>OW121854.1:83134608-85634608 GCA_933228895.1 Platycnemis pennipes | reverse complement strand
CCTTTTGTTGATTTCAATTATTTCTGATTCCGGATTAATGTCACCGGTCCCATTAATTCTAAGTTACGCAGCCTGTAAACGCTCATGGATGTATTTATCTAGCCTTCATTGAATGTAGCACTCTTGCCAATGGTGAAATTAGGTTTTAACTACTTAGGTTATGTCGCACCGGAAAATCTAGCTGGGGATCGGGTTATTGTAACGGAAATAGTTGTCTTCCATTTGCGGGGCCTGAGTTCGATTCCCGACGTTGACAGAGATTTTTTAGTGGTATACCGGTCTAACAGTAAGTGCTGTGTGGCGAGAGCATTTTGAGTTCAGTACTGCGTCCGTCGGATGGGACGTTAAACTGTGGACCTTTTTGCTCATTTCGTTAGGACCAGGACAATATCGTCGCCAGGATTTTCTCCACCATTCCTCCGATCCACCTGTCCTAAATGATGCAAATTAACTTATTGTTAGACCCGGTGTACCACCTATCCTAAAACGAACATAACATACGTTCCCTGATCGGGATACGTACTCGCGACCCTTGGTATGACATGCTGGTGCTTTGCCGACCCTATTACCGTGGCTGTCGCAGTCTCACTCCCTTTGCCCTGTTTCAGTATTTGTATTATCAATTATTAACATTATCAACGAAACGATTTATAAACATTGTTTCATTATGATATAGTCAATAATAAAATCTTAAAAATGTATAAAAATCATCACATAAATGTGTGGTATTTCCACTTTGCATGCGTTATAGTTGTCTGATCATAATTGTTGACTTGTTTTAATTTTAAAATGGATCTATGACTATTTAATGTTAGCAAACAGCGAGTGAGAGGGATTTTCAAACGTTAACTTTGCGAGTTAGCGCAATGCTAATGACTGAATTCATTCATGCGTAAGCTTTGTGTGAACGCCTGGCTCAGACCGAGATCCACAAAGGAAGCTAGTGATATTTGTTTTACTCCCGCCTCCATCGACCTCGTTGGCGTAACAATTCGAACTAATGGCCGTTGAAAATCGTGGCGTTCTCCCCTCAACGCTTCCGACTTTACGGCAAGTAATGCGCACGTTCGGCGGCCCTAAATAGTCCATAGCAGCGGTTAGTCTTAATCACTCGCACTCGTCCTTTCAGTGTCGAAGTGGTTCGGTGTCCTTTTCCCGACTGACAGTTTCAGAACGCCGTAAAAATGAACCAATCCACGGCTGCGCGGACCTTTTTACGTTTTTCGTCGCCCAGCAATTTACTGCACCCCTTCCTTTTTTCTCAGTCTCGATGCCTCAGTTCGATCGCAAGAGCCATCACCCCTTCCTTTGTTTGCCTCTGTAAAGGCGACCGAATGTCAAAAGGGCACATGGGGTCGGAGGCAGAGATGAATGCTGGGTATCTCCATGCCTGCAATACGATGCGATTTAATGATTGAGAGAGAGAGGATGATTTTTTCCGTGAATATCAATGGCGAAGGCGAAAATTTCTGGTGTTCTCTCGGTGTAGCGCGTTTGATTTTGCCGGAAGAGTCCTATGGCTCTATAACCCCAGAAAAGAATCCCGCTTTCACCCGAATTATTGATGTTAAAAAATTCGGAAAATTTCTATGACCTTTGATGGCACTTAAAATTTTAAACGATAGATTCGATGGGACTGTGGGTCGTTGTTTCCCATCTTGGTGTTGCAAGAAATGCCAAGGGACGTATTAGATATGCAATGATGTGATTCTTCACTAGTGGTGTAGTTATTATTAGTAATTTATTTCCATAGTTTAGCGAGCAATTCGTCTTTCCAAGAGGTCTGTGAAAATTACATTTCTGGTCGCTTAAATTTTATGCTGAAAATGATGACATTTTTCAGCATAAAATTTAAGTTTCTTTTTGACATGACAATTTTCCCTTTGAATACTGGTTGATACGCCATCACCGGCATTAGAAGTCATCATCATTAGTCATCGATCCTCAGATTGGTTTGACGCAGCCCTCCACTGGATTCTTCTATCGGCCAACCTCTTCATATTGACGTGATGCCTCTGTTTTACATCCTTCACATCCTGCTCCATATATCTCATAAGAGGCCTGCCTTTTCCAATCTTCCTGTTCGCTTTTCACTCGATGATTGTCTTCATCAGGCCATCGTGTCTTAAGATATGGCCGATTAAGTTGTTTCGTCTTCTTTTTACAGTTTTCAGCAGACTTGTCTTTTCTCCCACTCTTCTTAAGACTTCTTCGTTTCCCACTCGGTCGAACCATTTTATCTTCATCATTCTTCGGTAGCACCACATTTCGAATGCTTCCGCCCTTTTCTCCTCCGCTGCCGTCATCGTCCATGCCTCACTGCCGTAAATAAACATACTCCAGATGCACGTCCTGATGAATTGTTTCCTTACTTCTACGCTTGTATTTCCAGATGTAAGTAGGTTCTTCTTTTGGTAGAATGCCCTCTTTGCCTGAGCTATTCTTTTGATTGTTTCTTTCTTTTTATTTCGTCCATTGTTAGTTACTCGGCTTCCCAGGTAACAGAACTCTTTCACCTCTTCCAGTTTTTGCTTTCATAGTTTAACGTTGGTTTTGGTCTCTTCTCTTCTGCTGCACACCAGTATCTTAGTTTTATTTTTATTGATCTTGAGATGATATCTGACCATTGTCCAGAAGTAAAATATAATATAATGCTGCTTACGAAAAATGTTCTATGCGTTCAGTTTTCATTAATTCTTCCTAGCAGAAGTGATCGTTGTGCGAGTACAAACTTGTTTAGGAGCGTTTCTTTTGGTGGAATGTGAA
Source organism: Platycnemis pennipes (assembly GCA_933228895.1). Classification (NCBI taxonomy): domain Eukaryota; kingdom Metazoa; phylum Arthropoda; class Insecta; order Odonata; family Platycnemididae; genus Platycnemis; species Platycnemis pennipes. The sequence goes on along the minus strand of OW121854.1, from coordinate 85,631,842 downwards.
ATGGAAGGCAGCACGTAACTCTTTTCGGGTGATATTGCGCAACTACTTCTGAGAAGAGAAAGTAAACTAGGAAAGGTGCAGAAAGAAAACAAACCCGCTCGCGGGTGGGGTACTTCAGGGTAGGGGCTGTGGAGGTGAAAGGCCTTGAGGTTTTAAGGAGAGGTTGAGTTTGAGGGACTGAAAGATTAATGAAGATATTTAATAATAGATGGGAATAAATTTGAATAAGTAAGTCGCTATTCCATGACGTAGGGACCCGAATGGCGAAGCCGGCGGCAGAGTGAGAGGTGCTTTTGACGAAGGTGAGGGTCTTTCGTGGGGCCTGAACGACGGGGGAAGGGCCCTTGGTAAGGGCCAAGACTGTTCGAGCAGTCAGAAGAGAAAAGAGATCGTGAGAGGAATGGATTGGGTAAGGGATCGTAGGAGTTGGATAAGTTGGTTATCGTGACAAATTTCTCGAATGTGAAGGGGAAAACCTCATTTCAGCGAAAGAATTGGATGGAGTGTATATATACATTTATGCATTGTAGAGAATCTTATAAATTCCAAGCGCCCACTTCGAAGCACCAAGGAAAGATATTTACCCACTAGAAGCGTGTAAATAGTGCATTGCGGGGAGGGTGAAAATGTTGTAGTATTCGTAATCTTTTCGCCCCGTTCATTGCCTCATCGTTACCTGAGCAGGTTCTGCAGGGATCCATGCACACAACTAGAGGGTAAAATTATCAAAACGAAAGTTTTAATTTGGAAAGCACCTTCAGTATTGGAAGAGTGATATCTGTCAGGCATTCCTCCGCTTGCAGTCTATTGATGACGACAGTCTATACAGCCATCTTCAGACCTAAGGCCTAGTCAACTTCTGCGTACTTCAGACCTGAAGACGCGAGGAAGATGGTTGAAGAAACTCGTCATAAATGACCTACACGCGTAAGAACGACCGAGTCTTCTGCAAAGCAAGCATCGCGATCCAGCCTCTATTGTGTATTTATTCTTTCTTCAAGAAATATTATTAAATAAAAGTATTGTTAAAAAGTTAAAAATGCTCTGTTAAGAGCAGGAAATGTTGAGTATAATTTGGAGAAGATTGAGAGGGTTGAGTATAATTGGGAGAAGATATAATATATTGCCTCAATAAATGGTTAAGTTAATCTTGACTCAATGATTGGTGATATGGTGAAATGTTTTTCTAATGGTTTAGAATAGTTGAAATCTTTCTGAAATTGGTGGTAGCACTAATTTTTTATCTTTGAAATCATAGGGAAAATTTGGTTTTAAGAATCGGGCTACTGTTTTGCTTCCAACCACACTGTAGTAACTCGCGCGAGAATTTTATGTCCTTTGGAATCCAGTTTTAAAATAAATTAAATAATACTTTTCCTGCATGTTTTGGTAGTCTTTGATGCGCTGCGGAACCTTTTCGCTTTTTTTTTATTTTAACTATAGTAACCGCCGCACCGTAAGGATTCATTAAGCCGCAGCAAGCATCGGGAGCAGCAGCAGTGGAGCTTTTCCCTCTTTCCATCACGTCCTCATTCCCCACCCCCTCCTCTTGTCTCTTCCCCTCCTGCGGCGCTTCCCCCTCCCTCCCGCCCACTCACAAATGCACCGTCTCCCATGGGAGCTAGCCCTATTTCCGTCTCTTCCCCCTTCCCATCACCTTCGTGGCCCTCCCCCCGCGATCCTGCGGCCTTATGGGTATCGCGGAACTTGGTGGCATTGGAATTCGTCGAGCTTGACGACGTTTTTGATATTACTTCGTCCAGGTTTTGCATTCTATTGTAATTTAGTTCGCGCAATAGCTCCTCGGTTTAAAAAAACTATGTTTCGATCTCAGTGACTCGTCATGGTCTCGCAGAAATGCAGTCATTAGTGCTGTTTCTGGATGCCTTTATCTCATCTGTTAAAAATCTCATCGGTCCGAATTTTCTGTACTGATTTTTTAAAAATTTCTCTGCCGCAAGTCCTTGCAAGACAGTAAAGGATGAACTAGCTGTGATCTTTGCGGTAATATGGTCTTTTGATGTCGCCACCATCTTAACGTTTTAATGAAGTAAATGAAAATCGTTGTCATTATCATCATCAGTCTCTCTTTCTCTTTCTCATCCGTCACTGGTTGTTCCATAAATTTCATGCGAAGCTTTCCTTTTCCAATAATATTTATAAACTATTTCAAGATTACATTTATTGGACTCCACTATAATATGGGGAGTCCTGTTTCAGTCTCCTCAATGAAACGAATGGTGAAAGAATTTCAACGCCCTTTGCGCCAGTGAGGTCTTTTGAAAGTGCTGTCTTTAAATGTTTAACGGAAATGCTTGAATGTGATGAGTTATAAATTTTACATACTTTCAAGTTCAAAATTTTGCTCCTTGCAACTGGCGTGGGGAGAGCCCTGTAGGTTTGAGATTAAGTGAGATCGATCGATTGGTAATGGAATGGGTGTAACTCTTTAGGGTTTAGTATGGGGTGTGTGTGGTTGGTTTTTGGACGGGGGTAGGAAAGAAAGGGCTGGTGAGAGGGGAGGGAGGGGTTCCGGCCGAAACTCTCGTCGTCTCCAGCCGGAAGGAGACAGGAGGGCGAGGGAGGGAGAGAGCGAACTAGAGACAGAGGAGGCTCTAGGGAACCGCACGATATAATGGATTGCCCTCGTGTGGCGGAGGAAGTATCGCTATGTCAATTCTCTCGCACACACTCGCGCTCGCACGAACTCTAACGCGAACTCTTTCACCAGGCAAAAAATAAAATATGGGGTTGGGGAGGGGGATGGAAGGCGGATCTTCCGCGACGGATAAAAACGCGGAACATCCTTTTGTCTCCTGAAAGGAAGAGAGATGGAGTCGGGGAAACGCGGCGGTTATGGAGGTTTCTTATTTCACGTTATCTTCCCCTCCACAGCTATTATCCCTCTGCGGCGGAGTGTCTCGCCGTAGAAAATTCGTGTTCGGCGGGAAAACGCGAGGAAAGACGCACGCATGAACCCTGGCCCACTCACTCCCTCCTCTCCCCCCCCCTCTGCCTTCTGAAAACTCTCCTTTGTCGCTGTGGCAGTCGTTTGTTTTGGTCAAAGCGGGATTGCATTTACGATTGCCAACTCCCGGTTTCGCCGCCAGCTTCCCTGAATTTCACTATAATTTTCATGAAAACTCACGAAAATTCTTCTTTGTCGTTGACGCTATAGCAGTCGTTTGTTTCGGTCAAAGCCGGATTGCATTTACGTTTGCCTACTCGCCCGGTTTCGCGGGAAGTTTCTCGGTATTTTACAGTAAATTTAAAGATCTCCCGTCTCCCGGATTGAGAGATTTATTTGCCTCCTGTTTTAACTCAGCAATACGTGGTAGGTAGGGTTATGTGTATCGACGGACGTGGTAATTTGCTCCGCTAGCAAACCTAGTAAATTGTGGACCATTGAGTCGTAGGTTAGTAAATGGAATCTGTGATTTTTAAACATAGTAACATGTTAGTTAATATAGTTAGTAATCTCTTATAATTCCCTTCGTTCGATTCGATAAGGGGGCCATGAACTCTTATCATTTCTCTGGCTTGGCGGATGAATGCATAGACCACCTGCGATCCTCTGCGATTCACTGCGTTATTTCTTTGCTTAGACAAGGAGCTCCATACCATAACGCCGACCCATATGGACAATTTATACTGAGGTCGCGAGGGATAATCATCTGCAATTTTGGTATTAAGTTTGGAAGAAGGTCGGAAGCCTTTGATTATAGCGATAATTAATTTCGGATCCACTATCGAACCGCAGGAATGAACAACGTCGTTAGTGACATGACAGACTTAAAATTTTGTTCCTCAGCAGTAACAGGATACTGTGAAATAATTGTGATAATGTATAGTATGAAATAAATTGATTCATACTACATTGTAAACACCAATAGTGTATAATTGCATTTGATTTTTTTTCAAAAATTTCTCAGTATGATTGTAGATATTACTACCCCTAAAACACTTCCCTTCTTTTGCCCCTCAATACACTACGAATGTGTCGTTTAATCTGACTGAAACGCTACCAAAACGTAATAAACGAAGCATAAAACTGTAGTATCTTATGTCGTTTCTTTTCCTTTTTATGCGCTGGTGGTGATGGTTGATCGTTTGCACACTGCGGCGACTTGAAATTAATTTTGTGAAACTTCAACAAGATTTACATTCGCCGAAGAAGATTTGACGGCGTCAAACATGCATTCTTGGCGGCTAATGATTGAATTACTCGTCTACGGTGACACTGATCATACTCACAGGAAATATTCCTCGTGGGAGGGGCTTAGCAGTGGATTTTCTTCCTCGGACGTGGATAATTGGCCAATTACCGATACAGCCGAAATTGATTACGTGTAAATCCATAAAGGGTGTATCATTATGCAAATTCAGTAAGTTTATGAGGATCGGAGGGTGTTAATTGATGCTCATAAACTCTTAATCTGAAAGTCAAATTTTATTTCTCCGCGGTAATATTTTTGTTTACTCTTTCGACGAATCTATTCCTTAATGTTTTATCCACGAGTAACTTTTAAATGTTTTGCTCACTCTTATTAATACTTGAGTATTTATGGTTACTAACGATATTACTCACAAGTGATACTTTTATATGCCGGTATTGTTATGAAACCAGGAACGTAGTCATAATTTAGTGAATGTGCTTTGTGTTGTAGGGGTACGCATTAATCGCTCTTTTTATGCAATTATGCCGATGGGTGACCTCAAAAACCGCGCGAATAGTGTTGTCCCAGTGTTTTGAAGTAATTAGTAATTGGAAAGTTGCCACCCGTGGCCGGTAACGCGCTGGCCTGCCAATCCAAAGGTCCAGGGTTTGACTCCCGCCCAGAACACAAATGTAGTGCTCGTCTTAGGATTAAGATCTTAGGTTATCCGGTACGATATAGCCTATGCGTGCGAAATCAGTGGAACGCAAAGGTTTTGTTCTACGTTTTAATTCGAGCAGCAGTTATCGTTTCGACTTACTTCGTTGCACATTTGAAATAGCTTCAATGAAGTTGAGATTGCTATCAACTGTCATCGCTGCTTGGTAAGCCGAGAGAGATATATTACGGCAAGTAGGTAAGGTAAGGTCGTGTGATTTGTGTATTAATAGCAGTAGAGTATTTTAGATGTTCCGACAGATAAATTATATTGCACCATCTAACCTCGGATCCTAATGCTAAGACAAGCACAGAATCTTAGCATGAATTAGGATTCCATCCCGCGACCTTTGGCTGGCCAGGCTAGCCTGTAACCAACCAGGCTGAAGCAAAACAAGGGGATGGCAATTTCCGAAGGGAGGACACGCTTTTAGTTAATGGTAAAATCTAAAAGTTAAAAAATAGGGGTTTTGGAAAAATTGAATGAAACCTAAGATGTGGGATATTCGTCAAAAGCTATGAGTGCCTCGGTTGTCTTTTGAAAATATATTTGCGTATGTTGAAAGAGTAATAAGCGAATGATTTATGTCGATGATTAATTCAATACCCCCACCCCTTCCCTTCCACAACGTTCCCTGCTTTTGTTGTGTGGGTTGAATATTCGAAGGAGCAACTTCTTTGGTTGGAGTGTCTATCGGCCTGTTCAGAATTCTAACCCCTGTCTTATTAAAGGAAACGAATTCCATTTCCCCAGATTGGGCCGTATAAATAAGAAACCATGCAAGTGGTCGATTCAATCCACTCACTCTGGTGGCCTTGATTGGCTTCCTTTGGCCCTTCATTCCGCCAATCGGAATGTTCCCTTTATTTCTATACATGACGGCTTCTCTGTGGAGTGCGTAGTTTGTTTATCATGCATGCCCATATTCATTTATGACCTCCCGTAGTTAACAATTGGTGTTAAATGTTAAAAGTATTTAACACCGTAAATAATGATAGGTATATTTAATGAAATTGTAGTCAATCCACCTAAGGATTGAATGATGTGAATGTACTTAGAGGAAGTGTCTTCATAGGGGCTCTTTATAGCGAAACTTGTGAGTTGAAATAAATCACGCGCACTATGTCTCATTCATTTCCGTCATCATAGAGGGAAATTCATTTAATTTTCGGATTTATCGGGATATATTAATTGTAGGGATGGATATTACATTTTGTTCGGAATGTTTAATCTTGGGTCTCTATTTTTCCTGGGTGGTCGTCCCCTGGTGATGTGAGTACACTTTGCAAAGACTTCCATTGCCTTCCTTATCCTCTTTCATTCTATCTGAGGAGAGTATTGAGTTGTTTTTATTATTTTCTATTTTTTATTTGCATGAAAATCTACATCTTTCGTGTGTGCGAAACATTTATTCTGAAATTATTTATTTCTACGATCTGCGGCTAAGGTCTGGTAATTGAAATCTAAGGCTTAAGCTGTGAGATCGATCGGAAATATTTGTCAGCAATTGTGTAGCCTGTATTAATTTCTTCCATCTCTGTGCCGTAGCGGTATTTGTGGAAATACGATAATTTACAGAGATGAGCATGCACATAAATTACTTTCATATACTCTACGAGTATTAAATATGTTGCTTAATTGATACTTCAGTATTTTTAGGTGTCCTAATGTAAATATCTGGGTTCACGTTGTTATGCATATTGTCGTATGCATCAATCTGTTTCGTTGTCCAAAGTGTGGGCATTGGTAGTCGTATTCATGTGACATTCGATGATTCACTGCGGATGAAGTGTAAATGCCTCATATTGGAAGAAGAGTGGTGAAGGGCAAGGATTAGGCATCTTGGCTTAATTTCTTTATTCAGAAGGGAGTATGAATATTTAGGAAAATCCTCCGGTTCAGATTCACGTCCACGGGTGGTTCAAATTCACGTCCCCGGGAAATATTGCATCATTCGTTTATTTCAACCCATTATTTCTTCCCGAAGCTTAAATAAATATAGATCGTAAAGACCTTTCAGCAGGTGAGACAAAGTAACGCAATTTCAGTGCTACGGTAATCCCGTGTCCATATATCTTCAGCAGATGTTTCAGAAACTCCTCGGCCTAGGTAGCTGCTTTTTTACGGTGTAGTTGTCTTCAATCCTTCGTGGTGTGTTAATATTATTCAGGCTTGACATAGTCGAATCAGAAAATCCTGCGGGATCCTCGAGGAAACAACGCTATCGTAGAGGGACTGTTATTGTTCCTCCCTGCTCATATTTCATTCCCAGTTCTGGGGCGCCATGAAAGTATGTGATGTAAAGCGCTTAGGGTTAGATGCTGTGGGTTTGAAAAAGATGAGGTGGCATGAAAACAATAAGGTCACGAGGTAAAAAGTGAAAAAAAACACAATTTTGAGGAAAAAATGATGGCATTTTTCTTATGATATTCGTCATTTGTAACCTACTTGATCTGCGCAGTTCTTATTCACTGTCCTAATTTTGAATAGGCCTAATATGTCTTTGATGATTGTTTTTATGTTAATACTGTAATTTGGAGAATTCATTTCCCTGTATTAGAGGCATATTTTAAAGGTGCATCCTAATAATTATAACTTTGGAAATCTTTCCTTAAATATTCTCTATGTTCCAAATGTGCAAGTTTTCTAAATTAATAGCTGATGATTATTATAATGTGAAGATATTTTAATGTTCATCCATATTGTATTTAAAATTTGCTTGCTCTTCTGGATTCCAGTGAGGTTAAGTTTTTATGGGATATCCCTATTTCTCCCTTTCCCTTGTTTTTACCTATCAGTTCCATACTTACCCTATTAGAATTTCTCCAACCGCACGCCCTTGCGGTGGCATGCTGGATAACATGCAGATTTTTTTCTCTGTACAGGTCAGCATATTTCCCAAATATCTTCACCACGGAATACCACGGAAAATACCTTTTCTTCCCTATTCCTTGCTTATCAACCATTCTGTCCATAACATATTTTGATAACGTAATAAATGTTGATCACATAATTTGATAACATATAAATTGATTGTTGTAATTGTAAATAACTGCATTGTAAAGTTGTTTTCCTTTGTTTTATTGGGAAAACATTAAATAAATTAAATAAATAAATATTTGGCGCATCAAGTATGAAAATATCGGATTATACTTTTTCAAGCCTGATGTACTTAACATATCGTAATTGTGTACAGGAGTCTAACTGGAAATTTCACTAGAATTTTTGTAAATTTTCAACGAAATGGAAGCTTTTAGATTGGAAACTCGATTAGCTTTTGCTTGGAATTTGATGTGCTGGACGCATCAAGTTTATTTTCCTTCGCTTTGTCAAGAGTATGCTGGAGATCCCGAACTTTATTTCACCCGGAAATTGGTGTGGTGAAATGGTACGTACTTGCGTTTTAAAACCCTGCTCCGAAAAGGATGTCCTTTCCTTAGCCTCGGGGCCAGGGGCATTGTTTGCGCCCCCCGACGACCCGTTTCTCCGGCGTCGGCGACCGAAAGAATGGATAGCCTGTGGAACCGCCCCCTTGGGAGCTCTCGAATTGGAATTCTCCCTTTATCGCCCGTCTCTCCACACCCGGCGTCCTTCCCACTAACTTCCTGCGCGACGCTTTGCGCCCACAGTTTTCCTCATCCTTTTTAAAGCCCCCGTACTTGAGGGGAGGGCGCTCTAACTTCATGGTACTCGAGAGGAAAAAAATAACGAAGCGATCTGCAGGGAAACATCCATTCTGCGAGCGATGAGGGGGGGTAAAGGAGAGGTGCCAAATCATGGGTACCTTCTCTTGAGCACCATTACGGAGGCCATTAGTGGAGATGACGTGACTTCAGTGAACAATTTTCGCGGAGAATTTTCCTTGCGAGAATGAGAATACTTCTATTGATATTTAGACGAACATCTTGGCAAATGAGGTGTTCGCTAAGATTAAGAACTGGTGAGAAGGGGACCCTCTTTTGAGAATGTAAGTCACGAATGCCCTGATATGAAGTGTTTCGTGGCATGTTGGCGTGATTTGAGGGGTTAGGGTGAAATTGTCTGCTTATGTTTGGGATAAGAATCTGGAGAAAGAGCAAGTGAGATAGACAAAAAAGATTACGAACAAAAAAGTATTTGGAGAATAACGGTGGATATTAAGTCGTTGACGAAACTACGGAGGCATAAAAAATCAGGGACAGTGGGGTGCTGTTGGCTGTGGCAGAAGGGAGAATATTGGTTTAACGGAAAAAGGAGGGAGAGATCAGGCTTTTAGGATGGTATCATAAGCGGACGGAATTATGGGGAGCGAAAGGGGAAACACGTGAGTGCCTTGTGGCTATAGCAGATAATGTTTAGGCTCTCGGTATCAATCCAAGCTTGCGTAAACGAATCGATCTATAGTAATAATAACAATAATAGCAGCATAATAGTGAATATGTATGCATAGGGCGTCATCCATATTACTCCTCTGAGTCTTCTCTCGAAATACTTCCTCTACTTTTCTTCCCCACCCGTTGTTCTTTCCTCCTACAGATATTGCCCTCCAACCTACTCTCGTTTTGGTGGATCACAAGATTTTGAGCGGCCAAGAAGTCTGGCCAAATTGTCAGCGTGTGTACTCCGGTGGGCGGTTGTTGTCCTGGGGAAAATCTGCGTCTTAAGTAAGGTCACAGCAAGCAGAGAGCGAGGAGCCAGCAAAATTGCGGATTCTGGAGTTCTAAGGTGTTGAGCGAGAAAGCCTCGCGATTCAATAAATCGGTTGAAGTTGTCATTTGGTGAAGCCGCGGCCAATTACAAAATTTATTTAATGTAGGAAGGGGATTTCGGTTCATTTTCGTAGTTTATTTTTGTAATTTGAAGGAGACCTTTGCATGAAAAGATCTCGCTCTACTAAACAAAAGTGAAACTAAAATTTCACTCCCGATTTGAATGCCGAAAACACATGTATCGCCGATAGATTTCACTGTTTAAAAAATGAATAAAATGGAATAAAAATACCCAAGTATTCAGGAATTCCACGTTTAAAGAGGCAAGAGGTATAAATAACACCCAGGAACTTCTGAAATTTGTTCAGTTCGGAGGTGGGGATTCACGGAATTAGTTGACGATCTCATACGCATGTCAACAGTTTCAAGAGTTTTGTCGTGAACAATTCTCCGGAAACAGTAATTACTGTAATGAATGGTGATGAAGTTTGGCTGGATAATAGAAATTATTCGATATCTCGAATCTTAAAATGAGCAATTCGGCGCAACGTAAGATACGGTGGTCTAGCAGCAAAAAGATCTTTTTCCCGAGTGGCTACCCGTTATTCACGAGGTTATGAAGTTCTCTGCAACGACGAACTGATAACGTAAATATTATATCAGTTTCCCTGCAACTGTTATTCATTGTTATCTCTATTTTTCACTTTCTCGCCAATCAAGTTTTTAGGTTTGTACAAGGGTTAAATTTTATTTAAGGATCTAAGAAATATTTGTTGTAAAGGTTTGACCGACGCACTGTGGTCTGAAATCGGAAATAGCCGGACAAAAGTCCAAAATTGCTTCTTTTGAGGTACACACTTGAAACTCGTCATAAACGCTCAGAATTGATCACTGATCATGGAACAATAAGCCATTTTTGGATGATCTCATCCGTTTTTGAGGTACAGAGGCCCAAACTTGGCCAAGTTTCCAAAAACACACCCGATCTTGTTTTTCTTCAAATATTTGAAGTTAAGCTGCTGGTGGAGTTTTGGAAGGATTTTTATGAATTAAAAAACATTATATTCCGGTAATATGGTACTTTATCTATATTATCTGTTAGTTTCGAAGATTTTGGGTAATATTAGTGTGGTATTACGTCGCAAAATGGCGGACCCTTTTTCCGGGTAAAATTTGACATAAAGTAGACAATATCTTTAGTTTAAGAAAATTGCCACCGCAAAAACTTTCATGAAAGTATTTAATAAAGATATTTTAAGAATGCAAAGCAAAAATCTTTGAAAAAAGTTTGCGGCTGCGAAAATAAACGCAATTTTTCGATCGCGCTTCACGGCACGGCTCCGCGACGCGGGGCCTAGAGACTCAGTGACTCCGTTGGATATTTCAAGTTGTTTGGAACTAATTATTGAAAATTGGCGCAAGGATTGAGAGGATAAGGGAGTTCATAGGTGCTCAATATGTATGAAGAGAAACTGAAATAGTGGATGCTCTTTGCAGTTGTGATAGCATCTTCGCTTGTCACTCCAGTTATTTACACTGTTCTTTTACCCGCTAGTGGTGGTGCAGCATTATCTCCTACGGAGTAGAAATGGATTCAATTCGTTCAAGCAATTAATCTCCCTTAAAGTCTTGGAGAATCATTTGACGTTTTGCATGCTTCAGTGGTGTGTTACCATTAAAAGATTAAAATGGGGTGAGATGAGCTAGGATTTGACTTTCTGGGTCTATTAGTGGTGTGGTACAAGTATGATTCATCTTACCATTTCGTAGTATGGTGACAGAACTTGGAAATAAGATGTCTCCGTTAGTTTTAGAACTATGTAGAACTCGGGAAAACCGTTGGTTTTAGTTACCTATAAATCAGGTAAAATGTGAAGAGCACATCTAAATACTGTTATAAATGATAGTCGTATTACTTTCCAAAAGCGAAAAAATTATATGCATGTGGTGATAATGTACCACTGGAAAGCCTTATCAAATGTAATAACTATAGAAATGCAAGGTAAATCAATGGTAATTTGAATGGAATTCGGTGGAAGAGACCAAAGGAGGCACCTCTTCTAAAGTTATATTGGACCTCTGGCTGATAATGCAGGTGCCGTATATATTTCTCGCGTTGGAAAGTTCCTTGTTTGTATACAAATGCGTATCCTCACCGAAGGGGACGAGAACCTTAAGTATGTAGTGAAAGGAAGAGGAATTGGAAATAATTAACTGGCTGAGATCGTTAAAATTCAAGGTAATTTGGAAGAAAGTTCTTAAATAGTCTAGGGATTTCCTTAGGAAGTTCTTTCACTTTTTGTCTCCTCTGCTGATGAAGGTCGGGTTGACTTCTTTAATTGCCTAATTATCACGTATTAGAGACGTCTTAGGTGGCGAAAATAGAACGAAAAAATGTACGTGTTATCCTACGCGCTTTTGGAAGATGCGAGAGGATGTGAATAATGCTAAAGGGAAATTAATTCCCCAACGAAGAAACTTTGCCGAGGTGCTTTTATCACTCTTTTGATAAGAGTGAAGTTTTGTTTGTGATAAAAATATTTTAAGGGGAAAAAGCTTCAGGGTGTGAAAGAGGAGGGAAAAAAACGGTTGACTCAACGGGAGTTTTTAATTCAGGGCAAGTAGGGGAGCAGAAGGTAGGGTGACGTGTGCGAGAGATAGTGCGAAAGGTAGAGGTGGGTCAGGGGACAGAATGGATACTGGGTTTACCGATAAGAATATTTTGCGACTAATGATTTCCTGCTTGACTTTGTGGATCCTCTCCCTATCGGAAATGTTAAAAAAATTAACTTTTTACGGCACACTAGAGAAATTTATTGAAAATCTGTCGACTGAAAAATTGAAAACCTCTTACGTAAATTGATTAATGCACTAGAGAAATAAATTTCCCTAGTGAATCGTACAAATTGTATTTTTTAACATTTACGAAGAATATTTTAGCGAATGTAGGACTGAATTCGTGCGGCCAACCACAGCGCTGATCTATGTAGTATGCAACTAACGAATAATTCACTAATAACACGAGAAAGTAGACGGGTCGGAACCACCATTCTATTCCCTCTTTGCTCTTTACTATGGTTCTACACAAGAAAATCACAATTTGCGGTGCGTAGAAATGGTTTTTTTTTATAGGTGCTACTTTTTGTATTCACGTATGTTTTGTGGAAACAACTAGAGCGGAGAAGTCATTCTGCTGACATGATTGATGGCAAAAAATGTATATCTATAGTTATATCATTCTCCAAATGTTTGCTTTCAGAATTTATAAGTTTTTGATCAATCCTTGCCTCCTATTCCCCCCCTCCCCCCATGTATACCTAACTTCCATCCGGAACCACGTTTTTTCTACGTTTTAACTCTCTTTAATTCGTTATATATTTGACCAGCCTGAATGTCATCCAGGTCACCTATTATTTTCCTCCATCTTCCTTGCTGGCCAATGTTTGTTCCCTTTCCTCTCACCCTCTTCAGCGCTCCTTTACCTCTTAAAACAGCCTCCAGTCAATGTTGTGCTTTCTTGTAATTCCTCCATCGAGCCGAATCTCTTCTCTTGCATTATTGAAAACTTTCTCACTCCTCTTCCTTTCTGTCCAATTAACCTTCTTCATTATTTTGATTATCCACATCTCAAAAGGTATCCAATTTCCGTTCACCCCCTTCCTGAAAGGTTCAGGTATTTGGTTGTTATGCAGCGTTCCTTAGTAATCGTTTTACTATAGTTATTGATAGAGTTCTCTCTCCATTTTAAATATTCCTTTTCCCAGCAAAATCATTCGTATGTTGTCCCTTCCGCATGAATCCATTTTCATCTCATGTACTCTCTGACCTCCTCTCCATCTTTTTTAGTCAATCCCGCTAATCTTAATATATTAGTCTAGCTCTTTTAAACTCTAATAATATCATTACCTCTGTCGTAATGCATGCAATTGATTTAATTTAAGTACATAAAGTGAAAAAATACCCACATTTCCTTAAATTGCACAACTGGCCCTAAGCCGATGTCCCAGGGTCCAAATTCCTTACAATACTTTGGTCCAAACACATTTTATCCAAGTTTTGGATTAAGTGTTGTGTCCCAGTGTTTTGTTCCGAAATAAACGAGCCAATGAAATGCGAGGGAATAGTAAACAATGAAAATGGCTATCACAACCGAATGTAATGAAGCCGCGGAAATGATAATTTTAGGTATGTAAATCGTGCATAAACTGAATTAAGTTTATATAAACATATCGTGCATTGGGTATCGTATATAAATTTGTATTTTCCATGCACTCAATCAGTATGATAACTGCCTCTGGGCTTCATAATTACGTCAGTTGCATCTGTGCTGTGATTGGAATACCCCATTCCAAAGAGCTCTAATGGAATAGCTCTCAAAAAAGTGGATGGTTATGCTGAACTTTTTGGAAGTCTCTTATTGGTTCATTTCACACATTTCGATGGAAATTTACTGCAAGTTGTGTTTTTCCCAAAACTTTATATTCAATTTTGTGAAAAAAAACCATTTCACCATGTCACATGGTCCAAATCAGTTGTACTCAATTTGAATATAAAATTTGCATCGAATTTAGACCGTGGATCACACTTGATTTATATTTCGGTCTCTTCCCCGACCGTAAATGTATTATTGCTACTAAGAATATGAAAAACATTATTGTTTATGTAGCTTTTGAACGATTCCATTGTTTTGGTACATTTACTGTTTGAGTCATATCGTACCGTCTATGCCCTAAAACATAAGGCAAACACGGTTAAATTACCGTAGGCGTGATTCGAACCTGTTACCTTTAGGTTTATAAGCGGACCTGGTAACCCGAAGGTGTCACTGATCGGCTTTTTTCTTATTTTATCTTAGTATTATTTTGGATAATCATATGGTAAAACGTTATGCTTATAACCATGGCTGTTACTGCTAAGGAATGACGGGAGTTCCCACCAAGGAGGGTATAATATAATGGAAGAGACATTGGCATGCTAGCCTGTGGGTGACGATGAAGTCAGAATGAGGGTGTTTGGGAATGGTTGAGCCCCACCTATTCCTTACAAAACGTTGCGTTTTAAATGGCTGGAAACGGAGACTGCATGTGTATTAAAACGTAATAACTATGAAATCATACTCGTAAATAACAATGAAATAATGCTGAATCATGATCGCATCGGCGTCAATTAGTCTTCATAAGGGTATTTAATGGAGGAAAAATTAATTTTATTCCTCTGGAAGTTAATCTTGTTGCCAATACTAATTCGAATGCAACCTATTTAAAATACATATTTGGTAGATACCTACTTGTTTGCGTACAATCCTCTGTCTCTTTGACGAATCTTGAAAGTACATTCCATTATTCATGTTATTACTAATAAGTTTTACCACGTTTAGAAACATATTCATTCGTGCGAGCAACGCGAGTAGCTTGAGCCGTATGACCGTACATACCAAAATGGCTTCCGGCTTCTCGAATCAGCTGCGATGCCTCCTCCAGTATCATCTTGCATCGTTCGTTCCGGCGGATGACCCTATGACCGGCCATTGTTTCTCTTCGTGGAAACGTGGGGACTGAGGACGGTAGAATCGCGAGTCTTCGGACCGACAATGTTGTCCGTGCGCCAGTTGCAACTGGTCCCTCCACCCACCCCTCTCCCTCCCTCTATCTCTACCCCGCCCCCACCTCTGCCTCCTCACGAGGGGTCTGCTGCCGATCTATTCCGGGAGCCCGTGGCTCACTCTTCGTTTCGACCGAAAATCATCGCAGGTGCGACCCGAACTCGCGTGTCTTCGTGGCGAAGCGGAGCGGGGGTGTGGCTGTTGGTGTCGGAATCGGTTTGTCCTTACAAGTGGCATCATGGTGTTTCCTTGTCATCCTGCTTTCAATTACTTTCAATGTACATTTTGATTTCCCATAATTTTTTGAAATCAAGCTTTAGAGAGTTTTTTTTTCATTTTGAATTCTTGTCTTGGCCTTCAAATTCATGCATGTGGCACTGATTTATAGCTAATAAAGTGCGAGCGTTCGCCGAACCTTATTACGGTTGTAACAAAAGAGATGATTTTTTTCTTTATCCTGTTTCATACGTATGGGAATAGGTATCCACTGTCCCTGTCGACATTTTAGTCTATTGCATCTCTTGCTCGGCCACTACTATCGCGAACTATGCAAACCAATGCCTATTTTTGTTTTTATTCTGAATGCAACCTCTCTTACCATTGCTATCAAAGCATCCATTCTTCGCTTGAAGAGATTTATCCCGTTGGTTGCACTGAGTTTTATGACATGGACGTATATTCCTTTTCGGAAGTCGTAGCATTTGAAATTGAATTTCCCTCTGCCTGAGAGATTAGTCTGCTCAGGGAAACGGCTGAGAAAGGTGATTGAAAGGTGTTTAGTGCCTTTTACTCCCAACATCAATTTATGAAAAATGTATTTTCACCAGCGTAAGGAGTTGGGAATTGAAAATTTTTATTGTGACGAAAAAAAATGGTACTTTGCTTGCGGCATGTTACCATTTTTATAGACTAGTTGCGTAAATGGTTTCTGACGAATCTTTTTCTCTGAGGCCAGAAAATGTTGGGTTAAAACATTCATTTGTCATTTAAATCTATTGGCACACTGTCCTGTCATTGGATCCCTTAATAAATATTCTCACCGCTTAACTGTGACAATGTAGGGCAATACAAGGGTTGTTTTTTAGTTTAGTTACGGATACTATCATTTATTGTACGAGTTTAAAACCGGTAATCCATACTTTGTACGCCCTACTTTTATCTAATACAGTGAAGTATGGGTTATATTCTACCTCCTGGCTCGCTGCCAGGTGAATCTGCGAGTCCATAATTTTACCAGACTCCATATCTTGATATGTTCGGAAGCTGAAACAACTCACCTGTTCTGCTGTATTTGCCGTTAAGCCAATTCTCTTAGGGTACCAAGGGTATTTTCACCGTTCGTAAGTGATGGTGGAATTCATCGCAAGATGTACGATTGCCATGGAATTATATTATGCAATGTAGTTAAATATGGGGTGTCATTTTATCATTTCAAGGAGTAATAGCACATAGCTTTTGAAAGCCTGCATCAGTACTCCCTTTAAGCTACCGTGGTGCTTATGCAGTTTGTAGATCAGTGTTGAATGAAGATGCCTCATCTGTCGGATCTCAATCAATATATTGTTTCAATCTAGTTTCGTTCTCCTTTATGTCACGCTTTCATTCACTCTCTTGATACGGTCGGTGCTGATATATTGTTAGATTTGGCTCCTCAGTTTGTTACGAAGTTAAATCTCTCGCCTGGCAGCTCTATAAAGATACCTATTTTGAGTTCTCTTATTTTGGTAGGTAGACTTGGCTATCCTCCTTATTTACTCGGGTTAGTCTGAGGTAGTGTTTACAGGTGGATGGTGTTGTAATTAGAAGACTTTTGCTTTGCTTTGACAATGCTGTGGAAACGAACCATATGGAACTTGTTTTCAACCTTGTGCTCTAATTACTAATTGTAATTGATGTTTTTACTCTCGTTTGTTACATAGTGGTATATATTTTATTATTTTTTTCTGCCCATATTCCTTTCTGTTCGCATTCTCTCCTCATTAAAGTAGAGTTAACAATACATCCAGTCAAAGTCTTCATTCCTTATGTGGTAGGCTCAATTAAATAATGTTTAAGATGTTTGTCGTATAAATTTTTTCACTGTGTATACCTTTGTAAGATTTAAATAACCACATCTGATTAGTTGCCGGAAAATAATTACTCCCCCTAAGCCAAGCAGATAAATCGTTGTATTTGTCTATCCTATCTTAGAAATTCGCTTTAAATTTCGTTCATCCATAAATGTTTTAATAGAACTTTAAAGCCTAATTAAATGGAAGAGTTATCCTCAATCTAAGAATGTACCTTCTCTTCATTCGTCATGCATTCAAGGCCGGGCCACGCCGTTCGTTAGTTCATCCCGTTGAGATTTTTGTCTGACTGCGAATGTATACACTTCTGGAGTTTAATAATTTTAATTTTCGTAAGTTGTTCTTCGAACGACAAACCCAAAGAAATATACAAATTTAGAAGAGTAGTCATTCAAAATATCACATGTTTTCGATAAGCTGGGTATATATAAATCATTATTGGTCTCCCGCTGATTGCTAAGCGTTTTTTGCTGCTTTATTCCTTTCAAAGACGCTTTATCTGTCCTCCCATTTCTAAAACACAAAATTCTGCTCGTGCAAAACTGTCATGTGACTGGCATTAATAATCATCCATCCGCCTCTGCGTGAAAACCAAAGTAAACTGAAGAGTACATAGAAAATTAAGTAGATCAAATATAAAATTGATAAAAAAAGTAACATGAGACGAAAAATACGATAATATACGACTACAAGGCGTTAGATGTTCGCTGTTTATCTTACCATCCGTGCTCGAAGTTATTAAGTACTTTGAATGAGATTTCCTGACGTCTGGAGCATGAAGTTTGGAATGAGAGATCAATTCCGAAGGGTAATAAATTGAAAAATGTTGGAATTGATGTGTGTTGGCGGAAAATATCTGAGCGATATGCTTTCGCATCAAAATTTCCCAGATTTTATTTTGCTTCACTCGATCGCATTCCTCGCCCAGCATTTTCGTTAAATTTTATGCGATCCGGAAAATGATCGTGTCATGCTGGCTTTTTCAAGGGCCAGGAAGACCGCTTGGAAGGATTAGAAGAAGGGAATCGAGCAAGGGTTAGCTGGGCGGGGAGAGAGAAGGGGTGGGGGTTTTATTTGAGGGAGCAATGGGTAGTCCCGGGAATGGGGAAGGATATGAGGTGGGAGGGGGCTGGGGGGGGGGGGGGGGGAGGCTGATCTTTTGCTCCATCCCGGGGAATGCCTAGGGGCTATTCGAGCGAGCCTTCCCTTTGCACCCTTCCTCATTCTGCTGCTCCCCGTCAAACTCCTCAGCCCCTCATCTCGTCCTCCCCCCTCTTTTATTCCTTTATCCAATCTTGAATGCGATACCTTTTTTTCCTCGATTCCCATAATTTCCTTGCTCTTACGTCACATTCCTGTTTTACGTGGGTAATCCACACGGGTGGAGAAATAAGGAGGCTGCATGTGTACTACACGTTGTGGATACTCCCTTGGGGGTATCAAGTTAGGGTAACTTGGGGGTACTTTTCAAGCGTGGCACGGCATGAATTTTCGTCTTCGTCATTTTTTCGCTTGATTTTCGTACCATTTCACATTTCCTCCGATTGTGTAGAAATTGGGATGATTGACGAAGTATTTCGAACGGTATGGTGGGAAGATCATGAAGAACAGTTGTAATGTGTATCGGGGAAGATTTAACTGGGGGTTATTCGCTTTCTGATGACCAACGAATCTATGCCTCTCTATTTGTGACGATTCGAATTACTATCCACACATAATTCCTTAGGTTTAATGTGGGTAACTTTATCATTCTCATCATCATCATTGGTCAACAATCCTAGGATTGGTTTGACGCAGCTTTCCACTCGATTCTTCTATCGGCCAACCTTTTCATTATGATTTAATTATCATTCTAATGCAAGGCAAAAATTGTAAAAAATGACTGGCTTTGGCTTCTTTTCCTCTTTGAGTCTTTTTACCCTAGATCCCCTAGATCAATTCTCATCGTTGCGGGATACCTACTCTTTCTTCACATGGGTTACGTAATCTGTGGAGTTTGAATGTAGATTTATTTATAAGACTAAGAATTATAGATCCAACTATCATCATCATCATCATTGTACAATCCCTGGATTGTTTTGTCGCAGTTATAACTCGATTCTCCTATCAGCTAACCTCTTCAATGTTACACAATAATTCTCTTTCAGTCCTTCACCACTTGCTCTATATATCTTATACGAGGCCCTCCTTTGCCATTCTTCCCGTTCACTTGTCCTTCGACGATTGTCTTCATTTAGGCCATCATGTCTCTATGTGACCGATACAGTTGTCCCGTCTTTTTCTTAATGTTTGTAGACTTCTCTCTTCTCCCACTCTTTTAAGGACTTTTTCGTAAGTCACCGGCCCATCCATTTTATCAGATATAACCTTATACTTCATTAATGCGGTATTACCATATTGATCAATGTTTTGTTTTTGCCTCGAAATTCAGTTATCATTTCTAAAGTGAAGAGAAGAGTGAGTTTAGAGGATTTATTTCAAAGGAATTGAAATAACTGGGGAGATAAAATGTTTGGCTGAAAAGAAGGATAATTTAAATGGTTGAGTGGACCGAAAACGAAGGCGTTTAAGTCATGTTTTGTTAGGAAGGGAAATGAATCTGGAGAATTTAATAAGACAAACAAAATGCTTTGAAAGTAGTTGCATGATAATTGTTATAATCGAGTTTCGGGAAGGAGGGGGGACTGTGAACTGTATGATTGGTGATAGAAGACGTGATGTTCGCCAAACGGAGAGTTGCCAAGGTCGAAGGGCAAGTCTTATGGTGTGAGCCGAAGTTGGGGGCAAGGGGTTTAAGTTGAAATTGGTGGAATGACATTAACGGTGGTGATTTGTTTGATGATTTAAATTTGCCAACGAATTGTCGACAGATTTAGAAAGGAATTTATTTTTTTCGCAATGATTATTTTTTCGCGTTCATCATGCGTTTATAAATCATAACAGCGATTAATCGCCAGTGGTTCCAGTGTGTCTATTTAAAAGTTATGTGATTTTTCACTTTGATATCCTTGTTGAGATCGTAGCTCAATATGATATTATTCATCAATGGATTATCCCTCAAGTTTCAGATATAGCCCTGTCTTCACATGCTAAAAGCCTAATTTTGGATTTAATTCCGTGAGGTGATGTTAACTTTTTCCTGCGTTGTATTCGGAATTTTCCCACTCCAAACCTATTTTGCTGTAACTTATTCCGTGTATTCTCTATTCCTTTTGTAGTCGTGTGTGTGAATGCGTTCTCTTGCTGATCAAGAGGCGAATTGGATGTGTATTTTGCTGGTTGACGTGGTTTGTGGCATGGAAAAGATGGGCGGATCGGCCGGTGCACCTGTTGCAGTTCGAGGGGGAAGGATTTGTGTGACTCGGCTGCTGAGGGGTAGGCGACCCTGTTTGTTAGAGATGGGAAAAGAAGAAGGGAGAAAACGGAGTGGCAGTTGGAAAGGGGGTTCGTTTCTCCTAAGTAGAATGTTTCGTGATGGGGAAATTAAAAGCTCTAGAAACCCGAGGAATCTCGGGAAAGGTTAAATTTTTAGTTCTCGTCGCCACCATGTAATGCGCCACTTCATTACCGAAGTGCTCGTTACTCCTTGCAGTCACTGATATTAATCCCTCCCTTTTTTTGGAAGAATTGAGGAAAGGAGGTGAGTTTTCTCCAGCAACAAAAAGTATGTTGTTGTAGGGAAGGGCGTTTTATATATTTTGATTTAGAGGTTAGAATTCTAGGAATTATGCGGAGTTTTATCTGTGCAGAAACTGTGAGCAAAAAAAAACGCTGGAAAGACAGAAAAAAGGTGTTCGGAGGGGTGGTAAGAGAGAAGCTGCTGCTGGAAGAATAAGAGGAAGGCTGATAAGTCGATGGGAGAAGGATTGAGAGATATTTGGATGTTTCTGGCCATGGTAGAAGGGCGAATTCTAGTTATGAGGGAGGGAAAGTACTGGATTTGGAAGGAAGTATACCCAAGTTAAGGGAGAGAGAAAAAAAAACAGGTTTGAAGCTGGTAGGAGCTGCGTAGATAACGCAGATCAATCCCAACTCCGATCGGTGGAATAGCGAAGATGATGGCTGGCCAGAGATGAGGGAAGGGGGTTAAGCGGGAGGCCGGCGCGGTGGAAGGGGTTGGTTTGCCGTGTGGGTGGGGAGATGTGGGGGGGATGGGGTCGAGGGGGTGGGGTGGGTGGGCGCTGCCGTGGAAGGGTGGTTTTGGTGGCCCCGCATTCCTCCAAAATCTCCACCTCCACCCGACCCCCGCGTGTGCGCCCTGGCAGTATCGATTGCTGAGAGACGGAGAGAACTAAGAGAGGAGCGTAGGAGGATTTGCAGAAGGGGAGGGTGGCTGTAAGGGAGTAGGTGTGGGATATTAAGGTGGTGCGGGGATGGAGAGTGTAGTGCGGTAGGGTACGTAGGATTTTGGGATCAATGTAGAGGCAGGTTTGGGAGAGGGGTGGTAGGTTTTTTTTAGCCCTGTTGCACACACTTCCCCCTTTCTTCCAATCCTAGCTCCCATCCACTCCTCTCCCTCCTCCTCCGATGAGGGGGCGGGGGTTTTAGCGAAGGTTAGGGCCCGTCCCGCCGCCCAGGACCGCCTCTCGTCTCTCTTACCGCCGACGGCGGGAATCCCGGGCAAACCGCGTATTTTTCGTCACCCCAGTCTGCCTCCCCTCCCTTCTCGCGAAACCGTCCCTTGCCATCGGATCTTTCTCGAGCTACTCTTAGGGTATCCTCTTCTCGAGTCCGTCTGTCCCCTCCTTTTCTCCCTCCCACTCTACCTTTCTGTATCTTATCTTAGTGGGCCGACCCCGGCTGCGTTCGAGGGCTTTTGGGCTGTTGTTTGGGGAGACGAATCTAGTGTTTGCCCCGTAGATGCGCACCTGGGATTAATCGGGGAAAGAAATGCGTGAATAAATTGCGTAAATGATGTGAAGTTAGTAGCACTTCTGATCGAATGACGATATTCGAGGAATTATTAAGTTTCGACGTTATGTCCAGAAATCGGGTTTTATTTCGGCATCCTTTTAGAGCTTTATTGTACCCAAAAAGCGTCTTATGAGTGCTCACCCGACTGGATTTCTTTTGTGATACATAGCTGGACATACCATTCAAGCATGACTAGGTGATTCTAGCTCGTCGGGTATACTTTTACAACAGTTGAACCAAATTTCTTACATTGCTCAATTTTTGGTATTTTCAATTTCTCTCGTATTAGTCGAAGGAGCTCTCACCAAATGTTTTCGTTTCATCCACAGAACGTTAACTATTTTATAACTGTATTAGAATTATAAAACTGATACTTTTAACTCACGTCCAAGCAATTTTCTTATCGTTTTGATCACGTCTCTGAAGCACGTTCATCCATGATGTGTAACAAAAGTATGTGAAATTGATGTGTCAACATCGTAGTAAGTAACCTTTGTAGTGCAAATATTTCTGCTGTATATAATGCATTCCTGCATTATGATAATATCCTTAGAGTGGAAATACTCTTTTTTAGAAAAAAATGTATTTGTATTGTAAAAAGAAATTTGTATCTTGTTACTACGATCCACCATCTGGAGTAAATCTTTCCAACTCTTGAGCATTTCAGTTTTCGCAACCGCAAAGTTAAATCGTATGTCCTTGCTGGTGAGCGTTTACTTACCGCCATAATATTACATTAAAGTAAGTCTGAACCTGACTCAAATGCCAGCCTTGATACAATAGTTATTTATCTAAACTGCCTTCTTGCGTTACCTAATTTTCCCTCTCTTCTCTACCGGCTTCCTTCACCTCTCAGCAATACAATTCTTCTCCTTCGATGCGTTTGCTCTTCTTCTCCTTCTCAACTGTCCGATTTGCATTTTCTCGAACTTTTCCCGTCGGGTCTCTCCCTATATACTGTCTGAACTCGGCCCTTGGGTATTGTTGCAGGGACCTTCTACCCGAAGTCTCTTTTCCTCATGCCCTTCGTGGCCTACCCTACCTGTTCTATCCCTCCACCTGTCTTTTCTCAAGAACAAGCGGTCAATTTATCCCGCTTCCCCTCCCGATTCAACTTCTCTCTTGAATCTTTCCTCCCTGACTCTTTTCCTTGTCCTATACTTATTCTGGACGTTTGTTTCTCTATTCCCTTAATAAATTCTTATAAATAAATTCTTCATAAAGGAAATCCCTTAATAAGATTCTTCGGCGCTTTTCTAAGAACTCAGCTCTTGGGGAATCTGATCGTGTTAGACGTTAACTGTAATGATGTACGAGTGTATTTCTTTTCCCACTGCTATAGCCATTTTTATCTCTCTACTATGTAAATTATTTTTAAGTATTCCTTATACTATTAATTTTCTCCCTCGGTGGTAAGATATTATTTTGAACTTAACTATCGTGGTAGAGACACTTTAATTTTGTTCCTCGTAATTTTACGATACGTTGCGTTATGTAGCATGAATAACGTTTTCTGAACAAAAATGCGAAAATCTGATAACTAACTACTTTTGAGGGCATCAAAATATGAAGTCTCCTATCTCTAAATGGGGTTGGATCGTAAAACAAGGCAGATATGTGCCATGTATACTATTACTGTCGGAGGGCTGCCGGGTCGGATAGTTTAGATGGGCATAAAACGCTTGTCTCTTAATCTGAAGTAATGCACGCTACGTGTCACCGTATCTTTAAATCGGTACATATGGTCAATGTAGACGCATCAAGAAAGTGATCGGTTTCCTAAGAGAGAAATGGAAGTTTTTCCTGTAATCGACGCCCAATAGAAGGCATTGATGGCTGTGATATTTCTCCGTGCGTAATTTCGCCTACAAATCTCACCGTAGTCATCCCCCGTATGTCATATATTCGTTTTTTTTTAGAATCCTCCCTTTTTATGTCTCCATCGATGGACATTGTCTTCTAATCTTCTTATTTCCGTATTCACACCAACCGCGTCTAGCTGTAACTCATCTATCTAACTTATACCTCTCGCTACAAAACTTAGACGATGCCTCTGCCAAAACCGAGACCCTCAAATTTGACAGGGAAAATCTCTGTGACTTTGCTGGAACAGGAAGGAGTGCTAGAGTTAGCCGGATGTTCACTTTCCTCCGTAAACTGTGCCTGAAACGGAAGCCGGTCCCAGGCTAATCATGGGTTCTACAAGGCGCAATCTGAGGACCTCTTTCTTTTTCCTTCTCCTATCCCTTCCGCGAATATTACGGATATTGATTTTTTAAAGGGTCTGTTGATCTGCTTTGAAAAACTATCACGTTTTCATGGTGGCAGGATGAGTGGATATTTTTCGGAGAATTTTTTCTTTAGTGATTCTGATGATTTTTCCCGGGGCAAGTATGCTACATTGGAATGGAGGATGGGCAAGGAAAGACGGGAAAGGTTAGCAGCGCAGAGATCCGCTGAGAGTACGTGACGAGAAATCGTTTTTACCGGACACTGGCTTGGGATAGTGTTTATTTTATTAACGAAGTACTATCCCAGGCTCATGTTATTATGTACTGAATGAGGGAGGCAATTTTCTTAAGTTCATTTTCGTTATCCCCGAATTGTGCCGGAGAGCCAATTAATGATTTTGATCCATTCGCAGTCAGATATTTATGGAGAAAAAACATTTTCCGATACCCACCCTTATATTCCTTAACCCTTCTGCCAGCGCAATCTCTTATTTCCCTCGAGGATGTGGGTGTTGCTGTTTTAATTAAATTTTAAAAATTGTATGGCATTGAATTCAATGGGAGTGGCTTTCTGCTTAATAAATATTTTGGTAATACCTGTGTGTGATCCATACTCTCAAAACTGCAAACATTTTTCATAGCTATGGACTGCAATTCACCAGTTTCCTATTAAATTGCAAATGACACCATATTGATCAATGCATTCTTATGGTCCCTATCTTTTTCCCTAAGATCATTAGATTACGTCCACTCTTTCAACTGTAAGCTGGTGGAATTATACGGCACCCCTTTCATGCGTGTAGTTTTATTTACTTCCGGGGAATATAGCTGAAAACCAGACTGGCCGAAAGTTGTCACGATGACGGCCTGGGAAAATAAATGGGACGAAACCTTGGTATTACTCAGGCCGTAATGGATGCATGGCATTCAAGATTACCGTTATATATTTATGCCGGGATATTTGATCCCCCAAGAATAATTGAGGTGAATTCATAACCATAATATGTCCTAAGAATTATTGCAAAATACTCGTTTTTCCTTTAATTTCATAACTTACCAGAATACTTGCTATGGAAGCTTTCGGGTGAGGCATTTTTAAATGAAGTTTTCATTTGTTCCCTCCTTGCATCAAATACAGTCTTACGTTCATTTCTATTAAAAATTGGTGAAAAAATCAATAATTGTAGTCCTGAAACTCCAGTGGCGAGAAATGCGCACGTTCAGGAAGGAATTAATCCATGGTGCTAAGTCTGTAACGTACCGTAGCTTAAATTCATTTGGAGAATAGCGTCGTATGCAATTTCATTATTTTAATGCATCAAATTACGACTGTTGTACGGTAACTTAAGTAAAAATATTTGTTAAAATTATAGCGGAAAAGCGTTAAATTGCCCATATTTTTTTACGCCTTAGGGCCATATTCAGAATCTCAACTACAGTCTCGTGTCTACTGCCTACTTCCTAAAATCCCTGCAACGAGTCAAATTGGTACACAGATTCTGCCTGCAGAGGATGTATTACTTCTCTGTGTGGCGCTGGGAATCGAGTTGAGATTCTGAATATGGCCCCTAGTCTCTGTTAGGCGATGCATTGGAGTCCAATTAGTTAAATTTTCAGCAGTTATTTCTTTAATGCATGCAAATAGATTTTCTTAAACAGAAAAAGGGCCATTGTCGGCGTCGATGACTCCTCTGTCTACAAGAATATTTTTCCTGCCAGCTCACCTCTTTATTTCGGGAGCAGAAATAATTTACACGGCGCCGAGTTATGGGTGTGTGGAGGATGAGAAATAAATGGAAGCCCATTCGGCGCTGCTTTGCTCTGGTGATGCGACGCTCATTATTTAGGAAAGGGTATTTTCTCGGTGAAAAATATGAATTTTGTAAGATAGTCATAGCCTATTCCCTTTCATTCATTCTTGCTTACTTCTGCAGTGCAGCATGGGCCATTTTTGTTATATTCTCGTCCTTGTGGTAGTAAAATTTTCTTATTTGATTGGGATAATTTTTAGGTATCCCAAAAATGTTAAATAAGATCGTCCTAGTCCACAAAATGGGCCCCACTTTATTCGATACCATTCCTTATGTGGAGGTCTACTGCTTTGACTGCTCCGTAGACTCTTGTGCTTTTGGAGTTTTGGTTTCTCCCGCTTTCAAGCTAGTTGACGGTGGTTTGCAGTCACCGAATACTGAGCAAAGTCGTTGCTGCTGAACTGAAGTCCTCGCGCACGGATTCACGGTCGAGAACCTTTTCTCCCGAAACTCTTCCTATCAACTGCCTTCCGCTCTCAAAGGGCTCTCTCAAAGCCTGTTTTACTTAATAATGAGCATTCTCTTAATTATTTTTCTTTCATTCAATTATCGTAACATTGTGTATCTTTCAAAGCTCTTGTGTGCCTATTTTATATGTGAACGCTATTTGGACCATGTAATTCTTCTGTCATTGAAATTTGTCATGAATCATGCATGAATTGAAGAAATTGAACGATTGCATTCTGGGACTACCCTGTTTGCTAATTTATTCACTTCAAAGTATTTCGCGTTTATTTACAATATTGCGTGTGACAATAACAGTTTTCTGCTTGGATTAAGTATTGAGTTTTTGCCCGATTTACATGATAACTTGCTGCTGTCTTCAGGCCAAAAGATAAGCGTTAAATATTCCGTTCAAAATGAAGAGTGTCAGTGTTACCCTTATGCTTCTATTGCTGGCATTTTTCGCTGCTAAGAAATACCAGCTGGAATCGGCTAATCTCTTTCTTTCTTTGTGTACAGGAGAATACATTCTGGTGGGAATGGACGATTGTAGCGAAATTTGTCTCAGTTATTGATCCACGGATATTTATGAGCCTATATTAGTATTCGTGATATTTGTATTTCATTTTGTAATTATATTTATGTAGTTGTAATTTTATTTAATTGCAATTAAATGCGCACCTTGAAACTCTGTACTGGAGTGAAATACCGAGGTGTGAAAGATCATTAAAATGATTATGAGGTGTTGTGTACGCGAGGGGCTTCGTTCTCTTATGGCTTCCGTGGCGGCGAGGAAAGGCCAAAACCGATGAGAAGGTATCGGATAGTGGCGTAAAAAGGAAAGGAGAGGGCGAGGGGGAGGTATACAGATTGGAAATAGGGCAATAGGCATATGACATTCACGTAATAGTATTTGTTTTCACATTCCATTTATTCGGATTTTTCGTGTTAAAAACGTGCTTCTTTTTGCCCCCAAAACTCGGAAATCCTTTCAGAAAATAGCCGGGAAAGTATAAAAAGCTCGCATAAACCGAGAAAGTATAAAAACTCCTGCGCAACATTATAGAAACGTGAACATTTTATGTTTTGAATAAAATGGATGCATTAATTCCATTGGAATAGGTGTACTATAGGGTAATTTGGCAGCCAGTCGCTGGAATCAGAGTATTTGAATTATTATTTTTCTGGATTCTTGACGAATAATTTCTCTGGCTCCTTTATAAAGGCGTTTTTAAAGCATTAAGTGCGTATGTTCTATGGCTGGAAAAGGGAGAAATTAAATCAGAATTTCGCTAATGAAGTACATTTTTACGAAACAGACTTAATGTTACGCAGTGTGGCTGCAGTGATTATTTCCATTCTTAAAGGCTTATTTAATGCTTTCTATATTTTGGAAATGTTTAAGGTGTTTTCAAGTTTTTAGTTATATATTTGAGACCTGTTTATCTAGCAATCCAACATATTTAAAACAATTTTTATTTCTCTTAACCTTGCGTGTGTCATAGTATTTGCTGTTTTGGTATACCTTTTACCTTTGCATTGCTCTAGCAGTTATTCATTGAAGCGAAAAGGCGATATGGGATATACAATATGAATATTATATATTCGTACCTATATTATATGAATATATTACTACATAATATTCATATAATATGTGAATAATATAGGGAATGAGAAATAAAAAAGTTATAGTATAGCATCCTTGCTCTTTAGCGAGTTAGCGAGGCTCCAATTAGCGAGCCTTGAAAATCTACTATTCCCATCGCCTAGAATTAATAAATTGCGTTCTGGGTATACAATCGTAAAATTGAATATTCCGAGGCCAATGCGGCGTAAGTAACGGCATTGTGCCGGTGATTTAATAATGAAATCATTTTATGATAAATTTAATTTTCAACACGTTTTATACTTGGTTCCTGCTACTGAAGGCGTATGCATCTTATCCGTTTGAGGGTTGCGTGCGTTACGTGACGGGTTTCGAGATAACAGAAGGGCGAAACTGTTTGAATGTCGATTTGCCGACCTTGAGTTATCCCTTCACTTAATCAAACTCAAGCCCAACTCATTCGTGTATCTCGTTAGTGTTGCGGAAATACCTGACAAAGCCGAATACCTGAACTTTCGGGTAGTGTACGGTATAGTTGGTCCCACGGTCTTAGTTTTGAGTACTCGTTTTTATACAGCCTCATAGGAGATATTAATGCATTTGACTGGGAGTAAATTTATTCTCTAAAACTGGTTCAAATTTAACCTATTTAAACTATATATTTGGCGCCTGTTTGTCTGCATTTTCTCTCTTTCTTTGACGAATTTCATAAATAAATTTCATCTTTCATCTTACCACCTGAAGATTTACCGCGTAATGAAAAACAATTTCATCCCTTCGAGTATCGTGAGTAGCAACTTTTGTCTGTGAGTGAAAGTCTCTCGGGTCTTCCACCGGGTCAAAGGCTCCATCTCTGCCAACGTTTCGGAAAACGACTCGTTTGATATCACAGCCCTGAAGATGGAAAACGAGTCGTTTTCCGAAACGTCGGCAGAGATGGAGCCATTGACCCGGTGGAAGATCCGAGAAACTTTCACTAATCTAATACGCCGGGAAAACACCAAATCTTACAACTTTTGTCCGTACTTAACAAATCAGCTGCGATACCTCCTCCTGTACATTCTAGCCTCTACCAATATACTAATCGGCCATATCCTGTGACATGATGGCCTGATAGTCGTCGAGGGAAAAGTGGGATGGTAGGAATGCCTAAGGAAGGCATCATGTGAGATATAATATGGCGAAAGTAGATAAGGATATAAATGAGAGGACTTATGTGATTATGAAGAGGTAAATCGATATGAAAATCGAGTCGAGAGCTGCCTCAAACCAATCATTGGGTTTATTACTACTGATGAAATACGAACACAAGGAGCCTGGTGAATAACGGGAATCGCCTAGCGTTCTCTCCTACGCCTACGAAGCTCGGGGGAAACGTAACGCTCGAATGGAGCCGCGATGCATTTCGGCGAATTCGATGGCGGGAGAGAGGTTTCTATTTATGGGACGACGAAAAATGTTGGCACACAGGCGGGTGGCGAAGACTCTGTCCATCCCGAAAGAGAGACACGTCATTAGGGGGTGAGGCATTTTCAACAGCCGCATCCAGCGAAATGATATTCCAAGGTGACGAGCCGCTTTCCCTCACATGGGATGAAAGTGATGGGTAAAGGCATGTGCGAGCACATGCGCCTTGCGCGAAAGTGTCTCATGAAGCGTGGGTTTGGAGATCACGCTAGTTCGAAAGGCGATTCATGCCCAGTTCACACGGTTCGTTTTTCCTTGAGTGCTAGCTTGCTGGATTTCGTGCGTGCTTCCAAGCGAGCGACGAAGGTGGCCGCTAAGCTGGCTTCGCTGATGGTTGTCGGTTCACACGTAGCGAGCTATCCTCCTTGCTCACTCTTCTTAGAGCCTCAACACGATGATGTTTATTGTGATAGTTCCCATTACGAACTGCATATAAACAAGTTTCGTCTCTATGTGCTTCGATAAGCACCGCAACTTGATCCCTATTCTATAGATTTGCACTCATTTTTTAATTAAAATGTCAACCATACGATACTATCAAAGGCAGAACCTTTATTTTGATCACGTGATGCAAAGCTGAATGATGATTGGCCGGCAACAATAGCCATCAGCAAAACACGCAAGGAAAATAGCAACGGACCTAACCTCAAAATCAGGGGGATCGGGTTGGTATGGTGGCTAGAGTACTGGCCTCCCACTTTCGGTTCGATTCCCGGCAGTGGCGGATTTTTCAGTGGAAAACCGGTCCCCACTTGAGTGCCTAGTGGAGGGCATTTCAAGTACAGTACTCCGTCCGTCGGATGGGACGTTAAGCCGTGGTCCCCTTGGCGCCTTTCGTTAAGAGTAGGCTAATGCCGACGCCGGGTTTCTCTCCACCCTTCCTCCGTTCCCTAAAAATTCCTACCATTACCCAATTACCCACCTATCCTATATGGCGCAAATGACCTCAGCTGTCGGTCGCCTCCCCTAAATAACCAACCAACCAACCTCAAAATCAAGCAAGCCAGCCGTCAGGGCAGCCCGCAGCAGTCGGCGTTTCCAGCAAGCGAGCACGCACGGCATCCATCAGCACACCACGCAAGAAATCCATCCGGGAAAAACGCAACGTTTGAAACGGGCTTTAGACGGAAAGACGCTGTGGTGGGCGCAGGCGCTCAAAAACAGCAAATTACGCGGTTTTCGGTAGGGTTCAGGGGAGAACCTCTAGCCTTTCGACGATTAAATGGTAGATTTTCGAGACGCATGGATTGGGCAATTCTAGGTTAGTGAGGAAAAGAATAAGTTTTCTTGGCGAGATGAAAAATCGGTGTTGGAACGGTATTATAGAAGCTACCCTCATCGAGGCGATCGGCTTCCAAAGGACGTCGGATAAGTTCGATTAACTCTTTAACTCGGTTCTTCAACGGGGCTAAGCTGTTCCCAATTACGTAAGTCTTCTTTACGTTCTTCTCATTTCCTACATGTATCTCGTACTTCTTCGCTCCACTTCCCGTTTACTTTTCCATAAAAGACTGTCCTTATAAGGTCATCATCCTGTCTCTAGATGGATCAGATACTAGCATAGCCCATTATCCTTTTTATACTCTTCATCAGGATTTTTTTTCTTCTTATCTCTGAGAACTTCTTTGTAAGGTACCTCTTGTCTTTCCATTTGAATTTCATCTTTATTCTTCAGCATCGCATTTAAAACGCTAGTCTTGCCTTTTTATAATTCTGATGGTCTATACCTAACAGCCACATCGGGTCATTCACTATATGTCATTTCAAATTTATTGTTTCCTTATGTCTAAGATTGTATTTCTAGTTACTACTAATACTAGTAGGATTTAAAATGCTAGTCTTGCCTTTTTATAATTCTGATGGTCTATACCTAACAGCCACATTGGGTCATTCACTAGATGTCATTTCAAATTTATTGTTTCCTTAGTAAGATTGTATTTCTAGTTACTACTAATACTAGTAGGATGCTCTCTTCGCTTGGGATATTCTACCGATTACTCCTTCATGTTTAATCGATCGGCGGTCTTTCTGCTTCCCCAAATAGCAATACTTATCCACGTATTATTTTTGTGCTTATTTGTTTGGAAAACTCGTTCCTCTCTGTATGTCTTTAAGACTGGATGACGGGGGAGGACTCGGAGGTAGATACGTAGTAATGCAATCGCTTTCGCCTTGGGATTATATTCCAGCCTTCTCCATCGAATTCCTGAAAATATGCAAAATTTGTGGTTTTTAGGATCCAGGAAATCAGAGATATTAATTATGTTTCCTACTATTTATCTTTTCGAAAATCTTCGAATGTGCTTCTGAGTGTGCAGAATTTTTGGTTGAAGTCGCTCCCTTGGGGAGAGCCGACGGACGGTCGACCCTGATTAATAGGGTCCCAGCTCTCGAGGCAGCAATCAGACTTTAACAGAATTTTTGATTTTGATTTGATATTTGCCTATTTTCCTTGCTCTAATAGTATATTATTAGTAATAATTACGTCTCCGTACATAAATTACTTATTTCAAACTTTATGGTAGCGAATTTTGCATTTGTTTTCTATGTTCGCTTGACAACTTATACCTACTGATGTTGGCGTGATTCTCGACTAGATTTCACGAAAAATCGCCCCAGGGATCATCTAATATTTGCTTTTCGAGGTTTATATGATGAAGCCCGCAGACAAGATTTGGTGGAAAGCAAGATAGGGTTCATTCAAGTTGAGAATCAGACGGAGCATGAAGTTTTTGGAATTAGTTTCTTCGTCGACGGCGTTGGACTTCGCCGCTTTCGTCTTCGTTTGCTTGGCAGCGAGTTGGAAACTGGTTATTGCATTTGACTCTCTCGCCAAGTAAGAGGCAGGAAAGAGATGACTGGATTATATGAGACTCAGAGGAGAGATATTGGAGGAAATACGGGAATGGTTGGAAATGTGAAACATAGAAGTACTATATGTGACATGCATTTGAACCTCCTGGGCGGAATTATTTTGCACCAACTTTGAAGAGAAGTTTGGAGCTGTTTCGATGTCGCGATCGGCCATAGCTGATTGATCAGCTACTCAATTTTTAGTACGCTAAGGAGATGTTTTGTGGAAAAGTGTAAGTGTTACGGGGGTGGGGTTCGGCTTAATGTGATGACCTAAATCATGGCTTCCCATCCCGAGGTTCTGAGTTCGATTTCCGATAGTGGCACACATATCACTGGTATAACAATCCATATTTCAGGTTGGCGAGAAGAGCGCTATAAATTCAGTACTCCCTGTGGGATAGGGTGTAAAACGTAGGGCTAATATTCAAACAAGTTAATACAGGTGCGTTAACTAGGTATCTCTGTTTGGATACTTAATTTTACTACTGTAAAAATCAGGGAGTTTAAAATAACTGGTACCCCCATGTACCGTGTGTGTACTGACTGTATCTACTGACGAATACATTTAAGGCGGAGGTGAGGTGGATCCTTAACAGTTCCATCTCCTACCATCTTACATACGTATTATATATGTAGTTGTCAGTCACCTCCGTTAACGACTGCGCTGTGGATATCGTGGAGTGGCTGAATTAAAGCACGGTTGCGTTTGCCTCTTTATTTTATAGAAATAGTCACTTAGATATGGTGGTAAGGCACAGGTAAAAAAATGTCACGATACATGTTAAAGGAGAATGGATGGATATCGGGGGAAGGAAAAGTGATGATGCCTGAGAAGCGTGGTTGTTGATGTCTATTTTATTTATTTATTTCTTTATTTATACTGGGCTAGATGAGGCCACGTGGCCCCCTCTTCCCCTAGCCCAGGGTTCATTAAGATACAAAGTTTCATAATTTTGAAGTAATTTTGCACGCAGGCCACTAATATATTCTATTTTAAACAACCGGGTGAAAACGAATTTGGCGACCATGTAACTGTGCATTCTTTTTCCATGGGTGTCGTTTTGGTGGAATTACTCTGTCACTGAAGATAAAGAAAAATATGTAAGCATTTCATCAATTAAACAGTTAACAAAAAATAATTCAACCTTTTTGTAGAGCCGTATACATATTTTTTTACAATCGTTTAAATCTTCTTGAAAGAATTTGTGGCTCTACAAAGGAAAAAGTAAGTGAACGAAATTTAAAAAGATGAATTAGAAGGATAGTTGAATTATATTGTTAAATTGTCGTTAAGAGGTCCATTCCCAGGGTTTAAATCCCCAGCTCTTTGTGTACTAAGCGGTCGGGCCAGGACCCTGCTCACTATCTCGGCCACACAGCGAAGTCTCCTATTGCTCCTCTGGGCCCCCACACTATAAAACCCTGATACATTCAGTGAGCCGGACCCCTTTCAATTGTGGGACACACCAGAATCTTTGATAGACCGGGGATTCCGGAGCATTCGTGAGCTGAAATTGTCAAGGCCACATGTACTGTGTCGATTTATTTAATTAATTATGAATGAATTCTTCTTGGATCTTCATGCGGGGTTACGCTCTTCATCTCAGCCGACTTTTCGATGAACTACTCGCCCATCATCTTCAGGGGAATCATTGTCTATCCCCGGACGAACAACCGTGAAAATTTCGTTTATAGGTGCTCCGGGAAAACACTAGAACTTTCTTTTTCACTACAGGTATCAGCAACTGATGGTATACACTGGCCCAGTGTTTTAATCTTTTATTTCTTGTTTCTCCAAGTATTCATAAGAGTGAATTAAGGGACAAAAGCAGCGTTCGAGAATGCGTTTTTCATGAAGATGAGCGGATTGCCATGTGTGGGTAACTTTTAATTTAAAAAGCTGCAGTTGCTGTCGTCCTACTCGTAATCCCTTCAATTACTTATGGCTGAGGCGCAGAACTGGTTGAGATGAAGGGGGTGAAGGGCTTAAAGGGGTATGGGTGGCGTACAGTGAAAAATGGGAAGTGCGATTGGAGAAGGGTGGAAGGTGAGGGATTGCGGTGATGGGGAATCAGGCGAATTCGATAACGATTTTCTCCTCCCTCCCCAGCCTCTTCTCCCGCAGCCTAAATTAGATCGTCTCTTTCAGTACCGGCCTTTCTCTCTCTCTCTCTAATGCGAGGATGGAAGCTAAGGCATAAATGATGGTGTGCCCATTTGTATGCTCTGCTCGATTGAGTTTCCTAATTCCCGTGGAAATGAAACTCCTACCTCTCCGCCACCCGTAATGGGCCGGGTGGATTTTTTTTGGCACGCCAGGCATGCTCGCTCGCGATATCATAACTGGCGTGATTTCTTTCTGCGGGTAGAAATTTTATTTCTCTGTCGACGGTGTAGCGGCCCCAATTTCAAGATTTCCCCGGTACTCGATGAAACCGCCTTCGTTTCCCTGCGAGGCATCCGTTTTCGTTCGAATTAGCACTCGTCAGTAGCTTTACTGCTATATGGCGAGTATTTCGGCGTCCAATCCATCTGTAGTGGAGAGAAATATCTCCAATTTACGAAAAGTTAATGATATCGGCAGTAACGTGGTAGTATTACTTTAAATTGAAGGATTATAGTTGCCTGGTTTTCACTATTAGTTTATATTCATCTCTAATTTATGAGCTTGCTATTTATTAGACATGTTATTTCTAGTTTTTTTTTAGATTTTTGACCTTCAGAGAACTAATTGTATTTGGGGGTAACGTCGTTTTGGTGCTGGTTGAAATTACTGTGTGGCATAAAAATGTTATAAATCATTGGAGAACGCCATCATAATTTTGCATCCCTCTGCCGAAGTATGGATGTAACACCTTCCTATTAGCGTGGGAAATGAATATTTTTACTTAGCCACGAGGAAGAAGTACTTTGTACGGGATACTTTAAATCAGCAATTGGGTAAATATCGACCTTCAACCTTTTCACCCAATCCAGTAAGTTGATCATCAAATGCAAAATTGGTTTATACAGCCCTCCATTCAAGTCTCCTATCAGCCTCTTACTATTAATATAATTCTTTTCATTTACATTTTTCGTTACGTGCTCCATATATTTTATTCACGGCCATTGTTAAATATTCTTCCCATTCATTTTTCCCTCTACGACTGCCTTCATCAGACCATCATGTTTCAAGATTTGACTGATTAGGTCGCTACCATCTTCTCTTCAAAGTTATTATCAGGCTTCTCTTTCCTCCCACTCGTGTCAGGTGTTCTTCGTTTCTTACATGGTCAATCCATTTTATCCTCGTCGTTCTTCTGAGGCACCACAGTTTGAATGCTTCCTGCCTTGACTTCTCTGTTGCAGTCATCGCTCATGACTCACGGCCACAAAGAAGCATGCTACAGATATATGTTCTAATAATGTGTTTCCTTACAGCCACGCTTGTACTTCCAGCCGTATGTCGATTCCACCTTTGGTAGAGTGTTATTTTTGTCGTGACTACTCTATTAACTAACTCTTTCTAACTTCGTCCATAGCTGGGTGGACTTCCTTTATAACAATATGTTATTGTTTCCTCTTCGATATTATTATTTTGTATTCTGTCGGTTAGAATATGTTTATCAGGGTTCATACCGGATAGGGAAGTCATGGAAATGTCAGGGAAATAAAAATCGGGACTGAAAGTTATGGAAACGTCAGGGAAATTAGATTCTGGTCAGGGAAAAACTCCAGAGGCGCATAAAAAAGATGAAAATTGTGGTTGAACTCACTGATTGTTGCTGCGCTTGAGGGGCGAGGTGAGCATGTTGTTGCCGTCAGCTTGTTGTCCTGGCTGGGCGGCTCGGGGTTTCGCCGACTTGGCGGCTCGCCCGGGCTCGGGATCTGGCTGCTTGGTCTGCTCGTCAGTTGTTTTGTTTTTGAATTTTGACTGGAATATGTTACTTTCCTGGAATAAATTAATTTTATTTCACATTATACCTTGCTGCATCTTCCCATAAAATCCCTAAATGCTTTGTCTCTGATATAAAGTCAGGGAAATTTCAAAAATTGAGACTGGAAATCAGGGAAAAGTCAGGGAAATTGAAAATGGAAAGTTGGTATGAACCCTATTTAGTTGGAGTTCTACTGAGTTTCTCTTCTCCTCCCATTACTTTGCGTTAATCCTCGTTTCCCTGAACTGTTTCTCTACACATATAGTTTAGCGAACTCTTTAGCATACTTAATTCCATCTAAAAGGCACGATCCTGGAATTCGTCCTTCTATAGCTACTTTCAGGATCCCATCGCCCCTAAATACCTGTTCCATCTGCCTACCTTCATTACTTCCCTCACCTGTTTCTCTATGTCCCCTTCTTCCTCGTTTGTCTTCTTTTCGGCCCATCGTATTTTCACCGCCGTATTGCCAACCTGAAATCCAAAAGCTGCCTGTCTTTTACCATTCTATTTCTCTTGTGTCCAGGATTACTAGCTTCTCTCGAATATTTCGCTGAATATTCCCGGTATAAGTGTCCTCCCATTCATAAACTCCTCTTTTGCCATCCCAATTCTTCGACTCTCAATACTTTCGATGGGGGATCAGATGGCTCTGAGCTGTTAAAAATACGTTTGAGTGGTGAAGGCCTCATGGAATTGAAGATGAAGAGAGTGGCGTCAATACGAAACCTAAAATACCTATGGTGAACATTAGATACGAGACTAGAATCTAAGTGGGAAAATGTCCATAATGATATGATAACCATTCTGATATTTTAAGAGAGAACATTTTCGCCTCTATTTTAAATGGGTATCTGCAGTTAAAATTAATTTTCAAGCTGCTTATACGTTCTTTCTATCGTATTCAACAAACCAATATTTTGACTTTTAGTCTGCCATAAAGTGATATAGACAAACTTAAAAGTTTTAGACTACTTTCGAACGAAAAAGTTGGTACATCCGTTATGTGTGATACGTCCAATTATCAGCTATATGCTTGAACTAGTCACAACGAGTTGGGTGCCGAGCAGTCTTCAAACGTAATGAAGGGCGTCCGCCCGCAAGTGTCAACGCTTATTAGGAACCTGAGACAAATTATCCTCAGTATTCGTTAGATGGCATTAACTGACGATGTGTTGCAAGTTTTTCTTCGTCGACCCTTTTGCGTCGTTCTGGTTACTGTTTCACAAATGATTATAGCGCGTTCCACATTTAGTTGACAGTATGAAGCTTATGGGGAACGCTGTTGCCAAGCTTCCGCTCCGTGGGCGGCATCCTGACAGCATAGGCAACCACCCATAACTCCGCGGCAAAATTATTTAGTTTCAAAAAAGTATTAAATTTTGCACATAATAAGGCGTACGGGGATGACATTTTGCGATGTAAAGGTTACATGAATTACCGGAATATAAAGTAAACATTTTGTTTACAAAATACCGTATTTTTTTAATGTAAGTGACTGCTGAGCTGAGCTGAATAATAAATGGAATTTTTTTTATTGCTTAACGCTTCATTATAAGTTTCATTCACCTCCCTTGCCGGTAATTCACAGCATTATTAATGCAATGGGTTTCAAAAGTAAAGACGTTTACGTAAATATGAAGGTTATGGCTCGATTTTCTTCGAGAATGCCAAGAAAAGGTGGGGCATTGCCATTCCTGGACAAGGAAAAATTTTCCGATAGTGCCACGAGAGATTTGTAGGTGAGAAAAACTTATGTCAAAGGTCGCCAGGAGGGATTGCCAACTTACTCTCCCCTATTTGCTTGAGGCACTGAATGGTGAGAAGGGGTCACTTTAGGGAACTTCAAGGGCCAGTGCTTTTGGAGCTCTTGAGTAAGAGAAATGAAAATTTTAACTTCTTTTAGCGGCTTGATCACCATATTTTGTAGAGAAATTTCTACCTTCTCATTTGAGCGAATCCGTTTTTCTTATTACAATAAATTTTTAATGTGATGATAAAATATACCACATCCCGTAAACTTCCCGTTCCCTCGCCACAACCGCTATACGAATCACACTTCGTTATTTATCCAGACTGGATCACTGGACGCAGTCTCTCCCTCCTCCTTTCGAGGTTCCCCTTCTGCTTGCACCCCCCTTAGACACATCCCCGTTCATTGTCCCACGAGTACCCGGGCTTGACGCCAATTGCCAATGTCCTTTTACGTATCTTGCCTGAGCCTAAACCCTCCCATCTCTCAGAGCCTGGGTCGGGAACCGAGGGAACGCACGTTGTGGGTGGGCACTATTACTTTTTGTATTTGGCTTTCGATTCTGTGATTTACCAACAAAATTTTAACTTCTTCTTAAAGTAGAGACGCAATTAACATACCAACAAGGAAATGATAATAAATATGCAGAAAAATGCTTGCTACGTGCTCCGAGACTGCGATGAGTATTTAATTAATCATTTTCTGACAACAGCAGCAAAGAAATTTTATATTCACCTTAACGGAAAGACTCCAGGTAATCGTTCTGGTGACCATTGAATTTGTTTGAACGTTTTAAAAATTTACCGATCCAATAATATACGCGTGCTCATCTATTTAGTAGTACCCTGCGAGCCACCTCAAGAGCGTATGGCAGGGGGTGGGTTCTCGCCGACAAAGTTCTTGAGTTTGTTGATTCTCATTTGGGAAGAGGTTTATTGAAACGATAGATGCCGTAAATAAATTTACAAAAATAATTAATATACCTTATGGAGTACAAGTCGGCATTTTCAATGCCAAAATATAGTTTTTCTGAGCAGTAAACTCATATGAACGTTCCAATCCGTGGAAAAATTTTCCTCAAAATAATAAAATAATATTGAAATATAAAATAATTTAATTCCTCCATACCTTTCCACTCATGAATCCGATAGACTTTCAACTCCCTCCATGTAACGCGATGTGCTCGGCTGTGGCTCTGGCTCGTCTTCGACTGAGGGTGACGTCGATTGAGATGATGACGACGACGTCAGGCGAATTATCAACTCTTCGATGCCATCCTGCAAATTGTCTGCATGCCACATGTCTCCTTCCAATTCCTTGACGTGCTCAACATAGTTTTTCCAATTTTCTGGGGTGACGGTATCAAAGCTTTCGGCTATGAGTCTTTCCACCTCTTTCTTCTTAAAAGTCGAATTCTTCATTCCCACGTAGTGCTTTACTTGGGCCCAAACCATTTCAATCGGATTCAACTCACAATGATATGGTGGTAGTCTTAGAACTGTGCAACCGTATGTCTTTGCTATTTCCTCAATCCGAAATTTCTCAAAATTTTCCCGTACTTGATTAACCAAAAATAAGAGGTCTCTTTTCAAGCTGTCCTCATTGAAGTTAATTATTTTACTTATCAACCACTCTTTGATGCAATCTTTTCTCCAACTTGTAGAAGGCAAGGATTCTAATTTCCTGGAATGATAAGACGCATTATCGACAACTATCACAGAGCCTTTGGGTACATTCGAGAGAAGTGAGTTTTGAAACCAACTCTCATAACACTCTCCATCAACTTCATCATGCTCATCCATAGTGTTCTTCTTGCAAAGAAAGAAGCGCGCAGCACCTTTTACGAACCCATTTTCGGTTCCTGCATGAATTATGGCGAAACGTCCTCCTCGGGAGGTGGGTGCCTTCAAACCAGTACTCAGACCAGCAAGGAAAGCCTGACGAGGTGTTTTTATTTCTTTATCGCGCCAAGCCATGTTTATCGTCTGTCCAACATTGATCCACGTCTCGTCTGTGTACACAATATCCCTTCGATCACGGCGATATTTTTTCAACAGTCTCAAATAATTATGACGCCAACGAATAATATCGTCTCTTTCAATAAGAATGCTTCGTCTGCCCCTGCGTTCATATACGAAGCCTATGTCAAGAAGAAGACGGTATAACGTGGTCCTCTTGAAATTAGGAAGATCCTTATCTAAATTTACAGAATTTAGAATAGTTTTTAGAGTCGGAGGAATATTTTTCATGAATGATTCATGAACTTTCCTTCGAACTCCCGATCTTACGAAATCATCGTACATCACTGATCTCGCATTCTTATACGGTTGATTAATTTTTTTCGTTTTCGAAGGAGTAGCCAATGCACCGCGGGATGCTTCCTTTCTTACCCTGTAGATAGTAGACTGTGAGCACCCAGTGGCTTTCGAAGTTTCTTTGCAGGATTCAGCAACATTGAGCGATTGGTTGAAATATTTGAAAACATTAAACACCATCTCTCTTTCACGGCTTCTCAACTTCTCCCCTTTCCTCCTCCTCTTCGTTTCGGACATTGAGATAGCACACTATTGGAAAGAAATTGATCTGGAGGACACTCCACAGCACTGTTGAAATATTTTGCTCACCACACACCACTTGTTCACGAACAGAAACCTGACGAGACACTAAATCCCCTGCCCTTTCTATGCCTGGTCCCTAACACCGAAGGGTCGCTTCTAAAGCAGATGTTTTATGGCACCTTCTTAACGGAACTTCCGGAAATACCCAATATACAGTCAAAGGATGAGAATAGGATAAGAATATCCCTCGTACAAATCCATTCGTATTTTCTGCCGAAAGGCACGTAAGACTTTTACCTCTTCTTCCTTCGCTGTCAAAATTTTTGCTGAATACTTCAGTGTTTATATATTTTCATCAGGCAAGTTCTTGAAACTAATATATTTCGAATGAAATGTATTACTATTGCTTTTACTAAATGCTAAAAACAAAAAAACGATATCTTTTTTATCAAAGAGGCACGAGTAATTAACGTATCAAGCTCATTCTCCGACGGAGAATCTTCCTTCCACGCGATAGGTTAGCTGGCGGGACAGAGGGAGCGGCGGAATTACGGCGCGTGGAAAATACTTGGCGAAATCAAAAATTCATAACTCCCTTTGTAATCAAGATAGAGTTACGATTCTTTCACCAAAAACAAATATAAAGTTTCATCTAAATAACATATGCAGCATGTATGGATCTATATGGTGAAATACGAAAGTTAGTAGGCGACCACTTTTTTACATCGCAAAATTCAAAATATTTTGTCCAAAAGTTATTATAATCAATATAACAACGTTGAAACTAAGTTAAAAACAAATAAATGCTCATCGATATGGAGGAAAACGTATAAAAAACTTTTATTTAAAGTTTTAACTTAATACTGTGAACCGTTTGTCTGCAACTGGGTGAGGAACATGAAATCAGAAGCGCGCCGTTACTGACGGAAATTCAAGGAAATATTTTTTATAATATTTAATTTAAAAGATATCGAATAATTATTGCAACCACTAAATGTAGCATCTTTTTCCGCTTCAGGAAATGTCTTTTTCTATTCCATAGCATCATATTAATTTTCCTGCTGTTAACGTCTTTCCTGGCAACGTCGCACCTCCGGCCTTATGGAGATTTACATGGGAATCGAATCTCCATAAGAGCCCATACTGTCAACTAAATGTGGAACGCTCTATAGCAGCTTCGGCAAGTTTTATGGAAGTAATTTTGTTGCCACCTTAAGTAGGTACTTGGCTAGTTTTTCCGTCCTGGAAATTGTACCGTCTCCTTAGTAGCCCGTTTTCGTTCTGTCATAAGTCACTGAGAATCGTCTCCGGGTCCGCAGGAAAGTTATCCTCTCCTCGGAACGCTCGCCCGCCATCACGGAAAATAAACTGCTCCGGGACACCTTCCGATGCCATTTCCCAAATTCCCGGTCCGGGTGATTTCATCACGCAGCTCACAGGTTCCTTTTAAATGCCCCGAATCCTCCGTTAACTCCCACTTCTAATTGCCTTGGCGACTTGAATAATTAATGGCGCGGTCCTTCCCGACCAGCTCCTGGGTTGACGGCCCAACAATGTCCCTGTGCCCTCCCACCGGCACTGCCCACTCCTGCGCCATTCTCCTTTGTCCTCCGCCGTTAACCTCTCCTCCCCTTTTACTTCCACCCCTCCCCCGCCCCTCTGTACCCTTTTTCTCATTCTCTCCGAACCCTTTTTGCATCGACCCTCCCGTGTCAGGGCCGAAAAAATGTTCCGTTTTTTTGTGCCTCCCCGAGTCC
This sequence comes from Platycnemis pennipes, assembly GCA_933228895.1. NCBI lineage: Eukaryota > Metazoa > Arthropoda > Insecta > Odonata > Platycnemididae > Platycnemis > Platycnemis pennipes. The sequence continues at coordinate 85,589,294 of OW121854.1, read as the reverse complement.
TCCTTACCCCCTCCCCCACCTTGTGCGTCCTTTGCCCTCGCACTTAGGTCCCGCATATCCGGGCGCGCCTCTTTGCCCCGGGCGTTCGCCCCCGTTTTACCCCTCCCTCCCTCCTAAACTCTCCCCCATCCCCCTCCGTATTCCTTGCATCCCTCCCCACCTGCTGATTCCCGCACCCATTCTCACAGCTCCCAGGAATGCCTTCAAACTCTCTTTCCCCGCCGTGCCTTTGTGTCTTCTTTTCCTTTACGCGTTCCGTTCCTCTTCCCATAATGCTCCACTAGGCCCCTCCCATTCTTTCTCCCACGTTGCCTCTACGTGGAGTTTTCTGAAAACCGTGGAGATCTCTCTCCTCTCAGTTTTTGTGTTCCCCTCTTTCAGATGAAGAGCCATTGTTCTCGCCGGAGCGGTTTTCTTCAAGGCCTACCCATTTGACCATGGATCTCACCACCCACCTTTACTTCTCCTGCCTGTTGAACCGCAGTTTTTTTCAGCAATCTTTCTTCCTGATGTTTCGTTAGGCATGGAATGATTTGCCAGGCTGAAGTATAGAAGTGAAAGAAGCTTACGTATGCTCAACTGCCTATTTTACTTTCGTCGGGTGTATCGCATTCAATTGCGGATAATCTATTGACTGTGGCGTATCCTTTAGGAATTTAATTTTAAAACTTTTATTCCATGCTTTCGTCTTTCCGAATTATTTTTTCTCTTAAATGTGGACGTCTGTTTGTGACTTTTTGGAACCACTACTAGAAAGAAAAACTCTTCAATGTGTTAGTTACATACAAACAATAAGCTGATAGAATGGATCGACTGAGTAAAAAATAAAGTGGTCCTCAGAAAAGTGGGAGGACCGTGAAGTCTGCAGGAACTTCAAAAAGACGGGATAATCTTTATCGTGATAGACGATGGTGTGATTAATGCAATCGTTGAGGGAATAGTAGGTTAGAGGAAAGCAAGATTCAGGAATTTGTAGCACGAGATGCACGGAACAAGAAATGAAGGATGTATAAGAGGAGATTTTTATAAATATGAGGATGTTTACTGATTAAGGACTCGAGCGCTGTGTTAAACCAGTCTTATGAATGTTGTCTAGCAATTATAGGTGTTACGCAACGGTATAATTTAACGACGTATAACGGCCTGAATCATATCGTTCCATTCTTTTTCATGCTGACACTACCAAACTGAGAATACACCGACGCCAGGCGTTGGTGTATTCTCATTGGGTCTGTCCACTCATTGTTGTCGGTTGGTCTGTCTCGGTATGCCATCTCGCTTTCGACTCCTCAGCGAGGCCGCTTATCTCTTCCCGGCTTGTTATCGCCCAAGGTCTCTTTATTAAGCAGCCTGGGTGTGTTGCACATCCGGTGCTTCGTTCTTGCATCATCTTCCTTCTTCCGTCGTACGAGTCGTCGTTAGCTTCTCTCGACTCTATTGAGGCACATTTATAGGAAGGAATGTCGTTCCACTTATGCCTAGAGTCCCGAAATTCGGGTGATAATCTGGAGTGATTTTCATAAATTAAGAGGCCCCTGTCCGAAATTCCTTTTAAAAAAAGCTGTTTCTAGATAAAAAATAATGACCTCCTAAGATAGCGATTGTCTTAACAATTTATCGTATTTAGATATTCCTGTTGAATAGGATATGCAAGTAATTACTTCCAATTGATACATCTTGTTAGCAAAATTTCCACTAACTCAATTACAAGCTAAGACGGCCTTAATTTGGATGTGGCTTTTTTCCGGAAATGATTCGCATCGGCCATATTTTTTTCGCAATACTGGCGTATTGTCCTTTTCAGAAATGCTGTTGCTACTGTTCTGGGTATCCGAAGGCTAAAGCCATATGTGCCATATAGGATAGATCGGTAATCAGCTGTGCACAGGAATGTTTATGGATGTATGGTAGAGAGAAACCCCGCATCGGCATTAGCCTAATCTTAACCTTCAGCACTAAAGTTAATCGTTCCATACGACGGATGGAGTACTGTACTTGTAGTGCTCTCCACGGATCAAGCAGTGGCAAGTATTCCAGTGAAAAATCCGTGCGACGACCAGGACACGAACCCCGAACCCTCTACTACTCTATCAGGACTAATACTCGGGCGAATCCGATCCTCAGAAATATTTTTCTTTTTCCCTAATTGATGTCCATTCTTTCCCCCAGGCTTTTTATTTTGAAAAGTAATACGAGCGAAAATAATGGCGGATGATTGAGATAGTATTAATTGAAAAATAGGAAGTGCTCATTATCTGCAAACGTCGCATACGAAAACATAAGCAGCGCAATTTGATCCAATTTCCATAATCACCCGTCCGTGGAAGGTCATGGGAAAACCATGAAAGGGCCTCCTAGTTATCCTTCTCCTCAGTTTCCTTTCTGAATCCTTTATTGACGTTCCCTTCCCGTAAGAAAACTTCTATCAAGGATGTTTTACACAAAGTAATGAATTGTAAAAGATTTGAAGCCGCGTCAAATCGTGGAAACTGCATGGATGAATGCGTGGGAATAGAAATGGGGATATTCGTCTTGCTGTAGTTCATGCATTTGAGAATTTTTCCATGCAATTCGTTGCTTTACTCGATCTGATTCTTTGCCAATCCGTCCATGCATGACACTGCATAGTGGCAATCTTCCTGTAAAACAGGGTCTTCAGAGCAATGGGTGGTGATCGTCTGGTGTTTACCTAAGTCCGAGGATTTTGCTTTGTTGTATGCTTACGGCTCTAGATGAAATCATGGCTCATTTCGCGCAAATGGTGATGATTCAAACCACATCATGTACACTACAGCGTTCACTTTGGTTCCCAACTCGATTGCCTTCAGCTTTCCCCACGTCGTCAGTATTTCAACACCTCTTGTACTTCAGTCCTCTAGAAGGATTGTAGAAATTACTTGAGGGCCTCAATCTAAGTTTATCCGAAATTGTATGTTCTCCAAAATAGGCTACTAATTACACTTTCTACATATTAGTATGATCTCATGTAGCTGGAAAAAATACTCCTTCATGGAAGAATAAGCTCTATAGTATACTCTTTGTGATTTCGCTGATGGTTCACCATATTATGAGATTAGGAAAGTTGTAGGCCCATTTTTAAGTTCTTCCCACGTAAGCGTATGAAAAACTTTGTCGGTATGCGATAGAGTGCAACAGGAATGAACAGTCATAAATGGCAAACCGCTTTTCAAATGGCATATTTTCGCCGTGATTGCCATTTCAGTGGAGTACTCATGGTAGGCTTGTATAGATATATCTTAGTAGTCAAAATTGTATCTTATTGTGGCTCTTGATCGCAGGGCCGAGGTCAGGAAACTCAGCGCTTGGCGCGTCGCCGTTTCTGGCGGGAATCGATCAATAGTATGTGTGATGACGAACTCCAGAAGGTACTACCGCTCGTGTAACTTGCTTTTTCCTGGTTCTCCCGGCGTCTAATCGCCTCCCTGCAAAGTTCAGTTTTAGTTATCCGCTGTTTTAGATAAAAATTGAACTAAAACGTAATTTCTTATTGCATTTTTTCTACATTCAGACCTTTAAAATATGCTACTCGTAAACTCGACCCATGTCATTTATAGCTCTATGTCAACTATTTATAGGGAATTTGTCAACATTTTGCAGAAATCCCCCAAATTGTGTACCTATGTACGAGTGGCTAGAGTAGTGGCCTCCCATCCCGAGGTCCCCGGTTCGATTCCCGGCAGTGGCGGATTTTTCAGTGGAAAACCGGTCCCCACTTGAGTGCCTAGTGGAGGGCATTTCAAGTTCAGTACTCCGTCCGTCGGATGGGACGTTAAGCCGTGGTCCCCTTGGCGCCTTTCGTTGAGAGTAGGCTAATGCCGACGCCTGGTTTCTCTCCACCCTTCCTCCGTTCCCTAAAAACTCCTACCATTACCCAATTATCCACCTATCCTATATGGCGCAAATGACCTCAGCTGTCGGTCGCCTCCCCTAAATAACCAACCAACCAACTCTTTGTCCAAAAATCTATTTTTTTTCTACGCGATCGTACCAACCATAGTGCACTGTGTTGGGTATTTCTTCATCTCCATGGGAATAACCACTCAGCTATGAACATATTGTGGAATGTGAAACAATGTATTTCACAAAGAATAAGATACATCATACCGCATGTCTGTCTTCCATGGTGCCGGACGAGAGAGAGAGCTTGGGTCCCAACATTACCCATGATGCCACGAAAAACAAATGAATAGCAACAGGCACAATGACACTGGAACAACTATTTAAGAGCAGACAACACAAATGGATGAATACACTTGAAAATTTCATACACGACACACTGGATATTTGAATGTATCTTTATTATCTTCAGAAAGGATATCATGTCTTAAACTTTTGGAGGAAATAGTAATCATAGTGCACCAACCATAGTAAACTGGATATTTTAATGTATCTTTAGCATCTTCAGAAAGAGTATCACGTCTTAAACTTTTGGAGGAAATTCAGCCAGTGCTTTGACGTACGAAATAGGTGAACTTGTACATCAAATACGAAAACACAGGTACAAAAGGTCGCAACTTTCTTTTGAGATCCAATCTCCTTAATTACGGTCAGACCCGTCCACGGATGGCCTTGGCGCGACCATCGAAGTTCCTTCCTTTATCGTCTTCTAAGAGTTTCAATTCTGGACCCCTTTCAGACATTCGCTCTCTTTCAGATATTCGGTCACGCGTCCCCCTCCCCCCACAATTCCATCAACTCCCCCGGCTCCCCACTATCTACTCCCCTGGGCTTTCCTCTCGTCGGCCATCCCATTCTCCGGTTTCCCCAATATATTTTTCAATTTGCTCCACGCTGGCGGATGAGTTATTAGCTTCCGCACCCGAGCAGGGAGCTCGTGGTTCTCCTCTTTCTTTTCACCAGTTTTTTTTATTGCTCCTCTCGACTGAGAAAGAGGTCTTTTGGATTTTTCGCTTCTTTCCTCCGAAGTCGTTATATTGACAATTTTTTTGTATCGATCTCGTCCCTCAGTCGGGTGCAAATGGAATCGGGAAGGGTTCACGAGAAATAATCAGCCGAACGCCCTGTATAGTGAGTGGTGTTTTTTTTATCGGCTGGCACGTGCCCAATTTAAGTCGAATATTAAGTGTAGTGAGGGCTGATCGTGCCCAAGTTTATTTGTTGATCGCTAATTAATATTGATTTCAAGTTCAATCCCCGTACTTCCGTGTCCTCGAACATACACGTGACGAATCAACCACGAAATGAAATTAGACTTAATAAGTTCTCATGTATCAGTTACCTTCGCGTCCTGGATCAATGTCACGGAATTGGGATGCTTAATTTTCGATTCATGGGAATGATGAAGGATAGTGAAAGTGTTCCAAATTTGGTAGTATTGTGGATGATTATTTTCCTTATCTATGGCTTCATCAAAAGTTTACAAACCGTTCCTAGCATGCATTAATGCGTCCAAAATGTAAGTACCGTTTGCGATTTTCGCCGCGAAATCGCTAGTGTCGCAATTTCGCGAATTTGTGGCATTTTATCTAATTCATTGTAAATAGATTTATACCGATTTGAAACAGTCGAGAACTGTTTTCGCTTTGTGGTGAGTGTTTACTGTGTTCGAGTAAGTTAAAAAAAATCCAGCCCAATTTCGGTATTGTTGTCATTATGGCACACATTCACTAAACAAATTAAAATTGTCAAAACAACTCTAGCCTGAGGCGATTTCGGCCATAATCTTTACAGCTCATACCTTGCACTAAATGATTTTTATCTCCATTTGCACACAAATTCGTTCATTCCTGGCCAGCAGTTCAAAGAAGATGACAACGTGAAAGACGCTTCGGAAACATGCCTAACATTGCTGGCGGTATCTTTCAATGAAGAGAGGGCACAGAAAATGGTTCCTAAAGGCCGGTTTATAGAAAAAATTAGCGCGAAATTAAGTAAAGCACTCAACAAAAAATAACTGAACGCACCTGGGGCGATTATAAAATAATTTGCGTGCGCTGGACCCCATTATCCAATTTTTGCAATACTAATCGCGAATGCTGAGCTTTTAGCATATTATTCTGTGTTCATTGTCAGAGATCTTATGGAAATCTCTTGTCATGCATGCAGGAAAACGGCCTTGTAGTCAGGAACAGGTCTGGAGGAAAAGGTAGTTGATTTTTGTTTCACTTTTTCCATTCCGTGACGTTTACTTCCCATGATGGACGGCAGATAATAACAAAAACATTGTAGAGAGTTGCTGAATCAAACGGCTACAATGCTGCGCTTTGAAATTAATTTCCCGCTAATTCAAAGTCGACCAAACCTTACGCTAATTTCCCCGTAACTTGAGACGAGTTTCACGCCTCTTCACATCTCTTATATCAACGCCGCCATTGCTGGTAGGGCTCTTCAATTTCACGCTGTCTACGCTAACGTTAATTTCACACTAATATATATTATAAACCAGCTTTTACTCTGGAATATGTCTAAATAACGATGGAAAATACGTGGAAATTGTTGAAAAAAGTGTGCACTTTATGTTGAAAAAAGTAAAACAAAAATATTATTTAATTTTTTTCGTAAAGAAACTTATTTTATGGACACTACTAATATTAATTATTTTGGTTCCCACTTCGCAGTGAAAATTAGAGGATTTTTAGTAGGATCATAAACATAGTTAGGAAAAGATGATGCATGGTTCAGGTGACGAGTTTGGGGTGTTTAATTTGCATTACTTCTAGACTAAAACCAACATTATTCCAGACAAGCTTTATCATTCAGTTTTTTTAATGAAAAGTTCACCATCTTAGAAGGACTTGCATTGTATTATTTCCGTGCCTTAAAATGGGACTGTAATTAAAGTGGTAATTTCCTTGGGTTGTTAAGCCGCCGCTCTTGAGATTCACTCGGTAGATCTCTTGTGATGAAATGGAGTTTTCTTGGGCCGTGACCTGCATTTCTCTCTACTGAAATATACATGATCTCACAGCTTTTATGGTTTTTATTTGAATGCGGATTTTATCTTGAGACGAAATTTAATTTTACATTAAGGCGTGGATGTAACAGACCGCTTACGAATCTCAGTAGTGTTTCCTTGCCTGTTTCTGGAGTCGTGTTTCAGGAGTTATTGCCTTTGCATTCGTTATAAATTGTTTTGTCTTTTATAAATCATGACGTTCCGTAAGTAGTTGGGGTTAGCTTAATTAGGTTTTGTGATGCTTCAACGTTCAATATCATGCGGCACCATCTAAATTGAATGCAATATTAAGGCAAATGCAAAAGCAACGCCTGAGGCGCTATTCCAACTCGTAATGCCTTGAAAGTCATGTTAACGACATCTACTACTACTGCCGTAGCAGGAAATGTAGAATTGGTGATTAACAATGTATAATAACCTTTTAAGCCTATCCGTAAGATCTGAAATATATACGGAACAAATTCTTTTTATCTGATTGTCGAATGCTAGTGGACGTAACTTGTGATTTTTGCTAATTATACGTGTTTGCGTCAGTTAATTCGTTGGGGTTCAATCCAACGATAGTTTTTTTTGGCATACAATGGTTTTAAATTTTTTACGGCTTCCTTTCTAACATGTTTTCTTTTTCATTTTCAGGTAAGCAATTTCTATTTCCATTGGAGAAGTCTCTCCCCTTGGTCTGAGGTAACGTATGTAAATCTTGTTATTGTCGTCTTTGAAATAGCCTAATTTGTATACTGGAAAATCTCCACTTGGGATACTCATGCGTGAGTCCGTGTAAACAGTGCATTTTACACATTAATTGTAGCGGCCACTAAAAACCGTGATTTTCTCCTCCAGCGTATATAACCTTTCATGTGATGTACTTTTGTGCCAAAATATAGTTTTGAGTTTGGAAAAAAATTATTTTAATACACGGCCATCTAGTCTCGTAGTCTCTCCATATTCTGTTTCATAGGAGTCATTTTTCTTGACTCGAGCTACTAGCTCGAATAATATTTGGCATTTCTTACTGAACAAGTAGCAGCTATTCATGCATTTACCTGTTGATTGGTCGTTCATTTAATCGCATCCCGGTTCCGGTTTCAAGTATGATGGGTACTCAGCCTGCCGCTCCCATCCTATCGTGATACATTTATCATTATTCACGATCTCAGGCATTATAATTTTGAGAGAAATGAAAAATTCTTTCAGTCTTTCTGATGGAATTTCGCTAGAAACTAATCTTGCATTTGGAACTGTCCCTAGCGAATATACGTTGAATATTTTTTATACTATAGCTAAATTAATTTTATCACAACATGATAGATACTTCTACTATGAATTAGAAGGGCTTAATCATTTTATTATTATTAAGCGTGAGGTTTTGTTTAGTGGTTGTAGTGCAGTGTTCCATATCTTTGTTACTCTATGACACGATACATATGTCAGGTTCAGCCACCTCATTTCATTGGAGCAAATTTAAATTTTGTTCTCTCTGTAGATATATTCCAATTTCATAACTTTATCTTTGTGACTCCTGTGCTTGATCAATACTTCTTTTTTTAAGTCATTTCTTTTGTTGCTGTTCGAAAAGAGAATACACTATTTTATAGACCACTCTGTGGGTTTCATATTTCTTTGGCTTGGTATTTATTTCACTTTGATTATTTTTTTACTGCGTATTATTGTGTGTGAAAGAAATCGTTGTATATATTAAGTTATTATTATCGAATCGGAAACAGTGCATTAGAATTATTATTTTGTTCCCTGTTGATTTATTTATGTTGTATCTCATATCGTTTGGCGCACTTACTTCTATTAATTTTGTTATTTTTCACGTTTTATTTGGAAAATGAAATTTGAATGACGCAAAGGATACAAGGAAAGGAATTGTTGGTTAAATCGTGCGTAAATATAAAAAATCGAAATCCATAGAGGAAACTTATTTTCCTTGTTATTAAATCTCCGTTAATTTTGGGTATCTTTTGGTTTATTTCTGAATGCATTTACTTTTCCGCAATATGAAAGGATTTTTACAGATTCGGGTAAGGATTATTTGCGTGGAATCACAAAATGACTTTCGCTCTTCCAGTATATTTTGAATCTTGCCCGAGATGAATTCACCGATGTCTTATCCTTACGTTTCTCGTTCTCATTTTACGTCTGCCATTCATTCTTGCAGGTCATTCCTGAATTTTTTGAGGAATCATTCCACCTGTTTTGTCACAATCCTCCCGTTATTCCATTTCTATCCATTTTTCACCGCTGCGATAAAATGGGCGACAGCTTGATCATTATTTCGTCGCGTGATGGCCCCCGCGTTCAGTGGGAAATTTTCATTGCTGCACGAGATGGTGTAGTGGTGGAATTCCATCCCCTCTTGGGCGTTGGTTTCCTTTGGCGTTCATCTGGTGGAAGTACGTGTCCCTTTCCCCGGATCCATTTGATCTTCCGCAATTTTCGTGCCAGGCGTGGGTGACTCGTGAAACTTTAATGGATGCGAAAATAAAACTCCGTCCCGTCCCTCCGCATCCAATTACGGTTGGCATTTAAGTCTCGATGCGCTCCGTCTTTGCGAATATGCCCGAGTGCTTAAATGTTATTGCCCCTCGAAACCCGGAGATGGTGTGGGGCCACGTGCATTTGACATTCTTTTAATTCTTGCAATCGTGAATATTTCCCCAGGGATGCGGCACGTCAAAGTTTCTTTATCTGACTTGACCCCTCCACCTTTTGCATTCCTCTTTAAAGGTGGTATTTTTCTGTGGAATAGTTTTCCTTGTGTCTAAGACTTCGTCTTTTTAGAGCTCTCTGGCATTCAAGCGAAGAATCTTTGTTGAGATGGCATTTTTTGCACTGTCTTTCTTTGTCTAGTTGATGCTTTTAGAGTAAGTCTTGGGGAAAGCCTTAGCCATATTTATAATTTTATTTATAATATTATATCTCAAATTTACATATTTATAGCCATAATTTTATTGATGAGGTGAGTGCAAAGGCTGAGAAATTCATCGTAGTGTCTTGAAATTCTGGGTATCTAGTAGTAACTACTTGAGAATCACACAAAACATAATGGTGATCAATTACTGATGATTGTTAGTTTATTTGATCATTCAGTTTATTTTATCATGTTTTTTCAAAAGCCGCGAGAATAATTTTTTAAAATTTCAAATTATTAATTTAAACTGATTTTTTATTCAAAAGTCACACTTCGTGCCTATTTCTGTACTGTGCGACTCGTTTAATAAAGCATTGAGATAGCGTAAATATTTTGATTTTTTTTTGCTATAAGATATGTAGTTTAAGCAGTTACTAGCAGAAAAAATGGTACTGTATTTACAAATTCAAGGGCCGCTTCCCTTATGTGAGTAGGTATATTGGCTGGATAACAGTATGGATGTAATATTTTTCCCTGCATCAATATTCAAATAAATCAAACCGTGCCTCTTAGAATTACTACGCGATGAAATAGACTACGAGTATCTTGAAATGACTGGAGTGAACACTTAACGTGGTAGGGGTCAGACGACAGTAGAGAGAGAATTTCCCCTATCTTAGGGTCACTCCGCGATCATTGGTTCAGTAGTAATGGCGTACGGAACTATGTTGCGCAGACGAAGTGCTTTGTTTAGGGAACATTAGGATGGACCGGAGGATTGACGAAAGGGATTAAAAATAGGGACTAGACGAGAATGTACCCAATCCAATAATGTAATCCAATAATGTGTTCCCTACCATTCTCCAGCCCTTGAATTCCCAACCGCATCCATGTTCCTCTGAATCGGACTCGTTGTGAGTTTAACCGGCCGGGAGAGAGAGTTGTCCTCGTCCCATCCCAGCATCCAACGGTGCTCTGAGGACTGTGGATGTAAATATTTAAGCAGGTAACCGGGACCGGCGCCATTATGCTCTCCCGCTTCCATTGTGGGTAGTTCTTTCCAAAGGAGACGAGCGACGCTGTTGAACTCCCGCCGTTCGTGGTTTATCCAGGCCGTTCAGCTCTTCGCCGTTCGTTGGCTTGGTCTGATACCTTTCCACTCAATGGGGAGAAGTGAAAGGAGATCATCATCTCACTTGCGATTTCTGTGGCAGGGATGGCAAAGGTCCGGGCTGTCTCAATTGTTGGACTCCTGGCACGTTGTCTGATACAAGGAGGTTGGAATGTACTGGAGAAGGCATTAGCATGCTAGCCTATGGGTGACAGTGAAGGACTAAGCTCCACTCCACTAGGCCGTACAAAACACGGTGTTTAGTACTACCGTTTACTTTTTGACTGAATGATTTGATTTTGTCTTTGACTGCATGTGTATTAAAACTTTAAAAACGATGAAATCGTGCTTACATTTCATCGCAGAGGCGTCTGTTTTTTTTTCTAGTGTCTAGTCATTATGAATTATTTATTATCTTGTATGGTCCTGCTAAGCTGATGCTTATCAGCAGGTTCCCAGTTTACTATGTAGTGGTGCAATCACAATAGAGAGTTATAATTTATAAATAATAAAAAAAGTAACAGTGCAGTTAAGGTCCTGCTAAGCCAAAGCGGCTTGTCAGCAGGTGCCTTTTGTGAAAATATATTTTTCTTCATCTTCCTAAGGGTATTAATGAATTTGATTCCCCTGAGAGTAAATTTTATATGCATGACTGGTGCGAATTTTAACCTATTTAAACTATATATTTGGTTCTTGTTTGCGTATCTCAGTTTCTTTGACGAATAAAAAAAATGCATTCCTTCATCTTACTATTTGAAGTTTTAGTGCGTGCAAAAGCGATATCATCCGTGCGAATATCACGAGTAGCAATATCCGAGCCTACCAAGATGGCCGCTGTCTTCTCAAATCAGCTGTGATGCCTCCTCCCAGTATATTATAACCTCATTGGTCTCATACTGCTATCCAGGTCAGGCAGACGACCGAACTGTTACCCGTTTGTTTCCATTTGAATCAAAGTCCAGGGCAAAAATACGGCATATGCAGTGAAGTGATATAATCAGCTCTCGTGTAAATTCAAGATTGCTATGAAATCTAAGGGAACATCAAAATTCTTAAGTCAAGTTAGAATTGTGTATCGAGAACCGTTATCATGGAATTGTATGGAGAGCCTTATTTTAATAATCTGATGTTCCAACATCCTTAGTGTACAAAAAAAATTGATACTCATTACTATTTGGGGTAGAGGTGTTGTAATTCGGAATAAGAACTCTTTACATCAGATAAACCTCTTAATCTACAGTTTGGCCTAGCAACGTACCCCTTCATGCCTTTTAGTGCGAAGTACCTTCAGTAGTCCTTGTAATCAGACATTTTTATATTTTTGCTTTACATTACGTATTTTTTTACATCTAAAATATTTCCCTTTTGCCGGATTTCGATGTTTGGAAGCTCCATTTTCGCAAGTATAGTCGAAGTAGCATATTTTGTTGTCAGTAACCAATAATGTCACGTAGATGAAGTGCACGATTAGTGTAATTTTATAACTTTTTGAAATACCATTCATATCACGTATGCAATATGCGGGTTAAAAGAACAATTCAGATTCCAGTGTGATATGAGGACGCCGTGATGCAACTATTAGTTGGAAGTTTGGCGACTCCCGACGAGGAAAAGTGGTTTCTGGTGTCGACTTTCTTTGGCTTGTGACCAATTGGGATAAATAGTCTTGCAGCTATTTAGACCACTGCAGTTTTGTTTTGTGGTGGCCAACTACTTATTTTCGCGAGAGAGGAGAGGCAATTCAAAGAGGGATCTTAGCCGAAAGAAAGTTATATTTACCCTCAGCAGTTTATTTATATTTTTCAATGAGCTATTGCACATATGTTCTCATGTTCTGAGTGGAACCCCTTGGAAAATGAGCACCTTGGTTTCATAAATTGCCTTCCAACAACAAATTGATGAAAGTGAAATAATGCTATCATCATGTGGAGGGATCGGGTTGGCACGGTAGTAAGGGTATTGTCATCCAAAACTGAGGGCCCTGGTTCGAATCCCAACAGTGACTGAATTTTTATTGGTATACCGGTCTCAACTCGAGTGCCGTGTGGAGGACACTTCAATCTCAGTATTCCGTCCATCGGGTCAAGACATCAATATAATATCGCCTTTACATAAGAGTAGGAAAATACCGGTATTTTTACGATCCTTAAAAAAATTCCGACTCATATCTATTAGCCACTCAACCGAAATGACGTTAATGCGCCTGACGTCGGTCACTTCTCCTAATAAAATACCTACTAATTCATTTATCACGTGTCAATTGTCTATTTCTCTTTTTTTAACCCCGTGGTGTATGAAGGTGAGGTTTATCTATTTACTTCACAAAATTAGTCCCTGGTTTTATTGTACTGATATGCAGTTACATCTCCTTGCTTTATTCCTCTGCCGATGTTTTCCTGCTTGATCCTCTGTGGTAGGGAATCAGTATTCTTAATTGCTATGTGTGTACCGTTCCTGTAAAAGCGGTGTGCAGAGAAAATATTGAGAACCGAAGAAACTTTCTTTCGCGAGAAGGAACCGCGTATTTTTTTTTCGATTAATCCTTTAATGCTTTACCGTCACCAGACTTGAGTGAAACCCCGGAGGACGTGCCAAAATAGAGGGGAAGGTGTTTGAGGGGAATGGGCGACTTTTCAAGCTGCCGTTTTGACATGGCCCCTCATCTGCTCGCGAGGGTGCATGCTTAAGGCAGCTGAGATCCCGAGTTTAAAAACTCATGGAGAATGCCTATCCAATACAACGGCGAGATTATCCTCGGCCCTCAAAGAGTTAACCCAGCAAAGCCTGCGATCTATTCCCCGAATCGTCCCACACTTATAGTCTCTAAACTTTTTCGTCGATGGATTTTCTTCAAAGTTTTAATTCAAAGCAATTTAGATCAGATATGCGTTGGTCTACCCGTCACCGTAGGTCGTCTTCATGTACTACTTCTCTCTCATTACACATGACCACTTTTTTACGTGATTTTCTTCAGTCAATTACTAGTCCCACGAGTTGTCTTTCCATCCTGTATATCTACCTTTACCCTTACCCTACCCAGCATGCTAATTTCTTCGGCGTCTTTCAGTTTCTTATCGTCTTTGTTTACTTGTGCTCTGCTACTTTTCTCTGGCAACTCTCCCATTTTCGCTACCTCGTCTTCCTTTCTGTCTACCGTAGGCTACTTATTTTTCTCCAGAGACTCGCATTAAATGCCTTCTAATGTATTATCGTCTTCTTTCCAAGGTTTAGGCTACGCAATCCGGCAACATGAAGCGGAACAATTTTAAGAATGCATGTAGTGTGTCACTGAGAAATTTAAAAATGTTGGACTTCAGTCTGAGTCGTAATTATTGATCGTAAATTGAATATTAATCATAATGCAGTAGGATATGGAATGTATTTTTTTGCACACGTTATATTGCCTTGTCGTATTATGAACATGTAGTTGTCATTAGAGCATTTGGTTTCTCACTTTTTCTGTAACTTATTCTAGGCAATCGTAAAAATTTGCAATAGGTACTATTTTTTTTTTTTTTTTACGAAGAAACACCTACATATTTTAGCGGTTTAGGTAATTAATTACCCAATTTCCCAAATGGGTTTTTGTATTTTTGCAGCTGTGAATGTGTGTTTTCTCAGATTGTTTGGCTCCACACATTCTCTTATGCAACGCGTTTGCCTGGCCAAACTCTCATTTACTGCATTCGTAAATTGTTCCTACCATTTACTCATATCGTGGGTGCGTTTTCTCGCACGTATTAGTGTCATGCTATCAGTGGTCATGAATATTGCGTTCTTGTGGTAGAGCGGAGTAAACTGTAAGTCCGAAGTTGCTTAAACAAGGCCTCTGTTGATATAAGAGTTAATTTTTGGATTTCAATATATGAGTTACGCAGCGCTATGGAGTACTATTTAATATGATGTTTTTGGGGTTATTCCAGAGACCCAAGTGTAATTCTTAAATCAATATAACATATGATGGTGAAGTTTAAAAAGTCGGTACTTGGCACCGTGTTTCATAGGTGTAGGAAAATATTTTTAGGGATAGTTATCTTTATTCTGATAGCGCTTCAAAAGCTCTTGGCATCGTTCGGACGTTGCTGTCGATGAGTTGTCCAGTTCCAATTGTTTTTACCGTTTTATCATATGGCGTCGCGTGTCGCCTTGTATCGTTGATATAGTGGCTACTTCACAGGACTCACCCCGAGAGCCCGGGTTCAAATCTCGGCAGTTGCAAATGTTGTCGTTGGTAAACTTTTTTGTAGAGTATTCGAGTTCAGTGCCACGTCTGTTGGATAGCATGTTCAGCCGTGGTGATGGTGGCGATGTGGCTAATGTCGACGACAGGTTTCTACTATCTACACTTATTTATTCCTCTTGCATTCCCATCCTCGTGTCTATCCTCCCGGTCTTAAGTGCCTTTAAGTGCGCGCCAGACTGGAAAACACTGATGAGATGTGTTAGTCCCACTCCTTCGCACTGTTCATGAAAAGAAATGACTACAATACCTTTTTCCTATTTGTGGCATGTTAATTTATCACGCGTTTTGAAGGGAATAAGTGTTTCTCCTGTCGTCCTTCGTCTGGGAACTTGACGCTATTTTTTTTTCTATTCCAGCCTGTTTCAATCCAAATATGTGGGCTTCTAAAGGCACTCATCGTTGATTGCGTACTTTCCCTCATTATTTTGCGGCGCTATGGCATATGCCGCTTGGATTCCCATGTTAAATTTTAAATAGTATAGGCCTCATTTGACCTTAGCATTCAATCATTTGGAATCACAAATAGAACTCTGGGGGGAACTATTTTGGCCCTCCTGACCTTGGGTGTGGATTCTACTTCACGGTCTTCATTTTAGCGAGGTGTGTGTTTCCGTGGCTCGTGTGAAATCCACCGAGTCCCTGTGGAACGTGTGACTCGGCGAATAATTACTGTTGTTAAGTCTGGTAGTCTGGTGTTCCGTCTGTCCGTTTTCCGTATCCTGTGCATTTGACTTCTCCAGATCCTAACTGGAGGGGAGCCTGAGGGTTTTTTAAGCGTGCCGTTTTCTGAAATCATCAAATGTCCTGTCCGCCATGGCACTTGGCAGCCTTCTCTGCTTGCCGAGTGATAAATTGAAAACGGCACGAGCAACAACAACTCGGTGTCAGGTACGAGGATGTCAGATTGGGTCTGTGGTGATGAGATACATATGGGCTGTAGTCGCATATTTGGCATGGGTCCCGCAAATTTTTAAAACGTATTGCGTTTTTGCAGAACCGAAGAATATACTTTAAGTGGTTTGTTTTCTTTAACAGCCTTCGTTTGTAAGAATTTTATTGATCTTAAAATGTCTCCCTGCCACAATAATGTGGAGGTGGCTCATATGTTATTTTGTACAAACTTGGTGTAGGTGTACAAACGTTTTGTAGGTGTACAAACGATAGCAATTAAGAAATCTTCGCTGGTCTTCCACCGGGATAAGCTTTCAATAGAAGCCGTCCGTCCGAATAGAACACGAAGTACCTCTCGGACTCCATCCTCAAACCAAAAATATTTTTTTTTGCTGCCTAAATAAAGCTGTTTAGTGTTTACACTAGCTGACTCTCCGGCTTGCACAGTTTGTTTTTAGTTGGTGCTTGATTTTGATGGATAGCGAGTCTTTTGAGGTTTAATTGAATGGGAGAGAGCTAAACAGCATGAACTGGAAAACGCCTCTTCCATCCTCTATCCACGTATCGAATTTGAATTTAGTATCCCAATGTAGATCGCACTAGTGTTTTTCAATATGTGTTGAGTGAGCAGAGAACCACTGAAACCGGGACGGTTTTTTACAGCTGCGGTACGTTTTTTCCACTTGTTTTTTTTTAAATTCACATCTCTATTGCCCTTATTTCACAAAATTTTCTTTTTTCTCGGAAAGATATGTACGAAACAGGAGATATCTTTTTGCCTTTTTTTAAGAAGGCAACTCGAGGACTTTATGCTGTCGCAGTCGCGCCGTTGAGCTTTCTCTAATGAACTTACAATTAACGACTAAGTGTCTTGTGAACTGGGTTGTGATAATTCAAATATTTTGCGTTTAATGAATATATTTACAGTGTGCCACGAATCTCCATCGGTGCATTCCGTTTTCATTGATGAAGGAAACTACCTTATTGTTTATATTGCTGAATACGCACGTCTTCCTTGATACGGACAGTATGGCCGCTCTCGAACACTTGTGGCCGGAGTCTTGATCTTTCGTTACTCGCCGAATAAATATTGACGTTTTCGTTACCTACGAAAACATATTTTGTTATCAACGTGGATAAATGAATAACTTGAAACGAATGGCGTTATCCTAACGACAATTTTCATTCGTTATAGCGTAACGAAAGATTCAAGACTTGGGCCCCTGGTCGTCTTGCTAAGCGCTGCTTGTGTTTCGTTAAATTCCTTTGGGACTTCTGTAGTGCAGACTCTTTTCCCCTCCTGGAAGAAGACATCTTCGAAACTCCGATGTTGTCATTAAGAGTTTTTCGATGGTGAAGTGAGGAAATTCAGGAAAACTGTTTCGAAAGAGCGTCATTTTGCTCTGCTCTGATCTAATTTAGTTCAAGAAGACCTTACGCTGTTTTAATGAGGACACAGCGTTTTTTATATTTTTATGAATATGGAAAAGATAATTAGCTACGTGTACCGTTATATCTGCAATATAAGTTAGGAACAGTATCTAATGTTTTATGTCTGCAATTAAGTGATCGTGTGTGAGCTTATATGTAAGGTTTAAAGTGAACAAGTAATATTCAAATCAGTTTTCATCTTATTTGACTTTCGTGGCCCTTAATGCTTATAAAACGATACGGAGGAAATCATTATGATAGGGCATTGTAACATTTCCCTGCAGCGCCTCTTTATGTGAGCGATGCTTTTTTTTAAGTATGCTCAATGAGCATATGAGCATATGAGCAATGAGCATTGCTCATGCGGTTGAGTACATTCCTGATTTATAGTTACTTTTAGATAGATTTATGTTAACAGTGATAGGGTTGCTTAAATATGGGCCCCTGTAATATTTTAAGGGCCTGCGATACACCCAGGTGATTGATTTATTTATAAAATGTTTACTGGCGGCTTGCAAAACAAAATTAAACATTTACTCGCTGAAAGAAATATTTCCCTGGTGTTCTTTTTGCAAGTAACTCACATTCATCCCCTTCACATCCCCACACACACACATATCCTTCAATCCTTCTTCATTTTCATGTATATAAGTCATTTCTTGATATTTTCGTTTACAACATTTGCATGTAATCCAAGCCTCATTCGGTAAAGTTCAAGTATAAAAAAACGACATCTTATACGACTGAGAGCTGCGCAAGTGAGAACTCAATGACATCACTTGTTTTTATGAATCCCAGGTACCTGTGGAGAAGGTAAAAAGGACGCTGGACGGAAAAGGGAACGAATGAAAAAGATTTGAGCATGATTAGAGAAGGAGGCAGAAATCTGGTGAAGACAGAGTTTGCTGTTTAAACAGTTACTTAAGGATAACGGAATACCGGATAGGGAAAACGGATACCTTCGGTAACGACCTTCAGCATTCTGGTAGTGTACTTGGTAGGTGAGGATGCGGAAGAAAAATGTACTACGGATAACATTAAGAGGGGCGGGAAAAATGATATTATTACGATTGGAAAAGCAAAGAGGAGGAAGTTGAAGAACGAAACGAAAAGAGGAGCAGGGGTACTCAATGAAAATCTACCCTAGCCGGTAGAAAACTATCACTCAAGCAATAAACATTATGGGGCTACCATGTCACTGGAGAATAAGGATATCTGAACACTCAGAATGCTTGGGGGACAAATATATTTTATTGATACCCATTCTCAGCCCCGCAGTGAACGCTTCGTCCATCTTATAAATGCGTTTCAGTTTGAATAATGGCTGCGATCCACTGGTGACGCTGGCGTTTCGACGCCTCCATTTTAATTAGAATTGAAGTTATCGGAAAATGCAATTGATATGCCCATTTTTCATTGAATGATATTTTTCCTTTCTCACCAATTACCGTAGGGAATCCTCGATGATAAATATTGGAAGTTTTATTTTCAAAATGGCTCGTCTTAGTGGATTCGAAATGATGAGAGGGCTCTGTCGTTGCGAGAGTAACACAGGGACGAAAAAATAATGGCACCCTTTGGTTTTTTCCGATTCGATTGCCACAAGCATTTTGTCTCGAGTCAGGTCGAGGCAGCTCAGGGTTTCCGCAGCACAAGCATGTCTCTCCCCTCCTAGGGTCCCCCTCGGTTCCGGCCGCAAAGGGATGTGAGTGGGGGATGGTGTGGGGTGGAAGGGCTCGAGTGAGGTAGGAGCGGCGGTCCCGTCTCTTCAGGATTATTGATTCGGGACGGGGTGGATTTGTTCCAGGGGATTCGACAAGTGATGCCAGCCAGCCACCCCCCCACCCACGCACACCATCCGAAACCTCTCTTTCTGGACTTCGTTCCAAGCATTCCTGCGTCCTCTCCGTCGCCAAACCCTCGTCTCTTCTCGAGGACCATTGGCGATGCGTGTGACCCATGAGTAAAGATTCAATTAGGGAACCAAAATAGATAGAGAGGAAAGGAGCGCGTTTAGCACAAATAAAACTCCCACGAACGTGCAGAAAGGGCCACCTAGCCATTAGAAAATTTTGGTCGGAAAACCCTAGAATCTAGAAGGTTGATCGCAAGGTTAAATTTACTCGAAATATTCAAATCCCACTTGCACGAATCTAAGACTGCAGACATATTTCTATCCCCCACTACATTAACAGGACAGGCAGAAGTGACAAACTGAGAGAAATCAAGTTTTGGACTGAGCGATACAAGAATTCTTTTTCCCATGCACACTACGTGACTAAAATGCAAACAAAGTATAATTATTTCAAGCACATGCTACATCATTAATTGACTTAGTTTTTTTGCTAAACTCAATGGCAGTTGAGCCACCACCCCAACCACAATGCATTGTGGTGGCTAACAGGATAAAATTTACATCGCTCCTTTTCAATTTGAATCGTTGGGTTACCTCTCAACTTCAATCTCATTTCATTCGCCGCTCTGAGCTTTTCCCACAGTATTTATTTGTTATAATTACCTTATTTTTGGCTAGTGCAGTGTGTTTTGAATATTCCTTTTGGATCGGGTTGATGCTGTGGTCAGATTACTGGTATTCCATCCCTAGGGCCGGGGTTCGAGTCTCGCCAGTGGCACAGATTTTTTCATTGGTATACCGGTCCATACATGAGTGCTGTACTACTCTTTCTCTATATCCTCTGTGGAGAGCACATCAAGTTCAGTGCTTCGTCCGTCTGAAGGGACGTGAAAACGTAGGACCCTCGATGGATTACGTCAAAAGCAGCTTAATGCCTACCCAGGGTCTTTCTCCGCCCTTCCTTTATTCCCTAAAAAAATCCCAACTATACCCAAACATTCAGCTGTCTTTAATATGATGGCCTTAGCTGTCGATCGCCTACCCAGACCTAAGTATTTATCTTGAAATAGCGCGTTTTTAATATGCACAGAAACACGAAAACACCATAGTATTGGGCTAGAATATAGACTTCTTTGGAAGGAGACACCATTTTGCTCTCATCTTCTGCGAATTATCTGCGCAAAGTGGTGTTTTTACGTATTTTTCGCGCTAGAATCCACCACTTTAAAGTAAGCTAATGAAATCGGAAATATTGTGCTTTAAAACTTGTGTGACTTAAACTTAAAAAAAAAAATCGTGTGCATTTAATTGAGGTTGGAAGTGCTCCTGCTTAAAAATGTACATTGATGTTTCAAATCGGATAGTCTTCAAGTACCATTTGTATGAAGTTAAGACTGTGAGTATTTTTTCTAAGAGCCAAATTACTATGCATTGGTTTTTACCGAATTAAGTATGGTAAATATTTTATGTGCGAATGGAAGTGAATTGCTTATGTATAGGAAATGACGTCTGTCGATTGCGAGGGGGTTGATGGAGATGGAGTGTGTTTACCCCCCGGCGACAGAGGAAGCATGAGAATGCGTTGTAGCTCGCGTGGCCGACCACCCTGGCCGCGTTTTCACTACGGGAATGCCTCTTTGTTCTCTCACCTTGATACCCTCTGTTCGGATTCCCACCATTCTATCTTCTTAGCCTCCTCTATTTTGGTACCATCCGCGAAGAGTCTTGAGCCTTGTGGTACCCTGTGGTCGTCCATACTGGCGTAACGTCTTTTTCTCTCAACCTGTTAGTGAACTAGTTGGGTTTAGATGAACATGAAATATATGTACAAATGTTTATGAATGTAACCATCCCCAAGTTATTTTTTTATTTCGCTTGATCATTATTATAGCCCTGAATACTACTTCTGTATCTCCATTTTTAGTCTTTCTCTCACCTACCATACCTCCTCCATCCCACTCCAAGATCAAGTTTCAAAAGCGGATTGTATTTTCATTCTCTTTCGCCAAAGTTCACGTTTCGGCGCCGTATACCTAATGCTCAATATCTGACGTGTCCAAAATGAACAACTGTACTCAACGCTGCGAGTAGTGATACTTATTCGGGAGATGGGACCGATATCTTAGGTCACTTCCGCCATTAATATGTGACGGTTAATGGGGAAGAGCTAAGAATATTTCAGTGAACGGAGGAGGGGTGGATGAAAATCCGGTGTTTGCATTAGCCTGCTTTAAAGGAATTGTCGCCAAGGTGTCTACGGTTTAACGTCCCATCCGATAGACGGAGTACTGAACTCGAAGTGATCACCGTAGAGTACTCAGGCGCAAACCGTTATACCATGTAAATATCCAAATAAAAGTATGTACTATTTCAAGTATGGAGGAAATTAAATTAATATTTTAAATCAGTGAGAGTGTCTTTCTTCATAAATGTTGAAGAAAACACCCTATAACAATCGGGTAAATTTCAGGGAGTTCGTCGGGGCAGTTGTTGCCGTTGACCTGGTGATGAACAATGAAAGACATTTGAAATACCGGCAGGGGTAGCGATACTCAAGGAGACGCTTCCGTTTCTTGTAAGATGTCTTCGAGTATAAATATAGCTTTTAATTAGTGGTTAGTGGCGTAAGGTCAGTCGATTGTAATGAGGTATATCAAAAGTACCATCGTGGATACTGTTTTCAGGAATGGCTAGGAAGTGTACCTTAAAAATGGACGTCGAAGAGAGAAGGGTAGATCGTGTGGATAACCGGTTTTGTTTCAGCGCTATAGGTGATGTGATGAGGACGTCATGAGAAAATGCTTTGTGGACTCAATGCATACGACGTGACACAAGGAGAAATCGCATTATTATCCCGAATAGCACCGTTTATCAATCTTTTCCGTAAATGGAATATCTTCGGCTGGAAACACATGCTTAGTAGTAAGGAATAATTTTACTGCTGCGAATATCTGGAGAATGATCCCTAATGCCTGAGATGCAAGGACTATCTCATAGTTGCAGGTGAAACAGTATTGAATTAATTTCAAGCGTGGTGGTAAAGGAGAATGATAAAGACGACACGTATTTTTCGAGTTACTTGCCGAGTAAGAATAGTGTTTCTAGGAATGGCAGTAGCTCGAAATAATATCGTGAAAATTAGGAGGGATGGGAAAACCTTATCGCTCACATCATCAGACGTGATAGACTTTTGTTACCAGTTGTGGAGGAAAAATGTGTATGGGAAGGGTTGCGAAGAGGGGTGAGGTGTTTGGAGCCAGTAGTGTCGAACATTGGGATCATCAAGCAGCTTATAGAGTTTATATGTGCTGCCATTCCTACCTAGAGTTGAAGAGACTGCCGCAGGATCGGGAAAAGTAGGGATGAATAATAGTGCTGCAAAACTATGTACCTACTGATTACTGATAATAGAATATGTGTAGGGTGTAAAAGAGAACGATTATGTTCGAATGGATGGATCGAGTGGAGAGCCGCGTGGTTACCAATCATAGGATTGATGGCCAAGTGGTGATGCTGTGTGGATTGTGTGACGCCTCCGTTCGCCTCGTCATCCGTTCGGTGGCACGATTGCAAATCGGCTTCCGCAACCCTGCGTGGGGGAAGCGCACTGGAACGACGAGCCTTTCCGAAAGCGAAGTCCTACCCAAGGTTTCCGGCGAGTGTTTCCCGCCGCTGTCTAGCGCGCCACAGGGACTCAAGCGGTGGGCGGCCGTTCTTGCCTCCTTCCCCTCCCATTCCTCCCTCTGCCTTGCGATCCCCTCTTC
The DNA here is from genome assembly GCA_933228895.1 of Platycnemis pennipes. Classification (NCBI taxonomy): domain Eukaryota; kingdom Metazoa; phylum Arthropoda; class Insecta; order Odonata; family Platycnemididae; genus Platycnemis; species Platycnemis pennipes. The sequence continues at coordinate 85,566,205 of OW121854.1, read as the reverse complement.
CCCCACTATTCTCTCTCTCATCCCCCTCCCCTTCAGATCTCTCACTCTCACGTGAGAATGAGCGGGATAGGGCGTGTGGGAGGTCCTTTTTTTTCTCGTTTTTCTCGGTTCGCAGTTTGGGGCAAGGTATTGTTTTCGTGCCAAAAATATAATGCGAGATTTCAATGGAAAAAAAACTTGTTTTGGAGCCATATAAAATGTTTTGATTATATCCTATGAGAAGTATGTTGCTGTGCATATGGTCTATTCTTATATAGCTATAGAGACTGGATAAATTTTCATCAGGAATACACGTATTTTAATATTTAGCTATTATGCTTTGGAATGAACAAATTGTTGATTTCCGTGACTGAAGGCCCAAAGGTAGTGTCCTTGTCCTGAGAGACTTGTTTTCGCATTATTAATCAATTCACTTCCTCTCTTGATGAAGATTCCTGGTAGCCTACCGTTACGCAATAGCACTCCCTTGCATTTATAGTCGCATTTTATTTTTTAGGATTTAAGTTCAATTGAGCCATCGGATTAAATCAGCTTTAAAAACTGTATTAATAATAAATTTTTAATTCAAGTTTTTATTGGCGACGTTGGAGGGATTAGGAAATTCTTCCTGTTAGGTTTCCGTTCGCGTTTCAACTGAGAAACGTCCTTGACGTTTATTCGAAACTTTATGCTTGAAACTGAGCGGTTTTTGAAAGTAGTTTTGGGTATCATCTCAAGGTACCTTCTTTGTATGTGCATGGACTCACTCTAAATCTAAAGGTCAGATAGGTTCACGAAGTAAGATTTAGTGTCTAACTTTGGCTTATATATTCATTCATCTCAGGAAATATTCGAGAACGTGATAGTAACAAGCGTTAAGAGTTTCTTATTTCCTGTTTCTAGTTTCCTCATTTTCTCTGGCTGGTGACCCAGTATCACCGGCTCCGCGACCTTTTTGGCGGCTTTCGCCGGGTGTTATGGCGACGCGGCAATAAAAATGGTTGCGTGATTCATTGTTGGATGTTGATGTCGACGTGTTTGGTAAATTTAGCCACGCTCCGCTGGGCGTGGCGAGAGGGGTGACCGAGTGCGCGGAGCATTCGGCCGAAGGGGTCGGGATTCCGGAAGTGTGGCCCGAATGATATTCGGTGGGCGTTGGCGAGATTCGGGAGCGGTGACCCGGGAGGGGGGATGGACCCTGCAGCATCCGCCCGCTTCGGAGAAGGGACCCCGCAGATCCCAGAGCATCTCCCTTCATCTTCCGTGGCACTAAAGGCAAGCCCATGAATAGTGTCCGTGCGTGAAATTATTATTTTGATGGAAACATTCCAATTTCCTGGTGAAATGATCGTAGAATTCGAATCTGATGTTTTGTGAATTGAAAAATTAGCGTATAAGCGTGTATTTTATTTAAAAATGAGCTTCCAAAAATCATGGGAGGACGATTATACATAGTTAGCGACCATAATTCCTCATTTCAGGACATTTTGGTACCTTGAATAACAGCTTTTTGGGTCTTCTAAAGCCTAAATTTTTACATTTTGGCACAAATCAAAGTGTGAAGCAAAATGGGACCATTTCCTCTTTCCTAACTTATTTCCTTCCGTCTTCACTGGTGAGATTGCAGAATACAGACGTCACCGTTCTAGTTCTATCGATATGGTGGCATATGTTAGAAATTTAAAATGTGATATATTTCGGTCGGAATTTTTTCTATTTTAGCGATCTTGGAGAATTATTTGTTAATAGTTTTTGAAAATATTTTTTAGCCTCTCACCAGGTAAAAATGCTCATGCGCGTATCCTATTCATTGCCTTTTGGCGGAAATGAAAATATGGTATTCTCGATTCGAGTTTCTATTGCGTCTTGCAAGAGTATTTTTCCCCAGCACCTGCGGATTGTCTCCCGTTCGAATTATTATTTTAAGGTTTCATGGAGTTAGACCTACTTTGTATTTTCTCCCTACTTTCTCGGGATGCTCGATAGTTTTTCGACACTTTACCGTCTTCTTAGACTAGGCTAAGGCAGATGCGAAACATATTTTTAATAGTTGTTTTTTTTGCGTGTAAAAAAACTGATGCTTATCTCAATTTTTCGTTTGGATCCTTAACTGGTATGTTCTGTCGGACAGACCTTATCTAAAAGTATGAGGAAGTAGCGTTCTTCGTGGTGAAGGTTTGAGAAATTAGAGAGGATAGTAAGCAATTAGCCCTTTCCTTGAACAGTGTTCACCACGGTCGTCTACGTTTGGGTGACGAGATAAAAGTTTGATCGATACAAGTGTGTATCTCTGGCGTTACACCCTATTTTTTTAGTATGGCGTTAATTTAGTCGTGAACCTAATCATACTCACTATTTAGGTTTCTGAATTATCAGTAACCTTTTTTTTAGTGGTGGCACAGTTCCACGGTATCAACTGTGGAGCAAACATAGGAGTGAATAATTTGGTGGTAAGTTATCTTCTTGTAATACCACTCTATTATCATTGATTTTTTTAAATCCATGTTTCCCCTCTCTTCGCTCATCCAACAGTCCCCCTTTTATCGCTGCCTTAATTTATCTCATTCCTTTTTGGAATTCCTTTATCCATGTCTTCCGCCTCATTGAAATCCTCTCGCTAAATTTCTTTCTGCCCCACCGGGCCTAGCATTTATTCATTCGTCTTTTCGCTGCTTTGTTTATGCGCTCCATTTCCGAAACGACGTCTCATAAATATCCAATCCCTGTTCTTTCTTTCTCTTTCTCCAAGTTTCGCAACTATTCTTTTGTGCGCCAATGTATAATAAATCTTTATTTTTCTTACTTTTGACTCCCAAGTTCCGGTCATAAATTCCCATCTCTACGCTAATGTGATGATGATTTTCCTTGAGTGATGCTCTCTGGGTATGGAAAACGTCGTTAGCGATAAACTTATTATTACAATAAAGACAGTTATTGAAGTTGCCCACGTTCACGAGGTGTTCTAATTGAGATGAGGTCGCCATCACTCGTCTGAGGATAGAGCAGTGTTCCCTCTCACACCTTTTTCTCTTTTCAGGAGAGAAAACACAGCCGCGATGTGATATCTGGGACTTTCTCCTCAGTGTGGACACATTATTACTGAGAGTGCTAAATCTCAAATCTCAGGCCATGCCTAAAATTCTTAATATTTACGAAAACCTAAGATTTTGGTTACTAGGCGAAGTTGCAGGGAAGTGGCGGTATTGCAAGATTTTTAAAAGAAACTGGAACCTTTAACAGACTGTGATATTTAGTTATGGACTCGGTTATTTTGGAACAGTAGAATTTATATTCCCTTTTACTAATGTTGATATCAAGGAACGAGATAGACACGTCTATTTTACAGCCTAAATAAATGGTAGAGTGTTGCATAATACCCTTGCAGTCAACAGACCCTTAAAAAATCAACTACGACTGTAATCGTCCTAGTGGCTGCTTCGCTATCCAGTTTATCACCAAAGTCCCCATAGTCCTACGCTTTGGGCTCCGCCATCCCTGATTAATTTACCGTATGTGGATGTCATCCACTGTGATTGCATTTTCTTGTAGCAGTCTTAGGAGATCCAACGGCTAAGGGTTATGGGACCGTTAAACCTAAGATATAAAGTCTAGCACGCATACAAGATCCATGCCCCGATTGGGTTTCGAACCTGCGACCTTTGGGTTGTTGCATTTTCTCTCCGGTGGTAATGCCGTCCTTGGTCCTGTTTTGGTTACTGTGGATCCGACTTGATTCTACCGCTCTCACTTCCCGTCCATCCTTAGCACCGGGATGGTTCTGGAAGGGTCAGGAAGGACGAGAGGCAGGGGTTCTGCGGGAGAGGGGGGAGCTCCCCTCCCCTCCCTGCGTTATCCTCCACCCACCCTTCTTGGCCGGGCGGGATCCCAGCTGCCTGGCCGCTGCTATTTACAGACCCGGTCGCCTCCTCTTCGGACCCACCCTAAGTTCGGAAATAGGCCGGCGGTCCCTCTTATCTGCCTCTCTCCTCTTTTCCCCCTTTCCGTTCCTTTTCTCCCTTCCCTTTCTCTCTCTCCTTCTCTTTCTCTCTCCTCACACCCATCTCCGCTGCCAAGTCCCATCTCTATCGTTCCCACCTTTCCTGCAGGCCGCGTCGTCTTTTTTATTCCCTCTTTCTCTCCACTCCATCTACCACTCAGCCGATTCGTCCACGTTCAATTATGGAAACCAGGGGCCCAAGTCTTGATCTTTCGTTACGATATAACGAATGAAATTTGTCGTTATGATAACGTCATGCGTTTCAAGTTATTCGCTTATTCACGTTGATAACAAAATATGACGTTTTCGTTGGTAACGAAAACGTCAATATTTATTGGGTGAGTAACGACAGATTCAAGACTCGGTTCACTGGTGTCTGTGTGGGGCTAGGTTCTTACATCCTGTCGTTGTGAAGGGCTTTAAACCACGTAGCTTACAATTTTAATGCCGAAATATGTATTTAAATGCATTTCAAAGATGTGTAGGTACTGTGTTTATTATTACCTAGTACTAGTATTCTTGAGTGTTACGTATTCTAACGGCTATAGTTACATCGCACCGTCCAAACTAAGATATTAATATTAGGACTTAGACAAGAACCATGCTCAAGGATGGGATCGAATCCGCGAACTTAAAGTTGCCAGACCAGCACGTTTACTGCATGGCAACCGTGGCTGGGACTCCGTTTATTTATTATCATGATGACCAACGGTCGATGGTGTACATAAATGGGCTCCTGTCATCGCTTCGATTTCACTGCTGTTGCTAATCTCCTAATTTCTTCCTTTTTGCCCACTATTCTCCTTTCATTCCATGTGAAAACTATAATTTTTCTCTTTCACCTCACGTATCACCCAGCTAACACGTATCGCAGTAACAAAAGCCCTACTTTTCCTGCAACAATCGTGACGACTGCGGGGTGAAGAGATAGGAAGAGGGAAACGATTTTGGTTTCAATAAACAGAAAGAATTCACGATTAATTGCGGATGGAATTAAAAGCATATACTTAATTGAAGCTGTTACGTTTTAGTGATTGGTGTTGCTACGGATGCCCTCGATGTATTTTTCTTTTGGTGTTTGCTTCCATATTTGGTAGGTTACATCGGTTTCATATAAAATGTTATCTCTTACTAACATTGCGGATGAAATTTAAGCTGGCCATTCCTTTTAGACTGTACTATCAATTCACATAACTCGCTCAGAGTATGAGAACTGTTCTGGATGGATTATATTTGGAAATTTGTAATGCGAGTGATGAACTATTACGATTTGAATTAATACCTGCAAAGTAGTACTCTCTCGTTCGGTCTTCTTCGCGTAGCGCCTATCGTCTCTTTTAAATCTTTGTTGTTAGGACGATGTACCGATATACCTCAGATGTCCGTGACCAGCAATCTATTTATACGCTGTGTGTACGAAGGTAGAAGACTAGTATCCATTTTCGAAATTCCATTCTTCTGTCCCACGGATACGTATTATTTGAAAGCTAACGTTTAATTTGCATCTATAACAGATGAGTGATCGACTAACATATGTATGTTTTCATAAGCCAAATACTGCTTAAACCTCCAAACAATCAGCATTAATTTAATTTGTTTTGGCGAACATTCTTTTGTGCAATTTATGACGGTGATTTTCTCGGAGAATAAATGTTTTGTTTTTCATTTGATGTTTAGTTTCCGTCTCTTCATCTTGACAAGTTTCAGCATTAACGTTTCCGCTGGTGTCTACCGTTCTCCAACTCCTTGTGTATATTCAGTTTTATTCTAACACTTCAATTATAAGTGGATTTTCATTTTCGAATGTGACAAGAAGTGTGTCTCAAGAAGGCTTAAAAGTGGGTGCGGTGTGAATTCGTGAAGTCCAAAATTCAGTTAATTTTACGAATAATTTCTTACTCAAGACCCCTCAAAAGAAGGAAATTTTGAAGCAAAAGTCCCCTAATAACTACCTATAAATGAAATCCAATGTATAAACGAATATTGTGTTTATAAAGTATTCATGTTGCCATTTGAGTGATTTGGTTAATGGCAGGCTTCATAAATAGCTAAGAACAATCCGAAGCGTCGTAAGCAAAAGTTATTTCACTCCTTTAAATTTATGAAAATCGCTGTAATAGGTTGAAGTAGGTGTGCTATACTTTCGGGATTTTATAAAGGTGAGTAAAACATCTTCACTATAGGTACCTATTATAGACCGTTGCGCTTAAATATTGAAAGGGAATGTGACTTAGATATCGGTCAGGGCCGATAAATATTAGTTTTTGAAGTAGTGCACTGAGATATGTACAGGTAGATACACGAAAGGTCATAGAAATATACACTTTTCCGATAAATAATAGTTTTTTAAGTAGTGTACTGAGATATATACAGGTAGATACACGAATGGTCATAGAAATGGACACTTTTCCAGTTAGTCGTGAAGAGTTCCAAAAGGAGTACAAAATTCAAATTTCAATCCATTCGAGACGTTTTTATTATCCTTCCTTATTTTTTGCGTTTCTGACCCATACAGTCAGCTTTTAAATGTACGACTTCCATTTTAAAATTTATTGTAGTGCCTACTTCTTCATATATTCCCCAATTTTCATTTCAGCACACCGCATGATAACATTTCGCGTTGAATTCTCTCCCTTCTCAGCTTTTGGGACATCATACATTTTTATGGTTCCATGGTCATGCTGTTCATACAACTCCAGTTATTGATGGAAGGGTCGTGTGGCACTCAAAGGGTGTGTCACTCAAAGGTTGAAACTTGGCTGACCGCAGTTGCTCACAAGGAAAATATTAACAAAGGGAGTTGTTGCTCATTAGAATTGGTGGATACAAAATTTGCATTTATATTGGTATAATAGTACTGACCCCTGCTTTGTCTCTCTCTCTATCTTAACCCTACGTAAGGTTTGTTGCAATGGGTAAATTAGTGAGTTCCTTTCATCTTGATATTGACCCCTGTTTTTGGTGATGCATCTTAAGCTACGGAGAACCTTGAAAGCCACCTAAAGAGTGTGTAAGAGGAGTTGATGAATCACCAAATATGTACTCGACACGCATAGACAAAGTTACTAACGTATTAGAGAAACGTATTAGATATGCATTCTGAAGTAACATGTGACTAAATGATTAGTGTAGCGACCGGAGGAATATAGAAATTGATAATATACAGATGTCTTTGTTTGGGCACTATAAATAGTACCGTGCTTGATTAGAGTGGGTAACCATTCCATTGCAGTGTACAGCAAAACTTTTGCCGTACACTTGGAGCTCTGTTAGCTTATTCCGAATCCGCTTTTCAGCGTTTGTTATTCCTTTAAGTTCCCCTAAGGGAGCGGAGAAGTTAGCTCATGGTGCGTTCCACTTCTTGTCCCGAGGCTTAAAGGTTCGCCTCTCTGCGCAAAGGCTGTCAAAACTACCCGCCTCGTTTATTTGGGAAAGAACGACTTCGAAATTACATCTGGTTTTTCTTTTTCAAGGGCGACGTTGCCGGTTTTAGTCCGTCGACCGATTCGCCCTCAATGTTTCCTAGGGTGTGTGTGCCTGTTTGCGTGGGTGGGCCGACCTACGCGTGAGCCAACGTAACTCGTGAAGGAAGACATTGTACGCACAGATCATATTCGTCATCGATCGGTGGTTTCAGGACTCTTTTCAAGGTTTTTTCCGTTGAGATTTTAGGTTTTATCTTACCGCAGGCGGGCGTGGATGCTCATAAGTCACGTGAGTGCGTTGAGGGACGGACGGCAGCAGTTCCAACATCATCTCAGCCCTTCGCTTCTCTCATCCTCTCCCTCCTCACATCTGAGGGCCAAAATTATTTTCAGTGATCATATGTGTCTTGGATATTAGTTTTTCTTCATCGGAATCCATCAGGGGGAGTGACAAGTGCCATCTTTGATTGTCACAAAGCTGGTCGAAATAATGTCTGGAAATAAAAATTCAGGAACTGAAGTTTCGTAACTATTTCCTTGAATTTTCGGTTCGGATTTCGAAAAATTTGGGGCTATTTTTTGACTTTTTTCTACGACTTATTAAATTCTTTTTCATTCCACGGACTCGAGAAAGAATTTTCAAAAATGTTTCCATTAATCGCATGATGCAAGTCGTAAGTGAAGGTACTTGGCAAGTATCGGGAACTTGGATTTTAAGGTATAGGAATAAAAATCCATGTCCTTATATCTCTCTTCTCAATTATAGCCTTTTTGGTGATAAATATTGTCGATAAATTTAGTAAATTATTTACGAAGTAAGTGAAATACTTACATGATTCCTGGAGAGGAAATGGTAAAGCTTTTCTGTAAAAACAGACAATAGGTATTAGAAGTCGAAAACTTCATTTAGTAATTATTTATCGTGTTTCCCATCCAGCTTGTGGAATCAATGATTAATATTTCATTTTACGATACTTTAGTTGTAACCAATCACAAAAAAGGGAATAAGAATTCAACTTTGGACTCCATATCATTTCATTTTCCGATGCGTTTCCATTTTATTTCTATTTTGCACCTCATGATGATGATTTCGCTCAATTTTTTATGTCAACACAAGTATGATTAGGGAAGTGTTTATGAAGAAAGCATGAAGGATTCGTTACGAGATGGCTAATGGCAAGGTTACAATGGAATCAGTGTAGGATAGTAGAATTGAGTCTTTGATTCTTTACCGTTCAACCGCGTTTAGCGGTTAGTTTGTTCGTCCATGTTTCGTTTGAGTTTTAATTCGTTAATGGCAAAGTTAGCATCGTGCTTGTAATTGGGTTCTCTCTTTCCAATCGTGGGTATCTTTTTGTAAACGAGGTCAGAAATCTTAGTACTAAATGTCAGGATGATACTTAAATTCACCATTACGATACGGCGATCTAGTTCAAACACTTTTTGAGAGTAACTGTCGCGAGAAGCCAAAACCTCTCGTGGGCGATGCACTCTGTAATACGCTCATGGAATGCGGAGAGGTAATGATGAAAGTTCGACTTGGAGCCCTTGCCCACGCCGTGGATTTAGGCAAACGGGCGTACGCGGCCGATGTCGCACCTGCCTATGCCGGCCGAGGCAGGCGCTCCATGCCGCTATGTCCATATTTGGGGCAGTCAAGGAAGGAGAGAGGGGATGAGGGATATTGGGATTGATGGTTCGGGAAAGACAGGTCGGGCAGGGCGCACCCCTTGTTGTTTACGCGATTTGTTCTCCCCCCCACCACTTCCTTGTCCTTTCAGACGCCACTTTTAGTTCTCGGGGCGTGAAGATCATCTATTTACGCTTTCCTGTAAACATCGTTCGCCGGATTCCATTGAGCGTACCAGGACTGTTGCCGTTCGTCGGAAGTAGTGGAGTGCATGGATAGGCACCAATTAGTCAGTCGACAGCCTTGTCGGTCTGCTTCTCGAGTTTTTTCTGACGTACTGAAATCGAGCCGAGGTTTTCGTGCTGTACTCTGTCAAATGATTTCAACTTCAGGTTTCATTTTGATGCCTCGATGATTCGGGTATATCTGTTTCGGAATGTATGGGAGATATATTACGTATTGTCTGAATCCGGGGAAATTTATTTTTACCGCAAGTTTTTCAAAAGAAAACTTATGCTGATTGCGACGTACGTATTTGCTGGTTGTGAAAAGTAGGGAATTGTCTTTCGATCACCGAAAATGATTTCGCAATATCCTTCCTTCATCATGGCTTGAATTCACTATTTTACTGTTCTGAAGTCATTTATCATGCAAATTTATTTTGAAGCCGTGTGTGCACAGGAAGTTCATAAGTTTCCTCCTACAAGCACCTATTTTAGGACTCAAATTTTCCATCTTTCCTAACATTAGAAGATTTCTTAGGAGATGTATCACTCATCTCAAGATATGCGAAACAGTCAAGCAAAGTAACAATTTCTAATTATTATCGGAATAATCCTTAAGATGGTCCCGTTGAGGTGTAAAAATTCAGCGTTTTGGAGATCGCACGCCTTATTAAGTATTTGAACATTTGATGCATTTTTTTTGGGATTTAAAAGCCGTGTATACGGTCTCAAGTCATGCTTATGTTCCGCTTCCAGTTATCCAATGTGGGTGGCTTCATATTAATACTCTACTCTCTATTTCATTACTCATACCATTTACAAAGTCCTCAAGGGGAAGACAACATTAATGTGAAGTTTCTGCACGTACCTGATGGTAGGGGAGACCTAGGACGGCAAATACGAAATGAGGTACATAAATACCACGACGTAGAAACTATTTACTTATTTAAAGTCTTTACTACGGAAATATGTGTCTGTATTTTTGAAGATCGTAAAAACATAGTGTCTCCAGCGTGACCTTGTGGTAATATGGCAATCATTACAGGTATATTATCAGTAGAAGTAAGTTGTTGCACGTGTGAAGGAAACAAGTGTTGTTGGTGTTTACAGGATCAATCTTTCCCCTTTTTCTCAACGATCTCATTCAAGTCATTCTCCTTCCTTCATTCCTTGCAAAATCTTATCTTCTCCTCCCTTTTCCCAGATTACCTGGCATTAATCCCATTCACCCCACCACCACACTACAATCCGTAAATCTTAAATAATGAAATTCACTCTCTTGTTAAGCTTATTCGGATCTCCCCGCAAATTTCCCTTCCTCCCTTCACGTATTTGACTCCTCACTATGCCTGTTCCTCTTTACACAGCATACTTTCTTCATTCATCTTAGTATCCACCTTTCAAGACCATCTATTCTGCTCTCAGTCAACGATGTCAGGATGAATAATTCTGGCCAGCCAACAGCTTTACAAAAGAACGCCTGGTAACTTGAGGATTATCTTCGTGCTCACTACTGCATTTCTCGCTTTAGAGGATCTTTTTCTCCCGCCTACGGCCCCGACCGCTTCTTTTAGGCCCGCTCCACCAAAAGGTTAGAATGTGACTTGCTCTACCAACCGGGATTGGTGATTTAAGGAGCATGAATAATTGACCTCACATATAAGCATATCTAAATAAATAAAGACGCTATCGCACGTGTTGTGAAGGCCTATTTTAGAGCTTCTGCTATACATATTTATTGGTCCAAATAAGTTGTATAAGTAGGAGGGATCACTCAAATAAATCGTATTTGAAGTTTTTTTTAACAATAGAGAAATCATGTAACACACTTCTTCCAATTGTCAGAGTTTTTATCCATTTTTACGGGAGATATACTGGCTTAAAATTTGGCGCGGATCTGTAACCCCGACCACTCGAGGAAACGTATTTCTATAGGCTGCCTACATCGTGACGTGGGAATCACGTGACGATCGCAGGAGGCAGAACGAACGGCGATGAGAAGACTGCTCAACGTCAGGAAACTAATTATGGATTGGAAACGCGGTGGCTGTGGTGTTTTACGTTGACATTTTTGCCGATTCAAGGAATTTATAAGCTGTCTATAAAAAAATCGAGGGCTTCTAACAACATCGATTTATAACTTTGCACACGGAAGTACACATACGTATTCCACGGGCACGCTGTCCGCTTCAACCACTTCACCTCTTGTGTCCAACACCACAAATACATTCTCTATTAAATCGAAATTTGAAGTTATGACGTGGTGGATGGGTTTCATAATTGCAATTAAGAAACTTTGTGGAGATTGCTTGACAGCCGAAACCGGTAGTTCTCGTAGCAAACAGTGGAAGTCAAAGAAAGTTTCGTCATTGGAAATACATTCCCTAGGCAAAAAATAGCGATATAATGTCCTTTCCACGTTATCAACAATGCGTCGGCTGAGACATGCGTTTTCGACGCGGAATTCAAATCGAAATTTCAGACGGCTGTAGGACCGAAATTATTGTTCTAGAGGGCCATATTCTGCGAGTGACTTATTTACCAGTCCAGGATAATGAATCGACCGTAATCCGAGGTACTCTCCTAATAGGTTGATGTGATTGGTGGGTTGACGTGGTTATGGTTCTGTGCTTTTATGACTACTTCTCGTGTGGATAGATGAATTATCTCTTAAGTACAGCGTGGCTTTCGCCTGGCTGCTTCGCTTCGATAAGTCCGAGATGGCTGTCTAAGTGAAGTCTTCATTGTACGTTTTATAGTCCAGCTCAATGAGTTTGCTGGAGAGGTCAGATTTGGGATAAATAAGGTGAAGAGAAAGGAAGGCAGATGAAAAGACTTTGATTATTGTTGATGGTAGAAGCAGGATATCGGTGTAACTTCTTAGGGGAAAGGGCAATTTAAAGGAAGAATAATGGGGTGTAGTGGGATTTATGAGGCTATGCCGTAATTGAGAATTTTGAGACGGAGATTTTAACCTTCAGAAAAGGGTTTAAGTATCCAGAGGTAAATAGTCGGTTTATGCCAGGGATTTAATTACCCTGAAGTTGTGTAGAGTCTTTGCTGTCAATCAAGCCTACCTTTAACGGAAGATTTTCTGTGAATGACTTTCAGGATCCTGCAGTCTATCTGCCGAGACGTGATTAAGAACGGTCGAAAAAAGTAATTTATAATAATTTAATTTAAAAATTATTTTATTAATATTCAATGAGTTCAATGAGACATTTGTGAACAATTGTTTGATTGCATTAACTGCTTGCGCTCTTATCCTGGAAATACTGTCTCAATCTCAAATCTAGTAGAAGGAAAGATATTTTTGCGGGAGGTCATCCTAGTGTACCATTTTAAGCTTTTATTTTTTTAGTATAAAATATTCTTTCGCTGCTCCAATTCGAACATCTTCCCTCAGGTTTTGCAATTTCTCGTAGATACTTCAATGTGCATTTTTACAGTCTCTTTATGGATCTATGCATATTTCTATTTGATTGATTTGTGCCTGTATATCGTATGGAAAATCATTCGAGTTACGACTTCACGTAGGTTAATTACTTATGAATCACATTCGATTTCACATATGTATTCTAATTTCTCCAACCAATTCACCATGTATTTATACTATTTTGCATCGTGTTATGGTTGGTATTCGTGAACTCTTCGTCGAGAAGAGGTTACAATCGTGCAACGATAACCTGGGTGAAAGTGTCCAAGTGTACAGTTCCGATGATGGCATTTTAAGGCTCATGTTCAGATCCAGGAGATGCGCGTGGGAATTCGTTTTCAAGATTAACGTTTTTAACTATCAGAAATATTTAGAGAAGTCTTATTGGGAAAACTGCACGCAGGCTTGGATCTGGGACTGACCCTCCATTTCCTGGCTTTGGGAATTAAAAGTCCGTACCTTTAATGCCTCTTCCCTTACCTATCTATACTTCCTTGTGGTTGATTAGTGGTATTACGAATGTAAACTGCTCACTATTCTTCATGCAATAAATCATCTTGCAATCCGATATAATTAAGTGAGAAACTTGCATTCTCATTGCGAATCTAAGAATACATTTATTCTAAGATTCTACCCGAACCTTGGCGTTTACCAGCTTCCTTTGCCATTCATTTCTGCGCATCACTTATATCTTCCACGGAAGTCGTCCCTCAGATTTCTCAATCATCACATCGTTACGTCACTTCCGCCTCTACCCCTCCACCTTTCTTCATTCACACCTGCTTCCACACATTTCTCTCCCCTTACCCCTCCCCCGTCATTGCCACCTCCTATGCCAACCCACTGAAGGGCCTGGAGCGATTTTGCACGGTTGTTCCTTGGCTGTCGCCCCAACAATCTCATTCCAAGTTGGTGGTCATGTCCTCTGTAATTTCTCAGGTATTTACCACCACCTCTTTCAGAATTAGGGAAGGAATTCAGGTATTTATCTTTCCGCGATGATTAATCAGTCTCACGTTCCCTAATTTCTGTTATCCACGGTGCAGTTTTGGGTGTGGCGAGAAATAGTTTAAAATTTTCCGTCGGGATACGCTATTTCGTTAATTGTACTCGCCGTCATCAAATGCTGGAGAACGTAACTGGAACGTCTGGTGCGAGGGTTTCGGGTTCCAAATTATCTCGAGATCAGGTTTTTCATCTTCCCTAATTGCTTAGTTCTGTTGAAGAATATTTCCCGCTCTAGACTTGAGGGGAAAACGAACAGCTGCTGGTAGGTGACAAATTTTACTTCCTCATTGGATTTTAAGAATACCGCGCGCAGTCGCAAAACTTCTCTTATGCCTCGTATTCCTTTTTAGATGTGAAGAAAGCGACCTATCATTATAGGTAGCCTTAAATTCTAACATAAGATTGGTTTGGCGCAGTTCTTCACTCGTACCGTCTATTACGCTAACTGCCTTATAGTAACACAATTATTCCATTTTGAATTTTAGACTACATGCAAGATGTGTTGAATGTAAGGCATTGCGTCGCCGTTCGTTCCATTCAATTGTGTATTACAAAAAAACAAACATTTTGAGTTGAGCCCACAAACGAAGTTGCCGTTTAACATATTTTAAATACCATCGGTAGCGTTTCAATTTCGAGGACGAGGACGGTTGATTCTTAGAAGTACTATTTCGCTTTACAAAAGCCACCCTTGTAAAAGCAAATGAGAGTAGTTTACTTAGATCCTCATAAAAATCGCCTATGGTAATAGGACTCCTTTGTGGAACCAACCATTGTGCCTGCGCACTGGCCTCTAAGGCTACACCCGTATTTCGTATCATTTTGCAAATCTTTTTCACGTGACAATTGGGTATGCACTTGAAAGCTGCTCGCGGTGGCAGAAATAACTACTTGCATTAATATAATCATCATTACATTGTCGCGATGTTCTTGTTGTTCATGCATCCGCAATAATTTTTATCTTATTGTTTTTCCTTCTATAGGAATTCGGGCATAGGTTTTGCCAATTTATTGATAAAAAACGTACATATTCTGTATTTTCATTTTAATCTTGACTTTATTTATTACGTTTATATCCTTTTGCATTTTTTCACATGCATGGAAGCTGGAAATTTTTTTCATGTTTGGCAATGCCAAACTTGATGCTTGCCATAAAAACGAGGCTCTTCTCAAAATTGTGATTTTTTTTAAGTGACATGGTTTCAACTTATCTCTGCAGGGTTGTATTGTGCTTTAACTCAGTTTTTTTTCACAATGCACAATTCTGGAGGATTTGCTTCCAGGGTCTCGAATATACCGTTTCGTTCCCCCTTGAATCTGAAGTCTTTGGCCCTCGGGAAAAGGAACGCCACTCTCGTCTCTCGTTTTATGGCTCGTAATTCGCTTCAATTTTACGCCTTTCGCATTTTCTTCGTTTTGAGTCTTCTTTACTCCTCAAAAGACGTCTGTTACTTATTTTTTACGCATTAGAGTGGCTCGGACCCACGAGGAAGAAATGGGAAAAATGAAGGGAACGATTTCATCGTTCGTTATTCCCTCCGAAGCCCCCTTTGTTCTATTAAAAACTCTTGTTTTGCTCCAGATACGTAAACGCTAGTTTCCAAAGAGTTTTAGCTCTCTCCTCCCCAGTTTTTTTCCTTTCCGGGCGCTGCGGTTGGTCCTTGAAAAAATGAGTGCATTGGATTGATCCTTACAGTCTTTGTTCTCAGCCAAGCTTCAAACCGCGTAATGACTCACTTAGTTTTCCTGTGACCTGAGCAGTATAAATGTCACTGTCTTTCTCCGTTTCAACATTCAACGCCGGTTCATCGTTGCGTGAGACTTGAATTTTATTCAGTGAATGTTATAACGTCCTTTGGGAGGAGGTTTAAGGACGTTCCAGTAACGGTTACTCATCATCATAAAGAGTTCCCATTCGACGCGAATCTATTTGGCCCTACTTCATTTCCTTGTTAACCTCCTCACAGTGTCTGCACCGCCCTTATGATTTTCAAAGTGATTTTTTTCTCTCCCCTCTGTTCCCTTCTGTTCTCTCCATTGCACTATATTTCCAAGATATCCCTGATTATCTTTTAGATTCGAAAAATATTCACCAGTTCGAAATGCTAAAGCTATCATAGTTGTGAAAATCTTGACCGAAATGACAAATGAAAACAATTATAGTGATATTGTTTCTAATATATTTTTCTTGTACTTTCGTAGTGTTTTTGTGACACAACTTGCGTTGTATTTTAGTAGTAATATGTGTCCAAGCTGTAACTAAAATTACACTTTAATTAATTTTGTAATTCCGTATACTCTTCCAAAGGACTTAAATGCTAGAATAATGAATATGCTTATTATTTCATTAATTTATGTTTCTCTTAATGATCTTGTATTATTTATCTCAAGTCATTCTTATTTTATATTGTTACTTGCTGTAACAATATAAATTGTTGATTTTGATAGGAATTTTCAATTAATGCCATTATTCTGCGGATTATGCAGTTCTTATTCCTTTCCAACCTTACATAAGTTACATATTTACCATCGAAAAATAAAAAATGAAGTAATTGGTCATTTGTAAGTTAAGTATAAATAATTATCTCTTCAATCAAAGTCTTTTGAAAATTTCCCCCCTATCTGTTTGAATCAAAATTTTCTCAGCTCACTTGTACCGAAGAGCTTTCTTTTTTCTCCTTGGCATTTAATAATACTTCCTGAAAATTTCAGGAAGTTGAATTTCGCGCCCGGGAGGGAGGATTGAAGTTGCTTGCTTGCTCAAGTAACTGCTTTAGCGTTTTAAATTTTATCATTTCGAATTAGGAATGCTTCTGTTTCCCCTCTTTTTTCCCTGCGGCACCTGGGGACATTTCCATCTGCCTTGAATCCTAATTATTCGCATCGGCGCTACAAAAGCTCCCCACTGACCTTAGTAACGCGCCCGGAGAAATGAATATCAAAATAAGACTCCTGGACACGGACTCCTGGGATGACCTACTCTCTTCCGCATAACCAATTACAGGCATTCACGTCGAGGCAGGTCATTCATTGCCTCTTCCGCGCGAGAATCCGAAAGAATTTTCAATAAGGCTGTTTTAAAGTGGAACCTTACTAAAGCTGGAATTCGAGCGCTGAAGTCGAGTGTATTGCCGCGTCACTATAGGAGAAAAGTACTGCATGCTGTTAATCATTGTTGTTAAGAAACGTTGGTACCCAAAGTCGCTTAATCAACGAAAGCATTTTTTATTTCTTCTTTCTTGAATAGGAATGAATTCCATTTAACCCATTTGTTGACGTAAATAAGACAGCGTGCAAGTTATTTTTTTTTAAATAAGCCGTGTTCATCTTTAAGATACGTGTTTTCTTAGGTGTTGATCCTCTACTTCTACTTTTTAGGAGGCCATTTTCGATTAGGTTACTATTGAAAAATCATTGTCGTCTTTTTTCATTCAGGGGAATCGGGATGGTGTGGTGGGTAAAGTACTGGCCTCCCATCCCGAGTTCCCGGGTTCGATTCCCGGCAGTGGTGGATTTTTCAGTGGCAAGCCGGTCCCCACTTGAGTACCTAGTGGAGGGCGTTTCAGGTTCAGTACTCTGTCCGTCGAGTGGGACGTTAAGCCGTGGTCCCCTTGGCGCCTGTCGTTAAGAGCAGGCTAATGCCAACGCCGGGTTTCTCTCCACCCTTCCTCCTATCCCTGAAAACTCCTACCATTACTCAATTACCAACCTATCCTAAATGGCGCAAATGACCTCAGCTGTCGGTCGCCTCCCCAGAATAACTTACTAACTAATTTTTTTCATTCAGTTATGAGGGGCTTATTGTGTTTTAGCATCAGTAATTCCCTGATTTTGGTTGGAAGCTGAGGACCTTACCTATTCTTCTTTCCCCATTGTCTTACGTTTTCCAGCGTTTTCCGTCAGCAATATGATTTAATTAAGCGCCATTACGACGCACGACAATGGTTGCAGGGAATTTGTCTGTAGCCACAAATATATTTTATTTGATAACATTCCCTTTGAACATCCGTTAGAAAATTAATTTACGTAGATTGACCGTCCTTCAATTTTTAGATTCTTTATTTTCTCCTTATAAATGTCATGCGTAATCATATCCTTTTGAGTATTAACTGCACAAACTTATTAGGTTATATTGTTTAGCGCGACCAGAATTATTTTCTATGTCAAGTGCTTCTAGTTTTAAATGTGTGTGCGTACTTAGACATATAGCTTCTTTAGCCCTGGTAGGAGCCTAGCTACGTATATACCAGTTTCTAACTTAACTTCTCAGCACTATCGGAGGAATTGTTATAATAAGTGGGACTTAATTATTCCAATTGCGAGAAAGGAAAGGATTTAGTTAGAGTATTGGAATAAATCTTTTGTACTAATTAACCTGATATCCTACTCTGATCTACTTCAACACTCGACGCCGCCCAAGGTATTGTACGCATGTACTGCTCTTACTCATTTTTCCTTGGTAAATGCTTGTCCTTGTGGCTCCCAAGTCATATTGGCAGTGCTAAGAAGTTGTTCTGAGTATACATTTTTTTATATTTTTTGCGAGCGTGCATTGAGCTTCGGAAGAATGGAAATTATCGCCGACCTTGAGAGCTTGAGTGAATAAGATGGCGGCAGCGTTGCCAAGTTATACAAGTAGTTCATCTTTGCGGAGGGCGTATTGCGTGGTTATCGTACGCGGCGAAGAAGGAGCGAAGGTCGGAAAGGCGTTATAAATAATCCTCCGCGCAAGACTTCATTATCAGTAGTTCTTCACCGAGAGGTGGGGGAAGGGTGGCTCGAGAAGAACGAGTGTTTCTATTTACACTTGCCGTACTCCTTTCATGAGGTTGTTGTGACTGCCTCTGTGTGAACCTTCCACTTTCTCCTTCTCACCCTTGATTGCTTTGACTATGAACAAAAATTACAAGTTTTGCCTTTTATCAAATGTATATTTTACTGAGACTGTGAAAAATGTGCGAAGAACACTTGATTGCGTAAGGCATGGAAAACCTTTTGGCGATTGATTGCCATTGTTTACGACACGAATGACTCTGCTCTTAACTCGCATGCCAGTCTTCGAATAAGATATAAATGTAGATTATTTAAATATTTCTATTAATGACACGGGATGTTTTTATGTGAAAAAATTAGTTTTTAATTGTATACCAAATGAATGGTCGTTAACGTCTGTACTAATGTATACGGTGCTCTTCTATGACCACCATCTGCAAGTGCAAGACCAATTTCAGTTGTAATTTCCGCCCTTCGATCTAAACTCTCCATATAATTGCCCGCAGAGCCGTCCCTGCTGCGTGTGCATCTTTGAGGGCGCCTGCCATAGTTTCGCCACCCCCTTTTAAGTGTCATGCCTGAGGAAACGGATCCACCCACCATTTGCAGTGGCTCAGGGTGCAATCCTATTTAAAGACAGTCTGCATTAGGATCATTATACTATCCTTTAGTTCAATCCAGCGTATTGATTCAGGTTATATTGTACCCGCATTCGTCGTAGTTATATTGATCCGTCTTGGTCGGTACCTCTGTATTTAGTCCTCCTGGTGAGTAGTGAAGTTCCTATTACTTACTGTGAGCCCGATACTCTCTTGTGCTCAAGGTAGCTCCTCCCCTTACTTTTATCCTCATGAATAACTTCGGAGAGTCTTACGTGCCGCAGCTGCCTTTGTCTCGATCAAAGAGACCGTAGAAAGGCCTGATAAGTGAAAGGGTGTGCGTACGTTATGATAGACCTTTGATGGGGAAAACGTTTTGGAGTGCATGTAAAGGCACTGGTACCATACGGTCCTAGAGTCGCGAAATTCTGTGAAGAAGTCGAGTAAATGGATTTTACGGTGCTCTATCTGCGTATGTTATGTCCCACTGTGTAACCCCACTTTATCCTGAGACGAACGTTGTATCTAAGTGCCCTTTGTGGATTACGAACCGGCGACCTTTAGTCTTCGGGGCCTGTATTTTATCGACTGAACTACGCTAAAAATATGCTTTTGCAGATTTTTTGCGTGGTCGACCCTCGTTCATGCAATTATTACGTGGATTTGTCGATGGATGCAATCGTCTTAACACTTAATTATTCCAGATATCAAAGTTCAGTATGGCTTCTCAGACATCATTGCAAGTCATTAGATAAAAGATATGAGAAAAGTTACGTAGAATTTTTAGGTTTACCCATGTGGAACAAACTGGAAACTGAGTGTATCATCTATGAACATATCCCAAATGATCGTCTGCTGTTACGGATTATGGAATACCTTTACACCAATGTGACTTTCGGAGCGGTGTCACGAGTATTTGGCGTCTGGCGTCGTGTTTGAATCCAAATTCTGTTACGTTTTGTTGGTTTTTGTACCGATAAATCTTCATAAATGAATCATTTATAACGGCCCGAAGGTTCTAGAAAATGGTAAATATTCCCTAAATTACGAGATTATTAAAGTGCTATTGAATATTCAAATTCATGATTAGACGGTTTTTTTTATATGTTCTCTCAGAATATATAGTTTTGTAAGAATAATAGTGTATCGATTTGAGTCCGGACGCGATGAATAATTTTTTCGAGTAAACAACTTCTCTTGAAGTGGTGTGGTAACAGTAGTTGTAGGTTTTGGGTTTTTCAAAGGCTAAAGCCATATCGCACAGTCTAAATTTAAGATCTTAGTCCTTTGACACACAGCATCCCTGCCACGGGCAAGATTGTTGAGGTGGTGTCTGTTTTTAGTTCCAAAACGTGATATCCGTAAATGTGTGTTTTTTATTATAGCAAGTCGTGTATTTCTCCTTTTGATTGACAGGAATAACAAAAACTGGAATATTGGTAATTTCATAACAATCGAATATAAAAAAATTAAAAAAGTTTACCATTTGGGTAATGGTGATTTTATTTCGAGATATTATGGTACCGACGAGAGATAAGAGCGCACAAAGGTCTTTGATTAAAACTCAAGAAAACATATTTGCCCTAAAATGTTTCATAGAAAAAACTTTTATTTTTATCCCTTTTTTAGTATTATCTTGAATGTCAAAGGTAATCCCAATGGTTTGAGGCAGTGCGCTGTGACCTATTGATCGGTTTAAGTTGACCCTAGCTACCCTAAGTTGAAGCTACCCTAGGGCCCATAACTCTCCCGTCTTTGGGACAGGCGTGATAGCCTCGTAGTTACACTGTTCCCCCGTCAGAGCTTCCGTGGAATGCCTTTGATGCTGGGAATTTCGGGAATTCTATTAAGGTTTAAGACATGACCTGTCGGGCAAGCGAATGTGCGGAGGCTAACATCCCATGTAATGAAATGTATGTGAACGCGTTGGTTGACATCACGCCGGATACTGTAGCGCATTATTTGACCTTTGTAATATGACTGTGAATATTTTGTCTTAGTCATTGTAATTTTTTCGTTTAGCATAGTTCATAGCATATTTATTTTGAGGAGATATATATTATTAAGAATTTATATTTTACGCATGTTTAGTACTATGTTGAAGATAAACCAATTCGTAAGAATCAGTATAAATGGAAAAGATTTTCTCTTAATAATTTTCCGCTCCCTTGTTACCAACGGTAATGCGTAAAAAGAGCTGTTTAACGGAGTAGTTTATGTAGCACTTTAGATAGACAGATTAAAAAGGTTATTCGGTAAAACTTCACACTTTATTTTAAACCGACCCAGGTTTCGGCAACTCAAAGGTCCTTGAAAATGACACGGAGGTGCCTAAACCTGGGTCGATTTAAATTGAAGTGCGGGATTTTTAGCGAGTGACCTTTTTAATTTGAAAATCCGCAATTTCCGCTAAGTTTCGCATGAAAAAATTTCTTATAAACTATGGATTAAATTATAACTACTTACAGTAACACGAAAAAATGGAATAATTATTCCTTTTTAGTAATTATAGAAAATGGCCAAAGCACAACGATTAGATATATATTAATAATAATGCTGCCATCAAGACAAATTGCTGTGTCATTTAAGTCCATATGTGTACGTGTGTGCTTTCCTGCAACCCAGTTTGCTGATACTATCGTCATGGTTTATTCTCTTTCATTTAAAAGAAAGGGTGGGAGAGGGAGAACAGCTTTGTGTTTTTAATTTGCATACTCAAAATGAGGAAAATGTTCGTTCGCTGAAGCATTATTCAACCCAACCAAAATTCATTATGTTACTTGTAAGGGTAGCTGATAACAATACAATTATTTCCTGCGACTCTTTGATGGGCAAAGACATTTTAGGTACACAAAAGTATTTTATGCACTTGTCGAAGCTTTGTTGTTTATGCCTATCTAAGCGGTTGAATGCTAAATGACAATTATCTGCAGTGGGATTTTTTTTCGGCTCGGAATCCCTGTAAAAGTGGTTAAAATTGCAAAATTTCACTATTGCAGACGCCAAATTCATCCCCTGTCGTCGCTCACTCTCTTTTACCAGTTCACGGCTTTGCTTCCTACATTGCGGGGGTGCATTAATACGATTACCTTTCCCCGTCCTCGGCAACCTCGTCTCCTCAACCCCCCCCCCCTACTATGTCCGTGACCTCCCACATACTAGCTCGCGTCTCCTCCTCGCCTTTTGATTAACCTCTCCGCATTGGCTCAGTGGACACGGGGATCGTCTGGGAAAGCGTAAAATATGAGCAGGTGTGAAATTAATGAGGGGTTCACTGAACTCCGCGCGAGCGGAAGTTTTAACGGATCATATGAACCGAGAAAGATGGTAGTGGAATAAAATCGACCCTTACTTAAGTGTTTAAAAAAGAAACACCTACTGGTTTTACGAAATGATTTATTAAATTTAAATCCGGTTGCGATGAAGCGCCGGCTTTTCTACCTAAATTACTGGGCTCTAATTCCTCTGTGAACATGGATGTTGCTTTCGTATTGGGATTAGGATCATAGATGCTGTGCTATTCGATCCTAGCCGTTGGAACCCGTGAAAACTCAAGCCTACTAAAATTGACTCTTGCTTTTATTTAGCATTCGTAGAATTCATCTTAATTGTATGACTTCAAATTTTTAGATGTTAATTAATGCAAAAAATTAAAATACTCTTTAATTCCAAAAAATATTGCTACTAGCTAGTTTTCACTAACACATTTGTGGAATAAAGCATTGCTTTAGTCTTTTGGATTCGTGGCAATATAAAGTTGACTTTACAGGCTAATATAAATCTTACAAGTCTTTTCGTAGAGTTCTTTCCTTCGGAGCTGATATTTGAGGGTTTTCCTTAAATAATGAACTTGTTAGGAATGGAGCGGCAAAATTCCAGCTGTGGATTCCGGTGTAAAATTTAGGCGCTTGCTAGGAGAGGCATGTAAGCCCAGTGGGTAGAGCACTGCACCTGTGTCTGAAACTAAGAGACTAAGGTCTGGATACGTGGACAATTCAACACACGGTGTGATTTTTTGGATAGCAGATATTTCAGGATAATCATGGAAGGAACAGGGAAGGAGATAATCATTACTTTGATGTGAAAGTTTCACGCGCCATATGGTTTAACATTTGGCCAACTCTACCCTCACCAATTAAGCCACCTGAAATCTGTTTGATTGCTGTGGTAGGCTTGGAAGACTTGATTTTAGCCTTAATTTTACTCATTTCTTCCTGTTTTACAGCGACTGGCTTAGGACATTTCGTGCATTGTATCGGAATAAATGTGACCGTGAGTATCACTGGTTCCGAAATTTTGCTAGATGGGTGGCCATCATGGTGTTTGGCTTTGTGTTCTTCCACAGATTTACGGGTTGCCCCAGTGAATTAAGGTTTCACATCAGGGTGTCGACTTCCTTTTATAATCTCGTTTTTACTCTTAATATGTTGTAATTTCTTCTCTATTTTGTCGGTAGGTTGCTGGGAAAAGTTAGCGACCTTTTGCCTATGTGCAAGTTTCGCGTAGGTTCGCGAGTTGTTAGTTGGCAACCAATAAGATAACGACGCTAGTCGTTTGTCTGAAAGGAATACCTTGAATGCATCTTTGATAGGGGTCGAAGTTTTGCTCATGTAGTATATTTTTATTGATTCATTTTAATATTGTCATTTGACACTTTAAATTTTTTGAGCGGGAGAAGCATTTAATTACCTCCTTTTACCATTATTACTTGTTTTTGCGGGAAATTGTGAGTCCATCCATTGGTGATTTTAAGTTTAAAGTATAAGATACAAGTGCTCTGGCCATCTGGATCTGTTTGCTCCTGATCTGAGCTGAGTCGTTTTATCTACAGGTGGTAATTTTATTCAAAAGCTCTGGATTGAATACCATTGCTTCATTTCGTCTGTTTCGTTTGGCTAGTCGTCATTTTTTTGCGAGACTTTTTAAAATGCATTTAGTGGTAAATGTGTAAATGATAACACTGTAATTCATTTCGATTAATTCAAAGAATCTCTATGGATATCTGGTAGTAGTTAATTTATCATTTTCTTGAGCCTCCACTGATAGTTACTGGGTAAAGCAAGCAAAATGGATATTTTATGGTGATATTTTAAAGAGTGGATCATGAATTTTAGGGGCATGATTAATCATACACTATATGGTAGTATTCATAAAAAAATTCTTTTTTTACCTGAAACTAGAATCAAATACGATTTGATACAATTTGTAGCGATGTACTTATTTTCTCATTTTGTTTCTCAAAAACGCGAACTTAAAGTTGAGGCTGGTGTGTCCGCTTCCCTCGAGGTTCACTCTGCCCGGGTAGCATTTGGAATAATCGATACAGCTGATACTTCTTTGGTAGGTGCATCTTCGTGCAAACGTGACGCCAAAAGGAAGGCAGGCAGCTCATGGCTGTAAATTGTCATTTTTTTCTTCTCCTTACCCCTAAACCTTAGAGAATTCAGTCTAGTTATTTTTAACAATGTGAGTGTAGAGCTTCCGTATTAAGGATTCATCAGAACGGCTTCTTTGGGGATCACCCCATTCTCCTCTTTATTTTAAATACTGAGAGTTCAAAGCTTGTTAACAAAACATTTCCCCCTCAGCCATTTGATACAGCTTCGCCTAAGCTTCTCTTTCCTTTCCTGACCTGTCAAAACAGGTATTTCGCGCGCAGTTTTTTGTGCAATAAAGTTTTCTGCTTTATAACACCAGTTGGAGGAACACACCATTCAACTTCCTTTTTTTTACCCAACTATTTCTCTCCCCGTCGTTATTCCGCTTCGTTTTGTAGCGCTACACTTAGAGAGGAAGAGAGAAATATTCTTCATCCTCCGAAACATACAAAGCTCTCCCGAAAAATCCTGGAGTCCTGGAAGAGACGATTTAGCGGGAGGCAGCTTAGACCGACGACTTCAGGAAAAAATGGTAGCGCAGTAATTGCTGGTTTAGCTCCCATTATTAACAGACGGTAAATGGTCCTTGTTGTATAAGTTTCAAGAGACATGGTCAGTGTATCCACTTCGCTGTTTTCCTGGTTTATTTACCTTCCTAGGAAATATGAATTGTGCACAATATTTATTGAATGAGGAAAATCATCGAATTAAAGACCTTTTGTTGGTAAATCATTACATCAGGCTGTTTATATAAGTAAAGTGGTTCAGTTCAAAAAGATTATAAGATCATATTAAATTATAATTTCCTCAGAATTTTTTTCCAGCAAAATGTCATTTTCAATGCTAATGACCCACCAATCCCTGCTACACACCCTCTTTTGGTGTCTCGTAGGATGACACGTCGATGTTGATTAAGGCATTATCGAATAAAATTTAAATGAATTTTATTCTATATATTATATATCGAATATAATTCGTCCCCTCCTTAACACGTCCCCGCTCTTCTTATGTATACAGCTAAACAAGACAAGAAGGTTTATTTCGAAAGACTATTTTATTTCGGTTGAATTAAAAGGTACAATTAATCAATGATTTGCCAGGGTTTGAGTTCATTTTTTTCTCGCGTGCGCTGCGTTCCCAAACTGATTCCCTGTGCACGAACCTTTAGAACTGCTGGAGCAACCCTTATGCCTTTCCTTTGGTTGGAAAAGGACTTTTGACATCCCCTAATTAGAACGTCCTCCTTTTAAGGATTTCCCCATCTCCTAGTGGTATTGTCTGAAAACACCGTGGTATAAATCACAAGAATCTGGCGGCAGTGACAAGAAAATCGGAAACATTTGTAAATAGAGGAGTTTATTTTTAGAATAATTATAAACTATAAAAACAAAAAATCATATGTTCCCTTTATCGTCTCTAAATCCATAAATCCTTTGAATCGGGAGAGAAACGGAGATTTCTCTCGTAGATTGTGTCACTGCTGTGTTCGGACAACGTATATTTATGTTTAATAAATAGGCTACGAATCGACATATATACCAATGGAATATCGATACGTATAGGAGTTAAAATTGCTCGGTGTCGAACGATGCTGCTGAAAGTAGAATTGAGGTATCGCCGTTTGTGGTGTCTTCCACCTTTGCGATTTTGGACAGATTCCGGTGAGGCTCTGCCTCATCAAAAGAACCAATAATATTTTTATTTTCTTTTTCCGCGCATCTATTCATATGGGGGAAGAAATTCATGACTATACAACTCTATTCGGACGAACGATTTTGTAATGATGGTTAAGAAAAAATATCCTGTGTTTTTATTGCACTGCAAGACATGATGGACTCCCTAGAGCATAGAGTGACATAGTTGACTCGATAGAGTGGTGGGGGACCCTTTCAGGAGGAAAAGGGAGCATGCCCCCGTGTCCGGTTAGCCATCGCCCCTTCTTTGCTCTTCCCCCTTTTCATCTCCTAATGGAGTTCGCTTGGCTGCATCGCTATCCATTAATTCGTTATGTGGTCTTCCCTTATCCTTTATTGTCCCCGGGGTGGGTTGAAAGTGCTTAATTGGAGCGTCATGCGGTAACGAATGAATGTCTTTTGCCTTTTAGGTCGCCGTCAGCATCGGCGACGTCTCTTCGAAATTCTATTCTCGCCAAAGCCGATTACGACCGCATTATCCGTCTCCCCGTTTGCCCGTGCGAAATATCAGCTTTTGTTCCCATTAATTTGTGGGGGTTAACAACAAGAGCACACGCATTGTGTAGTACTCTAATGCCAGGGTTTTTGTGTCGATGAATATCCCGAAAAAAACTTTATTTATTATAAATGCAGTATGTGCGTGATAGAATTATACTTTTTTGCATTGCAGTCGTGCATCTTGCGTGTGAAAAATATTTCTTCTATCGCTCAATCCCACAGCTGATTTCTCATAGTTTGTCGCTTCTGTCTGTCCTGCCGATGTACTGTGGGAGTAGAAATACGTCTGCTGTGCCTGATTGCAGGGGGAAGCGTGGTGGCCTAGTGGGTAGAGCGCTGAGCTACTGATCAAAAGGGTTCAAATCCGGGTGAAGGCTTTTGACGCCCCCGAACGAAAAAATCCTCGGAGTGCGAGGTGGCCCAGGGAAAGGAACTGGCCCTCCTACCCTGAATGTGTGAAATTCATACGCCTGTGGCTTAGTTCGGGGTGAGCTCTACCCTTGCCTATCCAAACCAACGTTCGGGTTGAATCACTGAGTGAGTAAGTGCCTGATTGGAAGTGGCATATGACACAATAATAATGATAGTAAAAGGTTTTTATTGGGGCGAGATTGAGACAAAATTGTCACTTCTGGTTAGATACCCCTCGTCAAAGTGAATGCATAAAACATATGATTGTTGTGTTTGAGACATAATTTTCACTTCTGGTTAGATATCCTTCGTCAAAGTAAATGCATAAAACATATGATTGTTGTGACTTAAAACAACTATAATGCGAGTTACAAAAATTAAATTACTAAAAAGTTAAAGAAAATCAAAGGAATCAAAGAATGATAAATGAACAAAAAGAAATATCCACACAATATGTCAATATTAAACAGAAAATGGTGTGTGAAAGTGAATGAACTTAAGGGGGAAACAACGTAGGAATATATACGATAAGAAGTGTCCAAAATAGATAGAATTGATCTATGAATGCCTCACATAATTAATGAAAACAATCTTAACTGGTGGAATATCACTAATCTAATCTTGCTCTCTTCTGCTACTCTATTTTATGCTTGAATTACCTTTGCACATATATTACCTCCTTTTTAAGGCTGCTCGTTACTTAATTTTACAATGTATTGGAGGAAAATTGCCGAATTAGTTTCGTAGAAGTAGAATGAGAGTATCATTAGCGTAAAAGGCGCACAGTAATGGGAGTGAAGTGAGAGCGAAAGCATGGTGGAGGGATGATAGGAAAATAATGGTGTACCGGAAAGTATTGGAATAGAAATTTAGCGTTTTTGGGAAATGGGCTGGAAGTAGAGTGGGGAAGGGATGAGGGATATTGCTGTAGGAAATGAGAAAGCTGAATTATAGATGGGCGGATCAAGTAATTAGAGGAGGGAGTGGTGCAAGGACGATTATTTAGGGGGGCTGGGATGCGGTAGGAAAAGGGTAGGTTTGAGGAAGAAAGGTTAGTATTAACTGGAGGAGACCTTGGCATGCGACCCTCTGAGTAACCATGAAGCCAGAATAGGGGTGCTTGGGAACTATTAGGCCCCGCCCACTCCGTACAATACATTGCATTTCATATCGCCTTTATGGAGACTTCATGTGCATAAAAGCGTAAATTACGATGAAATCGGGCCCAAATTTCGGCGCACAGTGGTCCCAAATCGAAAAAATTTGGTCAAAATTAATACCACTGCTAATTATTCTTTACTTGCTTAATGTAAAGATTGATCTCTATGGTTTTTGATCCGGTAATTTCGAATTTAAAGTTATTTTTCTGCACTTGTGCTATTTCTGTTCTTTTGGAAGCATTTGTTTAATCAATAAATTTAAAAATCCAAATGAAATTTAAGGTTATTTATGCAATATTGTGAACACAAATTATTTATCGGATAAATCTGAATTAGATGTTTTCATGCATCTATAAGGTGATTACTATTGTTTACGTTTGGGCAATCTTTAAACAAATAATTTTAAAATGAATCAAATGAAAGCATTTCTTTCCCTGAGAATTTAATGTATTGCTTAAACGGTTTCTAAGTTTACCTATTTTAACCATTAATATGACTTGACTGGAGTTTTATTTTACCTGGGCGTGATAAGACGTTACCGTCCTCTCCACCCCCCGCCCAAGACAATAGATATATTTGTGTCGTATTATGTTATTAGGTCAAAAACAAAGAAAAATATGGTGCTAGTTAGCATATTTGCACCTTTTACTCTGTTGCTTTGAAAAATTTTAAAGATGCTGTCCATTGTTCTTCATACTATAATTTTTACGACGTGTAATAATAACTTCATGCGTATAAGAATACCGAGTAGCAAGCCCGTATGTCCGTGCCTACCGAGATGGCCGCTGACATCGCAAATCAGCTGCAATGCCTTCTCCAGTACATTCAATCCTCCTCGGCTTTTAGGATAGGGTGGCTGTAAGTATGATGGAGTTTATAGTTGACAAAATTAATGTTTTCGGATTAATCGGGACTTAAATATATAGTGTCTTATTCACGCAAACCTAAATTTAATCGCTGGAATGCGTATGCAATACTCAATGTCAATCCTCTTAAGCGTACGCGAAGGGTTGTGAGCATGAAGGCATGACTGAACAGCGGTGAGCACCTTTCACCCGGCGAGGCTCGCGTTATCCATCCTGATTCCTCCATTTTGCCCACCCGCCTAGCTTTTGCACCCTTTCCTCTCTCGTGTCGCCCCAGGACTCCGCGCCGCGCCAGCCACTTGATTTCCGTCGTAACTGGAGCCTCGCCAATCCCAGGCTGGCTCCATTCCGGGATCCTGGAGTGTAATGGGGAGTGAGGAGGAGGGGGGAGGAGTTTTGTGTGGGGTCGAGTGAGGGTGCGGGGTGCGAGAGGCGGAGTGGAGTGGGTATCCTTCGTGGGAAGGGGAGAAGGGTGTCACTTGGGTGAGTACAAATGGAACGTCATGCCGTATTCCCCCTCGCCTTCAACCCCCTCCCACCCTCCCTCCACACCAACGATTCGGCTCATATTCCAGTAATTGACTCGCTAGGGAATAATTTGGCACCATCCATTATTTCCCGGCCGCTTCAGTGCACTCCGTGAACTTCGTTATAGAAACTGTGATGTTTTTATCCATGATGGAGTACCTGAAATGTGTAATGTTTGTGATTGTCTAGTGGAAAAAAAATGAAGCGTAAAGACAAATTGCGATAAGTGCGGGCCATGCATGATGGAACATGCCCTTCGTTCTTTCTATGTTATCATTGCTGAATTGCTTTTACGGATATTAAAATGGCTCTGCTGCTATTTTCTTGTTTTATATTCAAATGTGTTCGGCTATGGGGTAATTTAATTGCGTGTGCAAGAATTGTTTGCGAAACTCATCGGCAAAAATTTTCATATTTCACTTCTTCTTTTTCAGCATCACAGAGTTTAGAAAGAAGTTTAGAGAGAGTTTCGGAGTTTAGGCTTCCAACTGGTTATGACCTTTTTTTTGGAAGGAAACGGGGGACATTGTATTCTATTGCTTAGTACTAATTTGGAACATTGAATTCCATTACTAAAATCTAAAGAACGCATTAATGCAATCGATGGAATCGCGAGTGAAGATTTTTGCTCTCGGGTTTGTTGCGGTAACTTTTTCGAAATTGCAGATACTCTTTATTTTTGAAAAAGTGATGAATTCGGTGATAAGTAAGCCATAACTCCTGACTTGACGTTTGACACCCCTACCCGTTGCATGGTGATCAATAGACCAATTCTGAAGCACATAATTCCGACCACTGATACAGTAAGTAAGTTGTTATTTTACGCGAATTAATTTGGTTTTTTACATTGCGGAATTTATTGGGCAGTCACAGACAATGAAAGAAAAGGAATCGGTCTGTCTCTTGTGATCTTTTTGGTATCTTGCCCTCCGTGTCGGTGGATTCACACAGTGTTTTCGGGGTGATTAAGCTCGAGCTGCAGCTGAATAAATTTTTTGAGCGTGTTGTTAAATGGATCTTCTCGTGGTTTTATATTTTTTCTCTCACAAATATCAGCTTTAAATTATTTTTACACTCTACAAGATTTTTCCTCTATCCGTCATATTCCCATGGTTGATGAAGCACCAGGTATTATATATTGCATTCATTACTCTTTCCCTTGCAGATCAAAGTGTGACATGCTCAGAAGTGTGCCAGAGCTTCATCTTCTATCTCAAATATTCTAGCCTTTTTGACATCGTCTGACACTCGTTAACTATTCTCCTTGGAATTATTATTAACAATTATTTTTAAGTGGATTCTGTTGATTAAAGGTTGTTTTGTACGAATAAAATGATTATAAATGCTCAGTTTCACCCGCTAACGCATATTTCCTCAACCGTGTCCGTATTTTTAGCTCCTCATAATTCCTGCCTCTCTTCGTCTCAAATTAAAAGGAAATCCTTTACCTCGTTCTCCCCTCCCCTTCTCACGTAGAGCTCTCCCGTCTATCACTTTCGTCAACTTCCCATTTCCTCCTCTAACCCGCTCGTCCCATTCACTCTGCCTCTATATTCCTTCTTTAATTTCCTTCCCCTCGCTCTTCTCAATTCGTATTATCTTCTCTCTCTTTCTTCCTCTTCCTCCTACTTATACATATAACGTTTCCCATCTATTCTTGAGGTGGATTCGGTTGGTTGGTGTTCTGGTCTCACAGCTCAGGAGCTCGGCTTCTAATATGGGCAGTGATAGTGATTCTTCATCGGCACACCCGGTCCCCTACTTGAGGACTGTGTGAAGAGTACCTAACATCAGTTCTTTGTTGGGTGGGACAGTTAAGCTGTTGACTCGTTGACGCCTTTCGATGAGATTGGGCTAATGCCGACGCCGGGTTTCTCTCCTCCCTTTCTGAATACCCAACAACATTTTTACCCGTACTGAATTGCTTAAATAACCTTAGCCGCCGGTCGCCTTACCTTAACAATAGCAGTACCTACTTATTCGGAGGATATTACCGACAGCTACGGTCATTTGTGTCGTTTTAGGATAGTTTGGTAATGGGGCAGGGATAGGAAGTTTTCAGGGAGTGGAGGAAAGGTAGAGAGAAACCCGGTGCAGCCTTTAGCCTACTCTTAACGCGATGCTCTTATGGGTCTACAGTTTAAGGTCCCATCAAAACGACGGAGTGCCGTACATTCTTAATTGCTATCCGCAATTCATTCGAATAGGGACCTATTCACGAATAAAAAATGCCTACCGCGGTCAGGATTCGAACTACTACCCACAGGATCTGAGGCCAATACTCTAGCCTTCACACCAACATGATCCTCGCCTCACCTTAATGACATCTGCCAACTATGCTCACGGAAGGGAATGACGATGGCGAACTCTTTACTCAAAGTTCGGCTTCTTTTCTCTTTTGATGCCTTTCTCCTCATCGGCATTCTTTGCGATGGTCGTGCGGAAGGTAAATGTATAGCTCCGCATTATTCGCTTAGCTTCGTTTCTGTAGCCTTCAGCTGGTCGGTGTGCTGTAGAGTTGCTGCATGAATTCGCATTTCCTTTCCCTGCATTAAGGCCGCTTTACACGATACAATGTTTTGCACAATTTCTTGTACAAACGCTTGTATAACCTGAACGAAATTGTACGTTTGTCTGAATGGAATTAGAACAGGTTCTATTTCCCGTTCAGTCATTCAGACAATCGCACAAGCGTTCGTACAATTTGCCGCTTTACACGGCACAATTTCCTCATACATGAGTTTGTACAAGAAATTGTACAAAAAATTGTATCGTGTCAAGCGGCCTTTACAGTGCCTGCGTTTGTGTGTTAAGGTGGGCGGGGGATTTCCGTGGAGACGAAGCCCTTTCCCTTTCAGCCCTCAGATTGTGGAAAACACTGATATAGTCTGGCGGGCCCGTGTGGGCCGCTGTCCGAGAAGACCATTTCCTTTGCTTCCTCACCCCCCGTCGAAACCCTTTCTCTCTCCCCCTCTCTTTCCTCGTTTCCGTTCTCCCTCTCCCCCTCATGCCCCTATTTTTCCGTCGCTAATCTCCGTTCTTTTTTTATTCGTGGCGCCTCTCAGTGGGCTCCTTTGGACCTGAGTCTAGAATCTTTTTCCTATCCATGGAAAATTTCGCTGCTTCACGTTTGGATTTTAGGATGGAGAGGAAACGTGGATAAGGACCGAAAGGACATTTTACGTTTCCCGATAATTTTCCTAGATTCGTTTTCGAGAACTCTTTTACAATGAACCTCTTCAGTTTCGCGTTCTACAGCATTTATGCCATGAACCTATTCGAAAATTACTTAGATAACGTGGCCTATTTCAACAGTCTTACTTTGACTTTAAGGGTGCTTCTTCTATCCAAATTTACTTCCTAAACGACGTAAAAATGTTTTTCCGAAATATAGATTTCCTTTTTCAGCCAATGAAAGTTCATACACGAGAGTGGTATTTCTTATGGAAGTGCTTGATTGTTCTAATCTTGCTCTCATGGAAGTGCTTGATTGCTCTAATCTTGCTCACAAAATGATTGCGACTTCGAATAGGAAAAAAATTTCAACTAATATTAGTGGTCTGTACTACCGCGAAGTCGTGAACGATATGATGTAATTGATACAATTAGGTATTCGTTGCTTGAATTTAGAAGACTCCTCTAGTGAGTATGCTGCTCCATTTTTGAAATAAAATAACGTATTTTGATTCATCAGTTGGTACCTATATTTTGTTAGTATTAAATGTGTCTTGTGCTGAGTGAGGCATAACGTTTGGCTTAAAACGCTGTGAAAGCGACAGTGTGTGTGTGGTTAAGAGGCATTATATACCTACTTCGTTCGCATTCATATTATCCATCGCTATATTACACCACTAAAAGTGTCATGCTACTTTATGAATTACGTGGTGAAGAAATAATATTTCCCTCATCCGAGTCCGTTGTGAAGTTAGCTTTCAAGTAATTTGCATGGATTTCAAACTCTCATTTGAACATTATTGATTGTAATTCTTCGTGTGTGCTTCTTGAAAATGAGTTCTACACTCTGAAATGTTTTTGGAATTCCATGACGATCACCACTGGAAGCACCATTTGTGGCTGACATTTTTTTTAAAGATCTGTATTCGTTTTGGTGTACTTTGCCCGGTGTGCCTGTTTCAAACTCGTCCTTCTGACCCGACGCCTTTCCATTTCAGGTGTTCCCTTCCCGCCCAGCCACAAGCTAACATGCTCGGAGGTTCTGGATTCGCGCACGGGGAAACCTCGGCCGGATGTTCTCAAGCAGCACTTCATACTGGAGGGACGGATAGACGAGTCGGCCGCCTTGCGAATAATCAACGACGGCGCTTCTCTGCTCCGACAAGAGAAGACCATGATCGACATTGAGGCGCCAGTCACAGGTGGGCATTGCATGCAAATTGAGGGCTTTGTCTCTCTCTCTCCCCCCGCCCCCCGCCCCCCCCCCCCCCATCTATCTAGCTCTATCGTGTGGCTCCGTTTAGTGTGTTGCCCGTGATCCACCTGCTAGGAGTGCTCTTCAGTGTACGGATAGTGAGCAATTAGTTTTGCTCAGTTAGATTCTGTCTACTGCCTCATCGAATCTCCTTAGGCGGTTCTCAGTCATGTTTAACGAATCTGTTGCTACATGGTACGGTTGTAAGGAGGTAGATTTTTCCTCATTTTACAACTCTGATATGACATTTTTTTAATTGAGGGCTACTGTAGACAAGTTGGATATTTTATCTATCATTCGAAATAAAGCATTCGTATGATAAAATTAGTTACTATTGATTATTTGGCTAATTTATCAGTTTAATTTCATAACTCTCTGCTGGATTTCAGCTTTAAAGTTTCTCACCGGTAAATTAAGAGAAAAATATGACCAGCTACCTGCAGGCAATCGGGATATTAGGCCAATGTTTTGCGTTGACGGACTAAATGAGAAACAGGAAGCGTAGTAAGTGCCTCTTATGCCCTTTCTGCTTAAGGTCATGCTCGGGGACTAGTTTTATATCAATTTATCGTAGTTGACACCATGACAGATGTTAAGTGCTGATATCGGAATAGCTACCCGCAGCATAAATAGTCCACGATTTTTTTAGGATGCTTACGTGAGTCTTACATTTACACTTTGCATAGTATGTCATCGTTTTAAGTGTGTTTTCTGAGGTTTTACCCCATTTTCTTTCAAAATGTGTTCAATACTCGGCTCTTGCATCAAATACTCCACGTCTTGGATATATTCCTTCGCGATGCAAACAATTTTCTTTTGAAATGATTATGATTTTCAAACAATATCAAAATTTAATACCATATGGAAAGCTGAAGAATAATGGATAGCATTACTCTGTGAAGTCGCAAACCGTACAACTTATAGTTTTCAAATGAACCTTTAAGATTATTTCAATTTGCGTGTTTTCGTAATGTGGCACCAAATTCATTGCTGGCTGTAATGATTCCCTCTTGCCAAATGCGTTTATCTCTTTTTTTTTGTCTGTAATTTAAGTGACCGTTGTTGATAGTGATTATTCTCGGCTAATTAACATATATATATATATTTCCTAATTTACTCCTCAAGTTGCTTAGCGACCATAAATCTACGCAAAATAATTTTTTGATCTAGAACGTAATTTTAATGGCCTTCGAGATGGAGCATCGTCGTGTTTCCCTCCACGTCCGCTCGCATTCAGCTCTGATTCTTCAATTGGATGGTAGGGTTTTTAATTGCGTTTTGCGAGCGCTTATTGCAAATTTCCTTTTTTCCCCTCCCTTTCCGGAAGGCGTCCTGGTCCGGCACCCTCACAGCCGTCGCGATGGGGGTGGAGCCTCGAATCTCTCTCTCTCTCTCTCTCTCTCTCTGGCGACGAAAAAGCTATTTTGAAAATCCCCTTTTTCCCTCCTTCCCGTTCGACTGCCCCAGATTTTCCTCCCGGTAAATTAGCATTTGTTCCGGTGCGAAGAAAAATTGGTCGAGGGAGGGCGGAATTAAAATCTCTTTTTTGCACCATTTGTAACACGGGCTTTCGTAGTATGCCTCTGGAAAAGAGTTGATAGATGTGTGGGATTGGATGGGTGGTGGCATATCAGCGCTTGGTTTGTGGGTCATTCGGCACAAGGTGGTGAATTAGACTTGCCCAACAGTTGGAAATGGCGTTTTATCCATTTCATGATGTCGGTGCAATGGTTAGGCGTAATGTCTTTCATCTTAATAACACAGAAAGAAAAACACGAGCCAAATCCACAAAAATAAACTTTACTACGACCCGGGTTTCACTGTATTACAGCATCGTCAGGTCACCTGACGATGCTGTAATACAGTGAAACCCGGGTCGTAGTAAAGTCACCTGGCGCCACGTAGTAAGGTCACCTGACGATGCTGTAATACAGTGAAACCCGGGTCGTAGTAAAGTTTATTTTTGTGGATTTGGATCGTGTTTTTCTTCCTGTGTTATCATGTTTCGCTTCCACTCCATATCGCCTGAATCTTCAGAATTTGGTCTTTCATCTTGTTGCTCGGAGGATGTATCGCATGTGTTGGGTCTATAAAAGGATTTTGCCAAGTTTTATGGTACGTATGAGAAAGATAGATTGGATACTTAAATTGGAGGTTTTTTGTAGTGGCATTAATCACGGAAATGCGACAATATCTCCTGTGTTATTTTCCTGAGTTAAAGCCTTTCTTTCAATTTTGGTCTGTTGTAATGTATTGTGGAGTCCAATGTCACAAATTTCCAATATGTATTTCGATGTGTGTTTGGAGGAGTAACTTGTGTTTGCTCTTTTTTGTTCACTTTTGGATTGTAATTTTCTCTATGAAATTTTTTTTACTGAAGATGGTGAACTTATGACCATGAAATAAATCGTTTTGCTACGCTAAATATATAATTACTCGAAAAAATTGAGGACTAAAAATTATTATTTATTTATTTTTCCTCAGAATTAAACGTGAATGGCATTTTTTCATGTTCAAGATGTTTGAGCTCTTCCTCGGTTGTACTCATAAATCACATAAGATCTTTCAATAGCATGGGCTACCGCTTCAGTTTGGGATTATTTTTACTGTCAGTTGATTGCCGGTAGGTTCGAATTCACTGAATGTTTACATCACATGCTCACCATCTCATTAACTGGGTGTAAAATTGGTGTAAATCTACGAT
Organism: Platycnemis pennipes; assembly: GCA_933228895.1. NCBI lineage: Eukaryota > Metazoa > Arthropoda > Insecta > Odonata > Platycnemididae > Platycnemis > Platycnemis pennipes. Next base: position 85,529,466 of record OW121854.1, on the reverse strand, counting down.
GAGCGTGAAACGGTTGAGCTAAGAGTATCCCAGATTTATACCGGCGATATTTTTGGTGAAACGTCTCAATGGAGTCGACCAATAAAGAGCACACCTGTGTGAGAGCGATGGAGGGGAATAACTATCAGCCTAGGTTGATCATCAATCGATATCTTACGACATCGCTTTAGTGCTTGAGCGAGTTATGCTGTCGACGCGCTCACATACATTGTTAATTTCTGACGACTTTAACTAGATGGGAACGGTGTTACTGTTAACACGGTTACCTCTGCTTTGAACGAGGCATTGTCAGCAACTCGTCAGAATCTAGTCAATAAATCCTCCAGAAATATATAGCTAAAGGGGAAGCTTTGGTGTTGGTAAGGCATTTCGTTTGGATAGGCTCAGGTTCTAGCCTGTATAATTGACGGATAGAAATGTGCACTAAGATGGTCACTGAATCGCCATGTTATTAAAAGAGGATTTTATTCCTAATAAGAGAGTGATCTGAAGTCAATTCCAAGTATTAAATTAGAGTCCTTTGCAATAGAAAGAGTGCAGCGAAATAGCGTTGAAAAGATACCTGGGACTGGGAAATAATCTCGAGGTCGTTTATTGTCGGCTCTTCAAGTCTTGATTTTCAGTGGGCAGGCAGCCCACATGTCCTCATTAAGCTCTACAGTTCCCAAAGAAAATGCTTAATTGGAATCGGTCCAGATCATGGAATGTTGCAGAGGAATTACTGCTGATTAGAGTGCAATTCCTTGCAAATAGAGGCCCTTCTCTTTGCTCTGCGCTACCAGAAACTGCAGTGCCTGCTGCTTATCATGCGTTGGATTTTGCTTGTGAACCTCTAAGCGTTTGGTTGGAACGCCATAAATCGGCCTATGATATCATACGAGAGATTTTGCAGGGTCAGCGATCCCTCGCTTGTGTGTTGCATTGATCTCCAAAGTTGTGGTTGTTGATGTTGTGAGATAAGCGTTCCTGTCAGAATCGGATGCTCGGCATTCATTACCCTTTTTCTATCTTGCGAAGATTATGTGTAGCGAATGAGCATATATCATCTACATCTACATAATACCCTGCATGCCTCCGTAAAGTTGTGTGGCAGGGGGTAAATTCTCACCAAACATGCACTACATGTCATGCATAAAAAATTAGTAATAATATGCTAGTCTAAACTTTAAAAATAGCAATGCAAGCATGCAATATAATACTGTTAGTTGGGTTAGCTTAAAGTACTTATACCAACATGCAACTATCTATGCTATCCATTGATACACTCGTATTGGATATATTTAACGCTATTCATATCCCTAATTGTACGAAGAAAAAAGGACATTTTAAATCTGCTCGCAAAATATTTTTAACGTCGTCTCTGAAAATATTATCTTGGAATTTATTTAAGAGATTAAGCCTAAATTTCAACCTGCGATCTGACAATGATTCCCATTTTAATTCATTCAATAGTCTGGTTACGCTAATATAGTTATCGTACCGTCCCTTTACAAATCCTGCCGATCCTCGCTGCTTGCGTTCAAGTTCATTATTTAGGCCTATTTCGTATGGATCCCATATACTGGCAGCGTATTCCAAATTAGGTCTAACATGGGGCCTAAAATATCATGTGGAGAAGCACGCTGTTGCCAATTTAATCATTTAGTGAGGAATACTAGGAGGAAGTTTTCGCAGTTCCTATTTGCTGTACCGTTTATCTCCTGCGAGTGAAAAATGTGTTCGACCTCTTTACCGATTTATTTCTTAATTCTGTTTGATATTACTTAACATCAACCTAAATTATGCAAATTATTGATATCGCTTTCAACTCTCCAGTCCTTTTTGCGAAATGTGAAGATTGTTAGTAAGGTCGATTATAGTTTTGTACTTCCCAAGGCCATGTATACTCTGGCACTAAAAATTCAATGTGATTGCCTACTAATGACCTAAGCACATTACTTCAATAGGAACCAAGTTACCAGTCTTAGAGCAGCAATTCAAGCGTGAGCTTTGTGTGTTTAACTCTGATCCTGTAGATATTTCTTTTATTGTCTATTGTGAATGTTTTGATTGAGTTTGATTGTGTGTTACTGATACTTTGGCCGTTGTTTTACCCTCTGTTGATGCGCTTCACGACGTATTATTTATCATTCTGTTGGTGATTTGCTGCGTAGTATGAGGACTACTATCTAAGAAGGCTCTTAGAAATGGTCGGGAAACCTTGGTCTCGTGGTACGCTATCCTATTGCCTTGGTGTGTTGCTATAAGTTTTTCAAGTGCCCGATTGATTTATTGGAAAACATTTTGAGTTTTACTTGGTCTGTTTTTCTCCCACTAGTGTAAGAAATTAAATGGTTATACCTATATGGCTTTCAGAAAGGGGGATTAGACGCTGTAGTTATGATTTGTTGTGATCACATTAGATAATAGGCAATCTCGTATTGCCTTACGCATCCTGTTTCTCGATGAATGGAACTAATGTTTAGGAATCATTTCTTTTTATAGCAATATTTCGCTGCTTAAATTTAACGTTTTTTAAATCATATTTTTTCTAGCGAATTGATTTGTTCAACATTTAAGTGTGCTGGCTGAAGTGTAGGCTTGTATTCCTCTATTTCCCCTGTTTCCAACGATGTAATTGTACGCACGTTTCTATCTTGTGATGGAAGATGATCCAAGAAATTATTCCTAACCACTAGTGCCTGAATGCCCTTCGAACGCTTTTGACTTTTAAGCACCGATGATACATGAATCCCCAGAGGACTTTCAATATATCTGTGTGGGTGGAGAAATGAATATCTGATCTATTTAAAAAAATAATTAATTCGATCAATTCAATCATTCAAAAATCAAGGGATTTGGAGAATTTTCATAACCATTAATATTTTGCGTGAGTGAACGTGCAACTTTTGTGTTTCTCGGTGTGCTGAAGTTGGCATCCTGAGTATCGATCGGCAAGTGATCACCAATATTTACTCTCATTAACCTTAATTATCTCCATCGCTGGTGGTGTCCCGCTTTTGAGTTCGCGCGGGGTCATATTTTCTCTGCCGTCCCGGCCGCGGCTCCCGCTCCCCTCCCCACTACCCTTCGCGGGTGGGAGGGGAGGGAGGGAAGAGGAAGAAGGGGAGGGGGACTCTGATTTCCGTGTTCTCTTTCCTCCTCCTCTTCCGCAACAGAAAGAATGGAGGCTCTCTCCCTAGCGAGGTTGTTCTTCTCGGCACTCATCGTCAACTATCGGAGATGGGTAACGTGCCAGGCAACCCAAAGATCGAAGGTTCGAATCCTGACCCCGGCGTTGATGTCATTTTTCTACTTGGTTTAAAAAAATGAGATGATACGATATACCCTAAGCAATTGAGACACTTGTTTTCACGGTTTTGTTGAGCCTTAAATAATTAACGAACTATTGAGACACAACGACTCTTATACTCGATGGTATTGGCGTTATGAAGCGGAAGCGATTTATTATAAATCAGTAGAAACTTAGTTTTTCCTCAATGTTTTTACTGGACACAACCGTGTTCGACTTCCTTGGTCATTTTCAGGCGGAGATATCAAGTCTGTGTTGATTTATACCTTGAAATATTTATCACTTTAGTTATGGTTTTAGGGTGACGACTATTCGGCAGATTGTGATGATTTGTTGATTATGTACGATCTGTAAAATTGTAGTTTTTTCACAGCAATTCAAAATAATTATCTATATGCTAATATAGGAAAAAAAAAAGAATTTCAGCATTACATTCATGTCAGTTGGAATTAACGCTTCTCGTTAAAGAATATTGGAAAGAGGGATGATTTTCTCAGTTATGATGGAAGGGAGGAACGGAGTAAAATACGATGGGAGCCCCTGATCTATTAGGTGAGAACTCACGATCCCTGGCTCTAACCCCAAGACTTCTTGTGAAGTGACTCACCGCATTCCGCAATGCTGTCTAGCCATGAGCGTTCCTGCCGCAGGGCGTCCTCTCCTTTTATCCGTTTTCATCCATTCGGTCGTTGCGTGGACGTTATTCTATTAGCCGCTCTCCCCGCGTCCTATATTATTCTCAAGGCACTACAGAAGAGTTCGTTGTCCGAAGTTTAAACCGCAAGAAAAATCATTTGAGCACTGGTTTCGGGGCGATTTTGTTTGCCTAGGCATGCACAAATTACAGCTTTGTATATGCTTGGTGCAGCTCACCCTATTTGAACTTAAGATTAAAGTTCTCTTTTATGTGATCTTTCGTTCCTTGTTTCTGAACGTGGAATCACTCTTTATATTCGTAATTGCTGGGCTCGAATTGAGTTCTGATAAAGCCTACGTATGTTCAATGAAATCTCAAGTACTACCGTCCCTCCCGAAGTGAACCAATTTGAATTATGGAACTAGGAGATAAGCATGAGTAACGCCAGTCGTTTGTTGTGATCCGTAGTCATGGAGAGAAAGGGTAAATACTAATAGCAGCTTTCGTCATAAAATGCTCAATCTCCTGATTAAATGAGTGAATATATTAGCTCTGAGCGAATTATATCTAAGGTTTTGTGTGAAGGACATACTTTTGTTTACAGCTTTATTCTTTGCCATTCGTAAACAAGGGAAATATTTTGGTGAAGGGAAATGAATTTCATATTCATTCGCAATCTTACGTATGTCTAATGCGTATTATTTTATTTGAAGACGTAGTAATGCTGCGGAAGTCTGTGGAAATTCTGTCGTCTGTAGCTGTCATATCAAATTTTGTATTTTAAAGATTTTTATGTTTATATTTCATAATCTAATCATCACTCGCTCGTCAGTTACTCTTAGCCACAGAGTAGGTACATCATACAAAAATATATTTAAAATGAACATTTTCTTCCAATTGTCATCAATTTTTGTATGGTTATTGAACGAGGGAAAGATATCGAAAATTACTTTTTTGTATTTCAGAGATTTTTAGCCATCACAGACACTTCGGCTGAACCTTTTGTGCTCGCTCTATTTCTGGAAAACTAATAAATGTGTCATGATGTTGATATATTTCACTACCTCGTGATCCCATTATTTTTCAAAAATAGAAGCAAAAGACGTGAACGAATATTTATTAAAAAATTATTTATCACTTTGGCGTTATGCCTCGTTATGTACTGTGATGGAAAAATAGTATTTTTTACCTCAAAAGGCCGCTATAGGCCGCTTGGTTAATTATTTTCGTTGGATTTTTCAGTGAATATCAAATGTCGCACGTCCTAGTTTCGCGGAGACCTCGAGTTGAGGATCAAACGTTAATTTTTTGGGGCCTTTGCTTCACAAAGGGTTGCCACTGTTCACCAAGTTGGAACTAAACTTTCGAGACTTCATTTTCGGTTTGAAAAACTTTGCGCTTTGTGTGCACGTTTGTTTTCAGACGATGACTGATGTGTTATTCGCAGGCGATCGGTGAAAAATTGGGAACTTCCTGGTAGCAGCATGAAAAAGATAAGTGTAAAGTGGTAAATTTCTGGAACTTTTGCGTACATTAGTGAGGCTGCTCTTAATCGGAACGAACTCTTTCTTTTTGGGCACGTATGAAATGTAATGAAAATATAGTAGATATCTATTTGCTCAAATTATGAAAAAAAACGAATTTGGTGGAAATGTTCCAAAAACAAACCCCTAGATGCTGAATATATCGAAACTTAGATTTCCATAATGGAGTAAAGTTCGGCGGAATTCCTGTGCTGCCAGAATTCAGTTTTATTTTTGCTGCATCATGTTTCCTTCATGAATTATTCTCTCCGTATTTGTAGTTCAGTGTTCTTACTAAGAGATTTACTTCGTTAGCATAATCTTTCATATCCCTGATCGTCAGTTGGTGTATGTTTTTTCGGTCGTCTCTTGCTATCTATCGATACTGCTGAATATTGTTTTGAATCCAGTGGCCAATTGCTCGGAACTGCAGACGCCTGGCGCCAACTGAGGAGCGTGTATATACTTCTTGCGAGCCTTACTCAGATGTTCTACCTGGACCTCTTGCGAGATAATAATTGTTATTCCTCTTGAGATAGGTTTAAATTTTTTAAATATTAATACTAAAATACTCTAAATCTTTCGCTCCGAATACTTCTACCGCTGTTCATTCGATCTATTGGCTCCTCCTCCCTATTCTGTGTTTACCCTACGTTATCAACCTCTTCCAACTCTACCACGTCGATATTGATAAAATAATACGATGGCACTTTTTCCAGAAGTTTTATGTTGGTACGACGCGGTATGTTAGGTTATCTTCAGGTACGTACCACGTCCTTCAAAACATCCTTGCCCGTATTACTTGTTCCACCTTCACACTTCTCTTATCTTCCTCTCCACTTATATCTTCTGTAATGTTATCTTGGAAAAATTAAATTGATGTAATCGAGAGTCGGAAGCGGCAAATTAAGAGAGATCAACTGTATGATCGAGGGATACAAGAATTCGTTTTCCCTACGTATAGTATAGGACTGCAACGTAAAACAAGGATAATTCTTTCAAGCACGCAGTGCACCATACTTAATTGTTGCATGAACAAAGTTTTTTTCCGACTAAAAGTCAACGTCACGGCTGGTGACCAAACCACCCAATACCGTACGCCCTCATGTTGGCTCGCAGGTTAAAATGTAGATGTCGTGGGAAATTTTTACTTTCGGATATGTGTGTGGAGAGGTCGGGGGGAGGGGGGGGTGTTATTCTTCAAACGTAAGACCTTCGGTTACTTCCTTGGAGTCGTCGCAGTATCTTTTTTGGCGTGCGTGTTCGATCGATCGTGCGAGATAGATGGCGAGGAGAGAGGGGTTAGGTGATGCCCTCGATTCCGACCCGAAAGAGGAAGAGTGCTTGTCCCTCTCCGTGTGTCTCTCCATCTTCTGTCCCACATTTCTCTCCTCCCTTTCTTCCGTCTTTTCCCGCTCCTTCCAGCCGCGCCCTGCGGCTTGGCCGCCGACCAAAGGGAGGAAACGTCCTCGCCTCTCCCTCCGACCGCCCGTTTGCCCTCTTCCTCCTCGCCGGAGAAAGCGCGTGGGTGGCGGAAACGAAGCTGGAGGGAAGGGGGGAAGTGGGGAAGCGAGTATAGTGTGCCGAGAGATCGTGGAAGTCGGCCAAGGGATTGTGAGGGGGGGAGAGGGGGGATAGAGGGATGATGGGTAGGAAAGTGGAAGGGGTCAGCGTTGGAGAGAGGGAGGAGACGAAAGGGCTGGTGGACGAAAGTTTACGGCAAGAGTGTAATGTTATACCATGCCTAGCGAATATACGTGATGGCTGGTTATAATGCTGGCTATAATTTCGGAAGCTATTGCGGCTCTATGTACCCTCCGGAGCAGTGGTCGGCATACTTTTGAGACGGAAGAGCCAAGCCTCTTCCTTACAATGAAATTTTTCTGTGAGCCATAGTATTTTTTTAAGCGATGAAAATTGAAGGTAGTATAATAAGAAGTAATAGCATTAATATATAGCTGAGATATACTCTATAAAAATAAAAGCACTCATAAATTGCTAAAGTTGGTTTTGTATGTGCAGTGAGCTTTCATTTTCTGAGAAAAGTTATTAGTGTCCGGTTTGTAAATAGTTTTGTATTTAATACGCGATTCCCAATCGTGATCAGTTATTGAAACTATGTTAATTTCATTTACAAATTCCAAAATATACAATTTAAATTAAAATACGATAGTTTAAACTCCATTTTCAATTTTCTTCCGAGCCACAATTACGTACATGTGGCTTACGAGCCGTACGTTACCAAACCATGCTCCCTAGTACTAAAAAGTGCAAATTGTGCATACATGCAAGGTAAAAAACAATTTCAATCTCACAATATCTTCGCTAATGTTAGGTTAATCATCGTCAGTCCATATAGTGATGAGTTTGTAATCGATAACCTAAGGGGAAAAAGGTACCTAGAGTAAGATAAAGACGTGGTTCAGAAACATGATCCTAGCTGTAATAGGTTGAATTTCGGACCAACGGAATTGAGATCTGGGTCCGTAGGAGAACGTAGAAGTCTACGTAGATGGAAAGAAACACGAATGAGGACATTTTTAACGTGGTAGGAAAGGAAGTTGGCCGGATAAAAAAGAAGAGTCGAAAAAGAACTTTTTGAAAGGAATGCGGAAAAGGATTTAGAGAACGCTTGTTGGATTCTGAAGAGGTACAGAAAAAATAGGTGCTCTGGACTGTATGAAGACCGGAACAGATCATGAATTTTTAAAAAGGGAATTGTCATTTTACTTGATTCAGCCAGAAGAAACTGTATATATGTTTCGGTAAAAGTTTGATAAGGCTATCCGTAAATCCTCTAATTTTAGCAGAATAATTATGTTCCATAGGGAGTAGATCAATTTATACTCAATCTAAATATTCAATATTCATTATCAATATCAAATATTTAATTAATACTCGCTGAAGTTATTATGCTAATCCTAAGAATTATAATTTATTTCATTTTATTTTCCTACTTATCCTTGTTAATTTTTATTTGTATGCTGGTTTGCGTGGCTAGTGGACTGGCTGTTCATGACACACACCAAGGCTTGTTTCCTGATTTGAACCGAATTTATAGACGTGGTTGAATTAATGGAAGTAACTTAGGCGAGGCGACCGACATCTGAGGTTATTTGCGCCGTTAATGGTGGGTGGATAATTGGTTAATGGTTGGAATTTTTCAAGGAATGAAGGTAGAGTGGAGTAAAGCCAAATTTTGTGTTAACCTCCTGTGAATGGAAGGCTTTTAGGGTCTTGCGGTTTAACGTCCCATCCTGCCGAGGTATTTGGGATTTACGTTTATTTATCTCCGTACAGTATTCAAGTCGGAATCATTATACAAATGAAAAGTGTTTGCCATAATCTGGACTCGAGTCCGAGTCTTAGGAACGGGAAGCGTATACTCAAGCAACTGCCCCAATCCCGTTTACCAATGCATATCAATAATATGCGTACTCCAACAGCTGGTTTCTCTTCTAGTCGGTTTTCTCGTCGCATTTGGATCGTCACAGTTAAGTGATTCGTTGCAATACATTTATATATAGTCATTAATTTGATGCCTCAGGCATGGCGACGCGAAAGCATATCCCATTACTCGTCCTCAAATATTGACGAACCTGAATTGGGCCCTCCCTTTGATGCCTTGGGCATGGATGTCATTGGGAAGGAATTTCCATGAGCGGTGCGTGCGAAGTGAAGGCGTGAGAAACTGAATTAATCTGAAGGAATTAAGCGGAGTGAGTCAGTGCTTGTGTGTGCTTTGGGGATGAGTGTTAAAGTGTCGCAGGCATGTGTGAATTTTAAGGGAAGGGATATCCTAATGGGAAAATGGTGGGGACTCGTGAAAGGGGTGCATCAATGTGAGGGTTGAGTCTAATTCATGGGGAAACTGGGGCGCACGGGTGTCTCCAGCCGCAAAAGGCCCTGTGCTATGCAGAAAAACATTTCATCTTACGGGTTGATAATACGCAAGAGTATACAATATCACAGTTTCGCTACGGTATCCGGTAGTATCTATCTGTATTTAATTATCTAATTATATTACACTGTAAAACTAATGGTTTCAGGCTTGACTTTGTGGAATGTATCCATTACGTGGAAATTGAATAAATCTAGCTAATTCCACTGTTGAATTTTAGTCGTATTATCTTGTCTTTACTGCATAAGATCATCATCAGATATTACTGTGTTGAAACCCGGGTCGTGCAATGGAAATTCAATCGTGGAATTAACTAATTTCTTTATTCTTGCCGTATATTCCTCGGGTTTTGTTTTGATTCAAGTTGAAAGCATCAGAGGAAAAGCGATGTGGGGTAGTAATGATTTAAGTGATAATTTCATACGTACATGTCAGTGATTATTACATAATCACTTCGTGTGCACTATCACAGACTTCTAGAGATGTAGATAGAGTTCTAATGTGTAATATTTTTTGCTGAATGAATATAATTATACTAATAAAAGGTCTTTATCGGGGCGAGATTGAGAGAAAAATGTCCCTCCTGCCTTCCAACCCCTAAACCCGTAGGATGGGGTGGTTATGAAAGTGAGCTTTAAAAAGCTTGAAGAAAGTTGGATATTTTTATATATTACGGACCAGTTTGATTCGAACGTGCGATATTTCAATTGACAAACAGATCATGACCAGAATAACACTTTTCTCGGTCGAAGTGTAAATGTAATCAATATGAACTTAATATTTTTAAATTTAATATGGATTTAAAAAATTGAGGTACACCCCTCAGTGGTCATTCCATGGCCTTTAATGTTTTTTACTCCGGCATTGCTGAGGAATGAAAGTGATGGACATGCGATATGGAGGAGTATCAATATATTATTGCGCTGAATCGAAAAGATTCCAGCTCAGTAAGAGCTCGTCGTTCTCCATTATCGATTAAGTTTTAGTGTAGGGGTGTAATCTCGGTGATTTCAATTTTTTTAATTAGGGTTGGTCGCGGTTTATGTACGTATATAATATCTCTGGGTGCTGATTATTGTAGGGGTACTCGGAGACCGTCGCGACGGCTAGAATTGTGAATTATGTGATATGGCACCCCTGTGAGCTGGCTCTATTTTTGCATGTAAATTTTGGAATTAGCAGTGCCTTATGCTATAGCATAATAGTAAATGAAGGAATATAATCAGTGTCACAAAAAATTTGTTTCAATTGGTGATTTGTTTTCATGGCCTTAGAGCACACCACATTGTTCACGTAATGAGCAAAACTTTTTATTAAGAAATAATAGTTGATTTATTCAGTGTAGGAGTAGTAGAATTCACTTTCCATCACAACAACTTGGTAAAAATTTTTAATAGCTATTTCTCACTTTACTGCGTGAGATTTTTATGGAGCGAGAGCCTTAATATGATTTCCCGTAATGTTTAAACTGCTTTAAACGTGAAACTTTTTCGATTTAAGAATTCAAATAAAACTTTTAATGAAAATCAAGGAAGAGACAATTTCAAAAAATGGGCAAAAGTCGCGTAGACTAGGGAAACTTGAATTTTAGGACGGGAAAAAGTAGCTTGCCTGGAGTTATCTTTTTAACCGGTTGATCTCAAAATTTGTTATTCGATTAAAGTCACGGAACTTTTTGGCTTAAATTGAAATCGAATAGGTATGGCACCATGTCCACCATCAATCGTTTAATTAAAGTACGTATCAGTTTAGCCACTCTAAGAGCCAATGTATAAATTTCATTGTCCCCATCTCGGCACAGCCTCTTATTTTTAGTGATTCCTCCTCGGGAATGGATGTGTTGTGTTCTTCCTTAGTGTAAGAGACAATGGAAGAGTTATAGTATAGCTCTTAGTTGCCAAAACGGATCCTTGCTGTATCCGTCACATAGTTATACATTCCTTAGGGACACAATTATTATACGCGACTCCTTAATTATACTGTTTTTACTCCCAATTTGAAAAATAGCTTGGAGAAAAGCATTTAGTAAAGTGACGGTATATCGACTAAAGTAACGTGCCTCTATTCGTATTGCAGCGAGCGCGGGACTTAATTGTCCCCTTACGTTGATGTCAGTTTATATTAAACATTTATTCCTATAGTCGCAAATTTCGCGTTTTTTCACGCTCTCTTGTTTTTTTTCGTGTTTCCGAAGTAAGTTTCAGTTTAAAAGCGGATCTTATTTCGCTGAGAGTTGAATCCGTGCGCGAGAGAGCCTTTAAGGATTAAGAAACTTAAGCCGATAATCTTAAATGTCTCCAGGGTTCAGGAAGGTCGTGATTGGCTCACCATCGCTTGATACTTACATGCGTAACCAGCCTAATTTTGTTAAGTGTATTGTTGAAGCCTTTTTCTAAGCTGGCGAGATAACTCAGTCCGTAAAGCGTGATCTGATCTGTGGTATCTAGTTTGAATCCTTGGTTTGAATCTAATGAAGGTCATGAACGTTGTGCTTGGCTTAGTATAAAGTGAGATTAGTCTGTGTGACATAATCTGAGCTGTGGGAGTATTAAAAAAAATCTAATTTCCTTTTATATTTCAAACTGTCTTCACAGCTCAAATGGCAGCTCATTTCATGACCAGCTCATTCTCAATAAATGCTGTAATTTACTGAAAAATGAAGAGCTAAGACAATTCGATCCATTCATTGTAGCCTTATTTTATCTGAAAAAATCATCTCTCGTACGTTAGGTGTATGTATATAACGGTAAATGGTGTGTATATACACGATAGACAGTATATATGCTCCGTGTATGTATATAAACTTGTAAATTAATACGTTTAGTGCGTTTTAAATGAAACTTCTTGCCGTGATGTGTATTATTTTTCCTTTAAGTGTTCAACAGTCCTATTAAACCCGAGTAATTTCTAGTGGAAAATTCGCTGAAGGAATTATGTCGGCCAGAAACATATTTGAATAAGCGCCATGGGTATGAAAAAATGTTGCACCTCTTAGCATAGTCGACGCAACACTAGATCCTAGAAGAGCGGCAACGGTTAAATTCGGTCAAACAGATAAGGTATTCATTGGATTTTCAAAGATTCTTCTCCTTTCCGCAAACGTTCCCGTATTTAATTCTCTGTTGACTCAACTTTTTGGTAGCACTCGGCCTTCGATTTCTCCTCGCGAACCTTGATCTTTTTGAGTTTTCGGAAGTAAAAATAGTGTGTTAAAGGAATGTGGTATGGGAGAGAGAATTGAAGGCTGAGACGAAGGGAGTTGTTTATAAACACGGCTGGACTTGATTACAGCGGGACTACTACTTGTCCTGTAGATGTTTGGGATGCTCTTTTATACTATTAGGACGTTTTTGACCGGTTGGGAATCAAAATAGAACTAGTGTGTTCGAAATATTTTATTCTACAAAGAGAGAATTCCATTTGCTCCTTTGCCGTATGCTCTTAGAATACTTTGGAATTATTCACAGTCGTTGCCCAGGAGGTATTTTGTGCACCCTCTTTCATGTGCCTGTCCCAATTGCAAAACTAGATTGAATACGCTTCGACGGTGTTTGCTCAAATGAGAAAGAGGTGTTTTTGAGGGTGGACCAAATTTAGGAGGAGCCATTCTGCATATATTTTGCGATGAGACGGAAACGTCAATACATTAGAGAAATTCCATTTCATATCAACAAATGGTCCGAGCTTCACCATCTTAGAGTTCAGCTAAAATTGGTGTGTGGATACTGTCAACCTCCCCGAGCCAAAAGTCGTTCCGTATTAGCAGAAAAAAATTGTGCCCCTGAATTATAGGCAGATGTGCATTGCGTTAACGCCTGAAAATCGTCTTTTTACACTATATTTCTACAGGCTGCAGCACACTGGTTTTACGTGAACACTCGTGTAAATGGTGTCAATAGAAAGTATATTAAGTCTACGTGTTATTAAAGGAGTTTTAAATGGACTTTTCGCAAGAATGTCTCTTTTTGTCGCTGTGAATGCAACTTCCAACATTCATTTTTTTACAAGTTTAGCCTAAAATTACACCAAGAAATAATTTTGAAAACGGACCAGTTCTTCTCACTGTAGCACTCACATGTACCTAGTGTATGAATATATTAATAAACATGGAATATGAGGATTGTTCACTGAGAAAAGATCACTTGAATTTGAGAAATTTGGAAAAAATTGGTTTTTCGGAGCTAAAGAGAGTCCAAGTGGGACAGGGTTTGAAAATTATAAAAGCATTATTTTAGAAAGTATAATTATTGTTCTTTTATTTCTGTGAATAATTCCGAAGTAAGAGCATACGGCAAAAGAGCAAATAGAATTCTCTCTTTGCAGAATAAAATATTTTGAACACACGTTCTATTTTGGTTGCTCCTCTCACAGTTATTGCCCCAGTTGACGAAAATATTTTTACTTAACACTTTTCGCTAAATTTATAGGAATATTCATGTGTAATATGCAAGTAAAATTGTACTTCTTGTTTTCACATAAAAATAAAAAGTTAGGAGAGGAATATTGCTGCTTGTGCTCATTTAATCAAATAACCGACGCGATTAAATTGGTACGACCATGTTACATAAACATTTCGCAGAGAATGAAAACTTTCAATATGCCGTATGTATGTGCCTTAATATCTGTTAAAATAGACAAGACAATGCTATTAAAAAAATTAATACCCTAGTTTCGTAACCAAATATTTTTCCCGTGTTCGCTTCATTGATAAGATATTTTGCCTTTTGAAAGATAAATCCTGACACTTTGATATTACCTAATCGGGAAGTAATCTACGTATAATTGTTAAAAGTTTTTATCGGTGCAATGACAAATTCAAATTACGATATTCCATCCTCTCAATTGCGATTTCTGTCTTTTTGTCTTCAATGCGTATTATTTATTTTTTATTATAATTTGTCCGAAATAAAGTCCGAATTTGGAGTAAGAGATTCAATTATAAATATCAAGCATTTAAACGCAATTTCAAGAATTACTTGTCAATGATTTTCGTGATCTTCAGACTTGAATACTTTCTTTCTCAAAAAAATACGAATGCTGCGTGACGACCGTAATTCTAAGGATATGCTACTTTTATTCATAATGGTTAATTTTCTTTTTTTCTCTTCCTGAGTTTTTCATATTATTATTGCGTTCGTTGACGATATGAATGTCTCGTGACATTTCGCGTTATTATTCCTCATTATTACCACCTCGGCTAATTCTCTGAGAGTTGAAAATGAAGTGACTGCATGGTGTGTCATTAAGGATATGAAATTGTTGCGGCGCAATGCATCGTGGGTATCTGCAAGCGCATTTGCACGATTCCCGGGTCCCTTGGGAAGGATATGTAAAATCGTGCCGGCGAGCGAGCGTGTTAAAAAATGCTCTTGGATGATAAATGTCTTCCTCTTGAGTACGCGACGTGGGAGTGGTAAATAAAAATAGTGGCACAGAACTGCGCAAGTCAAGGAAGAATACCTATATTTTTATATGTAATCATTTACTTACAATAATGCTTATTTTCATATAAGACTTATTTTGTCTACAGTTAACGAAATATTAAGTTGATTGTGTATATATGTTAATTGGTGGTAGAATATATTGTAGTCGCACATTTTTTTCGCAGCATGAGGTGTTAGTGTTCGCGCTCTTAAACAAAAATCTCCCTCAACAATGACGGAAATTCTTCATTGACTCAAAATGAATTCGTGGGCTGTCGAACCTCATTTTTTATTACTTTTTAATAATACTGATTTGGTCATCATTACACAAAGGTTATTAAAACTTAAACGTCATATATGGTGTTTAAATATTGTAAAATATGGTGTTTAATGGTAGAAAATATTTAAGTATATTATTGTTCTTAGCCTGAGAACTGGTGTTCTCCATCACAAGCTAGCTACTTCCACAGTAAGGAAAATTCTCGAAAAAAAAGAACGAGAAAACGAGAAATTAACCCCCGGGAGGTCGGTTCCTCCATGTCATGTTACGTCTTGAAAAATTATGTCTGCATATTCCTCAAAAAAATGCTATGTTACTCGGACATTTTTATTTTCCTGTGTTTACTCTCCGTTCTCCTCTTTTGAGCCTTCCGCTGTTTTGGATTTGCGGAAGAGGAATGCAGGGAGCAGAGAATTCTGGTGACCCTAAATGGTTGGAGGTGCTATTTTCTTCTACGAGCGCCATAAATCTGGGATAAATGGTATAACTTCATTAGACCATTCAGCGGCGTGGTCGCAGTCATAATGCGCGTGGCCATAGTGTGGAGCGCAGCTGAGGGCGTTTTAATATCGTGTTCCCCCTGGAAGTCGTGTTCCCAATGACACTCTGGGACTGCCTCTCTCTCTCTCTCCCTCAGGCGGCTCAGCGGCGGCGGCAGTCGGGAGGCACTTCTGTCGTCGACTTTGTGTAAGAGGATTGTTCCCTCGGCTGCTCCTCCCCGTTCCTTCCCGAACCAACTCTTGTGCCAACCTCACATCACTCCAACCACTCGGCTTAACCCCCACTCATTCCCGTTCCACTTTTTGGGACACCTCCCTCCCTAAAGTCTAATCTTAAACCTCCCCCCCCCCCTCACTTCCCTCTTTTCCCACGTTCTACCCCCTCTCGTCCTGCGAGAATTCTTGTTGCTGTCTCCTTAGGGGCTGTTAGGCGGAACCTCCACGTCTTTACAATGCTTTACTGCGCTCTCTCCCGGCTCAGTCGGGTTTTTACCCCTCTCTCCAATGCCCCGTACATCTTCCTCCCCCATCCTCCTCTTGTGTTTTTCTTCGTCAAGCCCTCGCTTGCCTCGTCTTCATACATTCTACTTTCTCTCAGCCTCTTTTCCCCTCCCTAACTCTCCACGCTCCCTCCATTAACTCAGAGCCCTACCTCGCTAATCAGTTCTTGACCTTGCTAGTACATGCTATGCCGGTCCTCTTCGGGTCCTGCATTATCTCTCTATCAACGTGGCATATGGTTTTATTTTGGCAATCATCATTCGTGGTGTTATCACGCGTTCCTGCACTCTCTCTGTAGCTTGTATGCTTAATTTTTTCACTCTGAAGTTGCAGTTCCTGGCCTGGGGCACTCGTGCCCCAAGGGGTACGCGAAGAAAGTTTAAATAATAACGGAAGTGACAGCATCATCGACATGTGATTTTGACGTATGCACCGGTACTTAAAGACGCTTCAGACTGGAAACAAAGATACAAAGGTGAGAATGGAATGGTAGATATATAAATGTCTTGATTGGGGCGAGAATGTGTCTAAAAGTCCCCTCTTCCATCTAACCCCTAGGGTAGGGAGGAATAGTGGAGAGATGCCCTGCATCGGTATTAACCTTACTCTTAAAAGACGTCACGCGCTAACGTTCCATCCGACGGAGAGAGTTATAAACTCGATGTTTCTCTACGAAGCAGAGGGCCGGAGTTCCGATGAAAATTATCTTCTACTGCGGGAATTGAACCAGGGCCCTAGGAGTTGGAGGCCAATACCCTAACCACTGCACTAACCCAACCCCCTGCACATGCTTTCGCCTGTATATTTACGTCCAGTTATAGGCGAACAGCCGTTATTTTATTATCGACGATCAAACAAAGATATTGTTGGTGACTACACTACGGATTTGAACTGTGAATGAACAGCAGTTGTATAAGTTACAAGCATGACTCATAGATAAGGGCCGCGGATTAGGAAAATGAAACTGCTGAGGGGGACATAAGAGAAAAATCGCAGCTTTAAGGAGTGCCGATGCTTCCGTAATCGGAGCTGACACCCACTCGTATTTCCGCGTGTTCGTCATATGCTTTTTCTTATTATTCAGAACTCTTTTACATGCTTTGATTGATCTCTTGAACTGCTCTGTCGAAGACCCACTGATATGCAAATTTAGAGGATTCATCTGCTATGATTAATTGATTTTTTGTCTGTGGCGATGGAAATTTGATATCAAGTTTCCAGTTGAGGGTCATGGGAATCTTTGTTGTCAAAAACTTTAGGAACATTATTATCCTCATTTACTTCTTCCCCCGAATTCTCACTGTTCACCCCAGACACTCCATTATTCCCTTTCATGCCAGTGTACACATTGTTCCTTTAGTCCCTCCTCTAACCGTAAAAGAACGAATGTTATTACATAAATGTAGATGGTTAATCGTAATAAAACTAAAATTATGAGATTTTCAAGAAAAAAGTCGGCTTCTTTGAAAGGCTTCGGCTAGCAAACTATTCGTGGCTTAGGCATGTATTGGACAATATCCAACAGATTGCTAACGGTGATTAAGGTAATGTTTTCCATTAACAAATTGCTTGCTTTTAAGCATTCCTCAATTTGTTAATGAATAGATGTATGTAGTGCATGAAATATCTATTCACTGGAAAATTTTATGCCATCTATTAATCCAGTTTTCTCCCTCTCCGTGGTATCATTGATGTTCGCCTATTTTTGTTGTCATCTCTGTGTGTAATTGTGAAGTACTCAAATATTATCAATTTAACATGCTTCAAATGTTCTTTTAAGATCAGTATGTGCCATCTTGGTAACATTTGTAGATGCAGAAATGTATTAATTTCGAGGTTTTTTGCTCGTATTAATGAATTCGTTATGTATAGGATCGTAATCATTCTTTCATTCTTGTTGTCATATTGTCGCTTATAAGATGTTTGACCAAATCACGTGATTGTTGAAAGTACTTCATACCACCAAAGGGAATGCAGACAGTATATCTTGAATTACACCCTCGTCAATTTTTCTGACAACTTTTTAAAGTTGTGCCTTATATTTTTTCTAACGTGCATCAAATATATTAAATTAGTGACATGAGTATTTACGGCCTTAATCATAGCCTTGTGGTTTTATTGATAAGCGCCAGAGAGGATATCCTGCTTCCCAATCAAGACCGCAGTCGGATGTGTTCCTTTTTCATTTCCTCGATGCAACTATAAACATCGTTTTTCTCAAGTCCAAGACTTATTTGCTATATTTTAACTGTCTGAATCGTATTTGATTTCAGTTGTTTCTCCCGCCTGTGAAGGACGAATTTGTCATGCGCTTCATTACCCTTTAAAGGACCTCAATAGCATTCTAACTTGAGTGTTTTTCGTTCGGCTGGCATAAGACAGTTAATGCAAGGCCCGTATTGTTTGGGTGATAATTGGTTACTTAGCATTGAAAGCCTCGGAAAGAATTTTCCATTTGAAGTTGAAATGAAGCCTCTTGTTTTTTGTATTTCAGTACGCAAAAGTAGTGCACGTCACGGAATTTAGTACATGAGCTGAAGCTAGAAAAGCATGAATCTCTTCTGGCTTATGAAGAAAAGGAAATGAAAGAACTGTTTTTTACATAGTGTGAAAATAGTCGAGAAATAGCGTAGGGAAAGAGCACTTAGGTGAATGCGAGGCAAAGAATATGAGCTGCACTCCGTCATAAACCTATCCTGCAGAGAGAACTATTCATAAATCAATTGCAAAAGATAAAAAAAAGCAAATAGTGTTGAAGCCGAAGGTCTACTCGGTGGGAGTAGGCTCACAAAATGGTAACTAAGCCCAACTGCGAGTGAAATTCAAACAGGATATGGGGCAGTTCCATTTCCCGTGCCGTGTACGGTTAGTCAGAAAGATCTGGTTTCCAGTTGGGGTTTTTCTGTAACTTATCCAAAGACCTCTTCTGAGATTTGATCTGGGTTGTCTTTGTTTAGCAACCCAGTGCTCCGCCCACTGGGCTACCACGCTCCATTCAGGAGGTATGCTTCACCATTTCAAACTTTTGCAAGCCTGTGACATGCCAAAAAAGTAATTCTAGTTCAAAAGACCAAACCCGTAGGTAAATAAGGATCAATGTCATTAATTTGGTATTCTTTTGATCAGTGAGACTCGAGCCTATATTTCATTGAAATTTCTCTCCCTCTCTGTGGATTCAAGTGCATTTCTTCGGGCTGGGTGACGCCAGTTCCAGGGCCTACTCCACCCCCACTGTGTTCGTTGTGCGTGGTTGTTTTCGTCTCTGCTTCTTCTGCTCACGCCGTCGACGGTTGTGAGAGAGGGCGCCAATCTCTCCCGTGAACACGTCCCGCGCGCCCTCCCGCACGCTCCGTGACTTGACATCCACCTCCCGTGCGTTATACACAGATTCGCCCTGCCGCCGGCTGTAGGGGAGGGGGCTGCAGTGGTCGTGAGGGGTGTTGGTGCCGGCCTGGGGAGTGAGTGGTGGGTGGTGGTATCGATCGGAACGTGTTACCGAGGTCGCGGCTGCTGGCAGGCCTGGTTTTCTCCTCTCTCTCTCTCTTTTCTCTCTCCCGCACTCTCTCACTCTTATCACCCACCCCTCTATTCCCCCAACCTCCTCTTCCCCGTCCGGTATCAACGTTTGGGAGGTTTTGCGCGAAACGCTCGGAAATGGTAGCGATCAGAAGTCGTTCAAGTGGGATTCCCGAACGAATGACTACGACGGTCACATTAAATTATTACGGAAATAATTTACGCGTGTTGTTATGTTTTAGCTAGTATTTGGCCACATAAACAACCTCTAGACGCACAGGCTTTCCTATTCGGGATTATCGTAGGGTGATAGTCCATCGAAGTTTCCCCTTTCTGGGAAGCAGTTTTAAGCATAACTTCCTTGTATTCATAGACTTATTGGTTTGGTCGATTCGGGCTCACTCAATCGCAGACTTGTATTTTCTTCTCTTCCACTTGACCAATATTGATCGAATAAATAGACGAAACCGGTAGTAATTTAATATCTATGCGAAGAAAAAAGAATGGGTCCATTTTCTTCGTACAAAAATGCATTTATAGTTGCTTAGAGTGTCCAGTTTGATATAGTGTGTGGCGCACTAAACCTTCTAAACTTCTGAACGAGGTTATGAGGATGAGAATGTAAGGATATGTTTAGAGTTTAAAGAAGGCTGTTGGTAATATATTTGCCCAAGTGGGAGTTTACTTGGAGCACGATGTCGGTGTGACAGTTTATTTTACGTTGTGACTTATTACGCGAAATGAGGGTCGTTTGCGTCGAATGCCAATTTTAGCCGGAATAGATGGCTGTACATGTTTAACATTTCCATCCGGATCGTCTTGGTAATTATATGAGTGCTATGAACCCGAAAGAAAGTGTCATGCTCAGGTCCCTGCAAGATGGGTACCGTGTTAGATTCATCGAGTTGAACCGATCGTAGACGAATTTAGTTCTTACTCTCCTGCGCTGGATATATCCGTGGAATAATGTCAGACTCTTGCAAATGTCCACCCGTGTGCGTTGTGTGAGTGAACCTAAATATTTACGGAAGTATATCGTCATTGCATCATAGCCGGTCACGGTTTAGGACCGTTGGCGGTTAACAAACGTTATGTCACAATTGGGGAAGAGTTTAGTGTAGCGCTACTGATAGAAAGATGCGTCAAAAGTGTGGGAACAAGAAATAAATTTAAAACGGAAGAGTGCTACGTAAGCGAAGAAGAGAAAGAATGATAATGTAAGTTTTAAATGAAATATAGATAAATTGTATGGTGATCTTAATCGAGGAGTAGTTAGGTGACGAGTGGTTGAAAAATCCGGGAGAGAAAAGAAGAATAGTCAATCAAAACCCGTACATCATGGTAATAAACCTCTATTAATTGATAGGATTTTGTGAAATTTTCTGATTTACACGGCTATCATGTTTTTAAAATGAGACGTCTAGAAAAAAGCTCTCTTATAATGCGTGCAGGGAACTACTCCAGAATCTGTTACTTAGTGTTAACCAAAACAGCAAGGTATTATGCTTGCTTTTCCGTATAAGATTCAAATGATTCCACGTCATGAGAAAGTTAATTCACATCTGGCACTCATCCTAGAAACCCAATATTGCGAATTTTTCGTGCTTTATTCTTCGCGAGATCGACTTCGACTGAAATAGGGAATGAGTTCGTAAAAATAATTCGGAAAAATGGAAAAGAAACTGTATCGTTCGCGGAGCGTCATGTTTGAAAACCATCCACCTGCTCAACTCCTGTATCTTGTTCCCGGCAAAATGATTTTTTGCTTGAGAACGATTCCGAGGAAAGAAGCATTCATCTTTTATGTCTTACTTGGCGATGGGAGGAGTAGCGGCGTGAGTGTTGTTATTTTCTAGTGGAGAGATGCAATCTCATGCCGTAATATGATAGATACCGGTCGCCCCCAGACAACCATTTATCTATCCACTTTTTCTTGACTTTAGTAGCGCCGTAAAATATTTTATCGCCTTGAAGATGGTGGAATTCTAACGAAAAAATATGGAGGGATATCATGATGTCATCTAAATGGCATATGGCCACTATTTACTTGTATACTTGTTTTTACGCACGTGCGCCACCTATCCTACTCAATATGCCCTTGGAAAAACGAGGGGGATGTTATAACCATGTAATATAGACCTTGCTGTTGGCTGAATTTGGTACTTACGCCTTACTTATTATATTACGAGTATTTACGTCATCAATTTGCGGCTTAAATTTGCCGCCGCGATAAAATTTAATAAGTGTCCTGAAGTGCCGTGATTTAAAACTGATGCTTGACTCAGTTGTTTATTGCTTAAAGAGCAGTTAGGGGCAGTGGTATTAATAATCATCTTTGTAAATGCAGTATTTATGCTATTGTTATCAGCCCTAGAAAATGTACGAATTTGTATCAACTCATCTAATTAATTTGTGCCCTCCAAATGTTTCGCGTTGAGTCACGAATCGTTAGCTTCTAATTCGCAACAGGAACTTTGTAAACAAAGGAGTTGAGATTGGGAACGGAAAAAAATTGGCGCATTTTAGGCTAGGATATGCGTTGTAAACGTCAGAAAAAACGAACTATTAACAGAATGATACATTTTTTGCATCAAGTTTCAACTCATGCAGCCATTATTTATCATTAATTTCATGTGTCCGTTGTTGTAGTGGATATGCACTGATTCGTTTAGGAAATACTGTCACAACTCTTTATTGTAATCGACCTCCTTGTATCTCGTCCGTGTAATCTTTGAATTTTTTTTTCTATATGGTGGATAGATACTTCAACTTTTGTATTATTTTTGAGATTTTTACTGCCGGAACGTGGTTGTTTTTCAATTCTTGCTATTGCTACTTCTGGCAGTCTCGAATTAAATGATGAGGCTATCCATCATGCATCTCTCGTTTATCTATACTCTAATTTACCATTTACATTTTTTTCGCGCTCCGTCAGCTGACATAAAGAGGCTATTAGGAAGAGATAAAATTGGAAACAGATATTTAATATAGGTATATAAAACGCTGAAATTAGAAGATGATTGAAATGGATTGCAGTTCATTGTTATTAGAATCTACGAGGTCAATAATATTTCGTTAGCAACAAGTCTTTTGCTGGAATTTTGTTAGGTCAATGGTCAATGTGGGGTTGTGTGTAGATTGACGGTTTATATTATCTGTCATTTGGTCTTTCTGTCTCAGAACTTGAAGTTATTTCTTATCTCGTGAAGTTATTTCTTTTCCAGGCGCGCACTGCGTGAGAGGCAAGGCTCGTTGTGATGTGTTCTTTTCTTTCGTAGTTCATCGCAAGTCTCCTTGACGTTGTTGTTGTGAGGGAAGGTGACAGACAACTTAATTCATTTGCGCCTTTAAGATTAGATGGGTATTTGGCAAGAAATAGAAGTTTTTAATCGTAAAGGATTAGTAGAAAGAAACACGGCGTCGTTTGCTTGGTTAAACGAAATGCACCAAGGGCACGATTCAATCTTCTGTTTATGTGCTAACATTTACTACGTTTCAAATATATAACAAATTTCTAGGCTTGACTTCGTGGAACCACATATTGACAACGTAAATAAATTTACTTTGTAAAATTCCACGGATTTAGTAAAATCGACCTAGGTTTCGACTTACACAAACATTATCAACCTTGATACTGACTGTGTAAGTCGAAACCTAGCTCGGTTTTAATAAATCTGTGGAATTTTACAAAGTGAATTTATTTACGTTATCACTAAGTTTCAAATTAAATATATAAATATTTTACTACGGCATTAAATATGTTAAAATCTGACTCTGCAGAAGTAATTTATTTTTCATGACGTTCATGTTTCTTCTAAGTTAAATTACTAAGGACTATCCAGAAATGTTGCTGTGCATAGCGTAGTTAATCCCCTTTGGATTTATTTTACGTAGTCATGTTAGCTAGTGAGGGTATAGCTCGAGGAAATTCTTGAGATACCATTTAAATTGTGTACGCTTGGATAGGGTTCTCTGTTTGTTTAGCATAAGGCTAAATATGTAAATATTTTCGGGAACCTCGGAAAAGATATCACGGATGGTTTCAGGTGTTAAACTTGATCTTTATGCTACGCTTTCAGGCAAATAGTGTGTATTCCTTGCATTTTCTTGCAAACGTCTTGCTTTTCTTCTTTAGATTTTCCCCATCATTCTTATATCCCCCATGAATCTGCCATTGCTCTTCCGTTTGGTTCACTTCGTCTTCTTCCATGGCTCTGATTTCTTCGCCAGTGCGGCCGATGGCCGTTAGATTAATGGGTCTTACGTGTCCGGCATGGTACGCCGGATTTCTCTCCTTCCTGCTTTCGATTCGCGTTCTCTTCTTTTTTGTGAACGTTCCCAAGAGGCAATTTGATCCGGCCATCTTTTGGGGATTTTTAAGAATTTATTCATTTTTTTCTGTACTGTAACATTTTTTACACAACCGTAGAAATTACAATTTGGCTATTATGCTTTGTTCAATGGTATTAAATTCTTTCTTATAATGAAGTATGTATCGACCACTTTATTTATGTAGAAATGGATAAGTTGTGTGGAGTTATTTGGTCGTTAAGAGAAACACCAATTTTCGCCAACGTTTCGCCTCTTTATTGCGGCTTAATTTGTTGCATAATGTAAGTTTTTACATTTTCATTAATTTTTTACAGACTTAGATCAAAATTTAAGGAGAGGAAAAAAAATGATTACAGAGCAATCTTTTACATACCTTTTGGTAACAATTAAATTCTTTGGTAGCGTAAATAGTTTCATATGTTTTTTCTTTCGTCCAGAAAAAAGTTAAAAAACTATGATAAGGATTTACAATTGAATAAATGGATGATTTTTGTGATTGTTTGCGTTCGCTTTGCGTACTTTTTTTTTAATGAGTGGAGCATGTGCTAGTATCTTGGCCTTTTCTCTCTTATCTATTTATGAGTGCAAGTCAGTGGAGGTTAGCGAAAGGTGTAGACATTTAATTTTGCAGTTGTGATGCTACGATTTCTTGTTACGTTACATGCGTCCTTTTTAGAGCCCGAGTATATTCGTATGCATTGCTTATTTGATCTATTATTGACCTCTTGGTATTATCAACTTATTTTGAGAGAAAAAATATTTGGAATGGAAAAGAAAGTTTTAGCACGAAAGTCGAAATAGTACGATTGCATGACTTATGTACAAATACGCTTTGAATGTATGAAAACTTTGCCCATAATCAACTCAAATTACGGTCAGTCGTGAGGCAAACTTGGTCACCAAAAATTATTTATATAGCAGTTAAAATACTCATTGCATGGATGGAATTTCCCCAATATCCCGTAATTATTCGAATTATAGTATTCTTTCCGTTATTATTAAAATGAGTGAAACATTTTGTTCACGCACAGTTTTAATTGCTGTCATTTCAGCTCCCTCCCCTGCCTGAAAGTCACAGGATTCAGGTGTGGATTTATATGTGCAAATTCGGAAGTTTTCTCGCCAAAATGATATCTTTTCTGCAAAGTCTCCACTTTTTTATCTCTCCCTTGTACCCGAGTTCCTCCGCTTGCCCAACAAACTCAAATGGGCTTACGTAAGCTGGAACTTTCGTATCTTTCATGGAGTCCTTTGTTCCAGTATGTACATAAACTTGTTAGTTTTCAAGCTTTGTCATTGGAAATCGTTTGTACTTGGATGTTTGATTTTGACTCGCGGATTTACCTGTCACGTAATTTGTGATTTACTCTAATATCGGTGCAAACATTTCGCTTCTCTGAAGTCGGGAATGTGGCTAATTTAAAGCGATTCTTTTCCATCATTAGCTCCATGAGCCTGAAATTTCTTCCAAAATACGTCACTTTCTTGCGTAGGTGCATATCGTTTGATTTCGTTGTTAGTACTTCTATTGAAAGGCTAATTCTTTGTTGGCTAATGGATGTTCATCCCGATTGATGAACGTGAACTATCAGTCACCGTGATTTTGGATTTTATTTCGCAGTGCGACTGACCCCGCTTCCTGCGTTCAACAGTTCGTTAACTTCCTTCACTTCCAAGTTTCTAGACAAGGATGGATGGCCGATACTACTTTCGCGTTGTCGCTATCGTTATCAAAATGGCGTACGCATCTAGTCTTAATGACTTTCTGTGCCAACTGATGTGAGACTAGAAATTTAATGCGCCGGACGTAAGTTCAAGAATTGGCGTTAATTTACGCTTGCCTATGTATCACTCACTCAGTGATTCAACTCGAAGGTTGGTTTTGATAGGTGAGAGTAGAGCTAACCCCGTACTAAGCCAATGGCGTGTGAAATTCACACATTCAGGGTAGGGGGGTCAGTTCCTTTCCCTGGGCCACCTGCGATTTCCTACGAAGTTCTGACACGCAGAAGGATTTTAGTTCGGGGTGTCCCGAAAGACTTGCCCAGGATTTGAACCCTGGACCCTCCGGTCAGTAGCTCAGTGCTCTACCCACTAGGCCACCACGACCCCCTGCCTATGGTTAACTAATAAAAAATAAGAATTATTCAAACGTGCACGCTACGAAGATTGGGACATTTAATATTACTGATAGACTCGTGCTTTTTCGTCCTAATGGGCTTCCGCAAAATTATCAACGTGGAACGTCAGTCGCAGTATGGATTCTATTTTTTAGTGTGACCGACGCAACTTCCTAGCTCATGCTTTCCCGCGTGTTCACTTTCGCAATTTTCAGTTGCCACCGGTTCTTGTCTTATGATCTCGTCTTCTTACGTCGAGCCTATATACCGTGCGAGTCGGCCGGCGTACGAGTTTTAAACGCCTTATTCCCAGGTGCGTCTTTGTCCTGCGTTGCAATAACGCAGGTACTTTCCGACTCCGGTGGAGGAGAGAATGATCTCGCACCGCCGGGTGGGAACTTGTTCATTATCGGTCCATCGGAACAGCTTGTTCACGTAGGAGGGAGGAGGAGCGGGGCGGGGGGCGGGGGGTAGAGGCGAAACGGTCTCCCCGGCGTTGGCTCTTGATTTCCGGTCCATAGGGAGAGGTGCCGGCGGTTTGTGTATGTGTGCCGACCGTGCTTCCCTGGAGACCTCCCACGGGTCCCATTCCCTTTCATTGCCGCCGCCGGCCCCTCGCGCCCACCAGCCCCTCCTCTCGCCTCCATCCGTTATATCCGTCCGTGTGCAGACCAAGCGAAGCGTGGCTACCTACCCTACGTGCGGAGAACCCTCCAGAATCCGTCTTTTCTTTTTCCCCTAGGCCCAGGGGGTTGCGCTAATCATTACTTCTCGTCTCCTGAAGTACAGAGTAGGCTTTGATGCACCATTTTGTCGCTCCTTTGCATCCCTCAAGAATATTCTCTCTGACACGATATTTCCCTTAACTCTATGTGCTATCTGTATCCCTTCTTCATCTGTGTAATGAGAAATTCGCCTTAATCTGCACCTATGGTTTCGCTGTGATTTAATGAAATCCAATCGACTTCGGCGTCTAAAGCTTCAGGATTATGTTGGCCCCATCGTTCTACAACGTATCGCCTAACTCCATTAAGTTTAAAATATCCATATTTCCCTGCTTATATTATAATTCCTATATTTCTATATTCATGTGTAATAGTTTCCGAGTGAGCATTCCTATATTCTCTTTCCCTTTTTGAATTTTCGCCGGTCTACATGAAGATGTGGCTAAAAATTTGTTCAGGATTTTATTAAGATGGTGGGAGGAAAGAATTTTTTTTTAATAAATTGAAAGGGGGTGAATTTGTGGATGGAATACTTAATTAAGGTCGTTGGTATTCTGGTGGTGATTATCGAAGAAGGTTTTGAGGAGGGAGGAGTGGTGGATAAATGAAAAAACTCAATGGACTCCGCAGTAGTTTTATTGGGACGACCAAGGTTTCGGCATGTAGTGTCATCAACAGGTAACATATACAATTCGGACATCACTTGTATACACAATATCTGGGAGGGAACCGCATCCCCTCCCCCCCTCCCCACCTTCTTTCCCTTCGCCTCCCCCCTCCCTTCCCCTCCTAGATATTGTGCATATAAGTGATGTCCGCATTGTATATAATACCTGATGATGACACTATGTGTCGAAGCCGAGGTCGTCATGATGGAAAACTTCCACCACATCTCGCCGGAATTTGTTTCCTCTATTAGGGAGGAATAGGATGAATATTTAGATGGAATAGGAAGAGGAAAGACGTATGATCATCTCAAGATAGAAATAGTGTATGAATGCAGCATTCAGTAAACGCCGAGGAGAAGTAGTGTAGTAGAGTGGAAGTATGTGCGTCAGAACCAGTCTTCTTTAATGCAGGTTTCGACACCAAATGATTATAGCGTAGTGCGAGCTATTTTTGCCTACCAGAATAGACTTGATATTAAAATTTCGTGGCGAAGTTGGCGCGTGAGTATTTGGCGTTAGTTATTGCACGTGGCACTCCAATGTACGATTCGGAGCATAGCGCTCGCTGACTCTCGAAGGAAACTTTCAGAAATAAGGATTTTTTCGGCCCTGGATGCCAGATTTGGCTCGGCTATCATTTCGGTTGTAATTTTTATGCATCTTTATTGATAATGACTGTGCAATAGTACAAACCTTTGGTCGGAAGAAATGAAACAATTTTGTGGAATACCTATTACTAAGTGAAATTATTGAAAAACTATCGCAACGTGGTTTCACCGAGTGAAGCCTGAAATGCTGAGATATACCCATACGACTTTATTTCTTTATACCTGTACTACTAATCGTTCCTACATTATGGGTACGATAATTATATTCTCAGTGTCTTCACGCACGAATTAGGCTGATAGGTATGACTGACATACCGAATTCGAATCTGTGTTCCTCGGCGTCTAATATGCCACATTAGAAACTGTTATTCGTTACTTGACTTACAAGTTTAATTTGACCGTATGTACATAATTACGTGTTTTACTCAAGGTGAGCGGCTTCATTATAGTTATTGGCAAATTTAATAATGTCGTTTTCCATGTGAATTAATGAATACTGTGTGCAAATCGAGTGGATAATCTTTTATCCAGGCATATAGTTTTTTTTTTGCGTTCGCACAAGGTACGTCGGTAATGTGGGGTGGCAAAGGAAGATGTAGGTAGTTCATAGACGTGCGTGATTATTGGTGGTAGGTGTCAAGAAGTACTGCTTTGGAGAGTGAAAATGTTGAAAAATTGGATCCCTTGGGAAAGCTAACAAATCCCCTATTTAGGAGAAAACAATTATTCAAGCCAGTTTCGTTCAAAGTGTAATGTTATAGCCTAATTAATACATTTAATTTGGAGTATCCACTTCTCCGCCGTTTATTGATCGCCAGATATGGGAAGTATTCAAAACACTACACCAAAATAATTGTACGAAAACAGCCTCTAAAAGTCTTCGGTGTTAGCCCATATCTCATTTTGACTGATTTTTTCGTTGACTCAGTTCACCCATCAACCAATCCCTTTCAGCCTCGTTAGCTCTATTGTATTTCATTGGCGCATGCTGATACACATTATTTCTGAGGCTGGAATGCAATGTTGGAAGGCACGATGCGGTAGACGCATAACTCCGAATCCTCGCCGCTTAATTCGCGCGAAGAGATGTCGACAATTAGGCCAGGCTTAAAATGTAGCTGGCCGGGCGCTTGAGTCGCGCGATCCTCGCTCGGTGGCCGCGTGCTCATGACACCTGCGGCTAATTGAGTGTTTCCGATGGGGCTGGATCGTCGTGTGTTCCAGCATCCCCGCAACCCTCCCCCCCTACATTCCTCCCCCTCGGAAAGCGAGAACTCCGTGATCGTGTTCGCCAGCATGGGCCTCTGGTCTGTAAACGTATCTCCCTCCCTCTCTCTCTCGTTGCCACCTCGCCGGCCCATAAATCAGACCGGCACTTTCTTTGCCCCGCCCCCAATAACCCCTCCCGCCCCGCCCCTTTTCTCGCCTCCCCCTTCCTCCCCGGCGGCGGAAAGGAAATTGTTTTCCTAACCGAGTCTGTTTCTAGTCTTCCTCTTCCGTTTCGTCTTCTCTTGCGTGGCCGCGGCGATATTGCAATGTATCGACTGCGGTGTGAAATGTTAGTGATCGTATGTACATCTCCATATGTTGTTTAGATTGATACGTCAAACCCGTCAAACGATTACATTAAATACCTTTATCTTTTCGAAACTATTTATTTTTGGTCCTCTTACGTTCGCTGCCAAATGAATCTCGGCGCCTCGCCTGAACATTCAAATCAACGTACTAGCATATTTTCACATTTAACAAGCGATGAAAATAGCAACAAATTTCACTATTAACAAACGATAAAAATAACAAGTTCGCAATCAACAAATTATACTTTTAAGACTATTTATATGCATATTAAAGATACGAGTGCTTTCTTGTATACCGTCATTCTATCGCAGCAGCACTGCAAGATGGTAGCTATTACTATATACTGCGATTAAACGTTATTAGGGGCCATGCATATATTACGTAACTGCTATTTTCCTTTTTCGTCCCCCCCCCCTCCTATAACGCTCCATAACATTTTCTAAAGGCCGTTTTACACGGTAATTGAAACTGCGCAAGTTGATGTTGATTGGGCTTGAGCAGTCGTCTGTGAAAGTCCGTGACGTAGAGAATTGCGAGGATACTTGCTTGACAGCTTTACACGGTGCAATCGTCGGTGCATGATGTCAGTGGCAATATACCATTCAGTAGCGGTAATACCGTTAATATATCGCATAACGTCAAGATCTGTGAAGTAGCAATTAATTGGACGTGAAAGATGCGATAAATTACCACCACTTTAAAATATGTTTTAAGCCATAGTCTAAACATAATAGTGGAGACCCTAGTCCCGTATACTTAGCCCAAAATTTGCACCACGAACGAACGGATGTGGGCCAAGGTAACAGGTTCTTCCTTTACGCATGAAATTTAAGCTTCCACGTGATTAATCGCCCAGCTCATCATTATTGCACTTTATTCACTACCTAAGGAGTTGAGTGCAAACAAAAACACCCTACTCAATGGTCAGCAACCTATTTAATTGTTAGAATTCCCCTGGCCGTTCGTTGCCATTACATCTGCACCATCTAGTGAGAGAAATTAACTTCAAACTTGCGCGAACGCATGTATCAGATTAGAATATGTTCTAATTTGCTCGCAAGCGTTCGCGCAGTGGCGCTGCCTGTCCTCGCAAGTTGTCGCTTTACACGGTGCAAGATTTCTTGCGCAAGTGTTCTCGCAAGAGCCTGCGCAGTATCAATGACCGTGTAAAACGGCCTTAAGACGCTACTCCCTAAATTACGCAGCACTGCCATTGAACTCACCCTTGTTTTGGAAATGATAAAACCGATGTTCTTTAATAAGGCCTGCTTTATTGATGAATACTAACTGTTTGGTGGACCTCCCCATCCTCCCTGTCGATAGTGCCTCGTATAAGTCGGCCCAACATTTCCCAACTGTAGCGTAATGTAATTTATGGATGTCCCTTAATAAGGGCAAGCTGCTTGCAGTCGACCGTAAAGCAAATTAAATCCTTTGCAAGATTTTGCTACTTCTGGGGTCGTAAGTGACTACTAGTTGAACGAAGAGTACTTTAGGAACTTTGATGTGGAGTGATCATTTGGACGCTGATTCCCAAGACCACACTAACGGTGGACATTGCTCTTAACGGTATCGTACGAGCTTGCTTGCGATTGATTACTATTTTAACGCGATTGTTTGACTGTCGATAGTGCTATGCGGAGTTATTTTGCGGTTTCCTGGGCGCTATGTTTATGTAGATAGCTGGACATCGATTTGCGGGAATGAAGAAGAGTTTCTTCTATTCTGATAATACATATATCTTACCCGCCTTGAATCCAGCCGATCCAGCCTAATATATGTATATTGCATTAGCTGATACGCACTCCCGTCGCAATTCTTAAGTCATGCTCAGAATTAGAGATGAACGATGTATCTACCGTTACAATAGTCAGCTGCTCCACGAATGAAAAAAACCTTGGCTATTGCAGTCGGGGATAGTTATCGAGCGATAAAATTTTTATGCTTTTATTATATTCCGATTTACAATGGCATGACGTATAATGCCCTCTGTCATTCGGCCTTGTGCATCATCATGAAAGAGGCGATATTTTTGTCGGTGCTGCTCGTTCCACACTGCATGGCGATTATTTTCAGTGCATCGCATTTAACTATTAACTAAAAAGTAATTTCCCTCAGTAACTTTGCCTTGTACATCCTTCCGTGGATACTAGTAATGTAGGGTAGTCTGCCACAATGACGGATGCACAGTTTTAGGATCCTTAAGTTTGAATTGTGATGGGGTCTCCTTCACAACCGGCAACAGATGTTAAGTAATTAAGTTACTCCAAAGGGGCACCTCCGGAATTAGGGTGCCTGAAGCTTAAGCTTCATGAGTTTTATTGCAGATTCGCCACCGAACCGGGATATTCTAGATGCTCCCGATACTACGGTATCTCAATATCACAGTCCTGGAGGGTTATTTTGCTACAGCGTTTTGGGGAGTCCTTCATGCGATTTATGTCTTGCATAATATCCTTGGATCTTTGATTTGATTAGATATTTTGTGGTTTTTTTTTTGTTCTATGATATGCCGTATGGATGCCTTATGTTGTTGTCAGTTTAAATTGCGAAGTCATTGCGGTACCGCTTTAGCTATACTAAACTTTTGTCCATGCGATTGTTTCAAATACGCGTATCTCTATTCTCTTGCTCAGGGGTCGACACACTACGGCGAGTCACTCTTAAGTAATTTTAACATGAAAATTAAACTTATCAACGTATTAAACAGTCATCATTTTTTTATATTTATCTTCTTCCTTTTTTAAGTTGTCTTGCACCTGATGATGACTCTGTGACTTGAAATTGTTTATTAAATCTGTGGAAAAGTGCTCAAAATTTTTCATTTATGAATGTCTTCCACTACATTATGCCTGAATCTGTTGATAGTAACCTATCATTGTTTTATCTTCAACAGTATATTGGCATCAGTAAAAGAATCTGTGGTAGTGTTACCTACGGATGCCACATTGAAATTGTGCCATTAATTGAAAAACACTACTTGTAAATGAGGAGAATTTTCCTCGGGAAATGCACGTTCGGTATTGTCACAAATAACGGAAGTTTTGTCTTCTTAATAAAGAATTGATTAATACTGTTACTTTTAATTTACATTTGCGTTATTTGTAAAAATATATTTGCGGCCCTCGAATAAGTTATAAATTGTTACGAGGGTTAGGTTCGTCTCTTTCGTCTTAAACAGTTTGCCGACCCATGCTCTAGCTCGGTGGATAAGCGGTGTCTGACACGGTCAGCTCCATCTCATCCTTCCCCGCGTACTCGCGCCCGCGTTTCGCCTTCCCTCATGCATTCCCCCGATATCATATCATCGCCGACCTCGGTACGATCCCCGTGCGCATGGAGTCTCACTCTTGTTTTCTATTCGTTCCGCTCCGGTTCCCTGCGGCGTTTTGTCAACGCGATGCGAGGTCCGTTCGCTTTCATAAACGACGTGGGCGACCCCCTTATGTTATTCATATGCGCTCCTGGTGGTAAATATCTCTTGATTTTATTTATCTTTGCCTGCGGCTCTAGCTCCCTGTCAATGAGTGTCCTTTTCTAAGTCAAGCTTACAATTTTTTTTACTAGTGTATAACAAGCCTTTGATAATAGTTTTGTAATAATGTGGATTAGTGCACACGATGGAAAAGCTAAACCTCTCCTCCTTGTGAATACAATCTAGCAGCATTTAAAGGATCTAATTTACTAAAAGTATTAATCGTTCTATTGCTCTTATAAACTTTTTTTTCCTAAGATATTGGGTGTGATGTCGTATTGTCCGCCTTATTGGTGGATGAAACGTCCCGTGAAGTTTA
This sequence comes from Platycnemis pennipes, assembly GCA_933228895.1. Taxonomy (NCBI): domain Eukaryota; kingdom Metazoa; phylum Arthropoda; class Insecta; order Odonata; family Platycnemididae; genus Platycnemis; species Platycnemis pennipes. Next base: position 85,496,068 of record OW121854.1, on the reverse strand, counting down.
TTTTTAGCATTCTGTTATTAATAAATTAATTTTTGTTGGGATAACTACGTTGAATCACTCTAAATCAGTTTTTGTTTGACTCTTAAACGATGAAATTGGGACGCACATGTAGTGAGGTTGCAATGACAAGCCACATGCTCAATGCCGATGGTTGATTCTCGAATTAACATTTTCGTTGACACTCCTAGCTTAACAAATTCAGTGATCGCGAACTTGCCGAGAAAACTTGTTTTTCCTCTCTCATCATATCTTAAGTTTGAATTTCGGATGATCGGTTCTTCCCTAATATTTTAAGCGCTCAGTATCGGCGACCTTTCAGCCCGTGTAATGAACTATGTTGAGCTGAATCCGATGGTCGCTCCTTATTTTTCAACCTTAAAAAAAATCTAATAACTTCAGCCTCTAGCTCATTTCTTAGTGATTTTAATTACGGCGTTAGCTAGGCTGACTACTTCTTTGTTGTGATATGATTCATATACTTTTGTCAGGGAATAAGTGTAAAATTAGCTGTTAATTTATTTTAAGGAAAAGGTTGATAGATCTGTCTATGAATAATTAGCTAAGGATTAATTAGTGAAGATTTCTGTCGTTGTTATTCGTATACGTATTATACAGGGTGCGGCAACATAACTTCCTTTTTTATGTGGACATATCCATATAAAAAGGAAGTTATGATGCCGCACCCTGTATATGATGTCAGTCGTCCTCGAAGTTCTTGGCTTGGCATTCGTATATGGTGACTGAAGAACCAACGGCTCTCCGAATGGTGTATTAATGCAGTCATCTGGTCCTTCTGTGACCCATATCTATACTGTTTTTCTCCTACTTTACTTCTCGTTCTGTGCAGGCGTCATAGGCGTCTTGGACACCTAAGATCCCGAGCCTATGGTGACCAAGAGTCAGATTTATGTTAAACTCGCCACCCTGTTAAAAGAGAGTACGCGATTTAGGATTGAGGTGCTCGTATTAATTTGTACGGTGACACTCAATACTCTAATGCCATAATGCGTGATTTAATCAAATAATACATACCTCAATCGGATAGCTTTACTGAAGATAATAGGCATATATTAAAGACACCAGAGTATTATGCTAGATTCGACCAGATAAATAAGATTAGAGATATACTGTCGTACTGGTAGATTCAAAACGTAATATTTCCCCCGTACTATAAGAGAACAGAATATGCAGCATCGCAAAGGGATAGGTAGGGGAAATATTTTAGAATAGTCTGTAGTGCATCATGCATGTATTAATTCCTTAAATATTATAGATACTAATATTCTAGTTGCATGAGACCCTACAGTAGCTTGTTTGCATGTCAATTGTGCATGCTTGGTGATCTTCACCCCCTGCCACACACCCTCGGTGTGGCTTGTAGGGTATCGCGTAGATGTAGATGTACTCGGATTTAACAACGCGTTACCAATATACGCCTCATTATTCCTCTCCGTACTCCAGCTTTCCTTTGCCCTTCATCGCGTATCACTCGCGTAACTTCACTTTTTGTCGCCTCACCGCCCGTGACGTAATTCACGTTACTCAACCAGCGTCCGTGCGCCACCCTTCGTGCGACACGTGATGTACAAGCTGAAGCTGAGTGTCGCCTCTGTCCCAAATAATGTATTCGAAATTTGTTGTAGCATTCAGCTTGGGTCTGCGAGAGAGTTCGTGGGTTACGAGCACCGCTCCTCTGTTAGTCGTACGCCCGGCGACTGTCCGCTGGGATGAATATATGAGCTCCCTTGCCTACGTTAAAACCCTCACTCTGGGGACAGCCGCAGGAATCCACAGTCTAATCTCGTCTGCGGAATCCGAGGACGGAATATTGATGTTCGAGTTGGGGAACAGAGTTGGTGGGGTGGGTGGAGTAGCGGGAAGGGTTCATTTGCCTCTGCATCCGACCCTGGCGGTTTCCAGGGACAAGGGCAAGTAGTAAGTGGGCGGGGTTGGACACCAGATTTTAATCGTGTGATTACGAATAAAATGGAGTGTTTGTGAAAGGAAAGATGGTTGCAGTTGCGTTTCATCGATAGCGTCATCATCAGTAGTCAGAAACCCTAAGACTAATTTAACACAATTCTACACGCAAATCTTTTAGAAGGAAGAGAAGTCCATAATAGCAAGCTAAAAGGAAGAAAATTAAACTCCGATATCGGTATTTCGGTCTGCAAGATGGCCATCAATAAGGAGGAGAATTGAAGGAGTCTAGCGCTTTGCTGGCTGTCTCTTGTCCTTAAAATTCTCAGCACATGATCGTATTAGTGGAATTTTATCCCACTATATGCTTTTTCGGACTTCTCTCTATTCGAAAAAGTTATCTTCAATCAATTTGCTCCGCTACTGTATTACTCTACCCTCAATTCTTTTATCGGCTGTACTTATCATATTTACATAATTTTTCTCTTTTACGATCTTTACTGATGGTTCCTTATTGTTCATTACCGTTCTTCCCGTTCACTTTACTTCGACTACTGTCTTTTTTACCCATTTAAGTTTTAGCTTTAAGTTTAAGTTTAAGTTAAGAGTTTAAGCAAAGCGTTTCGGTGATTCTTCCATTCAAGCTTATTGTTATATTTAAGTAATTTGTATGATTTATTTGAGAATATTTTTCTTTTAAAGGAGCCAATTTTATTACTTAAACCATTAGCTTATTTGAGGAAGTTATGCCTAATCTGAATTAAAATTCATTTGAATCTCGGTCACAAAAATATGCATTTAAGGATGCAATATATATCAGTCATAGCGAGCATGTTCTTTTATATTTAACGCTGCATTGAATAGTACACCCTGAGTACTCACAGGGTTGTATTTAATTGTATTCCGCTTGTATTCTATAAGTATAATCCTTTCGTTTTCTCCAGGAAATTGGTAAATTTTCATTAAACCCATAGGGAAAGCTTTTAAATAACTGCTGCTATTAATTACTTAACCGGTTATTGTTTTTTTACTCCCGATAAGTTCTCAATCCGATTACGCCTGACTGCATTTGCGGTGACGTTGCCCTCAATCTAGGCCTCAATTGTTCAAGGAAATAAGCGTGGGAACCAGAATAGGGACGTGCGTGGGTCGTGATGGAGACTCGGTCCTTTACGACGCTAATGAAGTTCGCCCACTCAGGTTTCACCGTTGTGTTTGTCCTCTCCGATTGAATCCCCCGGTGGGGCCACTCGGAAGTATTTGGTGAGAGGAGCACCATTTCTGAGGAAAGACGGATGCCGGAACCCGGCCCCAACTCCGCGAAATTCACCTGGAAGTAAAAATGTTTTTGGAAGATAAATATGAACCACTTTTTACCAATGGGATGAACCACCACCATTTTTAACCCTGAAGAAGGAAAATTACAATTTGCCAAGCGTCGGCCAAAAGTTAAATAGTTTTCATTTTTAAAAAAAGACCTAAACTCCCGAAAAATCATCCATATATTTAATAATAAAGAGGTCTGGAATTCAACTTACCAATTTTTCTTTTGTTCCTATGCCTCATACAAAATCCATTTTTGCGTACTTATTTTAACAGTGCGAATTTGTTGAATCAGTTCAAAATCAATTTTTGTCGTTAATTGTTACATTTATTCTAGCTTTAAAAATATTCAAAATTTAGTGTAATTTGGGTTTCTTCGATTTGAAGTCAGTGTCTAATTTGAGTGATGAGGATGGAGTATGATTCTCTTAAGACTGCCCTTGCATAATTAGTACACAGTGACAATATAGCCGACATTCGGCGTAGCTTGAACGCAGTCACGTTACAAATCACGTAAACGGAACAGCAACAATCAAGAGAGAGGGCTTTTGAATGGAAAACTGTGAAAATGAGAAAAAAATAGTGGAAGATTTGCGCTTTTTGGCTCCGAAACCTGGACAAGTTAGGGAGAGAGCAAAAGTGAATTAGAAGCGATTAAGAATTGGGTATTTGAAGGATGGATAAGGGTAACTGAACATATACGAAGGCAATAGAAATGAGGGGTGGGGGTGAAAGATGTTGTAGGGAATTTTTAGGACCTGGGGCAGGGCAAAGAGATGCCGAAGACAGTAAATAGAGGTTGTTGTCTCAGCAAGTACAAAATAGGAAGAATGTATCGATTTTGTAAGGTAGAGCAGAGGGACTATAAAAAAATGAAAAAAAAACGTTAAAAATACCACCCGGAATCTCAAGGGATGTGATTTTTTTTATAAGTGCATATTCTTCCGTGATACAATTATGATAGCGTAAAACGTTCGTTAAACGTTCAGGATGATTCATTTGAATGCTTTTTTGATAGCAAGCCTCCTTTCGCGTGATTCATATGTCTTCTGTTATTAAGTAGGTACCCACAGTCACGTACGTTATGGTTTCCTTGCTACGTTGGGTGCTCTGTGGGCTAAGGCTCTGATTTTCTTTCCTACTTCATGGTTACTAGTGTTGAGAAAATAACCAAAGTTTTCTAGTGCGAGGAAAACACCAGTGATAACAATAAGTGTCGCGGCGGAGTCGGTTCGTTGATAAACATAGGTGTGGATTATGACTTTCCATTTGTGTCTCGCTTGGAACTTTTATCTAAGAAAGCCGCTGACTGCGGTTGTGATTAACGAGTTTGGATTAGATCCATTTTTTATTACACTGGACGTTTATTATGGTATCTAATTCACTTAGCGCATTGTAATACTCCACCCTGTGTTGTTGTCACCGTCCCGCAAACCAAAACGTCCGTACAGTTTTTTAGCTTGTATGAATTTGCGATACACATACATTTTCGTTTGTACAGCTTACGGTCTCTAGTGACCCATTTATGTTTCAGTAGGTATCTTTCAGAGACCGAAATGGTATGAATCATATCTGTGTATGAATCAGTCAAGAGGTTCTTCTGGAGATAGGGAGAGTATCCTTGGTCATTGTAGTGTAGAGATCTTAGTTTTTCTGCCAGTAGTGTATATTGATGTGTTGATGGAAGAGCGTTAATTGAAAATGTGATTTCATTTATTCTTAATGCTTGTATCGAGTACTGAAGCAGAGAATAATTAATCAAGCGTGACTTAATGACTTAATCCACACGTGGCAAATTTGTTGCTCGTAAATCACCGAAAAGTTACGTGCCATGCATTTGCTAACTGCATAATTTTCTACTCTGATTCTTATGCAACGAAGGTATGCTGTGAAGATGACTAGTTTGGAAAAGAACTAAAATAGGCCCTAATTCGTTGTCTCTCGCAACACACACCTGTGTAAGAAAAAGCATGTTCTTTGGTCTGCACTCGAGTATGTTTACTGTCGTCTCGAGTAGAATTAATCTATCTAATTCTATCTAATTAATTAATTAATTAGAGTAGAAAGTAGAATTAATAATATGGTGCGGAAGAGTCATAGTAGTTGGGGCACCTTAAAATTGTACTTTCGTTGATTCCTCGAACAATTTTCCTTCCGACCAGCCACATTCAATGCCTCTTCGTTTGCTCACCTTTCCTCCATTCACTATCCTCTTAATGTGCCCACACTATCTGTCATGGAGCCACTCTTTGTGAAACGTGCAGCGCTTAGCCACACGCAAGCGGTAAATAAACATTTTGACTCTTCATTCAGGGTACCCCACTTTAATTTCCGATCGGTCCTGGCTCCGGGAGCGGCATATCACGCTGTGAATGTTCAACGCCTCCATTCACGTCCTTGTGTATTTCGAAAGGAAAAGTGAACAATGCGGTATTTCGGGCCGCGCTCTGGCGCATAAACGAGCGGATATCGGCTCGCCGCGGTCTCCCGGCCGCATAGTGGCGGCGTTGTTGCTGCTGGATGGGAGTAGAAGGAGGGTGGGGGGGTAGGGAAATGCAAATCTCGTGTGTGGGCAGGCATGAGCTAGCTGCTGCATGTTGTTCATTGAGCGCCGGGTTTGGCGTTGCTCAAGACGCGACGGAGGCCTTAAAAACAGCCCCATTAGGCCGGAAAAAATGGGGACAATCGCCCCGCTGCGGCTGGTTCGAAATCTCCCCGGGCGCGGCGCCAGCAGCGTTGCATGCACGCTCCTTCGACCTCCCTCTCCCCCTTTCCCTCCCCCTCAATTCCTCCCTATTCACTCCCTCCCTCAACGCTCGTTACCCGCCTCGATCGCTCTTCCCCCCTTCCCTTTCTGTATCTCTCTCTCTCTTCCCCCCCCACTCCTTCGTCGTTGTTCCCCACTCTCCCCCCCCCCCCCCACCCACAACGTGTAGAGCGTGTGTTGTAATCACTGCGCCTCCCGACCTCTCCTGGTGTGTCTTTGTGAGGTGTTTCGCAACGTTCTCTCCATGCCTCTGTTGGAAAGGTGCGGCTTCCCCGCGCTCCGGCCGGCTCGGAATGGTGCGTGGGAGTTTGATTAGTCGCCCGAAGATATGGCGGTGCAAGCTTTCCCGGAACGCATGCATGCCATCGTTTTCGTTTCTGTATTCGTGAGAGGACGTAGGTTGTGGGATTTAATGGGTGGAAGCACGGAAAATCATCTCGTCGCGGATGATGTCAATGTGGTGAGGAAAAAGGGAGTGGTTGACTGTTAGATCATCCACCTCTTTTGAATTCCCGCAAAAGTATCCAATATTCTAGTTGCGTATGTAGCGTTGAAATTATTTCAATCGAACGCCTTACTTAAAAGTGGTAGCCATGTTGGTGACGTTCTGGAACGTTGCAACAAAAAGATCGTGGGTTCGAATCCCGCCTTGAGCATAGATATCGTGTTTATCTTTTGATTTAGCTTTAGGCTATGCATGCGATATAGCGTAAGGAGATGGAGCGCCTAAAAATCGTATTCTGTCACTAATTCTAGAGTTCCGTAATGGCTCTTCACGCTGTATATACTTGTTGTTTGTTACCCGTGCTTATGTTAATAATCACCTTTTCGCACAGCCAAGTGACAGATATCTCGATACATATGCTCTACATGGTGTATGTACAACGGCAGAGAGAGCGTATTTTACCTTGGGTGTCCTTCTTTCTTCCTGTGTATTTTACAGAATCCTGTTTATCACGGCTCGCTTAATGATGTTGTCTGGATCCTTAATGATATTCCTTCTCCTCTTTGTTGCTCTAGTAGTCATTGATCAATGACCTATTAATCCTCCGCGAATGGAAAAGAAGTAAATAATCATTAACACGTCTTGTGTGGCTTGATATATAGAGTCGTAATTAGAGCAAGTATGGAGGAGGACAGAGAAACACGACGTTGAAAACTAATTCAATTGAAAGACGGTGGATCTCTCTAGGTGGATCGAATAGGTGTGGTGGATAGAGACCTTGCCCACCTTCCCGACGGACCGGGTTTGAATCTCTTCTCTGGAAGAAGATTATCAGTGGAATGCTGACTCCTATTTAAGTGCTGTGAGAAGTTCACCTCAAGCTCAGTACTTTAACCGTCAGGTAGGATGTTAAACGGATGGTATTTGCAACAGCGGATTCCGTGGCTTCTTTCGTTGCAAGTTGTCTAATGTCACCGCTACTCTTAGTTTCAAAAAGTCTGGAGGCTTTAAACCTCCAACCCTCATGATCGGTTTTATATCTTTCAAAATATTTTCGTGGCACTCTACGCTATACGCTAATTTTCACATAAAACTCACATCGATAAAAGAGTAGGTATAGGATTTCTGGCTCCAGTGTTTCGTTCTATCAAGTTATTATTTCACGTTAAAATGCCATGAAAGGTATGAAACGGAAAGGTACGACTTTTAAAGATCAATGTGGCATTAATGAAATCGGTCAATAGGGAATGAAATTCTATCAATCTAAGCTGGACAGAATCGGAACTGTTAATAACCATGAAATTAGATCAGTTACCGCGAAAACTGCCAGTTATCGTTAACTAGCTATTTAAACCGGGCTATTGTTGAATAAATGACCTCTCGGTCTCATCTTCAACAGCGATAACTAGAGCTCGTTACAAAGAAAACTGGCTTGGATCCAGGTCGGTACCGCGCCGGCTTTGCAGCACAAAGATCGCGGGTCAGAATGCTATGCTTGACTGAGAATTAAAAATATCCCAAAGTTTGCGAAAGGGAAAACACTATTATTCGTGATAGCAGCACTTAAGCTCTTACTTCTGCAACTAGCTTCGACTTACATTTACGCCTTTATCAAGAATTGATCGATAAGCAATGGAATAATATCGTCTTTTTAGCCATATAAAGAAACGAATTAAGTATTACTCTAGGTTGGACGGTGCGATATGACCTTTGCAGTGGAGGCACCTTAAAATCTAATTCTGCTGAACTCCCGATAATATCTGCCAATTTACTCTCCGTCAATACTCGAGCTTTCTTCCATGCTGTGGTCAATGGTGTGAAAACTAATGTGAATTTCTTGGGGGAGAAAGGTGTAGTCTTGTCCACATCAAAATTGGGTTCCTTTCGCTTGGTGGTCTACACCACTCTTTGCCCATGCATAATCGTTCCTCCCCCTTCTACACCATTCCGCGGTGCGTACCGCCGAGACTATCGACGCCTGCGATACGTTAAATTGGCGCGGGGATATGTGCAGGTCTCGTGAATGACTGCAGCCCTGCGCCACCTCTGCAACAGAACGTTCCACTTTCCTCGGAGGGAGGATGTAAAGTCTCGTAGTGCATCAGATGTTCTATCAAATGTTCAAACAGTCGTCCAGCTGATGGTCATATTGAGAGTGGCCGTTAATTATTATTTTTTTAATGATGTGGTCTATCTACTTACGGAAGCTTGGAAGTAAGGAAACACTTAATTAGGACTTAAACCTGGAGCATGTTTCTTTATGGCGGCGAGGTGTGGACGATAACAGCAGCAGGGGAGTCGAGGCTGGAGGTATTCGAAATGTGGTGCCGTAGGAGAGTGATGGTCAAATGGATTGATCGTGTGATCTACGAAGAAGTCTTGAGAAAATGAAAAAAAAAAGACTTCTGAAAACTTTGAAAGTAGACTCTTAATCTTAATGGGCCATATCTTGAGACATGATAGCCTGATGAAGACAGTTGTTGAGGAAAAACTAAATTAGAAATTGGAGAAGTAAGGCATCGTATGAGGTGTAGGTATGGGAATAAGTGTAAGCATGTGGAAGAGAAGAATTATATTAATATGAAGAGGTTAGCCGATAGTAGAAACGAGTGGAGAGCTGCGTCAAACCAGCCTTAGTATTGTTGACTTATGATGATGCTCTGGTACCTAATTCTATTGGTTAACTGAGAGGCAGCCGACAGATATTTTGCGCTATTTAGGATGGGTGAGCAGTTGAGTAGTGGCAGGCATTTTTTAAGGGAATGAGGGGAGAGTGGAGAGAAATCCGGATTCAGAATTAGCATACTCTTAACGAAAGGCGCTTAGTGGTCCACGGTATTACCTCCCATCCGTAGCCAACGAAGTGCTTTACTCGAAGTGCTTTCCATAAGGCATTCAATTGAGGGCCGGTAAACTAAAGAATATAATGTCTACTACTGCCGGGATTATAAAAAGGCTTTTGGGATGGAAGACCAGCGCTCTATGCACCACACCAACCAGATCCCCTCCGTTGAGTCACTTTAATTGGCTGGCGGGAAAATCTCCTTTCGGAATGCATTATTGACGTAAATATAATGCCGTTGAACCTCATACCATAATTCGTGGTTTGTAGTGTGACTCTTTGATTCAAGATGTTTAAATTTGTTTCTGACTTTTTTAGTTTCCTCCCGTTCGTCTACTGTTACCTCGAAAATGACGAAACTCCTTGTCGGATGAAAATTAGTGTAAATCACTCAGGAAGATTATATTTAACGCCTTTTTAATCCTACATTTTTTTTTCATCCCTTGATGCTAATTTTCAAGCGTATAGGATCTTGCTACTAGTAGCTTTTTATTTTTTACATGCTTAATGTGGCTAATGTTTGTATGTTAATAAATTTGTTGCCACTGAATTTTTTGTCAAGAAGTAAGATTTTACCACTCAGGAGCATCCATTTCGTACGCCTAAATTGTGATTTTCTCTCATCCTAATATTTTGTTGCTTTTAAATCTTATTTCATGGTCGTAACATATGATTTATTTTATCCCCCCGTGGTTAAAACTGTGTTTACCTGCCTTGAAAATAATGGTACAGAAGGCAAGGGATTTGTAGCAACTTGTCACGTACAATTGATTTCGTGTTTGAAGCCCTAAATGTTAATGAGCCTGTTTTTATGCATTGGTCTGTCCTTCCGACCTTCTTGCTCGACTTTGAAACAAGAAATTGGGAATGGCAAGTGGAATTTATCTCCCTTGCCAGCAGTTCAACCTGATTTATTTCTTTTCAGGCGTTACTCTCGATCCTCTCGATTATAATCCCATACATTGAGATGATTTTTTTTGAAACTTCTAAGTGATGGACGATTAACTTTGTTTTTCTAGGACTCGTTTAAAACTGAGATAAATCATGGTGAAACTCGCCGAATCCGTATGATAAATGATGATAACAGTTGCATATGTTAACATGAAAATTTGTAAAAGGACAGAAAAAAGTTGATGATATATAATGCCATCATGCAGTACGCCTTAGAAAAACGCAAAGACTATAAATATGAGATTTGATGCAGAGGATGATGTATTATTACCATTGTCTTTATTGTCTACTCTAAATGTGTTTAGGGGGATGAATATTGACAGGATAACGTTTGCAATTAATAATCGACTGAGAGTGGTTTCGTCGACATTTCATTATCAGGTGGCACTAATTACGTAGCGCGTTTAATTATAAGCGATTCACGATTAAAGCGATTGAAGCGATTCACGCATAGTGTATGTAGCCACTAAATTTTTAAATAAATACGATATCTTCTTAATGTTCCATGGGTGTTTTCAAGTCTGTTTCCGCACTAATAGGCGCTTTAGACCGGGAGGAAAGGTATAAGGATAGGAATGGAATGTTGCTTGTGCTCTTTCTTAATGTAGTTGCCTTAATGGGGAATATAAATGCGCATTGTTGGCTAGGAGCATAGCTGGGCAGAAAAGCGTTAATCCGTTAATCGTTAATTAACTTTTCAGAAAAAATTTACACATTCAAGGCTCACGTTACCACTCTTAACAATATTAAACAAGACATGAGGAGAACGCATCCATCTAAATACGTTCCATTTGAAGAAAAAGTAAAGGCAGGATCGACTCGCGGGAAAACGAAAACCAAGTCTAAGGCTTCTTCAAGAGCTGTGAATTTTTCTTATGTCAATAGGACTGGGAATTGTTTTTTCACCATCTAATGGCAAAAATACTACGCCAGCAAAATTGGTGAATCGTTTGGTATCGCAGCTACCAGTAGCGGCGTATCCCAAGGTTTCTATTTCCACAATCAAATACAAACAGCGTCAGATCCAACTTTACTGACGGAAACGGTATATTACTATGAAATTCCATACCTCATGTGTATAAGTCTACATTACGTAAGTTATACTGTTTATTAAGTATTTTTGACCATGAAATTCTTATAACGTTCATTGACGTTAAAAATACCTAAATGTTAAGTGACATATAATTAGAAATTGCCTACAATTTCATATAGATTTTTAACTTTAACGGATAACTTTAACTCGCATTAAATTTTCATTAAGGTAACGATTTAACGATTAACGAAGTTAACTTTTTGAGTAGCTTTTAATACATTAACGAAGTTAATTTTTGGATTAACTTTGCCCAGCTATGGCTAGGAGTTATCGATAGCCGTAGCTTTTGATTAAGTTCATTGGTGAAATTATTTTTACCATAATATTTGCTCCCGTAATTAATATTATTGCCATGTGCATTCTCCAAGTTAGGGTTATACTTGGTGAATATAGTCTCATGCCAGTATTCTTTCCATTCTCCATGCTACTTTTTTCATTATCTTTTAAATTCAATGCTTTTTATCCATCGCCGTAATACCTCCGTCGAATCAAAAGTTTTCTCCCGCGAGTCTAATGATGGAAGCAGAATGTCCTCATTCGCGTGATATCTCGCAAACGTCTATAAAGTATCAAAAAGTAGGCTACATTCGTATTTGATTCGTTTTACCAAGCTCCGAGAGAAACGGGAAGTCTTTAATATGAGCTCGCTTCGGTCATTCTCATTTCTTTACTCGGTTTATTGCGCTACCGCTCCCCTGCGCTCGACTCACTGTGGCATTTCTTCTATGTCGGCTTGCATAGCAGTACTCAGGTGAATGTTAAATTCACTAGCGTCAGCAGTCAACAGCGTATATAGGCCTGCCAACGTTTTAGTAATGTGATGTTTCTTGAGTGGTGTGAAATTTCTTCCTGTAGTCGTTGTATTTATTCGGGGGGTGGCAACCGATAGAGAAAGGGTGTAGAGAAATCCAAAATCTTTGGAGCCTTCAACGAAAGGGCACCAAGGTTGCATGGTTTATCGTCCCATCCAGCGGACGGAGTACTATGCTAGAAATGCTCTCCACACAACACTTAAGTGAGGACCAATATACCCATGAATAATGTCTGGTTTCGAACCCGAGTCCTTGGGATGGGAAGCCAGTTCTCAAACCACCACAGCAACATCATCCGTGGATACCTGTTTACTTACGCAGTTTGCACTACGGATTCGATTTATAACGATAAAAAAATCTGTGTTTAACGGGATAGGCGACTTAGCCGTGGTTTTTATTTCACTTCGGGTTTTTATTACACTTGGGCGTCTGGCCGACTCTCTTATCTTGGCTTCAACCTGATGATATCGAGGATCGCGGATGTTCACCCAAGATATATCTATGCAGTATTTTTCTTGTCTTCTCTGCAGAATCCGGAGCTGAAAGAATGTTGACTTCTCGTGGAGCCGCGCATGCGCGTTGCCAACCGGGAGCGAATATCTTGATACGGATTCGGTGAATTATTCATCGGGAGTCGAACGTGCCACGCTCCCCGTGCCTATGGAAGCAATGTTTTTTTCTCCAATTCCTCTTCGCTTCTGTCTCTTGTCTCTCGGAATATCTACACCGGTCTGACGTACGATGGGCTGCCCGCTGGTGAGATAATTCACCGTCCGCGCGGCCTGAGAGATTACCATCCATCGGAGAGATAGATGGAACTCGGTATCCGTCGCCGTATGTGGCGAGTTCCTTCGCTAGCTGCGACTTACCGTCGAACATCACCGATTGCAATCGAAGAGACGAGGTCGATCGTTCCAGCATGTAATGCGTGGAAATGATGTGCGTTAAACTTGTAAATGGCGTGAATCGCAAAAGTGATCGGAAAATGTCGAATCGCCCCGTCACCGAAGGAAGCGAATTTATGGATGTTGCAGTCGTGGGGGTTTAGGTTTTTCTTTGAAAGAAACCAGTGGTGGTTATGCAAGCCTGGAATATCCTTGAACGGACTGCATCATTTGAGCATAGAGTTATACCTTATTTTGCATTTTGCCTTTACTGCCAGCCAATTCCGACCTATTGAGTAAGATTACATTTTTAAATGAGGAGCTGCCTGTTTGTTTTTGTGCAGATGTCCCTTTTCTTTGGTTTTTCGAGAAAGAAATGGTAGATATATATATTTATGGGCTTTTTTTTGAGTTGTTTTCCCTAAAATATTCTGATAGCTTGGGACTAGAAAATAAAAACCTAGGTCATACGTCGACCAGTTTAGTGTCCTCTGTTCTAGCGTACTGCTCTCATGAATCGTAATGCTATCTCCTCCCATTCATCACCCTGAATGCCGTCGTGATCCTACGTATGGGTTCAAAGCTTAACTCTGCACCACTTTACCTAGAGCGTAGTGATGAATGGATTTAGAGGGATTCCCATGAATCTTCGCATCTACCATTTTCGTCGGATGATAGGGGACTTACTGTAAAGCCAGCAGATGCACCAATTCCCTTCCGCTGTGTATTAGTATACGACAAATGTACATAAAATATTTTTTTTTTTAATCGTCTAAAAATAGTTGCATAATGTAAAATCAATGGTATTGGCATAATATGTTCGTATACAAATTCATTAAAAGGCGTGGAAGCCGAAAATTGTGTGAAATAATAAGCAGTTGGAGCAAAAGTCATAACTGGCGTCCTCTGAATACCAGTTGCCTATGGCGGCTGTATTAGATAGTATATGACGAGATGGGCATGATTCACCTGTGTGTAGTTGTCGGTGATATTTTATTCTCTGGTGAAGTGTGCTACGTTTTAAGTAAAGAGTACTTTTCTGGAAATAGAAATGTTTGTGTTATCCTTTTATAGCCTTACTAACATAGGGCTAAAAAAGTTTATCATCACTTGACATATCGTTGAGACTATTCCATGGAACATGCAAATGATCCCCGTAAAGTTTTCAGCCTAATGCTGGCATGGTGTTAACTGAGACGTACTCTGTAGGTAGTGCGATAAACGCGCTGCAGTAGTTAATTTTGCCCCTGCACTATTGACACTCCGTATTTTGTATCGGTTTAAGTTTTCTTTTTATCCATTGGTGACAAGTTTTAAACGTTTCTGAAAGACCCGAACACGCTGTGTCAAATATTACTTCTGTTGCGTCGTACGACTACGCGGAGGAAACTGGAATGCTAGAGGCAACTTCATAAGCGTGGCAAAAGAATAAATTTTAATGACATTTAATATAAAATTCGTGATTTAAATGTAGGGGTACAGCTCTGATATTTTCTCTCTTTCACTATACGAATAATACTGGTAAATACTAACATTTATGTGGTCTTCACCTTTCGTTCGTGTGTAGCGAGTGCTGGTTGAGTGAGGGAGGGATTTAGGATATTTCTGTACGTCTTAGGATCTCATTTACTCAACCTCTTCCTCATTTTACCTATTCCTCATTTTTATTCGGAGTTGAAGTGATGGGATATTAAAAATGTGCTAGGAGGGATAATATCTTGGGAAAGAGGGCAGTAGCAATAGGAATTTAAGGTACAGTGGAACTTAAGAGAGATGTTGTTTTAGTAAAGTGAGGTTTCAAGGGAAGAGTAAGACGAAGGCTATACTTCGAAAGCCGCTGGTTTAGAAGATAATGTCTCTGAGGTATAATAAAATGAGGGCTGAGATTTAAAAGGATTATCACTTGAAGCGCTTAGAAATTCTTGCAGGAGATGGAATATTTTCTGTCTCCGTCCTTTGCATATTCTAATGGCACCCTTTCACTGTGAGCGGTGCGTGGCGTTGAGATCCCCTTTGTCTGCCGCTGAATTCAGCGGCGATGGATGGGGAGCATCAATCGAAAAAGATGGTGAATGCTGCAGAAAAATTAAACTAGATGGTTGGTTTTCGTCTCGGCCCGAGGAGTCTTTTTTTTTAATAGGGGCCTGAATCCTGGGGAAAGGGGGTGTGGATTTGGGGGGGGGGGGGGGGGGGGGCTCGCTTGTTGAGCCGTTGGCTGCGTAGCGCCATTCTCTTCCCTTCCGCTCCTAGTGTCCGCACCATCGCAATAATGACTGCCGTCGGAATTTAATGCTTCCGTTTTAATGACACGCGCCGGCTGGGAGGCCAACCGTGGGGGGAGGGAGTTTGCGAGATAGAGCGAGTGGTGGGAGGCTCTTAATGGGTTTCCCCTGTTAATCGGTTGATTTAATGGCTCGCCGGGATAGGCCCTGTTTTCGGCCGGCGGCGGGCTCTTTGGCGTGCGGCTGTCTGTTCCGCGGTGCGGGGTGGGTTCGGGAGTCATTCTCACTTCGTGCCTGCCGTTATGGTTTTGCTTCTTGGCGAAGCAGTGTGTGTTAGCTAAAGCCGAACAGGCAGACCAAAAGTCGAAACGGCATGTGATGATTTCCTCCGATGTTGGTGTGATTGCGATGTTGGAAACCCGCTTTGTAAACTTTGTGCAGGCCGTTTTAGACTGAGCAGTAAATTTTGCTACTTGAAGTACCTTCAGTGTGAATATTGCATGGATGGACAGGTGGAAATATGTCCGGGACTATTTTACGCGCGGTAGTTCACATGTTTGGGGAGGTTTCCGTTAAATTTGTTGCTTTTTGCGAGAATATATTTCGCATGTCACCAAGCATGTGACTGAAAAACCACAAGAGAGGCCTTAATGTTTTGGATTACCTCTTCTCGGGTATTCAACCATGACGCAAGCTCCTTTTTTTAATCCGACGTTTGTAGTTTTTACCTGTTCTTAGTAATCAAGGCTGATGAAATGCATCCTCTGACTCCATGGAAGATCCGATTAGACTATCTAGCTCATTAGCCGGGAAAGGAACAGATTCAGCTTTGCGATACACTTCTGCACTGACGGCGATTAAAGATGGCTTTAGCAGTGATACTAATTTTACGGTATGAATAATCATAAATATAAATTAACTTTTAAATCATCTTAGTGATGATTACTTATAAGATTAGAAATTAGCATTTTTTAACTTACTAATTATCATGCCTAATGAACAGTTTCCGTAAAGAGCTGTCGATGGCTCATTTCAAGTCATTTGCTGATTCCATTGGGCGGTTGAATAAGCCAGTCAGTCGTTCATTTCTTAGTATAAAAAATTATTGCAGAAATTAATTTTGGTTGGTGTCTTATTTTTTGCCATCTGCGACTTGTTTTTGGTTGTTACGGCTCTGGAAAATATTAAAGTTTTCCCAATAGATTCATATGACGCAGTATGAATGAAGTAAAAGTAAGTTCATGGAAAACCAGACAAAGACGCTGGACGCTGAAAATTCGTCTGATATTTTGGGGATATATGTTAAGACTCTTCTCCCCTGTTGTTTCCCGTGACTCTAATCTAAGTATGTACTGGATTTAAAGGTGCTTCGGGCCTGGAAGAAAGATCGGAATTAAGGGGTATAAGGAGTAAGGGAACAGAAACCCGGCGTCAGCATTAGCCTTCGTTTAACCAAAGGTGCCAAGGAGACAACGGCTTAAAGTCCCATACGACGGACGGATTACTGAACTTGAATACTCCCCACAAATCCCTCAAGAAGGATCCGGCTTACCAATGAAAAAAAGTCTCCTCTGCCTGGATTTGAACCTGGATCTTCGGGGTGAGAGACCAGTACTCTAAACACTACCCCAACCCGACCTGCGAATGATGGTTTTAGCGTACTATTTCCGATATTCGATCGAAAAGTTTCATATGGAATTATTCTCTGGCTTTAGGTAGTTGAACTGCGCTGTAGTAAATTATAATAACTGAAAATTATATCACAGAAATAATCACAGAAAAAAGCGTTTATTTTTTATATTCTCGGGATCTTTGCAACAAAGTATTTAGTGGCATCGTTCCGCACGACACGTCATTAAATATTGTTTCCTGTTCTCTCCGTAACCCCACCCTCTGTGCCAAGGTCTGGTATGTCTCAGGTGACCCTGTGCGTACGGTACGAAAAAATTCGTCCCCCCTTCTCCTCTCCGAATCGAAGCTTGGACTCCTCCATGGACGGAGCATTGGATCTCTCGTAAAACCCAACGCCATCGCGAGTCATTTATTTTACCACCGCTGCGTGGCTCCGGCTTCTTCCGCGAGGAATTCCTCGTCCCTGCTAAGGTATATATCCTTTCCTCTCTTCTTTTACCCAGTGCTTCCGAGGGGGACATTACGGAGACGCCGACAAATTACGTCGTCATCTCAGCCTCCTCGGATGGGATGGTCCATCCTATTCTCCTCCGTGCTCCTGCTCGAATCGGTAGTCGTTTGCCGCGGCAAATTTAGCGTACGTCTCGTCTCTCTTCTTTCACGGACATTTACGCTCCATTCTACCTTTTTTTCCTTTATTATCTCTCCCAAAACCCCCGATCCCCTCCCTTCACGGATAATAGAATATGTCCGCGTAAAAAATGATATCCGAAGGAGAGTGTTCCATTGCCCTCAACACTTCCCATTTTTTTCAAGTTGGCTACTCATCCGTGAAACCGTGAAAACCGTGTATTTTTCGTGGGTATTTTTTTTTCCTATCCAGCGAATATCGCACATCGTACGATACGATGTTTCAAATATGACGTGAAGGTTGCATCGAGTTTTTGTTCATTTTTTACTGGGACGCCGGTGCTAAATATCTGTTGCGCTGGTGATGAACTATGCTACAGCGCAATAATCTGCCTTTTCTATTTGACTCCGTAGATAGTAGCTTCACTCTGTTGAATTTTTGTATCGCAATGCGAATTAGTCAGTTCGCAGGTGTGTTCGTTCCATTCTAATATGATGAAGATAACTTTGTCTACGGGCTCTGACGAGGAGGTTAGAATGTCCCGGTGGAAAAATGATCGATGATTTGAGAGGCTCTCGGCCATCTTGGTAGATAATGACATTCGGGCTTTATTCCCGTTACCGTTATTTGGACGCGGTAAAACTTCGAATATTAATATGAATAATGGAATGCATTTTTGAAATTCGTAAAAGAAACAGGAAAGTGCGCAAATACGCCAACAATCGCCAAATATGTAGTTCAAGTAGGTGAAATTCAAATCAGTTTTAGTAATACAATTAAACTTGCAGGGTAATAAAATGCGTTAAAGCTACTTGTAAATAACCTTATGAATATAAGATAATGCCGCTGTAATAAAATTTGGGTACGCTTTCATTGTTCATCATGTTTTAATACACAAGCAGTCTCCATATTAGGGCGTGCAAAACAAATTGTGCCGAGTAGGTGGAGGACCTAATCCTTCCCAGGGACCCCCATTCTGGTTTCATTGTCACTCATCGGCTAGAATGCCAGTTTACTCAGGTATATTCTAGCCCCCTTGGTCTCTGACTAGTGAATAACTTTAAATCGTGATTTTGCCGTGATTTTTGGTATCGATTTTGTTAACTATGAATTATAAGTGAATTTCATTTTCTTGCCTAGGTTATATTCCCCGGTATCGCTCTTGCTGTGTCTTCAATTGTGAACATCGACAACCTTCATCAAAGAGCCCGTTTTCAGGGAAATTTCTTCAAGTTAATAAACTGTTTTCTCGTTGCTCTTCCTGTATTCCTCGAATGCTGTTGTAACCAAGTTCACGCACAAGAACTAGTCTCAATCATCATAAGCTCAGCGTGCATATAACGCGATTTACTAATTTTGAAAGAATAAAATTAGAGATCAGAGTGAAATTACTATGAAATTGCGTTATCCGTAGTGCAAAATGGTCACTACCTTTTACACCACGTCGGTTGTCTCCAGTTTTCATAGCTGTTCTAACTGTAATGTGTATAGCCGAGTGTGCAGTGTTCATGAAAATTTACCGGGCGATATGGAACATTGTGCAAGAGGCAAGCTTCATGTTCCTCCCCTTAGTGTAACATATGAGGTTAGCGTGGGGAAGAAACCCTTGCTGTCAGAGTTTTTTCTGCACAAGTAAGAGAAAAAAAATCACCTGGCGAGTTCGACTTGAGCTCGCGTGCGTAATGGGGCCCTTGGACGACAGTGGCTCACCCCGTGAGAAAGTTCGACCCCTTCTCCTCCCTCTATTCCCTCTCGCTTAATCGTGTACGCGTGCCCCGAGAAAATAAACTCAGCTGCAGGTCATGAGGCGCCCGTTGCCTTGGCATTTTCGACTGCCAATTTAATCGCAATATGGGAGCAAATCGCTTGCAAATGTACCACCGTCGTTTGAAAATGTTTTCCCTGAAACTACCAACAGCCCAAGTGCGGTGAACGAAGTACTCTCCTTTATTGCATGGTCGCAGAAACTTAATTTTAGGAGTTCATTTTTTTATTGTTCGCACAATTATAGTGGCTGTTCCATCGTGAAGTATTCTTTTTTTTATTTTCGGGCGGGCATTAGTCTCCGTGAACTTGCAAATTCAATGAATGAAGAAATTTAATTTGAATAAATCATGTTTTATATTTTGTACCTCGCACTGCATATTGGAAAATGTATGTTTCTTTGTATTGAGTGAGAATATGACGTTCAGTAATATTTAGCAATATTTCAGATGGGGGTTAGAGGGTCCCGCGGTGAATCTTTTTCTCAACAGAGATATCTCCGTCGCACTAATGCAAGCATTGCTTACGCCAACTGCAGCTAGGAAATAAATAGGCATGTATATTGCAGTTGGGGATTCTTCAATTCAGTGTTTAGCAGATGTTAAACGATGATTCTACTTTTAAATTAAAGAATATTGTGAAATTTAATTTTTACCTAGAGTAACAATGCTCCTCTAAGTACCTCTTTATTCCTGCTAAAAAATCTGAAATACCACTCTTGTCAGTCACGGTTATGATGAAGCTAGGAACGAATGTTTAAATTAATTGCTTCGTTATTCATATATATTGGGCTTGATGAGAACTGCGTTCCTGAACCCTAACAACGTCCTGTAGTGCCCTTCAGTTCTGTTGAGGGAAAGTACCAAGGGCATTGTGGTTACTACCATATCGTGCATACTTTTTTATTTAATCCTTTTAAGAGACATTTTATTTTCTGCCACGCTTACGTGTTGCATGGTTTACCCTTAAGAATTTCCCTGATTGCGTGTGTGCCTGTCCTAAGGCGTTTCTCCTTTCCCCTCCGTCAACCCGCTCTCGTGCAGTCGCTGACAGTTCTTTGGCGAATTTCGGCGTCTGATGAGCTGCGTACCTGCCACCCAGTCTTCAACGTAAGGTTTTCTGCCCTCCATGCTCAACTGCCCCCAACTTCGGCTGCCGGTCAAGAGGTCATCCTTCATCTTCCCCGTCATCCATCTACGCCGCTACCTTCCACCTCCCCTCTCCTTCTAACCATTTAATCCTCTGCATTTTTATTTTTCTTTACTTCATGGCGTCATTACTCGCAACAGTTTGCCTATGTCAAGACTTTTTGCTAATCTCGAAAAATGAATACGGGACCTTCAAGAATAGCCTGACACATCAGCGATTTTTACGGATAACTCGTTGTTTTTCCCTTTCTCCCTACCCAACCTGATGTCGTGAATAGCCCGATATGAGGACAAAATCTAAACCTGCTCTCTAAAGTCTAGGACAGGGGGGGTGACCTTTCTGAGATGAAGGGCTAATATTTATTATAATGAAATCTCGTCAGGCTGCGGCCGGCGCACCGCAAAGCGCAATGTGGCCTGCCGCATTGCGCTTCGCGGTGCACATACCATATTGTGTACCTTGTTTACTCTCTGCGTCGCCCATTTGTCGTGTGTGACAATATTGCAAATGTTTACTGAAACCCAATAAAAGGCCTCAAGTTCTTGAGAATCTTGCGATGTGTCACATTCGGCATAGTGCATTGGATTCTAAGCTCGAGACGTTCAAGTTCAAATCTAATGCCATAGGGCAGGGGTCGCCATACTTTTAGGACAGAAGAGCCAAAACCTCTCTCTTACAAAGGTATCAAAGTGATTTTAGAGCCATAAATATGTTTTTTAAATTGTAAAAATCTTTTACTTTATCTAAATTAATCAATGTTTTTCTTATTTAAAGCTCTTTACCAACTTGAGCATATAATACCATATTTCATTTATTGATGACGGTTGTATGCTTTAATAATTGAAACTACGATACTTTATTTGATTTTCAATTTTTCTTGAGGGCCATATGCACACACCTATTGAGCTGCACATGGCTCGCGAGCCATTCTACTCCGACCCATGCCTTAGGGAAATGATTGTCCATTATGCCTCCTCTTCCAGCCTGAGATGCGAATTGAATGAAAGAGAAATGATGGCTGGTAAAATTATATTAATTTTAATGGTCATGGTTTGTTCGACAACCTAACCCCGGGAAGCACTTGGGGAAGTTGCTACACGTAACTCACGCATTCTCCGCCCCTTGACTCTCCCACACCTTCCTTCTTTCTCTCCCTCCCTCTCTCTCTCTCAGCTAAATTTCCCACTCCACTTCATCCGAGTACAGAACAACCGCGGCCGCGTCCACATTGCGTGCTCGATGGGTGTGGATAAGTGACCCCTTTTGCCCAAAAAAAAAGGGTTTTCAAGGGGTTGATTCAAGCAGTGATTGATTCGGATCGGAAATAGCGCCGTGCCGCAAACCTCGTGCAGGAGGAGATTTAAGGGTTTTGAAAGCATTGAGGAACCGCCCTCTTTTCTCGTTTCTCGAGTTTTGCTCTCTCGCCCACTTCATTACACAGGGTTTTTGTCACGGTGAATCAACTCAGGGGAATGTAATGGGATTGGCCATTTAATTCTAATCACAATATATTTCCACAGTTGTTGTTTTTGAGCTTCTCTGTGTGGTTTTGCTTAAAGATTTGGAAGTACTATCAAATAAACACTTATTAACATAGTTGTGGCCGGAAATCCTTGAATATCTTTCACTTACAATTTCAGTTTTTGCCTAATATGTGTTTCCATGAAGAGCGTTTCGATAAGTAAGCGCAATTATAATTTATATGAATTTCTTAATGAAGTTCAAATATTTAAATGAATTAGCTACCAAGTCATAGTATTATCCAGTTTTGTGGACAAATAAAACATCAGATTTTCTATGAACCCGATTTCCAATTGTTTGATGCTAGAAAACCAGCATTCGAGGACTTGAAGTTGGCGATACACCAGCGGGAATTAAATTTTGGAGAATTTTTTAATTTGCCCTTAAAAAATCGTAACATCGATAGTATCCACTATTAGGGATTCATAAACATTTCGTAATTTTGCCGTCACTTTGTCTTCATATTTAATGAGTTTGTAGTATCATTGGATCGATGGATGCATTTGAAGAGGAATTGGTGACCAAGGAGTTTTAGAAAATTACTGGCCGACGATGAAGAACTTGATATCACTGCCCTTTATCATACGTGAATAAATAATGTCATTTATCCACCGAGCGGAATACTTTTGCTGTTATTAATTATATTGTGCATTGTGAAATAATATTGTTTTGATAGGAGTAGAAACATGAACCTTGTCATACTCTTCCTTAGTTCCTCGTTATCTGGTTCCTACTTACTTTTGTGCAATTTTTTCGTGATTTGCGTAGTCGAATGAAATATATTTATTTGCGATACTCCACCTAATAATGTTAAATCGCTCCTTTAAATGTAACCGTAAGCCCTATCCTAAGACGAGCATTACAACCATTCCAAGGGTTGAAATTCAAGCGTGCGATCCATGGGTTATCAGGTCGATGCAATAACGAACTTAACCACCGTGGCTTTCCCTTTGACGAGAGTGTTACGCAAAGGTCATTCATTTTATACTTTCACTGTGGGGTTAAGGTCCTTATCCACCTACTGCGGCCCAAAACCTGTCGCTTCGCTTTAATTTCATATTTTTTTCGGATTTTTTTCATATAGCGGTATATTGGCACTTTTTGCCCAGTCATTTCTGATTGTCATATCTTCATGCTTTTTTATGAGAGTCATATTTAAAAGTGTCTTTCATCGTCAAGGCGTTGGTTTTTGAAAAAAGCAAAATTATATCAAATACGGTGCATTTTATAAACGTTTTCGAGATTTGGCAATGAAAACTACATTCAATGATAATGATTTCTTTATGGTATTACCTTTTTTTTCAAACCCGTGATTCTGGGTTAATAAATAATATTTCAATTGCCGAAATGAAAATAATGCTGCAAACTATTGATCCGATTTCAATGTCAATTTTTATGGGAATATGTAAACGTGCAAGAAATGGAACCCGGGTCAACCAGATGTGTGAAAAGTAGCTCATATTCTGCGCCGGATTGTCGACACACAGTGATTTACCATGTTTCAAATGAGTGCTCCCCCTATTTATCTTAACAACTCAAATACGTTACAATTTAGGCTTTGTATTCGAATATCTTCTGTAAAATGTAAATTCGTATACATTCTGTAGCATTAAAAATATTGTTATATTTATCTATTACAGAATATATATGTATTTGCATTTTCAATCCCCATTTACAGCTTCATGAGGCAATATTAATTACCTGGATTAATAAGGTGAGGCAATAATGATTTACAGCTTCATGAGGCAATAATAATTTCATGGATTAATGAGGCGAGTCAATAATGAATATTAGGCAAATGTAATAGGTAACAGAATTGCGGAATATATAAGACAATACTGTTGAAATTTAAGACAACAGTGATCCTTTTAGAATTGCTAATTGCTGGTAGTGTTCCATGATTTACTTTGCATTCTCTTTCATACGTGCATTTGCTCTCGACACCAGAGACCGCCTCAGAATGCCGTGTTTGCGTTGAGTACGCTCTCGCTGAGATTACATAATTTCGCGGGCGGGCGTCTCCTCTTTCGTTGCTGACTCATACCCTACTTCTTCCCGCCTCTACTTATGCCGTCAGTCGTCACTCCTCTCCTTAACCGTCCCTTATTTTAACCCTCGTGATGAAAAGGTCAAGTGTTTAGTTGCGTTAAAATAGTCCTCCCAGCTCCGAGTGAGTTTTAGGGCGTATATTTCGTCGTAAGAGGCAATTTTCTTTCCCTACTTTAGTAATTTTTAATTCTTATCTCATCAGATCGCTTAATACTCGCAGCAATGTGATTCGTCTATTTGTCACTGTGATTGAGACAGGTTTTTTCCTATCATCAATAGGTGATGAAATATTTAATAAATTGGTTTTTCTTGTACATAATGCATTAAACCTTTTCTGATGGAGCCTCTGCCAACTTTTTATATCTATTTTCTATCTATCTATATATATATTTATATCTATCTATTTTTCTTGGTTTTATGACTTTCGTAAGCTTGGTTTCATTGGCGATATACAGACTCATTTGCGTAGCTTTCAAGAGTTTGATAATTCATTATACTTCAATTCCGGCCTCAACTTCCCAAACTTGTTTTAGTTATGTCGCCCAAAATTAAATACCTTCTCATTATTGACTTTTTTGTCAGGATTTTTGTAAGTTGCTTTTGATACTTGCCTTATGTTATTAGACATTAAATGACTTGTCGTCAGTTGTTCATATTTTAAGCGTAGTAGTTCCTCTGGTTTTTCATTAATCTTATTTCAAGAGAAACGATACGACAGACATACGTACGATACACTTAATTCGTAATAATGGTAGGGATGTGAATCCATATCTTCTTTCATTCCGTTAAATAATGTCTCCTTTTATGAATTGATAGCACATGTTTGCGTTTAAAAGGAATTTAGTGGGTGTATTGATGAATAAAAAATTATTATTACCTACATTTTCCCTTAAGTTTTATTAAATTTTACTGTTTTATTAACCTGATTTTAATCTCAAATGAATTACAGGTTAATTGCGCGATTTTAGGGATCCGTAGTCTACTCGTTACCTACCTAGCAACTGCGGTTTATCACCGTATACTTAAGGTAACCTTTCCTTGGTGTGCTAATCCGCAATGTGTTTTGAATCACTTTCCTTCAAGTACTTCTTATTAACTGAGTACGTAGGCGAAACATTTCGAGCCGTTTTTTATTTTGCTTTTTTCGTAATGAAGTTTTTCTTTTGTGCTACACGTATTAATAATATACTTAACTGTTGTTTCCTCTAAGTACGAATGCGAAACGTCTTTTACGCAATGTGTGTTTTCTGAAATATAAATATTTTTATTCTTATATTTCCTTTTCTAGAAACAGCAGTTTCTTTTATTGCACCTTCTGAATATCTCACATGAGCTCCTCGCACGCGTAATGTTCAAAGGAACTTACATTGCAAAAAAAATTATATATTCGTTTCATGAATGATGCTACGTCCTCTACCAGGTTTTCCGCACCTATGTCACTCAACCCAAAATTTGGCATATTTTTCGAATTTAGAAGGGGAAAAATGTAGGCGAAAGCAAGCGTTATAATAAATGTTTAAAACCTTGCTGTTAACAGCACTGCAAACTTAACTGCTATACTGAGAAACGTTCAAGTTATCATAAGTAATAATAGTTCCAACGTATGGACATCGAAGTATATGATTGTAGGCAATCTAAAATTACCGAATGTTTACAAAGTTAATTTTCTCAAAAACTATCTGATATAATATTTGTAAACAAATACCTAGTAAACACCGTAGTTAGCTCTACAAACTGAATAATTTGTGTGTAGGTTGTGCCCTAGTTATTTATAGCAACCATTAAAATAAATGTTTATAACCTTGCTGTTAACAGCAGTTTAGCAGTACATAGGTATTAAACTCTTATACTGAGAAACGTCCAGGTTAACATTATTAATAGTTGTAACAGCATTACAGGTATTACAGTAGTAACAGCAGGATTCGAAGCACATTTAGCTTTCGCAAAAATGCTGTTAGAGGGTGTGCGGAAGAAGTCGAGGAATGAAGAATTGGGAGAAGTGGCCGACCATCTCCCTCTTCTTCTTGTTTCATTTCTCTTTCCCGGTCCTCGAGTCTTCTTGGAAGTTTCGTGGCTGTAGATTTTTGTGCAGGAAATGAATTCGCCCTCCTTCCCTCGTTTTTGGACTCCTTCCCGTTCGCCTCACTCTCTTTATCCTCTTACCATCCGAAGTTATTTTTCGGCCCCCCATTTCTTTTCCTCAAACTCTGTACTTAAACTTCTCCCATCCCATTCCCTCTTCTCGCTGGGTTGAAGATCTTGTGAAACTTCGTCATCTTGTGCACTGTATAACTTAACCCTCGTATTCACGTTTTGGGAGTGGAGTCCTTTCCTTGATTTCCTTAGTAGTTATGGCACACAGGCGAGTTAAGGCGAGCTTACTTGCTCTTTCTCTACTGCCAAATCGGTTACAGCTGGATGAATGTGAGGCCTTTAATTTGAATTCCCATCATACTTTACCGGAACAGCGTGGCTGTACCTGCGGTTGATGTTCCTCATGTACTAACTAACCTTCAGTCAGTGTGCAGTTTCTACTGCATTTAAAATTAAAATATTCCTCGTTCGTCTGAGAATAACTGAACAAACATACGTTTGTCTGCTATTGGACTTACCAATGGGCATCCAGCTCGTAATCACATAATTTCTCTCGGAAGCATAGTGTGTTGATAAATTATCGATAGAGTTATTTGTCAAGAAAAGTATTTTGCAAGAGTTCAGCTCGTTAATCATGCCAAATACCCACACAAAAGCTTTTCAGCAGCCTTTTATCATAGCCCAATTTACTCTGTCGTCTCAACGTGCTTATACCTTCCGATGCTTCAGGTTTTAACATCGTAATTTTTCCTCCAGTTTTCGTTTTTTAATGAAGAATCACTTTGGTGCGTGCATTCTGTACCATTTACACAGCATAATTTCCTCTTAATATCCTGGATGGTAGGCACCACGCTCTTTCAGTGTGTTTGCCGTGTGCATTGCTATCCAGGGGATCAAAATCTGTCTGAAATCTGCAGGGGAAAGAAAGATTGTTAAGCCTGGGATAAACTTTCCGTTTCCATGAAAACATTTTGCCTTATACGCTCAGAGGGAACTAGACATGGGGACTTAATATACGTGAGGCTTCTGCTGTCATTGAATGACGCTATATCAGGGAAAATAAGCAGGAAGTTAGCCTCTGCCATTATTGAATTGCCCTCTGGGCGAGGGAGTCACTGCTCATATTATTTTTTTTTCGGTGAATTCTGTATTATTAATGGTAGAGGACGTATAATACTTGGTAAATCCGTTTCCTATACCCATGCTAAATTTATTTCTGCCAACTAGGTAATTTTTGGGCCTAAAGTTCTTCTGGTGGAGTCAATTACTTGGGTATTACTGCATGAAAAATATCTTTGTCTAAGTAAAATGAAGTCATAGAGTTAAGGGTGTTACTGTCCTCAAGTATATCCTGTAAATTTTATAATAATAAAATGAAATTTCCAGAAGTTCAAAACGTTTTCAACGGTTTTGTTTTCCTCAGATTTTCATTATTTTTCTGTGCCCTTGTAATACTCTAGTTACCATAAATATGGTTTTTATACATTTACTCGTGTTAATTCAAGTGATATCCTGGGTTGCCAATTGTAGGTTGTTAGATTAAATTTTATACTATAGGCTTGTAATCTGTATTCATGAATTAGAAGGAGGCTTCATAATCATTTGAATGTGTTTGTTATGTGATGGAAGTTACTTCTGTAACAGTCTCTGTTATGGCCTTGATCCAACATATTATGCTTCTTTAACCTACAATATTTGTATTGTTGGGTTTTTGCAGCCCATCATTCGAGATATTTCCCACTGCCTCATTTCGAATATTTTGTATGATATTCTATATATCTTGATTTTACTCTTTTTTTGTGTTAGACACGCGGTTACCGTGGCTGCCACAGTTTTGTCTCTCATTCAAATCCTAATTCGACGATTATTCTGCTTTTTCTGATACTTATTTAGTTTGTTTCCTGTTATTCCATTAATATGACGTCCAAAAAAGGCCGTAATCACCCCCTAACCTAGTTGTGAAGGGGGGGGGGTATGTATGTAGTTGAGAAAAAGATAGATTTGCTCCTCTTCCGGCTGCTGTATTTGAACATTTCCATGAAAGCTATTCGCCATCTGTTTTCCTTTGTGGGCCAATTGTCCTTTCCCTGTTTTACTTTTCATCCAAATATAGATAGCTCCTGTCCGTTTTCTGTCCAATTATTGCTCGAGGAACTAAGTTGATCCATCTGCTCTAGCTTTTGCTTTCCAACTTTTTACGATTAACCTAGTCCTCTTCGTTTATTTAAAATTTAATTCTCTCTGCTTTTTTTCAAAGGGAGAGGAAAATTCGCGGAAATCTAAAAAAATTAATCTAGGGGAGGACACCACGATAACGGAGGGGCTCTGTATGAGACCATACTCCTTCCGCCCTCCCCTCAGAACTTCCATTTCCCCTCCGTCCCTCCCCTGGCGTCGTTCTTATCTCTCCTTCCATCAGTTGCTCTCCTCTCCCCCATCTTAATCTGCTTAATTTCTCTCGCTCCGCCCCCTTTTAGGGAATGTCGGGATGTGGGCGGTTCTCATTTCGTTGCTATCCGACCTAGGAGACGGGGAGGGCGAAGAGAGGTCATCGCTGTCTTCAAAGGAGTTACGGCCTAGTCCATGATGGGTCGACAATTTTAAGCGTCGAACGTCTTTGGTTCCTCTAGTTAGTCTTACGTTGGGTGCCTCCAAGGAATAAGCTCCGTTAGGGAAAATAGAATAAAACATTAGTTTTGTTTGATTTTTCTACAATCAAAATGTGTATTCGTTTTATTTTTTGTACGTAGTCTCCACGGTCTTAAACATTAATAATACGGAGCGAGACGTGGAAAAAAACTCTTTAAGTTACTCTTACATTATGTGTGTTCAGAAAATAATTTTATTGTTACTTTTGTAAGTAAATGAAGAAAAAAGGGAAGAAAATATTATTTGTGTTTTCTCCCATATTTATGTGTGCATTTCAATCCAAGCCCTGCCATATAACTGATTTGGCGTATTTAAGACTGTGAAAATATATTTTGCGTCTCGTTTGGTAGGAGGTTGCCACCAGCAAAGCAAAACATGTCGTTGCAGATTCTTTCAAGTATTCGTCTTCGTTGAAGCGCTGTCCACAATGGAACGCATTTTAGAGCGAAAGGAGATGAAAATATCTAGGTGCAAATTATGTGTTGTAAGGGGTATGGTCGAAATCGTCCCAGGCCAGCCAAAGTCTTTTAGGAGTGGTTTCGCCAAATTTGCTGTGTGTTGATGTTCATTGTCATGAATGAAAATAATACTGCAACTAAGGATGCGTCGAAACTTTTAAAATTGATGTGAACACTGTAGACGGTCACCACAAATCGAAGACAGTACTTGGCTGTCTCACACTACCGTCAATCTATATTCAACGAGCCAGATGAACTGTAGCGCATGCGACTCTGGCGTAGCCAGGGTAAAAATAGCAATTGGAACTTACTTTCTGGTTGTATAAAGTTGAAGCCTACCACATAAGACTGACTTACCACTGCTTTAACGAATAGAGCTTTTGATGTTCAACAAACAATATTCTTCTTTTCGGTTTGGAAAATTTGACGTTTTGGAAAATGTTCTATGATGCAAATCTGTTACAGCTAAGTTATTAACCGGTAAATACATTTGGAATACATACATAGGGAATATTTGTTGCTGATCATAAAATCTATTTCCCCTGTTCGGTGTCTCAACCAATGGATGTAGGGAATTTGACGTAAGCGTATGTAATGTAGGCTTTCAGAGGTTGAAATCCTCTCTAGTTATTTCCCCCTGACCATTTTAGGGTGAAGTTACTCTGCTAATCTCTATTTCTACTTCTAGCGTTGTGTTGAGGTTGGCGTGGGCTATCTATAATATTATTTTTATTAATAGTTTTATACCGGTGAAGGTAGGTCTAAATGGACATTTAATTCTCCCACTACCCTATATTTCACACGATGACCCTTATCAGCCCCTCATACCTCCTGCCTCCAATCATTCTAAGCAAACTATCCTTTCTTCGCCTCCCTCTTCCTTGCTTGCCCAACATTCTTCCCTCAAACATATCCTTTAGAATACGCCCGCCCTCTAATACCTTCCCCATTCACACCTTCTGTCTTCTCCAAATTTCCTCAATGAAACTTCTTTCCTCTTCTACCAACTCTAGAACTTCATCGTTCTTCCACTTTCCGACTCACCTTACTTTCTCCATACTTATCCACACCCACATCTCATAAGTCCTAAATCTTTTTTCATATTCATGCCGTGTTTCACGAAAACACTTTCACGCTCCATGTTAAGCTTTTTTTTTTAATAGTCTTTTCTTAACTTCCCTACTTAAAGCCCCTGTAATTAGTTCACGCCTACGAGTAAAACTTTTTTTGCCAATGTTATTCTCTTTCTTACTTCATTTCTGCTATACCCCTTTTCCTCCAATATACTCCGTAGATAGCTAGATTGATCCACCTCCTTTAGCTTCTGCTCTCTACATCTTAATTCAACCTGGCCCTTTTTCTTCTTGGAAATCTAATTACTTTCGTTCTATTGTGATTTATCTTCATTATTATCAATGCCTACTATATACTTAGATACTTTACAACTGGGAGTGATATATACATGATGTGAGTGATGTATTACATATATCTGCAAATGTTTTTAGAGTCCTTTTAGGCCTTTGATTACTAGATTACGCCATGGATGAATGAATGAACCCTTCGTACCCGAGATGAGAGGTTGATCCGCCCATGAGCGAGTTCGGAGACCAAGTTGGTTAATGGGAAATGTGGAGGAGGCGTGCGAAGCAGTGGGGATCGAGGGGTTAACGAGGGAATGGCGAGTAGCGAGGGGCATTTTTGCAGGTGGGATGGCGAGGGGCAGGGGAGAGTGGGAGCGTTGGGTGAGGAGAATTGTGGCCGGAGGCCGGAGTGGTTTTTGCCCAAGGGGGACGGGCGGGCGAGTTCGAGGGGTGGAACCATCGAGAGCAAGACTCTGCCCTGGCCCCCCGACTGGTATTCGGTCGCTGGAAAGTTTGTGTTATGGGGAGGGGAGTGCGTGAAGGGAAAGGAAAATGATGAGTGAGAGATGAGGGTTAGGTCTGGGATTATTAATTTGTGATTAACTTACGCTTCCTGGCTCACTTCGTTGGTTACGGTCTCAGAATGGCTTTCTTTTGAGGTTAGGGGTTGTTTTGGGATTCATTCCCCTGCCTTCTGGAGTGGTAAAACTCTCGTAATGGTTGCTCTTAGTGCCTACGCCTCTTGTCGCGAGACTCAAGTTTTTTGTTTGAGCCTGACTGCTCGGGGCTTTTTTTTTGGGGAATATGCGTGTTTAAGGATGTAATGGTCGCTGATCAAAATCCAAGAAATTGGATTCCCCTTTCGTAGACATTAACAGTTTACGTGAACAGCTGCTTAATATACTTGTATGTAGGCGTTTGAGCTTTTTTGCCATTGTAGGTCGGATCTTCAGGATATGAAGGGAATTATTAATAATCTCTTGAAGACTTAACCTGCATGGCCGCTAATGCTCGAACGCCGACGAAGTGCATCACGCCTCATCCTGAGGACTGTTAATGACTACATTCATCGCTTCAATAACCTTAGACCCAAATTCCTCTGTCGTGGAGTTATTACTTTATTAATGTTTGTGTGATACTTGCCAGCGATGTATTCGTCTTAAAAGGACTGATAAACTTCTTTCCCGATGAAAATAGTTCATGTGGTTGGGGTAGTATCCACAGGATAAAATGGAACAGAGAAAAAGCTGTATAAATTAGCCATTTTTTCATAAAGTCGTGATCTAGTTGAAAAGTTTATGAGAGAAAATTACAAGATTGTTATAGCCTATGTACAGTATTTTTCTGTCGATTTATGAATGTGACATCAAAAAGTCCTCAGGCTTGCATCGTGAAATCTCTCCATCGCAAATCCATGCCATCCAACTGCATCGCATAGGGACTACAGCAACCAATTTATATATATTTGAGTGAACATGCCTCATTCATGAGGGAATTTATCGCCTTTTATCTCTCCGAGCAAACAATGCGAGATTTTTACTTTAGTGCTGAGGAACCATTTTGACGTCTTCACTAATTTGCTACTCTCGTACCCGGTGGGTTAATAAGATGACACTACCTTTACACATGTTTCCGTACAGCTGAAGGATTTCTTTCACATCACAAGGACCCCGGAGAGATATTTTGGCGCAGCGTTACCATTAAGAGCCGCCGCCTCCTCCCGACACCTTGATTGACTTGAGTGCGGAATATAAATGCCGGCATTATTTTTTAACGGTTTAGTTTACACCATTTCTTTTTCTTGGGAGAAAAAAAAGAAAGATGCTCCTCCAAAGTCTTATGAATTTTTGGAGCTACGCCAGTGGAGGGGAGACGGAGGTGTCCTATCCCGTCTCAAACTTCAATGGAGGAACGGAAACGGGGAAGCTTCAGAGTAAACAATCTGGGGACTAGGGAATGAGAGGGAAGACTCTGGAATATCCCATAAACGTGGCCAGTGTCTTCGCATAATGTCTTTCTCAGAAATGGCCTAGATGGACATTTCGCACGGGATTAATGCTGGGGTAGAGCGGCCATAGCAGATGTCCCGAGCAGTTGACGATTTGATTTTAAATCTTGGCTTTTGTGCGGTTTATTTTCGTGTTTACTGACGCCCTCGGCAGTGGGTGTAAATGACGAAAGTCTTCTAATGGCCTCTTAAACTGAAGTGATATCCTCTTGGAAATGTTACTCTTGCCAAGGGCGTCCGAGAGCCCGTAGATGAATAGGCTTATTTTCAGCCAAATGTCATTGCCACGAATCATAGCGTTGTAGGCATCTTAGGCATGATAGGTGGAATATTGAAGGGTATTAGGGTATATCCCTAGCGTTTCGGAACATCATATATTGGTATTATTTTACCGTACAGTAAAATTATTTTTTAGGAAAATAACGAGATAAATATTTATTGCCTTGAAACCGTTTTCATAAATACGAGCGGTTTTCGGTGCCCTTTTCCAAAATGTATTTATCTCTATATGGACACATTTTGTATGGTAATACTCTAGCCCGGAATGTTAAAAAAACGCACTTCCTGAATTATCATTACCCTGAATTCTAAGAACTTTCAACTTGTCTTAACTCTCGTGATTAATTTTAAAAACTCCTTTGCTCCATTTAAAAACTCATCATTTATTTTAACCACCGATGGTTCCCCATCTTTCTTGTATTATCAGAATGAAAGAAGCTTACCATGAAGAAAGCCGTTGCGGAAATCACCAGTCGCATTCAATTCCATAACCAAGTCAAAACTAAACATCGAGGAGTAGGTATATGTTTCGATTGAAAACTCTCATCAAGATAATTTTCCTGATTGGCGAGACTCAATACACAAAAACGATACGAAGACCTTAGCGGGCGTGAAGTTCTGCTTACATTAAGTTTTCACATCAACTGTGAGTCGAGTTAAAAGGGGAAAATTATTGTATAATCATCATTTAGCCTCGATGCAATTAATTATATTGGGAAATGAATGCGTAGGTCGCAGCCGCCCGCTTCCCATTTTAGCCCAAATATGGAGCCGAACTTCTTGTATTTGCCGGGTCAATAAGCAGGAAAAATGGACGGACCAAGTTCGGCGTCACAAGGGTCGGAGAATGCGGTGGTGGAGGAGGGTGTAGAACCTTCCCATTAGCTCCGCCCTCTTCTCTCTTGTAAAGGTAACGAAAATTCATCGACTTTCAGCGACCGAGGTGATTCCGGCCGGGATATGACGAATAATTGCCGTCATCCTTTTCCATCACTTTGAGGATAAATGGCCCTTCAAGCCTCCTTATGGCCAGGAATTTTGGACGAGCGCTGGGTTTGTGGGAGGGTGGAGAGGTAGAAGGGGGGCTGTGTCGTGTTCGCTTCCATATTGTCAGTTGAGTGAGCGGGAAGACATCTGTTTGAGTAGATGGTTTTATTTAATGTCTTTCCCGCCGTAAATACTCATGAAGCCGGTGTGTGTGCTTTTATCATTCGCGATTTTGGTGGTTATATTCTTTTATGCCAAATATTTTTATTTAATCTCATGATTGATACATCTGTTTTGAGATTTCCTAAACAATGGGGGCGTTTACTCGGAACCGAAATCGTAATTTTGTACACGAAATCGTTAGATGGAAACGAAAAAATAATTTTAATGAAAAAATTAATCTTCTAACTACAACCGTTCACTCATAAATCGAAAATTAAAACAAGCAAAAGGTGACGCCCACCGAAAATGCTGCTGTGATAACATTGACGTCATTTTCCTCCCGTCCTTGATTGCTTTCAGGGGAGAGGAAGGGAGTGGAGGGGGATTCTCGGAAGGTCTGCTCGCACAGATGCTGTCGCAATCATTCTCATTGGCCGAGTCAGTTGTGTCCCCCCCATTGCGATAAGGAAAGGTAGCTTCGCGGGCTCAGTTCTGATTCGACGAAGTCGATATACGTCAGAGGTTGCACCACGCCCGCTTTTCCGAAAGGGTTAAAAACATCAGTTTTTCGCCGCTTATAACTCGCGAAATAATTGTCGGATCAAAAAACGGAAAAATACGGGTCTTTTTATTTTACATACTCTATCAGATTCAGCAATAAAAACAATATGGTAAACGACCCCATTCTGCATAAAATGATGTATTTGCTAGTTATTTATGATTTCAATTAAATAAGTAAGTTGTAGAATGATAATCACGAAATTTAATATTATTTATATAAATGTTTATTTGTCTGCAACTATGCACTGTGATTTCTAGCAACTCTGGTGATCGTAATTCGTCCAAAATACTAGTCAATCCTTAGTATCCCGAGTAATTTTCTCGGATGGTGAGCATTGTCTTATATTCGAAATTTCACTATCACTGTTTCTATATATCATAATATTTTCGTGTAAATACTCCCTTTTTTTCTGAATTATCATTATTTTTTGCGGATGCAATGGCAACCAAATATTAGTTTGTTTTTGTTCTTTTTTTATGTGTTATCAAAGTTAAATTCATATAAAGCTGTGTGACCTTAGCAGTTTAACAGGTTAAAATAATCTCCGTTCCGTGGCACACCGGATGTAGATATATCACTCGAGGTCAAATCATAAAAAAGAACATTTTCTGTTGGAATGAAAAATCATTAATGCTACTTAATTTTTGCGTAACTTTTCCTCTTATGACATATTTACGAATTCCTTTTCACTCTTTATTACACACTTAGACCCAAGAGTCCTGAGCAACTCATCTATCACTTTTACTCACGTCATTCTCCGTCAACACCTTTAACACAACATATACCTTTACACCATCTTGTTGCTTTCTTCGGCCCTCAACCATTCTGCAAGCATGGGAGAACCATCATCTAGTGCTAATCCTTATCAAATTTCTATAATCAGAGCATCCAGTTCTCATTCTTTCTTGGTTCATACGTTCCCGACTCTTCCAACGCAAACATTTATAAATTGGCATTTAACCAGGTTTATTTAGCTTTGTTTTTGAGTTGTACTTCCTGATTCCCTTAGCCCGGTTCTTACG
The DNA here is from genome assembly GCA_933228895.1 of Platycnemis pennipes. NCBI lineage: Eukaryota > Metazoa > Arthropoda > Insecta > Odonata > Platycnemididae > Platycnemis > Platycnemis pennipes. The sequence continues at coordinate 85,460,481 of OW121854.1, read as the reverse complement.
TAGACGGACAAGTTTGTGTTTGACGTATTTCGATGGATGCGATACTCGATGAAACCTAACCATCTAACTACAGTGACAATATGTCAGGACCTGAAGGTTTTTTAGACTTGTTCTCCGTTAAAATCTATCGTATGGTTAAATTCAAAGCCTCTCCTGATGCATCTTTTCCATTTGTCGGGGGAGTTGAATGGCTTGGAAACAAATATGGCTCGCACAATCATTGGCTGTTGTGAAGTGTATGTTAGGTAGCGAGAATCCTGAATTTCTTTCCTTCCTTCCTTCTCCCGTGGTGAACTGATGTGAAGAAGCTGCTACCTTTTGACTTCAGGGCTTTCGCTGTGGCATTAGCAGGAAGTGCAAGATTTCCGGGTATTCCAGTCTCGTAAGTTTCTAATTTCGAGAGAGGCGTTTAGTGTTTATGGCGGAAAATATCCTCATCTATGCATGGAGTTCGTAAATGCATCTCGTAATAGATACTTCGTATCTGAAATCAGATAATACGGCAATAAACCTATAATAACGCGTGCTAGAAGACCAAGCCCATGCGCAGTTTAAATGTTCGGTAACCCGAAGCGTCTTTGCGTGATGCTCGCCTGAATTTCAGTACCTTTAGTAGCTGCACGTAGCTCCACTTTCCTCCTCCTCAAAGGGTTCTTTTCTACGCCAACTGATTATAGCGTCTTATTTCGATCGCGCTCGTTCGCTGCCCGGAGCGGAGGTTGGTAGCGCTACGCATTCAACCTTCTCGCCTTGCCCTCGCATGCGAGACGATGATTGGTATAAATGACCCGTAATGAGGCGGGTTGAGTTGGGGTGAGGGCGTGGTGGAACTCTTTACCGCGTTGGCGAGAGACAGTGCGGGTTAATGCAGGTTAGGAGAAAACGGTTGGCATAGCACAGTGTTCGTCGAAAAGATCAAAAGTTCACCCGAAGGCCTCAGTACTCGCACCGGATTTACGAACACGCATGAGAACGGTAACCTGAATGTAGTTTAAATTTCCTAATTTTATGTTTACCAGTTTGCTTTACCAGTATGGCTTCGGGTGACCCATCTACTCCATGTGCGGCAACTAAACAAAAAAATGTACGCATCGTTTGAGTGCATTTAAGACATCATTGTGCACATTTCACGTGCTCGTGAATCCGTTTGTTCTTTCTTTTGGTCTAGATCTTGATTTAAATGACTCTCAATGTCATCTGTGAAAATAGTATTATTTGTGGTGGAAAGGTATGCCACTCCTTAAGTTTGATTGGATAAGTTGTATCAATTTTGTTTTTTTCGTGCGCAATAGTATTGTATCAGTTGCTGATTCACTGTTGCGGAAGGACTGACATCTCTGACTGACTCTGGCTGAAAACTGACTCTCGTAGTAACCAGTGGCACACAATCTTTAATGGACAAGTCACAGCAGTTAGCAGCAATTGGAAAAATAGGAAAAACTCGCCTCATCATTTTACCCCCCCCCCCCCCCCTTCCCCTTTAAAAGATTTCTGCGTGTACCACTGGTAGAGACAATGGTAGTTGAAGAGTGAAATTGTTTGGCGCTTTAACGTGGGCATTTAGAAAAGAGGGTGAAAATAAGCTGACGCTCTTTTGAGTTGCGAGTGTGGAGGAGGATGAGAAAGGTACGGTGAAATAAAAGAAAGACAAGCGGAGGAGACGTTGAAGTTTTAGAGAAGGAAAGTAAGTTGAATGAAGGTATATGGAAAAGATAGAAAGATTAGATGTTTCGGATGGTAATGCGAGAGGAATTACTGCGAAGGTTTTCATGGTGTCTCGTTGGAGAAGGGTTTTTTTGTTCCGCGTTCCCGCCACATTTGTTGTCGACTGGGTGACAGAATTTTCTGCCTTATTCCAGCAGCCATCTTCAGGTGGAAGCGGAGAAGTTGTTATGAAGGGATTGATGAATGGGTAAGGATTATGTAAGCGGGGATGGATGTAAATATCGTGGAAGGATACGTGTGTCTTACTGAATGGGGCTATCTAGAAGTATTGAGTAGTATTTGGTGTCCATGTAAAGCAGTGGTACTCTTCCTTTTCAGTTTTTGACACTCCTTGAATTCTAAAAATGCGTCCTCGCACCCCTAAAGTAGGTATATTGAATTTTTATCCAGTATGGAGAAGAAAAATTTGGCTCCTTGCACAATATTTTTACAGTTTGCTTTGAAATAATACTTTTCATTCACATCAGTGTGCTGAATAAAACTCCAAAAACTACGCGATAAATGATGGTTACTTTCTGGTTTGCTTCAACTGTACGATATCTCTTATCGTAACTTCTAGCACCAAGTGAAGAACCTAGAACCTCCTTGCCCCCCCACCCTGTCAGGTGTGCGTGCATCCCTGATTAAGAACCACTGACGCATAGCTACCTGAGCTCGTGGAACATCTAAGTGTGTTAGTGATAAAAAAAAGTGAACTAGTCCTCACATTGAGAATAGACAAACCTACTTTTCCACGGATAATTTATTGGTATGACGATTTTAACCACTTAATGGCGTAATATATGTGAATAAAAACCTGTGGAAAAGTACGATTCGAAAACATTAATTTGCGTTTATCCGTTTGAACTTTATATTTGCCTTGTATTCTTTGAACCCCTACTGTGTCTACTGAAAACCTTAAAAATAAGACGGGACAACTTAATAGGCCACATCTTAAGACACGATGGCCTGATGAAGGCAATCATCGAGGGAAAAGTGAACGGGAAGAATGGTAAAGGCAGGCCTCGTATAGGATATATTGAGCAAGTTGTGAAGGATGTAAAAGAGAGGAGTTACGTCAATATGAAGAGGTTGGCCGATAGAATAATCGAGTGGAGGGCTGCGTCAAACCAATCCTAGGATTGTTGATCGATGATGATGATTCTTTGAACCCCTCTGAGCTCTGTGCATATATTTCTATGTAACTGTTGCTAATAGTGGATGTATTCTGAGATCAATAAGTAACATAATTATTCTTATCATTGCCTATTTTCAATATGAACGTTAAATATTCCTGCATGAAGTGGAATCTGGAACGATAGAGTACATTAGTTGCAGTTTTCACCGGATTCTAGAGTATGGTTGGGTGCGGAATGGATTCATGGATACCGGAGTCGTTGCTGCCGTGGAGGGTGGAACGGGAGGAGGTGGCCGGACTTCTTTCCAGTCGCGGCACGAACAGTTGCGACGCGATGTGCTCCCCTTCGCCTCATTCGGGTCGAGCCGATGCGATTGTGGTGATGGTGGTTTCGTAGACCCAACGAGCAGGCCGTGACCCCTTCTTCGGGGCGCACGTGCGTGGATTTCAGCACGCTCTGTGTGTGCGCGCGCACACACATTTATGCGACGCTCGTGAATCGTCCCTCGTTGATAAATCTCAATTTAATTTTAGATCTCCTCCCTCTTGTCTCCATTCATTTCATCCCTTCCATTCTTAACCCCCACCTCTTCTCCCCTCCCCCCAATCCCATCGTCCTCCTCCGCCGTTCTTTCGTCCACCCTTAAAAATATCTGCCCTCTTTCACCCGTCCCACCCATTCTGGGTGGGACGGGTGAAGGCTTATCGTTATGGTGATGTATTCACTCTCTCGTCATACCGGCGTATGCTTGCTTATTCATCGTCGTGAGCCGTTATCAATTCGAAGATCGGTCTTCTCTCTCAAGCATCTTCGCATTTCTTCATGAATACCGCCGTTACTTTATCTGGACATCAGCCTGGCCTGCAAAGAGATGAGGATTGATGAGGGAGGCTCAGAGTGAAGATAATGAGGAAAGATCAGGCATTATTTTAATGGAAGACGTAGCTCAATATGGTTTCGAATCCGGTCTTTTCTAGAGGGAAAGCTCGATTCCTAAATTAGGCTTCTAATATTGGAAACCAAACTATAGCATCTTTTATTCGGCAATGGGGAAAGAAAAGTGGCGGGAAGGTTGGAAGGAAGCTGAATAATATGGTGTAGAATGAACTGAGATATAATTGGATGTTGTTGGTGGTTTTCGAACAGATAATTCATGTCAACTGGGTAGTGGTTGGAAAATTGTAAGTATTTAGTCAATGCTAAGAAATGTAGAAGGCGTGAAGTAGTTTTAAGTGAAATTGTATGGAGTAAGCCGAGTGCTGGTGAGAAGTAGTGATTCCCAATATTTTAAGAAATGCCTTCTTCGTTTCAGGCAAAGCTCCGATGAAATGTATCATGTTTGTTTTTGCCCTGTATCTCTTTCCATCACTATTTTACCGGGATGTGATATCTCTGACTATGCCCTACTTAGCTCTTTTACACTTTACTTACGTGATTTTGAGAGACCTTTTTCCTGTTATTCCGAATTATAGATTTGCTGTTTCGTATACGTATCTCTTTCTCTTGCCAGATTATTTTTCTTCTGAATTGCCACACAATAGCTGACTTCGCACCTATATTTCGAATGCAATTTTGTAAAGAGAAAATATATTAAGTTAGGTATCACAAAAAAATTATATGAACGCCATCAGAGTATTACAGAGAATTCGCGGAGGTTAAGACGTTTTAAGCGGCATAAAGGTTAACATACTCCTGAGAATTTACCGTTGACCATTGTAAAACCAATTTTTAGTGTACGTTTCCCGAAAGCGTTTTTAATATTGCAGTGGGTACATCCTCCGATATTTGTATCAGATTCGTGAGTCATTCCTGATTGGCATTTCAGTCAAACCTTAGTATTTTACACTTCTAAGACCTCTTTACTATCCCTCCCATCATTTATTTCATCATCTTCTTCTTTCCAAATGCGCCCTCTGTATGTTTACCTTGGGCTTCTAATGCATCCATCCCCTTCTAAAGAGCTCATTTTTATGCATCGCAAAAGGGAAAGAGGAAAGTGTCCGTGCGCTGACGTGCAATGATGATTTGAAAAATGATTCGCGTGAGCAATTCTGGATCAAGCCCCGACCGGTGAAGATATTGATTGGGTGCCGGCCATTCAATTGCCTTCGGGCCCATCCATGACTCGTCGGTACAATGATTTGCTTCATCGATCTAGTCCCTACTTTCCTTGCCCCGTTGTCATGTAAACTCCGTCCATTTTGGACAAAGATCGTGTTCAGTAGATCTTTTCGGTGACCTACCGGTCAGCCGCCGGTGAACACGAAGCGTTGCCGGTGCCCGAACCATTCCGAGTTACTACATTACTCATCGGTCACGTAGCATTTTAGTAAGAATGCAAAAAGGCGTTGAATGTACCTTGTCACTGTATTTACTGCACATTACTAAATGTATTGTCAAAATTAGTCAGTTTCAAACCTGTCCTTAAATTTTCTAAAGTTCAACATCTGTAATTTTCAGTGACATTCGCTGTGATTGTAAGTAAAGGTTACAGCTTCTCAAAGATGAACATTGCTTCTTCTTGACTTTACTTTTCCTGAAGATGAGCTTGTTTTCGTCTTCAAATTTTTCTATCATCTCTCTCCTACGACTCCAAGTTTTTAGGCTGAAACATTCGAGTTTCTGGTTCTAGATCTAGATACATTCGTGGTTTGGCTTATTACTCGAAAATGCGCGTATTGGTCAACAGTTCCCTTTTTGAGGGTCATTTTCAAGTATCTGAAGCTAATGTTTTTTTTCGTGTAATGTCTGAGCGCATCGTAAATTCTGGGGATGGTTCCTTTCCCGGCATTGGTTAAGCCCTATCTTCAATGCTCGTGGCCAATCCTCCCAACTGTATAATGTTACATATATTCAGGTAATAAATTGAATTGCAGAAACAAATCACCAGATCAATTCAGAATAATTTTGTAATTTGTCGTACTTTCTCACGTGATGCAACAGCAGCTTTTTAACTGTTTACTACTTAAAGTTGGCCCGTTTGCCTAACTTCCTTTAGTCACCTGAGCCCCATTTACGGTATACTCTTAATTGTCTTACACAAATATTGTTGAATTTAAAATAATGTGGAGTTCCTCTGATGTAGTGAAGTAACTAATGGAATAAAGGGCCCTTGGAAGTGTTGGAAGGTGGAATCGACTTATTGGCAGAGGGCATACGAAATTTTATATGAAAGGTTCACTAATAATTTTCTATGCAATCACTAATAATTTTCCTTTTATTTCAGGTGAGTTTGAAACTGCCAATCTTCACCCTGATTATCAAACTTGTAAGTAAAAACGGACGATCCATTATTTTAAAAGACATTAAAGTTGTATCAGTAGTATCGTATTTCTTGCGCATTTAAAACTTTGCTTGTTTCCCTTGTTTACATTTGACTACGCGGTAAATGTGTGCCTTGCGTGTTATGGCGGTTTTTCAAGTATCTACCTATGTTTTTGTTGAGTGAATATGGTGGAAAGTCAGTAAATTACTATTTTTCCTTTCTGTTAATTAGATATGTGTTTATTATATACTTGCATATTTATTTATTTATACTTTGATTTCCACGCTGTGGTATTTTGAACATTGAAGAGTTTATCTACTCAGATTAATAGAATTAAAATACCCCTAGAAAATGTTAAGGTGTTTTAATCATTTTGGCTTAGATGTTGTTAGATTTTTTGTTTACTTCGATGAACTTTGAAATCTAGAGTTTTTTTTTCAACCAAGAGGGAAATAAAATTCGCAATAAGAAAAGAATTATTGCAATGACTGAGGAATGAGATATTTTATTCGGGTGGAGTACTCAATCCAATTTGCATTATGTTTTCGGTGTGCAAATTCTGCTCCAGTCTATGGATTTCAGACGAAACATGCATTCCATTCTATTATAATAATTGGTTATTTAATGCGCTAGTTTCATTCTAAGATGTCGTAATTCTCGTTTATCGTTCCCAGAATAAGTACTTTATGCCGATAGTACTCCATTGTTTCATTTATTAGTGTATTCTGCTTGCTAAGTATGGCTTTAGCAAAGTGTTTGTGTGCAGTATCTCAGTCTTTAACTTTTTTTTCGCCATCATTCCGCGTAGAAACGTGGTAGTTATGATGCGATTAATCTTCCCATGACCTCTTTCCTCCCCTTTGAGGAGATTGTCTCTAATCTCCCTGGAAACATCTTTCTCGTTTCCCCTCACTCTCCTCCTCTCTTGAGCACGTTAGACGATAACGCATAGGGGGGAACTCTTTTTCTCATGGCGAGTGGTCGTTACGAGACGTGCCCTTAACGTGACTCGGGCATGGACTTGGTTGAACGCTTACTCCCAACCCCGCGGGTCTGAAGAGTAGAAGGGAAGATAAAGAAGTTGATAAAATGCACCGTGCCTAGTTTCTCAGTCCTTCGGAGTCGATGGATCTAGAGCGACTCGGTCTTAGAGCGGACTCGGGAGTTGTATTGTTTAGACACGGAAGGGAACTATCAATTTTTCTGTCCTCTCAGCTAAGCGAGTGTTACTACATTCAGCGTAAAATGTGTCTGTATTAATATATTGGGTAAAACCGGCAGTTTTTTGCGTTTTTGAAGTTAAAATGTCTCCCAGTCACTTGTCAGGGTTTAAGAGTTAAATTCCATAATCTCTTACTGATGGTGTAATATGACATGACTCTTATAGTCTTTTGTTTAGCCGGCCGTAATTGCTCAGGTCACGCCACTAGTGGCTCATGAGATAGATTTCTCATCTCAATGCCGTAGTTTAGCTCAGTTCATGCATACTGAGTTTTATAGAGGCATTCGTGGCGGACTTCATTAAAAACTCGTGTTCGGTGCAGCGATTTCACCGGAGATAATTGCTAGTCTCATCCACCTTTCAAAAATTGTTTTCAAAATATGTTGCGTAAGGGAATTAACTAAATTGGGAGTTGACTTTAGTGTCTATCATTATCCTTTTCTCTATTTTCCATGCGAAAAAATGATTGCAGTTATCGTAATCGCTTATTGAATATTTATTATTCTTACATCTAGCTGTTCTTAAAGATGGTAATCATATTGTAGCGCTGTAAAGCGAAAGGAAAAAACATTGGTGTTTCGAAGCATGGGATCCACCAAAACGATTCTGTTATAATTTTATGTACTTATTAATTGAATTGTGATCCCTTGTAAGTACTGTATTGTCGTTTGGACACCTTATTCTCATTTCGTTTTCGTGTATTGTCATTTTTTGTTTTATTTCCCGTCATATTTTAATTAGGATTAGCGGTGTAAATGCCGAAATGGGCGAGATTATTTTTTTTAAATTTTCATTTCTTATTTTAAAATCATTTTTTACTGTTGAATGGCTCTTATTGAGAAAATATTACTTTTCTCTTAATTCTTTAATTATGAAATCGTTTAAAATTGTTTACCATATTAATAAGACCATATGTACGCAGGATTTGGTACGTTGAAGTTTTCACTGAAACTAGGATGGGAAAAAGATTTAGTGAATGTTATTTTAGAATATTTTAAAATCGCTAAATGTTATTTAACCTTTTTGATGATAACCGCAGAACGTTTAAATTCCTTTTACAGGCAATGATGACCATAAAACTAATTACCTCATTTACCTTAATCGTGCAAAAAAGTGACTTCAACGGGATATAGAAATGGTATCTGGTTCGAGAGGCTCTATCTTATGGTCATTCTTCGAAACAATCCTGAAGTGTTTTCTTTTATCAAGTTTACTCCTCCTTTCCTCGCTTCAGATCTGCAAAACTTATTTTCCTTGATTGAGAGCAGAGGAATTCATTGAAATTCTTCATTGAAATTCTTTCAAAACTGTATATTGGAGAATGTTTTTAAGCACGATGTAAATCAGGGTGCAGCTTCGCGTTTTCAATTCTGAATCTATTTCAGTCTTTATCCAGATGTCCTTCCGGTCGTATAAACGTATGCTATTGGTGGATATTGTAAAAACGTTGATAATAGTGTTCTTAAGTTAGGCAGTAGTGGTGATTTCTGCTAACAAGATTGGGCTGGGCGTTGAGTGTCGGTATAATATTTGGAAGCGTAGGAAGGGTACAGAGAATAACTATTGGCATTAGCACACACCTAATGAAAGGTGTCAGACTGTTTGAACAGTTTAACGACCCGCTCTACACCCCAGTACTGCTCAGGAAGTGCTCTCCCACAAAACTAGGTGTACCAAAATACCACTGATAAAATCTAACATTGCTGGGATTAGACGTGAAGTTGGAATGCAAAACCGGTGCTCTAGTTACAATACCAACTCGGTTCACAATTGTAGAAATAAATGACTTTCTACACCCTCTGGAACTGAAATATTCGCGGAATCCGGGTAAGTACGGGAAAAAAGTTTATCATTATCATTTGGCAGAGAGCTTTTGTCGACTATGCACGCTATTTTTCCCTTCCCAGGTAGGCGGCGGAACAAATTAATTTTGGTTGACCTGGAAAGGCCTGTTCTATTTTGTTCCTTTATTCCTTAATAAATATACAGTAGATATTTCGTCCTCAGTTTCGTCCCATCTCAGAGTTGCAAACAATCCCTCATTACTCCTCTTTTTGGTCCTTTTTGTCGCTAGAGTTGGTACAATATCTTCCTTTTTCGGCACTTAACGTTAAATTAATGTCCTTTAATGGAAGGAAAAAATATTTAGTTATTTATTATCACCAAAGTGCCTAGGTAATCAGAATAATCGCCGCACTGGGCGGTAAAGCGGGAGATCCTTCGTGGACGATTCCTCTTCCATCACGTCGCTCCATGTAAATAAAAAGGAATTAAATTAGCCCACATCCTTTGTGCCATCTGCTGACCTTAAATCAGTGTGCCTATCCTTGGTTGAGCTGTCTCTCCTTAATACCTGCTTCCGCAGCTTGCTTATAGACTCGTACCATCTAATTTTTCTTCTTGACGATACGTGTTGGAATCGCACACAAGAATGAACAACAGTATAAATTTCTATATTTATTCATTTGTCTTTACGTTAATTGCTAGTTTTCCAAGGTTTTTATTCGTAGTTCTGTTGAAGTCTTTCGTAAATAATGGAGCTGTGACATTTTTGAGTTTGTCAAATCATCCAGAATTATCAACGTCAGCATATTATCAACGAAGTTTGTTTTTATTAGGTATTTAATCTGTGTAACTGGTACTTTATTTCATTTGGTCGTATTACTTAAATGATTGGCTTCCCATGATGTACTCTAAATGCATTCTAAACTGTGCCTAAACAGTCATGTTTCAATAATGATAAGAACGTGTATAACAATAGTGATTTAGCGTCTTGGTGCGGAATGAAACGCTATTTTCTTCTTGTGGATAGCTATTTTTGTATGTAGATGAATAAAATAATAAATAATAATAATTGATAATAAATAATAAAAATTGATAATAAATAATAATAATTGATAATAAATAATAATAATTGATGATAAATAATAATTGATAATAAATAATATAATGAATTACTACATAATGAATGAATGGCTTATAAATGAATATGATTATTTGCCAACGCGGCTGTTGTGGCGGAGTATCGCCACAGTGACAATGACAGTCGCCAAAAATAACCTTTAGTTATTGCACTCCGTTGCTATATCTCTGTCTGTTGGCCTTATTAACGACTTCGCAACTTCGATGTCAAACCTTGCGTGGCATTTGGAATAATATGTCCTATAGTATTAACGTCGCGCGTTAGTTTTCATCTTTCTATTATCCTTTTTTTATTAAATGAAAGCGAAAACTTTGTTATTCCAAATACATTTATTTCACCAAGCAAATTTCACCAAGTTTCGCCTGACACTATCATTTATATATCTTGCATCATCATCGGTGGTTTAGTCCGTCTTGTAATTGAAGAAGTCTCAGGACGGTTGGAGAATTGCTAGAATGGGAATGAAAGTAAAAGGAGGAAGGGTGAAAGGAAAACGCGGCGATGCATCAGCCTACTCTTTCGAGATACGTCAAGGGGTCAATTACTTAATGTCCCAAACGACGGGCGGTGTAATGAACTTGAAATGCTATCCACGTGGCATCTAATAATGATTCCAATGAATTATAATTGGCTCATTTCATAAGAATGAAAACGTGGCTCGACTCCGGACCCCTAAATGAAGGACGACAACACCTACCAGTAACGTCTAGCATCCTCATTTTCGTCGCTAGTGTTCGTTTTGCCTTTCGTTTTATCACTGATGTCACTTCTAAATTTCTCCTGCTGTTTGCATTCCACCTCGTTCTCTTTTTCCTTCTCTCCCAATCTCCTTCCTTTATCCCCGCTGCTACTTCCTCCTCTTTTAGAATGTAGCCTCATTACATGTGTCCCACGCATCCGTATCTAATATTCCGAAGGATGTAGTTTTGTCGGGCTTTTCACCGGGTTAATTCTTAACTGAGGCTCATGGCATACGGTCAACAAAATCTGGACGCCGGTCATTTAGAGGATGAAATTCGCGCGAAGAACAAAATTAAACGTACCAATCAGAAAACTCCTAAATGGTTGAACCCACACTGGTTGAACACCCAGCAAACCAATTCTTCTGCCTGAGGAAGATGAGTGACTTGGTCCTCGAAACGTCGGCTATGGAAAGTTTAAACTGGTTCAGAGCCCGACAAGATTACATGCAGTTAATCCACCGGAAGTCTTATGATCTCCCATAAATATACCCGAATAGGCACCATATATGAGGTGCCAAACTTCTCCCATTACGGACACTGGCAGCTCACATAAACCTCACTAACCGTAGGACAAGCTGCTTTTTAAAAAAGTTAAATCGAACTCCTGCCCTCTTTCATTTCTTCTCTCCACGTGGAATGTAGCCCTCAAATTTACCGCAGCGGTGTTAGACTTTAAGCTCTCTGCGCCGCAAGATATCTGCCGGAACAATGGAGCACGTATCCGAATTAGGGATGAAGGCGCTGGTTTGGATTTGATGTAAACGTGAGCAGAATCGTCTCCCTGCGGAAAACGCATTGCAGGAACATAAGACGTAATTACATTATTATTCACTGCGTGTGTAGCTTGAACTTTTGCGTGGAAGACGTTCTATTCTCTTGTCCCTGTCTGGAAGGGTGTGGTTGTCTTTACCGTCCTAGAAAATAAATCTGCGAGCTTAAACTGTGAATTCTTCCCGACTTTCGTACTGTGCCAAGTGTCGTAGTGACAAGGTCTCTCTCGAAAGTGTCTAAGTTCCCCAGAGAATCAGTTTTCCATCAACGGATGTTTTATCAGATGATATTACCGTATTTATGGCTGCGATTCAGCCCATATTGAGGAAAATGTAATGATAGTTTTGATTGTTATATAATGACTCGATGAAAACTAAGAGAGTTTTTTGTACGTACTTTTTTGATTTCCATAATAAAAATCGATTTTTTTTGTCTCTGTATATAGAATGGGAGTAATGTTTTTTTGGTATCTCTTGCTTCACGGTTTGGGCAAGATGTTCATAAGGAATCGCTTAAATGGGAAAATAAATTAAGCTGGGAGTATTAAACTCCATGAAAGAAAGAAGCTGGATAATGAGGCAATAGTAGACATTTCAAATAAAAGATAGAGGAATAGATAATGTGATGACCATAATAAGGAAATCTTACTGGAAAACGAAATTTTGTTGTAAGAAGCGTTGAAAAAGTCAAATAAAACTACCTTTGGCTGGTAGGATACTAGTAACTATAATTATAGGAGTGGTTTTACTCTTTTTTTAATCCCCTTTAAGATTTAACCCTTCTGCCCTTTATTGTTACATGACTCGCGTATCTGGTCTCATGGCTACTGTAGTAAATTTTCAATTTCTTCATTCAATTCATGAATGGTAAGGAAATCTCAGGGCATAACTTGCACCTCGCAGTGAACATGATGTCCCTGATTATCTCCTGTCTAATTGATACTGTCCTCTCCAAAAATTATATCTCGTAGGGTTTAACTGATTGCTTTAAATTTAGTTTGTCCTTGATCTTTCGCGAAGTCTTTATCGTTGTATATATCTTTGATCGTCAAAATCAATGTGTATTTATAACAATGGATAACCTAAGGGAAAGAAACTTAAAAACCATTGAGGTCTAATTGTATATTTACCTTGCCTTTGTATACGCATGCATTGTTTTAAACCTATTTTTAATATAATAGCGTGGGGGACAAGGCTGTGGAAGAATCAATTCAGATTTCTATAAAACTCTACCCTAACGGGTATAAGACTAACAACATTTGCTCAGCCTTTTTTTAGATATCTCAAGTTTGCATTACTTGTATCTTTCTTTGTAAGTAAGTCTATATCTCCACGATGTGTGAGCGATAACCTGAAGACTGATTGTGCACTCAGTATTTACGTATTCTCTCCCTCGGTGTTAACGTAACTCATGCCGACGTGACGCATTCAAATTTGCCTCACATTGCCTCAAGTTCTGCAGGATCGTTATCAAAGCTCGGTGAATGGATGATGATTAGGAAAAGAGTTGGGTAGGTTGTTGAGGGACATATACAGTGAGCACACCCGTACCACCATGAGCGTACTACTTGCCTTGGTTTGGAAATCTTGTTTGAGAGTCGAGAGCGGTTAACTTTGTGTCAAGTTTCCGTGGGTTTGCTTACCCGAAAACTAGTTTGCTTGCTTCTTGGATGTTTGAATTAGATTCTCCTGGAGTTTCATGCGATTTGTTTCAACACCTCCCTTAATGCGCGTGAGCTCGTAAATGCGATAAAAGCGGGGAGTAGGTATTCTTTGGGACCGTTGAATATTACCACGAACTAGCTCAAGGTATCACTCGATCCCAAAAAATATCCTTTGTTACTCTTTGGAAATCTGTGGCTCCAGAAAGTGTATGAAAAATTGTCACTCGCAATAGTTAACATCCGGTATCGGTAAAATAATTGTGTACACTATCTGAATTGGCTCGCAATAGCTTATAGGATGGAGGTAGAACGACGTGAAACACATTTCAGTAATATGTTTTTTCTCTTATCACGTAAACAATTCATGAATGGTAAGGAAATCTCAGGCCATAACTTCCTTTCAATCCGCTTACATCTCCAAATTCATAGAAGGGGTTATTATGTCCCGTAATGTTTTCTTGCAGAGTACTTTTGGATAGATATGGTGTACACTTAGTCCTTTATGATCCAGGAGTTTTTTATGTTTCTCCCTTCAATCAACGTTCTTGCTTTCATTATTCCATATGCTGCAAGCGTTATTGTTCTTTACGCTTATTTCTAGGATTAGTGCAGTGCCTGCTTTCATTGTTCAGCATCTCTTGAAGTCAATCAGGAATTTATTTTTATTCCTGTTTGTGCTTCCAATTATCGAATCATCCTAGTAGTCAAAACTAAGCCCGGACATTTTTTTATCTGCTAAGAATGTACTTCAGTCTTTTTACGGATGGGAGAGATCGATACCGAATGAGCGAAGGATTTCTTAATTCTAACTTGCGGGTTTTGGGAAATTTCTTTCTTTGACGTGTATCAGTAGTTTCGTAACATATTTAGCTAGTCAAAAACGTGCTTGTGGCCAGAAAATTTATTAAGATCGTTATTTATTTTTTGATTTAGTATTTCTGAACATTTCAAGGGAGATTTTGCTTTCGAAAGTATATTTTTTTTGGAACCACGTAAATTCATGCTCTTGTATCACTCTTCTCACAGTAAGAGTTTATTTCCTTCTGAAAATGAGTTGGTATTATTTTTAACTTCATGTTCTGGTCATTACGCTAGAAAACAAAAACGGCCCAAGTTGCGATTAATTTCGGAAATGCAGTTTGTTTTTGTCCTTCGCTCCTCGGATAAAAAGAGAACCCTTCATCGTTTGGGAGTCGGTGATGAAGTGCCGGTGTTTTAAATTGAATATATCGTTAACATATACACGATCCAGGCTCGCTCTCTCTCTCTCTCTCTTACCCGGCCACAGCGCTGCGAAACTGCAGAAGGCGCTTCTCTTCGAATGACCCCTCTTAATTTGCGGGATAATGGAGGCCATAAAAACCTTTGCTTTATCGGCATCCATTCCCACCAGTCCCAGCAGTAGAGAGACCGCTCCCATTCCCGAAAGAGGAAATTAAAAGTCTAGAGTGTGTTCTCGGTTAAAGGCAGGAAGTCTCTCGGCCGTTCGTTTCCGTGGCCCTTCCTCAGGATGAGTCTGTTCGCCGCAGACCTCGTTCAGAGTGTATCCTTGGTTTCTGCACTCCAGGTAGCGCATGCCCTTTTGGAGTGAAATGTCTCATATCTTGATTTTACGAAAAAATTGAATGCTTGACGGAAAAGTCGCCTCACACTCGATCGGAAATCCCCCCTGAATGAAATCATATTCGCTCCCATAGGTCTCGTTTTTTAACTGCTTGGTTTTGCTTTTTGATTCCGAAATCTGTGCTTTACGATATCTATAAAATCTTCCAGGACGATGTTGGGCCTTGGTTCCTTCTCTCACAGGTATTTGACTTGAGCGTTCTTCTACGCGGCTTTTATTTTTACATCAACTCACGCTGGTATTTCCTTTCCTGCCTTTTCCTGCGCTTGTATTATGCATACATTATCTATCCCCTCACCGCGCTCCATCATAATGGAATCAAAGCTATTGAGCTAATATTTGTTTTTAATAGTCTCGGAAACGGAACACAGGAAGCCATTCGTTCATTAAGAATGGGGTTTATGTATTGGATTTGAAATTCCAATACATATAAGGAAATTTCTCACCGCAATTGATAGGCTATAAAATATATAAAAAAGGATGTACCGATCGTTTATCTTCATGAATGTGAATGTCTATGGTAATTATGACTACATTTTATTTTCTTTTTAAAATTTGGTTTTCAACTATTAAAATTTCGACTATTTTCCCTATGGAATTTGACTCAGAATAATAATTTTGGTAATATGTCATTTATCTTTTCCCAAATGTGTGGTTCATGATTCTATGGTATTTATGGCGAAACAATTATTGACTGGCGCAGTTCGAGTTTTAGGGAATGGATAAAGTATATATCGCCAGAGACCGTATCACTTATCAGTGATTGCACACGAACTTATCCTACACAGGCAGCTTATAAATTTTACTTCGTCATTGTGATTTCCTGGTGCGCAAATTATTGCATTCAGTAAACTTATGTATCATTGTAAACCTGAATAAATTTAGGTTAAAACATAAGTCATACAAGAATTTATGAAATTATTCTGTGAATTTGTTTTAAAATAATTTCCACCCGCTCTCCGTCTCGTCTTTGTCCAAAATCTCTTTCCTTCGAATAATGTGTTGAAGTAACTGAGTAATTTTTGTTATATACTTATTTTTATCCTGATTTCAAACTACATGTTTGAGCATATTTGTGGGATCCAATCTAATTATTTTGTGCCTCTTTGCCGAATTTTGTAAGATGAGGCACAATTGATCATATGCATAGTGTTACTAACTAGAGGATCGTTAGTATTGATTCAGTATCTACGTAATAAAGCTAAAAATGGCGCATAAATTGCTATTCCTCTCTAATAATTTGTTTGGTAGTGGTATTCGCAAATGCTAAGATGAGCGAAAAAAAACCTAAACTTTCTTGCATGCAACTACATTTAATAGGATGCCATTATCATGAGTCCACATTGCAGGAGAGGAAAAAACGAGTTACATTCTGCACAATATAGTGTGATGCACTTACTTTTTCTTTCCTGCAGTATGGATACAAAACGCAGTCGCTATGTATAATCGCACGCTAAAAACTGATAAACCTTGGAAGATGCTTTCAGAAATAAAAATCCATTGCCGTTGTCAAGGTACCTTGATTGATGCCAAAATTTGAATACCTCTTATTAGTCATTTATTTTCACGATTAATAGCAACATACGCGCATCTTGCTGACAATAATCATTACTCAAGTTACCTTGATAATGACATTGAATGTCGAATCTATGTTCGGAAAAAATAAATTGTGGAACGTACAGAGTTATAATTATTTTCTTGAGAATTAGTTCCATAAATCAAGCCTGCAACTTTAAAATGTATGAAATTTTAAAGTTTGTTGGAACAAGGCATTTTGTATGCAGCATGTGAATTGGTTAAGGTTTTTCTTCTCCTGAAATTAGTAGTTATTCCTTATTACTGCCCTAAATCCGACTGAGGAAGGCCTAAAAGGAATGTATGTACGTTCGCACGTATAGATGTTCAAGGTCGGTCGTCTTCACTTCCGTCAATGGAAAGAGGAAATGGGAATGCAGTCTCGCGATTCTCGGTGTCCTCCCGTATCATTCCGCCTTCCTCCATTACCGCCCGTCACTTCTTCTTTCTTTTCCCCCCTTCCCCTCCCCCCAATCTCCGTCCTCATCCATATTCAATCCGCACTCCCTATCACGCGACCGCCGAATTCCCCGCTTCCTCTCTTGCCGCACAGGGCGAGGAATTAGCCTCCCCGGCGCGTCGACGGAGTCGCAGGCACCTGAGCATTCCAAGCCTGCCACCAAGATACCTGTGCGAAACGTTTTCACATACTCTCTCTTAAAAAAAAACAATGACTCACTATATTGTAGAATCTTTGGAATGAACTAGTCAGGGAAGGATATATACAAAATATCAAAGGCAGTTTATTAATGTGAACGTATTTGCAGTTTACAGTATCTATTATTAGTTATGTATGCACACAACATCAACATACATTATTATTAGTTATGTATTTACATATACTATGATTAATTATGTATTTACGCGATAAAAATCAACATACATGTCTCCTGCAGACAAAAATCCTCCCTTCGTTGTTTGTTACGTCTCATCGGTGCTGTTCTTGTTTCGTCAAACTTTTTTCTTAAGAGTTTTTACTTAAATTTTAAGAAAAGGATGTGCTTTAACATAAACTTAGCATACGATTTTAGAAGTCACGTTAAACCTCTCTCCCCAAGAAAATGATTCACTATTTTGTTGAATCGTAGAAATGAACTGTTCAGGGGACTATATACGCAAAATATCAAAAGCAGTTAATTAATGTGAACGTATTGCAGTTCTTAAACTCGGTTCGCCCTATCAATTATCCTATCTCTATGTCTTTGATGAGTTACTGTTTTTCTAGTTTTTCCAGTCCTCCTGTTGTACTTTCTGTTTTAAAGCAGCATCTTTAATTATAGGTACGATTGTTCATTGAAATTAATCTTATTGCTTTGTTATATCTTCTTAGTCATGTTTAGTTACTACTTATGTGACGAGGGCGAGTTTTTCATGAGTAACCTTATCTGTTCTTCCCTGATTTATGTCACAGGAATGATGCCAAGGGGTGTTCGAAAGTGGTAGATTTTTTCTGATTTGCAAAATAGGAAATCTCTAGGTCTGGAAGCTACGTTTCGTATTACGACATCGCTGTTCCAAAATTACTCAATTGTACGCTTGTTGTCAATTATGGTTTACTTCGCATATTAGTGCATGTTGTACAAATAGTACCATGACGACAGTTTATCTTAATAAGTGAAAAAATATGCTCGATTAATGCCTGTTGACCGATTTATACCTTTTCAATTTAGTTTCAATGTTTAAAACGTGCTATTATGTATAGTGTATTATGAAAGATACTGTCAATATTTCACTGATTAAAGTGAACTTATACTACGATTTTAGGTGATATAATTTCAATTAAATCCGTTTTAGGGTTATTTTAGGATTTTGAGAAAAGACAAATAGTTACATATTTGATTTTTGATTATAATTCCGCACTATTTAGTTACCACGATATCTCTAATACACTGTTTCTATATCTCTAATACACTGTCTCTATATCTCTAATACACTGTTTCTTTAATTTGATCCAAATTGCAGTTGCAACAGTGAATACCACTGTATACAGTTCTTAGGCTGACCCTGCGTCGGATATGGATGGAATATTGCATGGAAAGTATACCCCAAAAACCTGATCGATGATCAGGTGATGGGTGATGCAGGAAGCGTTATCTGCCGCTCATGAAGCGGGCCTCTCAAGGTTCATGGTGTGAGCGCCTGATGTTCGACGCGAAGTGCAAATGCGGTGGCATCACTGTAGTCTCACGATAGAGACACATCTGTCAGGAAACGATTCGTACGCGGAACTCATTGCAGAGTTGGATTACAACGGGAGGCGATTCTAATAGTTTGAGTGAGGTTGAGCGAACGTGAAACCTGTTCCCTCGCGATTTTAATGGTGGTCAGGTTACAACGAGTTGCCGCGTTGTGTGCCTTTGTCGGCAAAATCAACATTTGTGGAATGTAGGCTTCCAAAATCGATGATACCAATTGACGCGAATTCCTGAATGTACGTAAAGGGCGCTCACATTAACGCACACCTAAGTTTTCACTTGCAAAATAAGAGCCTCCTATATACGATACGTACGATACGATATCTACGATATACTACGCACATCGTATTGGGAGAATGGTATTTTGCGATGATATCTGGTAATGGTCATCTGACAATCAGCGTTTCAAATAAACATCGCGCAAGAGGCAAGAATGCTTCTGGATAAGCCTCCCCGCTTTCCTTTACCTTACTATTCAGACCTGGTATTTTAACGGTAGCAGGCCTATTTTAATAATAATAGAATGTAATAATTTCAAATACATGCCTTTAACTACCTATTCATAGTACGCACGCAGCGTTTCTGATGTATTTTTGAGGAAAAAATGAGAACTATAAAGTAATAGAATTGTAGTAATAGCGGCGAATGATTTTGAAAAAAAAATGTAATTCGAAATAATAGAAATTTGTGTATCCAGCTAATCATTACGTAGCCTGTCGAAGGATCTGTACTAGAAGTACCTCGGAAACATTCGATCTTGCTTCTCAGCCGCTTTCATCTCTGGACGACGCCATAGGACACTGTCACAAATTCGCATTTATTTACGTCCGTATGCTCATCTTGTGTGTAACAGGAAACGAAGGTCGTGGTTAGTTTATTGTTTTTATCTCCTCGTATTTTCTATTTTCGTGATATTCGACGTCTTAATGTTTTTTTGAAGGTTAAAACCATTTCTGTTTGCTACATTAGAGATCACCTGTTTCATTTACGCGTGGCTGGCTTCAAATTAGCCCAGGCCCAGGCACAAATAAAAAAAACAAAGTAATACAAAACGATATGGTTTGAAACATAGCTGGCGCCAGATAGTTCCACTCCAATAAATCCCTTCCCAATGAACTTGGCATACATTACCTATATCACAGAAACCATAAGTAGTAAGTGAATTCATTTTAAAAGATATATGGATATACATGCCAACCCACTTTTGCAACTTACGGAAACTCGATATAGATGAAAGATTAATCACCATCATCGGTCAGCAATCCTAAGATTGATTTAATGCAGCTCTCCACTCGATTCCCCTATCGCCTAACCTCTTTATATTGATGTTTTTCTTCACTTTCACATCCTTTACATCTTGTTCCATACATCTCATTCGAGGCCTACCTTTTCCATTCTTTCCGTCCACTTTTCCCTCAACGATTGTCTTCATCAGTCTATCATGTTTTAAGATGTATCCGATTAAGTTGTCCTTTCTTCTATCTAAGTTGTCGACAGAACTCTCTTTTCTCCTAATCTTCTTGAAACTTCTTCGTTAGTCACCCGGTCATTCAGTTTTCTTCATCATTCTTCGGTACATAGTTCCACATTTCGAAGGCTTTCAGCCTTGACTACTCTATTGCTGTTATCGTCTCACTCTCCTTCACCCATAGAACAACAGTAACATAATCATCGCTCTAGTCTCTCAAACATATCCAAGAAATCAAATTCCGCTGAACTTAGCTCCTACTAAGGCAACACCAAACTCAAGGCAGCTCACTGGAAACCACTCCAGAACCAGATTAATTGTCGTAATATATATCAAATATCATTCTCATCAAGCATGCACCAAGTTAATAAAACAACGCTACTCAGTCAAAAAACATTACATCCACACCTTTTATAATAAATCATTCATGAATCACTAACAGCAATCAAGGAGAATATTAAAAATGACTAGGAAGAACTCATATTACTCAAACATCGAACGTTCAACAAAAATCTAGTCCGAACAAACACTCTCTAAAACACAATTTCCACCCTCAACAGTTTCACCATTTGGGCGAAAATGCTGAAGAGAAAAAAAACCCTAATGCCAGCATTGCCCTTGTAGAAAAACCTGCGTCTACGGTTGTGGGTACATAATGTCCAAGGAGTGCTACTTCAAGGTTGAAAAGTTGGTTGTCACCTTGTGTGTACCTGTGAAAATTAAATTAGTTTCTATTAAGACTGCTGGAAATTTTCACCCCGGTAATTAACAGAGCGAGCAATGTAATTTGTGATTATTGAAAAAATTAGGTTGAGCTCATGAAATATCCGTTATGACATATCTAGGAACGTGATTTGAGTTTTCTTTCTCTCTCTTTTCGGGTAGTACAAACAGTGCCAACCTGCCATAAGCCTGTACTTAATTACAGGGGCACGATTTTTCAGTTTTTGTCTCGCTACTAAACAGTGGGGCACTTATCCTCGAAGTCATCACTACTGTTTTTAGCGGTAAATTTTCCCTTGCTGCCGGAAAATATGTTTACAAATATTCGCTATGGTGTTTTTTATTGATTTCGTCCTTTCCCAGAAGGCTTGATATGCCTATCGTTTTGTTGATGACAGTAATGATCCTTAATTCTCGGATATTTAATGTTAGAACATAATCTTTTTTACTATCCATTGTTAAATGATCGATTTTGTAATAATCATGTTCACTATTTTACGAGCCATTTTCTCTTATAAGTTAATATTATATGTGTGCACGATTCCCTAAGCACTGGCTCTGCGTAGTAGCTGTAGATTAGTTTTTCTGAAATCCTCCCGAAGTTATTTCTGGACGATATATACACCATAAAAATTATTTATATTGCTATAATTATGACTGTTAATATAATCGATATTTATAAAAAGTCATAACTATTGTTATTACTACAGCTATGACTTAGAATGGTGAATTCTGTGTAGTCCTCTTTCCCCATAACCCAGCAATCTTCCTTCTCTCGATGCCTTCCATATCCAATTCCTTTCAAAACAGTTTACATCCACCTGTCATGTAGCCAAGGAGGTAGTCGGTAGTGTACTAAATAATTTTGACTTTCATTGCATCCACGCTAACATATTCAACGCCGACGAAGTTCTGCTGTTTGAAAAAATAATGTATTTTCTCGGACGTCTTCTATACTGTCTCTTCCAGTTGTTTGGTTTAACCGTTTTGGATGCTTCTGTGATCTCGAGTTTATCACAAATGTCATAGAAAGAGGATACAATTCAATGTACGGTTGATGGAAGATGCCTTGATACTTCTTTAATCACGAGCCTTATGGCATTACAGCGGGTTGTGTCGTAAACTGTAAGCTGCATCTTTTTTCGCATTTTAGATACTTGCCGAAGAAAAGGCACTCTTTCATAGGATTTGCGATCATTTTCCGTAGCCGCTTATCGTAATTCGTTTACCATATAAGGTTTGTTAACATATAATCGGACGAATATAAGGCAAGACCTGTAAGTGCGCCGTTTGCCTAATATCTTTAGCATACGTTTTAGACCGTCTAATGACTTTCCACGAAGTTCACGGAAAATCCACTAGGGGTGCTTCCACTAACTTCGGTTATCCGCCTCACCTAACTGAACGAATGAATACTTCATTCACCACCAGCTTCATGCGTCTATGTAACAACCTCCCGGTAGAATTAAAAAAGATACACCATTACATAGACTTTCGCAAAAGATTATTTCGCCGCATGCTGTCGTCACAGAGTTTAAATTAAGGGGATGGACCTCTAATGACAATTTAACAGTATAATTCAATTGTCCTTCTAATTCATCTTTTTCAATTCCGTGTCACTTTTTCCTTTGTAGAGTCACAGATTCTTTCAAGATGATTTAAGCGATTGTAAAAAAATGTATGTATACGGCTCTACAAAAAGGTTTAACTGTCTGATTTTAGAGTAGAGATTTTAACTGTCCATGACAAAGGTGTAAATCTGGATTTTTTATAAAATTTTGAGATTGTATCTGCTTCCAATGCTTTGGCACCAAAATTGTTTCATGAAATTGTACCCTTCAACCTATCCCCATTGTATCACGTTTCCGTCCTCCCGTTAAAAAGCATTGTCATCCTGACCTTCAACACATTACTTATCCTTCTTTACCATGCCATCTAACCTTCCCCAAGCGTTACCGTAGTTTCTCCCTCATTTGGAGTATGTATAAGGGCTTGCCACCGTGTAAATATCAGAATACCCTTGACAATGACACGGGAGTGTCGAAACCGGTAGGGTTTCTCAATAAAAGTGTGAAAAATACAAAGTTAAGTTTTTCTTACACTATGTCACTTTTTCATAAAGTATCGCCTTATTCTATGTAATTTAACTCTTTTTTGTTAACTGTTAAATTATCGAACTCTATCTTAATGAACCCTGGGCTAGGGGCAGAGGGGGCCCTATGGCTATATCTAGCCCAGGATAAATAAAGGAATAAATAAATAACATTAATAGGTACGTACAATCGTGTACGAATAGTCTTACTCCGGTTAGACTTTTACATGAAAGGTCTTGAAATAAAATTGGCTATAGAATTGGGTGGAGAGAAATAATTAGAAATATATATTTAACTATATATATTTCTAATTCTTCTTCTAACTAATATAATTTCTAATACTCTAAATTATATAACTTCGGTTACTATGATTATGAAGCTCTGACGTTGAAACCGCGGTCGGTAAATGAAATAGTGTGGAATATACCAAGTATTCTTTTTAATCTCATCATTACTGCAGTACTTTACAATGATTAAAACTGCCCATACGTTTCATGCTGAACCTTATCTTCGCTCGCCAACGAACTTGGCAGGCGAAATCCCTCGTAGATCGAATTTTCCGTCCGGGTGCTAGGCGAAAGAGCGCCTTCTATCGGTGTCCTATTCAATTGTTCGCGAGGACTCTTTATCTCGACCCTTCCTTTATCAGTCCAAATTGGAACGGGACGTGTTCGTAAACCTCGGTCGTGTGTGGCTATGAACCTTACCCACTTTTCCGATTTCCCGCCCAATTTTTATCCGACCGCAGTTCTTTCCGTCGATTCCCGGATTCGTTTTGAGAAAAAACGCAAATTGCGGCACATGTTTCGATTGATTGTGCGTCAATGTACGAACCTATCTTCAGCTAGGTAAAATAGGAAAATTCAAGGATGGCATGTTCTCATCCCGCTGAAAATGCACAACAGCAGAATTTCTGCTGAGAATAAATCATTTGCCTCAACTTGAAAAACTCGAACTTGAAATATTATCCTCAGGTAACATTGGCCTTTTCTAGTTAAGGGAAGGCTTGTTTCTGGAAAAATCCAATTGCAGTAGACACCGGTATGTCCACCACCCACCACCATGTTCCAGATATTTGCTTATGTCCCTGTCCTTTCTCGCGCCCAAAATAGGCAATCTTTTTGGCATATTAAAGTAAGAAAATTATGTAGAAAAATCCACTCTCTTCGCTTTATTGTTCCACAGGCAACTCCCTGTCTTTAACCAAATGGCGGGATGACGCTGATATCCCTTGCCTTTCATGAGCTGTCATAGTCTCATTTATGTCTTCAGAGGTCTAGTACCACGGTTGAGTTTTCCTTTACCGGGAATATCAATGCTACCGAGCTACAAAATTACTACGTTCTTGAATCCACCCCAGGGACTGACGACGCCTCGATAAATGTCAGGGTTTTTTTCGTGGAATGTGACTCAGTAGAAGGCAAAAAAATAAGTTCGCAGTGCGGCAGTGAACGGGGACTATGGGCAGAATCCTCATCAACCGACATATGTTTCTAGTCATGCTTTGTATAATCACTGAGAACGTGATACTGATCCTTGTTATCTAAACCTAACGCCTGTACATTCAAATGGAATTTAGTACATGATTGGGAAAAGTACTCAACGGTGTTAAGGAACTATAATTATCTAAGTATTGATAGCTTATGTTTAATATTACTCAGGGATCAGTTGATGCATACATAAGAACATACTTACGAGCCAAGGACTCTGGAGGATTTAGAAGGTTCGTGTTCTTCGAGGATATTATTTATATTATATAATAAAAAAATCCAATATCAGGGTCCGCCCCAGGACTGACAAAAAACGGATTGCCATTCACTTTTGTTTGATTTATTCTTGCCCGTTTTGACGTGGTTGAGCTACAGTAACTATCGTAACAGCAATAAACGGAGAATAGAATGATAATTTTGGGTTTATATTCCATTTGTAACGTTCGTGTTTCCTGTGTGTTTAAATGCGTTTGATAATAAAATGTGCTCTTATCTTCGAGTTGGATGCTTTGAGATGATCTTTTTCCTTTCGCATATACATTAACGTATCCACTGATTAAGCGAATTGTGAAGTAAATGGTTTGAAGAAGGGAGGTAATAATTGCCCGACATTCTCTTAAATTTTTCTTCCAAGTCCAGTGACAGTTGAGTTACGACTCACCGAATGAAAAATGAAAAGGGAGGAAAAAGGTTTTTCTCCAAGGGAAGGACCACTTTAGGTTATCTTTAAGCCTCCCTCTTTTTGATTTATGAAAACATCCTTCTTTTTTTTAATTTTCTCGAATTTTCTTGTATCTTACATTTTGAAAGGGGTTAACTGCCATGATAGACTGAAGCATCTATCTTGCTATTAATCTCGCCCTTGAGGGCGCATCATCTTCAAAAAATAAGGTTCCGATGGAATATAATTTTTGCATAGCCGTCAAAATGGGTTTAAAGTACTTATCATTAGAATCTAATATTTTGAAATTGAACTCTAATTCCGTTATTTAGCATAAGATTATCATCTGGTAATACTCTCTAATATTCATCTACAATTCTTGACATAATTATTTAATTTTATAAATAAATACTTTGTCTACCAGCAATGAAAACCGGTAAAGAGACAGGTAAAATTTTAAAATATTTTTGGCAAATTTAATATACCAATTTGGCCGTGATTATTCGTACAATATCTTTGAATAAAGAAATAAATCACATGATTCCTGAAACTATAAGTAGAAAATTGCTGTATTTATATCAGAAAACGGGCTGAATGATATACCTGATGAGGTAATATATGTTCTTAAGTCATTTAGCTGATTCTAGAGGAAGATTTTCCTGGTTTTGAGTGACTAATGCAAAAATGCTACGTTGGATTGTTAAAGTAAATTTTCCGTTTTCATTACTCAGCTCGCAACATCTTTTTCGATAAAAGTAACTTTAGTGCGAGCGTCACCCATGGGAAAATACTGTAACTTTTTATTAAGATTGATGTATGCGAGAAAAATCCCCATTTTTTTAGAAATGACCAAATTCTGTGAAAAATAGTGAATCTATCCCCTTGCAAATTCCTGACCAAATATTTTGTGGATTTTTTTCTAAATATTCTGAATTTTATCTGGTTTATTATGTTTTATCTGGAAGGGCATATTTTATTTCTTGAATTTCCAATATAGTAGTTCTTTGCAAAGATGTTTAGGTTCAAAATAGCATCTGAATATCTCTATTTACATTTGAATCTTGACTTTTTTGTTGGTTTTCTCTGTTATTCATACTCAAGATTCACCTCTCCAGCATAAGGAATAATCCTGTTTTTGTTCCTGTATGAGTTGAAGACTTGAGCCTTGAAAATTTGGTATTTACCCTTGAAAACCTTATAAGGACCTGGTATTTTTTTTCAAATTTGGTGGAACCTTGTAAATAATTTTATTGATAACTCTTGGCTTTCTTTCTTACCGGCATTTCCCCCAAATGTGTATCAGTTATTTTTTTATGTATCGCTCTAGTTATCTCCCCAAACACTTAATTTTTATTCAATCAAATACGCATATCACTTATATTCCCCAGTTTGTCGTTAGCAGTATGTTTATTTATGATGAATTTCAACGTGGCCCTAACATTCTGTGTCATAGTGAAAGTAATCACCTGCAATGGATCATTCTATCCCTATGATAACTCTGCTTTGCAAGTATTTCGTGTATGATGACGTGGAGATTCACGAACCCAATTGACGCCAAGCTTGAGCCAGTAAACTGTGCTCAACATGTTAAAATTTTTTTCTGGAATTTTCTTTTTCTCCCAGGGTATTTGTGTAATTTATTCGGGTTTTTCCTTACCGTATCCTTTCTCCCGTGTACTACCTTTCGTTGAGCCACTGTACTTTGAACATTTTCTCTTTGATTTAATACCGGGAATTGTCAATCTTTGTATTAACTCCCCGTTTCGAGTTTAATCGGAAATTCTCGTTCTAGCACTTACACTCTTGGTCATAAAATCGCGTCGTCGGTGGTTGAAGCGATTTCAGGTCCAAGATTGAACAGGTTGACAAACGTTAACGTGGGGTTGATAGCATGAGCTGCAAGAATGAGACGTTACCATTACGCATTTGAGATCTTTCGATAATTTTGATGTCGATGGGGGGAATTTTTCTTTACTAATCCATATTTTCTTTTTTGCAGGTAAGAAATTTGACATGGGTCCAAGAGTCATGCGATAGCAAATCATAAGGAGTGGTGAGTAACGCTAAATTTCCTGATAGTGTGGCGAGATTTCACAGATTTTCCTATGCGGATTTTAATTCCGTTTCCCTATGCTTTCTGGTATATCAATGCATAACTATAGTGGTAAAATTTAAATTAACTCTGAATATTTTATTTAAGTTTTTGCAAAGTACTGACCTATTTTCCTTACAGTTCAATACCTATGCAAAAAATTGTCGCATAGGTGCCATAAGTTAGTTAGTTGTAACCGCGACATCTTTTCTTTTTCATCTGCCCACTCTT
The DNA here is from genome assembly GCA_933228895.1 of Platycnemis pennipes. NCBI lineage: Eukaryota > Metazoa > Arthropoda > Insecta > Odonata > Platycnemididae > Platycnemis > Platycnemis pennipes. The sequence continues at coordinate 85,432,899 of OW121854.1, read as the reverse complement.
AAATTCTGTAATATATTCGTTAACTTTCTCCCCTCTCTCTTATCAACTTGTCTAAACGCTGTCTCCAAATGAAAAATACATACAGTACTCTAAATTTCTCTCTGCATAATACTCCCGTACGGCAGTTCATCATGGGGTTGCTCATGAGCCGATCCTTAAAATTTTCTTATAAATCTTATCGTTCGGGTATCAATTTTGTCTCTGATTTACTTGTTACGTAGTATCGATACGCATTTATCATACTACCTTTGAGGAGAGTACATACACATCCAACCGTCCGACCTCTGTCCGAAATAAGTCTTTTTCGAACGATACTGGAAAATTAAATTTCACCCGCAAAAATCTTTTTAAATTAGATCATTTTGACTTTATTCTCGAAAGCGTGTTATTTAACTTCCCCGTGTGTGTTCTTACGAGATGATCTCGATCCCACCAATGCCTGGACTGAGCGAAATTCTGCAAAGTGCCCTAGGGTTTAACTACGTCGTTGGCGGGCGGTTTCTACCTGTCGCCCGCCTTCCCTTTTCATTGCTCTGTCGAGGGTTTTTACCGCCCCTTAAACGACGGACTCCTGATGCGTCGGCTCTTCGTGGTGCGAGTAAGATTCTGCTGTGCCCTTGGAAGGTCCTCTTCGCGTTAAACTAAACGATCCGCCGACCTAAGTGTGAAAGCCCTCTCCAACAAATTGACTTTCTCCCCCTCCTCCGTTGCGTCCAACCTCTTCTTTGGGTACACTCTCCTCTTCTCTCCATCCCTTCCCCCTGCTCCGTGTTCCTTCGGGGGGGCTCCACTTTGACGAGTTTTGTCCAAACCTTTTCGACCCTTGAACGAGCCGCGTCACAGTCCTCTCGAGGTCGTCTCTTCGCGGGTCGCACGGTGGAAAGTGGCTTCTACGGGTGGAGTTGTGACCCTCTTCCCTCCCTCAAGCGCCCCCTTCTTCACCCTTGCTCAGTACCGCTGAATCTATCGATTTCCTTCCTCAAAAACGTTCACTTCATACGTACAGTTATGCTTACTGTAACGAAAACATTTCATTCCAGAATAACATCTGGGGGCGATTCTGTAAAGTTGAATTCCAGATTTCAACGTAACAACTATATGGAATTAGCGTCGTAGTTCGTAGTATAATACTTGCTTTCTTGATGGCGCGGCGGTCGTCATGGGTCACGGCGATGGATTCAGGTCATTATGCGGATCATTTCGTTTATAATCGTTCGCCACACATGTATTGGCGAGCAGGCGCTGCGATAGTTTTGGACGGCTGTCGTAGCTGCGGTAGTAGCAGACGACGTGTTTATATTTTCGCGTGGAACTCTAGGTGGAACGCATACTATTGTAGCTAATGATTAATCCTTTCCGGTCACCGGCGGTGAAAGATGGGTGGCGAATAGTTCTCGGGGAGACACAGCTCTCCAAATGAGCCTGAGCTGGATTCCTTTCGACTCTACAGAATCGCCTCCCTGGTATCCGGAATATTCGTTATCCGAAACGTGATTTCGTGTATGTTTCTTTATAGAAAATCGTTTAATTCCTTCTGTTTGCTCTGTATAGTTTTAAAAATTAAGATTTATGAAATATCGAAAAGTTCACCGAAAAGGGAGAAAACTCGTCATAGATTTAATGATTATACACCCGGTGAACGGGGACATGTTCCGTTTCAGGTACCAATCGTATATACGTGCCAAGTGAGCCGGAACGCCTTTTTTACGCTTTGTTTTACGCTTTCTAGTGCAATTGAAAGTATGCGCACGGCGCGCCGCGGCGTGTTTACTCTTTTTTTCCGAAAATTTTCAAATGTTTATGTGTTGGCGAGCTAACCAATGAAAACATTCGTCTGCGGAATCCATGCAATGAAACCCAAAAAACGGGAAAAATTTCGTTCTCCGAATAACTTTATTTTTTTTTTAAACAAATAGGGTCAGAATAATTCTGAAACAAGGAATCCGGAAATCGGTGCTGGTGAGGCAGTTTAAACGTTTTGGGTATTGTGTTGGAGAAAAAGGGTGCTTGTGCACCTGCGAAGTTTGATGGAGAATATCCTCGTCGATTATTTGTTCGAGATGAAGGCAGGGTCGTTTAGTAGGGACTTGAAAAGAAGGCGTCTGGAATGCCACTTAATTGTAAGACATTGTGTGTGGCGCCTAAATAACGCCTCTAAGATAGAGGATGAATGTAGGCTAACGACTGTTGGAATGTAGTTGTCAAGGAAATTGGAGGAGGTATAGTGTGTGGAAAGGAATACGCGAGGAATTGCGGGGGATGGTAGAAGAGGATAGGATATTTACTGAAGAAATTGTGAGATGATTGGAAAGAGATGGTAACGGGAGTAACGGGATAGAGATGCTTGGAGTACCGGGCGGGGATGTTTCGAAGGACATGATAATGGAATAATGATTCATAAGCGGGGTAGAGGGAAGAGAAGATCAGGCAGTATGGATTAATGAATAGTATAGAGTATGCGGTAGTGAAGAACAGCATGATTTGAAAGATTCCGTAGAAGTATATTCTGTCCATTTGCACCCTATCTTATCCGGTGGAGTAATAATAACAATTTAATTCGGAATTTCTATTTTTCCGGTATGCCGGAATAAGATTCACCATCGTTAGATCAATTTTTAAAAAATCATCGAAAATGAGCCTATTTTCCTGCTCTTCGGAGAAATAGAGCTATGATATAGCCAATTACGTTGTAATTTGTAATGAAATTCTATCTATAGGCAATCATCTCGGTGTGCTTCTTTCGAGATTGTTGGTAGTATTTACAATTTTTTTGGAATTGCGATTGAAAAACTTCCCTATTTTATCTTTCTCGCTCGTACTCTTATATTGGCTAGAAATTTTCCCCTTCGCAATCGAAATGGATTGGAACCGCGGACTCTCCATTCGAGTTAGTGATTTCTCTTGCCTTAGTAAGCCTCGGACCGTAATCCGACGGAATTGGTTCCCGGAACCTTCCCCACTGGTCGTAGATAATCCCTTGCTGTCTCCTGAGGAGCTGTATGATAGAACGTCGGGAAAGTGTTCCGACGGTACAGTCAGTGGCTGAAACTTGTAATCCAGCGGTGGCCTTCTCTTGAACTCGTGCCTTGTCATTGAGATCTGACTCCCACACGAAAATTGGCACTCCGCGGAGATGCCGAAGTTATTGCCCACTTCTCCCCTTCGGTTCGCTGAAACAGCTTCCCTCACGGAGCGAGGAGGTGGTTGTGGGTTCGGAGAGCTCCCCCACCCGCGACTCGGAAGGATGAGACCCACGCTCCCTCAACTGATGAGGATGCGCTCGGGTGAAAGGTTAAAGGGAGAGGCGTCCTTTCCACAATCGCTTCCTCCGGGCCGGAACTGTGTGGGAGTGTTCATGTGTTCGCGAGTTGTGATGGCAAGTCTTTTGCCGCCGATTAGCGGTGAATATAGTTCCCCCAGAGCGGCTCCGAACAGCGCCGATCCTCGGTTCGCCGGTTGAGCATCCATTGTCTGGCGAATGATTCAGTGCCGCTCCCCGTGGTTTTTGGGCGGACCCGCTCAGCACCGCTGCCCGGCGGGTCTGTGTGGGCTGCCAGATAACTCGGAAAGCCCCGTCTTTCATCGTCGTCATTGATGCCTGGCATGGCGTTTTTGTCTTTCTGTTTGCCGCTTTCGAGAAGAGCATAAGTCTCTTAATACTAGTCTCTTGATTTTCGTTTATTCCCTTCACCGTAAAAAATATAATGTGAAATATTTTTTTGTTTTTATTTTCAACTCTCTGCGCGAGCATATGATCTCATTTCATGCATTGAATCTTTCGAATTGCAAAACCCTAATCTGTGTAATATTCAGGCTTTTTAGCAGTCGGTATCCTTGAGCTGATTCTTCGCTATTGATAACGTTCTAACGTCATGAGATTAAAAGTCGGGTATGAAGTTAACTGATTTATTTTGAACAATTAATTGATTTCGTCTGATAAAATTCCTTTGAATTGATATTTCTGTCAAAAGCAAATCTTTAATGATGATTTGGCGATTTCAAATCTTATAACATATTTACCGTTTCATTTTTTCATTCGCTACAAATAATACCGTCGTCAGTTAAATTGCATATCATGTGCTTAACAATGGAAGGTGTGCATGCAAAATCCATTCAGAAACTTAATGGAGCCCTTAAGTTATTTTTCTTGATATTGGTATTATAATTAAGCTCTGCTTGTCAATTATATTTTGGGGTTCCAGATGTATATTTTGATGGAAAGGGCGTGTATATTATCGTTGGAGTCTACATCACATTGGTCTCCATTCATTGTTGATAAAGGATATGCACTTAAAAAATGATCATAACACCATGGTCCATTTACGTAGTTGAAATATAAGGTTTATATTTACCCGAATTGAGACGGAAATTTCGGATTTATTGACTGTGAAACTTACTGCATCACCGTTTTCCATGCCAATCCAGTAACTTTCTCTGTTAGTCTTCCTATACAAAATGCTTGCTTTAGGTTTTTTTTATATTTTAATACTCCACTACCATTTGAAAACGAATTGTTTCATCTTGGCATGCCATATTTTAGTTGTTTTTCTCGATGATTTATATCAGAATATAGGCACAGAATATACAGATTACTTATTTATATATTTTAGCTGATATTATGGTATCTGCAGTGAGAAAAAACCAGCCAAAATTGCTTTCCTTCGTGCCTTGTCTACTTCACCTCATTGTAAATATATTTATAATTAATAATATAGTATTTATATTTATTCCTATAACGAGATATGACTTTATTAATTAATGTGGCAAATGTCATTTATTTATATCATCATTTTATAAGTTATTTTTAATGGTGAGAGTCACCTAGTTTCCGCGGCACAACGCGCTAAATAAAAATGACCAGAGGAGGTCCGATTTATTTCATTATGACTCCTACAGTAACGCTCCTGTGCGTAGGAAATCACTTAGATTTCGTTTATCGGAAGGTCCTTTGCGAAATCACCCTGTTTAAACCCACCTGTCAGCAGCGCAATCTCCTTTCCCAACGATGCAGGAAATGCTCAGATTGTTGGAAGTGGGGCCTCGCGATCCAAATTTTGACGAGAGCCCGGCTGTCATGACGAAATTGCTTGGACTTGGTTTTTTTTTTAACTTCGAAAGTCATTTCTCCGACTTTCGTGAGATAATGGTGCGGTCCGAGTAGGAAGGGGAGCCTCTTTGATAACGCTCATCACTCTTTTAAGTTGGAGAAGAGTCGAGATGCGAGATGTGAACCTCAGATGAAGGGAGATGTGAAATATTGGGGGCGAGGCCGTAATTTCCCTTAAGTTATTGCCGTATAAAAAAAGGGAGAAGCGATGGTGGGGAAGGTGCCTTAATCACGCAAGGACGAAGGATTCGTGGAAAATGGTGGTGAGGGATGAAGGTTGACGCACAATTTTTTCCTTTTCTTTGCTCTTCCCGACTTTGTTCGAGCACTTTTAAGATGCGCGTTGACCACACTCACCGTGGACATAGCGCAATTGACCCCTTTAGGCGACATTTCTCGTGACCTCACATCGCCCACCCTCACATCCATGAAGTTGCTGCTTTTCAGCCCGGATTCGTGAACCTGATGGAAGGCGAATGATTTTCTCTCTCGATTTCGGCTGAGTAGGGACCAACAGTTCTCCTCGCTCGTCAAAGAAATAGTTTTTACTGAAAAATTAGTCGATATAACTCCACCCCATTGCAATGATTCATCATCATCATCGGTCACAATCCTAGGATTGGTTTGACGCAGCCCTCCACTCGTTTCTTTTATCGGCCAGCCTCTCCATATTGACGTACTTCCTCTCCTTCACATCCTTCATTACTTGCTCCATATATTTCATATGAGACCTGCCTTTTCCAATCTTCCCGTTCACTTTTCCCTCTACGATTGTCTTCATTAGGCCATCGTGTGTTAAGATATGACCGATTAAGTTGTTCCGTCTTATTTTTAGGGTTTTCAGTAGATGTTTTTTCTCCCTTGTCTTCTTAGGGCTTCGTTTGTCACTCGTTCGATCCATTTAACTTCATCATTCTTCGGTAGCACCACATTTAGAAATGCTTCCAAGCTTGACTTCACCGCTCCTGTTATCGTCCATGTTTCGCTGACATGTAGCAAAATGCTTCAAATGTATGTTGTCATTAAATACTTCTTAAGAACAATATTATTGCAGTGATTACATTACAAATGTAAGGCACTTCTGTATGGAATTAGAATTTAGGGTTCTTTACATCTTACAACACCTATTATTACTCAGGATTGATGAAATGAATGAAAAACTTTATAAGTTCTTACATGGATAAAACTTTATTGCCGTCCCTGGGATCGGAATCCGGGTTGGCAATAAAGTCTTATTTATGTGTGGACTTGACGAAGTTTTTCAGTCATTATTGAAATCTCTTCACCAAGTTTTAAACCTAAGTTGTTCAATTAGTTGTTCGAATAACTTACAGAGAACTGAGGTCAGGCTCACTGCCCTGTAGTTCTCTGTTCGTGCCTTATTACCTGATTTATGAGTAGGCACTACATCTGCGGTGAGGCGATCAGACGGTAAACAAGATTGTTAATTGAGATACTGTATAAATATTGTAAGTATCTTGATATCTAAAATCCACCCAAGTGCCAGCACTCGTGTCGTAATAATAATGGGCCCATAAGACTTTTTATTATGAAGTTTCCTGATTTTAAGCATTGCATCCATTGCACTAATTGTAGAAGGCGGGCATCCGCTTAGGCAAGTCATATCTCCCTAGAAAGGATGTTGAAAATACTTGAAACGTAATAGTTAAAGAGAAACATGAGGAAGATTATTGACGCTGCTGTAACGAAATATGGATTCGGTTTCATGCAATGCTTGGTGCGGAGCCTGCTTATATTGTCATCCATTGGCTAGCACCCCAATGCCTCCCCTATTACCTACATTCTAGTCTCTTTGATAGAAATGATTGGCCCGAAATATCCCTTAAGCGTTTCGTAATTCATGGATTCCCCTAAAATGCCGCTAAAACTTTCAGTCTCAAGCATTCCGTGAAAATATTGTGTGGGGATAAAATTATCTTGCGAAATTCACAAAGTGAGGAAACAGTGCGAGCGGAAAACTCTTTCCACTTGACTTCATGGAATGAAAAAATCTTGGGGAGGGGCTTAAAGGCCAATCATACCCAAGCGCTGTTCTTTTCTCGAACGAGGCCATTCTGTTCCCAGAGTCGCCGTCAAAGCTAGACGTCACCGTGATGCCTCCATTCTTCCCTGAGGAGAACGCCCTTCCAGCGGCCTGACGTCCTTGGCCTTCCTTGATGAAAATCCGGAATGGAGAGCGCGAGTGTGTGATGGAGGAGAAAGGTATGCGTCGGGAAGAGTCATGCCGTTCCCGAAATTTAAGGGGTTCCCAGCGTTGCCGAGGGAGATGCGCCGCGCGGAAATGGCTGGGCGACCGTGTGATGTCTTGCTACCCGCTCGAAATTTTCCCCTAACCTCTCTCCCTCTCTCGGCAGACCGACGGATTTAATAAGAGGTGTCTGTCCATCAAGTGTCAAAAGGCCTGGCGGATTAACCTAGCCATTCTGAGGGCATTCTTTCTGTGGGGAAAAATCTTTTAAATTCCTTTATTTTGCCCCGTTCGTCAATTTCCAGTCCTAGATTTATTTTCGCCGTGCGTACATATATTTCACTATCATTTTATAAATGAAAGAATCTACATACAGTATAAGAATGACTAAAGATTAATAGGTGAATGGAAGGTATATAAGTAAGGAATGTGGTTTTGAATGTCGTCGTGTGAGGCAGAATTAATAGGATTTTGGATTGGTAAAATAGAGGCTAAAGTATTTTTGGTCGGATGCAGAGACATGCAATGGGTAATAGTGTCAGAGTAAACGTGTACTTAAGGGTACAGCAATGTGGGATGAGCCCTTTCATCGTTAGCCTTGCCAGGTGTAGGAATTTTTCCCTGCTTCGCTTTGCCACCTATGCCTTGATCGGCCAACAATACTTTTTCCGTTGGAGACATATACTCCACTATGCATCCTGGCTATTTTGCTTAAAAGCTGAAGCTGTATATGATCTTGCCAATTCGTTTCGCATCGATTAGCTATTGTTTTAATATCTTGGACCTTCAGTAAAGCTCGTATTTCCTCTTTCCCATCTCAAACGCCCTTGATGCCTCAAACGACCAATGAACCTCATATCTGCTCTCTGCAGAGGTATTAGATGTGTTTTCTTTGGTGCCCAACATTCGGAACCATGCAACAGTAAGGTCACTGCTATAACCTTACATAACCTAATCTGTGTCTCCTTGAACCTAATCTGCTTCTCCTTTAGGGCCTTCTTTCTTAAGGCTCTGCAAATAGCTCCCCGTATTCTTCGGATTATTTTGTCAGTTTCGTGTTCGTCTTCATAAGGAACGTCATATCCTGGATAGTGCTGGATAGTAGTGAGGTACTAGTTCTATCACCTTCAAGATAAGTCTCGTGATAAGTTCTTCTAACATGATTCTAACCGGATGACTGATGAATAAAAATGACTCCGAAGTAGGAGTCTCTCCGCGAGTCGTGGTTCCATAGGTGTAACATATCAAAGTAACTCACGCAATTCGTTTACACTATAAAAATACCCCTTGGCTGTGAGGTATGTCGGTTAAGCTTGGTAGTCTGAAACGTAAGGGTAGTCACTCTCGTTACCCTGAAAGGTCTATGTTATTCTGTTGGGATTTAGGAAGACTTCCGAAAAGGAGGTGTGTGTTATTTCATCAGCGTTATATCATCAGTTCCTTCCACTCTCCACTCGCATTCATGCTTTCTTAAAAATAAACTCTTTATTTCTCAATCTTCACCAACTACCAAAATTTATATCTTCAATCACGGTCCTCTCTTCAAAGCACTAAACGTGAAGGAACGAGGCAATAAGTTTGCGCTAGTTTCGTCCTTTATTCACTTTTACTGCTCAATTCGAATTTTCCCCCACCTATTTTATTCTTTCCAGCTCGCCGTTCTCCAAAACTCACCGTGCACTTCATAGCTCGCGTCTCTCGTTGCAAAGGCTCATTTTCTCCGCCTTTTTCCATTCCCATGTGAATAGAGCCCTCATTCGACCTCGTGCTTTCTTTTCTTGCTCAAAAGGCCTCAATCGTGCGACACTCTTTATTGCATTCTGTTTTTTTTCCAAACGGCTCCAGTTTCTTACGGCTATGACTCGCTTCGTTTTAGCTGGTGTTTGTGTTATTTGCATAATTATGTGAATTATTTTAGTCTTCAATATAAATTGTGTAATAAAATCAACGCTCTTCGACTTAACTTCGTGATATTCATCAAGGTAAAAGGTAAAATTTTGTAAAATTCATTAAACTTTATTCGGCACATATTTCAACCGTCAGGAGATCATCTGAAACTCTAACTGAAAACATCTCCGTCTCTTAAATACGTTAGTCGAGTAGTAGTAGGTACCCATTGTAAAGCCCCCAATTTATGATTTGGTCGGCGGCGATATTTTTTTAAATTCGTTCTATTTGCGTTTTATTTCGTTCCATTTTCCACGAATGTTCAATTCCGAGCACATTCTTCATTTACAAATCATACGCACGGCGAGTTAAAACACTGTACTTTATCAATCGTATTTAACTACGGGGAGTGCATGCCAGGATTTGGCAACAAAATTTTCATTAGAACTGTTTCCGTATTATCCCTGGCTTTTTGATGAAGGAATGAACTAATATATGAATGCGTGAAGCGAGGTTTATGGATATTTTTTGGAGCTTTGCAAGGCTCTCTCGTTTAGTAAAAAGCTTATTTTGTTTCTATTTCACATGACGATTGGGAAGTATCGTAGACCACATAGTTCAAATGGATACAATGCTGCCGGTGCAATGGCTGGCAGTGCCAAATATTAAGTTGAGACAAAAATTATTGAAAATTTCACTAATTACAGATTAATAGTAAGGCAGTTTATACAGTATCTGTATATTATTATTAATTAAATCCACTGCCTGGGGAAATATTTGCTCGATTGCTATGTTAAAACTTGTTCGTTTACTATCTTAAAAAAGAAGAAATACTAACGACAAAGCCAAACGGCTCCGTCCTTAGCGTTTCTTTAATATAGTTATCGAACCTTGTACTAAGCAGGAGGAGTGCCCTCATATCTGTCACCGTAATCACCCGTAGTTTCCTTTCTTTGGCGATTATTATTTTAATCTTAAACTATTTGCGTTGCGTTTGATGGCGCTTCTAGATTTCAAACTGGAACCATGAGACTGCGAACTGAGCACTATAAACTTTGTAAAGTCGCCAAAAAATGAATAAATTTGCAAATTGAGGACTGTATGAGGGTTAATGGGCCAAAGAATGATGTGAGACTTCGAGGAATGGGGTGTTTAGGCACAAAATATCCCTCTGTGGTATTCAGATTTTCAATGTTAATGCCTCAGATATACAATAAGAATGGTAATTTTCCTCAGCTGGACAGGATTATGGGAGGAATCCATTATAAATTCCGTTTTATCGGCAGTAACCATTACCCTATTTCATTTCATTACATCACTTGGTAGGTATACTTCCTACTTACCTTCTTGACTTCCTAAACATCAAGTAACCCTTTCTTCTTTCCCCACGTCTCATTTCCTAATTCCAGCCTTCATTCTCCTACCTTTTGTCATTACAGCCATTGTATTCTGCCATCTTCAACATTCTTTCAAGCATTATTTCCTGCTTGACAACGTCTAACGTCCCTTTTCCATTGTTTTTTCTTGTCATTCTCTTAATTTCTCCTTGCCCTAATATTTAAAGTTTCATTATTGCTTTTCAACTTCACTTCTCGAGGCCCAGGTATCCGGATTACACCACGCAACGCTCTGGTAAAATATTAATCTTGATGTTATTCTTAATTATTTTCATATTTTATAAGTGTGGATGTTCCTTTCTGAGTGCATTTGGATTTAACGAGGAAAGAAATGTTCGGATTAATTTTCTTTCCTTGAATCTATGCAATTGAATGCATTCCAAACTTGTATTAGGTACTGTGCTTTGCGGTTCTCTGATCGGGCGATATTATATTGTAATCTAATCATATGGCGTAAGTGCTGTGATCTTAACTTGATCCTATTGGTAAAACTTGGAGCATAGTGTTGTACACGCGCCGTGAGCTGTTTATGTGATATTATCATTCAGAGGACGAGTGCGGACGCCTCGAATATATTCCTCGACGTCGCGCCGTCGCAGGAATATATTTCGCATTGCGCTGCGTCGCACGTTCGTGAAAAGGCTATTATCATAAGCGATGCGGTGCTAAGTTTCAACGATGGTGGTATGGTGATAGTTCCTGGCAGGAAGGCAGGTATTCGCATGCGCGGTAGACTTCGTTTCAGCGGGCGCCGTTGGATGAAACGCATCCTGTCAAGCGGCATCAACTCAGAGGTCTCATTATTTCTTTTTTTTTCATTTTCCTGTGATTGCCTCCTCTATGAAGGCTAAAGAAGAGGTGTGGAACGGAGGCTAGGGTTATAGTCGGTCGTACTAGAATAAGTCGGGAAGCATTCATTGTCTTTTGGGAGAAGACGACTATAATGAGCTAATGACGGCTTTTGTAAAGGAAATAGAAAACGAATGTATAGAGTAAAAGTTCAACGAAGAAACTTGTCAATAATAAGTGTTGAGTTGTCATGGAAAATACGTGGTTACAAAGCAAGAAGCGAGAAGAACATATCTTGTGTAAAGCGAGAATCGAGGATTTAATATAGAAGATGGAGATCTAGATCTTAGGAAATTAATATTTTATGGTATTACTATATAATTAATGGCCAGTACACCTGCGCTAAATTTTTCACTCATTCATCATTCACCCCCGAAAATATATCTTTTCTTAGGTTGTTGAAATGAAATAGTGAGGTGTGTATTCAAAATTTCAAAGATAGTGTATTATATGATCGTATTTAGTACTGTTTTAACTGTAAAGCTCTCTCCTCCTTTATTCATTTACAGAGTCTCCATGGAGGCATTAGAGTTTCGTTACGCTTAAAGATTTTTCTTCTAGCGTAAATTATAAACAAACAATATATATTAATGTAAACTTTGTATGCGATGTCTGAAGTCGTTGAAAATCCCATCAACTAATACGTTATTCATTGACATAAGCTCGTATTAATTGAGAAAAATGGATGTTGCCAACAGAAATAATGTACAGGATGATTAGCTTTTACTGATCGTATACAATTGTAAGAGAAGATCAAAATTTTGAAGCCGTTTGCAGTAAGGTGCGAGGTAAACTACATAGCTAGTATCAAAGGAAGTTAACTTGGGCTCACCCTTGCGCAAATATAGCTGGATGAGATTCAATAATAAAAATAAGGATTGACATCTCTCTCAGCTTTACGATTCAGGGCTCGTCGCTTTCGCTAAGGGAGTATGCGCGGCGCATTCCGCCTCTCGCGGGAGAGAAGAGAGGGTCTTATGAAAAGTGGAGCCGCTATCATCTTATCCTGCGGCGATGCGAGGACTCCCGCGGGAATGCGTCGTCACGCGCCGCCCGGGTTGTCGCCTGGGGTACCAACTTTTGAAGACTCGAATGGCATTAGTAGTGGCTATTCGGAGGAGAAAACCGATAGCTAAGGTCAAATGCGCCATTGAGGATACGAAGGCAATGCGGTAGAGGTATGCTTTTTTCAGGGAAAGGAGGGAAGGGTGGGGAGAATATCCTGTCGTCGGCATTAGCCTTTAATGCCTGCTCTTTAAGTAAAGGCGCCAGGGCGTTCACACGTTTTTACGTCCCATCCGACGGACGGAGTATTGCATCCGAAAATGGTCTCCACGTGGCACTCGAGTGAGGACCGGTATACGAATGAAAAGTTTAACTACAGGGATTGGAACCTGGGGCTTCGGTGTTGGCTCTATTCTTGGAGTTGCCCGTTAGATGTGGTGGAAATTTCGGAAAATTCATGGGTAAATGCTACAACCAAAAATGTGGATTCTTCATTGATGAACACAAGTCGAGAATTGCGAGTGCGAAATTAATTCCTGCAAAATGACCTTAGCCGTCGACGCACCTTAAAAACTAAAACTAATTAATTCCTCATAGATCTAACATAGCCTAGTGATACAATTTTGAAAGACTTAGCACAGTTTCATCTAATGAAGTTTTAAATTAGCCGGTTAGGAGTAGTCCATTAGACCTTGAGAGGATAGCATAGAACAAATGCCTAGTAGATAAGGGACTCAGTCTAAACATATTTTGACCGATATAAACTATCAGTCAACCTCACAAACAGCAGTTCAGATCTATACTTATTCCTTTCTAATCAAAAAGTTTACTTATTCCTTTCCTAATATAATGAAATATGAAACTGAATAATTTGCTATAAACAAGTGGAGGGCGTTGAGACCAAAAACGTTAGGAACGCTTGTGATAGATGGTTTCAGTGCCGAGTCAAAGCATGAAGAAACGGGTCATTCCGGGAGGCAGTAGATTTTAAAAATCATTTTTCCATTCGGGAATCACCCGGCTATACCCAGAGATTTGGCAGCCCTAGTTACGGTCCGGAATTGCTGTCACACCCCAGCGAAATGTCACTTGAGGTACCGCTGCAGTGGAAGCGCAAGGACGTCCTCGCAAGAAGTGAGGATATCCCATTTTCCTCCCCCCGGGGACCATTTCCCTCAAGTCTCCCCCCTCCAAGTCCCTCCCACGGTTATTGCGGTCCCTAGGATTGAGCCCTGCTTCTTTACGGCGAAGTTTGCTCAGGGCATACGTTTTGGGGGTTAAAATTGCGCGATGAAGAAGACACCGGATTTTCTTTTCTCGCGAGCGCATTATGAAGTCATCGCGAGGTACCTTATTTTCACTGCAATGCCGGAAAAAGGGGACTTCATCGTGTGAATGCAAGGGATGAACGCAAATGCTGTTTCATTCATAAACTACCTTCTTCTTTCATGGAAGGTCGACCATTTCTCTCGCGTTAGTCAGGCTGGTAACGTGCCGAATTCGCAAATTAAAGTTCACATGTTCGAATCACGACCCGCGTATGGATTTTATGATTGTCTTAGTCTTATTTTTGGGTTATATAATACGATATTACCTAAGGAGTTGTAGTTTCTAAAACAGAGTTTAGTCATATTTTTCTTCCGCTCATGGTAATATTTTATCAGTTGCAGAAGTGATTTGCAACCCTCGAAGTTGTAACTCATGTTTTATACTTTTTTGTTCCTCATCTTGGTGTTGAGTTCCAACTCTTTTCGTGGTATCTGAGACTTCCTTTTTCTTTATTTTCTTCTCTTACGTAGGGTTCGTAGTTTCATCTCGTACGTTCTGCATTTCATAGACTACGAGTGTTATTATTGTTACTTCTGACCACCTATGGTTCCGCTGCCAGATTTCATTCACTTCTTATACTTTGTTGATTCCTCTTCGTTCTTCTGCGTTGCTTTCCCCATATTTCCCCAAACCTTCATTTCAGAGCCATCTTATTTAGTCTTATCCGGTTACCCCGGTTCCAGCTTAGAGAGCCGTTATCCCACGCACTATTCAAGAGTCCTCCAACCTTTTTTCTTTTCATTCGGCACACAAAGCTACTCTCATTATTTCTCTCCTCTGCGTAATAATCTTCTTGGCGCAAGCAGCTTTTCTCTTTTTATCATCGTGACTGAGACATTTCGTTCTAAAATTCTGTCAAGGCACCATGTAATGTGCTATTTTAGGCGCTTCCACCTTGAACTTCGCCTCCTGTTTTATCTTTGCACTCATCATTGTAGCGTAAACGATTAATCGTTTCGTGTGTTACTATAATGATTAATATTGTTTTTTTATACATCCTCTTCATCTATCGCACATATTTTACGTGTAAAATATCTTTTTATAATGTTCATCAATTATTGACCTCGTATTAATGAATTCCAATAATCCTGATGCACCAAGGTTTTATGGTGATTGGCTGATGCTAAAAAAAAACAGTTTTCACGGCTATTAAATCATTGTTGATTACCTTCTCATCGTTTATAATGAACGTGTCTTATAGGGGAACGTTGGTTCGAGCATTGATGGCAAACGATTGCCTCAACGACGTTTATTATTCTGAAGTAATAATTAATAAGGGTATGTATTTATAGTAATTGCCCTTAACAGTATATTTGACTTTGTTCATTTGTTTTTTAAAATTAAGTTTGCCATTGTACTCTTACTTCAGTACAAAATTCATTAGTCATGGATTGCTTAAAATTTGATTATTTTGTCAAGCGTGTTGTGACACTGCATCAGTTTCATTTCTGTGAGCGGCTATTTTTGTCCACACTTGTCGAGAAGATGTCGTGTGAAAGCCGTACGTTTATTTGCGAAACGGCAGATATTGGAGTGTGCTTTGACACTTCTTTGGGTTTGAGATAATACAGGTGCCAACAAGAAGCGCTATTTCTGAATGCCAGTAAATTGTTGAATATTCTGTTTCGCAGTTTCAGTTGATACGGTGTTGAGGAATGCGACTAAGATAAAAAAACATATTATTAAAAATTGCATTGATTTATGCTCTTAATAAAATTAGTCGTGTTAATTCTTTTAGTTGGGTGTCAATCATCACGATTTACGGTTGTAACTGTTGTGGTACGGTTGGCTCAGAATTTTTCCAAGAAATATTGCATTACTCGTTCGACGGATTCCATGAATTCATTCATTAGTATTAAACACTTTCTCATTACATCCGTGTATTTTATAGAATTTAATCTCTTCAAGAATAATAATTTCAAAGGATATTTGTGAATTGCAGAAATTACCGAGGTAAGTTGGCATAATCACCGTCGAAATCTTCCAGCTGAGCTTATATCCCTAGTTCGTTAATATAGTTCGTTAAGTGGAGAAGAGAGATGAAATTGTAAGCAGTATGTACGGGATGGAGAGGGTTAAGATTTATACTGTGAAGAGAGAAATTGATAGGGGAAGATATCACTGGGGATAGGTGGTATGGAAATGGCCCTTGTTTATATTCCCTGCTTGGAAGAATACAAATTATAGCAATGATAATAATTTCCTTTCATGATCAGCAATCTCAAATATGTTCCCCTTTCCGTCTTCTTGTTATTTCCAAATTACAGTTGACAGCCGTACATAACCCTGCGCGTCCTTTTCATCCTATCATCCCTTTTTCATCCTGTCCTACAACTCTTGGCATTCCCCCTCTCAAACTACAATTTCCCCTTATTTTCCTCTCTGCGAAACGACAAGCGGAGAGCCCTAATGGTGTCAGGTTCTCCCAGGTGTGTTCCTTTCTTGTCTTCAGCTATCTCTCTCCCTTCTCGTCGTCTCCTCCATTCTCCTTTCCTCCTCCTCTCTTTCCCTCTCTTCCCTCCCAACTTACAACCAGCCGTTCCCCCTTCATCCCTCGCTAATTACTTTGTATTGTTTTTGAGGAGTAATGGTGTTCTTTTGTGCTTCTCTAGAATACCCTTTTCGGCGTCCTCGCCCGACTCGGCTTGCCGTCGCGTGGATCTTTTATATTCCATTATTTATCGCCGGCTCCCAAGACGCTTTTCTTCTTGCTTGTGCCCAACCTCTCTCCCGTTTTGGATGGCGGGGGGAGGGGGGTGGTCGTTTAAAAATATAAAGGATAATTACCGCGAGGCATTAACAACGGCTGTCGCCGTTCCTTGCGCTTGGCACATTGTTGAGGTGAATCCTCGCGACTAAAAGTGGTATTATTTATTTTATGTACCTTAGAAATATCCCCAAGATGATTT
The DNA here is from genome assembly GCA_933228895.1 of Platycnemis pennipes. NCBI lineage: Eukaryota > Metazoa > Arthropoda > Insecta > Odonata > Platycnemididae > Platycnemis > Platycnemis pennipes. Next base: position 85,416,207 of record OW121854.1, on the reverse strand, counting down.
GGTGAGCTTAAACATCCCAGTTCTTAAAAAATGAAAAGTGTCTTGCATTAGGATTAACATTTAAGACATTAGCATGCCTATTAAAAACTTTACTACAAACTATTCCGCTCGAGCGCTCACTCAAAGGTGAAAAAAGAAGCAAGTCAGTCGTGCCCTGGGGCGTTAGCTGTAAACGGTAACTTTCTAACAAAATTTTAGATAGGAGATTGTATCATGAAGCGCCAAACATCCTGTGGGATCAGTTTAGTGTGGTGGACAGAGTACTGACATCCTATACTGACGGCCCGGTTTCAAACCCCGTCCGTGGCAGAGGATTTTTACTCGCATTCTGGTTACTATTTGAGTGCTGCGTGGAGAGTACTTGAAGCGAAGTACTCCGTCGGTCGATTGGGACGTTAAGCCGCTGACCCCATGGCGCCTTTCCTTAAGAGAAGAGTAATTCCGACGCTAGGTTTCCCATCACCCTTCTTCCGTTCCCTGAAAAATTCTTACCTCCACCCTTACGCACTTAGGTATTCCGGATAATCTCAGCTGCCGGTCGCCTCCCCAAATACATACTACTACTGTACTACTACTACGAAAATTTCTCTTCAACTTTTCAGAAACGATAAAAATATTTCGGGACAACTTATAAGGTCGCTAGTCTGCATCCGCGATTCCCATATGTATTAACTTGCAGTCAAGCTTACTCTTGTATATTTCCTAATTGCGGCGTTCACAGAGGTGTCGTTACTCGAAAATAACATCACAGGAGCAACTGTGATGTTATTTTCGACCATAACCTGTTACTGATTTCCGAGATCCCCAGATGCATTAGGGCAACGGACCTTTAACAACGTTCACCAATTCCTCTCGTTGCAGGACTTACTGATTTAATCCTCAGCAATACGAGTGGATTTTGTGACTGCTTTCTAGTAACAGGTTATGGTCCGCAACCATTTCGTGTTGTAATTGTAAGGATACGGATGGTAATTTATTTTCCTTGTATATTGACGGGAAAATCCTGCCACTGTGAAATATCGTTGTAACAGCTCAGTATTCTGCGAGCCATCGTTATGGCATTTAGCAGAGTACGACTCCACACCAGGCATGAAATATGTAATGTAAAAAACCTCTATTTAGTAAATTCATGATCGGTGTTTTTGTTCACGAATATAAGTGAAATTACCCATGAAATAAAGTTGCTTCACATGCAGTACAGCTTCTGGTAATAAATCATTGCCTTGTGAGACTGACAAAATATATTAAAAAAACATTCGAATGTACCTCCGATTATAAGAAAGTAACATTATTTGTATTTAAATTCTCATAGAAACAGAAAACAGGGAAAAATGTATATTTCGTAACTTCGATTTACTACGGCTCCCTATTTTAGTCGAAAGAAGATTTGTTATAAGCTTGTTTTTTTCGTGGATTCTCTTCAGTTAACCCATTCTCGTAGTTTGTGCTGTCGGTTCATTCTCGTGTTGTTTACAGTTAACATTTTGTCGAAGGCTACTGTAAGTAAAAATTTGTTTTAAGAGACAATATTGGTTTTTAGAATGTTTTTAGCCATAAGAGAAAAATAATAGCGAGAATTGGGGAGGAGGATGTAAAATGGAAGCATTTTATTGAAATCTTCTCCAATTGTTGTTGCATACTCCTGCTTAACAATGAATCTGTCACTTGAATAGAGGCTTATATGAAAATGGTACTCGTGGCAATGATTGCATTCATATCGTTTTCAAATACTCTCCGAGGCAACTTGGTTAACAACTCTGTAATATTCCTAATGTTACTCTTATTTAATGGGCAGTAGAATTTTTATAATCTCTCGTTGATCGATTTTGCTAAGAATCTTGAAGAAACCGGTGAGGAGAAAAGATAATAACTCCGTCTGTATATGTAGGTGCTGGAGTGGTGATAGTAGCGAAGATGGAACGTCAACATCGTCGTCACTGTTATTTTTCGATAAGAGTGGTTCCGGCAAAATATTTCCCTTGTGTGTTTTGAAGCGTGGTATCTTTAAATTTCTTCTGAACACGAAAATTGCAGAGGTCCTTCAAGATTTTTGTGGTTGATACTAATTTTTCCAGCTAAAATTCTGGTAACGATACACTCGAGTGTAAGTTGACCGTACTTTCCTTACTGTCAAGCATACCCTTATTTGTACTTCATAAGTTCTTGGGAGCAAGGCTTATGATTAGTCTAATGATCTTTTATGTAAATTTTCATATTTTAATTCTCCGAATCGAGTCTGTAGGTGTTGGAGTATCGGAGGATCGAAGCGCGCAATTTGCTCCTAGGCTAATTAAAATTGGCAGTGGACTGTATGTCATTTCAACACTGATTCCGGTTTGTCTGTTGAATTTTTATGTAAGAGTTAAATAGAAAGTTGTGACTCCATTGGGACTGTCGTTTCGTCCGAAGGTTTCTTCCTCATGGTACTTGCTCTCAATCACGAGATCGGTTTGGTTGGTGAGGGTAAAAGTTTCCGAAGTACCTAGGTACTTAACCCAAAGAAATGAGATTTGCGCGTCAGGGTTGGGAGGATAGTTTCTTTCTCTGTGCCGCATCATATTTCATAGAAAGAACTGGTTACCAGAAAGTCGGATGAATTTGTTTTTGATTGGACGGGTTTATTGGGCTCTCTCGGAATAGAGAGAAGCTCTAGTTAGTAACCCAGTGCTTAAACCACTGGGCTACCATGACGTCGTAAAGTATACCGTAGAAATGAATTAACTTCCTTTTATAATCAAGAAGTGTGCTTTAATGGTCGTATAATAACGCAGAAATTCCTCCAAAGTATCGCGCTAAAATTTAACATACCCCTGTTGAATGCGTTTGAAGCCAATTGCCGATGTTAGATATATTAGTCAATTTTTGGTGGTGAATTTACTTCATGGAAGGAATATATTCAATCTCAGCTCTAACTGGAAAGATAAAGTATGCGTATCAAGCTTAACCTCCCAGTACCTTCCACACAAAATGATAAAAACGCCAAATGCGTCGCTCTCATTTAAATGAAGAGGTGGCAGAACTAGATTATGTGGAGGTGTCAAATGCTCTTCACAAACTAAATTATTCCATGGAAGTTATCAATAAAAAGACGCAGCGACTCATAAAATGAGTATTCTGGAAGCGGATGCTGGAATGGTCCCGGAAATGTTGTTATACCTCCTATGGTGAAATATAAAAAAGTTTAACCTCGTATTTTCACAATAGATCCCCGCTATACAGTCGCGTGAGTGTCTCGCCTCCCTCGTCAGCCCATTTTATGTTTCTATCCCCCAGACCCAGTGTCCCCAAACACGCCTTTGCTCTGAAGCTGCTCTCCGGTCAAACACTCGTGCATAAGAAACCTTTCGCCGGCTTCCTGCCTCCCTGTCGCCTCTACCTATTCCTTCTCCCTCCGTAGGCAAGGGATACACGGTGGGTGATTTATTTTGATCTCCCAAGGCCCCTACGCAGCTGCCCGTCGGTCCACAATCATTGTTTTCATTTGATATTTGGCAAGCATCTCGTTTTCCTCCATGCTATGCTTTCTCACAGCCATCCATGTTTACAACGTCGAACCCCACTTCCTGGTTAGGAATGAAACGATTTTTTGGTGGAAGTCATGCGAGACAAACTTAATTACTTGAGTTTTTAATCTCTGAAGCGAATTGGATCACTCTCGTTTTAATTTAAGTTACGGCGTAAAACTCGTATTGAATTTTTTTTCAAGCTTTTTCCGGGCGTCCGTTATATTACAACTTTTACAGGAAAATCTACTCCGACGCTCAACGCCTTGGTCTTAACTCGGTGATTTTATTTTCCGTTGCGGTTTGTACGCAATCAAACGGGAATAGTGTACCCCGTTTGATATGTTTAATTCGTCTTCACATTTTTCAGTATACAAACCTTAACTTTAGATAATTCCCCGGCGGCGAAGTCTTTGCGTGAGGATAATAAGTATAGTAGCCCCACCCCTTTTTGAGACCTGCAGGTTGAAAATTGGGATGTATTCTATTTTATCGAATTTGTTAATATTTTAGTGAGAAATATCGTAGTATCGTAATATCGTATTTTCCTCTCCTTCATAGAAACATTCCTTTTTCAAATGGCCCATGGGAAACGCGTTTGTCAAATTAATTTTGGAGTGGTCATGTACTGCTTGAATGTAAGCGAAGCAAGATTGTTTAAACCGCGTAGAAACAAATGAAAGCGATTTAAAGTGTTTTCAGTTTTCTTTTGCTAATATCCTCATCACGTGATAATATCTATACGATGTCGTTTTACCTGGAAAATCGTTTTGTAGTTCTAACCTAAAAAAATTAATACAGTTGATCTTTGGTGTACTTTATTACGCGTATTCTTGGACCATGCCGTGGTATCTCTTTGCAGGCCTGCGTTTAAAATATAATTCCTAGGTAGTTAATAATACTGATAATTATGTGGCATTTACCCAGAAAACATATCTAGAGAACATATTTCGAGACGAAGGGAAGTTTGAAAAAATATGGTAATTGGGATAGTATTGGCATATTTGGGTACAGAGAGAAGAATGGAATTGGGTGAAAAATAGGTTTACGTATCTTGGTGTATCCTTCCGCACGTATTTCTTGCATTTCATACCCCGTTGTTCTACCATACCGAATGTTCGGGCATTCCTTTGAATCGAGTAACACCCGTAAAAATGATGTTAGCATTTAATCGCTTTAGTCTTTTTTGTTTTTCGCGAAGCATAATTCATAAACTTTGTAAGTAAATGTAGGTATGTGGGCAATAATATATTGAAAGGCATTTTAAAATACATTCCTTAGTAAGCTTTGAAAACTTATAAAATGAAAGTAGCTTTGTACAGGCAACTCTTCCTTTGGGGATATTTCTGCCTCGTTTCGGCTTCCTCTTTTATCTGTCGAGTTTTATGAGCCGGACGGAGGGGACGCCCCCTAGGGGACCCCGCCCTCTCTTCGTCCCCTGAGGACGCAGATTAAAAGAAGACTCGCGCGGGGAAGGGGGCGAAGGTGGGGAGGGAGGGGGGGTGACGCAGAGGAGGAGGAGACGGGCGTGGTAAGAAGTTGCAGAGAGTGAACTTCGCAAATTAAATTCTCGCCCCGAATGAAGGCTCTCCCCCGGTCAAATATTACCACCCTCCTCGTCCCTATCCCCCCTTCCCAACTCTCTCCTTCCCTCCCTCCTCCCTTGTCGCCAGAGTTAAAATATTGTAACCTTAGTCAGAGTTCAAATCGACACGGACCTAGCTCAGACAATCATCTGTGCAACGAGAGTTTAAAAAAAAAACATCACCAACACACAAATTCAAATTATAGCATATAATCTCTTATCCATGCAACAACATATAGTTACAATTTAACATACGTTCCCGATGGTGGAAGCAAGGTAAAATATCATCAAGATATCTAAAACTATCCGCGTCTGATCCACATTATCAACTAAAATACCACACATTCCGCCACAGCACCGATCGGTCCACACAGTCACGCCTTCCCGCTCTTGCCAGTCAATGCACTCCTCACTGTCCTCCTCACTTCTAAAACTTCTTCCTTCACTCAAACAACAGCTAAAAAAAACACCAATCTCCGCCTCACTCGTGGGCAACCTCTCCCTCTCGATCCTCGCGCTCGACTCTCCTTAACGCCCTCCTCATTGTTTATTCTCCCTCTCGACCGCGAGCAAACATGGCGAACTTGCGTTATGTTACAATATGTTATGGTACTGTACGAAATTACAGTACGGTTTGTCTAAAATTACGCTTCTATATTACGGTGGGAAATATTTTTCTCATGTGTGGTACTAGATTTTTTTTTCGTTGGTGCATGACGTTGGCTGGTTGGTGTATTTTCTCCCTTGAGGATCTGTCGCACGAAATAACGATATTTTTTTATGTTCATTGTGCTTTTGTGTGGTACATTGTGAGGCATGGACGATAACAGCAGCAGAGAATTCAAGGCTGAAGGCATTCGAGCTGTGGTGCTGCCAAAGAATGAGGAGGATAAAGTGGATCGACCGAATGACAAACGAATAAGTCCTGATATGGGTGGGAGGAAACAGAAAACCCATTGAATACCTTAAAAAGAAGACGGGACAGATTAATCGGTCATATCTTAAGACATGATGGCCTGGTGAAGACAGTCGTAGAGGGGAAAGTGAACGGGAAGATTGGAAAAGGCAGGCGAGATATATGGAACAGGTAGTGACGGATGTAAAAGGTAGGAGATACGTCAATGTGAAGAGGTTGGCCGATAGAAGAATCAAGTGGAGGGCTGACTCAAACCAATCTTAGGATTGTTGACTGATGATGATAATATTAGTTACATAGTTTATTGAAAATCTTTTGTATGTACGGTATGAGATCACATTGAAACAACTTGTAGTAGTTGTTATTCGGGGTAAGGGACATTAATGCAGTTTTCGCCATTTTTTTATTGGTGGGTAATTGAGTAACGGTAATTATTTTTTCCAACGTATCAGGGTAAGGGCAAAGAAAAACCTGGCACCGACATAAGCCTGCTCTTCCAGAAAGGCGTAAAGTGGTCCTAGGTTTAACGTACCATCCGTTAGACGGAGTACTGGATCTGAAGTACTTTCCAAGAAGCACTCATGTAGGGCCCGGAATGCCTTCAAAAACATGTACTATTGTTGGAAATCGAACCCGGAACCCGGGCTCTCAGGATGGGGGACCAAAAATTCGAGCTTCCACATCAATCCGATCACCACATCAGTCCGATCACCACATTGCAGCAACATTTAAGCAACGGCAAATAACAAAATATCGTTGCCTTGGTAACCGCCAACTTTGTGTTTCGTCAATTTTCATTAATAGATCTATCGATGGAATCCATTGCTTCGCATCATTCTGTTCGTTCTTCTCTCGTCTCTATACTATGTATTCATCAGGTTGCGCCAGCTTGTTTTGTCCTGGATCCCCCAAACTCCGCTTCATCCACCAAAAAGGCCTCAACGGAATTAATAACAAGTGGATAATTTTTATTTACACACTTCTGTGATTGATTCTTTTCCGCCGTCATATTGCCCATGTCTTTTTCCCTGCTGTAAATTTATTTTTTTAACACCTCGACACGACTTGCGACACGATGATGGAAAACAGTAGTATTTTTAATTCAGGCGCCTCAAATAACCCCTTCCCGCTTTTGTATTGATTTCACGTAAGGACTCCTCGATAGTCAACTAGTCTGCTGTTCTTCCCTACGATTTGGAATTTCATAACGAAATTTGAAATGATTTCCGAATTAGTTTCCGAGTGCTAAGAATCAATGAAAATTGTAAACCCAGTTAAAGGGTTTAACATGTGTTAGCTTACTGAACGGTAAAAGGAATAGAAGAGAGATACCTTTAGAGCAAAATCAATTTTTAGCTCTAAATTTTCAAATCGAAAGGCACGTCTGGCAATTTTTTTGCGGAAGTATGCCTACGGGTGTGTGAACAACTGTGAGGGGAGTGATCTCATCGTAGATGATCTGGTAATTCGGCTTAAAATTGACTTTAAAAAAAGTTTAAACTGATTTTGGCTTAAATCTGGGTCAAAACTCCTAGAGGAAGCAAATCGCAAACAGCGTGATATTTGGTGATAATCGAAGGAAAAATATATTTTTCATAATCCACCGGACGACAAAAGTGTTTTGTCCGCATACAGCTTGCACGTCCATATTCGAAATAAGGAAAAAGATTTTGGAACAGTTTGAAATAAGGCCGCATTGCATTCAACTCATCATCGCTGAAAAAGAGTTAATCATTACGGATATTAAGGGTTTCAATGCTGTTTATTAGACACTTTAAAGAAGAGTGAGGGGCGAAAGGTATTTGATAAAATGGAGCTAAAGAAGCGAGGTTAACTATCTGTTGGGCCATTGGTATCTCAGAATTCTGGGTCCTAAATGGAAAGAATATTTGGTTTGAAAGGTCATCACTAAAACATCTTGAACTGCAGAAAAGATGTATACCTATGTAAAACTATGAAAAGAAACGAGGAAGAGCAGACTAAACTGCTGAAGCAAAGCCATCTTTGGGATTAGAAATTGCAGGCGTATGGCGAATCGGGGTTTCGCGTGTATGCTTTGGGGTGGTCGATCTACATTCTTGTGGGTGTTATCGAGCGCGACGGAAATGGGTAAAGATTCCGTGATTGCTCTCTTCCTGCACACTTTTTTCATTCGGTGAGTTTTTGTGGATAAGTGCAGGTGAATCGGCACTCGCAATGAAACAATTTTTCGCTCGGAGTAGTAAAGCTTCAATTACTCGAATAATATCTGTCGAATGAGCGGGCTGGCTGTTCCAAAATAACGAGTGTGTTGCACGCGATATCCACATAGTGAGCTATTTTTGTGGTTTTTTTTTCGAGGTTTACTCCATAATCTGCATTCTATATGACGGGACAAGCGTTCTAAGTGGATTTAAAGATAAAAATTATTCAGAAAATACATTTGTAATTACGCTGGTGTCCGTCAGCAATTACAATTAAGAAAATAGTGTTTCTTAATTATAAAATTCTATGGCTGCATGGTTTTACCTTATTTTTCTTGCTAAGGGGATGCAAATATTGATTGGAGAAAGTGTGGTATGGTAAAATTTATTTATACTCAACCATCTTCGAGATGTCTATGATGCAGTTAATCCCGATATATCCCGATACTCTGATAATAGCTATTTTGCATTGATCAATAATTTTCCTTCGGTCAATTTAACATCTTCCCGAAGCAGATGTCCATTAACTTGTCTCAGGTTACGTTTTTAAGGCTCAAAGGCATTGAAACAAGTTGATTGTGTTTAGTTCTTGTTTATTAAAGGTAATGAAAATTTTAGGGGAACCTGATGCGTCATATGTCACTCTTATAAGTTTTCACATAATGCTTCACGTGTGTTAGACATGAAGAGGCTTGAACAATGATTTTGTTCCGCTTTTAAAATTTAAAATGAAATATTTGCGGAAGCTTATCTTACATTAAATACTGTATTATAAAACATGTGTAATAGAAAAATGGTCGTGGAAAAGAACATCGAAGATCGAATGTTGCCATCTAAAATCACAGAAGTGTAGTAAATATATTTTTGTGATCTCATCGTAGTACGGACTGCATTCAAATGTCAATTTTTAATCCGTGGTGAAATGAGAAAAACAACGATGGGCAAAGCAAGAAAGAAATAGCCAGTAGAATATCACAGGCGAAGAGGGCATTCTATACAAAGAAGAATCTACTTAATGCTGGAAATACAAGCTTAGAAGTGAGTAAGCAATTCATCAGAACGTACATCTGGAGCATGTTTCTTTACGGCAGTGAGGAATGGGCAATGACAGCAGCGGAGAAGAAAAGGGTGGAAGCATTCGAAATTTGGTGCTACAGATCAATCATGAAGATAAAATGGATCGACCGAGTGACAAATGATAGAAGAATCCTATAGAAGAAGGCCGATAGAAGAATCGAGTGGAGGGCTCCGTCAAACCGATCCTAGGATTGCTGACTGATTGAAACTGCAAGAAGCCTTAAGAAGAGTTGGAGAAAAGAGAAGTCTACTGAAAACTATAAAAAGAAGACGGGACAACCTAATAGGCCATATCTTAAGACACGATGGCCTAATGAAGACAATCGTCGAGGGAAAAGTGACCGGGAAGAATGGAAAAGGCAGGCCTCGTATGAGTTATATAGAACATGTCTTGAGTGATGTGAAAGAGAAGAATTACGTTAATATAAAGAGGTTGGCCGATAGAAGAATCGAGTGGAGGGCTCCGTCAAACCGATCCTAGGATTGCTGACTGATTGAAACTGCAAATCCATCGCATTGAAACTGTTTCAAGGTACGGATCATATTATCCCTGATGCCATATTTTCCGGCGGGATAAATTTTATTTTTGTTTAAATTGCTTCACTCGCACGCCACCTCTGTTGTTGACCAACCGTGTCTTATTTAGACTGCGGCAAAGTTTACGTAGCGATTGGGTCACATCTTCACCCTATTTGTTTCAATTTTTGTAAAATATTTTATTTCCCTCACATCGACCCTCGCCAAAACCTTCTGCTTCCACTTCGTTAAAAAAAATAATCAAACAATTCCGCTCTGAGTCCAAAGGGACGTAGCGAAACACTCCAATCGCTCGCTCCACGTGCTTCTCGATGTTGTCAAGGATGAATTTCCCCGACGCGAAAGTGACCCTCGGAACTAAAATTTTTACGTTCGCTCCAATTTCCATCCCGGGGATCAATAAGCGCGGATTTCCATCTCACTTGCGCGGCCGGGCGCGCTCCGTAAAATACTCCCCTCGGTCCCTCCCTCTCCCCCAGCTCCCCATAAAGGTTTCGCGGTTCGGTTCGGGATGTATGGACGCGACCGACTCCCTCCCAGCCTTCGTTACATACCGGAGGCATTGGAATACTAGCCTATAGGTTACAGTGACGCCAGAATCTGAGGGTACCTGGAAACAATTATATCACGCCCCCTCTCTGCAAAACATTGCGTTGTATACGGCCGATTATGGAGACTGCATGTTTATTAAAACATAAATGATAAAATCGTTCCCAAATGTCACCTCAGTGGCGTTATTTAATCATCCTAAAGCTATTTAAAGGTTATATTAATGCATTTCATTCCCCTGGGAATTAATTTTATTGCCAAATCTGATTCGAATTCAACCCATTTAATGGAAAGAATGGTGCTCTTACGGCTTACGAATGAAATAAGTGGGTTTCTCCCACAGCCGTAAACAATAAAACCTTTCGTCCTAAGTGGAAGTGGACCGTCTCAAAAAAAACACTCGCTTATGCACTATTTGGTCTCTTTTACACAACCACCTAGCTACCGTCTTACCGGTAGACAAAAACTCTCAGAAAGATGGCCACTAGAAGGTAGAATGACTGGGCCTGATAGGGTTTTTCTCTTAATAGGAGGTAAAAGTTCTTACGAAGAGAGTCACTAGAAGGGTTGTATGATTGTGTGTATGATTGCGTGTGCTAGTTTCTAGTGTAATTTCTGATTGGCTCATGTGTTTGAGATAACAAAGTGCGTAAGCGAGAGTGTTTTTATGAGACGTTGGTCCCATTTCACCAAGGACGAAAGGTTTTATTGTTTACGCCTGCGGGAGAAACGCCTTTTCTGTTTCTTTGACACATTATAAAAATGCATTGCATCATTAAACTTACTACTCTTAATATTTACGGCGTGCAAAAGCAACTTCTTCCGTACGAGTACCGCTGTTTCCTACTCCTCTTTTATATCCGTACTTACCAAGATGGCCGCTGGTTTCTCAAATCAGCTGGGATGCCTCCTCCAGTATATTCTTACCTTTTTGGTCCATTAATTACCGTCCTCCGGTTCCGCGCTCAGATCAGGTGCATGTGACGACGTCAATTCAGTTCCCGCGTATGTACCGAGAGGCGACGGAGGAACAATGGAGTTGGAGTCGGCGTGGGCGGATAAGGGCGGACGAACTGAACTCCCACCTCACACTCTGTCGCGGAAGTTTTCGCCGCGCCAAGTTTTCAAAATGTGCAGGGGCGGATGCTAGGGAGCCTTACGAAGCGCGCTCGGGACAATGAACATGTTTTCTTATTAAAAATTTGAAATCTCGCTCATTGGGACTTCAAAAGAAGATTAATTCGCTATCCTACGTATCGCGAAACAATGCGCGGGTTCAGAAGACTTGTTCCGATTTTTCACCACTTACACGCGTGTTTTAATCAGGCAGGGTTGAAACATCATTCAACTGTTCTAACTAAGAATAGATGTAGTTAGAACTAAGTTGGCTATGAGAATAGATATTCTTAATCATCAAGAGAAAAGTGAACGGGAAGATAAAAGGATGCCCTCGCATTAAATATGTAGATCAGTGAAGGATGTGAAAGAGAGGAAAGTGTGAAGAGTTTAGCCGATGGGTGAATCCAGGGAAAGCTGCGGCAAACTAATCCAAGGATTTTTGATTGATGAATTGACATAACGCAATCATTTTATGTGGAGAAAATTCCCATTAATCTTTTTCATTTTTATTTTCCATCGTAAATGACGCAATTAATTCTATGTTATTTGAAGTACGTTATTCGAAAATAGCTTAATTTAATTACAAGCAAGATGCTTCAAAATGTTAAAGCCCTGATTGGAGGTGGAAGGTCGAGTTAGTAGGTGAGGGAAGATAAGGATAAATATTTATAGTTGTCATCAAAAGCGTTTGGTACTATGTGTGCTTAAGTAGTGAACACAGTCAGTGGATTTGCAGGTAAACGTACCGACGTAAGTGATGAAGACAAATATCCCTCGTTTTCTCTCCCTGGGGTGAGATCTTGGTCCTTATTTTGAATATGGGTATCGTTTTCAATAATACAAACTCATTTGGAAGCGCATTGCGTGAACCATACGTCGTTATGACTTCTTTTAACAACGCAGTTTGGTGTTTTGAAAAGACTAGACAGAGTTGTGAATATTGAGTTAGAAGTTTTGCACTCCTGAACACATTTTTAAATTAACAATAACAAAATTACTCACGTTATAAAGATCTTGAATCGGGTGCGTGGTTACCCGCGTTTAAATAAAATTTACAACAGCGCCAGGTTTCCAAATGTATTCGTGAGCAAGTTAGTTCCAAGGCATTGGCTCAGTTCTTCTAACGAAGGGTTGGAGAAGTGTGCATGCCAGTGATCGCGGATGAAAATTGAAGTTTAAGCTCGACTGAAAAGACTATGAAAAGTTGTGTTCACTTCCATAGAATAGAATAGTATGTATTTCAAGAACCTAGTCCTTCGGAATCTAGGTTCAACATATGTTACAGTTATGACATAAATGCATAAATTTCGATAGGTTGCCGCAATGGGCTGAAACCTCGCCATGCAGCCAAATTCGCTTCCTTTCATCCACTTTCTTTCGCTTGCTCCACTTGTGCGAGACGGGAATGAGCCGTGACTTCCTTCGCTGCCTCTCTGCAACCATTTCCTATGCAGTCTCCTTTTCCGTATTCCTATTTTATGTCCCTATCGGTCCCAACTCCTCTCCCACACTCCTGCGAGGTTGTCGCCATGAACAATGCTTCCCCTTGCCGAAACAGTCTGCTTTCGTTTTGTGTTGTGTTATTTCTTTTTTGCGTATTGTATTCCCCTTGCTTTTGGCTCTTGTTTGTCTGGATTGTTGCTGGTACGGAATTTGTTGTGCGCAATCCGTTTGTAAGATTGCTGGGAGGAAGTTTTTGTCCCTACGTTATCGCCCGAATTACGTTATAATATTTATTTTACGCCATTTTCTGCTTGTTCCCTTACTTCCGAACCATTTTGTTACCCTGTGTTTGTAGTTCGTAGAGTGGAATGTCTGGCTGGTAATATTACAGCTTCTATGGCAGTAGCAAAGTAGTATAAACGTAGATGATGTGGTTCAGCTTTTCATAGGTAAGAATATTCCTCTGTGTAGCGCGACCGGTTTGTTCCTTCTGAAACCTGGGTAATTGATATAAATGAAGGTATTTTAAATGTTGGAACTTAATTTTTTGAGATAATCATAAGGGTATTTCGATTTTCTAGGTATTAAAAACGTTTTAAACAGCGTATATGTCAAAATGAATAGGGGGCTGTTAATTAGCAAATTGAAAAATTAGGCAAGTAGTGTCATCTTATCAATTTTTAAGTATATTGCCGAAAATAAAAGGTAATAGTATAGTATTGTTGAAAGTATTCGATAATACACGCACCCTCGAAATGGTACCTATGTCATAAGATATTTCGCAGAATGTCAGTAATGCTAACTAAAGTAACGTTGTGCCAGATAACCGAAGGACCCATCGTATCTTTGCCAAGTCTGTTTTCGCTTTGAGATACTGATAATATCTTTCGTATGCTTTCGGGCCTTGTCATTACTCGTTGAAAATGAATTGACAAAACTGGCGGCTGAGTAAAAAAGCTTTGCATTCCCAAGAGAATGGCGTGTTTCGGTGCGTTTCGTAGTGTGATTCATTGTCTTATCTCTTTGATCTGACGACGGAGACAAATGACATGCTAGTTGCCTCGCCCGGTGCCTAATGGAGAACCTTTTTTGTGTTTTGGAAAAAGGTGGTAGAAGCCAAATATACATGTGGCCTTAATGCATGGAAAATTAAGATTTTAAAATCGGAGCGGGATAGAGAACAAGATTCTTTTGGAATAAGCAGACTGTGGTTACGATTGACCCTTACATTTTTCAATTAAATATATGACCGTTGAATAGGGGCTAAAATGTCAATCCGCAGATTGGATATTTGATAGGGCGCCGTCACTTGGGATGCCGCCCATTTAAATTAAGATGAAGAAATCCGTGTCAGATATAAATCTTTTACTCTTTCACTGTTTGCCTATTCGTTGTTTAGATCAAGAATAGTGCGTGTTTCACGATTATTTTATCTCAATTTCTCTCTGGATTCGCATCCTGATTCTTGGATGGGTTCCTATCCTGATACCTGATATCTTTACGGTATTCCACCTTTGTTTATATTTCTGTTATACACGTGGCCTGCGTCTGTAGTGTGGAGTCAGAAGTATCTTCAACTTTGCCTACGAGGTAGACAATGTCTTTCCTACTTGATGATCTGTTTGGTGGAAAATTTTGCACATGACGTTTTCAACTATAAGTTTAAAATTTTCTGCCCCTTTTTTCAATCTTTAAATGCTATCATAAACCTACTTACCTAAACTAAGCTTTCAACATAAACATAAGCTAAGCTTCAAACATAAACCTAAACTAAGCTTTCAACTTTTTTTCTTGAGTAAATCACTCAAAAAACCCTCAGTATAAATATCAAAGGAATCGTTTCACGTACATGAATACATTTCGTATCATAAACATGTCATAATTCCCTAGATCAGTGAAGTAAACGAAATATCAAGAAGGTAATAGCTGTTGGGAGCGTGGTCGCATGATAGAAAATCAGGGTAGTGTGGAGGAAAAAGTATACATTACGTTTCAGCGCCTACATTGTATTGCTTTTTTACCGTGATGTTAAAAATAATATTCGCGTTTACAATTAGGTTCAGTATATTATGCATAAATCATGTTTATTTTGATAATTATTTCAAAATGGGTGCGTAAAGTATGGATATATTCTTACTTTTGACGATTAATTTTTTAAAAATCTATTTGGATTTCATTAAGTAATATTTTTTTCATGTCGCGGCAGATAAATTTTGATGAAATTGGTTGTTGTGATATAAAGTGAGCTGTATAAAATAACGGAAATCAATAAATTATTATCCCCCAACATTTCTATTCTTTTGGAACCTTATCTGCCAAACTGGAGCTCCTCATTTCGAAATGGAATGAGGTGATTACGCTGTCAATGGGTAGCCGTTAATTCAAATGAGGATTTTGCCGAATATTCTGTTAGCTCTGTTCCCACACCATGTTATTCTTAACTATAAATTCACTACCTAAGCATTACAAATTTTAACTACTCTGGTTATATTTTTTATAGTTCATAACTATTTTTACCTACTGCCTAAGCCAATACCTTTTGATGCCTTAGCTGGGAAAGAATTATTGTAAAATACGCCATAACACTTATAGCTATGAGCTGCTGATTTTAGCATGATACGTACCATAGCTGATTTTACCATTGCGCATAATGTGGTTGGTGGCTCTGATTAGAATTGTATCAAAATCGTGTACGAAATAAGGTGTTATTGACTGTATTCTTACATTTTTCGTGGGATTTAATTTTAGTCCTCGATATAGCTGTCAGCTATATCAACTATGTCATTTTATTCCATTTCATACTTCCTTTTCCGTTCCTACGGATTTTCCCCATCAGTTTTTGCTGTAGTACCTCCATTTATGGTTGTTTATTTGTTCATTTAAATGTGATGTAGTAGTAATATATTATTCTAATAATGTTATCCTTTTTCCTATTTTAGGTAAATACGTTTCTTTGATGGCCTTCTGGAGTCATTGTGTGGACGTAGCGAAGAGGTATTTATGTAACCCCTACAAAACCAATTCTAATAATTAATTAAACATACGATTCAAATTTGAACAAAACAAACGTTAGATTCGAAAACAAATGCTGTATCAATAAAATGCCGATGGTCACATTTGCCCGAATTCTCTTGATTACTTTACTTTGAATGCTATTAACATAGCGGTCTAGAAAATAAACGTCATTACCTCGCGTTCTTATTATGCGGAATCGATGTTTGGTAATTATATTTTAATGCCATTTTAGTTGAATTTTTAAACTTTTTTCAGCTCCGAGAAGCTCCTTGCCTACTGCCCTACATATAACTGTTTTTTTCCCTGATGAAAAAGCGGATTATCTGATGTGCCCTTTTAAATTACGCAGCGTATTGTAATGGGATATTTTTCCTCTGACTTCGTTAATGCTTTGTTCCTATCTTACATATACTTTCTCTTCCCTATTGCCCCTCCCTTCTCCGTTGTCATTAAAACAATGCTGTTGGATTTGCATGAGACCTGTTGGTAGAATATATCGCTCGCTATGTTACCGTTGTCAAAATCTTTCGTATTGGCTTATTAAACGTGTCAACAGAGGGGACACGTGGCTCACCTTGTCGCTCGCTGTCTAGTCATTAAGTCCCTCAGGCAATGGTTGACGGCAGGTGGGCGGGAAAGGTTGGGTGCCTTGAGGTGTTTATTGAACAATAGCAGGACGATAAAGCCGAAGTGATATTTGAATGGCCGTCTTGAAGGTCAAAAGCCTTCTGGCTCCTTCGGATTATCAAAGCCTGACGAAGGACAGAAACTTAACATTTTGAATGTGATGCGTGGTCTACTATAAGTATCAGGCAGATTGTTTTGGTAAATGTGTATTTTAAAGTCGTAACCTGCGTGGTCCAGTACGTTATCCACTGTAACCCGTAGTGAGAGGTCAATGAAGAGAATTCCTATTTTCATTTAAGTTAAAAGGAGGGAACACAAGAAAAAAATTACTAAAAACTAAACTATTTGCGGGCTTCCCTGTTGGCTTGAAGTTTTTCTTTTACTATATCAAACGAGCCTTTGGTAATTGAATCTGCTATAAAACTCGTCTCTATGGACATGTATTGCTGCACAGTTGAGCACGAATTACCTTATTGCAATATTTGACCCGTTGACAGCTAAAGTTTTTTATCTCTGGAAAAAACTAAAATCGTTTCTATTAGCGTCGATCGTTTTGGTTGTTTGACTTTGTACATTGAATGTTGTAAACAGACTAGGTCATGTCCACTCATGTGAGGTACCAATATTTTTCGTGGAAAACGCTAGAGTTATATCACTGATATAATGAATGGCACAACTTTCAATTCTTGAAAGTCTTCCAGCCAAATGAGTAACGCTTATGTTTGATATTGCGGGTGTATCAAGAAAGGTTCCAGGAGAGTTGCAAATGCTATATACGGGACCTTGACCATGGGGAGATAGAAAGGAAGTAGATCGGAGGCCCTTAAGGAAGGTAAAGGAAATGCGACTGGGAGTAAATAGTACTGCTAGGTAAAGTGCCTATTTGATAGTGCCGTGGAGAGAATGTCGTCCTTGGAAAAAATTGGAGGTTGGGAAAGAGTCAGGAACGAGTGACTATGCTTGAAGCCGCGTTAGAGTGAAAAATAGTGGAATAGCGGAGTGGGAATGGAGGAAAAGAGTGGATTCTTTTTATCGTGGCTGAGTGAGTTAGATAATTGTTCAGTTGATGAAATATTTGCTTACGTATCATAGATTTGACGATGAAAAGGTACTTCTCTACTGCATAGTTTTGTGGCCATTCAGATTTATTCGGCTGTGGAAACATGGCAGTGGATATACATTACATAATCGCTGAGCTCTACGTACTCTCTCTGTCCCTCACCTCAGCGCTCAGCGCTCCCTTCCAATCAATATAGAGGGCACTGCCGGCGGGGAGGGTGGAAAAGGGGAGGGGCCGGCTCCCTCCCTCCCCACTCCACCTCCCTTCTCCCCTGAGAGTCTCTCTCCCTTTGCTCCCCCGCTTACCTCGCTCACTGTCTTCACTCCATGGTGCGGTGGGATCTGTTGTTACTGATCCCTACAGTGTTTTGTTTTGAAGCAGCTTGACAGCACGATGCTGCCTGCGTTTATGGTCATTCCTTATCCCTCATCCCTTCGTGCCTCCCTTCGCCACCAATTCCGTACCCCTCCACCCCCTTTTCTGCAGCATATCTGCCCTTTTAATGCCCAGTACGTTTACAAATTAAATAAAAAATTTACTGGCTGAAAAAGCTCGGCAAAAGCGTAACCCAGTTTTTGCATGTTTCAGTTGTTCCGCGGAATCCACGCACGATGGCGTATGGTTAGTGACGGAACTGTGGATATATGTATCTGTAAACTGTGGATATATCTGTTCCATCTCTATTGCCAAAAATGTGTACTTGAAGTGTAGCTGAAAACATGAGTTTTTAAAGGATTCCAATTTAATTTTGCTCTCCAAAAAGTGCTGTAATTGTGATCGATTTATTTTTCTGGTTGTTGCTAGATGCATGATTGATCATCATCCTTTGCTATAATTAAGAACGAAAAGTACTCAATTTTTTCTTCTGCCGTTAATTTTCATTACTAGTCATCTTAACATAAGGCATAATTTTCTAGCCTTCCATGTTTTGCCGCTTACACATTTCATGCTGAAGTAACACAAGTATTATCGCTGAATTCTTTCACCACGTCTTTCACATAGGAAAGTGAGGGTGTATCACTTTTAGTTGTGTATAATAGTCAGAATTCATCTAAATTTCATATTGAATATATATTCCAAAGGTACTGAAATAATTAATATCCAATATATTATTTAACGGTTCCACGCAGTTAAGTCTAGAAGCATAACATATCTCGTTCTCTTTCTCCTAATTCTTGCTTTCCTTTTCAATAACTTATGGAAATTAATGATGCATGTAACAATGTTACCTTCATACCATTCCTCCCCACTTTTATGAAACTTGTGCTTTAGTGAATGATAATATATTAGGTTCATTCAAGTGAAGCCTACGATACAGCTGCCCCTGTTGCGCCTAGGGGCTGACGCGTGTGACAACAGATCGCAGAAAGGATGTGCAAAGGATTGGATGGTGGAAGATATCACAAAAACATGACCTAAGTTTCTCCATCGGCTGCTCTTCGGGATATCCTCCGATTGGTAGCACTTCAAAGTTGGCAAAGTAGGCTCTTGTCTGGGATTATGGTAAACAATGGCTCACCGCCACTTCCCTGCCTCCAACAAGAACCAATCTGTTGAAAAAAAATGACGCTTCCAGCCTCTACGCAAGACCGGTGGTCTCTCGCGAGAGTCTCAAAACCGATCGTGTTTGGTTTCGAGCTCTCTGTCTGTTTCCTCGATTGTTGGCGTGCCCCAGAGGCCCGATCCAATACTCGGGCCGACGAAACTAGCCGCTAACCTCCCCTCTCGCCCAAAGCACCTCCCTCGGGTGACCTCTTTCCAGCTCCGCTGACCCCTATTCCTTTATTCCCTCCCGCCCGAACCTCCCTCGCTCTTTACCCCGCCTCGCAGTTTAATCTCAGGAGACAGGAGGTTAAACCCCCTTCTGGCTACCCCCATGCCGAGGGACACGTAAAGCAGCAACAAAAGCCTCTGTCCCTCAAGGGTCCGACTTCCGAACCTATCCTAGGCCGCTCCTACCGCGGCGTTTTGCATTCTGCACATGAGTTATTTTTCGCTGAGATGTGCGCGCTCATGTCTTTGGGATCGTCCTTCTCTTGCCTTTGTGGAAGGCTCACGTCCTTTGCACTGTTCCTCTTTTTGGGTATCCAATATCCTCGTATATTGAATGGTTTGGCATTCCCGTGGGCATTCGAGGGCTTTACGTTGCGTCAGGCCTATGTTTCATTTCGTAAGGGATGCTAAAAAGTCGTTTCTCGAGCTATACAAGCGCTGTGGAAATAATGGGGCTCTGTAATTCCTCATTTAAGACTAATATCTAATTTCTCTTACGTTTCTGATGTCGTTGCTTGTTCGTTGAAGCGGGTCATTACGTAAACCTTATTAAGTGTTCGTAATTATGGTATGTGCTTACTCAGTGACTATGGGTTTAACCTTTTCTCAGTATGTTTTTTTATTGTACTCTTTTTATTTAGACTATGGTGTGCTTATTGCATAACTTTAATTAATAATTTTCTTAAAAGCCTTACTGCGTTCTTGTTTTGTGATAGGATTTTCATGTATACTTATCTGTATTTAGGTTATTTTATATTCGGTAGTATCATTCGTCATTAGTTAATAAGAAGTTAATGCAAATTTGTAGCTATTTCTCGTGGAGTTTAACATCTAACTGTTCTTGGAAGTGGTGTTATTTTGATGGTTTCACCTCAGTATGCGCCAAGGCGCTAGCATGGAGAAAAGTTGTTGAGAAAAATAGTCGTCTTCAGAGCCATGCCGAGAAAATAGTAATAATTGATATACACCACTAAAAATGTATATTTTTGTTTCAAAAGTACTGTTTTTTTAAATGTTGGCTTTGTATTTTAAATCTGCAAACTTCTTAAAAATTTGAAACTTATTGTTCCTTTAACGTGACTCATTGTTAATTTCTTATGAAGTCATAAATGGTTATATTAAATTGTGATCAGTCATTTGCTTGGAAGATAAAGGATAGTTTAACAATAGAGCTAAAACTGTCGAAACATCCATAGATAATAGGTTTCAGAATAGAGATTCTGATACCTATTGCCCCATCCCCTTCCTTGGTAGCGGCCGACGTGTGCAATACACTCATTGTACCCAATGCAGGCACCTTCAGAGCAGTGCCTTAAATTTTCAAGTTACGGCACATTTCCCATCATGTACCTCAGTGCTAATCTTTTCCTGCTATTAACCGACTAACAAAAGATCGATCGATACCTGGTTCTTAATTTAACCCCCGCTCCTTGGTGACAAAAGACACTTATTTTATAATTTTGTATTGTCGAAGTTGAGAATCATGCCGCATGCACCGATTCGGTTTTTTTAATAAATCACCCCTACATTAATGACGAATCAAGGTCGGGTTGGTGCAGTGGTTAATGTCCTCTCACGGAGAGGGCACGGGTTCGAATCCCGGATGTGGAAGATATTTTTAATTAAAAAACCGACCCCTTTCCATGCACCATTCGGCCTCTACTTCAGTACTTTGTGGAGAGAGTTCGCGTTCAGTACACCGTCCGTCGGATGGGACGTGTTAAACCGTGGTCCCCTTCGCGACTTTCATGAAGAGCAGGCTAATGCCGACGCCGGGTCTCTGCCTTATTCTTGCTTTGCTTACCCTTCCATTCCCATCCTTGTACCTTCCTTCCCTACCGGTCTGAAGCTCTTTTAAGTGTGGGGTCGTACTTGAAAACCACAGATAGAACCCAAAATAAAGTCACCGGAAGACCTACGGTGGTGCTTTCTTCTGTACCCTTTCTTTTCTCCCTCCCTGCTTCTCTCTCTCTCTCTCCTAGCCACCTGAGTGGGTGGAGGGTGGTGGCGCCGCTTGGCTGCAGCCAACACGATCTCGGGTCAAGAAGTAGAGCGTGAAAGTGGGAAAGGAAGAAGACGAAGCCGGCAGAGTGTCCTCCTGCTAGCCGTGAGCGGTGCACGCGGGAATAATAACCGTGAGGCAAAGTTAGGAGGGTGAACCGCCGCGAGTCCATCGAGATATTTGGCTCCTACGGAATGATTCTTCTCTCCTCGGGTTCTCGCGTTCGGAAGGAGCTTTTCCTCTTCTCCTGCCCCACTCTCGCGAGGGAAAAATGTTTTGCGTGCGTGTGTAGAGTAACGACAGGGGCTTAGCGATGATTTGGGTCTGGTCTGGCCTATGTCTTGAGTGTGACGTGGGGAAGATTGAGGTATAAAAACGACCTGTAGAATGGGCTCATAGGACTTCTCTTTAGATTTTAAGAATTACTGGAAACATATGTGACGAACTAATTTGTCGGAGAATAATGGTGAAAATTGAACTATGAGGAAATACTATATAGCAAATAAAATCAAAGGCAAAAATCATGAACTGATTGAAAATTTCCAAAGCTATGTTACTTAGCTTTGGTGAAAGTAGTATTTGCTCGTCGTTCATAATATTTTTCGGCTGCATGTGACTCTTCGTTAGTGGTCTAGCTTTCGCGGCCATTGTTGGGCGCATCTTCTATACAAGCACAATGTCCGATCTAAGGTATATGCACGTGTGTAGAGCTAATTTTATACCGGTGAAGGGAGGTCTAAATGGACGTTAAGTTCCCTACGTTTCACATCATGCATCTCTCTTCAGCCCTTCCTACATCCCACTATTCAATCTAATCTGCCCACTATTGTCACTCAATCTGGCTACATAAAGTTTTTTTCCTCTATCATGTTCTTCCAAACATCCTGTGTTATTGAAATTAGACATTATCGTATGCATTGGAGTTAAAAAATAAAACTTAGGGAAAAGCGAATCAGATTGGTAACTAAGGTTTTTCCTCTCGAAGGAACCGGGTTGCATTCAAGCTGGTGTTTTTCCGTCAAGAAATGACTGAGATTTTTTTAGCCGCCCGATATTAAGTGCAGGATGTCGGAGTTTTCTTTAAATTTTCTACTTCCTACAAAAACTATATACTTTTTAATAAAAAGAGATATCAATCGTTTATCACCTTTCCTGATAACAAAACTTTAGTAAAATGACTGATTAGAATTGATGTTTCAGTATTATTTAGGAAAAGAGGGCGTTGATCTCACGACTATGAAATGAGATTCATGCGGTGAAAAAATAACCTTAGTTCCGAGAAATCGGATGCGGTGGTTCATGAATTATGGGCCTTCTGTGTGAATTTCCATTCATGATATGTTGCATAGGGTTTCCCGCAGATTGTGTTGCATCATAGGAGTATGGCGTATGGACTGGGGGAAGTCGGGCGTGCCAAAAGAAGAACTGACCTACATTTGCGTACGTGCTACTGTCTTCTTCGACTTTCATGTCACTGCTTTTCGGAACCCCTCCCTTGGTGTAAAAAATGCCTTCCAGTGCTCATATTTCTCGCCTAGCAAGTTGACATTCTCATGGCTTCTATATATTTTAACTTGTTTCGATTCGAAGTGCTCGTGAGGCCAGATTTTTGTAACAGACGCACTTATCAGCCGTGACAATTCATTGCATTTTCACGCGAATAAATCACATTGAAAATTAAAAAAATTCCGTTCTTGTTTTATAATAATTTCCTTTATGAGAGGTATGTATGTATATTATTGTTATGTGAATATCAGATTAGATAAGAGATGTTAATTTTCTTCCGTCCAAAGTTTCGGCGACTCCTATATTTTCCTGCTGTTGATTTTGGACCTAGGAATTTTTTGAAAATGAAATGCAACACCCTTGATGTTGGAAAAATATTTGCCTTCCATAATATGAGCATGCCTGTAATAGTCCGTTAGTTTAATTAAACCGATGTTTTCATGACAGTAAATGCTTAAAGAAGTGGAATTTCACCAAAAGAGAAAAATTGTGGATAAATACTTGAAAGTATGCACACAATCTGCTGCCTAATCATGATTCCTAACGATCTAATTATTTGTAAAATCTTGTTTGACTACGAAATCTGTCATACGTTTTTCAATCGTTTAGCATGTTTTATGTCCATTAAACCTATTACTCATCTTTGCGTGTGAGTAAATGGGCTGCACGTTTCCCCTGAACTTTGATAGATTTTCTGTCATCTATGTATAATTTTTAATTATTGATCCCATGGATGATGAAATTAAGTTGAACGAGCTTGATGAAAATACCTTAATTTCAAAACTTTTCGTATCGTATTTCCGCAACGATATTTCATTAATCTTTTCATGGATAGAAAAGGGTCTATTCGCTAGAAATTATGTTGAACTGTGGTTAAAATTAATCCCGTACAATATTAAAAAATCGGAAATACCTACACACAGATCCTGTTTGGTGACCCGTCAGATTTCGCTACTTGACCCGCCCCTCGTTGGATCATCGTTGCCGAAGTTTTTGGGAGAATTAGTTGCAAATTGCACAGGAGTAGTGTGGAAGGAAAGGTCGCTGGAATAGTATTTCTAGATTTTAGGGTGCTTCAACAGATTAGGTTGTATCACACCGTCTAACGCAACTCAATTCAAAGTTTAATATTAAGATGTAAATCCCGAAGCTCATTTCCTATCTGTAATCTTTTTTTTCATAGGATGCTCATTACAAACCTGATGCATAGTATCCTGCATGACACCTCCAGGGTTCGTGGCAGGGATGGATTTATCACGAAGCATGCACAACGTACATAAACTATATTGATACAACTGTACTTAATTAGAGATAAATAGCTATTTGCGTCATGTGGTATTTTATTCAGTATGCAACGATAAGTCTTTTTGAAACCTCACATATGTGTTTATAGGTTCATTTCCACATGAAAAAAGTTTTAAATCCGTAATACCTATCCTAATAACCTGTCTCTAGTAACTTTGATTTCTTATTCTATCCTTTTAATAAATCTTTGACATCTTCGGAAAATATATCCAACTTAAATTTTGGCGGGAGATTAAGTTGTACGCACTTCAATCAACGATCTTATGATGATTCCCAGCCTAATTTATCCAATAATTTGGGCACGTTGTTAAACTAACTTCTATCCATATCACTCAACCATTCTCTAAAATTTAGCCCACTGTATCTGGGTTCCTGGTACCACTCGCACATTACTGGGGACTGCTTAAGTCGGCCTAGAAGAGTATGATAATATGGGTCACATTCTTGATGAAGCATTAAGTGGTTGTTTGTAAAGAATTTGTTCGCGTTTGCGTGAGTGTACGCCAAGATAGCATCTTCCGATGCCTCTACTCTCTGTCGTCAGGGCGACTTCTTTCCGCTCCACCTCTTCCTTCTCTCTGTTCTGCTGGCTCACCTTAAACCAGTCTCCCTCCGCTCCCTCTCATCCTCCTCGCCCCACGCCCCCGCCGACGACTCCCTTTTCTGTAAAGGGAGATGCGTCCATCAGCGTATCGAGGGTTATTGGAAATCTCTTGGACTACCGATTGATTTATCGACTGGATTGATCACGGTCTCGGCCTGGAAAAGTGTGTTCGGAGAGGGAGGCGCCCCCTTTCTCCTCTCGTCTCCCTCTTCTCTCCCCCTCCTCGCCGAGGTTCTCGAGTGTGTCCGTGGACCTTTGGTGAACTCGGGCGTACGATGGATTTTGTGCCCTCGTGTGAGCACGTTGAATCGAATGGTTTAAGGCCGGTTAGCATCGGAGCACATGTTGTTGGAGGGAGAAGTCGAAAGTGGGAGGTACCGTCGAAAGACTAGGTGGTGTGGATAGGGATGGAGTTTTTGAATTGAACTTCAGTTTGAGCGATCACGAGAGAGAACGCTTTCTTGATCTTTCCCTTCAAATTCGAGCACGGATCCAGCCACGTTGGTCAGATCGGTGGCGCACAGGTTGTGGGTTTGAATTTTGCGTCTGTCATGGATGTTGCTAATCTCACGATGAACCTTAGGGTTGAGTTATGTTAGACGATGTGATATAACCTTCGAAGGAAGATCGTCTTAAATGTTAATTTTACTTCTTTGAGAGTGGTTACATCTCGCGCAACGTTATGCTTCACTCTCTTGAAGGCGTGTATTTGTATGACTGGAGATACATTTAATTAAAGGGCAAGGCAATTCATTTTCAAGGGTAAGGCAATTCAATTCGTATATTATTATGATTAGCAGTGTTCATCGTGGCGTTAACACCCTAGTTATATCGTTGTTTCATTTTCTGGTATTTTATAGATTAAGGCATTTTAGATGATGAAGGGTAAATCTTTCGTGTTTTACCACATTATCGTTGCTTTTTGAACTGCAGTTTCTCCTACATTACAACAGGCTTCTTAAGGTCAAAATGCTTGATGCTGCGCTGGTATTAATTTCACGTTAGATGGTGTTTATTTTATATGATGGTGTAGAGAGATATTATACCTCTTCTTCCCATCCCCTCTTGAATGATCTTTCTCTACGCTACGTTTATATAATCTGCATTATCTCTGCCCCTTTTCATTCCATCTGAAAATCCCACTCTCTTTCTTCCTTTTCCTTGCGTTCCTAGTATACTTCGTTCTTTATCAGACTTCAGACTCCTATTATATGATATGTGTACGTTGAAAATATACAGCCGAATGTAATATGACGTCGTATTTTAAGAAAAATCCAATCGCGCGATGCTTTAGATGGTTTAGTTTGTTCCAATTCTTAGTATTCGCAGTAATTAATAGTTGAGGTGACTCGACAGCCAAAGTTGTTCAGCGTTACAGCAGTTGCAGAGAAAAATTTTCTGGCTTATCCACTTCAAGTTTCCCATCATTCCACCCTATTGACTCGGTGTGCGAGTATCACTTCTCGTCTTCGCCGTACTCTGGTGCGCTTCACCGTATGTCCTTTTTTTTATCCCGCAGTGGTGGCGTTCAATCGCGGTATCTTGCTTCCTTTCCCTCCGCTTCGATTGATCGACCGTTTGCCGTAGTTTTATTAGTAGATGCTCAGGAAGCCGACACCCTCGTGTCTTTTCTTTGCCCCAAGAGAGCAATTTTTTCGGACATTTTTCCGGATTTTCAGTTCTACCTTCAGTTTTTTTTCTAGAGTGTTGACGGATCCTTGAGCTCTCTGGGGATCCTGGGAGCACTTGGTTATTTTGTAAATCAAGGTAAACGTGTGAATATCTCTTGTGAATGTGTGAAAATAGTCTAAAAAGAAACAGTATGGTAGAAATAACCCGCCAATTTTTTTCCAAAGTCACTCAAGTGCTTTTTGATAATGTCCATCACCTTTTTTTTCGATTTGAGCGGAAATTGATGATAATATCAAAATGGGAAACAAAAACCTATTCCATGAAGCATCAAAGGAAAGGAGAATACATTACTTGATCCACCATCCTATGTATCAAAACTGAATCTAATGAGGAAACATTGAAAATCACGAAAATAACAGAATTTATTATTTAATTCTGTTGCTACTGCGTGTGTGCAAGTAGATGTTTTTGAGATCATATAAAGTAGCCAGTTTTTCACTGTTGATTTCCAGTATTTCTCTACAAATTACAGTAATTGTTGTTATGATCAGTTTCCTGCCAGTGAAGGTCTAAATGGACATAGAATTAATCCCACGACCCCTACATTTCATTCAATGCCCTTCTTCAGCACTATTAAGTAGGTACTCATAATACCATTAAAAAAGAGCACCAACAAGAGTACCATTGATAGACTAAACTATTGTGTTTTTGGAATTCTCTATGGCACGAATTAAGTGTACGTGGTAAGGTTGTATTCGGCTTGGAAGAACCCGAATAAATCTATACTACGGCTTAGGAAATATGCTGGTGGTTTTGTCTGCCGACATCCGCTTGTATCATGCAGCGAAGGTATGGACTTTAAATGTTCTGTCGTCATTTCTCTCGGGTGAGTGGGTTAATTTTATTCTTTTCTTCGTACTAGTCTAACTTCTAAGGGTGGGAAGGGCCTGTGTTGGAGGAGTGGATGTTTTTAGTTCACGCAAGAGTCGAAATAAACGGAGCGAGAGAGACGGGGTGGGAATCACGACCCATTAGCCAGTACCAGTGACTCCGTGAAGGGGAAGTCGAATCCCGCGACTGCGTTTGGCACTCGGCCTGCATCGGAATTCCCGTCGCCCTGCCTTGCGCCGGCACCTCTACGCCCCCCTCCCGTCTCCCTGTCTCCCAGCAACCTCGCTGAATTTTATTTTATTGCTGGTATTCTATCGTTCGGGGGTGTCTCATGTTTTTTGTAAGTAGTACGTTTCTGCTTCCGCTTTCCCAATTCAGGCGTCTATCGTGATATTTTTTTCTTCCTGCGTCTCCCTCTCTTATCTTGAATACTGGTTCCTTTCTATCCTTTATTGACATCCGATTTTCTGTTCTCAGTTTTCCTTTTTGATTTTCGTCCAGTTTTTCGTCAACTTGTGACATCTTAGTGTACCTGCCTACTAATAGTAGTAATCTAGCTAGTAATCTACCTACGTCTTAGTGTAATTTGTTAAAGCGAATTTTGTTCCTTTCATAATACTTTCCCCCTATTTATTTAACCCCAGAGTTGCAAACTAGATAAGGCGCTCTAATGCCAAGTTTATTTGCCGCCATCTAATTCGGCGTAATATTAATCTCAATCCTAAGGCTAGCACAACACTCATGCCAGGGGTGAAACTCGAAGCCACGACCATTGGGCTTCGATGCCGTTATCGTCCTGACTACTATGGTCAGATCATGGTCAGGTCATTCGGATTTTTTATTGTCTTCCGTTTTAAGTCACCCACATGTCACAGTGAAACGTGTTCTTAAGGCATGCCACAGTAAAACGTGTTCTAGAGGATTACTTAATTTCTTACCCAAAATTAAGAAAAATTCCTCAGTTTTTCCGTTATTTCACTGATAGACAAGAAAGTGTTTCGAGTTGTTAACTAATTACAGGCGAAGAAAATTTATTCTGAAAATATCGAATGAAACTAATATCTACTGTAGAAATTTTAATAGATATCTTCCAAATTTTGATTGCACAAGTAATTGAACAATTTTCATAGTATATTAAGACAATAGCATTGCACGCCTTTTTTGACATTTATTCACGTCAAGTATAATGTAAAAAGACTAAAAATAATCGTTTCTCTGGACTTTTGATATTAATTTATTATTTTTACTTTTGAGGAGATTTTTGCCTGGAGAAGAAATAAAACCCAATCCTTACTAATGTGCCATTTAGGGGTTATAATTTGCGAGAAATTGATTCGACCCTAATCCTATCTAAATAGCTGCTTTTCAACAGTTCTATTGCTGGAATCTGCCCATTGTCTAATTGATTCTCAAAGAATTCTTGTAGTCCATCAGTCAGACCTCCGACTATTCTCGCATCTGTTAGTAACCTTTTTAACAGTAGTGCTGCACCGTGGCCCAAAAACCGAGACATAATTAAACGAGGCTGTAAGAATGGGGCTGAGGAAAGGTTTTATACCCTGCACTTCAATCTCAGTGGGATGGAGTTATAAGGTATCAAGGAGTCTGTTTCAAATTCGGGTCGCATTAGGAGAAGCTTATCTCCTGCGTAAGTCCCCAGAAAATCAATTAGTGACGTCATCTTACACTCATCCATCAAACGACCTGAGTAGTGTTCAGTAACTGGTATTGGTCACATATATTGAGCTCAAGATGTTAAGATCCACTCGTCAATTTAAAGCGGGTTCGGTAGCGTCTGAGGCTTGGAATATGCTGGAATTAAAATCAATAACCAAAATCTAACCTTGTTAATCTATAAATTTAAGGTAGACACGAAACTCTGAGTTTACGAATTTTAAATAAATCAAACTGGTTTAGTAGTCGTTGTTCATGAGTTCAAGATTTTTTTTGTTAGTTTTCGGAAAAATGCGTAATGAGAGTGGGATCGCATTCAACAACTGAACGTGAGGCGTGACGTAATTGCTTTCAAGGATTACGTGACAAAACAAAAATAATTTTTATGTTTTCTCTTCAATAAACGGGCAAGTACCACTAACCTTGGCTCATTTTTTATATGGTTGCTCTGATGACCATTTGCAAAAAATTGACAAAATGAGTGTATGAAACCAAGCAAGAAAGTAATCGCTGCCGTAGAAGGCTTTTGGGATGTGACGTTGGAAACGATTGATTAAAGAAGAGAAACCAATGAAGGGTTGTTTGACACAGTATCAATGGAAAGGATATTGGTGAAAGGGAATTGGAGACAGATTAAGTCGATGTTGGACCTATGGATAGGTAACAGGATGCCATAGTTTGTGATGCCAAGCTGGATGATCGGAAAGTGGCAAATGGAAAGGGAAACACGGAATTTTTGACAGTATGTCGTGAGACTGAAAATATGACAAGCTGAAGAGGTTTTTTAGTGACACAGTAGCATTGTGGCAGGGTGCAAACTTGAGATTCCCTTAATTATTGGTTAAAAATATTCCCTGGGGGTCTGTCCAGGCGTCAACTTATATCGTTCGGATGCCCATAATTTGCGATGGTATCCGAGGAAAAAACTAGCGGATTAATCCCTCGTCAATGAGGTATCGTTCATTAACCACGCAAACTCACGCCTCACTGTCCGCAGTATTGACCCATCCAGCGACTCCCGCTCATTATTCCGCTCTGACGAGCACGGATTCGTATTTCCACCCGCCTTCCCCATCTCCAATCCCCGAGAGAGATCCTAACGACAATATTTCAGACCAACGGCTCGAAAACTTCGCGGTCGATTTGGAAATGATACCGCCCGCACACACACAAATGCACACACACTGCCCTTCCACAAGGAACTTCGTCCTTATTTCTCCTAACTCCCTACCCTACTCCGCTCGTACCACTCACCTCGCCGGATCGAGGGTTCATGTGTCTACGGACGTCGACATCGACGTTTTCTTCGATCTTCGTGGATAATCGACACAACTTCCGTTTTGGGGTTGACACCTCGGCTACAAATGCGTTTTCTGGCATCTGGTTTTCCCTCGCTACGTGTGCTATTACAAAGATTAGAAGTTCCCGGTCCTGTTTCTGTTATAGTCGCGAATCTTGTGGAGACGAATAGATACTAGACTGAAAATGAAGGTGACCCTAAGCAAAAAGTTATATCGCTCCATATGACCTAAACTAAATTCTAAGTTAAATACCACATTCATGCAGAACAGGGGTTTGAACCCACGACTCATGAGTTGCTGAAGCGGTGCTTCACCAAACAGGCTACGCAGCCAATGAAGGAGGAATTATTGCTAAGTTTTAATGTAATGGAATTATATGTGTTTTAAGTACTAGTTCCGCTGCTGAACTTCTTTGCTGAATAAGAGGCCAGTAACTCCGTGGTGTCAGGTTGAGTTCTTCGAGCGTTCCCAGAATATTCTGAAAGTTACGAAGCTATTCTTTGTCTCTGAAAAAGACTTTTCTCTCAAGGGACATTTTTGTAAAATACCATACTCATTCCTCGGAAAAATTAATTTCCTATTTGGTTATTTTGGTATTACGAAATAGTTATGCGACAATACGATTCATCCCTCATTCTAGGGGCGTCATCAGGTGAAAAGACGTTTTTTGTTCAAAACTCTAGAGAATGTCTTTCGACCCGAGGACGTACCCAAAATAAGAGGTTAAAATGGCGTAATAGTACGGACGCGACGTAAATTCCCGGAAATAATATTGATCCAATAATCATAAGTCGTGGAAGCCTTAAAAGTAATACATCTTATTATTTATTCAGTATATTTTATTCATACCATCATATCATTTTTACGGAGAATGAATTTATATATTACGTTTCTCCCGGCGTAACGAAAGGCTGGACCTCACCTTTCTATCACTGTTGAAAATAATCGTAACAAATTGCTCGACTCCTCTTTTCACGCTTCCCCCTATGTATTAAACGTGATAAGTAGACGTCTCTTATACAAAACCACAAGCGCTTGCATGGAAAGCTAGGTGACGAAAGCAGAGATGGATGAATAAAGAGGTGATATGCCGTAAGTTGTTGAAGGCGTGGAGGGAAATATGTGAAATAAATCCCGAAACGCGAAGCTGTTGTCATGCCAAAGTGAATTGCTTAGAACTAGCTCGACTGATTCATATCGACGAAAGCTTTTTACCCTTAATCTGGCGGAGGGAGTTTAGCACCTGACCTTCGGTCGTCACGCAATCCCGTGCGCTTCCTCTAGGATACAAATATGCATACGACACAGCGCTACTTCGAGAGTGGCAGAAGGCACTCTCGTAAGCGGGAAATAAATTGTAGTACTCGCTCCCGCGGTCGAGGCAGTGAGTTTTTATGGGCTGGTGCGTGGCACCCTCTTTGTTTCTCCTCCAGGAGGCGGAGGGTTGTATCTCTCAGAGCATCTCACGGCATTGGGACGCGCAGAACACTATGTATTGGAGGGCGTGAGGTTTGTGGAAGGGAGGCTATAGCTACAGAAAAACCCATATAGTACTTAAAGCTGATTTTACACTTTTTCATCCCTCCCCACTCTCTATAACACTCCATAACAGTGTCTGAGAACTTCTCCCCCTAAATTATGTAACGCTGCCAGTGAACCATCTTTTTCGGGAGTGATAAAACAAGCATGCTCTATAAATACCTTACTTATTTAATCACTAATATGTATCTTTTTCCCATCTTAACGTAGCCTGGACTCCTTCCCCCTACATACCGGTTACGTATCGTAACAGTTTACCAATCGATAGTGTATCGTAAGTTTTGGCTCGACCCCTCCCCCCCATAGCGTAACGTAATATATGGACTCCCCATTACCGCGGTACTGGTTGGGTCGCCCCAATTGCATGACCCAGACTGTTTTACTGAGTTCGCTGCAGTGCCCCTAGAATGGGTCATAACATAATAGTGTTGGCAGTGAAGCTACGTGCTGGGGATTATCGTTAGCCGAGGAACTTCTTTGTTACTCATACTCTGTAGAAGCGGTATCTTAATAATATAAACGGTTCCAAACACGTTTAAATGCTGGGTACTTCACTGGAATTTTCAAGCTTGGTTTTTATATATCGAGTGCCAATTTAGTGACTTTACTGTGTATTTTATTATTATTAGTTTTCTACCGATGAAATTAGTTCTTAATGAACATTAAATTCGTGAGTTTTACACGATGTCCTTTTTTTAAACCTCATACTCCCTAATTCCCATAATTCTATCCCAACTAAGTGTATTTACTTTGTTTATATAGATTTTTTAGCCTTTCTAATGGCAATGCTTGGATAGCAATGGTTGGAAATAGGTGTGATTAAAATTGAATACACCTTCCTCGAACAAATGGTATCAATCTTAATTTCTACCGTCATGCTCTATGCATAACCTTTTTTTCTTATATGAAGGCCAGTGTTTTATGCTAATCCTGCTAATTGAGGGTAAATCTTTCGTAATTTTTTCCGAAAATACATATTTTCCTTCCAGGAATTGAAGTAATTACTCTTGCATGCTTCAAGGTAGCTCGGATGTGTCACGCTGGGCGGAATACATCAACAAACAAAGTGGATCGATATATTTCTTATTTTCGAAGAGAAATTATTTTTTGCGTGAAATGTAGTGACACTCGTAACTTACAATCAAATCCGTCGACCTCATCTTCGCTTAAAAATCAAGTCACTCGATACCTCTCTCTAGAGAGGGGAAGCTTATTATTGTAGCGTTGAGTGTTTGATTCCTTGAGGGAGAGCACGGTGTTGCGTGACAAACCAGAGTCAGGTTCAAAACTCATACCGTCACATAAAGAGTAATATGTTTCGTCGTCATGCTCTCTCCGATATCAATCAGCTGAGTTGATTACACGAATTAGAATCCACCAGGATAATCCGTTGGCGTCTTATGATTCATTTTTCGATGATTTGTATATTAAAAAAATAATCCTCTCCTATAGGCATTTACATCTCTCTGTTTCGACACCTTATTCTCCATTGGAACATGCGTGGTATTGTTAATTGTTGACCACATATCTGTGAACATATGATACCGTCTTCCGACTGAATTGGAGGAAGTCTATTAAAACTTCCCTCGGGTCAGTAGCTCAAGCCAAGCTTCCACGGCTATCTCACCATCCGCAAAATCCAGAGTTGACAATTCCGTTCATGAGAGAATGTGTGGGGTAATGGGTGAAAATGGTGAACGAGACCCGGTAATTCGTACTGCCAGGATTCTCATCCCAGAGATCAGGACCAGCCGTACAAGTGGGTAGTGCCCGATTAAGGCGTCGTGCCCTTTAGCTCCACATTAAGTCATGGAGAATGATTTAGAGAGTTATAAGTTACCGCGTCATACCATTGTAGATAAATTTCAATGCTCTTTTTATCCTGTTCAAATTTACCCCTTTTTCTATTATAGAGTGCATTTGTATTATATTTAAAATATTTAAGATATTTTGGAAAAAATATCCTGGGAACGATTTCAGTATTTTGATCATCACGAAAACTGCTAGGTTTGTTCTTATAAGTTACAACTCTGATGTAGATAAAACTATGATGAACATATTAACACACTCAACTATGATTTTCCTTGTAGGGATACTCCTATGATATAAACATTTTCTACGGTGCGGGAGGATATGGCACAGGTTAGGTTGGTGTTGGTTTCTGTTTGTTCTCATGGTTTTCCTTTGCAATCCAACTCCTCTCACAAATACCCAAAGTAGATCATAGAAATATACTAATTGAGTATCGAGAAAAAATAATTTTCAGGGAAACCGGCCGTCTAGAAGTACGGAAGCCATGCTCACCGATGGTTAAAACTTTGGCCAGTAATCTTGTTGGGACTATTTCTTTTCTTTATCGGATTTCACTTGTTTTCTCGTCATCGGAAGAGCCCTCTTATTTGAGTGCCTCCCAAGATTACTTGATTGGACTAGGAAGTTTGAATTAGATTTACTTCTATTGATTAGGTTCCTGAGATATGGAGTTAGGATAATGACATTTTGTAACCAATTTGGAAGAACTAAGTTTCCTGTGCATTGGGCCTTAGTAAGATTCTAATGGAATGTCTGAGGTAAGATGAGAAGAACAGAGAGGTAAAAAGTAAATAGCAGTGAATTACAAAATTCGTGGATAGAGCTCAGGTATTGGAAATAACTTTCTGTTTTAAATTCTCCATATTTAAAATAGAGAAGGTTGGGAAACTCAAAATGGGCATACCTTCCGAGTAGTGCAAACAAGTACAGTAAATTTAAATCTACATAATACCGTGCGAAGCACCACGAGGGTATGTGGCAGGCGGAGAATAAACACCTTTCATGGAACTAAGATGTAAAATGTTACTACTTTACGGAAACATATTAGATATGCATTAGACATGGGCAAATACACTGTTAGTTACAATCTTCATAACAGTAATAGTTTCCTGCCGTAGAAGATACGGGAAATGTAAGTAGGTCTAATTGAACATTCGAATTTTCCCACCACTCTACGATGTCACCCTACAGCCCCGTATACTTCCTATCTCTTATTAAACTATCCAAACTACCAATTCTTCTCGTCCCTTTACCACGCTTACCCAACTTTCTTCCCTCAATCTCGTCTTTCTAAACACCATCACTCTTTATTTAAACCTTCTCTATCCACATATAATGCAGGCTCCTAATTTCATCAATCAACTTTCTTTCCTCTCCTACCGATCCTAGCACTTCATCGTTCATCATCCTTTCGACCCACTTAACTTTCTCCATCCTTCTCCACATCCACATCTCAAAAGCCGTAAGTCTATTTTCATCTTCTTTTCGCAAAGCCCACTTTTCCGCCCCATATAGTGCAACGGTCCATATTAAAATTTTCACTTGTCTTTTCTTCACTT
Source organism: Platycnemis pennipes (assembly GCA_933228895.1). Classification (NCBI taxonomy): domain Eukaryota; kingdom Metazoa; phylum Arthropoda; class Insecta; order Odonata; family Platycnemididae; genus Platycnemis; species Platycnemis pennipes. The sequence continues at coordinate 85,380,995 of OW121854.1, read as the reverse complement.
CCCTACTCAACTCCCCTGTCATTAGTTCCCGGCTATAAGTTCAAGCCTCTTTTTTCCAATAAAATTCTTCTTTTGACTTCAATGCTGCTGTACCCACTATCTTCCAACTTACCACCTTAATAGATATATTGCTCCCACTGCTTCCAACTTCTCTTCTGCTTTTAAATTTAATTTGGCCCTTGTGCATAAGAATGTAATAATTATTGAATAGCGTAATCTTGTATTTTATGTTCACGCAGTGATTATGCATCATGTTGAACGGTCGTCTTTGTTCGCCACTCCCTGAGAACTGCGCGCTTGGGATGATTAATGGTCACTTCTCCGCCTTCCACCCGCTTGTTTTTCGGTGTTTTTGAGGGACGGGCGACGAGAGAGAGAGAGGGAAGGGAGGGCCGTGTGTGTCTGTGTGCCTGCAAGAGAGTGGACGGAAAGGCGCTGCCGAAGCGAGGAGGAAATGGTCGAGTCCCTTTTGAACGCCACGGTTGGGGAGTGCGCGAAAAATACTCATTTCTCCTTCTACCCGAGGCTGTCCCTCGCCCTCGCTTCGCCACGACTGGTCTGTCCTCTCTCCCGCCGCCCTAAGTGATGCTTTGAATTGATGGTGGGATTTTTTTTATCCGAGGTCCCTCTGAGAGAAAGAGAAGTTTTATTCCCCTTTGCCGGGTTTTTCTCGCATTCATTAGTTCTCCCGGAATGAAATGTCGTGGATCGTGAACCACCCCCGGGGACCCTATTCTTTCACTCATTCGTTTCACCTAAATTTCTCCTCTCGGCAAGTTCAGACGGTTGCGCATTTCGACGTGGGATATCATTTCTGTATCGAGGAAAAAATAATTGGAATAGTTCGTGTACGTCTCGTGAAAAGCCAAATACACTTAAGTTTTAGCCATCACTCACAAATGCATTTTAAAGTGGTTTTGATTTTTTTATTAAGAGGACGAATCGTCAAAGTAGTTGATTTCGTCTTAAATTGTTACTGAACGTTCTATCTAAGTGTTGCACCCGAAGAGTGTGGGTGATAGGCAAGTGATTTATGGTACTAAAAGCATAAAAAACTGATGGCAACGATGCAGTATTTTTCATTTTCAGGTTTTTTTTTGTCCGTTGGCATTGATTATACGACGAAAATCAGGTATCACTTATAGATGAAGTTTTGTGAAGTTACTTTGCCTACAGATTTCGTTTGTTGCGTGTACGTTTTTATCTTATTAATGTATTATTCCACTCAATTGAAGAAAAATTGATGAAAGATTTTAATTTTTGAAATTAATAAAATGCTGATGGTTGAAAACCAACGGTTTGAATTACATCATAATCGTACGCATGTTCAAACATGTTCCGTATTGAAAATTTATTGAAACTGAAATACACGCACAGAAGACAGGAAACCACATGCTGGAAACAGCTTTATGATCTAGGCCCTGCATTACTCTCCCCCGGTCATCACAATTTCATATTCTCCGCGTCCGAACCTGGAATAAAAAATCCATGAAAGGGTAGCAGTCTTTCGACGTCTTGACCCTCGACCCTTTTGTGAGGCAGCAGTGGCTTTTGAATTCCGCTCTGCTGGACCTTGCGTTTCCTGTCATATTTTATTTTGCCATTCAGATGTTGGATATGGTAATCCTTGGGTACCCCGGAATAGAAAAGTTGCGTCCCAGCGGACTTATTGGTGTTAGCATTTTTATTCATGCCTTCTCGCTTCCGCGCTTGTATTCTGCGTATCAGGACTATGTCGAAAGAAATAGATTTCCATCGTAGCGTCGTGAATAGTGGAGCAATGTACGAGTATGTTAAACTGAGTGGCAGAATGGAGATTAGTTACGGCTCTTTTAACTTTTTTTTCTTAGTGCTGGGATCTTTGCGGGTTTTCTATTGAGCCCGAATAAGCTTAGCTTTGAGAATATTTTACCTTCATGAATTTACTTCAACCTGATGTCATGAGATCACTTGCCGTTGCTCAACTTCTTTTCTGTCCTTGTTGCATAAAAGGACGTGCTAAAACCCCTTACGAGAATCTCCACTTTTAAAATTTTGCTGGAATTTCCTCCTTGGAACGTCAATGCACTTAACAAGCATGCTTCAAACGACAAGTGATATGATTTTGACTTTTTTCTGGGCGTGTTTGTGATGCTCTAGAAAGTGATTTATTGTTAATGGGTGCGATAGAATCGAAGTTCCTGTATGAATGAACAGCAAGATTTACTTAATTTACTTATATTGTTGGGGATTAGGTTAACTCGTTTAAAAATATTAATAAACATTAGAACAATCGCTCCACAGATTTCGATTTCTCCACGGAGATTTCGAAAAGAAGATATTTCCACTATGAGCAAATCCAGCGTCAGGTTATGTTATAGTTTGAATATGTTGAAAATATTTAGCTTTATTTTTTGTTTTACTTCGTTTCAGAGATACTGAAATCGACTTCTAATGTCCCTCCCTTTTTCGGTAGTTTAAACCTTTTCCTCATTTGCAATAACGTCTATTGTTATGTAGTACATATGGAATAATAATTGGTAAATGAACTCGTCAATAGCACTTGCTATGGGAGGATAGAGTGTAGGTGACCCGTAGCAATCAGCAGAGAATAATTGACACCGCAGTTGGTCATGAGCTTGCGAGAAAGTAATTCGAGCGCTTTCACTCTCGTTTACGCTTCATCCGCCTGCAGTGACATATCTCCCGTTATATTTAGCTGGTGATTGAGTATGATATTACCGCGAATGTGCGTATCGACTTATGCTCTTCCCTGCAAAATATTTTCCCTAGAAGTAGGGGAAGCTGCTGCTTCAGTCGCGCCCATCTGCCGCAGAAGAAAAGGTCTTTCGGGAATTCTTCACTTTTCCGCCCTTCAGTTTTTTTCTGCGGATCCCCAACCGATTTCCCGTTTCGTCCTTTCCCTTTTTTCTGAAAGAATCCCACCCATAAGATCCGTCTAGCGGAAGCAATGTGTCCAGTTTCCTTGTCCATTCTCCCCTCCCCTCCCCATCTCTTCCGCAGGGTAGTGGTGCAGATCGGATAGCGGATCCCGATCGTCTTATGTTTTTATTCGTGCGTGAGCCAAGTCCCCTTCTCCCTCACTCTCTCCTCGCCGTATAAAATAATGCGTTGGATACGATCCGCATGTTCCAGCTTCCCCGCGTTCGCCCGCGCGGGCTTTTTATAATACCCCTATTTTCTGGCGGATATTTTTCTCTCGATCCTTCCATGTAACGTCTCCGTTTCTATCCCCTCTCACTTCCATTGTCATTGGATTATTTTTGTTATTCCATCTACCTTTCACTCTCTCTTTCTCCATCTCTCCTTATGGCTCTTTCGTCATCTGTACAATGTTGGGGCGGGGTAAGTTGCAAACTGTGCTGGGAGAATGAGAAATATCTCAATTCCGTCCATCCGGGGATACTGCGTGATAAATCTGCTTACATTAGGAGTGGTAGCTGTTATTTTCGGGAGCCGGCCGGCAGCTTAGGTCATTTGTGCTATTTAAGATAGTTGGGTAATAGAGTAGGGTTAGGAATATTTTAGGGAAAGACGAAATGGCGGAGCGAGACTTGGCGTCGGTATTGACCTGCTCTTAGGGAAAAGCGACAACGGTTTAACGTACCATCCGGCGGACAAAGTACTGCACTCTAAGGGCTCTCCACACAGAACTCAAATAGAGACCGGTATGCCTATGAAAAATCTCTGCCTAGGCCGGGATTCGAAGCCGAACCCTTGGATGAGAAGTGGGTGCCCTTGCCAGCACACCACTAAGTGCCAGTAGAGGAAGTAATTGCTTATATTTTGGCCGGATTTAACTATATGTTGTCATGAAAAGTGACGAAGATCAATCAAAAGTATGCGTACCTAAAGAGAGAAATAGCAGGAATGTAAAGGTAAGGCGTGGAAGTGCGTAAAGTAACTCAGCGTTGCTAGTTAAAAAATGGTCGGCTATACGAAAGACCCATGATTTAACGTCTCATTAAATGTGCGGAGTACTGAAATTTCCGGAGAGAAAGTGCCGAACAGCTCTGAATTAGAGATCAGTATACCGATAAATAATATCTATGGCTGCCGTAATTCGAAACCGGACCTTCGAGATGGAACCTGATACTCCAGTCTCAAAACTGACTTCCCTAATAAGCAGAATCTCGAGGAACGATCTCCTTTGAATTTTGGGTATGAACTCATTTCTAACGTCTGTGACGACATCATTTGTTCGCGGAAGTCTGTTCAGAGAGTGTTTTGGGCCCTATAAAGGGATTATGACTGTGGCGAAGTACTTCCTCCTGCGATTGCGGGTTGACATGTTCTAAGTTTAGGGTATTTTGCTTTTTGAAATTAGCTTCACCTTTGACATTGTCTTTTATTTGAAGAGGGATACTTATTTATCGCTGTTTACATCTCTTCTGTTTCTTCGACTGGCAATCGAAATAATTCTCTGGAAAACTTAATCCCACCTACTTTTGAGATCTACATGACGGAAATCGGGGCATGAAATCTTCAAAGTTTAAAGATTTATCTAGAGAGAGAGAGAGACTGGTGTCAGGACTTTTTAGGGTCTTCGGAAAGGTATTTTTTTATATCTCTGTCAAAGAAAGGAAGTTCAGAATTATTTACTGGTTCGAGGAACTCCGTCAACGAGGAAATTACGAGATGGAACTCGCTATTAATTATTTTTGGTATGTTGACTCTTTGTTAGTGGTTTTATTTTTTTAGCAGAAATAGACATTTATTATGAAGTGTGGGCATCCGCGCTTTTACGAAAGATGGTGAGTCTGCGCTCTTTTGTTGTTTGCCATTCATCCCACTAAATAAAGCAGAGACCTGTTTACATTTACAAAGGGCGGAGCGATATTGAAGGCTTTATATTAATGTGTTTTTCTTCAAAGCAGAAAACATGGGAAACTACATAAACCCCTATAGTTTTTCTTCTTTTTCCCTCTCAATGGCAACCAAATCGTATCGCTTAATCAGTGGAGAAACGTACATCACTTTCCCCTAGCGTTCTTGGAAATGTTTTATTCGCTTTGTTTTTACCCTTGCCCAACGTGTTTCACATTTAGGAGTGTGCCATTAATTTCATAGTTAACTAGCTGTAGAAATTCTAAAATTATGTATTTGGATTTTATTATCCTTTATGTCACATGACCTGTTTCGTGAAGTGGACCTCCATTTATAAAATTTCACGAAGTCGAGGCTGAAGTCACCGAATTCTTAGGTAACTATACAGTTTCATCGCAAGGGAGTTTAATTCAGCAAAAGGGAAGTGCTGCTGTCCGATTTGCAGTGCGTCGGCTTCATTGCCCATTTCATGTGTCAACGTGATATAACTTTCGTAATGCACCATTTGAAAGGTCGGCCTTGAGATTTGGCATCTGTCAAATAATCTTTGAAAATGATTTTGCCGATGGGAGAGGGGTATTAAAATGGTGACTATTTGTCTGAAGCGCTAATGGCCTAATGAAAATATCCTTGACATCGCTTTATGTGTAGTAATCTTGCTTTCTATTGTGCCCAGTGATATACTGTCGATTAATTTACGTGCTGCATGAATTGAATTGCTACTTCGCCCATCTAGATGGACACTTAATCCATCTGAGCTCCGCTGAGGAGTTCGCTGAGGGCTTGAGGCTATTCATGGAAATGGGGAGGAAGAAGAAATCTGGAAGGAAAAGGGCATATAATGGATTATTGTGGCGTGGTTCTCGGGTGTTTCTCTTTCTTTGTGCCTTTGGTTATGAATGATGCGTAGGGGAAAATGTTTTTTGCCACTCAGTTGGAAATTCCCTCTTATTTTCTTCACCATTGTGTATCTTAGTGATTTGTTATATTGTGTGGCCTCAGCATTCAATGACCACCAACCCATGAATGCGGTACCTTATCCGTATTTGCTTCATATTCTTAGTTTCTTCAATACGTTTCCTTTTTCTTCTCACCGTAGCTTCCTCTCATGTCTCTTTTTCTGCTTGGATAATTTCGCTCATCCCTTTTTTAACCTTTATTAAGAAGGCCTTTCCTCTAATGATCCCTCATCCTCTTTCCTCAGAAATCAATGCAATATACAACGCCACACTCTGTACCTATAAGCTTCTATCGCTGCGTTACGTTAGACTTTTTTCCGTTGAATCCTTGTTTTAAGTATTTTCGTACAATCAGATGCCTTTTTCCTAGATAAATTATCTCATTATGTTCGTTATCGTTTTTGGGAGACCAGTGTCCTTTGTAATACTATCTGAGGAGTAAATTGCTTTTTGCTGCTGACATAAATACCCCTCAACTTGAATTTTACCTTACAGTGTTATCACGGAGTATCTCATTACTTTTGCATTTTCCTGGTCCTTTATGAGTGATGTCCTTTGATGAAGTTTAATGTAGTACAGATTGTCTCATATCCATAGGAAATTCTGTATTTTTAATCTGTTGCGTTCCCATGTCATCAGCTTATCCCCTCTACTAGTATGATATTTCGGCGTGTCAATTAAGACGCCGTTTTCCGTTCAAAAAGGGCTCACTAGATCAATATCACGGGTAATCATTTCTAATATTGGTTTTACGCAGCTCTCCTTTTGTTTTTTTCAATTGGATATTTTCATTAACATGCACATGAATCGTTTTCGCTTACATCCTTCCCTAGCTTCATATATTTCACCCAATTTTCTCCTCTGCTTTTCTTTCAGTTCATTTTACCTTCGACGACTTGTCTTTACGAGCCTATTTTCCGAAGATGTTTATGTCGAAAGGTTGTTCCTTCTTTTTAGTATTTCATGAGACTGTTATCCTTCTCCTCTTCTTAGAACTATTAATGTTAGCTGACTAATATAGTTGATCGGTTTAATCTTCATCTAGACCTACCTTATTTGCTATGAAAATAATTTGTTTCCGGTACTCATCTCAGAAACTTATCAATATTTATTGGTTCTATTATCATTTTCTAACTGCAAGTGTCCAATGTCCCTCTTTGTCTTTGTTTGTGGCTGTAATTGCTCATGCATGCCCAAATGCCAAAATGCCAATCAAATTCATACTCCAGAAGTAAGTTGTAACGAAGGGATCGCATACTTCTATGCTCCCATTTTCGCCCGTCTTTTGTTTTTCTGCCCATTACTTCCCTCTTGCTCCGTCCACTGCTTGTTATTTTGCCTCCCAAATTAGATGTGGGCGAATTTTATCGAGTCATAATAATTTTAGTACCCAAATGCGTACTTGGGCATCTTCTTCAGCGCCTCGGCGACTATTCGAATACTTGGTTGAATACACACAAATAGGAAGACCCAGAAGATATCCCACTGTGTCGAAGAAAAAAATTGGCATCCTTCCACCTGGATTCCAAATTCTAAAGGAACACGGAGTATGGTGATAACTCTGCAAGCATTGTGCGTGCGCCGACACTATTGTAAAAGGCACTTTTAACTAAACGCTCTGGTATGTATCGAAGGACTCCATTAGTCACACGTACACCCTGATTCGAGTTCTAGTATTCTGGCATATTCAACCGGTTATTGATAACTTCACTAGGCAGTCAAGTAGTCACTCTTGCATGTATTCGGGGACTCATTGAGGTACCCATTTGCTCATTCAGTTATTTCGTAATGTTCCATGTCTTAATTTGGTCCTATGATTATGATTGAATACGTAATGAAAACTCCTGTCACAAATACCTAACTTTTAGATGTTGAATTATTAATTGAATAGTGGAAACGGCTGCTGTACTTACCGTCCGCGATTGCACTCTTCCAGAATCGCAACACTTTCTCTAGAGACGTTTGCTCGAGAATTCAAAAGCCGGCCGAAACGTAATTTCGACCCGGGACCATCAATCTTCTCCTCCCCTGCCTGCTAACCTTCCCCCCATCCTCCTCCTGCAGCATCTCCTTCCTCGAGTTGGGATAAGATGCTTTTTGTCCAGCCCTCGGAGCCATTGTTGAAATGTAACACCGTAAACCCATTAACCATTAAAGGGGGTTGGGGGTCCGTACGCCAGTTCCCAGGCGCCACAATCGCACCCCCGTTCCTCTTTGCGCTTCTGCTCATTCCTTTCCGACCGTTTCCTATTTTCGGTCCTCCTTCTCGTTCCCCTCTTTAAAGGCGAAGAGAAAGAAAACAAGTTTTGAGTGAGAAGTGAGAAGATAACTCCACTTCAATTTCTCCCTTTCTCTATATTCACTGTGCAAATTACACTCATGCGTGGATAATTGTTTTGAACCCCTCCCCTTTATTGATGAAGGTTCATTTTTCATGTTACAGTATTTGAATATGTATGCTATACAATTATACGGTATCACGATTCGGTATTTTTTATTTCATATTTACCTCAGGCTGTCGTATGAGCACAAATAGAATTTCATAACTAAGAGTATGTTTATGAGGGCTTATAATAAACTAGAAAACTGTGAGTTGAGAACAGTAAATATATTGAATAAAGAAGACCTGGGGTTGGGATGTTCTTAACATTTCAATGGCCTATCCATAGTTTCTTGACATTTTCACATGATTCCTAATCACATCACCACAATTACGAATTACAATCGCCGGCCGAGAAACCAGGTCGGTAGGTTTTGGATCCCGTAGATCGCGGGTTCGATTTACGCCCTGGGATTTCGTGTGGTATTTGTCCTAAGATAAGACCTTAGGTTAAACGTTACGATACAGCATCAGCAGTTGGAGAATCCAAAAGCGCAGGACTACCACTACCTCTACGAATGACATTCGTTGCGAAATTCATTCGAGGGAATGAATTGAAAGTAAAGCTGAAGAGGAATTGCTTGGGAAGAATGTAAGTTCTTTAAGCAAATAAGGAAAAATTGGAGTGCAGAAATGGAACGTTGTACAGGAAATGAGGGTGAAGGGAGAAGAATTTTGAGTAAGCCGGGTAGAGGCAGGAGAAGAATGGGTAGTTTGGATAGAGTGATGAGTAGTAAGAGGTATGCGGAGATAGGGAATATGAAAGAAGAGAGTACCGAGAAGATTTTCTTGTTATTCTAACCTTACCTTAACCTGAAGGTCACTATTAATGACCAACGTGAATATTGGTGAATGTTGAAGTAAATAAAATACGCACTGTTTATTTTGTGTTCGTGTCAAGAATATAATTTCCATTAAAACCTATTTTAACCGTTAGAACACTGTTAATAATAATAATGGGGAATTGTTTGTATGAATGTACAAATTGGAGAAAACTGAATTTGGATGATACAGTAGAAAAACGTAAAAGTGATCATTCAGCATGTCCCAGACACGAAACCTTTAAGGAACAATTACACGCAAACACTTTACTAGTTACTAACAAATGGAAACGGCGTGCGGGAGTAGAGTTGAGGGAAATTTTCCTCAGTCGGAGTTTTCGCTCCGGTTTTCCCGTGGAACCCCTTGATTTTTTCCGGCTCAGTGAGGACGCTCCGGACGAGGAGGCCTCCGACTCGTTTTATTCATTGCCTCTAGTCATCCGATGAAGACAGGCTATAATTCATGGTGTCTCTCGTTCCTCGGCAGGGAGATGAGGAGGAAGAAGAGTAGGGGAGAGCTCATCTTAGCCATGAATTCCGGGATTGGGCAGATTCCTTGGGGGGATATTGGCAAAAAATTTAATTGGAATGAGAGTCCTTGGGAGTCATTAAGGAGATTTCAGTTGCTCGAGTCGCCAAATTAATAGCGGTTATTGCGAAAGAACACAACTCATCGAAAAATTCTCATAGATCAATGCCGGTGCTCCTTACCAGCAGACTTAAAGCCTGCGATCATCTCCAATGCGGAGGTTCTTCTCAAGAGGGGAATTTAAGGGAATTCCCCTCTTCCAGAGGGGTTTCAGAGAAAAATTTGGACAGCTATTCAGCATTGTGATGACGTGTTGATCACGCGAGATCGGTAAAACCGTGGTTTGTTTAAAAATAATCAGCATTAATGTATATGTACATTTATATGTGTGTGTACATGTAAATTACCTGTACATGTCAATTTGATGTATGTCGATTGATAACAATTTTCATTACTCTGCGCAAATTTATAGATTTTTTAATTTTTTGTGTTAGACAATCCTTGGAATGGGGAAATGATATTTTTAATTTTGTGGAAAGAAGGAATGGAGCAAAGACATAAAAATCCCCTTGGCGTTTTTTTTGTTTTCTGTCTGCCTTCATTATGCCTCATTTTCGATTGAATAGAGAAAAAAATCATGCTTTTCCGTAAATTCATTATAGCTATTTTTGTTTTTAATGATTTTTTTTCATTATAAATATATGTATATATACATATATATTGCCCATAATTACACCGAAAAAAACCTTGATTCGAGGCAAAGCCTATAAATCCTCATAATGCGTTTATTGCTCAGCAATCATGAGCCAAAAAATGTGCAATTTTTTGCTATGAAATCTTCGTAATTCTGACTTTGTTTTTTCAGCCACACTTCTTGTGCCTTCGGACATGGATTTAAAATCGTCATTTCGTTCCGGAAACAATTGAGGAACTATTTATTGTCAGCGAAAGCTAGGGGAAAATGGGATAAGAAAATACCCTATTCTTGGAAAAGCTGATCTTCTCCGACTCGCTACGTTGCGTGTTTCACCAAACCTCACGCCATTCCTATGAAGTTTTCCTCGCATCTCTTGAAAGGATTTGCTCAGCCTTGGGGCGCCCATTTTCGCCCCTTTTACCCGGAGTTCCGCATTTTCTTTTGCACCGCTTCATATACCCTTGCCCCTCTTACTCTAACAGACCTCCTCCTTGCGTATGAATTCATCAAATAACTTCTCCTCTGCTCCGGTTCGCGACCGCTCGCATTCCTCACCCTTTTCCCATACATTTCTCTCCCTTTCCCTTCAGCCAGTGTTCTACCCTATTGTAGAGCATCTGTCTCCAGAAGGATTCGACAAAGAATTAGCAAAAGTTAAGGAACGTAAAGAAGGTGAACAATAGTTATTATTGAATAGTCTCTGGATGATTAAGTTAACTAACATTCTTCGTTGCCTTACTTGAAAATCAATGTGTACATACTTGTTAAAAACCACTAAGGATAATTAACGTATAACTAGGAAGAAGTCAGTTAGTTACCTACTTGCCAGCGCTAGCTCCTGCCCGTCGCAAAATTTTGTGCGTTTGTTACAAGAGATGTTTATTGCGATTTTGTGGGAAGTTATTCTAGGTCTTGTGCATTAAGCTTGTGCATGACTGGATGCCCTTTAAGTCTTAATTGTGGGCTTTATGTGTGTGTGAATATATGTTTATGTGTGTATATATGTGTGTGTGTGTGTATGTGGTGTGACTCTTTGGAAAATTCGTACGTCCGGGAGAAGGGGAAAAGGGAATAGAAATCCATTTATTTTCCAGAAAATCAGGACCTCGTGATGGGGTGGGGAGTCCCGTAAAACGGTAATCATCTTTTAATCCGTTTCAACCGAACCGCAGCTGCTTCTAGAATCTCTGTCCTTCCCTCCCCGGCCCCTATTCCTCTCCGTCTGATCCCTCAGGGCCTCACCTCGCTAAACCCCTTCTCTTCAAGGCCCTGGGAGGCCCGGATCTTCCGTTTCCATCTATGCGTGCGACTCCCATCCCATTCTCCGCCTTCCCCAAACCCCTCTCACTTCTTTCCCCCTCTGCTTTCATTCGGCGCAATGTCCCCCCCGCCCCCCATAAGATAAAATCATTTGACTCCCCAACCCCCACATCCTCCATGTCTCGCAAAAAAATGGAGATTCCTTCCGAGTTAGACCGGTGTCGTTTTTCTATTTTTTTTCTCATCTCGACGATGTGAGGAGAGTGAGCATGATGGATTCCTTCGTTATAACGGGAGAAAACCCTGTTGGCATGATTTGCAAATTAATCCGGGGATGAGGAATGCGTTTTATTAAATGTTTCCTTCCGCGGGGAGGGATTTGATTGATTGGAATGGGGTGTGAGGGTTGGTGGTAATGGAGGTGGTTATTTAAAATTTGTCTGTTCCTTCGCCCGTGTTGTATCTCGCAGATTTCTCGCTCCCAAGTTTGGAAATTGGATTATTCATCGCATAATGATGCATTGGTATCCTTTCATTTCTTGAGATGCTGTAAGTTTTTTTTCTACGATGCCTTTAATCTCGTGCCTTATTTGTGAATGATTTTTCTTATTAAAGGTTTTCTAATAAGAAAGTGAGTTATACGGTAAATCTTAATAGCTGAATATAATCCATTTGTCTTCATTTTTGTTTTGTGTGCATTCATATGTTTGTACTGCCAACGTTTTACGGGGAGTATCTGCATGAATATCATTTCATGAGTAAGGTTTAGATAGACACAAATTCTTCTCTCGCCACCTTTCTTTCAAATTTGATGTTTACGATAGAGAATATAATAATAATATGAATATTAGCACGCTGAAAAAAATTGGCCATCAAATAGTGATTTTTGTCTTAAGATTTGTGATAGACTATATAGGTTTACCGTATTTTCGTGAGTCAGTGAAATAATGAATAAATTTTTCGTGAATACCAGCTTCAGAGTACTCACCTGGCTGGGCTGTTCATTTTTATGACATAGGTGCCTAATAATATTACATTACTTTTGGATTTCTTCTGGCTCTTCTTCATTTTATGTATCTATTTAATCCCTCATAATATTAATAATGACATTGCGCATTGTCATTATTAAATTTAAGATTGTGCAATGAAATTGCACAAAGTAATCTTAAAACTGCCCCACAAATATGACCTCCAGTATTTTTTAGATCCTTAGTATTACAATTTAAGAATCCAAAAAGGATAACTATTTTCTGTTAGATGGGTGATGAGTTCCGTAGGAACGTAAACGTAAATTTTTACTTGTTTTGTTCTTTTTTCGTTTATTCTGAATAGTATCAATTCGTGTGATTAGTAATTCTAATGCTAGTTTAAGCCACCGAATGATGTGACATAACCGCATGCAAAACGTTAATTCCAAAAGTTGTTGCCAAACGATCACAAGCGGAATTGGCTCCCTGACTCCTGATTTCCTCCTACATTTCCTCATTACTCATCCATTCTCATCCTAGAACATTTCTGAAGCACATATAAGTGCGGGAACAGACTTGAAAACCTCAGATTATGCTGGTGCGTTACCCATTTCGAATCAGTGTCATTTGAACATGACAGAGCGTGTTTATAAATCCTACGTTGTTGAGTACCTACTGGGATTTTACCCGGGAATAATTCTTTTTTACTTAATGTCTGCATGTTACGCGATTAAAAAAACACCCTTTTGGGGTGTTTATCCCGAAACCCATTTCATTTCTGAGTTTTCCGTGCAATCCCTCTTCAAAGATTCCCCCTCCCCCCCCGCCCTCTCTAATCTCATCGATTTTCGTGAAGTGTGTGAAGCTCTGCATCGATTCCATCAATCATCGAAACTGTTTCCTTTCTGGAAATGTGTCTCTGGCAAAGAGCCATTTAAGACCCGGGCTGCTTGGTGGAAGAAGAAACTTGATTCCATGCGAAATGCAGGGGAATGAGACCTCCCTGCCCTTGGCGATGACTTGCGGAACGAAAGAGACTATTAATCAATCACTCCGGCGAGAAAACTCGACGCGCGTGAATCCCTTTCCCTTTCGCCTATCTCCCCGTGGCGTAACTTGTCGCGAACTATGCTTCGGTGTACCGAAGTTTCGGCGTGCATTGCTTTTGACAGGCATTCGGCACGTCTCTCTCGGTGCGTGTGGAATTCGAAAGTTTACGGCCTCTCCTTAAAGGACGTGGCCAAATTCCACAGGAAAAATGAGTTTTCTGCCCTGGGCGGTCATGGTATCACTGAATGATGCTCGGTAGCAGTGGTATTGTCAGCTCATTTCTTAGCCCGAAAAAGTTGTGTGAATTATGGTTCCGCCTTTACATACCAGAGGAGTTTGTTTTTGACGGGGAGTTTCCAAAATTTAGGGTTGTTTCTCCGATAGCCTCAACAAATAGAAACTCTGGAGTTTAAGTGGATGAAAAAGTTTTGCTTAAAATTACAAGCATATTTGTGGATTACGAATGTAATGAAATGTTATGTGATGAATATCGCTCTAGACTTCGATGGGCAATTGGCTGCAGTGCGCCATCTTGATTTTAAATATTATATTATTCAGCAAAATGGAAATTTTTGTTGTTTGGTGTCATGATCATCTCAAGTTTCCTGTATATAGGTCTCTTAGGTGAATAAAACTAATATTTATTATTATATAAGCTTAAAATTATTTTGAAGAATTAATTGTGAACATTTAAATGAAGTATTCGTAATAGCATCTGGTGAATGATCAAATTTTACTTCTCGCATTCGGGATTTCCCTTCTGAGCTAGTTTTCCATGGTGAGATTTTCAATCAGGAACATTCATCCTTTTTTCAATGGAACTTGGGTGTAAAGCCAGTTGACCTCGGCGAACCGTTTTGTTAAGGGCTTAGAGGTATAAAATTATTTGTACATGTAGTGAAGTGGTTCGTTAAAACATGTTGCTTGTATAATTTCGGTACCGTGATTTGTCCCCTAATTCTGTGTTGGCCTATTGTTTTTCTTACGTTTGACGACCAGAGTGTTTGACGGCTATAACTGATGGCAGACGTAATCAGGAAATACCTATTGCTTTTCTGTTGTGAGTCTATATTTTTGATCGCGGATAAAACGTGTGGGGAAGGGTTATTTATTTTGAAATTATATTTCTTTATCTTTATGCTTTTATATATTTCTATTTGTTAAGTATATTCTTTTTAATTTGCCAATCTCCGTGATGTGTCTTTCTCGTTAAATAGCTAATTGTAAGTGTTCATTCTTTCTGTAATAGTACCTATTTTCTAATTAATTTTTTTCCTACGGATAATGCAAAGTGGTTCGAGGATAAACTTATAATGCTAATTAATTAATATATTTTGTTACGCTATATGTTGCTCTTTGCAATAGCATAAATTCACTAACTATTTGTCATTGAACCACATTTGCATTTCATGTTGCCGCTAATGCATATATTAACTTTTTCATTAAAACCAAGCGAATTTGCGTAATTGACGAAGGTAGGAAATTTTTTTGGCATTCCCAGGTAATTTATATCTCTATAAATATATATTTTTATTCCTGTTGAACTCGCGAGCTTGTTTTTCTTGATTTAGGTCCACTGATTGCAGGCATATCCCTTTCATTTTCCCTAGCCTTTAGATTCGTGTGACCGTGGTAATCTTTACCTGGTTTTATGTAGCTCGATTTTCCGGGAGAAAAGCAGAAAATTACCTGTTAACTACTATTAGTTCATTTATATTCTGTAAAAACATGCAAATTTCACCTTTTCAGCTTTTCCGTTTTATTCACCGACAATTTATGTCTTTTCCACCACTCACTTTCCTTTACTGGTTACGCAATCATTCTTTTTAACGTAGTAGTACTAACGTACTTCAACTTAACTCAGAAAGGTTGCCCTTTTTAAAAACCCATATTTATTATCTTGTTGGTGCTGCTTATAATTTGCGAAATACTAATTATAAGTGTGGATTAAATTTATGTGCGTCACGAAACATCTTTGGTTTCTTCCGACCCTGAGAACTGATGAGAAATTAAGAAGCTTTCCATTTACAACGCCTTCGAGTTCTATTTTAGATTGAAATAATTGCTCTTAAAATTTTTATTGACCTAACCTATCCATCTTGGACCACCTTTCTCTGCTTCTTTTTGAGATGTGAGGCCTTTGTGATAAACGTTCGTCGTGGGAGTGACGTTTAATTCTCTAAATATGTCAGTGGTTGTTCAAAAGAATTCAAATTGATTAATTACAGAACGAATTACATTCTTTGCAGTCACATTGCTCACCGTTAGGTTAGGTTCTAGTGATGTAATAAATGATTAATAAAGAACCGACACGACATTCATTCACGAATCTTTAAATTTGTCCATTTATAGTCCCCCTCCTTCCATCACTTGATCGCTTGGATTTATGGTGTTAAGGATTCAAACTAGCTTGTTAGATTTCGTCTAGCATAAAACTTAGGTCGGGGCTTAGCTTTGGAGGCGTAATGTCGTAAAGTTTTATTGCCAAAATCTTCCTCGAGGAGTATTCTCAAGGTTGAAGCGTAGTTTTTTCCCCAGAATACTTCCTTCATTCTACGTCGTCTCTGAATCTCTTGGTTCTCTTGATTGGAGTCCTGAAAAGAGATTTTCAGGAATCTTGCCGGAAATAAGATACCTACCCAAAATACCAACCAGTGAGAAATTATTTAATGATAAGGAAATGTCGTGAAAAAATATATGGGCTAGGTGGTTGATCTATAGCAATAAAGTTATTCGATTTTGAACTGAATATCCTGAAGAAGGATGATTATTTTGAAGCTTCAGTTGAGCAAAAATATTTCTTTGGCTTCATTTCGCTGTTGTGAGATCAATTAAATGTTGTATGAACAAAGTTCTATTGCTATGATTTTTATTCCCTGATTTACTTCTTCATTTTTATTTACTTTTCATTGTCTCTCTAACTTCGTTTTGCTGACCACAGATCGTGATTACTTAATCTACTATCATATGAAATATTTGGTATTTTCCTGGCGTATTATAAGTGTGAAATATTCTCGGTAAATACATCTGATGCGAACTTTCAATGGTTCTTTAAGCCTTATGCAAAATTTCTTTTTCAAAACGCGATACCTTGTCGTTTTCGTTGCAGCCACTCGTCCCTTTATGCAGCTGTCGAATTTATCTTCTCATGTGAATTGCTGTTTGTAATATCTTCTAAACTCGGTTTTATTTTATTTTGCATTCATTGTTATGTAAAGTGATGAACTGTAATTAGTGAACTGTGTTACTTCCCCTCCTCAGGGAGGGGAGCAAAGTGATCCGATTCCTGGCGTGCTTTCGAAAACATATCTGGTTTTTGTTGCAGTTTCAAAAATAAACAAAACTTTTGGAACAACAACTGATTACTTCCAAGTATTTTATGCTAATGCGTATTTTAGACGTCACGTTCTTGAACAAATGTTAGCGGAGGCACAGGTATTTGTAAGTTAATTAGTATCATAAAAATATGGAGTAGGTACCTTTCATAGGAATAGCATAAATTTCTTTTAAGCGTGGCAGGTCTTATGGATCTGACTCATTGCCTATTCAGTGTTTAATCGTTTAAGTAGCTACACATATCCTCGAAGCGAAAATTGAACGCGCTGCCCTTTGTGCTGCTCAATCGCCACGTTACTGGATGAAATACAATGGTCAAATAGTTTTAGCAGGAATAAAATGAATGAAATATAATTTTTAGAGTGCTAAGGCTCTAGTATTTCGCGCCGTGAATACTAATTCAGCTACTTCCATCCGCATTAAAGGTCTCGTCAAATAACTGATAGTCAATTGTGCTCCATGCTAAGGTGGTGGGCACTTTATCAAATTAACCCTCTAGTGAACTAAGAACAGCATCGTGCTTAATTGAGCCGAAAATTGAAGGAGAGGCCTACGAGGATGTTTAAGGGATAAGTACATGGCAAAATAAAGAGAGATTTAGGAAAGAAGATGTGATACGAGGTTATACTGAGCTAGTTCCAAATAGGGATGAATGGAGGGCTGCAGTTAGCCAATCTCAGCTATTCACATCCATAGGTGTACTGGTGCGCATTCAGCATGGTATCACAAGCTTCACCTTGGCACCTCGTAGTCTATTCTAGTGCCATCCATTCAATTTTTGAAGGTATTATTCAGCAAAATTTGTATGCCTGGTTACCGCTGTCCTCTTACGGAGTTGTAGGCTGTAGTTTAACGTACCAGTACGCTTGTGGATGCGTATTGGTTAAGGTTGAAATAAAAAAAATGATGAATTCATTACGAATCCGGACCAAAAAGATACGGGATGATATCGCCGCACGTCGCGAGGGGCGATTTGTTTTACAAGGAGTTGACATTCGAGTCGCGTGCAGGCAAGGTGGTGGGGAATGAGGGTGGCTTCGAAGGGGAAACCCTCGGCTTTGATTGGCAAAGGAGAAGGATAAACCCCTCGCTTCCCTGCCCCCGGGGGACCGTCGAGGACGGGTCCCGCCCTCTTCCCTCGTGACTAATCTCCCCTGGAATGGTGCCCGCGCGCCAAAAAGCCCCTGGCAGTGCTCGAGGCGTTTGGGACCGAAAATATACCCCGTGCTCCACCCACTCCTCCCACTGCCCCTGTTTCTCCGTCTCCGTTCTCCCTCTCCCCGTCACTCGTGGTGACACTACCCGTCCCTCCTCCCCCCACCCTCTGGCCCCCTTTTCATCCTCCCCCCCTCTAACCCTCCAATGCACTGCTGTACCGCGCAAACAAAGCCTGACGGATGTAAACCCAGTCAAAAATATAATCCTGACATGCTTTTTCAAGAGTTTACATTGTTCTTTGGTGTTCCATAGCATTCATAATATTTTTACCCTTACTGTGCCTATTCTAATATTTTAATTTTTTTTCTGGTCGCGTTTCATATCCTTATTGTGCACGTTAAAGTTATTAACCTGTGTTAGGCAGTTATTACACCCCTAAATGACGCCTGTGATGGTTTTAAAAATCCATTCATGTTGTGATTTTCGGAAACGCCATGTATTACTTTTCTTCTCCTTATTGTGGTGTATTTTCTTATGATAGGTAACCATTAGAACGGTAACAGTGATAGAATGATAACACGGTACCAATTCTCATGCTACGTAACCGTATTGTGCCCTCTATATTTATTCATTATTGCTATATTATCATATTGCCAATACACATTTTTCACCCTATGCGCTTGAAAGTAATGACGTCGTCTTGTAATTTTCCTTCTATGTTAATTTTGACTCGCATTCTCCTAATTTACTCTGAATGCATAACAGTTTAGCGCACGTGTTTAGGCGGAGGAGTTTTCTGGTGTATACGAAAGAGAATTTACTGAAATTGTCCTTTTCTCGGCTGTCTTAGGAACTGTCCTAGCGAAAACTACTCGGCTTTAATTTTCTCCTACGTTAAGTGCACTTACCCAAGATATTTCGTTTTCTCTCAGCACACCCATTTCGCATGAGTGACTTGTGGCCTAGGAAATTCGTCGCCGAGTAATGGGGAAGTCATGACAGGAAAAAATGGAATACTCAAGCTATTTCTATGTTTCTTTTTCCTATTTACCATGGAGGAAAGACCTAAACTGACCTAAGTATAAAAATAACAATCCATGTCTCGTCGCTTGGGAGAGCGGAATATCCGTGGCGCATACTTCTCCGACTCAGTTGTCGGAAGACGCGTCCAGGAAGCTGAGCTCCTGTCCTTCATTCTTCCTCCTCCTTCTAAGCCGTCCAAAATCCTTGGACGCCACAGTTTTCATTTTCTCCCCTCTCGGCGCCATTATCCTCGCGAGCTTTTTTCAAGAGACTCGGGCCCGTCTTGAAGCCCCGGTGTTGGAAATTAGCACCTCAGCAGGCCCTATTTTTGGTCTTCCTAGAGTGTGGGATTGCTGAAGAAAGTCGCCTGTTTATCGTGCGCGTGGATTACTCCTTGCTGCACGTGATGCCAGCTGCAAATACTAGTCACTAGTGTGTGATAATTAGCTAATGCAAATATTAGCGTAACCATTCTATTGTATGAATTAAAATGGGAATCATTGTCAAGTCGCAGGTTGAAATTTAGACTTAATCTCTTAATAAATTCCAAATTTCTAGAAGAATATTTTCAGTGATGACGTTAAAAATATTTTGCCAACCCCAACTTACTACGGTAGACTGGATAATCACAAAATTAGAGAAATTGATTGCCGAACTGACAGATTCAAAATGTCCTTTTTTCCTCATACAATTAGGGATATGAACAGTGGTAAATATGTCCAATACGAGTGTATCAATGTTTAGCATAGGTAGCTGCATGTTGGTACATTTTATATGCTAATCATTGTCAGATCGCAGGTTGAAATTTAGACTTAATCTCCTAAATAAATTAAAAGATAATATTATCAGTGATGATGTTAAAAATGTTTTGCGAACCCCAACTTACTATGGTAGACTGGACCATAATCACAAAATTAAAGAAATTGATTGCCGAACTGACCGATTCAAAATGTCCTTTTTTCCTGTTACAATTAGGGATATGAATGTAAATATGTCCAATGCGAGTGTATCAATGTATAACATAGGTAGCTGCATGTTGGTATGAGGGCTTAGAGCTGACCCAACTAACAGCATGTTTTTGCATGTCTGCTTTGCAATTTCTATCTTTTTTATGCATGATGTGCAGTTCATGTTTGGTGAGAATTAACCCGTTGCCACACACCTTTATAGTGGCTTGCAGGGTATTATGTAGATGTAGATGTAAAGGCCATAGGTGCTGTTTTCGGTGGCAATGGAATACTTAATTTAGGCGAGACCTTGTTCTTACCCACTACGATTTTCATGGAAACACATCAGGGAAATAACTAGTGTAGCAAACCGTAGATTAGGATTCGTAAAAAGGGTTCTAGGCAAATGCGATGAGAGAGTGCGAGAAATAAGCTATTTTACACTTGTCAGACCTCATTTAGAATATGCCGCTAGTATATGGGATCCGTACGAGGAAGGTATGATAAAATAATTAAAGCGTGTGCAAAGGAGATGCGCTATATTTGTTCAAGGCCGTTATGATAATTTTATAAGTGTTAGGAGTTTAATAGAAGAACTAGGATGGGAATTACTATCAGAACGCAGGTTAAAATTTAGGTTAAACCTCTTAAGTAAATTCGAAACCGATTTGTTCACAGATGACGTTAGATATATATTAAGAACCCCTGCGTATAATGCTAGGTTTGATCAGATTAACAAGATTAGAGAGATAGATTGTCGTACCGATAGATTTAAAATGTCATTTCTCCCGCGTACCAATAGAGAGAACAATAGACAGCGTAGCAAAGGGATAGGTAGGTGAAATATAGTCAGATTAGTTTGTAGTGCATGATCCATGTAATAACAACCAATAATCCCTTTCCTATTGCGTAGATACTAACCATCTAAATGCACGTGACCCTATTAACTAGTGTCTACATTATATATCCTAGTTGCATGTTTGGTGATCTTCACCCCCTGCCACACACCCTCGTGGTGGCTCGCAGGGTATTACGGAGATGTAGATGTAGTCCCTGCCCGTTGTTCCTCAGCCATGTCAGCCGTCTCTTAAGGTCAATCTGCATTCCCTGCACTAAATCCCTCTTTCAATCTCCGGCTCATCTCCATGCCATCCAGAACACCCACTCTTTTCCTCCCTCCTCTGCGCTGGCCCAACAATTTGGCCTTTATAATCCTCTTCAACATTCCATTACCTCTCATAACACCATCCACCCTCTCAATGTCCCTTTTCCTAATTTCTCTGCACAACTTCCTTTCTTCTCCTCACCTGCCAAGTTCAGTGCTTCCTTATTGATCTTCCCCTCCATCCAGCACCCATTTACCCGTATTTCTTACTTCCACGTAGCATTAAAATTCGTTATTTCCGAAGATGAGTATGAAGAAGAATGTTCTATACAAGATACGAAGTGTCAATTGCTCTCGGAGCCATATGAACCCATTTGATGCAAAAGACTGTTTTAAATCCTACAGTTTTGAAAAGATGGATGTCTAATGTAGTTGCCCGAGACCATATAGTAGCATTTTGCATGTCTATAGTGCATGCTTGGTGATCTTCACCCCTTGCCACACACCCTCGTGGTGGCTTGCAGGGTATCGCGTAGATGTAGAACAGTCAAAACCCTGTTATTCCTTTTATATTGTTAAAATGTTCTACAGAGGAACGATAAAGATTAAATGGATCGACCGAGTAAGTAACGAGGAAGTCTTAAGAAGAGTGGGAGAATAAAGAAGTCTGCTGGCAACTCTAAAAAGAAAAAGGGACAACTTAATCGGCCATATGTTGAGACACGATGACCTGATGAAGGAAAACGCCGAGGAAAAAGTGAACGAAAAGATTGGAAAAGGCAGGCCTCGTATGAGATACATGGAACAGGTTGTGAGGGATATAAAAGAGAAGAATTACGTCACAATGAAATGGTTGGCCGACAGAAGAATAGAGTGGAATGCTGCGTCAAACCAATCCTAGGATTGTTGACCAATGATGATGATGATGATTGTTAAAATTCATTCCTGCTCTTCAGTTATAATTCATTAGTCACGATTTTGAATATCGTCACTGCTTTAGGATCATGCGTATTTATGATAGTTTACCATATAAGTCACGTTCGTTAAAATCGAAATGCGTGTTTCAATCTCCTAGGCGTGCGCTAATTCGCTCTTGGGTCAACTTTGCTGCCCCACGTGTGTTGTAATACGTAAGTCCTGTGAGTACGACCTTTGCATATGATTTAACTTATAAGTCATGCTTCTTGATTAAATACCATAGATACCAAGCTCGATGTTTTACTGCTATCACTACTCCTTTTTTTTTACGGCGGTGAGTAATTTTAGCTTGTTATGGTGCAATTTATCTTACGATTGAAGTTGCAAACCAGTTATTAGGCCCAAAGAGCGAGAAATAAAATTCAAATCTCTTACCTCGAACTACCCACTTAGTGAATTCCTAGATTATGCCTGCCGGCCTCGTCGCTGATTACTAGGGGAAAAGGAGGTCACAGTATTTGCCTTCAAACCAACTCTAAATTTCGCCATCTCTGAACACTTCCAACGATAGTGGAGAATTTTATGATAGGCAAGTGATTGAAGCTGTTGGAGTTGTGGAGGACGAAATTCGTCCACCGTCGGTAAATATATACTCATATAAGTCTGTAAATATATCTCATTTAAGTTTCTGCAGTCCTCAAAGTTCATCCGGAATTTCCATTATTGAAACCATTAGCTTGATACTTGTTTGAAACTACCTTTTTAAGCTCAACTCGTAATTCACTGTCACTGTTTTAACGTGACTTAAATCGGCTTTATGTTTCCTTCACTCCAAAGTACCTTTCAAAATTACTTTAGAAGCTTTGGTGAGGAAGACAGCGTAATTTAAGAGGTATTCCTACCAAACACTATGCAATGCACCGTATATATGAAAATAAAAAGATATTTTTGTGTATTTATGGGTTAAACTGTTGGTTGTAGTTTACGATGTTGTGGGCATTTTCGGTCTTTACCTTCTATGTTCTAGTTATAATTCTGTTTCAATATAGTAGCCTAGTTGCATGCCAATATTTGGTGATCTTCACCCACTGCCACAGATCCCCGCGTTGACATGCGGGGTATTGCGTAGATGGACTCTTCACTGCAAACGCTATTATACGTACAAACGTATTTCACGATCTGCTTTCTTAGCTGTCGAATGAAGATTTAAAATGTTCACGCCGTTGTGCGTAGGACTGGACCGATTTCGTAGGACTCGATACCAGAATGATAATTATATCAGTTTCGGTCGAGTTCGTGTGTCGCAAATCAACGATGAATTTCATTACTGATACGACAACGGTGTTCCGCTACATCTATCGCAGTTTCATCGTGTTGTTTATTTCACTTAATAATCACAAATTTTACTCAATTGTCATGCATAAAAAAATTTTAATAGGTTAATTTAAGAGGCTTACGTTTTAGTTAAAACTCCGTGAAATGCTTGAAGAGCCGTGCAGTGAAAATTGCATCGTGGAAAAGAACAAATTGCATGCAAAATTTCAGAAATATATGGTCGGCTGCGGAGGAAGCTCCTGTGTTGTTTCCATATATGCCACCCGTGCAATGTACAGGATTTGACGCTGCTTCAGCCTGTGCAATTGACATCGTGTAAAACAGCCTTTAGAACGATGAAATTTTGCTCAAATAGATTTATTTTCCTCTACAAAGTGCCCTCGTTGTTGACAGAGCTGAAATAACATATGGATGTTGGAAGAATGTGCGACCATAACAGTCTTCGGCGAATTTCATTCTGAGTCGACGGTAATTACTATCCCTTCTCGAGACAAATCGTAGTAATTTTTCTTTGGGAATACGTTTTGCTCATTCATTCGATAGGAAGAAGACAAATATTGTGCCTTCTCTTAAGTAACTTCGTGATCGTTTCTTTTTCACCCTACGCAGGCTATCCGTATTTTGTAAATTACCTCCTTTCTCACCGTATACATCGTTGTCACTAAAATTCCGCGTTAATGGGTCGGAAGAATACCAAGAAATTATATTCCCCTCTATAGATTAATAGTATACTATGTCAAAATGTGTAATATGAGCTTGATAACTACGTTATCTTGTCGTTTTTTGTGTTTATCACGACACAGAGTAAATTATTTCAATATCTTTTAATTTTTTTATCTAGCAATCGCATTGAAGTCGGTCTAAACACACTTGGCATGTTGTTCAGTTTTAAATATTTACTCTTTCTTCTGTCCAATTGCATTAGCGATGTCATCTGCCCCTAGAGGTGGTCGAATATTTTTTTTAAATTTCCAAAGCATTCGCAAAGCTTTCTGTTTAAGATCAAAAAAACTTCTGAGCGATCATCCAAAAATTCACTGGGAAATATAAATAGTCGTTATGCAGGCAAATTTAGGGCCATTAATCCTCTCCTCTCTCTTTGTCATACTCATCTACCTCCTCGTTCTATCCAAATCCTAAAATTTGGGACGGAAATGTGTCGTTAATATCTCGAAAGTGAGCCGTGTCACTAGCTCTCTCCCGAGTTGGGTCCATGGCAAAAAATTGATCGACCATAAAACGCCTTTTCCGCACAATCCGGGGGAACCAAAGTGCCTGTGAGTTGGAGGTCTTTTATGCCCCTAATAACGTGGCCCCAGTCATCGCCCCCGTCCGAGCTCATTCCCCGTCCTTAACCGAGAAATAATAACCTTTGGAACCAATTTTGAGGGATTGGCCACCGTGAGGGGACGGTCTCGAGAGTAGATATATTTACCGTCGCTTCTTTCTCATTTTTTCGCGCCGGGGGAAAGTGGTCGTGTGTGTGTGTGTAATGGGAGAGGGAGGGGGAAGGAAGTGTTGGGATGGGGTGAGAGGAAGACATTTTTGAAAAAGAGGAATATCCTTGAGAGATGACTCTTCTTTCTTCCCCTCCGGACTGCTGGCGATGTGAATAGGGGGGTCGAATGGTTTAGGGAGGTTTGGAATGAAGGTTCGAATGGGGTGAGGGAAAGTGATGGGGTGAGGGTGGAGGTGGGACTGAAAGGGTCCAAGGGAGGAGATCTCTTCGTCCTTCACGCTCAAGTTGTTCGCCCTTTCGATTTTGATATATATCGAAATGTCTCCTCTGCTCCTTGGAGAATTTTTCTCTCTCGTGTTCTTGTCGGGTGCCCCTGAATCGCTCGGGTGTCCACTACACGGACGAGGCATCGTCTAAGGTAGCGAGTAGGATACTGGAGCATACACGTAGGGTTTAGCTCAGGTGGTAGCCCAGAGTGCAGGTCAATCCGCGGGGGAAAAATCGTGCAAGAATTTGACAGAACATGCAGAGTAGTTTTAGAAGGTCAGAGAAAAACACATGGAGAGAACGAACATGATAATTCATCAAAGGTAAGAGGTAGACCAAATAGTTTGTCCGTCAAAAAATTATCGAGGAAAATTTTAGTTGGAAAGGAGCACCAAGAGAGAAACAGATTGGAAGAAAAAATTTCAGTGATAGTAGTGAATTGTCGTAGTATAAGAAATAAAGTAGCAGAATTTCACCACCTCATTAAGAGTACTAATGCAGATATAATCGTAGGTACAGAAAGCTGGCTTTCGAAGGACATATCAGATCATGAAGTATTTCCGAAGTGTTTTACAGTATACAGAAAGGATAGAGTAAGCAGAAACGGAGGAGGAGTTTTCATAGCTGTGAAGGACCTGTATGTCAGTAGAAGAGAACTTATTTCAGAGCGAAATGTAGAAAGTATTTGGTGTTCCGTTAAAAGTAAAAGTAGTAACGCAAAAAAGATATATGTAGGTGCATATTACAGGCCACCGGACGCAGACGTCAATTCTATAATAGAGCTAGAGTCAGAGATACGCACATTACTTTCTGGGAAGAATGATAGAGGAATAATAGTAGGCGGAGATTTCAATCTCCCCTCGATAGACTGGAATACGTGTAGTTTCATTGCAGGAGGTAAGGATAAGGAACATTGCGAATCACTGTTGAACACCTTTACGACACATTCTCTACAACAGCTAGTAACAGAGCCGACCAGGGGTAACAACATTCTAGACTTATTAGCAACAAATATACCCGAGAGAGTTCTAAATACAGTTACAGACACAGGAATTAGTGACCATAAAATAGTGCATGCGAAATTTATTGTAGGCGTTGAAAGACATTATAAACCAAGGAGGAGGGTGTACTTATTTGGCAAGGCAAATTACGACGGTATGAAAGAGGAATTAAGGGAAGCGTTTAATGTATTCAGCGAACAAAGCAAAGGATTAAATACAGAGGATTCGTGGAGAGAATTTCTTGAGGTCACCCGTAACGCAGTTCATAAATACATACCAAGTAAATATATTAGTGATAATACAGAGCCAAGGTGGTATAACGCGGAGGTTAGGAAATCACTAAAGCGACAAAGGGTATGCCACGCTAAGATGAAAAATGCCAGACGGGGTCTATCGGTAGAGGAAAAAAATGAGCTAGTTCAAAACTATAAAAAATCGAGAGCATTAGCAAGGAAATCATGTCGGCAAGCGTTATCACATTTCAAGAGCAAGATGTTAGGAGAATATTTAGATAGCAATCCTAAAGCGTTTTGGTCATATGTGAGAGAGCTTCAGGGAAATAAGTCCACAGTGCACACACTTAAAAATGATAAAGGAATCAGAGTCACCAGCAGTGTAGAAAAAGCCAACACTTTAAACACCTTCTTCCAAAGTGTATTCAACTCATCGTCACAAAACGCAGTGGAACCACCGCCGAACACTTTCAGTGAGCAAATGCCCGAAATAAACATTTCATGTCGCGGAATAGAGCAGCAGTTAAAAAGCATAAGTAAAAACAAAGCACCAGGTCCCGATCAAATTCCTTCCAGAGTTTATAAAACATTAGCTTCTGAAATAGCCCCCTATCTAGAAATAATATTCAATAAAACACTAAAGAACCACACAGTACCCAAGGATTGGAAAGTAGCTAACATTACACCTATATTTAAAAGCGGTGATAGGGAAGAACCTAGTAACTACAGACCCATTTCACTCACGTCAATCTCTTGTAAGATATTTGAGCACATAGTAGTCAGTTCGATCATGGGGCATTTGGATAGTCAGGGATTACTCATAAACAGCCAGCATGGGTTCCGGAAAGGTAGATCTTGCGAGACACAATTAGCTTTATTCGTACACGATATTTTAGTCCACGGCGAAAGCAGTACTGAAGTTGATGCGATATTTTTAGATTTTAAAAAGGCTTTCGATAAAGTTCCTCATGACAAATTAATCTTGAAGTTAGAGAGTTTTGGTATAAATAAAGACGTTGTATGTTGGGTAAAAGAATTCTTAAGTGGGCGAGAGCAGAGGGTTGTCATAGATGGTATCATGTCGGACACAATCGAAGTCACATCGGGAGTTCCCCAGGGTAGCGTAGTAGGTCCGCTTCTATTTCTTTTATACATAAACGATTTGGGTACCGTAGTTAGTAGTAACCTTAGACTTTTTGCAGACGATGCGGTGGTGTACAGGGGTATATCAAACGAAGAGGACACGAAATCACTTAGCAAGGATTTAGATGCAATTGAAGAGTGGTGCGACAAATGGCAGTTAGAACTCAACCTTAAAAAGTGTGTAGCTATCAATTTTTGGAGGAGGAATAATTCGATAGAGCGATCCTATAGATTTAATAACACGAAGATCGAAAACGTTGAAACCGTAAGATATTTAGGTGTAACAATCACTAAAGATTTATCGTGGGGAAGACACATAAGGGAAATATGCGGCCGAGCGAAGAGAAAGCTAGGATTTATAAAAAGAGTACTTGGGAAATGTGATGAGAAGACAAAAGAGCGATGCTACTTTTCACTAGTTAGGCCCCACCTTGAGTATGCAGCCAGTGTATGGGATCCTAATGAATTAGGTTTGATGAGAGAACTAGACAGTGTGCAGCGTAGAGCAGCTAGGTTCGTCAAAAGGTGTTACGATAGGTTGAGTAGTGTATCAGAATTAATACAAGAATTAGGGTGGGAATCATTATCAGAGCGTAGATTAAAGTTCAGATTTAATCTATTGCAGAAATTTCAATCGGATAGCTTTACTGAAGATGTTAGGCACATATTGAAAACACCAGCGTATTATGCTAGATTCGACCAGATAAATAAGATTAGAGAGATAGATTGTCGTACAGATAGATTCAAAATGGCATTTTTCCCCCGTACTATAAGAGAACAGAATAGGCAGCATAGGAAAGGGATAGGTAGGGGAAATATTTTAGAGTATTCTGTAGTGCATGATGCATGTATTAACCCCTCAAATACTATAGATACTAACAATCTAGTTGCATGAGACCCTTTAGTTGCTTGCTTGCATGCTAGTAGTGAATGCTTGGTGACCTTCACCCCCTGCCACACACCCTCGCGGTGGCTTGCAGGGTATCGTGTAGATGTAGATGTAGATGTTCTTCCCCGCCCTCTTCCACATCCACATCTCTACTTCGGGATTGGCGCGTTTCGCGGCCATGCCGCGTGTTGGTTCCAGCCGCCGCCGAGGAGACGTGGACGGTGTCCAGAACGCTCGTTGTACGATTGTCAGCTGTCTGTCCTTTGCAGATTAACTTAAGTTTTGAACAATGGCCGTCGCTTCTCTCTTGAGCGGCCGCAGAGGCAGCCGTCCTGTCGAGAGGGGAATTTGATGGAATAACGGTGGCATTCCCCGGGATCGTTTTACCACCAAGGGTATCGCTCGCATTTAGTTGCACAGGGATGATGTGTTTCTCGCTTAACACGTTGTGCTGAATACGATACAGCGATCTTATGACCACGTATACCGTGACTGAGAGTGCATTGCTTCCCCCGATTTTTTGTAGCTTTTATTGTAGTCTTCCGCTTGTTCGGAATCTTGTCGAAGGTACCATTGGGTCTTTCTTTTCTCATCGCTTGAAACATATGACTCCGAAAAGGTAAAATCTATTTTCAAAAAATATTTTTGATTCCGCAAAATTTTATCGGCAATTAAAAATGGGGAAATGTAACGATTCACGTGATTATTTATATCGTTAATTTTCTGTACACAGTCTTATGGTGATAATATTTTTTAGTTTTGTTCACGTATTTTCCCTACCTGTCCTCGACTCTTATCCGTGAATATTTTATTGCGTACTTCTGTATTAAACTACGTTAACTCCGTTTATTTAAGTAGTAGGTAATCGATTATAAATATTCTTCGTTCCTATGATTGTTTTCCCCCAGCTTTCCTCATGCTGTTTACATTTTCTTTATATAACTTTATATTTTTCCTTACGGGGTTTCATTCATATGTGACTTTATATGTGAAATATCCCGTTGGAATTTCTATGGGACTATTAACTTCATTTGAATGTCATTTTCATGTCAATAAACTGAACCAAGTCCTCTCTCGGGTCATCACTTCACTCTTACTTTTCTTTGGGGTTATATGAAAACTGATCATAAATCATAATGAAAAAACTGTTTTTCATTATGATCCTGTCGAGTCTCAAATTGCTCCTTCAATAATTTTTTTGGAGCCATGCCCACTGAAAGTGATACATGAACCGCATACATATTTCATTCCCAATGAAGTCAAAAACATGTTCATGGACCATCAAAACGAATATTTCACCTCGCATTCGCCTTTCAGGCGCGTAAACATCACTGTTTTCTTTCGAACGAAGAAAGTAAAAATGTCATCGGCTCCCAGGAAAGCGTTCTATTACGCAATGGCGTAAAAATTTTACTTCCGAAAGAAGTGTCTTTTCACTCTTTCCTGGATGCTGTGATGGTGCGAAGAAGTTGCCCTTTTCTAGGGAATGAAGGTGCAATATCGTAAGCAGGGGAGATGCTATTGAGGGTGGAAACTTGAGAGCTTCGTCTACCGAGAGCAATGGTCGGAAAACAGCTTGGTTTTTTTTTCCAGCGGTTCAAGGCGTAAAGGAATTCTTGCGAGTGACTTCTTTTTTTTCGACAAAGGTATCTTCCCTCTATTTTATTTTTCCCACCAGGCGTAAACAGCGGATTTTCAGTGTCCAACGCGACTCGTAAACACGAAAATCTTGCAGCGATGGCTTCCGACTCCCCCCTTGCCTCCGTAGGAGAGGGGTGGTCAAGAAAATGAAAAAGAAAAATACCTATCTCTCTCTCTGCCTTCTCTTGTTCCACGAGCGCCCGACTTTACGAAGCTCCTCTCTCCCCGGAATTCTGCTCTAAAGATGGGAGAATGAGGAGAGGCGTGGGAGAGAGGGGAAGAAGATAAAATCTAGCCCCTCCCCCGTCCACTCCCTCCCGTAAAACCTTTGGCTCCTGGCTTCCGCCGATTATTCATGCGGAAGCACTTTGGAAGGTAAGATTGTGGTAGGCACTCAACTTCTCCCTCCTGGTCCCCTCCTCCAAATACTTTATGCAAGCCCTCCTCCTTCCTACAACGCTGTCGAAAAAAAGTGCGACCGTCGGTATCTGTCGGCTAATTTTCACTGAAATCGGAAGCGGCTCCAATTGTCACTTATAGCGCACCTCCTAATGCAAGCTCTACGTCCATGCCTTCCGGGAAGGATTAAAACCTTTGTTTTTCCAGGCCGTCGCAAGGTCGGACTGGTTTCGGCGGCTTGCTGATGTATTTCTTCTGGTCCAAAAAGTGTAATTAGGCGCCAAATTGAAGTACGCGTGCTAAGTTTCTTTTATTATACTTGACTCGCAACAGCAGTGCCAGTTCAAACTGTGTGTACGCCGTGTGTAAATAACATAGTCGTAAATAACATGGCTTAGTTCGATTTATTCTCGTAACCTGATTAAGAGCAACCGTATCAACGACGAACTTAGTCTGTCAACCTTAAAATGGCATTATTCCAATAGTATATCATCAAGACCCACACTACTAATAGGTTGCATTTAGTTCTAGTTTAGAAAAATCCCGTGCAAGAGCCTTTCTGGACACCCCCATCTAAAATCCTCGCTATTCGTAGGAACTTCGTAGGAAATCGCAGGTGGTCCAGGGAAAGGAACTGGCCCCCCTACCCTGAAAGTGTGAATTTCGCACGCCATTGGCTTAGTACGGGGTGAGCTCTACTCTCACCTATCAAAACCAACCTTCGGGTTAAATCACTGAGTGAGTGATAGAAAAATGTTGAATAATTTACGGATGTGACATGTGTAATTTACTTGTAATTGTGATAGTGGATATCAAATAAATGTATGTTTAAAAAATAGCAATAATATTTTGTTGCAATAAGCATTTATTGATGTATAATCTTAACAGTTTTGAGTAATAGAAAGTGGCGTAATATATTACCTTGTGTATTGGTGTCCTCCTTATTAGAAGTTCACTGGGTGTGAAATTTTTTCGATACATTTTAAATAAAATATCATACATGCAAAAAAAATGTATCTAGTATGAAAATGGAAAACGTTTTGAAGTTTAAGTAGTTAAAGTGAGAATATTATTGCTATGCAAGAGTTCTGTGGACATTTTTAGAGACCCTACTCGCATCTCCAATATCTTTGTTTTTCAAAACGTGTCCTGTCGTTGAGTAATACCGGATAGA
Organism: Platycnemis pennipes; assembly: GCA_933228895.1. Taxonomy (NCBI): domain Eukaryota; kingdom Metazoa; phylum Arthropoda; class Insecta; order Odonata; family Platycnemididae; genus Platycnemis; species Platycnemis pennipes. Next base: position 85,349,476 of record OW121854.1, on the reverse strand, counting down.
GAAGTCGTGGCCGGAACGGGGAGATTTGGCCGTCATCCAGGTACTTAAGACTTGTAGCTATGCTGAGGCTCGTAATCCATCTTCCTTATCGGACTTGACGTCCGGAGTGGGTCAGCGGCCGTTAGCTTTTGGTCTTTAGATTTAAAGTAGCAATTTTAATACATTTCTTATAGTATAGCTGCTGAATTGAGCGAATCATACCGAAGGTTAGTCAGGCATTTCAGCCTTCCTATTTTCGTACCATTTGTATGTATTTGTATACCATTTATTATTGAATATACCAAGATAATATTAATGATTATAGGTTGATATCATTAAAAAGACCTATTTCATAATGATGGACAAGTAATAGCAAGAGGTAAATCGCATAGCAATTTATCTTGATCAAATTAATGTAGTATTTCTGGGTACCCATAATTTCGAGAAAAAAGCGGAAAACTTAGGTTCTGTTGCTGTTGGCTAGACATGTAACTATAATTTAGATAAACAGCGCAGGGAACTGCTAGAAATAGCGTACCAGATCTGAGGTTTTCTGAATTAGGTTGACATTTGTTATTGATGTTCAAATAGTATGCGTATAAGTTAGGTAGTTATTGTTTCGATCACTTGAATAAATCTTATTTGAATCTGGAGACTGGCGAAATGTTACAGCTAAAATGTCTATATCCGACGTTTCGCTAATTTTTATTAACATTCTACGGGTTTCGGAACCGTTTCAAAGGAACATCACATGCCATAACAGAGAAACAATTAAAATAAATGCAGTGTATTCTAACTAATAAATTTTTTACCTAATTTAAATTTCATCGTTAAAATGTATGCAAATACTTCTTTTTTTTATAGTATCATCGTAGCGTTAATTCTCTTCAGCATGTTTCCTGAAATGACTTGTAAATACTCGTGAACGAGGATTGTGACGCAAATATTTTCCGAAGTGGCGCAACCTCGGATTCCTGGGTGCAATAGCTTAACGTGTCAGCGTTATCTGATTGAGAGTACCTGATTATCTCATTCGTTGCCCTTTTACAAGTTAGTCGATCCTTGCACCCATCCGTCTGTCGCCGATGCCTCCCTTACTTTCGACTCCTACCCTCTTCGACTCGGCGACTTGTTATCCGTCCGCGCAGTCGTTCGGTCTTATCTCGGATCGTACATCCTTACTTCGAAGAGCAGAAGTCTCTCCTCTTAGCAGCCCTTTTGCTGTTAAGTTCCCCACAGCGCTCCGACTGTCCCTATACTGATCCCTTTAATGATTCATGGTTCCACTTCAAAACATCAGACATGAATCAACCTGGAAGAAATGTGATCGAAAGATGCCGGTAAAGATGACGCGTCTAATGAACACGGTCATTTGCGACACTCATATATTAGTTGTAGTTGTGTACCTGTATGCAACATAAGCCTTGGTTGTACTGGTATACACTCATATATTAGTTGTAATTGTGTACTTGTATGCAACTTAAGTTAGTCAACGACTCGTAATCGTAGCAAAAGTACCGTGCATTATAGTGGGAGTCGTAAGGTATAAAAGGATATCACGTAAAAAATAAACGTTATGAGATATAAGCTAAATTTGTTAGTAACCATAAATGAGTGAGCAATCCAAGCTCAGCGTACAAGTTGAGTCATTGAGTTACTTTTTGAGATTTGAACGGAATTTTCCGCCAAAATAATCAGCTACTTTCCGCAAGCAAAATAGCTGCTAATTACAGGATAAGTTGTCATTGACTTGACTCTTAAAGACGTAAAGAAATGTATGGTGATATTTATAATTGGTTGTGGCGTAACATGGATTCAATGCCTGGATTCAGAGAAGAAAGGGTGAAATTAAATGAATAAATAAACGAGAGGCTTTTGTGACTCGGGTACGGAAAGGGATGGAGAAGAAGAAACAGCGAGTTGAAAGGAAGACGAAAGAGAAATAGGGAAACCCTCTGTTTAGTTTGTTTTTAAACTCCCGCGGAATTGTATCTGGCGATAGACGTCTTCCAGCCTTGGCGTTTATATCTCATTTAGTATGTGTGACATTTGATTCAAGTCTTTGTGAATGGTCACGCCGCACACCCTGAAATGTCTTGAATTCTTTTAATATTCTTAAGTGTAGCACCCGCTTGCTAACAAGCGTCCCATTCATTCAGATAGGATCAGATAATAGTGGCAAGCGCCAGTTCCCTCGGAGCGCTGGCGCCAAGTCTTCCTTGGCGTGCTGAGTAGTCTGCGGAGGTCAACTCATGGCGACCCCTCTCCCGTTCCGATCTCCGATAGTAGTTTGCTTCGATCGAAGGAAGAGGCGCCCTGCCCTCGTGTCACGCGCTTGACCCTCGGCCTCTTATTTCCTTTTAGCGGAACGCTTATAAAACACTCAGCGGGAGGGAGATGTCGGAGGAGGTCAACGGAATGGAAGTAAGATCATGATAGTCCCCAAGTGACTGCCTCATCCATCCGCGTGAAATTTTGATAAATCTGGTTCCTTCTTCCGGTGCAGAGATGTACACCAGGGATAGAGGACAGCAGTATTCCCCTCGTTGTAGTAGGAGGCTTCAAGTCACTTTGTCTGCATAACGCCGTTTTGCTGAGGTTATACACGAGGTTTACCTTACCGTGCGTTTACATGCGAGGTGATATGAAAAAAGAAGTACATGTACCTCGATAGCCTGGGATGGCTCATTTTCTATATTAGCCGTAGAATTATTTTAATTTTTTGATGTGAGTGAAACCTAACATTCAGTAATCATTACATAGATCGCCTTCAGTTACTTTGACATGGGAATTGAACTGATTTTTTGAGTCTTCAGGTCAAAGAATATTCTTCTATGTCGTACATTTAAGTAATAAAAATCACTTCTCTCAACCTTGCCCTAATCCCTTCAGTAATTCATCATTCCCAAGGATGATATCCACTCCGATAGCCTTGTTCCTCATCATTTTTCAGAGAGCGTTACCATCTCTCCAACATTTTCGTTCCCATGCGGTACTAAATTACGTCATATTTTCCCTCGGTGTTAAGAAATATGATGCTTCTAGCGTCAAACTCTTCAGCATAATATTTCCAACTTAACGCAGAGTTTGCTGGTTCTGTTAGCTATTTTCCTATCTCGTACTGAGTGGATCGCTTTACCATTTACACATTCTCGCAGCTCCTTAACTTTTGCGTTCTCTTATGTGACCGTTTTTCTCCGTTAATGCCAATGTTTTCTTTGATTTTCAATCTGCTGCTGCGCATGAATTCTGCGTAATGACCCAAGCAGTCTCCTAAATTCCCTGGCATCTGTCCCACAATTGCCGGAACTGCTGATATGGACATACATGTTGCTGGTTGGGAAAAATTGAAAGAATTGAAAAATTATTTTCCGGCACATTCTTCGGAAGTATTTTTCTTGTGTCGGCAACTTTTGATTGGCTGCCCCACTGGGTTGAATCACCTTTTAAAGCTATCTCAGTGTGGAACAGGTTTTGCATGATCTACCTTGCCTCTTGTGCATAATCATCGACCCATCTGGCCTGGTAGGTCCTAAAAAAAAGAAGTTTTCATCTTTTGTGTTAAAACAAGTTTAATGGGTTCAATTAACACACCATCCCTTCTTTCCATGTGAAGGTTATAGTGCATGGGCAGGATGTTAATTTTTACCGGTTTTTATCATTGCAGTTGTTGATTATTTAACTATAGCGTACATTTTTTTCGTATTGTGTAAAAACGCTCCTTAAAAATACTGGTCAAAGAAAAATATTTCCGAAGTAGTGGGCAAAGTGTGTTCTATTTTTATTTCTTTTGGTGTGGTAGATCGACGAATGATTATTGTTCCGCACGTGTGCACTCGGTGCCTACTCGGTGTTACGAAACGAAGGTCGCCTCTTGTGGTTTCGCTTGTGGAATGGGTCCTTTGCTTTTTCTCGGGATGCTGCCCAGTCTTCGTGTGGCGGTGTTAAGCTAGAGATTATCGTGCGTGAAAGCTGCAATCCGTGACAGCATAAAAGTCGACTCTCTTCATGAAGTTAACGCGTGGCGTCCGAGCTTATTGCCGCTATTGCTGAACCACGGTCCCACCAGATTCCTCCATTCTCGTAATTGCGTCCTCCACACGCTTTAAATGCTCTCTACTTCCGTCCTTCGCTTCCATCCCCTTGTTCGTCCCATCTTGCCTCGTTGTTTCGCCTGACTCTCCTAGCCTGCTTAATCGTCTTTCCCGCTCCTCTCTCGTGACGAGGGACAGTTACGTCGTGGAGCGGCTTTTTGGCGTGGCTTAGTGGTCGTCGCAGCGGGCCTGCCCTCTTTCAGAGAGTCGTTGTCGTTCTAGGGTGGGATGCAGCGTAGTTTACAGTGTGCAACGTTGAGCGGGTAGGTTCGTCAAAAGGTTTTACGATAGGTGTAGATAGTTTCAATGTTTCGAAATCATTAGAGGCATTCGGTTGGGAAGCACTTTCAGTCCGTCCGATAGAATCGAGTGGAGGGCTGCGTCAAACCAACCCTAGGGCGTTTACTCGGAACCTAAATCGCAATTTTGTACACGAAATCGTTGCATGGAAACGAAAAACGAATTTTAGTGAAAAAATTAGTCTTCTAACCACAACCATGCACTCATAGATCAAAAATTAAAATAAGCAAAAGGTGACGCCCACCTAAAAAGCTGCTTTGATATCATTGACGTCATTTTCCTCCCGTCCTTTACTACTTTTAGGGGAAGGGAAGGCAGTGGAGGGGGGTTCTCGGAAGGTCTGCTCGCACAGATGCTGTCGCAACTGCTCCTATTGGCAGAGTCAGCTGTGTCCCCCCCATTGCGATAAGGCAAAGTAACTTCGCGGGCCCAGTTGTGATTGGACGAAGTCGATATACGTCAGAGGTTGCACCACGCCCACTTTTCCAAAAGGGTAAAAAACATCAGTTTTTCGCCGATTATAATTCGAGAAATACTTGACGGATCAAAAAACGGAAAAATAAGGGTCTGTTTATTTTACAAACTATCAGATTCGGCAAGAAAAAATATGGTAAACGACCCCGTTATTGACCGATGATGAGGTTAAAATACCGATTTGATCTCCCGCAGAAATTTATAATAAACGGATTCTCCAAAGATGTTACGAGTATTTTAAAGAACACCAGCGTACCGTGTCAGCTGAGATCATGAAGTTAAAATGAGAGGGATAGAAAACTAGAAATGTTCAGTAATTTTTTTCCGCGTACAATCAGGGGCAGTAATAGATTACAACGAAGGTTCGTGGGGACATAAAGATTATGTATTGTATATTTTGATGTAGATGAGCTGTCTGTAGTATCGTATACATGTTTAAACATTGCTAACTCATGCATGCTTTGGCGATATATTAATAATTTCTGTGTTTTTAGAAAGGACTGGCTAATCATGAGTATTACATTACTTTGTATGGACTAAGAATTCAGTGTCACTCGTAGCTAATATTTCACATATGTGGTAACTGCACGTTTAATTTTTTTCTCGGGGAAATAGCATTATGCATATTAGTTGCATGCCAATATTATATGCACGGAATAGTATATTTTGCATGCCTTCAAGGTATTAGGTGTGAGCATATTCTCACTGATTCATAATGCATACCTGTTAGTGGTTAACCCCCTGCCATTCCATATGGAATTTAGGCAAATGCGATGAGAGCGTACGAGAGCCCTTGAGCCCTCTTACCCAAAGTTCTACCCTCTATCACGTGAAAAAATATATTCTCCATCTTAAGCGGCTTCGTCCTTCGTTAGATTATGAGTGAATTTATCCTGGCAACATTTTTAGTTAAGTGAAGATTCAATCATGATTTGAAGTGTAGCCCTTTTGCCGCTGCCATTATCATCTCTTCGAAAAACCAATTTTCTGTCATTTTGCCGTATTTACTGATGAGTGAGAAACAACGGGCTTTTTCTAACTTTGGTTTTTGTGCCGCGTGCAGTCAGGGAAACCATGTAAGAATCGACTGACCTGGTTGGACTTCCGGTTGGATTTCCGTCGTGACGCCATGTGAGACCTTCCCGAAAGTGAATCGAGGAGCACGGAGAATCAAAACGCTGATATATACAACATACACATATGTAAGGTGTATTTATCCTAATGAAAATATATGATAACCTGAAGCCCACTCTTAATTTTTGTTCTTTAGAATCCTGTTTGCTTTTTTGCTCATATACCGTAATGTTAGGTATATTGAGCGGTTTATCTCCGATGGAATTCACCTAAAAAATGTGTGTCTATTATAAATCGTTAAGTGAGTGTATTTGAGACTAAAACACTTAAGCTTTCCCACCAACCCACTTTGTCCCTTCCCAACTACTGGTGCAGCCACAGAGATGGCTAGCAGGCCGCCGCCGTCAGGTGGGTCAGTCCGGCTGCAAAATTTTTGGGATATCTGAAGGGTGTTGAATGACAGTGGGAAAGAAGGCGGCGCAGTAGAATGAAGAAAGATGGATTTATCAACATCTACGTTGATGAATCCCTCCCTACGTCCCTCTGAGCCATCTCGAGGGTGTGTCGTATGGGCATGGTTTGCGTCTGCCAAAGCCACTGTAATCCAAATTCCACGCGTTTAATTATCCCGCTTTCAGAAAAAACTCGTTTGAGTTTCCTGGCTGAATATGAGCATTATTGTGAAAGCATAATATTGTGGATTATATATAAATGGATTTGACCATTGATATATTAATAGGCGAATGTGATCATTTTTCCTTGTGAGTTCTGTTTTCTCATTCGTTGGATAAGAAGAAGAGTGCTGTTACAAATTCGTAATGTGCATTGTTTCTTTTTCGCCCTAGGCAGGCCATCCCTATTTCGTCTCCCATCAAGCTGTATTCTCTATTCTATAATGGGTGGTAATAATACCAAGAAATGATACTCCACTATATGAACTAATAGTATACTGTGTGTAAAATGCGGAATATGAGCTGCGTCGTCGGCGTCGTATGAGCTTATCTTGTCGTTATTTTATTTATCTTGACCCAGAGGAAATTTTTTCAGTCTTTCAATTTTTTTCTCTTGTAATAAAAATGGTTATCATGAATTGTATACCAGTGTATTTTTGGAAGGGTTTCGTCTGCCAGCGAAGCGGAGTGACATCCCTCTCCCGGAAATATACTACTTGTGCAGTGGTTGCTATGATACATAAATCATTCGAAAACCAATTCCAATTATTCCTCAACGGATGCAACGTGAAATATCTTATGGAATATGGTTTGAATTTTTTGGTACTGGTACGTAGTAGTGTAAGGTGCTTAGCCTCAGGTTATTCCGCACCGCGTAAACAAATCTTCAACAAAACAGGTACACTACATCCATGCCTTAAGTAGGATGCGAACCCACGACCTTTGGGTTACCAGGCGTGCTATCGATCTGGCTATCCCGGCTGGATGTGGCTTTCATTTTAAAACTAAACTAAATTCGCATTTAGTATAACACAATGTATTATCGTCAAGAATATAATTGACGAGTCTGTAATCCACTCGATCGAATCAAATTACATGGATAAGTGTTTCATTTCGAAAGAGATAACTGATTTTTCATTTCCTTCAATGCATTGAAGTCTTATATATTGATGAGTGATTAAATTGAGCTAGAATCAGGTCAAAATTTTAACAAGAACAGCAGTCGATTCCAATGTTTTGGGATTTTCGACGTCAAAAATCATTTCTTGGGTACCCTAATTTAACGAGGATGCATATAATTTAATCTGAATCAGTTGAAGTACTTGATTTGAAGTATTTCAAGTGCTTAGTAATAAAGCATAATGCATTCCCCCCAAATTATAGCACATAGGGTTAAATTTACAGTTCCCAGTGTCTCACTCCAGAAGTGTGTATTTGACCCAGTTTCTCCAGATTTGGAACTAATTTAATTTGATGGGTGCGAACTCTTTTGGAGCACAATTAGACTGCGTTAAGCTCGGCAATGCGCTGCTCTTGACATTTCTCGAGCCATTGATTGCAAGTGTGGCATCAAAATTTTATTTGATACGCAAGAATAAAGTCATGTGTTTACGTCCGTAACCTTTACAATTTTCGTTGTATGGTGCTTGAAAATAATTGTTGTTTGTCGTTCCTGAAAAAGAATTTCGTTGTCTCTACAACTCCTAAGGGTTTTTCAATAATTGTTAACCTCAACTTGCAATTCAGTGCCATGTATTGTTCTAAATGAGCATATCGGTCGTCGTTGACAATTAAAAAGGATTAATATTAAAATTGTTATTCAAATTTTATATTAAAAAGGATCATCGTAAGTCTGGTCACCTTTATGTGCTGATGCTTTAGAAATATCGCCAATACTCCCTTTCCTCGTTACGTTTACACTTTTATGGTCATATCTCTGGTCAAAAAGTTGGCCATTTTTATGTTAAATTGCTATGTTTATTTGGGAAAATAAGGAAATTTATTCCCTTAACCTAGTTTTTTGACACCATAAAATTAGCTGAAAATCATATTGGGTACGGTGTTCTTTCCTATCATTGCATAAGCAACATTGCTCGTTACTGGTAAGGAAAAAATAAGAAGTGGATATAGTCTTCAATATGTTGAACTAAAAGTAGGTATAAAATAAATATTAACGTTTTTGTGCAAATTCATAGCAGTTTTTCCACCATGTGTTTTGCTTTAATATTTTTATTTGGCGTAATGACAAGTAATTTAAAAAAAGAGTGTCAACAAAGAGGAGAATAAGTGACGAGCCTCAAATAACACGGCGATTAGAATATATCCTCTGATTTTCGGAACAAGAGATGCAAAACTTTTCTAAGCAGTTTCCGGAACGTATTTACAGTGAATGTACATACTTTGCAGTCTTAGAGATTTGTTGTATGGTGCATCTGCGACATTGTCAGTGCGGTTCTCTATTGCCGTTGGACGCAGCCTGCCCTGTTAATTGTGTTTGTTTATCCCGCGAAAAACCTTCTTGATTTATCTCCTCGCCATACTCAGTGGAAGGTGCTCAAAACAGCAACTTTAACCATAAATCTTCGCTCTCTTTGCAGTATGTGGCGACATCCACGGGCAGTTTTACGATTTGATGAAGCTGTTCGAGGTTGGCGGTCCACCAGCCTCCACGAAATACCTCTTCCTAGGCGACTACGTAGATCGAGGATATTTTAGTATAGAGGTGAGTGATTAAGTTCCCAAAGTGATGGTAATCTTCCTTCCAAATCATTCCATGCCTCTCCACCATGTTCCGTAAGCCCTCCTCAGCCTTGCTTCTGTTGTAATATGAAGGGCAATGCCCCCGAGCGGTGTTTGAAATTGTGTCATGAACTTTTATCCGGCCAAGGTCTTAAAACTTTAAAATTCTGTTGGCCAACAATCTGTTATTTTGGTACATCCTGGTTACGAAATGAGGAGATACTCATGGAATTTGGAATAATTCTACAACTGATATAAATCAACTTCTGTACTCATCGTGGCCGCAGTTCGTATTCAACGGAAATAGTCTTTAGAAAAATTGAATTGCTCTCTAATAGTGTCTGTTCATGATTTTTTTTATTTTTCTAAATGATAAAACACTTAAAACTATTTATTGTAATGTGCACAAATAATTTACCAACACTTTTCAGGTAGAATAAATTCTGACCGCAAAGAGCACATTTGAAATCCCTAACGTAATGCCTCCATATGATAGAACAAGAGGTTGGACGCCAGTGCTCTGTCATCTCGCTAGTGAATATGGATGGTAATAAACTAAGAAAGGGGATATGATGCACATTTTGGTTTGTGCCGAGATGAACTAATTCTAGTTTTAGAACGTTTAGAAAGTTTTTAAACGCATTATTTCCTTATTTTGAAAAAATGTACAATTTTGCGTCAGTGCTGACTCGAGCATAGACATTGTGTTTTAGAGCAAGGATTTAATAGAAATTTGGTGTTATATTTCAATTTACTGACTCGTTGAATGTTTTATTTGTAAACTATGAGAGAAAGGAAGTGGTAAGCGGGCCTGTAATCCTTGTGTAACAAGTTACGATTCCGAGGTAGGCATAAACCATAGACCGTGTAAATCGGCAAATTGTGTGAACGCTTGTGCGAATGTCTGAATGACTGAACGGAAAATAAAACCTGTTATAATTCCATTCAGACAAACATACAATTACGTTCAGTTTCATACAATCATTTGTACAATAAATTGTACCTTGTAAAACGGCCTTTAGGAGGAGAATACAATTACGGCCCCTGTTTTGTATTATGATTTCTTAATTTTTTGGGTGAGATATTAGTTTTGCCTTTCTTGCGCTAAAAATATATCAGACAGTAAACACTAATGTTATCTATTAAAACGTAAATTTACGTAATATGTATGCAAAAACTATCATTTCACTATGACTTGTGGACGAATATCTTTGGAATAATATTGAATTTTTCACAATATTTCGGCGATTGTGTGTGGAATTCGAACATGAATACGGAATAAAAGGTAAAACGTTTTCCACATAAATAATTAAGACCTGTATTTCAGCCTAGTCATATCGTCTATATCGCCAGATCACTCTGAAACCTAGGTCCAAAGTGATTCCTCATTTCTTTGGGGTTAAATTCTGTAATGTTTCCTGTGTACCTACGCTAAATTTTCGTCGTTTGAGCACTCGGAAATTTTCCGTCGCCCTGTTTTCATCTTACTTTGTGGGCGTCCTCAAGTTCCTCCGCATTGTTCCTCAGCCGTCCGACCAGCCTGTCTCGTCATCTCAGCGTCTCCAAAGCGTTTGAGTTGTTGCCGCGACGGCTTTTGTGCGGCCGCGAGGCGTGACCGCGTGTCGACGCCAACTGCCGATCTAACGCCCCCTCCTCCTCCTTTGATGTCCTGGGGAGGACGACGACGGGACAAAGTGACCGTTTAGTTCCTTCCTTCCCTCCCGCTTTCGAATTCGACGCTCGCGCTCATTACTGTCCCCCGTGTCCCGCCAAGGTCAACTTGAGATTCGCGCTCCTGCGTGGCCTGGTCGTGGACTTCATAATGGTCTGCCGCAAGGAGTTGGAAAACTGCGTCTATTAGCTACATAGTACGTGTGCCTCCTTAGTAAAATTGAACGTGGAAAAGAAAATATCATGTATATTATTTCCCTTGTTAACATCCCCTTTTTTTCTGAATAATACCAATCCTATACCCTAATGAGTAAGGTATCTGTGGTTCGGATTTTTTAACAGACTTCAAACGAAGAGTACGAATTATATGTTAAAACGCAGTTTCTGTTTATAATTTAAGTTAAAATAAAGCTCTTTTAGCGCAACGAAACAAGAATGCCCACATTTTGACGTAAATAAATGACGAAGAAAATAGGATTAATGTCGATAGTAGATATGCAATAACATTCTTCAACACTTCACAGACTATTTCAGTTCTGCAACCGAACAAAGGACTGAATCATATTTTTAGGGTGGGAGGGTTGAATGTGTGAATTTAACTCGTCATAGTTTACTTTGTTAAAGCTCATATTGGCGTAAGTAATGCATATACGATAGTTTCAACTATGGACCATACATATTGTACACAACACTGGTTTCCATTTCTGCTTCCCTCCTCCTTTTTCCCGATATAATGCTCCGTTACATTCTCTTAATCTCTACATTCTCTAAATTCCGCATTCCATATAATAAACAAACATGGAAAATAATGTGGACGGGAAGAATGGCAAAGGAAGGCCTCGTGTGAGATACATGGAACAAGTGTCGAAGGATGTGAAAGAGAAGAAATACGTAAATATGAAGAGATTAGCCGATCGAAGAACTCAGTGGAGAGCTGCGTCAAACCAATCTGAGGATTGATGACTAATGATGATGTAAATAATACGTCGCTTTGCCTCTTACTAATTAAAAGACGATGTAAAATTATCTTGTAGACGAGAATCCGTACCTTTTGGAAACCTGAATTGTGAAAAATACAATATTATTAATATAGAAAACTTTTTATCCGCGAGAGTCCAAAATACGCGACGCAACGAACAAAAGTTATGTTAAATGTGTGATAAAATATAGATGGCGAAAATGCTTTTGCGGCTTCATTGAATTTTTAATTTTCTGAGAGTGTATTCCCCTCTTCAAAAGGCAGATGGTGTTGATAATATTTCTTGCATGTGTACTATATTGGCATGCTGAGCTCCGTTGTTCGTGCTTGGAATCGCCCATATTGATACCTATGCTTACGCTCATTGCAAAAAAAGAGTAGGGTCAATTAGTACGATGCTCTAGCTATAGAGAATACGAGGTTCTAGACTTCTGCACGTTTAGAGAAAGGTGCCTTATATATAAAGGTAGTTGTTTCAGGCTTGATTTGGTGGAATATCATAGCGAAAGAAAAAATGGCAATTTTCCACAAGAATAAAGATATTTAATTTGACCGGTTTCGGTGTACAACACCATCGTCAGGTGAAAATTAAATCTCAAACATCGGTATATATACAATATACCGATTTATATATACCGATGTTTGAGATTTAATTTTCACCTGACGATGGTGTTGTACACCGAAACCGGTCAAATTAAATATCTTTATTCTTGTGAAAGGTGCCTTATAAATTAATTCTTTGCTCAATGAGTAAATTTGATATCACGTATATTATTTATGCTACCTTTTTTCCCTCAACAAACACAAGTAAGGACAACCGTATGCGGCGAAACGTGATGGAACAACATTTCAAGGATTGAAGTGCATAAGTTATACTGTTGATTTTTTATATACCGACTAATATATTTACATTAGTGTCGGCTAATTGATACCGATTAATACATTAGTATCAACGGTCACACAGAGAGACAAACAAGGTTTCAGATGACACTTCCCGATGATGAAGACACCTTCGGCGTTGAACCCCGTACTGTGTATTTATTAGTCGGTACATTAAAAATATATTGGACCGTAAAACTTGTGGATTTCAATTTCAAAACTAACACAAAGCCTACGGCATTGAAGAAAGCATCAGTAGGTAGAAGTTTTTACCAACGTCTGACAAAGCATACTCAGTTTACTTTTAAACTCAGTTTGTTTATGTTGTAAGCGAAAGGAAAAAAAATTAACCAAAAGCGTTACGAAACAAGAAATGTCATAAATATCTGATAAGACGCATTGTAAATTGTTAATACATTTACATGAAGAAACTGTCTTAGCGATTTTGCACGCACACCTCCCTGAGTAATTCATCTCAACGACCCAACAAAAGACTAAATCAATATTTCATTTCAACAGACTAACTTAATAACGTCAATTGCTTGTGGGTGTACTTTTAGGAATGAAATCCTCATTATCAACTGCCGATAATGGTGTGGTAACGTTGAAACCAGTCAGGTAGTAATAAATCATTTTGAAGGAGAGGGGAGTGGGAAGAAAGTTTAAGGTACGGATGTTTTGCCCAGGTTTACCGGTATAAATACTAGAAAAATTAGTGAAAAACTAATAACATTGAGAATAACACAAGGTAATTGTTAAGAGTGTCTATTATATCTTTCACAAAAAGGAGAAAGCTCATTGGTAGGGCTATGTAACTTAGGGGGGATAATTTTCTTGGCGGTTATAGGACGGAGAGGGGTGAGAAAAGTGGGAAATCAGCGTTACGTAATGTATCGATGAGCCCCCGTAATGGAGTGACAGCGGACAACAAAGAGTATTCATACGCTAGGGAAAATGGTGGCGTAGATCGCCTATCTAGTGTCATCCATCCGTGAGAAACTGGCGCACCCTCCATTCCCCGCTTGATCTTTGCATCTTTTTCAAGCCCCAGAGCGTCCGAGGAAAGCGTTCACCGTTCCCCGGTGTAAAATATGACACTCCAACGCTAGCAGCACAGGGAGGTCGCGATGGGAACGGCCAATTTATGCATTTTTCCTTTACGACCGTCGAAAATTCTCGCGAGAGGACGCGGGCGTAACTTGCGAGGGATGACACGAGCGGCGTAAAGCACGCGCGTTTTCATCGACGAAGCCATTTTATGGATCGGAGCGCTCGCGTTCTCGATACCGGGCCTTTTAGGGGCCCTGTAAAATTCACGAAGCTCTTTAGGTGTCTTCGCCTGCGTGCGGGTTGGGAAATATATGTATACGGAGGCGGCTTCTCACCAGTTATTTCCGAGTGTCCATCGGCATTATCCGTCGTTTTCTCCTGGTACAGGCGAGACAGGGAAAATTCCACCCCCCCCCCCATTCCTTATTCGCCGAACGAATTGGGAGATCTGTCATTAAATGAAGAGGAGCTATGACTACGCAATGGCAGCTTCCGCTCTTTAGTTTGCGATTGTTTGGAACAGGTTCCCATACATATTTTTCCGTCCGTGTTTTATTCCAGTGTTTACGATTTGATTTTAACGCTCGAGGACTTGATATTCGCGTGAGGAGATTTTGCGGAAACGCTGACCTTTTTCTCGTAGTTTGGTGAGAGTTATTATATGAAAATGACTCTTCAAAGAATTTGATATCTTTGGCCAGATATGGTTTGACCAGAGTTAGGCAAATAACATTGCGCAAAAAAGTGTTGTTATTTTTCGTTTATATAAATTTAGTCATCGTAAGAAAAAGGTACAATGTTTTTTTATTCCGTCAATTGTTAAATATCCGCTTTAATTCCCTAGTATTTACTTCCGCAAAATATAATTTTTTCATAGGGAATCAGTTATTTATAAAGAATAAAAAGGCTCCCTGTTTTCACATGTCAATTAACTAACCATTGGTTGAAATGGGTGTGTGAGGAAACAAACTATAATTTTCATTATTAGATAATAATCCTCGCAGAAAAGATTAATTACTTTATCATGTGATGTAATGGGTAAGGATGAAGTAGTTACATTTACAAAATTTATAAAACCTGTCAAAATGTCGCTTTGACACTTTTAGCTTTGTAAATAATTATATTTTATAAATTAAGCAGTCGAGAATTTGTCGTGTAGACGTTAGACTAACATTCATTAAAAGGTACGAATGATCAGCGATTTTTAACCATTGTAAAGAAAAAGAAGACAGTTTAAATTTAAAAAAACGGTCAAAGTAAGCACTCCAGAGCTTGTATTGTTTAAAGTATTTTATTTATTGAAAACAAAAAATGTGTATTCATATGATATTTCTTAGTAGCTATTGCACGTAATTTCATCCTTCTAGGAGATGCTTTGGAGCTGTATTTCTTCTCATGATCCGCAGGTATTTACACTCAGGAAATGTACGTCATTCTCGCTGTTTTTTAATCTAGATACCGTATGTGTGGCGAGCAGATTTTTGTTGTCTTCTCGGGAAACTATATCGTCATTTTCTACCGAATAAAAAACTCATTAACGTCCCAGGATATCTTTTCTGACGCCAATTCCTCATTGTGACCTTTCCCGCTTCCCTCTCAACTGAACTTATCACTTTAAAGATTGTCCACCCATGTCGTTCGTCAACAGCCGCATTGTTGCAGTTTCTTTATCAGCTGCGAACAGCCTTGAAAATCGTCGAACTCTCTTGTGTTGTGTCTCACATTTGATGACCTTCAGTGGGTGGATCGGGAGAGCGTGGAAGTCTTGGTGCTCAAAGTTGATCTCCTTTCGTTGTGTACACATGCAAACCAATATGTGGGTGATCGTGAACGAACTATCAGAAAAAGATATTCGTTTTAAGTACGCCGAGTAAACGTTTTGACCTCGTGACCGTGGTTCAGTGCCCGCATCATATGAGATGTAGGGGGAAGGAGGAGTATCTCAATGGCGTCATATTGCATCCTCCGCTCAAAGATCAAATGAAAATTCTTATCTTGGCGGAATAATACAAGGGCAGTACAAGTTGGTGGCGTTATTCTTTTTCGTCCATTCGTCGCCACTACGCCGCGAAGAAGACTGGTGTCATACTTCCATGGTAATTGCTTATTTCTCCTCCATGTTAGTGTTAGGAAGCTTACATGACATACTGGTTGCTCCACGTCACCAACTCTTTTCAATCATCCAAAATAACGCTAATGCTTCCCGTGCTAATGCTGTTTTTTAAATGTTTTTCGATGAAACCGTGCGGCGGAAATCAACCAGTTTTGAAGTTATAAATGTCAGAGCTTTACAGCAGGATTTTTGCAGAGAATATTCGGTATTGTTTTCTATCACTGTGGAATAATTATGCTAGAGTAACCCTATTATAAGGAAATGTGTCATCTTGGCAAAAATATCCACAATTAGATAATATGAGAATGTAAAGAATGCATTAATTTTTGGTAGATTCAGCTACACATTATTCAAGTATTTTTTTCAGGTGTGCTTCTGTACTCACGTAAGAAGTGAACGGTAAATTATTCCAGATCTAATATTATAAACTTGAATCCGTATTTCCCTCTCGAAGGGCTTGAAGAATAGTTATTTGATAGGGGAGGCATTGTCTTTCATAGAACCACTGCTATTGGTATGTGTGTTGTAGTTTGTTCATGTCAGCTTACTGTGTGTTAACGAGTCAAAAGATTTTAAGGAATTTGTATATGCACTTATTAATTATGTAATTTGATGATTTGGTCCTGTCTTTAAAAGTCATCGATTTACCTTGACATATTTACGCAACTTCTACGGAATACCCTCCGAACCACCGCGAAGGATTGTGTGGCAGGCAGACACGTAGCCAGGGCTTATGGTGCTTCAGCCCCCCGAAATTTTTCCCAAAAAGTTTTGCTGTTCTGATTTTAGCAGTGAACTTTACCAGTGAGAAGAGATAAGTATGGGCACTGTAAAAGTTAATACCAAGCACTGAAAATTAAGGGAAGAGATTTGTAACATGTCGGCACCGAATGGGCAAGGCTGATTTGTTTCAAGTTACGCAAGACTTATACCACCCCCCCCCCAAGCAGATTTCTGGCTACGTGCCTGGTGGCAGGGGGTATATGTATAACTAGAAAAATTGAGACTGATATTCCAATTCCTTCACTCTTAGTTTTGTTGGGAAGTGGTGACGTTCGATATCTTTGCCCTACGGTCTCTCTGTCCTTCTGTTTTGCCCGCCTCGTAGCTTGAAAGAATTAATTTCTGACTTCAGGCGGTTTCGGTATTCTGTTTTCCACCTTAGCCACTAAAAGTATGTTAGTAACTGCACAAGTTGCGGTAGATCGCTTTGCCCACTTTCACTTAGGTTCAGTCATTTGGGAAGTGTCCGAAAAAGCATTCTCGGATATGATATCGGAGACGATCGCTGCCTCCATCCCAGACAAAACTTCGTTCTTGCTTCCTCCCTCGCGCCGTTGCTTGTGCGGTCAGTTTTTCCGTGTCGCCTGGGAGACGCGTCCTTTCCGAGGTCAGGAGCCATCGGCAAGAGTTATCTCCTTCACTAACGAATGCTCCCCTTTGCCCGCTGTGACGTTGCCGCATTCTTATTTATACTTGGGTTTTTTCCTACGTTGCCTAAACACTGAGTCCTCCCCCCCTCCCCGCAAAGCGCGCTAACATTTCCCGGAACGCGAGGAATCGCGGCTATTTCTAGAACAAGCTGGTGATGTTGGTATAACATTAAGTCGAGATGAGACTGAGATCTTGGCCGTTTCTTAATCTCACTGAAAACTCGTCGAAATATTAGGACTTTGATCTCGTTAGATGGAGTGAGGCCTCTGAGAAGATTCCGATTCGTTCATTGCAGTTTTTTTGTTTTGCTGAGTAAATGAGAAGAAAATGATGTATGTATATTATTCCCCCGTTCGTTAATTCCTTATATAACGTATTGCATTATTTTTTTACTATGTGAAGATGTATCTTGTGCTCGCTAATTGGTGCAGGAATGACTTTTGATGGCGTCATTTTTCGATTGTCGTGAACTTCACCCACGAATTATTCCCAAAACCGCTAAATAGGGCGAATATCAGTGAATAGTCATCAGCCATCTAAGACGGGAGAAGAAAATGGAATTAGGAAAAAGGACGAGAAAGAGGCTGTTTTTCAGTAAATTTATTTTATTTTTCCTTCTTACGTACGGTTTTTGGCGAAAATAACCTGAAATATATCAATTTCATGGTCGTTATTACTTTGTTTCTGGGATGTATGTATAGTCACGGAGATATTTTCGTATGATTTCTGCAGAATCTAAAAGAAGCACCATAAATCTATCTAGCTGTGCATCTCCGTTTCTACAGGATTTTCCATTATAAATTTCCAAAGTAATCGTGTGGCCTATTGAATTTCAAATTCAATTTCGTGTGGCCTCGTGGTTTTCAAAAATCAAATGATTTTTTTTCTGAGTTTTTTCCACGCACCCCGATCTTTAAAAGTTTAGCCTTGGAAAATGTATCTTCACAAATAAGCTTTATTTTATGAATGAAAAATTTGAATGGAAAAAATTGTATTTTTTTTTAATTTTTCCTCCCTTGCTATCCCCCACCTCTCCCTCCGCCGTGCTCTTTGCGACATGAAGTTACTCCTCAGTGTTTGGAGTGGTACTCTCCGTACCAATGGCTTTCTTCCTCTCTTCCCACTTCATGTTCCTCCTCGTTCCACTCGCAATAGTTGTCCCCTTAAAATCCCCAAATTTCGTCTCTCAATATCCCAGCGTTCCCTATTCCACCGTATCCAGAATATTTTTCAACTCCTTAGTCTCGCATTCACCCTCACTGGATCTCTGCTCCTCGGCCTCCGTGTTCAAATCCGTAATTACTAATCTATTGGTCGCAAACACCCCCTCTTCTCTGTCTACACCCCGCTAAGTCCCTCTCCATGTTGTACGTTTTGTTTATATGACTAATCTGTTACTTTCTATTGTAATCTTCCTATGTATTTGTTGTTTATTTTTATTTGTTTTTATGTGTCCACCAATGTAATTAGCCTTGGTGCCGTTTTTGGGGACTTTTTTTAAATAAATATATAAATAAATTTAATCATGCACATTACCTCGATAAGAATTTGAAAATGCAAACCTTTTTCTCTCACTGATGATGCCCCTCTCGTAGGGTTTTATTTCCAGATCGTGGATAAATACCTACTTCGATGAAAACAAGATCTTTGATAAGGAGGATGTTGCCGGTGAAAAAGACGCTTTGCAAAATTACTGAGCTCTCCGAGGAGCACTGCATGTTCTCGCTCTTCATTTCCCTACGCCGACCTCGGGCTCATACTCCCCTCGTTCGCGTATTACATTCTCTCGCACGGCAGGTGTGGCTTCCGTGGAACTACAGGCATTTTACGCGTAAGTACGCAGTGCATAAAGCTAGTGCTGTGCCGCTCGATGAAGGAATGGGGGAGTTCCGTCTGTTCCAGGCGTCGCGACCAAGGGTTTCCACCTGAAAGAATTTCCCCGTCGAAAGCTTTTTTTTTACAAAATTTCGTGTAGAACTCGCGCGCGCCCGAGTCGGTCCGCATCACACATCAGCGTCGGTTGGAGCTCGGCATCCTAGGAGCGGGGGAGCGTGCCTTCGGTGTTTGCGCGAATCGCGGCCCTATTATTCCGCGCAGCACGCCTTGGCGAGAGAAGTGGGGCAAGCGCATTCGTCCTCTCGGAATCGTCTCCCGCCTGCTTTTTCCGTTCGCTTCCGATGCCCTACAAAATTCTCATCCATTTTCGTTTCAGTGCATATCTCGGTGCGATGCGCGCCTTTGCCATCGCTTCGATCTGCTCGTATTTCTGTATTCACGGTCGAAGTGTTCTGTCTCTCTGTCTGGTCCGACTTTCATCTCTCTCTCTCTCCCTTTCGAATCTTTCTCCGGGAAGGAAATACGGAAAGAAATCGTTGGTTGAACGTGACGACCATAATATTTTACTAAAGGACTTTTTATTATTTATAATATTTTACTAAAGGACCTAAACTCCTGAAACAAAAACATTTATACATTTAAAAAAAGGCCTGGAAATATCTTACTAATAATATTTTACATTCATAAAACTTCGCTCCCCATAACTTTTACATGTATTGATCAAAGTTACTTCCAATTAATTTCCGCCTAACCGCCGGTATTAGTTGTCCCTCCATATAAAATAATCTTGGTTTTAAGGTTTTGAAAAAAATATCTTCTGATTCCTTCTTATCTTTCTCATTTTAACTTTACCTCCCCTACTCCCTCTTTTGCGTACTTATCTGCTTTTTCGTGCCTTGTAAAAAGATCAATTCATTTTTTCTTCTGCTTTTTATAAGCCAGTGGGACTTAAAACACCAGAATGCCTCACGTGTCCTAGAGCAGAGTTTGTTATATCTGTCAGCGCACCTTACATGGAGATGGTAATGCCGGCTACCCGGTGAAATCAAGTTGTTAAACGTCAAAAAATTAAATTATTTACATACTTCTAATTCAATGTGTTTCCCATCCAAGTGATCTCAAGCTTTAAAGTCTAGCGTAAGACGAATACGTATGCATATCATGCTCATCATCATTATTTTTCAATCCTAATATTGGTTAACTGTAGCCCTCCAAGCCTGAGACTTCTTCCTGAATCCCTTATTATTGGCATCATGCACCAACTCCTTATTCTTCGTACGGGGAGTATTCTTCTCTTTTTTTCTCAACAATGTTATTGGTGAATCTATTTCATTTTCCTTTTTGCTCTTGATTCCATTTCATTTTCCTCTATACTCCTAATGTTAATTTGTTTTTATCTCTGCAGAAAAAAGTAACTATACTATCAATAGAATTCCGCAGGTTTTTCGCACACCCCTTCTTGAGTGAATGATTTCCTGCAGTGTTTTTTTCATAAAGCATATGAGTATGATAATCCTCTCGTTTTTTCCACACCTATAAATACTTTCACGTACAGCATAATTTCTCTTATATTTTCTTACTTGTTTGTAATTTTTTACATTTATTTTCTTAAATTTCTTCAGTTATATGCTTTTATGTTTTTCGAATGCCAATTTTAATTGTGCATGTCATTGCAGTGATATTTTATTAGGAAATATTTTTACGAGGGGTTAGATGGTGGAATGGACAGATTTGTCTCAATTTCGCCGTAATAAAGTCGTTTTATTTTTGCTGTGTCGTAGTTTTCGGACTAATCCTCCTGGTTCTTATTTTGTGTTCTACTCGACATCATTCGTATACTTATATTCTACTTTTATTTTCAAACCCTTCCCTGAGTTATCTCTACCGTATGCCGTTGCTCTCTATATCATACTTCATCCCCTTTCTCTCGTATCCCTTATCTCTTCCCCTCTCCACTTGCGTCCTCCCCACGCCCTCCCCTATCAATCGTGACCTCTCGGTCACACCCTTAACCGCCTCCCTCCCGTGTGAACACTGCCTCTCCGCATTGCTGGAGCGAACTGATTCGCTCCGCACATCATCTCTTGCTCTTGCTCATACCCCCTCCCCCTTTTGTGTGCGAGGAGGCGCAATGCGGTCGAGAGGGAAACGATGGGCGTGTGTGTGCGACTGCAGTCCTCTTGCTAGGAGCAGGGAGGGGGGGAGAGGAAAGTGCAAAGGAGATGCGGCAGCACCCCGTCGTCATGGCGACACGGACTCGGATCAGGGGCGGCGCCTCCTCCTCTTTACTTTCTCCGCGCGCTGTGGATGACGGGAGGGCCGTTTACGAGACTGTATTCTGAATCGGCGAATTCGGCGAAAATGTCGGCTTCGTTAGGCCCTTGAAATAAGTTTTTTTTTTTGTTCTCTTTGAACCTTAATACCCGCGTGTGTAATCATACTGGATCCAGTGAGTTGAAAAGTTTTCTATCGGAGACGTTTCGACAGAAATGTAGGCTTCATTAGGTCCTGTAAATTTTTCTTTTCTCGTTCTTTTCGAGCTTTTAGGGCTGCGTGTGTAATCATTACACAGGGACCATTGAGTTGAAAATGTTTCTTTTGGAAAAACCTATAATTTCGAGGCTGAATTTCGAAGCCGATATTCGACGAAAGTGCACATTAGATCACTTTAACAAGTTTTGCCAGCGAGTGTATTCTTTAAACTCCACCTAAAAAATCATAAAGTTTGATGTGGGAGGAACAAAGGTTCACATTGTATAATCGTAGTCTAGTAAAGAGATTCGAAACAGTGAGCCTACCGGGTGTGATTCTTTTCTACTTTATTTAAATAATCCGCATTGAACTTTCAAGCATCTGATTTATAAAATTTCATACTCGTGGATGCATACATTACACTCATCTTTAACGCGTATGATTTTAATCCTTATCTATTCGTTTAGGATTTCCTTCAATTTCACTGGCATTACTGGCAAAGCGAAAATATAAATCATTTTTTTCCTTCTGCAATATAATCTCCATGGCCATAAGTAGTATTTATGCCTGCTTTTACTCCGAGAAAGTTACGAAAATGCAGGTCTTCAGTGGCGGAGTTCGTTCGTTAATACGATATTTTCTCCTCGATGAAATTTTAGGCTCATTTCTAACATGCTATCATCTTTTGTACCTATTATGAATTGTGCATCACTGCATAGGTGTCTAAATGTAGAAATTTCGTCGGTAGAAAAAATAGTCGTCCTAACTTCGTAGAAATGTTTTGGGGAAATTAAAAAATTATAACGTATATTATTAGTAGAATAATTTCTCTTTTAGAGATGTGTTTGGCCCCATCAATAGTTTTAAGAATGATGGAAAGTTAAGCTGGTTTTGGTTCCCGGCGGGTGGCGGGAAGAAGTCTACAAAAACGCTCTGTAGTTATTTCAAAGCCTAGTCCAATGTCAGTGTCAGGAAGTGAGAAGCCAACAAATATTTTTGGGATTGTATATCCCCTTCGAATGAACCTGAATATGGCGCCGTATAATGGTGACTGCCAAATAAACGTAATTTCTCGAAAAATAAATATTTCCTGCGTTCAAATTTCTTCAAAGCTTTAAATTCAGTGTTGAGATTCGGTGGCACCTGCTGTTGTTGGATTTGATATTTCTGCTGCTCACATCGTGTCCGGCGCACATCACGACAGCAATATGGCTTGCGTGCTTTTGCGCGTTCAACTCTCACGTGATCACGAGCGAACGCGAACATTGTAGACATCTGGACGCTAACTTACTGAGTTTTTCACCTGTCATTAAAATCACTGAAATGCCCAAACTTTTTTTTTCAAAGCTATTTCTAACCCTTCTTCATGGAATATTATGATACTCATTTCGCAGTATTTTTGGAATTGGGTATTGAATTATTTGTTCCCAATTTTTGATTAAGCAATTTATTAAAACGTATGTCTGGAGCATGTTTCTTTACGGCAGTGAGGCATGTACGATGACAGCAGCGGAGAAGAAAAGGGTGGAAGCATTCGAAATATGGTGCTATCGAAGAATAATGAAGATAAAATGGATCGACCGAGTGACAAATGAAGAAGTCCTAAGAAGACTGGGAGAAAAGAGAAGTCTGCTGAAAACTATAAAAAGAAGACGGGACAACTTAATCGGCCACATCTTAAGACTGATAAAGACAATCGTCGAAGGAAAAGTGAACGGGAAGAATGGAAAAGGCAGGCCTCGTATGAGTTACATAGAACAGGTCGTAAAGGACGTGAAAGAGAGGAACTACGTTAATATGAAGAGGTTGGCCGAAAGAAGAATCGAGTGGAGGGCTGAGTCAAACCAATCCTAGGATTGTTGACCCTTGATGATGATGAATTTTGAATTGTTCTTGTGTTGATGAGTTTCAACCAGTAGGTAGTTTCTTTTTATGCGCGCAATTTTGACAGTCTTATTTTACACGCAATAGTGGTCCGGATTTTGAGGTAACATAATGTTTTATATCAGAACGAGGTAAATAGAAAATTCACGGAGCACGAATAGCGGCATACTTACGGCGGAATTCTAATTTGCCATCCTTGTGAAAGCCGGTGATCTCATTAAAATCTGCCTTCTCCATTACAGCGTATAATCATACTTTGAGTAACATCGTCTACTTAGGAGCGTAATTGTGAACATAACTTCATTGTTGTACGGCGCTGCAAGACTTGTTTTACATTTTGCTCAGAAATACACCATTAGCATTCCTTTTTGCTTTCCCCCATTTCATTATTCCTGGTAATAAGGCTGGAGATTTCGGCGATACAATCATTTTTGCGTTACTCTGCAAGAGAGCATGGATAACAATTTTCTGTCTAAAGCCCTTTGCGAATAATTATTTCTTGTTCCATGACCTTATTGTTTTAATGGGAGCATACTTCGCGTAGTTATGAGATTACTTCAGTAATTGAGTCGTAGGTAATTACTTTCTCCTCTTGATCCATGTCGTTCTTAACTCCTTTTTCGTACCGTGCATACTTGAAATGAGAGTTTTCCAGTCTTTTCTGGAGCGGAATTGGATTTCTCTTTCTTAGAATATTGCCGATATATTTTTATATTCCCTCTTTTTTTTATCATTTTTGCGCGGCGGAAATTCCTCGCGAATTCCTCATTCTATCTCGGCGGCTTCTATACCGTTCTCCTGAAGAAAGGGAAAGGCGGTGAAGGGTTAAGGGGAACTCCAGTGGAGGCCGTAGGCTCCACCCCCAGCCACTATATCCCCTTCCCCAACCCCCTTTCGATCGATTTCTTCACATTCACTCCCCTCCATCTGAGCGATGTCCCACCCTTATTTTTTTTCATTCCCACCGATGCCCTCACGTAGGTAGCGTCCGCGCTTCCACCCCTCCCCATCCCCCTGTCACCCCCCCCCCCCTCCCACTCACCCCCTTTTTCGCTCCGGCCACTCGTCTCGCTCACAGCCCGGCTCTCCAAACGCCTGTTCCTATCCTTATCTCCCTCTCTCTTCTCTTTCTCTCTCTTCTTCCCACCCATGAAACGGTGAGGATTTCGCCGCTGAGC
Source organism: Platycnemis pennipes (assembly GCA_933228895.1). NCBI lineage: Eukaryota > Metazoa > Arthropoda > Insecta > Odonata > Platycnemididae > Platycnemis > Platycnemis pennipes. The sequence continues at coordinate 85,324,868 of OW121854.1, read as the reverse complement.
TTTGGATGGGAACGGAGGAGATGGGAAAGCGAATATAAGGGAGTGAGGGAGGGAGAAAAAAAGTGGACTCGGTTCTCCTTTTCGGCGGCGGCAGGAGCCTGGTGCGAGATGGATGGATGCCCACGGTCTCTCCGTTCCCTTTCTCTTCCGTCGTGGCTTTTGCTTTAATTTACACCCTTTGGAGGGCTAAGGGGTGCTTGGTGCATGGGTTGAACCCTCGCGACGGAAAAGTACTTTAGTGTGGTGTGCCGATTTCTCCACGTGACGATCGAGTTTATCTCACATTATCTGTGATATCGTATATGTCGAACATACGCTATGTTGAATTAATTGCTTATGTCGCCCAATGAGGTTATAATGTACTGAAGGAGGCATCGCAGTTGATTTGAGAAGCCAAGGGCCATCTTCGTTGGTGCTGACATACGGACTTGCTTGAACACGGTGGATGTGCGCTAGCAACTGTTAAGTACGCAGTTGAAATAGGCTAAATTAAAACCAGTTTTAAAAATAAAGAATCAAATGCATATATACTTCTCTTAAGAAACCTTATAATGATTAAATAATGCTGCAGGGATGAAATTTGGGCAAGATTTCTTTGTCATTTACGTTTTAATACGAGTAGGATCCTTAAGAGACCGTATGAAGAACAATGTTTTGTACGGAGTAGGTGTGGCTCATTACTTCCCAAGCACCCACATTTTGGCTTAATTGTCTCCCATAGGCTAGGATGGTAATGCCTCCTCCTGGACATCCTAACCTCCTTGATTGGGATCAGTGCACTTATGCAAAATCTCTTCCTTCGCTGGTATTTGAACGCGGGCCTTCGGGATGTGCATCCAGTACTTCGGCCATTGCCCCCACTCTCCCCCCTCTGTACTGTCTTATCAACCGTTTTGTCGACGCAGTCGTGTTTTCAATCGATGATTGAAATTCTATCCAGAGAGTATTTGCATTCCGTTTGCCGGCTCTCTTATCCTTCGCTTGACCGTTTCCCATCGTATTCCACACTCTTACTGAATCACGTCAAGAAGTGAGTAGTTCGTGAGTAAGGAGAGCCGCTCTTCCTCCCTGCAAGGAGAGGGTGGTCGGCTTCTCCCGAAAACGGGCACGTTATTCCCATCCGAAAGCAGGGATGAGTTGAGAGGAAGGTCCGTTCGCTCTCTTTTCCTCGTGAGTGCGAAGCGTTCCGTCCGGGTGGAGTGTTTACTGGCGCGGTCGGGATAAGTCTCACGTGCGTTCGATGTGATCGGTTTCCATCGGTCGCCCCTGCTATATTCGTGCCGTGTGATTGATCCAAGGAGGTCCGAATGTATTGGAGTAGACATAGCTGCTGATTTGAGGAATCAAAGGCCATCTCAATAGGTAGGGATAAAGGAGCTTGCTACCCGCGATACTCGTACGGATGAAGTTGTATCTGGACTTAGTAAGACTTAAAGTAATAAATGGATAGTGGAATACATTTTTAAAATTCGACAAAGAGAAAGAGGAAAGTGCGCTACCAAGTGCCAAATATGTAGTTTAAATAATTTGAATTCGAACCAGATTTTAGTAATATAATTAACTCCCGAGGAATCAAATGCATTATTCATCATCATCATCATCATCATTGGTCAACAATCCTAGTATTGGTTTGACGCAGTCAAACTCCATTCTTCTACCGGCCAACCTCTTCATATCAACATAACTCCTCTCTTTTACATCCTTCATAACCTGTTCCATGTATCTCATACGAGGCCTGCCTTTCCCATTCTCTCCGTTCACTTTCCCCTCGACGATTGTCATCTTCAGGCCATCACGATGGCCATTACATAATGATGCATCGTGTCTTAAGATTTGGCCGATTAATTTATCCCATCTTCATTTTAGGATTTTCAGCAGACTTTCCTTTTCTTCCACTCTTCTTGATACTTACAAACAAAACAGTCTCGGGCGTAACTTTGTGGAACTTCTCCATAAGGTTGAATGAAAAACACTGCGATTCCACATAAAATATTTATTACTTACGAGCTAGGTTTAATCGTAAGTAATAAATATTTTATGTGGAATCGCAGTGTTTTTTATTCAACCTTCTTGAGACTTCTTTATTTGTTGGTTTGTTTGCCTTATTACCTCCGCTGAATAGTCTTAGGAAGATTATTAGACACCTCAGCGATTAAGTTTGGCTATGATTTCATTTTTATTAATGTTTTAATACACATGAAGTATCCATAAGAGGCCGTATAGAGTGCAATATTTTGTACGGAGTAGGTGGAGCCTAAATCATCCCCAGTGTGCCCTCATTCTGGCGTCATTATAACCTCCTTGGATTGACCCTCCAGAGTTCGTTGTTCGTAGCTCGAGAACTGTTGTGGTGGATGGCCTCTGTACTCCCTCACGGATAAAATGATTTGGAGTTCCAAGGACGAGAACAAACGCTATTTTTTAAGCGATTTTTTTTCACGTGGCGTACTACTACTCTCTCCTTCTCGCGTTTTCGGTGAAGGATAAACAAGAATGCATGTAAGGCAGGTAACGGATGTGCTGCAAATAGCAGAAGAGAATAAGTTGATGGAAGATATTCGGAAGGTAAAGAGAGGCAGGGTTGAAACGGTAATATGGAGCGAGGGCGTGTTGAGAGAAGAATCTTAGGTAACAGAATGAAACAGTTGTTTCATTTACTTCGTGTGTCACACATGCAGCAAATTATAATAGTACAGAACTAAGCTTGGTCTAAAAAATATTAAATAAATATAGAAGTAGCAACGTTGCATGCCAAAACGTGACCTTTTTATTTTATTATATCACAGAATAGATAGATAAAAATGAATGGAATAACTTCGGTAGATTGTTGTTTTTCTGAAATCCGAAATCATTTTTGTTTATAATGGCGTAATAACACTTGAAACACTTGAAACATTTAGATAAGTAGTAGCATAGCCTATTTGAGGTGAACTGCCCATACATTCTGGAATAGCAAACGAAGTTAATGATATTGATTTTGTGCTCTGCTCCACTCGTGCTCCTATTATTTGTCTGCTGGGATAAATTATGCCAAACGAGCGGTTTTACGATGCCGTATTAGAGCATTTTATTTTTTGCGTAACCCATATGTTTGGATCTGTTAATTTTTTCCATTAGCATAGTAATAGGTTATTCAGTATATTGATGTTCAATCTGTGATAAAATAATCTTTTTTCAATCTATTGAAATAAAATCATTGCTATTTACTTGTCCTTTTTAACCAGCATGAATGCAGTATTTGCTAAATTGAGTGTTATTATCTGAATCATTTTCGCATAAATTTAACATTTCATGAAGTGGAAGATAATTAAAATACGAAGTAAATACCATGCAACTGATGCAACTAATTAATAAAAACTAGGTCATGTCGCCACCTTGACTCTTTTTAACAAAATAATGTAAATTTTGATATTGTTTTGTGTACAAATATTATTTGCGCGTTCCGTTAATGAAGTTATAGATGAGGTTATAGTTCCAACTGCATTCCATGAATGCCACGCCTGGAAGAGAGTAATGAGTTCGCTTTTGCCAACTTAATAATTCAATGGAGGACTGCGGTTTGCCTTTGCAATGAGTTAACTTGCTCTGCCTAATTTATGAAACAATTTATCGTATAGTTTTAGTTAGCTCTGCCATCATCGTTGATTACTAGTTGTTTTATTAATGCTGATATCTTCTTAGCGGAGATATTTTGTGCTAGTAGGTCTTCATAATACTTCATAGCTGTGTATATCCCCAAGTAGCATTCTAACTATAAATTTTACGAGTACGTGTGAACATGTGTTCGCAGTGGTAGTAGATTTAGGTTTCTTGTGCTCTTACGCTTAAGTTTATCTCGCACCATCTATCCTAAGATCTCAATTCTAAGGGAAACGCTTCACAACATTGTTCCGGGAACATTTGAACCCGTGATACTTGGGTTGCCGCTACTGCGGATGGCATGCGTGTTCACTACAGCCGACTCTAATATCGGATTACAATATACCTCTTCCCTTTTATGATAAATAGTAGTAAATTGAAATGTTATTATTGACTGTAAGCTCTGAGAAATTCTAAAGGTGTTAAACGTTTTTCTTTTTGCAGATTTTGCGTTAGGTGAAGACTCAATTTGTAAATGTGTTTCATCTTCTCCTCTTCATTCTGTTATTTCCACTTTCCTGTTGTTGAGCTACTACGTTTTGTGTTGATTGTTTTTACTGATTATGCTCTTATCCTTTTTATTGCCTTTAATGTTGTTGTGAAAAGCCAGGTAATTTCTATAGTTGTTCTATTAAAGGCCGTCTGTCTAATGATTCAGTTCATGAATGAGCCATTGCATTGGAGTTTTCTCGTAACGGTTCGTTTTTATTGCATTGTGTTCATCTAATGATTTTACTCCTTACCCAAGGATCACCATAGAAGCGATCGAGAATAACTTGGATTTTTATGAAAATCTTCAGTTATTCAGAAACGGAAAAAAAGATATTGCAAATTTGCTTTTCCCTTGGGTATCTGAGACGTATTTGCGGTAAAAGGAGGAGGGATAGCAGAGATCGAGTAGAATATGTTCTGGGTAAGTGTGAGAGAAGTGTACTTCTTTGGTTGTGCCTACTCAAGTGGATACGTGGAGTGGACACACGATAGAAAATTGAACGGTGTCGAGGGAATTGGTACGCTGCAAACGTAATGTCTTGAGTGTGATGGAAATCTCTCAGAGATAAAAATGTGGGAAGCTCAAGTGGCACAAGAGGATATATGAAGGAAAGCATGGATGTGACAGATTGAAAGAAGTGTTCAAGGGGCAATGGTATCCTTATGGGAATCACCTGTATAGAGTCAGTTTCCATTGAGTATAACCGATATTGTCAGCAGGAATATAATATACCTTCGAATTTGAAGGCTAATCTTGAAAGGAAAAGCTCGACTACCGTATTCATCTCTGAATTCAAAATTTCCCGCAGTTTATAACCGTATGTTACAGTATTTAAATAGATATTTTCAGGGTGTCCGGCGACATGGAAACCGGGAATTCTCGGGTCCTGGAAAACTCGGGGATTTTTGTATTTTTCTGAAAAACCCTGGAAATCGCATGTCGTCCAATTGACGGAATGTACATCCTTTAGTGTGCATATCTCTTCGAGCAGATTGTAAAGGGAGTGATCGTCTTTTTTGTTTTTTTAATTGTTTTAATAATTCGTATGCTTATATCTGCGTTTATATTTTGGTGTTAATAATAAAATAAATTTTTGTCCGTCGTCGCTTTCAGTGTAGGTAACGTTGTAGGACGACGTGCGGATGAATTTTTTTAGTACTTAATCCTTTCAAATTATATCCAGAAAGGCCTTAAGTAATAACGACATTGGATGTCACGAACAGTTGTTTTGTGAAACATATCTTTTCTTTTATTCTTACGGATTTCCTCATTGCGAGTAGGTATGTGTATGACGTTGCCTGGAAAAGCTAGCGAATTGGCCAAAAAAATAGGTGGATAGTGTGATTTCCTATTTATTCTTTTGCCAATTTATCTCTTTTTTTCATTAAACTTGTTGAGTTACTTCGTCCTAATACCATCTCAATAATTAATGTTTGGTCGTGATATAGATTTTGCAAACTTTCATGCCCTTAATATTGAATCATTCTTTAGAAATGCAATTTATCAAGTCTTCAGGTAGGTGACTCAGCCATGTGTGATGTTCCGGTATACATATACATTTCGAATCTTCGCTGCGGAATATGAGAAAACAAACTCGCAATTGTCTGTCACCTGCTCAGCATCAATCCTGTTCACTGCTCATCTGTAGTCTGCTCATTATTTCCTCCCCGCAGAGAGATTTCCCTCTATAATAAATGGGGAGACTTCTCTCAACTCAGGGTGTTCAGCACATTTCCATCAACTTCCCCAAACCCTTCACTCATTTTTCATTCATTTGATTTTCGTTGTTTCATTAGTTATTCTTTATAGGCTTGAGTCATCATCCTCCCCAGCGTCTTCCCTCCCGTAATGAATTCAGGGCGTCCCTCCGGAGTATCAAAAGTGTCGGTGTCCCCCTTTCCCCCGTCCTTCGTCCCATACCCGTCCTATATAGCCCTTATAGTACCCTTCCTCCTCTTCGAGAACCCTTCCGACCCTTGCCCTCCCATTATATCCCAGAATTCCCTCGTCCGGCTTCCTTCCCATCTTCTACTTTAGGGACCGTGGAGAGTGAAAGCATTTCTCATTCTTGTCTCCGTTCACTCTTTCCATACGTTCTCTCTCATTCTACAGCTGAAGGAGAGAAAAAGGAAGACTCCCGGCTTCTCTTCTACTCCTTTCCCTCTTCCCGGCAAGCATATCATTTCTCTTCACCGAAACTTCTCATGCCTCACAACGTTCTTCAAAAGAGTGTGGACACTTCGTACAAATATATTTAAGCATATGCTAGAAAAATATTGTGAAACGTTAGAAATATTCAACCTCCCCTCCCTCCAAAAAAATATAATAATCTTCTGTTGGGTTTTTGGAATGGAATATCCAGTTAAATGTGTACAAAATGGCTAAATAGTTTATCAATTCGAATGTATTTACACTGTACAATATCTCCTATTATTACTTATTTGCCCTGTTAAAACCAACATACATGTCTCCTGCCAACAGACGATTAATTTTTCTTCTTCGTTTTCCATTTATGACGTTTCCATGTGAGCTTTTAGTTGCGCTAAAGGAGTTTTTCTTTTCACTTAGATTACTAGCAAAGAAGTGACTAAGGTAAACTTAGCATCCGATGCCAGAAGTTAACAAAACCTCCTATCCACGGAAACTTATTTCTATAGGCTTTGTGTTGTTTGAAAAAAAGGGACATTGGCATCATATATGATATATTGAATGCAATCATGATTTGTAGAGCTTTTTTGGAATATTTAAAATAGAGCACCAGTAAGATGCACCAGATAGATTTCCATATCATACAAGCCTTTGATAGAGTTGCACGGGGTAAGTGATTTTGGTTAATAATTGTACTGAAGAAGTAAAGGATTTGCGATGAATGGCTCGTACATCGTATGTAAATGCAGCCGAGGAAGGTTTCGGATGAAAGGCAGTTCAGACATGAGAGGACGACACTTTTGCCATCAGCCTTTAACAGATATCCCAAGAGAGTGAAACCAGAGGCTTTTAAGAAGCATGATGCCGGCGAAGTAATTGATTCGACTGCTTAAGGATGGACTAATCACTATGTCAATAAATTGCAGTTGCTGTTGCGTGCATTACAGAAATAATATGAGAGAAATGGGATAAATCTGTATCTCACTCAAACTAAAGTAGCAAGGTTTTCGAGAAAGAAGAGGGGTTAGATGATGATAAAAATTGAATGGCGTTGAATGAAATCAGGTATTAACTAGTACTAAATGACTGTGTAGACGGTATTTAAGTCGAAACGGGCGAGGTACCAAATTCTTTGTGTTTATATATGTGGAAAAGTTGGTATATATATATATTCATAATCACTCTGTTTAAGCGTATTTTTTTAATTATTGATAAGAGTTCGCCTCAGTATAATGTGCACAGCATATTACATAATGGCTAAGGCTACCGGGGTCGTCTGAAAGTTGCACATTCCATAATATTTAGTGGACTGTTGCATTTTCTTTTCCCATTTTCTTTTACTATTGGAGTGCTATTAGGAAAACGGGTAGGAATGCGAGTGTAGGGTGACAAAAAATAATTAGTGTATTTGACATGCATATATGTCTAATTGTATGGCTAAGTAAATTTATATTTGCGTATAATTTGATCTGTATGGAGTTTTACGTGGTCCACATTGCTGTCCCATTTTGAATTTGAACTCGTTATTAATCCTGGCAGGAGTTTTCCGTGGATATTTTTTAATAAATACATCGATTTCATACTTGATAGATGTATTTTCATTCAGTAATTATCAAATAACTCTGGTAGGTTGCAATTTGATGTCTATCCTGAATGGGTGGGCATTAGGACTGGAATCAAAGTGGTCTTTCTTTAATTTAGTAACTCGAGCACTATTTTTTATCTCACGGTAGAGTTTTTGTTTATAAAACTTGCGTGAGCGGCTATCAATGATTTAAAGCAGAGATTGACAACTCGCGGGCCTGGAAACAATTATATGAGGCCCCATAGCATAGGTAAGTATATCAATGACTTTGGCAACATCAAAAACATTTGTGTATATTAATATCGTATTGCTTAAGTATAGTACCTATATTTTGTATGCATCCAAAAAATATGTCGTGAGAATAATAAGTATTTTCAACCTACGTAGCCATGCTAAGTTGAAAGTGTGGATCTCAGGAATGAAAAGCTTGCCAACCCCCAGTGGTCTCAAGTGATGAATCCGTATGAATTTTTTTTCTTAAGAACATCGTGATGCATTTTCAATTATTTTTAATTCCTAGAATTGTGAAAAGTGGCTACAAGTTCGAGGCTTTAATTTGGGCTCGGTGTCTACGAATTTGGGGGAATACTTTTCGGTTTGCATGAATAAATCGTAGGAAGGATATGTAGAGGACCCCTCCATCGATGTCATCCCCGGAGGTCGCTTCCTTACCCTCACCTTTCTGCCCTTCCTCTTTCGCCCCATTTGACCCTCTGAATCGGTCCCTTCCTCGCCCTTTCGTCCCCTTCACACTCGAACGTTTTTCTCTCTCACTTTCCCAGGTTATTTTATTCTTCGGGTTGGATCCGCCCCTTCATGGCTTATCATTCCCTCAGGCAGAGTCCACTTCCTCACTGCCAGGGTTCGTCTCGTTCACAATTTCCTGAGTTTATGGCCGGTTGACCTATAAAATAAAACTAGTTGGCTCATGTTTTATGCAAAGAATGTCCTAGCTCACGTTTTCAATTCTTGAAACCATGTGTGATTTAAAATTTGCTTTGAGATAGTAATGTCAACATTTAGTTTTTATTACTACCCAGTTCACGTTCATTAACTCGGGAAGGCTTAATTGGTAGCACCCAAGGTTTCCTGTAACAAATAAGGGATATCTTTGTATGTTTCTATTTTTGGCTTTGTCCTGATAAAACTGCATTTATGTCGCTATACAATTGGTAGAGTGTCATCATTTTCCGTCAATTTGGTCATGCTGGGTAGGAATTTCAGATTGACCGTCCGCAAATCGAGAGTTAGTCGAGGGCTTTCTTCATTTAAGGTACTTGCGGGTCATTGTTGAAGTTTGGCAAAGCGTCTGGAATTAATCTAACATAAGATGACCAGCAATGTCCCAGAAAATCCCTCACTCTTATATGCTTTCTGTCTGGAAGAGGTACCGGTCAGTAATCAGATTTCTGTCTGAGGCCGCAAGGTTCATAGGCGAATTTTTTTTCTAATGTTTTAATCGTATTTATCCCCGTCTCCTTTATTTTTAAATTAGAGGAAGTGATTTACATCTCGTGGTAGGAAATTAGGAAAGTTTTGTTTTGCGTCGCTCTAAATAGAAACATGGGTATTCCGTTATGTTTTCATCCCTAAAAAGTGTGAAGGTATCACTGTAATTAATAGTTCGTTGTTGACGTCGTCTGGTGCACATGGTATCCGCAGAACAATCTCCTTCCAGCCATATGTCCTTTTCCCTCTATCTCGGGTCGAAATTCTTTTCTTCCTTCCCCTTTCACTGCCCAATACCCCTTCTTCTCGCCACTCTCTCTGTTACCCTCACATCTCCGAAAAGAGGGGTTAGAGAAATAAAAATGGAGAAATACCCTCCTTTCCTTCGCCTCCAACTCGCACCCGTATCTTATCACTCGCTTTCAACTCCCCGATTCTCCCTCCACGTCTTTTATCAGCACTACGACACATATATCTTTCAGAGACCAACCGCTTGCCTTCTCCACCATAACCTTGCCAGGAGACGCGTCTTGAATCTAGGGCTTTAGCTTTCCTCCCGAAACCTTCCTCTTTCTCACTTTTGTCTGTCCCATTCCTCTCCTCGATATTTCTCGTTGACATCGTGCGATGTAGTGTGGCGATCGTGATAGAGTACTCTTCCATCGATGGAGAAATATTGAAGAGGAATCGGACCCCGTAGCTGCCTTTGAAGATGAGGCTTGTTTCTCACAAAACGCGGTCAAAACCGCATCAAATTGATACGTTTGAGTCTTGATTAACGTGGAAAATTCAAGTATCTTCTTTAGTGATTACCGAGACTAATTGACTTTAATATTATTCATGGTAACGAATAAAAATAAAAACTTTTAGTCTATTCCACACAACTTTTTTAATGACCGACCTAGGTTTCGACAAATTTTGTCATTCTCAAGGTGAGACTGCACTGAAAACATGTCTGGGAATGTTTGAATTTTGTCATCATTTAAACGCCCTTCAGCTACCAGCTCGTCAACATACAATAGGCTGCCCTTTTCACAAATTTTAGCGTTTTTTCGGCTACAGTTAGAGAATTGCTTAATGGAAATTCAATAATATATATAATCGTGTCTGTAATATTTCCCGTAATACCTTGAAAAATTCTAAGGATTATACATTTTATGATCTAAGCAGTGATGGATCATGGTTCTTCGTTATATTGAATCTAGGCCAGGAAAATCATTTCCTTTTCGAAAAGCGTATTATTACAGCAACAATCTATGATCTATTCAGCCTCATAAACGACGTTTTATGGTACTTTTTTTCGGTAGGTATCAATTTTGAGATCTATTTTTGGAATTTACATTTGGTTTGAATACCATGATGGTCGTAGTAACACAATTGCTTTTTCAACGGAATGAAGGCTTTAAAATATGATTTTTCAAGTGAATTCCAAGTAATAATACCTCTTTGTATTGCATTAAGACATATTGCAAACGGCATAGAAACGTAACCCTTTTAAAAGTAAGGGATACGACGATCATTTGCCCGGAGTCGCACTAGGAAAATGTTGAATAATGCAATTAAAAGGTTACCAATGCTATTTTATTCTTTGTAGTTATGCTATTGTGTGGTTCCCAAAAGCTTTTTTTTTACAACACGTAATGATTTCTTATCATCATCTCAAACTAGGAGACTATTATTAATTTTATTAGGGGTAAAATTATGGCGATGAATAGCATTTTAGTAGTTAATTTATTTTCATGGCTGGTTCGAAGTCTGCATTCACTTTTACTATGAATTCCATTAAGTCCCTGAACTGAAAATGTATCGGTTATTCTTGCATAATTTGACAGGCAAAATTTGGTCATTAATGCCGTCTGTCAATGGATACATTCATGGAGTAACTTGTATTTGGAAATATCTTCCTCTTGAAGCGTCTGCACTCTCCTGTGTGCGCATCCTTTCTTAATATCGGTGACCCTTATCCTCCCGTGATGTAGTACATTTCCATTTATATCTCACCCACTTTCGTGAGCTCTCATCCAATTTCACGGGCTCAGTTCCGAATGGAATAGGATCTTGGGATGGTTTTTCGCGTTGCGTTGGGGGTTACAGAGTTTAATTATGGAGCGCAGTTCCTAGGGTTATGATGACCTAATTAGAAGCTTTCCTCGCGAGCGAATTCCTTTCTGGGAGAGGTCAAGAGGGGTTGGTGCCCTTAGGCTTGGCTCTCTTAATTGGAGCCAGTAAAACGCGTTGCGGAGAAAGCGTGTTTTCTATGCGGCATTAAGCTCGTTAATTTATTGCTTAGAACAAAATTTCTTTCAATTCTTCAATTCTTTTTTTACTTGATATTTGGTATTCAATAGCGGATCGGGTCTTTTTTGTTTATCTTGGGCGGAGAACATGTATTTATCGATGGGAAGGAAAAAAAATGCGGCCAGGTGCCGTTCAAGGCTAGCAATACTCCCGAGTCAGGTGAGAAGGGTGTCATCTTTCCAACTATTGGCTCATCATTCCTTACCAAAGGGTCACTCCCACGTTACGTCAACCGGTACATGAGGTAGGAGGCTTTCTCGTATCCTACACTCTTGCCCAGTGGCCAATTGAACACTTCTGCTTTTGACATTCTGCATTCCATGTGTCTTATTCGCTCTAAGGTACGTATTCTTTACCCAGGCAATACTATGCTCCTTTTGCACCGTAATTAGATATAATTTTTCTTTATATTGGTCTGCAGATATTTAATGTCACTGTCAACGATCATATTTTCCTCAAAATATTGTATTATGTACTGCTGTTTGAACGGCGTCGATCCAATCTTAAAATCAATGTTTAGATTGTTGACTCATGGTGATGGCCACTGCCTTCCAGCTCAGTTCGCGTAATATGTCAAGTTACTACGCTGAGTGCATAGAGCATAATGTGGAGTTGAGCACTTGCCAGAGGAAGTTAGCTCAAATTTCTGTCTAGTAATTAAACGGGATGTAAAAGCTGGTTCATGTTCCAATGTATGTTCAGAGGTCAGAAAGTAATAGTAGAGGTCAAATTCCTGTTTACTGGCTAAAGTGAACGCACAAGCTAGTTCATGTTTATTTTGTGAGTTTTTGGTTGACTGATTATTTGCATAAATGACCTACCAAGTTTTCTGCTGTCGCATCATCGTAATTTACATTCACTTAAGTAAATGTGGGCATAAAGACACGCTGTTACGGGACTAGAATCCGAGTTACTAAAGACATTGAATGTTAGCAATTTTCTCAGTCAGTATATGTCATTCAGTCCCTGTATGTAATATCTCAGTCAATGTTTTTTCTCAGTCTCACTCACAATCAGTGGCAATTTAGCAATGTTTTCAGTCCCAGTAAAGCCAGATTTTCTCTCTCTCTCTCTTTCCCTTCCCTGATATTCTCCTAAGACTATCTCCTAAACATGTAGCCGATTTTTGGTCCATGAAAGGCTCTAAACGAAACCCTCTTCAAGCGCTTTCTGTTGGCTGCGTGGTTAAACATGCGTTCCATAATTGATCGGGATTTGTAAATTTAGTGGTGATTTTTTCGAAACTCTCCGTTTTCATCAAGTTGGAGTGTATCTTATCACTCAACATTCCATGAAATCCTATCTTAAGAATTACTTAGACACCTCCCCATAGTACCAAGTTTGCAGGCAGGAGAGAATCGTTGGTTCATCTGGTGAGGAATATCATTAAAGTGAGGCAATGGCGTGACGTAAAATACAGCCAGACTCTGTTTGGGGTGTGCAAAGAAGCCTACAAACCGAATTCCTCGCTGTGAATTCTGTCGTCTCCCGCTTCATGGAGGATTGTCGCGCCATCTTTCTTTACTCCATAGAATCTGAATTCTCGGAGCGGAGCACCTAACTCGATCGACTCAATACATTTTTTTTAGTTTTGGCTGAGAAAAATCAGAGGCATGCTGAAAATGAAAAGCAATATTTTTTCCTAATAAAAAATGCTGATTCCCTTTGGATTTAATTTGGTGATAACACTTGGTTTTACATTCTTCGCTAGCAGCTTTTTCGTTAATATTGGTTCTTCGGTTTCCGGGGCGTTGGGTCAATAAAATTTCCTTCCATACGTTTCTGAGTCTCCACCGCGGGATGTAACGGAAAGCAATGGAGAAAAAAATCTAATGTTTCGTTAGATCCTCACAAACGTTTCAATGCAAGAAAACAATCAAAATAAGGTGTGATTACATTAGGGTAGTTTTATTTTCTGTTAGTGACCTTAATAAACGATATCAAATGAGGATGTTTCCGCTTCTCGTGAAAACATTACTCTTACTGCGTTGATTTAACCCAAAATTCAAGAGTTCTTTCATTTGTGCGTCTATATGCGAACTTGAGTTTCATCTCCAAAATGGTAGAAAACTTGTCATTATTCGCACACTTTTTCTCACCCCGGTGTTGATAAATTAAGTTTTGTCCTAAATTTCCTCTTAACTCCTCGAGTAAAATTGACACCATGGATTTATAACTGCTCCCTTAAACAAGGTATTTCTTTTAACGGTGGAGCAACTTACATTTTTTTTGGTGAATTTTAGATTAATCATCCAGCTGCAGACTCCGTCGCACCACGTCCCTAGTTCACAGTACCTTGGAATATTTTCGGTAATTGCCGCCGCTCGTGAGACTGGTGTTACGTAAAAAGTTGGTGGCGGGACGTGCTCATACATAAGTCCCAAATTAACCGCTCTCCTAGCTACCAGTATTTGTGACCTTCTTCAACTTACCTGACCGTCCCTTTCGCACTTCTACTGACAGCAGTGTGGCTGTGGAAACATGCTTATCATTGCGTCTCCGGCAAAAGAGTCTGGCTGCAGCAATGTTGTCTACTCCCGAGATTTTAATTACTTTATTCGAATTGGAAAAAGGGTGTCGAAACAAATGTTACTGGTGCACTATTGAGAGACGGTAGAATTAGTCAGGATGATCGCGGCAAATATTTCCAAGGAATGAGATCAGAATCGAGGCTCTAAAAAATTGTTGGCATCGATCAATTTTCTGTAATATTTAGGTAGTTCCTGTTCTCAGTACCGCACCGACCATGAGAGATCTCAAATGGATTTTAAGTGTGCGATGTAAATAAGTGAAAGTGTTGTGTTTACCTTGCCTACCGTAATGATTCAGTGAGGTAAAGCTATGTTCCCCTCTTTAAAATCTAATCTTCGCGTAGAATAACTTATTTTTTTTAGTCGAATCAAATTATTTTTAAATTTTATTGCATTTTTATACCCCATATCTACTCTATTTATTTCCTTCTTCGAGTTACCCCGTGCTGAGAATCGCGTGTTTTACCGATAGCGGGGTGGGAGACGCCTGTTGGTTTCCGAAACACTTGGTGGTCATCCCTTCATCCAATTTTCACGTTGTTACCATCCACCCAGGAAAAATTAGTTTTTGACATGTTACCCATTCGCTTCCCCCCCAGACAGCTTAATGGCTACTCGGGTAGACGATTGCATCGCCGCAATAAATATTGCCTTCCTAGTCATTGCATTATGTAACTTATATATTTATGTAATTACCTAACTATTCAATGCGTCATAGCACCTAGGTGGCAGTGAACTGACGACGTCTTCGTATTAAAAGCGTTGTCCTTCCCTAATACGTTTGATTCATGCCTGTAGTAAAGTATCTGCAATATGCAATTATTCTTGAGCTATACAAGTCTTCCTTATGAAGTGTAATGTCACATGCTTCACATTAAAGTTATCAACGTGATTTTGTTTCTCCAGAGATCTTTGTTAGAATAGCATAATGGATGAATAAAGGCACAGTTGCGTGGAGTAAAATTTGTTGAATCATCGCACATGCAGTAAATTTTAGCAATGCTGCATAATTTACTAATACATATGTGTTATGCTTGTCTGTAGACTTCTTAAATGTTCCTTTGCGCGCTGAATGAAACGTAGAACTTGTAATTTGTGTCCCGCATGATATTCATATAAATATCTCCTTAGATACGTAGTATAAGTACTCCCTAGTGCATGCACGTAGTGCATATTTGGCGTTAAGTCACCTCCTGCTACACACCCTTGAGGTGGCTTGAAGGGTAGTCAGAAGATATAGGTAAATAGCACTGGATACTCTGCAGCATAAGGCATACAATTAAAGCTTAAATAATTCTACTATCAAAATCACGTGTATGTAAAGACGTTACCTTGGCCAAATTTCGCTTTCGGTGATCCTTGTTAATGCGGTATCGCCACCAAAGTTGACAATGCTTCGATGTTTTTATAGACCGGACATTAATTATGGCATTATTTAATTTGCTAAGCTGTTCAATTAGCTCTTAGCAACCCAGACGGGAGGTCAAAATCAAGTTATTAATCATTCTTTCTACAAGCAACGATGAGTGACAGTAAGAATCGTAGCGCCTGGAGCATGTGTTTTTGTTAAGGAAAGGAAAGCAAGCCCAATGCGCTGCGCGATTACTCTGTAATCTCATTTTCTACAAAGCGTGAGTGCATAATGCATTCGACTTAGGGGATGGACCCTTTTGCCAACCTTAATGTCCCTTGCAAATCCCTTAATTGTATGTTGAGTCTCGTCCATCGCAAATCCCTCGAGTCTTTAATTGACGAGGGGCCATGGCTGTAAAATAATCCGCATTCCATGTAGGTTACTCTACTCTTTCGTGGGTATGTCTAACTCTCAGCACTTTGTATGTGCTCGCTTGTGTTTTACTGCGCTCGCGGACTCGAATATGAAGCAGTATTAAATTTCGGCGTAGTGGTAATTCGATCACAAATAGTTTCATTCAGCAAGGCAATGAGACTAGTTGCGTAACCTTAACTTCTTAGCGTTTGGTCCTCGAATGAAAATTTGGCGAGATTTTAAGCAACCAATATTTTCTAATTTAAATTTTTTTCACAGTAAGGTGTGGAATCTGTTATGAATTCATATTTTGTCATTTTGACAAGTATCCTGAAACTGACTCATGCACCGCACCTTTTGTTCTCAACAGTTTTCTCTTTTGAAATTATCTTATGTTGTTACTTGTCATTCGGGGAAATGGAAAATTTTTCCATCGCCCATATCAGTGACCATCTTCATTACTATGTGATGCATAACAGTTATTTCGTTAAAATTTTAGGTATTTTTTAAATTTAGAAATCGTTTGGTTCCGCAAGCCTAGGTAATGATTCAATATTATAGATTGTAAAATTTTTCTTCCCCTTGTCTGTCTTAATTATGTTTGTACCGTTTCTCCACCTTTTCCGATACAAGTATTGATTGCATATTTTTTAAGTGGTAAATATTTTTTTTGTTGAGGTTAGTGGTGGTCTTGTGGGGAGATCGCTGTGCTACAGACCGGAAGGTATCGAGTTCAAAACCGGGTGAAGTCTCTTTGAACACCTTTACAATCCTCACGGTTCGACCATCTCACTCGGTACTCCGTGGGAAATTGCTGGTGGCCTAGGGAAAGGAATTAGCTCCCCTACTCTTACATGTGAAAGTCACACGCCAATGGCTTGCTGCGGTCTGATCACTACATGACCTATCAAACCAACCTTCGCGTCCATCACTGAGTGAGTGAGTGAAATGGTTGCTATTCGAAATTGTTTTCTCCATATTGTTTTCTCTATCTCTAGATATGATAATGTAGATTCAGATGGTTCAATAGAGGCTATGATTGTGAGAACAATACACCTTAATGGTAGTAGCTGCGAGCCTATTGTACTGTTTACGGTTTGTTCGAGTGCAGAGGAAAACAAGGCAAAACACAGAAACCCAAACATTGAGCACCGTTTCAAATTGAAAAATTCATGTAGAATGTAGCCGAGTTTGGATGCGACAAATGTTCCCACCTACAAAAAGTCGTGTAACAGGTCAAGTGAACGACAGAGAGCAGTAAATTTATTTCTAGTGACGAAATTGTCCAGAGCCCCGCGACGGGGTAATGCGATGGGTTGGCCTGTTGCTCGGCCTGTCGGATTTTCGCTCGCCTTTCCACTCTCGTCTCCTCCGAGCGCATCGCTCACCCCCCGACCCCCTCCCTCACGCTTTCTTTGCCACCCCTTGCCTGCCTGTGTTCTCCAAATCCCCTGCCTCCCCTGCCGCCTCCCGTCATGCAATGGCTTCCAATCCCATTCACTCAAACCCGCGATCCCATTGGAACCCCAAATACCCCTGCTCTTCTCCTCCTCACCCATCTTCATTCTCTCCCTTTCAGGCTCTTCCTCTTCGTTCTTTTGTGCTGTATACCTCTCCTTCCGTCCAACCCCGTCTCATGTCGTTCACATCTACATCCACTATCCTTCTAGCCTCCGCAAGGGTGTGTGGAAGGGTTTATGAATGAGATGGTGGAGGACGAGACATTGTGGAGTTTCGTTTCTAAAGAGGAATAAATACTTTGCACTATCCACAGCATCTACATCTACATAATACCATGAGCCACCATAGAGGTGTGTGGCAGGGGGTGAATTCTCACCAAACAAGCTCTACATACCATGCATAAAAAAGGATTAGTATTAATATACTAGTCTAAACTTTAATATTTAAAAAACATAAAAAAAATTTTAAGTAAGAATGCAAATTCATGCTGTTAGTTGGGTTACCTTCATGTCCATACCAAAATGCAGCTACCTATGCTATACATTGATTCACTCGTATTGGACATATTTACCGCTATTCATATCTCTAGTTCTACGAGGAAAAAAGGATATTTTGAATCTCTCAGTTCGGCAATCAATTTCTCTAATTTTGTGATTATGGTCCAGTCTACCATAGTAAGTTGGTGTTCGCAACATATTTTTAACGTCATCACTTATTATCTTGGAATTTATTTAGAAGATTTAGTCCAAATTTCAACCTGCGATCTGACAATGATTAGCATATAAAATGTATTGAGTCAGCATGTTACGCTACTCTTTAGTAATATCAGGGCTTACTTCTTCGTATGTAGCAGGAGTTAAATCATCACAGGCATGCATTATCAATCGTAGAGAATAAGATCACACTTACTACCATGCCGGCGTGCATAAAAGCCTACTCCGTACAAACACTACTTTCAAGCAACTGAGAGGAACAATATAATACCAACCCGAAGAAAATATTGAGCATGCCGTGAAGAGACATATGAAATGCTGGCTATTAATGACCCTAAAATGTTAGTTTATACAAAGTAATGTAATGATTATGGATTAGTCGTTCATTCACGCTTCCCACCGAATTCCTAAGCCCTCCCACTCATCCATCCGCATACTGCGATCGGTTTCGCTTTGCGTTTGGCGCGCTTTCGAATTTTCGTGGTTTCCTGTGTTCCTATGGAATCCAGGTGCCTCACAGTATGATAGAGAAAAGGCAAAGGTTATAGCAGCAGAGAATTTCGAAGGAGGACAGCGTTGGGGGTAAGAGGCGTCTACTCCTAGAATGCAGCTAATGAGAGATCCGTGGAGTAGGACGTAAGGAAATGTCTTTTGATAAGTCTGGCATGGAATGTGGCACGGGTGGCGCCAAAAAATGGACTTAAAGGAAATTATTATCAAAGACATGGGGCTTTTGTGATGTGGATATGGAGATATTTGGTGAAATGCAAAGGAAGACGAACGAGAAAGTGCTACGGATGGGGAGGAATGAAACAGTCAATTGGGGATGAATGGGTGTTTTAAATGACGTGATAGAGGGAACATTGTTGAATGTAATCGCAATAAAACGCAAGAGAGGAACGGGTAGTTTGGATAAATTAGTGGATGGTAGGAAGTATGAGGGGATGGAGAGGAAGATCACGCAAAATGCAGGAGTCGTGGAAAGAATTTAATGTCAATTTTGTCGTACCTTAACGAGAAGAACGCTAATAGTAATAATTGTTTGTAGCCGTTGCTCAGGAAAGGGTAGCGGCGGCAATGGGGAATAAGAGATACTAAAAAATTGGAAAATTCTCACATATCCATAGGAAGAAATGAGAAAGTTCACCTCCAGTCAAGGATTTCCGTGGAAGGGCTTCGACCGCTCTCAAAAGTTTGAGAGCGAGCCCCGGGCCTTATTCATTGATGACTCGAAATTCTCGATCATCCCCCATCATGAGGTTGTGGCATCAAAAGCCTGGGCGGTTTCAATTGTTTGCGCGCCAAGACTCATATCGAGGCCGTGGGGTTGAAATTTCGCCTTTGTCGACGCTGAGCTATGACGAATCCCCGCTGAATAAAGCCCGCGTTCATCTGCATCTGCGGGCTCCCCGTACTTTTCCCACGATTGAAAGTTAATGTCTCGTATGAAAGCCGATTGGCGGAAAAAATGTACGATGTAATGGTTCGAAGAAAAGAGGAATTATATTCAAGCTCTGACGGTATCATAACTCGTAGAAATTTCTAGAAATCTCTTTTCTAGAAATATTTAAAGCTCGGTGAAATAATTCCCACCTTTTCTGGCTTTTATGATTGGCGAACGCTACTTGGTCGTCAGTGCTTATTGCCCGATACTTTCCTTCATGCTCTCTGTTGTACAACCGTAAAATAAATTCATTAGATTCCGGCGATATTGCGTGGTATTCGAACATATCGAAAAGAAGAGGAAAATTTGCAATTTACCACAGATTAAAATTCTGTGGTAAATGGCATATTTTGTCATCTTTTCGACCCGTAAAATAGATTAGAAATCCCTTTTAATTTAAAATATTTCTCTTTCAATTGTGATTTTTTAAAAATTATACTAATTTATGATAAATATTTCATTGAGATATTATTGGTTGTACATTAATCCTCTTGCTTGGTCGCAGTACCTATAATGTCAGTATTTGCATTAATAATATGATTTCTTCAATGGTATTATCAATATTTCGTGAATACCATGGTCATTAAGTCAGAGTAGAAAACGTTGAATAATTAATGTCGTGCATTTTTTTATCGACTAATGCCTCTCAAGATGCATGCCAACTAATTTTTGCATCGTCATTGCATTTGAGACGGCATAGAGAGAGAGAATCAATGAGACTTTTTTCATGGGACCACGACTGGAGTGGGTCTTACCCCCCTGGTCCTTTTGTAATGGCTAAACGTGTCTCTGTGGCTACCCGAAAGTCCCGCGTTTGAATCCCGACTCGGGCTAATGTGTCGTGTTTGCCTTAGCTATGAGGCTTGCATTTCAAAATAACCTGACATGTTGGAGTGCCTAAAAAATCAATTCCATCCTCACCACCCATGTTTTTTTTTTAAAGAACATTGCAAAGTAGGCTTGAAATCAGAGCTGAATCTATTGTTATGACGTTTCTTCCGAATCAGTTTGTCCTTAAAGAGTCATTACCATTAAAGATCATCTTCATGGTTAGGTTGGTTTTCGCGAATTCCGACCTTTTGATGTTGTGTTTCATTCTCCTCTTATTTGCGAATCTGCATAATTCAGTTTGATGCCACAGCGTGGTGGGGTTGGAGCGCGGGCGGACGCATTGCGTGGGAAAGTTGTGCGTTGTCTCGTGTTTGACGTGCGGATTCCTTAACCCGAGCTCGCTCCTTATTCCCCCGATTCACTCAGTCTTACGAGGATTCCATTCCGTTCCTTTGTCCTTCGCTTAATTCCATCGTTTCGCCCGCGTCCTCCCCGCCTCCTTTCCCTTCGATTAAATTCCCCCATATCTTATTCAACGCCGCATTCGTTTGCCTTCAGTCTCCCTCTCCGGCTCAGGTATTCCGATCCCATCCGAACGTTCCAATTCACTCGCATCCCCAACCACCTCCACTCCCCCTTGCCATACAAATCCCCTTCGAATCTCCCGTCAGCATCAATTCCAATTCCGCCACCCCGGGCCCTCCGTTCCTTCTGCTCCTCCCTCCCTCGCTCACCCCATCCCGCAACCCCGTTATTTATTTCTGCCGCCTCAAGTCCTATCGCTTCCTCATCGCCGACCATTTCTCAGATCCTCTGCTCTCCTCAGCCACCCCGGCTATCGCTCTAGCGTCCGAGGTGAGCTGCATATTCTCTATCCCCTCTCTCTCACCTCCTTTCATTTTCTTCCATTCCATGTCTTTCTCTCTCTCTCGCTTTCCACCTAGCTTTGTGTGAGTTTTGCCGAATTCGGTATCGCTCTCGTGTGGAGGGCGTGACAACCGTGTGGGTAAATGTGTATGGAGGTTCCTTCGGAGGTCCTCAGTCCCCGTTCTCTCGCTAATGTTCACCTTTCAGTCGGCGCTAGTGAGTGTCAACTAGGTCTATTATACGTATGCCCACGAGCCTATTAATTTATCATCGCCATTGATAATAATATTGTACCCTTGCATCTAGGTTTCCTTTTCAATAGGGTAGTTTCCTTCATCAAAGAAAACAGACTTCATTAATTGCGATTTGTGCCCTGCCATAAATGTATTTAATTTACGCAAAAAGTTTGTATTGAGAAATCCCAGTTTACTAGAGAATTAAATGTTAATTTTAAGGCCATTTGAAAAGGCTCTGAAATGGCGGGGTGAGCTGCCTTCATGCTGACGTAACAGGTATGTAGTTTACGTTGCGAGGCATAGGAAAATTCGTCTCCTGAACTTACCGTTGTATTTCAGGGCCCCTCAGCTCTAGTGAATATTTATTAGTATTAACCTGTAAAAACTATCAATGTTGGAAAAGTATTCTCAGTTAAACATGGTATTATTAGTCATTTTATAGGCTCAAGGACGTCCTGCTCGCTGTGTCTTCTGCTACGACGAAGCATGGCGTGAAGGTCGTGCGGCGTTAGGCGAACTACATGATATGCTTGTGAAAGGAATACGAACTGATTTTAAATGAATCAACTGCATAAGTAATGTTAAATAAATAAATAAAAGTTAATTATAATTAATTAACGGAATAAATGTGCCTCCAATACTTGTTCATAACTTTAACGAAGTACGGCGTCTATTTGGAAGCGTCCGCAGCACCACCTGGTGGCAGGTAGAGGAAATAGTTTGACGTCAAACGTAGGATTAACCGGCATGCAATAGTTTGCCGTCGTGTTTTCGCACCATTGATTTTTTTCATTTTTTAATTAATGAGGAAAAATACTTAACGTCATTTAAAAATTGAACGGCTTAAAACTCGTACTCCAGAGGTTATAAACTTTCGATCAAGACAATAAAAAAATAATAGGAAACTACCCTATTGTGAAGGTTGGGTGAGGTATTTTGATAGATGGATGCCATTCTTCATGCAAGACCTTGCCCGGGGTTAGTTTGCCTAATAGGTTATCCCCTTTGAGCGTGTATCAATTTAAAAGAAATGGTTGGCGAGTTTACATTGTGGAAGTTAGTTTTCATTTTAAAAAAGAAAAAACTTACTTCTTTTCCACCAATATATTTAAACAAATCTACCGGTTTCGTCCTTTTCAGGCCATTCTCAAGATTACAGTACTATAGACCGGTAGATTTGTTTAACTTATCTTTTTGTTCAATTTATCTAGCAAATCTAGAGCACATATCATAGTTACTTTCCTATCCATCTGTTGGTTAATTATACTGGAAGTGAGGAAAACCTGTCAAATCTGGGTAGACTTATTTGGATGCAAAAATTCACTGAAAATAAGGTTTAGACAAAAAATTAGATTGCCTCTCGTCTTAAATTCTTTTGAAGGAAGTATAGAATTATAGGACTTGTTGTGTCAGGTGTTCATTTCATTAGATTGTTTAGTTATTAAACAATGAATCATACCAAGCATGTTATCAGATATAAATGAAATGATTAAATGATGAAAGGTGCTTAATTTCTGCGCCAGTAATTTTGAGCACTTGTCCTCTTTAGCTCATAGAAACATTTATGTTGACATTCTTCTTGCGGAGAACCGCCCGACCTTTCTTTGCGTAGTATATGAGGCATTGGAAGAGACGTGCACAGCATTATAAATGTATGTACGTTGAATATTGTAATGAATGAATGAAAATATGGGGGAGTTTAAATCTTTGAAGATACGAGATCAAATTTTTCTTTTCTGTTTCGTAGAATTTTCGTAAACCGAAGCCAGTGATAAATTGGCAATATTTCGTTCATTTTCCCATATTTCTGAACGGAGTTTTGCTATCGAAGTTTCGCGTCTTATGCGATTCAGCGGAAAACGTTAACCCATCTGTCCTTGTCTATTCCCTCAGACTTCTTCACATCCCCCATAACCCCCGCAGGTCCCTTTTTGGCTCTCCTTTCATATATTTCGTTGACGTATTTTCCCCCTCTCCCCATATCTTCTTCCTTCGTCCATGCATCCCATTTCCCTCCACTCAAGAATATGCGCTACCCATCAGTCTCTTTTTTTATGTGGAAGCTACCCCATGCTGCTATTGCCGGCAGAGGTAATGTTATCCATGACTCATTTTTGTGTACTTATTTAGTATTAAAGAGAAAAATATTCAATTATTCTGTTTTAATTATTTAGCTTTCCATTTCCTTTAGTGAAACGCTACTTATTATTTAGTTACATACTCTAAAGGTATTTCCACTGAGAAATATTGGAATTCATCAAATACTTGAAGTAATAATTAAAGTCATTTTCGATTCCCTCATGTGGAATTTAAATTCTTGTCAATGCTGTAAAATTTTTCGAAATAAGTGTTGGATTAATTTACTCTCATTTGTTATAACATATATTCTAGATGAAAGTCGCCAGCGAGAAAGAACTACTACACTACACTTTTTCCCATCATATAATCTCCTCAAATTTACATTTAATTCATTGATTGTATAGTTACATTCCTTAGGATGCATTCACTGCTCGATCTTCCGTCTCTTTCCCTTTATTCCCTTCGGAAGAATTGGTTGTGAGTGAACAGACATTAGTGAGCCTGCATACCCATGTTTCTCGAAATCGCCCTTGATCGCACGGATATAAATTCACTCCCTCTCGTGTTTATTGGGGACATCTTTATCCTAGTTCCCACTTGTATTTTCTTCTGAAATCTCCCTTTTCCACCCGCCTCCCCGTCGCAGCGTTCCTCCTTTATATTTGTCAGCTTATCCAGGGGCAACACGCCATTTCTACCGAGGCATTAACCTCCATCACCAACTGCTCCTCCTACAGTCGTCCTAATCCACTCCCTCCTCCTCACGTCTTATCCGGGTATCTCTCCATACACTCTGTCTTCCTCACTATTTGTATCAATATCCTTGCAGATGCTCTGATTTTTTATCCAAAAATGCATTCATTTATTTCTTTTTCATTCCTCGAATGCGTTTCGACACTACTCTCGGCCCTCCTTTGTCATCTACTCATGCAGTTCCTACAGTTTATCCGTAACGCATTCTTGTACTGTTTACGTAAATCTACGAGTACAAATATGTTTAAAATTGAGTTAGATGGCTACCTTTTCCTATTGTTTTCCTACTTTTCATGATTTCTTGCCTTAATAGTTGGAGTCATTGAGCTCTCTTGCATGTATATTCCTAGCTTAAATTTGAATTGCCGCATATCCTTTATCACCCAAACCAATAATTATATATGCATCAAAATAGCTGATACTTTACTTCATGATACTTTCAGTCCTATTATGCTTACTAACATGTGTTATTGGAATATTATCCCAAAATACTGCATAATTATGATAGCCGTAATTGAAATTTTTGACGCCTGCTGAATTTCCCGTATGTAATCTTTTTTGAACAGATTTATTCTTTTCGTACGCCCAATACCCTAATTCATAGTAATCTAACTGGTGCTCAATTGTAGGGAGTATATATTTGGACGTTGATGAAAACGTTAAAGAACTTATAGTCTTGATTTGCTGAAAGAGTGTCATCGATGGTTAACCTCGGAAATAAAAGTAGCTACCTTACCAAATAGAATATTAATCGAACACTAATATTTATTGCATTCGGTGATTGGGGTTTTCGCGAAGCAGTGTCTCGCGGAAAATATTTAAGGAACAGTTGAAGCCAGTAGTTAATAGCCGTGAATGCTATTTATTTGGATTTCTAAAGTGTAGTATTTCCTTTTTTAGGTACAAGGCTCACTATCGCGTTGCCCTTCTTGGATAAAACGTAAATCATAGTTGTATCTCACCAAAAGAAAGTTAATGGACTCCTCAACTGTTTAATATTAATTATTTAAACTACAAATTAATCATTACTATAAATTAAAGGATTTGGGGCCCCTTTATCTGTTTAGATGACAGTGTAAACATCAAGCAATATACGTACATTTATCTTTTTCATGACCTAAGAAAACATTTTCTATATTTGGCACGTTCCCTTTTAATTTTCACATCACTCAGTCCCTTTGTTTTATTGTCCTTAAAGAGATCGTAGGCGTCCTTTCGAACAATTTTGAATCTGTTTTTTGACGTGAAGGTCCCTTCTTTTCTTAAGTAGTTCTCCTTTCTGTTATACTTCCAGTCAAACAAAGCCTTTGATAGATTTCTCTCATCTTCATCCAGCTCGGTAATCAAATCGTTAAAAATTTAACCAGTTAATCAAATGAGTCTGTATTTGAGGCACGCTATACATTTCGGTCGCCCGTTATCAAATGAAATTATGTCAATGGGAAGCCTGGAGGTTAAACGGAAAGTAAATATCTTTACAGGAACGGAACACTTTTATAAGGCTAAGGAATTTAAAGTGGAATACGGAAGAAAAGCCTAGTAATTGTATACATTTCCTATCTTCGTATTTGAAAATAAATCAGTTATTGGCAAGTACATTATTACTCATTAATAAAATATTATAATAATCATTTGCTTTAGTTGGAAATCATCGGATAATATTCATGATGAAAGGTACCGGAATATTTAGTTTAACCTTTTTAATAGTTAACCTTTTGGAGCCGGGGATCGGATTGGTGTAGCAGCTTGAGTACTGACCTCATGTTTCGAAGGCCCGATTGAAATTAATGCAGGGGTTATGGGGTTTTGCGGCCCCTACTTGAGTGCAATATAGTGAACACTTCCTGTGAAGCGCTCCGTCCATCGGACGGGAACCATGCACGGTTAGGTAATCTATACAGAGTGCTAGGGAATTTTCTACGGAACACTCAGAGGAATTTGTACAGAATGCTAGGGAATCTGTACAGAATGGTTTAAGGAATCTCTTCAGAGCTCTAAGGAACTCTAAAGAATCCCTTGAGGAATTTTTTAAAAAGATATTTCAATATTTGAGGAATTCGCACGTAATCGTTTAATCATTTCACGGAATTTCTAAGGAAATTTTGGTAAGGTGGAGCTCTTGGTGACATTTGTTGGAGCTGGCTAATCCCGACACAGAGTGTCTCTCTCCCCTTCCCCCGTTTCCTGAAAGATTCTTACCTCTACCCTATTGCCCACCTGTCGGAAGTGGCGCAAATGACCTAACTTGTCGGTCGCTCCCCCCAATAACCACTACCAATTACTCATAGTGAGCCTCAGCCGCGTTAAATGCGTCTCACCATGACGACATGTTAAAATGTATTTTTGGTGAAATTTTTTCGACCTTTTCGGCTGTTTTTTTCCCCCTACACTTTTGGTCTCTGTATGCGTTACGACCTAAGAGTGTGACGACACGCAGTGACGTCTCACACGCTCACTTGGCTCTGCTCCGGCTTTATCTTGCCCCGGACTGTAAGGGCGTTCGTTTGCGTCATCGAGCGTCGTCGACGTTGACCACCCTCCCCCCCCCCCCCTTCCCCCCATCTACCACCCACTCACCTCCTTCCTCTGCGCCCTTCTGCAACGCCTCCTTCGTCCCCACTGCGAGCAAACTCAGGCCTCATCCTTAGAAGAAGAGAGGACCTATGAATGAAGGCCAATTGGAACATTCAAAGCTCGCAGAGTGGCATTAAGATGTGGGGCACTTAGTTGATCAGCATATTTCATTGGTGTCAATGTCTTGAAACGCACTAATGCTCCCTAGCATTCACAGTCAGTGGTTTCAATAAAGCCCCGGACTTAAGAGCTTGGGAAATATACATTAATATACTTAATGAAATTCCGTTGTAATCAGTAATCAATTCATTACTTTGAATGTACTAACTATTTAGTTTCACTTTGCTCTTATATCTAACATATTTCAATGAAATCTTAGCATTGTACCTCCTTGTTGCACGTAAAAATGTGCGTGTTTGGAGGTATTTTACCCCTTTCCACACATCCTCGCAGAATATTACGTAGATGTAAACGTAAAGACACCTCAGATCGGCAGGATGGGAATAGGAGGGAACAGAGGAAGATCGAAGTAAACCTGGAATCAGCATTAGCCTATAGGAG
This sequence comes from Platycnemis pennipes, assembly GCA_933228895.1. Classification (NCBI taxonomy): domain Eukaryota; kingdom Metazoa; phylum Arthropoda; class Insecta; order Odonata; family Platycnemididae; genus Platycnemis; species Platycnemis pennipes. Next base: position 85,297,438 of record OW121854.1, on the reverse strand, counting down.
GGTCCTAGGGTCCCTCCACTGAAGGAAAGGTTCCAAAGGGACCACTGAAGTACGCCCCAACGTCCTACGGAAGGAGTTCTGAACATCAAATGCTCTCCACGTAGCAACCAATTGGGTGTTCCAATGAAATATGTATTAGGTTTCGAACCAGACCTCTAACAATAAGAGTGAGTTGCCAGTTCTTTTGCTACCCAATACCTCCAGATTCCACGCTTTTATGTCACTTAATTCCTCAGACATGCTTAATGCTCGGTCATATTTTTGAAAAAGGAGAATTTGGATATTATTCCATTGCAATATCGCAAACATAAATTTTTCTCTCGACTGTAATAGCCGAATTCCAAACGTGCAACTCACGCACTCATAAATTTGATGTATTTTAACGAAAGAGAGGGTATTAGTTTCCTAATTGCCAAATTTTATTCAGTAAAAAACTCTCATCTGCATGTACACCTACCTAATACCATGCGAATCACCGTGAAGGCGTGTGGCAAAGGCATACGATAGGGGTAAACTCTCTTGCTAAAAACAATTACTTCCTTCGTATACTCTCGTGTATGCGATAGGACTTTTAGTATGGAGATTTACGTTTATTGGCTCAAATTCGTATATTAATGCATTTTTAACTATGAATTAGTTCAAAGTATTACATGCTCGTCGCAAAAATGTTTCCTTGATTTTTGAGTGACGGAGGTGAGGTAAAAATTCACGGTAGGAACTTGTTTTTCTTGCCTTCGTGACATAATAAAATATCGGTTAGTAAGAAACGAAATCTCCGCCCGATAAATTTCAGGGGTGCGAAGTTCGCTAAAAAAAATCTTACATTACCGTCTTTCCACCCTCTCCCTCAGAGACAGGGTGACGTGAAAGAAGGGGGGAAGGATTTGCGAATGCTCTTCAGCAAAGCACCTCCTTTTTTGCGCGCTCCTTTTTATTCTCCCTTCTTCGACGGCGTGAGTCACACCCTCCTTCTCCTTCTCGTCCTTAGCATCCAGCAGACCCAATATGTTAAGGTTCCCCCGTCTTAAATTTTCACCAGCCCTTTGTGGGCTCCCTCGGAAGGCAGTCACTTCATGTCGTCCTTGTGACATGGTTCGATTTTCGATCATTGAACGACTCGCGGGTGTTTTTCTTTTATGAGGAATCCCCAAAAAATGTCCAAAAAAACGATGGTTAAATTCAAGCGCGAAATCAGTCTACTAGAAATCGGCGAAGGCCCTCGAGAGGGTAAAGATGAGATCAGTGTTATGTTGTCAGGGTGTTGAATTATGGTGGAATGTATTATTTCGTTGCTTAGTAAAATTAAATTGGTACTCATAGATTCTTAGGACCGGGAAAATGGTTATTTCTGAGTGAACTTTTACGTCGTTCGTTATATTCAAGAAACAGCAAAAAAATTGGCAAACCAAATCACAAGAATTCAAAGTATAAAATAAAAAAAATACCTGTGTTTGATCTTGAAGTTACTCTTAAGTCACTCTGCTGATAATTTCTCCAAAATCTGTGATTTTTAATTCTTAATTTTTTTATTCCCTTGTTAGTGCACTCATGGGGGGTCGTGGTGGACTAGTGGGTAGAGCACTGAGCTACTGTCCGTAGGTCCTGGGTTCAAATCCCGGGAACTTAAGAAATCGCAGGTGGCCCCGAGAAAGGAACTGACCCCCCCCCTACCCTGAATGTGTGAATTTCACGCCCCGTTGGCTTAGTGCGGGGTGAGCTCTCTCAACTATCAAAGACCATCCTTCGGGTTGAATCACTGAGAGAGTGCATTCATACGCCGCAAAATATTGTGTTTATAAAAGGAGACTCGTACTTCTTCACACTTTATTTCCCAAGAACACCAAACCTGGTTTCAACCTTTGAGTTATACCCCTGGTAGGTAGAGTTCTGCATACTCAGGATGTACTACATTTATAACGACAATTTTCGAGTCAAGGTCGATATTCTAGTTTAAATACTGTGTCATAAATAGTACCTTCTTATGTCGAAAGTTCTTTTTATTTATCATGAAACTCATTTTTTACAAAATGACGCTTATTGCAATTAAGATTATTGTACTTACCATGTGAAATAATAATTAATTGCGAGAGAGTTGATATCTTATTGAACTGGGACGCTTAAATGCGAGGAAATAGCATGTAGCGTGTATTACAGGGATGGTTGAAAGCAATTACTAAGTTGCAAACGTTTACTGTTGCAATTGCACATGTATTCATGAGTCATTCCTCAATCTAAATTGCTTACCTCCTGCATTCATTCTGGGGGGTAGTTCCGCTGAGGGTGGTGATGGCGTTGTTTAAATAGGTTCGCTGCCCCATTATCTGGCGCATTAATATAATCAAAATTATGTTAAACCTCCATTGTTGAACTAAATCATATGTGCATGCCCTGTTGCGCCCGCTTGAGCGGATGTTTTGAGATCCATCCCCAATGAACCATTCATAACGTAATAATCCTTTTATTTTACTTCCTGAAATAATTATAATCTTGCGCGTAATATCACGTGCAAACACTTTCTCTGAAAAAACATATGCCTGTTTATATATACATGCGTTCTAAAAGCACATAAAACTGATTTTTGGTAGAATAATTAAAATATATAACTTTAATGGCTTTTTGGCAGATGTTTAGAAGGTGCTGATGAATGGTATTGGTGGAAGTTATTGAGTTCCCTATGCTGATATTAGAAGTTGTTTTCTCAATTAAGAGTCACTTTTTTAGTGGCTATAACAGTAAGAAAAGAATGGGAAATGAAAAGGGAGGGGAAAATTGCGTTGTCAAAACCTTCTCGAAATTCATGGAGGTACCTACCAACTATTTAATGCCCCATCCGACATGAGACACCTTCAAATTGAAAGGTTCTCCGGCATCACTTAGTATGGACGAGGTCCCATTACCGGGATGTTTTGATGAGCCAGTTGCAGTCTTAGTGTTTATATTATAAGAATAAGGACCTTCCGGTTCTCGATACCTCGTCCTGGAGAAATAAAATATCCATTTTGTTACAAACATCCCGAATGCCATTTGTTTTGTGGAATTTTAGAGGTGCAGCAGATAATAAAGATGTGCAAATCATGTATATTATTAGTATTCAGGGGGTTAATAATAAGCGGGTGGGACGTTAATTTAATTGAAATTTTACCCGAAGAATTGTCGTTCTTTTGCGCAGCGTACCTACTTATTACCGCCTCAAATTATGCCTTTACATCTTTTAATTGTTTACCTACCATTCTGATAGCAATTGAAAAGGAATGAGGACGCGAGCATTCGTATTATGAAGATTGGTATTGGGCCTCAGGTTCCCATTGCTCCACACCCATACATTTTCATTTTTCTGATTGAATTAAGCGGCACATAACATTGATGTAGTTTTTTTATTTATTATAATGGTGGTTACGTCTACAGTCGCATTAATAAATTAACATTTCTCTCACTATTAAAGCAAGCATAACTTGTCACAGGAGGGATTCCTTGTAGTTTCATAAAAAACACCTAATCCAGCGCTACAAGGAGTAGATGGAGGAGACTATAAGACACTTCTCGATTGTGCTGCTTAAGTCGATTAGAAAAATGAAAGCGATGGAAGTGATATATATCGTTTGTGACGTAACGCGAAAAATTCTTCCCTCGTCATCTATGGAAACCTTCCAGTACTACATCCAAAACGTATAACAGTTTTACCGTATGCGGTGAACCTTCTATATTATACTTACTCCATGGCCGTAATTATTACGGCGTACTTCCGTTATTCGTATTATTTCGGAAAGCATACCTCTGGTCTTTTTTAGATAGGAACTTTGAGAATTTTCTCCGCAGAATCCTGGTTTTTTTCTGCCATTTCATTCCCCGCATACAGCTGGCTCATGAAATAAGTTCAAAAGCTTTGCAGTGGGCAACTCACTGTTCTTCTTAACGTTCCCGGCTTTGGGTCAGCAGACGGGAGCGAATAAAAGGCGTACCACAATCCTCGCCCCATGGTCCGTCCGATCCCCTCCCGGCCCTATACATATTGCCGTGTGGCGTCGGAACCTGGCGAGGAGGTGGTGATTTTTTTTTCGGAGAGGTTTGAAGTGCATCAGGTTCCTCCGGCCGGCGGTATACGGGAGCCCTCTCAAGTGAATGGAGTCTGGTGTTGATTAATTCCGAATCCTTTCCAGTGCCCGCGCGGTGTAAACAATATAATCGGATTGCTCCCGTGCTCGAGGGAAAAAGGTGGTGTACTCTGTGTCGGTCGCTGTGAGGACGAGAAGTGATTGTGAGATTTTCGCTCGATCACACCCGTTTTTAATTAGCGGCTCTTTTTAATTTGTTTTTTATTCGGACGAATGTATATTTTTTTTCCTTTCGTTGGTACCGAATTAAATTTAATTGAAAAAAAAACTACTCGTTTCGCGTTTCCCTTTCGTCTCACGATGATCAATCTTCCGCTGAGTAATTAACGCATGGGGACTGTTGCGTTTGGGTATTTTTAAAGTAATCCCCGATGTTCAATTTATGAAAGGAAAAAATGGGGGTCGAGAGCAAGTATATTTTTTATTTGTGCGGTATTTGTTTTTTTTTTTTTTATTAACCGGTGAAGTTTTAGAATTCATCGAGTTCAATGATTTATGGTTCCGAGCGTTTTCATAATCACTGCATTTTCATTATTTTCCCGGAATTTTATTCTCATATTGGTTTCTAATAATTGGGTTTCAAATACTTTAAATCAGAATTTGACGGGTACCTACGCGAAATTCATTTTCCCCTCTTATGATGTTATTTGGTCCCGTTTTGTATTTATAGCTCACCCACTTGCGTATAATCATGACGGATAATTAGTGTACTATGTCTCTATTAACTTAAAGAGGCGCGTGAATATCTCATTCGTTTCAATAGCGACACTAGATGAGAAAAAAAACATTACTTGCTCTACTACGGTATATCTGATGGTTACTTTACAGTAGTCAACTTTTTGGCAAGTAGGCGCCATGCAATTGAATTTCTATTGCTTCCAAATACTAAATAAGCATTATTCCTTCGCAACCATTCCTAAATTATCATTAGTCTCAGAGGTATATCATAGCTCCGTACCACTTGCAATGCCGACGGGGAATGCATGCATATCTCACGCCAATGGTTCCTTCCGTAGGTGAGCTCTACTCGTAACCCTAAAATAGACTATCTACACTGCTCTCAGACGCGAGTCAAAAGTATTCCTCTTCATGTTTTTGCTCTCCCTCACTTGCCCAAGACTAAAACAACGGAAGAGCGTGCAGCGAACCGCCACCGATATGAGAGGTGGCATGCAGCGTTGATTGCGTGACTTTTGAGCATGAATAGCCTCCTTCCTACTATAGCTTGAGCTATTCGGCTATCGTCTCGGTTGAGCTACAAGTTATGGCACGAGATGTCGTCGAGACACCTGTCGTTGGTTTAAAAACAATCCATGCCCATGAAGAAGGAGCTAGGATGATGGATGGACTGGGGAGATCTTCTAGCGTCACCTTATTTTGATTCTGAAGCTTTCGACCTATGCGGAACATATTGTCTGCCGCAGTGTCGATGGTGGTTGGGTGTTTCCTAGTATCGGTCAGCATAACATGGCACGTTTGCCTCCATTCATGTCCACAATGTTTCGTGAATAAACGATGACTCGTTCCGTTTCTCCTCCTCCACCGTTTATGTTTTCTCAATTATACTGGCCCCCCTTTTGCTTCCATTTACTCTCCGTTCCTTCCAAACCTGTCAAAATGACGGACAGGTTGTATACTTTAGATATTGTTTGCGTCCTTTCAATGTTTGAATTTCTGATGGGAAATTTTGATCCCTTGTTTATTCAGTGAAGGTTTGAATAATATGGATGTATGACTCGAATTTTATCGCGAATATTGAATTCCGGGAGTGAAAGTTAAGAAGAGCGAAAAGGGATTTTTTCCGTTGTGAAAAGATACCTGTTACTTAGCTATTTCTCTTTTATGTATGAAATAGGGTACTTTTTCCTCTGCTGACTCGTTTAAATTGAAATATAATTCATCATGGATAGATGGTTCGCCCTTCCCTTCTCGAAAATCATGTTGCGAGTTTTACCAAATTGAAAATATGTATTACAAATCTATTATTTTTAACTCTTTCCTTATGGAATCACTAAGATTGTTTTTTTTTTAATTTCCTTATTACTGCCTACGGTAGAACATTAAGCTACTTGAGAGAGATTCTAATTACATATTCTGTAACTATTGTATCTTCTAAGTTCATTTGATTGGTGCGATTTGTGGACAATATCTAAACTTATCGAGCTTTAATTATTCAAAAGATATCAATGCCCCCTAAACTATGTAAATATAAAATTTGCCGTTCCTATTTTATGATTTCTAATTTGTTATAGTTTTCTTTTATAATTTCATATTGCTATATTTTCGTATTAAAATTGAACTTTGTGTTTTTGTTTACCTTCTCTTGAATCTCGTAAGTTTCGTCACAACATGCTAGTATGCTTGTGCAATCTATGTGTCATTTCTTCTAATAGCTAATAAACGTGTTGTCCCAGAAGGTGATTTTATGCTTCTCAACCTGATCTGGGGTTATATCCAATGGCGTAAATACCCATCTCACATGTGTCCGTAGAGGAAAACTTTTTCCGGTTACGCTAGAATACAAACGCTCCGCCAAAACGTAAATTTTTAAATAGTAGTATTGGAGCACGGAAGGTGTTGCACCTCTCAATCCATTTTTGCCGGCTTCATTAATGAGGCTTACGCACGAACATACCGGCCAAAATGGCGAGTGTTTGTTTTGGCGATGACGCTCGAGAAAGTGCTCTCCGACCGGCGTCTGATTCTCCGGCGCGACGTTTTTTCCTCGAAATGAAAAAGCGCGTGACGTAGGAGCGCGCCGCCCAAATATTTATGTATGCGCTACGGGGCGAGTGAACGGCGAAGGTGTTGTGCCAATGTTGCATGTCTCTCTCGGTGAGGCGGTAAATGACGCAAACACGCGCCCGCTATCTCCTTATCTCCTTCCAGAATGCCGCGTTTTATTTCACTCTCCTCCATTCGTCCGGGCGTGTAATCTCGTAACGAACCGACCATATCCATTCACAATTTTTCTCGATCCCGGCGCAATTGAAGACTCACGCGACCACAGCATTTCTGTAAGGAAGGAATTAACTCTGCAGGTGTGGAAGTGCATGTCAGCAAAGGGATTGCTGGTGTTCGATTCTTATGAAGTGACTTTCATATCCCTGTAAGGTGGCATTTCTTTTGTTTCGTAGGCTGCTTCGCACGCGATACAACACGGCCACATGAAGTGACATTCGCAGCCTTTTTTCCTATTCTAATGTGTGATGCGCCCCTGAAACGATTTTAATATTTCCCATCTAGCTTTCTGTTCCAAATCCTTTCCAGTTGTTTCACATAATTGCCATTTAAACTTTGAGTTCTATGCTTTTAAAATGCTCTTTAAAGGCCGCTTTACACGATACAATTTTTTGTACAATTTCTTGTACAAACTCTTGTGTGAGGAAATTGTACCGTGTAAAGCGGCAAATTGTACGAACGCTTGTGCGATTGTCTGAATGACTGAACGGGAAATAGAACCTGTTCTAATTCCATTCAGACAAACGTACAATTTCGTTCAGGTTATACAAGCGTTTGTACAAGAAATTGTGCAAACAATTGTATCGTGTAAAGCGGCCTTAAGAACGGAAACGTTCATTTTATCTATGAGTACGTACATTGCTAGGAATTGTTAAAAATTTAGTTTTTTTTAGACGCAGATTGCATAACTTTCTATATTTTTTGCACTCGTTCTTTTATTATTGCTTTCAAATTTTCATATCTCATAAAATGCTGATTGATGCGTGCTTAGCAGTCTATTCACTCTATTCACTGCGGATTCTCAGAAGCATTAAGGTCGTAAAATATTGTGGGTTTAGCTTTAGCTCGCACAACACCTGTTGGCCTCATTATTTATAATCCTGCCTTGTTCGAAGCAAGAAGTATTTGAAGGCTATGAATCTGTGATGAACTTGTCCTTATTTCCTAGCTGTTGTAACTATTGAAGGTGATTATTTAAAATTCACTGGTCGTATACCGATGCTATAGATTATTTTTCTCACGCAATATTCGCGAAACAGTCTATGGTGAAGGAAAGCCCGGAAAGGGTGGAATAGTAAATATGAATAATTTCCAATTTTTAATTTCCACTTCAATTATTTTACTCACTCAGTGGATACGTTCATCTTCCTGAGTGCTCAAAATTTTATCTCTGAATTGCATATTTATGGCATATAGTTATAAAAACCGTAAATTTAGCAATATAATCTCTATGCATATTTACTCAAGCTCTGACATTCCTCAAAGTTTTCAGAAATCAATTTACTCTTTGTCAATCCATTAAAAATAAATACTTGTTTTTAAACATCCAAGGCACATATCTAGCAAAGTGTCATGCACTCAAACCAGCCATGATCGCATATCGCATATGATAAAAGCAAGGAAATGTGAGTGACGTTAATTAAACTCGACAGTAAATATTTGAATGATTGAAATAAATGTGGTTCATATGAGTACGGAATCGCTCACGTTATTGCTGTAGCGAGGCTGTGCTTGTTGGTTATGCGTGTATATTCACTTGGGACGGCAGGTTGAGCTTGCAAATTCCTTACGTAAAGACCCGTACTATTTTCCTTTTCTCTGTACAAATTAATTTTAGCTTAGACGTTCATCTTATTATCAAGAGATATCTTCATTGGTGTTAACGGAATATCCTTACGACGGGTTCTGTATGCATGAATGAATAAACTTATTCTTGGAAACCTTCACAGGGATGAATACTTGGCTACCAGCCCTATTTGAGTCAATGGAATATTTCTGTTCATCTATGATTCCCTGAAAAGTGTCTAATGTACCTTTTTTTGTATTTTTGCAGTGTGTGTTGTACCTGTGGGCGCTGAAAATATGTTACCCTACCACGTTATTTTTATTACGGGGAAACCATGAGTGTAGGCATCTAACGGAATACTTCACGTTTAAACAAGAATGTAAGTACTCTTCTCTTCTATAGTTTTATTTACCAACACTCTTAATCCATGGTGTTTCTGTGATTTTTTTCAAAATTTGAAAGTACTTTGCCGAATAAGTGAGAGCTTTGGTATTTAAACTCCATTTTTTCTTAATGCTGCTGTTACCACGAATACTTGTCTTGATTGTCTTATGTTTGATATAGTTCAAGACCTCGTATTTCCGCATATTTTTTTTAACTAGAGACTTTTGAATTTCTAATTTAATGTGGGAAATAAAATATTTCGTCGAGGCTGTGGGGAAAGAGCTCTTTAGATCACAGTAGGCGGCGATAGTGAACGGGGAAGGTTATAAAAAAAACTCGGGTCTCTAAATCATTCCGTTCTAGTCGAGACTGTGCCATTCCCTGTCCTCGTGTGCTTTAATTATTCATTTTCAACAAGACGGCGTCTTTTTGCCTGGCTCCCGAGGAAAAACCTTCCAAAACCGGGTCTTAGCTGCATGAAATTTGGAAAATGACAGGATATTGCTGTCGATGAAAGGAGATTCGGGGAAACTCCTCGCGTGCTTGCTTATTTTGTCCATTGACCTTAATTAAATGCATTATACATATTTCATAACTGTAATTTCTGCGTGCCGTGCACGTCCATGTTCTGTTGACAATGTCCCTCGTCCATGAAATCAATAAAGGCTGCCTTTAGGATATCAAATTCACGGTTTAGACACCTTAGGCCCATACACCTTTACGTGAGTTTAAATAGTGCTCCGATTGCAAGTTCGGTATACTCCCTCGTAATAAGATAGGCCTCCATTTAACCAGACTGATTGCATGAAACTCAGCCGAAGAAAAGTGTATATAATAAGCATAGTTGAGAAAGTTACCAAAAAAAATTAACTGATTAAAGTTAAAGTTAATCTCTGTAAAAAGTAACTAGGTAAAGTTACTTTTCTGAAAAGTAACTAATTAAAGTTAAAGTTAAAAAAAGTAACTTTTACATTAAAAGTTACTTTTTCAGTTACTTTGGCAAATTAGATGCTGTGATAATAGAGGCCTTGATGTTTTTTTGTTTTGACAAACAACGCGAACACTGAAAATTGTCATTGTGGTTTCTTCCATCCGTATCCATTTGTTTAAAAATATTTTCATTGAGGATTTTCGTTGTAATTGCATTAAGTGTCCAGAGTGTTGTTGGGCAGGTTTCCTAGTGTTTGCTGAAAGCATTCGGCGATTTTTCTGAGGTGGAGCTCCAATTCTGGGATTTTTAAGTTGTCGTGAATGTAAGACTTTCTGGGGAAGATATGGTGAGTCTGTAATTTGCCGCAAAAGATTGTTCTGAGCAGTAGAAAGTGCTTAAAGGTTAGTTTTTGATATCGATCCCCACAGTGCGATGTGAAGTATCCCTTCACAATTGTAAAATTGCAGTGGAAACGCCTTAATTATATAGAATTAGAGTAAATTATGAGGCTATGCCTACGCACCTTTTCTCGCGATTCACTGGGGGCTGATGTATTGACGACGCAATGTCGCCAAGTTTTGTATCAGTTAATGCATAATTTTAACGATTAAAAGTTAACTCATTTAGAAAGTAACGATTAAATTAAATAGTTATCCATATTTTTAGCTATTAATTTTAATCTTTAATCCCAACTATGATAATAAGTCATTATAATCAGTCAACAATCCTTAGATTGGTTTGACGCTGCCTTCCACCGGATTCTTATATCGGCTAACCTCTTCATATTCGCATAATTTTTCTCTTTCACATCCTTCACAACTTGCTCAGTCAGGGTGGCGATCGTCAGGGAAAACCGGGAAAACCTGGAATTGTCAGGGAATTTTGCATTTCTGGAAAAGTCAGGGAAAAGTCAGGGAATTATCGCGAAAGTCAGGGAGAAACATTGAAATTCTCGTTATTTTTCTACCATTAAGTTTATCGGCCAGTCTTTCTCGCCCTTTATTTCACCAACTAAAACTAATATCCGTCGTTAACGTGCATGGAATAAGCCCCATCAATTTGTGGAATATTCAGTTGTGAATCTTATTAGTAGTGTCTCTTAGTTACTTAGGTGTGAATCAGGCGTACAATGTATCCCTTATGTACATCCTCAATGCGATATTTGCCTAGTAGTGTTAACATTCATGATCACATGCATTCCGCTCATCACAAGGAATCCGAGGCTATGTTGTTCGGAAAAATTTTACCCCTCGTCTTTTTTAACTTCTGAGACTCAGATCTAGAGGCAGGTGGAGCACAATAGCTCGTAGTAAATACGTGCTTGCAGTTATAAAAATGCGATACGATGATTATTAGAATGGTAATACAAGTACGATCGCTCGTGTGAACAAAATCTTACGTAAGATCATCTTCGATTCCCCCGTTCGTGAGACAGTAAGAAGAGTCATCCTCCCGTCCCCTCCTTTCACGCTTGACGTAGCTATTGAATGGTCCCCTTAGCTCCCTCTCGAAGCAATTTATTCATGTCACCAACCACCTCAAATATGATATTCCTGAATACGATGCTGCCGTTGCTAATTGCCTCGTTCGCAGTGGCACGATTACGTTTTGTTCGTTTATACAAATATTTGTACATTTTTGGTTCCCTCTTACAATCTAAGCGTTATAACCACGATAATGAATTTGTTATTGGCTTCTGAATGACACTCGCGCCATCCGAGTTTGATCCAGTCAAACAACTTGGCTTTGGTTTCTATTTTTCGCGCACCTTTGTGATACCTGTACCGGAGTCCGCCAGTAAACCGGCCATTAACTTTCTCTTCGATGCCTTTTCAGTAATCCCAACTTCCCAGAACTACCACGACACGCTACTTCTTTCTTGAAGGATTAGGCATTGTCATTGTAATTTTACCGAAGGAAACATAAACGGCCACGGAAATACGATACACGGCCGCGTATCCGCGGCCGCGGAATGTGGATGAAAAGTGCGTATAGTTTGCATGAGGGTTTAATTTATGAAGGTTTAATATACTTTTTTCATTAGGGTATACTCTTAGTTTTTAATGTATTGATTTCAACTTTTAAAATTTTCTGAGTATTGACGGAAATTTAATTCAGCAGAAATAAAATATTCAGATAATAGGAGCCCTTTTGGCGATCGGTCAGGGAAATTTGTGAGTCTGTCAGGGAAAAGTCAGGGAATAGTCAGGGAATTTAAAAATTGGGTCTCAGTAGCCACCCTGTCAGTGTATCTCATGCGAGGCCTTCCCTTGGGCATTCTTCTCATTCTCTTGTCCCTCAACGATTGTCGCCTTGAGGCCATCATGACTCAAGATACGGCTGATTAAGTGTCCCGTTTTCTTCTAAAAGATTTCAGCTAACCTCTCTTTTCTCTCACTCTTTTCACAACTTCGTTTGTCACTGTCGATCAATTTTATCTTCATCATGCTTCGGAGCACCACATTTCACATTTCAGCCTTGACTTCTCAAGACCGTTAAGTTACTCAAGTACATTTTAAAGTGTTTTATTCTTTTGCAAACTCCAAAACCTTGATAATATTCATTGAACATTTTCATCCCTCTAAAGGGAGGCATTGTATCTTACTCCCTAAACGAAAGTGTTTGCTAATTTATTGACCTTATAATATGAAGGTATTCTCTGAGGGGAAAGAAAAGGGAACAATAGATTAAATTTAACATGCACCAAATGTGCTGGGTTCATGCTCGATATTTGACTCGTTCTCATTGGATTCGTTGATCTAAAGTAATAAAAAAGCGTAGGGAAGGAGCCGCTGGCAAAATGCATATCGAAGCAGCGTCGAGCTATTCCATCGAAACTTCCCAAACGGTAGGGAGATCATGGTACCAATAATTGACGGCTACTAATACGGGTAATAGGCGTGATCTGATAATTTACCAGCTATATGCCAAGGGTGTCTAGCGTTGTGATGGGATAAATAATATTAGTTTGCATATAGCACTGATGGAAGCGTTTAATACTTAGGTCTAGGAAATGAATGGTTTGTTACGTTTTGTAGAATGCCGCGAACGTTGAGGGTACGAAGGCTGGGGAAAACAGGGAGACTTGCTTGTTCTTAATTGCTCTGTTTTTATTACTTGTTCATGATAACTCTATTGCATTAGCGACTGTTTTTTTCTGGTACTCCTTTCGCGGCTAAGATCACTTAAAGGAGTCTTTCGGTATTACACCCAGAGTTGGTATAAGAGGTAAAATGAGTAATTTAATGAATATTGGAAAATTAAGACATTGGTATCAAGGGCAGCCTAGAACAGTGTATATTTCCTCAGATACTTACTGAAAATTGACAGTAAACAGCTCGGTTGCGGTGTTTACAGCAATAGTCCAGCGGCTCTGTCAAATTATCATACTGGTTTGTGTACGCAACGTGATCTCGTGACGTTTTGCGTTTACTTATCGATTGCTGCGCCTGGAGTAGGCGGGCTATTTTGCGAATGTTTAATTGATCACACTCACCGTAAACTGCCGATGCTTCTCTCTTGGTTTCAGAGACCCTGGGCCGCTCGTGTCTTATAGTTTGCGAATCTCATCTGTTATTTCAAAGCCTGTACGAACACTTATGGGCGCTTCCGACCGAGAGGAAAGATACAAGAATGGGAACAGCAGAGTGTGGAGAGAAATTATCGACGTCGGCATTAGTATGCTCTTGACGAAATGCCCAATGGGGACCACGATTTAACGTCCCATCCGACGGACGGTGTACTGAACTCGAATGCTATCCTCAAAGCACGTAAATGAAAATATCTTCCACTGCTTGTATTCGAACCCAGGCACTCTGGTTTAGGGACTAGAGACCCTAGCAACTACACCAACCCCACTCTGCGCGCATGGAAACAGAAAAGGGGTAATTGAAGTGATATCTCCCCCTCCGTCGCAACCGGAATGAGTTACTTGGGGGGGCGTGTGGTGGAAAACCACTAGATAACGCTCTCAACACCACTCCCCCACCAGGTGAGGCTCACTCACTTCATAGTAATTATATGGCAATCCAGAGGACTCTGGCGCGACCCTTTAGCGTCTCCGCTTGCGGCGGGGCACCAGGGGTGGCGAGGCGCCCCCGGTAGCGGTCACTCCGAACCGTTTCCGTCCCCTCCACCTTTAAACCGAGGGATGAAAGGACCAACGCGCAACGCGGGTGTGGAGAGGCGGTTTTTGATTGCCCGTCCGCGAGGGTGAGTGCCCAGGAGACCAGTCGAGTCCTTTCAAGGCGGATCTTCCTTCGCCACTCCCGTTTTTTTTCACTTTCCCTCTTCGTGTGAGGTGGGCAAACCATAGCTCTCCATTCCTAGCCGTCTTTTTCCCATCCTCCCCAAGCTTTTTCAAACCAGAGAGAGGTCTCTCTCTCTCTCGCCCTCCATTTTCTCTCGCGTCCTTCGAAAGCTGTTTCCGTCACAGCCCCTCCCCATAGCGGTATCCCTTTGTGCATACCCTTTTATTTTGTCTTTTTTAGATTCCGTTACCGGAAAGATCCTCCACTATCTATTCTCTATGCATTGGGTGTACCTTTTCTACCTACTTTTCCGCAAATGGCCCTTGTAATTTAAAAACTTTGTCAAAAGGAATATTATCACAGGCACCATTATAGTTTCCTGAAACGATTTCCGTCTTAATTCAATTTTTTTCTCTGCTATTACCATCAAGTGCAGAGCTGTGGGGTTTCCAAGGCAATATTTCCTTTAGTCAGCCGCATTAGCGGTTTACTTCACGATCTAGTCCCGATGTCCGCCTGCGTCTCGCGAGCCAAGTACGGATCGTCGGGCACTTGACATCGGCTCTGGAGTAATGTTGAGCATGTGACTATCGTAATTCCTTATACTGAGGGCAACTTGGAACCCTGCCTTTAATTAAATACGACAAGTTACGCACCGGACATTAGGGAACATTCTCAGGAAATGTAAGTTCATGGTCGCGTGATAAAAACCGATGAGAGCAACACTTCGCGTGAAATCTTCTTGTTTTAATGTATAAATAATTATTACTGTTATTTGTTTTAGCATTGCTTTAATTTTTCTTCTGTTCAAAAATGTATTTTCTGGCTTAAGAATAATTTTTGACTTCCTGTGAGGGATAGATAGGGTTCTTCCGTCTCTTAAGTTCGCCGACCCCTGGTCTAAGGGAACCAACGATTTGAAAGAAGCCAGTCTTATGCTAGCTCCATCTACATCTACACAATACCCTGCAAGCCACCGCGAGAGTGTGTGGCAGGGGGTGAAGATCACCAAGCATGCACCACTACCATGCAAACAAGCAACTATAGGGTCTCATTCAACTAGATTGTTAGTATCTATAGTATTTAAGGGGTTAATACATGCATCATGCACTACAGAATACTCTAAAATATTTCTCCTTCCTATCCCTTTGCTATGCTGCCTATTCTGTTCTCTTATAGTACGGGGGAAAAATGCCATTTTGAATCTATGGGTACGACAATCTATCTCTCTAATCTTATTTATCTGGTCGAATCTAGCATAATACGCTGGTTTTTTTAATATGTTCCTAACATCTTCAGTAAAGCTATCCGATTGAAATATCTCTAATAGATTTAATCTGTACACTAGCCTACGCTCTGATAATGATTCCCACCTTATTCTTGTATTAATTCTGAAACGCTACTCAACCTATCGTAACACCTTTTAACTAACCTAGCTGCTCTACGCTGCACGCCGTCCAGTTCTCTGATCAAACCTAAATTATTCGGATCCCATACACTGGCTGCATACTCAAGGTGGGGCCTAACTAGTGAAAAGTAACATCGCTCTTTTGTCTTCTCATCACATTTCCCAAGTACTCTTTTTACAAATCCTAGCTTTCTCTTCGCTCGGCCGCATATTTCCCGGATGTGTTTTATGCTATGTGCTCTCAGTACTCCATTTAAGTATATTTCTTCCCCTTGGCATCGTGGTTTCCTCTCCGTTTCTTCTTCCAAACTCGTCCATTACTTAACGTATGACGTGATGAGAACCCCCTTTCCACCTCCCTCTCTTTCATGCCAAATTCCCATTCGGGGTGGTGAAAGTGGGGACTTAAGGGCGTTCTCCGTTCTCTCACGCATCTTTCAAACTCTTTCTCTCCTCCACTCCACTCTTTTCTTCTGCCGTTTCCTCAACTCTCTTTTCCCCTCCCCCATTCCTTCTCTTTGCATCTTTCTCCACATCTCCACGGAGGCGTGCTAGACCCCCACCCCCATTTCTTTCCGCGCTTACCCATTCCGAAGGTCCTCCTTTTCTTTGTTCGCTGAACGACGGTTTATGCTCCTCGCTCCTTTTCCCACCCACAAAAGAATGCTTTCTGTGCTCCTCTCTCTCCCCCTCCCTCCCCCCCTCCCCCTCCAACCTCTCCCGGGTCTTTTGCCAAATCATTTTTCTCTCCTCCCGAATGACGTACCCCTCATCTCTCCTTTCATGGTGTCCTCCCTGCATATTTCCGAGTCGGTGCTTCATTCCCCTGACCGCACTGCATTCAAAGTGGATGATTATGTTAACGGAGTACGGGAAAAAGTATGTAAATAAGTTGTGTAAAAACAGGAGGAGAACAGCATGTTTGTTTTTTTTTCTTTGCTCCAATTTCGTCTCTGGGCAGATGAGATTAGGAAACGGGGGAAAGTATTTTTTTTTACGTGAGTGCAGGGCCAATGTTAAGTTTCGTAGTTCCTGAATGTCTACATGTGCTGTCCCGGTGAAATTCCAGTTACTTTTCAGCAAATTCAATGCAAAATATGGGCTGATTTTAAATTTTACGATTAAGAAGTCCATTATTTCCTTGGTCAACTATCTATTTACTTGAAAGGTTAACCCTTGAATCGAATCCTAATCTCGGTGTACAACAATCCCTTTCTTCAATTTGGACGCAAAGTATTTCATATTTTTTAAATCATTTCATTGGCATTAAAATAATAATGATAGATGAAACGTTCTAGCTTCATGAGATAATATGGTTACTTGTAGTTTCATCTACCCCTATCTATCATTCTTCTATCTATCAAAATTTCCTCGTACCTCATATCATTCTTCATCCACTCCCTATGCCTTCTTATAATTATCGTGAACAACTTCCTTTCCTTTCCTACCATCTCCATCACTGATTCGTTTTCCTTTCCACCCGTTTTACTTCCACCATCCTTCCCCATACCCACATCTCCAAAGCCACTAGTCTGGATTTGAATCTTATTTATAATGTATATAATACAGTCAATTAAAGTGTGAGCTCCTGTGTTAAACATTTCACCCAGTCGTGGATGTCTGACAAAAACGACAGAACCCTACCTCTTCATAATCGCTACAGTCATTCTTCGCGGCCACCTCAAGCTCATTTGCTTTTAGTGTTAATGATTCCATGCGAACGGGTCGCTTCTCTCGCTCAATTGACCCCCGCCCAATGATGCTCTCGAGATAGCACAAGGAAGTTGGAATGTGCTGGAGGAGGCATTAACATACTAGCATTAGGGTGAAAATGACTCCAGATGGAGGTGCTTGGTAAGGATTAAGCCCCAACTACTCCGTACAGAACATTGCGTTTTATCGGGCCTCTTATGAAGACTGCATGTGTATTGATGCATAAAAAACAATGAAATCTAATGCAAATGTTATCGCTGCGGCATCAATTAGCCTTCCTATAGCAATTGAAGGGACGCATTAATGCATTTGATTCTCCTGTGAGTTCATTTGATCACTAAAACCGGTCCGAATTTCACCTTATCTACATATGTATTTGGCGCTTATATGCGTATTTGCACACTTTCCCGTGTTTCTTTGATGAATTTTAAAAATGTATTCCAACTTCCTACTCTTCATTTCATTATCATCATCGGTCAACAATCCTATGATTGGTTTGACGCAGCCCTCCACTCGATTCTTCTATCGGCAAACCTCTTCATATTAACGTAGTTCCTCTCCTTTACATTCTTCACAACTTGCTCCCTGTATCTCATACGAGGCCTTCCTTTTCCAATCTTCCCGTTCACATTTCCCTCGACGATTTTCTTCCTCGGGCCATCGTGCCTCAAGATATGACCGATTAAGTTGTCCCTTCTTCTTTTTAGAGTTGTCAGCAGACTTCTCTTTCCTCGTACTCTTCTTAGGACTTCCTCGTTACCAACTCGGTCGATCCATTTAATCTTCAGCATTCTTCTGTAGCACCACATTTCGAATGCTTCCACCCTATTCTTCTCTGCTGCTGTCATCGTCAATGCTTCACTGCCGTACAGAAAGATGCTCCAGATGTGCGTTCAAATGAATTGTTCCCTTGCTTCTACGCTTGTATCCAGCTGTAAGTAGATTATTCTTGTGATAGAATGCCCTCTTTGCCTGGGCTATTCTATTGACTGTTTCTTTCTTGCTTCGTCCATCGTTGGTTACTCGGCTTCCCAGGTAACAAAACTCTTTCACCTCTTCCAGTTGTAGTTTTCCTAGTTTAACTTACTATAGGTTGCACGGCGTTTTAAAAAACAAATTCATTCGTACATGTACCGCGGTTAGCGGAGTCCATATATCCGTGCCTACTAGCATGGCCGCTGGCTTCTCAAATCAGCCGCGATGCCACCTCTTGTACATCAGCGCCTCATTGGGAAAGCCAACGCCCGCCCAACTGGCCTTCTCGGCATTTGGTGAGGGAATCGGATTGGGTTATCTTTCGTGGATGAACACGTTTTATTGTAAATTCCACAAAGTCATCGTGTGTCCTGGCTATATTCAGGATCTCAACTACAGTCTCGCTTCTACTTCTTGCTTCATAAAATCTCTACTACGAGTCAATTTAGTGAATATATTCTACCTGTAGAGGTGGTATTAACTCTCGGCGTGACGCTGATAAGTGTCTGTATACCACTTCTACCCACATCGAGGTGAATTTTTGTAATTTTTAACTCTTAATATAGTTTTTATCACGGATGCAGTAGAAGTGAGACTTATGTGGTGATTCTGAATATGACCCTCAGTATCGCTAATGGCCGTGTTTTACTCTCACTGATATCAGAATATATAATTTTTACAGAGAAAAAAAATAATTTACCATGACTGGTTGCCGAAGCCAGATGCTCCGAATTCTCATCAGGTGCTTTAGTCTGTTTGGCCTAGCGTTCCTCTTCCCTGTGGAGGCTAAATTTTCGAAACTTGTAGAATTACTTGGGTATCAGGTGTTACAACGGTTAATGCTTTATAGCATCATGTAATCTAAGATCTTGATCATAGGACAAATACAATTTCCAGGCCATGGATGGGTTCGAACCCACGACTTTCACAATTTAAGCCAGTCCCGCGGTTAATTTATGTGCAATTTTTTAAAAATAAAAATGGAATAAAACTGACGTGGACCGGTTGAAATGATGGTATTGTATCGAAATAGCTTTGGTCCAAAATTTTGTGTACTCACAAAATTTTAAACCAAATATATTAAACACATTCTATTAAATTGTGTGAAACCAATCAAGAAGAGACTTCAAAAAAAGTCATTATCTCTATCCGCTTTGTGAGTGTGATTTGATTGGAGCTCTTTGGATTCAGTGTTGCATTCATGACACAGATGAAAATAATTTAATTATGGAGCCCTGAGGCAGTTAATGTATTTATTAAGTGCACGAAAAAGTTTCAAATGCGGAGAATTCATATACTCTACCAAAAGAATTGTTTGTTTATTTAAATTTTATGGAATTCATGCTCGATTCCTGTTGCTAAAATTTATATGACAACGACTTGTTCTCATTCGGTTGCGGCGGTCATTTTTATCGTTTACTATTTTCTCGCATTTCATAGGTTCGTCTATTATGGGCAGATACTATGCACTGAGAGACACTTCTTTGTAGTTTTATCCTAAATTTGGAAGAAATGCGTTTTTATGAAAATCGTGCGCCAAACTTTTTCATCAAAATTTGACGGTGATTTAAACGGCTATCTAGCTTTGCTGTAATTGTTGAGGTATAATAAAACGTTCAACGAATAACATTCGTGTGGAGCGTGGCACTCTATGGATCAGAGTCATGGAGTATCGGGAAAGGAGGCCAACGAAGAATTGAAGCCTTCGAAACACGGTGCTGGAGGAGAATGTTGAAGATTAAATGGACAGATAACGTGAGGAACGAAGAGGTGTATAGAAGAGCAGATGAAGAGAGGACAATATGGAAAACCCTACGGCAAAGATAAACCAGATGGAGTGGACATAACCTTGAGGCACAATGAATTAGTTAGAAATATAATAGAAGGGAAGATTGAAGGGAAGGTCCGGCGAGGAATAGCTAGGGACAAATATATAGGGCAAATAAAATAGGACGTGATAGAGAAAACATACCAGGACGTGAGGGAATTAACACTGACTAGGGCAGAATGGAGGGCTGCAGTAAACCAATCCTAGGATTGAAATACTGATGATGATGATGATGATAAAACCCTAGCGTACTATGGTAGGTTAGTTCGTAAAGATAAAATTAGAGACGGCGCACTGAGAGGGAAGCGACAATGATAGTAAAAACAAAGCACAGGTAAAAAGTTTTCAGGGTGATTAAAATGTTGGTAATGTAGATTTTTAAGTGTTTTTGCTTATTTATATATTCATCACTAAGGATCTATTTTTGAATGTCAGAACAAAGGAATAACGATGGCAAAAACATCGTGACTTATGCATTTTCAAGTTGTTAACTCACGATAATAATAGTATTTATTTATTTATTTTTCTGTGACGAGGCCACCAAAAAAATACTGAATATAACATACAATTACATCACGGTCGAAATAATACAATAATAATAATAAATACATGCAAAGCAAAAAAAACAAAGTAGGTACAGCTTGGAAGTTCCCATTATCATCATTTGGAAGTTCCCAATCATAAAATAGTTTACTTTTTTATGTCTCCTTGCATGTTGGGTAAAAGGGGAAAGTTGTTGTCTCTTGTCATCATGATATTAATAGTAATGTATGATAAGTGGTATTGTGGCTCTGATCGCGTGTACGAAATCCAGATTCTGTTATCAATCACTCCTACATCTCATTCCCTCGAGGTGGCTTGCTGGATAGCCTATAGACTTAGGTGGTGCTTATCGCAGAGCTCTAGTTCGCATGTGAATTTCTGCCATGTCATCGGATTTTAACGCTCGCCTTCTCTATATGGGGGTTGCGTATCTTTATAACAAATGGGTTATATGCAAGCAAGTATTGAAGGACAGCTATTTCATGTTATTTATCTTCTTCATTTTGAGCATTATGAGAGATTATCTTAAGCATTCCCTCGAGTTCACTTTTTAGCTCCTCCTATTGTCTGAGGTTATATCACGGTATTGAAAGAAAGAAACACGAGCCAAATCCACAAAATAATAAACTTTACTGCGACTTGGGTTTCACTGTATTACAGCATCGTCAGGTCACAATGTTGTAATGCAGTGAAACCCGGGTCGCAGTAAAGTTTATTATTTTTGTGGATTTGGCTCGTGTTTTTTCTTTCTATGTTATCATCCTTCGCTATCCTATCCATCCTATGTTATCATAATTCGCTTCCACTCCATATCGCCTGAATCTTCAGAATTAGTACGCACCGTCTTACCTGATTTAATCCTAAGACCAAAGCAATAACGAGAAGCCGTGACCTTTTGGGCCGCTATGCGCATTCTCATAGGTGCTACAATATTTAGTTGTTGGATGATTGTAAAACTTTCTCTGGTTTCAGTCTTTTTTGCAATCTGCTTTGCCGAGGCATCGTCCCCCACCTCGTTTTGGCACTTTCATTCCTTTAAGAGTATATCTGATATTATTTAATACATATTCTTCACATTGGTTCTCTCGCGAGTTACTTTGGAAGTGGAAATTGAAAGGTGCGTTCTGGACCGACCACTGCGGCACTTGCATATGTCGCTCCATAGCGTTTTAATGATGTCGCTCGTTTGTTTTGACTTTTGACTCCAATTTAATAAGGCCGTTGGCATGCGAGCGCACTTTGGAAATCGTGGAATGATTGAAAACACACGAGGATTTTTTTTTTACAGATTGGGGTGTGTACTAACCACCGTCACCCTTAGTTGCGGTTATAATTTGTCCTAGAGTAATCGCGTGCATTCCCCGCTTAATTTTGCCCAGAATTGTGCTCTGAATGTGTTTTGTTCAGAAAATGCTACTTTTTGAAACTCGATTATCCATGCAATTAAATTCTCCCTGCATCCGCGGTCAGCTTCGCTAATTTCCGAACATTTTGCTTTCGAAGCGGGTCATGTCGAAAATATCCGGCAGGACGGTTGTCACGTGCAAGCAGAGCACATCGCTCGCGTAACTGAAAAGCTACCCCGTCGCTGTCAATGTTTCGATCTTCATTAATGTGCCGTTCATTTTATTAATACCTTTATCCGCGAGTGCCTTTGAGGCTCTCATTAAAGCTGGTTTGCGTAGTCCGCCGCGTAGTTTTATTCATTCAACTGAATTTTGTTATCCAATTATCAGGAAACAAACTATAGATAATCGTGTTACGTAGGTTAAACAGTTTAGGGAAATCAGATATTAAAATACGGCATTTCATCGTGACTTCTTCTTTCGTATTTGGTTATAATGTAGCGTCAGTATTAACGGATTCTCTCATTGTACTACATTTATTTGACGTCCAGAGAGGAGTCACTATATTTACGAGTACAACTTACTGGTACCACACCAGATACCAGCATGGTTTATGGCATGAAGTTTTGGGACGTCAAAATTTAACAGACCTATCTGCATTTTCTATGTAAGAGAAGGAGAGCATAGCAATTAGAAGAGAAGACTGACATATCTTGTAGTTTGTAGCCAACCTTCCTGCATAGCCTGATTTTTCTGCATTTAACCCCACGTTGAATCCTCATATATTGTGTTTAAATTCATCCCAGGAGTAAATCTATTTATTTCTTCCCTCTTCCACGCTTGTCTTACATTCTATCTTCTAAGTTAATTAATTCATTACCCTGTATTATCGACCATAGTTGTTACGTTAATTTATAATTATCGAGTGTCAGTCAAAATCAAAATACGTTTTGGTATGTACTTCATTCCATTGTCACGAAAACAAAAGTATACTCTTTATGAAGGTCATCAATCTCATTTAAACGAAAAGATAATAACATTTGATAGCAAATTTTATTATAAGCATTTAAAAATTAAAACTTTACATTTCTATGCATACGATGGATTTCATTTTGATGGTTGTAAAAGGTAATATATGGAGGTCAACCACATATAAACAGAACTATAGACAAACATCTAATGCCATTTTTACTTAAGACTAATCTACCTCAAAAAATTCAAGAGTCATTTTATACATTAATGTATTCATATAATATTAACTTTTTACGGCATTAGTATTATTACATATTTGACAACATGAACATGGATATTGTCATGATAGCTTTAAAATAAGTGAGTATGAACGAAAAACTGCCCATAGAATTTATTACCAGCCAATATGGTGTGCTTTAGAACAACTGAAAGAAAGAAATAGGTTCTATCAATATTTATGGAGCCTATAATTTTTTATTGTAGGTACAGTATAATTTAACTTGGGATAGTGAATTATGCTATGCAACCACTTCGATGCGCTAAAGTGAATCGTAACGGCGTATCGATACGATTGGTGCGTGACATGGCCTTAATTATACTCGATAAATTATCCGTTGAAGTTGATGAAATCCCCTCTTGGTAGGTTCTTCAGTGTCTTTATTGATCAAAGGAAGTCGGCTGTCCAATTCGCAGTAGGAATGTTACTGTCTGTGGCTGTGTTTGAGGGATTTAATGCCAAGAAATTTTCTTCCTCTCGCTGAAAAATAGATAAATTCAAGCAAAATTGGAGTTTATTGGAAAACCTGATAATTGGAAAAGCCGAAAATCTCTTTTGCAATCGGAAGGTAGGAATTCTTCTCAAATGCCATTCCGTGACCATCTGCCGGTTTTTTGATGAAACATAGCCCCTTTTCTGAATCCGGTATTTTTTTTACGAATCAGTTTATTTATTTAGGTTTTTATCTGATTCCTGTCTCAGGCTGCTCCCTATCTCTACAAATGGAATTACTGTCGTCGTCGACGCAACGACCGCCTTCGAGCGAGCATAATTTCTCATGGAGAGTAACCAAGGGTAAGGTTATAGTTTTCGATTAGCATATTGCTATTTTACGGCGGCAAGATAGGTAATTCAAATTTATGTAAATGAACATCTGACTTTTTTTTGTGTATAATTGAAAATGTATGCATTCTCAACTTAAATTGTAGAAAATTTAGGGAAAATTTTAATGTCCAGTGTAATTGCCCTTTTGTTTGCGTATATGCTGTTGTATCACAATGGAAGAAGTAGGGGGGCGTTAGTTGCTTACTTTATTCAGATTGAAGTAGAGATGGGCAACTCGGTAAATTACCACGGTATTTTTCGTAAATTACCAACACCCCTGAAAATAACCGTAAACGGTAATTTTCAGAAAATTTCTAATTCAGAAAAATTTTTCCTCACGAAGAAACCATTGGAATGGGTGATATTATAAATTAAGTAGCTAAAACGATTTTGTTTACATCGTTTAAATTGTGTCCGTGATTAATTCGGAGTAAAATAAAAAATGCACATTGCGCAGAGGTATGTCTTTGGAAGGAAAATTTCTCATAGTGTGACAAAATAGAGGCAAATTGCGTGTTGCTGCCAACTTCGTTATAATTTTTTTAATGAGCTATAATAGATAAACGTCGTGATACGTATGATATAAGCGTCGGCATTTGTATCTCAATGCTATTTGATTTCGTGTCGAGTCCTCTGATAAGGATTTGCAGCTCAAAATTTAAAATTACCGGAAAATACCGTAATTTACCACGGTAATTTACCTCAACTGAAAATTGCGGTAATGTACCCATCTCTAGGTTGAAGTATTAAACTGTTTTTTTTAAGAGAACAATATAAGCTAATGTGAGTTGGATAGCCGGTAAGAATGGATGGATGTGCGAATATTTGTAGGGCTACATCAAATCAGGCGTAGTGCGTTCTGTTGTTTTTTGCTAAATAGGCAACTAGGTTATTCGACTATATTCGATATAAATAGATATTAAAATATCAGTCGTATGGCATTTATCCATGGTACGCACAGCCGTCATTGGACATTAATTGTTAAGTACCTACTGGACATCCCAATATGTCATTTTAACGCCTTTATCATTTTACAGTGAAACTTTTCGTGGTTTTAACCGTCGTTATAAAGGAAAAAAACGACCGGAAGTATTTTCCAGCAAGAGGTGAACAATTAAAAGAAACTCAAATTTCCTTCATAATTAATCGTTGAGACACAGTTCAGATCCTTAGGGATTACAACCCTGGATTCCTCCGAATGATAAATTCCTAGTAGCTAAATAAATGATACGGAGTTCGCGGGTAGGAGAGAATCACTACCAAACATAATTAATTTTCAAAGTGAAAATTAAGAGAAATCCGAAAGTTTCGTCGTATTTCATGGTCCGAGGGACAGTTATCTAGATTAACAGCGCCTCCTTACGGCATAGACAATTATCCTTCTTCCCCACTCCCACAAAACGTAATTTCGGATGAGGAACCTAGAAAAACATTTGAGGGTCCACGAATGCACTGTCTGAGGGGAATGAATGTTGTTTGAAGGTGATATTGAGGTGGAGACTTATATTTACGCTATCCCGTGATTTATATTGTCTTTCATGGAAGGCGAAATCTATGTTAATTTACTTGTTAAAAATTTTGCTCTTTAATCAAAGGAATGGGAATTATGGGTGTAAATTATCTTTGAAACGTGGATATCTGGGAAAGGAGATTGTTGTCGCCATTAAAATTTAATATTTTATTAAGTCACCAGTTTTTCATTTTTGCTATTTTTTCAAAGTAATTTACGTCTCAGACGTCGAAAATGTGTCCTCGCAAAACTTCGCTCATTTTCCGAGTTGGCTGTGTATATCACTCACAAGTTTATTAATCTGGAAATTAAGGCCTTTTATGTTTTTAATTCTGTTTCTCCGCTATTTGTTTGATTTGGCCAAATCTCCCCTTCTTTTCCAGGGATAATATTTCTGTTGGCCCGTGGCCACGTCGACATACTTCTTTTTCATTTCTTCTGTTCCAGCATTGTTATCTGCTGTGACGTTTTCCTTAAACAGCTGATCATTTAGCATTTATTCTATCTTTATCACCCACTCATTAGCTTTTCACTTGTTTTCAATTTTTCGCGGTGTAAATTTTAAGCCGTGGTATTTGAGGCACTAAATTACCTGCCAAATTTGATTTATAATGTCCTCTTTTCATTCATTTTGTCCTGTGACAGTCCCAAAAATATTTTTTTGGTGCTTTCATTTATACTCTCGTTTGCGACTCGTTTTTGCTTATGAAGTTGTCATAATATTTCCCAAAATGGAAACGGATTTATTCTGTTTCGACTGGTGTTCATTAAATAAATCTCTTTCATTTCAAAAAGTCGTTAACTGTAATTACCCCGTATTCCATTTTTTTATGATAATCAAAGTTTGATATCTGAGTAATTACTATGGATATTTAGTGTGAGCAAGAGCCGCAAATTTTGTCATCTTTACATTTGTGGGGTGCGAGAATAAAAAACTCCTATTTGGTAATTTATAATTATTAAGTTACTGTAATTTTTATAGAATAAGCTATAAAAAACATAGCACCTACCTATCTCCATTTTTCCGCTTGTATCTGTGGATAAGACCCTAGCGCAACGGAAGAGTATTGTTATAGTTGCTTTTCAGCTATCACAGCGTGTAGTTGAAGTGTTGTAGTACTCCAATACTCTTTCAATTTCGAGACGATATAAATTGCTGCATGCAAATGGAGTTAGTTGGATTGGATTGGCGCTAGGTTGCGTCCTTGTGCTGAGGCGAGATGCAAGAATGCATTTGTCGAGTGATCTCCATTTTTTACTGAGGCATTATCACCGATGACTAAGGTTAGTGATTTTACTAACTAAAGGGTGGAACATTTCATATACATACCGCAAGGGTTATCAATGAGAGGGGGGTGATTCCTATAAATTCACCTTATGAATTATGTTATGATTTTGAAAATTCCTAGCATTTTAGATAATATTCGCCGTTCATAAGCGGCAAAATTGTTCCGCCAGACTTTAAGATCTGTATTGTGATGTTAAAACGTGGTAGAAAGAAAATATAGGGCATAAACTTTCATTGAAATTAAATACAAAGCCGCTCCATTTGTCTACCTAATTATTTGGAAATATCGGAGTAGTTAGCTGCGTATGCCAAAATACAGAGGTGATATCTCGTAGAAATGCAGTGGAAATCTGATTAACATACGGAAGTGGACATGTTAGAGAGGTGGCCAACTTATGGTGGAAATATTACTTATGAATCAATGCTTTTGCCGGTTCCTTTGAAACATGTCCAAATTAGAGAGATGGCCTACTTGGGAAGTTTTGCTGCATAAGATTCGTTGACCATAAACGTGATATTTAAATGTTTTGAAAAGAGAAAAATGCAGCAAATTCGACGTTAATCTACTTGCTTGTGCCACTCGGGATGAATGTTTAGGCTAGAGCTCTCTTAACCACCTTCGTGTTTTGAAAGTGTGGAATTTTGCAAGAGTGTTGGAAACCTATTTCATGCCTACCCCGTGTACACATGGTTGCTCGCGTGTAATTTCCCCCCCCCCCCCCCCCATCGCTCCAAGTACCTCAATCTCCGGGATGAACGTCACTTTCGCGGGCTTAAAACTACTTCGGATCGCGCCACGAGCTGTGATCCCGAAGGCGTTTCCCCAGTCCTTGCCTCGCCGTCTTCCTCAGCGACCGCGGCTTTTGTTGTCGCGACGTGAGTCCTCTGCCTCAGCGGTATAGCTGCTCCCTCCCTTTCCCCCCCTTGAGGCAGCGTAGGGATTAACGCGATGTGACGTTTTGAGTGCCGCTCCGCTCGAAAGATGCCCTTAGGGGTGCCGTTCAGGATGGGTCGTTGTGTTACGTGGGCGTAAAAGCGTGCCGTTGTCGGGCAGTGCGCGTCGATAGCTGTTTATCGGCAATTCTGGCGCGGAGGGTAGCGTTATTCGCTCGCTCTACCCGCGCTGATACATGGTCCTACGGATTTATAGGTTTTATATTACATTCCTCTCTGTCCAGAACAGTTTACGGTTCTCAGTTTGATGTTAGCCGATTCACGTTTGACATCCATTTTGTTTCATTCGATTAAACCTTTCTGTCGAATTATGTACTCCCCGTAGAATGGTGTAAATACTGCTTTTACCTACGATCGAAATGAAACATTAAAAAAACGAGGTTCAAGATTTCAGAAAGAGCTGAAGATTTATATGTTACATCCAAACTTCTAAAAGTAGATGGAATTTATTAAGGAAAAGTCTGCAGTTAGGAAAAAACTTTGTAATTCCCACTGTTAAAAATATTTGTTATACGACCAGATTCCCTCGAATTTCCGACATCATTAGGTGTCAACTTATTTTTAAGTGGAAGTGTTTCCGTTCTGCTTCGTGAAATTCCACAAGGTTACGCCTGAAACTGTTTTATTTAAAGAAAAGGATATTTTAAATGCCTTGAGTCTTACTTGGGCTACGATTATCGGTTGTCATACAGATTTTTTTTCTAAGTTTACGGGTATATTTTACGATAAGATCACGACGCTTATTTTTTTTAATAACTAACATTAATCCTTAGATAAAATAGTCATTTAAGCTTAGATGTATATTTCGTTGATCGGGTTCCAGCGATCAAAGTAGATCTGGATGTATAAGAATGTTGTATGCGGGAGAAGTCGATAAGATTCATAATTTGTCGGTGGAAGAGAAGACTAATGAATACTCTAAAAAGAAGATGAAACAGCCTTATTGGACTTATCATGAGACGGAAGTCGGTCGTCGAGAGGGAAGTGAATGGGAATAATGTCAAAGGACGGTGAAATATAAATGAATCGTATGAAATATATGCTGCAGGTAGTGAAGTAAGTGAAAGGGAAGAATTTTGTTGATATAAAGAGATTAGCCGATTGAAGAATGAAGTAGAAGTATCATAAAACCAATCTTAGGATTCATGGCTGGTGATGATGCTGAGAATAATTTTATTGTTATTAGTACTCTCCCGATTAAGGCAGATTATGATGGATTAGTGAATTCTTCCCTCCATACTTTCTCTCATATGATATTCTGCCTAGGTTCCGCATTCTTCCTTCCCGCCATCATTCTATCCACACTACCCGTTCTTCTTCTCCCTCTACCCCTCCTATCCAACATTCTTCCCTCTGTCAAGTCTTTCTTAAGGAGGTTGGCTCCTGACTGCTTGAGTCAAGTTGTCTGAGGAATCTTATTAATTTAAGTACGAGTATATGCCTGCTAAGTGATCCTTACTTCACAAAGAAAATTACATAAGCTATTGAAAGTCATAAGTATCACATGAAATACGATGTAAAGTCGAAGTATTTCTTTTTTATGATAATTTTAATCAGCTCAACGATGAAGTCAATTCAGCATTTACTTTAAAGAAATAAATTCATCTACTCGATGAATTTACTAATGTATAACACCAGAATATTGCTATCAAACGTTATGTTATAATATTTTTCTGAAATATTCTTTAATATCTCATTAGCAATGATATTATTCATACGCCATACATTTTGGCTAGAGCGACCGCAGCGCCACTTGAAGACAACTAACGCATTTCGTCTGCTATGAGCGCAAAATTGGTGGATTTAGCGAAAAATACGGTGGGTTGATGCCTTTTTTTTCGTGTCATTTTATTTCTTGTGAAATTACGCATAAAATATCAGTTTTTTGCAAAAATGACATGTCACTATGGTATTTTTAAACGTTACATTCCCATGTGATGGCCATTCTTGCCGTTAATCGTATGTAATTTCAAATACAATTTGTGGAAAAAGGAGTATGGGTTGGTGTAATTATCTTTACTTTATTCGTTAGAGGAACTTTAGTTCTATAAGTTCTGAAAATATAAAAAAAATTACATGACTTTCACTTTTCGGATCAACCCCCTTAAAACCTGCTGCATCCGCTCCCTCTGCTTTCTCCTAATTTCCTCAGTCGATTTCCTGTCCTCTCCCATCATCTCCATCACTTCCACGTTCTTTTTCGTATCTACCTACTTTACCTTCTTCATCCTCCTACATTCTCGCTTCTCTAAAAGCCCTAAGTCTCTTTTCAACTTGTATCCTTAAAGTTTTTGTTTCCGCGCCGTACATTGCCATGCTCCGTATCAGACGTTTTAAATCTGGCCTTTTCTTTACGCCTTGGGTCATCGACCCTGTAGTTAATTCTCTTCTAAGAGTAAACGTCTCTTTTGACAACTAGAGTCTCCTTCTGGCTTCGATACTGCTGTAAGCCTTTTGCTCCCACTCACTACCCAGGTAGCTAAAATGTTTCACCTTTTATAGCTTCTGACTTCCTACTTACTTCTTCTTTGGATCTGGAAACTTAAAACAAGCTTGGATTTCCGTAGCCTACGTTTTGCTAAGTTTTATTAACACATTCTGGGTTTCGGAAACTGGTTTTAAGGAACCTTATATGTAATAACTAAGGAACAAATAAAATACATACACTAGGAATTCAATACAAATGCAAAACTCACAATCAGACATAAAGATTTCATTTAAGTCTCCAGATCAAAGGAAGATTTATTTATTATTCAAGTAATCAGAATGATAAAAAATTATGCTTTAAATTCGCTCTTTTGGCCCGATAAAATCTCGTTACTTTAGTTTTCTGATGATTTATCGTCATTTCATATTTGTCAAACTGCTTTTGTAACGCATGTAGCATTTTCTGTAAGATATTGCCTGGCCGAATAGCTGTAATATTTATATCCATTATGTATTAAATTAGACGATAGCCTTTTTTTATTCATCCTTGCAGTATTTTTTCGTCGAGATTATCGCTAGTAGTTAACTAAGGAGTGTCGTGGTACACACACGAATGGTTTTCAACTTTGGTGAGTTTGATTTGCTCATTGCAGTCTCACTCAAGTGAAAACAATTAGTTGGGTTGTTGAGGTTTGCTACGTTACGGTGAACGATTGCTACGTTGTCAAACACGCCAAATTTGCGAATATTTTTGTACGAAATGACTCCTTGGTTACCTATTCGAGGTAATCCCGAAGTTTCAAACACGTTCTTAGAGCATTCTAATATTGTGGTTTCAAACAACCCTCGAAGCCCGGGACGCCGGAACTATTTACGGGGGGGAGGAGGGGGGCAAACCTTGAAAAGGGCCCGGCTCCAAAGAAGGGGCCCGCATTTTTGCGGATAGGAGGGGGTTAGAGACTAGAATTTAGGTAAAGGAGCATGTTAAGGTGTGAATATATGTGCCAGAAAGTTCCCGCTTCGACTGAAAGGACCCGGGGCTAATTCTGGGGGGGGTTCACCCCGGCTTCTTAGGTCTTCTGTATGATTTTGACGTATACACCAGTCTCTGTTGGGCGCGGAATTTGATGTCGGCACCCTTTCTCTCTCTCCTGTGGCCTTCTTGTGGCTCCTCCTCTCTCCCTCGTCTAAATCATTTCCTCTCGTGCCGGTCCGGCGGGCGACCTTCGCAACCACCGCCGTTGAGTAGAAAATTGCGCCGAAATTCGTCGGGGACCCCCCTCCCCATCCTCAGTCCAAACGACCTCCCCGTCGGTCCCGCATCCGTTACCGCTTCCCTTTCAGTACGGCACCCGTTGCCCAGTCGATTGGCTCCTCGGTCGCTCGCGAGGGAACGGTGAAGTCTCGTCGACTTCGGCGTTAAGGGAACGGACACGAATAGTAGGCGGGCACGTACCTGTGCGGCATCTGCCGGTGTCGGGAAGCGAATCGAACAGGATGACTCATTTCCTCTGCAACTACGAGCTTTGTCTACGAACCACCGCATGGGTGTGTGCCAGGGGGTGGTAGTTCACCAGTCGCAAAGATATTTTGATGAAAAAAACCTTATTATTTAATAATGAACTGTGATGTGTAATGTGTTTGGAGGAATTTAAATTTGTTTTCCTTGTAGTAATGCATTGTGCTTGGGAAGAACGAATTCCTATATCTCTTGGTCTGACAGCTGATCTCTTTTTACATGCTTTTCTTTAATTCGATTTTCCACGGTTTAATGGTTCCATCCACGGGTCCCGTTCCCATGGGTTCGATTCGAATTATATTTCGCTCCTTAGCTTTAGTTCATTAAAAGATTTTCTAGAAATTATATATTGAAGCGCTCTATCCCACTGAATACCAATATCTTATATTTAATTAATATATATTGATATCGGGTATGAAAGAGCGCCCCATGCTTTTTGTTACGCTTAGCATAAATAGACAACGTTAAACATGTTATATTGTTGAAACCAAAATTACTTCCTATTAATGTTCATAAATAATTCTTTGTGTGGATAATATCCTTGAATTGCATTTAATTATTTCCAGTACTAGGCTAAACTTTAATTCACTTGAGAAATATTATTTCCTTTTTTTTAGATTTGTATTTTGTTAGAAAAGCATGCTTAAAATGTTTTTTTTTTTACTTTTTATTATTTTTCGTTCATGTCTTCCATGCTGATGTGTGGGTATAGACATGTCTGCGGTGTCAGATTCGAATTTGTGTTAAGGATTGTTTCAACGTGAATCTTGCTTTAAACATAGCGACAGTGTTTACCTTTCTTTTCGCCACGTTAAATGTTTCGCAATTGCAAAAAGTATACCCTACATCCATTGATTTAATTCTTTGTTATGGAAAATCTTAAGAGTATCCTGGGTTTCACAACCAAAGCTCTTCCAATAGCCATAAACACTGTCTGTACGCTCATAGGAACCTGGTACGGAACGTGATGCTTTCCTGTGGGTCTAATTCTTTTCCCGAGTTAAATTAATTGCTGGAACCTAAAACTCGATGCAAGCCTACTCAAGGTGAGGCCTTACCAGTGCGAAATAACATTTATCTTTTACGCTTTTCTCATGCTTTGGCGTTTCTCTCTTTGACGCCGGAAACCATTGAAGCCCTTTTATTCAGACGACTTCTGTAATTTAGAATTCGGTTTTTAAGAAACGCAACTACATAAGTTATGTCTCACTGTCTAACGTGAGCCCCGTGACGAACAAAGCATCCATGGTGAGATGCGACTCTTGTAGTGTCTAGAACACTTATCCTAAGGGCTCGGTTTTTGATCTCCGAAGCCACAGATATTTCAGTGGTGTAGATTTCTGTGCGGAAAGAACTTCAGGTTTAATGCTCCTTCTGTCTTATGGGGCGTTATGCAGTGATCTTTGGCGTGTTTCATTAAGAGTAGGCTTATACTGACTCAGGACTTCTCTCCAACCCTCCTCAGCTCCTACTAAATATTACTAACTCTTTCAAATACTCTCCTATTTCTTCGAAAATTCTCTCTTCTCCCAAATATCGTACGTGTCGCAAATGGCGTTAATTGTCTGTCGCCTACCTCAATAACAACTGCAGTAAATCATAAATTTCCTCAGTGGGATGCCAGCCCGTGACCATTGGGTGTCAGTGTTGGCGCCTTTACAGCCTGAATACCGCGACCGGCATTAGGCTTGGTTATAGTGGCTAAAGATGGGGTTATATAGGCGTGCCTAAAGTAGGGAAATACTTAAAAATCCGAGGTAAAAATAATGTTTATTAAAAGTCGAGAAACCTAACATTGGTTTGACGCAGCCCTTTACTGGATCTCTCGCCGGCTATCCTCTTCATTTCTACATTACTGCATTTTTCACTAATTGCTCTATATATCCGTTGCGAAGCCTTCCTTTTCCGTTCTTCACATTCAATTTTCCCTCCACGATCGTCTTTGTCAGACCATGATATCTCAGGACATGGCCGATCAAGCTGTCGTCTTTTCAAAGTTTTTACTGGACTTCTTGTTTCCGCCACCCTTCCCAGGACTTCTGCGTCAGTTACTAAGTCGATCTATTTCGTCGTCATCATTCGCTGTGGCCCCACATTTCGAATAAATCCAGCCTCGTCTCCTCTGCTGCTGTTATCGTCCATGCCTCACTGCCATAAAGAAACATGCTGCAGATGTCATTTCAAAGGATGTATTTCCTGACTTCTTCACTTGTATTTCCAGTCGTATGGTGATAGATGCTTCTTTAATTAGGATGCCCTCTTCGCCTGGAACATCCGACGTATGAACAAAGGCAAAGGTAGTATCGATAGGTAGTTGAATATATTAGTCACGGTCACTTTATACTATTAAGGGACGGTATTAAGGGACCGTGATATTAGTAGACGTACAGATAGGTGGACTAAGTAATGAACATCGATGGTGTGTCGATGGTCGTCATCGATGCTATGCAAAAATGATAAAGACAAAGAGGGTGGAGAGGACATGAACGTGTTAAGCTAACATCTACATCTGCATGATAACCTGCAAGCCACCATAATTGTGCATGGCAGGGGTAAATTCTCACCAAACAAGCACTACATACCATGCATAAAAAAGGATTAGTATTACTATGATAGTCTAAACTTCAATATTTAAAAAAGATAGAAATAGCAAAGTAAACATGCAAAAACATGCTGTTAGTTGGGTTACCTTCAAGTCCTCATACCAACATGCAACTACCTATGCTATGGATTGATTCACTCGTATTGGACATGTTTACCGCAGTGCATGACCCTTAATTCTACGAGGAAAAAAGGATATTTTGAATCTGTCAGTTCGGCAATCAATTTATGTAATTTTGTTATTATGGTCCAGTCTACCATAGTAAGTTGGAGTTCGCAAAACATTTTTAACGTCATCACTGATAATATTATTTTGGAATTTATTTAGTAGATTGAGTCTAAATTTCAACCTGCGATCTGACAATGATTCCCATTTTAATTCTTTTAATAGACTGGTTACGCTATTATAGTTATCGTATTGTCCCTTTAAAAATCTATCCGATCTTCGCTGCACACGTTCATGTTCATTATTTAGACCGATTTCGTAGGGATACCATACACTGTCAGCATATTCAAAATGAGGTCTAACAAGGGAAAAGTAACCGATTTCTCGTACTTAATCGTCGTAAGCTAAAGAGGGAAGTATTGGAAAAGACACAACCAGATTGTTCTAAAGAGATAAGTGGTCTTTAAAATATATCCTGAATAATACCCGTATACTTAAGTGCTTGAAACTAGCAATAATTTTGCTTTTCACAGTCACAATAACTTCTTTTGACGTTCAAAACGATGTTTGTTGCAATTGTCAGGGGATTGTAAAACCTTCTTCGTGAAGTAGTACTTGTTACCTTGTGTTACCTAAGTTACCTTTTGAGGCATAAGGATTTGTAGGAATGAACTTTTTTCACCTAATCAACCTCTGTGTGTCCTGTACTCACTTCCTACTCTATCACTATCCCTTCTTTATTTCAGGAGTGTTAACGTTTGATTCTTCGTTAAATTTGCAATTACGAGCGCTTTTCCGAACCAAGGGAATTATTTGCCATCCCATTGCTTTTTGAAAGCATTCCGACGAAAGGGATGGATTTCGGAAAACCCTCTCGAGAAATGTGGAAGTAAAATTTTACGCAGCCGTTCGGATCCGCGTCTCGTCTGCAAACTTCGAATGTGCGTCCGGACCTCTCCTCGCGTCGGTGTGCGCGAGAGATGGGAGCCGTTATATTGCTCCGTGCGGCCTCCGGGCCTCTCCCTCCCCCCACCGCTTTATGGCGGCGCGGCCCGCCTGCACCTTTAATGCCCTCTCCCGCTCTTCCGCACTCGCATCGCTCCATTTGCATCGAAGTTTCCTCCCCGCGCAACCCCCACCATGTTTCTACGTGGTTGTCTGATTTGAGTTAAATCCGAAATCACGGCCCATTCCACCTGCCCCGCTACTGTTGCCAGGGTACATCGATCGGTTCTGACGCTGGAGTTTGGTTGAGGGCTTCCTGAGGATCAAACCACCTTCTGTGGCGTCGTTAAACTTCGCTCGGTGTGGTGGTGGGACATCTAGTGTGCTTTGGTGAGCTGCTTTTGCTCGCCACCTAGTTATCGTTTTGAACCGACCACATTTTTTGGTGCTTGAGGTATATCCCGTTGCTAGAGGTAATATTCAACAGGGAGTCGTTCCAGGATGTGATAAGGACTTTCTCAGGGCATAGCGGACTTGAAAGTAACGGTGTCGGATATAACGGTGAGATATGGTGGAAGGAAGTCATACTCAGTATGACGTTATGACTCATACTCAATATGAGAGAGATTGCACTGCTCCACATGGATTTAGGCACCCGGCAAGCTTCGGCTATCTAAGCCACCATCAAGTACAGCTGTCAGGCATCAGTTAGCCCAAGGTTGGCATACGTTGAAGACGATCGAGGCAGACCAGTATCTCACAATAAGTTGAACTTTATCCGCGAGAGGCATAAGTATATTTGTACAAATTGGGAAAATTGAAAGTAATATTTGAACAAGAGATATTATTCATTATATTTTTATTGAAATAAAAATTCACACAAAAATTGCTCCCGTCTGTTTTAATCACTGTGAATTATAAACTTGAATTTCCCGAGAGTACCTAAGTTTGATAGTTAATCTGTCTCTTTTTATTAATATCCCGATCCGAGTGGGTAACATATGTGTTCATACATTGAATGCCATGAATTCATTTGTCAATATGGCAAATAATCTGGCCTATAGAGTACAGCACTGAAAAGGATCATGGCGGATAAAGAGGGGATTGAAATTGGTGTCGTGTACGTATTTAGCTGGTGTTGAGCTACAGTAGCGGTACTATCTGAACACTATTCCTATCGCAGTGCTGTATTGTAGTATATTGGGAAGATGTATCGATCGATGCTGGAGTTAGTTGGTGGATGTAGTTAATTGTGTATAGGCGACTACAGGAAAACATTTATTGAATGCAGCAAATTATTAAAAGCGGGGCATATTCTTGAAGTTGGTTGAGTGGGCAGGGGCGACGAATTTGTGAACATCATGGCTTTATGTCTTCAGACATCAAATATCCATGGGTCTCCTCACGAAGTGCGTGTAAATGTTGGTGGGAGCAAATACGTGACACTTACCGGAAATTGCTCCTCCAAAGCAGACAGACAGGAAAGGAATTGTCACTGAGGTACGAGAAAAATATGCAATAGGTAAGGACAGTTGGAACCATGATGAGATCCGGATAATCAGTGGGAGTTAGCATAGATAGATGTGGTGGGTGCTTACTTGACTAGCAGACTAGCAAATTAAAATAAACATTATATATGGAGCCGCTTCGGGTGAAATCGCGAAAGTTTTCATTTTCAATTCTAAAGTTAGATCCAAAAATCCGTATCCGAAGAGCCGCACCATGTACTTGACCCATAGTTTGCCGACCCCTAAGCTAACACAAACTCGTTGTATGACAAGTGAAATTCTTGCGGAAAATAGAAACTCTTCATGCTGAGCATAGGACTTGATTAAGCATGAGTTGTTAAGGAATTTTATTAAAGTTGACTTGAAATCAGGTAATAAAGTTTTCCTCTATGCTTGAAATTGGCGGCCACGTACTCAATCATCACTTTAATCATTATTACCGAAAGCTGGAAAACTTCAATCTATGGGCGTTAAAAAAGAACATTTGTGGGTAGTGGGGTAAATTGGGTAAATTCTAAGAAACCCTATTCCATTTTCCAGTTTCAGATGTCGCCCTGTATGCTTTTATCTCTCGCGGGTTTGCAGTGTTTTAAGGGAGTGAAAATCAGTTGACTGGTCAAAATGCTTTCTAGATTTATCGTCAGAAGCCGTCATGCCTGGCACGTAGTTCCCCTGGTTGTTGTGGAATGAACATTTTATAGCAATGAACATTTTATAGAAATGAGCTCTAATGGGTATAAAAACCAATCCTGCTTAAATCTTCCATTTTTTGGAGCTCAAAATATTCAACTCGAATATGTGTAGTGGAACAGCTTGGACTACGTTGGCAATGAAGTATAGCGTTCTATGGATCCATTCTTTGACTTGCATGACATAAATAGCAATAAATGCATGACATAAATAGCAATCAATAAACCTTGGGTGACTTATCGGTTTCTCGCATATTCGTTTACGTTATTTCCATATATTTTTCACGTGAAGGGCTGTTGTGAAAAGTCTTTGTTAGTTCAGTTTTCTTTATTTTTGCACTTTTGGACATTCGTTTAAAACTTCGAATGGCTATACGTTGATGTGTTATAAGGGGATTAATCTATTTTTCTTCTGTTTATTATGACATTCATTGGAGACAATTTATGTTAGCAAAAATGTCTTGAATTTTTTGTCCCCGTTATTATTGCTGAGTAGTTAATTAACTTTTCCATTTAAGCCACTTGACTTTGATTTGATTCATGATATTATACGGATTCTTGCGAAAATCTATTAACTTCTAAATTGCCAATGAACATTTTATAGCAATGAGCTCTAATGGGTATAGGGCTCAAATGTTGTTCATACGACGCGAACAATGCGTTATGAATTAGTTAAAGGGGAATTGGACATCGGAACCAATCCTGCTTAAATCTTCCATTCCTTGGAGCTCAAAAAATTCAACTCGAATATGTGTCGTGGAACAGCTTGGACTGCGTGGGCAATAAAGTATAGCGCTCCATGGATCCATTCTTTGACTTGCATGACATACTATTAATACCCCTGTATGGATGCGGAATTAAATTTATTCAAATTTTTGTGCGGCATTCATAGTCATGAAGTCGTTTTATTAAGCGCTCTGCGCTTCAATAAATTACGTAAAAAACGATTCCTCTCAATATTTCCAGGACCGTTTTTACTCCTCCTCCCTCTCTCCGTTCCCGTATTCTTTCTGTCCTCCTATTAATTGAACATTTCTAGAATAATGGCCGTCGCCCGGCGTTATCCCGAAAATGGGAAAATGCAGTCGACGCCATCCGTTTCATTTTTTTTTTTTTAACCGTACGTTTTTTTTCATCCTTTTACGGATATTTTTTTCCCTCTTTGGTTTTCCTCCGCGTCCCCAGCGAATTAAACGACCCCTCGTCTCGTTTTTGAGCGACTGTGCCGTTTCCCGGGGGTCGGTGCGTGTGTGAATGTGCGCACGTGCGTGTGGCCGCAAAACATAACGCGACCGAGACGCGTGTTCTCCGGCTGATAGGCGTTATAGTGTCTCGGGTGTATTCCCCCCCCGCCGTCCCTCCTGGGCGGCTCCGGCCGTCCTGACCCGGTCGATACCATCGGTCGGTCCGGGATTGCCGCGAGATTCTCTCGCTCCTCGTTTTATTTTCGAATTCCCATCAATCCTCCAGTCCCCGCGCGGGTCCCTCCCAACCCTTGCCATCTTTTCCATCAAATCGACTTGTTGGCGTGAGGAGATGTATTCGTTACTTTCGTGTTCGCCCCCGCATTTCACTCCGTGATTCGTGAGTATGTGTATGAGGAGTATGATTCGTGAGTGTTTGTGTAGGAGGACGCATGTTTGAATAGCTCGTTGCGACGTTAGTTTTTATCCCGTGATCGTTGAATTATCGATGCTGTAGACGTACACGGTGGTCATGTTGATATAGACTATAAATCACAAAGACCGCACTCGGTTTTTTCCGCACACATTCTATAATGGTACACCTTGTTTCACCTTTCTAGGGATACGTCAGCATTGAGAGGGTGAAGCTTATTGTAGCAGTAAATAACGTCTGTAGAAAAAACTAGTCTTTGTGATTAGTAGTCATTCTGCCTTTCCGCTAGGTCTCACCTGAAAGTATTAGCTTAAGCAGTAGTGGAATTCATTCATTAGGTGTTTCAACTTCCTATGTCATGTCGCAGTATATAACTTGATTTTTCACCTAAGAGGGCTGGTGTAGTGGCTGGAACACTGGCTTCCCATGCTGAGCACCGGGGGTCGAAATCCGGCAGAGGCAGAGATTTTTCTGTCGCATATCGGCCGGCTTTTGAGTGCTTCGTGCTCGCACTTTGAGAACGGTACTCTGTCCATCACATATCACGTTAAACCTTGGACCTTTGGCGTCTTTCGTTAAGTTAGTTTTAAGTTAGGTTGGGGGTTGCTTTTTGACCGATGACGTTGAATTTTAAAATCTAATCATAATATTTTGATGTAGTGTTCGATAATCTGTGTATTCGCTATTTACCAGTATAGGTCAATAGCGAATAGTCTATAGGTCGGTAATCTGGAAAATAATATCATATGGTATTATCATAAAGTGTGAGATATTGTGCACTATTTCGTATTGCTGATAATATGATTCTGTATATCCTTGGATCTCAATATTATGGTTGAATGAAATCACACGTTTCGCTTGTCGTCTCAAGGTGATATTCCGAGTTAACTGTCATATTCGCATCGCATTGCTTTGTCGTTGATATCGTTGTCGATATGCTGCAATATCCAATGGGACTAACTCAGGTCTCCTGTCCTTTCCAACTTTATGTCTCGTCATATGGCCTCGATTAACGACGTTCTTCATGTGCTTTTCGTGTCGAGGGTGGGGAAACGGTAAAAAAGGGAAGCTATGATGCTGCCCGCTAATGGTACCTCTGATGATTCTCGTCGAGTTTTGTACATAGTTTTCTCTTTTCTTTTTCTTTTAATAATAGGCCAGAGTTCTCTGAAAAAAATAGACGTTTTAACTTTTTGATAAAATACGAGATCGTAGATAAATCCCATTTTTAATCCTCCTATAAAACACTAGTCGGCAATATCGAATCAATCGTTTGTTATTCACGAGGAGAACTGACATGTAAGTTGCTCAACCATTACCATTGATCATTATCGAGATTAATTAACCTTTGTATTCTTGGAGAAAATCCCCTTTTATAACCATTAACTTATATATTTAATGGTTTTAGGAACTTCCTCTCAAATCTCTGTGATGGCTGTTGTCCTGCCATAACTTTTGATTTATTTTTATGAGGGTTAAGGCCACAATTCCTATTTTTCTCAATATTCTGAAAAATTATGTGAACCGCATCAATATATTATAGAGTTGAAATGAACCACGAAATTGGACTGTTGTCTTTTTGGTAAAAATACATTTTTGTGGAAGTACGAAACAGATTAATTCCATGTCCAGAATAGTGTATTGACATTTCTCATCAATCTTGTGTTTCCTCTGTGTCCTTTCCTTTCTTCTCATTTAGTCTCCGAGCAAAGTATTCCTGTGGCGAAACCCCATGTATGATTACATCTACATTTATGTACTGTCTACCCTGCAAGCCACCTCGAAGGTGTGTGCCAGGGGAATTACGTGTTTTACATATTTTGTTGTCTTGGCTCATTTCCTTCTTCGTCATACGTGTCTATAGAAAATACCCTCTTTCCATCTCTCTGCTGATTTTCTGCATATTCTTGCATTCATCTATCGTTAAGGAAGATGTGTTAGGAAAAGGTTAAAAATTAAACTTGTTGAATGCGGTGTTATCTTCTCGTCCGGACAGCGTAAATGATTATGTCACCGGACGCCATAGGATGTCCGTGGATACAGTTCTAGAATCGTTGAAATATTTTTCGGTTCCGAAAATTCCCTTAACACTTCTATCAATCATGTGTTGCCCCTTGGTGATGTTTTATCCTCCTACTTCTCTTTTTATCGTTACTGATTGTTGAATTTCGGCAACCATTGCCAGTGCGATGGAATCAACTAGCTTATTTGTGGATTTACTTGTACGTATTCCTACTTATATGGAGTACCCCGTTGCTTCGATGGTGTGCGACTGGAATTGAATCATCGCCAGAAATG
This sequence comes from Platycnemis pennipes, assembly GCA_933228895.1. Lineage (NCBI taxonomy): Eukaryota > Metazoa > Arthropoda > Insecta > Odonata > Platycnemididae > Platycnemis > Platycnemis pennipes. The sequence continues at coordinate 85,255,824 of OW121854.1, read as the reverse complement.
CAATAGCAAATATATTGCTATGTAACTATTAAGGCGTGTTAATTTTTCATGTACCTGGCGTGTACTAGCAAACGATTAGTAATTGCGGAAGAATACAATTGGCATTAATGGACTAGGCTTTTGATAGAATTAACTAAGGTGCATTTCCCTTTAGACTTGAAATGGTGCATGGAAAATAAGTTTTAACCCTTTTACTGCCAGTGGGCCGATATATCGGCCCTCTATGGTTGTGCGAAAACTGCCAAGGGCCGATATATCGGCCCATCTACATTACATCATCACGTCTTTGTAATGGTTACAATTCCTTCAAATCAGAGACAGCATGAATGATTTTTTCATCCTCTTAAAAAGTGAAATATATGATCAAAATTGAGAAAAATAAAAATTCATATATTAAAACTAACAATAAGTGCTTCAAATATATCTTAATGAGTTTGCCCATTGGCTGGGCTTAATGGGCTTGGCAATTTTCGAACAGTCTACTTTAAAGGGGCTGGCAGTAAAAGGGTTTAATAGTTGAGAACTATCTTCTGATACATACTAATACATCGACCTATCCGGTTGTTGTTTTGCCAAAAAATGTCTTAATTTGCGAGGGATGGAAGGCATTTAAAATCTATATGTACGACAGTTACGGTCTTGTTGTTTGGTGGAATTGGGTGTGGTATTTTTCGTAATATATTCTTAACATAAACAAAAAAAACATCAGTTTCATGGGGTTAGATAGAAGAAAACGTTTATTTCAGTCACATACAAATGGAGGACTTTTATTCTCTGTATTCCCCTCCCGCCTTTTGATGTTGTTCATGACATCGGAACTGGGAGGAATGGATGTTTCCTCTTTCCATCACCCGCCCCTTCTTCTGCGCTCCGTTTGCTTTATTACTGCTTGGCTAAAAAAATGAGGAGGTTGCGGAGGACGTGATGTAAAAAAAAAACACGGCGTGCGTCCCGAATCGCCTATGAAGCCGCGAATCTCTGCCGCAGCGTGTTAAATTTGTTTCCGCCGCCTCTGGCATATTTTTCCGCGTCGCAATTTCATTCCATGTCGTTGTAAATCCGTTTGCTCTTGATGCGCACTGCAGGCTCCTTTTGATGGCGACGGCACGTTTCTGTACGATTGGTGCTGCGTTTTTTCGCGGTGCAGCGTTTTTATTTTCGCTGGCCGCATAGCCGTCGTCTGCCGGCCTATGACGCTGTGATCGCAATGCACTCATCTTGTTCTAGTTTTCTCTTCTTGTAAGCCAGCTAATTAATAAAAAAATAAGGTTAAAGCTCGTGCATTGGATCTCATCTCTGCCTGCCGGCGGTCATTAAAATATCCATCATCCTTAACAGCTCGTAATTCGCCTTTTAATTACCTACAAAGCAATAGTTCGTTCTGTTTTTTTTCTAATCATTCGAGGTTGAATCAGTTTTGATCTTATGTCTTTGATCTGATGTCTTGAATTTTTTCTAAATCACTCTTATAATTTCTAATTTTCATTCTTTTTACTAGCAATATAATCCCTCGATTAATCTAGACTAATATATTTGGAGTGAAACATGTTGTAGTATTATTCTTATCTTAGAACATTGAGAACCCAAAATTTTAAAAGGATCGGGTAGGTGTCGTGGCGTGTTTTCTGACCTCCCACCCTGAGGACCCCAGTTTGAATCGTGATCGTGGCAGAGAGTTTTTTCGGTGGTACGGCCAACCCCTACTTGAGTGCCGTATAGAAAGCGGAATTCTCCGACCGTTGGATAGGACGTTTCACAGTAGACCTCCAGGTGCCTTTCGTTAAGAGCGGGCTAATAGCAATGTTGGGCTTGATCCTTCTCAGAAAAATTTTCGGCTCTACCTAATTCTCCACTTATTCTTAAAGGTGCAAATAACCGTAGATATCTGTCGCTTCCACAGAACCAAACAAACTAATCCAAAGTTTTACTTTTGCTCTTGGTAATTAAATTGACCTAAAATTCGTCATACTATAATGATGCGGAGCGATTGAATTGATCACTCGAGTTATTGGTTCCTATTGTCATGTGTTGGTGCCGTGGAACATATTTAATATGCATTTGAAATTGACCCGTCGTCGATGAAAGTGTGTATCAGATCCTGAGACATTTTGAGCGAACCCATGATAATATCGGCGTCGGGTTTCTCTAGGGCCATTTTTCTGTTAGCTGCGAAAACTTTCCCACGTCCAAATTCCTTCGATCACCTTTTGCAGCGTTCAGAAAGCTTACCTCGGTAACATGGACCGATACGGAATCATGAAAACGGAAATAAATAGAATGGCCACTATTTCTTGCTCCGTCAATCGTGAGGGGGTACACATTTCCCGCGAGCAAGTCTTAAATCTCGGCACAGTTGCTAATGTGTTGACGCAGGAATGGAATCGAGGCACTTACGGCAACCCGAGTTCGAACGTTACTTGTTGGGGAGGACGGAGTGGATGTTGGCTTATGGGTAGGTCGACTATTCCTCTGAGGCTCACTCAGACAACTATCGGCGGGACTCAAGTGAAGGAGGCTATGGATCATCAACATTCAGACGGGGTCTCGGTCTGCGTTTTGAGAGCCGTGGCCTCTCATGAATACAGAGAGTTGGGAGCTCCTCTCGTTCCCTTGGCGCTTGCCCTTCTCCCTCCTATCCTTCGGCCGACAAGAGGAGAGCCCGTCAGGATGGGAATATAAAGTCCGAGGGAGGATCCCCCCTCGTGGTTCAGACTGTATTTATTCGTTACGGTCTAGTCAATAAGACTAGAGTGAATGTTTCTGCTGGCGCAAGGGTCAGCAGATTCTCTCGTGCATACCATTTCATTGGTAGCAGAATATTACTTACAATCCATCCTGTTTTTTTTCAGCTAAAGTTCTAGTAATAATAACAAAATAAAACGTCTTAATTGGAGCGAGATTTATACAAAACTGTCCCCTCTACAATCTATGCACTCGTCGAAATACTTAAACATAAATTACGATTGTTATGAGATGCACAATTTCAGTTAGAAGCAGAAATACACAAAAAGAAATGATTCGAGAAAATAAAAATGTAAATTAAATGAAAATGATATACTCCCAATCTATCAATATTAAATATCAGAGAAATCATGGCTTGGGAAAGTATTTGCAATTGTGGAAAAATGTAGGATTATTATACTTACATCTTCAACGAAAACATCCATTAAAAAATGGGGTGTGTGAAATACCTGCAAAATACTACTAGTATTTTAGCTAGTGTTTTACTAAAGATACTGATGCAAATCAAACGTAGAGTAGGTACATAGGAAAAGAAGTAGAGAAAATATGAAATTCGTGTAAAAAATGAATATTTTTCACAAAAAGGATTACATTATGCGAATGCATAGTGTTAGATGTTCGCTTATCTTGACATTTGCAATTGAAATTATCAAGTACATTGACTGAATATTCGTGACGTGTGATGCTTATGTTGTTCATTTTTTGATCTTGGAGAAGTGTTACGTAGGGTCCTTTTAAAAGATAAAACTGACAGAAATTCTCTTAGGATTAAGGAAAGGGAGAGGTTATTCGGAGGGGACTTCGTTATGACTTTAATTGGTGGTAATGGTGTCTTTTGCGCAGTGGGTCAATTATATCCTCAATGTTCCTTTTTCATAATTGATTAGAGATTTTTAATATTTTTGGGAAGAAAAAAATACAGGCATAAAGGGAGGATCAAGGTACCTTTCGTGATACAGTTTTATATTCCCTCAAAAGTGAGATTGGTAAGATTTCCTTTTGTTGCAGTGAGAAGCCGGTTGTTACTGCGATAAGAAATGCAATGATACATCTCCTTTGTAGTCCTCTGGTTAGGAGGGAAATAGGCGTGAATGTACCGTGGTATTCAAAATACCGTGGAATGTTTGCTTGCGCAGTATTATTTTCTGCGTATCCTTTTCGCTGCTATCTTTTTGGAAAACTATGCTCGTTCTACTCAGGGTTTTTGTCGGCCACCTCTAAAAGCTGATGGGCCTTTTTTCATGCGCCTTCAATCTTCTTCTGCGAGAATTTTCTACTTTTTGGATCTTTGGGATCCGTTTCTGGTGGAAGAGTTTGCCGACGAGTGGTCAGCTACCGTGCGAAGAGTTGAGAATCAATCTCCAAGGAGAGGTCGTTCAAGAGTCCTTACTCGTCGGTTTTAGTCAATGGTAGTGATGGCAGCCTTGAGAATATTTAAGTGGAGGGTGACAAACTGCGACTTCATTGGCGACTTGAGGAGAAAAGGTTAGCCATTTATTTAGCCGCGCATCAAGTTAACCGACACGGACCAGATCCTACCATGCCCTTTTATAAATTATCAGCTGGCATTGAAGCCATATGTTTAAGAATAGGTTCTCGATATCTTGCATTCGATAAACCGTACCAGACATGAACTGGTTTAAAATACGAAAGCGTATATGTTAAATAGAGTATCGTAGACATTTCGAAAACTATATAAGCACACTACTAGACTTTTCACAACTGTGTCTTACTGTGGCCATGTGTATTATTTATCTCATTTTATTTTTTTTCCATCGAAACCTCTGTTCAACGATAATTTGTGATGAAGAAGATTGTTTATAACTCCATTACGAAGTTGTTGAAAAGCTATAGGTAAGATTTTTAAAAAATACTCGTTGCTCCTCTACGCGCATTGAAATGTGCATGTTGTTTTCCATTAGTAAATCAAATTTTGAAAGTAAATACATTCATATTTAGTTTTAAAGGACATTATTTCATGAACTTGTAGAGTCAGACTTCTGTGGATCATGAGATTTCAGAGTGATCGATTAATGAAGAAGATAAAAATGGTTGCCTCCGCAAGGTAGAGTCTTTTGAGGATAATGAAGAGCGCCAGGATGTTAAGGAATCAATGTATTTCGTTATTGTGTGCCGTGTTTTCTATTGGAGTATCATTTATTAAATTCCGGAAGCTATTTCAATTTCCAACCTTAAATGAAAAAATCAAGCATATAAGTAGTATTAGAAAATAAATCGTATCAAAGAAATATTACTTAACTTTGAGAGTAAAAAAGTGCAGCTTGCAACTTTCTGCCAGTAAGCATCCTTTATATTCACTCCCGTTTAAGGTCTTCTTCGCGATATATCTTCTTTTTCGAAGGCTTTTCCTGGATTTTTTCTTATTCTAATATTTGATGAATTTCGAATTAAGCATCGTGATGCAAATTTTCTTCTCGAACGATAAGACATTGAAGGAACTTATTCTTTCCTTAGGATCGAACTTCGGATTCCCACTCAAAACTGGTGCAGTTTTATTTTTAACTTCAAGATCCAACTAGCCTCATCTGTAGCGGAGTTTCAGTGAGTCTCTCTCTCTCTGTGTCTACAAAGCACCGCCTCAGATTACGTTTCGTCGGCCGATCACTTAACCTCCTCGAGCACGGAGGAAACCACCGCGAGCCGTCTTGAGATTATTTTTTCATCCATTCTTAAGGGTCTTTTGAAGATTTTTTTCATAACGTCTTCTCTTAAGCTTGCGGTAGTGATTTCTCAAGCTCTTTAACCCCTTGTTCTTCTCCTCCCTTCCCGATTTCGGCCTCGTGGTCGAGATCTCCGTCTTCCCGGCCCTCCACCCCCTCGAATCGCCATTATTCTCGAGCGCTCGCGGGGAAGATCGCCCCCGCCCCCTGGACCGCCTCTCCTGCCGGGCCTCCGTGGTTGCCCTGAGAAAACCCCCGAGTCGGCCACGTCTGCGGTGCGCTACTCCGGGGGAGGGCTCTCAAGGGGAGGAAACCACAGCCTGGGCTAATTTCCCGAGATAATTGGAGAATCCTTAATGAGAAGGAAAGGCAATTTTTGATAGTGGCGACACGGAGAGGGGGGCGTCTTGCGTGAGTTGTCTCAAAGATTTTACCCATCGGATTTAACTCTCGTGTGAGCTCGGGTTTCTGTTTCCACTTCACTCTCTCCTTGACTCTTCCCTGACTGTAAAACTTATTTTCCTCTCCCCGAATTCCTCTCATGCTTGCTTCTCTCCTTTTCGTATCTTTCCTTTCTCGCCTGGATAAGGTCCTAGCCTTGGGTTACCAATGGATGCGTGAATGGAGAACACCTTCGAAGTAGGCAAGCTTAAACACAATAGATGAAGCTCATCAGGAAATCATGCCTTACGACGTACCCATTACAGCACAAATACTCGTGATTAATGTTTTCAAAGCATGTTTTGTATTATCTGCCCGACGTATTGGTGAAAAGTCATTCGTCTATAATTGCATATCTGAGGCTTCCTTCAGCGAATTTTGAAGCCGCCCGATGAGTTTGTCACCTCTTCGGTTGTTTTTCATTCTAATTTCGTGTAAAAATTAAATCCTTAAATTATTCCCCTGTAGTTAAAAATGTTAATCTATCCTGATATCTTCCCACGCCCCCAGTGCCCGCATGGTTCCAGGCTTTGCTCGTTGGATCAGTTTCTCGTCTAGAATTAAATGCGTCAGAGGGGATAATTTTGAATGGTACTGTGATTAGATTCCAAATATTTGTTTAAGTTTTCAGTTTAGAAAGAGTGTGATAGTGTGTCCACCTATATAATTGCGTTAAATTTAGCGTGAGAATTGGTGCTGGTCTGTGCCCTCGCCGTAATATATTTCTCTCTATTTCGTCCTTATGGTGTCAGGCGGGGATCGGGTTGGCGTGGTGGCTAGAGTACTGGCCGCCCATCCCGAAGGCCCGAGCTCCATTCTCGGCAGAGTTTTCAATGACAAACCGACCCCACTTGAGTGCCTGGTGGAGGGCATTTCAGGTTCAGTACTCCGTCCGTCGGATGGGACGATAAGCCGTGGTCCCCTTGGCCGTGGCGCCTGTCGTTAAGAGTAGGATAGCCTTCCTCCATTACCTGAAATGTTTCTACCATTACCCAATTACCCACGTATCCTATGTGGCGCAAATGACCTCAGCTGTCGTTCGCCTCCTCTTAATAACTAACTGATGGTGTCAGGCTCTTTATTATTTGCATTATCTTGGTAGGTATGTGGATTGGTTATCTAATTCATAATGTTCCTTCTCTCCGTTTTAGGTAAAATAAAATATTCGGAACGTGTGTACGACGCGTGCATGGAGGCGTTCGACTGCCTGCCCCTTGCTGCCCTCATGAACCAGCAGTTCCTCTGCGTTCACGGAGGCCTCTCACCGGAGATCCACACGCTGGACGATATAAAAAAGGTCAGTGAAACGTTATTTGGTCTCCTCTTTTCAGCATCTCAGGGTACACCTCCAGTCCTCGTTACTATTTGTCGGACCTCTCTTTCTAGAAGTTACGACTAGCTCTCGAAGTTTCCCGAAGCTCTTTTGCACAATCTTCTTCCTTGTTTGAGATATCGTTATTATCATGATACATATTTTTTCCGAAGACCGTTTTACACGATCATTGAAACTGCGCAAGTTGATGTTGCTTCCGTTTGAGCAGTCGTCTGCGAAAGTACCTACGTGACGAATAAAATTGCCAGGGCGGTTGCTGGACAGCTTTACACGGTGCAATCGTCGGTGCATTATGTCAGCGAAAATATACCATTCAGTAGCGGTAATACCGTCAATATATCGCATAACGTCAAGATCCGTTAAGTAGCAATTAATTGGACGCGAACGATGCAATAAATTACCACCACTTTAAAATACATTTTAAGCCATTAGTCTAAACATAATAGTGGAGACCCTAGTCCCGTATACTTAGCCTAAAATTTGCACAACGAACAACCGGATGTGGGCCAAGGTAACGAGTTCTTCCTTTACGAACGAAATTTAAGCTTCCACATGATTAATCGCCCAGCTCATCGTTATTGCACTTTATTCACTACCTAAGGAGTTAAGTGCAAATGAAAACACCCAACTCAATCGCCATAAACATGTTTAATTGCTAGAATTCCCCTGACAGTTCGTTGCCGCTAATTCTGCACCATCTAGTGAGAGAAATAAACTTTAAACTTGCGCGAACACATGTATCAGATTAGAAATGTTTCTAATTTGCTCGCAGTCGTTCACGCAGTGGCGCTGTCTCTCCTCGCAATTCGTCGCTTTACACGGTGCAATATTTCTTGCGCAAGTGTTCTCGCAGCAGCCTGCGCAGTATCAATGACCGTGTAAAACGGCCTTAAGCCGTTAAGGAGTAGAGAAACGTGGCCGTGACTGACATCCTGATTTCGCTTCATCCAATGTTTCTTTGCTTTTTCACGTTGGATTTTCGTATGGCGTACATGATATTGCGAGTGCACCAAGAAATTTGTTGAAAAATGTGTGAAAATTCTGGTCACCGCTCGGAAGGGCTCCGTCACCTCAGCTCCTTTGGGGGAGGAAGTCTTTCCCTGAACCGTATCTAAACATTCATGCGTCAAGAAATCAGGTCCAGCTTCTTCTTTCGCTAAAATTGAGAAACGTTTGCTAATCAGAATATATGTGCTCCCGTCTGTTGGTTTTGGAATTTTAATAGGTATATCGATTAAACTGCTAAATCAGACCTGGCTTTTAGCTAGCAGGTGTTTCGTGCCTATTGCATTACCTCATTTCGAAATCTATTTCCCGTATCCATTCACTCGTGATTTTAATCCTCTGGGACACCGATTAATCAAATATTGGATCCGGGCGGAGAAAAATATTGAATAAACTTAGTAAGCCCGACTCCACTGCGTGTGGTATATATAATGCTGGTGGTACCTCAAAGAATTCATTGCACTACGGAGGGTCATATCTCTTCCCCTTTCGTCCGCTCTGCCTAGCTAATTTACTTCTGGTGATGCCCAAAAGCCTCATATACCGGGATTTATGTTTCCACAGTTTTTACGGCGTCGTGCATGGAGTATCATATATCCTTTTTCAGTATCCTTTTAACCGTCTTTTAGCGTTTTTTTAATAAATATACGCCTGCCTATCTATTCCTTTAATTCACCCCAATGGCCCTTGTGCGCGTCGATGGATGATTTAATGCATGCAGACAATCGTATTTCTCCCACGGTTATATATTCATGGAAATAGCTAGCAGACTTTTACTCAATAGATTCCGCTTCTGGACCCCACAGGGATCTCGAATATAATTTATTGCTTTGTCATGGAAATTCATGAATATCCTCGCTTCCATGAATGTGCTCTTCAGTGGCTTACGCTCAAATGGAGTTATTGCTACTTTAACACATTTGGTCGTCGTGCAACTCGTGTTTTTTTATTTTGTTATTTTTTCTGGGTAAATCAAAATTTCCACTTCTCGTTGTACGCAATACTGTGGCACTGCTCACTAAAACTCTTGTTAGTACTTTCCATAATTACCTCTGTGACTTATTAATTAACTTTAGACCCTTCGTCAATTGTTATATGTTGCGAGTTCATGTATATTTAGCGTGAAAGAGCACATTCTATGTTAATACTTCTCAAAAGTAACGTTTCTTTGAACACGTGAACTTTCATCTGCGTAATAGCGAAATTCGATGTGAATGAGATTTACCCATCTAGACAATCCAACAAAATGGATAAAACTCTAGGAAGTATCAACATTAGAATATTGGCAAATTGATAAATGATGTGATTTGGTGTGGCCACCATTTTCACTGTGCCCTTGTCAATTATTTCAAATTGTATTATTACTCTTTTAATTCTGAATTTAATTCACGCTCAATAGTTTTTTCAGTCGGTTAAATAAATCGTGAATGCATTTGCGCGTACGTGTTAGCGTGTGGCCTCAAAAGGTGATTAAACTCTTATCATCATTGCTATTAGTGAGGTTCTTGTGGTCAGGGTAGGTTTTGAATGGCTTCACCCTTCTCTCTTTCGACGCTTTTGCCATGTTTTCCTGTTTCATGTTTCATCTCCTCTGATGCAGTTAAGCTGGGGAAAATCGCATAAATATTACATTTTGTGATGTTTGTTGCGCCCAAATTTCAGCGCATAACCACTACTGTTTGGCGAACGTTTGGTTCATCGAAATATCGTCTCTCTTATCTTGATCAAGTGCCAAATGCACTCGCGGTTTGGTGATCCGGATACCGCGCGGGTGGGCAGTGGCGGAATCGTCGAAAAACTGGGGCAAGAGAAAAACGTGGCAACGATGCAACGGGGCGAGGAGGCTCTTGCCCTCCAGCACCCAGGGCGCCGCTGGAGTGGAACACTTGAAAATCACCGCAATGCCAAAGCAGGGAGAAATCCTGCGACTACTCCCTCTCGGCGACGGCGACCCTGTGTATATAAATATATATATTTTTCTGGATTTGAAGCGAGCGCATGATGGAGGCCGGGCCGGGAAACGGCGGCGTAGCATTGCATAAGTCTCCTTCGTGCCGTCCGTAAACATTGCGGCCGCGGAGAGGTCCTCTGGTGACCTGGTTTTCCCTTGTGGCACGATCCGCGCGGGTCCTATCGATTGCCGTGGACATTGTTTAAACTGGAGGCGAGGGAGAGAGAGTCCTTGATTGCGCGGGAGGGATGTGCGGGATGCATCGGTAGGAAACGGGAGATGGACTCGACCCGCTCACACGTCTCGCCGGGGGATGTGCATAACGGGGTCACTTTAAGCTGTTCCTCGAGTGGCATGCATGCAGCATTATCCGTGTCGTCGTAGTCGGCTATCGTGTCTCTAGGATTGGTCTCAAAGCGCTTCACGTTCAACCCCATTCTCTCTTATTCCCCTGGCTAATCGCCTAACTTTTATAGCTCGTTAATTGTACTACGCTTTCCCCAATCTTCTCCTCGTTCATGTGCTTTGTTGAACCCGTCCGGGTGCTGCGTGTATGGTTCAGTTCGCAAAATAATCGTCGTTATCTTCTTTAGCATATTCGTGCATAGAATTTTTGTTGGCAGGAGAGGAAAGGAAATTGTTTGGGGAAATTGGGAAATGCAGAATGTGTCTATGGACTGGGTAATAAGGAGTGAAAGTATTTTGAAATACGTGATTGAGAGAAGAATGTTGGGGAAGAAGGAAGAAAAAGAACTAGTAGTTTGGATAGAATAATGGGAGGTAGCAGGTATGAGGGGCCGAATATGGGCATCGTGCGAAATGTAGGGTTAGTAGAAAGAATTAAATGTTATATATTCCTGGAGGGATTCAAATTCCTAACCCCCAACAGTGAGCCTTCCCCACGACCCGATTAACACAATCCCTCGGTCACTAATTGGTTTCATCCAAAACTACGCAATCCCTCCCCTAATCTACCCATCCCCCTCTAACCCTCCTCCCCCCCTTTTGGGTATATATACTAACGACACTGAAATCTTAACCAGTATCTGAAGATGACTTCTGTGCATTGAAACTAGTTGTACCGAATAAATTTTAAGTGGAAATACACGTAGTTGGTGTGCCTTAATTTGACCATAATTTCCACATTGTTACGCCGCTAAACTTTGAGTACAGTTAAATATCCATTTAGACCTAACTTCTACGGTAGAAAAGTGTTTATTATTATTAATTTCTACTTTTATCTCTTCGCCACACAATGCAGCATATTCCCATCGCCTCCGATATATTTTGTCCTTGTCAAGGCCACTATGTTCGTTTTTCAACTAAAGTATGCTACTAGTAGTAGTTGTATGTGGCTTTACAATTTTCGTTCTGATAAAGCATTTTTCTTGTTTCTTTCCCTTTCTTTGTCAATTGTAGATGTGTTTATTCATCGTCCTACTACGTAAAGTGAAGTTTTTATCTGGTCTTCCACATTTGAAAACAATCAAATATATTCCTTCCATATCATCTGTTTTAGGAATTCTCACGGATCATTTCTCAGTTTTTTTTGGAATACGAGCTGATTAGCCTCACTGAGATAATATTCATTTTTATGGTAACAAAATTTAATACGTTTTTTTAATCCACTTGTAATTTTTATTCGTGAAACCTTAGAATCAAAATGAGGTTTGGTGAAAGTTGACGCTACTAGGTTGAATGGAATCATTTAGGTCAATCGGCCACCAGTGCCTTACTCGATAATCGTACCCTTCGACCATTCGTCGTGCAGGAATTATATTAACGTGGAAAAGGAAGAAGAGGAAGAAAAGAGAAGACTTTTAGGGGTAGCTTGAAAGGTAGTAGGACTTAAGCTGAATTAAGAAGGGAATAGTGCAGTAATGAGAACGTTTTGATGTTTTCCTCTCGCGTTGATAGGCGTGCCCCTTGACGACCGTTTTTCCAGAGTTCCAGTGGGCTTCTTCAATCATTATGAAGTCCACTGGAATGCTGGATAAACTGTCGTAAAGAGAGACCAACCAACGCCAAGCCGAAAAACAAACAATGGAACGTCTCCGTGAAAGCCTTCACTCCATGAAAACCTACCCTCATCGGTAGAACCAGTGGCGTACCCACGGGGGTAGGGGAAAAGGGACCCTGACCCCCCCCCCCCCCCCACCCCTCTTAGCTCTGACAATACCCAAATTAATATTTAATTGACAAGTCACAGGCACATGGTAGCAGCAATCGGAAAAATAGGAAAAACCTGTTACATCATTTTACTCGAGTATGACTGGACTAAAGATAAAGGCTCTTTTACCTGTTCTGGGACACATAACTAACTTACAGTAGGTATGTGCCTAAAAAATTATGATTATTTTTGTTTATAAATCTGATGTGGCTACTTATAGGATGCAATGCGATGGGTAATATGGCCTACTATAACATTCGAAATATACTAATTGATTAAAATAACATTTTGGTTACACTGTGCAAATGATCGGGCAGTTGGCGTGCCACCCCCATTGAAAATTTCTGGGTGCGCCGCTGGGTAGAACACCCGTAATAATAATACTGAGCACTAGCTTTGCTGTTTGAGAGGAGGAGGAAATTATCACTGTTCCGCACCGTACGAGGCGTTTTCTGCCACATTGACCGGTTTCCTCATAGTTATGTCCCACCGGTTCATCTCCTTTTTTTTACCATTTCCCTTCCCTCGCGGATCCATCCCCCCTCTCTCGCACTTCATATTTTCGCTAATGGGTTTGACTGCGCACCACCGTAGTCGCAGCATTGCCAAGTCCGCGGGCGACGGTTACGGGAGTGGGGGTTCGTCGTGGAGGTTAAAAGGCTGAAGAAAGGAGGACGGATTGATTTGGGAGTGGCGGCGGGGGATTGCTTGGGGCTGTTGGGACATGAAAGGCTGAATTATGAATCGGGACCTGGTCTCTCCTCCTCCGCTTTCCCTTTCTCTTCGCTCCTTTTGTCGCCGGCCCGGTCCCACGACCATCTGGGTGTATCGCGTCCGCGTTGATATCGATTTTTTTTACCGTTTGGCGATCCGCGGTCCCGGCCCGGCAACGGTACCCGTCAAATCCTTGGGATTAATTGATTTTCATAACATTCAATTCTACTGAACTCGATCTGGTCTCTACAATATTAGTAATCATAATAAACTCTTTCTAAATAAGGTGATATTGAGAACAGAGGCGAATCCATGGGGGGTGGGGGGCAAAGGGGCCCTGCAAAGGGGGGAAATTAATCTTTAATTGACAAGAAACAGTCACATTATAGTAGTAATTGGAAAAATAGGAAAAACTCGTTACATCATTTACCCGAGTATGATTAGACCAAAGGTGGCCACATTTGTTGAATACTTCTTGCATAAAAGAAAATATGGCCGAATAGAGCATTCAAAATACACAGATTAACATAAAAATTTGGTGACCTTTTGCAAAAGATCGGGCAGATGGCGGGACCCCCCCAATAAATAATTTCTGGGTGCGCCACTGATTGAGACTTAGTAGTCGCTTCTTCCCTTGTCTATAATAATTACAATATTTTAGGAATAAGAATAACGACATAAAATACATGATTTAAATATACATTAAAAAAGGAAAGAATTATTCTTACAATATTTAAAAAATTTGAAGTACGAAAAATACGAGACTAACTATAAATGGGATAATGGAAAATAAAGAAAGAGTATACTGATATGCTACGCTACAGTAAAATGTGTATGAAAAGATGTATACAGGTGTGGGGAAAAAGTGATGATAAAAGAATAATATTCTGAAATATAAAAACCAACAACAGGAAAACACCCTCACAGTAGTGAGATAAACTTACTAAGTGATAAAATGTGCGACAATTAATATTAAAAACAGATAAACAGTACATTCTATCCGCAATGAATAATGCAAAAAAGTGGAAGGTAGCTTAAGTATTGCCTTTGACTTCACCCTCTTCCAGTTCATTTTCCTCATTTTATTATTTAATTTATCTCATTAGGCATCTACCTTCCACTTGGTCTCCATGTCTTCCGTAACCTTACTTTTGTTCAAAATGCCGCTATTCTCCCACTAAGTGAACTTTTTCTCTACATTGGTTGCCTTAAGAATCACGTCAACCCGTATTACGTTTTCTATTAATTTTTTTCTCGTCTTTGATTTTTCATTTCTTGTCCTCTTTTTTAAGTTTAAGTTTTTATTTACTCCCAAATTAAGTACAAGAAGAAATAGAATGAATCGAAAAGGGAACTCAAGATAGCCTCGATGTAATACCTGTTATGGGGTTACCATGAATTAAATAATACATGCATTGGGACACAGCAAAAAAAAATAAACCAGCAAATTGATCACATACTATTGAAAAAAGTATGTCTTCTCTGTTACATTTCATTTTTTTAATTGCATCTACCTCCATGCCCAACTATGCTTTCCATTCGTATCCTTACTCTGAAATATCTAAAGCTTCCAGTTTCGATGGGTTAAATCCGATGGAGTTCATTGTAATGTAACGCTGCTCTTGATCGTCGATGTAAATTGACGCATGCTAAAATTTTGAGTTGCTAAAAAAAACTAATTTTGCTGGAATTAGAATGGGTTCGGGTCGGTGTAGTGATTAAGCCTGTTTCACACGGTAGCTCAAGGTCGAGGATACTCGCTATCATGATAGCTTTCCAGTATCGTGCGAGATAGAACCAGAATGCTGGCTAACTCGCATGATCGCTACCACACTTGCATATCTATGTACTTGATTTCATAGTTGATGCGGTACTAGTTTGCTACCAGCTTCTCGTTGGACCCAGTAGCCGTCGACCATTCACGTCACGTTTCAATCGCTGTGCGATCTTCTCTTTTTTAAATTAGTATGAAATACCGCAAGCAAAATTTCAATCACTGTGTGAAACCTCCAAGCACGGTTTCACTCATGCTGGATTCCGTCCTCGGTATCAAGTAGCTGTTAGCACACTAGGCCTTATGCTGGGATCAAGTGTCGTGTGAAACTGGATTTAGAATCCTGACCTCTGGCAGTGGAAGGTTATTTAATTGGTAAGCCGACCCCTGCTTGAGTGCCCCGAAGAGAGCATTAGAGTTTAGTACTCCAACCGTCGCGTCGGACGAGACATTAAACCGTTGACCACGTAGCGTCTTCCGTTGAGAGAAGGCGGATGCCAACGCCATTCTCTTTCATCGAAAACAAATTTTCGAAATCATGCAACACTAAGGGCTATGATATTTTGAATCTTAAAAAAGCAGTTACTTTTTCAATGCGACCTTTAAGTCTCTTGTATCAATTTTTCTCTCTCTCTCTACAAACTTATCTTTTGCTTTGCTCGTTTGCTCCATCTCCGCAGTGTTCCTGCCTAATATAGGGAAGTCGAAGAGTTAATGAACAATAGGTATATTAAAAAAACTAGTCTATTCTACTATTGAGAGGATATATTATTTTTTCAAAAATGTCTGTTCAAAATTTCTTGTGCCTCATTTTTAGTGCTGGCTGATTGAATGTGACAGTGAGCCGCGTAGCTTTTCTCTCGGCCGAGGAATTTTTGTTGATTTTTAAGCGTGGCGCGGGTCCTAATTAATTTCCGATGAATTCACCTGATTTTTTTTGGGAGAGCCACGCGAAACCTTACCTTTGCATGAGCTCGAACCAAACTTCATTATCTTGCTCGCTTGTGAATATTCTATCCTTCGATTTTTATTGGGATTTTGAATTAATCTCTCCCCACACACGGTTCATCGCGTTTTCAGTTTTATTTCTATATGTATTTGATTAATTAGATATTAATGGGCAATTAATCATGCAGGACACACCCACGAATACCATGCGTGTCTTGAAATCCGATACCAATTTAATAGATACTCATGCATGCGAGTAACACATTGATTTGAACATTCAGGAAATAAAAAATACTATCGACCTACTCTGAATATTACCTCTATAATTATTACCGATTTACGCGATGTCTAACGTTCTAATCTCGAATCGTACGTGGAAAAAATGGCATTTTAAACCTGTCCGTACTGCAATCTATCTCCTTAATTTTATTAGAATTATCGAGCCTACCATAGTAAGTTGGAGCCAGCAATATATGATTAACGTCATTAATGAAATGTCCCTCCTTAAATTTTCCCAGAAGATTAAGTCTATAATTCTGCCTACGTTGTGACAGCTATTCCCATCCCAATTCGGCTTACATACCAGACACACTGCTTTCCCTATCGTAACACCCTTTTACATATCTCGCTGCTCTTCGTTGTACTCGATCATATTCGTAAATTAAGCCTGCTTCATAACGGTCCCGTATACTCGCAGCATATTCTAAATGTGGCCTAGCAATTGAAAAATAGCAACGTTCCTTCACCCTATCTTCACTTTTCCCATATTCTTTTAATAAACCCCAACTTTCTATTTGCTTGGCTGCATATTTCCCTGATATGTTTCCCCCATGATAGATCCTGAGTAAGTGTTATCCCTAAATACCTAAAGACTGATTCCACGTTTACTAATTCCGTACTTTGAATCATACTCTTGAATCGCGTTGTGGTGCACAACCTATTATGATATTGTCATCGTGTGGTGGAAATTCGAATCCATTATCGTTCCGTTTTGCATTTCAGATGGGCTGAATCTAATAGTGATGATGCAAATGTAGCTTAATTCCGCGAAGTGGAAATTCCACGTTGGAGTCTCTTTCCTGTGCATTCATCTCGATGATTCCCATAGTATGATACCGACAATTCAAATATTTTCTACTTTTTCCTTGTTATTCTTCCGTGAGTGTGTTCCAATGCGAAGTAATCTTATGGCATATGGAATGAACTCTGGAACTGGGACCAATTGAATATCTCCACATTGGAATATACCGACTGAGCACTTGACGATAATTCGGGTTCGGAACGTCAAATGAAAAATGACGTTCTTTCCCAACCGCCGGATATTTGACGATAATTTTGGAGTTATCCTCAATAATTTGCGTATATGAGCCAGAAAATTATTATCATACTGTAAAGGACGTTTTTCACTGTCATTGAAATTGTGCAAGTTGATGTCGCTTGGGTTTGAGAAGTCATCGGCGAAAGCCCGTGACGCAGTAAATATCGAGGACTTTTGTATGACAGCTTCACACGGTGCAGTCGTCGACGCAAAATTTCTGTGACAGTACGTGGTGTATATTTCGGTACGTGGTGGAAATTTTCGTTTTTCTTAAACAATATTTATTTTTTCAATTTTTTCCCCTTCAAAGTAATTCCCCTCAGATATAATACACTTATACCAGCGGTTTTTTCCAATCTTAGAAGCACTTCTGGAACTCACGTTTTGGTATGGAGTTCAGCTCCTTCAGCTATTCTGTTTTTATCTCATCCTTTGTGGCAAAACGTCGTCCTTTCATGATTCTCTTAAGCCTCGGGAATAGAAAGAAGTCACAGGGGGCCTTGTCCGGCGTATACGGTGGCTGAATGAAAATAAGGCTTTGTTTTTTTACCAAGAAATCACGAACAGGAAGTGAGGTGTGTGCGGGAGCATTATCGTGGTGCAATTTCGACGAGGTTTTTTGCCACAATTCTGGGCGTTTTCGTTGGATTGCTTCACACAAACGGCGCTTAACTTTCAGGTAACATTATTAATGACCGTAAGACCATATGTCAGGAACTCATGATGCTCTACGCCATTGAAATCGAAGAAAACAGTGAGCAGTTATTCCCGATATTTTTTTGTCACACCACTTATACCATCAAGTAGCCGTAGTACGTTCAATGTTTCGTATAACGTCAAGATCTGTTAAGTAGCAGTTAATTGGACGTAAACAATATCTCCAACACCTTAAAATATTTTAAACCATATTCTCAACAAAATAGTGGACATCCTGTTTCCTGTTTACTTAGCCCACATTTTGCACAGTGAACTCATGGCTGTGGGCCAAGTTGACGGGTTAGAAGCCTCTTCCTTTGCTAAGGAGATTTAAATTTCCACGTGATTAATCGCCCAGCTCATGATTATTGCACTTAAAGCACCACAGAAAGATTTAAGTGCCAACAAAAACACCCATCTCAATCGTCAACAATCTATTTTAATCGCTGTAATCCTGGTGGCAGTTCGATGCCGCTATATATGCGCTATATGGTGAGAAAAAATGTGAAAATTCCGCGATTGCATGCATTAAATTAGAACATGTTCTAATTTTCTCGCAGTCTCTCCTCTCAAGTCTTCGCTTTACTCGGTGCAATATTTCTTGCGCAAATATTCTCGCAGAAGCCTGTGCAGCTTCAGTGACCGTGTAAAACGACCGAAAGAAATCTCGTTTGCTGTCATCTTTTTTCTAAATTTGTTTTTTTGTTATGGGCATATGATGCCATTTAGTGTAATTACGTGTATACTCATGTAATTACTCTTATCGCTATAATGTGAGTACCGTCAACATATTTTACTGTGGAAGAATGTTTCCGCGGAAATCCTTTTAAACTATTAAATTTAATTTTATCGTTAATTACTGCCCTAAATTATACGCATATATTTATGGCTGTGAATGAAATTTCTATACTGTCTCTAAAGCTGAGATTTTTATTTATTTCATCATGCTTTCAACTTAGTTAGGTTTAGGGTGCGTCGACGGCCATGGTCATTCGCAGCTTTCAACTTAGTTTGTGGATGCTTGCTACTCGGATGAATGAGAATTATTAGAGAAAATACTGTCGTTGTGGAAGTTCGTCAAATGCTCTTGGAGTCATCGGGCACTCTCGAATTTTTGCCCTTCTCCTTGACGAATATCATTGTGCAAGAACTTTTGAAGCCTTTGAGTTGGAGAGCTCCTTTAAGTGGGATGTACTCAGCTTCCGTGTTAACTTTGCAGGATTGCGGTGGAGAAGCAATTTTTTGGCGTAGTAGAAGGCAAGATCTTCATCGTGTACTTACAGAAAAATATTGTGCTCTAGCGTTTGTAATATTTTATTAATCTTACGCTAAACAAACCTTTTTCAATGGTAAATTTTTATATTAACGCTGGTATGGTTAATACCTGTTAATTATCGCGACGTCATTCGTATTGTATTGTTAAGCATGCTTGATCCCGTGAAGCATGATAACTACTTCTGAGAAAAAAAATTCTTTGACTGTAAAACACATTGAACAATATTTTAAGTTTTCAGTATTATAGAATTCTCTGAAAGAAATCAATTCACGTCAGTAAATAACTGATATAAATGTAGCTTTTTGCTGTTTTTGTTATTCGCCGTTGTGTCCTCATGAATAAACACCTAGACTGAGATATTTCTCAAGCCTGGTGGAGGAATTTTTCATTAAGCTGTTCAGGTCACAATATGTTTTTAAAAACATTCCAGTTATTTCAGTCCCTCGAGTAGCGTCTGCCCCTTTTTTTATTAGGTTTCCTCTCCTCAGTTTTCCGTTTCTCTTCCCTGTGAAAAATATTCGCTTCCTCCGTACTCATCCTTCCATTCACTCTTTTTTGAACCTGGATCATCCTTTATTTCTCTCCCTCTGTGTAGCATCATATTTTTCCTCCGTATCTGCCATTTCAGGAGGTTAATTCAAATACAGTTTTTCGAACCTTTGGGCATTTCATACCATGATTCCGGGTATCAATCGTATTTTTTCTCTGCACTTTGTCAATTAGTTCCCATCGGCATGTGCTATTTAATGAAATTGGATACTGCTGAGCATTCCATTAAAAAACCCGTTTTCGTTGGATATCAAAATGGAAAAAAAACGTTAAATATAATTATTCGGTAGCCTGCCTGATCTTTTTAAAATAGTAAGGAGATATTTTCCTGACAAGTCTATCGAGGTAAAACTCTTATTACTGCGTTTTAAATATTAAGTATGTAAAATAAGTATACCTACACATAAGGTTTTATATGAATGTATTGCTTCGATTATTTTTTTTTGCTTTTATGGTGATTGTTCCATTAAATCATCATATTGTGTACATTGTTTCAATTTTTTGTAATCACGCTGCGTATATTATATCACATTAACGAAAACATGGCAGTTATTAGGCCTCTCCGAACCGACCGTTGCCTAATTAATCACTCTTAAGTGAACTGTAGCAAGGAAAAGACGTGTTGACCCCTGCCAATCGTCATGTCCAAGAGAAGATTCGTACCCACGTTCCAGTAGTGGTTATTGACGGGTCTCAATGCAACCATATGAATGGAGAGGATAGTTTTAACTGGCTGCACGTTTAAACGAAACGATAACTCTAAAGAAAATTAACAGCTTGGTTAGAAATGTGGAATTAAGAAAATGAAAATAATTTTTCTTCTGAAAAGTAATGTTTAATTGGAATCGTGTGTTATTAATTATACAGTCGTGATACTGAAACTTATTTTGCCTAATAATTTTGTAATATTCATGCTAAAAAAATATTTTAGCGTAAAGGTCTAGTATATTCTTTGTAGAGTATTAAATTTAGGTGCTGGTAATTGTGTTAGCTCTAGATAAACGTACCAAATGTTTGTTTCATGCACAAATCCGCACTTCCCTAATTTATTCGTCGTAGGTTCTTCTGTTTTCTGTACGATGCGCAAGTTAGCAACCTAATTTTCTTCCTCGTTGCCTTACAAATAATTTCTTGTCCATACCATTGACTTTGCTTTGCACTTGATGCTTGTAGAGCGGGAGTCAGATGATATTCAATGGTAAAACATAAATTTCTCGCGGATCCTATTTGCGTTAAAAGTTTCCATCACCATGGTTATGATGTTTACATTTTCTGACCATCAGTCGCAGAATTCCCGTATTTCATCGGTTGAAAAATGAGTGCCCCCGTCAAGTGTTGGTCCGGAACACTGTGAAAGAGGCAATAAATCTGCGCCTCTCCCTTCGGGCTGTTTTTGTCGCTTTTTTCCCTCTCTCCTTTTCTCTCCCTCTCTCTGAGGATTTTTTTCTTTTCCATCGACCTCCTCTGGCTTATTCCACGCAATCGAAATATTTTCGCCTCTGTATTGAGGAAATTGGGCTCTACCTAACAAACGAATCTTTTGAAGGTTTATCTTGGGAAATCATGAAAGGCGCAAGTTGTATCTTCTCTTTAGGCCTCATCTCTGGAAATAGGGCTTTCAGTGTGGTAGTGAAATGTCGTCCTCGAAATATTTAATTCATGAACCGTGCGAATGAAATAACACAGAATTCAGTTGAGAAATCTTGCAAGTGTACATAAAGGATCTCCTGGCCTTGAGATAAGGATGGCAGACCTATGCCCGAAAGTTAAGTGCCAGAGGTTAATGGACGAATACGATTTATTGGAGTTTAACGCTGATGATGATTATGCAATTCTCACCCATGTAACGTAACCTGACTTATATTTTCGATGTGAGGAATTGTCTTTCCCTCTCACTCCGTGCTGTCATAATCTGGTAGCACTGTTCTTCTTGTTGCATGACCGAAAATCACTATCATGGTCTTAATAAGAGTGGCTTTCATAGTGCCTGGTCCGATGTTTGGTAGCGGACGATGCTCCACGAAATGCACTGTTGACTGGTTTCCAAAAATTCCTTACCGTACGCCTTGAAAACCTCCCTTTAAAAAACTATTCCCCGTATCGCCCTCAGCGTCGAAGAGACTGAAATGTCAAATTGAACAATTATAATTGAGAACATTTGATTGGTGAAAAAATATTCGGATATGAAGTATTCTTCTGTAAACGTTGACATATAGAGGGCAAGTCTTTCTTCGACTGTTTGAAATAGGAAAGAATGATGATTTTCTTTTTATGACTTAAAAAATTTTAGTAAATTCTAAGCTTCGGATAGACCCACGACCAACCCCGAGCGGAAGGATGAACAGCAGCCCGGCGCTAGTGACTACTCTTTAGTTATCATTATCGTTCTGTCAGTCTGGGTAAGTTAATGTGGGCGTGAAATCCTACCACGCAATGTATTATTTTATTCCACCTCCGCATACTTTCTACTTTACATCATTATGTACATTCATCCTGCCTCTTCTTCACCTCCCTCTTCCATGCGAACCCAAAATTCTCCTCTCTGTCGCGTTTTTTTACCCTCTATCATGCGTGTTCCATCCACTGTCTCTTCCAAATTTCTTCAATCAAGGTTGGGGAAAAACTTTGTTCATCAAACAAAGAAAAAATTGCTCACCCCTCACTTGCCCCCCTTTCTCCGTTCTCTGCAAACTCCTATCTCTACCTCCACCTATCCTAAATAGCGCAAATGTCCTCAGTTGTCGGTCGCCATCCCCAAATAACTACAACCACTTCGTCGTTACTACTCCCTCCGTCCTTTTTTTCCTCCTTCAAATTTACCCTAGAGATCTCTCCAATTCCCCAACAAAACTGAGCCGGAGCTCGTTCTTGTTTCCATCTACTTTTACTGGTGAATCTTCTTCAAAATGTACATGTCTAAGGCTTCCTGTCTTATTTCTTGGTCCTCCTCGGAGATACAACCTTGTGCGATATTAGTGACGTGTTAAGGTATGAAATGTTATATCGGTGCGCATGATACTGGGATGGTGTTTTCGAAATCTGATATCTCCCGTCCTCATTTTAGTAGCATTCCATTTTTCGTATTCCCAATCTTTATCGCCATTTGGAAAGTTCCGGCGGTAAATTGAAATGGAATTTCCCAGCGTGCTGAAAATATACGCTCCATCTCTCTTTCCCTTCTGCTCCGTTTACCCATGCACATTAACTCCCATCCGCCACCTCA
Organism: Platycnemis pennipes; assembly: GCA_933228895.1. Taxonomy (NCBI): domain Eukaryota; kingdom Metazoa; phylum Arthropoda; class Insecta; order Odonata; family Platycnemididae; genus Platycnemis; species Platycnemis pennipes. Next base: position 85,233,003 of record OW121854.1, on the reverse strand, counting down.
CTTCTTTTCGGGCTTTTCTCATCATTCATTTTTCTCCTCTCTTTTGTTCGCCTTTGCTCAAGCTTTTTCTCGCGCGGTCCTTTTCTCCTATCATATATTGTAACATTTCCCCGTCCTCGTTCACACGTCTCTTCTTTCTTCAGCTCTCCTTCTTCCCAACTGTCCTCTAGTTCGTTAACACGTCTGCTTCCTCCTTATTTTCTCCAATTGTTCTCCTGTTGACTCTCCCACTCCCTTGGTGATGTAGTTTATTATATTTTCTACGACTTAGAAATCGTATCCAGGGCTTGTTTATTATATTGACCTTAAGAAATATCGTCCCGTTACAATATATATATAGCTTTCTATACCTCTCTTCTTTCCCTACTCGTTTCCTTTGATGGCGTAGGGAAACGCATTTGTGTTTGTATGGTTCCATTGTTTGAATCCGATCGTATGTGATCGATTCGCGTAGATCGATAGCTCAAAAGTGGATTTTATCAGATTTTTTATGAAAACGGACCAATCAAATGAAATGTTTAATCAATGACCCATTTTTTTGTGGCTCCTTAGTTAATTTTTCAATATTTATTGTTACCTTAAAGCTGAAAAATTTCGAAGTATTATTTCTTAAAAAGATCAATCTTCTCATCACATCAATTTTATCGTAAGGGCGCCCGTTCAGCAATTATATTTCTATTATTTTCGACTGAGTGAGTTACAATAGTACTTTGTACACCGCTGCTATATTCTATATCCTGTGCTATAATCCTCCCCTCCCCCCACTTTTTTTAACTGGAAAAGTTATATTGCTATCTGCGTCTCTTACCTTTAGGCAGTGGAGTGATCTTTTAATATTGAAATACGTTCATATTGGACTTTTCATTCGCTAATAGCATCACTGTGCACCCTTTAATATTTGATTGCCTTCGACAAATGCGGGAGAGCAAACGTGGAATGGAGTGTATGGGTCTATCTGCATTTGTTAATTCGCTGCTGTAGTAATAATTTAACATTTTAATGCTTTGATTTGAATTTCTATGATATTGGAAGCATTCGGTCATGAAATAAATTCATTTAGATTGCCTGGTTCTGTTGGCCACTCAACGTGGAAGTGTCATGGGCAGTCATGACCGTCTTCATTCGACGAATCAGCAGTATGATGGTAGTACCTTATATTTAGTTATTTCCTCAATCTTCCTTATTTTCTGTAAATTTATTTCTCTGCCTTTCTAATAATTCCTTTTCTTATGCAATAATTGCTTTTCTTCCTCCATCTCCTCTATAGTGGTCCCCCATTCTTTTCCCTCTTCTTTCAATACTTTTACTATTGTAGCCATCCCTATGCCTCTCTTAATGTCTCTTTCATTTCCGGCTGTTCCCTCTCTCTTTTCATCACTACTTCCCTCCTGTATCCACCCTTTTTCCTCTCTTTTTTCCATATTTTCTTCCTTTTCCCGGCCCACTTTCCCGTCGCCACACAGCCCGTTAGCCACTCCTTCATATTTCTCGAGCAGGATTTCTCTGCCCTGCCTGCTTCTTTAACAAGAATGAAGAAGTTGTGGAAGAGGTTTTTCAGGAAAGTAAATTTGGAGGCATATTCTAAAATGTCTCATACCAAAGGCAAACTTTTCCGTCATTCGTTTTTTAACATAAGATTGAGGATTATCGGACTCCATTATTGCAGCGATAAGTTTCAAAACTATGATTTTTTTCCATAGCATCGGTAATTTGGAAAAATAATGGCCACAGTCGTTTTGAAGATTTTTCTCGATCTCTGAAGAGATGGTTTCAAATATTCTTATCATCGTGTGATATAGAATCAGTATGCTGGCTAACAAGCATGATCGATATCGTACAGGCTTAACTTCTTGATGCTAGTTGGCTACTTTCTTCCGATAGGCCCCATTAACCAACGATTATTCACGTCACGTTCAGTCACTGTGCGATGTTTTCTTTTTGAAATTAGTATGAAACCGTATGAGACCGCTTCATAGTAAGCACAAGTTCAATGACCGTATGAAACCTCCTGCGACGGTTCTAACAATGCTACATTTCGTTCTCTATGTCAAGTAGCGGCTAGCACACTGTCTTGGGCTCCATCAATTTCAGAGTTCAATAAGCGAAAAATCCACTCCGCTTAATGAACTCAGTGCTGATATTAAAAGAGTAAAGTAAGTTACGAAATTCACTCAGGCGTTTTTCTCAGTTAAAGTATAAATTTTCAATGAGCACGTGAAAAACAAAAATCATCTAATACCTATTTGGTTAGCATAGGAAGATCCAGTTCAACCAGTCACCTTTTCATGAACGGTATTGCAGATCAGCGTTATTGCGTAGTTCTGCAAAACTTATGATGTTGCTCTTAACCTCGAAATTGTTATTCATTTTCTTAATTGAATCCTGGATCCTGTGCAATTGATTTAAAGTGTAAGTCGACGGAGTCGGGTACGTAATTTCTGTTGATAACCCAATCATTTTCATAGTACAGCATAAGTTTTATTTTCAGTTGAATTGCTACGACCGACAACTAATATATGCTATCTAATTCGCCTAATGATTGCAATTTCAAGTACCATATCCCTGTTATGGCATCACCAAGTTTCCGAATCGCTATGCAATTTTGAAAGGAGTCTTAGAGCGTTGTGATACACTGGATTGCCTATAGAAGTTTTTCCTGTGTGTCACGTTTTGTTTCAGCAGCTCCGCTGGTGTTCTGACTCCATCATTTGCGCTACGTGATTCCATTAACTTGCGATCGTTTGATGTCTGTCGGTAGCTTTGCTTTTATTTCTAGGCCTGATGGTTATAGCTTAGTGATCAGTTGGAGCCTCGGCGAAATCAATTCCCTTGTTTTTGTCAAAGCACATTTCATCAACCTATTTATTACCTGGATCCTGTGATTCATAAAATCACTCCTCGGTATTGCGATCGGAGACGATACGAGTGAGGGGAATCTGGGACAGCCCTTCAAAGAGAAAACACTCAGGGAAAATGAACGAAGCATCGATTTCGTCAGGATTGCAGTAGAATTTTTATTGTGGCTGCACGCAGGACCTTGGTGTATTTCAAGAAAATTGATTTTGCCTCCTAACTTGATCTTAAGAGCATTTTTATGACTATATACACTCCTATTCTATGAGTGTACTTCTCTAAGACTGTCATCAATGTTTTACATTTTTCGTCAATCCATAGATTAGCTAGCTAAAGGCCTCCATTCCTACTACCTATCTTTCGTCTTCTCAGTTACATTCTGGTTATTCATATTTTCCATCTACTTCTTTATCTAGCCAAATGTCTGAACCCTTGACCTTCCTCGTAGGGCATTTTAATTTTCCCCCCAAAGTATGCTCTAGAGGAATCCACTATCTGTCAGGTAGGGTTCAATCTTACTGGTTCATCTCTATCGTTTTGTGCTCAATATAAGCCTTTCCCCCTTGGCTCTTCTCTTTAGTCCTTCAAATTTCATTTTAACTCTCTAAACTGTATTCAATATGTAATACTTGTTATAAAATCGAGATTAATGTGCCGCCTGCGTTCATAATCTTCGTGTCAGGAAAACGTCAAATTTTTCAATTGAATGTGCCTAACCCCCAGGCACGAGAAAATACGTAGCATTTTTTTATAAACCTAAACACTGCCGAACATTTCATTCGAACAGACAGATGGAACAAGCTTCTTTATTGCAGTGAAGCATGGACGATAACAGCAGACCAGAAAAGTCAGGGCTGAGAGCTTATCAAATGTGCTGCTACCTAAGAATAATGAAGATAAAATGGATCGCTGAGTGACTATCGAAGAAGTCCTTAGAAGTTTTATGAAAACCCTAAGTAAGAAGACAATACACTTAATCGACCATATCTTGAAACATGATAGCCTGATGAAGACAGTCGTCGGGAGGCAAGTGAATGGGAAGAATGAAAAATGCGTCCCTCGGGTGATATTTAAAGAACAAGTTGTAAAGGATGCGGAAGAGAAGAATTTTCAAGTATGAAGAGGTTAGCTGATAAGAGAATCGGGCGGATCCAACCAATCGTAAAATTGCTGACTGATTGTGATGATTTAAATAGGTGACCTATTTAATTTAATGCTAACAAAAGACCTTCATTATTGTTCAAAAAGTGTTAATGGAGGTTAATACTGAGCTTTGGAATGGGAAATAACGCTGTATGTTACCATCCCCATTTTTTCATTTAAATCCTGGATTGCAGGAAAATGGGATTCTCGGGTTTAAGAACTCTGGAGTGTAAACGGCTCTCCTAGTGCAATTAAACTTTATAGTGGTGTTTGGAGAGAAAATGGACTCCGTAGGTCCTTCTGTGGTTGAATTTCCTTCGCAGTTGTTAATCCCTAGCCATTAAGTGCGGTCGGTCCTTAATTTTAGTTCGTTCGCCGGCCGGGTCGACAATGCGCCTTTCCCACTTCAAGTCTTGTAGACGGCAACCTTTCCACTATTGACTTTCTTTTCCTTGTTAAACTTTTTCTCTCTATTTTCACTCTGTGGTTTTCAGCGGTCGTACATGCACAGTGTGGACAGGGAATGATTTTACCAGGATATATCGTGGTTTTTGGAAGGTAGGGACGTGGAGACTTCACACATTGCAGCGTAACGTTATTTATTTATGTTTAGTTGTATTTTTCATTTAGCTTTTTCTTTTTATTGATATTTTCCCTTTTTGTATTTTTGCTAAGGGTTATGCTGTTTCTAAATGCGTGTGTGAAAATAGGTGAATTGGAAAAGAAAATTCACTTTGTACATTCCACACACAAGTATTATTGACTTCTACCATGTTTTCGACACTTTTATGTCGTTAACAAGATTACCTTGATAATGGCATAAAAGCTTCGAAACCATGGTCGAAGTCAATAAAACTTGTGTGTGGAATGTACAAAGTGAATTTTCTTTTCCAATCTCGTGGTTCCACAAAGTGAAGCCTCAAACATTGAACGTGTTAGAAGATAGGTGAAGTATTATTCACAGTGAAGCATGCAGGTCTAGATAGGATGAAGACTACATTTAGGCACGTGAAGTTACAAGGAACACCCTAGGAGAAAAATTAAAGAGGTATCCTTGCGTATGGAATGTATGAACTACTCAGAAATTATACTTTTAGTGCTATTGTCAGGAATGTTAGGAAGTGGAAGGAACAAATGATCAAGCTTAGATGGAAATAAACTACGAGCAATAAAGCGTGGGATAACAGTATAACCGCAGGTAGGAAGAAACTGTCGCCTGACCGAGAATAATACATTGCACCCTAACCAACGCATATCTTTTCTCTGAAGAGAAGATTCATCCCTTGTACGAGATCCACGCTCCTGTTACTGTGAGACACCTCCTAACGGAGTGTGATGGATAACAGAATGTACGTGAAAAGATAAGTATCTGTGGTCACTTACGCCAAATACTTGGTGATAAATGAAGATATTATTGAAAAAATATTACAATTCTTAAAGTACTCGGGCCTTCTAAGTAAAGTATAGTTTCTATAGCTTAATTAAAAAAATTTTAATCTGTATCAATCTGGTTATCGACGTAAATGGTCAAGTAAGTCTTGCAATATGACCTTAGGCTTCGACCAAACCAAAAACCTAATCCTTATGTCATGTTCTTATTTTGATCATTAGTATCGGGTTTCATTTGGTGGAGACTGTTGCGATAAAGGGAAGAAACTCTCGGTATTTTCACAGCTTTATTCGTATAGTAGGTTTGGATTTACTAAGCCATCTTTCCTTCATTCTTACATTTCTCCTACCTGATTACTGACATCCCACTCCGTTGAGATTCCTTTTTACTAGTAGTACAAATACTCTGTGCTATATTACTTTTAAAATCTCATGCCCTCCATCGTGATCTTCATATTTATTTACCCTCCCTCCTCTTACCAATCATCCCACATTTTCACAATATCGCGTCAGGGTTAGTGTGATGACATTTTAAAATCGTGAAAGAAGATTAGGTCTCTTGCAACTTTCCACCTGGAAAATATAAATTTATGACATCGGTGGTTCCTATTCTGTACATGATTTGCGAGTGAAAATAATGTAAGTTATTGAAGCCGGTCGTGCAATATTTTCATTCATATTTCCCAAGGAGACAACCACATGAAAGTTCATTTTTTTCGTTGTCCACAATTTGAAGCTCTTCGGAGTCCATCATATGCAGTAAACGTTAAAACATCAAAGGTTTTGTATTGACAAATTCCTCAGTGTTACGTATTTATGATATAATTTTTACATACATAAACAATAAGTTGTTACCGCTCTCGGTGAACTTTATTCGAAAATTTTAAACTCGTCCCCTTTTTTGTGTGAGCCTTCCCTCTTTCTAAATGATCTCGGGAAAATTGATTTAAATGAACCTCGTGCTGCGTGAAGCTCAGCCAGGGGGCGCCTCCCTTTCGCCTTGAATCACCCCGCATCCTATTTTTTAGGCCCCGGCTAATTTTTTGTGAAACCTTTTCCGAAGAGAAAAAAGACTCGTACTTGTTTCGGGAAGGGGGTGAGTGAGCCTCTGGGCGAAGACTTAATTACCAGGGTTGATCTCTAAGCGGTCTCAATTTCGCTCGGATAATGAAGTCTTTTGTCCAGTTGCCCCATCCCCCTCTCTTTCCATCTTTGTCGCCTCTCTCTTTCCCGCCCGGGTCAATTCCTTCTCTCCCACTCGTTTCTCCTCCTCTTGTTCTTCACAACACAATGCGTTTGCTCTCTTCTTCCCGTGGTTTCCTTGGCCAGCCCGTTTCGCGACCTCACGCGGTCTTTCTCCCCTTGGCTTCTTCTCCTTTGTTCAAAGGCACTGATTGCGTCCACCCCGGGATCGATCGATACCTATCCATGCAAGTTCACTGTTAGGTGGTGCTTTTTTGGTGTTATACCGTAGTGTGGAACGTTAAAACTGTATGGTTTCTTAACTCTCGCCACCTGTAACTAAAAAAGTCCTATCTACATGGGGTCTCTTTTGACCCTTTCTTTTTTATTATTTTTTAAGAATAGAGTCCGATTATACCATTTCATATGCAGTAAACGTTAAAACATCAAAGGTTTTGTATTGACAAATTCCTCAGTGTTACGTATTTATGATATAATTTTTACATTTACTTTGTGGCACTTGTAAAGTATATTTTATAACCTTGGACAGTGAAGATTTAATTTACTCAATACATATGCGTTCTCTTTGGAGGACAAGTATAATATTTAATGAATGAATTTAATTACATAACAGTTACAGCTTAGTACATTAAAATTTATCATATAAATATTTGTTTTATACTTACAAGCTATTTTCCTGATGATTATAATCATTGAAATTCACTAAAATGAATTTTGAACATATAGAATTTAGTGTAGCATTAGTGTTCTCAAAACTATCTTAGTAAGCAATATTTTTAATAACGTTCCTTTGTAAACATGAACCTCTATCACCATTGCAATGAGTACTCCTTAGGGTGTCGGAAGTTGCAGTCTCATAAATAATCATTTATAGAATCGTAATATGGCTAAAAATAGAAGACACGCTTTTATCCAGTTCCTGTAGTTTCAGTTATTCTGGGGAGGCAAATGACTGATAAAGGTCATTTGCGCCATTTAGGGTTGGTGGGCAATTGGGTGTGGTTTTCAGGGAACGGAGGAGGCGAAGAGAGAAACCCGGCGTTGATTTTAGCCTACTCGTAGTAAGAGGCGTTATGGTCTCTGCGATGTAACATGCCGAACTACCGACGGATTACTGAACTTGAAGTACTCTCGACATAAAACTCTATTGTGAACCAAAAAAATCTTGCACAGCTGAGGTTCGATTTCGGGCACTCGAGATGGGAGACTAGTGCTATGTGTACACTGCCACGCCAACGCGATATTCTTGACAGTCTCTCCACGCACAACAACAGTATTTTCAAACGTTAGCGGGGGGTGCTAATCAGGGAAAAGATATAAAGCATTTTTGTAACATAGTTGGGGGTGAATCAACGGGTCTCAATAATTTTCTGTAAAAAAATAAAAATGTTTGATCGCCTTCCGTACTTCCTGTTGAATATATATTAATGGCAGTAGAGTGATATTTGCAATTATAAGAAGTTAGTTACCCCCAGTTTTGACTCCTAGATTTAGGAGAGAAAGTTTCATATTTTTCCCAGATAAACATGTACTAAGCTTCTGCTTGAGGCTTTCGCAGCGCTGTTGTGCTAGTACTCCAGTGTTTTCCAGGTAATGCTGCGCTGATGCATGTTGACGATGTCGTTTCGTGGCCAATATAGTATTTGAAAGTATAGCATTGGCCACGAAACGTCATCATCAGGATACACCGACGCAGCATTACCCGGAAAACATGGAGATACCAGCATGTACTTAGCTACTTTTTCTGTTTTACTTAAATATACTACACCCCGCTACCTATTTATTTTTTCACTCATTTCAATTCAGGTCACCATCCACATATTCATTTGTATCGCCCCATTTATGAGTTGTTACCGCTCTTGACTAAATTTTCTCACGTTCGGAAGCGTCACCGGTGCCTTCTTGGGATTATGAACCCCAGCGTAAGTATTTAAGGTGGGATCGGGAGTCATTCAGCCTAATCAAAAGTAGTGGGAACTGGGGATTCGAACGTTCCTCATTATTTGTAACTCCATGATGCCCCAATGTGTTAAAATGTCGCTTCGCTCGCGTAAATCGTGAGCGGTTGCCTAGTACTTCAGAGATTTTAACGTTGCCAGAGCTTATAATTAGCCAGCTACCCTTACTACCGATGATTACCTTTCTTAAGAGACACCAACTTCTTTTCTTCCCCGGATCCGGAGATTTGGGTACGATCGTGGCTTCGTAAACAATGTCGTAACCGCAGATCCGCTCTCGAGTGTCGCTGCCGAAATTTGGCTCATGCCTTCCATGAGTTGCACGCTCGACCAAAAACGTTCTTCTGCCTCCGAGAACCTTGTTGCTCAGGTGAACAGCTTTTATATTACAAGTTTGCCGTCTGATACTCCTTCCTGCCTCCCGGCTGCAATTTGGCACGCGGTGGATACACTTCGCTAACACTTATTTTTGTTTGTATAAATAGAAGTGAAGGTAGAGCTCGAGTGCGCATTCCCTAGCTCTTATCTAGAATGCTCTGGCTCATTGTTCTTAAAATACATTCTCGGCCGCCTTCAGAAAACTTTGGAGATATATGAGCTTCCGCGAGATCCGGGCTGGTACATTTAAACTCAAGTAAAAATGTAGTTAACCTTATGCGGCTAATCACGGAGTCCGTTTTATCCATCATTAGCTACAAATTCATCTTAAAGAGTCACTACCCTTTTAACTCATCACTAGTCAAAAACCCTAAGACTTTTTTGGCGTAGCTATGGATTCTTCTATCAGCCTACCTCTTAATATTTACATAATTCTTCTCTTTCATATCCTTCATTACCTGCACTATATATTCCACGTGAGGCCTTCCTTTTCCATATTTCACATTCACCTTTCCCTCTTTTCTTGTCTTCATTGTGTCCCTAGATTTGGCTGATTAAATTTTCCCATCTCCTTTCAAAGTTTCCGTCAGACTTCTTTTTTCCCCTTATCTTATTAGGACTTTGTCGTTTGTTTTCGTTCGAATACATTTATCTTCTTCATTATTCTGCTACACCGTATTTCCATTTTATTCAGTTTTGACGTCTCTGCAGCTCGTATCGTCCATGTCTCACTGCCATCGACTGGTATGCTTCAGCTAATTCACTCGCATATTGAATATAAAATAGTTATGTCGGTGCAAGTGTGCATTACCATGTTGCCAAAATGAGGATGCTTAGGTGTCAGTGTTTGGAATGAACAAAGTTGGCCATTGCCATCTGTGGTCGAACCCTTTCCTGTAGAAGCAGTTCAATGAGTCACCGCACATTCTCATCAGCTCTCTTTTAACGTGAGTTTTAGAGAAAGCCGGCTTAGCATCAAGCGTTGATGAATAATGGTAAGGAGTCGCTAGTAAATGTGGGGTGCTAAGCAGGAGGGATATTTAAGTTACTTACTCGAGGATAGATAGTTCGGTGTTTGGTAATTGAGTCAGCTTAAGGGTTTGGTGATAATGAAAGGCTGTTAGGGTACCTGCATGAGTCTTTTTTTTATCTGATTACACGATTCAAAATATTTATATAAAATATACACAAATAGTTCTCAAAGAATGTTTTGCTAGAAAATGTAAATAAATTTTTAACATATAGTGAATATCATGGAGTCTATAAAACCATTATATACACTTATAGACTCCATGATATCGACTTAACTTTTCCGTCAGTTTTGTGATAACACGCCAGTGAAAATTGAAGGAAACAAGCTTGGGAAGGGAAATTGTACTTAAATTTTATATTCGTGCCAATATTTACATGTATACCTATAGGATATTTATTCAATCAAGAATACAGGACTTATAACACCGGAAAAACTCTTTTTCAATTTTCTGAATGGGGAATCGGAACGATATTTGTATATATCGTTTGCCCATGGATTTTGTGAACTGCCAGAAAGTAAATTTTTAAAGTAAGAAAAATGCATGATTAGGCGCTATTTTTTTCAAATGAATGAAAAACGCCATATCCGCAGTCTACGATCATTGCAACACGAAAGTGGAATATTTTCATCAAAATAAGAATTTCATGCACGGACCCTATATTAGTGTGAACGTTAGGGGATATGGGAGAATCATGAGAAATATCAGTTTCCTGAATTTTTGCTGTCGAAAACTGGTTGTTGAGGAATTAGGTTAGGATGGAATCCAAGGTGGATAATCAGGAATCATGGAATGGATCAGGTTTTGAGTTGGGGATATAGGGATCACGCACTGAGGGATAGATGAGTATCGAACGCAGAGGTGAAGGACGATGAAGTAATGTTAGACTTGGTTAGAGGGAAAATCAAGTCGACGAATGATATTTAAAGAGCCAGAGTAGATGGATGGCACTGGCCATTAGGAGCATTGAGATAATTAAAGCCTCGAGGAAAGTCAGAACGTTGCGTAAGCAGGAGATGAGGGAGGTGAATGATGGACCTGCTGGGGTGAAATTCAGTAAGGTCGAGGGAATTGGAGGTGAGATGATGAAGGAGATCGCTCTGTAGGCTTTCGCGGTTGTTTTTTGCACCGCTAAGAAGCATTGTTCTATCCATTCGCAACTTATCTCTAATCAGTGGAAGTACCCTGAACGATGATGCGATATTCATTACTCTAGGGTCTTCTGTTCTTCATTTACACTAATTTTCTTCTTCAACCCCTTCCCCGAAGGCGCTCTCCAAAGCCACGCCCCCCTTGCGTCCCTTTCTCCGATGCAAACACACTCTCGGGTCCCTTCGTGCCTGCTGCGAGCTCAGTCGGAAATGGGTCACCAGTCGACCTTGCCCATTATTGCGCTCCTCGGCTCTCCAACGCCGCAGGATGGCTAAGGGCACCCTCCCTCCCTCTCTCTCTGAACGTGAGCAGCGACACACACCCCATCGTAGTTTTATACTTCCTCCTCTTCCCTCCAGGCATTCGTTCTTTTATCTCACCCTTGTTTTTTTTTCGTTTTTCTTTTATCTCCTCACATCTCATCATCGGAAATGTCGCTTCCTTGTTTTTAGTTTTTCAGTGTTTTTTTTCTAGGTCGGCGCCCGGGCATTCAATCACTGGAGAGGAATGGGGAGAACTTCGTAAATTAGCTCCCCACTTGTTTCCTGCTATTCTATTTGACCGTCCGGTTAACGCTACGCTGATTGCTTCTCTCACGAAAGGTTTATAAGCACTCAGATGTGATCTAGGAATCGCCTCTATTTCAAACTCATTTCTCTCCTCTGACTCGCAACCGTAAGCTAGTCATTAGCTTTTTTTCGAGTGAAAATGATGCATCAGCAACGTCTGGTCTCTTTTACTTTTGCGGCAATCAGTCAGTGTTTTATATTAATGGAGATAGTCCCCTGAAATATTTGTAGAGAGAGGTAAATAACAATACGTATTAGTATATATTGTGCTTGTTAGTGAAAGAAAATCTAATCTACTAATTCTTTTTCAAACAGACTATCTATATATGTAGGTGCATATTACAGGCCACCGGATGCAGACGTCAATTTTATAATGGAACTAGAGTCAGAGATAGGTATATTACTTTCTCGGAACTATGACAGAGGATAATAGTAGGCGGAGACTTCAATCTCCCTTCGATAGACTGGAATAAGTGTAGTTTTATAACAGGAGGTAAGGATAAGGAACTCTGCGAATCATTGTTCAGCACCTTTACTTCACCTCCTTAATAACAGATAGTAACAGAACCGACCAGGGGAAACAACATTCTAGACTTATTAGCAACAAATATACCCGAAAGAGTTCTAAATACAGTTTCAGACACAGGAATTAGTGATCATAAAATAGTGCATGCGAAATTTATTGTAGGCGTTGAAAGACATTATAAACCAAGGAGGAGGTATACTTATATGGCAAGGCTAATTACGACGGTATGAATGAGGAATTAAGGGAATCGTTTAATGTATTTAGCAAACAAAGCAAAGGATTAGATACAGAGGATTCGTGTAGAGAATTTCTTGAGGTCACCCGTAAAGCAGTTAATAAATACATACCAATTAAATTCATTAGTGATAATACAGAGCCAAGGTTGTATAACGCGGAGGTTAGGAAATCACTAAAGCGACAAAGGGTATGCCACGCTAGGATGAAAAATGCAGGACGGGTTCTATCGGTAGAGGAAAGAAATGAGTTAGTTCAAAACTATAAAAAATCGAGAGCATTAGCAAGGAAATCATGTCGGCAAGCGTTATCACATTTCAAGAGCAAGATGTTAGGAGAATATTTAGATAGCAATCCTAAAGCGTTTTGGTCATATGTGAGAGAGCTTCAAGGAAATAGGTCCACAGTGCACACAATTAAAAATGATAAAGGAATTAGAGTCACCAGCAGTGTAGAAAAAGCCAATTCTTTAAACACCTTCTTCCAAAGCGTATTCAACTCATCGTCACACAACGCAGTGGAACCACCGCCCAACACATTCAGTGAGCAAGTGCCCGAAATAAAAATTTCATGTCGCGGAATAGAGCAGCAGTTTAAAAACATTAGTAAAAACAAATCACCAGGTCCCGGTCAAATTCCTTCTAGAGTATATAAAACATTAGCTTCTGAATTAGCCCCCTATCTAGAAATAATATTCGATAAATCACTAAAGAACCACACAGTACCCAAGGATTGGAAAGTAGTTAACATTACACCATTTTTAAAAGCGATGATAGGGAAGAACCTAGTAACTACAGACACATTTCACTCACATCAATCTCTTGTAAGGTATCTGAGCATATTGTAATCATTTCGATCATGGGGCATTTGGATAGTCGGGGATTACTCATAAACAGCCAACATGGATTCCGGAAAGGTAGGTCTTGCGGGACACAATTAGCTTTATTTGTACACGATATTTTAGTCTACGGCGAAAACAGTACCGAAGTTGATGCGATATTTTTAGATTTTAAAAAGACATTCGATAAAGTTCCTCATGATAAATTAATCTTGGCGTTAGAGTTGTGGTATAAATAAAGACGCTGTATGTTGGGTAGAATAATTCTTAAGTGGGCGAGAGCAGAGGGTTGTCATAGATGGTATCATGTCGAACACAATCAAAGTCAGATCGGGAGTTCACCAGGGTAGCGTAGTAGGTCCACTTATATTTCTTTTATGCATAAACGATTTGGGTACCGTAGTTAGTAGTAAGCTTAGACTTTTTGCAGACGATGCGGAAGTGTATAGGGGTATATCAAAAGAAGAAGACAGGAAATCGCTTAACAAGGATTTAGATGTTTCAAGAGTGGTGCGACAAATGGCAGTTAGATATTACCCTTAACAAGTGTGTAGCTATCAATTTTTGGAGGAGGAATAATTCGATAGAGCGATCCTATAAAATTAGTAACACGAAGATCGAAAGCGTTGAAACCATAAGGTATTTAAGTGTAACAATCACTAAAGATTTATCGTGGGAAAGACACATCCGGGAAATATGCGGCCGAGCGAAGAGAAAGCTAGGATTTATAAAAAGAATACTTGGGAAATGTGATGAGAAGACAAAAGAACGATGTTAGTTTTCAATAGTTAGGCCCCACCTTGATTATGCAGCCAGTGTATGGGATCCGAATGAATTATGTTTGATTAGAGAACTAGACAGTGTGTAGCGTAGAGCAGCTAGGTTCGTTAAAAGGTGTTACGATAGGTTGAGTAGTGTTTCAGAGTTAATACAAGAATTAGGGTGGGAATCATTATCAGAGCGTACGTTAATACCTACGTACGTACGATACCTACCCACTGCTGTGGGTAAGTATCTGGGCCTGAATATGTTAATCTTTTAATTCTTATCCATTTGCTGCCGAGTCTATTTTTTAGGATTCATACCGTTCACTCGCAGCATTCCTAATTTGCAGTGAATTGAAAAATTTTCTTTTTCCCAGGCTCAGAAAGTCCTCGCACATGCTATAAGAAATTACGTCAGTTTATTTTAACGTTATAATATTCTCATTCGAGTCCTTTACCCCGATTTCTAATTTTTTCCAAATGTTTTCTTCGGTATTTATTCCAAGCGTGAGTCGTGCACCAAATGCTGAACAGTTTTCATGCTTTAGTAAATTCGGTTAAATCAGGATCTTTGGTTGTAAGTCTTTATTGGCCATTATATTAGGTCTTGATCAGTAGATTTTATGATAAGCTCATTTTTTTATTCTCATGTTTTATAGTATGCCTTGTTTCATAAAAGATTTCTTGCTTGAGGTCTTGGTGGTCATCGAAATTTATATGGATAAGGTCGAATTTTCTGTTAAATGCTTGCTCTGAATTCACCTTATACTATTCTTAGTGACAGTAAGTAAAATATTTTTTCCAGGGTAATCAAAGCCAATGATAATTACAGTTTGCACTGCCACATCCTTACGGCCTTTTACTCTTTCGGATTTTGTGTGCAAATTGAATTATGGTGGACCGTGGCGTACCTTGGCGCCCGGGGCTAACTAGATGGTAGCCGCCCCCCGTGGAAAAAAATTATTTTTTCTTAAACTAAAAAAAGATGTTTTTCAATTTTGGCGCCCCCCCTTTACTGCGCCCCGTTGCCCCCCCTCCCCCCACCTCTTGGTGGAGAAAAATCAGTGTGCAGCTACAGTGTAGCTTTTTCGCTGCCCTAGAGGACCGAGAATTTATATCCTGCTTCAAAATATTTTGGGATGTATTGACACTGCAAGCGGGAACCAAGTACGGGCTTGGTGTTACAAGAAGACACTGAAATTTTGAATTTGGAAGGTGGGAGAAGAATTTGTTGGTCATCCAATTTTAATCTTTCTCGCAGTTAGTGGTTAGTTTGTGCCTTAATTTGTTGGGGGGTGATCTAAATACCAAGTTGAGTCTTTGTGGACCAATATTATGATACAAGAGTAACCGTTATCAGAGCTTTTGGTTAAATCTCCGCCAATCGTTGTCCTTTGTTGCAAGCAGCCCTTAACGCGCATAAAAATTTGCGTCTTGTTTGTGGTGCAAGAAAATATCCCATTCCTTGGTGAGGCTGTTGGCCTTTTAAGTGCGGGCTCGCTTGAACACCCTATCGCTCTTTCTTTTGCGGTGAAATTGCGGTATCTGAATATACCATTGCTCTCCGGGGCAACTATTTTTTTTTACCTCATTTCATAGCCCAAACTATTAAGAACCCCTCCCTGCTTAATTAATGAAAGAGGGCATGCTTCAGGTTGTTAAAATACTTTTAAAGTCGTGCAGAATTCCTCCTTGGGCTTCCAGAAGTGCATGGCAACGTTCATATTTATATCCCAAAATTAGTATCTCCGCTAACCCCATTGTTCGAGGGAAAGCATTAAAAGCGACATCCATTTCGAAATTAAGACGTTGACAAATGACTGCCGAGCTTGAGGAGAGCAGGTGGAGAAGACGCTTTTAATAGATCTCACAATACTTCAGGCTTTATTCCTGAGGAGTTCGGTTCGAAAAACAAAAGAAATGTAATGTAAAAAATGTAAAATGGAGGTAACGAGAAAATCTGGAATATTCCGTGCGGGTTTGAGCGAAGTCTTGAGTTCGGGGAGTCTAGAATACCACTGTGGGTTCGTGGGAGGTCCCGCGCCGGAGAGGGAGTGGAAAGAAAAATAATAAATTGTGGACTAATATTCAGGGAACAAAAGAATGACTCAGTTGTCGCGACATTTTCATTAATTGCATTAGGAAATGGGGAGAGGGGTGGTGGTGAAACCCGGTGTTCCTCTCTCGACGTGGTCTCCCACCGGCTGACGACGGAATCTCACTCCTTCCCCAGCGCTCGGAAAATTAAAAGGAAAAAGAAAAGGGAGGATCTCGGGAGAGATAAAGAAAACAATCTCAATGATAATCCGAGGAGCAGAGCACGCAAACAGGAGGGTTTGGTGACGGGAGGAGATGCTGGTGTTGTAAGGGGTTGGTGGATGGCGGCTCCGGAAACGAAGAGGTCGAACAAATCACGTCTTGAGTGAAAATTAAAACCCTGGCTAGGGGCTGGTAGTTAGGGATAGGGGAAGGGGAATAAATAAAGCGAGGGGAGCGCGTTCGTGACGGGTGAGGAGGGGGGGGGGGAGGAGAGGGTAAGCGGGATGTTGTTCTTTTTTTCGTTGTTTTATTTCTTTGCCCAGCTGTATCCTTTTTATCCTTCTCTCCTGCTCGGTTTTTTTATTCCTTCTCCCAAATCGGGGTGCAAACAATAGAGGCGAAAAAAGTGCGTGTTTGGAAAGGGGGTGAGCAAGGGTGGCGAAACTTCACGATTTGGTGTGATATAAATTAATCTAAAAATAATTGCGTGGCATAAGGTGTAAAAGCATTTATAATTCATAGTATGATAATGGGATTGCTATAATGCTTCGTTTTTTCGTTCCTATCTTCCTGCAATTTTTAAACCGTAGCATATTTATAATGCATTAAAACCAATATTTTAGATGGGCCTTCTCGTATTTTCCCTGCATTTCCATCACCATCATCAATGGTCATCAATCTCAGGTTAATATTAGCTCTCTCCATCGGTTAACCTATCTGCTAGCCTCTTCGTGTGTACTGAAGTATTTTCTTTTACACCCTTCATCACATGCTCAATGTTTTTAGTACGAGTCCTTGCTTTTCAATTTTTCCATTCACTTGTACCTCGACAACTGTCTTTATCAGACCGTCACGTCTCAAAATTTGGCTGATTTGCTTGTTCCGTTTACATTTTGTAGTTTCCAGAAGTCTTTTCTTTTACCTAACTCTTTTGACGACGACTTCTTTTTCTATTAGGGGTATCCATTTTTTTCCTTTCTTTATTATTGTTCTCTAGCACCACCTCATGCTTCCATCCTTTACTTTGTCCATATTAAAGATAATTAGTAGGAATGATATTCCTTCGTATTTTTTTGCCATTTAAAATTATGCATATCAAAATGAGTAGTGGTCCCGGTTATATGGAGCGTGCCTAACAGAGGAAGAAAATTCCTCCAGTATACTATGTATGGAATGGTGGCATGAAATCACATTACGATATTTTCCATGCGAGCGTAATTCTGTATGCTACGGAGTGGTATGATACGAATTTACCGTTCTTTGTCTCATCTACACTTAGGTGATACCCTGCGAGCCCCCGCTAGGGTGTGTGACGGGGGGGTGAAGGATTACCAAACGTTTACTACTTACATAGAGCGTAGAGCTACCATGCTACTACTTCATGGAAACATTGTAGATATTAGAGTCACAAGCAAAGAGATAGTTGACTACATAATAATGTCGTGATCAATGGTTGGAAAGCCATTTATCTAATTATATTTATCTGTAAATCCCGAGCAGACATGGATTATCAATGCCAAAACATGCTTCATTCACTGCAGACTAGCAACACTTCACCAACGTATCCCTTTTCTATGCTACGTATTATGTGTTGTTTTACGATACGTGAGAAAAATGGCATTTTAAACTTATCGGTACTATAATCTATTCTTATTAGGCACCAATCTTATTTATCTGATCAAACCTTAATTATTAACTAACTTCATCTGTAAACAAATCTGCTTCGAATCAACTTAAAAGTTTAGCCTAAATTTTAACCCACGTTCTGATGGTAATTTCCATTCTTGTTCTTTTATTAAACTCGTTGCACTAATATCTATGGTGGCAGGAAACGGTCCGATTGAGCCAAGCCGCCTCCGAGCCTACTCGAGTCCCCGGATAGGAAAAACTGAAGTGAAGACAATGAGTGAGGTTGTGACGAGCAATTCAATGATACAAAATTTGAAAACCATTCGTCTTTGTACCACGTGACTCTTTGTTTACCTATTCGAGATAATCCCGTTAATTTCAGACACACACACCCCGCCATGGAGGAGGGGAAAGAGAATTTTGCCAGTCGGCGTTGGATTTCCATATCGCTCATCTACATCTGAATATATTCAACCCCCCTCAAGTTTGTGGGTGTAGGATGATTTCTGGGCATGCGTTGCATGGTTTTCAAGGGCTACGCTCTATTAATGAACTAGCATTAAAAGGATCCGTGCTCCTTAAGGTTTTATTTTGTATACCCTGCACGCTATAGGCGCCCTTAGTACTGGCTATAATGATAAGGAGTAAGAGATGCACATAGATGCTACGGACTAGGTTCTTACTTTGACTACTTATCCGTTGGGCGGTACTGATGACAGTTATTCCGGTTCCTTATCGCGTAAGGAGGGAATTTTTTCCTTTCTTTTTCTATCTCTCCGACTTATCCGCGAGATCAAAGCTACCTAACGCTAGTGGAGCACGCAAAATGTTTTTAAAATTCTTGCAAAAATCCTTCTGGTAATTGTTCACTCAAGTGTCACAGCCACACATCATCGAATGGTCTCACTTAGGGCCCCATTCGTGTTCTTGTAAATGTTTAGGTAAATGATATTTAATTAGATTTATTGTTTATTGATCGGTAGCCTTATAGCGGTTATTGTAAGTTTTTTTAGATGAATGTCCCTACTTAACTTTGCATTTTATTCATCTAACGACCCCGTCCATTCGTTAATTCTTTCTTCTAATCGGTATGTTTCCAACCTCTCTTCAAACTATCCGTGGTAACTTTTCTTTTCCTACCTCGTCCTCGCTTACTTCAACATTCTACAGCTACAGGCATTCAACACGCGATAAATCAGATAAAATGTTCATCATTTTCTTCCAGGAAATCATCGTCATTTTTCTTCCGTCAAAATAATAACGAGCTTCATATCGTAAGATTCATTCCTCAGTGCAAATTCTGTGACGTGACTTATAAGCTTGCATAATTCCTGCAATGTGAAATAAAGATTTTGCGTCTTTGGTCACGCTAAAATGTTTTTGGGAACAAATTTTCCCTTAGTGATATCTGATGCCTACGCTATTGTGGGAGTCTCTTTTTCCGGTATTAGATCCCCCAAAGATCTAAGTCTGTAGAACATTGGAAATCTTTCACAACATCGAAAAAAGAATCGAAACGAGAGGTTGAAGATAAATTGGGACAGTTTTGCTGGTAAACTTGCTTCGGTATTATTTGCGATGAAATAAAACGAGATGCAATGAATTCAGGCTTATCCAGCGTAACGGAAAGGATCAGCACTATATTCAACGGGATCCCGTAAAAGTCCGGGGGAAGGCCTTTAAAATTTCAACCTAGCGATCCCTTTCCTTCAAAATTACGTCCCAGGTCCGGTCCTCGTAATTTATCCAAATGGCCCAGCCTTCCTACTTCCTCGCGAAGTAGTAAGAGTGCCACGACCGTTGAGCAGTATCATATACGGGCTGCGATTTGGTGGTTCTGAGAGAGTTTTTTTTTTAAATAAAGGAGCTTTTTGAGGGACCTGTATGCATACTGTACGTTGATACGGATGGGATTTCCGAGGGGGGTAAGGAAAAATCGATGCTTATTTTTTTGGCTCGAGGAACACGAGCATTTGGGGGGGTAGATCGGGAGAGAAGAAGAGAATGTGAAGTATAAGGGAATGGATTGTAAGGGATTCCGGATATTAGGGCTTGAGGTATGGCGAAAAAAAACCACAGGTGTATGTAGAGGTGAAGATGAAATGGGGGCGTTTACTCGGAACCGAAATCGAATATTTTTACACGAAATCGTTAGGTGGAAACGAAAAATGAAGTTCAGTGAAAAAATTAATCTTCTAAACAGAGTCATTCATTCATAAATCAAAAATAAAAATAAGTATTTGGGTGCGCCCACCGAATAAGCTGCTTAGAGAATTGCTACGTCATCCACCCTCCGTCCTTGACTGTTTTTAGGGAAACGATTGGAGGGGGGGGGGGGGGTCGGAAGGTCTGCTCGCACAGATCCTGTCGCATCCACTTCCATTGGCAGAGTCAATTTTGTGTGTACCCCATTGTGATAATGTGAAGGAGCTTCCGGGTCTCATTGTCAGTTGTGATTAGAAAAAGTGGATGACTTACAAAGTCCCATGCACGTCCAATTTTTCGAAAGGGTTAAAAACTAAGTTTTTCGCCGCTTATAACTCTAGAATTAATAGACGGATCGAATAACGGAAAAAAGGGTCTTTTAATTTTAGAATATTCTCAGATTTTGGTAATAAAAAATATCGAAAACGACCCCATTTCAATAGACAAATAATCGTTAGATGCCGCTAAATGCCGAATGGCCGATTAACGAAGAATTATTTCAATTGCTCTCTCTCTCCTGTTAACCGATCAGCCGTGATTGCTTCAAGCACCTGGCCAGAAATCAGAGGGTTCCAGGCTCAAGTCCTGGTGAAGTTGGACACCGCTAAGGTATTCGTGGCTAGTTCTCAATGCTTGAATATGATACCTACTTCTAGGATGTGGTCGTTTTGATCAAAGGAACGTAAAATCACGTTCTCGCTGAATTACTCAACTCAGGCCATGGGGCATTCCCATAGGTTATGCGAAGAGGGATGGCTTGGCGTGTGATGATAGGTCCTGGGTGGTTTTCCTAGGGATTGTCAAGGGTTCAGTGAGAGGCCAAGGACCCGGTGGGAGAGGCAAGGGTGTGGAGGAGAGAGAGGACGATAGAAGGTATGGAAGGTCTACAAGGGGGTGTGGGGAGGGATCGAGGGAGCTTCGAGGGAAAGGGTTCGTGTGCGTAACATGGGAGGGACCGGCGCAGAGATAGCCTGTGGATGGATGAACCTCATATCCCTTGGGTCCAAACTATTGGTGCCTGGGCGCGGAAGGGGGCTGGGCAATGGAAGAGTTAAGGGTGCCTGGATGACAGGGGGAGGTGAGCCGTAAGGTGGCGGTTAAGGGTACGGACGCCAGGGGTTTATGGGGGGAGGGGTAATGGAAAATGGAGGGTAACGCTGGCGGCGGGGGTGGTGGAATAAAATTACATCGAAAAAAGATGCGTATTGGATGGGTATTCAAATGGAAGGGACACGGGATTCCGAGCGCAGTGAACGCCCGAGAATAGAAAAGACGTATCCGAGCGGAAAGAGGCTGGAAAAGATGTATATATACATGGTTTCGCCCTTTACTCTCCGGCTTTCTCATCAGTTCCCTTTTCCATTGGAGGTCAGCGTTATTGAAAACACGCAAATGACTCGGAAATGGAATAATTCTGAAGAAAATCAGTAGGGAAATTAGTAGTATGACAAAAATCCTCATCTAGTCTGCAAGATAGCTCTAAATGTCAATTGCTAGAGGTGTGGATGTTGTTATAAGCTCAAAAGTAACAACAGGGCAACGATTTGTATTTGAAAGCCACCTGAACAAAATATGTCATGTCAACAAATACACAATTTTGATTTATCAGTCCATTATATATAAACAGTCCAATATTTCGTAATAACACCTCTGTGGGAATTTCTCCTTCGACATGTTTGGAGGTAGATTCATTGCTCCATTTATTTTAATTGAAACTTTTTTAATTTCAAGACTTCTCAAAATCTCCAATGCTATGATGGAGGGGTAATTTGTAAATGAGAGAAAACAAAATATTATTAAAGTACCTAGTTAATATTTATATTTTAATGGCATCATCATTAGTGATCAATCCTCAGATTGATTTGAAGTAGCCTTCCACTGAGTTTTTCTATCGCTAATATCTTCATATTTACGTATTTCTTCTCTTTCACATCCTTCATCACTTGTTCCATACATCTCACACGAGGCCGTCCTTAGCCTTTCCTCCCGTCCACTTGTCCTGTACTCAATAAAAATTTGAAATAAAGTTATGATGAATGCGAAAGGAGCTAGAAAATGGTAAAAATTATACTTTTAATGCGTAATTTTAAGCTTCAGAGACATGCATATGGACCTAAAAAGATACATGTGATTTTCGCGACGCAGTTTTTGTATCCCTCGGTTAGGGCGTGTGATACATCCTTAGAATTACAAAGAAAGTGCTCTTTTGTCCTGTCACAAGGTTTATTTGTACAATATCAAGTTTCAAATTAAGTCATCATCAATTGAAACACAAAAAAAAAGATGGCTGGACTAGCCAGCTGGGGATTGCGATGAACTTTTCGTGGGTCATGGGTTCGAATCCCGCGTGGGGTATTAATTTTATTCTCTTGCTTTAGGATTAAGATCTTTGGATAGACAAGGGTTTTTAAGGTCTACTACAACCATGGAAGAAAATAAATTTTACTTTCATCTAGAGGCTCCACCAAGTGACGGCCCATACCATTGGCAATCACCTAGTAGTATCATTTTAGCTCTTAATTTGCATGCCAGTGGTGCGTGTATGGTGAATTTCACCCTCTGCCATGGTGTCTCGCTTGGTAATACGTAGATGTAGTACCCAAAACTATTGAATCACTATCGTAGATGCAATGATTCAGTTAACTGAACGCACGGGCGTGATCAGATGCATAGTGGAGTAAATATTTTTGTCACCATTCTCCAACTCTCGCTATTCGCGCACGCTCCATTTCGCTTTTCTTGACGCGCGCAAGAGACCCTTTAACCGATCCCTCTTCCCTTGAGTCTGCAAGAAGAAAAGAGAAGTTGCATGCGATACTCGCGCAAAGACCTGTGCTCGGGGCCTTTGGCGAAGTCTCAAAGGGCGGAGAGAGGAAGAAAAGAACGCGGGAGAAAAGAGAAAGGAAGGAAGAGAGAAGAGGGAGGGAGGGAGGTCTTAGAGAGGAGGGGGTTGTGGGCGTGGGGTGAAGTAAGAAGGGAGAGGGTGGGGGTGGAGGCAGAGAGAGGATGTCTGGAGAGGCCCGAGTTATCGATCGCCGTGATGAAGGGGTGAGTTAGAACGACAAGCGGGTTGAGGAACGAGAGCAGGCGTCGTGAGGAATGGAGAGATAACTAGATGAGCTCCTTCATCCCTTCCGTGACTGTGATTGCAAGGAGTTTTGCTAGCGGACGTAGGAGCCCGAGGCCTATGATAAGATCCAACGCTTCATGTACGCTGCTGAAACCAAATATTGCCTTATTTGTCAGCGTACCTCATTATCATAACTAGGTTTCCAGTGGTCGAAGTGGTTCTCATCATCATCATCAACAGTCAACAATCCTAGGATTGGTTTGGCGCAGCCATCCACTCGATTCTTCTATCGACCAACCTCTTCATATTGACGTAGCTCCTCTCTTTTACATCCTTCACAACTTGCTCCATGTACCTCATACGAGGCCTGCCTTTTCCATTCTTCCCGTACACTTTTCCCTCGACGGTTGTTTTCATCAGGCCATCGTGTCTTAAGATGTGGCCTATTAAATTGTCCCGTCTTCTTTTTAAGGTTTTCATTAGACATCTCTTCTCTCCCATTCTTCTTAAGACATCTTCGTTTGTCACTCGATCGATGCATTTTACCTTCATCATTCTTCGGTAGCACCACATTTCAAATGCTTCCAGCCTGAATTCTCTGCTGCTGTTATCGTCCATGCTTCGCTACCATATTGTAGTATGCTCCAGATGTATGTTCTAATGAAATGTTTCCTACTTCCACATTCGTATTTGCAGCTGTAAGCAGAATCTTCTTCTGGTAAAATGACCTTTTCGCTTTGGCATTTCTACTGGCAATTTCTCTTTTGCTTCGTCCATCGCTGGTTACTCGGCTTCCAAGGTAGCAGAAATCTTCCACCTCCTCGATTGTTTGTTTCCCTAGTTTAATATTGGTCCTAGCTTCCTTTCTCCTTCTGCATGCCAATACCTTAGTTTTCTTTTTATTGATCTTCAGATGATATCTGGTAATGGTTCTTTCCATATTTCCTAGGGTTCTAGAGTAATGAAATAATTCCATGCCTTTCACTTCATGTTCTTCTTTAGCTCCTCCGCATACTTCCTGCCTCTTATAATTCCATCCAAGCTGCCTGTTCTTCCCCTCCTGCTTCCCCACTTAACCAGCATTCTCCCCTTTATCTCTTCCTTTAAGACGCCCTCTCTCCTTATTGCTCATTCCTCTCTCATCCTAATTCCCCCAATCCACTCCCTCGCCTCTCCTCGCAGCCATTCCCCGCACTTCCTCCTTTGTTATCCTTTCCACGCATCGTTCCTTTTCTATCCTTTTCCACCCCTACATACCAAAATCCAACGGTTTTAGATCCGCCCTCTTTCAAGACTGCATTTAAGCGCCATGTATGCCGCGCTCCATATCGGAATCTTCACAATTTTCTTAACTTTCCTTCTCATCCTTTCGTCTTTATCTCTCTCCCCAACGACTCTTAAGTACACTATTGCCCTTGAAGATGTCGAAATTAAAAAGCATTCTTAGCTAAGATGTGCGATTACAGCACCATCTGATTTGAAATGCGTGTTTCATCCGCCACATTTGCAGGATTTCGCTAATAACTTCCGCACTGTTACTTCTTTCTTTGATTTGCGTACATTTTATGTCAGTTTGCCCAAAAACGACGTTCAATAACCCGATTAAAGTTATTTTTCCCCTAGATGATGCCTCTTTTGGCTTTTAAATACCGTTAATTTTCGTTTGCTACATGAGGATGAAGTTTTTCGGTAAAGTAAAATTTTGTTCCTCTCCATGGATATAGATTATTTTCTTTTGGAACCGTGAAGGTTTTCTAATAGATACTCTAATTATTTTTCAATAGTTGGCCTAAGTTTTAAAATTAC
Source organism: Platycnemis pennipes (assembly GCA_933228895.1). Lineage (NCBI taxonomy): Eukaryota > Metazoa > Arthropoda > Insecta > Odonata > Platycnemididae > Platycnemis > Platycnemis pennipes. The sequence goes on along the minus strand of OW121854.1, from coordinate 85,207,996 downwards.
GTACATAATGTCAATGTTATGTATCACTAGTATAGATTCGAAAGAGTGTATGCATTTTAAATGATTTCCAGCAATAACCTATTGCTCCTTGATCTTGAAGCTGTTAATATTCTCATTGCGGGGGGGATGTTGAATGCCATGGATTGAGTTGGCGTTCTGTAAGTGCTCACAAGATTATATAAATGGTGGTTATTGTGTGAAAGTTAGATTGTGAAATAATAACCACAGAAAATTCTGCTTTCCACAGCCATTTGGAGGTAGAGACGCCGTTAAAATATATATCCTTTCTCCGCATAGTTAATTCCATCAAAAATGCCACTTTAAGCAAGTCTCTCAAGAGTCAATTTTAACTCGTCTCACACTAATTAGTTTTTTAGTGATGAAGACCACGAAATATCTTTATATTTAGTTATGAACAAACCAGTAGAGAAAACTGTTATTTAACAATTGATTATGGTCAAATTCCGAACTCTTATGGCTAAAAGGAACTATCGTACGTAAAAAATTTAGCCAAGTTAGCTTCACCAAAAGTTTCACTTATATATTGTAAAATGTGATAGACAAAATTAAAGGAGTCAACATGATGAGAAGTAGGAAAAGAATTTAGAGGAGAAAATATAAAGAAGGCAGAAGAAGTTACCTAAGGAAGTATTAACATGCTAGGGTTCCGTAAAACCGTGACAGGAGAGAGGATTTTGAAGCGAGAGATATATGGAGAGAAAGAATAAGAATTTAGCCTGATTTACGACAGTCGGTATAAAAAGATAAAAAGGGGGGAAATATGAGGCATATGAAATGTATTGAGGTAATAATACCCACGGATGGCCCGAAAATTAGTGTATAAATTTAGGAAGGTACTATACAAGAACCTAGAGTTGTATGAAGAAACGACTGTGAAGAGAGTCCTCGCATCTAAACAAGAAACATACGGAGTTAAGCAGCATGAAAACACAGGACTGAAAAAGCGTACCAAACGGCTTGCTAAATCGGCAAAAACCGCAGTAACTTTAGCTCTTGGACAGTATGATAATTATATTAGCGTAAATAGTCTATTAGAAGATCTTAAGTAGGAATCATTATCAGAACGTAGGCTGAAATTAATACTTAATATCTCAAGTAAATTTCAAGACATGGACATTTTTACCACTGACGAAAAAAAAATATTGCAACCTCCGACTTACTATGGTACACTGGACCAAAAGCAAAGTTTGGGAAACTGATTGCCAAACCATCAGGTTTCAAATGTTCTTTCCTTTTGCTATTAGGGATATGAATGGCTGAAAATATATTCAATAACACAAGAGTATCAATGTATAGCCTACATGGTGGAAAAACTTCAAGCTAACCCCACTATCAGCTTTTTTGTGCATGCTTGCTTTGCTCCTAAAATACTTTCTGCTTTGACTAGCATTAAGCTCCTCTTCAAACACGATAGGTAAAGCATGTTTGGTGCAAATTCACCCGCTGCCACATTTATGGCATGGAGAGTTTCACGTAGACATTTCGCTAAAAAAGAACTATGTCACCCATGGGTAAGCGAGGTAAACCACCACCAACCATTTTTTGCTTCACACCAAAGACTCTGCAAGAGATAAAGAGAGATATACAGATCATGAAATAAGTGAGGGGAAAGCCTCCTAAGACAGAATTAACGCTTAATTTTATAGCTTGAGAAAATTTAACGAGCGGATTAATAACCCTCACCCGTTACAGGACATCGCTTAGCAAGGATTTAGATGCAATTCAAGAGTGGTGCGACAAATGGCAGTTAAAACTTAACTTTAAAAAGTGTGTAGCCAGGGCCGGCGACAAGGGGGGGCAAAGGGGGCAAATGCCCAGGGGCCCGGGCCATCAGGGGGCCCGGGGCAAAATAATTAATTGAAAATAAAAATTTAAAGTATGAATAAATTTAAATGCCAAATAGAATACAAAATTTTGTTGTTTAAAAAGTGAAAAAAACAAATCATGGTAGAGATGTGTCAGTGTGCAATAGAGAAGTATGACATTAGCATTGTTGTTGTGGTCATCGAGGGTTTTGGGGTGATGGGGACGATAGAGCGAGAAGCGTGGGCCCTGTGTCGACACTCACCTCCCCTCCCTTTGCCGCGAGCATTCGCCACTCAGTGACATGTCACACAGTGACCTGAACGACAAGAAACCCCATCCCCCGCCTAAATCATGTTTACTAAGATGATGGTTTAATTGTTATTGGACTGTAAATAATCGTTCATTCTGCAGTCAAAGTTACAGATTAGCAGTAGCAAGCTACAAATTCTAGCGTTGTATCATTGGTTTTGTATACATGAGCGCCCATACACATGGGTAGGGAGTGACTGCGGCCCCCCAACCTAGCCTCCCAGTAAGGATTGCAATCCCAGAGAGATTTTTCAATCCCGGGATTACGGGATCATCATCAAAAGTTAGACAACATTTTCTGATATTTGGTCCATCTTGTTTAATGCTGGCGATCAATATGTCTTTAACACGCGCACCGTAAGCTCATTTCCGTTTTTCTTATGTATTACAAATGATGACAAATTACTTATTCCAATAAAATGTATTAGTAAATGGACTCATACGTCAAACGTGTTGCATTTCATGTCCAAGAAAACTTACTTATTAGCGCTGCCTATTAGCGGAAAGGTGTACGTCAATCCCGGAATCCCGGGATTCGTTTATACTAAATCCTTAACTCCCGGGAAAAATAAAAAAGGGAAGCAAAAAATATTTTATATTTAAAATTTTGTGAATTTATACATATTTCAGAAAGTTATTAATTCTTAAACATGATGTATAATTTATCCTTCTGAAATTTTTCTACATTTGTTTCCTTGTTTTACTTGAATAAGTTCAAGGCCCATGCACGCACTGTCATGATTTTGTGTGGTTTTTGTTAATAGAAAGGAGAGAAAGGAATTTTTGAAACGATGCACAGTAGGCCGAAACCAAAAAAAGGTACAAAAATTCCAATATGGCTTTTTTGGAGATAAATCATGAAACTTGGTACAAATACTCATAATTGATTGGCAACCATGGAATGGCATGTCATTGGTCATGTTCTGTCGCCGTTACCGAGATGCAGGGGCTCAAACATATCCAAAATTCCAAAATTACACCCGACTTCAGTTTTCTACGAAAATCTTCCTATTTAAGTTGAGGGTGACGCTGTGGGAGGAATTTGGTCGGATAAAAAACTAGTAGGTCTGTTAAAACCACACTTTCACTTTCCTAAATGTAGGTGATATTACGTAACAAAATGACAAACGCTATTTTCACGCAAAAATTCATTTTAAGTAGTAAATATCTGGCATGTTAAGTGCCTGTCAAGTGACTCATATTATCAATTGTTGATGCTTTTTAAAGGTAGATCTGAAAAAAATTGAAAATTCTTTTGAACGCCAAAAATTACATTTGATTTTTCGTACGCGCGTCCGGAGCTTGAGACACACGCCGGGAGCTGGAAATGACGTGGCGCGAGTAATTTTTTTCCATCCATAAGGAACATAACTCTTCTTATTCGCCTTTTTTAATATGTGTGCATTACTATCGATCTCCACCGGCTCTACACGTGTGAAATCATGGGGATATAGAACTAATAAGGTCTGTAAGTGTACGCGAAATCGCATTCGAGGTTTCTCCCCTCAAAAGTAAACTTTTCATTCACACCCTGTAATTCCTGTGTTTTTCTCATGAATATTATTTTACGTTCCAGAGGGACCTTATTAAGGACTTCTTTTCGTTTCTTTGCCCCTTTGCCCCAACAGTCCAAGCCTTTGTCCCTACCAGTAGGTTCATGCAGAAAGGTACATTTTGGACACCGCGGAGCTTTTGGTTGTTCAACGAGAAAATGTACTGAAATATTTCGTTTTCTCGGTGTTACAATATGCATATCCCTGATTTATACGTCACATTAGACTTTATTCATCTAGGAAAACTTGAGTTTCTACTTTACTTGAATTATGCACACAGAAATGAAACAAATTATCGAAAATAGCTTAATATTTAGGCACAAAAAATATATTCTGTTCGTCAAAACCGTTAAATTAAATTATTTTTACCCATTCCCTGTTGTTATGCTTGATTGAGAGAGTTGTAGTGAAAGCAAAGCTTAGTAGAAATGAATAATCTGCATTCATTTTAATTTTGTGGTGATATAATTATCTCCGTATCTTCAAAAAAATGGGAGTAATTGTGGATATGCCAATTGTGAAAAAAAAGAAAAGTACGTTTTATTATGACTTTTTATAAAATGTTCAACTTCAAGTAAGTCCTAGATTTGATTACTGTAAAATGAAAGCGTAAAGTGTGTTACATCGTCAAAAAGTTATCATTTTGAAATTGTTTCCCCCATCCCATTCCACTGACATGTGTTTAATTTAAAAAGAGGACAATTTATAGTAAATCAAAAGATAATGTATGACAGTGTGCAACTTTCCTCTGAAGAAAAAGCTGATAATCAGGTAAGTCCTGGTTATAAAATAACCTGAAAGTTCGCAGTTCTGGTCTAAATTAAGTGAGGGGGTTTGCCGGGATTTAGGGGTCCCGGACCACTCAGTTGCCCAGGGGCCCGAAAATCCTGTCACCAGCCCTGTGTGTAGCTATCAATTTTTGGAGGAGGAATAATTCGATAGAGCGTACCTATAAGATTAGTAACACGAAGATCGAAAGCGTTGAAACCATAAGGTATTAAGGAGTAAAAATCACTAAATATTTATCGTGGGGAAGACACATCCGGGAAATATGCGGCCGAGCGAAGAGAAAGCTAGGATTAAAAGAGTACTTGGGAAATGCGATTAGAAGACAAAAGAGCGATGCTACTTTTCACTAGTCAGGCCCCACCTTGAGTATGTAGCCAGTGTATGGGATCCGAATGAAGTAGGTTTGATCAGAGAACTAAACAGCGCAGCGTAGAGCAGCTAGGTTCGTTAAAAGGTGTTACGATAATAAGAACCTATATAAAGGTTTAGTAGTGTATCAGAATTAATACAAGAATTAGGGTGTGAATCATTATCAGAGCGTAGATTAAGTACAGATTAAATGTCTTACAGAAATTTAAATCGGATAGCTTTAGTGAAGATGTTAGGCAAATATTAAAAACACCAGCGTATTACGCTAGATTCGACCAGATAAATAAGATTAGAGAGATAGATTGTCGTTCTAATAGATTCAAAATGACATTTTCCCCCGTACTATAAGAGAACACAATAGGCAGCGTAGCAAAAGGGTAGGGGGAATATTTTAGAGTAGTCTGTAGTGCATGATTCATGTATTAGCATTCAAATCCCTCATTACTATTTCGATACTAACAGTCTACTTGCCTGATACCCTATAGTAGAATGTTTGCATGTTTGTAGTGCATGCTTGGTGATCTTCACCTCCTGCCACACATCCTCGCGGTGGCCTGCAGGGTATCGCGTAGATGTAGATCTTACACATTATCCGTCCTTGCCCGAAATACACGAAAACTGTCGCACCAGTCCATTCCTTACCACTAGTCAGCCAGGAATGTAAACGCGGGCGCAAGAAAGGAATGTCTCCTCGGACCTGCACGGCATAAAAAAGACAAAAACACCTCACATGCAAAAAAGCTAACAAATAAAGTGTGGTATCAGCTCCGAGGTGCTCAGGAATAAAGCCCGTGGAAATAAAATACGGAGACTCCACCCACCATCATTCCCTCAGGGTAACTCAGCGCTCATTTTTTAGGAAGGGAGGTAGGATATATTCGAAAACACCTCACTAATGGTGAAGAGAGTGGGGATTAGGAGAGAGAGGTTGTGGAGGAGAGAGACGGAAATGGGAGAAGAGTGGTTCAAGTTTTTTAACAGCATGAAAAGCTTCACACATCCAAACATCGTCCCCTTTTTTTATGTCCCGGTGCAGGCGTCTGCAATCCCCCCTCCCCTTCCGGGAACACTTTCGCGCCACCAAATCCATCTCTTTTTTCCCCCTTTAGTGGATTGCCCCAACATGTTCTCATCTCACCGACCCCATTGCCATCACCGCAAACCCCCTATAGAGAAGTAAAAATGTGAAGTGGCAAGCACATTAGTTCCTGCAAATTACATACATGTAATCCAGAACTACATAGTACCGAACAACCCAATATAAAGGTGGAGGTGACCCTAAGGCACGAATGAATTACAGCTGCGCACAAATTCATACTGCTAGTCATCATCATTGGTCAACAATCCTAGGATTGGCTTAACGCAGCACTCTACTCGATTCTTCTATCGGCTAACCTCTTCATATAGACGTATGTAACTCCTCTCTTTTACATCCTTCAGAACTTGCTCCATATACCTCATACGAGGCCTGCCTTTTCCATTCTTCCAGTTCACTTTTCCCTCGACGATTGTCTTCATTAGGCCATCTAGTAGTATCGCTAGTAACTAAGTTAATATTTAAACCAGATCTTACATTAAGTTAATATTGTTCACCATCATCACCCGTCATAAATCACAAGATTGGTTTGACAGGGTGTCCAGCACTCTGGAAAACCGGGAAGACCGGGAAATCTCAGGGAATTTTATTTTCACTGGAAATATCAGGGAAATATGTAATCGACTCTGGAATTTTGGGTGGTGTCAATATGTAATACAGCGACGGAAATATTGTGCCATTTAGGAGATGGAGTGGACACCGAGCGTTGAATGATGCCCGGTGCCCAATCCCTCTCTTACCGGTACGAAACTCAATTTGTATATATACTGACGTGAAATGATGCGAAACCCGGGTCGTGAATAAATAACTCGGTTAGTGGTCCATCACAAAGTATGATCTCTATTTTCACTGCGGTAAGCAATGTCAAACCTGAAGTTACGATCGATGAGCAAAGACGAAATTTCGATGCGTAAATGGTAGTACGACGCAAAGTTGGATCGAAGAACCGCAGATATTTACCAGCAAGAAAATTAGCTGAAACGTAAAATGAAGACGAAAAATTTCGAACGCGAATTACCTCTGTAATAGTGGATGTAACTGAAACGAGCAGAGAACTGCCAATGTGAAGAATACGCACTCTCAATCACAGATTTATTTTAGATATTTCACCAATATTGTATAGTCAGATACAACGAAACAATATTTCACGGGGAAAATGTATGGATTATACGCACGGACGACATGTGCTAAAGATGCCAAGTGAAGGAACATAAAGCAGGACAGAGGACCACAATAAATATAGAAAAGTGCGGATAAGCTATGAAGAGCTATTTCGATGCGTTAATTGTAATATTACACTAAGACTATTCGTTCAGTTGGAAACGCCTAACAGAAGGCTAAGTAAACACAATCCCACGATAAAAATTTTCTGGATCAGATTTTACTTATAAAAATCGCCAAAATCCAAAGCTTGATGACAGTGCATAAATAATAATAATGCATAATAATAACAATTGTTTTATAATTATATTAGTTAATAAAACAATAGTAATATATATTTACAATTATTAATAACAGAATCAGTTATACACGAACATTGTTGCAAAACAGTCAAACATTCAGTCTGGGACGTGGGTTACCAAGTGGGGTCCTTCTGGGACCCCATCCGTATTTTAATTGATACAGAATCCAAATGATCGAAATTTTGATCCAACTTTAGCCACTAATATGGACTAAAAAAGTTGTTCACATACCAGGAGACCCATGAACGTGAAAAAGAAATTATGAAATTTATTCAAAATTTTTCGAGAGTGGGGTCCCAGAAGGACCCTGCTCGGTAACCAGAGGGTTAATGGAATTCTTTCCTTAAGGCAGTACTACTTGAACTCTACTACTACTTGGTATAAAATAGATGCAGTACCAGTCCTCAAATAAGGCAGATGAAACCCGAGATTTTCCGTTTGATTTCCAGATGACCGGAATAAAGGACTTATAAATATTTTTTAATGCTCGCGGATTTTCCGAATAGTAAATTAGATGAGCTCTCAATTTGCAATCTACGATTGCGTTACCTCTTAGCAAGAGAGTCGCGATCTTTTGCTGTCTTAAAGCCAGGAGCAGACTTTTCTTCTTTATAAATATGCGTACGGCGAGTCATTATTTTCCAGAAAAGCCCGCTTCTTTAACATTAAAAACCTGTTCTGCTAAATAACCACCCTCCTCAATTATTTTTTCTAGTATTCTTGGAAAATTCTTTGCTGCCTCATCACTTAATCAATTCTTTAGTGTGGTGGGGGACAGGGTTCATTATCAAACAACTGCAAGATATTAAATGGAATTTTATTCTGAAGGCAGTACTCCTTGACCTCTGGTATAAAATAGTTACAGTACCAGACCTCAAATAAGGCATATGTAACTCAAGCTTTTGCTTTTGATTTCAAGATGACCGGAAGAGAGGATTTATCCATATTTTAATGCTTGCTTTTTTTTGCTACTATATGTATCATTTTTCTTGCAATGCAAATTCAAACGATTTTTAAATCGATTGACCCACCCCTTACTTGCTTCACCAATTTGTAGAAACTTGTTGAATTGTCAGAAGACTAAGCGGTTCTCATTGAAATGCAGTTTAAAAGTTCAGGACGATGTACACGTTCGTGGTTGGAGAATGTACGAGTCCATTCCTTCTCAATAAGTGACTCCGTGATACAACCGACTGCCGCTTTCATGGTACTTAATATTTAAGAGGTAAATTATTAAGGTGGATTGTTAATTTCACTTTCTTTACGTAGAACTGGCGTCCTTGGATTTCGAGTTGGCATATAACATAGCATCTAAATTAAGCGGTTTGCGGATTACAGCAGCTATCAGTCACAATTCATCAAGTCCTGAAATAAACATTTACGGTACTAACCAAGTGTTTTCTGCTACATCATTTCTGTTCCAACTTTTTTTTCCTTTTATATCAACATGGCTTTTGGCTGCAATTAAAAACTGATGATAATCGGGGCCAGTGTATTTACGTAGCTTCCTACTACGTAGCAAGCCGTATCGTAATGGAGTGAGCGCAATAATTTGATGCAGTCGTAGCGATATCGCTACGACTGTATGAACTGTTACGAAGATTGATCAGTTGCGTAGAAGATAAGATGTTTTTTACGCGACTTTTCGACAAAAATTAATTAATAGCAGTGAAAATACTGTAGATGAATGATAAAAATTTGATTGTATTGAATTGTAGATGAAAGATAATGGACCAATTTCTTCTGTGTACCTCTTTATAACCTCGACAGCCATTCGATATTTTCTCCGCCTGCAAGTATAAAAACGAACATTTTACTTTTTGGTGCTCGCGTTCGTAAATCTACGGCATCCCTTTAGATAAAATTTTCATTTATGTTAGTACGGATGTTAAGGTAAGTCGAGACGTACGTAACTCGGGGTCTGCCTGTAGTTAGGTGTTTAGACAATGAAAATATTACGCTCTCTGAGCCATCGATATTCTTCAACCCTTGCCAAATTATGTCAAGAGCTTTCAGGTTGAAGAGAAAAGCGACCAAAAGTGCAAGACAAAATGTTGGGTCCTAAACTGGCTTCCTTTGCCACAGCTGCAGCGGAGCTGGAACAATTTTTCTTGGAATTTCAATCCAGCAAGCCTATGGCTCGGTTTCTGTTTTTGGCAATTACTGAATTATTTAAAACTGTGATGACTAGATTGGTCAAGCCGGAGGTTTTGGCATCTGGAATCGTGAAGCATATTGACTTGAGTAAAGCTGTAAATCTGATCCCCACAAAAGATCTTAATGTTGGATATGCAACCAAGATAGCCTAAAGAGGTTATAGTCTTAAAGATGTATTAGGATATTCTTCTCTTCAATAATGGATGGATTACTAACCTAAAGAAATTGGTGGGCAAACTCATTGAAAGAATGCCCTTGGCCTCTCATGTGAAGAAGGGAATTTCATGCCTGGATCCTGAAGGTGCAAGTTATTGATTATTTTGGATCAGTGATATTCATATTCAGCGAAGTCTGGTTGTATGTAACCTTGTTCCCGAGCGCCAGCATAATAATTTTGAACTCTAAGAAGGTGATGTAATTTCTCACGAACTAAATGAAAGTGTTTTATGATGTTGGATTTTTTGTTTATTTTCCTCCAAATACGCAGGATTTGGTTTATTTTGCCCAAAATGCAAGATTAGCTATAATACTTACTTTTATTCACACAAAAAACATACCCAACGTTCTCTAGAGAGCTTATGCTTAACGTGAAAAAAATCTAGATTTCCTCTGGAAAAATAAAACTTATGTCTGGAAAACCTGGAAATCTCAGGGAATTATCAAATGCCCCGCTGCTGGACACCCTGTTTGACGATACTCTCAATACAATTTTCCTATCGGCTGAACTCTTAGTATTTATCTTTCTTTTCTTTCACATCCTTCACTCCTTGCTCCATATATTTTACACGATGCTTCCTTTTTCAATTACACCGCATCACTTTTCCCCAGGATCTGTCTTCATCTAACCATCCCGTCTGGTCGAATAGGTCGTCTCATCCTTTCTTTAAAGTTTTCATGAACCTAATTCTGAAGATTCTGGCGATATGGAATGGAAGCGAAATATGATCGAGAAATAATCCACAATTTTTGTGGATTTGGCTCGTGTTGTTTTCATCAACCTTTTACTTTCTCCCTCTGTTAAGTCACCTAACATCATTTAGGAAACACTACAGCTTCACACGCCTTACATCTCTAATTTCAAACTAATATTATGATCGGATGAGTAATATCTCATCACGCAGAGAACTTATTACTGGTAAATACAGTATTAATATTGAATTTAAAACAAAAGAAAACAGAGTATAAGTGGGTGATCCGGTAAAGGGTTACTTTCTTTCGTTTCAACATGGCCTAATTTTTAACCGTCGGCTCTGCAGCAATACTTAAATGACTAATAAAAAATTCGTTGAGTAATCTCTCCCAAGTAACGATCACACCCGAACGGAAATTATTCTGAAACTGAATAAAACACCTTTATGTGAATTTCACGCGGGGATTACGAATGGGATCATCGATGGAAATCTGGCATTCATATACACGGCATCATCATGATTCTTTCTTATGCAATGAATAAAAATGAAGTTATAGATTGAACCGTTTCCCACACATCTTTTATAAGAAAAACTTTACATTGAACCTTATAATACGGTTAGTATTTTAATCAGCTTTCTAGAAATACGAGATTAAAATCGAGTACACTTAGTTCATGTACCCAATTTATTTGGTAGAGCCCGACCGGTTTCAACTCTGTTATGCCATTTTCAAGGGTCAAATATATGTTTTACGTTACATTACGTATTTGACCCTTAAAAATGATACGGCAGTGTTGAATCTGGTCGGGCTCTACCAAATAAATTGTGTGGATGAACTAAGTGCACTCGATTTTACTCTCTTATTATCATGAAATTCCACAAAGTAAAATCGCAAACCGTTGACGATAATTCTAGAAATACATGCAGTTTAGACTACTGCGACTTATGAGGACGAAGAAAGTAATTTACTCCTTTTCGAGCTCACATTTTGCTAAAATAGCTGATTTTATGGAATATGGCCTCTCATTCTTTGGTAAAATGTCTGGATTCCAAAAATACACCAGTACCAGATTACCGAAATATTTCCGACATAAACCCCTCCTGGAACTGTTTTTGTATTCTTATAGAAAATATAATGCCAACACTTGTAGCTACTTAAACTCAAAGACGGCTTTTAGACGGTGCGCTAAGACTCGCACCCTTTTGTTCCCTAATCCGCTGCCACTCGTACCTTCACACACCCCTCTTTCCACCTCGCCCTCACGTGCCTCCGAAACTTTTTCGTCCTCCCATCCGACCCCTCTCACTCTCCACAACCCTTTCACCTTCGCTCTTACTCCCATGCTCCCTTCCCTGCCGAAGGCCCACACATTCCTCTCCGGGGGATGTGGAGAGCCAGGGCAATGCGGCGTCACGTGTGCCAGGCTTAGGGCCTTTGCTCAGGCGAGATTCCCCCGCAGCCACCCGTGAAAAGTGCAAGTGGATTTCCGCTCCACGTTCTTTTTACCCACGAGCAATCCTCAAGCGATTCTCCCGAAAGGGCGAGTTCATGAACCTGACTCGAAATGATGCGCTACACGGTATTGCAATCATAACTCAAGTACATACAAAAGGTGGATGAGCCCGGAGAGATGAAGTGAAAAGATGATGATGATTAGTTTTCTGCCGGTGGAGGTAGGTCTAAATCTGCGTTTAATTCTTCCCATGACCCCTAACTTTCACACAATGTCCTTCTTCAGCCCCTCATACCTCCTATTTCCCAAAATTCTATCCAACCAACCCGTTCCTCTCCTCCCTCTTCCCCGCTTACCGAACATTCTTCCTTCTGTCACGTCTCTCAAAACACCCTCGCCCTTTATTACCTTCTCACCGGCCACACTTTCTACCTTCTCCAAATTTCCTCAATCAAATCTCTCTCCTCTCTTACGGCAATCATAATTCAAGAACATACGAAGGTAACTGTGTCCTGCGAGATATAGTGAAAGGATACCATACTTAAAAACACTCAAGAATATAGCGCTGTTCCAAAAAATAAAGTATTGCAACGCACAACGCGTTTCAGCTGATAAGCGATCATCAGGTACAAGGGAGTGCAAGTAAGGAGGCGGAATAGAAGCCCATTTTTAGGAAAAGTAGGGGGAGAGAGGACTTGGGTAAGGGAATGGAGATTAATGGGGGGGAGGGGGGGCACTGGAGGTGGGTCATTCGTTGATCGAGGTATGGAATGGCTAGAAGTGGAGAGTGATTAGTGGACATGTGTTAATTCATGAGGACATCCTCCCCTTGTTGGACGATTTCAATTTCCTAACAAGTGCGTCCAATCTCCACAATCATCTTTCATTTCCACATATAGAATAACTTTTTAACAAATTATTTTCTGTGGAGCCTACAAAGTTACTCTAGTTATTTTATATAGTCGTGATTTCCCCAAGTAACACCCTGCAACACTGATTTTATCTACATGCACATGTATAATATTTTTTTGGAACTGTCTAGTATTGTTGAGAACATATTCTACCAATATTAGCAGGGCTTTAGTCTTTTTCCCGCCAATTCCCTAGTCTCCATTTGGAAGTAATTAAGGGCCATACGTAACACTTGATTTTTCACTTTTCCATTCTCCAATTCCGTCCGCAACATTTTCTATGACACCCCCTAAATTGCGTAACGCAGCCAATGAGTCGTATTTTTAAGGGTGATGAAACAGAAATACTTTATAAACACCTAAAATCTTCCTACATTCTGTTATTTCACTGCTACTAATTACATGCATCATCATTAAAATTTAAACGGGGAGTGAATTCATAATACATCATTTTCCCAAAACATAAGGGAAGGAGGACACCACTCCCTTGCCGACGGTGCATCGTAACAGCTATCACAAATTGTATTTTTGGAATTTGCACCACGTGAATAACTTCAGCACTTTCAACTGCAATATATTGGGCACTTGAAGGTATGCTTTGTTTGAAATGCTTATTTTATTATTAGCTTGAATTATCTGTGTATATATTTTGTATCACTATTTCCCAAACAATGTTGCGGACAATTCACGAACCGCTCGTGAGCCGGTCATTAAGAGAGCGAAACGGATCTCCCGCCTTCCCGCAAAGAGTCATTAAAAAGGTGAGATTACAAAATAACCACCCTGGCTGGGCGGCACGGGATAACTCCGACTTGGCGGCTCGCTCGGGCTCGGGATCTGGCTGCTTGGTTTGCTCGTCAGTTGTTTTGTTTTTGCATTTTGACTGGAATATGTTACTTTCCTGGAATTAAAAAAAAATTATTTCTCAATATACCTTGCTGCGTTTTTCCATAAAATCGCCATGTACGACTGCTTTGCCATTGATATAAAGTCAGGGAAATTTCAAAAATCGGGACTTGAAATCAGGGAAAAGTCAGGCAAATTGGAAATGGAAAATTGATGTGAATCCTGGGTGATAAAGTCAGCTAGTGCCTGAATTCAAAATGTAAATATTTTGGGGTAGCATTGGCGAGCCAAAATATTAGTGTGATGCCAAAAATCATCGAAAGGAAAATAAATATGTATACAGTATCTTGTAAAGTATTTACTTATTCCGCAATATAAGCAATATGCCTGCCTTCTTTGGTAAATATGTTTCGAGAAACGAGAGCTCTAACTGAGCATTTATACGTACCGAAGCGAGGCCAATTTGTCGAAGAAAATTCACAGTGTTCTCGAGTAAAATTTGATGGATGAGGATATAAAATTGGATCGTTGCCTCAGTAGCTTTCAAGTGGAAGCATGGGAGAAAACCTAGCGATCAAGGGAACAAGAGTAGCCGACTGGAAACGTCTCAAAACTGTATGAAACCAAATATAGCAAACACTCGAGACCCAAGTACGTCATGCAAGAATTAGCGCCTTGGAAAATTATTTAATGCTCCCGATTAAGGCTGATTCAGAGAGAAGACTCTAACCCACCCTTAAGCCTGCTGGTGGGGTTGCTGCAAAAGAATTCAAGGGCAACACCTCTCTCCAACCAGCTGTACCATATACAGGGTTTATAGGAACCTGGAAATCCTGGAAAATCTGGAAAAGTCAGGGAAAATGAAAACGGTCATGGAAATCCTGGAAAAGTCAGGGAATTTAACGTGTGGTCAGGGAAAAATCACAAAATGTTTAAATTTATCACCTGAAAATGCCAAGAGATGAAAAACTGCACATAGGAGCGGAGAAGGAGGAGGGTGAAGGGGAGGGGACAGCTGGCCTCAGGCCGGCTTCGTTACAGAGGCAGCCCAGGGGGCCTATTCTGGTTCTTTCTGGCTATAGCCTGCATGATTTGGTGAAAAGATGGGCGAAAGGTGTGCGCATTCATATTCTCATTTTCATTCGCTAGCGATTTCACCAGGCGAGGAAAAAGTTATTCTCAGTCAAATTTGAAGTCACTTAGCCAAATTTGTAGAAGGATATGAGGAAAAAAAATGAAGATTGATTCAAAGAGCTACTTTAAAATGACATCAGGTTTGAAGAAAAAGCCAGGTTAGCCTTCTTTGCATATATTTCTCTGCAATTAAAACCCTTTCTGAAGGCATATCAATGTAAGTAATGATAATTTTTATTTTGTTGACTTAAAGTTGTTGATCTCTTATTACTGGAAGTTCATATGATTAATATGATAATAAACCTACAATTGTTCATAAGTTTAGACTTCTTTGCTTCCTCACTGCCACTTTAACTCTATAAATGACCGAAATCTTGGAGTTTTCAAGGGGCTCAAAAGTCAGGGAAAATCACTAATAATGGTCTGGAAATCCTGGAAAAGTCAGGGAAAATGAAAATGAAAACTCCTATAAACCCTGATATAAACATATTTTATCTGATAGTATAACGTTCCTCCTGTTCTAAAATGTCCAGCAGTCTGGTTACCTCCTGCTGGAGGTCTTCAGTCTTGCAGATATTGTTTCCTATTATCTTTCTCTTTAGCCTTGGTAGTTAAATTGTTTGGATCAATCGGTGTGAGATCGAGAGAAAGTTGTTGAATTCTTATTGCTGGAAGTTCATATGATTAATATGAAAATAAACCTACAATTTTTCATAAGTTTAGACTTCTCTGCTTCCTCACTACCACTTTTATCTATAAATGACCGAATTGCGGTCGAATTTTGAACTTTTCCCCTTTCAGTTCTCACTTAATGAATATATTTTCAGATTTTAATCATGACTTTCCATTTTCGCTGTTAATGGAATTTTTCAAATAGAAATTATATTGGATTACTATCCCGGGCCTCCTTGGTTGAGGAACCTGTAAGTGGCTGCAGTGTACGCTCCGTGTTCATTGCCGGTACGGTCATTCCCTTGCTATACTATGCCATCCGTCTCCGCCGGGGTTCAATTTTCCCTTTTCTTCTCCTACCTTGTCGTTTCACGACACCCTTGAAAGAAACCTTCTCCTCTGAGACCTAGCCGAAACCCTCGCTTCCGCTGACCCCTCAACCGCAAACCAACCTCCCCACCACCCAACCCTAGGCCGCCTCTGTGGACCTGGGAAAATTCCCCAAGTGTACGAGGGTCCTCACGTCTTCCTACCCTGGGCCAAGTTCCCTAAAGTCAACCCGATCCGCCGCTCCCAGTCCATCGCAACCCCTGCCGCACGCACTTTCTCTGCGCAACCCTCACGCCTCGGGTATCCTACCTAAAACCCTGGCCCCTCACACTCTTTCTAAGGTTTCAATCCCTGCCCGCCGCCCCTCTTGGCGTCGCGGTCGAGTCCCTTGGAGATTATGTGAGCCCCCGCGCCCACACCCCCTCTCCCAGACCTCCAAAGTGGCAGTGGCGATGAGTCGGGGTGTGAGGGGTTTGAAAGAGGTGAGTGGTAGAGAGGGAATCGGGGCGCCCCTGCCTGCAGCCGACGATACAAACGTCAAACAAATGGCTCGGGGAAGTCTTTGGAGGGAAAATTAAGACTCCACTGACCACAATTAATTCAGGACACATGCCTAGGGAATTCCTTTCTTCGGCGTTATTCCTTTTTTTTCTATTCGGCTATAATTGACTTTGTTGGAAAGCCTCATATCATTTTTGCTTTTGTTAAACGCCTCCGTTGGGTCTACCACAGTCAGGTCGGCGAAACACCGGTTTGGCAGCCCAAAGGTTCGAATCCCGCCTAGAGCATTCATGTCTTGCTTCCCTGATGATTAGGTTAAACGGTGATGTATAACCTCCCCCTGCAATTTTCTGCATTGCAAGATTCGCCCACTGTGATTGGGAAATCGCAAGGGAGTTCAACCCGTCCGTGGAAGGTGTTCTAGGTGACAGGGTTCATACCGGTCAGGGTAGTTCAGGAAATGTCAGGGAAATAAAAATCAGGACTGGAAGTCATGGAAATGTCAGGGAAAAACTTCAGAGGGGCAGCAAAAAGATGAACATTTTGGTTGAACGCACAGAATGTTGCTTAGGTTAAACGGTGATATATAAGAAAGTGATTGATTTCTTATCCTAAGGCCTAGTTACTGCTCCACTACCACTACGGAATAAGTTCTAAGGTTTCAGGCTTAATTATGTAGAAATCCATGTTGGACTGAGAATAAATTCTTTTTCTCTTTCCGCAAATAATTTATTCTTTGGAACTACTTGTACCTCCAAAGAATAAACTATCATAGGAAAGGTAAAAAGTTTTTTCTTCTCGGTTACTACTATTTGAAAGCTTCCCATGAGGTATCTTTCTGAAGAGCAGCGTTCTTCCTACCTCACGCCATCCCGTCTAAAAAGCCCAATCCTTTATACTTTCCCAAAACGGATCTTCCGAGTGGCCATTGCCACGGAATGCTGTCATGTCAACAACCACCATCCCCTAGGTATATGACGCTAAAGTGGAAACTGGAAGCGTACGTACGGTAGGGGGACCGGCGGAGACAGCCGTCTCCTCATATAGTATTCTCGTTGATCTTTCGAGTCTTTGAGTCTCGTGTCTCGGCGGTGTTTGTCCCGCTGTGCACGGCGGAGGCACGGCGACTAGGCGGAAGAAGATTAGTCTTCTAGTTAGACGACCAGTTGCCTTTCTCTTCGCATTCGCGTCGCAAAGGGGTGCACGGAGTATTCCCCGCGATGAGGGAAGCAAAGAGCGAGGCTCAGACAGCTAAAAGATTCAACGCATCCCCGCCACGAGACCGATGGGTTGTTGGGGTGGGGGGTAGCCGTGTGGGGGAGGGGGATGCTCGGCTCATCTTTCGCGAGGTCGAGACGCTCATTACGGATGAATGCGCCGGTCCACCCTTTTTCCCGACGCTGATGCGCGTGCAGTTCTCATATCGTTTCCTTCCCCCAGCGTCGTCGGAGTGATTGTGAGAAAATCTCTCTCTTTCTCTCCAAAGACGGGCGAGTCTTTTGTGGTCCATGCGTGCGAGAACCCGCGCTCCATTCTATGATATAATCCGGAATTTCATGAAATCCCAAGATCAATCATATTTTGATAAAATAGAGCACCTTTCACCCAGCGCGCCTCGAAGGCTCCGCAAACCCTGTTGTAGGGAATGCGATCTATCCAAAACTTGGCGTTAAAGATGATTGTCCTAGGCATCATCATCAGGCATTTGTATTAATGCGGTATACTGTTTAGGATTTATCTGTTTGATAAAACTCGAATTATTTTTATTCTCTTGGAAGTAAATCTGCCGTAATATATTTTCTCCGGAAAGGTTGTATTTCCTAATTTATTTGCAATACTTGCTATTAAATACTATAGAAGTGTATGATAGATTTATCTATAATCGTCCATCTTTATCATAACCTTCGTCTTTTGTTTAATCATCATTAAAAAGAGGTGAAAGAACTATTAGTTTGCCGTTTAATTAAACGAGGACACCTCAAATGGATTATAAGGAACTTAATGAAATATGCTTCGGGAAGTTGACATCTCCTGTTATGTTATGTGAGCAAAGAGTGAGTGAAAGACGTCTCACCCCTTTGTCAATGGTTGGCGTGGAAAAATTTTCTATCGGCACTAATCCATACATAGTGTGAAATCGTCATTCAGTTGCAATGATTTAAATGCTATCCGCTACTGATTCCTGCGTGTGAGGTGTATTATCATAAATATAACTACGATATCGACACAGCTTAAGGAAACTACTCATAATTCAGAAGCGTTTATCCTGTGCGATCATAATAACTGTAGTTTTAATCGCTGGTGTATGTACTTCAATTACAGTACTTAATCTATCATAAATTATAAATGATAATTATCGTAGTTTTCAGTTTTTGTGGATATAAACTGGCTTTTTACCTCTTTCTTGACTATTTCCTCGATTCTTTAATACACATTTGCGTCGGGAAATAGATAATTCTGAGAACGACCGCCGACAAAGTTATTCCGTCAAAACTGCTCTTTTCCCATCTTTTGTATAAGTCTTAGAAAAGGTGTGTTCATTTTAGTATCATTCTTGCAGGCCGATAACGGTATCCCTTCAACATCTTTTACACCATATTCCCTCGTGGTAGCTTGTTATTAGTAGGTGTAACAGTATTGATTAGGTATCTCAAAATAATTTGAATCGGAGGTCTTATTGGTAGCTAGTTAGGTTACCTACATCGGTAGCTCTAAGGTCGCGGGTTCGTATCCCGCCTCGGGGATGGATATATTTCTTGTCCTAGGGTAAAAAGCTGAACTTTTATGGTGC
This sequence comes from Platycnemis pennipes, assembly GCA_933228895.1. Taxonomy (NCBI): domain Eukaryota; kingdom Metazoa; phylum Arthropoda; class Insecta; order Odonata; family Platycnemididae; genus Platycnemis; species Platycnemis pennipes. The sequence continues at coordinate 85,188,883 of OW121854.1, read as the reverse complement.
GATATAATCTTAGGCGTTGTATCACTCGAAACCTTTGTCTACTTCTTGATAATGCAATGTATTTTTGCAAATCCAATGTTGTAGACGAAGCTCTTTCCTTTCCGTATCGATATCGGAAAGCGATATTGCGCGTATATTACAATTCCTTGATCGTAGGTGGCCAATATTATTAAGTATTACCACTATTAATAGCTATGTAGGCCATAGTTTGAAGTATTGCATGCCGTCCACGGTTAACAGATGGGTTAAGCGTCGGACTGACGACCAAAAAGACGTGTCTTCGAACTCCTCTAGATGGATGTTGCCTGCGTTGTAGAATTAAGCTTAGGATTAAGTTATGTTAGATAGTGAGGTTTAATATTAGCGTATGGAGCTCCTTTATATGCCTAATATTGTTATCACTACAGCGTTCCCGATGAAGAGACAACGACTCTGCTCAAAGAGGATGTAGTTGGAAACTTGGAAACGGCGTGTGAAAACTTTTGAAGTGTAGCCTTTTAAGGGTCATTAAAGACATAGACAATCGCAAAAGCTTATCAGAAAAGAGTGTGTCTTCCATACCTTGTGTTGGCTATAAATTCTGAAGATTAAATGGACGAATAAAATGAAAAATGAAGAATTATAGGGATTAGCTGGGGAAAAAAGTTACTTGGGACTCAATTTCTCAGGAACCAGAACGATTGGGTACACACTGAGACAAAACGGATTCGTAAATAACGGAGTTGAAGGAAAAATAAAAGTAAGAAGATGATTGATTGATCAATATACTTTTTTCTGTTCGGAAAGGTTTAATCGGTGTTCATATTCTTCTTCGCATTTCATTTATCTCCCACTTGACTCCTGCCCTGCGCTATTTCTCTCTCCATATCGGCGTATTTCCTACCCCTCTTCATTATACCTTTCAATCCTTTTTTTTCTTCCATGTCTTCCTTCTTCGTCCAGCATTCTACCCTCTACAAAGACCTTCAGCATTAAATTGCCCTTGAGGGATAAATACATGGACCTAATTTAAGAATCTCGTAACTGCATATATAATAAGCTTCCTCGAGGGGATAGGATTATGCCTCTCAGTTTCAAATAAGGCCTGTAATGTATGCTCGGAGTAAAATTTTTTACACGCCTACACGGTAGCAAGTGTAATCTTGTAAACTTTCCGATTTGAAATTTATTCCTGGTGATGCTTCACCCCCTGCCTCGTACCCTTGCGGTAGCTTACAGGGTATTTTTTTAGAAGTGGATAGGGATGTACAATAGATATTTAGGATGTGGCTAAGTTTGAAATAAATGTGAAATTTGGAAGGTTACAGCTTGCAGGAAATTATGTAGATAAAGATGTGAGAGAGATTTAGGACGTGACTGGGCTAGCAATTAGTAAAGAAGATAGGAGGGATAAGTGTTGGAAAGCATCGTTGATGGATCGTAGTACTTGAAATATTGTGTCAATATTTTTCGCCGCGATGATGATACGCTCTTTCATTTCCTCGCGCTCACGTCGGCAGGATTTACCATCAGGAACGGGGGAGGGAGATTGCGTGGGAAAGGAAGCGAATCCGGAGCGTGGGGGTGCAAGCGAGACAGAGGAAGTTCCTCCTCCGGGGGAGGAAGTTGGTGCCAGAGGTGGGAAAAACGCTATAAATCTCTTCAGAGCCGAGGAGATTCTTTTGTGGGGGAGCAACCTTATATAAGGGGCTTCGAAAAACTATCTATGCCCCCCGCACTCTCTCTTTCACTCCCGCTTTCCTCCCCATCTCTTTTTCATTCCCATGAGCCCCCTCTCTCGGGATCGTGTGTGTGTGGAAGGGAGGGTGTGGCGGAGTGCATCTTCGCCGGAGGCCAGAGGAGAGGAAATAAAAAAAGTTCTCAGGGCAAAAACCGGGCGAGACTGGAGTGAGGTATGATGAAATTAAGCACCGTGGTTGAAATATAGCATCATTTTGGGTCGGAGAAAGGGATGAAAATATCCCGGGCCTATGGTCGATTTCACTTAATATTTAATCAAATACGATATTTGATCACGTAAGAATGAGAAGAGATGGAAATGGTGGTAAAAGTGCGTGGAAGATTGATGTAATGGGCTTGCGAGTCCACCAAAGGACTGGAATCAACAGTGAACGCGTTAGAAGTACTAGGTGATTGGTTTTGGGATGATGTGGAATGATAAGAAGACGTGGGTAACAGTATTCGCAGGAAGCAAAATATCTCTGGACATAGGAGGAACATTTTTCGATCTTTGAAAAATTTCTATGAGAACTACTTTACATGCTAAAATAAGTCGGAGCATTACACTGGAATGTGTCGAGGAGTTTGAGGATGGGAGCTCTGGCTAGACACGTCAATAAAAAATAGTGAAAACTTCAGAGTGGATCGTTGCCCTATATGGTTCAGCAACTTAGATTAGTCTTTGTGAAGAGTGCTTCAGCGTGGGTTAGAGATTTTTTCAAGTTGTGCGCATGAAAAATAGGAAGGGGTGGAGCAAGTCATTCACTTAAATGGCTTTTAGACGAAGGTGGGCGTTGTGCCAAAGTTTAAGGATAATAATTGAGTTGGCAAGAGAGACGTTTACTATCAGGAGAGAAAATGGACCAGGAACCCTTAGTAAAGATGTTAAGATATTGCACTCTGCCTAAGTTTCGAATCCGTGGTCTCTCTCTCTCAATTCTAATCCAATTTGCTGCCAAATTTTCCGTCTACCGTGTCAAATACCTTCTTGAAGTAGGGAAAATAAGCGAAAATATTCTGAATATGCTCTAAGTACATTTTTGCCCAATTTCCATTAATGGAATGAAATCACCAAGAGGCCTTTTATGGTCTTTTCTCATATCCTTTATCTTATAATACCGTTCATAATGCTGACTAAAACTTTGCAGATTGCAAAAATCAATAAATTATCTTCTAGCCTTCGTAAACTTCTGCTTGCATGTGATATGTGATACGCATTTAGATTGTTTTGACAAAATTTCCTGGCAGAACACATTTATAATTAATCATTGGATAAAGTAAATATTTCTTGAATCCACGGTAGTTTTTATGGGATGTTACCCATTTTTTCTACTTATCACGTCAGCATTGGGCGCTGTGTTTTCTCAAACTTCCAGTGTAATATATTAGGACTAGGCTACCTTAAAAAACTTTCCTCGTTACCTACTTCGTCTGGTTACCTTCGCTTCTAACATACTCCAATGTCACATTTCTCTATTACTTCTTTCTGCCTTGTTCCCTTACTCTGCCAGTTTCTCTCGTAAGCCATTGCTATGTAAATTCTTATAGATTTTCCAACCCGACTTCTCTCATTCATTTTCCTAAATAATTTTATATTTCCTATTTACAGTATTTTTTCTGAACTATACCCACTGTTCACTGTCCCAGCAGTGACACTCGCCGTTATTTTCATCACTCTTACCTTCAATTCTCTAATTATATTTTGATAAGCCTTCTTAATTTTGAGTTAAAGCTTTAGTTATCAATAATGAAATGGATACAGAAGCTTAAGTTAAAGCTTCTGAATTCCTTTTTTAATTTCTTTTGATTTTCTTGCTCTGCCGTAACTCACGAAGTCAACGACTTACTTGCATGATAACGCAGAAAGAAAAACACGAGCCAAATCCACAAAAATAAACTTAACTACGACCCGGGTTTCACTGTATTACAGCATCGTCAGGTAGCGTATGTCAAAGATGCACCAACATATGTTGCTTCCATGCATGTTTCGCTTCCACTCCATATCGCCTGAATCTTCAGAATTTGGACTTACTTGCAATTGTTCCTTTCCCCAAAGAAACAAAAAATTCGTATCTTCGATCGCATTTAGTCCAACAGGGAAATTCAATGAAGAGTTAATATTTAAACGCGAGGTAGACCAAGGGGAAGAGCGGGTGGTTTGGATAGGGTAATGGGAGTTATCAGGTATGGCGAGATGAATGGTGACATCGTATAGAATGTATTGAATTGTCTGTATTGTTCTGGGACTCTAGGTCCCCTGGAACATTGAAAAACATTCGCATGGCACAACAAACAAAAAAGGATAAAAGTAAAAGAATAGGGTACAAGGCAACAGTAATACGAAAACAGGTAATCCATGTAAATTCTCTTAATATCCGAGGGGCATAGATAATACATATGGATAATAGTTCTCATTTTACTTGAAGAAAGTGCAATGAAAATGAATTCGGAAGTTATTTTTCTGACCATTTCCATTTGACAATTGCCTAAAGCTAGGGTGAAGAGCCTGCGTTCCTTCGCTGTCCCTTGTACGGCTTTTCGTTGCTTCCGTGCTTGATACTATGGTAATGATACTTTGATGCTGTGTAATGATACGAACTTCAAATAATTCACGATCGTTTACTTGTTGGTAGTTGCGACTGAATGATAGTCTGTATCTTTTTCTCGTAACGTTTGGCACCCCCTGAAGAAGCTTCTCGCACCCCCTGAGATACGTGCACCCCTAGTTAAGAACCTCTGCCGTAAATTGAAGAAATTCCTCTCGGGTTCTCCACCGGGTTAGTTGGTCCATGGCCGACGTTTCGGTGCTCGACTCGTGCACCGTCATCAGGGCAGATGAGTGTCGTTCCGGAGGTTTTGGCCGGTTTTTCCTTCACCCTGATGACGATGCACAAGTAGAACACCGAAACGTCGGCCATGGACCAACTAACCCGGTGGAGAACCCGAGAGGAATTTCTTCAATCAATTCGCCGGGAAAGCATACGCTCTTATTTCACTCTGCCGTAAACACTCCCGAGTTACTGAGCATTTCATGTCAACCTCCTGTCTTTAAAATGCTATTTTTAATTTTCTATAAGGTAATGAAGGACCTTAGGCTTTCCCGTAGAATGATGAGGACGAAGTGTTTTCGGGTTCGGCCCATAGTGAGGTTGATATGGCATGCAAAAGTGATTACCTTCGCATGTGATAACTCTGAAGGTGATAAACGAGTTGCCTTTCGAAACTTCGGCGATGGACAACCTCACCCGATGCCTAACAAGAGAAGATTTCATACACTTGACTATTTCGTATTGTATCATAGAAATGACGCATAAAGCACATTTTTCCGCTGATGAAATAACGACAACCTAAACTTCTTATCAAATTTTAAGTTTTTTTGTCGAGTCCGTAACATCCCCCGCCGCTCGTATCTGTTGCTAGTTTAAACGGGTTCGATCAGAGGGAGCGATGCGGAAGGTGGAGGCGGAGTGACGGGATTGATGGAGGTGCGAAGGGTGGTAGTTAATGGGAGCTGGTTTTGCGGTGACGGCGACAGCTTGGGGGGACGATGTCGAAAGGGACAAGGGCAGCGTTGGAAGTTGCACGGGAGGCAGAGGGATGGAGGTGCCCTTTCATCGCCCTAACGAGGGCACCCCGGAGGGAAAGCAAGGCAGAGGAAGGACCCGGAGCGCCCTAACTCGATTGTGACTTAGGGAAATAAAATCCTTCGTCCTTCCGTCGACAGGCCTGGTGACACACCTGGCCCTTGCCCTTTCCGATAGGGACTTGTGTCCTCCTGTTCGAGGTGTCTCTGACCGGCTCCTCGCGTTGTAAAATATCATATCAGCGCCGTTGCTGTTCTGTTGACATAATTATTTTCTGCAGCTAGGACAGTCAATACCTGACACAATCCTCTATTCATCTGGTTATCCATAGTCCTATTTCTCTTTTAAGACGCCATGTACACCATTTTCTTCAGGGTCTGATATTATCCCACAATTGAAATTTCCATAATGTTTATGCCATTTTTGTTACTCTGTTTACATATTCAATGATTTTTAACTTTCGCGATCTTCACGCTATGGAGAACACACATTTAATCTCATTATTGAATTCAAATTCGTCTTATGAGGTGCAAAATGTGCTTAATTATTTGTTACCCTATTCTTTTGCACCTAATTGTGCGTAGTACATACGTGTCGCCTATGAATTAATTACTCGTTTGCAGTGTTTGAAAATTTGATAGAATTCAAGTATTACAACAATCTATATCCCTTCAGTTCAAATTTTCGTCTTTTCTCCTGAACTATGAAAATGTTTGCCTGGAACACCCAATAACTGTATTGATATGTGGTGTTTAATTTATGTGTGTTGTTGGTTATAAATTTTTCTAATCTCTCTTGCAAATTTTCTAATGTTTCGTGTCCTCTTTCAGGTAAGGAATAATTTCTCCTGTAAATTACTGCGCGTCCTTGAACACTGCACGTTTTGTGGCGTTGGTGAGTACCATGCAATCCATTTTTATCCTCGACATCAACTCTTCGGATTCGGTGGGGCAAGAATGCTTATAGCTACGTTAGCACTCAAGAAAATCATCTTGTTGGGATTGGATGGACCTGAGTTCCATAATGAGGATTCGAGCAGTATCCCATTTGTGATTTCAATCACGACAAGCACTTGAAAATTTTCCCTGAGTGATGATGTAAAATTTCCGGCTACAGAGGAAATTCTCTTTGACTCGTCACGCAACGTTTCCCCCGCGCGAATAGAATCGCTCTAGCTTTGCGTACCCAAGCGCACCGACTTCTTTTATTTACGCACGACTATCCGCTCCCTCTTTCGGAAGATAACAGCTGCGTAACGAAATCACGCACGCAAAAGACTTCCCCTCAGCTTCAACCGTCCCGCATTGCTCCCAAATCTCATCCGACTCGCGTTGTTTTATTTCCATTCCGCATATCCGCACGTCCCGCGTTCTTCTTCCTTTGATGATGGCGGTGGTCAGGCGGAAGGGTTGGGGCGTCGAAATCGCTCGTCCGACCGTTAGGTCTTTGTTTCGTCTCCCTTCATGCTTTTATTTTTTTTTAATCTCGGGAGAGGAGCGAGATATTCCGCCGTGTGAGAATTAAAAAAAAAAACGGCCTCTCTCTCAACCATAGGATCATCCTATTCCCCCCTGCTACCCTTAACTCGCTCTCTTTCTTCTTCTTGTTCACTCCCTCTCCATCACCTCAAGGGGATACCAATATTTGTAGTCATATTAGCTGAACAACTTGTTACTGTTACTTATCTTCAATTTCCTCTGCTTTTTCCGCTGTTTCTTTGGCGAATGTCAAAAAAGCATTGCATTATTTAACGTACCTACTATTCTAAGTTTTACCTCGTGCATATCTGTACGGGTATCTAGAATAGCAGGCACGTACTTACCAATATGGCCGCTGGCCTCTCAAAACTGATACTATGCCTCCTCCAGTATATCATAGCCTCCTTGGTCGAAACGGATTCCGACATCTGTGTTGCTGTTTCTCATTTTCTGTAGGTGTTTCAACTATTTCTCCTTGTCCGATGAGTAGTGGTGGATCCACCAATCTAGTTCAAGCATCGCAAAATTCTTTATGATTGCGTTTTTAGTTGAAGTTCAAAAGGCAATGCATCTATCGTACAACTTTATCGTTGGTAATTTCTTGAGTGCACTCGTTCAGATTACAGGTTTTTTTTTCTTGGCAATCGTTCGCGCTTCCACTCAGCTGTCTTCCGTCGCTTTTTTCATCGAGGTTTTTCTCAACAACGTCCTTGGTAGTGACCTCAATCGATATCCGATGTGTGCTTCATCTATGTTGCTGGTATGGCCACGTTTCAATTTCATTAAATCGTTTAGGGAAAAGATTTCCAATGCCGCGCCAGTGCGGATTCCCCATGAGCGAAAAGCAAATCCGCTATGATCGACGCGTCCATCCGCTTTGTCAAATAAAATTTTTGTTTTTGCCCATTTTAGTCAAAATATTCCATTCAGAGCTCTGTGTAACGGTTTGCAGTCGTTAACACATCGTGTCACATAAAGTTGAAACATTTCCAGAAAGCATTTGAAGGGTGATTATTGGCAGCGTAATGAAACAAAATTTTATTTCATTATGATGAACCGCTTCAACGATGTTAGGTCAGAAACCACTCATATTATCATTATATTTTATGTTACTTAATGACTGTCCATTTAATGAAAACTTCGTAGTTTTCAAAGAACCAAGGTAATCATGTTCTGGAATATCCCACTTTTCGGGAATGTTGTCATGCTGTCAACAATTGTTTATTTTCCTTGTCCTCAAATCACACCTCGTATCACAGGAAAAGGCAGAGGTCTGAAAATAACATGCCAGTCACGGAAGTCAGGTCATTAATTCTGCCTGACAGCTCAAAACTATCCCGATTTGGGCATTATGTTCAATTTAGGATTAAACTAATCATATCTTATACTTTTGGAGCGACTTGAAATATAGTAATACTACTACGGTATGTGTATTTGGCCCTACCTCTTCGGTGATTAAAATGGTTCATACAATAGTCAGACATGTGATTCTGCCGTGGGCTCTAGGAATTCATGTCGTGAGAGTCACGTAGGAACTAAGGAAAAAATAGGAACTAAGCTATCATTTTTGACTTGGCCTATTCCTTTTTGTGATCGAATGATTAGTTTATCAAAACTGCGTTTCTATTAAAACGCAGAGAACCGTCGCTAAGACTTTTATTATTAAAAAATCCCAAAATTAGATTAGTGATTTGATAACGTTAGTGTTAAGTTTCGCTGTGCGTTTTTGATTATCATCATGGGTGCGACCGTGTGATTATGTCCGCCTAGTGAAGAGATAAATAAATGTCCTTCCGTGGAATATGAAAATGAAGGCGGTGAAGATAAAACGACAACCTACAAAGCACGGAGGCAAAAAACGTTATCGAATAGAGCGTTTCCTCTTAAAGCACTCCAGTTGGTCCTCTTCCCTCCACAGTCGTTCTCATCCGTCTGATTCACTTTGCTTCCTCCTTTTTGCCGAGTTTACTCTGGGGTGTTTTTTTCTCTAACTTTCTCTCTCTATCTCTGTTCCTCCCTGTTCCCACTTTTCCTCAAAGAGAAATTTCCATTTTTAAGCGCGACTCGGTTTTTCGATGCAATTCTATTCGCAGGGTTACAGTGGTGATTCCTTCGTGCGTGTACACGTTTTAGATAATGTGAGGGCATTTGTTCCCGTTCTTCCCTGGCCTTGTTTATTCTTCTCCCCTCTCATTGCTTGTTTGTTTTCGCGCGAGTCATAAATTCGTGCAAACATTCTTGGCTATGTTTCGTTTGACTTCTGCGCCACCTTCATCTTCCTCGGGTGGAAAAGAAATCCTAAGTCCCGGCATCCACAGACTCCATAATTAAAGACTTCGTCGCTGCTTCCTTCCCGACTTCCTCTCTCTCTCTCTCTCTCTCTCGAGGCGGATTGCCATTTGTTGATTCCGTGATTGTATTTTAGATAACTGAAAGTGTTTTTACTTTTAGAATATGCAGGAAAATTTCGAAGTGGTGGATGTTTTCAAGGGGAATCGTAGTTGTGAACCGGTTTGAGTGTGCCGAAATGGGTGATCATACATTTTAATGGTCGGGATCACAAAAAATCCTTAATAGGGTTCGTTAAATCTGTTTTCCAGATAGTATTCTGTCTTTCCATGGTTACTTCGTCTGCGGTATAACTTTCAGTTTCATAATTTCTTGCAGAGCAGTTGCCTCAGCTCCCTGAGATTGACAATATATTTGAATATTTAAGTATGCGAGTAAAGAGTTGAATACGGAAGTATTCATGACATAGGGCTTTCATGATGATAAAAATTCTCCTTTTTCCTAGTTTCGATTTTTCGAGCAACCAGTTGACCATCTACTGGGAGAATTGGGAACATAAGTGTGAGTTAGCGAAGTGCTAAACTCAGTTTGTCCATCGTGATGTTCCTAGAGCAACCCGGACCCAATAGCCTACAACGGAGGTAGTGAGCCTAAGGCACGCGTGCCCAAAGTGGTATGTGGAGCAATAATTTTGGCAAGCGCAGCTCGGGCGTTACGGGGATTTTAGATCGATGGGTTGATGTGAGTTGCAGATGGGGAAAAAATAAGAGTGCTGTGAACGGTAGTGCATAAATTAAACACAGATAATTGTGTAAACCGTTGAAGAATAATTGTTTTGATTGATTTCACATGGTCATCGTGTGACATGAAGTAGTCGTGGTAAGAAGAGAATGTCATTTAGGCCTACCTTCGTGGGTATAAAACTATAAAAAGGGTAACAAATCATTAAAGCATCCTATTTTAGAGACATAATTGATATCTGTATCTCACTCGATGTTCGGCTTGCGAGTAAAAATTTTACCTGTGTCATAAACTTTGGAACTAAATCTCCAAAAGGCATACCAGCTTTACCCTTACCCTTGCAGGCGATCTCTAGTTGGGACATCATCCACGAACACATGCTGGTGAATTGAGTGTTACTTGGCAGGGTGACGCCCGGGGTTTCCAGAGGAGAAGTTGGATGTCAGCTTGGGGATGAGAGGTTGCGAGGGAGATGTCTGCTGGCGGAATCGTTTCGAAGGGTCGTGGTGTGTGGGCGGATATTCCGAAAGTGGCGGATGTCGAGCAGAATAAAGATGTCGATGCTGGATTCGCCCACCCTCTCGTTGGGGGAAGTGTAGAGGCGTTCCGACTAGTATTCCTCCATGGTCTATGCTCCACCGTTCCGACCCCAGCTTCGGTTCCACGCCTCCAGTCCATACGGCTCAACATTGATTGGCTTCCGAAGGGGCTCTCCGATCAGAGGCGTCGAACGGGAACGGCGAGACGGGAAATGTGAAGGGAAAAGGAAAAAAATCAGCGATTCCGCGAAAGGATATCGAAATGCGCGCACTCGTGGGTTTGGACTGGAGGAGCGTTGCTTCCTGGGAAGGTTTTGTGGTGATAACTTTTTTTCCTTCTGGGAACGGCCTTCATTGATTGGTGTTCGCTAAAAAAGTTTGCGTTTTCGTGAACTTTATAAAAGACGAAGTTCGCGTTTTCAGCAAGAGCTTGAATTCTGCGATTATCCTAAATTGCCTTATCATGGAATACCTTGAGACGTTTTTGACAAGGCTGTGAGCAGTTTGATTGTGGTGGAAAAGCGTGGAGAACACAGATTGGTATTTCGGAACTAAATTACAACGCTGTGATATCCAGATTTCAGATTTGCAAACAAAGTTATACCGCTCAGATCTGAAGACCTGGGCATTTGATGTTGTTTTCAAGTAATTCTGGTGTCATTTTGAATCAGTCTCCCACGTTCCGCCATGTCTCTAAAAATGATCCGCAAAATCTAAATGTCTTAACGTTTTTCTTATTTCTTTTTACTCGTCGTCATTGGATAATCAAAGATCCAAGTTTAGCGTTATCCCATAACTGCTAATGAAATGATGACGCCTTATACGTTCAGTGATTCTATTTGCAATTATTTGGTTGGGTGTTTTTCCGTTAGCATTTAATCCTCAATCATTTCATTGATTATTCAGGGAAAAAACAGTGTGGCAGCCTATTCCTTATTTCTTTTGGCTAAGAAGGTATGATGTACCTTTGCGTAGCCTACGGAACGTAGAACTTTCTCTTGTCCATTGGTATCGAAAGCCGTGTATTCTTTTTTTGCCGGTTAACGAGTCGGACAGTGGGAGTAAATTCTAAGACGCGTCTGCCCGTGGGTTGCCAAAGTGGTAGAGAGTTTCTCGGAATATTGCGTGGGGCTTTGGGCATTTCTTTTGTCTTTTATCCCCTTAGTTGTCTGTTTTCTGGAATTCAGACTGAGTAAACATATACCCTCAACTCAGCGCTATCCTTGGAGACGTTATCCAGGAAAATTCCGCCCTTGACATTCTTTTTTTTTTCTCATTCTCCTCTGTGCAAACTGAGTTGATACCTTCTGTCCCCCTGGGGTAAATTTGTGTACGGCCTTGTGTTTCCTTTCTCTAACTCTTCAACATACTTATGTAAAGCCGTATCCCTTTCAGTTAGCTATGGTGTTGTATGGTTTTTAAACCCGGTCTTTCTACTGTAATTATTGATCCATAAATATAACCCTATAAAACCTTTGAATAGTGAATATAAATAGCAGTTATGAAAATTGTTTAGAACATTAAATTTATTCTTGGCCAAGAATGGCTTAAATGCGTCATAGTTTTCTCCTTGATATTGACTATTTTCGAGGAAAATGATACTTTCCATCATCCTTCACTATTTCTATCAAACTCGTAACTTTCTTTTTGGCCATTTTTTTCTAATATTAGGTATGTAAGATCAGGATGAAACAGTTCCGTATTCATTAAAATGTATTACCGCTCGAAACCCTCATGTAGTTTAAACAGGCCGGTATTCTACGTCCCGATATTGAACCCCTTTCCTGATTTCCTGTATAGGTGGGCCTTCTTGGTCCTTTGTAACCACTTTTGTTGTTTCAGTCGAGTTTATCTCGAGGAAGTCCCATACACTTTGATGATACGTTCTTTAACTATCGTAGACGTGCATATAAGTGCCGTCGTTTCCATTTTTTGGACAGCATGTTTTTTTTCTGGTATTTCTCACATTATTTAATTCTACTTCATATTTAAATGTCAGTGTTTAGTGCGGGAAATATCTCCCTATCATTTACTGGGAACCGAAATAGCTATTTTGAGCACAAAATCGTTAGAAGGAAACGATAAGTGAAACATTAGTGAAAAAATTAATCTCCTAACTAGACCCATTCATTCATAAATTAAAAATTTAATACGCAAAATATTACGCCCACCGTACGTCCTACACTAGACTTCTACGTCATCTAACTTTTGACGCGAAAACTGGAGGGGAAATGGTGGTGGGGCGGGGAGGTCTGCGAACACAGCTCCTAAGTATCCTGTAAATAGCCCAAAATAACTGAACAACGAACTGAACACTTGTTATTTTCGTATAAATTTTGGCGTGAACAAATGTGTGCTGTGTACTTTTTTCACAGATTACGATGCATGTAGTCGAATATGCACTGCCTTCCGAAATGCCCCGCATGGAGTCTAACAACCACTTCCATTGGTGGAATTTGCTGTGTCACACATTTTGATTGGGCGAAGGAATGACGTGCGAATCTTTCGCACGCCCGCTCTACCGAAACGGTTAAAAACATAAGTTTTTCGCCGCTGATAACTCGAGAACTACGTGACAAATATGAAATCGGAAAAATATATATTTCTTTATATTTTACAAACCCTATCAGCTTCGGCAATAAAAAAGGTATGGTAAATGACCCCATTGTAATCGCAATTCACTCGTATGAAAGTACAGAAGCCAGGAAGTATCTGAGCGATGGAGCTTCTTGATGCAAGCCAGTTTTAAAAAGAAAATCAATTGAGGAATAGTAATTATAAAATCCTCAGCCTCGGAAAATTTAGGCTAAATGCGTTACGGTAAAATACAAAGAAATCACCATCGGGAAACGATCATTTTATCGCTGGGAAGTTCTGCCGCCTATCTCGCGAAATCTAGCAGTTTTTCCTTCTTTTGCGGCACCTATTTTCTTTTGAACTCTCTCAGATGTGCAGGCGCAGAAGTTTTTCAAACGAGACTCAAACTCTTTCCTCTTCTCATTCTCTCTTCCTTTTTGTGTCCCTTCCTTCCCTCTCTTGTCTTTCCTCCCTCACGTTCCTCTCCTTATCCCTAGAGAATGCGAAGCAAGGGAGGGAATCAGTGCTCGCCAGTGCCTGGCAAGACGCCCGCCCTGTCCCATCCCATTATTCCATTTCATTCGTCGCCCCCCCTCCTTCTGCCGAATCTCATCTCTCCCATGTGTCTGCTGGAAGGAACCTTAGGGTGCCTTCTGCACCTTATATTCCCGCCTCACCCCCACCACCCGGCCTCTCAACGCCTTAATTGTCCTCTTTATCCTCCAGAATCCGCTTTCCTTTCCTTTTCTCGCGACTTGTTCGCATCAAATGCAAGAGCTTAATCGAAGGAATATTTCTTTTCTCTTTTAGAGTGTTTCTTTCGGATCCTCCGTGGGAATCAATTACAGCAGTATGCTTGTCAGGGCTACCAACTTCTCAGCACAGTGTTGCAATACCGAGGCAGAATTTTATAACAAAACTATATTTAACAATATGTTGAACTCCACCAACGATTAAGTTGATCCTTTATAGAAAAGTGGGGTCTATAAACTCAGTTTTTAGGACTGCAATACCCATCTACATCAAATAAACGGTGAGAAATTTCGATGTAGGAATCAAAGAATACCGATTACGTTTTAACAACAGAAATTTAAACTCTCAGTTAGCAACATTATTATTAGAACACAAACAGTACAGCCAATTTATACTACAAAGTCTATGCATTGAGAAGGAAGCTCGTAAGTTGAACGCGTTAGAATGGTTAGAAATTTGTCGTTTTTTTATTTTAACGGCAGCTCTATGGCCAACGAAATTTTGTGCCCTGTCCGTATCTCCCCCCTCTTGCATTTAAGTGGGTCTGATCCTAATCCTTTCTTATCCTTTTATTCCCTCTTCCCATCCCTCCATAACCCTGCCGGAATGGCAGGGGACGAGAATGCCCGTGAAATACCGACTTAGTTATGTAAAACACAGCACACTACCTTTCTTCCCTCCCCTCGTAAAACTCCTTCTCCAATCGTCTGACGAAGTATGACTTTGATGACCAAAATCTAATTAATCCCAAATAAAAATGGAATTTCAATCCCCACTGTTTTACTGTGGATGCCATCATAATTATCTGTATGCTCTACTGGGGTAGGACGTAGTTTTTAACATCTTTTTGAGGTATTCAGACATCTTAAGCAGCCGTAAGTTTTTGTGAAAGATTCAGCCTTGATTTCATTCACATTCCATGCCTGTGGGCGTAAGAATTCTTGGCGCAATATTTCTCTAAATACTGCGCTGAGCTAAGTTTGTACCGTACTGCATACCCCATGAGCACGAACCGATAGCGGATCAATTCAAGATCCCTCATGATGCGGAAAACCTCGTGAATGAGATTTATTGCGTGTGATTCGCGCTGAATCATAAATGAGGTTACGACGTTCGCCATCTTACTGATCAAACTTTACCCGATAATTCCCGAGATATCGCCTTATGAATTTATGTATAAAGCCTCTAACTATGGAAGAATTCTAAGGTTGATCATTTTTCGTCTGCTTTGAATGAGAATATTGTGTTATCTTCCCATGTTGTTTTGGAATTTTGTAGCTTTGAATGCATATTTCATGCATGAAATTACGTGAAAATCAATGTTTTTCATTCTGTAGTAGGTACCCACTGATTTTACGACCTCCTTGTTGCATTATTTAATCCGTAAAATTTCTGGCAGTAAGTTCATTAAATGCTGTTTTATACCTTGTTTTTCGTTCCATATTTAACGAAGGGGAATGATAAAATGCTTTTAAGTAACTTATTGGAAATAAGTTACTGGCACGGGAGGAAACTTGGGAATGCATCGTAAAATTTTCCTTGATTGTTCTAAAATCTAAGTGAATTCCTACATTGCATGTATTGATGTAAAATACATTTTCAATTATGCAATGGAATGCAGCTGATGAGAGAGGCTGGCCATGCTTTTTTGATGCCAAGGGAATGTGCTGTTGATTGAAATCTTCGAAATAACGCTGGTGAAAACGCCCCGCGAGGTTTAGATGGAGGCTAAATCTCGTTAAGCGGAAGACGGAAGAAAGAAAGAGGCATTCATTGGATGAATTTGTCGAATGGTTTTGTTAGGATGATATTTCTCAGGCTATAGGTAATTGGTCATATTACCCTGAGGAAGAAAAGCATGTAAGGCAGAGCCGGATATTCGATCAGGAATAAGTTCCTACGTCAAAAGGGCTGATGCGGATTTAAAGGTCGTGATCAGGGAAGAATGAACGAGGTAGCTAGGCAGAAGATAGAAAGGATTTTGTGATTGAATGATAGAACATCTACCTATTTTTATGTTGAAGTTGCAATGGTAATAGTTTTACTTACATGTTAATTTTTTCAGGAGTGGGAATTGTGTTTGTAACCTCAGTTTTTTCCTCCTTAATTTTTGAAAACAAATAACTCTGATGAACCGAAATCACGTACTTGGCGGTGAAATTATCCAGTTAAGCGTGACGTGGCGTGACTCAATCCCCTGAAAGGACTGTTCGGTTGTGATCACCGGGTATCCTTTTAACGAAACTCCTTTATGACCCTCCGCACAGGTCTTTCTTTCCCTTCCAAATATGGAGCTACTTTCCAAAGCGATGTGTAGGCTTTTACAAAGTTAGCTATGGACCCTTTTTTATGTCATGTAGATTGGCCAAATTTGAATTTAAGATGGTGAATTCTATTTTCCCTCCACTCTTGAAAATTCTTCACTGGAATAAAAAGCGGAGACGGCTGATGGGGCAAATCCGGAGATGAGTAATGGTAATGTAGTCAAGAGCGAAGTCGCAGCTGCTACTCACCGCCGTGCATGGCACTTGAGGGAATATTTAATGTCTCTCTCTCCACGCTTAAAGATTTTTACACTCAATAAAAAAATTGATTCGGAAATAGAAGAAATCCCTATTGTAGAAATGAATGGACTCGCTTGATAATTTTGGTTGATGAGTGCTCGAGGAGTTCACATATTTATATATTTTGTTTCCCATTGAATACGGAAGCAAATTTTGAATTAATCGTTTCTCCCAGCCATTTTAGCATATTGCCATTTTTATTTTAACCGTTGATACCGCAAAAGACTGGAGAGTGTAATTTTAAGCGTAAGAATATTTGTGTGTTCCTCTGTGATTTTCGTTGAGGATTGAGGTTTATGAGGATTATGCCGATGAAATGATATTCCTTGCGTCGTATTCATCCCTTCATTCATCAGGCATTCATTTCGAAGACTTTGACTTTAGCTCTTCTGTCTCTCGGCCTTATATTCGAAGGAGTCTACTCCTTCCTTACTTGAAAAGCGTGTTCCTCACAGTGTAGAGGAAAAGGGAGATGTAAGATCAATAAGTGGGTGATGAAAGATTATTTAATAATTGAATTCAATATACTGAGTTGGAAGACTTAAGATCTGCCTTTAAAGCGAAGAGTGAATGATGGGAGAAGGTTTGGCTGAGGAATTTATGGTTGAACGTGTTTGCCGGGATATCAAGACGGGAGGCGTTTCGTGTGTAGTGAAATCGTCAATAAGAATTCCTTATTTAAGACGAAGTAAGTACATATGTACTCGACAATCGTTGGTTTGAAAATTGCATTGTAAGAGGCAAAAGAAGTATGCGAGGATATGGTAGTGTGGAAGACTGTAGTAAACGTGATTTTATTCCTCTCAGGCTATAACTGTCCAGTCCAGATTCAGGATATCATTTTTTATCGGAGGGCCATAATTTACCCCGAGAAGATCTCATTACGCCGTACACATCAGGGGTCAAATAAATTAGTTACATCATTTATTAAATGTTTAAGGTTTGTTTTTAGGCCTTATTTACATTTCCACGACTTCAAAACAAGGTTGATGAAAGAGAGAACCTGCTTGAATGCCGATTTCACTGTGCCATTTGTACTAAAGGCCGCCCTGGGGACCGCTAAGGACATCAATTTCCCAACCCCTGTTCCAAACGATTTCACCACACTAGCAAGGAGCGGCGTGAAGATGCCGTATAATTTTCCTGAGACATCGATTAAGTGTTTTCAGTCTCATCTCATCTGTTTTGTTAAGTATATACCCGCACTAATAGGCGTTTCAGACTGGGAGGAAAGATACCGCTGCTTTCACTGACCGTCTACGTTACACCCTGTGAGCCTCCGCGAGGTTGTGTTTCAGCGGGTGACAGGTCACCAACATGCAGTTCTTTTAAAGACTTTTTATCTAGTCAGCCTGCGTTCTAAACTAGGAAACTAAAACTTTCCGAGCAACGTTGTGCCCTAATGTGTCCGAGTTTATCTGCCAACAGATTTTCATTACTATCACTAATATCATAACGACATTCCATATCCGTTGTTATTATTCCTTACCTTGCGGTTATCGGTGATGCTGGTTCCACTTATTGGTATTGACATGCAAACAAGCTACTATAGGGTCTCATGCAACTAGATTGTTAGTATCTATACATAGTAATTAAGAGATTGGTTGTTAATACATGCATCATGCACTACAGACTACTCTAAAATATTTCCCCTACCTATCCTTTTGCTACGCTGCCTATTGTGTTCTCTTATAGTACGGGAGAAAATGCCATTTTGAATCTATCAGTATGACAATCTATCTCTCTGATCTTATTTATCTGGTTGAATCTAGCGTAATAGCGTTTTTAATATATACCTAACATCTTCAGTAAAGATATCCGATTGAAATTTTTGCAATAGATCTATAATTAAACCTACGCTCTGATAATAATTCCCACCCAGTTCTTGTATTTTGGTGGGAATTAAAAAGTGACAGAGCTTCGTTTCATTTTTGCTGGTAGACTAGTTTTTATTTGTCCATCTACCCCTCGATTTCCCCCTGCGTGTATTGCGTTTCTTTAGAATTAATTTATAGTCGAATAGCTGAAGAACTTGCACTTTTTCGTCAAAAGATAGCTGCGTTTGTTATCAATTCTCAAGTGCAGCTGTATTCTTGTACGCAAAACGAAACGTTTTTATCTTTTTACTCCGTAAACGTCATTACGGCGCACAGTATCCAGTTTAGTGATGGGTCGGTCGTGAGTGATCGAATCCCGAGATCAAGTTCTCTTAAAAGATAGATCGATGAACTGGATCTCTCCAATGACCGAGGAGCTCATCTTTACGGATCACGATAGGAATGATTATGTGACATCAAGTATCGATCACGAGATCTGAGACCGACCAAATAAATCTTGAGTGATTTGTCTAACGTGATATGCGTAAGTTACTTGATCGTTACTTTAATTCTTTAAACTTTAATTCCTTGCCAATGACAAACTATAGTTTCTGATACTACTAATTCATTACTGATACTCATACTCATTACTGGTCCAAAATAGGATTAATTAGGCACCATGAAGTTGGCACACGCTAACAAGTCACGGTAACTACATTTAACTCTATAAAAATATCGAGAGTGTACGTGCAAATTCCCGGATAGTACTCCATGTGATGGAAAAAGTACTTTAGAGTTTCGTAACTTTGAAGTACAATTCCTCCAAAAGTAGCAAATTAATAATTAAACGATTTTTAATGGTGAAATCACTACGGGCAAACTACGGGAGTAACCGTGGGCCAACTTCCTGGTCATGATTAATTAAGTCAACACAATCTCATTTCCAATACAATAATGAGATAATATAAAGAGATGACTCTGAGGTGGCAAAATTTATTGAAAGAAGTAGAATAAAAAACTATACACTAATATCGATCTATAATACCTACATCGCTTAGGTACACAAATCAATCATTATCCTTTCACTGATTTTGGTCCATAAAATATGTCACTCTTCAATAGTTTTGTAATAAAGTGGGACATTTCTAATATTCTTCGTAACTATACTAAAAATTACAAACCTTACACAAGCATTGTGTAAAAACATAACAAACCTTCGAACGTATTGCACAATTGTGCCTTCAGTTGTTTAGAAGAATTACCCACAACTCCACGGAAACCGGCACTAAACGCGGTAGTTGTACACATCGGTCATGCTTACAGTATATAAATCACGAACGACCAGATTTTTTATCGCTCACGACTTTCCTGAGAGATCATTGAACGTAGGCACCTTGAACATATCACTAGCTGGAACATCGTTCACTCCTGACCTTAAGCTCACGAGCGAATCACAAGTGGGAGTGATAGGCGTGACCGAGATCTCTCAAAAGACCGACTTTGCCCATCACTAATCCAGTTATGTCGAAACCCTAAAGCTCGTACCCCGTAGATCTATAATGTAGGTTGTTTTTATCCTTTGTTCTCTTGCCATCTCAATTGCTTCAATATCAGACGTACTCCTCCTTAAGTGTTTGGGGTGTTCCTTCGACGGCTCCATACTATTTCGGGTTTCGCCTCGTCCGTTGCATCCCCGTTTATTTTTCTTTGGCTACCTTATTCGCCCTCTAATCAGGTTGACTCTTTTCCCCCATGCACCGGGTGAATTCTCGAGAGACCGAAGAGGCTGAACTCACTTCGACCAGCTCTCGGTGTGAAGCGAAGCGTCGTTTGGAAGGCCGAGGATGGGATCGTTGCACGCCTTTTGACCTTTCGGGAGTAGTTCAGGGATCGAAGGGTCGTCTTCCCTTCGACGTGCGTGCTCCCGGCAAAAGTTCTCGAGGATCTGGTGAAGCGTGAGATAGCTGGGGGGGGGGGGGAGTGGGATAATGGAAGGAGTTAACAGCACGGCGTGGTAAAGTCGTACGCGGAAGAAGCAACTTTGGCTCGAGTTCTGGCTGCTCGCGCGGTAGGTATAGCACTCCTCGCTTCCCAGATAATGGTGGCGTTAGGAGGAAGGTGCTTTGGGAGGTGTCCAGGGAGGTGATTTTTTTCCATTCAAGGCTGAAGGGAGCATAAAAAAATATCGCCTCCGAAAATGTTTTACCCTAGGAGGTTGGAATATACCCACTGGAGGAGGCATTGGCATGCTAGCCCATGCGTGGTAATGGAGTGAGAATGGGGGTGCTAGGGATGGATTAGGCCCCACCTACTCTGTACAAATGATGGCGTATCATATTCATGGAGACTGTATGTTCCTTAAAATGTAAATAAAAATTAAATCGTACCAAAATGTCATCCAATGGCGTAAGATAATGTCCCTCAGGGTATTTAATGGTGGTCTGTTATGTTATTCAGGAGAGGCGACCGACAGCTGAGGTCATTTCCGCCATTTAGGATAGGTGGGTAATTGGGTAATGGTAGGAGTTTTCAGGGAACGGAGGAACGGTGGAGAGAAATTAGACGTCGGCATAAGCCTACTCTTAACGACGGGCGCCAAGGGGACCACGGCTTAACGTCCCATCCGACGGACGGAGTACTGAACCTGAAATGCCACTAGGCACTCAGGTGGGGACCGGTTTTCCACTGAATTAATACTGCCTGAACTAATAGGCCCTTATTTGATTTGATACAACCATCACTAGATTACGGCACAGCTGTTGGCGCCTATTTAAGTTGTGTCGCCTGGAAAAATCTTTTCTTGCGCCTTAAATTCGTTTCCACCTGTGATTTTTTTTACTTCGGCCTAAAGTCTGTAAACGAAATTTTTGTCGCAGAATGCAGATGTTTATTTGTTCAAATTCTTACTCTCGTTCGGCATGTTTTAACGCAACATTTTCAGTTATGATATCATTCGGAAAGGATTTGGTGATTTTTAATTCAGCATTTTGTGAAGTGCTTGGTGGAGGAGAGAATCTAGGATAAGCTTAGGAGAGGGAAAATTGTTGTCAGTTTGGGAGTGTACGGTACAGAAAAAGAATAACGTGTTAACAATTAAGTGTAGTCTGCTAAATGGGAAGTATTTCATTTCCGTTTAAGCCGGAAAGAATATGAAATGGACCGACCGAGTTACTATAGCAGAGGTCCTAAGAATGGAAGAAAAGAAGTCTGCTGAAAACCTTTAAAAAAAACCGGACAACTTAATTTTTTCATCTTGAGAGATGATGATATGATGAAGACAATCTTCGAGGGAAAAGTGAATGGGAAGAATAGTGAAGGAAGGTCTCGGATGAGATATATGGAGAAAGTATTAAAGGATGTGAAAGGAAAGAATAATGTAAAAATCATGCAAATATATGAATTGATGGAAGAACCGAGTGGTGAGCTGCATAAAACCAATGTAAGGATTGTTGACTGATGATGATGACTCTTACCTTTGGTATGAAACATTGCAGTGCATGTAAATGATTGGAATACGGCTGCATCCCTGATGCTGAAGCATTATGAGATAAATGGATAGGCCGCGTTAAAAAAAGAGTTTTGCTGAGTGGGAAAAAAAAGAAGGTTATTGAGGACTGTAAGAAGAAGACGCGATTGTCCAGATTGTCCAATTGGTAATATCCCGAGATATGACAGTCTGTTGAAGGGAGTTGAGGGAAAAGTGAATTGGAAGGATGAGGAGGAATGGGAGAATCGAGTGGAGAGCTGCGTCAAACCAAATCTTAAGATTTTTAGCCAGTGATACTAATGAATAAACCTGCGGGCACCAATGATAAAAATGATTCTCCAGCTTAGAATGATTCATTCCTTTCTTGTCAACATTTAAATATTTCTTTTCCTCCTCTTTACCCTAACACTTATCTTAAGATTCTGCTTCCGCAGCAGCCGTCCGCATTAATGCCCTCTCCTTTCCAATCATCTTTTCTCTTTCTCTCAGACTTCGCGATCTGCGCTGCCGATCGGTGCCAGAAGTTGTTTGACTCTCAAGATCTCGCGTGCGTGTAAAGGTCTTTTGTGTACGGAGTCCACAGTGCTCTGCGTTAGCGGAGGATACCAGGCGGGTAGGGAGATAAGCGGAGGTAGTGGAGCTTCTTCGAGGGAGGGGGAGGAGGCGGAAAGGGCGTCTTGCGGGCGACCCTCTCTCTCTGGGGAAGGGGGACTGTCGCGGTCCTTGTGTGCAGTCGATGGAAGGAGTAGTCCGCTCCTGGCACAGCGGTCGTCGGGAGGCGTCAATTTTTTCCGAGCGGAATAAAGTGGAAATTTTAATGGCAGCAAATGGAAAGCCATCGCATCGCGTTCCTTCGAACTCCATCTCCGAAGCGTAGGTCGCCTGCAGGTGAATGTTCATTACAAAAGTTTTCTGGATCCCCCAGTCTCCAAATGATCCACCGTACTTTCTTCATCCTCGTTTCTAAACTTGGCGGAGGGAATGACGTACGTCGTGTGCAGCGTGTGGAGTTAGCCAGAAATTTTCGGACTTAACCTATATTTCCTGTCCATTCCTATCCTCCTTGTCGTCATGGCTCAAAAATAATATTCAATTCCGTTTATCTCGGTAAGTTTTTTTGAGTCAGAAGGGTTTTTCTCCTATGTTGCTATCTTGAACAAATTTTCTATTTTTGTCGATACCTTTTTCCTTATAAGTTTTTGGTGTCATACCAACTAACCCACGGCTATGTCTGTACAGACAGAATTTTTAGTTTGGAGGTAAACATTGTTTTGGTGTGATTATCCTTCTCTTTTGGTAAATAACCCTGTTATTTTTATTTACACTTTCTTCAATAGATGGATTATATTACCCGTTTATCTCGAGTCTTACGAAATGTTTCATTTATCTTGATTCTCATTTATTTCATTCATCATTGATTTTTTTACTCGGTGGAGTTATTCCTTGGCTCAGTAGAAACCCTAGTGCCTTAGATGACTTGCCTTCCCGCGACTCCTCAAGAAATGAATGATGAACACCTTCTCTTTGCATAACAATGCTATATTTCCGCGAAAACACAGGTAGGTATTTATTTTCGGTTGGCTGGTAGTTATGTTATTTCAGCAGTCATACGCATTTATTTCATTTTTAAGGTTTTTTTTTCTAACACCTTAGAGATTAGCCTTCACTTTGAGTACTTACGTAGGGGCTGTGTCGTGAACTTGGGATGCTTCCGAATTTGTAATCTGAGCAGGAAAAAAATAAGACGGAAAATCCCCGTATTGGGTCTAGTCGAGTCATCGAAATCATTGATTGTTTCTAAAATAATATCAAAATCAGGCATTTTATTGAGTAAAAACCATATCCTGTTGCTTATGTGTCCAATTTGAATGTTATCCTCACTCTCATAAATCAATGATTATTTTAGTTTGCATTGAAGTTAAGAGTTTACGTAGAGGAAGCGGTGTCCTCTTAACAAAAATAGAAATTCAATTTGGAAATTATTTAAAAAATAATATTTTGCGTACTGCGTGATCGTGTCAGGAGTGGTGGAAGATGAGATCTGATGCGATAGAAGGCGAACGTAAAAAAACCTTTGGTGTGAGCAGTGGAAATAATAAGAGGCTGGGGGATGATGATATTGACGATAGGACACAGGATGTGGGTATCAAAGAAGGGTGACTTGGAAGGAGAAGGGTGCGAGCGAGGGACTGGACTGAGTGGTCGGTCCAGCAAGGGTGCTAATGATTTTTCCTCCCGAAACTAGTACATATATATAATTACTTATAATCAGGCTGGTTTAGATGAACAGATAATTCTTCATGCGATTGTCGTATTTAAATATACATGCTCCTATTTCTCTTCAGCCCAGCTACTCCTTCCTTATCCTCATTTTCCAATCATTCCGCCCTTTTTGGCGACCCTGAAAACGCCATCATCAGTGTACTGATAAGGATTCCTCCCTGTACATTCACATCGCATTCCTATTGCTTGCTGATTAATACCGGAAGCTTACTTTCTTTCCCTGCCATACTTATCTCTTCCTCTTTCGTCTTCCTTTCTCTCTCTCTATCGTATTTTTCCATATCCCTGCTCGCGCTCATCTCAAACAGCACTAGCCTTTTTTTCTTCCTCTTCTCTCAAGTGTGCGAATTTTGGAACCACATAACGTAATCTTCCGTGTCTGAGTCATCAGAAGTATTTTCTTCAAAATTCTCACACGAAACGACTTTCGTTAAATCTCGCCTGCAGTTGCACATATTTTTCGTGGAAGTGATTTCCCTTTTAATAACCATCACTGGTACTAAAACCTTTTCGTTCATAGGTCTAGTGATTACTCTTCCGTTTTACGGCTTTTCTTCCTTTTTTTGCTCACCAGAGTGTCATTTCTAATGGTTTCTTGCTTCCTACTACGGTCACAATTTATAATGTTTTTCCTGCCATAGTAACTCCCCAAGCCCCCTGCCTTATTCCTCCCTGCAACCATTTCACGCCAGGATTGAATGAATCTTCAAGGAAAAACTGTCATGCAAAATCATTCGAATGATATGGATAATGTTATCACTTGGAATTGACTTGATCGTTACCATAATCCAATACCCCTGTACTTATTAAGCCTTGAAAATGAATGCCGCATTCGAAAAATTATAAAGTCATAAATATATATCTTATTCTACAGTGATGAGTTTGAATATAATTTTACAAATTACTGTATAGGAGCTCCGTATTTAGGTACTTCTACTTCCTTTGTCACCTACAGTGTTTAAGTTTTAATCATATCTGATACATATACTTCCTTCTCTATTCGTTACTAATCCATAAAGTACTAGCGATTCTTCTTTTTATTATCATCTTGCAGCGTTTCATTCGCCGTAATCGTTACTCTCCCTATCTCTTTTCATCAAATCGGAATGCTCATCTCTGGCTTCCCTCTTTCCTGCTTATGCGACAATTTTCTCCCTACCCCTATCTTTTCTGCCGATATGAGTAATATAATTTGATGCATCAAAAAAGTGGAAGGATTGGACCAAATTCCAAACACTGTAAGCATTAAAATAAAAGAATCGTTGTGGTTACGATTAAAATCCGCGGAGAATTCGCTCTCCATTTTCTGTCGCGGCAGTTTATTCGCTCTTGCCGTGACGGTTCTGCGGTGAAAGGCTCGCAATAGCAAAGAAAGCGGAAATGGAAAAAGGGAGAGGTGGCGGTTGGAACCCTGTTTGGCCACGGGGAATGAGCTCGGACTGGAGGAAGATACTTGGGGAATAAGGGAAGGAGCGAAAGGGGAATTAGGGTACGAATTGGATGTGGGAGAGGGCTGGGTTTTTAAAATGTGCGAGGATTTGTAATTGGAAGAGAAGTGGTTGGTTGTTTTAAGTAAGGGAAGACACGAGAGCAGCCTGCGAGCGGGAAAATGGAATTTTATTTGTGTTGCCACCCTCCCGCTCGCTACCCCTTGAGCAGCCCCACTCCTTCCTTTATTTCCCCCCCGTGGTACCCATTCCCCTTCTTCGTCTCTTCCTCCCTTCGTCGAATTAACTCGACGGTCTCGGGGAATGGCTTTTGACTGCCTCGGCGAAAATTAAATGGTCACGTGATTACTTTTACCGTCATTTTTCTAAAATGCTTACGACCCTGGTCGAGAGGGAATGGCGGGAGGGTGGTGGTTGGTCTTTTTTTCGTCTCGAACAAAAAAAAACAGAAAAAGTTCGATCGCTCTTGTTTTAAAGTCGGAAATTTCGGGAACCGTTTCAACAGAGGATTTGCTCCCGAAGATCCCGTGACGTGACCGAGTTCGTTGGTAATAGTCCCGAATTTTCTTCCATGCTGTTCGCTCACGTCCTTCTTGCGCCTCACTTGCGTAAGCTGATCTTTGTCTCAGATTTAGCTCCTTGCTCGAGTGTGGCACAACGGGAGATTTCTCCGTAAAGTGTCTATCTTGCCTTTAATCTGCTTGTGCTCGGATTAGTGGGTCGGCCAACTTGGCGAACTCCGTGATACTTTTTAACAAAATTTCGCTAAAGGCTAAGGGTTTGTTGGTGGTGGTATAAACCAGTCGAACATGACGTAATAATTTTCAATTTCCTGTTACTTTTAGAACGTTGAATTCCTTTGGAATGGGAAAAGTTTGCGCGAATCTGTAGCGAAAGGCATTTTTTGTGCTTTTGTCGCCACGCAATGCGCCGAAGGGCATCTCTGCCTAGTAAATGTGAATCTCTCTTAGGTTTTTAAAAAGGTTTATTATATTTTGTTCAGACTTACAATTAGCATCAGTCAATTTCGATAGATATTCTTGCGACCTGAATTTTAATTTGTAGTTGGTCGTGATCAACAAATCTAAACAATTTACTCGATCTCAGAAACGTGGGGCTACCTTCCACTTCCAAATAGGGATAAGCTAGTCATTAAATACTTGAGATAATGTTGACCGGGAATAACAGAAATGATGAGGACAAATTTGTGCCATTATTTGTATGTCAAGGGATATTATTTAATCCAATTCCCATTGGATTCCAGGATAGGAAAATTATCTTAATTTTAATTGGAAATGAAAATCACTTTGTACGTTCCACACAAAGATTTTATTGGGTTCGACCATGGTTTCGACAAAATATGTCATTATTACCTTGATAATGACATATTTTGTCCAAACCATGGTCGAACCCAATAAAATCTTTGTGTGGAACGTACAAAGTGATTTTTCATTTCCAATCGAGTGGTTCCACAAATTAAAGCCTTAAACTTTGAACTGTCTCAATTTGAATCTTTAAAAAATCATCCACATTAACTTAAGAATCTTCGGGTCGTTTGAGCGTTACGAAAGGAGCGATTATATCGTTTGGCGAAGTGAATTATGCATGTGCATTTTGAATGAAACCTGTGTGATTGAAGGCTAATTCTAAGTAGTTATGTCAGTATAGAAACTTGTCGCACTGTAACAAAAGTAGGGACGAATATTAAATAGCTATCGCAAGAAATAGTGCCAATATTTTTGTTCCAGGGAAATATTTTTGCTCATGGTTAAGGGGCGCGGGATTCCGCCGTCATTCATTTGCTAAACGATAAAGGAAATGGTAATGTCATTGTAAAAAAGGTCCCGGGAATCATAACCGTGGTGATAACCTGGAAAGCGGAAAGAATATCACCACGTTTTTGAATCATACATTTAATTATCCCGTATAAATGGATGGACCGAGTGACTAACGAAGAAGTCCTGAGATGAGTGGGATAAAAAAGAAATCTACTGAAAACTTTGAAAAGAAAATGGGTCAACTTAATCGGCCATATCTTTGAGACACGGTGGCCTGATGAAGACAATCGTCGAGAGGCAAGTGAACGAGAAAAATGGGAAATGAACGTCTCGCGTGAGATATGTAGAGCAGGTTGTGAAAGATGTGAAAGAGAAGAACTATGAGAATTTGAATAGGTTAGCCGATTGAAGAACCCAGTGGATAGATGCGTCAAACCAATGGTTGGATTGTTGACTGATAATGATGATATTCTTTATTTTCCTGTTGCACCCCACCCCTCCAAAAAGCTGTTTGATGATGGTTTTTCGCTTCTTGTTGATACTACGTGAGGATTTAAAATTACTTGAAGGTTTAGAATTCGTTATAGGTTACTTAAGATGTTAAGCGCAACAATATAAGAGTCGTGCATTTAATGCGAGTGGTACGCAAGTAAAGTTGGGGCCGTTTGCATTTCCCTTACTGCTTAAAATATCTCTCGAAAGGGTCGGTGAGGCGTCTGGAAAAGGGGGATAGAGGTCGTTCTGGTCGTGAGACAGGATCCCCTCCCAATTATGGGTGGAAAAGTCTTGGGGGGTATGTGCACCCCACATCATCAAAGTGGAAGCGGTTCCACGTTCCCGGGGTCTTACTCTTTTGGAGGACTTCCACCTGTATGTTGTAGTTGGAAACTTTCGAAGGACGCCGCTTCCCCGGCTCCCTCGTCGGCGAGCAGTCTTCGCCACACTCTGGGGGCCACGGGTAGGATCTTAAGTAAAAAAGAATGGCCTCTCTCCGCAAAAGTTTTGCTTGCTCCCAACTTTTAAATGATCCCACTGTGCCGTGGAATTCATCACTCTGGAGGTAAGCTAGTTTAGCGTTCCTTAAAACCGTGGGCTTTACTCATTGACGAGGAATGTGTGCTAATGCCCGCGGGCGCGTGTAAGCTACGATGTGACTGATGCGATCAGTGGAGGGGGGAAGGAACTTCCTCCTCCCCCCTCTCCCTGCAGGGAAATCCCTTGGGATACGTAATTGGACTTTGCTACGAAATTTGTTGAGAAAGTCTGGACATTTTCCCGTGCGTTTGATGTGAGCGAGGTTCACTTTTTTTTCGTGAATTTCCGGCCGTTCTAACGATGCGTATACCTCGAGTCTCTCAAACCCCACTTCTCTGCCGGGACTACATAATAATTTTTTTCGCGTTCTTTCTTTTTTTTCTTTGTCTCTTCCCTTTTGATTTTATACCGTGATCCAAACTCTCGGCTGTCGTAAATGAGGGCACATCACGCTACGGAGAACTCGCGGAACTCGGGCAATTTGATTCTGCAGCTTTCAGCTTCCAGACTTTCATTTAAAACGCAGTTAAACGCATTAGACCCCCCCCTTGCATACGTGATTTCATTTGGATCGGCGCCAGGAAATTCAACTTCAGACGGTCTAGGAGAAAAGGAGGATGAAATGGGGTTCGTCTGTGATAGCTCGGGACGTGAAGTCATTATAATTTCTCCCTTGATTTTTTTTTCAACTCATCCATTATTGTTCCGCATTTCCATCCCCACCGTTATCGTGTAGGTAAAGTGGGCCCAAGTTCTCAGTTACGGTCAGAATATCGCCGGCGAAAGGTAAATTGCGGCGGACTATGCTATTTTGCATTCCTCTTTTAATACCTCTTTCCCAATATGCCCTTCTTCAGCTCGGTATAAGCCCCATCTCCCATCCTCATAGTTGCAATGCCCGTCCCATCGGTTCCAATTGCTTGCGCCATACACTCATTTTGTGCCCTCTTAATATCCTTCCGTAGCTTGTCCTCGTCCCTCTTATAATGGACACCTTCTTTAGCCTTAGTCTTTTGAATGCTCTCAACCAGTGTCGCAAATGGCTCGAACTACTTCTCGTTCTCTCTACCTAAAAATCATATCTGAGAATATTTGCAGTACTCCGCTCATTTTTTCAGCCTTTAACAAATATTTCGTAACGCGTTTATCCATAACCCTTGTAATCAACTTGCACATTGACATGTCTGCCACAAACTTAATTCTCTTGATAATTCATTAGTACTGCGATAATCGTTATATTCAGTTTTTTTTTTAGATTGAGAATGCTGATTACCAGGCCCAGGTAGTCAGCATTCTTCTTCCTTGCTCCATTTTTCGCTTCCCTACTATCATGCACAACCTTGCTGAAATATCCATGGAAAGTCTCATAACTTTTTTTATGTGCAGTCTTCGATTCGCATCATCATCCATAATCTACTAAAAATTGATATCTCAGTGGACAGAATGTGTCGCTAACCTTGACTCAAAATACCTGTCCAGGTCTTCCTTCATGAAGTCGCTTATTATCTAACGCACTTCAATCTTTCCGGAATACTCGCTTTTTTTCCTCCTCTTCCCCGTCAACCGAACTCCTCTCCTTTTTTCCGACATCTGTACACATATCTCACTCATATGTTTGATGTTGTCATTGATATTCCTTTTCTTGTTGTAATTTTTTATTATTTTCCAGTATGGATAACAATTTTTATCATGTATGACGTATTGACGAGGTGTTACATGAAATAAGGAGTCATGAGGCATAATGTCTCAATCTCGACTCAATAAAGACGTTTTTATATCTATCTTTTTGCACTTACTCATCACTCTATAGTCTACACCTTATGTAGCATCCCATTAGTTAACGACCTCTCCTGCAACTTAATATGTTCGTTATCCATTATTTCTTCCTCCCCTCAATTTCTCCAAATTTTAGTGCCTAATTTTTATGTCTTCCCATCTAGCTTTCGCTCTATATTCCAAATCCCACCCATCGAATCTTTCATTCTTTGCCCACTCATTTTTCCCATTGACGAAGGTCAGACGAACCTTTAATTGAGTTTCCCTACCCATTTCTCATTTGTTTGGGCAAACCTCCTTTGCTGCAGGTGCTTTGCTAGATTGTGCTATTGCTATTTTTCGATTTATACCGAGCGAGCGAAAGGATTGAACCCTTTTACGACGGTCCTAAATCTCCTGTCCTCACCCTTTCAAGTTCCCCTAGGCTATTTCTCATTTTCCATCCCTCGTCTCCGTACTAATATTTTCCCTCCTCCAGTTTCCTCGCTGCTCTCTGCTCCCTAGAGCTTTATCTCCACTATCCATTCGTCCTGCACTTTTACCGGTTCATGAAGCCGTGGCTGGCTCGAGATGATAATTCCACCTTTGACCCAAAAAGTGGTGTGAGAGGTGCATGCAAATTGGTCCCGGCATACATTAGTTTTTGATTCACTCGACCTCATCCCCCCTAAGTGTGATGGTGGGGTTCGATCCTAGTGCTTACATTTTCGTCTCCACTCACCCCCCTCACTCCCACCACTCACTCCCACACGTTCAAAACTAATTGTTTTACCGCGATGAAATCCGTGTGTTTTTTTTTAAATTCGTGCCAGAAAACTTTTAAACCTCAGTTTCTGTTATTTCTCTCCATAAACTCAAACCCTTCACTATGGTTACCTATGATAAATGGTGAAGAGGTTGAGGAAACACAGTGTGAAAAAGGGTGAAAGTGATTGATTTCTTTGCGTAGGTATCAATAAATCCATGGCTTATAGTTTAATTAATTTTGTGGGTGCTTGTTGACTTGAGTTTTTTATGTGTGAAAATATATATTTATTTCGCTTTAAATCTGCATATTTTATTGTATTTAAATGATTCCCGTATTAAACAGGAAATCAGGGAAACTATGACGAATATAATGTTTTTTCCTCAATTTTCGTATGAACAATTTTGAAGAGAGCCTGTTGATTTCGAGAATAAAATACTAAAGATAATGAAGAAGTTGTTACTCGAATTTCTGGATATTTAGTCCTTAAGTTACGATTATGATTTAATAATTTGTATCCCGTATAAGGTTTTTCAAATCCGTGCAGTGAACAAAAATTATCTTGGCCGCTGATTGTATATTATGCTTGTGAATCCGAAATCGCTATTTCCGGCAATATGAAAAGAACGTAGTGGAGCGTTGAATACTTTGGTATCAGTGTCATTAATTGGAGAGGTTTCTCGAGGCCTTTATCCTCTACTCTTGAGTATGCGTGACCAAGGAGCGATAAGATTCAGAAATATTATCTTGAGCGTCAGAAGTCCCTAATATATTATTCTTGAGTCCCTCTTATCAGCTTGAGTGAAGTTTGAAATCTGTGCAGACTTAATGAAGACCTCACGGAAGCCTGCCTAATACAGTGTCCTAATAAGGGTGCTTTATTCTCGGTCGATGAAGTAATAGTCCGATTATTTTTGGCGAAGTTGTAGAAGTGTCCAAATGAGGGAAATTCTTACGTTTAATGCTACGAAAAGAGATATTTAATTACTTTACTTAACTTTAAAAGAGAGGTTTGGGATAAGTTCAGCCTTCAGATTTAGGAAGTTTTGTTGATTTTATTTTTCATCTTTGAGAAAAACCGGCATTCCCATCTTGTTCCCACTAAATTCGCTGCTGCGTCTTGAACTTCCGAACAATTTGCGAACGTTCAGTCACATTACCAATCTCATGCCATTTGTGGAACTCCCCTCAACTTCTTTAAAGAGTTTTCTCCATCTTATCCTCTTTGCCTTCCCTCTCTTCTGTGGCGGGAATTCTCCGCTAGGAAGGGTGGCCAGGTCTCGGTCTTTTCTTTTACTCCTTCCCACCTCCTGGAAGACGACCCGCCTTCGATGTTTCAGTTCCTTCTCCTTCCTCTTTCCCTCCATCTTTTATGGTTTCATTTTATTCACTTTGCATGCTTCTCTCCCGCTCCTACTCCCGCTTCCTAATTTTCCTTCGCGTTCGACTGAGGAGTTTTCTTTGTCGACTCCCTCCCTTCCCCTCCCCAGTCTTCCAAACACTCCTCCAATTCCACTTTTCCTACCAAGGAAAGCAGTTCCCTTGAAAGCTTTGCCGTCCGCCCGCCCATTCAGCCGGGGTGATATTATTTTCCAATTTTTTAGAACCCCGACCATCTCAGGGTATTCTCCTACTCCACCTCACTCTCTTTGGCCTATTCCTCCGCTATTGGGATCGCTGTGTTTTCGTCGTAGTTACTCCAAAGCAGGAGTTAATTCTTAAAATTGGATCAATATTTTCCCCTTTTTTATTTTCCTGAAAATTAGCTACCTTTCGCATTAGTTCCGATCCGTGTAGGAATAACATTATTAATTCATGGTAACGAATAAAATAGGTAAGACTTTTAGTCAATTCCACACTTTTTTAATAACCGACCTAGGTGTCGACAAATTTTTGTCATTCTCAAGACAAAATTTGTCGAAACCTAGGTCGGTTATTAAAAAAAAGTGTGGAATTGACTAAAAGTCTTATTTTATTCGTTAGCATGGATACCGTAAGATTCCACAAAGTGACGCCTTCAGTGTTATCTGATATAACATAATTAATATCACCGTGTAGGGATAACATATACGTAACACGGGCCAATTACCCATAAATGGGTCACAAATATTTGGTGTCAATGTAACGTACTATTTGGGATATATTTTTCTATCTATGAATTTGTATGATTATTGTACTTTTTGCGAATGGATTTCCATTGCGGATAAGCACAAAATCTTGCTACAAAAACTGTAAAGCTGACCCTGCTTATGAAGAAGCTTGGCGATCTAAGAAAAAATCTCAAACTTCAGAGCAACGTGGTTAAAAAAAAAATACGCACTGGCATTTACATTTTTTGCAAAGCGAACCCAATGCGTGGTGATTCCTCTGTCCTAAATGACGTTGATCTTTTATGTGTTAACTGGATACGTTCGATTTTTACGGGCACCGAAAGGGTAATTTCCGTTTCGGTGGAGGATATGGGCCCATCCCCTCCCCCCAACCTACCCATTTACGAAGCAGATATTCCCGATCCCTGTGCTCCCTTTGACGCCCGTTTGATCATGCGATGCGAGCTCTGAAACTTCTAGCATAAAGGTAATTAGCGTCCCGCGATGCCTGGCTTTAATTCTGTGCATTGCTCGACAGAGTTGAACGAGTAAAGCCATTCGTCTCAGTGACTCAATTTCAGGATCATTTCGTTTGATGCAAGGAAGAGTAAAGGGCAGGTCCGTCTCGGGGGTGTTTTCTTTTTATAATTGCGTTCGCTCTCAAAAGTCGACCGCCGTCACCTTATTGCTCGAGGTGGTGTAAGGTGCACGACTCTCGTGGTTTTTCGCCCACCGAGCTCGGCTCTTCTCCTCCTCTCGAGGCGAAGCAAGGTCTTTTTGAGTGGGCCACGTGCTGCAAGCCGTTTCCTAATGCGTTCCATGTCGTCTCCTCCCCAGCAGAGCTGAGCTTCATGTGAAAGGCTTTGCTCTTCTTGCATGAATTTCTCCTTTACTTATACCCTTTCTCACCCGCAGTTTCCCCTTTTCTTATTTTGCGGAAAAATTTATTACAAAATTGTAGGACTGAGATTATCGTGGCCGACATCACGGGGCTGTGTTATCTCAAAGTTGGTTATCAATAATTTTCCTGCATTTATATTTCATTCAAGGATTAGAGATGGATGTTGAATCTGCACTTCGTGCTGTGCTTTGTGTTTTATCAGCTGTTTTACTCTCAATTGTCATCTCCCCCTATTGATATACCTACATGGTTTGTGAATGTTTATCCTTAATTGTTGTATTTAATAGTAATGATGCTAATTTAATTGACACCCGTAAGTATTTATATTTGGCCCTCATGACACATTCTGTGCCTGGTTCGATGTAACGAATAGTTTCTGGATTGTTAAATAGCACGTCGAAAGCATCAAGGGGTAGCTCTAACATAAGGAAATGATTTCGTATCATTCACCTGCACGAAAGATCTTTTATGATGTAATTGAGTTTTTGGCGTTTTTTTGGTCCAGAGGTTCCAGGTTCGAATCCTGAGGCCTCAATAATGAATCCTATCCGTGTCAGAGATATTTTATCGGTTTAGCTTCCCCTTCTCAATGTGCTGAGGAGAATGTATCAGGATCAAAACTCCATCTGTGGGATGAGACGTAAAACCATTGACCCCTTGAGGATTTTATGTGTCTTCTGATATTTGCATATGTTCAGTGTCCGTCCTTCTGGGTGATAGCAATTCATCGTTTGCTGTTGTGCAAACATGTGAAGTTAATTTATTCCAGGTGAATTTGATTTATTTAGAATTCGAGATAAATATTAGAACCCGCAATGAAATTATGTACTCTTATGTTTCTTTGCTTTATGTCAATGGATGTGCATTGTTTGTTCACACCCTATCACACAATTGTGTGTTGGCTTTCTAGGATTGTATGGAAGTAGATGCATCTTTTATTAAGATTAAGCAAATGCCGACGCCGTTTTTCTCTCCACCCTTTCTCAGTTTTCTGAAAAAATCCTACCTCTTCTCTAATACCCATCAATCCCGAAATAGTACAGATGACCTTTAGCTATCGATTGCCACCCCAGAATAACTTACCTCTCCTTGAGTCCATCTCTCGTGATTTTTTTTACCAGAAGGAATGTTCGATTGCGTGAGAGTCACGTAAACAATCCCTTCGATGGAATTGAATTGTCGTGAACTATTTAGGGAATTGCTGTCAGGTCCTTTTTCGGTTTGTGGTACATGTAGCTTAATGATGCTCTTATCTCCTCTTAGATTATCATCTCGTACAACACATCAACTTATGTAATTAAATTACTGATTAAAATGAAAGCCCGCCGCCTGTGAGTGGAGCTCTTGAAGTTCGTCCCTCCAATCCCATCTTTCATTGAGTTTTTTCGTGGAATCCCATCAAAATTTGGTTGAAAACACGCCTCGAGATTCTTCTTTTTCTGCCGTTTCCCAGAAACCTCATCTCCCGCAGTATTTATGCGACAACGTGCCTTGAATCTGTCCCATCGCAGAACACACTTTCCTCCTCCCCACTTCCTTTTCCGTGCGTATCTGTAGCACCTCCTTTTAATTACGTCGTCTCTTTCGTTTCGTTGGACCCGCCTCCCCAGTCTGTCAGTCACTCAATTTGCCAGTTGCATTAAAAACTTTCCTGTAGCTGATATATTTTAGGGATAAACTTAAATTACCTGTTTTGCGTACTGAATTTAAATGTCAATGATTATATTCCGCGTGTAACCCTCAATCTTTTCTGCTTGGGGTAGATAATGAAGAGTAACATGATTTGTATCCTGATTTTTTTCTTTTATGGTGCAAAAATACACTTCAAACGTATAAACTGTATGTATTTATAATTTTATAAAGAGATATTAATTAATAATCTTTTTAACTATGACGAAGAAAGTGAATGTGTTGATGAGGTGCTAGTCTTCTGAATGATAGTCAATGGTGTAACAATCAAGCCTGAATTACGGGTAGGTATACACTGATGTTTACTTGGTTTGCATGTTTTTTTAGGGTAGAGGTATCAGCCATGATGTTAGGAAAAGTATTAATTTGACTAATCAGGCTTTGGCCTTCAGGAGTTAATTCCTGACGACGACCTAGGCAGAGATCTGAGACCTGTACTATAGGGAAATAGACGAAAAAAATTAGAATCTTTATAAAAGATCGTGTGGAGGAGGACTGGAAATGGAGGACTAATGAAGAAGTATTGAGCATGGTAGGGATAAAAATAAGGCTGTTTACGGACATTAGGTGGATGTAACAAGTACGTAGGGGCAATGGAAGGTCTTATAGTTGTATAGTCGTATGGGTTTGGGTCATTACTGAAGATGGAATGCTGGGTAAGCGAGGAAGAAGGAAAGTAAAAAGTTGATGGTTTGAAGGAAGTTGGAAAAGACGCTGAACTAAAGTGTGATATTGTGTCAAAAAGGAGACATGATGTAAAACCAAGGAATAATTGGATAACTCCATTAAAACCTATCCGGTAGAAAACTTTCAATCAGTTAAGTCGGAAACCCATCGGGGATAGTAAATTAATGCGATAAAACCCAGAACATCTATTGCAACCGCGGGGAAAGACCTTTTAACCCATCTGTTGGGCTGTCTATCATTCTAACCTCGTTTTCAATATCGAATCGACCGTGATGTGCGTGCTGAGTTCTTAAAATATTTCCAACGTTATCGGTATTGTCATCATCATCATCGGTCAACAATCCTAGGATTGGTTTGACGGAGCCCTCCACTCGATTCTTCTATCGGCCAACATCTTCATATTGACGTAGCTCCTCTCTTTTATATCCTTCACAACTTGTTCCATATACCTCATACGAGGCCTGCCTTTTCCATTCTTCCCGTTCACTTTTCCCTCGACGATTGTCTTCATCAGGACATCGTGTCTCAAGACGTGGCCCGTTAAGTTGTCCGTCTTCTTTGTAATGTTTTCAATGGAACATCTCTTCTCTCCCACTCTTCTTAACACTTCTTCGTTTGTCACTCGATCGATCCATTTTATCTTCATCATTCTTCGGTAGCACCACATTTCAAATGCTTCCAGCCTGGACTTCTCTGCTGCTTTTATTGTTCATGCTTCGCTGCCATATAGTAGAATGCTCCAGATGTATGTTCTAATGAAATGTTTCCTCACTTCAACGCTAGTATTTGCAGCTGTAAGCAGAATCTTCTTCTGGTAAACTGCCCTTTTTGCTTGGGGAATTCTACTGGCAATTTCTATTGTATTCGGTTGAAATTGTGACATACTCTCCGAGAGTAATATCATCCGAGTCGTTCTGGTAAACACTTGATACCAAGATAGTTATCATTACAGCCTTCCACAAATCTCGCCCCTGCCATGCGTACTCGTGGTGTGGCGTGTAACGTGGATGTGGACGGTGCAGACGTGACGTAATGGCAGGCCGTCAGCCCGTACAACTTCCTCGAACCGTTGAGGATCTGGTTGAGGAGAGAGGGTTATGAGTGAGGGAGGGAGAAAAGGACGGGGTTAGGAGCGAAGGGCGAGGGGTCGGAAGGTCGTCGGATGGGGAGGATTGTTCGGAGTAGGGGCCTGGGGGGGCCTTGGGAGGGGCGATCGCTGCACTGCGGAGACCTCCCTCGGCACCGCCCCGTTGCCCCGCTTCCGCCACCTCGCCCTCTTCTTCCTCCTCGCCCCACCCCCTCCCCCAACGCCACCACCGCCCATTCCTAGGATTAAGAAATACCGCCAGAGGTTCCGGCCACCGCACCGTCGTCAGTGCTTATGTTGGCCCTGTGCACCCCAATATTCCTCCCCTTTCAAAGCTAACGGACCCATTCGATCTGAAGTGAAATGGCAATAAATGGCACTGGATTTTCTTGAATGATGTCACATCGTTAAGTGGAAAACCAGTTGCTTTTCATAGTGTTACGAACTGATTTCATCGCATTCGCCCATCTTTAACCCCTATACTGCTAGCCCCCTTTTTAGGTTGGCTGCGCACAAACTGCCAAGCACGTTTCCATGAATTCGTAAGATTATTAATTTTCCATTCCTTACAGTACTTAATTTTAATATGTGAAGGATTTATTTTTATCAATTTTGACGATGTACTTCAGGATAAAAAAATCGTTCATGCTGTCCCTGATTTGAAGGAAATATAGTATTACAAATATGTACTTATGTAATACAAGTATGCCAATTTATCGGAACGCTGGCAGTTTTCAGACAACAAGAGAGGACCACTGGCAGTAAAAGGGTTAAGCCTTTGTCTCTCTCGTAAGCTCTCTCCTGAACTTTGAGTCATTACCATTGTCGTACCCCGCGGTTATTATTCGTAATGTGCATACACTTCCCCCTTCTCCGCCATTTTAATCCACATGATTTTGTTCGCTCATTTCCTTTGGTTACCAATTTAATTCATTTCTTTCATCTTCCTCTCTCCTCACCTTTTCAACCCTTTTTTCATTTTTGTGCTGTTTTAAAACTCAACAAGCTTGAAATTGAACATACCCTTAAAAGTATTTGTTTTGCAATTCGCTTTTTATTCTATATTATTTCCGAGAAGTAGTTGTTGAATTATGTCCTCCTCTATCTTTTTGTATAACGCTTCTTTTATCATTGATGTTTCTTTCTTTTGAACGCTTTCTTTTGCATTTGCACCGTGAACTTCGTAACTTTAACTAATTTGCGCTTCTCATCCGTCGTACTCCGGCCGTTCCACCTTCTGGTTCTTGAGAAGTAGGTGAAGGTCCCCCACCGAAGGCGATGTAGTAGGTATCATCCTCTTCTCTCATGAAAACGGTAGGTAATCAAGGAATCACGGCACAGATGTCGCCAGAGGGAGAAATGGCCCACGTGCGATTCGTTGCTGTGCCCGAGTCGATGTTGTAAAAGAGTTGTTTTTCTATTCAGTTATCTTCTTACCTCGATCGTTGAAATTAAGGATTTCCGTCCTCCTTTACCCTCCATTAACAGGTTGTCCCCCTTGCGACTGGGTCCACCGCGACGCCATCTGTGAATGTCTTTCAACACTACTCTTGCAATAGGTACTTAAGTACATATTTTCCACCGGTTTACTTCAGTTATTTCCCTTTTGTCTGCCCTACACGTTGCGAACGAAGTGTAAGCTCTCCCTTGTCCTCATGAAATGGAATTATCTTTGATAAAATGATAAATGAGTTGGGCAGCATTTTCATTTGTTTTCATTTTTTTTCATTCAACCTCCACCCTGAACCACCATCGCGACCAAAACACCCTCTCTTCGTTCCCTGTTTTAACATGATCTCCGTTCACTTTTTCTTCACATCTGTGTACTACTGTGCGTCGATTCGCACATCTGTATCCATTTCCCTGCTCGTAATCCATCTCCAAACCCCTCCACTGCCCTTCTTCTCTAGCAGGGCGGTAGCGCCATCAATTAACCAATTTTTTTTAAAGGTGTAGCGTGCTTTAACGAATGTCAGGTATGATTCCTGGCTTTTTTTGGTCTT
The DNA here is from genome assembly GCA_933228895.1 of Platycnemis pennipes. NCBI lineage: Eukaryota > Metazoa > Arthropoda > Insecta > Odonata > Platycnemididae > Platycnemis > Platycnemis pennipes. The sequence continues at coordinate 85,149,813 of OW121854.1, read as the reverse complement.
TCCCAATGAATTGGGAGAACAAATGGCGTACAACGCGTGAGATCTAGTGTATGGCAGTTTAGTGGGCATTAATTCAATCGCCCGTAAATAATCGTGCCATCCTTTGCAACCTAACATTTCTTGAGAGAGACGGAAATAAGTATTTTATCGATTCTGTGAAATCTTTCGGCCAGTGAAAAGTAAGCTTGTAGGAGAATGGAGAAAGGCCGATGGAAAGTAAGGAAGGCGGAGGAGGAAGTTCATGAGACGTTGGAGGGGAAGGAAGTTCCTGAAGGAAATTAGGAGGGGGCAGGTTACGTGATTGGAGGAAGTAATTAGGGACATTGGAGTTCAGGATGTGGACGTAAAAGGAAGAATGCCGAGAAAGAGAGCAAGAAGGAAGGAAGTGAATGCGTATTTTTGTAGGAGGGAAGGGGGTCATACGATACGAACAGAGAATTGCTATATCGACCACATTTAGCTAAGTAGTTTACGGAAGAACACATTCGCACACGTGAAATAAGTAAAACAGGGTATGTGCACTACTCCATCAAAATCAAATCTAACGGTCATAATTTAAATCAGTAAAGATTTCACCTCGCTGCCTTCTTACATCAACGAATGACCTTTCTCCTGTAGCAGATTAAGTTGACTGCTTAGCTATTGAAAGAACTTGAGGTGAAGATGTTTTTAATTGCACCCAATGGAATCTGAATTGATGTCTATACCATTAAAAAGCCTCACACAATGTGATTTAAAAGTAGCACACTATTTCATGAAGGTATTTATGAGTAATCATCGTTACTCTGACGACCAAATGGAATAACTTCAATAATTTTCCCATTAAGAATTTTTTCATGTAGCTCATGGCTTTTTTTTAGCGACGCGAAGTTTAATCTCGGTATTGGCGGAAATAATGGGACTTCATAGGCTTTAATTGTTACGGATTATACCTTTCGTACGCGTAAAAAGAGCACTTGTCAATAACTACTCCAATTTGATATGTAAATCTATTGATGAAAATTGGGAGCAACACATCTTTTATTTCCTTTCGCGAGAAGGGAGCCATATTTCCGAGGTTTCCACCATACCGTTGACTGAATCGGAAATAACTTGAAGCTTTTTGCCGGCCTCTAAGGAACGTGCCAACTTCATCATGAGTTCCCTTATGCGAACGGTCTACTTTTCAGCTGCTCGAAGTCATAATAGTTATTTTTTCTCATACTATTCCTCTTACCTGACGGTGGTGGTTTCCCCTCTGAAGACTTTTGAAATTCGTGGTGATGTTTTGAGTGATGTTACCAATGGCGGGCGCCGCTGACGTATGGTGCGCGGTGAGGAGTCTGGTGGCCCGACCTTTTCATATTTATTCTCGTTGACCTGGCGAGATAAGTCCGGAGGAGAGTGCAAGTGCATGCATAAAGGAACGAGCAGTTTTTGGAGTAGGAGAAGGAGAGCTTCATTTATCGGAAACCTCATTCTCTCGTCAAGGCGTCAGGAAAATATCAGTTCCAGGCGACCGTGAGCAAATGTCGTTTTCGCCGTGTGAATTATCTGAGCGATTGGGTAAAGGAGGATTTTTTCCGGCAACTATGGAAGTATGGAGAGAAACTCGCCATCGGAATTTGCCACGAAACTGCTGAGAGGTCCATGGTTTAGTCCCATCTGACGGGAGGTGTGTTGCAATGCAAGTTTTCTTCACAAAGTGCTCGAGTAGGGGGGCGTAATGCCGATGAAAAATCACTGCCACGGCCGGAATACGAATCCGGGAATAAATAAAAAAATAATAACAAAATGATTCTCGTAATCTTGGATTCACCCCCTTAAATTTAAATGCTAACTTTTTAAATATTCTAGATTGGTGTAAGAAAACTTGACGATGTATTGTTCGCACTTTTTATTGAGTAAAACCCTACCGGTTTCGACACTCGTGTCAGTGTCAAGGGTACTCAGAGTAACCTTGTTAATGACGCGAGAGTGTCGAAACCGGTAGGGTTTTACTCAATAAAAAGTGTGAAAAATACATCCTCAAGTTTTCTTACACCATGTTTATTTTTCACAAAGTATCGCCTGATTCCATTCAATTTACTCTTGATTAGCAATGGGGATCTAAATGGTATGCATGATGGACGGGTGGAATAAATCGGGAAAGATTGATTGACTTAAGCTTTATTATTTCCCTTCCCGAATCGTAGGAACTGGATTGTTGCGAAATGAAAACTGAAAATAATTCCTACCTTTATATCCTTCCTATTAATAATCTCTGTTTAAAGGATAGTACTAATGAAGGAACTATGTTTTCAGTCTATTTTGCGTTATTTCTTGTTCCTATTCCCCGTTACTAACCACAGTAACTTGCTGGTAAGCCAAAAAGCGTAGTTCCCTTTGTTTTATTCTCATTTTATTTCTAGTACATCTACTATACATATCTAATGCGCATTTGAGATCACGTTGCTCTAAAATATCAATTCATCACTTGAATTACCTAAAATGTAAGAAGATATAATTTTCTGCATGGTACCCATTTTTGCCCTGAAATGCATGTGATTTCGGACATGGTTTACGGATATTGAAGTGTGTAAAGGGAGAATGTTGTTAGCGTATGTAGATGAAGAACACATTTCCTGCATACCCAGCGTATTAAAAATGAATGGCATCATTTTTATTTTACGATCCAAATCTCTTAAACCGATGTGCAAAGATTACCAGTGCGTGAGGCTTTGTTGGTTGGTGATGGCCCAAGTTTCTACGGTGATTGGTAGCGGGGACGAGATTGGGTAATTAGGGAATTCTGGGAAGATAGGAGAGAGGGTCTGGGCGAAAATAAAGAGGAAGTCCCTCTTCCCTGGGAGTTTTAATATCCGCTTATTTCGGAGCCCTGGATCCCTTTTTTCCTGCCCCCCTCGATCCCCAGTCATTTCAATGGTGCGCCCTCCTCTAGCGACTTGTTTTTGTTCTCGCTTCCTCCTCTCCATCTTTTTATTCCATTCCTTCCTCCAGCTTTTCGTCCGCCTCCCGAGTCGATTTTCCGCTGAATTCCTCTGCCGTACACCCTTCCTCTCCCCTCTCCCATCCCGACAATCGTTCCCAAGAATTCTATATTAAATAGACTCGTTTCCGATTGGTCTTGCATAAATCTTTGTCCCGGTCGTCTTACTATCCCCTCCGCTCCCCTGTCGCGACAAAAGTCGCTTATCTCTAGCGGCATGGGAATACTTTCTTCCGCTCTCCATTCCCTCCCTTCTCGGAGTGTTTCTCTGTGATTCCGGAGTGTTTCTTTTAGAGGCATGCCGGGAAAAGAAATATAATATACGTTTTCGCGATTATTGGAGAGGAGATGCCGCATGCCTGATGATGGTCTTGAATTCATCGGAGGGTATTGGGTGTTTCCTCGTGTAGGAATGTTTCGTACTGATTGAATTCGAAGAGTTGGTTTTTTTTTGTCATATTTTGTCATAAATGTCTTTTAGATGTGCGGGCATTTCCTCCATATTTGTCCTTCCTGAAATTTTCGTGAGCGCGATGTTCGATTTCGGGTTTAGCGAAACCAACAAGTGATGAAATTATTGTCGCTGGACACTATAGTCTTTATGGTACTATTTTGTGTTTTTGATTAGCTGCCTACCTATTAGTAAATTTCAAAACTTCACAATTTCTCGGAGGATAGTAAATAAGAGGTCAAATATACTGTAATAATGTTAACAGATCGGCATGTTTTATTTGGGTTTCGACTGTTGGTGTGGATGTCCCTCCGTCGTCATGCAACCCTTGCCGCGCGGGCATCATCAAAATAAGCTGACATCTCTTGCTGTAGGAATTGAATCCACATTATGCAAACGAACAAGGTTAAGTCAGAAACAATGCTAGATGTCAGCAACAACGTCGAATCACTCAAACCAGCGAAATACAAGGTTTAGTGCTGTTAGATTGGAGGTTCAACGATTGAAGTAGCCCGTGATTTGGACAATAGCAATACCCTTGCATACATGCACCAGCAACTTCCTTTTCGGCACAGATTGTCAACGTCCACGAAGGTTTTATTGTCTTCAATAGTAGGCTTGTTCATTTCTTGTTAAGAATTGTGGTTAGCCGGTGGAACTGATCTTTTCTTCATTAGCCTGTTATCATCTTTGGTGTACAAATTGAATAATTTTATTGGACTGCACGACGTAAAAATGTAACTTCACGATGTTTTGTTAATGCAAGAGGAGCTGTCTCTTCGTTATCAATGTGTATACCCTTGATCTTGCTATATCGAATAAGACGGTTCATTTCCCCTTGATAGTCTAGCAGGAACAGTTTAACGAGAACTTTCATCGAAGATAAATTGACGTAATTTGTATTTGTTTGATATCTCCGTGAGTAACGCTTGGAAATGAAAATTTTATTACAATCAGTAGGCCATATGGAGCTCTCTGTGGTACTCACGGGATATAGAATATATATATTCATCCCTTGCCATTGCTGGGTGACTTGAAGTCCTTGCTGTCGTGTATATGACTGTATGTCTGTATCTCCATGGCGGTTCCTTTATGAAACTGTATTGAACCTCTATCTGTTCTTGTTTTTTTCCTGCTCCATCTTTCTCCTTTCTATTATCTTTCGTCGTCTCCTGAAATAATCAAGTCGGTTAGTTGACGAAAGAGATGAAGTGCCCAGGCAAGGGCCCACCCACCGTTCAAAGCTTTGCGTATATGTGCCCATTTTATTACAAAAACGAGTTGAAGTGACCCAGGAAGTCGGTGAATATGATTAATCTAATTGGTACTAAACTCCAACAGTCTCGTTATTCTTGACTATCTCCTCTTTTGGCTAGATTGAGACCGCAAGCTAGCTGCCTGAGCTTGGACAATTGGAAACGATCTAATGCTGTTCTTCTTGATGTTTTCAGTGGCCAACACACCTTGATATCTCAAAACGTGTTCTCGTAATCCCTTGAAAAAATATCGATTTTTATATTCACTATGTAGAGGGAAAATTGGGCTCTCTTGCGCGATATGAATCTGAAGATACTTTAATTAATTTATTATTTTTTATATTTTAAAATTAACGCTTCGCAACCCTTAAAGTTGCTTGGAGTGCTCGGATTCTTTTTTATTCTTTACTTCCAGCTATGGCTTTAATTCATTCATCCACCCTTGTAACTGCCGATGTTTATTTTAGGATTCGTTTTAATCTTTAATTATAATGACATGTTATTGTAATCATTCAATATTTATTGGTGGAATAACTGGATCGGGTGCTTGCGCTTGATAAATAGGGGTGCTTGTACTCCAAATTAAAAATTACTGATGTTAATGATTCTAAATGTATGTACAGTGGAATATGACTCATAGCCCGGATATTTTGTCAACCCGGCCATCTTTCTGCTTGTTTTCGCCCTCCTTACTCCTAAATCCTTCTCCATTGCGAAAGATCTCATCTCCTCAAGGTTTGGCGTTCTGCGCATTCGAATGCCGTGAAATTTCGGGAGAGCCGCAAGTTACTCCGTTGTAACATCGGCTTGAGCGCACCAGGGAAGTGTGTGGGGAAGGCGGCGGAAGTCGTTAGCCCCGCCCCACGCCTCGGATCGAGGTGCTCAGTCCCGGCGGTCTCTGCGTCTACCCTTCCAGCAGTCCTCCTCCTTTTTTTCCCCGGGTTGCCTTCGTCTCCCCGCAGTCCTCCTTATCTATCTTGCCCGGGATCATCCGGGCCCCACCGTCTGCCACGCTGTTCACCTCGGCATCTCACCTCACCTCATCCAAGGAGTTTTTGATGGAGTGCCACCACTTCCTTGCGCGAGACTTTAACGTCTCATGTCAGAGCGGCCGAATTCATCGTTTTGGCGGGACGATATCTAAAATTCCGAATTCGCGATGCGCGGAGAAAAGTGTGAAAATTTGTCTCACAAAATGCCGATCAGATATTGAGAAAATGTGCAGTCGAGGAGAGATCTTTGGTGTAAAATTTATCGCAACGTACAAAGCGTTTCAGCTGTAAGCCATCATCAGAAACAAGGAGAAATTAGGACATTTACTGGGAACCGGAATCGCAATTTTGTACACGAATTCGTTAGGTGGAAACGAAAAATGAATTTTAGTGAAAACATTAACCTTCTAACCAGAGCCATTCACTCATAACTCAAAAATGAAAATAAGGAAAAGGTGGCGCCCTCCGAAGAAGCTGCTTTGAGACCACTTACGTACCCACCTCCCGTCCTTGACTGCTTTTAAGGAAAGGGGAGGGAGTGGAGGGGGGTGTCGGAAGGTCTTCTCGCACAGATCCTATCGCAACTGCTTCCATTGGCAGAGTCAGCTGTGTGTCCCCCATTGCGATACGGTGAAGTAGCTTCGCGGGCTCAGTTGTGATTGGACGTAGTGGATGACGTAAGAGGTCGCATACACGCCCACTCTTCCGAAAGGGTTAAAAACATTAAGTGTTTCGCCGCTTATAACTCGAGAACTAATTGATGGATCGAAAAACAGAAAAATGTGGGTATTTTTGTTTTACAAACCCTATCAGATTCGGCAATAGAAAAATACATGGTAAACGACCCCATTACAATTTTTTCCTCAACAACTGTCTTCACCATGCGTATATAACGTAACGCTGATTTTTCTACTTGTTTCACTCCCTTCTTCCCCTCTTCCCACCCTATAACGCTCAGTAACAACATTCTCTATAGGCTCAGTAACTTTTTTTTTTTTTTTATTTGTTGCTCAGTAATTTTCATCATTGACTATTTTTGTGTATACCATCATCATTGAACAAGGAATGAATTTCTCTGTAGGTATAAGAATGTATCTTTAGCTCAGCGTAAGGGAAGGCTGAACTCACCCCCCTCTACATTTATATTTCATCGTAGTATTTGGCCCGGCACCGCCTTCCCCCCTCCCATTATGCGTGACGTAATTTATGGCATAAGATATAGCAGATTAGGATTTTCCCTCTTCTTTTTAAAGTTTTCATTTAGCGTCTCCTTTCCCTCCCTCTCTCTTATTTTGTCACTTGGTCTATCATATGGTAGGTTACTGTGTTCAGTCTCATTTTTCAAGTTATCTTCTAACTTCTCCTTTCTCTCTCACTCTCTCGTTTGCCACTTAACAGATCCGCTCGACGTCCAGATCTAAAGAGGGGAATAGGAACGTTCACGAGTGTCGACTTAGAGCGGAAGTTTTCTAGGAAAACCTAGCCTGACCGGTGTAACAGTATTGATGGTAAAAACTAGGGATGGGTCGGTTCCACTTTTTTTCGGTTCCGGTTCCTGTTCGGTTCTTAACTTCGGTTCTCGGTTCCGGTTCTTAATTTACCACTTACTTTGCATTGCTTAGTGGCAAGATAAGATAATCAATAATCATTTTCAGAGACGTACTGCTTGAAAAAGAATACCTACTTCATTATATTTTGTGTTATATATACTATATTATGATATAATTTACGAAAATGATATTAGGACTCGCACCTCCAAAGGAGTTGGACGTAACATATACCTATCAATCAGATTATCCTTATTACGGCGGTAATATATTTCATCACTTAATAGAATTGGATGTAATAAAATAAATCATATAGTCATTTTAACGACTGAATTAGAATAATTCGCGGCAACTTTGAAGCATCTAAGTACACTATTTCACCAGGTTTTAATGTGATGCCTCCACTTTCAGAGTGTGAGCAGGTTTCAAACTGGTGATCGCGCCTATTATTTCGGTACCGATTATTTTTGGCCTCGGTTCCGGTTCTGGTTCTAGGCTCAAAAACCGGTGGAACCGAAGAACCCAACCGACCCATCCCTAGTAAAAACGCTTGCATTTCATGTGTTTTTTGGTGACTGAGAACTAGGTTTTGTGCCCTGGTGAAGCATGAAATAGGTCACTCACATTAGAGTCGGGTGCTCAGGATGTTCGAGGATCGCCTGCCTCTCGGAAGTCGTCGCCCTTCCACTCGCTGCTCCCTCCCCCACTCCCCGCCGCACCCGTCCCTTTCATGTGTGTGTCCCTCGTGCATCGACCCTTCCACCACTCACTCCACTCTCCCTTTTTAGCGAATAACCGAATCGATTCCGGCCCGGGACGAATCGATTTCCCCCTGACCCATTTAGTTCGCTCGGTGTAAATTGATTAATCCCATCCGGCCGTCCACGAGTTCTCAGCGTTTTTTTTTGTACGGGGTTTAAGGATTGTGAAGCTGTTCATCATAACATACCGTTGCTATTTTGAGAGTGCATTGGTTGAATTAATGTAATTATTATAATGTAATGTAATTGTAATGTAATATCATGTAATTATTGGTTCGACCAATTAATGGTTTAACCAATAAACCTTTACCAATTAATGGTGATGTACTCATTATATTCGTATTTATTATTTATTGTTAATTTATATGTGTAATATTGCTCCATTATCCAATTGTACGGCTGTTGCCCTGTCTATATTCGCTTTATCTCTTTTTTTTCTTTTCTTTTTGGCATGTAATATTTTTTTATTCAATGTTCCAGGGGACTTATAGTCCCAGAACAATAAAGAACGTTTTCTATTCTATTAGAAGTTCGTTGTTGAATTCGAGAGAGGTGCATTAGGTGCGATTTCTTTTTTTAGATTTCATTAACGTGTTCATAATTGCGTTTTCGCTTTCAGTAAATCCCCGATTTTCCGTGCTAATGACTGATAAAGGGTTCACAGATAATCGGGAAACACGGATAATCCACTGTTTGGTTCTTCCAGGATTAATTTCTAAACGGTGCGCCGCCTAAATAAATAAACTCTTTCGTCTCTCACGTTTCACGTGCACGGAAAACTAATGAAAACTGTCCAAGGAGTTGGCTATAAGAGCCACCTGTGGGGAGTTATTGAAGATACAAGTGGATGCATACCTATTCGGAAATAAATTTTAGTCTCAAATATTATGAAACTTATTTCTGTCTTTTATTTTAGCACAGAGAATTGACATTTTCCCTGACATTTTTTCTTGTGAGGGAATCAATTGATGAATAGCTATTTGAAGGTATTGTGTTTTAGTGAGATTTTATACGGTAACTTATGGAAACAAAAGCTTGTTTGCCATTGTTGACATTGAGGATAGTGAACATTTCGTTAGGAAGGATTACACACGGTTTTCAGGAATTAATGTTTGTGAATTATAAGATATTTAAGCGACCTGGTAACTTCATCAACGCCATGGAATACCTACGTACCTCTACAGTCTTGTAAATTAATTGTTAGCTCCTTTTTACATTCGCTGCGGATTTCCTTTGCGTCAGATTTCGTCAGTCAATTGTTCCGTACTCGCGAGTCGCATACGTTGATTATGTCCACAAGAGAAAAATTTTCCGTTTCTCGTAAACGTCTCACGTCAGCTGTTTACGTTGATTGTGTCGCAGCCTTGTGGTCATTGCCCTCATAGTAGTTTTGGGGAGTACAATCGAGCTACTCAACTGCAGAGTTTCCAAAGTAAAGTTCTTAACGAGGGACTGGTGTGTGCTTTAGTGTTAACCATTCGGTAGATATTGCAGCGAGCCAAGCCTACTTCCAAGATGATTATATATAAAGTCTTCACGAATCCAACTGTGAATCTTGGTTTGTGTTGATGCGGAAGGTGAGAAAGGAGATGTAGGCAGCGTTTGTAACTCATGTTCTATCCCTGTGGTGTTTTCCTCCTCTCCTCAAGTCCTTGAAATGTTTTCTGGAAACTTTTCCTCGCCTCTCGCAAATATGAAGGCATCCACCCAGTGTTCTTTTTTATCCCACGCAGATATGCATGCATGAACTTTATATGCCCGTATCTCGGCGGGATTGCCAGCGGGAGTGAGACATATTTCAGCCAAGGAAGTCTATATATTCCGGACGAGAAGTCGTCAAGGAGTGGAGTCCTTCCTTCTGTTCTGCTGTAGTCGAAGGCCGTTCTTGGTTGGCCCTATCCTCTTCCCCTACCCGTTATCCACGCCGTTGGACCTTCTTTTCCCCAGCCACCCAATCGCTTTTCCTGTTCCGCCTTTTCTCATCATTTTCTCTCTCTTCGAGGGCTGTTTGGTGTGCTGGTTTAGAATTGATTCGGATTCGTTATCTTTTCCAACCGACTAGGTCTCTATCGAAATTAACAGGAATCACAATATCGAGTTACGATAATTTTCAGTCATAGGTATATTTACGGCATAATATTCTTCGTTGGACCCATTTGCTCCTTATGAAAAATTCAGTCGACGTAACGACGATGTGGACTTGTGAAGGCTGATGGCGAAGTTTTTCACGTTTCTGCCGCTGGATAAATTTTGTCAAGGAACGATAGTTAATCCTGATTAGGTGACGCGTACAGTATCGTCCTCTTTTGGGGTAAAAATAGTGATATGGCGATCGAGACCATTGCCGTCGATCAAACGATACATATGTTCGATATATCTGTTAAGACGATTTTGTCGATTCTATGCTGTGGTCGTTCATTAACATCTACTTGACGATATTGACGCTGTGATGATGATCCTTGCTTACTAGTTAATTACGTCATTCTGGGTGTAATTATCGTGCGTACTGTATATTCGCTATTTCCATATTTTTTTGTATCATGAGTTAGAGCGTTATAAGTATCGCCGTGCTTTCTCTCTCAACTCTGGTCCAATCTCATATCTAGCTCTCATATCCTCTTTCCTTCCTTCCCGTCTCATAGTTTTTTTCTCTCTCTCTCTCCATCTCTTCATCCAAGCTTCCTTCATTTCCCGCACCCATCTTCAGCCGTTCGTATTTCGCAATTTTTTCCTCCCCCTGGTCCCCTGCGCGCTCTGCGTCCCTTTCTCCCTCCGCACATTCCCCCCTCTATCCCGGTTTGCCCAAGGGGAACTTTATTACCCTGCTCCTTCCTCTCTCTTGGCCGGGGAAATTGTCTCTTGGCGTCTGTAGCGCAGCTTCAGTTTTTGGCGCCCTGGAAAAGTTCCCATTTATCGCGTCCCCCAGGCTCCCTTCTCCAAAATGCGCAGGGCCGGAGATTAAAGTCTTGCTCCTTTCCGTAGATGCGCGGGATAATTTGTGTTGACGTCCTTTCCCGCTGTAAGAATGATTTTTTTTAACTTTAACTGGCGTAATTAAGGTCAAAAACCACTTCATTTTCTTTGCCCTCTGCCAGACTCAGTACGGTTTGTTTACGATAAAAATTTTCTCGTGTTTCATTCTCTTCCTCTGCTGATATTTACTTTAGCACTTTCGCACACAATTATTAATTAATCTCCTCATCATTCTTATATTGCATACAGAGATAGTTTTTCATTGCCTATATAGTGTTTGAAATGTGGTGTTATGGAATAACGATGAGGATAAATGGATAGACCGCGTAACAAACAGATTTCCAAGCAGAGCGGAAGAAAATGGAAGACTGTTGAGGATTGTAAGAAGATGACGTAATAATCCAATTGCTCATATCATAAAACATGACGGTCTGTTGAAGACAGTCATCGTGAGAAATATTAATGGGAATAATGGTAATGGAAGACCTCAAAGTGAATTGTATGGAGCGAGTTGTGAACGATGTAATGGAGAAGCATTATTTAAATGTTAGCGGATAGGAGAATTTAGTGTAGAGCTGCGTCAAACCGATCGTAGCATTCATGACAAGTGATGATTATGAGGAATCACACTGTGGAAATATAATTGGTGCAATTCATGCCATCTTCATTATAAGAACTGAAACCGCGCAGCGTCGTCAGGTATAATATTGTATTCACTTATAAGCGATCTTGTTTGCCATAAAAGTTGGAGAAATCCCAAATTAACAAGGCAAAGTAGTCAGAACAACATTTCTAAACCCTCCTCACGATTAAGTAGAATTTCTGTTCAAAAAAATCCAATTAGTGTAAAAATAAGTCATCCATGCTCGCAAGTTTTTCTCCAAAAGAATTTGTTTGGCGTCTGAAGAAGCGAGTACCACTGAGGTTACATTTATTCACCTTTATTTCATGCTTTATAGCGTTTTATTGATTTGCGAAGTATTGGCTTTCATAATTGATCAAAATTCGTAAAAATATCTCCCATGTTCGATAGCCCTACCGTGCCTGTAAAAAACGAATGTCTGAAGCTGTCAACTTCGTTCAAGGTAAGTGATAAGAAGTCAATATTTGTGAAAAATAAATTTTCTTGGTGTCATTGAAGTTATGTATGACCATTGCGTAAACTGCGGCTGGAAATCGACCGTGGTGAGAATTGCTAATATAAATAATAAAAAAATGTCTCCCTTTAAATTATTTGTAAGGAAACCACGGCACTATTCCTAAACATCAGAAAGAAACTGTTAATAAATATGTACTTGTAATAATTTATGTGTGTTGTAGAACGTTGTCTTTCAGGTGGTAGTCTTTACACGCATTAATTTCAGAGTCGCAGATATTTAAGCATTTATTTGTACATTTGGCCAGTTAAAGGAAATAAAAACATGGAAAGCAAATAAATAATTAAATTTGCTTCTTCAAATGTGGAAGTAGCTGTTCTAAATTAGTGATTGCTGTCGTTCATTCGTATAATTACTGCCTTTTGATGCCTCCTCATTCAATCTCAGGATTCTCAACCGCAGTCGGCAGCTATTTAAATTTCGTAGGTTATAACGGAGGGTTTTTGCACTTTCCACACCACGTCTAAATTCCACCAAATTGCACCAGGGTTGGCGCGGATTTTATTTTCTCCATGTCTCTTAAATTAGGATATGCGTTATCAGAGTCTTGCACAACGCGGAGAGGGTTCATATCTTCATCTCCGGTGTCTCTCCCAATGTTCCTCCCACTTGTACGTCCTTCTCTCCCTCTCACCCTGCTTCCCCAACGCTTCCCCCGCTTGGTCTAATTGCATTCCACTTCATCTCTTCCTCGGGAAGCGTTCCTCAGTCTCCCTCCTTCCTCAGTCTCCCTCCTTCCTCTTGTGTCCTCTTTCCCCAGTTGATGTGGAATTAGAGTGCTTAAATTCATAACTGAGGTATGCAGATAGAATTTAGTTGATGGGTGCATCAGTATCTAGGTCATTTGCACCTCACTAACCATTTTTGAGCCTAAGATAAAAATGTTAGGATTATTATTATTAGTGTTTCAAACCTAGGATTAGTTTACTTCGGCCCTTCATTCCTCCCTATCTATTGCTAATTACTTAGCGTTCTTGTAGCTCTTCTTCTCTAGACCTTTCGTGGCTTATCCTAAATATTTGTCTCTTGGTCTTCCTCGTGGCATTTTCCTTCGATCTTTTATTCCATTGTGTTTTCGACGTAAATGTTGGTGTCTCAGGAGGTGCCCAAGTCTCCGTGTTTTTTCTTGAATTTTGCTGCTCGAAAGGCGACTTTCTTCATTTCTATACTTTCTCGTTTCCCTCTTGACTGTCCATTGTATCTTCAGTATCTTCCTTTATCGCCAGGTTTCGAAGGCTACTGTTCTTTTCTGATAAGTTTTCTTAATGGTCCATACTTCTGATATCCGTAGAGCCCACGCTAATGTTTTGACATGCTGTTGTCTCGTCTCCAGTCTTGTGTTCTTTGAGAATAATGGTTGCCTTTTCATTATGAATGCCTTCTTGTCACAAAGAAATCCAGGCTCACTAAATCAATTTCAACTGGCGTTTTCCACATCATATTATAGAGATAATTGGGGTTAAAGTAGCAGGAGAATTTCTGTTTCCTTAGATAAAAAGAATACTAGGTTAACAGCTTGAGGATCGTCTTGTAATACTGTCTTCGAAACTCCCCCTGGTTGGGCTCCTTCTTTCATTCGTTCCCTGATCGAACGCTACCTTCACCCAATAACCCTCCGATCCTTAACGGCCCAAATGATCCTAGCTGTATGTTGCGTCCCCTCATGATAACATTGACAACTGGGAGCAGAGACCCGAATCTCGGAGCTCATTATACAGAGGTGCGACGCCCGCGTTCACTTTCTGCTAACCAGAGTCACAGAAGTGCCACTGCATCACACAATCCTCTTCCGCATCACATCAGCAATTTTGATTATGGCGTCATATCTTCCTCATCTCCAAATCGTCCCGGCAACACGGCTTCTTATTGTACATATATGTTGGCTATGATTAAGACGTCGCTAGTGGAAAATATCACCCATATCCTTTCTCAAGTATGTGGTTGTATCAGTCCGTAAGGTTGGAAAGCCGTGATTCGAGCCTCGGCTAATATGAACTTTCCTCTGTTGCAACCTGGACTTTTTCCATGCCTGCTTCGTTTTCACCGTTTCAAATGTTCCCTATCCCTTTCCATCCCTGTCCGTAGATGATTAGTACCCATATACATATATACTTGGGGGTAAACTAGCACACGGCAACGTTAAAAAATAATAATAAAGCTATAGACGACTTAAACAGAGAAAAATAAGGCAGTTACAGATAATTCTTGAGGCGTGAGAACTATCAGTTCTCTCCGTCTCAAGAATTCTGCCTTATTTTTTTCCGAATTTTTAGCGTTATGTCTTTTATATTTATATATGGATATGAAAATATATATATGGATGGAGGTGTTTCATAATCACGTATCATGTCGACCTAACTGCTCCTAAGCCGACCGCGGAGGTCAGGCTAATAAAGCTGAGGTCTGGGAACCCAAAAGTCGTAGGTTTTAATCCCCCCTAGGGATTATATAAATAAAATAGCTCAGCTCTAGTTAATGACCTGAAAAGGCCGGAATTGGTCGAGCAATATTTAATTACACTTATGTGAAATACAACAAAGCTTTATTTTATTTATATAATGTCAAAATTCCGCCAAGTTAACTTGCCTGCTATTTCTACGATCCTCCTAGGGATAAACAACAAGATATAGCACTTATTCCACAGGTTTTAATTAGTGGTACAACGCGTTTCAGCGGTTTAGCCATCATCAGGTACAAACAAAACAAAGGTTTTTTTACCTGTAAAGGTTTTAACTAATTAAAACCTGTGGAATAAGTGCTATATCTTGTTGTTCATCATGATATCATTCCACTAAGTCTCACCGGACACAGTGACCTCCTAGGGATGTTGTTTTTGCCATAGAATCAGTTTAGGTTTGACGGTGCGACGTAGAGCAAGCAGTGGGAGTGCCTAAAAACTAATTCTATCACAGAAACCATTATCATCTTCCACATCGCAACGTCTCCCTTATTAATCGAAAACAATTCAGGAGTATTCATCACCCGCGTGAACCAGTTTGATATGAAAGATATCGAAATCTTGTCGATACGTCGTGCAGTATCGCACAGAGCTCCACTCGACCCGCCCTCCCGGCCGTGCCCCGCTCTCGCCCCCCTCCCCCCCCCTCCTTGCCACCCCTTGCCCCTCCTTTGCCCTCCCTCGGCCTTTCCCGCTCCTCGCCTCCACTCTCACCATTCATTGATCCGTCGAGGGAGAGGGCCCGAGCGGCGTCGTCGTCGCTTTAGCCCCTTGCCCCCTTCGCCCCTCTCCGCCGCCCAATCCTCTCCTCCCCCCCCTGGCACCCCTTTCTAACTCTCCGCCCCTCAAAAGCCCGCTCCGCCGAACGTAAAGGATACGATGCACATTCCGCAGCGTAGGGAGGATCCCTGAGCGTTCCGTGCCCTTTGGGTCACCACCTCCCCCCCCACTCGAGGGAAACGGCCTTGGGGTTGCGATATCTGTATGGGGAGGGGGAGCTTGCTGCTTCCGTTATTTTCTCTCCCCTTTCTTTCCGCATATTTTTTTTCAACTTGCTCCGTCCAGTGATTTAAGGGAGGAGTCGCAGTCTTTAGAACCGATTGTGAGCGAAGCGTGAAGGTTGGCAGGATTTTTCCCAGCATGTCCTCTCGGGGTTGACCCTTTCTATAATACCGGTCGTCAAAACCCCTCCACCATACCATTGTGGATGTAAGTTGACGACCAAAATTCTCATTAACTTCCGTGAACGACGAGGGTGTGTTCCAGGGGGCGGCTCCTCACCAGACATGCGCTAAGGACGAGCAGACAATCATGATGTCAGTGACGACATGACAAGTTTCACTGTTGACAATTCATTTGCCAAGAGAGCACGACGACTTCACTTGGTATGCAGCCTCCCACCTCAACCTTACATATAGCCTGATATATTCTACAGAAATCTTATTAAAATATTTCTGGTCACGTACCAAACATGCTATTAAATATCCATAACAATTACACTCATGTCTTGTACATTTGAAGGTTCATCCTAGCATGCAAAAAGAGCCTATAATATACATTACCTATCTAAGGTATGATACTTATCTACTACCGACCTACATATAACTACCATCTATAGACCTACGTATCATGAATATGGTACCAATACTGGTAGGTTTATGGATACTCGCAGACGACCGTGGTAATGAGCTCGACAATGAGCCGACCTGAAAGCCCAAAGGTCGCGGGTTCGAATCCCGCCCAGGGCATGGACGTCTAGTGCTTGTCTTACGAAGTTACGTTGCGATATAACCTAAGCCGTTGGAGCCTCTAAAACTGAACTCTACTTCTACTACTTGTAATTTCTGCTTGCCTAACATCCCCGACCCTTTTATGTATGCCCTTGCCTTCTTTCTCTCCAAGTTTTCTGCTTAAAATCCCATTTTTTAAATTTAATATCTTCTCCCTGCCTTAATGCCATCAACAACTCTCCTATTTAGTTCATTTCCTCTTCAACGGTAATAACTTAACGATGGTAGTTTCCTCTCTATCGCCTTCTTCCTTTACCTCTGAAAACGTCCTATCACTTTATCACTCCTGTTTCCTTTAATTACTCGGTCCAACTTCCTTTCCTCCGTTACCATACTTGACACTTCATCTGTCTTCCTCTCCGTTCAGTAAACTCACTCAATTCTTCTCTGCGCCCACCAAATGCAATGCTAGGGATGAAATTTTGTGCCAGGAGCGGGTTATTTTTATTTCAAGCCGCGTTGCAAGTGCTCAAGAGTGAACGAGTGGATGGGGTTTTCTCCTTCGGACGGCGCGGGTAGCGAGTGGTTGCGGGTGCTTCATCTTGTCCCAGTTTCCACGCGCGGTCGAAATTCACGAGGGCCATTGCGTCTCTCGGGGTGACGAGTATTTTCGTTCGTGGCTTCCAAGGTTTCGACAAGGGAATGACGAAGTGATGCCGGACTTGTCGAATGGTTGGAAAGAAGAAGGTTTGAATGTACACACATCCTAGAGGATGTATTGGCAAGCCAGCTTATAGGTGACAGTGATGACAGAAAGGGTATGCTTTGGAAGGATGTAGGTACTCCGTACAAAACATTGCATTTCATACGGCCTTTAATGGAGACTGCATGTGGTTTTTAACATTAATAACAATGAAAGCAGCGTACTTACCAATATTTCATCGCAACGGCGTCAATTAATCTTCCTAAGATTATTTAATTTAGGTATAATAGGGGCGTTTACTCGGAACCGAAATCGCAATTTTGTACACGAAATCGTTATAAGTAAACGAAAAACGAATTCAAGTGAAAACATTAATCTTCTAACCAGAGCCATTCACTCATAAATCAAAAATTGAAGTCAGCAAAAGGTGACGCCCACCGAAGAGGCTGCTTTGAGACCATTTACGTCATCCACCTCCCGTCCTTGACTACTTTTAGGGAAAGGGAAGAGAGTGGAGGTGGGGAGGCGAAAGGTCTGCTCGCACAGATCCTGTCGCAACCACTCCCATTAGCCGAGTCAGCTGTGTGTCCCCCATTGCGATAATGCGAAGTAGCGTCGCGGGCTCAGTTGTGATTGGACGAAGTGGATGACGTAAGCGGTCGCATGAACGCCCACTTTTCCGAAAGGGTTAAAAACATGTTTTTCGCCGCTCGAGAACTAATTGACGGATCGAAAAACGGAAAAATGTGGGTCTTTTTATTTTATAAACTCTATTAGATTCGGCAATGAAAAAATATGGTAAACGACCCCTTTGCATTTAATTCTCCTAGGAGTTAATTTTATACCTTCAAGCTAGTTCGAAGTTAAGCGATTTCAACTACATATTTGGAAATTGTTTGCATCCTCTGTTTATTCCACGGATTTTAAAAATGCGTTCGATCATTCAGCTTACTGCTCTAAGTTCAATCGCGTGCAAAAACAGGGTCATCCATAAGAGTACCACGGGTTGCAAGGGCGAACACGGTACGCTTGTTCTGTTTCACTAATCCAAAAAGAAAGCGTTCAATTCACGAAAAGACGAGAATCCTAACATGAATTGCAATGGCGTCTGCAGCCGAACGCGGAGTGGTGAAATCGCTAAGTTTTCGTCAGCACCCCAGCTGTTCCTTCAAAATGTAGTGTACCAATCACACCAATCCGGATGACCCCAGAGGTCAGTGTGTGCCCGTGCGACTGTAAGCGGGGTGAGAGTTTCAGAGTTGGGGCCAGAGTTGATAACTTTTCTTGTTTCTACATCTACATAAGATCTTATAAGCCATTGCAAGGGTGTGTGGCAGCGGGTGAACCGTCACCAGACATTCGTTATCAATCGGAGAGAAAGCTTACTACAGTGCAGGCATGTAAAAAATGTACTCCGTTTGCACACTACATGAAACCAAGGGTCACAGTGCTACCAAACTGGCTGCTATTTGGATGTTTTAATTTTTACATGGAAAAATGTGGGAAAACCTTGAAAGAATGCCAACATATTGTGTGCGCTGATGGGGATTGAATTCCCTCCAGTGTTTTCTCTTGGAAGCTTGTGTGCGTGGTTGTTTTGGAAACGTCGTTGGAGAAGTCTTCTTACTGAATCGCCTGTGATGATGCTACAACTCTGGTTGTCTTATGCGAGTCTGGAGTTTCCCAGTCAGTTAACGTGGCGATGAGCAAGGTTGCCAGCAAGAACTAATTTAACGTTGATGTTCCCTCCGCTAACTTTGGCTGATGAACTTCTCGGCCGGTGGAAGACATCCACCGGGGCGAGAAATTGCGAGTTTTTTTTCGGAGGGAGCATCTTTAAGCGTCCCAGTCTCCAGCAATCGATAAATTCAGGCCTCGTTCACAGATTTTCCTCACGCTTCTTACTCGCTTTGGGCATTCCCTTTCGGGAGCATTTTCGCTCACGGTTTGGTCTTTGGGATCCCACAAAAGAAAGGATGGCGTTTTGATAAAGGACATGAAGTAGTGTTTATCATAGGAGCAAAGGAAAAAAAACCTTTGGAGAAATGAAGATTAAAGGCGCTTGTAATACATGGAAAGCAGAGAGCGATAAAACTCATATGAACGAATATACGATGACAATGTGTTTGTCATCGTAGTCTTTTCACCTAAAGCTGAATTGGCTTTGCTCAACCCTTGTGTTCTTCGAACAATTTTCTCTCTTCATTGCACTCTCCTAGACGAGCTAAGACTTATAAGAAACGGTTTTTAAATGTTAATTTCCCTGTTTTTTATTTGTCACAAGTTTTCATAACGTTGATTAAGTCCTTGCATTATTTCATTTGCACTCGGGCCCTCTTTTCTAGTGATATTCGCCCGTTTTTTTTCCTCTGGGTCCCGGGTTCAAATCCCGGGCAAGAGCCAAGTGGATACCCCCATCTGAAATCCTCGCGATTCGATTTTCTGCGTGTCAGAACGTCGCGGGAAATCGCAGGTAACCCAGGGAAAGGAACTGGCCCCCCTACCCTGAATGTGTGAATTTCACATGCCATTGAGCACTACTCTCACCTATCAAAGACCAACCTTCCGGTTGAATCACTAAGTGAGTGAGTGATGCATCAATCATGCATCAATCAACCTTAAAATGGTTATTGCGTGATATTTACATAGTCTGGACGATAATTAAACTGGCTCGTGCCAATGCGCACTTATCTTATTGTGTTCATGGAAATTATTATCCGTTTAGATATGCGTTTTCTTTTGTTCCTACTTTTATTTAAAAAACATCATCATGCACTCTGGCTTGAGGAGTAGCACGAGATTTTGAAAATAATGGTTCTAGTACGTACCCAACGTGATCCGAAAGAACCTAAATTAGTAAACAAGGAATATTTTACGTATTTTTCACCTTAGTACGTTTCATGAATTGTTTCATTTTTTGATCCTTCTATCCAAATATTGAGTAAATGCAGCTTTCTTTACATCTGTGTTGCTAAATTTTTCACGACATAACAGATTTTCAGTCTTATAAAACAAGGAAAATATGTGCTAGATTTTTTTTGGTATTATGAAGCTTCAAACCAAAGGGAATAATCTGGAACTCCTTCAGCCCTTATTTCTTCTGGGAAGGCAGTTTTGTGGTCACCAGCTCTTGTTCTTGCAATAGTTCTTTCGTGGTCACCTTTTTAATCGAATTCGACACCACTCGGTATCGCATCCATATATTTTAAACTATATCATGTAAAAATCTATTCAATAATCACTTTCTAAAATTATTTCATCCCGCTCTTTCGATTTTCCATCAGAATTTAGATTCATGTTCGTGGAGATATTTTCATGAATCATCCCAATAAAATTTATAAAATAAGTTACCCTCCCTAATTGTGATGCGCTCTAATTAGCAGCTGATCGGTTCTCCATTTTAGCGCCTCTGATTTCACGTCATTTATCTTTCGGAACTAACGGGTGCTATTTCCGTAACAACTTGGAAGTCTGTTATCCCCTTAAAAACGTTCCTTTTTTTTAAGTTTGCCTTAAGGTTTCTTCATGACGCAATGGGCGCGTATTTTTGATTTCCTCCTCCCATATTGTTCTGGGATGGCGTCCACTGAAAGCGTACGGCTAGCTCCAGTAGTTCTGGTTCTGAACTCCTTGCTAACTGCATCAAATCCCGTGATAAGGGGCTCTTTTCAGTGTGTAATCTCTTGGGAAACGTTCGCATTTTTTTCCGACGTTGCCTTCGCTTTTTAAGGTTCTTTTTTTTCCGTCGCCGTTTCATTTTTCCGCCTTTGATGTCGCCAAACCTCAATCCTCTTCGCGGGAAGGGTACAGACTGGTGCACTGCTGCCATGTTGTTCCCTCCACTTGGTGGATGGCTTTTTTTCTTTCCTTGAGAACTTTTTCTTTCTCGACGATGCCCTCCCCTACCCCCTCCCCCCATAACCTTTCTCCGCTCCCCCATGCCTCCTTCCCATCGACTCCGCCTCACCACCCCGTGTAGACCCTGGAGAAGGAAGTCCTCCCAGGGGGAACTGAGCGAGTGGAGTGGGATAGAAGAAGAGGAGAAGGCCGACCCTCCCAGTCTAGCTCAACCTCTCCTGCACGCCATGTGTCCCAGGCGGTGCGTGCCGGCAGAGTCGAGTAACGGCTAATGGAATGAGTTTGATTAAAATTTGCGCTCGACCGTTTTCTTTTTTTTTATTCTCCGAGCGGGAGATACAGAGGGGACGAGTAGTCCTCTGTCGTTGAAATGAAGGACGTAGCCGAGCCGGAACCTCAGCCAGCTGCTGGACTTACTCCGCCAAACTGTTCCCCCCTTCGCAGTCTTGGCTTCCTCCCCCAAGACTATCCAAGCGTCTTTCCGAAAGATGCTTAGTGGAGCGAAACGGCGTCGTATCCTAGTGTGTAGACAAAAGATCAAGAAGTATCGATATCAGCCTCCCGAGAGCACTTCTCGTACATTTCGGTTGAAAATCGTAGCATATCTTGTTCTTTCTCTTCGCTTCCAACGGTTTGGAAATATTGGCCTCCCATCACGAGTTCAAATACCGATAGGATAAGAGATTTTCCATTGGTATACCGAAACCCATTTGGGTGCTGTATGGAGAGAACTTCAAGTTCAGTACCCCGTCCGACGGATAGGATGATAAACCGTGGATTCCTTGGAGCTTTTTTGTTGAGAGCGGGCTAATGTGATCGCCACGTTTCTCTCCTTCTCTACTCCAAATTCAGAAAGATTCCTGCCCCTACTTAAGGCAAACCTAACTTAAATTGCTCATATGGCCTTATGTGACAGGCTGTCTCGGGTGGTACTTCACTGAAGCCCTGTGCGGTCATCTTGGTTTGGCCGGGATATTCCGAGATGAGAATCTACCTGAAAGGGTCATCTCATCTGGCTACAACTTTTGTAAGCCTCTTCAGGCGGAAAGGAGAAGTAGTTCCCTCCGAGGCCAATATCAGCCCTACTTCTGGTCAGCTCAGTCTGTGTTAAGAAGTCTCACCTGGCTCCAATAATAATAGCATTGGGGTACAAACTGCAGGTCTTAGTGGAAATTCTAGAGTGGAACTGGTAGAGCACCTGGCCGGAAATCAGGGGGTCCGGGTTCGTGTCCCGGTCAAGGCGAAAGATTTTTTCTCTGCAGGTCTTAGGTTTGAGTCCAGGATGGGCCTCTGGTCAGGTGTAGCAAAACGCAGCTGTGTAATTCTTTGAGATAAGATGTATTTGGTGAACAACAGGGAAAGGAACTGTCCCTTTTATTCTGATGTGTGAATTTCGCATGCTAGTATCAGGCACATTGCCAGAAATTTGCTTCGGAGTGGGGGGGCTAAGTCTTGCATAACTTGAAACAAATCAGCCTTACCCATTCGGTGCTGACATGTTACAAATCTCTTCCCAGTGCTTGGTATTTACTTTTACAGTGCCCATAGTTTTCTCCTCTCAATGGTAAAGTTCACTGCTAAAATCAGAATAACAAAATCAATGGGAAAAAATTTCGGGGGGCTGAAGCACCAGACTGAAGCCCCCCCCCCCTCCCCCCGGCTACTTGCCTGGCTAGTATGCTACTATATCTGGCTTGATGAATCCTCAATGTGTCGATATCTTATATATTAACAAGTCCCTGGATAAATAAACTAGTAATCAATTTCCATTTTGTTTGCCTTAGAACTTGGTGAGCTCTATCCTCACGAGCTAGATGGAACACTAGGTTGAACACTGGTTTTATTTCATTTAAAAAGGGCAAGGGAGGTCGCTTTTAAGCATTTTGAGGGTGGAGAGAGTGGTTGAGCTTGTTTTTTTTAGGGAATCTAGGCAAACTCAGTTGCATTCAGGTATTCACATCTATTCACTGGAGACATAGTATATGAAGGCATCAGGGTAGCAAGGTACTATTGATTGGCAGGTTATACATCCAGTTAGGATTGCTTGGAGAAGTGCCTTTTGATTGGAAGGTTTCCACCTGATGTTGTAAATGTAAGCTAGGGGCCAATCTTATTCAGGGGAAAATTGTAAATATTTTGAAATCCAAGAGAAGAATTACCAAAAAGACTTGACTTTTGAAAATGAAAAAGTTCTCCACTCTAGTATTATTTATGTAAAAACTCTCCTCATATAGAAATCATCTAAATGTTTTCTTTTAAAAATGCTCACCAAGAAAGAGCCCAAAAGTTAAACTGGATCAATATATGCTGAATAAGTTTTTTTTCAGCCATAATTTTAATTAAGAAATGTTTTCATCTTACTCTGAAATTATTCATGTCCTTGGAATTTCTATTTTTAAGTATATATGCCTCATGATATGTAGCAATTATTAGACCACCATTTAATTGTGTCCCCACCTGTAAACATTCCTGATATTGTGGGGGTTGCATGTCAGTTAGATACAGATTGTGTGTCCACATTATCATTTGGTATTCTCTGTATTCCAGTTGGACAGATTCAAGGAGCCTCCAGCTTTTGGCCCAATGTGCGATCTACTTTGGTCTGATCCTCTTGAAGACTTTGGAAATGAGAAGAATGCCGAACATTTCAGTCACAACAGTGTGAGGGGCTGCTCGTATTTCTATAGGTGAGTCCAATTGTGAGAGTGTAATGTTCTTTACATAGGTGCTAAAGACTACAAATGCTTTAGATGTTGTTCTCTAAAAATAGATGCACGAAGCATTGATTTCTTTAGCGGTATAGACATGTATCATAGGTTTGTCTCTTTTGTTTTCCGCTAAATGCATATAAATATTACTTCCTATACTCCAGTTCTTGCATAAGTAAGGCACCATTAGATGAAAGTGGGATGAAATATAAATTGGCAATTTTACACTTCTTAAAAAATGTTAATGGTATCAAAGTTTGTCTCGGAAGTCTGCTGTAGTATGGGCAATTTGGTTTGTAGGTCATCAAAGTGGGTGGCATGTGCTATTAAACTTATATTGTCATTAAAAAGAAACTGCTCAGGTACTTGTTAACAAAATAGTAGATCATTTACATATTTTATGAATGAGATTAGGCTGTGGCTGAGCCATAAATAACATCATAATTCAACAGTAAAAATTAGCAGACTTACATGTTCACACATTTCAGCATTATGGTAAATGGAAGCTAGACTTAAATGCAATCGGTCAGTAGTATAGACATTTTGGTGACTAGGAATCACTGAGGTATAGTGAAGTGCAATTCATTGCATTACATATACATTTTTATTAATTATTGATCTTTTTTACCTTATCTTTAGCTATGCAGCATGCTGTGATTTCCTACAAAATAACAACCTTCTATCCATCATAAGAGCACATGAAGCTCAGGATGCTGGGTAAGTGTATCAAATATTTATTTATCTCCTGTGTAGGATTGATATTTCAGGTATGATGTAAAACAATGAATTTAATTTATATCCATTGTTAATTATGCTTTTTTTAGTTATCATTTTGAGAATTTCAAGAAAAAAATATTTATCAAAAATCGAAATATATTAAAAAATAATTTCATGTAAGTACTATGAAATATTTTTTTTATGTCCAAGGAATTAGGAATTTTTAAACCAAAATGTTTTATACGAATTCCAACCCTTCACACCATTACTTAATTTTCTTCTTCACTATTTACTGCCATTATTTTCCTCATTTGATGCAACTTCTTTTTAAAACCTATGCCCTTATCCCTAGGTACCGGATGTACAGGAAAAGTCAGACAACAGGTTTTCCTTCCCTTATCACCATCTTCTCTGCACCAAACTATTTGGATGTTTACAATAATAAGGTAATGTTTTAGTGCATAGCAAGTAATTGTAGTCAACTTTATATGCCTTCCTGATGAGTACCTGATTCAGTGAATAAGCAGCTGTATTTTTGTATTGGAATTGTAAGGAATTTTTTTATTCTCTATCATTATGCCTTTTAAGAAGGAGCAAATTATAATTAAAGGTCCAACTTTAATTTGTGGCCATTTACCAACTGCTTTACATTTACCCACAGAGGCTCATAATTTATTTTTTTACCTCAAAATGTAGTCTCCCAACTACCTGTATGAGCTTCTTCTCATATTTTAAACCTTATTTTGGTATTATACATTTTTTGATTAAATAATACAAAGAAATCTAGTAGTGCAGGCTAAACTGTTCAATCTGTTCAAAACTTTTCAATTAAGCTATATTCTCAAATTCAAATATGCCCAATTTACTAGGCTCGAGGTGGTTCTTGTTTGCAGATCACTACAGTTGAAACTTATTGCATGTTGATATAAGGAGAAAATATAGAAATGAAAAATTGTAAATTTTGGTATTTTTTACTGTAATTCAGTATGGTTTGGTGTACCAGAAAGAAATTTTACTCCAAAAATATTCATATCCTTCCATAATATTAGCTTGAGGTATTGATCATTTTACAAAAGATACAGTTTTAGAAGATTTGCTTATGTATCTCATGGCAACTTTATTTTGTGTGGAATGGGGAAGAGGGAAAATGAATCCTTTGGAGAAAATCAGTTCAGATCTCTCCAGGGAAGGGTGCCATACAATTCAGATGCCATTTCTGCAATGGAAGGTGCATAGAAAATAATCAGGTCATTTGGATGTATTTTTTCTGATTTTGAGAAGCCATTCAATGCAGTAAAATGGAAGCATTTCTTGAAATATTAACGAGAGAAGCCCAGAAGGCACAAGTGAAGTATGGAGAAACATAATGGTAGGAAAAAGGTTTGAGAAAAATGCAAAAATAACGTTTGCCGCAAACCTCTGTTGAGTCGAGGAGGGGGCCGAGGCAAGCATCTCAGCTCCGGTCACCTTCGGGAGTCATCGACACATCGCAGATAGTGTCTTCTCTGCACCTTTAAGTAGTGTGTTTTAAAGAAGATTAAAATGCAGGCAGTTTTTCTCACGTGCAAAGTGCAAAGTCTTTGCAATTTGCACGTGAGAAAAATTTGCAAAATGGTTCCTTAGGTTTGAGCGTGGGAAGTCTACCTGTGAAGTTCACCTGAAGTGCAAAGATTTATGCTTAAATAAGTTCTATGTTAATAAGTTAACCATGATTTAAACACCTAATTAATATGTTAATAAGTTCGCCACCCCCATAATGTGATGTTAGGATATTTACCTTTCCAGTGTCAAGCTTTCATAAAGTTTCGTTGGTGATACACAGTTGCTTTGCCTAGTTTATCGGACATTTTGCTTATTATGCATAATATATATAATCGTTACTTTAAAGAAGTAGGTGGATTATATCTTACTTGTCAAATCTTACTGCATTTTAAATTTGATTGAATAGTTGTTGATATTAGTTATACATGGAATCCTTGTCCTAAATACATCACGGATAGACTCATTGGCAATCAGTTTTAATTTACATAATTTCATTCTACATTTATTTCTCATATAAGTCTTAGTTCTTTAATCCCAAATGCCTTTTATTAAGTGATTGGTTCTATGCAAATGCCGTCCGTAAGGAGTTACATTCACGTTTGATGTTGTCGTTATTTTAATGTTATCCCCAAATGGTTTGCTCGAAACGTTAAAAAAAACCTTCGGATGATTGGACATTATAACGTGTTTCAAACCACGCTCGTTTGAACATTATAGTAGCATAATTTTAACATTGTTGTGTTGGTGGGGTACATGTTAGCCAAGAACTTAATTATGATACTGAATGCCCTATGAGGCTGAAAACACCTGGACTTGAAGGAAAGAAGATTAAAATAGGCACAATGGGATTCAGGTTGGTTTAGTGGTTAGCGTAGTTGCCAATCAACAGGAGAGCCCAGATTCGAATCCTGGCAATTTTAGATATTCCTCATTGGTAAGTCTGTCCCTGCTTGCGCTCTTTGTGGAGAGCAGTTAAGTACAGTACTCAATCCATTGTGGGATGTTAAACCATGGATCCCTTGGCACTTTTTGTTATGATCAGGCTAATGCAGATGCCTGGTTTCTCTCCACTCTACTTCCTTACCCTTTTAATCGTCTCCTTGTACATCTCCTACCATTTTAAAGTGCGAGTACAGAGCTGAAAATGCAGACAAAATAGGCTCAGTGTCTTTTGAGATCTGGGTGTGGAGAATGATTGAGGAGAGGATAGAGAGGGAGACAAATGTGGAAGTTCTGGAAGTGGTAGGGGAGGAGAAAAGTTCATAGAAGGTATTGGAAGAAAGTGAGTGGATGGAATTGTTAGTTATAAGGGGTGAGGATATACTGAAGAATTTGAAAGAAAGGAGAAAGTTGGATATGAGGGGCAGAGGGAGTGGAAGAATAGGCAGTTGGAATGAGAGGTACATAGCATGCAGAGCTAAGGAAGACCACAATGTGAAAGGTAGTTGTATCCTACTGCATAGAAATATTTGATGTCGTTTAAATGTTCCATAACTGGTAGAACACTATGAAATAATTTCCTCCCTTGCTACTAGATACATAATTTCTCAAGCAGTTAATTATTTTTGTAATTGTTTTTTTAAATATTATTTCATTATGAAATGATGCCATTAAAATATTCAGAGCATGTAATGTTGTTCTTTGAATGCTGCCCATCCTGTCAGAGTTATGTTTATTTCTACACATAACAGGCAGCAGTACTCAAGTATGAAAACAACGTGATGAACATCAGGCAGTTCAACTGCTCGGCTCACCCATACTGGCTTCCTAACTTCATGGATGTTTTCACATGGTCACTTCCATTTGTAGGCGAAAAAGGTACTGTGGGTGTAGGCTGTTTATGAAATGAATTGCCCCATTATTGAAATCTCTCTTCTGTTGTTTTTTTGTTGGTTTTCCTATTTTATTGCATGATGTTAGCAAAGAGTTTTTCACCAATATTGATATTAATGTTGCTGGGTGCTAGCGCCAACATTATGTGAAAATCAGACTTTGAATTCCTCATGCCAAGAAAAAATTGACTGGGAAAAGTTTGCTACACGCAAGACGATGTAAATTTTGAAGGAATCATAAATTATAAATGTAGAATAATTGACAATGAAGTGAATATTTGCACCCGTACATCTGGTTTTATTGCCGGTAGTTTGAATGTGGAGCAATTAATTTTGTTCATCAAAATGTTCACTATTGTTTTCTTAATGCTGTTAATAATCTTTTCTGCTCGTAAACTCTGTCAGTGACTGATACTTAATTTTTTTTAAACTCTGGACCAATGATTGGGCAGAATAAAAATACTTTTGGTAAGAAGAAAGCTGTTGAGTAAAATGAGAAGCTTGGTGAAAAAAGAAGCGAGAAAGAGTACATTGCATACAAATGTATGTTGTCTCCATGTATACATTATATAAAATGCATGTGCTTATTGTAGTTTTTTACTCGTAATTAGGTGAATTACCATTGCTATCAGATTTGAAAAAAGTGTAGAAAACTGGTCTATTCTCTTCAACTCTTGTATGTGCCCATTATATTGTGTCTGTTTTATTTGAAAATGATGATTGAGGTTCAAGTTGGATAACGACCCACCCATTTCAGGAGTTGCTCAATTAAAAAAGTTAAAAAGTTCTGGACATACCATAAAATTTATATCTTTGTTTAAGTTTTAATTTGTAAGTCAACATTGTAATTTCAGTCCTTTTGTAAGGGTGTTAGCCGATTATGTTGGAAATTTGACAAAATATTATGGAAAAAATATTTATTGAAATTGGGGCAATATTTCAACAAAAAAAATTGACCCAATTTTCTTTCTGATGTTTTCATATGATTCTATATATATGTTTTAATGCTTAATTTTAAAGCTGGGAGATTGGCACCCACATTTATGACATTTATGTAGTATTTATCATTTTTATGCACATTATTCTGATTTGATTGATTTTCAGTTTTTTGAAGTCCCTCATCATTTAACATCTTATATTTCAGTCACAGAGATGCTGGTCAATGTTCTGAATATCTGCTCAGACGACGAGCTGATGTCTGATGGAGATGATGCTCTTGAGGAAGGTGGGTGTGGCTATTTGTCATATATTCGAATGTATATCAAAATATATACCTGACTGTCTTATTTTAAATTACTCTAATATGGAACTAATGTACTTGCAATAGATTGCTTTTAGGTTAAGTCATCTTTTAGCTGATAACTAATCTAGAGCTCATATTTAACCATATATTTACAGCCATTATACAAAGGTGTTTACTCAACCTAGTAACGTGAGCTGATATTGTATTCTTATGATAAGTGATAAATGCTAATTAGTGACTTTTGTACTCAATTTTCCACGTATTTATTGCAATTTTTTTACATCTTTTATACTCATAAATACCGGAACAGATGGTAAGAATTAACTATCCATTCTATCTCTGTAGTGGTGTCGTAGTTGGCCTGCTAAAATTTAATTTTAGATGGTTCTTGATCAAATAAGTGTAGTGTTGATCCCTGTCCTGTTGCTAAGTTTACTCTTAACATCACTGAGTAGCTGGGTAATACTTCTGTATCCTAACCTTATTTATTGAAGGTTTAATTATAATTTTGCAACAGTCATTTTTGCGCCATTTGGTTGACAATTAATGATAGAAAAAGGATAAAACCCCCCTCAGTGAAAATGTACAGTTTCATTCAGTGAAAACATTGATCTAGTTTCTACATTCAGGTATAAAATGGCTGTTGCCTCTCTCACTCCTCTAGAATTCTCTTGTAACTTTTCTTTGGAATATATATTTCTGTGTATGTCACTGGTAGTGTATGGACATGCAGAAGTGACTTGTTTCTTTTTCACTTGAAACGTGTAGAAAGTGGTAGAAAAATTTTGTACCATGTCCCAGGAGAAAAATCTACTGCATTTTGTTTCTGAATTTATTTTCACATCTGAATATTGCCCGTTTTTTCAACCATTGCTTATTCCATGTTGGTTGATACTGTTCATTTATTTGAAACTGAAGCTATGGGCTTTTAATTTTCTACTATTTGACTCGTTCTTGCCAATCATTTTTAAAGTTTTTTTAAAAATTTATTCCCTGTTGTCCCTCTTATAGAGTTTTTATGTATTCATTCACTTTTGCCATTGCACCTATTTTCGGTATGTTTCTATGATGTTGAGTCTACGTTGCATACTATCAAACTTGTTTTTTTCTCTCTATCGCCCTTCTTTATGGAAATTTGAAGGCTGTTTTACGTGTAGGATGGAGTTACCCAATGCCGGCTGGCAAAACATATTGAGAAACGTTGTGCTGTGGATGTAACATACCCTTAACTACCATCGCTATTGTTCAGCAAGGGAATTTTTTGGCTCTTTAAATGTCTTAATCTGTATTAACTTTCCTTCTTTAAAGTCACATTTGTGCTAAATAAGTTCTAAGAATAAAATAAATTTCTTAAAGAAACTACTAACTCTTATATGATATTATTTTAATTAACTGAAAGTATTCTCAATGTTTTAAATACAGGCTTGTCTGTAACATAAACATATTAATTTATCTTATATCCCTAGTTTTCTATCTAATAAGGATGTTGCGTTTTTCCCAGGGACAAACACTTATTTATTCTCAGTTAAACTGAAACAAACTTTCGCCTTTACCTTTTAACTTTTAATTACTGTCAAAATGATTTTTTTTTGTTTGCATTAGGCTTTCATTGTATGTGAATTGAATATTTAGTTGTAATTGTTACCAAAAGTTGATCCTGCCCTTGGAAAAGCTCCATCCATGTGTTGTTAATGGAATGGCTAAGCAGGAAGGATTATATGTTTCTAAGCCATCCTCTTTTCTAAGTGCTGCAATTGTTTTAGCCTCTGGTTCACCTGGTTGTACAATGGCAATGGTCATTCATCGTATGTCAGGCAATGCACGACACAGCGTTTTGCAAATGTTTTGTGAAGGTATGTTTAGCTGGTCTAGCATTGCGTCTTTGACTCCTTTTTCCTACGTAAGAAAGGCTTTGAAAAGATATTTTTTCAAGTTGTCCAAAAAAAAAAACTTTGTATACCCCCCTTTTTCACCCAAGTATGCCTTTTGACTCTTTTCTCATAAATCTCCCATCGATTACCTCCTTTTGAGAATTGCACCTTCTGACTGCACTTTACCTTCTCCATGCATTGGACCCTCTTCTGCTCTCAAAATGCTGGGTCTCACAGGGAAACTTTTTATACAGAGGAATGGTAAGTTTCTCGTGCAACTTCAGTCTTGGACGCAAACCCCCTTAACGCTGTGTGCCCACGAGGCGGGATTTTCCCCTACACTTCCGCTGAGTGAATTAATGGCATGTGCTGTCACTCCCCCTACCCCCACCAGATTGACTGTAACACCAAAAAAAAAATTAAATATAAATAAAGTCACTGAATGGATACACTGACAACAGCTAATAGTAGTCACAGGGGGGGGTTGTTACCCCTCCCGGATGTAAAAATATACATTATATATATATATATAAATATTTTATATATATTTTTGTACTTTTGTTAATGGAATAATGATAATAAAGGCACTTTTTGAGTGCAAAAAGAAATGAAAGTTGGTGATCCTTCCCTTCCTCCTAACTTTGGCACTGCGGAGGTGGGGAAGGGGAAAGGGTCGCCACTCACTTGTTTATTTTTCTGATAGGTCTGCCCTAGAATGATGTAGTCTTTGTGCACCGTTTTGTGTGCGTCATAGATCAACCTAACAGATTTGGGCCCATATTTTTGTGTGGTTGTGTGTTTCACCCAAAGTAAAAGAAACAAAACTGTCAGGGATTTTTCTGCTTCATTCGTGGGCCGAAAGAAGTTATTCTGTGCTAATGGGAAGTCTTAAAATGCTCATAAAGAAATGGATGCATTTCCGAAAATATTTTCAAAAAGCAGTTGTGTTTCACGTGTGGATGGCACTCATGTGATGATGATGAGCTAACCACAGGGTGAAGGGTTTTTTTTTTCATCCATATGTATATATTTTTAAATATATGAGAAACTTGTGTGGTCAGGTGAATGACCGCCTTTTTTATATCGGATGAGAATGGAACTGTACAAGTCCCTGGCATCTAATTGCTCATCTCCATATCCTCACATTAACAGTAAAAATATCTCATCAGATCATTCTTCAGACTCATTTCCTTGCATTTTTTGAGTTTTATCATTTCTGTGCTTTTTCTCTGTCCATACTTTCATTCTTCTGCCCTTGTTATGCAGTTGGATATGTGTGGGTGTTATATGTGTTTCTGAGATTGCTTAATTCTTTAAGGACACAAAATTTCTCTCTGTCAACTCTCTTGGTGTTAGTTGCATGCATAGGGGACTTCTATATGGCTTTTTAGAGATCGTTTAATTGTATGTGAATATATTAACATATGCTTCCAATTCCAGTCAAGTTTTCATGCAATTCAAAATGAAAAGTATTGCACAAAATATCAGACAACTTCAGTCCATTAGGACATTTTAAATTTTGTGTATGATCTAAGTTTGTTTCAACTAGAGGTTTTGATATCATTGCCAAAAAAATTACCCTGCTGAAATACTTGATAAATTGAACACATCTGATTCCCAAAATACATTGAAATACAGTTTTGCAACTATTTGTCTCTTGAACCAATGTTTATTTTAAGTGGTGCTGTGTAGAATGCTTTCAACTAATACACTAAAATAATAGTCTTGTTAGTTTTACTTTGGTTTGCGGTGTCAAACTAATGTATCAAAGTATTTTGAGAAAGAGCTAGAAAGCCTTAAATGTTCTACTGAAATAGTGTTAATGATCTCGAGACAATTTTTTTTGGATTAAATTTTGGTGAAAAATCAATGAGTGATGATATTCATTGGATCATTCTCATTGTTGTCTCTTTTAGTTTACTCAAAAGACTTAGCTACTCATTAAAGACTTTTACATAATGATATAACTCAAGTGAATGTGGAATAAAAGTAGCCAACACCAATGAAAAATTGCATAAATTTTTTAAAAATTTCCCTCACTTTGTCTCTGTAAATAGCAATCATTTTGCTGCTTTTCGTCAGTTTTTTTGCAATGCCTGTGTACATGTTTTTTTTTTACCAACATTTGAATTCAAATACAAAACAGTCGGCTGCTTTCTGTTTCACCTTGAGTTAAATTGGTGTTGGGTTACTAGTGTTTAGAGGGAGGCTTAAAAAAAAATCACATTCCCTCCCTTCACTTGGGAAAAAGAATTATTTGAAAAAAAAATCCTTGACTCCCCAACACCATTGTGTGTTGGGCTGTCTAATCCAGCCATTTTATACATATCTGTGCACTCTTTATCTCCACTTACCCCCGACTTGGCGAAACATCCAATCCCTGTATCCCTATCTCCTATGTACCCTTCCCCGCTCCCACTCCGCAAAATAAAAACCTTCGACCGTACGCCGCACACTTCTTCATCCCTCATCGACGTGGTCTCTTGCTTGGAATCTGGGTGACGGTGAGTTATGCCGTTGAATGATCTTGCCGATGACTATGTAATCTATTTGCGGTTGTTTTGCTCTCTGCTTGGTGTGTCACTTTGTTACACGTATAATCCCTTGTGTCTCTGCAACCCCTCTCTTTACCCCCAGCCCACTTTGCCCCTGCTTACCACCCTCGATAAACCCATTGTCTCCAAGATTGACTGTGCCATGTTTGTGTTGTAAGGTTAGGATGCGATTTCTCTTCCTCTTGTCAAAATAGGGAATTAAAATCATGCCCATTGTAAAAGCAGAGTTCTTTGGCTTGTATGTGCATTGATTCTTTACTCAAGTGCCAAACAGGTGATGGGTTGACACAGTAATGAATCGAAATCTCCCACTGGGTTGAAAAAGAATTATTAATTCTTATTAGTTCAGGGCATACCTCCCAGTCATCACATGAATGAGTCAATAATTCATATTTTGAGTATATGCCATTGTTTGGCTAAAAGAGAATTGAATTTATTTGCTATGTATTGTGCATTTTAAATTATATATTAATCGTTATTAATCAATAGATACACCCATCAATGCAGTCATGGAACACACATCGACTTTTCACCACAGGCTGCATTTTATGTAACATACATGAAATCAAGCCTAAATTCACATCGCAATAATAATATATGATAGGTTCATGGAGATTTATAAGTAGATCACTCAAGAACTTATATGTTTGTGCTTGTTCTTATCTAGTTGTTGGGAATTCAAGAACTGCAATGCTTACTTGCACAATAGTTTGATTTGCACTAATAAATTGTAACTATATTTGAGGCACTCTTCATATTTTATTGGTAACCTTTACATGAGAGAATTCCCATATGCAAAAGCCAGCCTGAAGCCCAAATTTTGCATTCACTTTATATTGTAATCAAGTTTCATACCGTATCATTTACAAAGCAAACCTGGTGTATGAATCCCAGAGATATAGAGATAAGGTTTTTATGGTCCCTTGATAGGCTTGGTGCATTCGATCAGAAGCTCTTTTCAGAGAAATCCCTTATGTGATTTCTGTTCAGCCATATTGTTTGATTTTAACCCATGACCCTCAGGCTAACCAGAGAGCACATTATCTTTTCAGTTAGCTCCAGTGACATTATCCCAAATGTATGATTTGTGATTTAAGGTATCATTTTTGTCATACACACACATTCTGTAATAGAACATAAATCTGGCATATGAAAGCTGAAAACTTATCTTATAGATCTTAGCTGAAAACTTATGCCATTATTTGTGATAAAACTATTTCATTTGATTTTATGACCTTAAAATAATTTCTTAATTCATGCCTATTTCTTGATTGATCTCACCTTCTTCAACCATTTATTATATGGTAACAGTTTAACACAAATTGTCAGAATACATTAAACTCTGAATGCAATTTGGTGATATCAAGTTAGCTCTTGATATGAACTGAGCCTCAGCCCTGAATTATTTTAGCAGTACTCCAGGCTAATATCCCTTTTCTCATCTTCTTACCACCGTTTTGGTTAGCATTTTATAGAGTTTTTGGAGTGTATGTGCTCAGCATCCATGCAATAGCATGGAAATGCAGGTTTTATATAACTTCATGCATACATGAGGGTAGGATATATGCAGTATATGTCCATATAATGGCAATTTTCTTGCCATTTACTTTCTGCTAATATTCACATAAACTTTTACAGGACCAGCTACAGTTTTTGATGTAGCCTTTCAGTAATTTACTCCTTTGTCTACAATTGCTTACTTTTTTTAAGGTATATGAAACTGTGAGGTAGACCAATGTGAAATAAGTCATTCTGTGTGACTTTAATTGGTCTTGTGTCTCAGCTTGTCTTGTCTCCTGATTATCCCTCCTACCTTCCTCAACATAGTGTTTGTTAGCATATGTGTGCGGCATATTTATTAGTCAATGAGCTCCATTTGTCGTATCCTTCTCCTATATGAATCATGTGTATCTCTTTGTGTGAGCATTAGTATATAGACTAGATCATGCTAGCGTGGTTGGTTGGTTGGAGGTGTGTGAATGAGTGTTTTATTTTCTATAGAGTGGCCTTTTTTCTGTAGTCTATAGAACTAATGTTGACAATGAAAAAACAATGTAGATGAAATATGTTGTTGGGAAGGAACCATTCCCATCCGAACTTAATTGTGCTGTTGTAAGTGAACCATTGTGGTGTGCTGACAGAATGAAAGAAGTGTATTCCCAAGCAAAATTCACATGTTTGCCTTGCTCAAGTGCATTGGATGTCTGCCACAAAAGCCAATTGTATTGTGAAATTCTGCAGGCTTTGTTGAGTTAAAAAAAATATTATGCTTGTGGATTCATTATTCACCATACCATGATCATCTTGGCTTTGTTTATTTTTCAACAAACTGTTCTTTTGCTTTATAGCTGAATACTTTAGAAATTTAAAACAGATGCATCTTATCACCTATTTAATGATTTTCATAGCTGTACTCATATTCTGGACTCGTATCCATGGAAAGTCATCCTTGTTTAGGCATTGACTTACATTGATTAATGTTCTAATGGAAAGTCATACATGATTAAGTAGATTGATTAATGCTCTTTGGGACCAATCAAAAAATTTTGCATAAATGAATGACACTTTAATCTGAAGCTGATGGGGTCTCTTTACACCTATTCATACTAGTTAAAAAATATGTTTTTGACAGTTGTGAGAAGGCAGTGATAATTGTTGTCATTATTTGAAGTGCTCATGGTTTTCATAGCACTGACATCACTTTAATGCACATTTATTCACTTCTGCACTTTTATTCTGGCACACCAATGAGTATAAAATTATTCTTTGAAAAAACCATGTATTATTATGATTATTAAAAATTGAATTTATTGCGCAAAGCCTGAAAGTAGTAGTTCTCTCAAATGTTAGTTGTTGTCATTGAAAAACATTACCTACAAGTGCAGTGTCCCATTTATTGTAATAGCTTACTGACGGTTATGAGGGGCATAAATTCTGTGAATCTTGTGTTTTGTCATATGGTTAACCTATACCATTTTAAATGGGTGGTTACTGCATCTGTGTGCTGTATTATCATATCTTAAAATGTTTGTTCCAAATGCACAGGAAACACCAGTTGTTGAAGAAGCATGTAGTGTTATGTGTTACCTATTTAGTGCCAAGGCTTAATCGTTAATCCGCCATTTAAACTATTGAATAAAAGGGGTGTTGACAGTCTCATCTATGTGTAAATTCTTCATGTTTAACCTTAGGGCTTAATGTGTTTTCTGATAGTAGTATTATAACCTTAAGAATATCCCAATGCAATGCTAATCTTGATGTTTTCAGGTTATTTTGTTTGATTTCCATATGCTAATCATAGTTGTGGTCTGCACAAAACTGCACTACGGTGGAATTGCCTCTAAACTGCATGGAACGTAAATGCATAATATCTATCTGAAAAACTGTAGTGTTCAGATTGTATGATTAAATGTAATAGATATGTGAATGGTCATTAGTGTGCTTTATATGAGTGAATGTATAAATTATGTAGCACTTGTAGCTAATATAGATATGTTAATTTTGAGGTAAGTTATAACTTGAAAATATGTTACTCTCTCAAAAAAATTAAGATAATGAAAAATCTTGGCTTCACTTCTCACAAATATTGTTTAAATTTGCATTCTACTTAGCCTGAGAGCTCTGCATAAAAATTCACTGTCTTTCAATTGAATAGGTCACTGATTCAACAAATTTAGGCAAATTTGATGTTCTGTGGTTTTCTCCTATGGGTTTCTGATATAATTATTTTTCGCTACAGGTGCAGCCGCAAACTTGCGCAAAGAGGTTATCCGGAACAAGATCAGAGCTATTGGAAAAATGGCACGCGTATTCTCTGTCCTCAGGTAAGTTTATTTCGTAGATTATGAAGCAGAAGATGCATTCCTTTATTCCATACTCTTTATATAAAATATTTCTTTGGTAAAGGTTAAATGTTATTGATCAGAATAGTTATCAAAAGTGAGGCTAAAACTTGGGTAATTGACTGACAGATTATTGTGGGAGAATGGGTAGAGGAATGACATACATACTACCGATGAAAAGAGTCATAAAACTGTTATTAATTCAGGTGACACCATTGTCTAATGTTTTGGATCCTTGTATTAGTTTGTAGCAACCCTCCAAGCTGACATACTTCCTTTTAATTCTCATCATTAATTTCCTTTCCTGAGTATAGACTTCAATCCTCACTTCTGTCACTTAATTCACCCTTGGACATCTTCTATGTTTTTCTCATCTACACGATTCAAAGCAGGGCCGTATTTAACATATGGCATGCCCGGCAGCCGCCGGGGGCCTCGTGAGTACTGGGGACCTCGCGAAAGAGAAAACATAAATATAGTTGTTAAGTAACCTGGCACCCACTAGCAGAATATTAGAGAAGACAGATATTTGTACTCTTTATGCATTGTCTTAATATGCTAGGAAAAGTCTATGTCAAGCTGCCAGGTTGCAAGACTATAACAACATTGGGGGCCTCATTTTAGATTCTGCCAGGGGCCTGAGAGGTCAATAGCCTTGATTCAAAGCTATTTTTCTTGCATTTCATAATTCTACAATCCTCCCATCTTTCTCATGTTAGTCTCTGCTAGCAGAATTTCCAGTTTAAATTCTACAAGAGGGAGATAAATTATTGGTATTCTTAGTAATAGGTAGTTTTGACTTTTCCAACAAGAGCCTAAGCCAAACTCAGGGTCTGAAGCTGCTGACCTCTGATATGGATGTCATATGTATGATTAAAGGCATTTTAATGCCTAAAATTCATTACAGTGGCATCAGATAATCTTCCCAAGGATATTTTAGGGAAGTATTGCGGTATTTTATTCAAATGAAGATACACATTTAATCTATTTTAAATACATAACAGGCATTTTTTGTGCATTTGTGCACTTCCCTCTGTTTTTTTGAGAAGTTTTTAAAGTTCATTCATTTTTCATATCGCACTACTCCTGGTTTTACTGCACTTGCAAAAATAACTTAGTACTCTATTTGTGCGAAATAAAATGGCTAACATTCCTTCATGAATCAACTAGGATTATGCTTATAGTGCCTTTCAGCCTCTTCATGAGAAACACAATACAGTGTACAGTATCTATCTAGGACAAACTGTTTAAGCATCATCAATGTTTTCATTGAGAAGCATCATTGACAATGGGCTAAGCAATGCTCAGAAAAAATGGAAAACCAATCAATATTGATGTAAGTAACGCTTTTAGGAAAACTCTAGATTGCTTGGTGTAAAGTGATTGCAAGAATAAGAAAGTTTGCATAATATAGAAAATTGAAAGCGATCCATTTATATTTATGTATTTCAATGAGTGAAAAACAAACTCTTGCATTCTCTAAAAGTGAAAAACCTAATTTATATACACAAAAATTATTAATATACATATTTTCAAATTTGTGTTATTGTTGATGATTGTTTGGAATAGGTAAAAGCCTTTTTGCAGTGAGTAGATAATAGTAAAACAAGTTTCATTGTAATCTGTCTCCCAGTTATACCGTGAAAAGGGTACAAAAATGTAACCAACAAAAAGTGCTATTTAATATTTATATAGATGCTTTTCATCTCCCATGTGGTACAATTTCTTCTTTGTCACCATCTCCACAATGCTAATAAAAAATTTTTTTGTGGAATGAAATATTTAATTCCACTGGCTATTTTGTGTTAAATTTGAGTTTATTGTTTTAATTAAAATTGATCCCACTAATCTTTTGAGAGGAATGTCCACTTCTAGTATGTAATAAATTTTATTAGTTAATAGTACGTTGAATCAGGGATTTAAGGTTACAAAACAGTGGAATATAGAATATTTTATATTTACTGTTAACAATATTCGTTTTCAGGCTATCACAAAATTTGAATTAGTGAAAAAATGCTCAATGTTAAATTAATATGGTTTGAAATAGTGCTTGACTGCTTATCAGTGATAAGCAGAACATCATAAATAATTAGGAAAAGCTCAAACCATCTATTTGTTCTAGTTTTCCTGTTGGCTGCTCCCACTCATCACATGGTATAATTATAAATCAGGTGTTTATTTTACCATGCTAATATGTTGCTCGCATGTTCTAACCAGCTCACATAATTTTAATTATATTGCATATGTGTAATTAGGTTCCAACATGTCTCTCAACTTCCTAAATCTTTATCTTTTGCCATTCACAGGGAAGAGAGCGAAAGTGTGCTACAGCTTAAGGGACTTACTCCAACTGGAGCCCTGCCCCTTGGAGCCCTATCTGGAGGAAAGACATCCTTGAAGAATGGTAAGGCTTTTACATGTTGTTTTTATGTCTATGATCTGAATCACTCGCGGCTGAGCTTAAAGCCACCGAGTGCGTCCACTGGGTTGCGGATGGTGGGTCGACCTCTAGATATAGAGGTTAGCTGCGAGATAAGCGAGTTTACTCGTCGAATAAGCAATCGTGGACAAAAAGCGACGGCATTCCGAGGGCGTATTGGTCTATCCTTGGGTAAGGTAGGCCTTAAATAATACATAACCTGTGAAGATGCCGTGACTTGGCGATGGAGGCCGCCAACAATTACGCATCCCATCACCCGTAGGAGAGGGCAGCAGCTCTTCTTCACATGAGTGAAGGTGGAGACCACAGTGGTCGGTACAGTGACACTCATTTCATTACAGGCGTGGTAACATTTACTTTAACAGCTGTAGTACTGCGATGTGGAAGGCAAGGGGAAACCACCACATTAATATCCCGAGGAGTCGCAGCTACTCCACTCTTTCCTTTATTATCAAGACGTGATGGCACCCTCTCTAGTAAAATATTCCGGAGGTAAAATAGTCCCCCATTCGGATATCCGGGCGGGGACTACCCGAGAGAGTACATCAGTCAAGTGTGATAGTCATTTTAGGGTAGGAACGTGGAACGTGCGATCACTTCGGACCTGCGGAAGACTGGAGAACCTGAAGGTGGAAATGAGGAGAATGGACCTCGATGTATTAGGAATCAGTGAAATGAGATGGCCCGAAAAAGAAGACTTTTGGAGTGGAAGTTATAGGATTATTCACACCGGATCACTGAATGGCAACGTTGGAGTAGGCATAATGCTCAGGAAGAGTGCGGGACTGCGTGTGAAGAGCTTCCTGCAATACAGTGAAAGGATTATAATGGTTAAAATTGAAACTAAGCCTACAGATACCATTGTGGTGCAAGTTTACATGCCTACGTCGGACTATGAAGATGAAGAAGTGGAAAACGTCTACGAAGATATCACTGAAGTAATAAAACAGGTAAGAGGAGAAGAAAACCTAATTATTTTAGGAGACTGGAACGCTGTCGTCGGCGAAGGACAAGATGGAAGAATAACTGGAAAATATGGATTGGGAAACCGAAACGAAAGAGGAGAAAGACTGCTTGAGTTCTGCACACAACATAAGTTAGTGGTTACTAACACATTGTTTAAAAATCACAACTGAAGAAAATACACGTGGAAGATGCCAGGAGACAGAGGAAGATTTCAAATAGACTACATTTTAGTGAAGCAGAGGTTCAGGAATCAGGTGAAGGACTGCAAAAGCTACCCAGGTGCAGACATCGACAGCGACCATAATTTAGTGATGATGACATGCCATCTAAAATTCAAGAGATTGAAGAAAACAGTAAAGAACATTTGGCAAGTAGAAAAACTAAAGGAGACTCAACACCAGCTGGAATTTCAGAAAGCAGTAGAAAATAAAATAGGAGAGGACCTGACTGAGAAACCAGTAGAAGAGCGTTGGGAAAACATTAAATGTGGACTACAGGAAGCCGCAAAAGAAGTTCTTGGAAGAAGAAAAGTTGTTAAGAAGAAACCATGGATCACGGAAGAAGTCTTAGTGCTGATTGAAGAAAGAAGAAAGTACAAGAATGCAAAAACTGAAGAAGGGCAGCTTTGCTACAAAAGAATAAGGAACGAAATAAGTCGCAAAGCCAGGAAAGCTAGAGAAATGTGGATGAACAATCTGTGCGAAGATGTACAAAACAACCTTACCATTGGAAAGGTGGAAGCTGCCTATAGGATAGTGAGGAACCACTTCAAGGAACGGAGCGCAAGATGCAATGCTATAAGAGACAAGAATGGAGAACTTTTGATTGAAAATGAAGACAAAGTGAAGAGATGGAAAGAATATCTGGAAGAGTTATACAACGGGAACAATCTCAGCCGGAAAGTGATTGAAGAGGAAAGCGAAGTCGAGAAGGATGATATGGGAGCATCAATATTGAGATCGGAATTCGACGCAGCAGTAAGGGACCTTCGGATGAATAAGGCTTCTGGAATTGATGATATACCCGCAGAACTGATAAGGAATGCGGGAGAGAGGACATTGACCCATCTTTATAAGGTCATCTGCGACATGTACTCAACAGGAGAAATACCCAGGGACTTCGAGAAAAACATCATCATTCCTATTCCCAAAAAGAAGAGAGCAGAGAAATGCGAAAATTTTAGGACTATAAGCCTGACGACACATGCATCGAAGATACTGACAAGGATCATCTACAGAAGAATAGAACGAAAAGCAGAGGAGTTCCTGGATGAAGATCAATTCGGATTCAGGAAAAGTAAGGGTACAAGAGAAGCAATATTGGCCCTTAGGCTGCTTATAGAGAAGAGAATGGAGAAGAACAAACCGACCTTCATTGCATTTGTGGATTTAGAGAAGGCTTTTGACAACGTGGATTGGAATTCAATGCTTGATATTCTGAAAGGAATTGGAGTTTCCTACAATGATCGAAGAATTATCCACAGTTTGTATAAAAACCAAGTAGCTGTGATTAAATCTGGACCCAGCTGTGAAGAAGCAAGAATAAGGAAAGGAGTGAGACAAGGCTGTGCACTGTCTCCCGTAATTTTTAATGTTTACATTGAGAGAGTCATCAATGAAATCAAGGAGAAGTGTTCTGGAGTGAACATCCACGGAGAAACAATCAGCATGCTACGATTCGCTGATGACATAGCTCTCATAGGAGAGACAGAAAAGGAGCTGAATAAGATGCTAACAACCATGGAAGGGACAATGGCCAGACTTCAGCTGAAGATCAATAAGAAGAAAACTAAGATATTGGTGTGCAGCAAGAAAGAAGAGGCCAAAACCAAAGTTAAACTAGGAAAACAGAAACTGGAAGAGGTGAAAGAGTTCTGTTACCTGGGAAGCAGAGTAACCAATGATGGACGAAGCAAGAAAGAAATAGTGAGTACAATAGCCCAGGCAAAGAGGGCATTCTATCAAAAGAAGAATCTATTAACAGCTGGAAATACAAACTTGGAAGTAAGGAAGCAATTCATCAAAACGTATATATGGAGCATGTTCCTTTACGGCAGTGAGGCATGGACGATGACAGCAGCAGAGAAGAAAAGAGTGGAAGCATTCGAAATATGGTGCTATCGAAGAATGATGAAGATAAAATGGATCGATCGAGTGACAAATGAAGAAGTCCTAAGAA
Source organism: Platycnemis pennipes (assembly GCA_933228895.1). Classification (NCBI taxonomy): domain Eukaryota; kingdom Metazoa; phylum Arthropoda; class Insecta; order Odonata; family Platycnemididae; genus Platycnemis; species Platycnemis pennipes. The sequence continues at coordinate 85,107,065 of OW121854.1, read as the reverse complement.
GAGTGGGAGAAAAGAGAAGTCTGCTGAAAACTATAAAAAGAAGACGGGACAACCTAATCGGCCATATCTTAAGACACGATGGCCTGATGAAGACAATCGTCGAGGGAAAAGTGAACGGGAAAAATGGAAGAGGCAGGCCTCGTATGAGTTACATGGAGCAGGTCGTAAAGGACGTGAAAGAGAGGAACTACATTGGTATGAAGAGGTTGGCCGATAGAAAAATCGAGTGGAGGGCTGCGTCAAACCAATCCTAGGATTGTCGACCCTTGATGATGATGATGATAATGATCTGAATCAGTCATGACAGTGTGTTTATTAATCAATTGGAGCTTAATCATTAACCATTTATACCATGGACCGTTTAATGCTCTAGATTTCTCGTATTTGATCACTCAAGTAAAATTTTGCTTTCCAAAATTATCTGTCAAAGGGTTTCAGTATCAAATAAGTCATTATCATAGTGTAACCTGGGTTGGCCATCATTCTCGCTATATCACCATATCTCGCTAGTACCCCAGAAGAAAGGTTAGCACTAAAAGGGTTAAGTAAAAAGGAAATGAGATGTCAATCATGTTGGACAGGGTAATGATAGTTGCATGGTACTCATAGAAGGGGAATTAATTAGTTGCACATTATGTGGTTTATGGAATCACACCGCTTTCAATAGTAAAAATCAGAGATGAGATAAATTAGCTTAAGAATGAAGCATGGGCAGAATAATCTTTCCCTTTTTCACTTCCAGTGTAAGACTCACTTTCTCCCCAGTTATAAAATTGAGTTGATTGGCTTTGAATCACATGTTCTGAAGCACTCTTTAGACTCAAGTGTGAGTCATTTATTTTATAAACTGAAAAGTAATTCTTGAGTTATATTCCATTTGGGCATTTCACATTTGTATTTTTAAGCCCTAAGCCCTCTGATCATTTGAGTCAAGGGTCTTAGGACTAATGCTAATCACTAAGCCTTAGTCCATATGGAATCTTATTGGTGTTATTTTGTTTCCAATCTTTGTATTACCTACTCCTTATGCCTCAAAATGTGCTGGATGAATTTGGAAATGTCTGCTCCTTAGCCTTCTTTAGGCTTAGTTCTTTTTGACCCTTGGCCTCAATGTTGTTTCCTCCTCATCCAATCAGCACTTCAAGGCTTCTCACCAAATCACAAGATTACATCATTTGAGGAAGCAAAGGGCTTGGATGCCATAAACGAGCGCATGCCACCAAGGAAGGACGCCCCGCCCACACCAGTCTCGTCAGAAGAAGGCAAGGGCGTTCCCGGGAGTGCTTCGCAGAGTGGGGGACAGGGCAGCGGAGGTAGCGGTGGCAGTGCAGGATCCCAGTCAAACTCTCACTCTGCGTCGGCAACCAACGCCCACTCGTGAGTGGAGGAAGTGGAATGCGCTGGGTACGTATCCATATGTTCATCTTGTCCCACACTTGATGAGGAAATGTCAACTATAAGAACCAGGGCCTCGATCATGGATCTCAATAACGCATGCACTAGCGTTATCGTTATTTATTGATTAAAATTATCTCAGAGAGAACGTGATCTCCATTCTTTATTTTTCGCACAGCACTTTAAATCGTTTATTAAAATCATTGGAGCGAATTTTATAGATGATTATTGTTAGCCCTGCGCTACTCTAGGGGGTAAGCGTTTACAATAAAGATTGCGATAACGCGAAAAATAGAACCGTGATTCCACACCAGCTTCTTACTTTTCTACTACTGGGATAATCCTCTTGATACATCAAAACTGAAAAACTTAAGGAATCACTTGGAAACTCCTGGAAAATTCTCCCCTTCGTGAAATGGTCAAATTCCCTCTGAAAGTTATCGGAAATAGCCATTATCACCATCTAGATCAAAGGTTCCCGACAGGGGTACCATATGATGACAGCTCACCAGCAGGCGCTGAAGACATCTTAAGGGGCATTTCTGATATACTTGTTGTTGCTTTTGTATGTACAGTGGAGTGTAGTTCACCCAAGGGAGATGCTATCAAATTACTCTATGAAAAAGTGGGCTCTTTTAACAAGCTCTTAAAACATTGGTTACCTCTGACCTAGATATTATTATTTAACAACTCTTGCAAAAATTAATAGCAGCTCAGATATTTATAAAGCACAAAAGTGATATTTGTTAGAAAATTAAAAAAAAAAAACTCTTGCCACTGGTGAGTATTCACTAGTGAGTATTTTGTTCATACTATGAAAAACTGGAAATTAGGGATTTCCTGGGAATTCAAGTGACTGTCACTGCCATGAAATTACCTTAATGCATGCTATTGTCTATTTTTTTAGTTTTATATTTGAAGAAAATCATTGTTTTTCATAAATATTAGTGGGGAGTGCAGCAGCATGTCATAGTTCTTCATTTCTCATGCTAATGACTTCTCACCAAATAGATTTTCAGCAATGTAACATAATTTATTTATTGTCATTTCAATTGTCGTAGGTCCTAATTGAGGTCTGTTTAATTAACAAAGCATCAGTGCTCAAAACGTGGCAACCTGTTTCACCTTTTCTCATTTGCACAGCATATATGAATACCACTCTTTTACTTGGGGCCTTCACCTGACACTATTCCTTTAGCTTATGGTGTCATTTTCTGGTGATTAGTTCTACAGCTACTCCCAATGAAATGGACATTAGATAGCAATTGCCATGCTGCATTATTTTACTTGGTTTCAGTTTTTTTACTATCTTATAGGTGACCTATGATTACGAATCATCATGCTCTATAGATTCCAAGTGTAGGGAAATAAAAATCTTCTCAGTAGACAATTTTACAGTGTAATAAATATGATATCACTATTCATTTTAGCGAAAGAAATCAAATCTTATGGTTTGCTTACCAAGTCAATATAAAATTTTAACTAAGTTTGAGAATTATATGTTTTTCAGATCATGAATAACAGAATTATTTCAATGGCATTGCAAAGAACTTTAAAGTTCATGTATTGAATTACTTTGCAGTCATTATAATCATGACTGATAAGGATTTATATCCTTAGTTCTACAAGTTGAATAGAATAGAATTACAGTTAATCCAAGGTTATTTGACTCAAAATTGAAATTAAACATAGGGTGAGGTTCAACTTCAAGATGGCTTTGATCAGAAATTATATTCTTTGTTTCTCTCAATCACTCTTAGTCTTTTGCTAGCCTTCTTATGTCGATGAAATTATACTTCACTCCTGATTTATCATTATAAACTGTTTTTAAAAGGATTAAAAAATCTTTTCCAGCACAATTTACATTTGGAAAAGATATAATTTGACTCTCTTGTCGCTGATGAATTACTTATATTTCATTAAATATTCAATGAGCAGTTTATTTTGACTTGCCTAATTATCTCCAGAATGTATAATCTTTTTCAATGTGGAATTTTCCATCTGGATAAATATTGTTGCTCTTTGTGATGCTGATTTTTTTAAATTTTGCTACTCTAGGTCAGTAATATGGGAGTGCTTTGAATCTGATTGATTTTAGGAGTTTATAAAAGATTTCAAAAAACTTTCTTTGGCTGCAATGTTACGATAAATTAATTCTAAGCTCCTTGGTCTTATTCTCTTCCAAAAAGATTATCTCGAATTTCAAGTTGGTTAAGGAGCACTGGAAACTTGAGATCCCTTAGTTGTGAAAAATAGGGAGTGGATTGTGATATATGTCTTAATGTGTTGATGCTCTTTCAGGCGTATGGCTGTTCCCCCCCCCCCCTTCTCTCTGCATGGGTTCTGCGGCTCCCACCGTTTCGACCACCGCCCACTCAATGGTCTATTCATGGCCATCTGCTTCTCCAATTGTTGCTCCTCCCCTCCCTCCCACTCCCTCCATACTGCTCTTTGGTCCCCCCTGCCAAGCTTCTGGAACCGTAAGAGTAAACTAGCAGGGGACCCAAACGAAACGACATCCCACCAGGAGGCAATGGAAACTTGGGTTGTTCAGCGCAGCAGACCTGCGTGCGCATGCGTGATTCTGGTCATCTGACGAGGTGGGGTGAAGTCATCTCGATCCGTTGAGACTGTCATCGGTGGATTTGTTTCCATTCGTGAGAGAGAGTGTATGGAAGGGTTTTGCCAGTCTAGCGCATTGTTGGGAGAATCCTGGTGTTGAGTCCTGCCCCAAGGAATGATACAGAAGTTGACCATCTCGCTTGACTCGATGGATGGCCAGTTTTTTTTTGGATCCTCAACATCGTTGTAGCCAATCAGTTCTCATGATCTCCCTTTATGTCTACTACACTCCTCCAGCCTCCTCACTCCCGCAAGCCACCAACTCCCCATCCCTCCTGTCTTGGGCACAGCCACTCACAGCACTCGAGAGTCGTGGCAGCGCTGGGTTTCCTCTCCCGCTCCCCCCTCTTCAACCCACGATTCAAAAACCCCACAGGTCACGTGGGTCGAGGAGGGAGCCAGGACTTGAAAGGTGTAGACTGGGGGGGAAGCTGGAGAGTTGGCCCCTTCGGAGGGGAGACGGAGGGGCCATTGGGGAGGAGGAGATGGTTTTAGTGCGTGGCCAAGTTTGTTGGCTTATTAGGAACATTTCAAACGAAGAGACTGCTTCGTTTTCTTGAAGAGTCTTCACCTACTCGTCCCGAGCCTAAATGAGTCGAGTTTGTTGTTTTGCAGTGTGTTGTGCATCTTGGGGAAATACTTGCATATTTCAAGCTTTCCATATTTCCATTGCCTTACCTGGTATATTCACATATAAATAAAAATCTCAAAAACAAAATATCATAAAAAATTGTGCATATGATTTTTTTATGTGTTCTTGCTAAAAAAATCTCTTTGCTACCAAGTTGTACTTATTCTTTCTTGTACAGAAGTGTTTTAAAAAAAGAAAAAATATCGGGTGGCATAGTGCTGCTGGTTTTTTCATGGAGTATGCATCTTGCAATTGATGCTGTGGAAACAAGGCACAGCCCTACTGTCCCCCTGATATGCTACCTTGCTCTGTGGTCTGTTAATGAAGAGTTTTCCCATGTTGTCAAGAATTTTGTATTTATTATTTTCCCCGGCCCTCAAAATGTATTTTCTTAATAACTGTTAAACTACTAAGAATTTATGTTATGAATATAAATATATATATACATATATAAATATTAAAAAAATATATTTTTGTTTACTCTGCGACTCCTCTTTCTAGTGCTCTTACTAGATGTTTATTTAAGTGATAAAAAAAAATTGTATCTCTTCAATTGTAACTCCAAAGTGAGAGTAAAAAAATTGGTGTAATTATTGTAGGGAGGGAGTGTATTTAGCTTGTAATAGAGTTCCCAATTTGAGAGAGACTGTTTCAAATGTGTAAATGGGTGGGACAGTGGGGAGTGGGGCGCTAGATGGCAAATGGTATTGCTTTAGACTGATGGTGGACTCTATTTCATGTACATGTTTCCTGTACAGTTATATACTTCATATGATGTGTGTAATCTTTCAGCATAGCTGGTAGAGAAACAGCTTTGTTGTCTTTTCATGCAGTGTTGAAAAAATGACGTATAAAGCTTTGAAGTTTTGTGCACTCTCCAGTTGTACAGCACATCTCTTGGATTATTGTTAACTCATGTGAAATGAACATTTTTTCAAATCTCTCCAGTTTGAATGAGGAGTTAATATAATCTGATTTCTTGTCTTTTGAGAAAAACCACTTCTGCCTTGCAAGGTGGGAAAAACACCATTTACCCATTTTTCAAAGTTCCACTAATCACTTCTATCACATGTATTCAGAATGATGGCTAATGAGATTTTCACTGTGTTTCTCCATTTTTGTGAGATTTCTGAAGACTTACCTTAACCCCACTCCCTTTCCCATGAAGCTGTTGGGCAGTTTTCTTTTTCAATGTTGTAATGATCCAGAAGAAATCCCTTCCTCTTGTAAACTAAGCATTTTGAAAAGCATAGTAAGGGCTGCATTGTTAACCGGTGCAGCTGTTTTTAATGCCAGGAGACAGCGGAGAGATAAAAGTCACGTAAATTTACCCTGGCAACAAAAAGTTAAAACTCTCATTGCAAAGTACTGCATTGCATGTTTTTACTATACATTAAAAGATAAATTCCTTGACTCCCTCATTGTAATTTTCTCGTGGTTGTAATTTCATTGTACAGTATTCACATGGGACTGTTTCACGAGAGTGTGTGATCTTGCCAATGTTGTTATAAATGTGTTCTTTTGGGTGGCTTGGAGTGGCATATCTGCCCTTATCACCTAATGGGTGCTTATGATTGCACCATGGAAAACTTTTGGAGTAGTAATGTTGGTCTTTTGAGGTATGATGTGAATAAAACAATCCCAATACTTCATGCTATTTGATATGTTTAAAAACAAACATCTTTCTCCTTGTATTCATTGAAATCATTTTACTGAAATCAAGGAAAAAATGAAAACTTTTTTGAGATGGAGTAGGTTTATGAAGGGACTAAGTGTTTTCAGTTTTGGTGGGATGTAAGACGCCCCCTTCCCAGTACCCTGCACGTAGATACATCCCCCAAGCAGCCGCACACTCAGAAATGATGAGATATTGGCTCGGAAGGAAAGTTCGAGGGGGTGCCGTCTGTGTAGTTCTTTTTTTGACATGTGTTGGTGTTCTGGTCAGTGGTGGTGTCGGTGGTGTGAGGTGGACCCAGGTGGCATAGCATAGTTGTGGAGTGAGAAGCTGGGCGAGATTTAGTGCGCGGGAGAATGCAAGAGCCAGAGAGAGAGGTGCAGGGAAGCATTTTTCCAGGTGTTGGGAGGGGGTTGATGGAATTAGGTCATGCAGCATGAGTGGCAGGTTTGAAAGGGTTGGTGCTGGGCATCTTTCCCTCGAGAAATGTTTTGCAAGTGGGCAAGAGGAGTGACCTGTTTTCCTTAAAGAAAAAAAAAGAGACGTTGCCTCTTGTGCGACATTTGTTATCTGGTTGCGTTTTGCAGCCTCCTGATCTGTTTTCCCTTTTTTATCAAATTGAAGAAACCCCTTTGGTTAATGCTCTAGTTGTAGTCTAACATACAGGTTGTTAATTTGAATGTGTGATGTTGTATTTCTATATGAAACATGAATGCGTAAATGAGACAACCAGTGGAGTAATTATATTGGTCTTGTATCATAGAATTCGTGTAAGGCATCTCATTTTTTTATATAATAACATACTGCTTATGAAAGAAAATTATTGGCCTTCATTAGGCTCTTGTAGTGATTTATCTTGTATGGAGGCGGTATAAATGGTTTTGGCTGCCAGAATGTTTGCCATATTTAGTTCTCTTAACTTTATTCATTAATATATATACCTAAAATAATATATAAACGTAATTAATAAAATTGTATACAGTCCCTTTTTCATACCAAAGTTAACTAGTCATAATTATTTGCATTCAGACATCGCCTGCATTCATAAGTGTGATTTAATAATACACTATTGCAATTGTACTGCTGCTGTGGGAAAAAAATCGCCTCCTGTCCTCGAAATGTGTTTTGTGCCTAAGAATGCATATTGTGAGGATTGTGATGATGTTGAAAGTCATCCTAGATATTTGTTCCTTTGGGAATGTTATCTGATTGATTGGAGTGCATGTGTAACAATGATGTTGATGGCAGTGGAATGCCCACAGTGACAGATGAAATCCATAAATTCATGAAAAAAATCATTCAACACTTGCTGACTTTTGAAAATAGGAAACCAAGCAGTTGTTCAAAATGGTGGGTGCCGTTAGCCAAAATTTTTAAAAGGAGAGGTTGTGGGCCTTTGCAGGCAGTTTGACTGTTGGTTAGTTGCTTGTGATTGTTTTTGTCATTCACTTGTGATCATAGAGTGTGTCCGGTGGATTTGGTGTAAGTTGAAGGTTATTGGTCTGTATCTTGATTTTAGGGATTTTTTTTATCATTATCTACATTTGAATCCCCAGTGATATCTCCCCATGTATAATTTGCTACTTTATTTACTGATGTGTCTGTGAGAAAGTTAAATGGCATTTTGGTGCAAGTCAATGGCCCAACATTAGATACCATATGGCACAAATCAGGGAAAGCTCTTGCCCCCCCATTTTGAGCACTGTGTAATTTCATTCTTGCATCTGTATGATTACTAACATTTATTATAGGAATATCTCAATTACACTTCAGAACACAAAAATGCTATAAATTTTCAGCATGTTGCCATTTACAGGTGTTGGTTAAATATGTAAACTAACACTATTGAGAAAAAATTATCCATATATACTGTACACAACTTGAGGATTTAAAACTAAATTTTAATGTTTTTAAAATTTTCATAATGTGTGTACAACAGCTTATTTCCTGTCACATTGGTGACTTTGTATGTTTTTGATTTCCTACCATTGTAAAATTCCTCTGTGGTCTTACAACTTAACTTCATAACCCTATTATTGAATTAGTAAAAGCCTGGAAGTTTTGTTCAAAGTGTTTTTTCACTTTTAAATTCCTTCGACAAATTTGCTGGTGGGTAGCTGGAAAAGAGAATTTGAGATATATAAGTTCATGCAGTAATATGGGTGCCGGTTATGGTATAGTTTTAAATCTGAAAATGTTAAAAGATCCACACGGTTTGGACAGCTAAATGTGTCACAATATAGGAATACACAAAAAAAGCAAGCATAAGATGCATCGCCTCTTCTTGGGCCATGGCGGTTGGAGAGGGTCTGACATTGTTACGTGTTTTGTTTTGATACTTCTTCGTCCATTACTCTTGCCTTGAGAACACCCTCTTATGCTTATAGAATCATGACATGCCTTTCCAATAAGAAATGCTTTCATTGCAATATCATGAATTAAGTTTTATTCTTGCACTGAACATTTTTCTCATGGACAAATCCTGTCTTATACATATATAAATATATGAATATATATCAAAACTTGTGTATTTTGGTTTGGTAGTGAGTATGTGAGTGTGTTTGCTTGTGTGTATGAATTGTCATGTATATAAAACTGTATACATGGGCTTACACACTCTTAATAGATACACAATCACTAATAATATCAGTGTTTGTATATACTACAGTGCCATTTTCCCAAGTCCAATCTACCAAGTTGCATTACTTGTTTATTCCATCTGTTAATAATACTTGCATTGTTTGAGGAGTTTCCAAATTCTAAATAAAGTTTTTGATTTCCATGTGAAAAGGTTAAGTGTTCAAATTAAAACTGTTATTACCTTCATGAATCATCATCTCTAATTTAAAAAAAATACTCCAGTTTTAAATGTGAGTGAAACATGAATCTAGTATTTAAGTTCTTTTGTCAATAAAAATGAGTACCATTCGATACCATATCCATTTTGATCATTTCATTTTTACTTGATCTCTGCTTGCTTACTTTTATGTTTCTAACAAAATGGGCAGTGGTGGGTGAGTGCCATTTACAAAATTATTTTTAATGACTCTCACAAGTCAGGAATAAAGAAATCCTAGGAGAACCAATTAATGTGACAGCAGTAAACCTTTATATAATGAGCTTGATGTTATTACGCCATTCTTCTCATCCCACTAAGCTAATAATATTGCCTGTTGAAAGTAGTTACTTCCTCACTTTGTTGTTTATGAAGTGCGCAATCCAATGGAAGAATATTAGCTTGTGTTTTTCAGGCAACCTCTGTCTCAGAAATGAAAATAGATTTCTATTGGTTGTGCAAATCTAACAGTGATTCAGGGAGTTAACAAGCCTCTTAAGTGTCTACTGCTACATATTTTTTATGAGATAGGAGATAAAAAATGCTCTCCTAACTTCATTTTCCCCTCTGCTGATTAAGTATGCATGCAATGATCTCTTTTCCTCCGTTTCCATTTAGGATGATTTCAGCTCATGTCATTTTTTAATATGGATTATGATATTTCACTCCAATAGCCTCCAGATAAGCATGAACAGTTACATACTCGGAAAATGCTTTCACTCAAATATCATGTATTAGTTACCATGCAGATTTTAATGCTAATCTTTGTGATGAAATAACATCATTCAATAGAAATTATCTCCAACAGATTATTGGGCCTTGAAAGTTTATTAAAGTAAATGAGGCTGAAATTTTGTGTTGAATGGCATGATCGCTTAACTGACTCCTATCTATAGACACAAGTTGTGAATGCCTTCCCACATAACATAACTGCATATTCTATAATCCACTTCTAATAGTCTTTCGTGGTTCATTATGTCAAGGAATGAAACATTTTCTGAATAAAAAGCACTTGTAGGGAAGGATTTGGGCAATAAATTTTAGAAAATCGTTGAGTTCATGTTATCTTAAAATTTCAAACAAAGAGAGTCAATTTTTCAGGAAAAAACTATCGTTACCACATTATTGGATCTTAGCAAAGTGAAGGTACTCCATAAATTTGTTTCCGGTATTAATGATTAAAGAGTGGCTTTACTTTAAATGATTTGGAGTACTGATCACTAGCAGGCAAAAGATATTCAAATGAAACTGAAAGGTTTCAAGTCAATATTTTGCAAGGATGTTTTGAAACATTTTACTAGTAAATGATGAGTGAAGCTAACAAAATATCATCTACATTTAAACTGAAAGTAAGCATCCTGGAAAAATACACATGCTACCAATTTGCATTGACTTGTAAGAGGTAAGCTAACTAATAATGAGGAGGATGAGCATCTTTTATTACTTTTAAACTTAAAAACCTCCGTGCATGTAAAGTTTTCATACAGTTTGCCTATAATATGAAAACATATAGAGGAATGAAGGTCCTAAACACTATTGGAAGTGTTTCAATATGGTTTTTGCATATATTCTTCACTTATTCAATGGAGAGGCTAATGCCTATCCATCATAATAATTCCTTGTGACTGTCATTGTAAATACAATGCATGGTATTAAACAAAACTAAATCAAATTTATAGTATATTAAGGAATAAAGTCACTAAATATCTATATTTTCACTGTTTACTGCAAGGAACAGTTGAAAATGTCCATAGCATTTCCAAAATGGTTCAAATTTCTTTATATTCATCCTGAGGTGCTTTGTGACCATTTATTATTAATAAAAAACAGTTTTTATGAGGTGGTACTCCATCAATGCATAGGACTACGTGCTTCTTCTCTTGAGGTAAATGATGACTGAAACAGTTGCCCATTGAATATTATTCCATCCCCAAATTTCCCAACTCCTGAATTCTGTCACCTTTCAACTAATAGGAAACCAGCTTACCATTCTTCGCCTCTCCCGGCCAGATGTGGGTGACCCTGCCATCTCTCCTCTACCATCCTCCACACCCAGCTCAAAGAGGCTAATACTGCTCCTCAGCCCAAGGAGAACCTTAGCAAGACCAAACCTACAACGCTCATCACTGGCACTCCAAATTCCTGCTTCACCTTCCTTAGCTGCCTCACCCACTACCGAAGACCAAATGTCTCCCAACCAGCACCTGCTCCTCAGCCACGGCTTTCGTCTGTATCCTGCCAAACCCAGCCCTGCAAACTGTCATCCAATGCACCTGACCCTGCTCCATCTGTGTCCCGAACCTCATCCGATCCCTTCATTCTGGTGAGTGGGGGCGTACCCTTGATCATTCCTGACAAGTAAGTTCATTCCTCTAGTGAAACGCAAAAGATGCAGCACTGTCAGTTTTAACTCCTGATAACCTGGGACTGAGTAACAAATTCATTGTTTTGTTAGAAATTATTATGATAGATCCTTAAACTCCAAGGTCAAGGAAAAGTAGGGATGGTCGGGTCGGATCCAAAGATGCACGGATCTTTCATCTCACTCGGATCGAAAGACAGAGTAAAAAGGGATCCGGATCGTATATTATAATTTTCGCGGCTTAGCGATTGAAGCGCCCCGTGAATTGAATGTATGGTGCGGTAGATATTGACAAGGAGAGGTTGTGTAACTCGGGTCACGAAATTAGGTGAAAGTTTTTCCGTGATTGCGATTTTTCATATTTGTGTCCATTGTAGAGACCGGTAATCATAGATATTTTGCCATATCAATGCGAGTCACATCATGAGAATCCACAATATTTATGCCTAAATTGAAAATATTCTGGTGGCTGCAAAGGGTTCAACAGTGATTTCAAACTAGAAGCAAAATAAAGATTTATGACCTTTTTCCCCATTACACTACCTACGGTTCTGCGCGAAGTTCGATCCCTATCGCAGTTTTATTTCTTCTTTCAGTCATTGAATTGAAAATTTTTCACCTTAAATTTCAATCCCCCACATCATGATATTCACTTTTTTATACTTTTATTGTTTAAATTATAATTACAAATGTGTCACTCAAAAGTAGGGCATGGTTGGTTCGGTTCCAGAGATCGACGGATCTTTCATTTCATTCGCTACTGAAGTCAGATCCTAAAACAGTTTAAAATCGGATCCGGATCGGAGATTTTTAAATTTTGCGGCTTAGTGATCGAAGGAATTTAGGTACGGTGGATACTGACGAGGATTTGACACTCGGGTCACGAAATGCGATGAAAATTTTTTCCGTGCCACGAGAACGAAATAAAGAAATTCAAGTCTTGGTTTTTTCTCCACAGGCCCAGATTCGGGAGAAAAAAAAATTAAGCAGAATGTCACGCGGGTCGCCTACAATCGCCAGACTCGCATGAACCGATAACAACTACGATAGTGCAGTTGTTAAAAATGAGAGCTAGTGTACTGCCGGTCGCGAGTACGATCCTTAACACTGCCAAGGAATACAGTCCATGCCGTATTCCTTGAGTAAGGAAAGCAAGGCAGTTGATAAAAAGTAGATTATCAGAAATTTCATGTCAATTTATAAGTCCACAAATGAAACATAAAAATAATAAAATTTGACGTTAGTGAAAGTGATTGGAAAAATATTTTACTACAGGATTAAAATCGCGGAAACATTACGTTAATTTAACAATGCAATTTTGAGGGATGCATTTGTAAATCTAAGCATAAGAGTACAAAAAAGTCAGTATCCACATATAAGGGTTGGAAATTAAGGATGATAAAATTTTGAATTCAATGGCTGAAAGAAAATTTTAAACCGATACGAATCGAACTTCATGACATACAGTAAACCACCCCACTCTTCTATTCTCGGCTTGCCCAAGTTCGGAGAAAGTAGTCTCCCCGCATGTTATTCTACTTTTTACATGCGAACCCGGAGAAAAAAGCCGAAACATATATTTCTTTATTTTGCTCCTCGTTAAATAAAAAAGGTTCATCTCATTTCATGATCCGAGTTATAAAACCTCTCCTTATGAGAATAAAACTCACAAATATCATTTTAAAAGTTATTATTAATAAGACATTGCAAAATATCTAGTTTCGCAGCTGGAAATATTGTATGATAATTTTTTCGTGTTTACGCACATTCCGTTTTTTTACATATTTTAAACATGCATCCCATCTAAATATGTAAGTCTTACGTTGTGCAAAAACAAGTTCATTCGTGAGTATCGCGAGTAGTAAGTTCGTATGCCCACTAAGGCGGCTAACCAAGGTGGTTTACTTAGGTTAGTACTCCACCTTATACTAAGTTACAGAAAAGAGAAGGCTAAGAGAAATCCCCGAAATTTTATCATTTTATGGCATAGGGACGATGTGGAAAAGAAAATATACTTTTTACATTCCACACTAAAGTTTTATTGACTTCGACCATGGTTTCTACACATCTATGTCACCTTGATAATGACATAAAAGTGTCGAAACCATGGTCGAAGGAAATAAAACTTTAGTGTGGAATGTACAGGGTGAATTTTCTTTTCCAATCTCGTGGTTCCAAAAAGTGAAGCCTCAGGCGTTGAACCAGGAACGATGTGCGTAAAATCGGGTAAGTGAAAGAGCCAAACTTCATTGCCAGTTTGTTTACGATGTACGGTCGTAACGTATCGGAGCAAGTTTGGTGATAATTCACCGCCTACCTTTCTCTGCACTCTCGAGGTTTCCTGTAAGGTACTCAAGTGTATGGTATTCAGATACCTATTTATTTTTAGATTACAGAGTTATTTACTTTCAGTTGTTTGCTCTACATATTTACATTATAAATGTAAATTATTCCCACTTTCTTGGAGGGATTGGGGACTGGTATGATTCGGAATCATTTTCAGTTCCATATATTTGATGTTTCAGGCTCAATTTAAGCTTGTAGGCGCATTATAACTTCGGCAGTTGGGCCGCTAATAATGGTACCGAACTCTGATGTTGGTAATTTGAGGGATAATCCGGGAACGAAAGTGACTGAATTTTATAATTTTTGCTGCTTTATATCGAGTTTCAAACTATTTTCACGTACTCGTTAAGCGAAAGGCGTTTTCTCCGGTAGACAGCGGCGTCGGAAGTGGGGGGCAAGGGGGTATTTGGGCCCCCCAGAATTTGCCCCGGGCCTTTGAGAAATGAGTCTTCATTAATAAAAATTAAATTTCACTTGTATCCAGATTGCATATTCCCTTCTGGCGCATATTCTACCAGCTTCATATGCACTTTTAGCGGAATTCTAGTATCTACCCCCTCCTATCCGCAAAAAAATGCGGGCCCTTTTCATAGGAGCCGGGCCCTTTTCAAGGTTGGCCCCTCCCAGCGAAAATAGTTCCGACGCCCCTGCCGGTAGACATGCCTCCGCACGAATTCATCGCAAACAGAATCCACGATAGGTTTCTACACTGTAAAAAGTAGATCTGATTTTAAGGTACAAAAGCGATCTGAATTTCAGATGCAACAATTTTAAGACAGGGTATGTTGAATTTCAGCAGTAATATCTTGTCTAAAAATAAGGCAGGTGAACGGCTGAAAATCAGACCATCCAGAATCCTGCTTCCTCTGCTTCCTGCTCAACTGCTCCTGTACCAACCATCCATGTTCCTGCCTCTTCCGTACCTTAAATCCGTGTTCCTGCCTTACAACCAGACAGCGCTTAAATTCAGATCGCACTGAAAATCAGATCAACTTTTTACAGTGTATGTGAGTACGTCTTTGAAATCGGTCGGGGGGTCTAAGGCGCATGCATGTGGATAATCGGAAGAAATTTGCATGTTACAAAGAGTGGTAATATCTCAAATCCTCATAAATACAGGTGCAATGGAATAAATACAGAATAAATGACTTACCTTCGTGTAAAGAAGGAAAGAGAAACTCTATGGACGGTTTGGCTGCTTTTAACCTTGGTACTGCGAGGTTGGGGAAATGAGTCACACTTCGGGTAAGTACACGCTGGACGCTTTTACAACAGCAAATTCAGAACTATTCGTCGGACAGCTGCGAGTGAGTGTTCACTTTAAATTCAACGACGAGTTGTACAATTTAATTTGACTAATTGGCAGCCAAAGGTCCGTGGTTCGATTCCCGGTCCAGGTGAATTTTTTCGCATGTCAATTAATGTGAACCCCCCATATTGGGTTTTAACTTCAACAGAAAACGAGTTTGAAATACTTTATTACAATGATAACGCTTAAAGTTACGCATCTTTCATTAAGGGAAGTTGGTTCAGGAGTAAATTAGGTATCTCATTACTATGATAAATGCTTAAAATTGCCCATTTCTTAACTAGGGTCAGGGGTAAAGTTAAGGGTTTTCAGTGTGAATGTTCTCAGATCGAAACTACCTCTCTTCGTTTCTTTTTCCATCGCAGTTTTATTGTACGACCATCCCTGATTATAAATATTTTAGCATGTTTATCCAGGATACATTTTAACTATCTTCCTTATTAAATCATATCATGTTAATGAAATATCAGTCCATGGTAATATCAAACATACGTCGGCCCAATATCATTTTTATGCCATTGTATAGTGGTGAAATATGTCTTTTTATCATCTAATTTATATTGTCCCAACATCGTCAGCAAAAGTTATTTTTATAATGGCAAATGTTATCACTTTTGACATTTGCCGATATCGGTAGCCAATATCGGATTGACCAATAAGTGATATGTGAAGGTGTTAAAAATGATATTGGGCCGATATCATGATGCTGCTTGGGTATAAACTCGGAATGTGAAAAATGTGAGAGTGACGACTTGACGGCTTCAAAGTCTACGTATCACACTAATGTTCAATTTTGGCTTAGAAAACTTACAAGTGTTAAAAGTGCAGTTCAAGACGAAGAAATGATGCTCATTCGTCAAAATCAATTACAAGTGCTGAGAGATCTCGAGATTACGCAAGAAGGAGCAGTCCGGACAGGCGCACGTTCGGGGTTGTCCACCAAATAAAATAATATAGGTTACTAAATAAATAATTGTCAAACAAATACCCGCCGTCTTCATTGCTCTAACTACCTCACACTTACCAGATATTCCTCGCAAAAGTATACACGAACCAAATCTTTTGTCGCATTTGGTAGTGTAACTGCATTTCTTTAAATCTGCATGCTCCTTCGGACAAACGAAAAATCATTCCTGGATTTGAAAGCCCTCAAAAATCATGTACCGAGACAGTAAAAAGTTATCTGCCAAGGTTGCGGAGCATAGTGGTCCGAAATCGAAAATGCCTGGCTGTAAGTCAATTCAATTTTCCGACTTTATACCTACCAGGAAACTAAATGGTTTCCATATTGTGGAGAATATGGCCTGCTAAACAAGGCCTACTACATTGATCTCTATTGAACACAGTAATGTCTGTAACCAGCAAAAGTCGGGTAAATCAAGAGTTAAACGCCCATCGCGTCGAATTTGTTGATATTAGTAAAATTTACCTTGATACAAAGTGGCTCTTAAGTCCATAGGTGTGATTCGCCAAAATTTTCACGAACTTACTCGAATATATGATACTTGAGTTTTATTTTACCTGGGCGGGATAGGACGTTACCGTCCTCTCCACCCCCCGCCCAGGGCATAAAAGATACATGTATGTCTCATTACATTATTAGTTCAAGAGTAGGTACAAAGTAAAAATGTAGAGTTATCACATTATAAAATCTAAAAAAAATAAAAGTACAAAAACAATTTACCTTATATAAATCAAAAATATTACAGGCGGGATTCATCGAGTTGCACATGTGAATAAAAAGACTATTAATAATAAAAAAAGATACATTTGCCCCGGTATTTGTACCAGTATGCCCCGGTGATTTTGTCACACTTGAGTATTTGCTTAATCATTAATTTTTTTTTACAATTTTATGCATAGTAATTAACTTTGAAATTGAATGCTCGATATAATTTCGAGCACAAATTATTTGTACTCAATTGACTTCTTTTAAATTCAAGAGATAATTCAACCCTCCAGAATTTCTCATACCAGCTTTGGGCGAGAATCTCTGTCCCTGGGTGAGGTGAGGGAATAATGACTATAACGTTGCATTTTTTAGTCTACTCCGATAACAGTACTGGTCCCTGAAGTCAGCGGCGTCGGAAGTAGGGGGCAGGGAGGGAATTCGCCCCCCCCTCCCCCCCCCCCCCCCCCCGATTTGCCCCGGGCCCTTGAGAAATGAGACTTCAATGATAAAAATTTAATTTCACTTGTTTCCAGCTTGCCTTTTCCCTTATGTCACATATTCTACAACCTTAATATGCACTTTTAGCGAAATTCGAGTCTCTACCCCCTCCTATCAGCAAATAAATGCGGGCCCTTTTCCAAGGAGCCGGACCCTTTTATTAAGAGCTTTTCTACGTTGGCCCCTCCCAGAGAAAATAGTTCCGACGCCCTTATGGCCGGATGTGTAACGCTCATACAAGCCCAGAATATGTGATCATACAACGAACGCTCTCCCCATAAAATTTCCTGAAGCAACGTTAGCGAAGATTCGGAATTTCTGGGGCACAGGTGGACTCAGCTGTTCAAGGTTTCCAAGGATTTGATGAGGGCTCAGTGGCGGAGATTGACGACTCGTGATCCAACCCTCCACAAATTCTCATGCCAGCGTTGGGATAGAATCATCGCTCCGGGCAGAGGTAATGGGAGGAGAGAGATAGCGTCAGGGGCGGACCCAGGGTTGACCCCCCAAACAATGATTTCAATAATACCTGCATATCGATAGACTGTCTTTTCATTGGTAAGGAGGACAAGACTTGTGACCTCCCCACCAAACCTGACGTCTGAGTCCGCCCCTGGATAACGTTGCATGAGGGTGGCAGCTTTGCAGTGCCCGTATCCAGGGGTAACGAAATCTAGGGTATGTCAGGTTATCTTGATGGCTGAAACCCACTGTTCAGTTTTGAGGTTCAATTGCCGAAGGCCGTGACTTTCGTGCCGTTTGCCGCTCATTTGCCTAAGGCCGCTTTACACGGTACAATTTTATGTACAATTTCTTGTACAAACTCATGTATGAGGAAATTGTACCGTGTAAAACGGCAAATTGTACGAACGCTTGTGCGATTGTCTGAATGACTGTACGGGAAATAGAACCTGTTCTAATTCCATTCAGACAAACATACAATTTCGTTCAGTTTATACAAGAAATTGTACAAAAAATTGTATCGTGTAAAGCGGCCTTAATTAAGAATGGGGAACGGGGATTCCGCCCCCGCTGTGAAATATCGTTGACCCCTGGATATTTTCTCACCCACTGCTTTCCGATTAAAAAAGCACGATGAACTTGTCATGGGTTAAAATACATTCGTCATTTTCATCTACATCTAAGTAGCACGCTATTGTGGTTAGGGATGTCATTTCACCGAAGCATGTTAATTAATCTGTCAGTTATATTTTCATCCGCAAATATTTTTTAATCAATCAAATCTGCTTCAAAATTATGTTTTAATGAATGGTCCTACCAAATTATTTTCTAAATCGAGCTGTACAATGCATCAAAATGACATTTTCTTTAAGCTCCTCTTGTGAACTCTACTCACCACACTAGTATTGAAATATCTAGGAATTGTTAAAATTCCACAGTCAAAATTATCGGAAAACCTATAAAGATCACAAATTTGCCCGCTGACTCCCACATCAAATTAAGCTCAGTGATTTTGTTTGACCAGTGGGGATGAGACCACATTTTTGGAAAATTCAATATTGATGAAGTAGCAGAAGCAAAAGAAATGGAAATGCCCTCCCAACTACTTTCTTCAACATTACACACCTGTTTCCCTACTACACATGGGGGTGTGGAAAATTCCCTCCCATCATTCCATCTTACTTCGAATTCAATTCACTGAAGGAATCGAGATCTTAAAGAAACAACCCTTAAGACGCTATATTTATTTCGATTTAATTCCTTCCCAGGTGATTATGACATCGTCATTTTTGCGCTATATAATTTTGACTTCGTGATTAAAACTTAAATTTCTTTGGTAAGTGGAAAACAAAACAACGGTATGAGATCCTTGGCCTCACTCCTTAAGAAAATCACAACTTTAAGTCAGGATCATAATTTTTACAGGAAAAAGAATTCATTCATCTTGACCGGGATCCCAGGCAAGGCGAAGCCTTTTTTTCCCTTTAAAATTCTGTAATTGTGCATATCAGGAGGTACCAACTCCGTTAAGGTTTTTTGCAGCTATTTCGAAATTCTTTAAAATGTTAGTCTGGCGTATAAACGCTTCAACTGAGATGAATCACCTATATTCTCACAGTCTTTCCCGTTAAAAGTTTCTAATAATCCCATAAATAATTTTATTCGTAATTTTTCCTTTGTAATGTCAATCACTGAGGACTTCCTGCACAAGATAGAAAAGAAACTAACATTGGAACCAATGCATAGATCAGGGGCTTCGGAACTATTTTCACTGGGGAGCCCACCTTGAAAAGGGCCCTGCTCCTAAAGGCCTAGTTACACGATACATTAACACGTACGAGTTAATGTGTAAATGCATGAACGCGAGAATAAATGCGAAAATGCACCGTGTAACCACACCAAAATGAATGAATGCGTGAATAGAAAATAGAACCTGTTCTATTTGGTTCATGCATTCGCACAAGTTGCGCTGAAACCATTCACGCAAATGTACATGAATCCGTACGTGTTAATGTATCGTGTAACCAGGCCTTAAGAAAAGGGTCCGGCACCTAAGAAAAGGGCCCGGTATCTAAGAAAAGGGCCCGGCATCTAAGAAAAGGGTCCGGCACCTAAGAAAAGGGCTCGGTATCTAAGAAAAGGGCCCGGCATCTAAGAAAAGAGCCCGGCATCTAAGAAAAGAACCCGCATTTTTGCGGATAGGAAGGGTTGGAGACTATAATATCGATAAAAGAGCATAAGGTGTGAGAATATGTGTCAGAAAGTACCCGCTTCGACTATAAGGGCCCGGGGAAAATTCTGGGGTGGGGGCCTTGGGCCCCTCCTGCCCCCCCCCCCTCCCCCCACTTCCGACGCCGCTGGCAAAGATAACTTTCTGCATAAAATTGACTGAGGCAGGCGAGATGTAGTGGAAAGTATACATATTGATAACAGAACAAGATGGCACTTTTTCCACAAGTTTTATGTCGGTACGAAGTGTTTCAACCTTTAGGTCATCATCAAGTACATTTAAATAAATGTATGTACCTGATGATGACCTAACGTTTGAAAAGCGTCGTACCGACATAAAACTAGTGGAAAAAGTGCCATCTTGAAAAATTATCAATATAACTTTCTGCCACAAAAATTCTGAGATAAAGCGATGAACTGGGGGTGTCGCGGAGTTCGGCCGCCGCGGCGTTCGCAAGTGAGGTTTGGGTTCGAGAGTAGGGAAAGGAGGGGGGCGAGAGAGGGGCGGGAGTGGGGAAAGATGGAGGGGGCGGGAAGGAGGGGAAGGTAGAACACATACGATGCCTTGAGCTGCCTATTTGCTTCCTGTCTTCGTTCGAGTGACCAGCTCGTAGGCGATGCGTGTGCGTGGGCACATTGGTGATAGGCACGCCTGATTCTTCCCTGTGGATCACTCGAAGAAGTAGGAGAGACATAACGGTATTGTTGACGATTCCGGCAATTGTTATTTCGTGAGTAATATCCAGTATCATTTATGTGCGGGATGGCCTGGGGCGATCTTTCACTTGTGGTGTTTCTAAGTGGTATTTATTACTTTCTGTTGATGTGTTGCAGTTGCAATGAGATATTAGTTAAAGCTGGAGCCGAGAGAAATAAAAATACTTGGCGAGTTGAAGTTGAAATTGTAATCCACCTTCTCAATTGAAATGTTTGCATTTTACGGAACTCTTTGGTTTACAAGATGCTGGACCTCATATGCTTCTTAGTTATTTAAAGTTCATTTTTCTCGAGAAGTGGTTCCTGTTGGTGACTTCGCCAAAATGTTACTCATTCTCTAAAATGTTCAAGCGTAGTAATTGGGACCGTCCCGACTGTGCAATGTTAAGGTCAAATGCCTCTTCCCAGAAGGGAGAGATCAAGTGTGATTAGTTGGGTTTGATTGTGCTTCTGTCCCAGGGATACTGACAAGTGATGCGAGTCAGTGTGAAGAATTTGATTTTTAGTCTGTTGTCGCTTACGTTACCACGTTAATGCGGAAAATGTTCTTCAGATTTTTTATAACAGGCTTTTGGAAGGCCTTAGCTGGTTTCATTTGCTTCGTCTTGCCTATTCAAATCTCTTCATCAATCGATTAGTCTGTTTTTCGCGTTTAATCGATGCGGGACGTAGTAATCTTCCGAAGTGCCGAGTATTTCTTTTCATCCAATGTAATTTAAAAACCACTAAATGTGGGAAATTTAAAACCACTAAGAGGGAACATGTGCTAAGTGTCCATTATATTTTCCTATTATTACCATGGAGTTTGATTTCTGATGAGAAATTCCTTTTATACCACTACATGCCTTTAAAAAAAATGGAATCAACTTTCTCCTCCCTCTGCTTCTCCCCATAAGACTCGAATCCGTTGCGTTTAATACCTGCAATGAATTACGTAACGTTGGCAAAGCTTCCCATATATTTTTTGACTGGATTCAGCTATTCATTACTAACTATTATTGTTTATTCAGTTCATTTCAGGAGTGGGGTGAGGGCAACTCGAGTTAAACATCAAAAGAGCGGGCTCTCATAAGGACGCGAGCGGTTGATCTTCCAGCATACATGCCGGAAGTCGTACTCCATGGGGTTCCTCCGCCTGTTACGAGTGCAAGACCGGACTCTGCAGTGCAACCGTATTTCCGGCGGTGACGGACGTGGTTACCCAAATGCAAAACCCCTCTCGACTCCGACCATTATGACTGCAAAGATACCTGGTGCTCGCTGGAGTCTGAGGTGAATGTTTATGAATTTATTCAATTACTATATTCGCATGCTTTGTTGATTTCGAAAAGGCGTTCGACAGAGTTAGGTGGGAACAGTAACGGAATTAATACTTGGCACAGTAGCAGCAAGTGAGAGTAGCCGATGAAGAATCGGATTGGGCCGCAATAGGGAAGGGAAGTTGGGTAGGGCTGGCCGTTATCGTCGGAAATTTGTAACATGTAGGTACTCGGAGGAAAAGGTGAGAGGCTTGGGATGAGCTGCCAGTTTTTGTCGGACGATCACCAAAATTAGGATTTATCACTTATTTCACATTATAAACAAAACTAGATATGGACGAAAGCGCCGCGACAGCAATTAAAAGATGATAAATACGGTACTTATCTTGATCAGGGATGGGGACTTCAGCCATAATAGTGACGATAGTGACCGATAGTAACGATACGCAGTGTCTACTGAGTTTCGCGCCTCAATTGTTTTATCTCTCGTTTCAAATTGCTCATTTCACGCTCTGTGTTTGCACCGCAGAGACGTTAGGTATTAGCTTCTGACGGGCATTGTTTAAAACGCGAACTTGTTGATTCGATCGTCTATTGTCGTCCGTTATGGGTGCCGAAGCAGACGAGGTCCCCATCCCTAATCAAGATAAGTACCGTATTTATCATCTTTTAATTGCTGTCGCAGCGCTTTCGCCCATATCTAGTTTTGTTTATAATGTGAAATTCATGATATATCGGCGATACTGGCGATTCGATAAAACCCTACTATCACCGAAAAAGGGTATTGCAGCGTTGAAGAGAGAAGGAAAAAGAAGCTTTTACTGGTAGGCGTGAACTAATGACAGGGGCGTTGAGTAGGGAAGTAAAGACAATACTAGTGAATAGTTTAATATGGAGCGTTGCGCTATATGGGACGGAAACGTGGTCTTTGCGGGAAGAAGATGAAAATAGGCTTAGGGATATTGATATGTGGGTGCGGAGAAGGATGGAGATGGTAAAGTCGGCCGAAAGAAGGACGAACGATGAAGTGGTAGGTGCAAGAAGTTAGATAGATGAAATTAGGAGAAGGTAGAAAGTGTGAATGGAAAATATAATTAAGGACGATATTGTTTTGAAAGACGTGCTTGAGGGGAGAATGTTGGGTGAGTGAGGAAGAGGGAGGAGAAGAACTGATAGCTTGGATAGAATGATGGGAAGTAGGAAGCATGAAGGGCTGAAGAGTGTCATCGTGTGAAATTTAGGGGGTGGGAAGAATTAAATGTCCATTTAAACCTACATTCAACGGTAGAAAACTAGTAATAATAGTTACTATCTATGGGAGCGTGGTGGCCTAGTGGGTAGAGCGCTTGGCAACTGATCGAAGGGTCCCGGGTTCTGGGTGAAGCCTTTGGACGCCCCCGAACGAAAAATCCTCGGTGGCCCAGGGAAAGGAACTGGCTCCCCTTCCCTGAATGTATGAAATTCACACGCCTGTGGCTTAGCTCAGGGTGAGCTCTACCATCACCTATCCAAACCAACCTTCGGGTTGAATCACTGAATGAGTATCTATTCGGGTCATTATAATTATTATTTCCATAGATAATGATTTTATTTCTTACAACATTACAGAAGACTGGAAAAACTCTCGTCCCTACCGATAGCGCATTATAGCAGTTGGCCCGATTCCCTTTCATCATTTCTTCATGTTTGGACGGCTTCTAACTAGCTACGAGGACTTTTTTTAGGACTCATTTTTATAACTAAGCTCTTTTCTGTCCATAAATGATATGCAGCTTCTCCTTATTTGAAACTTTAGTTTTTAATGGCAATTCCCGCTGGCCATTGTTATTTCAATATAATTGGAAGTAAATGATCTTATATTAAAACTAAATACTCTGGGGTCATTGAGACATTCATTTTGCCTAAAACTAAACCACATTAAAATGTTAAGCCACTGTGAATATAATGATCAGTGGATAATGATACAAGCCAGAGTATCTGCTCTGGTCGTTAAAAATTTGCAATCACCGTCACGTTTTAAATACGCGATTCATGGGGAATGTAATAAGAGAAGTATTTTTTTTCTTCTTCCAGGTTAACCACTCGTGGGGACGTGGGGACATCGAGTGTGGCCATTTAGTGACTGGACCAGGATGATAAAGAATCTTGTACCTGAATACCTGCTGACTTTGGCTCAGAGGTTCACCGGTCGAAACCTTCCTCAGATCGGACGAGAGGCATGCCATCGAGGGAATCGATGCGTATTTAAAAGTAAAGAAAGGATTCTAGTAGGTTGAATATAACATTAATTTTTTCTTGTGTTATCATTCCCATGGTTCTAGCTATATTCCTCTTTGCAAAAATTGTTTTCGCCGTAACTAATTATGGTTACATCGTACCTCTTGTCCGCATTGCTCCGACTGCTAAAAAAAACTTCCTTTTGCCCTCAAGAGAATCGCACATTTTAGAAATTACAGAGTTTGAAATTATTTTTACTTCATTATCTGTACTCTTTTTGCATTGTGACAAATAAAAAAGATGGAGGCAATCCGAATCACTGGCAATGCGCGACGTAAATTATTCCGGGACATGCTAAAAGATTGATCAGAAAACGATCAGGAGTGTTTTTTGTAGTAGATATCGGATTTAGTTTCCACCGTGACTAACTCGATTTCAGCTAGATGAATCCACACTATTTGCAGTAAAAATGAGATTTTCTTCTCAGCTTGACTTTATTCCCCCATCGCTCGTTTTCAAACGCCGCCCGAAATCGATCTAGAATATGATTCCAGGGTGAATGGGTCTTAAAAACTCTTTGGCACGCCACCTTGTTTAAGATTTATTTGATAATGTACCATAATTACACTCAAATCACTGGTAATGCACGATGTAAATTATTGCGGAACATGCTAGTAGTCTAGTTGTGCGAAGACTAATAGTTAGTTGTACTAGCCTACGGACTGTACTATTAGTCAGAGCCAACGTTTGCATCTTGTAGTCGTATGATGCAGTAGAGCTGGAAGAGGGGGGAGTTAGGGTGGTAATGGTCTGCTTCATGCTGGGTATTGTTGTTTATCCAGGATTATTTATATTTAACTACAAATTTTTGTCATGGATATTCAAATGGTGTTTGAAGTATTTAAAGTAGATCTTACATCGCAAATTATATGAAACGGAGTGCAGAGTATGGGAAGTCTTCCCACAACCAAGGAATGCTGTTTCACTGTTTAGGGTTACCCGAGTTTTTGCAGAGAAGTAAATAGTATTTCAATGATTAGGGGAGTTTATAAGCACTGTTACTGATTTTACGACCAATCGTTTCTTAAGATCTTTAGTCGTCATTTCTCTGTGGGCTGATTTCTTTTTATCAGATCATCCAACTCTAAATCAATATTTTTGTTGATCAAAATATCGTTCAAATTCATTCTCTAGTGGTTTATCCTCGGGAATAGTTAGACTATCTTCATCTGCCATCAATAAATTTTAAAAGATGTATATCTCTACCTCGTTCTTTTTTTTTAATGTTTTTATACCATGTATGTGAAACTGTTTCATAGTTCTGCAAGTAGAATATATCCTCCCAAATATGGATATTTTTGTCCTATTTCAAGTTGTTACTAAGTATTTACCCGTGAATTTGTTTAGATTGTGATGCTATTTTTCATGAAACTTCCTTCACAGGTCTGAAAATTAATCTTAAAGAAAATGAGTACTTTTCCACGAATTTTACTAACTACCTGACCGGTTTTCATTTGCTTAGAACCTGTGATAATAATGTTATAACCACATAGAAACCAGTCAGATTAGTAGGTGTTAAAATCTGTGGTAAATTAATAAGTTTTTTCAATGTCTACAAAGTTTCACAGGTGAACTTATTCATTTTGATTAGAAATTAACAATTGAAACATGGCACTCTTCGGTTTTTTTGCCTGGTATTGAGTTAATAATTGTCGATATGCTTCAAATATTAACCATCGTCATTGTTTGTGCTAGTCTGTAGAGATTTCCTAAGATAAAATGTTTAAATTACTGCATTAGTATTACATGCATTAATATCTCTAATGCCAAACAAAATTTATCATTCATAGCAGCTGATCTCCGAGACGTCTGAGAGTGGTAATGAAGAGAAACAGCAAGAAAACTGGTCACATCAACCTCGCCGTTTCCTGACATCTTATGCGTCGCTGGAGTCAATTGCAGTTGGAAGACCTGCAGAAGTGCAGCCAAAATGGAAACACCAAAAATAGAATACGTAGTCATCAATATTGAGGAGGACCTCTTATTGTCGACTGTTTATGTAAAATATTGTCTTAATTTCCAAATAAACGACTGAAAACCAGTTTCAGAGTTCTTCTGTAAAATATCCTGGCCATTACCAAGCTGTCTATCGTTCACATTCTAATTAAATAATTTAATATCTGTTAGTAATAATTTTGGTTGTGAATTCGCAAATATAGTGTATGTATCAATATAATCGTCCACCTGTAAGTAGTGTTTATTCTTGTGCGAATTACGTGGGTCCCTAACAAAATAGGGAATTAAAACGTTCAAACACGGCTTGTGTAGTCATGCCCCTATTTATGAAATAAGCGCAACGGTCCGGGAAATTCATCCCCTGAGCTTGAAATCTAAAAATTCCCTGCTGTCCCACAGCAAAGGATACATGCCACACACTAATAACCACTGATTGCGGGACTCGTCTGACACAAGGTTCAAAAACTGATCCCTGGTAGCCGGCCCTGCCCACTGGGTACCTCACATTGTCGCTCGAGATTTCTCTTCGCCTCTACATTAAAATTTGTACATTTTCCGGCCGGCCCTGTGCGTAGCCTTCGTTCCCTGGACCATGGAATCGAAGTCTGCCAATGAATAGCCGGCCCTGACTATTGGGAATGACCCCTAGCAATATTTTAATTTTACTATTCCTTTGGATCAAAATCTGCTTCTTAATTGCCGGCCCTGATCACTGAGAACCTCCCCGGAACATTGTGAATCAACTCTCTGATTTGCATTAAGATCACCCTAACTTTTACCCGGCCCTGCACGAGGCACTCGTATAAGCCTTGGGATTCAAATTTGCCTCTTAACAGCCGGCCCTGTCAAATGAGAAATACCCCTGAAATAATAGAACATACAATTTCCTCTTCACTTCGGCCACGTCAGTTTTTGGCCGGCCCTGATCATTGGCATTCACCCCTGGGCTGTTAAAATCTATCTAAGTCCTATTTGACTCTTTGTAGTTGCTGAAAACAGCCCCTGTGTGTTGAACACATTAGTAGCCGGCCCTGAGTTCTGTGAACAATGAACCTTTATGTGCAATACGACCCTTACACATGATAAGTCACTTAATATCCGATTGCCGGCCCTCGTCAGTTGTCACAGTGTACTCACGTACAGATCCCTCTCTTACACTCTGCCGGCCCTGGGTGCGGCCTCTCGCAAATTGCGTCGTTTATGCAATCGGCCGCCCAATATGGACGCCTGTAGCCGGCAACGAGATCGGCATGAACATCCAATGTATGCTAGCTATAAGTTCCAAGACACTGCATGGTTATAACGATGTCGCCGGGCGACTCGAAAAATTATTCTAAGTCCAGAGCCGCTCTCACTGAGAGAGAAGGAATCCCCATGGGTAGCCTTGCCTCGAGCCCCTCGGCCGGCTTGTCGGCTCTCCTCGACCAAAATCTCCAGAAAAATGACTAAGTCCCGGATTTTGAAAGATAAATACAAGTTCTGAGCTTCAAATTTACAAGAACCGGGATAGCCCCGGGGATAAGAGGCGGGTGAAGTTGGAAGCAATGAAGGTGGTATTACCACGAATCCTTTTGGCGGCGATTTTTTTTTAATTTCATAATTTTTTTGGGATTTTGCATTTTATGAAAAACCTTCACGAGAGACTTCTACAGTGGGCACAGGACGACGTAAAACGTCGGGAAAACCATTAATTATTAACATTTTCCCCGAGAATGGCCGGATTTTTTCCGGGCTGGGCGGCCCGGGGGCTGGAAAAAAATCCGGCCGATCTCGGAAAAAACGTCAATAATTAATGGTTTTCCTGGCGTTTTGCGTCCTCCTGAACCCACTGTAAAAATCTGTAATTAACATTAATATAAAAAAATCCAGGGCTGGGAGGGGGGGAACGGAAAAACTAGTTCGAATGCTGGATAATAGATGGCGTATGTGTTCAATGTCGCTAAAGCTTGGAAATCCCTTACGCAGCGCCCACGCGGTAAATACGGCTTGCCTGACAAGTGAACCACTTCATTTGAATTTCCCTTCAAGATCACGGCAACAATTGAGTGACGTAAATTGTTACCCTCTATATTTAAATGTCAATAATGCTGTGCTGTGGAAATTACACTTTTCAACGCATTTCCCTTACGCCGCGATGCGCAAACATTACTGCGAGAAATTCTGAAGCATTGCCCAATAATTTTTCTTTTCAATATTCAGTTACTATTGCACAATTATAATCGTTATCCCAACTTAATACGTAAAGCGCCCCGTTAAAAATATATTCAATTTTTCATGAAAGATTTCCCATTCCTCTCATTAAAATAAATTTTATTAATCACAAAATGACGTAAAATTACAAACCGATTTAACGTAGTTTATTTTAATTTCATATGGCTTACAAAAATTCAAACAGCAACAGTATTTTTTTAATATTCATCAACAATTAGCATGATATAATTCCTTTGAAAAACGATTATGCTGCAAGCTAAAATCCTTTGCTATCCTTGGAATTGTCATCTGCAGGTTGGAGCTGGAATGAAAATTCGAAAGGAACGTTATTTAATATTTGAGTGGAGAAGACGTTAAAAAAAACGTTTGATTCAAATCAAGTAATCGTAGTGGAAATAAAATATTATACCGTCAGTGACTTAATATGAATTTACAACAAATTACATTACTGGGAAATTAATCAAGCTGTTGATATCGGACCAATATAAATTTTTTATAATTGTTCGAGTCATTTACGATTAACACGAAAGTGCTGAGATATTATTCATGAAAATTAATGTACAATCAAATCTCGGTCACAGCCTAATCAGAATTAAAAACAGAGAGCCTATTTAAAAATACACCAATCGAAAGATTGATAACAGAAGGGAACTCAATTTATTCTATCTAACCTATCACACCTCAAATTCTCGAAAATGGCGGTTTTAATACCACTATATTTCGTGAAAGTCAAATTACATTTAAGTGCTTCAACAGATGAAGACAGCAATATTCACCGAAAATTCTCAGGGAATAAGGCACCCAAAAATTTGCCGTGAACGAAATACTAAACTATAATCAATTATAATGGAGTATGCCAAGGGAAACTAAAAAAAAGGCGATTGGAAATTATTTCTCGATGCATTTGTGGAGAAAAATGAGGGAGGGGAGAAAAGGGGCTTGACAACTATAATATTTCAATCTTATATTCGCTACAACTATTCCAAAAAAAAAGTTATACTAACGATTGAGAGTATAGAAATATCATGTACAAATTGTGTTATAAAGTAGAATGACTTATCCAGGAATCTACTTGGTTACAGGTATTCTTCCATGAAAACTAAGCCACAAGCCAATTTAAGGACTGCCGTTATCCTTGGTTTCCACTTACCTTAATCCACGTTCCACGCTCCGTAGTGGCCAGTAACCAGCCTGGTGAAACTCAGAGGTGTATAAGGGATGACTGAAGGATATGCATTATACAGCATATAAACAAACTCCACAAAAATCTTTGCATAATCCTTTTTATTTTCATACAAGGTATGGTAAATGCCCAAAACGGGAACTGTATTCGACAGGCACTCTATTCCAAAAACAATAATGCATGGCTTAAGAAATGATAATAGTTCAAAACTTAGTACTGGGAGCAAATTAATGACTTTAAATTGATTCTACAATACAATAACATAAAAACTCAAGTCATTTTTTTTAATTAAAAAATTTGCCTAAAAAAGAAGTTTATTCAAATACGTGATAACAACTTGCACCAAGGTTATGAAAAAGGTTTCAAGAACTTACATCTTCTATTTCATTTATGCGGTAAAAATAACAGGACTACATTGAAACTGACTATGGCGGACATATAACTAATTTTGCATTTCTATTAGTGGTATTAATAGTATTCTTACGTTCTTTAGTGTAATTAAGTATATATCACTCTCGAATCGAAAAGGGAAATGAAAAGTGAATTAAGGCGATAAGAAATACTTAGTAATTTATAAAATAAACATATATCATTCCAGATTACCCTATTGTGAAAGTTTTTTCCACTAATTATTAGAAATGGACTGTTATTTATGACAAGGAGGGCCTGTAAATCGAGTTCATTTAGTGAAACAGTGTAGAATTCTTATCAGTTACAGTTTACAGTCTACAGTTAGTGTATTAGTTTCATGCCACCAGCAAAATACATTCCAAGATGACACTCTTTCTTCCGACATCGGGAAGAGAAATAATTTTCAGTAGTATTCAACGAAGGTAACGCGAACATTTTGTAAATTGAGATCAAGGTGGTTCGAATATACTGGGACGTGGTATCGCAGCGTTTAGAGAAACAAGATCGGCCATATTGGTAGGCACAAAAAAGCATCCAGATTCTGGCTTCATCGACAACCACACATTAGCATGTTTATGCCGCATCCAGTACATTCTAACCTCCTTGGTTGATGTGATGTTGTTGAAAATGAATTCGAATAGCATTTCCCTATGTACCACTGTCAAAACTTAAGCAAGCAGAATGAACTATGGGATTTTTATCAGGTTTGTAACGCTATCACCATTCTCTTCGGAAGCGCGGAAGGAAAAATAAACATCGTCTTAGATTTGTTCAAATATGGTACAGGGACCCCTAGTCAACCGTGGGGGCTATGTTCCTGAAAAACCCCGCGGTTGACAAAAATCACTGCTGGTAAACCACGAAGTACACGGCAAATCAGGGGTAGGGTGTCATGTTAAACTACATTTAATCTAGGATTTCCGTAATTTTATGTTATCTCAAGTGATATACATTTATATAAATGCAGAATTATTCCCTTCCCACTATTAGGTGGTGATCTAGGGTAGGTACCCTGGCTAATATGCGCGCAAAAAAACAGCAACCCGGAAATGGGTTGAAATTTTGGACTAAATACACTCGATTGGTTCAAAATTCGCATTCAAGGAAGATGGCTTATTGGTGTTACTAATCGGCAACTGGGACATTCGGTTCGATTCCCGGTCAATGCACATTATTTTTTCAAGTATTATTTAATTCCTTGATTATTCATCAACGTTCATAACATTTTAGCACTCATGCGCGTATCTGCGTACGAAATCATAAGTGAAATTCGTGAATATTATAAAAAAAGGCTTTAGGTTGGTAATAACCACGCAAATGCAAGGGAAATACCGCGGTTGAGAAAAGTAGTGCCCAAACCGTTGATCGTGGATAACCAAGGCCCAACGGGTATCATCGTAAGATTATAGCTTCCCTAATGCAGAAGCCAAGGCCATTCATAAATTACGTAACGCTATATCTCCTCTTATTTTACCTTACTTCCTAAAACGCTCCAAAATATTTCCATAAGAATCTCCCCAAAACTACATGACGCTGCAAAAGTACACGCATATTGGCACAACTTTATAAATGCCTTTATTTTTCCACACCTACTTATTCCCTAACAATTACGCACGTCACCTACTATCATTTGAATAAAGAATTAATTTTTTATTGTATGTACCTTTCTCAGAGGGCCCAGCGGCGTCGGAAGTGGGGGGCAGTAGGGGCCTAAGCCCCCTCCCCCCAAAATCTGCCACAGCTCCTTGACAAATCAGTAGTCTTCATTAATACATATTAAATTTCACTTGTTTCCAGCTTGCTATTTCCCTTTAGACACATATTATCACAACTCCATATACTCTTTTGGCGAAATTATAGTCTATACACCCTCCTACACGCAAAAAAATTTGGACCCTTTTCTTAGGAGTCGGGCCTTTTTCTTATGAGTTTCTCCCTTTTCTAGGTCCACCCCACCTCCCCCCTGCGAAAATAGCTCTGACGCCCCTGGGAAGGCCCGCCCTTCCCTATGACTAGTGTGCATCGTAACAGTTGACCCATCTCTCCCCTATTCTTTCATCATCATCGTTCAACAATCCTAGGATTTGTTTGACGAAGCCCTCCAATCGATTCTTCTATCGGCCCCCTATTCTTTAGCCTACGTAATTCATAGACGGCCACGTTCTGTGGTTCATAGGGAATACGAAAAAGTACTCATGTTACGAAAATATCTTTTTCCAGCCATTGAAATAAATGCAACAGTATTAGACAATAACTAGAACAAAGTTACGGATTCACGCCAATAAAGGAAACAAATAATATTAAACATATTAAGTTAAACACACGTTTTCACGATTTCTCCCTCATTCGGGTGGTGATACTACTAATTCACGAGATGTAAAATGGAACGGTTTTCCATAAGGTTCTTGAATTAAGTATCAACAGCCGACAGAACCCTTGAAGGAGTTCTCGAGTATATTCAATGTTTCAAACCTAGTAAAAAAGAAACTCAATACACAGCATTAGTAATTAATAGTTTATAACGCCTTATAAATGCATTCAAAACACCTAGCAATGAAAAACTATTGTCAATTTGAATTACTCAGAATATAATATGAAAATTTATCACAAGATGATTTTCTAGTTGACAGAGATAATTGAATGCAATATGAAAATTTCTATGGGGAGGTAAAATCTCTCAATTTTCATCCCGATTACGCTCTATTTCTACTAAATGAAAAATCGGTAGAGGATAAGCGAGCTAAAGGCTAGTTTTGCTAAAGCCAGCGTAGAAATGAAGTTAACCGCTGAATAAATTGATAGCTAACTGTCTGTAACACAAGTAACACGGACAAGAAAAGTTCTTGGCATATGACGATGAAAGACTTTAGATTGAAGAGATTTGTGGGTTCCTTCTGACGAATTCATTGCAACCTCACTCTAAGAACTAAGTAGCATATTGCATCAGAAGAAAGTTTTAGAAAGCATACCAGATCCTGGTTCATACGTATCATGTGCGGAAGGTGAAAATTACGTTGTTCCACATGCGAACAAACTCCGTGGGAAATAGAGGTCCTCGGAAATCACACACAGCTGACCTGGTTTGAAAGAAAAAAATGATGAAATGATGACACGCTTCAAAGGATAGGAAATTTAAACGTAGCGACATCAGAAGCACATTTTACAAGCATTAAGTAGCCCAATGTAGGTATAAAACGATTCACTTTCGGGCAGCAGCAAAAAGGAAATTTGAGCTCTTCCTGACGGAAATGTTTTAAATCACTTCAAGCCACTCGTGCATACTTACGTCACACTTAGTCGGTGGTAAAGATTACTCGAAAGATGAAACATCACCACAGAATGGCACCTGCAGGCAATCGGTTTTCCGCCTCAAATACGTAACCTCGGATCATTATTGGTAGGTACTGAAAAAAGAATATCCCCAATAACAAGGTTATCATAACTGTTAGATAACTATTCACGATTTACCATCACTAAATCGTTTAAAATAGTTGACGGAAATCATCTAAAGTAGGGAATAATGATAAGATATCCACCATCACATTTCTGCAGTACTTACGGGCAATAATGATTATCACTTTCACAGTTTGACGAGAGAGAACGGATACCTGCGAACGATCGAAAGCTTACAAAGTAGAAAAATTCATCAAAAACTCAGTAAATACAGTAATTCAACGCAGATATTATTCAGAAAGTTGCAAATGTATGCTTAACACTTCAAGTTGTATCCGGCACGCACATTTTAAATAGCACTCACTTTATCTCAAGTTGACTTCTCTCAATTAGTTAACTCAAAATTAACTCGACACTTATGTTGGCAAGAGATCATAATTAGCTCTCGGTTGAAACTAGACACACTCAGTAAATTCCGAAATCTTAAATTTTCTTATAATCAACCAACCAACTTCACCACACCACCTCACTCTTCCCAGTCACAACCTCGATGATCTGCGAGAGCTCCCTCTACGCTCGCGAGAGGCATTTAAGAAACAATTGACAAGCGTAAAGTACACTTGTGACGCCCGGCTGAGACGAATTTTCTGCGACGTTTTCTGGCTTTTCTGAGTTCATCGTCCCGATATTTATTTCTTATTATTAGCCGGAATTTTCTTTTCGCGAGAGAAAAAATTTGCTTTTCTGAATTAAAATACAATTATCTCTTGATTGATTCAAATCTTTTTCGAATACTCTCGTGCTCGTTCACGCAACGGATTATTGAATGAGGTACACACTAGTTATTCTCTGAATAATTATTCTCGGATCTAACCAGACTCAATTCCGCAAAACGGTAATTTTGAAGCAACCGAGGTACAGGTTAACGAGAAAATAGTAGTCTAACGGGAAATATGAAAATTAACTTAACTGATGTAAATAAAATGAGCTGAACTGAACACAATGGAATGTGAGTGGTGAGGTTCCAAAAGGTTCTGGAACTACAGTCAGAGGATCCGGCGTCGAATTCATGATGTGAACGAGAACTTTATATGGGAATCACACTACCAGGTTAGGTGCTGAGTGTAAAGCAATCCTAGCGTGATGTTTCACCCGTCAGATAAGCTGCGTTCCCTGAAGAGACTTCGGTTAGAAATACGTTTTTGCTGTCGCCAGGTTTCTCTCCCACCCTTTCTCAACTCAGAAGACGCCCACCTTACACAAAAGCACATTTCCGTAACGTTGCATGAAGCCTCTGTTGTCACTCGAAACTCATAATAGTAGTGAAATCAACTATGTATATGGATTCGAGAAACATTAATAAGGAGGTGCATTTGAGCGATTTAACGCTATTGAAAGGGCTGTTCGTGGCATTTTTTGAATGGGAGAGTGTTTAGACAAAAAATTTGATTTTATTCCGACAGACGTTCATGTTGTGTTGGATTAAGTTTTTATTCAAATCAATGATACAACCATTCTCTTTCGTGTTCAATATCGTTATGCCGCGAATCCTCGTTATCAACAAACTATTTCCCCCATGACAACCATGGAAAAACAAAACATTTATTTTAATTTGATCCGCGATTATTATTTAACAAATTTACTTTGCTTCAAATTCCTCCTTTCGCGTGACAAATTTTAAATAATTAAACTCAAGTTTGGAATGTGCTTCTTCATTAATGCTTCGCTGACGTCCTTGGTCAAAACATCAGTTTCCAAGTCTGCTGAACCCACGTGATGAAGAACCACCTCACCATTTTTGATTTCATCCTTGACAAAATGATACATTCTTCTGATGTGCTTGTTTTCTTTGTTGATCTTCTCATTGTTATTCCAATTCAATGCTGATTGACTGTCAGTTCGAACTTTTATTGGTCGTTCAACAACTTCAAATTGTCCCAGCTCTTCTAACAACTCTGTCAACCAGATGCCCTCACAAACTCCATCACATAATGCCACCAACTCCGATTCCATAGTTGATAAAGCTACCATCTTCTGCTTTCCGCTTCTCCAACTGATCAATGCGTCTCCAATCTTCACTGAATATCCGCCAAATGATTTCGAATCCAAAGTGGTACACCAACTGGCATCTGAACTAATCTCCAGTCTTCCAACTTCTCTGCCAATCTTCAAACGATACCCTTTGGTCCCCTTCAAATATCTCAAAACTCTCTTCAACGCCTCGTAATGAATCATCCTTGGATCTTTTGAGTACTGCGATAGTTTGCTGTAGGTGTATGCCAAGTCCGGCCTCGTCCCTCTCACCAAATATCCAATACATCCAAGTATTTCTTGGTGCAAATCCTTGTTTGCTTTCTCCGAATCTTCGTAATCGTCAAGTTTGACTCCACTTGCTGCTGGTGTCTTCACTCCATTGCAATTCTCCATTCCGAATCTCTCAATAACTTCTTCGATGTAGCTTGATTGTTCCATGATAAATCCTTCTTTTTCTTCTTTGATTTTTATTCCTAGGAACTTCACTTCATCCTCCTTTGACACCTTAATCTTCAATTGCTTTTTCAGTTTTTCCACCAGTTGATCAATCTTCTTTTGACTGTCACCAACAATTATACAGTCATCCACGTAGCATCCAATTGCCAAAAATCCCTTCTTTGACTCTTCGACAAATACACATGGATCTGCTTTACATGGTTTCAATCCCAATTCCTTCAAAATTCCAGATAATTTCTTAAACCAACATCTTCCTGCTTCTGGAAGTCCATATAAACTCTTCTTTAGTCTAAATATCTTCCCTTCTTCAATGTTTACTCCTTTTGGTGGATTCATGTACACATGCCTGTCCAATTCTGCGTTCAAGTACGCTGCTTCGACGTCAATGAACTCCACTTTGTAATTTTTCTTCGCTGCAATTGCCAACAGTGTCTTCAATGACTCTTGCTTCATCACTGGACTGTAAGAGCTTTTGTAATCCACTCCCATTCGCTGTCGTGAACCATCAGCTACCAGTCTTGCCTTGTATACTTCTGCATCTTTGGTTCCCTTTTTCTTGAAAACCCATTTGCTTTGAATTAATTTTACCTCTTTTGGCTTGTTAACAATTTCCCAAGTCTGATAATTTTTCATATTTTTCAATTCCTTGTTCATTGCTTCAATCCATTTGATCTTGTCCTTGGACTCGATTGCTTCTTTGTAGTTCCTTGGATTGATTTCTTGCACCATATTGACAATGCAATCGGGCTCCTTCTTCTCTCTCGTTGACCTTCTTACTCCTTGTTGTCTTAATTCATCTTCTATTCCTTTTAATTCTTCTTGGTGTCTCTGTTTCAGGACATCGTTCGTGTCACCTTTTTTTCTCCCTCTTCTTCTCTCTCCAGCTTGAACAATTACCAACGGGTTTTTATGAGATGAATCATCATCACTGTCGAATTGTCCTTGAAAATCTTCAACAACGTCATGGATAATTCCTGAATTGTTTTCTTCCTCGTGTCGTTCGTCTCGATTCTCTTGCCTCTCAATTGGGATAAAAACGTAGTTAGTCTCGTCATAACCAACGTCTTCTTCCTTCTTCTGAAAACCCATTTTTTCTTCAATGAACTTTACGTCTCGACTCTCGTGAATCTTCCTGTCACTCAAGTCAAATACTCGGTAGGCTCTCCTGTTCTTCGAGTATCCCACGAACACAGCTTCCTTTGATCTCACGTCAAGCTTCTTTTTTTGAACATCTTCATTTCTGTAGAAGACCTTGCAGCCAAAAACTCTGAGATGTCTGACCGATGGTTTCTTGTTTTTCCAAATCTCAAGTGGAACTTGATCCCTCTTCTTCGTAGGTGAAAGATCATGCAAGTAGCTCGCAGTCCACACGGCTTCTGCCCAAAACATCAGTGTTAATCCAGCTGCAATGAGTAACGTTCGAGCCATTTCCACCAACGTTCGATTGGCTCTCTCAGCAATTCCGTTGCTCTGTGGAGAATAGATCGTCGTTCTCTCGTGCTTGATGCCTTTCTTCTTGAAATATTCTTGCAATGTGTCGTTGGTAAATTCCGTACCATTGTCTGAGCGAAAATTCTTGACCTTTTGTCCTGTCTCGTTCTCTTTTCTCTCAATAAACTCGATCAGTTTATCGGCAGTTTCACTTTTACTCTTCAAAAAATCGACGAAATATCTTCTGCTGTACTCGTCCACAATAGTCAGCATGTACCTACTCCCTCCAATTGATTCTTGTTGCATTGGACCACACAAATCCGCGTGCAGTCTTTCCAATATCTGCTGTGCACCTTCGATTTCGACTTCTTTGAATGGTGCTCTCGTCAGTTTCCCTTGAATGCAATCCTCGCAGTTGTCGTCCTTGATCGACACATTTTCGAGTCCTCTGACAAGATTCTCTTTCGCCAATCTAGAAAGATAATTATTGTTAATGTGACCAAGCCTCTGGTGCCATAAATTACTATTTATTTCGCTTGTGCTAAAGCAAACTTCTTTCTTCAGCTCTCGTTCATCGCTGTCCGTGCTCATTCGAAACATAAAAGCATCTGCTTCAAAGATCCCCTGTGCAACTAATTCTCCTGTTTTCTTGTCATAAATTCCAAATCCATCTTCATCAATAACTATTTTCTTGCCCATCTTGACCAGACTTGGAACTGACATCAAGTTGCTGTTTAAATCTGGAACATAAAGTACGTCTTTTATAGTTAATGCTACCTCACCATCGTCAAGATAGCTGGTTCCTTCAATTTCTCCTCGAAATTCAGCGTGAATCTTTCTGCCTGCTTCAGCCGTCACGATCTCCACATTGTCTTTCCTCTTATTAATCAATAACTCCTCTTGATGAGTCATGTGAGATGTGCACGCCGAATCAAGCATCCAAGTGACTCCATTTTCTGCATTTATCTTGTGATGCTCCCTCACTTCAAATGCATGTTGATTCTTGCCTCCTTTGAAAA
Organism: Platycnemis pennipes; assembly: GCA_933228895.1. NCBI lineage: Eukaryota > Metazoa > Arthropoda > Insecta > Odonata > Platycnemididae > Platycnemis > Platycnemis pennipes. Next base: position 85,068,681 of record OW121854.1, on the reverse strand, counting down.
TTCCCTTGAATTTGCTCTTATTCTTGTAAAAATCCTTTGAATTTTCTTTAGTCTCAATTGAATTCTCCTTGTCCTTGTGCCAGCAATCACGAGCAAAATGTCCAATTTTGCCACAACAGAAACATTTTTTCTTAGTCTGCACCTTCGCCTTAAAAGCCTTGACCTCTCCTTCATTGGTTGATTTCTTGTTTTTCTCCTCATATCGCAAAAGTGCTCCTCTCATGAATTCGAAATCCACCGTTGGATTGGAAGAAATCGCTGTTGCAACTTCACTGAAACTCTTTGGTAGGCCCTCGATTACGTACATAATTAATTCATAATCTTCAATATTATTACCCATTTCCTTAAGTTGAGTCTCTAATGTTTGAGCTCTAGTTAAATAACCGTCAATGCTTTCTTTCTCTAATTTTTCTAATTTAGCCAATTCAATCATTAACTGAGTCTTTCTATGTTTCTCAACACCGTCATGACGTTTCTTTAACAAAAGCCACAACTCTTTTGCATTGGAAATACCTTGACATGCTAACGCCTGCTCCGCCGAAAGTGTCATAATGATCAGCATGTTGACCTCGTCGTTCTTCTTTGACCAGGCTTCCCACTTCGCCACAGCCGCTGCATCAGCACCATTCTTCTCTGGTTCATCACCGAAAATGATATCTTGATACAATCCTTTCGCCTTAAGAACTGCAACCAATCTCATGCTCCAAAGTCCATAATTCTTGTTTGTTAGAGGCTCGATTCTTGAAACTCCAAAGTCTGACATTTTCCCTTGTCACTTTTCTTGACCTCCTGGAAATTTCACTCGTGTATCTTATAACCACGCTCTGCTACCAAATTGTTGGATTAAGTTTTTATTCAAATCAATGATACAACCATTCTCTTTCGTGTTCAATATCGTTATGCCGCGAATCCTCGTTATCAACAAACTATTTCCCCCATGACAACCATGGAAAAACAAAACATTTATTTTAATTTGATCCGCGATTATTATTTAACAAATTTACTTTGCTTCATGTTGGATATACAACGCGGCAGGAGCGACCGAATTATTTGCGGGGAGGGGAGGAGGGGGGAGGGGGGGGGGGGGAGTCAACCTTTGAAAAGGGCTCGACTCCTAAGAAAAAGGCCCAGCTCCTAAGAAAAGTGGCCGCATTTCATTTTTTTTTTTGAGGATAGGAGGGAGTAGAGACTGGAATTTCGCTATAAGAGCATATGAAGGTGTGAGAATGTGTGTCAGAAGGGAAATAGCAAGCCGGAAACAAGTGAAATTTAATTTTTATTAACGAAGACTACTCATTTCTCAAGGGCCCAGGGAAAATTCTGGGGGGGAGGCCTTCAGGGCCTCATGCCCCCCTCTTCCGACGCCGCTGCAACGCAGTGAGAAATAATTTCAGAGAGAGGATGAAAGTAATAGATAGTTACCGAAAGATGAGGTAATTCATGTGATAGAATAGGTGAGATTGTTGGACCATCGGCAGAATTTACAGGGAAGGGAAGAAGAGTGACGTGAAACCCGACAACGGCATCAGGTAACGCTGGGCGAAATGCGCCAATGGGTTCACGATTTAAGCGTCCCATTCAACGGACTGGGCACTTAACTTGAGGTGCTGTAGTAAGGGATGTTATTCCATTGGAAATCTCTACCTCTACCAGAATTCAATATCGGGCTCGAAGGACCACGCGGATAACTCAATTACGCAAATGAATTCATCTTTAAAATAACAGCGACTGCCAGAATTCGAACCCCGGCCTTCGGAGTAGGAAACCATCATACCAAATAAGACTGCCGATAACACAATGTTTCTCATGCCTACCTATTGCAATTCTGGAGGAGAAAAACCTACTCAGGAAATAAAGTATGCGATAGATACATCCGTATTTGGGCTTATATTTGCAGGTTTTAACTAAATTTTACACTTGCTATTGCCATTGCGAAAAAAACGACGTAGTCTAGAAATAATTTCATCGTTGAATGATTAAAAACTTTGAGTGATTCAGGGGGAGGTTGAGAGCCCGTAGAGAGAGAGATGAGGAAATCAGACCGGAAGAAAATACCTACTGGTTAACATTTACTCATCACATATGAGCGTTAACATTCTATTGTAAATGAAAATCCACTTTTTACGTTCCACACAAAGGAACGTACAACGTTCATTTCCAATCGAGTGGTTCCACAAAGTAAAGCCTCAAACTTTGAACTGTTAACATTCTAAATAGATATTTCCATAATCGTGAAATCCTAGGTATTTGGATCGCGTCGGTTTTTCGAAAACCAGTAAACTGTCACTCTAAAATAAATAACTGGCAGGTATGTTGAGTGCCAAACAGGTTCTTTATGATATCAGCAGTGAAGTTAACTGTGATCTCGAGGTTAGGAAGGCTTGCAACGGACTTTTCAGAAAAAATAATCTCTCCACTGCAGGTTCGAATCTTGTCCAGGACACGCATACCCTAGACTCCTTCGATTTATTAGGGCAGCATAATTATTACCGTCCTGACGACTTGAAAAAGCAGATTATATTGATTCCTTAGAGATTTAGGACTATTAAATACGGGGAATATTAATAAAATAATGACAAAACAAGGCAATCATCTACAATAATCAACTTTGTTATGGATTATTAACTATTAGGCACGGGTTGAGTATTTATGAAGTGATTATAGAAAATATACACCTACATATTTATCGGCAAACTTGATCCAAGTCTCGAAAATTTCATCACTACAACACGGCTTTCTATACCCAAAAAAACCAACCAACACGTCTTTCTTGCTCGCTATGATTCTAAATCGAAACGTCTGTCATCCAACGCATTGAACCATAAGGCAGGAATGAAATGCGGGCCATTGTTGTCGCACTTCTGCAGTTTATGCTGATTTGTTTCTCGAGACTTGGATCACGAGGTGGGAAATTTGGCAACAAACCCGCCTTTTGACTCGTAAATCTGGGTGTGCATGGAAAAGCACTGGAGCGTTCGCAGCTGGGAAGAAAGCTACGTAGAAAAAAGGTGATGGGAAGCAAGGCCTTAACCAGAAAATTCTTTCGGGGAGGGGGGTTCAATTATGACTGTACCCCCAAAAATATTCCTGGCTAGGGCCTTAGGTTACCGGTTTGGAGCATGGAATGAGGCCCCAAAAAAATAAACTTTTTTTGGGAGCGTGTTCAATGATTCAAAGCTTGAGACGGTCTCATCCATTAATTGGTCAAAATATGAAATATAAGTACTCTATATTTTTGTCTCCACTAGTTCCAGTGAGCCTTCCGCACCCTGTAAAATGCTCGCATCCCATTTCACCCCCAAATAGTCAGAGTGAATCAGCTTCATGTCATGCAGGTTCTTATCCAAAGCAAGAGGGCATTTGTGATAGATAAGGAAGACCTTAGCGCCCACAATCCCAGACCTCACTCACTAGGTAGTAACCGTGTCCTCTCGCCTTACTTCCAGACAGAAAGGAGGTGAAGAGAAACGTTGGGAATGGGGTCGTTTGCCATATTTTTTATTGCCGAATCTGATACAGTTTGTAAAATAAAAAGACCCGTATTTTTCCGTTTTCTGATCCGTCAATTATTTATCGAGTTATAAGCGGCGAAAAACATGTTTTTAACCCTTTCGGAAAAGTGGGCGTGGTGCAACCTCTGACGTATAACGACTTCGTCTAATCACAACTGAGCCCGCGAAGCTACTTTGTCTAATCACAATGGGGGGGACGCTGTTGACTCTGCCAATGGGAGCAGTGGCGACAGCATCTGTACGAGCAGACCTTCCGAGAACCCCCCTCCACTCCCTTTACTTCCACGAAAAGCAGTCAAGGACGGGAGGAAAATGACGTCAATGTTATCACAGCACCTTTTTCGGTGGGCGTCATCTTTTGCTTATTTTAATTTTTCATTTTTGAGTGAATAGATGTGGTCAGAAGATTAATTTTTTCACAAAAATTCTTTTTTTGTTTCCAACTAACGATTTCGTGTACGAAATTGCGATATCGGTTCCGAGTAAACGCCTCCATTCTATAACAATTTTTTCAGTAATGATTCATGCTTTTAGATTCATCTTGCTTCCCATCATACTTATTGACTAAAAACTTTTCTCGATTGCCATATCTATTAAACTATGCATTTCCAGTCCTCAAGGTTGCATTTCTTCCGCAGAATATGAATATCTTTATGGGTCAATAAGAATGGAAGTAATGGAAAATATTGCGTTTGCATATTGGAATAATAAATAATGTCACCGTAAGTAAACTAACGAAACAAAATTGGTAATGTTTGTAATATTAGTCCTAATCCTAAGACAAATCGTGAGATATAAACAACATATGCGCCGCAGTAGCCGAGTCATCAAAGCCGCCTGGTTAACCAAAACTCGCGGAATACACTACCGCAATGACCATAAAGGTATGCTCGTCTTTAAGTGTAAATTAGTCTATACAATGCGATGCATCCTAAGCTAACTAATAGATTTAAAATAACATCCTAATAAACAAACTAAAGGTTCAAGTGTGACCCAAGAGATATAAAAGTGCTTAGCAAGTTGAAGTTGTAATCTTAATCCAACTTCTCCATGGCAATGCTTCCTGCATTTTACGGTACTATTTTGGCTACAAGACGCTGGACCTCTTATACTTCTGAGCTAGGCTAAGTTCATTTTTTTGTGAAGCGATTCCTGTCGATAACTTCACCAAGGCATATTATAAAATGTTCAAGCGTAGTGATTGAGACCGTCCAAAGAGATCCAGAAATATGTACTATGAAGGAGGTGCAGGGTGCGATTAAGTGATATAGAAAACGCACATTTCCGTAACGTTGCAAAAAGTATCAGCTGTCGGTCGAAACTCATCATAGCATTGAAATCAACTACAACTATTCGAGAAACACTAAGAAGAAGGAGCAAAGTGCGATTTAACGATATTGAAAATGTTGTTCCTTACCTTTTCGGAAGTGGAATACACAAAATATATCGATTATATTCCGACAGACACAATGGATACTCAACGCATCGAGAAATAAGTTATGGAGAGGTTAAAACCCATTGGCTTAATATTTTTTACTCCTTTTTTGCCACTTATTTAACTATTTTTTATTGAAATCATATTTTGTATTTATTTTTAATCGATTAAAAATACTTTACAGTACTTATCATGAATTTTTTGCATTAAGAGAATATTAATTATTCATTAATTAATTATCCGGCTCTTTAAAGGAAGGCCAGCGCTGCGAATTGCCGTTTCTTTAAGCCAATGGGGAGGAATTGATATTTACCAACAGATGAGGTAATTTACGTCATAGGATAGGGTGGTGTGTTGGACCATCGGTAGAAATTTCAGCGAAGGGAAGAAGAGTGTCGTGAAACCAGTCAACGGTTTCAGGTAACGCTGGGCGAAATGTGCCAAGGGGTTCACGATTTAAACGTCCCATTCAACGGACTGGGCACTTAACTTGAGGGGCTGAAGTAGGGGATTCCATTGAAAATATATGCCTCTACCGGGATTCGATCTCGGGCTCGCAGGACCACATGGATAACTCATTTACGCAAATAATTTCACCTTAAATATCGACGACTGCCTGAATTCGAACCCTGGCCCTCGGAGTAGGAAACCATCACACCAAATAAGACCGCCAAAAAAAATGTTTCTGGGTTTCCCAGTTTTGGTTTACCAGTGGTTTGTCGGAGGTGATGGTCTTATGGTATTAAAATGTAACAGAAAGGTGATTTTTTTATTTCAAGAAATAAATATTTTTGCATTTTTTTATAATTGCCAACATTACAAAATTGTTGACACAACTTTTACTCGTGGGCAAAACAAGATTAAAAACGTCGAAGTTTTTACTCAACCGAGGTTCAACCATTCCTCCCACTTACTGGCTACCAAATATAGAATAATGTTTTCTCTGGATGATTTCAAATATTGATTACGCAGTTGACGTGGGTTTTCTAGGTAATTTTTCCGAATTAATTTTTTCGTGAACCTTGGATGTATGAAACCAATATCAAGAGAGACATTTAGGACTGACGCCAAAGTTCCTTGCCTCCAAATTCTTTAAAAGCCACTGGTTGCGCAATGCAAATATCAAACATACACCTTATTCAGTGATGTGTGGAAATTCTCGAGCATGACTCCACCGGAAGTTGTGATGCGCAAGCCTCGACAAACCCAATTGTTGTTGACACGTTACCATCATGATTATTGGAGCTGTGACAGAAACATTCAGTCGTTTTTGAGGGTTAAATGTCTAAAATTCTTTTCTTTTCAAGGCCCCAGGACCCTACTGACATTCCCTACTTCAGCCCCTCAAGTTAAGTGCACAGTCCGTTGAATGGGACGTTTAAATCGTGAACCCCTTGGCACATTTCGCCCAGCGTTACCTGAAGCCGTTGACTGGTTTCACTAAACTCTTCTTCCCTTCGCTGAAATTTCTACCGATGGTCCAACACACGACCCTATCCTATGACGTAAATTACCTCATCTGTTGGTAAATATCAATTCCTCCCCATTGGCTTAAAGAGACGGCGATTCGCAGCGCTGGCAGAACTTGGCCTTCCTTTAAGGAGCCGGATAATTAATTAATGAATAATTAATATTCTCTTAATGCAAAAAAATCCATGGTAAGGAATAGAAGGACTGCCCCAATAATTTCCCACGAGAAGTATGCGTCGCTACGAGTCGCTCAAATTAAAATTCCTCAAGGTTTTTGCTCAGCCTCTAATATGAGATATAGCGGTGAGCAAGCTCTATTTCCGCTAACTTCAGGGAAATAGTCCCAGTCGCAAGAGAACAGATGAAGTTGTGAATGACACGCAACACCTACAGAATAGTGATAAAAGAGTTACGCGATTCTGTAAGTTACCTACAAGTAAACTGCTACCTTTGCTCAAACGTTTGAGGGCTTACACCTCACCAATTACCAAGCCCAACGCAGTTAACTTTTCCCGCATCGCGGTAGAAGAGACGTTATGAAAAACTGTAAGAGTAGTATCAGTGAAAAAATAGCCAGTTAGTTCAAAATACAGAATTAACCCCTGCGTTGAAGACGCAGAAATATGGATGCAAAAAAGACGCAGCCCGAAAAAGACGCGAAAACAACAACGAAAACGCCATGGCATTCCTGCAAGACGTTTCCATGCTTTCAATGCTCAACTATCAAAGGGTCACCATCTCAGTAACTGGTCCACGCATAAAATAAACGACATGAACTGACCGCAATATGACCCGAGTCCTCCTGTTCGTATACATCTACATAATACCCTGTAAGCAACCATAAAGGTGTGTGGCAGGGGGTGAATTCTCACCAAACATGCACTACATATCATGCATAAAAAAGGATTAGTATTTATATACTCTTCTTAACTTCACTATTTGAAAAAGATAAAAATAGCAAAGCAAACATGCAAAAACATGCTGTTAGTTAGGTTAGCTTTAAGTCCTGATACCAACAATGCAGCTACCTATGCTATCCATTGCTTATACACTCGTATTGGATATATTTACCGTTATTCATATCCCTAATTGTGCGAGGAAAAAAATACATTTTGAATCTGTCAGTTCGGCAAACAATTTCTCTAACTTTGTGATTATGGTCCTGTCTACCATAGTAAGTTGGGGTTCGCAAAATATTTTTAACGTCATCACTGAAAATATGGTCTTGGAATTTGTTTAAGAGATTAAGTCTAAATTTCAACCTGCGATCTGACAAGGATTCCCATTTCAATACATTTAATAGACTGGTCACCGTAATATAATTATCGTACCGTCCCTTTACAAATCTTGCCGATCTTGTATTCTGCGAAATTAACGCCTCCCGTTCGCGTTGCTGGAAAGAGCTAAAAACTTCATTTAAATATAGCGAAGACAACCAGTATTTGAACGTTCTGAATCATGCTGTATACCCCTCGTGTGGTCGTTCTTTCAATAGAGCCGTAAGGCTTACAAGCTACGCCAATTAAACAAAGGGGCGTAAGGAAAGGGAGAGATATTCAGGGGCAGGTTGAGAGCCCGTGGAGTAAGAGAGATTGGGAACCAAGGCCGGAAGAAAGTACTGGTTAACATTTATCCATCATCCTTGCTTCCAGATATTTCTATAATCGTGAGATCTGAGTACTAGGATCGGTTTTTGGAAAACCAGTTAAATATCACTCGAAAATTAATAGCAGGTAGGTATGTTGAGCGACAAACATAAGCTTTATAATTTTAGCGGTGAAGTTACCTCTGATCTCGAGATCTCGAGGCACTCTTCAGCATAAATGATCGCCCCACAGCACGTTCTAAGCTTTCCCAGGGCTTCCATACCCCAGATTTCTACGAATTATTGGTGCAGCATCATTATGAGCGTCCTGGCATCTTGAAAAGGTAGATTACATTGATTCCATAAACATTTGGTTGTATTAATTATGATGAATATTAATAAAAGAATAATAAAAATGAAAAAGAGCCAGTATTACGATAAAAGTAGGAGGTCAGAAGCTAGAGCAATTTAGCTATCTGGTAGGTAGTGTGTTGGAAGAAAAAGGGTATAGCAGCATTGAAGTGAGAGGGAGAATTGCACTGGCAAAAGAAGCTTTTACTCGTAGCCGTGAACTAATAACAGCGGCGTTAACTAGGGAAGTGAAGAAAAGACTAGTGAAAAGTTTAATATGGAGCGTTGCAATATATGGGGCGGAAACGTGCGCTTTGCGAAAAGGAGATGAAAATAGACTTAGGGATTTGAGATTATGGGTGTGGACAAGGATGGAGAAGGTAAAGTGGGTTGAAAGGAGTACGAACGATGAAGTGCTAGAATTGGTAGGAGAGGAAAGAAATTTGACAGATGAAATTAGGAGAAGGCAGAAGGTGTGGATGGAAAAGGTAATAAAAGAGGATGGTGTTTTGAAGGAGGTGATTGAGGGAAGAACGTTGGGTAAGCGGGGAAGAGGGAGGAGAAGAACGGGTAGCTTGGATGTAATGATGGGTGGCGGGGCTGAAGAGGGACATCATGTGAAATTTAGGGGGTGTGAAGAATTAAATGCCCATTTAAATCTACCTTCACCGGTAAAATACTAATAACAATAAAAAAATAATAATGAAAATAAGGCAGTAACAACTATAATCAACTCTGTTATGTACTATAAACTACTACGGATTAAGTATTTATCATGTAATCACCTACATTTTCATGCTCGAGCCTACATTTTACAAGCTCGAGCGAAGCGTAATATGTCAACACTACAACACGAATTTTCATGCCCAGAAAAAAAACAACCAACACGCTCAAACTCGACAAGATAGTGGAAGCGTCTGTCATCCAACGCATTGAACTACAAGAATGGAATGGAATACGGCCCATTGTTGTCGCACTTCTGCCGTAAAAACAGAAATGTTACCGGAGACAAGGCTCACAAGGTACGAGATTCGGCAACAAAGCCGCCTTTTGACTCGCAAATCTTAGAGTGGATAGAAGAGTACTTGAGCAGACGCAGCTGGGAAGAAGTCTGCGGGAAGAAGGTGATGGGCAGGGAGGTATTTATGGCCTTCCGCACCTTGTGCTCGCTCCGCGTTTCACCCAAATAGTCGAAGTGCCATGCAGGTTCTTATACAGAGCAAGAGGGTATTTGCGAGAGATACGGAAGACCTTAGACCTTGCGCCTAGTAGTGCGCCAAATGTATTCATTCATAGGTACTCGAGTACCAGACGAATACATGAGTCCATGAATACCTCGATAAGTAGATGAGTACCCGAATGAATACTTGAGTACTTGAATGAGTGCATGAATACCTCGATGAGTATAGATGAGTACTCGAACGAGTACATGAATACCCTCCACATAGTCGTCAAGTAGCTTACCAATGAGTAATATCTTCCACTGCCGAGATTCAAACCCAGGCTCTCGGGATAAGAGGCAAGTACTCTAACCAGCACACCAACCCGAACCTCTCCCTCTTTGGAGGCGGAGGGGGGGATGGTGTTTGAAACATTCGGGATTATCTCGAATAGGTAACCAAGGAGTCGCGTGTTACAGGCACGAATGGTTCGATAATTTGGTGTTTGAAACGCTCATAGCAATCTCACCAATTGTTTACATTTCAGTTTCTCTTATCCGGTGGCTCTATGTTTGTGATGTGAGAAAACCTCGAGTAAAAACAATGAGTGAGATTGTAATGAGCGTTGAAAAAATACCCAAATTTGTAAACCATTCGTGTTTGTACCACGTGACTCCTTGGTTACCTATTTGAGATAATCCCTACGGTTTCAAGCACCAGACGGTATCACAGATCCTTTTTTTTCGCGTTATCATTATCGTTGGCAGTAACGGGGACTCGTTACTGCGTATTGCTCACAGGACACACTCCTGAAAACTCACTATATTCAGTTGCTTGCTTGTTTGCTTGTCAATAGTGCATGCTTGGTGATCTTCACCCCCTCCCACACACCCTCGCGGTGGCTTGCAGGGTATCATGTAGATGTAGAAGTAGATGTATACCTCCACGACTGGATGAGTACCCGACTGAATACAAGGACGACTACCTCAGCGAATACCTGAATACCTAGTTGAATACCCCTGAATACGAGCACCCGAATGAATACCCCGGCGAGTATCCGAGTACCCATCTGGTTCATTACCGCTGTTTACATTCGACCGCAAAGTTTTTGGGATGACTTTTTGACCACCTCGACTGAAGTGGCGAGGACGTTCCCAAGCGGCACGAAAAGCCGAAGTCTCGTTTCTTCCGTGCCCTCAGTGAGGTTTGCAAGACGTAACGCATGAGTAGATATTTATTTTCGCTTTCGTTTCTCAGGAGCTTGGAGTCACTAGTCAAAATAAAGCTGGAATGATAATAACAAAGCATAATCTACGTATATACTTTGTATGCACTTTTGGCAATGGAGATTCCAAATAAGGAAACACTTAAACTTGCTATGTGCCTTGTGTTGTCTTCGATAAAAACATTATTGTTTACTTTAATTTTGCACTCGATGGAGGATAATCAAGATTTAAGTTGGTTTACACTGGTACACATATCACAGAGGAATCTTAAGGTCCTGGTACGGTATAAAATCACGAGATAGATGACAGATGGTCATTGACTCTTTCCAAAAGTTTCATGAATGAGATGCAACACACATTCAGGTATTCGCTGAGGTAGTCATCCTTGTATTCAGTCGGGTACTCATCCAGTCGTCGAGATATTCATGTACTCGTTCAGGTATCTCTCAGAGGCATCTCGAATGCTTGATGATCGTGGCTGGGGAAAGAGATGTGGTGGCTACCTATATTCCGCAGAAGGAGAGGCAGTCGTTTCCCCAAAAGGACGTGAATTTAGAGGGGCGGAAGGAAGGTGCTGAGAAATGAGAGGAATTCTATAACAATTTTTTCAGTAATGATTCATGCTTTAAGTTTCTTCTTGCTTCCCATAATTCTTATTGACTAAAAACTTTCCTCGATTGCCATATTAAACTATGGATTTCCAGTCATCAAGGTTGAATTTCTTCCGCAGTATATGAATGAATATCTTTATGATTCAATAAGAATGGAAGTAATGGAAAATATTGCGTTTGCATATTGGAATATTAAATATGCCAACGTAATTGAACTAATGAAGCAAAATTGGTAATGTTTGTAATATTAGCCCTAATCCTAAGACAAATCGTGAGATAAAAACAACATATGCGCCGCAGTAGCCGAGTCATCTAGTCCACTGACCCTAAGACATATCGTGAGATAAAAAAAAACATATTCGCTGCAGTTTACCTAGTCGGCAAAGCCACCAAAGTCGCGAAGGACGCAACACAATTTCTAGAGGAAGGAGTGTATGAGATACCACGCCAAACTTGCGAGAATAAATATATCGCCGAAACCGAACGCTCCGTTAAAACCCGCTAAGAAGAACACCAGCGGGCTATTCGACTGATAGTGAAACAACTCTTTAAATCAGCAGAAGCAGAACATGCAGCCTCGGGACATAAGCAAACAAAGATAATCGCGAAAGCGAAAAACTTCAATCCGCGAAGCTTTGGAGGTGAGAAAATGCAAGCAAAATAACAATAGGGACTGTGGCCTCCAAATCAGCCACACGTGGGACCCTGCTTTGAACCTAAACAAAAATGCAATGACTACTCCTTCCACTCCTCCCCTTCCCATCCTTTCCCCTCCATGAAACCACTATATAAACTCCAGAAACCTCCACAGAAACTTCATTCCCTTTGATTAAGTGTCCAGCAACGGCCGCGAAACGTCAGGTATCACACCTGGTAATATTACGCGGGGTACACCCGACCAACGAATATATACATGCCTGAAAATATTTTCTGAGTGAGACCCCAGGGATGTCGATACTAGGACTGCCCAAATAATTTTCTACGAGACGTATGCGTAGCTACGAGTCGCTCAAATTAACTTTCCGTAAGGTTTTGACCCAGCCTCTAACATGTGATGCTGCGGTGAGCAAGCTCTAGTTCCGCTAACTTTCTGGTATTAGTGTCAGCCGCATGAGATTGGATAAAGCTGTACATGACGCGCAAGTCCAACAGAATAGTGATAAAAGAGTTACGCGATTCTGGAAGTTAACTACAAGTACATTACGATCTTCGCTCGAATGTTTAAGGTCTGGTGTTTAAGGGGTTACACTTCGCCAACTCTCAGATCCATTGCAGTTACTTTCCCCGTGTCGCAGTAGAAGAGGCAAGATCAAAAACGGTAGGAGTAGAATTAGGGAATAATTGTTAATAAGTTCAAAATATAAGATAAAGCCCTGAGTAATGGGGTCGTTTACCATATTTTTTTATTGCTGAATCTGACAGAGTTTGTAAAATAAAAAGACCCGTATGAAAAACTGTTGTGTTTAACCCTTCCGGAAAAGTGGGCGTGCAAAGGAATTACATGTCATACACTACGTCCAATCACATCTGAGACCGCGAAGCTCCTTCGCCTTATCACAATGGGGGACACTCAGCTGATTCTGCCAATGGAAGTGGTTGCGACAGGATCTCTTCAGGCAGACCTCCCCTCCCCACTTCCTCTCCCTTCCCATTCTTCATCAACATAGCCAAGGACGGGAGGTAGATGACATACTAATCCTTAACGCAACTCCTTCGGTGGGCGTCACCTTTTGCTTATTTAAATTTTTGATTTATGAGCGAATTGCTCTGTTTAAAAGATTAATTTTTTCACTAAAATTCATTTTTCGCGTACTTAAATGTTTCAGTTTCGTGTACAAAATAGCGATTTCGGTTCCGAGTAAACACCGCCATTGACGGCGAAATAGAGACGCCAAAAAGACTTCGGGCGAAAAAGTCACGAAAACAAAATGAAAATACAATTACATTATTACAGAACGTTTCCATGCTCAACTCTCAAAGGCTCACCATCTCAGTGCCCAGTTTACGAGAAAAAGAAACGATAGGAACCGACCGGGCCTTGACATGAATCCTCCCGTTCCGTTGCTGAAAATAGTTAAACATTGAAAGGAATAAATTTAGCGAAGACAACCAGAATTCGAACTTTCATTACCATAATATATCACCAGCAGGTAGTCGTTCTATCAAAGAGCCGCGAGGCTTATAAGCTACGCCAATTCATCAAGGGAATTCGTGAGAATCGGGAGAGTGATTCAGAGGAGCCATGAAGGGAGAGACAGGGAACCAAGGCCGGGAGAAAGCACTGGTTAACATTTTAACATTTGTTTATCATCTCTGCTTCTAGATATTTCTATAATCGTGAGATCCTAAGTGCTTGGATCGCGTCGGTTTTCCGGAAACAAGTTAACTGCCACTCGAAAATTAATATCAGGTAGGTATGTTGAGTGCCAAACAGGAGGTTTATGATATTAGCGGTGAAGTTACCTGTTATCTCGAGGTTAGGAAGGCTTGCAACGAACTTTTCGGCAAAACTTATCTCTCCACAGCAGGTTCAAATCTTGCCCAGGAAATTCATACCCTACACTCCTAATTATTAGTGCAACATAATTACTACCGTCCTGACGCCTTGCAAAAGCAGATTACATTGATTGCATAAACATTAAGAGCTATTGATTATGGTGAAAATTAATAAAAAGAATAATAAAAATAAGGCAGTTATCAACAACAATCAACTCTTGTATGGACTATAAACTAATGTAGATGGATGAAGTATTTATAAAGTAATCACCTACATTTTCATCGACAAACTCGAGCCAAGTCTAAAATGCCATCTATACTGCACGACTTTCCATGCCCAAAAATCCAACGAACAAGTCGTTCAAGCTCGATAAGACTCTAGCGGAGGCTTATGGCATCCAACGCAATGAACTACATATAAGAATGGAATAAAATGCGGCCCATTGTTGTCGCACTTCTGCCGTATAAGCTGATTCGTTTCTCGAGGCAAGGATCACGATGTGCGAAATTTGGCAACAAAGCCGCCTTTTGACTCATAAACCTGGGTGTGGATGGAAAAGTACTGGAGCAGACGGAGCCAGGAAAAAGGCTGCGGCGGAAAAAGGTGATGGGGAGGGAGGGTGTTCCAGTGAGCCTTCCGCACCTTGTTAAATGCTCGCCCCCCGTTTCACCCCAATAGTCGCAGTGCATCAGCTGCATGTCATCAAGGTTCTTATACAGAGCAAGAGGATATTTGCGAGAGATAACGAACCTTCGACCTTATATTCTGCGCCCACAATTCCTGGCCTCGCTCTATAGGTATGAGTAGTGCCCTCCCGCCTTACTCGCAGGCAGAGACACTTTCACACCTCAGAATCCCAAAAGACTGTGGCCATAACTTTCCCCGCCGTCGCACAGTTTTGAATTTTTTCTTCCTCGGAGACGCTATGTTATGCCTTCATTGACTACCTCTTGGGCTCAGCTTCAGAAAATGAACTCCTCCCTTTCCGCATTGAAGCGCTGTAACATATCGGAGGCAGTTGCTGTCCTTGCCTCTTAATTCTGATCGGTCAAAATTTTTGGTGCCCAACGTGCACACACTTTTGAGCTGCTCAGCTTATCGACAATGGCCATCACACTGCAAAAAAATTAGGCACCGGCGAGATTCGAACTCACGATCTCCTGTTTACTAGACAGGCGCTTTAACCAACTAAGCCACGGCGCCTGTTGCTGTTGTCAGATAATATGTTTGTATTACTACAATACGCTTTAGAACACGATGCGACCCAAGCCAGAGCGGACACTTGCATGTAGCAATTTTGTCAACTTGAACGCGGCCGCTGGCTCTGTTCTCGAACAAAAGCAGTAGTAGGAAGGGGAGGGGGACGGATAGGAAGAGTAGGAGAGGGGAACGTCAAGTTTGGGGAAAGGGTCACCAGTATTATCCTCCTCGTTAACCCCACCCCTCCACCCAAAAGACAGTCTATCTAGTTAGGCTTTGCGGGGGTAGGGGGGTCGAACCCCCCTCCCTGGATCCGCCCCTGACCTATGCAATATATGAGATATAAAATCACTCTCTACTAATGCAAACTAAACTCCCATACACGAGGAGGAATCCAATCCTGTGACCTTTGGCTTGTTAGGTCAGCGAGGTAAAGACCCGACAACCGCGGCTACGATAAAACAGGTAAATCAAGGCGATGTTATCCCACTTTCAATAGAAAAATTTCAATGGGGGATTATTATTTGTATTACTTAGGTATACGCGTATCCCTCGTTCCTAGAGCAGAACGAGACCATTATGGGGCCCTTCGGGACTTACGTAACGCTAAGGGGGGATGAAGGTGTCGGGATAACTTATAAGTCACACAATCGAAAGGAATCAGTTTTTCACCCTTCCATTGCGGTGGGAGGAAGATAGGTACGTCGTAAGGTCAACCCTAGTTTAAAAAATAATGAAACAATAATAAAAACTGAATTTATATTAGTGTTATAAATTAAATAAGTAATTTTAAAATAATTTCTGTTATATGACCAAAAAAGACAGGGTTCATTGAACGCGATACGTAGTTTAGGGGGATGGGGTTCATTAAAGAATGTTCCGGAGCGTTATTGGAAATGGTGGGGTATGAAAAATATGTAAAATCTGCGTCACGTGATACATGGAAGGGGCTTAGGCCCCCCGCCCCCCCCTTCAAAGATCAAGAACGTTTTCCGTTCTCTGTATTTGTACATCGACGAACTTTAATACAAGTAGAAACAACAAAGTAGCATATTGCACAACTTGCAGCACATTGAAAACCGCTATGCTTTGCGATAAGGGTAATATATCAATATAATCGATATATTTCGACAGACCGCGAATTTTGAGTAGGAAACAAAGTTGTCCCACATAGTTGATAGTAGTGTTTTAGGTATTTACAACATTAAAATATTATAATAATGATCGGAATCTATATAGGTTGGAAGGATTGATTTTAACCCTTAACCGTTGACGTGAGGCCTGAGAGACCAATACGTTTTTTTTTTAATTTTGAATACTTTCAAATAGTAATGTTCAAAATGTCTGTTATTCTCATTACCTTCTTATTTTTACTAGTATGGATGCAGGTTTCTTGAAAATGTTTATATTTATTCTGTATTCCTGTAAAAAGGCGACTGAATACGATGAGCAGTCTGAGAGACCTCACGTCACATTGGAAAATTACGTGGTTATTTTGGTGGACCTGATTCTGAAAGTGGTTAAAAAACAAACCCAAGTGATTGTACAAGCATAAGAATAAACACATCAGTTCTGGAGACAGAGGAGTTTGTGAAAGATAACCTCCAATTAACAAACCCTCTGATTTACATAGCTCAAATTTTTGGTTCCCTTCAACTTTGTAAAAAAAAGGTTCTACTGTAGCATTATTCCACAGGTTTATTATACATATAATTTATTTCAACCACTAGGCCATCATCAGGTGGCCTGGCAGCTTAAACGCATCATACGTAAAATAAACTGGTGGAATTGTGCTATCTTGTTTCTTTCAATCATGATAACATTCCACTACATCTTGCCGAAGTCAGTTACTTTTAAATCTTTCTTTAAATATCAGTCACTTCCCTCCACACATCCTTCCATAGATTTTTTTAATGATCCATTTATGTTTAAGACAGGATATTTTCCACATGAGAGTAATAAAAGAAATTGCATTGTTTGGTTTAGTTGTTAATACAAATTATAAGAGTCTTAGCCCTCAAAAAGTTAGTTCTCTGGGTTGGAATACCTTAATATTTGAGCATTATCCATTCTGATAACCTTACTACCACCAATATTTTCCCAAAATGCTCATCTTGCATCCTCAGAAATTTCTGATATGTAGTCTTAAAACCAACAAAACCCTGACCAATTGTCATTCCCCTTCCAAAGCATCTCCCTGAAGCTGTGTAAGACTAGTCCCATTTTTATCACCCCAAACATTTTTTTCACAAATAATACCTTTCCTTTTCTCCATACCCTCCAACTCTAAGAGCTATTAATAATATTATCTAATATCTTTTCGACTCTTCTGTGCTTTCTTTATTAACCTTTCCACAACTCTCCCAAGGATCCATTTGAATTGCCATCACTTCTCTAGCTATAATCCTTCCTCTTGCCATACTTACACCTCTCTTTGCATAGTAAAAAATTGACAATTGTTTTAGTGTGGGTATGCTTACCTTGCTTGCCCCTTTCAGACCACCCTCTACTACTCAAATTCCTTAGAGCAAGCTCTCATTTGGATTTTCCAAGCTTAACCCTCTTAGTGCGGCGGGCCGATATATCTGCACAATATCAATGTATTGCTCAACTATCATCATCAAGGGTCAACAATCCTAGGATTGGTTTGACGCAGCCTTCCACTCGATTCTTCTATCGGCCAACCTCTTCATACTACCGTAGTTCCTCTTTTTCACGTCCTTTACGACCTGTTCTATGTAACTCATACGAGGCCTGCCTTTTCCATTCTTCCCATTCACTGTTCCTTCGACGATTGTCTTCATCAGGCCATCGTGTCTTAAGAAGTGGCCAATTAAGTTGTCCCATCTTCTTTTTATATGTTCAACTATATGAAAATAAAATAATAACATTTATTTTTCAGACACTGTAAAAATATTTTGTCATTATTAGTTAGTTCAACTTAAGTATGTAGTGTAAAAAAATCGCATTTGGATATTTATAACAATAGCTTCATTATGATTTTTTTCCTAAGGTGCTACAATTTATTAAATTAACCTCCGTATTTCTCGCTAGTACCCCAGGAGAAAGGTTAGCACTAAGAGGGTTAACACCCATTTGGACTGAGCCAGACGTAAGCCATCCCATTCCCCCCCTCCTTCGAGTTTTGTCTTTCTCATCCCACACCTCGACCTTTCACTCACATCCTTATAGACCTCTCCCTTTTGCATCCCTAAATTCCCTTTTCTCCTGTGAGCAAGTCGAAGGTAAACAGGGAGGTTATTTGGCGTGAGAAGGTTTAAGTACATGAAAGCCCACATTCATCAAGAAAGTCCTCCATTCTTCTGTAATTTTGTCATAAAATAATCGTGGAGGATTTTTTTAAAACTATGAAATACCACAACCAAAAAACCACAACAGTAGGTAAGGCATTGTTCCTTTGCCCATAAGTTTTGGGGGAAGGAAGAAATTTTCATGAATCTCCTCAACATAAATAATCAGGGTCCATCCATGTCTTTTATATGCACTCCCAAATGTTTACGTATCACACCTTATTTATTCCCCTTGGAAGACGAGGGTTGTGACGCTACAATAGATGGGTTTAGAATGGAGCCCATTGCACTGTGCCCCTGAAATATGAGGCATAAAAGCATGGATTCCTCCATGATACACTGACATTCGTTTCATGACATTACACAATGTATCATCTCCGTTCCAACATTCAAAAAATTCACACTCAACTAGGCCATCAGCCATTCCTTGTATGACATAGTTCTCTCGTCACTCTCAGCCACCTCCGTAATTTGCATATTTAGTATTATGGATTGTAACTATGCAAGTGAGTTGTATCACCATGGCATACTATGCCATTTCCATAGCTGGGCAAAGTTAATCCAAAAATTAACTTCGTTAATGCATTAAAAGCTACTCAAAAAGTTAACTTCGTTAATCGTTATCTTGATGAAAATTTAACGCGAGTTAAAGTTATCCGTTAAAGTTAAAAATATATATGAAATTGTAGGCAATTTTGAATTATATGCCACTTAACATTGGTATTTTTAATGTCAATGAATGTAATAAGAATTTCGTGGTCAAAAATACTTAATAAACAAGCTTAGGTAATGTAGACTTATACACATGAGGTATGGAGTTTCATAGTAATATACCGTTTACGTCAGTAAAGTTGGACCTGATGCTGTTTGTATTTGATTGTGGAAATAGAAACCTTGTGATGCACCGCTACCGGTAGCTGCGATACCAAAAGAATCATCAACATTTTGCTGGCGTAGTTTTGTGCCATTAGATTGTGAAAAAACTATTGCCAGTCCTATTGACATAAGAAGAATCCACAGCTCTTGAATAAGCCTTAGGTTTTCGTTTTCCCGCGAGTTGATCCTGCCTTTACTTTTTCTTCAAATTGAACGTATTTAGATGCATACGTCTCTTCATGTCTTGTTTATTGTTTTGGGTGGAAATGTGAGCCTAGACTGTGTAAACTGTGTCTGTAAAAGTTACGTAAAAGTCTGATTGCAGTACAAACGCTGAGTTCTCTAGACTGAATTCTCAACACAACTCCTTCAAAAAGTTATTACATGGCAATCCAGATGGCTCTGAACAAAAGTAACGGACTTAAATTAACGGAATTAAAAGTTAACGGAAGTTAATAAAACCGTTAATAGTTTTTGGATTTAAATTAAAAGTTAAATCTTTAAGCAATATGTTAACTTCGTTAATTAACGATTAACGGATTAACGCTTTTCTGCCCAGCTATGGCCATTTCAATTCCCCTGGAGCAGTCGAAAGGCTAACTCAAACTATCACCACTTTTTGGTGTGCATACGTAGGTATTTTTTTTGCTTTATTTCAAGCTCTAGCCTTACTTATTACACTACATACTTCTTTCACTGGCATATCTGGTTCAAATGTGCTTATTGCAGTCCCAATTTACGAACAGAATACTTTTGTTTTGAGGACTGATAGACGTCAAGGGTGGTTTACAATTTGTCCCCATCTGTTTCACTGTTTATTTTTTGGTACATTTTGACAATGCCAATCAAGTCTACCCATTAGAGACCATATTCCAATGCTTTTTAGAATTCATTTTTTCACATCCAATGCAACCATCTCCAGATTTGATACTGGAGATTTAACCTATTACTGAAGATCGTAAATTCCTGCGGTTACTTCTGTGACATATCCACGCACTGTTTGCTGCCGTATAGACAGTAAGGAATTCTGAAAGAAAGTAGTCCTTTTTCTGAATGAGGACAGACTACTTTCCCTGTGTAAAGATTCAATCCTCGGCTCAAATAATACAATATAAATAGGAATTTTACTAATGGGTGAAATAAAAACATTATTATGCCAATTCAATTTCTCGGAATTCAATTAAAAAAAGGAAAATATTACTAATGGCATCAATTTTATACAAAAAACAATTACAAAATTACTTACAGGAAAGCCATATTTGTACTTGAAGAGCTTGGCGAGATAAGTGAACTATGATGCTTTTCTTTTTTCATAAGATTTGAATAATATTCAATTTCATTAAGCTACCATAATCCATGTCATGACACTCAAACAACAGACGTCAACCCTTGTGCAAAGGATCAATTACAGTAATCATCACAAGACACTTGTTTTCACAAGCAACAATGGAAAAAAATACAATTATAAAAACAGAGATGAATTAAAAGAATATACATTTCCAGTACTACAATAAGCCTTGTCTTTTCAAATCTTCAAATGTTTTCCTGTTGACGACATTTCCCAGAGAATCTTCATATTCCTCTTCTTGCTCTGGTTGCCAACGCTCTCCTTGCTTCTGGTTCTTCAATTTCTCCCAAACTATAAACGAAAAAAATGTTTAGCCCTACTTCCTTGCATTAAATGATTCCCATTATTAGTAGATAAGGATTTAACTAGCCTGACAAGAAATACATAAAACTTTTAACTGATATGCTTCGAAAATATAAGTAAAAGCAAAGAATTAATACCAAGAAATTTCATTGTATTGTTTTAGGAGTGGAGTGAACTATCCTGGAAAGCAGCAGTGACGTATTTATGACCTCAGAGGCCCCCGGTGGAATCTATAATGAGGCCCCCAGTGTTCGTGAGGCCCCCGGCGGCCTCCAGGTATGCCATATGGTAAATACGGCCCTGGATAGCAGTATGCTCATATTTCATTTCAATTTCCCATCATTTAAGCTAGGTAACCTGTATATAGAGAGTTATATAGTAAATAGTTTGAGAAGTTCAACCACTATCCCCTCCTAATAAACTGCACAGTTTCAGGTGTAACTTGGTGGAACTGCATGTTTACGTAAAAGTAAAATAAAACACTATGTATATTCCACACTATGTTTAATTCACTGACCCCACTTTGGTCACACTTGCTGAATTTATCTTTGGAATTAAAAAGGATTTTTCCTATAGTTTTAGGGTTATAAAATGACACATTAAATTTTTTTTAGGGAAAGCATTTGCGACTTTGTAAGAAAGGTTGCCAACGAATTGAATTTTACACCACCGTTTACATGGATTGTCATGGTTATTAAAACATAAGGGAGTAATTAATTGCATGGCCTGTTTCTTCTTGGCATGGTGTAACATTTTATCAATTATTTGTATATCATAGCCATTGTTTTGAGCAATCTTTTTAATGGTGGATAACTCGAACTCAAATTTAGATTTAGGCAATGGTATGGATAAAAATGATGAATCATAGAATTAAATGAGGATAGTTTGTGAGTATGGTGATGGCAGGAGTCACGAGGAATAACTGAATCTGTAAACGTAGGTTTCCTGAATATTGAAAAAATGTGACGGCCTTTGCTAATTCCAATAGTCAGGTCTAGAAAGTTAATCTTATTACTACCTAATTTTTACTAAGCTTTAAAACAACTAACTGACATACTTACGGTTATTATATTCTCAGAGTAAGACGTAAGAAAGATGAAATGACTTGGCTTAACTTTTCCTCTCCTTATATACATTATATATCAAGGGGAAATGCCGCCGTGTTTATGTAATTGTCTCGGGAAAATCTATGAAACATTGTGATTTCCTGACGTTTTGTATCGTTTTGGCAATGTCCCGCCCATTTTATTAATTTAAAACATGCAAAGAGGTGATCTTACGAGAACTTCCAAAAGTAAATGTAATTATGATGAATTTACTACATTGTTATTACCCTAATAGCTATTATTTACTTTCCTGGTTAGCACGTTCATTTTTTGTGGTCCCATCAAAAACGTACTAACCAAGTTCTGCTGTATTTACTTTTCATTCAGTGGGATTTAAATATGTATTTATATGAAAAAATTTCACTTACTAAAAACACCATCATTAGAAAACAAAAAAAATAACTTTTTGTTTATTGAAATGCAGTGCTTAAATGAAAAGAAGAAATATAAATTTATTAACTGATGCTCAAAATATATTTTGTTATCTAATATACGACTTCTGTAAAAAATTTTGAAAAATGCCAAAAACATGCCAGCAATCTTCGAGTTAGTAGAATTTCAAGGCCAGCAGTGAAAGAGTTAAAGGGAATTTCCAGCATCACAAAAAAACTTTCCATGCCTTTAACAACATATTGAGGGCAAACAGAGGAGAAGGTACTAAGTAAACTTATATTATGAGAAAATCTGTTATAGCTATTACGGAATTCTGAAAAAAATCAACTTCAGGGATACAGAAAAAATTTCACCTGAAATAATAGTCATAGCTTTTGGGAAGTTTTTAGGGGTTCTGCAAGTCCAGTGTTTTTTTTTAAGAACAGAGGAATACAGATAACTATGCAGGAATAGGATTTTCTATCTTAAATATCAAAACTGACTATGAATACCATGAAACTGAACAAATGGCTATATGTTCTGAGTTATTAATGAAAATGAGGTAATTACAATTATAATGATTACTCACAGATTAACCTATTAATTGTTACAAACTAGCCATGAAACACCTCAATGAAGTGCCTCTGCTGATATGTACAAAAGAAAGGTTTCCACAAAGAAATATCAAGCTTCTTCAGGGTTTATAGGGGTTTTCATTTTCATTTTCCCTGACTTTTCCAGGACTTCCAGACCATTATTAGTGATTTTCCCTGACTTTTGAGCACCTGAAAACTCCAAGATTTCGGCCATTTATAGAGATAAAGGTGGTAGTGAGGAATCAGAGAAGTTATTTATGTAATTGTCTTATGAAAAATTGTAGGTTTATTTCCATATTAATCATATGAACTTCCAGTAATAAGAGATCAACAACTTTAAGTCCACAAAATAAATATTATCATTACTTACATTGATACGCCTTCATAAAGGGTTTTAATTGTAGAAAAATATATGCAAAGAAGGCTAACCTGACTTTTCCTTCAAACCTGATTTCATGTTAAAGTAGCTCTTTGAATCAATCTTGATTTTTTTCTTCCTCATATCCTACAAGTTTGGCTGTGACCAATTTTGACTGAGAATAACTTTTTCGTCACCAGAGGGACAAATCGAAGCATTCCTGGCAAAATCGCTAGCCAATGAAAATGAGATGCGCACATCTTTCGCCAATCTTTTCCCCAAATTGTGTAGGCTATAGCCAGACAGAACCAGAATAGGGCTGCCTCCTCCACAGTAAAGCCAGCCTGAGGCCAGTCGTCCCCCTCCTTCACCCCACCCCCCACTCCTATGTGCAGTTTTTGATTTCTTGGCATTTTCAGGTGATAAATTCCAAAATTTGAACGTTTTGCGATTTTTCCCTGACCACACATTAAATTCCTTGACTTTTCCGGGATTTCCATGGCCGTTTTCATTTTCCCTGACTTTTCCAGGATTTCCAGGTTCCTATAAACCCTGTTCTTTAAAGCACCAAGAAATCCACAAGGATGTCTTAGTGGCTTATGTTACATTCAAGCAAATCTGCTGATGATGAAAATTTTTGAAGAAAATTAAGTCCAACAGCCAATTAACAGAAGAAGAAAAAGACTCCATTGATTGTAGATTGTTTCTTCTTCTTTTAATTGGCTTTTTGACTTGATTTCTTCTGAAATTTTTCTTCTTGTTAGCTTAACTGGCAAAGACTTGAACCCAGAAACTGGGGGATCTAGGTTTGACCTGGTCTTGAGGGATAACTCTTTCAATGTGGAAATCTTAATACTCATTGATTGTTCTCAACTTTTCAGGGACCCTGAAGGATAGAAGCTAGAGGTTACGGCTACTTTTAACATATTTTCATTTTCTTAAGGAGATTTAAACAGACCTGATCTTCATTCCTCTCTTTGGTTAGTGAATGACAAATTAAAATGCACATATTCCTCCCCTGACAGCTATAGCCAAAAGCCCAACAAGTTAAACAAGCAGATGCACAACAGGGTAAGAAATTTAAATTTAAAATTGCTGATATTGCAATAGTGTACCTTATAAAAAACTACTAAGTCATAGTTAAAGCTATGTATTCTAATTTAAATATGTACTCACGTGAGAGGGCATCTTCAATCTGGGTAACATTGGCAAAGTGGGCAGTATTTGGTATACCCAGACATCTCATTCCATGGGCATGCCGCCATTCCTGGACAGAGAATCAATTTATTAGCCACAAAAAGTAATATGAACTCAATAGTGTGATATAAATTGAGAGTAAAGAAACACATAAGAAATAGAGAAAATAAAAATACCAAAGAACAATACTATTCAGCTATTTCATATAAAAGACCTCTACACTAAATACAATCAATTTCTTTTGAAATAATACCATTATGAGTAAAGGCTCATATAATCTATGCATTTGCAAATATAAAAAAAAGAATGTTTATATGTTTGCCTTTAATACAAATCAACAGTTTTATTCTGATCACACTGAAATTTTGCAGACTGACAATTCAACAAGGGAGAAAAACTGTTAGCCGACTTAAGAGCCCTAAAAGGCCCCAGATTGGGACCTTTGATGGTTGGAAATAATACTTATACTACATTTTTTCAAGTTTTTAGAGAGACATGTATCATGAAAGCACATGAATTTTTCCTATTGCTCAGTAAAATAACTAAATGTTAATCACTTTATTTCATTCCTTCTGTATTTGATGGACAAAATTTTAAACTATTCCTATTCTAAAACTAATCTTATTCATTCAATCGATTCACTTTTTGCAAGCAAGGTTTCTGTAAATTGTGTAATTTACGTTGAAGTTAATTGTTTTTCAGTTATTTTCCAAGCATTGCTAAGGCCTTTGCCATTGCCGTCACTGAAATGAAAATATCATTGATGCTTAAACAGTTTTTTGTAGAGGGATGCAGTAAACTGCATTGTACTTTTTGTGACTGTTAACGGTACTCTCTATTCAAGTAGGTTGCTAAGTATTTGGTAAAACTAAGACTATTTAAATGAAGGCTTCAGTGGAGTTCAAATTCTGAATGTTTTTTGAATATCTTTCCAGGTTCATGTATTTGAACCAAACTGCGACTTAAGGGGGCTGTATACTCCGGGCGAAAAGCGTCTTTTAGTTCTCGAATCCGCCACGACCTTGGAGATCCCCTCGGTTCTCCGCCAGCCTTTGGCGAGCCTATCCACCTTCCCCTCCATTCCCCACCCCACAGAAAAACGTGCTCTGCTGATAAGGTGACGAGAGTAGGGGAAAGTCAGTGGCGGTCTGGCTAGTTCGGTGATAGACGAGGGCCTCCGGCGCGAGGCGGCTTAGAGGGGCCCCTGACTGGGGGTGACAACAATATTAGCAAATACAGTGGTTAGTCTACCATCGCGCCTCACGACAACTGACTCACTCGACAGCTAATTGCCCTCCAACCAGGCTATACCCAACATGTCGTTCATTTTTTTATTCGCCGTAACTTTCACAAAACGTGAAATACAGAAATCTAATTTAATGTAAATTCCTTTTTACATCTTAGGAACTGACTATTGCTTGCGATGCAGTAATTAAAATGCTTGGTGCTTCATGAAAAAATATTGAAAATGGTCTGCGGTCCGCTGGACCCCAATGTGTATTTCATGGTAAATTTTGAGACATATCGAATAAATCATATAGCATTGTGTATCTCCTTTTTTACTGTTGATGTATTTGTAGATATAGTATTTAATCATTTTAATTATTTAAAAACAATATTTTTAATTTTTTAAACTATTATAGGATATTTGGTACCATCGAAGATATTTCGGGAATTATCCAATTTTCCTGCATTCTCATTTGAAATTTAGAAGTGAAATGTGAATAGAAAAACTTTACGTGCATGAAGCGTAGTTTAGCAGCATTGAAGATTATTTCTTGGTTTTTCGATCCTAAATAATGCCTTATAATAATTTGGCGTTCGTCATCATTTGGATATTTTATGTATTGGAAACTGTAAAGGGGATTATATACACAGCTATAGACTGCAACCTTTTCGGGACTTGCACTTGTCACAGAATGGCAATGAGCTGGCGCCTCGGAGAGCACAAGGGAATTCACAACTAGGGCCCGGGAATATGCTGGGAAGGGAATGTCCTCAAAATTCATGAAGGGAGTAGGCATTTCTTACAAGTAGTGGCTGGCGACCCGAAGCCCATATACGTCAAAATCTGTGGAAAAAGAGAGGATAAGTCAATTGCTGGTCATTTCAGCTCGAGACCAATTGGTAGCCTGCACATTTCTATAGCGAGTCGGTGCTGCGTTAGAGATGTCTTCCTCGTCGCGATTCTACATGAGGCGTGATGAAGATATTCGTCAGGCATTGCTGGTGTTAAAAGAGGAGGAGCAGGAAGGGATGGGGGTAATTCGTCAGGCAGTGATGTAGATTCCGCACATGAGCAATCGGATTCGGAGAGTGAGGAAGATTGCGCGGATGCAGATAGAGACAGCGGTAGTAGCGGAGAACCTTTATAAGACGAAAGTGTACCAGCGACAAAGCGACCAAGAGGGAGCCAGGCGAATAGAGGCAGAAAGGCAACCTACAAACCTGCGAGGGAAAGACGGTTCTTGTTGCCGGGAAAAAGAGACCAAAAGACGATGAACTATTTTCCACCTAATGTTTTCAGAACTAAAGACTTTATTTATTTATCGCTAGATTTCGCTCTGTAAATGAATTTCCCGGTCGGTTCATAACGATTGTTTTCGATGCGTGCTTCCGAATACCTCTCACTAAATTAGCACCTACTCTTTCTCATGAACTTTAATTCTGATTTTAGCATCTTTACCTAAACCTTAAATGGTAAAATAACCGTGCAATGATTATTTTTTGTTATGTCACGATTTTGAATACTGTCCGAAGACCCTGAAAGTCGATGGATATTATTGATATTACACTTATTTTATTTTTCTTTCTTTTTTGTATTTTGGAGAAGGAAACAGTAAAATTTGATTTCAGAACAACCCGGACCAAAAGGCGCAACGAGTGATATCAAAACTCCTCACCAAATTCGACAGTTATTATTTGATAGAGCTTTGCGAAATTTAATGTCGATGCACAGAAATGAGGAAATATAACGGCAGCGCTTAGAGATTTAAGTTCCCAATCGTATCATAGTGATGTAGATATTGAGGAGATGGAGGCATTTTTTTGGACTTTAGTATTTTTCTGGGGTGCAGAAGACGTGCAACATTATGCTGTATGAGCTGTTATAAACTGAGTTTGCATACAATATATCAATGTACCACTCCGCTACAGTGTCTCCGGTTTCTGTTGTCAACACTGCGTTTTGATTACTTCAAGATTGCAGGGCAGGGTGATCGATCAATGTTCATCAATTCTTGAAATTTGAGAAGACATGGTGGATAATTGTAGGAATTATTACACAGCCCATGAATACCGCACGGTTGACGAACAACGCTAAAAATTCTACAGATTGATGGGCATGCAGTGCAGCAACGAGAAGGAAGGTTCGACGTAACTTATGCCCGAGTGAAAGGGAAATAAAAATGAGACATCTATGCTCATTGTGCAGCACTCCCATGTGCATAGAAGTTATCTGCGTACTGCCTGTACTGGAGTGAAAAATCAACTTCTTTCCAGTACAATGTGAATATTTATATTTATTACGCAAAGAACTATAAATTTATAAGCATTTTAATTGACATTATAAGTGTTTATGAAATTTTCGAAAAAATCACTGAAAAATTAAACTTGAAAAATACGCTTCTTTCATATGTTGTAATAAACATATTTTTGGAGAAAAACTATTAAAAACGATAGTCTTCATACACTTCAAAGTCTTATCCTTAAGTAACTAACGGCATTTCTCGGTATTGTCAAAACATGAGCAACAGAAAATAAATTTCGATTTGATGTATTTCTGAGAGATTTTCTAAGTTTTCAAATTAAAAAGGTATTTTTTACTGCGTTATATATTTTTTTTAATAAAATATTTCAACTCATTGATATTAAAAAGGCTTCACATGAATGATATTTGCCATCTTCCTCAATGAAATATAGCAAAAATCTGAAATAAAAAAAATTATAACTCATGGGGTCCGCAGGACACCAGTGTGCACTTTATGATTCTCTTAGTAAGTGTGCATTTCTAAGGTTAAAAGTGGTGATAGGGAGCACCCACATAACTACCGACCTATATCCCTCACATCCATTTCGTGCAAAGTCTTGGAACATATAATTGTCAGTTCAGTCATGGGGCATCTAGATAACCAGAATTTATTGTCCTATGTTCAGTATGGTTTCCGGAAGATAAGATCATGTGAAACTCAACTTGCTCTCTTTTCCCACGATATTTTAGTTTATGGAGAAAGTAATATCCAGTGGATGCAATATTTTTCGATTTCAAGAAAGCTTTTGACAAGGTGTCTCATAGCAAACTAATTTTGATATTAAAATCTTATGGGATAGACAGTAATATTATATCATGGATAAATGATTTCCCGCATGATCGAGTGCAAAGGGTTGTTTTGGACGGTGTTACCTCTCCGGCAATTGAAGTCACTTCAGGTGTCCCACAAAGTAGTGTGAAAGGTCCACTGCTGTTCCTACTGTACAAGAATGACATCAATAAGGTGGTGAAAACTAAGCTTCGTCTATTTGCCGAATGACGCGGTACTGTACAGGGAAAGTCTATGCCCAAATGATAAAGAATATTTAAATATTGACCTACAAGCAATTGAAAAATGGTGTCATACGTCGCAGTTAGAATTAATTTTTGTTTTAAATTTGTAGTAATGAATTTTTGGAAAAAGAATTTTTCTCCTCCAATCGCTTACAAAATATGTAATAATGAAACAAACTTGGAATCCATTAAATATCTTGGGATAAGACTGACACATGATCTTTCCTGGGGTGAATACATACGTGAAATAATGGGTCAAGGTAATCGTAAACTGGGATTCGTCAAAAGAGTATTGGTAAATGAGACGATCATGTACGAGAAATCGGCTACTTTTTCCTTGTTAGACCTCATTTGGAATATGTAGCCAGTATAGTTAAAATTACTAATTTTTAAATAAAGAAATCTACTTGAGGTTTACGCTCTCAATTTTTATATAACATTGACGGTTGAAGAAATTGCTGTTTCTGTTTTCACGGGAAATTGATAAAAAAATTTGGAAAAGGTACTAAGCGCTACGAAAATCAGTGACTATCACCAATATGCAAGATTTTGTTGTGTGAAATGAGCCGTACTGTTCTGTGGATTCCGAAAATTACCTTCAAATTCCTACATCACCTCCGGTTTTTCCACAAATCACGAAAACATGAATATTAGAAAAGGCAATTTTTTAATGTTATTGCGTGTTACTTGTGTTAGTTACACATCATTTGATTGGCCCAGAATCTGTCAACCCTCTTAAATTTTCATATAAAATGCCCCGTGGGGCCCAAAAAATAAAAATGCAATACTCCTTATTACAATGCAGTTGTTCTTGAACTTGATAATAATATTGATGATCTCTTTTTTGTTTTAATTTCCCTTCAAGAATATGGCAAAACTTGGTTATTTTTAATGCGTTCAATAGGAGTGACCTCCCTACAAGATCAAGGGCGTTTTATTTCCAGAACACCTCTACCATCAGGTATTAGCCCATTGGGGGAGCCGCCAGAAATGGCAATTCCTGGTCTACAAACATTCCCTGTGCATCCGCTTTCCCCCCGCGTAGGCCTCAATGGCTCTTCGTTCCATAGCCTTACTGTATTCTGTGGATTTGCTTCCCGAGAAGGATGGGTGTAAAATGGACTTCACAGTATTTGTCCTGGTTGCTTTGGGCCTCAATTTGCACACACGGCCGAATGTGGATACTGTCAGTCTTTTTAGGCTTTCAGGCATCAACGGCCTTGAGTACCGCTGATTCCTGGTTAGTGCCTCTAATTCCTCTGTCTCTTTCTCATTCAATGAGAGCGATTTCAGGAGGCTGGTCTTGGAGTGCTCATCTACTTCCCGATTGTCACTCTCAATGCACGCAGAGTTCTGATCTGCACCCATAGGATCTTTCTCTCTCTCCGCGCATGTCCTACCCTTCTTCATCCCGTCCATAAAACCTATTCTCATCCTTCCCCTGCCCTGCTTGCCAAACATTATTCCCTCTATCACGACTCTGAGCAACCCATCGCCCCTCATTACCTGTTCAAGCCACCTACTCTGCCTTCCCCTAATCCCATCCAGCAGCTTCTCCTCCTCCTCCCAAACGAAGTCAAGTACTCCTGCATTTGCGTTTCTCTCCGTCCAAAGCTCATTTTCCTTCTTCCTCCACACCCACATCTCGAACGCCTGCAATCTATTTTCAATTTTTCCTTTAGTCTCCATTTTTATATAGCTCCTACTTTTTCAATACTCTCCCTCTGTGTCGCACTGCCGTTATCTATCACATGTAAAAGGGTTTTGATATAATTGGATATATGCATTTTAAATAAGGTAAAATCGTACCAATCAAGATATAATGATATCTTTGTAAAACTGTCCTAAGCTAGTTGTGATGTGAATGGTGAAAAGAGTTTTACGCAAATATACATATAAATACCAATCTACATAGGGAGGAGAGCTTCGTCTACAGCGAGATCGTAAAACCAACAGTGACAACTATGAACCAACCTCACTCTCCTCATATGAGTTATGAAAAATTATGATCTCCGGCAACACCGGGTAATTCAGCTATCTAAAATATTTAAAAATAATATGCAAGGATTTTTGGAGAAATGGCTTTTAAAGGCAATGCATTGATTTTGATATTTTCCATGCTGTTGAAATTCAACGCCCCCCCGCCTCCCCCCCGCTAGTTCATTACAATTAAAAAAAGTAAGTAGAAATAGCTTCGCGTACCACTCCGGAAAGTGAGTTGTAGTTAGTCCAATACGATCTTTTCCTTAAAGACCCATTGGCAGCCACTGCTATCAAGGGTATACCATCGGTATCCACGTCTCCAGCCTGCACAGCGAGATCATATTCCTACTTCCCGGCACGCCTCATCGCCTCCCACGCAGCATCATGCATTCCTAGGATGCAGTATTATTGCATTTTTCGGTACGTTCTAGGAGTAATACACGGCATATCGAGAACTGCACTAAGCTCCGCTAGTTGTGAATATCCTTGGTCAGTTCATATCGTATTTGCAACCTGTAATTAAACCCTTGTCATTATCCCACAGTTTATGGCACCCGCTTCGCATATATATTTCCAAAGCACATTAGCAGAATTTTGATGGTGGCATGTCTCGAGAGAGAATGCCATGAAGTTATTTACTTGAGAAGATGATATTTATCTATGATATCCGAAGGTATTTTAGAAATGTGGTTATTAAATTGGATTTCCAATACATAATTTTAGTCTGAGTAGATTAGGGTAGTACTTGAAAACTTTAACAGTATGATCTCTACTTAATATCATTGTATTTGGGATATTTTACAAACTCGTTGGTAGCAATGTGCGCGGGGTCAGATCATCCCGTAATGCTATCAAAAAAGGAGTCAACTATTGAAGACCGAATTCAGAAGTTCAAAGAAATGCACATCTTAGAGGCGATATACAAGATATGACAAGGAATTTACAGTATAACCATGCCTTGTTAACTGATACGATTTTTTTCATTAGGGTTTTCAGTATTTAAAAATATTTCCATGTTACACATCTGACGAAATTTGCTGAAAAACCCTTTCCTTTTCTCCTCTATCACTTCCATGTCTGATATTATGCAAGAAAGCATGTTTTCCCATAGTTTTTAGGGAGGAAAAAAATGTTTTTTCCTCCCTAGAAGAAAAAGTTTTATATCGAAGATTCGTCTTCCGGTTGGATCGTAAGCTTTTGTCACCGTAGATTCCGGCAAAATTATGGCATCACCGTAACGTAGACATAAAGTACTTTCATTATGTTGAGAGCAATGGATGACCATTTGATCAATAAGGAACAGACCGTTTAAGCAAATTTGCAAAGGAAAAAAAAAAAATAATCTCCAGAAACGTTTCCTGGACAAGCAATGATAGATTCATTAACGCGATTGAGGCAACAGACACACCTACAATTTATCGTAATATAGTAATAACTTACAGGTGCTCGGATGATCACCCCCCTCCACTCTCCACTGTCTACGCCAATCACTACGACAAAGCATTTGACAAATCCGAGTACAAAAGGACTGGTTGAAGAGTGAATATGATCCTTTACTAAGGATCGATCGATATCGAGCGATCCACATTGGGAGTAAGCGCGAGCAGCAAAGACAGCTGTGAAATCTTATCCCTCATGGTATTTTCATGGGGGCCTCGTACCATGTTGAAATACAAGGTCGAGGGGCGTCCCAAAAAGCTACACCTCCCCTCATCGCTCACCCCTCCCCTACCCGCTCTTCCCCCTCCTAAGCGCTGCCACTCGCTCTCAGGCTGACAGCGGAAATCGCAGCGCCGCCGATGGAACACGTAATTTAGATCGAGGAGTCGTGAAAAATGCGTTGCATAGGTCCACGAGAATGTTCACTGTGACGCTAAAATACGCTTTATGGAACATTACCACGTTCCAACATGGAGATGAAGGTTGGTTATATAGCCAGAATGAAAAGATTTTAAAGAAATATGCGTCCAAGGCTTCATGGCGAGCTCCTGATTTTGGACAAATTTACGTTTTTCAGCTTTCGATCTATTTATATAGAAAGTGAAACGCCCATAACTGCAATACTTATGCTAAGTATTAATCCTTATTCTAGAGTCCTGCTCAATCAGATTTGCAATAACTAGTATATTTAAGTCGTAAATCAAGAACACGTAGACGTCTGCGGACGCGTTTTTTTCAGTGGTATAGAGCCCCCTTAAGGAGGAGTATTGGAAAACAGGTCATAACATGTCAAACAAGCAAAAATGTTGTCAACTGAGATACACATAATTAGTGAGAACCCTAAACTAAGTTCAACAAAAACATGGATAGTGAGGTAGAAAATAAATAGCACTATAATTATGTGTAGAATAGGAAAATGCAAACATACACAGATGCAGTATGCAGTTAAAATAGTTTAAATTTGTACCAGCTTTTAGGAATAGAATTCCAATCCCAGCGGAAAAAATGCATTATTACATATCCATAGGAAGTTCATTGATATCATTGCAATAAAGTTTGGGAATTAATACACAAGGAGGTCACAGAAAAAACATTTTTTCTTTTGTTATTTCATAATAAAAACTTTCTTTCTAATTCTTTCAACTGATTTAGTATTTACTCTCAATGTTACTTTAAATTGGGTACATAACCTTAAACGTGACTGTGTTTTTGGTTCCTATTGTTTTGATATAGACCTTGAGGCCAGTAGCTCCAACACCCAAGTTAGGTATTGCACATTTATCAAAAATTATAAATTTTCTAAATTTCTACAACATGTCATGTAAATTTGATTTTTCTTTCTCCCGTTGAATTTCAATGGGCAACTCAACATTTCATTTTTCCTTTGAATATAAGTGACTGATTGAGGTGACACACAGTTTTCTTAACAGTTTCCCACCACTTTAATTTCACTTGTCTTTTTTTAATAATTGCAACTTATATTAACTTATCATTTCATCTGTAGACTTAAATATGGGTAATTTCCATTCAGTATCCAAAAGAAAAACTGGCTCATTCACGATCTCTTTGGAAAGTCTTAGAGTAAGTGCTAATTACCACAGGCCAAGGCATTTAAGGTTTTAGCTAAAGAAGCTAAGACACCAAAAATAAGAGTTATGAAATTACACCAAGATAAAAAAAGGAAGATTAATTTTACACGTGTTCCGAGGAGATAACTCATGATAATTCATGGTAGACAGCTACAAAAATAAGAAACTTGAGGAACTAAATATACTTCAATAATCAGATGAGATAATTATACTTACTGCAAAATGTCTCTGGAAAGCCTTTGGTCCTTTGTAGGTGTAATTGCCGCATATTTCACAGTTATAGCTGATGTTCAGCCCATGCAGTTTGTATAACCAGTAAGGTATTGGCTGCAATTTCCAAAAAGAGAGATAGATTTAACACACAAGTTTCAACAAGTAGAAACAAAATATGCATTATTTTGGACGCTTTAAAAGGGGTCTATTTTGATAAAAAAATACAGGTTCTGGGATAATACATACAGGGATGAATCAAGCCAAAGCAAGAGAAGCAGTTTAATTTCCCACCTTATGCTACAGAATATATACATTATGAACCAAAATACAATTGCATCAACCCCTCAGGCCGGTTCGACGTATATAGAGATGGGTAAATTACCGTAATTTTCAATTGAGGTAATTTACTGCGGTAAATTACAGTAATTTTTGAAAATTATCGTAATTTTCTGGTAATTTTAAGTTTTGAGCTGCAAATCCTTATCAGAGGACTCAAAACGAAATCAAATAGCAATGAGATACAAATGCCGATGCTTATATCAAACACATTACGACGTTTATCTATTATAACTCATTAAAAAAATTAAAACAAAGTTGGCAGCCACACGCAATTTGCCTCTCTTTTGTCACACTATGAGAAATTTTCGTTCCAAAGACATACCTCTGCGCAATATGCATTTGGTATTTTACTCGGAATTAATTGGAATTAATCATGGACACAATGTAAACAAAATTGTTTTAGCTTCTTAATTTATAATATCACCCATTCAAATGGTTTCTTAGTGAGGAAGAAGTTTTCTAAAAAAGAACTTTTCTGAAAATTACCATTTATTACAGTAATTTTCAGGGGTGTTGGTAATTTACGAAAAATACCACGGTAATTTACCAAGTTGCCCATCTCTAGACGTATACCTTCGCTGCCCTGTTAGAAGTTTGATGTACACAGGTACGTCCTGGGTCTTCTCCTAAGAAATGGAACATGGGCACCCTCTGGCCTGGTTTTTTTGGAACCTCTTGACCACAAGGTAAAACTGAGACTGTCCTTGGATACCTTGGACAACGAGATAGACTGATGCTGCCACCAAAACATTTTTTAACTACACATACAAAGGAATAAATTTATCATTCGTTGCCTATGCAGCAATGGCCGGGTATCACGGTATGATTTATGGTAGCGGTGAGAGTAAGTATATGAAAAATATTAGAAGAAAGTGATGGTGACGGCAACAAATTTATTGATTCTAGAGATGAAGAAGGTGAATTAGATTATGCTGTAAAAGAATGGTGCATACCACACGGTGACAAGTGAAAATGAGGATGAACTGGTGGTAGAGAAATATAAACCAAATTCACGGGAGTGGAAGCAGCTAGAAGCTGAATTCAGCCCTAATAGGACCAAATTTACAGGAGAAAAAGGATCTCAGAAGGTGGTACATGGTACATTGGACTCCTTCCATCTCTTTTTTGACTTTCATCGAAACATAAACATTCCCACAGATGATAAGCCAGGATAGATTTGATATAATTACGAAGTTTCTTAATTTTGTTGATGATGGAACTAAAGATTTTTTTACTGGACCTCCAAAATTATTCAAAGTTTATAATTTTTTGACTGTAAGAAATAGTAAATTCCAATCTGTTTATTTGCCGGGGGAAAATATCTGTATAGACTAGTCATTGACTCTTTGGAGGGGCCGATTGGGAGTTTAAACAATACATCCCGCTAAAATCTGCATGATTAAGTATAAAAACTTTTGAGTTGTGTGAATCTTCGACAGGGTAATTATGGAATTTTTTCTTTATACTGGGGCTGGTTGTGATATCAAGACAAGCATTGAAGTGCCAGACAACCCGAATTCTTCTAAAGTTACTGTGAAGCTAATGCAACCATTTTTCAACAAAGGGTACTGTCTCTGAATGGACACTCACTTCAATTCCCCCACTTTGCATATATCCTATGGGACAATGGTGTAAATGTGGCAGAGACCTTGGGATTGAATAGGAAAAGTGTACCTGACAATATGAAACAAAAAAAACTGCATAAGGGTGAACTAACAGCCGTAGAATCGGACGGTGTAATGATTTTGAAGTGAAGTGATAGAAAAATGGTTTCATTGATTTCCAATTTTCATGACAGCTGGACCGTAACAAAGACAATGAGAGAAAAGAAGATTACAAAGCCTACTTGCATGATGGAATATAATATTACTATGAGAGGAAAAGATGTGAAAGATCAAAAGCTTCAACCTTATTTGATTGAAAGGAAAAGGGGAACAAAATGGTACATAAAGTTATTCAAACGTGTTTTGAATGTGTCAATACACAATACATTTATAGTATACAGTTTACTTATCCAGACTAATCATTTCGCTTTAAGGCTTGGTTTAGTCAAAGAAATTGTTATAAAATGTAATCCTCAGCTTCCAAGGGCAATTGAAACTGGTCGACTGTCAATAAATCCTCCTCCAGAACGTCTGATAGGAAAGCATTTCATAGAAAAAATACCCCCAACCAGTAAAAAGTCAAAACCACAAAGAAAATGTGCAGTGTGTAAAATAAGGGCAGACAAAAGGACTGATATGACATTCTGGTGCCCAGACTGTAAGGTTGGCCTCTGCTTTGATAGATGCTTCAAAGAATTTCATACGAAATAAGATTTAAAGACCTCATGTGAATGTTACACAAATGAAGTCATATTATAAAGTTGGGGCCTCAATGAATGTATATGTACAACACTGTAAAGAACATTGTAATAAATAAAGTTCACATTTTATACATCATTTACAGAATGTTTATGAATTTTCATAGCTTAGTTTAAAAAATAGATAGATTTAAAAACCTCGCAGCATTTACAGCAAAATTAAATACTTCTCAGGGTGTAGCAAATGGTTGTTTTAATGCCGACTCTATGGGTTAATATCAACCATAGTCATCATGCACTTACCTTGCCATCCCAACCAAGAGGTAGATTCTTAGGATTATATGGAATGTCATCAGCATCTTCATCATCATCTGATTCTGACACGCTGGCTTCTGCATCAGAGTCATCACGTTCACCTTCAGTCCTTGCCTGCTTCCTTTGAACATTTTCCTTTGTGGCTGCACGTTGCTCTGTCAGAAGGTCAGCAAATCTGAAGAATATCACGAGGAAATACATATGTACTGGTTGATAGAAACACTACATAAAGCTAACTTACACCTTACAGTATTTTCATCACCTATCAATCTTACCAGAGGAATGCATCCATCAAACTGACATAAGAAAGATTTGACAAGAATAACTTTGGAATATTCAACAAAATTACAATGATATCACGCAAAATTGGTGAATTATGCATACAATTTAAACAAACTTCCTCAAAGCACAGCCAAAAACAGGGTACGACCATCAGTAGACATAAGAAAGAATCAAAGTTTTATGAATCCAAGTCAAATAACTGGGCACTTTATATGATATTACAGAGTGGCTACTGATAACCAATTTTCAAATTCCCTGACCTTTCCCTGACTTGTCCCTGATGGCTTTACCAATTTCCCTGACCGATCGCCAAAAGGTATCCTATTATTGGAATATTTTATTTCTGCTGAATTAAATTTTCGTCAAAACTCAGAAAATGTTAAAAGCTGAATCGATACATTAAAAGCTATAGGTATGAAAAAATATATTGAACCTCCGCCCTAATGAAAAAATATATTAAATCTTCACAAGTTAAGCCCTCACACAAATTGTACACAATTTTAATACATTTTACAAGCACGTATTTACTACAAGCTAGTGTGCTCCAACTACCTCTCGACCTGAGTCTCGGAAGTTAAAAAAACGCGAGGTAAAATCTTCCGAACAACCTAGCCTTGGATTCCTTGTGATGAGCAGAATACACGGTGATTATAAATTTTAACACTACTAGGCAAATATCGCATTAAGGATATACAAAAGGGATTCATTGTACGACTGATTCACAACTGAATGTTCAATGAATTGACGGGGCTTATTCTATTCACTTCGGCGACGGACATTAGTTATAGTTGGTGAAATGTTTTGGTGAAATAAAGGACGGGACTGACTGGCCGGTAAACGTAATGGTAGATAAATAACTAGCATTTCCTATCTCAGTTTCTCCCTGACTGTTACGAGAATTCCCTGACTATTCCCTGACTTTTCCAGATTTCCAAAATTCCCTGACAATTCCAGGTTTTCCCGGTTTTCCCTGACGATCGCCACCCTGTATTAAAGTTTCACATGTTGGAGTTATAGACCGGGTATCCTTAGATAAGTAATGGATTTACATAAGTGATCACTTGGGACATCAATTTTAATAATCAACATGTACGTCATTGTTACAAAGTTACAATAAAATTACCTGTACAGCTGTGCTTCAAGGTTTGCTATCTCTTTCTGC
This sequence comes from Platycnemis pennipes, assembly GCA_933228895.1. Lineage (NCBI taxonomy): Eukaryota > Metazoa > Arthropoda > Insecta > Odonata > Platycnemididae > Platycnemis > Platycnemis pennipes. The sequence continues at coordinate 85,029,999 of OW121854.1, read as the reverse complement.
CGTTCATTATCTTTGCCTCGTCCAGCTTTGCCTGGTTTACTTTTGGCCAAAAGAGATGGATCCAAGGACTTTTTACCCTTGGTACTAAAAAGCCTTTGAGCTCTTTCTTCCAGAGTCCTGATAAAGCAAATGACAGTTCATATAGGATTAAAGACAAATAGATATAGAAACATGAAAAAGGAGAACTTTCATTTTATTGAGAGAATAAAAAAAATACTGGGTGGAAAGAAGATAGTGGCACCGATTCAACCTCATCCTCGTTATTCTAATGCCTCGAATAATGATTTAACCATAAAAACTATGAACAGTTTAATAAGGCTATTAAATACAAAGAAAAGATAAATTTTCCAAGTTTAAGGGCTCAACATCCAAACAAATTTGCTTAAAAATGATGTGAACTTATACTCGAAGTAATTTCATTGAATTAACCATATGATTTTCTCTGACATCAACAGTCAATATGGTTACGTAGAATTGAAATAAAAATACTCTGTATATTCCACACTATTTTAATTTGTCGACCCGGGTTTCGTCTACTCCGTAGACATTATCAGGGTAACAGGACACAGAGTAGCAAGCTCCTATATATACGTGAACTGTTTGGAGGGGGGGAGGTGGTATAGGAGGGTGGTATGGGGGGGGGGGGAGGGGGGAGAGGGTGTTAAGGGAGAACTGGTGAGGAGACATAATTTTTATGGTCAAGGACAGGATTCGTTGGAAGTAGGGAAGGCTATGGAACACAACGGTGAGTAAAACTGGGAAACAAATTCATTTAAAAGATTTACGTTGAGGTCGTTTGATGCTTTCTTAATTTCCAATTGTTCAAGGAAATCTAGTTTCCCTCCTTTTTCCTCCGTGGTTAAATATGGTTTAAATTGCACACATGATTGTAAAACAGAAAGAAAGATGTAAACACAACATAAAACTAGCATACTATTTAATAACTAATTTTCAATTTTGAGAAATGAAAAGCATTTGCATATTTTAAAAACTGTGCCTTCATCATCAGAAAATATTATTACATGATAAACACTGCACTAGAGTGATCTTAATCAACAAAAGGGTAGGTTAAAGAGACTCAGTTCATGATTTAAGAAGAAACTTTCATATGTCAAATCAAACACAAGATTCGATACATTTTAGCTAAGTTACAAGTCAGAAACAAATACATACATATGCATCTTAGATATCTTATATGTATATTAGGATCACTATATTTAATCTCTTTGCTCACCATGATCATAGTAACCAGAGAGAAAGTCTCCAGAGAAAGAGTGCTGACTTGGCCATCACTAATGTGGATATTTGCATGCAAATTGAAACTGTGAATTAAAATTACATTACAGTATTGACTAACGTACCCTCCACATTTCATACTCAGGGCCATGAGCGCAGATTTCAATCGATCAAGTCCTAGGGAAGCCAACTCCTCCCACGATGAGAAGGCAGACAAATCCAAGTGAGCTCCAATGTTAGTCAAGGCACTTCCAGCCTCTTTCTAAAGAGAAAAAAAAACAAAAACAGAAACAAGTGAATGTAGCAACAACCTCACCACTTTAATGTCTCATTCTAGCTCAGGAGATCCTAAACTAGGGTCTACAGGTTAGACCTGACCCAAGAAAAGGTTTAATGTGGCTAATGAACATCATATATGCAGAGCTGTCCCTTAACTGAAGCTCATTGGAAGTACCCTTTCATCATACTTCAGGATAATCTTCCAGATATGCTATCATCACTGACTTATTTGCAAAATAATTTCACAACCATTTCACCTGAGCCCAAAATCCATATTTTTCTTTCACATTCATCACACTGAATTATGATGATTATGTAGAGTAAGGGTATTGAAAAGTTTTTTGAACTCAGAGAAGTTGACATGTTCGAGAAATAAAAACAGACTCCTGAATCACTGTAGTACTGGAATATACTCCTGAAGTACTGGAATCCATTTCAAAGCAGAGTATTTTATTTTTTTAATGATATGGCTGAACATCTCAATATTGGAATGAAAAACTGCCAGAAAGAAGAAAAATTGTGAACCAACTATTTTCTGAATATTTAATTTATTTAGGCTTTTTTCAGTACCTATAAAAAAAACTCACCCATTTCTACAGTTCTGCATATACCACGTGAAATATTACAAAAATGAAAGAGATACTCTATAAGATCCTGTTAATGAAGCACTTTCCACCAGTGGCGTACCGACAGGAGGGTTTAGGGTTCAAACCCCTCTAAAATCATTCCTGTTATTTACTATATTTTGCACTAGCGTTTAGAATTTTGCTTATTGGGCTGAAAAATATAGTTGAATTGTCTTCACAAAAAAAGAATGTTCATTCAATTATTGTTTTAGTGAATAATAATCTAAATATAATTTTATGATAATGCACATAAGTAGTAATGAAACCCCCCTCACTTTCCCTCCCCAGAAGGAAATGCTGCGTACGCCACTGTTTTCCACATATTTGACTAGCCTCTCATAACCCCTCCTAGAGCTGGTGATAAGTATTAATAAACTCTAAGAGGCACCTTAAGAGGCAACTAATCAAAAAGACACTCTTTGAGGATATTGAAAAGATTACTCAAATAGGCAAGCCTAAAATTAATCAGACATGCAAAATCTTTTTCTACAAAACATATTATCAATAGGAAACAAGTGATACTTACAGGCCAACCAGGGAATGTTCCATTCTCCCAATGAGTAAGAAATTCAAGAGCAACATTTTCCATTTCAGTGTTAATATCTAAAAGTGGTTTCACACGCTGGGTATAATCATGTAAATATTCCAAAAGAGCTTCCAAATATTTCCTATATTCAGAGTTCTTCCTATCTTTGGGTATGTCAAACAGGTGATCAAAAGTAGTCAGATATGTAATGTAGTCCACTTTCTGGAAAGAAGGTTCATTACAATATGAATATTAGAATATTTTTATAGCATTCTATATGTATGTATAATTAATAATACCAAATAAGTAACTATCTTTAGGTTAAAACATAAATTCACCTCAATTCCTTTGAGGTTGATGTACTTCTCATAGCATTCATGAAGGTCCAAGTACTTTCCATAGCCTTCTTCATCAGTAAATTCAACCATATCTGAAATAAAATCCCTTATTAATAACTGACAGCTGATATTTCAAATATCCATTATTTCAAGGAACACAATTCCGATAGTACTTACTGGCAGTTTCATCACTTGGGTTTTCTCTGAGTTTAGCCAAATCTTCAAACTCAACAGACATCGGAATGCTGATCTAAAAAATTGAAAAGTGGATTAATAGAAAGTAATGCACTTCTTTTCAAATAGGCTCCGTGCACGGGTCTGCGGTCAGAGATGCCTGGTGGCCAATTCTGCGTAACTGTGAGGAGTCAGTTTGTGGGATATATATTCACTTAAAATCCAAATCCACTTTGAATGGCTGCAAACTGGTGTATATCAATGTAATTTACAAGGAAAAACTACCTTATTTCTCTAGTTTGATAAAAAAAACCATCTCTAACTCCATTTGTAACATTATTTTTCTTCAAAACAACACTATGAACGTATGGTTCAATCATACATAACTTGAGCCTTTGTTGCTAGTTTTAGCTGAGAACAGGCAAAATGCTCATTTAAATTCAGATCAGGAGCTAAGATAGAAATAAGGAAAATTGCGGAAAACAGTAAAGTAATTGCGTAGTTGGTCCTAAACACACGTATATATACCGTAATCGTCACTTCACACTGATTGTCAAAAATAACTTTGGCCTTCATAATATTGCACAAGGAGCCATAAGATGAAACAGAAGGTAAGTCATGATTTGAAGTCCTTTTATTTGCAATTTGGCAATGCTAAAGACTCGAAATAAGTGTTTTTCCAATCAAGGAAAGCTAAGAAATGTTGAGGGCTTGAAAAACATCGGGAAAAAATATTATTACGAAAGCTTGAGTTTCTCGTAATTAATAGAGGTGGTATTAAGGATAAAGGAAAAGGGTGAAAGTATTCTGTGAGAAAGGGTGGTATATAATTCCACGAATTGCATTCCACCTTTTCCTGGTCGATCGGAACCTGAAGTCGCCAGCAGGGGTCTCGGGTTGTTAATGACCCGGACTATGCATGGATAAATTTGTAATGGCAGTTTTGGGAGTTCCACGAATTCCTCCTTTGTTGTTTAATGTATATTTCCTGAGAACATCAACCTACCGTGGAACTGCCAAATGCACTTTTCTAGAGCCTGCTCAAAACATTCGTTATTGCTGCGGAAATGAGCTATTGTATTAGCCTATAAAATTGAATCAGGCGAAATATTCTATCCAGTTATCTTGATAAAATATAGATTTCAGCCCATATTTTACAATTTTGAGAGAACATCACAGTTACTAAAAGGAGTAAAGCTCTTCTTGAGCAATCATGTGATGCATGTGATTGGAATTAACAACTGGGACTTCAGCACCATTAAAGCAAGAGTAATTCATCAGACTTCAGTAAATCTACCACCACATGAAGTTATACCAAATGTCAATGATGATCTTAGCTTGAAGGCAAAATTTATTAAATGCCGCAGGCATTGTGCTCCGCAGTTATCTTCTTGGGCCAACAGATCAAAAATATTTCTTAAAGCTTTCTAAAATATTAACAATACTTGTTGTATGGAGTCGTGGTGGTAGAGCACTGGGCTATGGACCGGTGGGTTCCAGCTTTATATCCGTGTGAAGTGTCTCTAGACACCATACCTAAAATTGTCATGGTGCGAATTCCTGACTCTCAGAACTTAGTGGTAAATCACAGGTGGCCATCTAAAGCATTGGAGAAAATCCTGGTGGCCTCTTGTTATATAGATCAAAAAAAGATTCCCTAAAGTTCAGTAATTCATCCCTAGTTTTAATTTCATTCATTTTAACAGCAACGCATACTCTATGCTTACGTTTTCTGACGAAGAATTGGGTAATGGTGCCAGAAGGAAAAAAGAAAACTTCTCCTACTGTTCCGTTCATTTTTTTAAAATATTAGTCATTCCATCGGACTTACACCTATGAAATACCAAAAAACAGTTAATTGGTTACAAACTCAGGGAGTGGAAATTCCACACCCTTTTGTCCTTGGCCGGTGGCTGCATTGGTGCGTTTCTGCTCACAAGTATGCCAATATCACACTCTGATTACTGGTTACAGGTAAAATTAAAGCCCTCAATTTCAAAATTCAGGGGTCACTACATACGAATGGAATTACTACCAGAGAGTAGTAAAAAAGAAGAGTTCAATGAGTATCTTATGAATGAACCCTAACCCCACTATTTTCAATGGCTCCCAATACAGTTAAAACGCTTGATTTCATTCGCCTTTTCCTGTAAAATCTGTCACATTTCTTAACAGAACTCTCGGAAGATCTTTTTTCATGTTAAAAAATAGGCTTAAATTATAAGCTTGAGTGTGCAGCTAATCAGCAAGATTTGTAAAGGGGCAGTACGATAACTATATTAGCGTAATCAGTCTATTTAATGAATTAAAATGGGAATCATTGTCAGATCGTAGGTTGAAATTAGAACTTAATCTCTTAAATAAATTCCAAGATAATATTTTCAGTAATGAGGTTAAAATATTTTGTGAACTGCAGCTTACTGTTATACACTAGACCATCATAAAAAATTAGAGAAATTGATTGCTGAAACAACAGATTCAAAATGTCCTTTACTCGTACAATTATGAATATGAACTGCTGTGAATATATTCAATAGTATAAATACAAGTGTATCAATGGTTAGCTACGAATAGGTAGTTGCATGTTGGTATGAGAACTTTAAGCTAATCCAAGTAACTGCATATTATTGCATGCTTGCTGTGCAATTTACTCCTTTTTGGCTTGTTACATTTACACCATAATATAATTACTAGTAATCCTTTTTATGCATGATAAGTAATGCATGTTTGGTGTAAATTCACTCCCTGCCACATACCTTTATGGTGACTTTCAGGGTTTTATGTATATATAGATATAAACAATCAACAGAAGAAGACGAATTTTGCTCAATATAGGTAAATACCTGAATCAGCTGTTTCCAGAAAGCACCCAAATTTATCAAATTTGGCATTTTAGCATATTTTTGTTTTCCTACTATAATAAAACTCTAAAATCATGGCAACCTAATTTTACTGATTATTCATAATAACAATGGAGTGATATATGATACATACCAATCCATTCATTGACACAAGTTTAATTGGTATGATTGTTTACACTTGAGTCACGCAGATTAGCTAAAAATATTGCATCACGGTGAGTTCAATGAGATATATTTCGCCTCTTACGTGACTGCTGACTGCTCTATTCAACTGTTACATTCCTTCTTTCATGTGTGGTCAGTCAGGGACGGAATGAAGTTTTAAACTTACATCTATCTTCCCTATATGTTGCAGCACCCGACTATGCAAAAATTACAATTGTGGGTCATCATCATTCACAATCTCCTTAAAGCTAATGTTTTTGAATGCAAAAAGCTTACATATTATCAAAAATGCACTCCAATCATCGATAACTTTCTGTACACCATTGAAAAAAGGACTTTTTCTTTCCATTATTTTGCTTGTGCCTTACGAGACAACTCCTCACAAATATGTCGAAAGTGGCCACTCAAGGCGCTAGTTGTCCCCGTGCACGGAGTCCATAGAGGAAATTTTAAAACAAGGTTCGTAGACAAGGTTAATTGAGCATTATTAAAGTAGATATTTTCAGAAGCCATCAATATTATTCATGCACATGTAAGTATAAACAATGTCACTAGAAGCAGAACTTGCCAGCACTATTTCATCCTTCATATCATAAAATATACAATACAGAGATGAACAGAATTGTTTTTCTCACAACTTCATATGTATTATATTGCAGAAAGTATTTATTAAAAAAAAACTCTAGGAGATACATATGCTTCTTTATAATGGTTTCAATACTCCCCCACTACAGTTTTTGCCTGGTTGCTATTTTTATCTTTTTGATATTGTTAAGTTTAGACTAGAAAGTAATTACTAATCTTTTTCTAGCATGATATGTAATGCATATTTGGTGTGAATTCACCCCCTGCCACACACCATGGTGACTTGAATGGTATTATGTAGACGTAGATGTAGTTCATTTGCTTTAAATTGGCCGATATTTATTTGTCATCTGTGTAGATGGGTCATGTGTTTCAACTTACTGGATATTAATCCATTTTTGGCTGCATTTCTTCATTAAAAACTCAAGAGGCAAAATGCTTGTTTATATATGAAACATTCTATGCAGTATTAGCAAGTAGTGAGCAAAAGTGTACAGTAACATACAAAATGCTTATCGACGCATAAATACAATTCTTATGGAGCTTATCATTTAGCTACATACATGCAATTTGGAATGAAGAGTTTAGAAGCACATTGAGAAACTGACTATCATGTGAAAACATGCACCATAACCACTTTCAGGATGATAGCTGAATGCATGCAAACAAAGCAATGGCCTAAAAGGAAATGGAAGACTAGAAAATGAGGTAGATAAGATATGTAAGAGGTATATAAGGCAAATATATGACACGAGAGCCCGTATGAAAAAATGTTTTCAGTAAAAAGAAAGATATATGCTAGGAATCGAATATTTTGAGGGAATAAGTCCATTGGTGGTTTTTAAGTCAGCAAAAATTAGTTTGGTTTTAGAATGAATTCTTAATTTTGAAAATTAATAGTGATGGGTACATGCGTACGGTACAAATTAAAGTCCTCACTTCATTCGGATGCCTCCTGTAAAATTCTTTAATAGCCTTTAACCGTGAGTAAAATTCAGCAAATTCATTGGGTCCGGATAGGGCAGCAACTTCTTCTTTTCGAAGCCCATCTTTGTCCTCATACAATTCTTTCAGATTCGTAGTGCTTTCCATGTAGTGCTAAGAGAAAATGAAATATTAGTTTTTTAAACTTTAAAAACAGACACAGTTGTTAATTTTCCACTTTTCATCCGCAAATATATACTCACATCTAAAAGCATCTTCAATCTGTGATCAGAATTGATGGACTCACGGTACTGAAATAGTATTCATTTTACATTCAAGTGGTTGTCAAATGAATTAAGCATGTTTTCCTTGTGACAATTAGCGATTAAAAACTAAAATATAATGTAACCTGACTTTTTACCGACACAAATAACATAAATATATAGGGCAAAATTCGTGATATGCCCTGCACTGTGTTTATAACCAATATTACACTTACCGAAGTCTTCTTATGAAGCATTTCTTTGACCATTGCGTCCATAAACCTCTCCCTTTCCTCATGGTACCGTCTTTGCTGCTCCAAAATTGTTTCCATATTGGTATAACAGTGTTTTTAGTGTTGCATAAAGACGTAAACACATCGAAACAGAAGTACATGCGTCGGCGACTGCGTTTCGCATGTTTTTCAGCATCGATACAATCGATACATCGATAACATCACTCTATCGATATGTCGAATTATTGAAGGTTTGTGTGGGAGGGCGTTCGTAATGTTCGTAATGTCTGCAGCAGAAGGTGCTCTGTCTTGTTAACCTGTGGAGATCGTTCTGCAGCTTTGTTATCACGGTAAAAAGAGGTCAGTTTTAGGCAGGCAGATGAGACGTATTTGGGAGGCTTGAAGGACGTAGTTAAAAAATGCTGTTATTTTGTCACCAACTGTTCCATCGGTCAGTCACGGATCTTGCGCACAACATTATGGGATGCACCGTTGCGGTAACATCATGTGTGAAAGTTTTAGAGGTGTGTCGTTTATATGAATGAAAATGATATTTTTCATTTCACAAATGTGTAAATAGTGATTTTCACGAGCAAAGTGTGTACATCTACCTGGGGATTTGTGTGTGTTTCATTAATTATGAAACGAGAAAAACATACCTGTCCGTTATACAGCCACTAGTATGATTGTTTTCGTACCCTGTGAAGATACTGCATAATAAAGGAAATGGATCTCTTACCGTCTGAAGATGAAGACTTTCGGGGGAGACTTCTGCATCAGGTAATTACGTGTTTATTTTTAAATAGGTACGTTTAAAAATCGGAGAAATGTGACAGCTACTTTAATTGATGGACCTTGGTCATACGTGATTATACTCATTAACTACTCTTCGTTTTCCATTCCTATTAAATGCATGTTGATGGATGCGTATATGTTAATAATGATGGACTTAATTTAAATATCTGGTAGCCAGAAGCATTTTGTAGTTTCGAAGGATTTTCTGTTTTCTTTTGCTCCCGCCCTTTAGTAAATTGAAGGGATATTTTTTTTGAGTTTTTGATATTACTACTAGTACCCTTCATAGCGGCCGCTAACGTATCATCTCGTGATATACCTATTTACCTCCGTGAAGTAAAATAAGATTTCTTTAAAGCACCGCGAATGTTTATTTAGGATAAATTTGTATTTTCTTTGAATGGATACTATCTATAACTATACGATGATGAGTCCAAAAATTGAGGAATTTTGTCTTATGCTTAAGAGAAAATCGTATTTTTAGGCTACCCTATGGGACAATGCTGAACTCTTGGAGGACTTGCTCAGAGGGGAGGAAGCTGCTTATATAAATAGCAAAGATGCATGGGGCCGCACTCCGTTACATGCTGCAGCATCTTCAGAGGATCCTCGCTGCCTCAAAGTGTTGCTTGAGGCTGGAGGTATAAGATATTTGTAGCTTCTGAAGAGGCCGATGTAACTATTAATGCTATTGCCTACGATTTATTTCACATGGTTATGCGTATTTGGTTACTTCTAGTTTGTCAATTCTGCGTATTATTAAAGATATTATTGTTTTGTTTACCGTTCCATTGTGTCAATATGTTCCAGTGAAATCGGTACATATTGACACCTGTCCCTGAGTCCCACAAATCCAGTCCCTGCAGGGACAGGGACCTCATGAGTTTTCGTGATTGTCGAGGTAATGGTGACAGCCTTTTATTTTGCTCTAATTTTGGGAGTTTAGTATATCTCAAACCTGGGTATACCCATTTAATTCATCTTTATTTCGTAGCTAATGAACTGATACTCCCTGCCACACACCCTGGCACTAGGTCACAGAGTGACATCTAGATGTAGATGTTCTTGGATAGAATTATTGCTTTTATGATATTGCAATTATGGAGTTAAACATACTAATCATGCTACTTTCATAGCATAGTTTTGAAGGTTTCATGCTTTTCTTCAGGATATGGATATGATTTGCATCATAACTCCCTTTATTAGGTCAATTTGGCATTGAATCATTTGAGCATGATCCAGAGTATTTCATGATAAGCTAGATTAATATTCTAAATGTGAGTGAAATGCTTATGTAAGAAGAAAGTTAGTTTTCCTGTGCTGTCATCAGCATCTGGTGTGATTTTTTGAATCAAAACACCCTAATGTCATGGGTGAGCCCTCAAGGTTTTGTTCCACTCAATTGGTTATATTTTGAGAAAGGTAAATGATTATGAAAAGACTGAATTTTTATCTTATTCTAGCATTTTGATCCATTAAAATTTCTGAGGCCAAACATTCACATTTTAGACCTGGGGATGGTTTTTTAACTACTCATAATTTTGGAAAAAAAGCTTTTTTTAGTGCCTCCTAATTTGGTATTTAGGTTTCCAATCTGATTGATATATGCTATTATTAGAATAGAAAGAAAGAAAAATTTCAACATAGGCATGGGACCCAATTGTCAACATTTGAAGGCAATATTTGATTGAATCCAGAAAATGGGAAAAATATGAATTGGGTGCACTGCTGAGAAAAACTATAGATTAGAAATAGTGATCACTTAAAGGTAAGCACTTTATAATGGTTAAGTGGTCGGCTGAGGTTGAAGGATGTGTAGGCAAGTATAGGAGACTCAACTAAATCTTAGGATTGGTGGCCAGTAATTATTATTAGTTTTCTACTGGTGAAGGTAGGTCTAAATGGACATTCGATTCTTCTCACAACCATACATTTCACATGGTGTCCCTCTTAGGCCCCTCATACATGCTACCTCAATCACTCTATTCAAACTAACCATTCTTCTCCTCTCTCTTCCCCCCTTTCTCAACATTCTTCCCTCAATCACTCCTTCCAAAACACCATCCTCTTTTATTACTTTCTCCATCCACACTTCCTGTGCTCCTGATTTCATTAATCAACTTCATTCCCCTTCTACCAATTCTAGCACTTCATTGTTCATCCTCTTTTTGATCCACTTCACTTTCTCCATCCTTCTTGACGCCCACATCTCAAAATTCCTCAGTCTCTTTTCATCTGCTTTCCTAAAGCCCATGTTTCCACCCACTATATAGTGCCAAGCTCCATAATAAAATTTTTTACCAGTCTGTTCTTTACTTCCCTGCTCAATGTCTCCATTGTTAGTTCATATATATGCATTATAGCTTCTTTTACCATTGTGCTTTTCCTTCTTACTTCAATGCAGTGTTTTCCCCAACACACTACCCTTGTAGCTAAATTGCTCCACATGGTCCCGAGTCAGACCTCCTACTTTTATATTTAGACTGGCTGTTTTACATCTTGAAAATGTCATTGCTTTCATTTTCTTTTGATTTATCAGCATACTGTATCTTTCACAATCTTTGTAATGTATCTAGTATTTTTTGTAAGCCCTGGGCTGGGTTTGGTCATCCATGTACCTCACTGGTTTTATCAATTTTCCCCTGATGTTTACTCCTGCCCGGAGCTCATTCAAAGCATCTCTCACCATTTCTGGTGGGCGGTGATGATGATAAATTCCCCTAACCTTCAATCCTGTACAAATTTTACTACCCCTTTTTTAAAGATTCTATTTGGAGACAATGTTTGAGAGTGCTGGAAGCTGCTTTTAGTGATCTCTTGAATAATAATTCATTTCTCATTTTCAGCTGATGCGAACATTGCTTGTGGCCCAAAAGGAGAAAATAGGGTAAGATGTCTTTTGGTTATTACACTTTGCCTCAGCTGTAAATCTCCTTATTTATTAAGATTTCATTTTCCATATCATGTGGTGGAATCTCTTCGAATGGTGGTTTGTCACGTGCATGGTTTATGATTTTGTCACATTTACTGGTTCAGCTTTTTAGTGGTTGAATATGTGTTTTCATTCATGATATTGTGTATCACTCGGTGGAATAGTTGCCATCCGTGTGGTCTATCTTGCTGAGACACTTGGAGTAACGAGGGTAACAAAATAGCAAATAACAAACAAAGGCCTAACAAACAAAACTCTAACAAAGTAACGAGGGTAGGTTGGTCATGACCTGGCGGGTCATTTCAAACCCATTCAGTTGCATATTCATTTTAGTTCCTGAGTGATACTGACTGTGCACCCTACTTCTCAATTCAGAGATAGGAGATGCTCACGGTAGAATAATCCATGCATATATTCAGTAGTTTATTCAGCTTTCACTACTGTGCTCTATTCATTCTTGTATATCTATTTTGAGTTCTTCTATTTCTTTCTTTGAAATTTGCACCATCTAGTAATTTTTGAGATAGCATTAGTGGCAAATATTCTCTATTCTTATTCACCTATGGTGAGAACCCTTATATTTTTCCTCTCAATAAAATTCAGCAATTCTTACATGGTATACAAATGGCCTATATTTCTGATGTTAATTGAAACTTGGCCTATGGCTATTGGCCAATTTTCTGAAGTGGTTAGGCGTACTTCTTAATGTTGTCTCTATCACTTTGCTGATGTCTTTGATAATCATTTGGGCTACACGGTAAGATCATTTTACGTAAAGATGCCGTAAATATTCTTGCTGTGTTGCAGTTTGTTGTTGTTTGTTGTTATTCTTATGGTGTTGCAGTTTGGCCTGAGAAAATGAATGAGATATTTATTTTTTTCAGCTTTTTACCTTGTTTTGATGCATGTATTTTGAAGTATGTTATCCTATTTTAAGTCATTTATAATGGGATTACATTTATCTGAATGTTGTTTTAATAATTTAATCTTCAATGTTATAGGTGATGTTATAATCTCTCATTCCACATTACTTTATAGACGCCTTTACATGTTGCCAGTGAACATGGCCACGTGAATACTGTACGCTGCCTGGTGCATTACTGTGGTACCCAAGGATTGTTGGCAAGGGATGCCTGTGGTTTGACTCCGCTGGATATTGCTGAGAAAGGAGACCATACCGAATGCATGCTCATCCTGAAGGAAGCAGCTGGTGAGTTTGCACATTTATGATAAAATCAATCGTGCCTGACAACAAATTGTGAAATTAATCCATACCGAGTATCTTTAGGAATGATGAAGGATCTCTGGTGTATTGATGGTAGGAAGATTTCTTGTTTCTCACTGAATAGTATTTTTGTTGTGCACTGACATGTTGAAGGCTTCACTCTACCATCGTATTCAGTATGAATGCAAAGAGCCAGCCTTTGCTGGGTTTGTGCGTACGTTTGTGCGTATTTTAAGCGGGGTCTGATTGGTTGGACTCTACTATAAGCTCCACGCCTTTGCTCTACTGGAAACCGTTGTCTCTGATGAGATTTTTCCACTTCATTCTTATTTCCTCGGATAATTTTGCGCCCCTATCCCAGCAGGCGTTGGCGTGGTGGGGTAATCTGGTGTTTTGTAAGTCGATTTTGTGTCCGAGCTACATTCGGTCAATGCTGTTTAAGGCTATGCTTTTTCATTTCCTGCTCTTTCGGTCATTTAGAGCGAAGCGAGCAGAGGTGAATGTTTTTCGTGCCCTGAAATTGATTTTTGTCGTATCGTGAGCAATGTGTAGAATCCGCTTGTATGGTGAGGAGGGGGGGGGGGTGATGAGGAATATAGTATCGAGCCTCCCATTGTGTGGAGTTAGCGGTTTCGCTGAAAGACGAGTGGTCTCACCGTCATTTTCGCCCGGCTTGTCCCGTTTTAGCCCGGTTTTGAACTCCCCGAGCATCTTAGATGCTTACGCTCTTGAGAATTCTCGTTTTCCGTTCTTATCGCCGTCATATTTCCCACGGTGACTGGAACCGTCATCGAAAAAAGAGAAGTGCTCCTGGGAGTCCTTCTCCTTCTTATGTAACGTTCTCATTTCCTCTCGTGTCTCCCTCTCTCCTTGCGATTTCGTGTCGATAAGAGACACCCCAATATAGTAGTCTCTTTGCTTCAATCCGTATGCTGCTCGACCTCGACGGTCGGGTGGGGGAGCGAGGTAAGTAATCTCGCATCCCTGCATTCTCGGACGTGCCCGAATGCCGTTGATTTTGATCGCCAAGGTCACCGGAGTCGCAAGAGCGGAATACATACCATTTTGAGACATGACTGACTAATCTGTTCTTATGATCTGTGTATTTAAAAAAAATTGGGCTTAAAGTTAATGCTTGAAACATGGGTTGAATTAATGTTTTGGGAATTCATTTTAATTTTTATTATCCCAGGTAATTTATGCCGGTTTCCTCTGTCGGCTTATCCGCTGAATGTGATGGCAGGTGTTAAGTGTTTTAATTTTTTTCTTCTCTTTACATTCGAATTTATTGATGCTTGGTCCGCGATTTCAAGCCAACGGCTGTACTCGTAAGTTTCAAGGAAAATCCACTTGGTATTTGTGTAGTGACCGAAATCTAAGATCATTTGTACCATTTACGAAGGTAGGCCCCGTGCGACACTCATAACTGTGCGAATTCTGAAGATTCAAGCGATATGGAGTGGAAGCGAAACATGATAACATAGAAAGAAAAAAACACGAGCCAAATCCACAAAAATAATAAACTTCACTACGACCCGGGTTTCATTGTATTACAGTGTAATACTCCTGACGATGCTGTAATACAGTGAAACCCGGGTCGTAGTAAAGTTTATTATTTTTGTGGATTTGGCTCGTGTTTTTTCTTTCTATGCACTCATAACTGTGTTCCTCTCCATGAAATACTTTTATCAATCGGCCAATGAGAATGTTTACTTCGCCATTTATGTGTTAAATTGTTAATGATACGTTATTATACGTTTTTCTTGGATTCTACAGGATATAAGGTACTTAATAGGGATTGCCATGATTTGTTTATGGCTCATTTAGGTGGCAGCCTTGGGGAAGTAATTCACGTGGATCGCTTTTAGCGAGGGTATTTTTGAGGAATCGACAGTAGGATCCGAGGTGAGATGGAGCCAGCCCTATCCTCGATGGTTATGAAATGTTTAAGGTGCACTTGAGGAAATTTATGGGAATTGTTGTGATATTTTTAGTTATAATAATCTTATAGAATTGCATTTAAATGTAAGTCCAAGAGAGGTTACAAATATCCACATACTGGGACCTCTCTGTAAACTCGGAAAGAATTTCCTCCGACCTTTTGTAGGCAGTGCATTGTTATTCCTATCCAAATTGGTGCAAATCAGCATCTTAATATCCGTAGCTTTAAGTTGGTGCAGTCTTACCTAGAGTAAATGTTTGGCGCCTGCGGGATTTTAAAAACATTTGCTACAGAATGTCCGTGCGGTTTTCCGTGTCCATTTCTCACGTGATGCAAATCTGTTTTTGGATATATTTCTTCGCTATGGTATTCAAATTGGAGCATTCATAATCGTTGTAAATATTTTCAGCTCATGTTTAGAATTCATTTCGTCGAGGAATACCTTTTTTTTTATTAAAAAAACTGGTTTCCGTGACCCAGCGAGTTTCGCGTCACGCCCACTGGTTCGGTCCGCACAAAAATGAAGAGGAGTTCATCTGCGGTGGAGCCAACTGCGCATATGCTGATTCCGTGCATATTTACTAATCCTTCGGCTTATGCCTCCTGCGCCGTGGTGGAGTAATGATCTGGTGACGGGTGCCCTGGTGACGGCTATGTAAATACCCCTAGTTTGATATTCTAGTCGTTCATTCATGCTGAATCGGCAGTGCGAATAAACTTTCATCACAAGACTATAAATTGTGACTATGTTAGCTCTATATTTCCCGCTTACGGCAGCATCTTATTTATTTCTTCATTGTTTCTGGATGGTATGAATTAATTCATGCAAATCAAGTCTTCTTACTGTCGTATAAATTTATCATTTCCTTTCCTAAGTCGCTGTGAACGGTCATCCTCGATTTTTATTGTTTAAAATACTAAAAACTAAGAGTAAGGAAAGACAATTTGATGGTGATGTAGTGGTTGTTTAATGAGGAATATTATAAATTGTTCAAATTTAAACCTTTGGACGAAATCAACGGCCCGTGGATTCTCACTTCAAGGCAGGATCATGAATAGAGTATCTGAATACTGCATCGGTTATGGAGAGAATTATTTTATATATTAGGTTTCATTTCAGTTTAAGACGCCTAAATTGGGTACTGCAGAAATATTCTAGGTGTCGTAATTGATATTAATAGTTTTTTTTTGAAGAATCGATCGTGCCATTAAATACGTAGGTATCCTCAATGCAAATTTCAATGATTACGTGTATAATTCAATGTTAATATTTAAGGAATGCATTACTTGGCGGGAGAATGCGTTTTATTTGCTTCTTAGACCCTTATGCGCTTTCAACCCGCCTTTACGGTTGTATAGAAGGCCGCTTCACAGAGAAAAAGCCATGGAAATTTATTTTTTCTGTTCATTTATTTATTCAGGATGATGCGGCGGATACGGTTAGTTTCCGAGCTAGTGAGACTGAAGCATCAAAAGTATTGGAGGGTATGGATTTCACGCAGTCGTTTCATTTCAGACCAATTTTACTTTCGGTGGCGTTAAGTTAAAATGTCGCGCGAATTAACATGCTTTATGTTTTTTCTTTGGATTATCGAGTGGTGGAAATTAATATGGGAGCGACAGCTAAGGTCATTTATGCCATTAAAGATAGGTGGATGATCGAGTAGACCTGGGGGTTTTGCAGGTTACGGTGGAGAGCACCTCGCCTTCGACATTAGGGCACTCCTGCCGAAAAGAACCATGGGGTCAACGGTTTAACGTCCCATCCGACGGGCATAGTACTGCGCTCGAAGTGCTCTCCACACAGCTCTCAAATAGGGACCGGTGTACCGCTGTATAATGCCACTGCCTGGATTCGATCCTGGGCCCCTCGGGTTGGGAAGCCAGCCACCCCACCTACTCGATTTCCTCCTTTCCTACATTTTATCATTGAAGATTTTGCGGACCCCAACTTACTATGGTAGACTGGACCATAATCACAAAATTAGAGAAATTGATTGCCGAACTGACAGATTCAAAATGTCCTTTGTTCCTCCTACTATTAGGGATATGAATAACGGTAAATATATCCAGTACGAGTGTAGAAGTGGATAACATTGGTAGCTGCATGTTGGTCTGAGGACTTAAAGCTAACCCAACTAACAGCATGTTTTTCCATGTATGCTTTGCTATTTTTATCTTTTTTTTTAAATAGCGTAGTTTTGAACAGTACCTTTACAAGTACTAATCCTTTTTTATACATGATATGTAGTGCATGTTTGGTGGGAGTTCATCCCCTGCCACACACCTTTATGGTGGCTTGCAGGGTATTATGTAGATGAATAAATTATCTTGTGCTTTTAATTTCTCTCTTAGAATTGCACACGCCTACATGTCTTTGTCCCGTAATAATTTCTGAGTTAGACGAGTCTGTACGGGGTGTAGGTTCTCCTCGTGGAAGAGATGGCTTCGTATTTGTTTGGTCGATGACTTTACGCATATTTTCATCGAGTGACTTGTTTTGTGCTCACCCCTGCGTTAGGAGAGAAGCTCTCTGGTCCTCATATTCCCGGTCTGTTTACTACCTGGTGCAATCGGGGTGGAAAAAATTCCTGCAATGCACCTAACTCAATTTCTTGATTAGTGTTTTAATGTGCTGGAAAGACGTTTAAGCTTTCGTTTCTAGTGGAGCTCTGGATTAATCCCTTTGTCTTTCAACCTCAGCGGAGCATAATATCCGTCGGCCGACGACTTCCTCTCTTCCCAGGCTTCTTTAGCGTCTTCGTTGCATCCGTGTTAACTAAGTAGAACGGAGTCGGCGTCTCGCTGGGTTTGGCGCCAAGGCGTGATGCGTCACGCATGTACCCACTGGAACGTGTTTACGGCCGCTGCTCCACGGAATGTGTTGTTTGGTGTCGGTCTAGCACGTTTCCCCGCGACTGGGAGCTCTGTCGAGGTCGTTACTCGTACTTCAGGATGGTAGCTAAAGCATTGGGTGACCTGCTTATCGATAACCTCATTGTTTCGGGAAAGAAAGAGCTGTTGACTGAACTCGGGTATATGTAGGCCCACCCATTTGGGTGCGAGTCATTCCAATCATTTGATAGAAATTAAGGGCTGTATGGTAATTGAAAATTGTAGCATACTCTAGGATCATCTTCGCGTGTCATCAATCACTAAGAGCGGTTGGATACAGATACACTTTACCTTAATTAATACAATAATTAGGGTGGGAGTCATTATCAGAGCGTAGGTTAAGGTACAGATTAAATCTGTTAGAGCAATTTCAATCGGATAGCTTTACCGAAGATGTTAGGCGTATATTAAAAACACCAGCGTATTATGCTAGATTCGACCAGATAAAAAAGATTAGAGAGATAGATTGTTGTACTGATAGATTCAAAATGGAATTGTTCCCCCGTACTATAAGAGAACAGAATAGGCGGCATAGCAAAGGGATAAGTAGGGGAAATATTTTAGAGTAGTCTGTAGTGCATGATGCATGTATTAATCCCCTAAATACGATAGATACTAACAATCTAGTTGCATGAGACCTTATAGTTGCTTGTTTGCATGTCGGTAGTGCATGCTTGGTGATCTTCACCCCCTGCTACACACCCTCACGGTGGCTTTCAGGGTATTGTGTAGATGTACCTATCTGGCGGCGGTTGGATGCAGATAAATTTTGAATGCAAGGAAAATATATTTGGTGAAAATTTATCTAACCGGGGCCTCGATCATGGATCTTCATAAGGCATGCGCTAGCGGTATCGTTATTTTTTTTATTTATGTCAGAGATAACGTGATCTCCATTCCTCATTTTTCGCGCAGCACTTCGATTTGCTTATCACAATCAGTGTAGCGATTTTTATAGACGGTTATTGTTAATCCTGCACTTCTTTCGGGTTGGGCGTTAACGATAAAGATTGCGATAACGTGAAAAATACATCCGTGATTCCACACCAGCCATCACTTAGTGACTTTGTAGACACCGTCTACTTGCACGTGACTCCTATATCTAACTTATTTTCATGTATTAGTATCATTTTAGCTCCTATTTGCGTATCAGTAGTACATATATGGTGTTTTCACCCCCGGTACATACCGTCGCGGTGGCTCGCAGGGTATTACGTAGATGTAGATCTGCTCGATTCTTCTCTCGGCTAACCTCTTCAAATTTAAACTATTATTTTCCTCTACGTCCTTTGATGATTGCTCCTCGTATCTCATGCGAGGGTTTCCTATGCCAATCTTCTCATTCAGGTTTTCCTCCACAACTGTCGTCAGCTGATTATCATGCCTCAAGATAAGGTCGATTTGGTTATCCCATCTTCTATTTCAAGTTTTAATCAGACGTCTCATTCGTCCATTCTCCTTAGAGATTCTTCGTTAACATTATACGTTTCATCTAAATTTCACACCCGTAACACCACTTTTAAAATGGGTCCAGTATTGCCTTTTTACTCAGCTGTAAGTTAATAGTTTTGGTGAAGTGCCTTCTTTGTCCTAGCTATTCTACTATGCTCGTCCATCATTCGTTCTTCCGATTCCCAGAAAGCGTCATGAATGAATAAAAACTTCATAACTCGTCCATTAATTCGATCATATTTTACCGAGTTGACAAACTACACTTTCTATTTACGTAGTCTCTAAGGATTTTTCTTTAGAAATTCTGTTTTGGGTTGATCAAAAATTAGTGTTCAACCCGAAGGTTGTTTTATGATAGGTGAGGGCAGAGATCAACCCGTTCTGAGCCATTGGCGTGTGGTGTTCACACATTCAGGGTAGGGATCCAATTCCTTTTCCTGGGCAACCTGCGATTTCATACGAAGTTCTGACACACAGAAAATAGAATCATGTATTTTTTAGCTTTTTTATTAGTATTAGTAATTTACAATGAACGTAAGTTTAGTGAAAGTAGTCTACAGTTTAAGAGTATTTAGGTTGTTTTATAAAAATCATTAACACCTCAAATCGCATTCCTATTCGTGTATATTTATTATTGATTGAAAATGCGAAATTATTTGTGATTGAAGTGTGATGAATTATATTAATTCACGTGGAAAAATAACAGCACCGGAGTGGCTGACATTAACCTAGGTTAAATAATTTCAGATAGTAATTAAATCAAGAATCTAATTAAGAGGTCGGCCTTCGTCGTACCAATGTTTGTTCGGGAGTTTTTGTGACCAATATTGGAAATTGTCAAAAAATCTTTAATTGCTTTTTAATGGCAAGAATAGAACTAGGTTTGATTTATTAGGATGAGATATGATTTATCTCATTACTAATTGATTACTAACTGCCCTCCACTTTCTCAGCGTCAAGAAGTTTACGTTAATCATTGCTGTTGGGAGTATAGGCGAAAAATGCCTCTCATAGGAGTTCATCAATTATAAATTCTCCCAAATGCTTAAGGTAATGTTATGGTATTAGTATTGAATAGTTTTGGGATTTTTTCTTATTATATTGGCGTTAAAGCCTTCTCGATGTCATATTCTTTTTCAATAATTTGCCATTTTCTTGGTCGATGGTGGTCATTTGCGTATTATATTGTTTAATATTTTGTTGCCATATTTTTGGGCATTCCGCTCGCCCTCAAGTGCCGAGTTGCATACTTATGTAAGCATATTATTGTTTAAATCTAATCTTGCCTGCGTTTAAAGTGTAACTTGCGGTTCTGATCACGTGTACTGCAACCATATTTCGTTTTCTTTTGGTGGTTTCAGCGTAAACCTTCCGTAATTAACCAAGAAACATGATATTCATGACATGATATTCTGGACTATGGATATATTCCGTTAGAGACGTATCAGTGCTCCTCCTGTCTCAGCATGAGTTAATGCTGCTTTTTCATCCTAAGAAAATGCCTGAATAATTTGGCATGGAGGCCAGCCGAATGTGTTTATGTTACACTTGTCCTGCTGCGTGCATTTGCATACGTCGTGGAACCAATTGCGGCTCTCCTCTTATCCGCGAATGTACAGCTGCACATCGAATGTAATGCACGTATGTACTACCCGTCCTCGAAAACGCCCTTGGCGTGCATGGAATTTCAACGAATCAAAGGAGGGCGGAGTTGGTGAGGTGCCTAGACTGCGTAACAAAACTTCCGCATCCGTGGGCACCTGTTTCGTGGGTATCGTCTCCCTCTCCCCTACTCCGCATGCGCCTCTGCGCTTAAACGAGTCTCATATCTTGAATTCCTTGGGAAATTTAACCTAAGGCAAGCTCTAGATGGAAAAGTGTGCATAGAAAGATTTTTCGGTCGTGATTTACTCCTTCAAGGCTTCCTTTAACTGATATGGCTGATAAGCTAAATTATTGATATGTTCACACAATCCTCAACTTTTCTTGCAGTATATTTCAGTTGTGGCAGTCATCCACTGCCGAATTAAAGTGGTGGCTTACAGGGTACAGTATAATTGTAGGTGCTTGTTGCGTAGTCACCTTGTGAGTAAGGTGAGGATGGAGATCTGAGCATAATGGTTTGGATAACTATATATAGTCGGTTTAGAATACCACCCGTCCTTTTCCGATTTCTAGTCTCTCTTGAATTTTATCTTTCCGTAAATCCTCTTCTACCTCTAAGTCCTGGTAGCCAGCTCGAGGGTGTGTGGCAGGGGTGAC
Source organism: Platycnemis pennipes (assembly GCA_933228895.1). NCBI lineage: Eukaryota > Metazoa > Arthropoda > Insecta > Odonata > Platycnemididae > Platycnemis > Platycnemis pennipes. The sequence goes on along the minus strand of OW121854.1, from coordinate 85,008,286 downwards.
TTGTAGTTATTTGGGGTAGGTGACTGACAACTAAAGCCGTTTGCGGCAGGGGATAGGTGGTTAACTGGGTAATGGTAGGAGTTTTCAGGGAACGGAGGAAGGGTGGTGAGAAATCCCGGCGTCCTCACTAGCATTCTCTTAGCGAAAGGCGCCGAAGGGACCACGGCTTAACGTCCCTTCCGACGGGCGGAGTACTGGACTCGAATTACTCTTCACAAGGCACTCAAGTATGAACCGGTATACTATAGAAAACTCCGTCAGTACCACCAGAGATTCAAACCCGGACCCTCGGAATGGGAAGCCAGACACTTGCTGCCAAACCAGCCCGATCCTCATGGGGTCAGGTATCACCGACCATGCATTAATGTTTACATATACTTACTACCTACCCAATAAGAGATCACTATGAACATAATGGGTCACTCACAATAAACATTCTGCCCTTCATCAAGCATGTAAGGAAATATTTGATAAATACTGCAAGCATGAAATATATACCTAGGTAGTATGTGTACATTAGTGCATGGTTGTTGATACTCACCCAAGGAATAAAAATGGGATATATCAGTACGACCAAATTATTTGAGCATTAAAATGTGGTTATCGTTCTTCATTCTTATGAAATATAATATTCATCACCATAGATGGATTTTTTTAGCATTAGAGAATTTTACGTTCCTTCCATGGCAACAATGGAGACATTCGGAGACGGCTTTAATCCCTTCTTCGTAAGATACAAAGACTTTTGTTCCTGTATTGCGGGTCTCCAAGTCACTCGCAGCTACAATTGCAATTCTGCGGAGATAGACCTGCCGTGTCTGATCGGACCGTTCCTGGTTTAGTGGTGAACAAGTCTCATTTCTGGCGCACTTTCACTTTCATTCCACGGATGGTCTCGGGAACTTAATACTTTATTCCTGAAACTTTTGACGCATTTGCTGAAAGCGCGATTAAAGTTGAGATTTCGCAATGGAACAAACGAGCCTGTGAGATAGAATGAATATTCCTCCCTGTAGATTGGTCTATGTATTGCATTTTTATTCTATGTTTTTAGTAGCGTATGCTGCAATTTAAATTATTTACTTTGTTGATATTATTCGGTCAGGGTATAAGAGAGGGAAGTGAAACATACTAATAAAATAAAACAGCAGTACTTTTTCGCATAAAATATAATTTATGAGCCTTAATACGTGTTTCAGCCCACAAAATCATCACCACCAGGCGTAATTCCTGATGAATCGCTTTGTACGCTGGAACACGTGTCGTGACGTTTTAATTATAATATGCGCGGAAAAGTGTTACTGTTTTATTTGATAAGTATTTTCTTGTTATTCGGTTAATTTAATTCTAGAAAACGATATTTTCTATGTTTTGGGTAAGTAAATAGACATTTTTTTCATCACAGTCATGACAGCCTGAGACTAGGCCGTAGGCCAGTGACAGCAACACTCATTGGAGCAAGAGCATCGTCCTTGCTTTAATGATGAGTGTATTTATTCTTGAACTAAAAATATTTCCCCTGCAACAGTGATGTTCATCTTCATCATTGTTTCGTTTCGTTCCTCGCGAGAATTAAAGAACTTTAATAAATGACGTTCGTATTATGATCCTCTTCGTTTTCACCTGTGTGAATTTACGTCTAAATTCAGCTAATCAGCTTTTCATTCCCGTACTATTTAACGCTCCCAGTCGAAAGCGGAGGATTGAAGCTGAAATTTTCGTTCAGCTGCTTTGGTGCTCCGAGATTTCCAAAATCTCTTTGCTGGAAAGGACTGCTGACCCAGCGCAGGGCTTTCGAATTTACACTTTGTCATAAGTTGCGCAAATACCATTATATCGACTTCTATGTACTATCCTGCGAGCTACCGCGAGGATGTGTGATAGAGGATGTACTGCTTACAGACATCCCAGAGGTACGTACAAAATGTTACTACTTTATGGAAACATGTTAAGTATGCATTTGTGAGAGTACTCTTGCAATTAAGTGTTCAGTGTCTACATCGTAATTTATTTTATTGGATTTAATTGATTATTTGGGTCTCGTTTTTTTTACCCTTTTTGCAATTTTTCCTTCTCTATTTTTTCTCAATTCGCTGTTGTGCTATGTTAACTCCCAGTCCTGTGAATCCATTTTAGATTGCTCTCACGGTCTCCATGGCGACGTAATTGCGTCATTTAGCTCGGCATCCCTAATTCATCGTACCATCTTCCTTGATCGCAAGATTGGGGGCGCCCGGCCGTCATCTTGATTTTATAGCTCGCTGGATGCGGGAGGCCTTTTGGGGATCTCTCTGCTTCGCTCGAGTTCACGAATTTAGTTTAAGACGTAAAGATAATCTTATAGTTACCACGAAATGTATGGAGGTTATGTGTTTAATACCTTCCGTGGCCCTTTCGTTATAATTGTTGTCTTCATGGTGTACCTATTCTCCGACTTAGTCGTCAACGTTGATTCTCCCAATAAAGAAGGTTTAAGAAAAAATTCATTCTGCTTCGTGCTTGTAATTAAATAAAGTTGAGGAGCCTCTTCAATTGAAAATTGTTTTGTCACTAATAGTATATGATTATGAAGCGTACTCTTGATTTGTTTAATGCTGGAGCTGGTGGTTGATACCTTAGGACTTTGGTGCCGATTAGATGTAAAGGTTATCATGAATTTATTTGGAACTACATCGTGGCAGTTATGTGTTTTATAGCTTCCATTTCCCTTTGGTTATGATACGGTATCTGGTGATTGGTGGGTAATGGGGTGAAGTTGGATTTCCCCCTGGGGACGGAAGACGGGTGGAGATACACTCGCAGTCGCCGGAAATGTGCCAAAGGCTTCACTTTTCAATTAATGTGTTACCCAGACTCCGAGCTCTCGACATCCCTAAAATTGCAGGTTATCTCGCCTGGACATATTATATTTGAGGTTTGCTTTACTTCTTGATCAATAAGTGTTATCTAAGGCGAACAGAGTGGCTCTTATGATTTTGGGATTAAGGATTACTTCAATGAACCAGATTGCACACACCATTCTCAGTGAACTACAATGCGTATGCAGATAGAACACCGCACAGGGACTCAAACCTGGGTCCTTGAAATGGAAGGCCAGTACTCTAGGGTCGACACCAACCATATCCCATTTAATTCATTGCTATTTCGCGATATTCACGCTTGCTAACTAATGATATTTCTTTCTTCGATCATTGCTAAAGAAATATATTTTAACCTCAGTATTAACCATTGAAATCTATCCTAAAAATGCTGAAATAGGTTTTTCTGTGCCTTTCAGTAAGGATTTTTATTTTTCGGGGAGGGAGGAACTCTTGTTTCTATCTATGAATTGATGTGGGTTTGAATTGTATTGATTGCCCAGCTATTTACGGTGTAACTAATAAAAAAATGAGGAACCTTACCATATCCTCACATAAAAGTCTCCGGAAATACATATATCCTTTATGTACAGGTGAAGCTTCATTTAATTGATACACTTGTATTTGGAAATTTGTACAATTTTTTCGAGGTGGCGATTATGCAGAAACGTTCCCTTGCGCCGTATTATTTCGGAAATTCGTCAGGTTTTCCTAGTCAGTACGAATTGCAAGTTGCTTCCTGTAATTTACATAGAGGGCCGTAGAAAGTGACATGGCAGTGTTTCCATTTCTAACGTTGTGACTTATTGTGGCGATCCACGGATCGGATTTTTGTCTTGCTAGAGTGCTGGCTTTCCATCCTAGGCTCCCGGGGTCGAATCCGCCAATGGCAGGGATTTTAAATTGACATACCTGTCTTTAATTGATTTTTATATGTATAGCACCTCACGTTCAGTACCTACACCGTCTGTCGAACGGGATGTTAAGCCGTGACCCCTTGGCATATGATGATTCGTTATCCGTACTTTAGTGTACCTACCTCGCCATGAATGCGTGTGGTAGTCTACCGTATTAATACCCAGGTGTATATGGTAATGAAAAATTATTTTTTTAAATCCTCAACCTTATAATTGGATACAAATGTATGCCATATTTCTTTGTCGAAACCGTTCTGAGATAGAGGTTTGGACGATGGTCACACGCACGCTAGCGAAATTATAGGTAAGGAAGGTAAGCTTATTGCTCTTCTAAGTGCACTATGGAAAAAATCCCTGCAGAACATGCTCTCATTGAACTCGAGTTTCCACCCTTGTTATTGACTGAGGTTTCTTGGAACCGTTACCGTTGTCCAGGAAGTGGATTTCCTCCACCATATCCATCCAGCCATTATATTTAACGATCTGTCGTAGGAACTATCAGCCAGGGTTGTAAAAAGAGTTCGCATTTAGGGTCGTTACACCTTGTCCATTTCTATTCTCCGGTGATGCTTATCGTTGAACATGGTCCGAAGAACAGAACCCTTGTACCGGAAGGGGACGTTGCTTGAACAGCGATAGAATAGTAAGCGAAAGATGCCTTTGCAAGAGATATAAACGATCTTTACATGCATTTCTTAAGTATGCCATTCCAAATTACCAGGAGTCGAACCGGTCGTTAATAGTTTTGTGTGAAGCCTGTGCAGCCTTTCTTTCCATGGTACTTTCTTCAACGAAGAAGGTCGTGTGTAAGAAATTTGGTTGGAGTTAATTAAACTCTATTATTGATTAAAATAGTTACGTTTTGTGTCCCAATAAAATCGTCATGGCTTTCATGTTATTGACGCGTAATCAGCTGCTTAGTTTTGTCAACCTAGTTCGTCTTATATATTTTTTTAATAAGTTTTTTATATTTTTCCGACTTTCTTGACAACTCGTCACGTAGCCCAGGGCGGCGTTGAATGTTTTATAGTAGCACTTACAACGGGGAAGTATGTAATGGCACACTTATTCCCTCCTGGGAAGGGAATTATTTTCAGTGTAGCTGGCCATGCATTTATTCCATGATTGGATGTGTAAGATGTTGATGGATCTTTTGATTTTAAAGTCTATCGTGATAAGTATGATGTTCTTTTGTTGCCTATTTTTTCCCTGTGCTTTAATAAGTTAATAAATTCCTTTTTTTTCAACTCCCACCCCTAGCACCATTTCTCCCTCCACTCCCCTTTTTTTCCGTTGTTACCCTTGGTTTAGGCCCTCTTCCCCTCCTCTTTCCTCACTCCTGTTTTCCCCTGGTCCCTCCCCTCATTTGTATATATACTGGACTTTGTTGAGATTTGGTCACCTGATGATGATGTATCACATCGAAACCGGTCGAAGTAAAGATTTCTTTGTGGAAAATTGCCAATCGTATTTAATTAATAAATTCTCTGTGCTTTTACCATAAAAATACTTTAAATCCTGGTTGACGTGATTTGTGTGGGTGAAAAGATTTTAATTTCAAGGTATTCCCGCTCTTAGATAGTTTTCCGAATTATACGAGACCAATGAATTTTTCTCGCTTGATTCTGCGTGTTCCGTCGGAGGTTTATTTTTTTATTTGACGATTCCTTACGCGATAGTCGATTCCGTAATTCATTTATCTTAATTGAGATGGAATTGGCTCTCAGCGTTATTGATTCAAGCGTTCCTCTGGGTCAAAGGTTTGTCACGTGCTCTTTGTTCCATTCATGGGGAAACACGGAGAAGCGGTAAACACGAACGATTTCGTTCGTACGTTTCGCGTTCACGATCGTAAACTGGAGAACAATGGAGGAATCATCGAATTTTTATGTGCCCGCGGCTTGTGCTTATTTCTTCCCTTGTGTCCGAATAATGCCTACCTCCCCAAACATATTTGTTTTCTCAGCATTGTTCGCATCAATACCTTAAAGACTCATGGGGATCAGGTTTGTGTAGTGGCTAGAGTACTGGCTTCCCATTCAGAGATCAGGGTTTGAATCCCGGCTGAGACATTTTTTTTATTGGTACACCGTTCCCTACTTAAGTGCCGAGTGGAGAACACTTTGAGGTCGGTACTGCGTCCGTCAGATGGGACGTTAAGCATTGGTCTCCTGGCTGTCTTTCGTTCAGAGCAGGCTAATGCCGACACCGATGTCACTCCACCCTCCTTCGTTCTATGAAAATTCCTGCCTCTTAACATACCTTTCCCAAATAACGCAAATGACTTAAGCTGTTGGCCGCTTCCATTGAGTGGAATGCCACTAGTAGAATCGGTTTGGGACTTGATTTGTCAAAGCCAGGTCAGACGATTCTAAGCGTCCCGTATCGCATTGTTGGCCTTATATTCCTTGGTTTATCGGTTCCATATAGATCTTTCCAAATTATTATTTAGGCGTTTATTGTGGAGTTTTGGAATAAGAAGTGATTCTTTATTTTTAAGCCCTACGAAGTTTGGCGTTACTTTGATTGTTTATTATGATGAAAGGAAATTGTGACAGTATGTGTTGGCTTGGTGCGGTGGCTAGAGTACTGACCTCCCGTTACGGAGGCCAGGGTGAAAATTTAGTATGTAGTGGAGAGAACTTGAAGTTCACCACTCCGTCCGTCGGGTATGATTAAATCACTATTCAATCCTTGGTGCCTTTCGTTAAAAGAGTAGGCTAACTCTAATGTCGGATTTCTCTCCACCCTCCCTACTCTTCCTAACTAATCGCTTCTTCGCAAACATTTCGTCCCTCGGGTCTGAATTAAAAATCTTGCAGGCTTGTACCAAAAAATGGTCGAATATTATTTCATTTAGCAATTTTATTCTTGGGCTCATCCATTTCAATTGCTTCATTTTGGATCAAAATTATTTTATATTTTAAGCTAATGGCTGTACTTGTTTGGCTTTTAACTGTAGAATATTGTACATATTATAGTGAAACAAAAATTTCGGTGCATTATAAACCATAGTGATATCATGCCTTAGGATTGTGTGTGGCTGAAATGGTGAGGGTGATTGAATTTTTTTAGTTGATACTAAACCTATCAGACCTTAAAATTTGTTCGGCGACACGATGTGGAACGATGAGACAAAGATAATGAAAACACGCCTTGTAAATGTTCCCCAGTGCTTCCAAGAAGCCCAATCGATTTCGACATCCATAGCGTCATTGTCTTTTATCCTTGACAATATTCACGGATAAAAGATAAAATAAAAACTATAAAAGATAAAATTAAAACTACGGTAGAAATGCGCAAGGAGTGTTTTCATTAGCTTATTAGGCCTTGGTTCTTCCGAACTACATGTCTTCGTCTGCGAGACTACAAAGGGACTACGAACCTCTGTGTTTTCTTTGGATATCAAGTATTACACAAAAATATTCTTATTACTTTGGCAATTAAACACTTTCTGGAATTAGCAGTGAGTATTGATAGTGCCCTGCGAGAGAGAAATCTCCTCGCGAGCGGGAGGTTGGACAGAATATAACGCGATGCCTTCTCGAGGGCTAGGGATGGGTGTGGGTCGTGGGTGGAGATGGGGGTGGATCGATTCACTCGGAGTACGAGCTGATGGTTTCGACCCCGCTCTTGGGAGAGGGGTGCCGGGGGATGGAGGAGATGGGGGAAAGGGATTATGTATTTTCTGCTCGCGGGTGGGCTTCGCGTAGAGCCTTGATGCGATGCGGGCGAGGGTCTGCCGCTGGCCGTGTTTTTGTTGTTTCGTTTCGGCCGGAAGAGTTCTTTTTCTCCGTTCCGAGGGCCACTCGGCCCCGTTCTCGCCCGGGGCGAAAGTGGAACGATGAGCTGTCACGTCAAGGGACGCGTGAAGTGCGAGGTCCTATCCGGCCTTTTCGTGCCTCCTTGTGTGATATGAAGCCGCGATGGGAAACGTTTTCCCACGTTTTCACCTCCCTCTTTAGATTTTCCTTCCCTTCTTCCTCGTGTGGTGCCGCCACAGAGATTGTCTAGATTCTCATGGTATTATTTGAAGATTTCCCGGGAATTTTTTCGACCCGAAGTTCTGTTTTCGAGGCGATTGTTGAGCTTGTCTAGCATTAAGCCCTACCCACGTAGCAGGGAAATCACAACCGGTCGAATTACATTAATATGTCCTCAGAATGTCCCATATTCCTCTGCCTTAAATTATTGGTAAGTAACTATAATATATCAATGAGATTATGTCATGAAAAAATAAAACTTCAATATCACTTGACACTATTTGTATGTTTGTCTCTATCCGTTACATCTCAATATGGCTTCTCCCCCAACAATCACTGTTTTTTCCTCCTGGTAACCATGGCGCCAACTCAACACAAAACAATAAAAAAGCAAATACAACAAACAAGAAACGAACTTAAAAAATGAAACTCATAAAGGAATGGAAACATATATAAAAGTGATGCCGACCATCCAAGGTACATGCATCAGCTATAGTAATAGGTTTGATTGGTTTAGTGGTAAGGGTACTGGCCTTTCAAATGGAGGACCCGGGTCCGAATCCAGGCAGTGGAAGATATTTTTCAGCGTTAAACCGGACCCTTGAAACTTGAGTGTTTTGTGGAGAGCATCCGATTTCAGTACTCCGTCCGTTGGATAGGACGTTAAGTAGTGATCCCCTTGGTGTCTTTCGTCAAGAGCAGGCTAAAGCCGACGTGAAGGTTTCTCGTCACTCTTTCTCCTTAACCTTCCATTCCTATCCTCGTATCTTACCTCGCGGTATGAAGCGCCAATGAGAGTGGGTATAAAATTGAATACCACTGATAGATAACCTCAATGTCTAAATTATTTCCCTTCATTGCGTTTGGAATAAATGTACTTTTTACCTAATTTTCTAGATCTTCTTATTTTCTTAATCCGTTGACAAGCTTCTTGAGAATTATTTCAATTTGGGTGTCTCCGGTAATTCAATTCAAAACCATTGATCACATCTCTCTTCGAATCCTTATTTTCAGTTTTAATCGTATTTTCATGGAAATTATGCTCAAGATCATGCACTGAATAGAATTATTGAAATGCACTCGCTCCTTACCGTGAGCAATAAGTATCGTTGTTTCATTCATTCTAATGTGATGAGTACAAGAGAATCGTAATGGTGTAATAGACAACTTTTCATTCGTGCAAAAAAAATTCTTTCAGGTTTTAACCGGGCGACGCACGCCGAGTTGGTTGGTGGAAGTAAGTGAAATATGAGAGTACGGGTCACCATCCGATCAACGCCATTGTCAATTAGATTATCAAGCGTGAACCATGCGCAAAGGTCGCTGGTGAGAAACTCAATATCCTGAAATTATGTTGTTTAGCTCGCCACCGAAACCATTTCAGTTGGTGGGTTTCCTCTATCGTTCCGCAAATGGAAAATGTCCCTTATTACTCCTCTTTTCACTTTTCACGCTGGTCGAGTTCCCTCGAAATTCAGTCTGATGATCCTATATAGTTGTCGGGCCTCCTCCAAACAGAATAGGGAACACTACTTCCCTTCCCAATCCCTATAACTTGATCTCGTGAGGAGTCAATTTCGAGGAGAGCGGAAGGAAGTGAAGAGAATTTTATCGGCTAGCGACCCAGCCCCCTTTCTCGGCCTTGAAGGTACATCTTTCGCCTTTTCGAGACCCGCCCAAGAATGGCTGAAAGGTAGTCGCTCTCCGAAATCATCGAGCGAGAGGCGATTGGTATGAAGATTAAACATCATAAAGGCATAGAAATCGATTGTACTGCAGTGGACTCTTTGGTGATGTTAAAATTGGTCACTTGGAAACGGGAGGATGTAACACTTTTTATTTAAGCAAAATTAAAATAAAAATTAACCTTGTTATTGGGTTATAAAAGGGTTGTATCATGGAAGGAGGCATTTATTAATAGTAGAAATTTTATGACAGTGAACATGAGGTGAAGTGGTAATAAGATAGAATAGGTAATTGCTTGATATAATGATAAGTGTGCTGATTACAGGATGTGTCGCTAGTAGGGTTACTAGATCTATATCTTCACCTACATAATACCCTGCAAGCCACCACAAAGGTGCGTGGCAGGGGGTGAACTCTCACCAAACATGCACTACATATCATACATTTAAAAGATTAGTATTAGTATATTAGTCTAAACTGCACTATTTAAAAAGATAAAAATAGCAAAGCAAACATGCAAAAACATGCTGTTAGTTGGGTTAGCTGTAAGTCCTTACACCAACATGCAACTACCTATGCTATGGATTGATTCACTCGTATTGGAAATATTTACCGCTATTCATATCCCTAATTGTACGAGGAAAAGAGGACAATCTGTCAGTTCGGCAATCAATTTCTCTAATTTTGTAATCATGGTCCAGTCTACCATAGTAAGTTAGGGTTCGCAAAATATTTTTAACGTCATCACTGAAAATATTATCTTGGAATTTTGTTGGGAGATTAAGTCTAAATTTCAACCTGCTATGTGACAATGATTCCCATTTTAATTCATTTAATAGACTGGTTACGCTGATATAGTTATCGTACCGTCCCTTTACAAATCTTGTCGATCTTCGCTGCACACGTTCAAGGTCGTTATCTAGACCGATTTCGTAGGGATCCCATACACTGGAATACACTTGGTTAATGAAATCATAGAGAGCTAAAATGCTAAACAAAGCCGGACAAATTTTCTCGGTACACATACGTCAAGGGACACTTGTAATTTGATCGTAGATAGAGAGCACTCTAATTGGGAGGAACATGCCTGAACTGGAAAAAAAACATTTACATCTGGGTGGAATCAACACAGAAGAAAGCTATTGAGAAGGAAACTTTTTGGGTGTGTAGATACATATTACGTAGTGTAGTTCATTAGAATAAATATTAACTTTTTCTTTCAATTCTCCGGATCATTCCGGACAAATTAAAATACCTACTGGACAGCTCTGTTTTTCCTTAAAAAGAGGACATTTCCGATATAGGTCGTGCATGTTTGGGAACCTTCAGCCTCTGCCACAAATCCTCGCGGTGGCTTCCAGGGTATCGCGTAAGTGTAGGTAAAAATCAGACGTCTGGTAACCCTAGATGGAAGGGATGTAGGACGTGGATTTGTGAGTCACTGGAAACTTGGGCCTTGGGAAAAAGGAGAAAATGCGAGTATGTACTTAGATTATTTAGGTATGAGTTGAAATGGATACGAAAAAATACTTTGCTATGTAGTTCTATGTAGAATGGAGACTACCCAGGACGTTATAGGTATCTAAGGGGGAGGTAATTATCTGAGCAGGTACGATGCTGATAGCGAAGAATAAGTATGAAGCGAGTACCTGAAAGAAATGATGTGTAGGTGGTCTTGATAGGTAAGAGAGGTTGAAATGACGGGGGTAGTAAGGAGAGGTTTTTGGAAAGAGGAGTGGAATAAATTGACAGAACTGGAGAAAATCATATGGAAATGAGTTAGTGGACGAAACGGAGAGCCTATAAATTATTAAGTTGTAAATACCACAGGAAAGGCTTGGCAGTTACAACGGTGAGTCAATCTTAAGCATGTATTACGCTATCATTTTTCACGGACAAGTTCAGGGACAGCGATAATGATAGCAGGAAATTGAACGTCCGAAATGATCATTTTTAGGGATAGCTCAAATGATAGGGACTCCCTTCCCTTATTTCATCATTTGAGCAAGTCCTTTTTTCCGTCCCTGTAGACGCACATGAACCCGCAAGGCAGGCAATCAGAGTGAACGGCAGAAATTGTAAAATGTAGTGGTCAGTAATGGAAAGTCTATTGTAAACAACTCATAGCCGTGAAACGTAGTAATTCAGTGTCTCAAATGTTTCGAAAGGGACGAAAAAATTCCCGTGTGAGTGGCAAGAATTGTGACTCGAGGTATCATTTTTCCTGTCTCTAAAAACTATAGCTTAAATGATCTCCCTGAACACGTACGTGACAACATAATCGTGTGACTCAGTCTCTACTTGCGAAAATACACATGACAGAAATTCAGATTAAAAAAGTCATTCGCCTAGACCGGCCACGTAGCCAGAAATTTTCTTCGGGGGGGCTAAGTCTACTGTACTGTAACATGAAACAAATTAGCCTTCCTCTTTCGGTGCCGACATGATACAAAACTCTTCCTTAATTTTCAGCGCTTGGTATTTACTTTCACAGAGTCCATTCCTATATTTGCTCTCTGTTTAAGTTCATTAATTACCTTGTTATGAAGCAGTTAATTTTACCGGCCCCGTAACAGAAGTCTAACGCATGCATATGTATATCAGATTGAAATGAACAATTATTAGCCATCACATGCATCAAACAAGTTTTTTGCTCGGATTATCATGCCCAGTTAAAATCAGAACAACAAAATCATCGGGAAAAAAGTTCGGCTACGTGCTACCCCTGGAGACTAGGGTTATGTCGGTGGGTGTTACTGTGGAGTAAGTTTTTCATTTACTCCTTGGTGTTACTCAGTGCATGTCACGGTAGGTGATCGATTTGCGAGAGTGTGGAAGATGCACTCCGAGCTGGCTGGCCTCGTCTCGTTTCAACCTGTTCCTCGGGAGAATGTATGCACCAATGGTGTTGTCGCGGACTTGTAAGGCTTCCGGAGAGGTAAACTCATCCTCCCGAGTTCCCACGCTCCTCGCCAGTCCTACTCGTCACGCACCTGGAGTTAAGTGCGTTCAACCGAATTGTCCATGGCCGTTGTTGAAGGATTCTACCGAAATCTGCGCTGTCGTTCATGGACTGCATTGTTAAATCGTACGGGATATTCGTCATGACATATTTGTCGCGCCACTCTCAGGATAAATTGTTTGAAACTTCGTGATTCCCGTGACTATACCTCTCGTAATTATGAGTCAATATTCAAACACTTGAGACTTTTATTTATAAAATGCGAAACAATAGGATAATTTTTTGGTTAAATGGGATTAAATTGCAGTGAAACGTGATGTAAGATCAGTACAAATAATAATGCACTTCCACTTAAATTAATGTAAGTACGAAAATATAGTCGCTCTATAGAGGACCATGTTCTCCTCCTTTTATAATATTCACGGAAAATCGGCTGCTATTGATTATTAGGAAGGGTAATAAACGTCAGTTTACAGCGAAACAGCGTATTAATTAATTAATTATGTAGTTAGTTTGATTGTATAGCCTTTTCGTCAGAAATTCCTTGCCTGTTTTCAAATGCCATGCATGAAGATATTTCAGGTGTCGTTTGTCTATTTCCATATCTCGCGTGTTTTGCGCGAAAGCAATATTGGTTTCTTTCGTAAGCAATATCGGTTTCCCTTTCAGCTTTCAAAATCGGTTGGCTCCCAGTTGAGAGCGAATGAGTTCGGGGTCTAATCTGAAGTCTTCTTAGAGACATACAAGCTGTTAAATTGGAATAGTAATTAATTAAAATTTGCACGCAGGATTAAAATTTTATATTTCAAATAATCATATGATAGAGGGTGACAAAATATTAAGGACTACTCGCTGTAATCGTCGTCATGCTTGAAAAGTTTCAATTTTGTTCACCCTCTAGCTCTCTTGTTTTCAGCGAAATAAATATTAAATAATATTATTAATCATGTACAGTTATTATTTTTAATCATGAGCAATTAAATATTTATGTCACTATGCTAATTAGCTCCAACTCCGTGGTGAATGGGGCATATTTTACAATAGAGGTTCCTCATGTAAAATATGCTTATGTAAAACTCATTTTGATGAGTGATTCTAACTCTAGTCTGCGTTACAGTCGCTTTACTACGGAGAGTAAAAATCACCACATGGTGAATCTGTGCCATACCCCTTGTGACTCATTTTATCCGAGCTTTTAATCGTATGCAATAAAGTCGTCCTTGTTCATGTTTCTGCGTGCAGAGCGAAATACTATTTAAATACTCCTTTCTGTGATTCGCCTCGCGTAAACCAAGCAGCTAGCGTGACCGGACTGTAAAAGTTGGCCTGTGAGCTCTGTCAAAATGAAAAAAAATATTTAAAATAGACCTCAATTTTTTAAATTTGGGTATTACATTCACCTGAGTTAAAAATAGTAACCCTGCCCATGGAAATGATGTTTTCGCCTCCATCAGTATCTAGATATAGTCGTCGAGGGTTAGATGTTTATTACTGTCGCTAATTTCAGTCTAGTCGTTTATGTTGCAGGACTTATATTTGTAGATGACTGCAGATTCTCGTTTTTGTTTAATGTTATGAGATGAGACTTGTGTTCTTTTTCAATTCCGTTTGCTGTCGTATGTATTCTAAGAAAAGTCATTGAATTGAAATATCTTACGAATCTCACTCGTGTTTTTTTCCCAGAAGTCAACCTCGGTTTGGATGCTAACCTATCTTCTCGTTGTCTTGCTCGGTAAAGGTAACTGACTTCGGCGAAGTGTAGTCTTGCTAGTTGCTGGAAAGGACGTTGCTTAGAAGAATCACCGTAGATGATGATTCCCAATTAATGTCAATGCGAAGAACCTCCTTTTGGTTCCCGTGATAAAAAACAGATCCAATGTATCTTAATTGATTGAAATTCATACTTAAATTTAATATGCGCCCACTTGTGATCAGATGTCAACAGAATTGTTTTCCGAAGGTGTTTTCATTCTGTGATTTACTTCAAATAACAAAAGTCACTTCTCACTGAAGGAAAAATGCCATAATGATATAATAATCTGGAGCGCTTGTTTCCTATGATATGCGAGCATTACCTTAGCTGTTCAAAGATATTCTGTAGCTTATGTAACAAAGATTGCTGCGGCATCTGTGCGGCGTGTAGGTTTTTATTTCCAATCGGTTTCTTACGGTTGGAAGCGTTACTGCTACCGAGAGTCGCATTTTTGAATGGCGTTCCACGTATACGTTAGAATGTGGTGGGGAGTTTTTCTATAGTTTTTTATTTGGTACCGAGAGTCAAAGATTTACTTTCACTCTTCACCGCAAATGGACTTCAGCTGCGAGCGAATTTTGCGCTTTCCGTGTCAACGCGTGTTCTACATTGCTCATCTGAATCACCCGCACGGGAAACCCCTTTGCCCTTCCTTGGACCAATAAGACTCGCTCTCCCTCTCTCTCTCCACCCCTCCCTCTAACTGCTAAGGTGTGGCCGCCGCCGTGGTATTCCTCGACTCAACCTGTGCCTTCTCTTTTTTTCATCTCTTTCCCTCGAGAAGTATGAATCACCCGCTCTTCCATCGCGTGACTCCCACTTGTTAAGTTTGCACCGGAGATCCGCAAAGGTCTCTCGCCGTCGTGAATTCGAAAATGCGTTCGAATCAAGGGAGCCAGAATGTAGGTACTGGGGGAGTCATTGGCAGGCTTGCCTTCGGGTGACATTGAAGTCAGAAGAGGGGTTCTTGGGAAGGATTATGGCCCACCTACTACGTGCAAAACATTTCGTGTATTGCGGTCTCTTATCTATATCTACGTGACTCCTTGCAAGCCACCACGATGGAGTGTGGCAGTAGATGAAGATGCCCAAAATTGAGATACTTCAAAGCAATAAGAGCTCCAATACTTCATCTACATCTATATAATACCCTGCAAGCCACCATGAAGTTGGGTGGCAGGGGGTGAATTCACCCCAAACATGCATTACATATCATGCATAAAAAAGGATTAGTAATTGTATTCTTGTCTTAACTCCACAATTTAAAAAACAATAAATTGCACAGCATGCATGCAATAACAGGCGTTAGTTGGGGTTTGCTTCAAGTCCGTATACTAACATGCAATTACTTATGAGTAGCTAACCATTGGTACTCTTGAATTTATACTAACGGATATATTTACATCTGTAATTATCCCTAATTGTACGAGGAAAGAAGGACATTTCGCATCTGTCAGATCGGTAGTCAAAGTGTCTAATTTTATGATCATGGACCAGTCTACCGTAGTAAGTTGGAGTTCGCAAAATATTTTTAACGTCATCATTGAAAATGTTGTCTTGGAATTTGGTGAAGAGATTAAGTCTGAATTTAAACCTACGGTCTGACAATGCTTCCCATTTTAGTTCATCTAATAGACTGGTTGCACCAATATAGTTATCATACCGTCCCTTTACAGATGTTGAAGATTTTCGCTGCACACGCTCCAGTTCATTATATAAGCCTATTTCGTAAGGATCCCATGTACTGGAAGCGCCAGCTACTACTATGTGTAGAGACTGCATATGTTTCAAAACGTAAATAACAATGAAATTGTACCCCAATTTTATCGTAGTGATCTCACTTAATCTTTCTAAGGTTATTTAAGGAAAGTATTATTGAATTTAATTCCCCTGAAAGTTGATTTTATCGCTAAAACTGATTCGAAATGTACCTATTTTAACAACATATTTGGTGCTGTTTGGAACCTTCCAGTACTACATCCAAAACGTACAAGAGTTTTGCCTTATGCGGTGAGCCCTCTATATTATACTCTATAATGCTTGAAACCATGTTCTTTAATGAATATTAAATAAATAAGGAAAGGTTACAGCAAGTAATATGGAATGAGGAAAAGTGTGCGATGCAAACAATAGGTATTTGAGGAAAAACAGTGCGAGGCTTGCAAGAAAATCCGATTAGAGTAAACCGTGCAACACTGTTTTTCACCGGGGTTTCGGAAAAAAATCGCGAGGCTTAAACAAGTGAATACGTTAGTCATTCGGGGAGGCGACCGTCAGTCGAGGTCATTTGTGCCATTTAGGATAGGAGAGTATTTTATAAAGGTCTTCATTTCTGTGGGAATGGAGTTAAGTTGAGAGGGAAACCCGGCGTCGGCACCATCCTACTTCATGCTCTGACGATCTCAAATAGTAGTTCACGGGAGTGTGAATGCTACTCAAACCAATGAAACGTCAAAATAGCTCGTTTCTTAGGAAACAGTTCATCGACAGAAAGTCAATATTTCCATTCCCCGTCTCCATCACTTCCACTCCCAGGTTGACTTAATTTAGCTCTTTCACTCGTTCCAATATCCCTTTCCCTATTCGAAACGAGGGTGGTGGCAAAGGTAATAAAGGCCCCAGGAAATTCGCGAAGGGTAACGGGCATTCATAAATATCGAAAATGAAAAAAGCTCTGCCTGAAAAATGTCTGGATCAAAAAGAGAGAAACATTTCCAATGAATGAAAGCACTTAACCTCGGGAGGAAACCAACAGCTCCTTTTAGGA
Organism: Platycnemis pennipes; assembly: GCA_933228895.1. Taxonomy (NCBI): domain Eukaryota; kingdom Metazoa; phylum Arthropoda; class Insecta; order Odonata; family Platycnemididae; genus Platycnemis; species Platycnemis pennipes. The sequence goes on along the minus strand of OW121854.1, from coordinate 84,991,360 downwards.
CTGGTGGGTAATTGCGTAGTGGTGGAAATATTTCATGAAAGGTGGAGAGGAACTCGGTATCGGCATTATCATACTCTAAATGAAAGGCGCCTAGGGTTCCGGATTTATCGTCCCATTCGACGGACGGAGTACTGCACCCAAAGTACTCTCCACACTGCAATCAAACAAGACCGGTATAACAATGTAAAAATAACTGACAATGCCGGTATTAACACCCGAGCTCTGCAATGCAAGTTGAGCTCCACGTTTTCACAATCGCAGCTGACCAGCCACTGCCCAGTAGCGTTGACCTCCCTGCCTAATTCTCAGATTCCTTTGCAGCAATGCAATGTGATTTGAAATAATTTAATTGGTATTAACTCATTTTTATTCTTCTGCTACTCCTGTGGTGTTTTTGTGCTTGTGCAATGCTTGATGAGGCATCCACGCACGGGACCAATAGATTCTGTTATCGCTTACTTCTTACCGTGGCTCAGTTATTCAGCTTCTTCCTATCGTTACCGTGATCTATTAGGCGATAAACTAGCCTTTATAAGGAAGCAAGGCAATTAAACGATTCTTCAAATATTCTAAGAGCGCGTATATCTTTAAATGAGGGCTTGCATCTCGTGCAAAGGAAATCGGATGTGAGGAAGTTGATATTAGTTTTTTTTATGCCCCAACATTTCCAACCTTGCAGCTTTTCCCAGACTCCTGGTGAGTTTTTGTTTCCATTTTCTCGGGAGTTGCCGGAGGGTGAGATGGTAGGCGTTTGAGTAGAACGTTTGGTGCCGGCAGGAGATTGGCTGGGTGATTCATGAGCTTCGAAATAGGTCGCAATGCATCAGTTGCTTTCTATCTCCACGTCCGTCCCAAGTTTCGGCTCGAGTATTCCAACGGCGAAATCCATTGAAGGCTTTGAAAAAATCGTTCTGTAAGCAAAAATTATTTTCTTAGACGTTAGTTTGCGTTAATTGGCATTTATTATGATTTATATCGCTCTTCAGTCGTGCCTATCTACATCTACGTATTACCCTGCAAGCCACCACAACGGTGTGTGGCAAGGGGTGAATTCTCACCAAACATGCACTACATATCGTAGTCGTACCTACCCGTACGAGTGGCTGTTATCTACCTCTGCGTAGTACCCTGCGAGCCACAGCGAGGGTGTGTGATAGGGGATGAATGATTACAAAACGTGCTCTACTTACATTCAACTAAGGGGTACAATGCTACTACTTCATGGAAACATGTTATAGATATTCATTCAAGAGTCACATACAATTGAATGGTTAGTGTCTACATAATAATGACGTGATTACTGATTGAAAGGCATTTCTTCATATAAAAGAATCCCCTCCCCCACTCACCAAACCTCTAATGCTCACCTGCTCTTGGACAGTGGCCCACTGCTAATCTCTTCCCGAGAACAGCGCCTCTCAAATAGCTCTCCCCGCGGATATGCGGCCGAGCGAAGAGAAAGCTAGGATTTATGTATAGAATACTTAAGAAATGTGATGAGAAGACAAAATAGCGATGTTACTTTTTATTAGTTATGCCCCACCTTGAGTATGTAGCCAGTTCATGGGATCCGAATGAAATAGGTTTGATCAGAGAACTAGACAGTGGGCAGCGTAGGGCAGCTAGGTTCGTTAAAAGGTGTTACGATACGTTGAGTCGTGTATTAGAATTAATAATATAATTAGGGTGGGAATCATTATCAGAACGTAGGTTAAAGTACAGATTAAATCTGTTAGAGAAATTTCAATCGGATATCATTACTGAAGATGTTAGGCACATATTAAAAACACCAGCGTATTATGCTAGATTCGACCAGATAAATAAGATTAGAAAGATATATTGTCGTACTGATAGATTCAAAACGTCATTTTTCCCCATACTATAAGAGAACAGAATTGGCAGCATAGCAAAGGGATAGGTAGGGGAAATATTTTAGAGTTGTCTGTAGTGCATGATGCTTGTATTAATTCCTTAAATACTATAGTTACTAACAATCTAGTTGCATGAGACCCTATAGGTGCTTGTTTGCATGTTAATAGTGTCTTGGTGACTTTCGCCCCCTGCCACACACCCTCGCTGTGGTTTGCAGGGTATCGCGTAGATTTAGATGTCCCCGTTGATGATCACCATATATCGAAATATCGATATGGGAGTCTTCCCCAATATACCTGTTTCCATCGGTGTTAATATATATTTTTTTAAATTATTTACGCGTATTAATTTCTATTTTCCAAGCATTCGTGTGTCAGTAATGCTAAAACATGCTTCATGCACTACAGACTAATCTATCAATATTCCACTTACCTACTTTTACTATTTTGCTATTATGTGCTCTCATGGCATACGGGGAAAAATACATTTTAAATCTAACGTTACAAGAGTCTATCTCTCGCATCTTGTTTTTCTGATGAAATCTAGCGTAATACGCATGCGTCCTTACGTCTGTATAACATCTTTATATCGTCATCAGTAAACCCAGCAGCTTAGCTAAAATTTACTTGAAAGCTTTTGTCTAAACTATAACCTTCGTTCGGATTGCTATTTCCATTGCAGTTTCTCAATCAAATTCGTAACACTAATACAGTGTTCGAAAACACCTTTATCTAATAAAGATGATTGTGAGGAGCTGAATGCTTTTAGGCTGTGTCGGGAACGTCGGGAAGTATGCGTATGTTCCTTTCATTCTCCACATCTATCGAAGTTTCGGCACGATTATTTCAACGGCGAAATCCAGTGAAGCAAAAATTCTCATCTTAGCCGTTGGTTTGCTTTATTTGGCATTTGTCGTAATTTCTTGCGTTCTTGGGTATCGGGAAGTGTTTGAAATGTTTATGCCTGGCGGTCATATATCAATGTATTATGCTTCTCGTGTGACTTGGCTTGTATTTTGTGTTTCCTCAGTCAATTTATCATTCTCGCGGCTATTTTGTTATCTCAAAACACGCATTTTTCCAGTTTCTAAAAAATACGTTTTAAAATTCATTGCTAACGCCATCATTCGGGATATTTTAGCTTATATTTTCGCTGTGATGCAATCCGTTTTTTATAGCTTTAGCGTACTTTTTACACTATTACGTGCGCTTGGTTACTTTCACGGCGAAAGTAGGTGTCCTTCCTTGAAAACTTTCCGTTGAAGTTTATGTTATGCAAGGCTTCGCTAATGATATTTTCATATTTTTTGATGATATTTTTTATCATTTAATTGGACTGCATTCTCGTAGTGTTGTGCAATCCAATTAGAAGGTCCATTCATCCATATTTAGTTCAGGTTCAAAACAAGTACCTTGTCGTAGAGCGTCACCTAAGGATTTATTTTTATGTGCTAAAGCGGCTCCAAGAATTTAATTATTTTCAACCGTACAGATACACAACGGCGTATAAAATAAGGCATTGTAGATATTCGGTGGGTATTCCATGCCTGGAAAGTTAAAGAAATCAAGCGTTTTTGTTTTGTGTTATCGCGATGCTCTGTTAACGCGTTGATGGGTTTGGCCCAAGGAGTTGAGAATGCACCGGAGGAGGCAGCTATATTGCTAGCCTATAGGTAAAATCGAAGCCAAAATAGGGGTCCTTGGGAACGATTAGACCCCTCCTGTACCGTGCGACACATTGGGTTTTGTACGACCATATGTTCATATGTATTACAACAGAAAAAAACTAGACATCATACCCAAATTTCATCACAGCAGGGTCAGTTAATCTTCCTAAGTCTATTTTAGGGATGTATTAATGCATTTGATTCCTCTGTGAGTTTATTTTATCACCTAAACCGGTTCGAATTTTACAGTTTTAAATATTTGGAACTTGTTTGCGTGTTTAAGCATTTCCTTTGTTTCTTTGACGAATTAAAAAAAATGCGTTTCATTTTGCATCAACTTACTCTATGCTTTACCTCGTGCAAAAACAATTTCATCCGTACGAATATCATCTACATCTACATAATACCCTGCAAGCCACCATAGGTGTATGGCAGGGGGTGACTTCACACCAGATATGTTTCATATACCACGCATAAAAAGGATTAGTAATAATATCATAGTCTAAACTTCACAATTCAAAATGATAAAAATAGCAAAGCAAGCATGCAAAAACATGCCGTTAGTTGGGTCAGCTTAAAGTTCTTATACCTCAATATGCAACTACCTATGCTATCCATTGATAAACTCGTAATTATGCTATTGGATATATTTACAGGTATTCATATCCGTAATTGTACGAGGAAAAAAGGACAATATCGCGAGTAGCAAGCCCATATGGCGTACCTACCAACATGTAGGACCTAGCTTCTCAAATCAGCCTCGATACCTTCTCCAGTACATTCTAACCTCCTTGATTTGACCTTTGGGCACGAGGCCTCGGCTCATCCCGTTCGTTCTTCACTCAAAGGCCCGGATGACGTCGCTCGGTGCCTCCGTGGGACGTATTAATCCCGCACTCAAAACTCCCCTCGACGCCCACGGGTGCAATGCACCGCCCACTGCATGGGCCGTAAATGGATCTCCTGAGTCCGTGCCGACTTTCTGGCGACCCTTTCTTCAGCAAGTGGGGCGATTGAACGTAGTGCGAGGGCTGTTATGGATTGGCTCACCTTTTCCTCCGGCTCTCGAAGACTTGGAGGCGGTGTTGCCGATTTTAGCGCCCTTTTTCGCAGTCCTCAAGAGCTTTTCTTTGCTTTCAATCTAATAGGGTCATTGTACGAGTGTTTTATATTTTTCCATAGTGATAAAACGCTTAAAAATGTTAATGAAAAAATATGTACAAATAATTCTCCCAGGCTGTTCAGGTAGAAAATATTCCGACCAAAAATAGTACATTTTAAATTCATATCATTTGCCGCTTTATCCATAGCTAGAACTTTTTCGTCAGTGTTGCGGCATATCATAATATGGTACGCATGCAAAAAGCTGGAAAATAGAAATGCAAATTTTGCTTCAAATTCCGTTACGTTCCGAGATGAACTAAAACAGGTTTTAGAACACCCGGAAATTATTTATCAACCTACCAAATGATCCTGAAATGAGTTATTATTGACATTTACATAGACGGAATAGGGGGTTGTGGTGGCCTAGTGGGTAGAGCACTGAGCTATTGACCGGAGGGTCCCGGGTTCAAAACCCGGGCAAGAGCCTTTCTGGACACTTCCATCTAAAATCCTCGCGATTTGATTTTCTGCGTGTCAGAACTTCGTAGGAAATCGCAGGCGGCCCAGTGAAAGAAATTGGCCCCCCTACCCTGAATGTGTGAATTTCACACGCCATTGGCTTATTGCGGGGTCTATTACGAGATCTACTCTCACCTATCAAAAACCAACCAAGAGTAGTGAGTGATTGACAGAAATAGAAATGTATTTTAGGATGCTCCAAATTTAAACGTAGTATCGGGCCGCCTAACCTACTTTTATCGTAATCATATTCCTAATACAAACTCAACACCCATGCCCGATGCGGGATCTGAACCGCGATCTATAAGTTGTAAACAGATTGCCTTACCTCACGTTCCGAAGCCCAACTTCTTCATTTCATGTGCACCTAAACATGTTCTTGAATTCAAGTCTCTTTTTAGTGATCTAGTACCCAAGAAACTTGAATCACCATCGAAGATTCTTTTAAGAGTCGCAGTACTTTGCGTCCTACTCCTCACTGTTACAGTGTTGGTAGTTATTCTGTAGTGCAATCAGAAGCCAAGGTCACTTGCGCTATTTAGGATAGGTGGGTACATATTTGGCCATGATTACAAGTGAGGAACGGTAAAGCGAAAAAAACATTAGGCTACTCTTAACGAAAGGTGTCCTGGGGCCCTCATTTTGATGCCCCATCCGATGGACCCAGTAATGCCGCCGTGCCAGAGGTGCGCTACAATATGCCGTTGTAGTTATTGGAATAGGCGAGAATCACCTAAGATTGTTTGTGCCATTGAGATTGTTTAGATAGGTAATAGATTGATAACAGATCCTAACTTTTGGGTGAGGGGTAGGAAATTTTAGGGCGAGAAGGAAAGGTGTTGAGAAACCCGGCGTCGGCATTAGCGTGCTTGTAGCGAGAGGCGCAGGTGTTCTCGTCGTGCCGGACTCAATTGACAAATATTCTTTAACCTGAGCATTAGTATAAAATTACAGTATTGATTTGTTAGATCTCACACGTCAGGCACGTAGCCATAAATTTGTTTCGGGGGGAGGGAGGATGGGGGGCTAAGTTGTAGAGTGCGTAACTTGAAGCAAATCAGCCTTGCCCGTTCGATGCCGACGTTTACAAATCCCTCCCATTAATTTTCAGTGCTTGGTATATACTTTCACAGTGCCCATTCCTATCTCTTCTCCCTGGTTAAGTTCACTGCTTATCTTGTTATGAAGCAGTTAATTTGACCGGCCCCATAACAGAAGTTCGACGCATGCGTACAAATCAGATTGATAAGAAAATTGTAAATCCCACACATGCATCACACTAGTGATCACGTTTCAAGACACTTAACACTTGATTTACACGCAGTATAATCCGGATTATCATGCCCAGTTAATTCAGAACGACGGAATTGTTGGGAAAAATTTCGGGGGGAGGGAGGGTTGAGGTTTACCCTGGCTACGTGCCTGTCCCACGTGAAATCCACATTACCGCTCTTCAAAAATGTGTCATTCTGGATTGAAATCGCATTTCCATATGGTTTAATTTATCTTCGTCTTATACTGTATTGGTAAAATTTTTCATCTCAAGGAAAATTACGAAGAGCAGTTAGGGTAAATTTTGAAAATAAGATACTTTTGCAATGCAAAATTCTTCATCTCTTATCGTCAAGTTTTTATGTTAAGTCTTTCGGATTCTGCGTCTTTCGGGTCGTTGTGGCCAAGAAGGTTAGAATATGCTGGAGGTTGCATTAGCATCCTAGCTTTTGGGTGACAATGAAGCCAGAATGGGGTAACTTGGGAAGAATCAGGCCCCACCAGGCCTCTTATGGGCACCGCACGTGTATTGAAACATAAGTACGATGAATTCCGACCCAAATTCATAACAGCAGCGTCAGTTACTCTTTTTAAGGCTATTTAAGGGAAGCACTAATGTATTTGATTCCCCTGGTAGATTTGCATCTTATGGACACCGCACGTGTATTGAAACATAAATACGATGAATTCCGAACCAAATTCATAACAGCAGCGTCAGTTGCTCTTTTTAAGGCTATTTAAGGGAAGCACTAATGTATTTGATTCCCCTGGTAGATTTGCATCTTATGGACACCGCACGTGTATTGAAACATAAGTACGATGAATTCCGACCCAAATTCATAACAGCAGCGTCAGTTACTCTTTTTAAGGCTATTTAAGGGAAGCAATAATGTATTTGATTCCCCTGGTAGATTTTAGTACCAAATCTGGTTTTGAATTTAACCTATTTAAAAGACATAGCTGGCGCTTGTTTACATGTTTGTATTCTTTCCTCCGTTTCAATGACGAATTTTAAAAATAAATTCCATTATTCGTCGTACTACCATAGAGTAAGTATAATATAGAGGGCTCACCGCAAAAGAAAACCGCAAAACTGTTATACGTTCCGTACGTAGTACTGGAAGGTTTCCATAGCTGTCGAGGGAAGAATATTTCTCGTTACGTTTTAAGCAACATAGGTATACAGCTCCCATCGCTTTCAGTTTACTTATCGACTTAAATGCTATTGTTGTACTTTTGATATTCTATCATAATGGTGCGATTTGCCTTTACGGCCTTTACCTAACTTCAACATTCATATGGATGAATTAAAATTTCTCTCACATTTAAAGCAAACATACTTGTCACAGGAGGATTTCCTTGTTGTTTCATAAAAAACACATAATCCACCGCTGCAAGGAGCAGACAGAGCAGATTACAAGACACTATTCGATTCTGCCGCTTCAGTTGATTAGAATAACGAAAGTGATAGAAGCTATATATATCGTTTGTAGCGTAGCGCGAAAAATTTCTCTCTTGCCATCTATGGAAACCTTCTAATACTACATCCAAAACGTATAACAGTTTTTCCCTATGAGGTGAGCCCTCTATATTATACTTAATCTATGGTATTACTTAAATTTTTACCATTAAAAAAAAACTTCAAAATCCGTACGAGTATCGCGAGGAGCAAGCCCGTATAATTTGCCTACAAAGATGGCCGCTTCCTTCTCAAATCAGCATCAATACAATCTCTAGAACATTCTAATCTCCGTGGTTGTGGCGGAATTCCAATTTTTATCACGCGGTGACGGGATAAGGGGCGCTTGTCGACGAATGCATCGCGATTACAGATCGTCCATCTTTCTGTCCTTTCCCTTCGCTCTCCTGTGCAACCCGGCATGTAGTCTGCAGTTTCGAGTCGAGCGCGCATGCATAATTTATTACCCAGTAGCGAGCCTGGACGAGACCACGGGAGGACGAGCGGATGGCGAAACTTGCTAGAATGCGCTGCATCTGTCATTTTCAGTATCCTAGAGTTGGACGGCCGTTGTTTTTTTTCCATCCCCTTGGACGGGCGCTCTCCTCATCCATCTTGGTGGATCGCTAATTGGGTGTTGTTGTGTTGCGGTCAGTTTTTTTTCGCAACGCATTTTTTTTTAATTTCCCCATTTTCCGCTCATCCAGTACCTACTACGAATTCCATCGTTTTCGATGCGGAGCGGAAGACGTTTTGAATCATTGGAACTCATTAGACGTTGATTACAATGCTCTCACCCGAAATTATAGCGAGTTGAGATTTATGGGAAATTTTATGGTTGAGTTCCGGAAGACGTGGGAAAATACGTAAATTCGTAACCCCTTAAGTAAGACCTTATCTTGGTCGAGGGGAAAATATGTATTACCCAATATCTTTCATTCTAGTGGTTCTTGCGGTTGGGCTGAGATCGGGTTGGTATAGTGACAAAAGTACTGGTCTTCCTTTCCGAGGGCCTGGGTTTGAAAATCGGCTGTGGTGTGGAAAATCATTGGTATACCGTCCCTGCTTGAACTTGTGGGGAGCACTTCGAGTGCAGTGCACCGTCAGTTGAATGGGGAGTTAAGCCCTTGGTGCCTCTCGTGAAGAGCCGCGTAATGCTGAAGCTGTGTTTGTCTTTACCTTTCCTACGTTCCTTGAAAATTTCCTACCTCTACCCACCTATCCTAAATGGCGCTAATAACCTTAGTTGTCGTCCCCTACGGAAATAATAGTACTGTTGTTTTTTTACTGATATTTTTCTTCTTATTTCGCAAAGGATTTTTTAAGTGGTCCATATTTATGAGAACATTTTATTCTTTTTTCTTGTATTCATCTTCATCACCGTTCATTGATCCTAATATTGGTTCGAGGCCGATATCCTTTCGATTCTGATATTGGGTATTGGCTGACTTGCTCCATATATTTCATGTCATGTCTTTCATCTCAGTTCTTTCCTTTCAGTTAGCCCTAGACTACAACCTTCAATTGACCATATGCTTATATTGCGACATGGACTCGATAAGATTGCGATGTAATTACTCGGCTTTAAATCATTTCTCGGAACCTGTTCTTTTGGCGATGTACGGTAGGGGAGGTGCGATAGCTTTCGGCGGAATCGTCGCGCAACTTTTCTAATCTTATCCTCCCAAGTATTGATTGTGGGACCATTATCAACTAAAATCATGCTTCTACTATCGTCATTTTCACCTGATAATGATATATTACACCGAAACCTAGGTCGCTACTGAATTTTTATCCCGTTGGAAAATTGCGTTTTGTGTTCTACGGAGCGGATTGCGTACGACCACGTTCCAATACAGTGCTATTCATTTGAGTCTAGGGTTCGTGAAGTTTTATCCTAATCATGTTTTGATGATGATTTTCGAAAATTTATCGAATTAGGTTAATCGAATGGGTTAGCTCTAGAGTTGCCACGTAGAAGCATCACTTTTTGGTGAAGCTAGACTATGGTGTATTAGATTCCTTGTTATTCTTAGGAATGCAGCATACCTATGCTGCAATGAATATTTCTGGCCCAAAAGTAAGAGCAACATGTGTGAAAAATATTAATTTGATATTCGTTGCTGTTTTTCATTGTGAATTCTGAGACATATTTTTTTATTCTAAGGATGGAGCATATTCAAAAACTAATATATATTTCACGTTTTATTTTGGACCTGTTCTCTATGCAGTGAGCAATAAATAAAATTAGAACATTTTCCATTAAAGATCGCATTTGATCCTTATCTGCCATAATTTAGTTTTTGTTTGATAATATTATTTTAACTCAATTAATACCCCATGTCAGACATTTTATTCGCAGCAATTACCTTTCACTCTGGTATCATTGTGTTGGTTTTGATTAGCGAATATTTTGAGATCTATGGCTGATATATTTTAACTGGGCCTTTTCCCGTATCCTCTCCAGTTGGGTAGTGCTTCCCACCTACTCCATACCACTTCATCCCAGCTCCGTTCACCTTTGAATACCCGCCTGATAAAGTTTTATGAGTGTAACTAATTAGGCCGGAATTTCAGCACGATCATAGTCTCAATTAGCCGCTGAAATTTCCCATTTTTAATGGCTTGCTTCGGTGATTTCATGAAAGAACTGAGATTAACGAGGACGGGGCTCTTGAATGCCTCTGTGGTTCAGTTTTCATTCATTCCTCTCTCCCTCTCTTTTTTTTAATCAAATCCGGCGTTTTCCGCCGAGTGGGAACGTTCCACCGTTCGTGTTTCGTGATGTTGGCTCATTTGCCCTTTAATGATGAGTTCTGTTCTCCCTAAAGAGACTTCTCCATCTCCTTTAATAGGCGGGTGGGTAATTGAATCGGCTTGCCATTCTTCACATGAGGGCACTCTCTTCGTCGGTAAGGGAGGGGGAGGGGGGTGGTGGATTGTTAGCCGTTCCCATGGTAACCATCTCCTCCCTAGAGCCCTTCCTCCGCTATCGTTCTTTTCTGCCACCCCCGTTCCCATGGCGTTCTTCGTTTTGTTTCATCTTCCACCCTTAGTGTTCTCCTCGTCTCTCCCCCTTGTATCCATTACCGCCTTCATCCCTCACCGGTTAGCCTTGCCGTGTCTTCTTGCGGTCATGCCCCCCGGGTATCCGCCGCATCGTCTCCGAGACGTTGTCGTCCTACCCCCTTTGGGAGCAGCTCTCTCTCATCCGCGGTCTTATTTATTTTGCTTTCGGTCCTTTCTACAGGGCGTAAACACGGTTGTGTTCATCCTTGTGGAGTTGTCACTGTCCTCTCTTGGAATCCCCCTGTTCATGCCGCTTCTGTCCTTCGGAAATAAATGGAATGACGTCGTAATTCCCGCCCATCCTGTCCCAGGGGTAATTACTCGTTTCCCGTCATGTGGGACGTCGAAGCTCGTTCTCCTCTCCTCCACGAACGATAATATTTTGGCTTTAGATACATTAAATAGGCGTTGTGTAGACTGTGAGGGGAATTCATCCTCTCGTGCGAAATCTAATGGAGTTCTCGATCGTGAAATGTGTTCACGCCGACTGTTTAGGTTCAACCCGAAAATTGTTCCGGTTGGTGGAGGTGGAAAGCGGTGAATAAAAGGCAAGAAACGATTTTTCATTGTTAACGCACGCTGTTTCCACTTTAACACCACTTCTATCCTCGAGCTGCAGATCTCTTCGATAAGCAAATTTTGGCACAAAATGCGTTTTTTATAAATATTTAAGCATTTACAATTTTCTCTCTTGTGGCCCGTTGGCTCCCCCATTTGGATTACATGCAGCAGGCACGCGATGCAAAATTTGCTCCATTGGCGCAGTGAGAGGAGGACAGTGTCCGCGAGACAGTGTCTTTAAATGTATCGAAGAGATCTGCAGCTCGAGGATAGAAGTGGTGTTAAAGTGGAAACAGCGTGCGTTAACAATGAAAAATCGTTTCTTGCCTTATATTCAAAGCGTCAAAAACTGTGTTGTAATCCAGTTAAACTACATTGCATTATCCGTAGTGCTAATTTATATACAATTGCTGCCAAATATTACAAATTGAAAATTTTCAGCACTAGAGCGATGTTTTTGGTCGAGGGCAGAAAATACTGACATACTGTTTAAACTATTAAACAATACTGACATATTGTTTAATACTATAGATAATGTCATTGTTATTCAACAGAATATACGGAGTATGAGGTCAAATTTTGATGTATTCATGTTACATGTAAATAATTTAACATTTAAGCCAACAGTAATGGTTCTCTCTGAGATATGGATAAAAGAATACGAAATTTCTCTCTACAAAATAGCTGGATATAACTGCTTTGCGCTATGTAAAGATGAAGAACGATCCAAAGGTGTAATGGTGTATATCTTGGACAGTATAAGTTGTACGACAAAACCAGTTACTACGGTAGCTTCGGATTGTGTCTTGCTTACTTTAAAAATAGACCTAATATCATTTGATTTATTATCCGTATATAGGCATCAAAATACATCTGAAAAACTTTTCTTTAGTGAAATGGAAGGCATTTTTAAAATTTGCAAAGGTAATCTAATAATTGTTGGAGATATGAACATAAATATATCTGCCACAACTAGTGTAACAGACGACTACAACAATTTATTGTCGTCGTATGGATTGCTTTCTCTAATTAACTGTCCAACCAGGATAGCAAGATCCTCAGCTACCTGTTTGGATCATGTACACGTCAGAATCGCCAATATGTACAGATATAATATAACTGCCGATGTTATTCACTTAGATATTAGTGATCATTCAATGACCAAATTGTCTATCTCAGCGAATGTTGACCATGTTGCAAACCGAGCAAATGTTAATCCCCATAAAACTAGAATAAACTTTGAAAATTTTAAAACTCTTGCTGACAACTCGGATTGGACTTGTATATTAAATGAGACAAATGCCACTAAAGCATTCAATACCATTATAGACAAATTAAAGCTGTGCCTTCAGTTGTCGACTTACATTTTCACGGAGGACAAAAAGCCCTTAAAGTTAAAGCCGTGGATGACAAATACCTTGCTCAAGATGATTGAAAGGAAAAAATACTTATTTGAAAAAAGTAGACGTCATTCCAGTAATGTAAACCTGAGAAATAACTACTTAAAGTATCGGAACCAACTGAGAAATAAACTTAGAGAAGCTTCCAATGCCTATTACATGAATTGCTTTGCCTTGTGCCACAAAAAACCCAACTTACAATGGAAAATCTTCAAAGAAATGACAGGGGAAGAGAAATCAGGTGTAACTCTTCGATCCCTAAAAGTAAACGGTAAAGTCGTTGACGACGATCTGGAAATGGCAAGTGAGTTCAATACCTACTTTACCAGCGTTTCGGAATGTGCTAAATCCAAACATGACGCTCTCAAATGTTTATTTGTTACAAATCCATGTGATAGGAGGAGTATTTCTAAATCATTCTTCTTCGATCCTATACTTCCAGACGAAATAGTAAAGACGGTAAAATCCCTCAGAAATGGTACCTCTCCAGGAATTGATGGCATCAATGGAAATGTTTTAAAACTAGTTATTGAAACAATAGCGCCAGCAATGGCATACGCTTGTAATTTGAGTGTTACTACTGGCGAATTTCCCAATGGACTGAAAAAAGCTGTAGTTATTCCTGTCTTTAAAAAAGGTGATCGAAATGAAATTCAAAATTATCGCCCTATCTCACTACTGCCCACCATATCAAAAATTTTTGAATCATTAGTTAAAAGGAGGCTTATTAGGTTCCTTGAAAAAGAAAACTTCTCTAGTAAGAACCAATATGGATTCAGATGTGGAAGGAGTGCGGAAGATGCCCTTATGAATTTTATGACAAAAATATACAATGAAATCAATTCAAATAATCGCACTGGGGGCCTATTCATAGACATAAGAAAAGCTTTTGATACCCTAGACCATGAAACACTACTGTCAAAGCTAAGTGACGCCGGAGTTAGAGGGTGCTCGTTAGCTTGGTTCAAAAGTTACTTAACAGAAAGATCTCAGTGCGTACGGGTAGGTAAGGCCTCCAGCAATTTTAAATTGGTGGAGACAGGGGTACCCCAAGGCTCAGTGCTTGGGCCTATTCTATTCCTTATTTACATAAATGATTTGTGCAATTATGAATTTCAAGGATCAGTTACCGCTTTCGCCGATGATGTGGCCTTGTGCTATAGTGAAAGTAACTTTAACACCGTCGCAAAAAATGCACAAAGAGACTTAAATGTTCTACGTAGATGGTTTGACTACAACGGACTTGAACTAAGTGATAAAACCAAATTCATGGCATTTGATCCAAGCAATTGTTATAAACTTATAGTTAATTTAACGTATCATGATGTAGACTGTCCGAAACAGGGTTGCGGGTGCAAAAATATCGACCAAGTAGACAGTATAAAATATTTGGGTATCACCATTGATACATTTCTAAAATGGAAAAACCATATAAATGAACTAGCAAAAACTCTCCGTTATTATGCTTCTAAATTGTACTTCATTCGAAACAGATGTCCTTTGCCATTCCAAAAAACTCTATACGAAGCACTTGTAGGCTCGAGATTAGAGTATGGACTGATTTGTTGGGGAGGAGCTTACAATAATTCCCTGCAGCCGGTCGTTTCAATGCAGAAAAAGATAGTTAGAATTATAACTAATAGTAAGAAGTGTGAACATACATACCCAATATTTGTTCAATTACAGCTTCTACCCATAAAACATATGTTTATTTTTAAAGTGTTGAAAATGTTTTACTTAAAGAGTGGCAATTTGCCTGCGATAACTGGAAGTGACCATGTTTATGATCTAAGAAGAAAACTAGTTATACGACCTCCGAAACCAAATCTCACTCTGTATAAGAGATCCTTTGTATTCTTAGGTCCTAAAATATTCAACTTTGTACCGGAACATATCAAAACTACAGTTAATATAAACAAAACTTTCAGGTTGTTAAAAGAATGGATATTGTCACATGCCAAAATTGAAAATCTATCAGAGTTGTAATAATTTCTTACTATGTCAATTCATACTCACTGAATATCATGAATTAAGTTGTAACAAATTAAAATATTTTATGTATTATTACTATTAATGTACATACATGCAAAAGACAAAATTGGGTGTAGTTTCAGTAATGTAACAAACTTCCAGAGATTTATCATGTTGTCAATTACGAAATAATATATGGATATTATGTTTTGCATCAATGTACTTTACTATCTCTAAATGTTATTACCATTGTAAAAATGAAAAATTTACATTATGAGCAAAGTTTAAATGTTCCTAGCTGTTTTTTTTTCTTATGCTTTGGAAAACTGATTTTGTAAATTGCCAGCAATGCTATTTAGTTACGGAAGGCAGTCTCCACACAGGTGACACCTTTGAGACTGCCTAAAGCTCCAAATCACCTGTTTAAAAATTATGTATGTAACTGTGGAGTAAATAAATATTATTATTATTATTATTATTATTAAAATTGTGTCGTCAGTGCAGATTGTTTCTGAACAAGGGAGTCGCGGAAGGTTACACACCAAGGTCTCCCATCAGTCATCAAGAAACTTCCTGAGCAGCTTGTGGCTGCAGAAGCAGTACTGTCACAATCGGGGCCTTCTGGTTTGCAATTTGCGGAGGCTCATGTATCGCTACCTACAAACAACTCCAGCAATGACAGTGACTCACAAGGAGAGAGCGATGGTGCACCTTATTCACCTCGTCAATCTATGCCAGAAAAAATCAACCTGAGTTAATCTGAAATCGGTACATCACCAGTAAATAGACAAAAATTGAGAAGTAGAAAATACTCTAAGAAAAAATTCATAAAATCACTTCTCTTTATCGAAGAACAATCGGGATAGTATGGGGAAAAGAAAAAACTTCCTTCGGCCCATAAGAGTTAGTAGGGTGTGAAATGCTAAGTCAACTCAAGGAAAAATTTGCTGGAACTAATTCCTACAGTGAAAAAAATTAAGTCCTGTCTACACTGCCTAAAAGATGGAGTGTGGCAAAAATTCAAGAGAAATTTGAATCAACTCAATATTTAGCTCGAAAAGTGATAGAACAAATAACAATTGTTGTTAACATTTATAGTTTATAATATGTTTTTATCTCATATAGCCACAACCTTGAGCAATTAGGAAATTTTTAGGCTTGCATCGCGTGTGTGCTGCATGTATTCCAAATGGGGGAGCCGACGGGCCCCGCCAGAGAAAATTGTAAATGCTTAAATATTTATAAAAAACGCATTTATGAATTGCCAAAAAATGTTATTTTTGGAATAGTTAGCTATGTTTAGATTACGGAAAAAAAGTTTCGGCCGATTCTGAGATAGAGTATTTGAGAAAAGTGTACTAACAATTTTTTAAACATTAGTAATTAACAACAATAGGGTTTAGAAAAAAATAATTTTTTAGTTATATATTTGCATTCAATAAAGATTTAGCTTTAAAAAGAGGTATTAATCATTGCTGTATGATTCAATAAAGATTTAGCTTTAAAAAGAGGTATTAATCATTGCTGTATGATTCAATAAAGATTTAGCTTTAAAAAGAGGTATTAATCATTGCTGTATGACAATTACAAGCGGAGATATAAGTGATAATATAATTTAAGGCTCGGATTTTTGCAAAAAATGCGAAAAAATTAAAACATGCATAATTCGCTCAAAACATTTTCTTTTCACAAAACTGTTTGAGGGTATTCAGTTTGAGTGTATTTTGTTCCCGTACACCAATTTTTATCAAAATCTGACACCCTAAGGGACAAACGTTTGTTGAATTGAGGTGGAATGACCCATATTCGTAGTGACTTCTCAAGTGTTTCTTTGCATGTTGGATGAAAAGCAGAAATTTTAGTGTCCCGCATGATTTTCATAGAAAACCCTCCTTAGATAGGTTGCATAAGTAAACTGTAGTGCGTGTTTGGTGACGTTTATTCCCCTGCCACACACCCTCGAGGTGCCTTGCACGGTATTCAGTGGATATAGAAATCACGTACTGCTTCCATCTTCCTTATTAAATCCTTTACGATAGCAACCGTGGTATTTTTATCTTTGTTGGACACTAAGAAGTATTTCACACCCATCAAAACTTTCCTTGATTTTCCGAACTCGAGTATGTTAAAAAAATATATTTTTTAAGAGCGTAATTTGCTGTGGTAGTATTAGAGGTAGGTGACTAGAAACCGGGTTGTTTTCCCGTGGAAGGTGGTAAGGTATTTTTAGGATTTGTAGGGAACGGAGGAAGAGTAGCCGACACTTAACGAATGGCGCCATGTTGCCCTCAATTTAACTTCCCGACCGACAGACGGATCAATGAACTAGAAGTTCTAGTTCTAGTTCTAGTTCTAGTAGTGCTATTCTTTCGGGGCCAGTAGGGACCGTTATCTAATGGAAATCTCTATCACTGCCGGTAATCTAACTCGATCTCTCGGATTGGCAAGTCTCAAGTACCAAAGTAGCCCAATACCGTAGCGTAAGTTACTTAATTCCATGATAGGTATATCGTTCACGTGATGTTCTTTTGTCGAAGGATTTAAGTTTCTAAAGTTTCCCGTGCTCCTTACCTCTATGTGTAGTGGTTTTACGCCGCTGAAGCGAGAGGTTAGGAATGTAGCTCAAGAGAAATAGTTGCCGGAACAATATTTTTCATGGAGTCCGCGTAAAATGTGGCGTTGCCGCAATTTTCGTTGCAGTTGGAGATAAGGACGTGTATGTGAGATGTAAACACATTTTGCAATTTTATCATAAGTTCCAATAGCCAGGCAATGAAGAAGAAGAATTACAAGATATCGGGTAATCTGGAATTAACGTTATCTGATAAGGTGGAGCGTAATTTATACGGCAGGTAAGATGAGCCTTCTTGCGCTGATTACTATAGTGGAAGAAAGGAGATCGGGTCAGTGTGTTAGCTAGTGTACCAGCTTCCCATACCAGAGGTCTGGGTTCGAAACGAGTAATAGGAGGGATTTCACGTCGTTAAACCGATTCCTACTGGAGTGCTTTGTGTACAGCTCACACCTAAAGTTCTGTATTCCGTCCTTCAGATAGGACGTTAAACAATGGACCCCTTGGATCCTTCTGTTAAAAGCTGTCAAATGCCGACACCGGGTTTAACTCCAAATTTCTCTGTTCCCCGGAAAATCCTACCTCCACCGAATTTTACCCCCTAAACTGCGCCAATGACCTTAGCTGTCGATCGCCTCCATGAGACAACAATTACCATATAACATGTGGTGGAGGGAAGGAAGTATTTCTTAGGAATACGGAAATGAAAAAGAAACCGGAAAGTAGCGGCAAGGAGGATGATACGGTAGGTAGTTGTGAGGGGTGATAAGAAAGGTTAGAATGAGACATTATTACGTCAGAGGGACGGTTAAGGTGGGACAATTTGTTAAGGAGATTTAAGAAAGGAGGCTTGAATGGTTTGTACACGGCTAGTTGAGGAACGACGAGTATTTGGGGAGGAAAATCATCGAGGAGTTTGAGGTGGTGGAAAGGAAGAGGAGAGATAGAAAGGAAAGGTGGAATAAGATATGAGGAAGGAGGAATGGCTCAATGCGAATTGCGGTGAAGGAAAATTTAAGAAGGAAACTAGAGGCGAAATGAGGCGAAAAGATATTGATTGTAGTTAATTTTAAGAGTCGGTAACAATTAAATGATCGAGGTGGAAGAAAAGTGAAGTCAGGTCATCGACTTAATATTATACAATAAATGGTGAAAGCTGTGGAATGAAAAAAGTATGAGGATAGAAGCAGTGGCAACAATATCTTACCATATTTTCCTATATCTTACCTATTTTCACCAAACGATTTCTAGTGGTGAAAGTATCGGCTGCAAAATATTTTAATATATATTTCATGCCGTACTATATTACATCCATGATTGACTAACAAACATAGACCGTAGTGATATATCAGTTTATGATTTCACGTCATAATGTAAGAAGACACGAAGTGAAAATTTATCTCTTCGAGGATGAAAAGTCGGGCTCGTATCGCCAGTTCCTCTTCTTACTCGCTTTTAATCTGATGTCCTGACGTATTTGCTTGGCCGACGGAAACGTTTGAAGTTTCCATTGTCTCGCCTGGCATCTGTCCGTTTGGCTGCGATGGATTCCTTGAAGCGTTTAGAAACCGTAATGGATGTCGTGGGACCAGAACGCCCAGTGATTCACTCCTTGCTCAAAAAACATGTTCACTAACTCCCGTTTGGATGTCACCGGCTGTGGTCGCGTTTGTGGTTGTTTCGGAAGGCGATGTTAAAGACCTGAGGCCATTCAAAAGCAGCTTTACTGAGAAAAATCATAGTTTGGAAAAGTCTTTCCTCAAGCAGTGATGACTCAGGGGTATTGGAAACCATCTATTGATTTTTATACTCGCGATAACCTGTGATCTATTTATATAATAGTCTGCCCGAGGTCCACTGTTTCAAATGCTTTCAAGTGCTTGTTTTTTTCATTCTTCCATTTCCTTTTACCATTTTTCATACCCGTATGCATGGGGATGATTTGTTATCCAGACAGATTTAGGTAGAAATAGATGAACACAGTGTAAGAGTAGACAGAGACTATTTTCAAAGACAGAGACTGTTTTTATATATAATTAATTTTCATATACATCTTTAAGTTGTCAAGGTATTATCCTCTTCTTTCCCTATACATTGTTAAGTTTCCCCCTGCCACACACCCTTGTGGTGGCTTGCAGGGTATTATGTAGATGTAGATGTAGAAGTTCATATAGTTTATTCTTTGTTATACTAGCATCTTCTTTCCGTGTCCACTGTTAAGTTTTCGGTGGTCCCACGAAGGTTTTGCGGATTTCCCTTCGTGCACGGGCGAATGCCGGGCCAATACCGCTCCCGTTGAAAGAATGTACAGTATTTCTGCAAGGTGCACCTAAAAGAACGTTAAAATCCAGTGATATTCACAGAGCCCTGAAGGGGAGACTTCCCAAACAGGGCCGTGACCAGAGTTATTGTTATTATTTATTTTGTTATGTTTTTGTTATGATTTCGGTTGTTTTGTAACCTGGTCATAGGAAACACCTAGAATTGAATTGTAGGAGTAGTCTAAATTTGAATCTTATTGTATTTTTGCATAAGAAACGTATTCAAAAAGGCGATTCGTAATATATTTTTGTGCTATTGTCATGGATTTCTGCATCTCATATCTGTTTTTGGCTTTACATATTTGAGACTTAGGGCGATATTCGCAATCTCAACCACAGTTTCGCTTTTATTGATTACGTCGTAAAATATCTACTTCTAGTCAGATCGGTGTGCTCATGTTCCCTGCAAAGTTGGTAATAACACGCTGTATACCGCTTCGGACCATATCAAGGAGAATCTCTTTGCCCTTTTGAACTCGTATTAGAGATATATGGCGCGAGGAGTAGAAATGAGACTGAAGATAAGATTTTTTATATGATCCAGCCTTAATCAGAGTATCAACTCAGTTTTCAGCGTCGCGATGAGAAGTGATACCACCTTTGAAGGTAAAATCTGTACAAAAATTTGACTCGCGGGGATTTTAACTCGTAAAGAGTAGAAGCGAGACTGTTGTTGAGATTCTGAAAATGGCCCTTAGATGCCTGAATCTTACTAAACCATCAATCAGTGTTGTGTTTTATGACTATCTGTTTCAATTTAGAGATTACTTTCCGCTGAACCATGGCAATGTGTCAGTTCTTCAGAAAACCAAAAAGGCACCTTTTTTGCCATTAAAAGAATCTTATGCGCTTCTCGTAACAATTTATTTTACTTTGAAGTATTTATTACATTGTATTTTAAAATCTATTTTAATTTTGCCTTAAATATGTGTTATCATTTTTTTCCATTGTAGAGATTAAAATCTTTTATTAATTCTTATGTTGCTTAAAATGGAAATACTTTGACGTGAATTATAATTTTACCGATGGTGAAATGAAAAAATGGTAAAAGGATATGGAAGAACTGAAAAAACAAGGAAGATGGAATTAATTAGCATAATTAATTTTCTCCTTCAATTAAAATATTTTTGGATAGTTTTAGTGACATGAATTCGTCTTTAGTTAGTGTATGTACTGCAATATGTTTCTTGACGAGTTAAAGGATGGTAAAATATTTACATATAAATTAAATCCTAAGTACTCGCTTTAAAATGAAATATCTCTATCGAAGTTGTGCGATTCAATGATTTCCAATTACTGAAATGATATTCAAATGGTTAACGTCTTATTGTAAGTCCCTCTCTTTTGGTATGTTTTGTCCATTGGTCAAAGATATCAGTGGAGATAGGGTCCCGATTAAAGATAAATTGATCATTAAATTTGTCTTTGGGATGGCATTTACGTTTAGGTATGTGCAAGAAATCTCTTTTTTAATATTTTTATTATTTTTTTCCTTGTTCAAAGTTATTTTCTTGTTGCGCAGTTTCCTTCGAGCCCACAAACTATATTTTTCGGTCTTCGTTCTCTCTCAGTTCAAGGAACCTTAAATTATGGGATCGAAATAAAAATAGTGTATAAAGCGAAAGGCATGTCGTCGCGATGTTGCCGGCGCTACATTCAACTCGTTTAAGTCGTTCGCTCAACGTTCCGATCTGCTACTTTCTCTTGCTACCTCTCGGAAAAGTTTTAATCCCTTCCTCCGCGATTGGTACAAGTGGTAGGAGTGAGCTCTTCACTTGTCTTTCGAGGAGCAGTCGGGTGTAGAGGCGGAGGCGAGGCGATGAAAATAGCAAATTGGTGAATTTACGGCTGAGGTCGAAGGCGTTTCGTAACAAGTAGAAGCCACCAATGTGCAACCTTGACCGAAGGATCTCTTGTTCCCCGTGTTCGTGACATTAATATCTGCGCCCCCTTGAATTGCTGCGGTGAAGTTGAATCGAATGAAGAATTTAAATTTTTTAAAGAATTTTGCTTTTTAAAGGTTCGTCTTTTTCCTAATCTCATGCATGCATGCATTTCATGTGCCGTTTATAATCATGTTGAACATCATTTTAGCTCCATTACTTTCACGGAAAAACTTTTAAAAATTCATGTAAACTTAGTTGATTTCGGCCAACTTCTACGGATGGTGACAGAAATTGGATCTCAGGGAATCTATAAATTTGTCCTTGGTTATAATTGATTTTTATGTAGAAAATTCCCATCTCGTTTTGAATTTTCTCTTCCTGTGACCTCAGCAAGGAAAGTTAATTTCCCGAATCAACGGAAATAGGGCTATTCCACGTAAAATTTTTTTCGCTCGCCTGTATTCTCAATATGCAAATTGCTGAGCCAATGTTACTCCAATTGTTGAGGATTATGACCTGTGCTGTGACCTACTATATTTTAATTGATTTTTGCATAATACTTGCAACATTACTGGCTCATAAAATATGCATGGTGTCGTTAACAAGCGTCGAGTGCCTAGTGACGTGAGGGTGGCCGGTATTTTTGTTAATAATTTCACATCTAAGTAATTGGAGAACCGAACCCCTGATCCCCTTTTTCTCAGCCGATTGCAATAAAGAAACTATCACAACTTTCAAACCATGGCCTTATCCAGGTGACCATCAATACTTTACGGATCTGATTTTTTAACACTTTGGATAACCTTTTTGCTACGTATTGGTTTTGGAATGGTCAAGTAAATAGGATTTAATTCATTTTGAGATTGTATTTACGATTTCCGAGATTCACATGGTATCTTAAAAAATGATTCCTGCTCCCTTGACGTGATGGCCGGGTTGTACGTTCGAGGAATTTTTGACTGTGATTGCGGTAGAGAAATAATGATCACTGCCGTTAATGTCCACTTTGTCCGATAATCCCAAGGATTGGAGCCGGACGGAACATAATCCGCTAAGCGCCTGTTACCCGAAGAGGCGGTCATAAAGCCGTGTGCCCGTTTTGCGGCAAGTTACGTTTCTTTTCGTGAAAAACTCGATTAAAGAAGGCATCAGGAAACGACTTCCCATATTCTTCCGTGACGTTAGGGTGTACCACAAAGCGCAGTGATTCCTGGTACCGAAGGGACTCGGTTTAGTGAGCCATGGGTCATGGGTCAGGTCTGGCTGCCAAAAGGCCCTGGGGTCAAAACTTCTTCACTCTTCGATGTGTAAACTCCTGCAAAGCAGAGTAGGTAGGCGAAGGAAAGAAGACCGAGGAAAGAATATGCCAAAAAAGTGCTGAAAATATTACTTAAAATATGAGAACGGGATTATTAAAAAACTGTGTTTCATATCGGGTCACATAAATAATAATTAAACAAACAATTGAGCTGATTCATTGAGTTGAACAAACAAGGATTGTGCTCAAAGCGCCTTGCAAGCATTTGAAGTTATTGGTGAACCCTGATTACACAATCAGCAGGATACAGTTATAATGAGACGGTAGGTGATAAGGAATTATGAAGAAATGGAACTGTCCTAAGAGAGCCTTAACGTGATGAAGCGTAAATTATGGAGGGTGTGACAGTATTTTGTCCTTTTGAATAATAGTTGCCGTTAGGTGTCTGACCTAGAGGGAGATGGCTTTTCACTATTGCTGTAGTGGATGTGAAGAAAATATTAGCTAGAATTTTTATCTATTTTAGAACTTTGGACTGACGAAATAATCCGCTATATTGTAACTAACGTAAGATTTGAATTATTCATTTTAATGAATGTCTTTCTTTGAGTCCCCCCTGCCACACACCATTGAGGTATCTTGCAGAGTATTGTGTGTAGATGTGGATAATATTTTGACGTAAGCTGTGAGACGACGAAAGGATTAATTAAGGATACGAAGCGATAAACTTTATTCCAGGTGAAACTGTGACTGCAATTTAAATAATAAAATAAAATGCTTCCTCCAGAGTTCACTGATCCTCCTTTGAACCCATCTCAAGCCCCCAGTATTCGCTCACATCTATGCTCTTAATATCTTCTCTTTGGCCAATTTTATAATAGAAAAGATTATAAAAATGGTTTGAATTGCCCGATCTTAATCAAATAAATAAGATGATGTTATGGTAAAGTAAAAATAGTCATATCTATGCAGTATTTAGCATTAAATTTTCTATCGTTGCTGGTATAATTTCGGTGACAAAGTTTTTGTATCATACTGCGATTTTTCATAATTTTCTCACTGGATTTAGAAACCATTGTTTGGGGTAACTTGACTCTCTTGCTCTTTCTTGTCGTCGATAAATAGAGTAAAGCTCTGCGTTCGAAGCAGAAGCGGTGGTTAACCGTCGACCTTCATCCAATTCTGGGAGAGCGTTGCCCTCCAAACTATAACAGGGTCGGCTGATTGATATTGAATATTGGCTTCATCCTCATTCGTAATGCTCAGGACAATCCTCACGATATTTGGTGGTCGTCATTTCATTTGGAGCGTTTCCGTTGCTAGTCATTTCCCGTAAAATTTACTCTCGGCTCAGTTTTATTGTACGTAAAAAAAATATTTTGAAATATATTTTTCACGTCAATAGTATTCATCCCTATCCAGGAACTTCTATATGATATTTTTTGCCCCGGTCTGCGTTATTGATTGTGACCAAAATAATACACGCCTTAGTGTTTTCTCCTGATTTGTTTTATAATGAGCGATCTATTTTTGTCAGCGGATCATGTTATGATGCAACAGAGTTCCTTTTTATTTTAAATTGTTCATAAAGAAAGGATGAAGAATAGTGGATTAAAGAGTCATGGAACGCTGTCATTGTCTTTGTTATACTTCAGGCTTAGGCCTAGGATAGTAGCCTAATCTTTTGCTATTTATTCTTTCCATCTTTTCCTCGGTCTCCCAATTCTTCTTTTCCCATTTGGGATTTTAGCTCGGTATTTCTTTACTTGAACCAACGATGGACGAAGCAAGAAAGAAAAAAATTGTAGGTAGAATAGCCCAGGCAAAGAGGGCATTCTTTCAAAAGAAGAATCTACTTGCAGCTGGAAATACAAGTGTCGAAGTAATAAATCAATTCATCAGAACGTACATCTGGAGCATATTTCTTTACGGCAGTGAGGCGTGGAAGATGACAGCAGCGGAGATACGTATGAGATATGTGGAACAGGTTGTGAAGGATGTAAAAGAGAAGAATTAAGTCAATATTAAGAGGTTGGGCCATAGAAGAATCGGCGGAAGGCTGCGTCAAACCAATCCTAGGATTGTTGACCCATGATGATGATGATTTCATTATTGATCGGTCGTTGCCCATCCAGTCTGTATTCCTTTCCTTTTCATTCCTTTCTCTTATTCTATTTAAGACCCATTCTCCAAAAGCTTATATTTGTAATCCTCTCCTGTCTTTTCACTCCTTTCTTCATCTCTTAACATTTTCCCTTTGATTTTTCTGAACATTTTCATTTATTCAGGGCCCAACTGTTGTTTTTATGGTGTTGTTAATATTTGACCAGGGCTATTCACAGCTAAGGACATTTGCGCCGCTCAGAATAGGAGGGTAATTGGAAATTGTTAGAATTATTTTCAAGGAAAGGGTGGATGGAGTGAAACTCAGTACCGGTATTCAACTACTCTTAAAGAATGGTGCCAAGTGGTCCACGGTGTAACATCCCTACTGGCGGATTGAGTACTGTACTCGAAGTGCTCTCCGCAGAGCACTCAAATGGGGCTGGTTTATTAATATAAAAATCTCTAACACAATCGGGTTTTGAACCATGACTTTTTAGCGGATAATTCACGGTCAAATTTAAATCCAAGTTTAAAGCCCAAAAATGAAAATGGTTACCAAAACAGAATGTGGAGAAGCCGCAGGAATTTTAATTTAGCTATGTAAATCGTGCATAAATTAATATTTAAGTAAATGATGCATTTGGTATCGTGTATAAATTCATTTAGTCCATGCACACAATTAGTAAAATACCCTACTCAAAGCTCCATAATTATTATTGCATGTCAATAGTACATGTTTGGTGATCTTCACCCTCCATCACACACCATCGCGGTAGATTTCAGGGTATCGCGCAGATGTAGATGAATTACCCAAATAATTTCCAGCTCTGCCACGATCGCAACACTCCATTTCGAAGAGCTCCAATCAAATCACTCCCAAAAAACTGATAGCGATGCTAATTTTTTTTGGAAGTGTCTGATTGGTTGGTTTCACTCATTTGGATGGGAAGTTAATGATAATAATAGATTTTATATATTTTCTGTGGCAATGCCACCTTAGAAAAACAATACAAATTAATCATATACACCAGTCGGCATTTAACATGACAATAAGCAATTACATAAAGTATGATATATACATAAGTCAAAATGTTCTGTATTACATGTTATATTTTACAATTATATGAAAAGGTGGGAAAGACGTAGTTATACAATGTTTTAAATATATATTCCCAGTATTTATCTTTAAAAGAAAGTATGGATTGAGTACAGGTTATGTTCGTGGGTAGGGAATTCCATAATTTTATGGCATTAACAACGAAAGATTTTTCATATACATTGCTCTTGTGTGGTGGGTAGTAAAAATATGTTTGTTGTCTAACTTTTAAGGAACATGCAGTTGTTTGTCTTTTAGGAAACATATCAAGCAGGTAGGCTGGCTTATGATTACGGAATAATCTAAAAATAAACAATCCCAAGAAATATTTTCTCCGAAGACTGTTAGCCACCCAAGTTCTCGTAGGTAGGGACTGATATGTTCAGATTTCTTTTGTTATAAATGCAGTTAGGTCATGTTCAATTGCAATTGCAATTGAACATGACCTAATGCTATGCAATTGAAGTGCAATGAAGTTAGTGCAAGTTCTATCTGTTTAGTCAAAAATATATTCGCAAAGGTTTTGACCAAAAGCCACATGGATACAATTTCACCATGTAACACGGTCCAAATCATTAGTATGCAAATTGTATAAAATATTAAATCCAAATTTGGCCGTGGGACCTCAGATTTTAGATGAGTAACCTGTTTTGTACTGTTTCACACAACACGGTCGCTCTCAGCGAATGCCGCAGGGAGGAAAAGGCCAGGAGGAGAATGGAAGGGCAATGATGGGAGGGTCAAGGGCAAGGTTTGATTTGTTCCGGTGGTGTTGTTGCGACGTCGTTTTGGAAAGGAGAGGGTTGGGGGGATCGGGGTTGAGGGTAGACCAGGATGGGAGGATTGCGGGATGGTACTGGATTGATAACATATTCTGATGTATTTGTAGGCGTGTGAAACTAGAATAGGTCAGTACAAGAATAAATAACAATACTTATGAACATTAGCGTTTATTTTGCGGAAGATGTTAAAATAAAATTCGAGTTAGTACATACATTAGAAAATGGCCAGCTGACTTTGGCAAAGAGCATACTGATAAACATACATACATATTTTAAGACTTACATATTGACACTCCCAGCACCTTTAACGCTTCCATATTATGCACTGCTTTAATGGGCGCTATATACCACATGATCAAACTCCACCATCCACGAAACTGAACTCTTAATTCTCCGAGTACATGACCGTAACTCACGCCCATGACCTAAACTCGTGAACTTTACCTCATCAAGAAATTTTTCCCGCCCAGTGATGTAATAGTTATCGATGCCCTTGACATAGTTTTGAAGTTTCAGAAGTAACAGTTTTAGCTTGGAAAACCTAGGAAAAGGTATGGAAAAAACATTAAAATTAGTGCTCATCTAGACATTAATTTTGAAGCCCATTTCTAAAAAAATGTCAGTAACGGTAACAACTTGACTATATTATGCGTTATTTTGTAGAATAAGGATTTTTGACGAGGAATATTAGTTTCATGCAGAAAAGGAATGGCTGGACCACCGTTAGAATATGTTCGGGGGCAAATTATGATACAGTTATACACATGAGAGAAAAATATTAAACTTATTGGAAAGAGCCTATTACTGTTACTAAGAAGTAGGGCACTTCATTGTCTGTGAGTTAATAAAAGTTGCTTTATGGAAAGAGGATTTATGTAAACTACGAAGATCCAATGGTGGGTCTCTTGAATTGCAAATGTTCAGGAAAGAGTATTGTAGGGTCTATATTTATGGGACGGCGTTGTGTGCTTGGATCTTGGTGAGAGGGGATGTAAGTGGATTGAATGCCTTTCAGATGTGTTTTTGGAGAAGAAATTCTTTGTGCGGAATCAAGAACGAAGGAAACGCGTTGGAAAGGGAGTAGAAAGTGAAGAATGGCAAAAGTAAGAGGATGATAACTCGAAAGAGGAGTTTCTGGAGGGAATTGGGAGGATGAGCACGATGATTGAGTGGTAATAAGGGTCGATCGGGGTGAAGAAGTATCTGGGAGGAAGTTTGGAGTGGGCGTTCGTATTGTAAAGACAATGATTGGGGGAAGACGCTGTGTAATGGTGAAGAGAAAGAAAAGAATTGGCTCAAGAACTTGGGCTTAGAGATGAAAGAAGCTCTATGGTTAGCTCAAGGAGATAGGAAGTGAAAGAGATGTCTGAGGTGGCGTATTGATTCTGGCTTCATTTTCACCCATATGCTAGCAGGAGAAGAGGTATCAACCATGCTGTCTCCACATACACGTTTATTTGACTCGACCATGGCTTCGTAGCAAGACTACATCATTAGGTGGTGTGTGAAAAAGCAGTGTTGATACCTTTTCTCCTGCTATGAATAACTTCTAAGTTTTGACTGAGACTGTTTCACATACGCTAGCATGTCAATGCCTCCTCCAGTACATTCTAGCCTCCTTTGGTGAACAGATGCTTAGAGGCAAAGGATTTTTGAAGGCAGAATGCTGGCAAGGGATGGATAGTAAGGAGGAGAAAGGGTATTAAGTAAAGTATGAAAATGAGCCAGATATATGCTGACTTGAAGAGATAAAAACTGTGTATGGATGTAGCCGATCATCATCATAAGTCATCAATCCTCATTGGTTTGACGCAGCTCTCGTCTGAGTTCTTTTATCGGCTAATCTCTTCATATTTACGTATTTCATGTAGCCGATAAAGAAAAGAAATACAGAACAGGAATTCTCCTTCAACATCAATAGGTAAACAAATATCGAACAAAATGGCAAATGTGAGCTTTTCCGCCAGGGATACGACCGGGTGCAAATGAGTGGTGAGCAGTATGAAAATGGCCAAGATACAGGGTGCATTCCGAAAGTAATGCAATTGAATTTCCCGCGCAGCTCCTATTGGTTGTAGTGGGATCGGACCACTTGGAGTAGGTGGCAGGGATGCTAAGCTTTGCCGCAAAAGCAATCTCAGTGTTCTCCAAGCCGTAGAAGCGGCAGGACATCAGTTATTGTAAACCTCTGCGCGCCGACCGTGTCACGGAAAAAATGGAATCGACGATCGAGCAATGTTACGCGATTAAGTTTTGTGCTAAACTGAAAAAATCTCTTGAGGAGATTAACAAAATGATTTGTGAGGCTTACGGGGACTCTAGGACTCTACTCTGTCCTACTCACAAGTTTTGAGGTGGTTAAAGTGGCACACAAACTCTGAGTGGCACACCAACCAGTCCCCCAAGCACAAAAAGGCAAGAATGGGCAAATCAAAAGTGAAAACAATGCTCATTGTCTTTTTCAACAGCAAATGAGTGGTCCATAAGGAGTTTGTTCCTCAAGGACAGACATTTAACGCTGCCCACTATGTGGATGTGTTCGTAAGGCTCCAAAAAAGGGTCGTCAGGATGAGAAAAGACATCTCCACTACCTGGGCAACTGCATCATGACAACGCACCTTGCCACAACGCACTACGAGTCCGCGAGTTCCGGGCCAAACATCAGGTGCCAATGCTGCCCCACCCCCCCTATAGTCCCCACGTCGCCCCAGCAGACTTCTTTTTGTTCCCTTGGATTAAAGCAATCCTGAAATGAACCCGTTTTTTGTCCATAAAAGAAATCCAATTAGCCGTGACGAAGACCTTGCGAGAGGTCCCCAAAGACGCCTTCCAGGGCACGTACTGGTCATGGCAGAGTCGCTGAAAAAAATGTGTAGAGGCCCAAGGACAGTACTTTGAAGAATTTTAAGTGTTTGTACAAATCTTTTCAATACATTACTTTAAAAACTAATAATTGCATTACTTTTGGAACGCACCCTGTATATCCCGACTCGAGGAGAGAAGTATCGTAGGGATGTTGACTAGAGATGAATCCAATGCAAAGAGGAGTAGGGACACTCCGTAAGAACCTACCCCAACTGGTAGAAAACTATCGATCTATCCTTGACCGCTAGGGAGGTTTTGTGGCAGATTCCTGGCCCCAGAAGTAGTACTTTCGTATGGAACCAGAAAAAGGTCAGCGTCGGGTTGGGGAGAAATATTTTTGTTAGTGCATCGTTGTTTGGAGTCGTTGGCACGAAAAATTGAGCGTGTCCTTTCCAGGGGCGCAGCCAGGAATCTTTGGGAGGGGAGGAAGGGATTCACCTGAATTGTGTTGTAGGCAAAAGCGGTCTACCGCTACCTGGCGTTAATATGCGCTTTGCATGTTGCGGAAATTTTATCACATTGATAGTATTAATCTTCTTATACCTACCTCAAATGTTCTTCTTTTGACATTTAAAAATAAATTATTATTCTTTAAGTGGCTTTTATTTTAAAATTTAAGGAAACAAAGTATAGCTCTTTTAAAAAAGTTTTTTATTTGAAATTTGAAGAAGGTCATAGTGCAAGAAGATTCTATGTAATCGTCACAAACGAGCTTCAAACATGCCTTGAAGGAATTCAGTTCTATCACTCTGAAAAAACTGATGATACTTGATAATGATGCATAAAAACGGATGAAAATAATGATAAATGCATTATTTATCATGCCTAAAGACTAGGTTATTTAAATACTCAGGTTTTAGGTAGGGACAAAAAGATAAGTTGTTCAAACGGAAAGAAAGTCTGTTAATTTATAGTTGAATAGAAATGTTAAGTCTACGTGATTTTTTAGCATTGAATTCAGTTCTATCACTCTGAGATAACTGATGATGCTTGATAATGATGCATAAAAACTGATGAAAAAATGATACATGCATTATTTATCATGCCTAAAGACTAGGTGTTATTTAAATACTCAGGTTGTAGGTAGGGACAAAAAGATAAGTTGTTGAAACGGAAAGAAAGTCTGCTTATTTAGAGTTGAATAGAAATGTTAAGTCTACGTGCTTTTTTAGCATTGAATTTCGTTCTATCACTCTGAGATAACTGATGATGCTTGATAATGATGCATAAAAACTGATGAAAACAATGATACATGCATTATTTATCATGCCGAAAGACTAGGTTATTTAAATACTCAGGTTATAGGTAGGCGCAAAAAGATAAGTTGTTGAAACGGAAAGAAAGTCTGTTTATTTAGAGTTGAATAGAAATGTTAAGTCTACGTGATTTTTTAGCATTGCATTCAGTTCTATCACTCTGAGATAACTGATGATGCTTGATAATGATGCATAAAAACTGATGAAAAAAATGATACACGCATTATTTATCATGCCTAAAGACTAGGTGTTATTTAAATACTCAGGTTGTAGGTAGGGACAAAAAGATAAGTTGTTGAAACGGAAAGAAAGTCTGTTTATTTAGAGTTGAATTGAAATGTTAAGTCTACGTGATTTTTTAGCATTGAATTTAGTTCTATCACTCTGAGATAACTGATGATGCTTGATAATGATGCATAAAAACTGATGAAAAAAATGATACATGCATTATTTATCATGCCTAAAGACTAGGTTATTTAAATACTCAGGCGCAAAAAGGTAAGTTGTTGAAACGGAAAGAAAGTCTGTTTGTTTAGAGTTGAATAGAAATGTTAAGTCTACGTGATTTTTTACCTCTTTCGTCACATTTTTTTTATCTCCTCTGGAGGGGGGGTTTAACTCGCTTCGCTCTTGGTCCTTTCCACTCGAGTGGCGTCTACGTTTATAGTGACCTTTCCGGTGGTTCGCGGGGCCGCGGGATGTCATCGCTCCCTTCCTTCTCCCGTCGCCGACATTTCGGCTCCCGTGAACTGCATCCGCTCGCATCCAGTCGTAAAGGAAAGGCCTTTGGGGGTTCGGTGCAGGGCGCCGCACGAAAGAGAAGAAAAAAGAATAAAAATGGGGGAGAGTTTTTTTTTTTTCCAGGGGGGCGCTTTCATGGGGGGTTCACTTTTTTGCCGACCGCGTTGCTAAGCAACCGTCCCGTGATCTTTACGTCGGATATCAATACTCCGCGTGGCCGCTTGCTTAAGTGGCTTTAGTATTTCCTTTTTCCTTCCGTGGATATCCGAATTGAATGAGTGGGGCGCAGGAGCCGATCGAACTCGTTGCGGATGGTGGCGTTTCCGCATATGCATCACCATCTCTGAATCATGCGTCGCCTTCGATTGGTAATCTAAGCGTTCAAATGCTTGAGTTTTTATCCCGCTTGGGGAGGATGATGAGGTGCAAGCCTAATGAAGGAGGACGTGAAGAGGAATGAATGGAAAGGTGGACGAATGAAGAGGTGTTGCACGTGGTTTGGGAGGAAAGAAGATTGCTTGTTGAAATTAAGATAAGACAGAGTAGGTGGAATAAACAGAATTATTGGTATGGACAATGGAATGTTGAATAAGGTAGAAAGACGAGGACGAGAACAGAAAGAGAAAAGGTATTATGAATTTTATGAAGAGGGATAAGAAGAGGAATATACGGATTGAAAGAGAAAAATAACGCTGGGATGCAACCGTTAGATGAATGAAATGCAAAGTAGTGTGGGGCCACTCCATGAAAACCTATCCTAACCGACGTAAAACTGTAAATCGATGAATAAAGGTTTTTTTTACTTTACTTTTGGTTTTGGTTTTTAGGTTACTTTTGGAATAAATCTATTCGCGAGTGTTGGAAATATCGCAAGATTTTTTATTTTCCGCTTTCCTTACGATTGTGTTTTTGGCATCGAGTCTATGGTCGTCTAAGTGCAGATTTTGGTGACAATTTTTAGTTAACGAAAATTATTTGATGGTTTTTGATGTTCAGTTTTTTTAAATTGTGTTTTTCTGGCAGTAATACTTATATCAAAGGACGATCCTTTCCACGATAAACATTAAAAGCAACTATACTGTTGTCCATTAAATTTCCAGTGTTGATTGATTTTTTTTTCAACAAACATAGGCGAGTACTTAGAGCAAAGTGATCATTGTTTTTTTTTCTTTCATCATATGATAAAATCGATCTTCTATGAATAGGCTCGTAATGATTTCCAATTCATTAAAGGCCTCAATTTTCAAAGCTTCATTTAAGATCAAACTGCAATAGAGTGAGTAAATCGTAATAATATGGAGGCATAATGATCTTGGCGTTAGTGATTTAATGGCAATTGTGTTCCAATTCCCCAATTTATATCCCAAATCAGTGTGATATAGCCCATTTGGAATGAGAACTGATTGTTACAAATGGCTTTGAATTGGTGTGTACGATATTGCTGTTTTCCTACAGTTTAGTTGTTTACATTCCGAAAATTAATCTTCAGTTGAATTAACGTGGCGTTGAGGCTGGCTTATGCATCGTTTGTACGCAAGCTCGTACTTGGTTGAGTTCGACTGCTTTAATATACGAGATTGATATTGATCATATTTAGAGGGACTTCTGTGAAATGGAGCTAGTAAAGGTCTAGTGACGCATTTTTTTATTCGGGAGTGATGCCAACAATGTTACTTGAGCTTTCTAATCTACACGTTTTTCATTAGCCTGTCAACACCCTTTTCCCAGCAACTGCTTCTGGCCACACTTTTCGCCAGAGCGTAAGAGATAATTGGTATAATGTGACTTTTGCTTTCCTTTTCTGGCCATATTTGGATCCAACAGTTGTACTTGACCTTCAGTGTTTTGTTTTGGAACTAAATGTTTCTTTAAAGGATTCTAGATGGTTACATAAGATTACGCAATACTGCATATTGCTGTTTTTTGTGTTACCTTTCTCCTTTTTTAAACAACATTATCTTTATTTTAGATTCGTGCCGATGTTTTTTAGTTTAATTTATTGAAAATAAAGCGTTTGGGATCTGGAATGAAAAAAAAGGCGGTAGTCTTATTAAGTTGCTCAATTTTTGGATGTTGACAATTGAATCCGAAAATGGGTTAGTTATGTTGCCGCGTTATACTTTACATTTTAAATGGCAATAATTAATTATTAATATTAATTCTATGAAATACTTGAATACGTATAAACTGGGTAGTTGGAGCAAGATCTTTAATGTGATCTTGTCAAGGAGTATGTGCGAAACCAAGTTCTCAAGCTACAGTATTGTGATTGAATATGAATTGCTTCTTCTTAAAAAGAATGGATACATCCTTCATTTACCATCCGTGTCGAATTGAAAAAAAAAGTTGATAGAAGATTACGTAAGTAATCCGTTTGTCTGAATCTTGATAATTTTACTTTCCTTTTGTGTCCTATTGAGTTGTCATTATGTGACAGATGTCACCTGTCATTTCTACCGAGGCGTGGGTGAGTCGACTTATTTTTCTTCGACTTTTTTCCGGTTTGTCCATGCGCGACCCGATGCGTTCGTCTAGCGTCGGAAAGCAAGCTTGCAGTTCTGATTTCCTCCTGGTTACGCGCACTTGGGTCGAGTAGAAATCTCGTTAGCGATTCACTGAAGCTCGTTTAGCTCAACGGAGCGTAAGTTCGCGCCATCTGTGACGAGCCTCACGAACTAGGTCGCTTCCAGCCAGCACGGGCGCTAAAGCGTTCTCCTAATGAATTGGATTTTCTCTCGACTTTGGGATTCAGATGGTTTATTTCCGAGGTAATGGCGGTGACATTTGCTGGATCTGGTCTAAACCTAATTCGTAATGAGTTGGATTATTAATTAACCTAACCTTTATTAATTAGTAAACTAATTAGTAATGATACACTGAATGGTTGAGGCCTTTACATTGTAGAAATCCATTCTAAATAAGGTCAATTAAAAGACTTTGCTAAGTCTTTTAATTTACCTTCTTTAATTTAATTTAAGCTAATTTACCTTCTTTAATTAGTAATGAGTTGGATTAAGAATCTTTTTTCGCTGAGCTCTCATTGGCTGTAGCGTCTACATTATTAGATGAATGAGTACTGGGACGTTCGTTGAAACAATTTTATTAGTTTCCGAATTATGAAATTTATATTAGTATGGGTGGTCAAATATTTGTTGCAATGGTATTGTTTTATTAGGATTCAAAATTGCCGAAGCTAAAAAATTTCCGTGGTCCTTCGAAGTCTCGACAAATTCCAATTTCTGTATCCAACATTCGGAATTCGGCAAGGTTTACACGCAAACTCGGATTTTACTGCATCGATAATGTGGAGCTAGGTCCGAATAATACGCTGGATAATACCCCTGTTCTTTTTGATCTTATTTAAAGAATTTATGTCCTTATGCCCGTGTCTGTGTATCCATGATGATACTTAAAACATCTATGCAAGTGCTGGATATTTTGTTGTGAATTAAACGATGCTTAACACGAGGTAAATATTTCCTCACCTATAAACGTTTACATTCCCTAGACAGCTTCTGAAACTACAGTATGCATTGAAGTGGAAGGCTCTTAGATTTGAGAGATGGCCTAGGAAAAGGACGTTTTTTCATTCAACAATTTTTATATGCATACTGGTTTATTTTGTCAATTGAATATCACTACTCTTTCGTGGTTAATTTCGCTCCACTGCATTTTAACCATTTAGTAAGAAAAGTTTACTCTAGGCTGATATTATCTGGTTCAGTTGGCATGTAAATCTGTTTTGAATGTTTGCCTTTAATGTCTCATTTTTCTTTTTTCTTCGAATATTGAATTTAGGGATTGTATGAAAAAAGTTTCCTTTAGTCTTATTTGGAATTAAAAGGAGGTACAGTAGTGCAGTACTATTTCTGTTCATTTTCAGCGGGTGACTCCGCTAAGATATTTTTATCTAGGTCGCAATTCTTGAATTAGTCTAAAAGGAGGCAGTCTACTCGAGTATGTTTGCGTCTATCCAGCCCTTTTTTCAATGAAAAACCTTGAATAAATGTCTATCGACATGAAAGATGAAAGATCTTTTGGTCTCCGTTTCGTGGTGCATGGAATGAATGAGTCGGCTACACTGTGTTGTATATTCTTTTATTCTCAATTTTTTTTCAGGATTGACTTCTGAATCATGGGTTTATATAAGTTTTGCTTCGACCTTAATCTAGGAAAGTCATTCAATGGGATGTATAGTTTTGCTCAGGGTCACGTGAAAAGGTTTTACTTATGTTCGGCGTGAAGAAAGGGACTCAAAGGGAATAATGAAGTTCGACGACGTTTCATCATTCGCTGGAGGACACGTCGATCCAATATGTGGAGGCCAATCGATTCTCTCCGTGAAAGGTTTCACAACTCACATATTTTAACGGAGATTTCGGCGCGTGACTTCTTAGTGCGAAAAGGAGATAAACGTGGCGTTGGCACGTGCATTCCCATCGTCCGACCTTTCCCTTCTGATATCCACTCGTATCTCGGAAGCCGTACGTTTTTCGTGTTTGTTCGCATAAACGTAGGATGGATTCAATTTGGCCATCTCTCAGGGTTTCTATCAGCCGGCGAAACTCTAGCATTCAGGAAATTCAAGGGAAATCATAGAAAATCGTTCGACTTTTGTGGAAACCTAGGCGATTGGCTAATGAAATTCTCTCGCAGAATTTAAAAGTTTTAAGGAGCAACTGATTTTTTTCATTTCAATTTTAGGACTTCGTTGCTTTTTGCTTCCGTTTTCCTTTGTTTCGTTCTTGAAATATTAATGTAGGCTTCTCCGCCGTTATCCTAAAAAAAGAGGGTAGGTGAAGGGATTCATTGGATTACCTAAGGACATCGAGTTATGAATTGTTTTTTGTTGCAACTCGCATATCTATCTTACCTATATTTACAAAATTATATGCTCTATTTCGTTGGGACGATGTTATGGCTCACAGGTGTGAAGTTGAATCCTGGTTGTATGAATTATTTATCTAACTAATTGTATACGGTTTTAAATTTACCTTATTTAAACTCTCTTTAGAAATATAGTATTCTATTGTATTTTGTTACTAAAAAGTTTTTTCCTGTTTTTATATTAAGCGTCAGAATACGTATTGAAAATGTAGAAAATTAGTACAATGCAATAAAATATACTCTCCTTCCTATGAGTAATAGTTCGACTACGCTTTGGGAATGATACAGTTTGTTTCAAAGCATCAGATTCCTCTTGGCGTTTTCGTGTAAATGCCTTGAACCGTTATGCCTCCTGTGAGTGTCTCATTTTCTTTTTCCTTGGGCCCTCGTTATCCAGATGATTTTTCATGTGAAAATACGTTCTCGAGTTGAGTTTGAAAAATGTAAGAATCTTGTTCCCAAGTTTCTGATGAAATCCTTTAATCCCACGAAATACGTTAAATGGGACCAATTTTTTCCTTTAGAACTTTTCTGCTGACGCTTTTATTACGAGATGTATGAGGCGAGATTTCCGGATAGTACTTTTTACCTAAGTGGCCGAGATTTCCGCGCTTGTTCTATTCTTCAGTCTTCATCATTCGACTTCTCCGCGTATTTTTTTACATTCTTTGTGGCCTCTTTTGGTCCAAGTTTATCTTGGTTTCCAACCACGTTTTCGGATCCTTTCCCACGCATTCTTCATTCCCTTGAAGTCGGCGTTTCTTCTTTCCCTTGACATTGGATGTCATTTCATAGGCTTCAATCCATTCTTGGATACCCTCCAGTTCTTGATTTTTTTCCTAAAGGCGATATGTTCAGTAAGCCTTGTTCTTTCATCTAGCTCAGTCTCAAATTTGTAGTAATTTTGCTTCTTTCAATTGGCAATGATAAGTACTGTTATGATGACTGTCTATTTTAGTTTGTGCACTACCAACGCATAATCATTCAGTGTTGTAACCGTGATTTACTGTATTATTTGATATTTTAACTACCCGCATGAACCCCGTAAAGGTTGTTTTAAATACTCATTTATAATTGAAGAATTTTGGACGATTGCTGGAAAACGATGTGGTGCCTCGCTTTTTGTAAAAGTTATTGCGGGGTACATAGCAATCAGGATGTTTTAATAAAAGGATGGAAGCTGTGTTTTCAAGTTTCTTCACCAGAATGCTGTCGGTATTAACATTGTATGATATCAGCTCTTAATATATTCAAATTAGAATATTATTAATTACATTCTAACCTTGTAATTGACAAAATTTTAGTGAAATGAATAATAGCATTCGGAAAGCTCAGGAGTAGAACAAAATTTATGCAAAATTTTGAAATCTCTTAACCAGTCAGTTTTATGTATTAGATCTCAATAAATTTTATGAGAGGCGGTTCAAACAGCTCTTGTCGTATTTCCTTTTCCCTCGCTCCAGTTTGGAGATATATTTATGAATTGTAGGAATGGGCACTTCATCTATTCCCTGGATAAATTTATTCGTGGATGTCGTTTCTTGTAGACTCAATAAACATATTTTTGAAGATAATTTCCATTTAGTATGTACCAAGTATTGCCGGTGAATGAATGACTTTTGATAGTTGGAAGTATTAATTGAATCCTCCACTCCTGGATGTCTGTGATTGGAAGGCTTCTTAGCTGCTGAAAGAGTGTAACGACAACTGTGTATCATGCCGACTCTCGCCAGTGGATGGCAAGTCATGATTTCTTTTTATCGCAAGATTATACATATAACCTCATTTCCCTAGCCGGTGTAACTCGAGAAACGGCTTCTGTTCTAGACTACCGGTTGGATACGTCTAAGCGTCCGACCTATGTAGCGGATCTAGCGTTTTCCACCCTCGAGGAATAGAAAATATCATCGTGGGGCTGGTTTAATCCACGAAATAAGATACATTTCGAATCCTAAATGACTTGTGGTCCCAGATGGTTGCCTGGGGAAATGGCTACTGAACTGTGCACAGTAACTGCGTGAGCTCTTCTGATACGGATTGTACAAGTACGGATTGTACATTGTAGTGATAGAATTTGGGTAAGGCTGTATCATACCTAATACTATTATTAAGCTAATTTATTTTCATCTTACGTGTATAGCGTAGGGACCTTGGGCGTATCACTGACGTTGGAAAAATCCTCGTAAACCCTGCTTGTGTGTGTGATTGAACTCACGAAGGATACTGTATTTAGTAAACAAACCTGTGTGAGTGAGTGATTGTGAGTCACTGTTCGTTTTAATATTTTTACCTTGATTTCCTTAATTTTAAGTGTGATGATTGTTTGTCACAATATGAGTGAGTGTGCCATTTGCGCCCATTTGAATTTCTTTGTATGCTTGATTTTGTACGAGTGATTGAGAGCTCCCTTACTTTGTTATTCTCCATCCTTCCGCCTCCCTCACCTTTTTATTCCTCCGCTCCGTAAGATTACGGCTTTGGTGATATTGTATTCTTCAATTTAGCGTAGCATACAGCCGTAGAGACGTTTTCTTCATTGTTCTATATCATGCCATCTAACCTAACCTAATCGCATGCAAAATCCTAAGATAAACACAACGGCCGTTCGAGAGTTCGAACCCTCGACTTTTTACTTGGTTGGTTATTCAGGGGAGGCGAACAACAGCTGAGGTCATTGGCGCTATTTTTAGGATAGGTGGGTAGTTGGGTAATGGTGGGAACATTGTGAGGTAATGGAGAAAGGGTGGACAGAAAACCGACGTCGGCATTAGCCTACTGTTAACGACAGGCGCCAAGAGGACCACGGCTTAACGTCTCATCCGACGGACGGAGTACTGAACCTTAAATGCCCTCCACTTGGCACTCAAGTAGGGATCGGTTTGCAACTGAAAAAATCCGCCACTGCCGGAAATGGAACCCGTGACATCGGGATGGGAGGCCATTACTCTAGGGGATCGGGTTGGTGTGGTGGCTAGAGTACTGGCCTCCCATTCCGATATCCCGGGTTCGATTCGCGGTAGTGGTGGATTTTTCTGTGGAAAACCGGTTCCCACTTGAGTGCCTAGTGGATGGCATTTCAAGTTCAGTTCTCCGTCCGTCAGATGGGACGTTAAGCCGAGGTCCCCTTGGCGCCTGTCGTTAAGAGTAGACTAATGCCGACGCCGGGTTTCTCTCCACCCTTCCTCTGTTCCCTGAAAACTCCTACCATTGCCCAATTACCCACATATCCTAAATGGCGCAAATGACCTCAGCTGTCGGTCGCCTCCCCTGAATAACCAACCAAGCCAGAACACTAGCCACCACACCAACCCGATCCCCATTTAATAATCCCACGACCTTTTGTCAGGAAAGCTCGTTAATGATCTACTACCGCGGCCGGCTTCAGATATGGAGAGAAATAATTCCCCACGACTAATTGTAAGTTATAAGAAAAATGTATTAACTCTTAAAAAGAAAGCACATGTGTCATCAGGTTCCGCATTCACTTATCTTGCCTCAGCTAGACGATTTTCATTATTATCTGCTCTAAATATATCCATCATTAATATTTTTCAAGATATCGTATTATTTGTTATACACTTATAAATGGGGAATCCTTAATTTACTTATTTGACGGGGGCATACGACCCGTGGCCGGCTGGCCGCATGCGGCCCAGAAGGGTTATGTATATTTTATTTCTTTATTTATCCTGGGCTAGATGAGGCCATATGGCCCCCTCTGCCCCTAGCCCAGGGTTCATTAAGATACAGAGTTCAATAATTAAACAGTTAACAAACAAGAATCCCAGAGAGAAGAATCCACATGCGAATACTTTATTTACATGTTATTTAAAAATATTTGCTTGGATATGTAATACGGCCCTTTTTTATTTGCCTTGATACATTTGATTGTCTTTCTTGTAGTACATTTTGCATAATTTAATCAAGCCTAGTGTATGTTAAAAATCAAACGAATTTTTTGAAAAGTGCGGCCGAAAAAATTCCTTCGCCCATAAAATAGCCCTCTGCATTAAAAATCTTGAACAACCCTGTAATAGATCCTCAGGAGGTCCCGTAGAGCGTCGACCTTGCGCGGACTTGATATCGCAGTCATTCGATTCTATTTGGTCCAAGGCTTTATGAACCTCCATCATTTGACTAGCTGAATGTCAATGCCATCATCTCGTACCCTTGCGAGAGGGTGTCTTCTTCCTTAAAAAATTACTACTTTCTTAACCACTATTCAGATGCATGATTTTCCTTCCGGAAATTGTTGATTAATGCACTTAAATTCACTAATTGACTATAATGAATCAGCCAGCAGTGAAATTCGAAGCCCATTTCGAGAGTGGTGATGAAGGCACTTTAATGATTTTTGTTGAACATATTATCCGTGAAATTTCTTCGCTTGAACGATAATATCTTCTCTTCTCTCGGTGCCAAATGAAAAATGCCGCTTATTCCACTTAAGTAGTCTTGGTGTACCTTTTACCAACGTAATTGGAGAAACTTGAGGAAACCTCTTTGCAGTTACAGGAATGACAGTAAGTTTTGGTGCCGTTGGGTCAGGCAGTTGAAAAAATCTTTTTTCTTTCTGAATTAGGCATATTAGGACACTATCCTTAATGTTTTAAGGGTTTACTTTACTGTATTAATTGCAAAGTTGATTATTTTACGGGTTCAAGATAGTAATATTATCTTAAATATAGGATGCTCTATCTTTGGATGGGTTATCAATGATATTCGTCCCTTTGTCAGAATGTTTATAATGGTTTCATTCTGGTGCCCTTAAGTTAGGTTTCAGAAATGTGAAGAACAGCACATACCGGATAGATCGGAGTGGAGGCATCGCTCAGAAAATGTTGGAGAACTTATTTATTTTAACTTAAGTTGGTGAGGCTTTTAAAGCGTTACACCGACAACATTATATGCATATTTTGAAAGTGTCCTAAGGATTTTCACTCTAAGTAGCGAGGCAGATCTAAGTCTAGCGTTGCTGTAACTATCAAGGTGTTGTATTTATTTGACATTTATGATATTTTATTTCGTCATCTACTAAACGTAGGCCTAATACAATATAAACGTTTGTAAGCAGCCATTTAAAATATGAAACCGTTCCCATCCAGGCCCCTGTAGGTGAGAAGTGGCAAATATGTGATTGAATAGCACCTTTAGTACGTTGCCGTCTACGGTAGCGAGACCCCATCCCTGTGTTTTTCAAGGAAGTAACTATTCAATCTAGACGTCACCGTTCTCGTCTTTAAGAAATGTCTTTACGCTTCCAGCTAAGTTTAGGTTCTTAAATGCATTCCGTTGCTCGGGAAGGTGTTAGGCCGGTTTCCCATAGCACGATGAAAAGAACGTTTGGCTACAGAAGATTCCTTCGAGAACTTTGCATAGTTAATCCAGCGTGGGGGTTAACGTCCGGTTCAACCAGTTGTCAAGACGCACCTTTGAATAGCGGAAGGTAGCTCGCACGGATACCTCCCAGGGATTGGATGTTGTGCTGTATTCAGAGATGTGTAAGTTGCGATAATGAATTCTCTCGAGGACAGCTTTTTTGATTCAACGCAGCAAAGTTTCCATTAGTTAGATATCCGGCGATAATCATCTTAAGAGTTTAGTGCTCGATTCTCAATTCTAGTGTATCTTACATCGTCGGTGATATTGCGCGGGAAAATCGACTCAAGAACTGTCATCATTTCCGCTTGATCAAGTGTAGTTGCGACTGATATTGATTGTGAAGTACAAAGACGGCGTCGATGCCTTGTATGGAGATCAAATAACAGCACATTGGAATGTGAATAAGAAATATTTAAATTGTAATTAATCCGTGATTCCGCTGAGTACTAATTGATTCTGAGAAAACTGATAAAATATTTATGGAGTAGTGGTGGACTTAGGTATTTAAGAGCTCCAACGCTAAGATTATATGTCTAACCTAAGGTCTTAATTCTAAGACAAGCCCAGCATTAACGTCTGAGGCGGTAGTCGCTCCTGCGATCCTTAGGTTGTGGTTGTGGTTGATAAATAAAATATATTACTCTATTATAGAACTAATATTTCCAGAAAATTACGAATCAATCCTGTTTGTTAGGTAAAACATGAAAATTTGCTATGTTGAACCTGAAAGCGTCGAGTCAAGTTGATTCTTCAATATGAAGAGGACATGCCACTGGCCCTAAAATTGATTTCTCGAAAGCATGCGAGTTTTAGCCACGTTGTCTTGCTGGATGCACGCGTTCCATTCTCACGCCACGGTCACGGGGACTTGTGGGAACGTCAAAGCCTCTTAGGGAGAGAAGAGCTTATTAAGATATCAAACACAGAAAACGTGACTCTGCACGTGGTTGCCATCGCGATGGTAGAAGTATTATTTGTCTCGCGTGACATGCTAATCTTTTAACTTGTAAAGCATTGTTTCAACAAACATTCACATTAATATTCAATGTGCTGCGGTTGATCGAATGAGAATCTTCCCAGCTATTGTGATATCTTTTCTTTTTGTGTTCTCCTCCTCCTTCCGCATTCTTTTAAAACTTGTGTGTTTTTCTTTCCCAAGCCGATATCTTTGGCGTTTCTGGCCTCTCCTCAGATTTAATTAAGAAATATTCTTTACAGGTATCTCCCTCGCTATGTGGTTGTCGAATAGCTTTTAAGGTGCTCCAACTGTTTAGTGTATGTCTTAATATCCAAACTTGTCTAATTCAATGCTTGATCCTAAGATGAACGCTGCCACCCTGCCGTGGGCGGGATTCGAACTCATGACCTTTCGATCGTCAGTTCGGTGCTTTGTCATCCTGGTTACCGTTGTCAGCGCCACAAAGAAAATAAGCGGTATGTTTATGCGTTGAGAACTGTTATGTATATGTGTATGTATTTGTAGTCGAATGAAAAGAAGCGGCCGTTCAGCGATACACTAAAAACATTTGATGCACATATTTATATCAATGCCTTAGTTACGGTGTAAACTCCGCCAGGGTAGTTTCAATTGACGAGAGCGACTTATGCCTCTCGCTACGACTCCAAGCGTTAAAAATTGACGCCTCTCATGAATCGTTTTATCTTTTACTGTTATTTTCCGAGAGCAATGTGTATTTTTTACTGTCCACGTAGTTGCTGAGGATATCATTAATCTTTCCAGTTATTTCATTCGCTGTGGGGTCATAATTTCCGAATCTCCGGAAAACGATCGGACCTATTGCGATCTCGAGAAATTTAGCCCGTCCCTCGTATAAACTCTCTCTTTGCCCGGTAGGACTTTATTTGTTTCTGGAAACACATTCTGGTTTATCGGTGCCCCCTCAAGTGTAATGAATTATTTATCGGCAGGCTTGATTGCTGTGAAGACGAAGTCGTTCATTAAGTATTTTTATCTCCCATGTTCCCATTTCCCTCTATGAGAGGAATATTCGGTCGCCTGAATCATCGGGAGCTCTGAGGAGCTTCACATAGTAATATCATTGTTACTAGCTGAAGACACTCCTCGATCGATCGAAAGCAAGTGGAGAAATGTGCGAAGATTTTGAGTAGGCTAATGAGATGTCTTTATTTATGCAATTTAAAATCGAAGTAGCCCTTGATGGAGGTAAGCCAAACAGTGCATCGCATATGCTGTATAAGAACAGTGAGTAGTTTATTTGCGTACCTTGATTATTAAATCTATTTTCTGGAAGGAATGTCCTCATGAATTTTTGTTGCATGGGAAGGCGACCCACAACTGAGTCATATCTACAGTAAGGATTTTTCGTCAGCAACGGCTGGTCCGTGTGGCATGAAGGGAGGGTGTGAGAACCCCGGAATTAACATAACCCTACAGTAAACAATGTACTACATACTGAAATATATTTTAAATGATCATTTCGCATACTCAAGGTAAAAAACTGTAAAAAAAATCTCCGCCAATACTGGGATTCGAACCCTACCCCTCTGAATAGGAAGCGAATAGTCTTCCTCCTCACTAACCCTAACCCCAGATTATTCAGCCTTTTCAAAA
Source organism: Platycnemis pennipes (assembly GCA_933228895.1). Classification (NCBI taxonomy): domain Eukaryota; kingdom Metazoa; phylum Arthropoda; class Insecta; order Odonata; family Platycnemididae; genus Platycnemis; species Platycnemis pennipes. The sequence goes on along the minus strand of OW121854.1, from coordinate 84,946,722 downwards.
TTTGTCATGGCAGAATTTTAAGAACCATAAACGTATATCTGGAGCATGTTTCTTTACGGCAGTGAGGCATGGACGATGACAGCAGCGGAGAAGAAAAGGGTGGAAGCATTCGAAATATGGTGCTATCGAAGAATGATGAAGATAAAATGGATCGACCAAGTGACAAATGAACAAGTCCTAAGAAGAGTGGGAGAAAAGAGAAGTCTACTGAAAACCATAAAAAGAAGACGGGACAACTTAATCGGCCACATCTTAAGACACGATGGCCTGATGAAGACAATCGTCGAAGGAAAAGTGAACGGGAAGATAGGAAAAGGCAGGCCTCGTATGAGTTACATAGAATAGGTCGTAAAGGACGTGAAAGAGAGGAACTACGTTAATATGAAGAGGTTGGCCGATAGAAGAATCGAGTGGAGGGCTGCGTCAAACCAAACCTAGGATTGTTGACCCTTGATGATGATGATGATTATCAATGAAAATTAAATGCGGCGGTAATTCGCGCAGGATTGTGTGCTATTGTACATAAAAATATGTAGTAATTCGCTTTCTTGGCTCTCACAAATTCTCTTCTTCGTTTTGTCACTGATTAGTCGTTTTTCAAATTCATGCCTTCCAATCCGAATTTGAGTTTGGACTGAGTTGTCAATTTAAATGATGTGAACAGATGAATTTGCACGTTGCTTTCGTCTAACCTTAATTCTTCCCTTTCTTAGTATTTCATGGAAGGTATTTAGATTGGCAAATTAGGATAACATTTTGTCCATCGCAGATTTAAGACCGACTGAAAATCACTGAATATTTTTGTGTCGGGTGCGGCTTCCATGTTGGTATCGCGCTGACCAAGGGCATGGATGTTACATAATGTGGGTCGTAGGAATGAGGACTTAAGCTAAACGTTACAATATAACTTTAGCCAATGGAACACTTAAAAACCCAAATCCACCACTACCGTATTTTGTGTTTAGTATGTTCAAAACATATATATTTGGCGAAGCTATTTAGGAATCTTGTTATCTATAGGTATATAAAGTTGTTAATTTTCTCCATTTTTTCCACCTTACATGGATTTTGTGTGCAGTGTGTTGAAATCCTATATATTTGACGAAGTTCTAATACTATTTTGGAATCTTTTTATCTCTAGATATAAAAAGTTGTTGATTTTCTCAATTTGTTCCTATTTTACATGCTATGGTACATAATTTTATTTATAAATTTTCGTGCAGTATAGCTAGAACTGGACAACTATTGTGATAGGTCTCACATGTACCTAACCTCAAGAAATCCCTAAAATAAGAAAATAGTATATTCGATAACTGGAATTTGATATTCGAATTCGAATAATATAAGATCTCGATGCATCTGATTTATGATCCTACCAACCACTTACCCAATTCATACTGCTTTTTAAGAAGCAGGGGTACTTATTTAGTCGTATCAAAATCACTCGTCATCGCGTGTTACCGATATTCTTTTCGCTTCCTTTTTTCTCGTTTTATGTTTCTCTTGAGTCTTCTAACGGATAGTTCTTTCTCTCCCGTTTTAAGCGGAAATTCTCACGGTCTTCCATTGAGACAATGGATTTTTCGTGCGTCGCGACATTTTTTCCTCCTGGCATTCGTGTCTTCCCGCCATTCCTCTCGCGCTCTCCTCCCCTTCGGGCTCTAATTCGCCGCATTCCCGCTGCGGACCGTTCGCGAAACTTCCCACGCATCCCCTCACTTCTCTGTCGAAAGGAGCGCTTTCCACTTGCAGCGGGACTCGTTCGAACCAGATAAACCATACGAGAAAGAGCTTTTGTACGAGAGGACTCGTATTTAGTGGCGGGAAATTCCCGTGAGCGCAGTTAGGGTAAATTCTACGTTTTGGAAAATTTAGGAATTTTAGTAAGTGGAGGGAGAGTAGAGAGAATCCCGGTTGCTCATAGAGATAGACGCCAAGGGGTCTCATGTTTAACGTCCCTTACGACGGACGGAGTACTGAATTTCCGTCCTCTCTGCACTCTAGGAGAAAATTAGTATTCAAATGGAAAACTTTCAGGATTCGAAGTTGAGATCTCTGGATACGGAGTTTATGTAGTAGCTACTAGCTTGTACAAACAACACACGTTGTACCAGAGATTTGGCAAAGCTTTGATAATGCTCCTCAGAATTCAGTTGAAAGAAAAAAAACTTTAAGACTTCAGTTATAACCCTACTGAATAACCCATTAGAGCTAAAGAGCATTTTACGAATGTTACAATCCGCTCCAATTATTGTTGTATACAAATTAAGTAAAATGGAATTAAAGGAATTTAATACCAAATTTAGATTACGTTAACATACATCTTCACCATTATATTGTTGAGTTTTTAAATAAGATTAAGTATATTGCTAAATGCTTGGATGAATGAGAATGATTTGATTTGAATGGATAGTGAGTTCCAAAACTTTGAGGCAGTGATAGGGAAAGAGTTAGAGGTTGGTTGGTACGGGCTTGGGGGATGTGGAGACGTCTAGGGTCAGATCGGGTTAATCTTTGGGGTACACTGATCCGGGTATTAAGGTGAGTAATTGGGTAAATGTAGTTCTTTACGGAACGGAAGAAGGGTGATGGGAAATTCTACGTAGGTATAGCCTGTTCTCTTACCAAAGGTGCCAAGGGTTCACTGATTCACATCCAATTCGACGGACGGGGTACTGAAGTGCTCTCCATGCAGTCTCATGTAGGGACCGGTATGCCATTGAAAAATTTGTGCCACTGCCGGGACTCGAATCCGGACCTTGTGAATGGGAGGCCTTTTATCAGCTTAGTAAGCAAACCAATCCGAACTTTGGGATCCAATATAAGTATAAATATAACTTCAAGTTTCAGGAGTGTAATGGTCGATTTGGTTCTCCGTGGCGGACCAAATAAGGAAGCAATTTTCTACAATGGTAAATAATTTGTTACAGTCTGGGTTCCTATGTCTTACATCACCCTCAGGGTTGATGTAGCATCGCCTGAGGATGATTTTGTGCATTGAAATCTTTGTTTTACTACAATATTTATCGTTCTTTGAAATTGCTGTATCATCTGGTACGCCGCGATCCCAGGATATGTTCCCCATGCTTTCCCTTATTTCATCTCTCTTTGTATTTCCCGAGCCGGTGGAATACATCGTGAGAATTCCCCTCCTCCCCCTTCTCGGAGTTTTAGAATCGATTCTCGGAAGAGCTCTTCCGTGAGTAAATGCTTCAGGATGGGGAACATGAAATCACTCCGCGAAATTCTCTTGTGCGATGTCCCGTTCTCGGTGGGAAAATGCTCCTGCTATTACAACCTTATCCCACCTAACCTTATTCCGAATTCTGTAGAAAAGCCTCTAAATCCTTCACTCAATTCAGTATAGGCGTTTGAATCCTACGTGATTGCAAAACCTGCCAAATTTTACCCAAATCTCGTTTTACATCGTTGAGGTTGTAGAAAATCCATAAGAATTTTTTTATTTTTGCTAAACTAGTGTTTTTTTGTGCACATTCTTCGTTTTAGGGTTAAATGAATGTTTGATTCTCCGATAGCATAAAAAATGCTCTGAATAATTTTTCGTATCATCATCAATTGCGCCAATTTTATCCACCCGAAAATATCCCTTCCTCATTGATTTAACTTTTTGAATTCTGCTCTTGTGTCAAGAATTCGGTTTCGTCGTGTTCTTTTCCACTCATCATGGTTTTGTCGGGTGGGTAGTGCTCGTTCTTAATTCTTCTTTTTCCAGCGTGGTAAACTCTTTAACTGTTTCTTTACAAGGATACCTTGAGGAGAACGTGTAGTATCTGAAAACAGGGGCAACCACTGTTTTGAGTTTCTCGGCGAATACTTGAACACCTGGTTGAATACTCAGGAGACTAGAGTACCACGGTAAATAACGGAACGAAGACCGCAGTTACAATTAAACCGTTACTATTTGCATAACTCTCACATGATTATCACAACCTCGGTGCCTTGAATATTCGGAATCCTGAAGGAGCAATTGAATGTCAGGATTTCTTGGAGGTACTCGGGTAGTCGCCCTAGTATTCATTCGGTTTCTTGTATTCGGGTGTATTCAACCAGGAATTCGAGTATTTGCCCAACTCATGTATAGGTACATCCGAATACTCATCGATGTATCCCTGTACTCATCTAGTAGCTCACGTATTTGTCAGGTACCCATGTACTCATTCGGGCGCTTAACTATCCATTAATAAATACACATGCATATGACACCCTCTAAATGGGGTAATATGACTTTATCTCGTCAGCAAAAGGATGTCGCGATTGATGGCAAGCCATTGAACCCTGGAAAAGCAACTGAAAAACTTTAACTTTAACTTAACTATTGGTTTTCGTTTGGCGTAGTAGTTGCCGTTCTAAACTCATTCTCCAACCGAATTCTCGAACGTTGTGTGTAGTAATTGTGTTGTATCCATTTCTATCCACGCAATTTGAATATTGTTTATGAAAGTGCGATAAGTTCTATGAATTTGCTTCACATTATGTTGCTGCTACGAGAAGTGGAGATAAATAAATGCATGTGTTTATTCTTCGGCATTAGAATTAGTTTGTTTCTTGAGGCCTTCTGTACCGGAATGATCAATTATCACTGATCAATAAGCCCTGAATGGACAAGCTCATTCCACTCAAGGTTCCTTAAATGGCCGTCATGGCGTTAATAGCACTGGAAAGGGTATCGCATTACCATTTTATAGTCATTTTGTATGTTTTCATGAAGAAGGTGAAATGCTTATAGATAGCATACGGGTGCTGCATTCTCGAGTACATATTTGTTGTTCGGAATTGAGCCCTCTCCTTTTCCGTATCGCTTTGACGTATTGCCTTTAATGACCTGTCATGATGATTAACGTAATTAAACTTATGAGGCTACCTGAACAAATGTGGGCGACATTCGCATTACTTACCACGATTCCTTGGCGTTATACCATCGCAGCTCCTATCTTGCAAATTCGATTCGATTGCAAATTCGAGAGGTTTTATAGAGATTTACTTATTGTCATGAATGGGTAGGAAGTTCATGTCGGTTAATGACTTGAACGAGAAGCAATAAGTATTGCTATATACTTACACGGTATTGGTTTTCTAGCACTTGCGTGTAATCTGGAAAAGTAAAGGTGCAAAATGACCTTAGCAGTCGAAGCACCTCAAAATAATTCTACCTACCTACCGAGAAGCAATAAGCTCGTTTATTTTCCCGGTAAACTAGTGAAACATATCTTCCACTCCAGAGGTGCGAACCGAGGCCCTCATCTGTGTTTTCAAGTTCTGTTTCCGCACTAATAGGCGCTTCATACCTGGAGGAAAGGTACAAGGATAGGAATGGAAGAGAAAGGAGGGAGGGTGGAGAGAAACCCGGCGTCGACATTAGCCTACTCTTAACGAAAAGGCGCCAAGGGGACCAAAGTCCTATCCGATGGTAGGAGTACTGTACCTACTCGAATGTGCTACACAAATCGTTTGAGTAGGGACCAGTTACTCTATGAAAAATGCCTTCCACTGCCGGGATTCGAACCGTAGTGGGCCCAACATTTTTTTTAATTTTTTAAAATTAAACTTGATAGTTTTTCAATGTAAGGAAAATAATCATTGATGTAATTAAGGAATTTAATTTATTCTATCATGGCATCACATATTTTAGTTATTTCCATAGTATATTTTGAGTTGTAAGCTCTGATAAAATAAAATCTAATCAATGCATTGCCAAAGGAAGGTAAGAATGTGCACTATTATCTAAATTAATCATGGATTTTAGTTGACAAAAGCAAAGCACTGCCTGGACTGTGTACATCACTTCTCTAGGTTTTTTTTAAATATAGATCATTCATGTGTTTGCATTAAGGTATGTAGATATATTCTTGCCCCAGGGCCCAAACCGAGGCAATTTGGGATACTATAACCACCGTACCTACGCGACCACTACCGAATTGTCAAAACTGTATTCACTGTTAAAAATTCGTCAAGACTGTTCAGTGTTTTACTTATTTTTTTCGAACACTTTTGGCCAAGTAATTAATTTTGAACGTCTCAATTTACCGTTCTGGAGTCGCCCTTCGAATTGTCAGCGTTGGTGCGCGCCGTCTATATCCTGCCTTATGTAACCCGATGGCGACTCAATCGTTCCTTACACGGGAGTAAACGCCACTCACTCACTTTCCCCTCTTTTGTCTTCGGCCCCAAGGAGTCTCCCCTCTTCAATTTCACTCAACGACTTCAAGGTGACTTCACGGCGCGCAGTTTCATCGTGCTCGTTGGACCAATCAGTCGTTTTATCGCTTTAGATTGGGGAATAATTGATCGCTTTTAAGATTGGGGGGGTATGCGGCCGCTTCGATATTTAATCCGCTCGGCGGACGTCACAACTTCCTCTCTTTCTCTCATATTTTTTTCGGCGAGGCGCAGGAAGTGGCTCCTTTAACTTTTTCGTGTCCGTTGAGTTTTGATGTGCTCGCCGAGGGGAATTTGCTCGGGCGATGATCGGTTCATTTTGATCTTCGCCAAGTTAATTGATTTCGAAAGTCGATCGGCGGTCAGTATCGATGTAATTGAATCGGTTGCCTGGAATGTGCGCGCGAGGCAGAAGGGATTGGTTGGCGTTCACCCAATTGAAAAATGTAGACTCGAAGAATTTCTAAAAGAATTTTTTAAGACTGCGAGGTCGATTTTGACGCTAATGAATGTGGCAGTTCATCTAACTCTACGCACTTGTATCGGCCCTGACTCGAACCATAGCATATTTTCTCCGTTAATGGTATTCTTTATTGCCTCTTCTTGTTTGATTTCTCGTGCGTGAGAGCTTTCAGCGTCGCTGTTTCCTTCGTAGCGTTAAATGGATTAAAATTCTATTAGTTACAAATTCTTTATAGTATACCACACTTTTGTGATTTCGAATTAACAATTTACTTTTGCCAAATAAAATGTCATTAATTAATTCTCATAGCCAACAGAAATTTGGGTCTCAATTTATTAGCAGCATCTACTATTTTCCGTATTTCATTTAATGATTTTAAAAATCACGAAAGAATCTTACTAAGCTGTGAGTTAAAGCTGACAGAAAATTGATAGCTAAACAGAGCACTTTAGGGTGATAAATTCATTGACTATGGATTATAAACATTGACTATGGATTGAACCGTATTTATGAAGGTAAAAAACTCCATTAGCCGTAACAGCTGCCTTAAAAGCCTTTTTATCAGGTTGTAGCTTATTAATATTTAGTTATAATCCGTAGCGTTTATATTCATCAATTAAACCAAGTAAGTTAAATTAACAGAGTTACAATTGTTGTCCTTAATTCTTCTTGCAGAATCACTGTCTGAATGCCCTGTGCTTTCACTAGTCGAAATTGTGACGTATGATCATTAACTGTCGTGATGAAAGTGATTTAAGGCCTTAACTTTCCAGGTCATTTGCTTATTCATCGTATGAACATCCAACCGGTGCGGTTATACAAGTTGCTACGAGCTTCAGTCTCACCTACGGGGAAAAAGAAATGGATGCATCGGAACAACTCCCGCGTTTACTTTCGTCAAGCGGATCGCGAGAAATTTCCATGCAATGCGCTTCCGTGTGGGTGCCTTCTGTCCAATCGTAGTTGAACTAATTCTCTTGGACATGATTTAAATTTCAGGCATGTTTCTGAATTAAATTAAATTTGATTAATAGGGAAACAGAGGGTAAAAATGGCTGCTTGTCTAGTACTAATTTCTCCATCGCTCTTGCTATTACAATGTTTCCGTCGCAGGTGAACTGCAGCGATTAATGGTACCCGCTGTGAAATCGGGGATATAAAACTCATGTTTTCGTATGCCTTGGTGAGAAATCGTCGAAGTTTTCGTTAATCTTAATAAGTGGGTAAGAAGAAATTATCAATGGCTCTTGCAATTCGTGAAACATTTTGGGGACATCATTTCCCTGGACGATTTTCAGACGATATTTATTTATTTTTCATAACTCGAAAGTAGCGCATTATGGTTTTTTCATCGGGACTATAACCAGTGACAATTACACCACACACACAGCCGTGCACTGGGTAGTGAAAATCCGATCCAGGGGGCACTCGACCCGCTACCCCTGGAATGGCAGCGGAGGACTTCACGTCGCCACCAAGGCCGGCATTATTCTCTAATATGCACTAAGTAGTATATATATATTCCTCTCGTGCATCGGTCAATGCTTTGGCCTTTTCCATCAAATCGTACTTGCAGACGAAAACAGGTCTTTTTAAGTTTGTTTTTATCTACATGTACATAATACCCTGCAAACCACCATAAAGGTGTGTGGCAGGAGGTGAATCACACCAAAAATGCATTAAATATCATGCACGAAAAACAACTAATGGTAATATACTAGTATAAACTTCACAGTAAATAAAATGATTACTTAGATTCCACAAATTTATTTTTCACCGACCTAGGTTTCGATTGTTTGACAATCATTATCAAGGTCCGCGAGCTCGAAACCTAGGTCGGTGAAAAATAAATTTGTGGAATCTTACTAAGTAATCATTTTATTTACTATCATGTGGTTCCACCAAGTGAAGCCTGAGGATTTCCTCTTTATAAACTTCACAATTGAAGAAGATAAAAATAGCAAAGCAAGCATGCTAAAACCTTCTTTTAGTTGGGTTAGCTTAAAGTCCTTATACCAACATACTACCTATGCTATCCATTAATACACTCGCATTTATGCTATTGGATATATTTATATCTGTTCAAATCCCTTAATCATTTTCACGCAGTTCACATTCATCATCAGTATTTCAACCCTAGGATTGGTTTACTGCAGCCCTCCATTCTGCCCGACTTAGTGTTAATTCTTTCTCGCCCTAGTATGTTTTCTCTTTCACGTACTTCTTTAATTGCCCTATATATCTGTCCCTTGGTCTTCCTCGCGGGACCTTCCCGTCATTCTTCCCTTATATTATATTTCTAACTAATTCATTGTGCCTCAAGGTGTGTCCAATCCATCTGGTTCTTCTTTGCCCTAGGGTTTTCCATAACGTCCTTTATAAAATATTCCTCACTTCATCTGTCCATTTAATCTTCAACAGTCTCCTCCAGCACCATTTTTCGAAGGCTTCAATTCTTCGCTGGTCTGCTCTCCCGATAATCACTTATCATCGTTCGATTATATTAATTAAAAATCGTGTAATCTCAATAAAAATGAATTTGCAAAGTAGTTTTATCAAACATGACCTTGGAAAAGCTTTCGTTTCAGTATCTTGGCCAGATTCCAACCAAATCTCCTATTTCTCAAGGTACAAACATTTTGCAGACAGCTTACTTAAATTCTACCCAATGTGACCCGCTTGCATAAGCTTACTATGATAGCCTGCAATTAACAGTTCAGGGTAATGTGTTGTCAGCTATTTACACTGTTTTGACCTTGGTTCCTCACGAAGATTTGGTGTCGGGGACTTCAATGCTCGGGTGTTGGAGGACGTGTCTAATGAGGCCTCGTTCAGATTTGAACACGTGTCGCTGGACACTAGTCGAGCGCTCCGCTCTGTCGGCTACTACGCAGCCTCGCAGAGTACATCCCCACACTCATTGAATTGCCAGCTACTAATGGCGAATAATGCTAAGTTATCATACTTTCTGAGAGGACATTGCGCTTTCAAGTTAAAATTTGGAAATCATGTGGACATTTTGTTGTCGCTCGATTAGTGTTGCTAGTATCTGGTTAGTGTGGATTGCTAGAGTATTGGCTTCCCATCCTTGGTTCGAATTACGGCAGTGGCAGTGATTTTTTAGTGGTATACAGTTCCCTAGTTGAATGCCGTGTGGGTAGCAACTAAAGTTTATCGCTCCGTCCGTTGGATGGGACGTTAAACCGTGATCCCCTTGTCGCCTTTCGTTGAGAGGAGGCTAGAACCGACGCCGGATTTTTCTCCGCCCTTTCTTGAAAATTTCCTGGTAGGTTGGTTATTCAGGGGATGCGGACGACAGCTGATTTCATTTTCGCCGTTTTTAGGATAGGTGGGTAACTGGGTAATGGTAGGAGTTTTCAGGGAACGGAGGAAGGGTGGAGAGAGACTCGGCGACGGCATTAGCCTAATCTTAACGACAGACGCATAGGGGACCACGGCTTAACGTCCCATCCGACGGACGGAGGACTAGACCTGAAGTGCCTTCCACTAGGCACTCAAGTAGGGATCGGTTTACCACTGAAAAATCCGCCACTGCCAGGAATCGAACCCGGATGGGAGGCCAGTAGTCTAGCCACCGCACCAACCCGATCCCCCTGAAAAATTCCTACCTCTGCCCTAATGCCCATTTACCCTAAGTTACTTACCCTATCCAACTACTCTAAATGACCAAAGATGTTGGTCGCCTCCCACGAATAAGTACTTCTCGATTAGTTTTAATGTGTTATGCGTTGGAGAGAGAAGAGTATACACCCTTCGTGGTGATGAGAAGTTAGAAAGGAAATATACAACCTTCGGAGATAATAAATGACTGTGTTGAGGCGTTAAGAAAGATTGCTGACGGTGTATAGACGTGGCATTTCTTGTCGGTGAAACATGTAAAGAAATGGGGTGGATAACACTGCCGACTTTTGAGAAGCGGGTCTAGAGGATGGAGAAGGTAAGATTATGAGGAGAGGACCAAAGAGGTAGTGGTAGGGGAGGAGAGGAAATTAATTGAAGAAATGATACAGTGTAAATGGAAGAGTAAATAAGAAAGGTAAGATTATTTTTAATGACGTGATACAGGAGACATAGATTGTTATATAAGCGGGGAAGACGGCGGAAAAGGTAGTTGGAATGGGCCAATGGGAGGTATGACGTATCATGACGTATGCTGAACTTATGAAGAATATAATGCGAGTGATAGGTTACAATATATTTCATGGCCATCTGAGCATATCTAAAATGTGGACCAATGGCAATTATAATTTTGATTTGCGTAATATCTACATTATCTCGTGTAATAATAGCATGCTTAATTTATTATTAAAGCGCTGAATTTAGACCCCCTATCATGGAAGTAAACTTCCTATCTCTCCCGCGTGGAAATAAAATTTTCTATCTCTCCATTGCTTCCTCTTGCCGCAGCTCCTAAATACCTTTCGTCACCTCCAAAGCAGAGATGAGGTTTCATATATTAGCGGTGGTGGAGACCGCACAGTTCGGTTCGGTTTCCATCGGACGCCGTGAACCGTACGTCTCGCCGTCGATACCGTATCAGTGGATAATACCCTGCGCTGCTTCTGTGCGGCAATTGATGGCGCGATACCCAGGCGAACGAGTGACTCAACATAATCCGTCTCATATTCAATGCTCTTTGACCGTTTCAGTTGTCTTGTGTAACCAAGTCTCCTCTTGCCCCATTTTTGCATACTTTCTCCTTCTTATATTTTTACTCGTCATAATCTTCTCCAGTATATATCTTGAGGATGCTTTGTCATAGTTCTGCACTCGTCTTCCCTATTGGTTAACCGCTTCATATTAAAATAATTCTCATTTTTTACACCCCCCCCCCATCTTTCGCTCCATGCATCTCGTAACATATCTTCCGTTACCGTTCTTCCCATTCTCTTTTCCCCCGATAACTGTCTTCAACAGGTCGTCATGCATCAAGGTAATTCCGTTTAGGTTGCACCGTATTTATTTTAAAAGTTTTAAGAAAACTTCTCTTTTCTCCCACTCTTCATAAAACTTCTTCGTTTTCCAATCAATTTTATTTTCATAATTCTTCTATGATTCACTGGTTGTGTTCAACCCGAAGATTGGTTTTTGGTAGGAGAGGGTAGAGGTTAACTTATACTAAGCAATTGGCGTGTGAAATTCACACACTCAGGGTAGGGGGCAAGTTCCTTTCCCTGGGCCACCTGTGATTTCCTGCTGACAATGAGTTCTGACGCGCTGAAAATTTTATCGCGAGGTTTTTAGGTGTGGGTGTATGTCCAGAAAGGCTCTTGCCCAGGATTTGAACTTACCTGATGTCATGATGTCTACTAATAAGAACTCTTAGTCACTTCCAGAGAATTTTATTTAACAAACGACCGGTTTCGGCAGTTACGCCATCTTCAGGGTTAGATAGATTATCAGGGTTAGAGGGTTAGATAGACCTGAAGATGGCGTAACTGTCGAAACCGGTCGTTTGTTGAATAAAATTCTGTGGAAGTGACTAAGAGTTCTTATAAGTAGACATCATGACAACCTTCCACCACGTCAATGCTTCGGACTTTGATTTTATCGGTACCCTCCGGTCAGTAGCTCAGCGCTCTACCCACTAGGCCACCATGACCAAATTCTTCTATAAGTAGTACGACATCTAATTCACATCCAGTTTTATCATTTCTGCAACTTTTATCGTCCATGCCCCATTGCCGTAACTGAGCATGCTCCCGATGTTCGTGCTTCCTTGCTTGCAAACTTGTGTTTCCAGCGGAAAAAATACCTTCTTTTGATTGAATTCCTTCTTCGTTTGAGCTGTTATACTCTACATTCCCTTCTTGCTTCTATCATCTCCGGTTATGAAACCACCACATTATTATCCCGAGGAGCCGCAGCAAATCGAAACTCTCGTAAACTTTAAGCCGATGAAATACTGTCGATGAAAAATTATCCGGAGGTGAAGCAGTTCCCTTCTTGGGACAGTACAACGTCAATATTATAATGCGGTATTTTTGTGATTGCTGTGCTGATTAAGGTAGATTTAGATCATATCAAATTCTTCCCACCCAATTTGTCTTTTATATTATCACATTTTGTATTCTATATAGGAACGTTGTTCATCTCCACTCTTTTCTGAGCTTATTCAACACTTTTCCCTCTATCAGGTCTTTAATTTTTCCTACTGTATGGTAGCATGAGGAAGTGTGTAATGTCCATCTGAACCTTCTTTTACGTTCGGTGCACGTATAGTAACTATAGTGAAATTTGTCCTAGTTATGTTTAAACTCCTCTACATGGTATACATGAGATTTTATTGTATCTTATACTTATTTTTTGTTATTTTACCTTTATAGCAGTTTGAAAAAGTGATTGAATTGTAAGAATGGCGGGTAAGGCAGTTGTTTATCAGTTTCATCCTGTGGAGGGCTCCCTTAGTATGGTTGAATAGCTAGCATAATTGGAAGCTCCCTTGGGTAGTTTTTACAGTAATTTAAAACGAATGAATTAAAAAGGATTCCTTTTTTCTAGTGCAGAGGCTCATGTAGCATCTGTCTATATTCTCATTTCTATGGGCAGAATGGTAAAGAAGAAAATAAAATAAGGTTTCCTCACCGCTTCGTTAAATGCTCTCGGGAAAAACGTGAAAACGCATTTCATTTTCGGTAAAATTGCACTACGCGTTGGAAATTACCTCAAGCTTCGCTAGATTTTAGTCTAGGCATTACAAAGAAACAATTTTCTAAAATATACTTCGTTGTGAAAGAATTGCTTACGTGTTCGCATTTACTTTCTTTTCCATTGACAGTATCCGTCTGAATAAATACTGTAAACCTGATTTTCGAATGGCGTCAAGACTTTCTCTCCGATCTCATGAATGAACTAAAAATTGAGCGGCATATTTTTACGTTAATAGTGCGAACTGACATTTGACGGCAGCATCGGACGTGCATTCGAATGAATACATCGAATTCTTTGGGCAGTATCACAGTCTACTTATTTTTGCGCTTCGGACCTGCCTGGTTCGATTTTCTTCTGCTTCACGAGATCGACTTGCCCCAGTCTTCCGCTCCTAATCGATGTGTCTGTCCCCGACGACTCGAAGGTTGGCTGGCTCCGTTGTTTGGCTTCAGTGGAATCCACCTCGTGATCTCCGTTCCTCGTCCTCCTATTCTCACTGATCTGCCCTCATGTGCCGTCAGTGGCACTTAATGTACATGAGTGATCTGAAGAGGAAAGAGAGTAAAATTTCTGTCCCGAGAAAAAGTCCATTAGGGTAAGCGAAGAGTCGTCTCCGTAGAATGAAATGAAAGGTCCCAGTTTCAAAACGAGTTGAAATAAAACGTAATTTAAACCGCATGGCAGTATCCATTGCAGTTGAACATTATTTTTCTCTCTTTTGAATGTTTACCTTTGCCTTTAGCTGCACTTGGAATTAGATGTTCAATCTTCTATTTTTTTATCAAATAGTTTTTTACTGAATATTTAGATTTTATGGGATTGATATTTTAGGTGTTATATTTCAGAGATAGCAAATCAATATATTGAATCTCCTGTCAGAAGCCAATGTTTCGTTATGAAATCATGGAGTTACCTAACTATGCATGGAGAACGCCCGTTCTTCACTCTACTATCGAATTTTTTTAAAGAATGTAATGCAATATGTGCCATAAAAATGCAATGGCGTATGTTGTACCCATAAATTAAAACTCAAGTTATTCCACCATATAACGCCTGAAACGTCTCTTTTTAAAACTCAAGTTTCGGAGGCCGAGTTTAACTTCGATTGATTTGTGTGCTGACCAGAGTAGTACTCTGGTGTGTGCTGCGTTGATCCGCTCTCAGGCTAAATAAATTCTTTTTTACTAAAAGTTCGACGCCAGTGTGTCAGAGAGCGGTCAATATATCGTACTTTGTCACCCTCAGCATAGCCCCCCCCCCTCTTCTCCCCATTAGACCATATTTATTATGAGGCGTTACATATATCAATGAGGATTAAGGGAATAAAAATCATTGTTTTGACATTCTACCGTATGGCTATTGATAAATGAATAGCTTAGCCCACTACATTTCGCGAGAATGCACTTCATTTCTTATGAATATAGAGCGAGACCAAGTTTTTACGCTATTTAACTATGGTTTTTGTGGAAAACCATTGTATTGTTTCAATAATTGTGAAAAATTATTGCGCCAATATTGTTTTTGACTTCTCTGTTGATTGGATGGGAGCGATTGGAACGTGATGACCTGTTTTCTGAAGAGTTTCCCAGTTTAAATGTTCGATTCCCGAACTGTGTTATGTGTCAGGTACGTCTTTATTCAACGCGTATCGCGAAACGTTGAAGAGTGTTTGTTAATTGTGGCTCTCACTCATGTCACCGACTTTTAGTTATATAGTCGTGGTAGTTTTTTTTAATTATGCGAAGAATCTATTACTATTGTGCTATTAAAAATGGTATCCTCAACCTTACAAGTGATAGAACACAATATTCCATTTTTAGAAGTATTTTGGAATAAAAATTTATAATTTTTTGCCTGTGTCTGTAATAGACCTTCCCGAGTTTTCTTCTTTCTTTTTCAACCAATTTCTATCAATCAACGTTTTTACGTTAGAGAGCTCTACGATTATATTCCTTATTTTTTATTTTACTTTGTATCGCTATCTTACAATAATTCGGAGAATTCACTTCCTTAAGGAATCGTGCACTTTCCCATTCCTCTCTTAAGGTGATTGCGACATGAGATGTGTAACATTTCACATGTTATTTTAATTGTATCTCATTTCTCCCTATTTAAATTCACTTATCTTTATAAATTCGTAAAATATGAATTTGTGGTGAAGAAAAAAACTTATTTGCTGTGAAGAATAGCAATTTGCATGGGTTATTTGGTTAATTTTACATCGAATGGGGGAAAATGTTGTTGGTATGAGACCGAAGTTTGACGGTTCTTATTAAATTATCTGGTAATCAGATCTCCCAAACTCATTTTATAATGTAATATCCACATGAGACATCGCAGATAATTTTATGCGGATGATATTTTTAAAGTCATAAATTTCTGTTACATTCTCTTAAAACTATTTCAGTTCTTACTTAAGTGAGTTCATCTCCGCCATTCTCGGGATTCATTGGGTGGTTACGATTATGTCTGTTATAATGCATGTATGTCAGAAAATATTTGAGCTAAACCGATCAATTTAAGGTGACTGAAAAGTTGTGACATATATGTTAGGCATATATAGTCTGTGGGTAGAGCATTGAGCTATTGATGGATTTTCCCAGCTTAACATTGTGGTTGGAATTTATACTAAAATTAATGTTGCGATAAAAAATTTTATTTGATTTTGATGTGCAGTCGTAGAGTGAATTTTTTCCGTGAGGTGGGCACAATATGGAATAAAGGAGGAAGATCCAACTTTATCTCAGGAGTCGTTGGCTTTAAAACTATTCATTGGTGAGAGTGTCGTCGTCCGTTCGCTCCGCGCTACTGTTTTATTCACCCCTTTCCCATCGTTTCCCGTGAGGCCATTTCCCTTTCCCTACTCCCCTACCTCCCTCCACTCCCACAATTCCCTTCCACGGGGGTCACACTCTCGTTGTATTTTTAAGGCTTCCTCCCCATCCACACATTGCGTGACCCTCTCCCCTGAACCTTCCCTCTGCCCATCTCTGCGTTTCGCATTTTTTTTTCCTTTTAAATTTTTTTCCGTTTTTTCCCTTTCCTTTGGAGTAACTCGCGCTCATTTTCGTTGACAGCGTTCGATGTAACTATTGGCAGCCTTCTGGTATGAATCTCTATTTCAGATCTGTAATGGTTGGGGAAAGGGAGCGTAGTGAACTTTCTCCTTGATTTAATATCAAGAATAATACATCAGGGTTTATAGGAACCTGGAAATCCTGGAAAACCTGGAAAAGTCAGGGAAAATGAAAACGGTCATGGAAATCCTGGAAAAGTCAGGGAATTTAACGTGTGGTCAGGGAAAAATCACAAAATGTGTAAATTTATCACCTGAAAATGCCAAGAGATCAAAAACTGCACATAGGAGTGGAGGAGGAGGGTGAAGGAGGGGACGGCTGGCCTCAGGCTGGCTTCGCTGTGGAGGAGGCAGCCCAGGGGCCCTATTCTGGTTCTTTCTGGCTATAGCCTACATGATTTGGTGAATAGATTGGCGAAAGGTGTGCGCATTCATATTTTCATTTTCATTCGCTAGCGATTTCACCAGGAATGCTTCGCTTTGTCCCTCTGGCGAGGAAAAAGTTATTCTCAGTCAAATTTGAAGTCACTTAGCCAAATTTGTAGAAGGATGTGAGGAATAAAAAATGAAGATTGATTCAAAGAGCTACTTTAACATGACATCAGGTTTGAAGGAAAAGCCAGGTTAGCCTTCTTTGCGTATATTTTTCTGCAATTAAAACCCTTTCTGAAGGCATATCAATGTAAGGAATGATAATTCTTATTTTGATCTCTTATTACTGGAAGCTCATATGATTAATATGATAATAAACCTACAATTTTTCATAAGTTTAGACTTCTTTGCTTCCTCAATACCACTTTTATCTCTATAAAGGACCGAAATCTTGGAGTTTTCAGGCGCTCAAAAGTCAGGGAATATCACTAATAATGGTCTGGAAATCCTGGAAAAGTCAGGGAAAATGAAAATGAAAACTCCTATAAACCCTGTACATTTTCCATCGAATCACTTACCATTTAGTAGTCGTAGTCATAGCAGTAGTACTTAGTTGGGTTTTATGTGCTCATTTCACTAAGTTTATTTCGCAGTAAGAATTTTATTCTATGATAGACACAACATCTATGTCCTGAGCGGGATTCGATTTTTATTGAAAAGTATTCTTTTTCGTATTTCCCCTCATGGAAACCTACCGATGCAAAATTATGAATATTAATCCAAATGCTGTGTTTCAATTTTTCTTTTTGACTCCATATCAATCTAAAAACGGCTGCTGAATTATGCTGAGTATTTAAATGCTCCTGTGTGGCATCTTTCCGAAGATTCTCCTTCCGTTGATGTGCATGAACATGCTTTCCCATTCAGTAGAACCTCACCTTTCTGCAAGTTTTTGCTCAACTGAGTGATGGAAATACGAGGGTAGAGGTTAGAGCCAATCCAGTTTTAAACATCTATTATGTGTGTGTAAAGATTTTAAAGAATGATTAACTAATGGAAAATAATTATATGAATAAAATTTCCTCAACATTAATCTTGTTACAGCGAGGTAGATAGGCGAGTGGGTACTGCTTTCGGGTGTCGGCTGAAGATCTTTCGTTCAATACCGGAATAAGCCTGTGGACACGTACAGCTAGGCCCCAGCTATGTTTTATTGAGTACCAGATCTACCAGAGAAGCCAAATGGAAAGGAACTGCCTCCCCACGCCCCCTGATTTACGTTTTGACATTTAATCGTTGTTGTACTCAGTGCATACAAGCACTCCATAGAGCAGCGTTTCTCAATCTTTTGCCATTGGAATAATGTCAAAGGCGTAGAGGCTCCCTAACAAACTACATATATCGTCATTTATTGGCCGCAGCCATTTATTTTTATTACTCTTGGAATACCTAGCAACGTCTCGCGGAATTGTGGTCGAGAAACGCTGATTTAAAGGATGAAATCTATCAGCACAAACCAAACTGACCTTCGAGGTGAGCACTTTGGTTTTACGTAACTTCTTAAGGTGAGCTTCTCTACCTCCTACGATAAGTAACGGTAGCTATTCAACGTAAGAGGTAGCGAAACTAGTGAGGAGGGAAGCTTCCTCGGCAACGGGGTGAAGTTCCACTTTTCCCCCACAATCCTTGCTAAAATGAGGGTGGAACTACAGCTTAGGGGAGTAGATACAGGTCTCTCGGTTTTTTTGAGCCCCAATATTGCCGGAAACCACGGGGCGTTCGCCTTCACCCTTTCCAAGGGTCTGTGACACAAATCCGGCGATTATTTTCGTTTCCCTCGCCCCTTTTTGGTCGACCTTGATCCGGATCCCTTAAAAAGAAAACCCTTCGCTGTGGAGTTCGTTGAACCAGTTGCGGACACCCTCATAATTCTCTACGGCACGCTCGTTTGAATATATCGCTCGTCTTGTGCCGGACACTCGACACCCTGGAATGTTTTAAGCACTCTGCTATTTTTTTGTTTTCTTTGTTCTCCTGTTGCTGTTCCTAGCAAGGGATTAGTGCGATTTTGGGGCAGTCATTAGAGGTGGCTTGTATTTTGACTTTTTTTTGACTGTTTCGCAATTAATACATCTATTTAGATGTATTTTTACATAATTCATTGCAAGTCACCATAAAGGTGTGTGGCAAGGCCGTAAGGTGACCATACGTACCGGTTTGGCCGGGACATTACCGGTTTTGGGGTGTTTGTCCCGTTGTCCCGAAAGACTAAACAAATTTAGTAATTTGTACCGGTCTTTGGATTTATGCTATAAAAATAATCAATTTGTTTTTAAATTTTGGTCTTTTTTAAACGCTTGTAAAAATAATGGTTCGAACAGCATCTTACATGAAAAATCCGTGCATATGTTTGATACAGTAATTCTTCCATCTGAAAAATATCATAAATAAAGTGTGATTTTTGTGAATAAAAATATCTTTGAAAAGTTTAATAAAAAATAATTTCATAAATATTGAAATAAATTTAAAATTTTTCCCTTAATATTTGATTTCTTTTATTGTTCTATTGAATTAAAAATGCTTGATATATATATATATACACACAGACATTCCTATATTTATAATATACCTAGCTCGTACATATGTAGCATCAGGAAGTTGCACCAATTCGGGTGCTGGAAAAGTGAGTTGTGTAGGACTCAGAGTGACAACTTTTCTAACGCTTCACTTGACCAAAGAAACATAATATACATACATCCATGTAAAATTGCCTATGCTTCAGGGGAAGCGACCGTTTGTCCCTGTTTAGCAGATCAGAAATCTGGTCACCTTAGGCAAGGGATGTATTCTCACCAGATATGCACTACCTATCATGCATAAAAAATGGTTAGTAATAATATACTTGTCGTAACTTCAATTTAAAAAAGATAACAATAGCAAAGCAAACATGCAATATATTGCTGTTAGTTGGGTTAGCTTAAGGTCCTTAGACCAACATGCAATTACCTATGCTATCCATTGATACACTCGTATTGGATATATTTACCAACGCTATTCATATCCCTAATTGTATGAGGAAAAAGGGATATTTGCAATAGATGAATTATGTGCGATGGTCCAAATGAAAAGATTACCGATTCCATAAAATTTCATCTTGATGAAAAGTTGTGATATATGTATGATTTTGGTCGCTATACTCCCACAGCCGCAGTATATGTTGTGGTTTCCATCAAGCTTTAAATTGACGTACTAATGCAACTCCTCGTGCAACTGTGCAATCATTGTTCTGACATTATTATTCCCATGCAAAAATACTGTTCTTTAAAGCCGGAGACTTTTCTCCAGCGAAATCTCCCTCGTTGAATTTGTGGTGATTTTTTTCCTGCATTTTATTTTTCGATTTAATTTTAACACGCAAAAAAATCGAGCGCGAAAAAAGCCGTGATTTTCTCCCGGAACGTGAATAGATGTTTCCCTCGAGCGGACCTTTCTCTCTTCACTGCAGGGCGGTGTTATTTCGATACGGAATCGTCAGAGAACCGTTCTGCGTGCGAAACCGATGCCATGCCGCGTTTGACGTCGGGCTCTCACCTAAAAATGGTGGGAGGGGATTTTCATTCCGCTCCCCAACTCATCCCATCCCTCATTATACTTTCCAAATCTGTCGGTGTGGGGGCGCTTTCATATCCGCTTTCACCGTCTTGGGCGCTCCCGGCCACCTTCCTCTCTTCGAATCACCCCCGCGGGTCGTGCTCGGACGCGCGGAATGCTCCCTCCCTTATGCGGGAATGATCCATCCCTCACCCGCTCGCAAAGACCGGAGAATATCTTTCGCGACTAGTACTAGTGTTCTAACGGTTCATTTACATCTACACAGTACACTGAAAGCCACCATGAAGGTGTGTGGCAGGGGGTGAATTCTCACCAAACATGCATTACATATCATGCATAACAAAATGATTAGTAATAATATACTAGTCTAAACTTCAATTTGAAAAAAAAGATAAAAAAGCAAAGCAAGCATGCGATATGATGCTGTTAGTTGGGTTGGATTAAAGCCCTTATACCAGCATGCAACTACCTTTGATATCCACTGATACACTACTATTTATGCTACTGGATGTATTTTAACAGCTATTAATATCGCTAATTGTACGAGGGAAAAATGACATTTTGAATCTTTCAGTTCGGCAATCAGTTTCTCTAATTTTGTAATCATGGTCCAGTCTACAATAGTAAGTTGGGGTTCGCAGAATATTTTTAACGTCATCTATGAAAATATTTTCTCGGAATTTATTTAAGAGATTAAGTCTTAAATCTCAACCTACGATCTGACAATGTATCCCATATTAAATTCATTAAATAGGCCGGTAACCCTAATATAGTTATCGTACCGACCCTTAACAAATCTTGCCGATCTTCGTTGCACACGTTCAAGTTCATTTATTAGGCCTGTTTCATATGGATCCCATGTACGGGCAGCGTATTCCAAATGAGGTTTAACAAGGGAAAAGTAGCGAATTCCTCGTACATGATCGTCACATTTACCCAGTAGTCTTTTG
Source organism: Platycnemis pennipes (assembly GCA_933228895.1). Lineage (NCBI taxonomy): Eukaryota > Metazoa > Arthropoda > Insecta > Odonata > Platycnemididae > Platycnemis > Platycnemis pennipes. The sequence continues at coordinate 84,925,400 of OW121854.1, read as the reverse complement.
ATGAATCCCAGTTTACGTACAGCTTGACCCATTATTTCACGGTTAAGTCTGTTTAAATAGTAGAAGTCGTGGTTTTTATGTGCTCACACGGCTAATTTCACATCAGACCGTCTAACCTAAGATCCTAATCGTAGAATGAACAAAATGTCCATTCCCTGGGTGGGATTCGTATCCACAACCCTTGGGTTTCTAGGCCAGCGAGTCACCGACCTAGCTACCGAGGCCGGCGATGTAGTCGAGTGAAATGTGAATGGGAAAAATTGTAAAGGAAGGCCTCGTATGAGATGTATGAACAGATACTGAAGGATGACATTTTATTATTACTATTGTTATCTTTCTCTGGCTTGATCCTCTTTCTTTCTACTCTCCTGACCTTCTCCATATCGAGATAGGATTTTCGCTGCCCGGGCCTGTTTTTAATGGTGTCCCGAGTCAAGTGCAAGAGAGGACTTAATAGTCCTGATTTCACTGAATAAAATAGGGAACATTATTATTATTATTATCATCATCAACGTCTCAAAAACCTTTAGTCTGATGTGAGTCTAATTTCATCTTCTTTCCTTAAGGTCCATGTTTCTAAGCCATAAAATGCCACGCTCCCTGCTAGACCCTTCACCAGTATTTTCTTTACGAACGTACTCAACGACCCTGTCATTAGTTCTCGTCTTACGAGTAAATATCTCTTTTGCGATTGCAATTCTCCTTCGTACTTGGATGATTCTACATCATTTTCCCTCCAGCAAACTACCTACCAAGATCACTAAATTGCTCAAGCTGATCCATCTTGTGACCTCCTATTTTTTTATAAATTCAGTGGTAGGCCTGTTTACTTTGTGGAATTGGGACATAATGTCGCAAAAAGATACTTGTCTTTATTCCACACATTTTATTATTATATTTTTACACTTAATTTGGTCCTTTTTCATTCTTTCAAATCTCACCACTTTCATTTTCTTATAGTTTATCTTATTGGGGGTCGGCTTGTTGTGGTGTCTAGAGTACTGACTTCCCATTTAGGGCGTGGGATCGAATCCCAGACAAGGTAGATTTTCATCGTCGTACCAGTCCCTACTTGAGTGCTATGTGGGGAACGCTTCGAGTTCAGCATTCCGTTCGTTGGATGGAACGTTAAACCGTGGACTCATTGACACGTTTCGTGAAGAGCAGTCCGATGCTGACACCAGGTTTCGCTCTACTCTTCCTCCGTTCTTAAGGCCTGTTTACACGATACATTAACACGTACGGGTTCATGTACATTTGCGTCAATGATTTCAGCGCAACTTGTGCGAATGCTTGAACCAAATAGAACAGGTTCTATTTTCTGTTCACGCATTCATTCATTTGTACATTTGGTACACGGTGCATTTTCGCGTTCAATCTCGCGTTCATGCATTTATACGTTAACTTGTACGAGTTAATGTATCGAGTAACCAGGCCTTTAGAAAATATACCTGACCATATCCGATCACCCACCTATTATTCTAAATGGCGCAAATGGATTTATTGGGGGGATCGGGTTGGTGTGGTGGCTAGAGTTCTGGCCTCCCATCCCGAGGGCCCGGGTTTGATTCCAGGCAGTGGCGGATGTTTCAGTGGAAAACCGGTCCCCACATGAGTGCATAGTGGAGGCCATTTCAAGTACAGTACTCCGTCCTTCGGATGGGACGTTAAGCTGTGTTCCCCTTGGCGCCTTTCGTTACGCTAATGCCGACGCCGGGTTTCTCTCCACCCTTCCTCCGTTCCCTGAAAACTCCTACCATTACCCAATTACCCACCTATCCTATTGGCGCAAATGACCTCAGCTGTCGGTCGCCTCCCCTGAATAACCAACCAACCATTGGATTTATTGGTAGCTTTCCCCGAATAACTACTACTATATTACTTACTCTCATTCCGTAAATTTCGGGCTGCTCTCTTGACGCATCCAGCATTTTTTTTCTCTTTTTTTATTTATTTTTCAAAGGAGATCAATGGACTCCCGTGTCTGGGGGGCGAGTTGCCGTCGGGAGGGTGAGTTTCCTTTTACGACTCGGCCCCCGCGGTCATGCCGCTCTCTCTATTCCGGGGGTGGGAATGCAGTGCCTCCTCCGACGCCCTCCCCTCTGGACGTGTCGTCTCCTGCCGCATCTTCTCTTCCAAAGGCTTCTCGTCTGTGTGCGTGCGTGTGTCTTGAGACGAGGACCCGGGTTTCCCTTAACTGCCCTCGTACAGCTTCGTGTGTCATTCCCCCGGCCACGTGCTGTTTCTTTCCCCTCATCCCTATTTTCGGCCCCGGAAGAAAGAAGTCTGTCTGGCTTAAAAGGGTACTTACCAAGTGTTCAATCGTCCGATGGTTTGGAACAGGTAGTTTTCCACGCCTGAGTAATATTTTTCCGCTTTCTGATATTTTCACTGCCCTCATAAACGGAACGCATGGGATTTTTGACCGTGCAGCGCTTATCATAAGGAATAGTCTAGGTTCAGAAGAGGACATAAATACAGCAATTTAACAGTCACAAATAAGACCAATAAATTCATACTCGTCTAAAACAGAGAATGAAACATCAAGGAAAAAAATAACATATGGATTCTACAGAAATGAAAGTTGGGAGAAAAATCAAGGGGAAAACGTTATGAGATAGAGGAAGGAGTGAAAAGGTAAGAGAAGGTTTTGAACTATAAGTATTTGGAGAATGCTTGACAAAGTGAGGAAGAAAATGGAACCTGTAGACAGGATGGGCAATGATAGATTAATTATCAAAGGTATGTTGAGATAACGTACTAGATTGAGAAAGGAAAATTAGATGGTCGAGGAAAAGGTGGAAAGAAATTGTAAAGATGACGTAAATATAGGTCGGTAAACCACCGTCCTGGCAACGTATAGGTAGTGGAATCGAATGCGGCCAGTGGCATGGATGTTGTGTTTTTCCTAGGATTGAGGTCTTTAAGTTATACTTCTCGATATAACCTTAGCCGTTGGAGCGCCTGAAACTCAAACTACCTCTACTCCCCAAATCTATGAGAAGCCTTTTTGGACACCTTTAGCTATACCCAAGCTGTGTAATTTTTTTAAACTACATATCTCTATGCGAACGGTAGGACACAAGAGGGAGGTAGTTCCTACTACCCCGACGAGAAATTTTACTCACCATTGAGCCAACTTAGTTAGCTCTACCGTCACCATTCAGACCGACCTTGGGGTTAAATATTACTGTTGGTTTCACCAACAATGTTCTCTGCATAGATAATCAATTAGTGCTTGTTTTTCTCTACTTGCTAGCCCAAAATTCATTTCCGTTTACTTTATAAATAACACTTTACCGAACTAAAATCTCACATGTACGCATATAGGTACTCAAAAGCTTCCGCTTTTTTGCGTAGAAGGTTAATGTCAATCGAATAACATATCATCGTTAGTCCAAAATATTTTTAAGTTATGTTGGAATGATTATTTAAATTTCTTTTATTTGCTTTGAACATAATTGTTCATGTGAAATAAATTCTCTCCGTCACTTTTCTGCGGCATTCGGATTTCCTCAAATCCACATATAGTTATTGTGAAACTTGAATGATTTATTTTTTTCGGCATCACCATTACTCATGTCGTGAAGTATTTCTGTGGGGCAATCTTGTGTGCTATCTTTCTGTCCGTGAGTGAGTTTCATCTCCCTGTTTCTTTTAAATGAGACTAGTACCATGATGGGGCAAAAATGACGCTGTATTCCGCCTTTCCAATACGGAGTATTATTCTAGAGGCATATTTGGAGTGGTGACTGTATGTGGTAAAAGCGAGGAAGAGCCCGATGATTGTTATTCGCTGATTCGTCATCAAGCCTGAAAGGTGGTTTTTCCTCGGTTTTTCTCTCTCGTGTTCCAAGGAAAAATCAGCACCTGTGAAATTAACCCTATCTTGGACACGATGTGTCTATCTTCGATCTCTCGATAAAATTTCAAGAATCCCGACCCTTGGTCGAGTTCTGTTTCTATTGGAAATTTTGGGGAATTGAGTAGTTGACTAGTTCAGTGCTCTGTCAGTCGGATGGAACGTTAAACACTGGACCCCTTAATATCTTTTGTTAAGAGTACGGTACCTACTGCCGACGCCGGTGCTTTTCTCCTCCCGTTGTTCGTTCCTTGAAATATTCTTGATGGCTTGATCACTGGTTTCACATCCCTTCGGGCCCCGGGTTTGAGTCCCGAGCGTGGCATATTTTTTACCGGCATACCGGTCATTTCTTGAGTGCGATCAGAACTGTTCTGGTGCAGTACACCGTCTGTTGGATGGGAAGAAAAACAGTGGATCCCTTGGTACCTTTCTTTAAGAACAGGCTGACACCGACGCGTCGCGACGCCGGGTTTATCCTCACCTTTCCTTCTTCCACCTTTCTTCCACCTCCTTCCACCTCTCACCCATAATAGCAAGAAAAAAAACCAGTTGTGATAAATAGTACCTACACCTATCTAAAGAAGGGTGACGCTCAAGTATTATTCAGTCATCTACTCTACTTAGAGATCCTCTCGTTACGTCTTTGCAGATGTTTTGTTGACCGGAATGGTGATCCATACATGGGTAAAAAAGGTAAAAGAAAATTATTCTTGTTTTCCCAGCTACAACTGCCAAGTTCCTGTTCTCAGTCCATTCATGTGCTTGCGCATCCATTCATGTGCTTTTCCCCACCTTCGTAGTAAAATGTAGGAATGCAGACGGCCATGTGCAGCAGATGCGATCGTTCCTGCCATCTCTCAAAGGATCGCTGCTTTTTCTCGAGCTATTTCCAGTCCTCCTCGTCTAAAATTCTCCCCACGTCCGTGCGGTGCCGCGAGTAGCTTTGCTCCCCGCTAGTCCACCGATTACGGAGCCATCCGTGCACAAGGGCTGCAGTTCCTCCGAAGATGGGCGGGGTGTCGTTATCGCCCAGTCGTCTACCTCGCCTCACCTTAATCGTTAATGGGAGACGAGTTCTCCTCTCGTTATTGCATCCCGTGTACGAATGACCCCTTGGGCTGAGGAGGGCGTCGATAAAGCTTCATTGCGGCGGAAAGTGAAGTCTGTCGGCGGAGAAATTGTGCACTCGAGTTTGAATGCAAATAAATTAATAGCTACGTCTACAGAAAAACTAATCACACCGTAATTTTCCTTATTTCATTTTGCGTTATTGGATAGCAGACTTAAATTTTAAAAACGCATTTCCATATTTTTTACAACGGTTGTAACGTAAAAAGTTCCGGTTTTTGACGGTATTCGAGCGATTCGCCGACTTTGATGACTCGTAAATCAATAATAAGGCGTTCAATTGCAACAAAAGTTTGGATAATGATAGATATTTATGTTTTCCATGCACTCTGTAAGTTTCCAGTGTATAACGTTAATAGAAGAAAAGTTTCCGCGGCCAGTTCGCGGTCTTTGAATTCGTTCTAAGTAAGCACCTTAGTGTTTAAAGTCGGCCTTAACCTCGTGGACGGTGGCGCCTTGCGCACGACCACGGCTGCATTGTGACATGATATGTCCTGCAGTCCGATAACACCTTGTTCCTTTAAAGCCTCGTTGAATTCCACAGAGAAAGAGGACGCCTTGGTGAACGGACGTGTTTTCGTGGAGCTCCTCCAAACCGCTGTCGGTGGAGGGGGGAGGCCCCCACCAGTGACTTTGTGCGGTGTTGCCGCTACCTGCATAGTGTACTGCTATAGTTACTATCAGTGACTTCCTACGCTTTCCGCTGATTTCTGTGACTTTACCTGTGACATTGTGCAGACCGCCCTCCGAGAGGCTACCTTTAAATCGCCCTCGCGCAGGCCGTCTCGGCGGCCTGCTTCAGTACTGTGCTTCTAGTGATAGTGGATATAGTTCTATCACTTTTTGAAATGACGCAGGTCATACCTGATATGAGAACCCGATCGTTGTGCATAGAAACGAACCATGGAGTGAAATACGCGACACCGTACGAGGCACACGTCTTTTGCCAAGACACGTTGGGCCTACGATACGATGACCTCAGTAGTTTAATGTTTGGTAACAACCGTGCTCAAGTTTATGTGAAATTTTTGAATGACGACACTTTCAACCGGGCAATGGCGAAGCTATCGCCCAGTATGCCGTTCCCGTCCGCGGAAAACCCGCGCACCACCGTAACCCTGGGAAGAGCTCTTGGGGGGTCCCCAGTGAATGTTCGAGTCCAGTGTCTCCCTGAGGAGGTACCGGACATGGCAATCCTCGACACCATGAGAAACTATGGCCGTACATTGAACCTCACGCACAGCACGTGGCACGGCGATCGGCTGATGCCCATAAAAACTGGAACAAGAGTAGTGAAAATGGTGATCGAACGAGACATACCTTCGTATGTACAGATAATGGGTCAGACAGCACTTGTGGTCTACCACGGGCAGAAAAGGACCTGTGCCCGTTGCGGGATGACGGGACATGAACGGAAGGAATGTCCCAGGAACAACCAACCGCGTCGTTACGCCGACGCAGCCCAGCCGATTCCCGAGTCACCAGAAGACGAGGAGGAACGGGAACTGCGAGCACGCGCCATCGCCGACCTCGAGGCTCCCCCTCCCCCGACGCCACCGGCATCAACGGCTACCCCGCCCCCTGACCCTGTCACCGTCCCGAACGGCGTAACACCTAAGGAGATTCTGATCGCGGCCGGGCCTCCGGAAGCGCCGAAACTTACAACGCCGCACCACGTGCCGAGCCCTGAGTTACCGGAAGGAGCGGGGGCGCCGTTCGACTCCCGACCGCCCCCCGCCCACGCCACGCGTGGGGGGGAGAGGCCGATCACTCAATCCTCATCGAAGCGTGTCGGAGGGGAACCCGCCCCTCTTTCCCCGCCCACCGTGCCTCAGCCGCAACGGCGCGCGCATCGAAAAACGGTGGGGAGGGGAGGCGAACCACGGGGTGAGGGGGCCTCCGCCCCGCCTGCCCCCACCCGGGTCGTGACAACAACTGAACTTCCCTCCGCGCGTGCACAGCTGATCGGTTCCACGGAATCGTTACTGATGCCCGTTACACGAGCAGTTCCTGTTCCGGTGACAAAGTCGCCGGCTGACGTTTTGAGACCGAGTGCGCCCCCCTGCTTACGGCCCAGTCTGGAAACGGCCCAACCCCTTGTTGGTAAGCACTCTCGGGCCAGCAGCAGTGGAGAAGATGACGGAGCCCCACCCGGACAGCGCTTGAGAGCCGACACAGCCGGGAGGGAACCGGAGGACCCGGAGACAACGGCCAGCGCGAGCGCCGCTTCCTACATCCTGTCGGAGCAGGGGACGGTCGAAGCGGTGCTCCCCTTGGCACCCGATCTCCCTGATGAGATAATCCCCGCCGGAGAACAAGTGGCCTTTGGCCCCCTTAGTACTGGATCTGTTTTGATATGTACCCAGGTGGGCGAGGGTGGGTCCTCGGTGGAGTCTGCGGCGGGCCAGCGCCAGGAGCTGGACCCCATGGCCCCTTTAGCACTCTCCTTCCCGCTATATCAGCCCCTAACAGTTTCCATTCCATCCTCGTCTCCCTGCGCGCCGTCTCCGTCGCCTCCTTTGTCTGCTGCGGGGTCCGTGGAGATGGGGAACGCCGCGACGGCCGAGTCGGACGCGTCCACGACCGACTCGCAGAGGACACCACAGACCCGGAACAGGACGAAGCTCGGCCGGCCACGCGGGTCGGGTGTGAACAAGGGTGCTAAGTAGCTTACGCTTAGTTCCCTCCATTATGAGTCTTTGTGTCATCACTTTCAACACGGCGGGGGTTTCCTCGCCGTCGAAAATTAACGTCATTAAATCCTGTTTCTTGGCCCTTCAGGCAGACGTTATCCTACTTCAGGAAACGGTAGACGGCGTCGTTTGGCGTGACGCCGTCTACGATGAATTCAGCAATTTCTACGGTCCAAGGGGTGGCGTCACCACCCTTGTGCGTCGCACAATTCCTGTGCGCGCGGTGCGGCGCCACCCTGACGGCCGGATTATAGCGCTTGTTGCAGCGGGTATTCATTTCATCAACATTTATGCCCCCGCTGGTGAGGGACGTCGAGCGGAGAGGGAGTCTTTCTTCTCGGTCTCGCTCTTGAATTATTTGCACTGTTTCTCCGGGAAAGCCATCCTCGGAGGAGACTTTAATACAATTTATCGACGGGAGGACAGTATTTCAAATCGCGACCGCCTGACCTACCGTCCCAGCCGGGCGCTCGAGCATTTGCTCGACGCGATTCGCGCGACGGACGCTGCAGTTTTATTTCCTGCACCCGTGATTCCTTACACCAGAGTCAGCCACTCCTCGTGGACGAGAATTGATTACCTCTTCCTATCCAAATCCCTTACACCCTCTTTCCAAAATACCCAAACCTCTCCCCATTCCCTATCCGACCACCACTTTATCCTTGCCCGCTTCTCCCTGGCGCCTCAACCCCCCTCGTATACGCCTCGTATCGGTAAGCTTTGGCGTCTGAATTGTAACTTCCTCTTGGAGGAAGCTCACAGAGAGAGCATTGGCGCGAGAATCGGCGAGCTTCTTGCCACCGCGCCTTCGGGATCATCTGAACTCGTCGATTGGTGGGACCGCGTCTTCAAACGTGAGATCGCACGGTCCCTCCGCCGCGCGACGAGGCAGTGGCAAATTAGCCTTTCGAACACCGTGGCCTTTATCCGTTCTGCTCTCTCTGAGTTTCTCGAGTTGGACCCTCGTCCACCGAGATACTATGAGCAATTGCATCGTCTCAAATGTGGACTTCTGCAGTTCGAGTTGAAAAGGCACGCTCCGCAACGTTGGCAGAGGGAGATGGACCCGGATATCTGGGGTCCTCTTACGCTTGCAGAACTCAAGCGGTCTCTCCGCATGAGCGATCCCGGCTCCATGCCACAAGACACTGCCGCGGAGGGAGACGTTTTGTCTTCCGCCGCTGATTATTATCGAGCGACTTTCAACCGATACGGGGCGTGGAGGGAGGAGGACTGCCCTTCCCTCCCAAATCTCCCTACCTTACCTTCTGACGCGATTAATGACCTGACGAAGGAAATTCAGGAATCGGAGTTGGATGCCGTTTCTAGCTCCTTCCCGAAAGGAAAAGCGCCCGGCTGGGATGGCCTTCCGTTCGAGTTCTATACCGCATATTGGGAATCTCTACGCCCCCTTTTGGCTCGCTTGTTTAACGCGATTATTTCGCGCGGCTCTCTGACTGAAAGTCAACGAGACGCGCTGATCTCGTTGATCCCGAAGAAGGGACGCCCGGCATCGCTTCACGACTACCGGCCGATTTCCCTTCTTAACTCGGACTATAAAATATTCACGCATGTTCTCCGTGCACGCCTCTATTCGGTCTCCAAATTTGTCCTCTCTGATCTCCAACATGCGGTCTCCCCGTCCCGAAATATTTTGGACGCGGCTTTGTATATCCAAAACGCTACTTTCGCTGCACAAAAGCACTCGGTTCCGGTTTCTTTGCTTGCGGTTGACCTGACAAAAGCATTTGACTACGTCCGTTTTGACTTCATCATATTGATCCTTCGAAAGATGGCTTTCCCGGAAAGTTTCATTCGCGTACTCAAAATTTTGTATTCTAACGTCACGTCTCGAATTAGATTCCAGGGGGAAATTTCCCAACCATTCGCTATATCCAACTCGGTGCGTCAGGGGTGTCCGCTCTCCATGCTCCTGTTTAGCTTCGCCATGGATCCTGTGATCCGGGCTTTGGCCGGGCGGGGGGTGGGGGTGGAACTCCGTGGTGCATTGCACACCGGGGTGTTGTATGCGGATGATTTGACTCTGTTTGTAGGTCACCGGGATCAGTTTCGCGTGATAAGAGAAGTCTTGTCCGGGTACGAGTCCGGTGGCCTCTTCGTGAACAACGAAAAATCATGTTATCTCCCCTTCGAGGGAAGTCTCCAGAGTCCATCCGCGTACAACTGGCGGCTGGCCGCGCCCCCCATCAAGATCCTTGGCTACCATTGGGATCCTTCCCTGCAGGTAGCCTTGGATCGGAACTGGGGGGAGGCGGCCCGGCAAGTGAAGTGGATGGCGGCGGCGTACTCGTCACCGAACATCCCGCTCACGGCCCGGGTTCGTCTCCTGGAGCAGTTCATACTGCCCAGGGTCTGGCACGTGGCCCACATCTGGCCGTTATCCCCCCGGGTGCACGCCGAGTTGATTATAGCTACGAATAGGTTTATTTGGAAAAATCATGTTAAGAAAATCTCGAGGGTGCAGCTTTACAGTCCCCCAGTACAGGGCGGACTAGGCCTCACTCATATTCTAATCAAGGCTCACACTATGTACGCGAAACTCCACGCCGGCGCTCTAGGTGACGATCGGCCGGCGTGGAGGGAGATGGCGAAGGATGCACTAGACCTCGCACATCACAGTCCGCCCTTCAGGCGGGCTGAAACCTTTATGTTGCGAGCCGTGGACGCCCTGATGCCTGGAGAAGCCTTCGTCTCGAGGGTGATGTACCGGCGGATGGTTCGTCCTCATGTAGTAGCGGCGGGTACAGGATCGGCGCCTTCGTTCCGCAACTGGAATGCGTCGTGTAAGGATGCTCAGTTGCGGAGTACGATGTACGCGGTTATTGGCAACCTGCTGCCCACCCTCGAGAATAAATTCAAAATGAGACTCTCCGACTCTCCCCGCTGTCCTCTTTGCCGGCGGGTGGACTCATTGGTTCATTACGTAGTGGGCTGCGATGAGCGTTTACTCGAATGGGAGGTGCTAAAGAAAATCTACAAAATGTTTGATATCTTTGGCAATTGTGTAATTTCACTGCAAAATTTAATTACCCTTAACTTCCGGCTTTTCCCCTTTTTTAAAGCGGTCACATTGGCCGCACTAGTGTCCTCCCTGGTTCACGCCCGACTAAACCGACTCCCATATTCTAGTCACCATCTTCTCCTGCGATGCTTACACTCTCCAGTGCTCCGGGAAGTGCCCGAGGAGGTGAAGAGGCAGGTGCGTGAGCACCTCAGGGCCAGCTTCGGGGACTGAGCAGCATCAGCGTGAAAGACACTGTGCACTGGTCGCCAACAGAATGACGCGGGTCGGGTGCGGCAAGGAGACGAGGTGTCCGGCCCGCCACCTCCCCTCTTTTTGAGACCTCAACCAAGTCACTCTCATGTTTTTTCCCCCTTTTTCTTTTTAAGATTTCACCTTCTGTTTGTTCTTACTTTGTCACTGTAAACTAATTTTTGAGTGTGCTACTTTTCTGAAGATATGTACTTGTATGTCCTCTGGACACGAAAGAAATCCACCGCAATAAAAAAAATTTGAACACTGGTAGAGCACCTGGCCGGAAATCAGGGGGTCCGGGTTCGAGTCCCAGTCAAGGCGAATGATTTTTTCTCTGTGGAAATTCTTGCTATTAGAAGAAAAGTTGTTATCAATTTTATAAAAAGTTAGCATTTCAAAACTGGGGTGTCGTAGAATTTCGTTCTTGGTCGCGTTATAACCCACATGTCCTGAACGTATCCAATATGTAATTGTCTAATATTTCAGCACATGCGTTTAATTTAAATCGATTGGTATTTATACTGGCGAAAGCGAGCTCCCTCGGCAAGCGACCGGCGTGGTTTAAGCCATACATGTAGCAGTACATACACCCTGAAAGCCACCATAAAGGTGTGTGGCAGGGGGTGAACTCACAACTAACATGCATTACACCTCATGCATAGAAAAGGATTAGTAATAATATACTAGTGAAAACGTCATTTTTTTAAAAAGATAAAAAAGCAAAGCAAGCATGCCATGTGATGCTGCTAGTTGGGTTAGATTAAAGTCCTTATACAAGCATGCAACTACCTATGCTATCCATTGATACACTCTTACTTATGCTATTGGATATATTTATCGCTGTTCATATCCCTAATTGTACGAGGAAAAAAGGATATTTTGAATTTGTCAGTTCGGCAATCAATTTCTCTAATTTTGTGATTATGGTCCAGTCTACCATAGTAAGTTGGAATTTGCAAATATTTTTAACGTCATCAGTGAACGTACTATATTGGAAATTATTTAATATATTATGTCTAAATTTCAACCTGCGATCTGACAATGATTCCCATTTTAAGTCATTTAATAGTTGGTTACGCTAATATAAATACCATACCCATGAATACCATCCCTTTACAAATCTTGCCGATCTTCGCTGTACACGTTCAAGTTCATTATTTGGGCCTATTTCGTATGGATCCCATATCCCACGGTGTAGATTCATACAATGTACCCGCCGATTCTATTTGATGAAACTATATTTTCTAGCCCTTAATGGTAGTGACGATAGATGTACTACATGCATCTTTATCGTCAAAAATCATTAAGACTGGATTGACGCAGCTCTCCACTCCATTCTTATAAAAGATAAAATCTTCACATTTATACAATTTTTCTCTTCTGTAGATATAGCAATTTTCTCTATTTGCTCCACATACCTCATACGACATGGCCTTCCTTTGCCAGTAGTCTCATTCACTTTTTCCTCGTTGGTTGTCTACATTAGTCCATCATGTCTCAAGAAATGTCCTATTAGGTTGTGCCGTCTACTTTTTAGAGGAATCAGCCGACCTATCTTGTTTCCACTTTTCGTAGGACTTCCTCATTCTTTACTCAGTCGATCTATATCTTCTTCATTCCTCCATAGAACCACATTTTAACTGCCTCTACCCTTGACTTCTCGGACTTCTGTTGTCGTCCATGTCACTCGCCGCAAAGGTGCAAGTTCCAGATATAAATTTTAATGGAGTGTTTTCTTACTTCCAAACTTGCATTTCCTGTGGTAAGTAGATTTTGTGTCAATAATGGCACAAATCTTAAACTATCACTCTGGAAAAACCTGTTAACTGGAGTAGATAACGTAGCCATATGCGCAAACTATATTTCATGAAAGATTTCTTACACCCTCGTCATGTAACTATAAGGAATGATCTCTCTGCGTACGGTAACCTTCGGGAAGGATTTGTGATGAGCCTCCAACGACTTAATGCACCTTGCGTATTTACTCCTGTACGTCGTCACTTCAGAATAGGTGTTAATATCCTAGTCACGTATTATGCAAACATTGATTTGGAGAGGACTTAACGGGGACCGTAGCATCACGGGAAATATGACGTTACGCAGAGTGCATAGAATAACTGGGTTTCCAGAGTTCAATTACTTTCATGGGTGGGCTAATATAATGGAATCTCGTCGTTCTTCGTATCATCGGAAGGCTATTCGTGTTCTGCTCATAACGGATCTACCATTTGGACGCTCTTTGCTAAACAACGATTTAACTATCAAAGATTTACATATGATGAATGATTAGTCTTTAATTCTGAGGTTTCACATTTGATTGTCCCTCAATTGGTCGGATCATAAGGGCGTTAAACCCGTGAAAAGTTTTACATATCCATTTTATAGGTATTCTCCCACTTTTTTTACCGTGTCTTACCTTCTGTTTTTGCTTTTCTGTGCAAAATATGTGATTTTAATTATAGATTATTTTAGAATTTTAAAATTTTATCGTAATTTCATTGCATTGGGTAGATCCTAAGAAATGCCTGTTTTTGGACCACCTTCAGATAATCATTAAATTATAATACTCTTTGTAAATGCTTTGTAATAATGTAATAGTTGCATAAAAGTTTGACAAAAAAATAAACCTTGCCATGGAAAACATTTCTAAAATTGATGCTTTTAAATTGAACACATGCGTAATCATTAGGTACTTTAAATTGACATGTGCATTAATAGTTGCATTGTATTTCAAGGGGCCACCTACATCCAAATACTTCCGAAACTCAATTCGTATTTTCAGACGTAACCCATTTGTATCGACATTTTTAATGGTCAGCTAGCTGATCTACATGGTTTCAAGGACTTATTGAGAAAATTCGTGGTCCTTTTTAATTTAAAATAAGATTTTTTTTTACATCTGTAACCTTCGTTAAAACTTTCGCGGTTCATGTTATCCGGCGTTGTTGTTTTTTGGGTAAACCCGCGTCACAGTATTAAAATAACCAACAGTTTCGTCTCCGCTGCTGGAGACTTCTTCAGGGTAATGACATTCCTTGGTTTGCGCATGGATTTATATTCTCACCTCGAAGGCAAATTAAAGACTTCTTACGCAGCGTAAAAGAAAAAGATATATTAGAGACGGAAGGAGTCTACAAATTAAGCTGCCGATCGTGTGACAAGGGGGGTTATTCCCTAATTCTCAAGGCGCCCGATGCCATTCTCGAGACGGCATCCAAAAATGGCATCGGAGGTTATTCCGTAAAATCCGCCAGCGGCAGCATCAGCAAATGGCATCGGTGACTAGCGATGCCATTCGTGCGTCAAAGAACTTCTAGTTGATAATGAAGTTATGCCCGTAACAATGATGTCTCACGTTGATGAGTTGATAACAAACGAATAACGTTAACTTAAACCAATGGGATTGTGTTTACTTTAGCTGCGACATAGCGTTTGAAAAACGTTTGTAGAGTCGGTGACTTTTGCTTATAGATAATTATATTCTCCAGAGAAAATGGATTGCTCGAGGTAAGTAAAACACGGTAAATGTGAGCTTAAGGGTCACGAACTTTAAAATTTTTTTTTCACCCCTAAAAATCGCCGTTTTTCGATGAAATTTTCAGAACACAATCTACTAATATGGCAAAAACAGAGGTAACAAATCAACAAATCAACAATGACACATTCCAATATCGCGCCATAACGCAGGAGTCCGCAGGATATAGGGAATAGGTGAAATATTGAGGAACCCATCTAGCGGTGGTCTCGGGAACAACCCAAGATGGCGTTGAAAAACATCGATTTTGAGATGAAAAATGGTGATTTTCGGATTGTTATATCTCATGAAATAATGGCACTGGAGCAATGTAAGTCATGTAATAATAATTCTACATCCTTCTTCTACATAACACAGTTGGAATGAAAGCGGTAATGATCACCGTTTCTGCAGGATAAATATTCAAAGTTCGTGACCCTTAAGCTCACATCTACCGTAAAACACACTTAAGTAAAATTAAAACATGTTCCAGTTTGTACGTAGGTTTCGATTCGCAATATTAAGTTTCTTAACAATCCGGGGATTACAACATTTATGTGTGGGCCTCCGTACGGAATATATTATGTAGAAAACGTCGTACTACGGCCCTTTCTCCGTGATGATACATTTCAGAAAGACATTTCGCTAATAAGAGAGGTGTAATTAAATGATCAAAAATGAAATGTTCGCTTACTAAGTATTTTAGCTGGTTATCCTACTGGTTATACTTGTGAAATTTCATCATAGCATTTCATCATTTTATATCAATGTATATTAATGATTTTGCACCACTTACTGACGGAAGGCCGTTGAAATATAATTGATAGTAGTTGCTGAAAATTAATTGAACTATTTTAATAATTTATTGAAAGATACCTATGTTATCAGTGCAATATTTAAGTCTTCTGATCGTTCTTCTTTCAGAGACCTTTTTTGTAGTTAAGCTACGGAGAATATGGCTGAAGAACTTATTTCTAAATAATATAAATGGATGCAGAATATATGTAAACATTCTACAAGTAAATGTAGAATTAATTAATAACAATAAATACAGAGGTAAATGAATGCAAGCGAGTGTTTAATTTATACATCCTCTTCTTATTATGTAACTTATGTAATAGCCGTAGGAATATCATTCGGAATTATGTTGGGAATGAATGCATTTAGAAATCTGAGCAGAACAGTGTAAATAATTGCCAATGTACGCTTATCCGGTTAAGAAACTAGTTCAATGCTTTAAGGAATATAAAACAGTCCAAGGAATTCTACTAAAGAACTGTAAGGAATTTTTGTCAGGGAGTGCACTACGTATTTCATTACATGATATACGTATACTTGTTTAGTGAAAGGTAATATATACTATTCGATATATTGTGCCAACAACTTCATTCTGTTTTACAACGACAAAACTGTTGAAGGGGAAGAGGAAAAATCTAAGGAAATTACTGAACTTCTAATTAAAGATTACTAATAAGCCTTCGAGAGCTCCTTAGGAAAAAATAAATACTTAAAGGCAGCAATGGGAGAAGCTGACAAACCTTTTGAACGCGCATGATCTTTGTAAACAATACGACACTAATATCGGAAGATACGAGGAATGGACAAAAGACGACCGCGTAGCGAAGATTTTTCTGATGCTTTTTCGCCGATGCCATTATCTCACGGCCTCTGGCGCCCGTGACACGGATGGCATCGAAAAATGGCATCGGCGACAGTTATGGAATAACTACTGATGCCATTTCGAGTAGCTGATGCCAAAAAAGCATCTCCTGTCAGATAGCATCGGGCGACTTAGTTACGGAATAACAACCGATGCCATTTCGAGTAGCTGATGCCAAAAAAGCATCTTTTTTCAGATGGCATCGGGCGCCTTCCTTACGGAATAACCCCCAAGGTGTACGTAGGAGAGACGGGCAGAACAATACGGACGAGAATAAAAGAACATGCAGCTGCCATTCGACTGGGCCACTTTGAAAAATCAGCGGTCGCAGAACACGCCTTCGAAGGACACGAAATCGACGTGACCGATGCAGAGGTCATAGCAAGGGAAAAACACTTCAAGACGAGGATAATAAGAGAGGCCCTCGAAATTAGGAAGTATGCTAAAAATTTTAATAGAGACCAAGGACAAATGGTAAGCCCATCCTGGCTTCCAGTTATTTCGAGAACGAAAAGAAAAATCGAGAAACCCCCACCTCAACCCTCATCCGCTCCCCCACCTCCACCACCGTGAGAATATAAATCCATGCGCAAACCAAGGAATGTCATTACCCTGAAGAAGTCTCCAGCAGCGGAGACGAAACTGTTGGTTATTTTAATACTGTGACGCGGGTTTACCCAAAAAACAACAACGCCGGATCTGTAACCTGTTTTCATAATATTAATACCAGGAGAAAGTTTAGATTAACTAAATCAAGTCGGCGCGAGAAATCGCACAGACGTATGCCCTAGGAGGGTCCATATTTTAATTAAAGCAATTGTTCTGGCGTTTTATAAAAACAATGTTCATAATGACGAAAAATTTGAAAAAAACTATACACGTACAATGTATATATTTGTTCTACGGGTGTATCCCGCGTACTATTACCAGGTGTGATACCTGACGTTTCTTGGCCGTTGCTAGTCACTTTATCGAAGGGAATTAGGTATCTGTCGAGTTGGTGGAGTTTATATAGGGGTTTCATGGTGGGAAAAGGATGCGAAGGCCGAACACCCGAAGAACAAATATATACATCCATAATGACCCGCGAAAGTTTCAACCAAGAAATATACACGTACAATTTCAACGTATGTATTAGGAAAACCGTCTATGTTTTCAGGACCTGTCGTTACCAAGGCTATGATGCTGATAACGACTTGATAATGGCACTGATGTGCTGAAACCATGGTCAGTATAGAGTGAAGGCTTTTCCATCCCGTCAGGTTCGTCCTATCCGCCGAAGCTGCAAAGGGCGGCTCGCTCTTCATCAAATCTTCCGGATCAGGGTCGCCCACCTTTCAAAAGGACGACTTGTTCTACATCAATCATGGCTACTCGGAATTCGGATTGTCAGTATTGTCAAAATACCCCATAGAGTTATCGGGTTCTTGTTCTCTTGAAGTGACTGGGAGGGAGAGGAGGGGGAAGAAGGGACCATTGCCGCCAACGTTTCGAGATCCGACTCGTCCCAGGACTGCTGATGACGAGGTTTTACGATATAGATAATCGCTGGTGGAAAGGCTGCTGGAAATTAACCCCCAGAACCGCATGGTGACCCGAGAACTCTACATTCAAACCATACCTACGCCGATGGGACCCAGATCCTTCTATTCTTAAAGTGCGAAAATTGTACTGTTTTATTTCTATTTACATTCATTATGAATGTGATAGTGATGGAAAAATCGATTTCGATTAAAATCTAAAATCGAGTTTAAATAGTCAAAGATCGAGGAACTCGAGATCGAGCCATGATCTTCGAGTTTCGATCCAAACTCGATTTTTCAACTTCGATCTTGACCATTTCGTTTGATTTCAGCAGCGCGTAGTAGTCAGTAGAGGTCCTCGATGAACTGCCACTGAGGTCACTTCTTGTTAGAAGTAGATGCCAGTAGAAGTTAGGCAATACCTCAACAGGCCACCCGTCGATAGGAAAGTCAACCCCAATCCTCTGAAAGTCTGGGAGGAGATAAAGGGTGAATACCCCAACACGTACCGTTTCGCGATCAGAGTGCTGAGTATGATAACGTCATCCGTCCCATGTGAAAGACATTTCTCTAAGGCCGGTAAAATTGGAAAGGGATGCCCTACATCATCAAGAAAGCATCTTAATCAGTTGATCTTTCTTAAAAATTTTAGTGAAGCCGAATGGTTTCAAGCGGTGATCAAATTGTAAATTTTTACGACTAATAATTCAAGAATGTTTTCTAAGTACATTTTTAGGGATTTTTTATGTTATTCAAATTTGTATTATGAGCGTTTTTCAAATGAGTAATAAACATGATTTTGTACCAACTGCATTTTTCCAAAAATGAACCGTAGATTTTTCGATTAATCGATCTTCTGGTTCAAATTTCGATTTTTGCTGAAAAGTCGAGCTTTTCATTTCGATTAAAAATCGATTTTGACCGACATTTTTCCTTCACTAGAATGTGAAATACACTCAAAGGTTATCTAACCTATTATTCACACTTTAAGGCGCATTCTTTTGGCTCGTTTAAATCAATCCCAATTGCAGTCTATCCTACATGTTATGGAGTTAAAAAACGATTTTATCCAATAACGCGTGTTCGAGATGGCGGGAACGGAAGTAAGAAAAAGTATGATTGACACCTGGCCGGCAGGTAATAATACCTTTGCGTGGCGATTATTTTAGCGGTGACTGTGTGAAAGACCTCAGTTTCTGCATGAAATGAAGAACTCCGCTTCTTTCCGGAGAAGTGTGAGGTGGAAACAACAGTTAGTCATCGAAGGACGGAAAGGATTTGGGGAGAAAACTTTGAGGGTTTCCGTATTTCATGGAAACAGTAGGTATATCCCACCTTATATTTTTTTTAAAGTTCGTAACTTAATTGAATTACGACGTTTGCTTCCTAAGTCATGATATTAAAAAAAATCTCAAGGGCGTGAATCTAATAAGGGGTTCTTAATCCTTGGTTGTTGTGAAGGGAACGATTTCCTAGTCGGCCCCTATTGTGCAATCTCTCTTGATTACTACACCAAAGACGGCTCTTTTCTCCGTGTTCAGCTGATTTTGTTTGAATGCCGTGGTAATATATGGGTTCAGTGACATTGACTCATTTTGAAATGATGTTACGACACCTAGGCTTTAATTTATATTTAACCATCGTTTTCAGCATCGAGGGTTGCTTCAGGGAAGAAATTTAAGTTTCATATCCCACGAAAGAAGTACGATTCTAATCTAACTAATCATTTTTACTCCTAGGATGTCATTAAACACTGAAGCCCTTCTATTAGTCGCATTATAATTATTTGGTGCTATTATGAATAAGATGTCTTAAGTAATTAATGTTTTCGCCTATTGTAGAGGTTTGAGGTTTGTAGAGGTATTGTAGAGGTGGACTATTTTTAAGTGACATATATTGTTACTGGAAGAACACAGCTTAAAATACATCAGTGTTTTTCAGTTTAAACCATAAATTTAGTCGTTACTGTGAATTTCTACGGATAATTCATCGTTCTTGTTATATCCATTTATTTATTTTAGTTTTCTAGTTTTTTTTATTTTCTGATTCTCAACTAAATCACAAATGTGAACATTCACTCTCATGGTGTATTTTCCATTCCTGTATTAGAATAATTAACGTTTCTCTCGCCGCAATCCCTCAGCGAGAATTCCCACTTGTGTGTTGCCCTCACGAGTAAATAGTAACAGGGACCTTGGCCAGCTCGGTTTAGGTAACAATATTATGAAGCGTGTCCAAACTATCGGGACACCTTAGTTTCTCTCAACGGCGATACTCAAGGATCCTCAGTTCCTGTTTGAATTAAGAGTTCCACCTCCATCCGGAGAAGCCTATGATGTTAACATTCGTTTGTGAACAAGCGGGAACCCTTAATGCATTAAGGAAAAACTTAGAGGGCTTCCAAATACTATGGCAACAGAACAGACCCGCGTTCTTTTTAATTTCGTGTATAGATTTAATTATGTTGACCCTGAGTTAGTTAGATCGTAATTCGAGAGACTGCGGTCAATTTTGACGGGGTTACATAATCAATGTAAGAAGGGAGGATTAAGAAACAAAAGGTAACTGGAAACTCGAGGAAAACAAAATTAATGAGATTATCTAGAAGTAGGCAGACTAGACCAAATTGGTAGGGGTAGGCTAGAACTGGTGGAGAACTTTGCGTGACTGGGTTGTATTTAGGGTAAAACCGGGTCTAGTTGGAGGGACCATAAGGAAAAGAGTCGCATTAGCTACGTTTTACAAACGTTTAGGAAACGTTTTAGACCAAAAATTCATGGAACTCGAGGTAAATACGTGAAGAAAATATTATTAAACAGTGTAACCCTTATTACTTTGAGATTTTATTTCGTTACCGAGTAAATACTGCTCCCATGTGCCGATGCTTGTTGTTGTTTTCTTCACAGCTACCGTTGCTGGTGCAGTAGACCGGGTAGTTTGGATATAATGATGGGAGATAGGAAGTATGAGGTGCTGAAGAAGGACATTGTGTGAATTGTATAGGTCGTGGGAAGAATCAAATGTCCATTTTTACCTACCTTCACTATTAGAACACTAAGTAATATTATTTTTTTGTAAATACTGAATAAATGCTAAGAAAATTCAAAAACTTTTAATATATCATAGTTCCGCGTCCATTTATTTGTTTATGTCTGAAAATACGGTTAGTTTCCGGAAAATTTTTCCCTACAAAATAAGATACGACTTTAGGAGGTATTAATCATACCCTTTCTATTGATTGGT
This sequence comes from Platycnemis pennipes, assembly GCA_933228895.1. Classification (NCBI taxonomy): domain Eukaryota; kingdom Metazoa; phylum Arthropoda; class Insecta; order Odonata; family Platycnemididae; genus Platycnemis; species Platycnemis pennipes. The sequence goes on along the minus strand of OW121854.1, from coordinate 84,904,497 downwards.
CGCAAGATATTTTTAGGTTTGAAATCAAAAAGCAGGCCTTGAAAAAACTTGGCGTATTTATAATTATTCTTAATTGGTATCCATGCTAAGAATCCTAGAAAAAGCCTCGATTTTCGTTTAGAGCAGTAGCTAAGTTTCAGGCTGAATAATTTATTAACTTTCTGTCCGGTAATTCCAAAAAAGGTTTAGTTGGCATCCCATTATGATTTCAACGCCCAGATCATTATCAAGGCTCTTGATATCCTTGATAATGACCGTAATTTTGAGGAACGACATTCAGTGTGGATTTCACGAATTTTTCTTATAAAAAAGTAGATAGCATTATTTACCCTAATTTTTCTAGCTGCGCAATCAACTGTGTTATGTTTTACTAGGGTATTTAATTTTTTCGTAAGTTACATACCTCATCATAAGGGCTCTACAAAAAGTTACGCACTCGTGGACAAATCTACCTGATTTCTCCCTCTTTATCATAGTCCTTTATGCTACCTAGGTACAATAATCCCCTTAGCTATACCCCTCCTAAACTATTCATATCTTCAAATTTCCTTAAAATCCACATTTTATTCCCAGCCTCTTTTATATAAAATCGCAGCTGCCAAAGGTTCACTTGTTAGTATTTGCGGGAAACTTTATATTTTAGCTTTCCTTAAATAGTCTATTTTAGGTCGAACTACACTATGTATCCTGCATGGACTTTAAAATTATAAATTATTCATCAAAAATAGGACAAGATTTCTTCTCTTTGTTGCGTTAACAAATGTGATGAGATTTTCCGGGTCGAAAAGTGCCGGATTTAATTTAAAATTTGGAGGTCTCAAACTAGAGTAGACGGAAAATTTAGTTACCCGGATAGTATGTTAGAAGGAAGGGTATAGGATTAGCGAAGTTCGAAGGAGAATCGTTCTGCTGAAAGATGCGTTAGTTCGTAGACGAGAGCTAGTGACAGGTTCTTTGAGTAGGGACGCTTGACCACTCATCCTTGCTCGTATTCGTAAGGAAAAAACTAATGAAAAGTCGAATGTGTATGGAGCGTGGAATTGTATGGCGCCGAACTTCTTTAATGAACCGTCTATAAGGAAAGAGAATTGAAATAGTCTTAGGTCTCTTGAGGTGATTGTGAGAATAAGGATAGAGAAGGGTAGGTTTTCGAGGAAAAAATGACGAAAGGAAAGTGCTAGAAATGGCTAGGAAGGCAAGAAAGTTGATTGATCAAATTAAGAGAAGCGGAGGAATTTTATGAAATAGAAACTGAAGGACCAGGGTGTCTTGAAGAACTTGATAGAGGGAAGAATTTTTGGCTAGGCAGGGTAGAGGAAGGAGGAGAAGGTATAGTTTGGATAGAATGATGGAAGGCGGGAAGTATTCCAAATTAATGGAGAACATGTATGATATGTTCTCCATTCGTTGACCTGGAGACATCTATGAGATGTTCTTCAGGCCGTTGTAAGAGTTTTCATGCGTATGTAAATCTACCTCAACTGATAGAACTCCTATAATAATGCGTCAATAGGACAAAATAACCAATTCTCTAATCGCTCCGTAAAATTTCCTTCCTGCTCCTGCACCTAGTGAAGTTGCTTTCCCCTGCTGTAATGTATTATTAAAAGAAAATATCTTCCCGGCAACTTCGGTAGACCCACATCATGTGAACGTGAAAGTTTGTTAAGCCTTTCATAAAGTGGTGGAAAAGCGTGATACTTTGGTGGGAAAGCCTAATAATTTGAGGAGAAGTTAATGGAACCTGTCAAATGCATATTCGCGCGCCTCGTCGAGTCCCTCTCTCATCTTTCTGGTCATATTAATCTGCTCATCTGGTCTGGTGTACATTTTCCTTGGTTGCACGCTTGACCACCCATCCTTGTTTGCATTCGTGAGCCCCTTATACATCATGGTGAAACAGCGTGTTTATTACCGTCCAGCATCTATCGCCGAAGACGTAAATCACCGACTAACTTTTCCAGTTTGTTCCTCATAGGGTGGTGTGTTCTTACCGGATGAAAGCTTCCAGTTTACCCTGGGAACGGATATATTCCGGAATAATACGTTTTCCCTTCGGAACGGTGTGATGGGATGGCATCATATTATAAAGGACGCCTTTCTCTGTGAATAACTCACTCCTTCCGGGGTCACTAAATTATTTGCCGGTAGCCTTTGGTGCAAACCTAGGTCTGTGAGGTATCATGTGGAAGCTTTTTTTTTGTCTTTATTCTTCGATGTCTCATTCTGAGTCAATCGTTTGTTTATAACATGTGCAGTATTCCTTTCCTCAGGATAAGAAATCTTAAACCTGAGATCATAAAAAGGGTAATTTTTTGAAATCAGCATGACTCTTTGGGTTTGCACCGCGTACGTTGCTTTGGGCGACAGTAAAAAACTGAACTTGGCTTCTGTTGGAATACTAGCGAAATTTCTGCCACCCGAAGTAACTCACACGGTGAAAACCCGAAGAGCCAGATTAGTTCTACAGGACAACGCCGCGAAAACCTTAGAAAAACAAAGGGTAATATTTATTATACTTCCTTTTTCTATCCTGTTAATTAAGGACATAGGTACTTATAATTCTCACAATTGAAAAATCAGGAGTCGTGAGGTAAATCGATTTGACGGTAAATTTGCTAACCATTTTGCTCAAATAGTTTCATTGAAAAAGAGAGCAATGATGGAATTAGGTTTATTATTGATAAATGAACTGGAAGAGGTGAAAGAGTTCTGTTACCTGGGAAGCAGAGTAACCAACGATGGGCGAAGCAAGAAAGAAATAGACAGTATAATAACCTAGACAAAGAGAGCATTCTATCAAAAGAAGAATCTACTTACAGTTGGAAATACAAGCTTAGAAGCTAGGAAGCAATTTATCAGAACGTATTTCTGGGGCATGTTTCTTTACAGCAGTGAAGCATGGACGATGACAGCAGTGGAGAAGAAAAGGGTGGAAGCATTCGACATGTGGTGCTACCGAAGAATGATTAATATAAAATGGATCGATCGAGTGACAAATGAAGAAGTCCTAAGACGTGTGGGAGAAAAGAGAAGTCTGCTGAAAGCTATAAAAAGAAGACGGGACAACCCAATCGGCCATATCTTAAGACACGATGGCCTGATAAAGACAATCGTCGAAGGAAAAGTGAACGGGAAAAATGGAAAAGGCAGGCCTCGTATGAGTTTAATAGAACAGGTCGTAAAGGACGCGAAAGAGAGGAACTACGTTGGTATGGAGCGGTTGGCCGATAGAAGAATCAAGTGAAGGGCTGCGTCAAACCAATCCTAGGATTGTTGACCCTTGATGATGATTGATAAATGATGGATAATTGCATTAAAATCATTTACTGTGAAAAGGTGGTTTATGGGCTTTCGATATTCCCGCGAAGTTGAGACAGGGCCATATTCAGAATCTCAACTGCACTCTCGCTTCTACTGCTTACGTCCCAAAATACCTCCACAACGAGTGGAATTGGTGTCTACAATCTACCTGCAAAGTGGTACTTCTGGTATTACTTCTCAGTGTGATCTGAGAAATCAGTTGCGGTTCCTTAATAACTACAGCCTCAATTTTACTGCTTACGTCATAAAATCTTTATTAAGAGTTCAATATTGTACACAAATTCTCCGCGATATGTTTCGAAGTGGTAAAACCAATGGCGCTAAGAAGTAAAACCAGCTTTGCAGGTAGAATTTATGGGAATCTCTGTCGGATCACCGGTTGAAATGTAGACTTCCTAAATAAATTATAAGATAATATTTTCACTGATGACTTAAAAAATATTTTGCGAACCCCTACTTACTGTGGTAGACTGGACCTTAATCGCAAAATTAGAGAAATTTACTGCCGAACTGACAGATTCAGAATGTCCATATTTCCTCGTAAAATTAGGGATATGAATAGTTGTAAATATATTCAATAGCATAAACACGATAGTATCAATAGATATAATAGGTAGTTGAATGCTTGTATAAGGACTTCAATCCAACCCAACTAACAGCATCATATTGCATGCTTGCTTATTTTTTTTTGTCTTTTAAAAAAATTGACGTTTAGACTAGTATATTATTACTAATCATTTTTATACATGAGGTGTAATGCAAGTTTGGTGTGAGTTCACCCCCTGGAACACACGTTCATGGTGGCTTGCAGGGTATAATGTAGATGTAGAATCTGCCCACCAATTTGACTCGAAGTAGAGATTTTAGGGCGTAAGAAGTTGAAGAGAGACTAGTGAAAGTTAGTTACTTCTTAGTACTTAGTTCTCAGTTACTTCTTAATATTTAGTTCCCAACTTAGTTCTCAGCGTCACGCTGAGAAGTAATACCACCTTTGCAGGTTGAATCGTTATACCGATTTGACTCGTTGCAGGGATTTTATGACGTACGTAGTAGAAGAGAGACTGGAGTTTAGATTCTGTTAATTGACCTGTTTCGGAATCCGTCGGATCGTTTCGTGGGATGTCCCTCATTTTCCGCAAAACGGTCGAGGCGGCCGGAAAATGGACGGGTGCCGCAGACGGCCGCATTGTAATGTGATGGGAATAGAGATGCGGTCTCGTGGGACTCGCCCGTCATCCGCATTTCCGTCTGACCCCCGCGAGGGACGCATCCTTCCCTTCTCCTGAGAAGCTTACGCTTCCCAGCCCTGGGGGGGGGGGGGGATATGATTTAATCAATCCACTTCCTCCTCCTCTCTACGACGAGAGCGAATGCAGTTCCTCGTGCCGGTGTAATAACCGATCGGCGACACGACGGCTTATTCGCGCGCATTGTCGAGCACGGATTGTGTCCTGTCACCGCTGCGCTTCCTAACCCTCGAACGCCACATCCGGGGGAAATTGAAAATGAAGCGTACCAAAAATCAGTGTAATAGTTGTGCGTATTATGAGGGGAAGTAGCCAAATGCTAAGTTGATTTCCGCATCTAAGATAATGATTGGGGAAGTCCGTGTAATATGGACCTCTTATCTTCGATTGCATATCACTTGTTCCATTAGTACATTGCAAAAGCAGCATCTTACGCAGTAATAACGCAGTAATACTCCTGAATATATTGGGTGATTATCGATCGAGTGCATCAAAAGGGGGTATTGTTTCCGTAGCTTAATATATGTATGTATCACCATTATGTATATCAGCATAGCAAAGGGATAGGAAGGGGATATATTTTAGAGTAGTCTGTAGTGCATGATGCATATATTAACAACCAGTCCCTTAATTACTATGTGGATAAAAAAAATCTAGTTGCCTGAGACCCTATAGTAGCATGTTTGCATGCCTATAGTGCATGCTTGGTGATCTTTACCCCCTGCCACACACCCTCGCGGTTGCTTGCAGGGTATCGCGTAGATGTAGATGTAGATAGATGTAGATTAGCCACCAGAGAAACGTCTTGAATCAATCAAGTAGGGGAATTCCGTGTAATTTGGACCTCCTAAATTCAATTGCATATAACCTATTCCATAAGTACACCACTAAAGCAGCATCTTTACATGACAAACTATACCCAATGAGAATGGCCCTGATAGGTCTATATTTCACTATTTTTTCAGGTTTGGCTTTAAAAAATGTGTTTTAGTTCCGTGTAATTTGAACCGAGGGAGTGTAATTTGGTCCAGCTATTCCTGTAATTTGGACCTGAACCTAACATTACGTTCTGTCATGAGAATGCTTACAAACTAACGTGTTTAATTTATTTTTACTTATTATTTAATATAAATGTTTTGAAAACCGTTTATGTGATCAGTATTTCCTATTAAACATTCTATTTATATTTACATAAATATAATAGATATTCGCTATTTCAGCAATGTATGTTAAAAAAAAATAAAACGGTCAATGAATTTAAAAACGAAGCAATAGTTTTCTTTGACTGATGGGATACATTTAGATTAAGTTTTGAGTAGCTAAGGCAGCTATCACAGTAATAATATTTCTCATCACTTATATCAGCGAATTCTTCAATTACTCCTTGTTTTTTTCATACTGTATCTAAGCATTTTTGCACAGTCGTAGTAATAATTAGTTTTTTGACCGCTGGGGTGAAATGGACATTTAATTATTCCCAAACTGCTACATTTCATACGAGATCACCCTTACGACCCTCTTACCTCCCATCATTCTATCCAACCTACCTGTACTTCTCCTTTCACCCCGTTGACCAAGCATTCTTTCCTCATTCACTTCCTTCAAGACGCCCTCGCCCACCCACACTTTTATCTCCTTCTCCATCCACACCTTCTGCCTTCTCCTAATTTCCCCATTGTAATTCCTTTCCTCTTTTACCATTTCTGCATCTGAGATAAGTGGGTAATTAATTACGTATGGGTTGGAATATTTTTAAGAAACAGAGGAATGATGCAGTGAAACCCGGCGTTGGCATTAGTCTAATCTTAACCAAAGGTGTCAATGTTGTACTGTTTAACTTCCCATCCGACGGACAGAGCACCTAACTTGAAGCTCTTCGTACAGCCCTCAAGTGGGAACCGGTATATCAATGAAAACTCTTCTCTGGTAGGATTCGAACCTGCCCTCGGGATGGGAAGCCGGCATTATAGCCAACCCACTGACCCGAAGCGGAATTTATTCTTTAATTACAATGCTGTGGTTAGCACCCAGTTTTCATTCATCATCTCTACCATATAACGGGTTTGAATCTCGCGCGCCTTGCATTTGTTAAGTAATTCACGGACTCCAGTTATATTAAGATAAACTGCAAGTACAATATTAAAATCACTGTCATTATCAAGCCGACTTAAGATCGGTTTGAGAGGGTTCTCCGCGATCGTTCTTTTAAAAAACCTATCCAAATGGGCATTTTTCTTCTCTTTTACACGTATAAACTACTTGCTACGCATATGTCAACCTAGTATTTCCCTTCCAGTTCTTCCTATTTTCCCTGGACTATTATCATCTTGGGACAATCGTGCCTCAAAAATGTTCCATAATTCTTTTCGCTCTTTATCACTATTCATGGGATTAATTTTTTTCTCCTACTCTTCTTAGAACCTCTACGATGAATAAAATAGTATTTTAAATTAGTGTAAGTTGTGATTTTAGATGGAGAGGGGCGTATGCCATTGTCCCTAGCCGTTAAAATGCAGCCCATAGCGGACTGACACTCCGCAAATCCCGCTTGTCATTGACCTCTAAAGCTTAGATGATAAACGAATAAGACTCACCTTTGAAGAAACGATACCACCGCGTGGTATAAAATAATATTATCTTATAATATGTATAAAATAATATTAGATAATTGTTATCTAATGAGAGCTTACATTGGAATGATTTTCTTCCCTCCTCATTTCATTATTTTTCAAGATAATTCACCGCTGTTGGTCAGAGTTCCAGGTTATCTCATATTTTACACGATTTCAGGTTTTTTTTTCAAAGCAAGCATTTGCTATTAACAGCGTAAATGAATGCCTTCTCTCCCAATCGTCATAATTAGCCGTTGTGCAGAAGAGCGTTCATCACTTTTGGTTGATCTAATTTGTGGATAGTTTCGTAATCTGTTCTTTCGTGATTACGGAATGCTCAACCTTCCCGTCTGGCGCTATCGAACTTGATCTAGCCCCTGTTGGGTTCGAAACCTGATGAATCAAGTGAGTTTCTCTGCCCATACAGTCCGTATGGGCAGAGAAATTCACTTGATAGTTTTTAGTATTAATAGATGAAAACAAACGGAGAATTTGTGAACTGCGTGTTCGAATTTCAGTAGTTTTTTTAGCTTTAATTTTCATTGTGTTGTAATATCAGAGGTTTTCATGCTCGGAATCTTGTTATATTTTATAAATAAGTAGTAATATGTTTTGGTGTCAGTTACAACTTAGGTTTTTTTAGTTTGTGCCAATAATCCATGTTCACTGTTAAAGATTCTTTTTAAAAAAGTCTTAAAAGAAGACTTAAAAAATCTTCGTGTTTTTAGGGAAGCGAAAAAAATGTTTCAAAATATCTAGTTCTATTTTAAATTATTCGGACTTTAAGATCAAAACCTTTTTCTTCATTGAAAATCTGAAATTCGGTTCAGCACTTAGAGTTTTGTTAATGCGGTAGTTGGACTTACGGTGGTAAATCAATCACAATATTTCTATATTCGCGTCTTAGTGGGTATTTCTCTCTTGCAATGATTTTTTTCTAAGTTGTCGAAGTAGAAAAGGACAACGTTGGTTTTGATCGAGTTAGCAATACTTGCAGATATATGGACACTCAACATTTCCGGACGAAGGAGAAGATTTTGCGAGAAGTCGGGGATCACAAAGCTCAAAAGTCCAAAAAAATCGAGATACTGTGATTGCTTTCTTGGTCATGCTCCGCTCACAACCGTATCCGAAAAAATAAAATCATTTCTTGAGTTCTCTGGCAACAGAAATTTGCTTTTTCAATGCTTGTGTTCGTTGGTGGCGTGACCCGTGCTAATTTATCAAGGCCTTTGCAAAAAGTTTGGTCGTTTATATGGTTGCTTGCATCGATTTGTCGCGGGTGATTACTTCGTGCATTAGCGTCGACGATGCAGGTTAAGTAGGAGGTTCCCCAAGTAAGGACTTAGGGAACCTAATGACCGGAACCCATAGGATTAAGGAAAGGTTAGCGATTAATCTGTAGCGTAGTTATATTTCGTAAACGTGAACTTAGGAGGAAATAGGAAAATAAGGGAGATAGGAAACGTTGAATGCAGAAATTGTGATGTCCCTAGTAAGACTAGTGTTTACGTGCTGAGCACATTAAGAGAATAAACTCGAATGTTCATATGGTGGATGTTGGATGAAAGGAGTAGAAATCCTATATTGAAGACTTTGTTTAAAGGAATAGTGCGGTGAGAAAATTAGGGATAAAATAATTGGCTATTTTTGGGACTGATAACCGTTAAAAAATGCTGAGCTAAACGTATTCGCGTACAGAAGTAGTCATTTAATGTTGAAATTTAGCTTTAACGAATAATTTTATTTCCTATCCGGGCTATCAGATTTGGCTGATTGGCCAATAACTATGATAACTTTGTTACACGATGTGTCAGGGTCTTAGTTTTATGGAAACGAGCGACAGGGCTTTTCTCAATTTGGAATATCCGTTATCAAAGCAATTAAAAGAACAATATTCATCTTGCCACTGCTCTTGTCTGATATATGGGCTTACCACTGCGTCAAGAAGGATTCTGAGTCGCGATAAGTGCCTCGCGACAGAAATTAGCAACTGTGGGTTTTCCCACCACCTCGCCGGCGAATCCTAATGACCACTCCATTGCACGCAAACTCTACTACTTTCGGGTGGGGTAAGGTGAACGAACAGTCGGCATTCCTTCTGCGAACCCACTTTTAGCGTATCTCGCAAACAGAGGATTCAGCGTGCTTGCTAAAGATCGGATTTCCTCGAACGCTTCAACAAATAATTATTGCAAGTAAATTATCTTCAAGGAAATCAGTGATAATTGCGTAGTAATAAGTAATGCAATGCGTAGCTCTAAAATATTTCTAGACCTGCATATATGTGTAAATCTGCATAACTGTAAGCTTTCCTAGTGAGGATTATCCATTCTTCTTGATTCTGGTGTTCAATTAAGAGTTCCTGTGCGCAGAGGAAAGGAACGCTTCAGGGTCAAATGCATGAATTGAACTCCATTTGCCAGTGAATAGTTTAAGTGGCTCTCTTGCTGTACTCCTACATCGAGATTTCTGGTTCCGTGGAAGTGTTGGATGGAATGGCTCTGTTTCCTCTCTGGCTTCCTGCTTGCTGTAGTAAGTTTAATTGAAATGAATAAGTGAGATGAGTTGACACAAATACCATGATTCCCTAAGGTTTTTCCTGTACATTTCTTATCAGATTTTACCCAAGAATTTTTATCCAAGAAAATTGGTTTAATTTCCTGACTGAAAACATGCCTAATCATGGAGCAAACACCTCCGAAGTTTTTTGTTTCCTGCTTCTTCTACGACGAGGAAGCCACAAACGTTATAAGATGTTTCATATCCTGCTATGCATGCTTTAGTGAAATCTACGGTTCATGCCTTCCATTGGAATTATCTATCATATGGAATTTAAATGTAATTGATCACTTTTCATCTAAAGGTTTTGGTAAATCTTATTTAGGATATTTTTTAGTAGTTCGCGTGCTGTCATACGCATGTTTTACTCGTACACAGTTTTGGGAAGCGATTTCTTGTTGCTGATTATTCATCTCGTAAATGATTTTTTAAACACTCAGGAAATATAGCGAATTATATTAGGAGCATTGCTTTACGGTGATGATGTGTATGAGTGTATGAATCAAAGTGCTAAATCTTGAATGAAAATTCTACCGTAGTTTTAAAAATTGCATAGAAATGTGTTTTGCCCGTGACCCTGAAATCCGTCGTTGTTTATTTTATATCAAATGAAGCGTGCTCTGTTGCAGAATATGGCATTTGCGTGATGCACTGGCTACAATTTTGTATGGTTTTAATAATTAGATCAAAAGATCAGGAATTAACTCACATCATGAGGGAATTGTAGGGAATATTGATTTTTTACTTGAGACTATGAAATCTTCATCGTTGTACTACTATTGCTAACATCTCGTTCATCTAGCTACATCTCATATACGTAGCTACATCTCGTGAGGTGGTCTCTATTGCAGTGTGATGTATCCGCGTAACGCACCGCCTGCCATTTGATAGATTTATAAAAAAGAGCTGATTTTTTTCACACTATGAGTTCCCCTTCACTCGTGTTTTAGTCACAACGTATAATGCATTCCAAATAGGCCCTGAAAATGACGAATCACTTATCGAAGGGCTTCTGTATAACATGCTGAACATGCCAAAGAAACATATACTTACGCTGGCTGTTAAGAGTTGAGTTGATTTGTGTGGTAGGGGGGAAAAGGTCCAAGAAGTCATTCGACTTAACTGTCACGTTTCCTTTATTCACTTCGCGCATCCATTGAAAACCCTTGGGGCCTTGGAGACGAAAATATACTCCTTCCTACAACTTTTATCCTTTAAATTCTCCCCACCTGTGCAGTGAATCTTGAATATTGATTAGTTGAGATACGGCCCGTGGGTAACATATGGGTTTTCTCTTCCCGTCAGCGTCGAAGTCTGGGTGATTCTCGGAAAATACTTTGACGAAGGCGTGCGTTTTGACGGATTTTAATTTATAATGCGCTTAAGCTTAAGATGTAAAGATTTTTCATAGCGGAACTGGTCGAGAATGGCATACATAATAATAAATAGCATTCACTGCATGTTTGGTACTTTGGAATGCTTATGGGTTGCGTTCGTATCAAGTTGAAAATTATTTTCTTTCGAGGTATTTTCTCGTTCGGAATCGGATATGGTGATAGCTTATGTTTGCGTGCACAAAAGGTTAGCTTCCGGATACTCCGTTGAAATCGCTCCTGATTCGTGTAGTAACTTTGAATGAGGAAAAGAAGTAAAGAATATTGTTAAAATTGGCACAAATATTAATTTCCCTTTAATAATATCAGTATAATTCCGTCATATTTAATTCTTCAATTTGATGGACTTACGATGTAGATCGTAACTTTGTAAATTTTTTGCATTTCCCTTGAAGCTATTGGTTTGGATTTTGGCTGATAAACCTTTTTAATATTTATCTTATTATTGCTTTTTACTTCTTCTTAATCTTGGGAAAATTATTGGATCTCTTTCCTGTTTCCTTCTCCAATAGTATTTTTAACATGACTTTGGATAGGTCGCCCCGCTAGGCTCTTCCCCTTATCGTTCTCTCTACCAGATGAACAAACTTAACCTTCGCCCGGCTCCTACCCTTCGACCATAGGTGACACTTTCAGGAGCAACTTATTAGAGAGTACTAACTTTGGATGGAGTAACTCAAGATTTGAATGAAGAAGTGTCAAGTATGATGAGTGGGGGAAGGAATTTGCTTGAAAACATTCCAAAGGAGGCGTTGAGATGGATGAAGGAATTACTGAAAGGCTTTGTACACTTGAAAGTGAAGGTTGAGGGTGGGAAAGTAAAAATAAATCGTCGTTATTCGGGTGAGATTGAGACAAAACTGTTCCTTCTGCCATCTTCTAACCCCTCGTCAAAATATTCGCATAAATTACATGATTGTCATGTCATGCGCAATTAAATTTTCGAGTAGAAAACATAATAAGATGTAATACAAGAGAGGGATGAAAATATATACACTATAAATCAGTATTAACATGACTTGTGGAGGTATTTACAACCGTGGGGGAATATCCGCAGGAAAGCAAGAGGTATGAGAAACCTGAGAAATCCTATTGATAGAGTAGCTAGTGTTTTACTACAGAGATTAAGACATTGAAATTAGGACAGGAGGAGTACATATCAAATTAGGTAGATAAATCATAAAATTAATGAGGGAGAGGGAACGAACTAAAAATGATTTGGATAGATCGTGGGACGGTGGAAGACATGTTAGCTCAGGAGTATCGTTGTATCGGGTGTTAGTTAGTATTAGTTCAAAGGAGTGACTTATACGGGGTAGCCTGAAGACATGGTTAGGAGCTATCCGTGTGTTATGCAACGCTAATTTTCACTTTTTTCACCCTCCTCCATTCCCGCATATTACGCTTCGGAACAGGCATACGGGCTTTCTGCTCGCGAACCTCAAACGGATGAAGTTGTTTTTGCACGCGGTAAAACTTATTATATGGTGGGAATTAAAATTATAAATACCTGAATTGCAGATTGCAAGCAAATCAATGAATTGATCCACAGGAAAAACGTCAACATTTAGCTTAGTAATTGTTTCTACTCCTTCGAGCGTACTTTCTAGAAGTGCAGCCTATATAATTAATGAAGCAAGTTGTACTTTTTCACCATGAGGCTGTGAGGAAAATCACAACTTGTATAATTAATAATTATGATCTAGTGACATGGATTATGGAGTACCTATTTTTTTATGACTCATCAAAGAAACAGATACAAATTCGCAAACACGCAAAAAAGCCCCAAATATGTATTTTAAATAGGTTAAATTCGAACGAGTCTCAGCAATAAAATTTTCTCCCAGGAAAATCAAATGCATCAATAAATTCTTCAAATAGCCTTAGGATTAGAAATTGATGACGCTACGATGAGATTTGGGTGCAGGTTATATATGTATTTGTTATATATGTTGCATGTCACAATGCACATTCAGTCTCCATAATTGGCTATGCAAAACGCAATGTTTTTCACGGATTAAGTGGGATCTTATCATTCCCAAGCCATTTCCATTCTTGCTTGAGTGTCATCCATAGGCTTGCATGCCAATGGCTCCTCCCGTACAGTCTAACCTTCTTTAGCGTATCACTTGGTCGGACTGCGTCACGGAATTTATGGACGACCCGTAATAAGTAAATCAGGCGTGAAGGGTCCAAGAACGTACCATAATTTTTAGAAAATGCCCAAAGACTAGAAAATCCAAATGCCAAATTAATTATGGAAAACGATATCTCCGAAACCGGTTTTTCGATTGCCTTGACAATCGAAAAACCGGTTTCAGAGATATCGTTTTCCATAATTAATTTGGCATTTGGATTTTCTAGTCTTCGGAAATTTTCAGTGAAGCCAAATTAGAAGCTCTCATTATTTCATATAATTTTTAGAGTTCTGGTGACGATTACTTTGTTGTACGTTCATGAAAAACATGAGGCTGTTTTCTGTACCATAAAGCGTTTGGTGAGATGGGCACGGTAGTAACTGGGGCAATGCGATCTCCACTCTTGAGAGCCTGAGGGTTGCGATCATTTGGCAACGTGACAGGATTATCAGTTCGTTCATAAAAAAGTGATTAATTAGGAAAAATATATGAATATGACCGTTTTTAATTGTCCTTCATGAACGTTGTCATGGCTCCGTCATTTTCCCAGTGCTTCGTCCCGCTTTTTTCGTCATTAGCAACGACGTAAACGCTTATCCGGGAGAGGTTAACTGAATTGAAGTACTTGAAAAAGATAATTCAATTTCTCCCGCGAAATTGGCATCGATCGAATCCGTCCCGATACTGTCAAAGTTTCGGGAGACACGAGATGGGGCTCGCTGCGCATGCTTGCCTTCCACCCGGCCCTGCTGCTCCCCCTGGCGCCTCCAGGGTTAGTGTGTTGCCCGTGGCGAGAGTGCAATCGTGCTCTTGACGTAGTTCCCGTGGCGGATTGCTCTCCTTAACGACGTCGAAGGGGAAGAAGTTCATTATCATCTCCCCTTCTCCTCACGTCCTCGCAGTATCGCAGTGAAAATATCAACCAGTTCGTCTTCTCATTTTTCTCTCTGCCTATCTAACTCATCGGACGTGGTCAAGGATCTGGCGATATGAACCGGAGATATCTCCTCTCCTTGCTCATCCTTCGCGTCTTGTCCTCTTCGCCTCTTCCTCTCGCGGCTCCGTTAATTGGCGATTTTGATTGGCAGTCCCGCCGGGCGTGATCCGACTTTCGACGCGCGACTGTCAATTGTCGTGTCCCGCGTGATTTCCCGAGCACTCCCTGGTTTCCGGAGACCCGTGTGTTCGTTTTGAAAGTGGTCGATCAGTTTCGTTCTCGCCTCTCCCACGTGGTCATGTACGAGGAGTAAGGCGCTGTCCAAGATGATCTTCGATTTTGACGGTGGAGGTAAGTCTTTGAAGTCACGAGAGTCACGTTTCTTTTGATTTTGTACTTCCCCCGATTTACTCTCGTCGTGGCAGAATTGGATCGTATACGTCCCACCTTCAGTTGCGATATCGAGCCGTCTACCCGAAGCTGAGTCAAATGAGACTTCTACGCCCTGGGCGGGGTTCGCATCTGAATTGGTGGTCTGGCCGGTACACTACCAACGATATTAGAATGCCGGCTAGTCTCCGCCTCTTTATATCATTTGTTTACATTTATATTCAAGTTAACATGTTGCAGTGAATTTCTCTTGAATGAATATTTTCTTTTGGTCCTTTCTTCGTCTTTATCGCGTGTATGTTGCGAACGAATTTTTTTTCCCATGAGCCTCTTTTGGAGCATGCTTGTGAGCAGGGCGTAAACAATCCGCTAGTGGCAGCGCGTCAGCGTCAATCCGACGCAGACGAGAAGGTGTTTGGAAGGAGATTGGTTGGATAAATATATGCATGGTTTGAGCCTTTGTGGGTGACTTAATCTTTTCATTATATTGCCACAATGGATGTTGCTTTTTTCACTAGTCATAAAGTTTTTTTACTTTGGCAATTTAGCAGTTCTTATACCTCTGTTCGCGTGTGCATGACTTATGAACCATCACAAAGCTTCCAAGGCAGTTAGGGCTAGGTATTGTTGGAAAGTCTACCTGGGTAATGCGTCGGGGGAAAAGGGGTATAGCAGCATTAAATTTATAATATCGTGTAAGCGAAAGAATAATTTAATCGCCAGAAATTGCTAGCTACGGCATTTACGAACGTAAAGAAAGGAGTAGCGAAATGTCTAATGTGGAGCATATCATTGTATGGTGCGGAAATATGGGCTTCGAGGAAAGAAGATGAATATAGACTTATGAACTTAGAGCTGTGGGTATGGATATGGCTGGAGAAAGTTAGGTGGGTGGAAAGGAAGACGAACAAGGTATTGCTGTAGATGGTGGAGAAGAAATAAGTTGATTTGTGGAAATGGGGTCGTTTACCATATTTTTTTATTGCCGAATATGATAGTTTGTAAAGTAAAAAGACGCATTTTTCGTTTTTTGATCCGTCAATTATTTCTCGAGTTATAAGCGGCGAAAAATTTATGTTTTTAACCCTTTCGGAAAAGTGGGTGTGGTGCAACCTCTGACGCATATCGACTTCGTCCAATCACAACTGAGCCCGCGAAGCTACGTCGCCTTATCGCAAAGGGGGGGACACAGCTGACTCGGCCAATGGGAGCGATTTCGACAGGATCTGTGCGAGCAGACCTTCCGAGAATCCCCCTCCACTCCCTTCCCTTCCCATAAGAGCAGTCAAGGACGGGAGGAAAAGAACGTCAATGTTATCACAGCAGTTTTTTCGGTGGGCGTCACCTTTTGCTTATTTTAATTTTTAATTTATGAGTGAATGGTTGTGGTTAGAAGATTAATTTTTCACTAAAATTCTTTTTTCGTTTCCATCTAACAATTTCGTGCAAAAAAATTGCGATTTCGGTTCCGAGTAAAACCCCCATTAGGAGAAGGTGGAAGAATCCGGATGAAGCTAGCGATAAAGGGCAAGGATGTTTTGAAGAACGTGATAGGGAGAAGAATGTTGGGTAGGTTGGGAACAGGAAAGATTATAAACAGTAATGTGAATAGATTAATAGGAGGTAGGAAGCATGCGAGGCTGAAGAGGGACGTCATGTGAAATTTGGGCTCCGTAGGAAGAATGGTTCACATGTAGGAACTAATAGTGATATAATACAATTCCTTCTCTGATCTGCGTCGCATTTCCGAACCGCTCCTAATCGTAACCGTTTCTTTTGTAGTTCAGCATGCTTCCTATCTCTCTTCGTATTATCCGTAATGCCTTTACCTTCCCTATCCTTGATTACCCATACCTTGAATCTCGGCCTTCAGTTTCCCGTTGCCTCTAATCACTTGATCAAATCACTCTGCCTCCCATTTCTACTTGCAATTTACTTTCTCACCCCACCATGCTTAACATTTAGGCATTATCATTCCTCCTTGCCAGAAAAACCATGTATAGACGTATTCAATATGATTGTTTTCCTTATCGCGTTGTGGTTCAGAAATCATGATTTTTAACTATTTCTTAATTTTTTTACTATTGTGTTCGTACTAAACTGTCAAAATTGTCGAATCATTTATTCACTTGTCATTTAGTTTAACAAGAAATTACCCTTACATTTTCTTGAGCGAATACTGGTATAAATGACAAATATAATGGCTACATATTTACTGTACATCGGCACCTTTTTCCAGTGCTTCGTCGATTTGAGCTTCGTTGCATTCAAAGGTCTTTTACTACTAGATTTCAAAGGTTATTCCGTGACCTTAATTGCATAAGGCTTTCTTTACGTCAAGGATCTTTCTAAGAAATTCGCTACTTCCTCTGTTGTGAATTTACCAACGAGAAATACTATGGGTACAAATACATGAGTCGTTTAGTTAAGGGCTTTATTGTTATTATGAGTGGAAAACAAGAGACGTCGCTTTTCAGCCAGAGATAAGGATCCACCTGTTGAAAAGGCCAACAGTTATTTTCGACAAGGCTTATTTTTACTCTCCCGTTTATAGCCGAAATTTGGTTGTTTATGGCAGGAGTAGAAATATATCAGGACCATTGGGAAAACAGAATGGTTAGATTTTAGCTTTTCAAATGTCCATGCGATTAAGTTAGGTAGTCATAAGCAGTAATATTTCATGGGCCATTCATCTCTTAAGAGACATTTATCTCAGGAGAGCATAAAACTAATGTGTTCCCAGTCGACTTAGAATTATCTCCAAAATGTGAAATCCCCCACTTGCAAATTCAAAATACTTCAATCGGAACGTTAACATGCTTTTCAGTTTCAAAATCTGCGGGTACTGCTCAAAGATAATTGTAATATTGAAATGTGTCTAACTTTAAAGTGAGGTAACGTTTGTAATCGATATCTCGCCAAGTGATCGAGAATGGTCCAGGGGCCCAAGTCTTTAATCTTTCGTTACGCTATAACGAATGAAATTTGTCGTTATGATAACGTCATTCGTTTCAAATTATTCGTTTGTCCACTTTGATTACAAAATATGACGTTTTCGTTGGTAGCGAAAACGTCAATATTTATTCGGTGAGTAACGAAAGATTCAAAACTCGGGCCACATATATTCCTTCGTCATACGTTAATCCCGATTAGATGAAAGATAAAAGGCTAAATAAACAGTATAATTTTATAATTCAGTTCTTCGGGTTTATGTTCTGCCAAGTATAACTTGCACGTAAAGGAATGGGGGTTTTTCAGTTGGCTGTTAAGGGCGTGTTGCATCATATAGGTAGATAATAAGTACATGGAATAGTTTTAAATTTCCTACACCGGAATGCCTATGAAAAATTTATTGCTTTCAAGGGAAATTCCCAACTTTGCAGATCATTTTTCACGCTTTGACGGCTCTCTCCTCCGCATTTTCGGGGAGTACAAACTTATGTCTTTACTTCCGAATGCATTTGGAGATGAACGTTCCAGTAGGCTTGGGAGCTATTTCTCAAAGCTACGAGTCAATATACTATCTCTTAAAAATCCATTTTCTACGGAATGTGTAACTCAAAATTCCCTTCCTCTTCAGAATTGAAAAGTGGAACTGTACCGTTTGTAAACTTCGACCAACTGAGTGTGTTTAGAATGTACGGACTATTGAATAGACATTTTGCATTTAGATAGAGGACTCGTAGAAATAGACGTCAATATCCCTTCAGAAATGCTTTTCATGATAGGTACCTGGTAACTTTTTGAATCTTTTCCTTCATTTTTTTGTATTTATCGTGTTCGTGTAAATGCGTGTGAAATATGTAAATCCTCCTCGGGAAAGTATAGGTTTTAGCCTAAAAATACATGTATTTAGTATTATGCCAGTACCATAGCAAGCCTATATTTCGACTACGGTTTCTTCTGAGAAGTGTAAATAATTGGAGTCGTCCTGGTAGATAGACTCAAGGGCTTACGTTGCATAGCAACAACTAATCAAACATTAAACCCAAACTTGCGGGCATGGCATGCTGAGAGAATATCTTTTTTCTACCTGAGATATGGGGAAGAATGCACAAATATATAATCCTAACTCGAGATGACTTTTAAATCAATTCCGCCGTATTTTTCTGTTTGTATATACGACGGAAACAAATGTTAGTGTCTCTACTTACCCATCAGATCTAACTATGAATTGAAAAATGTGATTTGATGGAAAAGTAACCTGAATTGTACAACCTTCCAGTTGAATGATTCTCCTCAATAGCATTATATCCGTATTTTTAATTCTTTCGTGACCGAATTATTTTTTTTTATACTTCGGGCGAAGAACAGTGGTTCTGAAACCTGAATTCAAATAGGTCAATATTCACTTAATTTACGAATAGTTTAAAATTTTCAAATTTTTATTTTAGACGTTGATACGCAAGCCTTGTCTCTCTTATTGTTTCCCATATATTTGTCATGCATGGAAAATAATGCTCACCTCTTTCTTATATTGTCTCTACTATTTTGGCATCATTTTTGTTCGTAAACTTAAGTTAGTCGATTTTTCACTATGTTATTGAACTAAGAGATAATTGGCAAGTTCTTATTGCTCCACTTATGAATAAATATATTTATTAATTAAATATTTAGTGATTTAGTCTGGTGCTGGTCCCTCAGCTTACAGTTTTCTGCCTCAGGATTGAGAGCTTCGATTCAAGTCTCTGGCCGTTGCAACGCGTTGGATGGAAATCCATGAATTAGCTCTTTTACCAGTGTAAATTCTAAATATTTTGGACCTTAAGACGTGTAACCAATTAAAATTCGGATTTTTTAACTCTTCAATGTTGTTCGGAGAATGAGAGATGAAGAGATGAATAGTCATAGCGATCTAACACAAGAGGGCACCTTGTCATGTGTGTCAGGGTATTTTGAGTGAGCAAAATTAAACTAAGAACGAGTGGGAGTGGTGGTAGCTTGCCCCGTTTCAGAGACGTCGCAATAAAAGTAGTAAATGAAGAAGACCCGTTGTTATCCTTGAGCGTAATGCATCCATTTATTCAAGGAGAGCAATTGAAACGGACACGAAGGATTTAAAATCCCCTTTAGCAGAGGTGAGAAGCTATGAAAACAATGAATAATAAGAAGAATAAGAGAAGAATGCCAAGCATATCCGTATCATTACGAAGAAAATTAGAGCGAACGCAATATTTTACCATCCCCCTGGAGCGACTTGAGTTGGAAATCCAGTCTCCAGAATTAGTTACAGCTATGACGTCGATATTAAAAAGCAAACGCGTGGTAAATGAAAGAAAGTAGCATTTACATCTTCGAAGAATTCATGTAGGTACCTCAAGCGTGTGTGCATGTAAACGAATCATAGCCAAAAAATACATGAGGCTCCATGACATTAGCATTATTTTTGAGGTAGTATTTTTATAGTTCTCTAACTTCGTGCTATACGTTAATATTCATTCTTACCTCTGTCTGTTTCAACGATCTCACGTAGTTATCCAGAGATTGACGTGTGTTTGACATTTATACGTTGGAGGGATGAATGAATACTGGGGTATATTAGTGAGTTGATCATTTTTTTCGCATCGAAATAATGTAATGAGTTGCTTAAAACTATGGGTTTTTGCACTATGATGCATGAAATTTCTTCATCATCATCATTGGTCAACAATCCTAAGATTGGTTTGACACAGCCCTCCACTCGATTCTTCTATCGGCCAACCTCTTCATATTAACGTTGTTCCTCTTTTTCACGTCCTTTACGACCTGTTCTATATAACTGATACGAGGCCTGCCTTTTCCATTCTTCCCGTTTACTTTTCCTTCGACGATTGTCTTCATCAGGCGATCGTGTCTTAAGATATGACTGATATTTATAACCTTTTATTTTGAATGGTTTATAGCAATGAGGTAGAACGATATGGTATTTATTATAGAGGTTAGGGTAAGTACTTTTCTGAACCGGAGAATTTCTCAGGGCAAAGGGATTGTATGAGGGGGAATAATCACTCCACTTTCTTCTTTATTTTGTCGTAAAAGATCTACATCTACACGATACCCTGCAAGCCACCGCGAGGGTGTGTGGCAGGGGGTGAAGATCACCAAGAATGCACCACTGACATGCAAACAAGCGGCTATAGGGTCTATAGATGGTCCAAATGACGTATGATATAATTGCTCGAAAAATACAGGGGATTGTGGTATTATTGGAGCCTGAATCAAGAGAAAATTACGCTTCAAAACAGTACTTGTATAATTGATGTCTGTTTACAATCCTTACGATATACACGTTGTATTTCTTTCGCTGCTCATTCCGCGGGTCTTGTTCGCATGTTCTCCCGTGGGTCGCCCTCACGCAATGGATAGGGAGGCTCTCACCTATTCCTCTCTCGATTGACTGGCCTGAATGCTCTGGGATCCATTCCACGTGCGGTCTGGCCTCCCCATCTACCTACCCATCCCCTGACGCAATAATGGCGGGAATTCTCCATATGATCGGCTTGGGGTCTCCCAGTGACCGAATCGCTTGCCCTTATACCTCCTCTCGGATGACAAACACACGCTCAACAAGCATGCCTTCACTCTCTCTTCTTAATAATAAGGTGGGCGCTGAGAATGGGGTCGTTTACCATATTGTTATTGCCACATCTAATAGTGTTTGTTAAATAAAGGGACCCGTATTTTTCCGTTTTTTGATCCGTCAATTATTTCTCGAGTTATACGCGGCGAAAAACTGATGTTTTTAACCCTTTCGGAAAAGTGGGCGTGGTGCAACCTCTGACGTATATCGACTTCGTCCAATCACAACTGAGCCCGTGAAGCTACTTTGCCTTATCGCAATGGGGGGGATACAGCTGACTCTGCCAATGGGAACAGTTGCGATAGCATCTGTGCGAGCAGACCTTCCGAGAACCCCCCTCCTCTCCCTTCCCCTCCCCTAAAAGCAGTCAAGGACGGGAGGAATATGACGTCAATGGTATTAAAGCAACTTTTTTGGTGGGCGTCACGTTTTGCTTATTTTAATTTTTAATTTATCAGTGAATGGTTGTGGTTAGAAGATTAATTTTTTCACTAAAATTCTTTTTTCGTTTCCATCAAACGATTTCGTGTACAAAATTGCGATTTCGGTTCCGAGTAAACGCCCCCATTGCCCCGGGAAGAAGGGTTCCTGCACGAGGAATCGAACCTTTGGCTCTCAGAGTCAGTCTCAAGAACACCTACTTACGCAGGATTCCTTAACTTAAAGGCTATTTTGTGAGGATCTCATAGGACCTTGGTGTCATTTTCCATCATGTTCCCATTGAGGATGGAATTCGATATGATGATATCGCACATAAAAGAAGGCACCCAACCACGAAGATAGATACAATTGTCAATCGCAAACGGTGATAAGCGACCCGGCGTAAGACACTAGGATTATCGCAATGCACGGCTATCAAGTGCATTGGAAATTATGAGAGGAAAATTGTTTTCTGAACCGGGAATCGAACCACGGATCTTTCACTTCCTGGGCTAATGGGCAGACCCCCTACGCTACTCGTTATTCCTTTTTGGTATTCGTGTTCCCTTTGGCAATTTTGACCTTATTCGATAGGAAAACATAGCGACGTAGGTTAGGTAGACACTATTAATGAATATTAGTCTCAGCACCGATCAAATACGAGTCATATATGACTCGTATTTGTAATGCATCTGACGAGCAATAAAAACTTTCCTTACTTTCCGGAAAAAGAGCCTATTACGGGTGTTCAATCGGGTTGGTGTGGTGGCTTTAGGTAATGGCTTTCCATCTCGAGGGGTTGGGTTCAAGTTCCTGCAGTGGATGAGGCTTTTTATTTCTATCCCAGTCCCCACTTTAAGTTTGCTCGAGGAGTACCCAAAGGTCAGTGCTCCGTCCGTCGTTAAGGACGTTCACCTGTGGACCCCTTGGTGCCTTTCATTTAGAGCTGGTATATGCCGATTCCGGGTATCGCTCACTCTTCCTCCGTTCCCTGGAAAAATTCCTACCTCTTCTTAATTGCTTTCGCATCCTAATTGACGAATATGATCATGATAATCAGTCACCTTCCCCGAATGAGTACTACTGATAACCGTTTGGTATTTTTATTCGTCCCTCGTATTCCCTGCATTTTCTTCCATCCCCTTAAATCTCAAGTGTTCCCCTTCCATCTGCAACTACATAATACACTGCAAGCTACCGCTAGAGTGTGTGGCAGGGGGTGAACCATTACCTTAATGAACCTCCTAATAAATGAAGTATTTTCACGCACATCACTGTAGTGCCTCGCGCTACTGTCAACACCGGTCGAGTCGGGTATCGCACATAAACAAACATAAATTTCAGTCTTGCAAAAGAAAAAGAAAATTTAAATTCATTTCCATGCAGGCATGCAAAAATAAATTTTAAAACATCTGCAATGTTTATCCGTATTTTCCCGTGGAAGTTTCGTTGTAATGTTGTTTGTAAAAGTGTTTAAATCATTTACAGAGCCAGTTAGTTTTTGGAAAAATTTCTCGTGCCTATTTGGGTGAATTCTTCACGGATCCTTATCCTATTTAGGCTCTCTATCTTAGCCAGGTCAATGGAGATGATTGTTGCTAATCATCTTCATTGACCTGGGGGGTGTGTTTGAAACCGTCGGGATATCGAATAGGTAACCAAGGCAATAGTCACGTGGTATAAACACAAATGGTTTGTAAATTTAGTGCGTCGTAATCGCTCATTACAATACCATTAACTGTTTTCACTTGAGTTTTTCCCATCCGTCTCGACTATAGAGCCCATAGATGAGATAAAACACAATTGTAAACAATGTATGAGGTTTTAATCAGCGGTTTTAGCACACCAAATTTGCGAACCATTCGTGTTTATACTACGTGACTCCTTGGTTCCCTATACGAGATAATCCCTACGGTTTCAAACACAACCCCCTGGAAATGATGATGGTGTCGTTCATCGAAACGTCAGCTAGATGGGAAGCCTAACCTTGATGGAGACCCGTGAAGAATAAGTTCTCCCTTCCTCACGCCCTCTCTGCCGGCTTCGGTTATTAGAGCGGGTTTGTTTGAAACCATCGTGGGAGAATCTCAAATAGGTAACCAATGAATCACGTGGTACAAACACAAATGGTTCGCTGATTTAGTGTTTGAATCGCCTACTGCAAAATCACTCATTGTTTTCACCCGAGTTTATCTCATCTACCTCGGGCGTATATCTCCCAGATGAAAAAAACTCGAGTGAAAACAATGAGTGAGTTTGTAACGAGCGATTCCAACGCGAAAACTTTGCGAACCATTTATGTTTGTACCACGTGACTCCTTGGTTACCTATGCGAGAGTGTCCCAACAGTGAAACACATCCCTAGGTCGGTATTGCACTGAAATGCAAATCCAGAAGCTGCAGGTTCGATTCCCACCTCGGTTATGGACATTTTTTGTCCATAAGAATTTTGTCCATTATAGGTCCATATGTCTCCGTGCAATGAGACCTTCCGTCGCCGTTATAGCACTAAAAAAACCCAAGTCTACTACTATTGCGTCTTTTATTTCCTTTACTTCCCTTTTCCCACTCCTAATTTAAAAAAATGTAGGTATCGGATTGAATCCCGTTTCCCTTGGTAGATACTCTGTTTGGAATACTTTGGACCGAAACCATTTGCATCCGCGTGTTCCGTTAAAATCAGACCCTAGGGGTACTTTCTCCCGATTTAACCCACGGCTAAAAATAGGAGGCGGTCGAGGTGAAAAGGAATGAGCATCCTCCCCTGTGTCCTTTCGATGCGTGAAAAAAAGGTGCCTTGTCTGTGAATGTGGAATGCTTCTTGGCCTTCGGTCTGACGAGGGTTCGAAACACGTTAGTTTTATTTTTCGGACGGAACCCGACAGCGGAGATGCCGGAGTCCATTCTTTTCGTCTTAAAATCCGCCCTGAGGGGTTAACACTCCAATTTATTTTTACGCTACGTTAGGGAACCTTCTTTTTTTACTGCTGCTTCTTTCTTATTTCATCAACGTCATAGGTGTTAAAAGAAATTGAGACTCGTTTTATCAAGACCCCTCTTCATCTAGTATTAGAAGCTCTACAATCTAATAAACTCAATAGTATCAGGCGATATGTAGAGGTACAGTATCTTCGAAAAAAGAAGAAAAAAAGTCAACTTTCTACTGCCCACAGTTTCGTTTTTTTACGCTCCAGAGTTAAATTCAGCTCATATGACCATTTTACATCAAGCTCGATAACAAACAACAGATATACAACAAACACAGCCATGCCCTGGGTTGTGAAATACCTACCCAGGCGGGACTCGAACCCGCGACCTTAGGAATGGCAGGCGAGGCGAGAATGCCACCCACCACCGAAGCCGGCCACCACCGAAGCCGGCAAAATAAATAAAATTGAAACTGTGGGTAGTACAAAGTTGATTTTTTCCTTCTTTTCCCTTTTTTCCTCCAAGAGAAAAAAGGCCAATGTTACCACCCAAATGGCTCCTGTTTATTTAATTACTCCACTACATAGAAGATAGAAGAGATTTATTCAATGCTCTGAGTACATGCCCCTAAAAGCAACAGATGCATAATGTGCGTGACATTTGAATAGATATTAAATAAGAACAAAATGAAAACGTAGTGAAAAAATTACATAGAATCAAACATATCGATTACATGCTCAAAAAAAGAAAATATGTAGTTGTAACATTTAAGTAAAAATAAGTTGCTTGATTTCTGCTGTAACAGGTAACTATAACATTTCAACTTGAAGATTCCACAGTCCATTCCAGTTCCAAGCATCAAAAGTATAATTTACATGACATTTTGAATTTGTAATAAGGAAAAACAAAAATAAAAATGTGATATAAAATGTATTATAAAGAACCGACAATAATTACATACTCATAACATAACTGTGACATTAAAGTGAAGATAAATAATTTTATTACTGCTGTAGCAGGTAATTAAAACATTTGTACTCGAATGATTCCACAATTGTACAAGTTTTTATTTCGTTAGGAATTGCATTCCATACCACGGTAGATCTGACAACGAACGATTTATGGAAGATTGTAGTTCTATGTGATGGCAAATAGAGATTAGATGCTTCACTCCGTGTTATCATGGTTCTGGTTGTAGGCGCATACTGAAAGAGATAAGTAAATATTTCGGTGTTTTTTTTGAACAGGGAAAATAAAAAGATACAAAGAAGGTATTTCCGCCGAGAGGAAATATCCATCCAGTTAATTTTTTCCCTGTGGGGGGAAGTGTGCTCATCCCAGCGAAGGTTTAGGATGAATCTAACCTATGAGTTATGTAACCGTTGCAATTTCAGATTCAGTTCGCTTGTCAGATCTCCGTAGGATAAGGTACATACAATACTCTATATGCGGAAAGATTAAGGTAGTAATTAACAACTTTCTTATATGCAGAGACAAATTTTTTCTGTGTTTTGAGCTTATACAATATACCATTTACTCTATTGGAAATTGCATGTATCTGATCGTGCCACGTCAGACTGTTGTTCATAATAATAGTACCTAAGTTGCCGACATAATTTGAGTAGGTAATAGCTACGTCATCAAGTACAATACTGGATGTTGTTTCAAAGTTAATATTATTAGTAAGTCTAACATCACCAATAATCATTGACTTCATTTTTGCTACATTTAAAACAAAAGTTTTAGTTTTAGGACTACTACGCATCAAAAATCTTTCTGTAAAACATAGGACTACTACGTATGAAAAATCTTTGTGTTTCTGGGGCCAGGTTGTGGAATAGTATTCCTTACAAGTATGCCAACATTAAGGAATCTAGTTCAATATTTGTTTAAAAAAATATTTCGTCATCAATTCAACCAAGAAGGGTTTTAATACAAACCTATGCAAGCATTTATAGAATGAGCTGTTTTATTTCTCTTGATCAATATGTAACCGCTCTGAAAATGGATGTTTGTGTTTCGAGCTTAAACATTTATGTATTTTTTTGTGTTCTTAGTGGACAAAGACGTCCAAGAATAATAAAATATTTCTTTTTGTATCTATATTTACTGACTGCCTTGCAAGCCACCTGGAGGGTGTGTGGCAGGTGGTGAGTAATTGCCAAACGTGCAGTGCGTACATGCGCAAAAATTCACTTGTGCTACGTACCTAAGGAGAGATTTCTATGGATATCATGTGGGATACACATATAACCAGTTCTAGTTTCCATCAAATATGCAAAGATATATTTAAAAAGTACTTCAGGCATACATTTCGCATATTAGTATTTCTTGCAGTCATGCTTAAGTCATGAAATGAAAAAAATCTAATATCTTAATCTCTTTTCTATTTGTTTCATTAATCCCTACTAATTTAATGTGCGAAAAATAATTTTCATGTTGAGCTAAATATATTTTATGAAGTCATCGTGGTGTTAGAAGAGTTTAAATTATTTTGGTTTCGAATGGTTTGGTGAATGGAATATGTTTTCGAATCTGTGGTGCAGTGATTGTGTCTGGTGTAAGGGGCGTGGTTACCGTGGCTGAGAATGTTTTTCCAGGTATCATATTTTTCGTCGCAATGTCTGCTGGTGTAAAGATAAAATGCTCTAGCTTTCACTATTCGATGCTAGAAAGATAACACTTCGTTAAAATTCACAGAAAAACTTGAACGAAGTATTTTCACACACATTGAATTAATGAAACCCTACCGGTTTTCGACACTCTCGTGTCATCATCAAGGGTAGGTACTATTGACATTCTCACAGTGGCGAGCCCTTATATATACTCACAATGAGGGAGAGATAAACTGCAAGAGTGATTGGGGTAGCTTAATGGTATGATTAAGTGGGATAAGCAATGTGTTGAAGATTAGGATGATAACGGAATGCTTTTTAATGGCGGGAGAGGTACATAATATCGTGAAATTGGGACAGACTGAACGGTACAATTTCATTTAACAATTTCGGTCCTAAAGCCTTAAATGCTGATACAACTTCAAAGTTTTATAAAAAAATCCAATTTTGCACCTTTTTCATGAACCTTTGTTCAAGTTTTTCAGTCAGTATCTCCTCTGTCTTCAAGTCCAAGCTTTTCTGTCTTTAAAAAAGTATCGCCTGATTCATTTCAATTTATAATTTGTCATAAATCCGGAAAAAACTCGGCAAAATCGAATGTTTTATACTTTGCCTGATTGCTATATTTCTACTAAATATATTCGCATAAAAATGCTGAATTTCAAAGATAAAAGGTTAGGTGTAGCCACTTCTGTTTTTTAAGCTATTATGTATTCCTTTTCATATTCGAAGACAGCTCCCCATATATGGGTTATTTTTGGCTATTTTTACACAATATTGACTCAATTTTTTTGCATCAGGTGTTAGTGAAAACAATTGTAACGTAGCAGAATCTCTTTGGTATCAAATGGTGAAAACCCGAACTTTTTATCTTAGTAGGCGTAGAGAGGGAAAAGACGAAGATTTGAAAACGCATTTTTATCCAGAGTATACATCTTTCTTAGACATTGCCAAATAACCTTAGTCGTTGGAGTACCCAAATCAAATTCCTTTATTATCATCCAATCCCATTACTACTCCACAACAATCTTCCCTCATCATATCTAATTATCACAGCCCTGACAATTCTTCCTTCCCTTTAGCCTATGAATTGGTCTTCCCAGTTTTAGTTATTTAATTAATTTATTTATCAGGATTAGAGATGGCATGTAAACAAAACCCGTCGGCACCATTAGCCTACTCTTAAATAAAAATGCCATGGGGTCCGCGGTTTAACGTCCCATCCGACGGAAAGAGTTCAGTACTTAAATATTCTCAACACAATAAGGGACTCGAGAGGAAACACCGACTACCTGATCTCTGTGGTATTTCTCTGGGGATCTTTATTTCTATATTTCTGGCGCTATATTATAATCAAAAGTACGGTGTTTGTTGGTGTTCCGTACCTACCTCTTTCTTTTCTATCATATCACGCTCTGTTTGCATGATTTGTCGCCTACGTCTATAATATACTTTGTTCTTGTCATTTTTTCTATTTAATTTCAATCTCAACGTCCACAAATAACTGAGTTCCTATCTAGTTTTCAATAAAAGGTGCTCTGGTTAACATATATTTAAGTCAGTTTGAGAAAATGACGAGTTGATATAATACAATACTTTTTTCTTTTTCGGCATTTTCATCCAAAAAATATAATATTTCAGGATTATAATAAAATAAAAGACTACTCCTTTTTGGTAAATGAGTTCTGTGTATTGTATTTCATTGAAATATGTCAATTCATCGGTTATTCACTACGTAGTAAATTCCTTTCTAGGAGTAATGTTAATGGGCGGAGTTCTAAAATCGTTAAGCATTAATTTCTGCTGTAATGCGTGAGCAATATCAACCTTGAAAAAATAGCAGACTCATCTACTGTAATTATTCAAGGAAGCTATTGACCAATATCGTCGTGAATTACAGTCACACATAATCAGGTGACTAGTTTACATAACGATGACTTTATCAACCGTAGTCACCCTCTGCGCAATTTCCATAAGATAGAAAAGATTGTACCATCAGTCGTTTTTTTGCATTTTCCTACCCAACATGTAATTATTTTCATGAATATTCTGCTTGTTACATAAAATCATGTTCTCTTAAGGAAATCTTTTTTCGTGTGACGTCTTCCTTCCTCAACTTTTATTTTCTTATGTAACGCACTTGAATTTTAATTCCAGATCTTATCGTCTCACTACGCAATAAATATTGCGTAAAAGCTAGCGATCAAGACAATATCGTGTATGAAATGTTGCAAATCGACAGTTTGAGCTTGTTTGGAAGTAAGGGTGCAAAAATTAGTCTGGAAGATAACATTGCTTGGTTTTTTAAGTGTCAGATGTTTTCCCCTCATTATTAAATGTCTCAATAAAGAAGAATTTTAAGGTGAGTTGAGCACTTTAATGGCGTTTACTATCAATTGTTATCGCTTTTCATTATAACGTCTGCGTCGCAATATATAGGCATTATCTTTAAATTTATGAGATTCGATAGATGATGATTCATCAAATTTTAAATTGCTTAGTTTTATATTTAATAACTTCCATATCTTATGATGTCAATGTGCTCTTTGACACGGTATTATTATACAGAGACTGTAAGTTGTATAGACTTTGTAAATGTCATCACGTAAATGCCAGAAAATATTCGATACGCCATTTGAGTGGAGTCTCTAGTTTTTCCATAAATATTTCGCGTTTGATTTGAGTTGTTTTAAATTAAACCGAGAATTGAGTATTAAAAAATCCAAGCATAGAACGTTTCAAGGATTGAGTAGGTACCTGGATCTTTTTTTCTGCAGTTCTTTCTCAGCATTCGACGTCACGTTACAAACGTGGTGACTCTATCGATAGTAGCAAAGGATGTTAAACTGTGGTCAAACTCAATGAGGTTAGAATGTACTGGAAGGAGCATTGGCATGCTAGTCTAAGGGTAACAATGAAGCCAGAATGAGGGTGCTTGGGAGCAATTAGGCCCCTCCTACTCCGTACTAAACATTTCGTTTTGTACGGTCTTATGGAGACTCCATGTATATTAAATCATAAATAACAATGACGTCGTACCCATTTTGCATCGTAGCGGCGTCAGTTATTCTTAATCAGACTATTTAAGGGAGTTATTAATGCTTTGGTTCCCTTGGGAGTTAATTTTATTTCTAAAACTGGTTGGAATTGAGCCCATTTAAACTATATATCCGGCCATTTTTCGCGTGTTTGAGCCCTTTACTGTTTCATTTCCTAATTTTGAAAATTCCTTCCATTGTTCATATTACTACTATAAATTTTCACCAACATCATCGGTCAACCATCCTAAGATTGGTTTGACGCAGCTCTTCTCTTCATTCTTTAATCGACCAACCTCTTCATATTGACATAGCTCCTCTCTTTTACATCCTTCACAACCTGTTCTGTATATTTCTTACGAGGTCTGCCTTTTCCAATCTTCTTGTCCACCTTTACCTCGACGTTTGTCTTCATCAGGCCATCGTGACTCAAGATATGGCCGATTAAGTTGTCCCGTCTTTTTAGAGTTTTCAGCAGACTTCTCTTTTCTCTTTTCCCCCACTTTTCTGAGGATTTCCTCGTCACTTAGGTACTCGGTCAATCCATTTAACCTTCATCATCCTTCTGCAGCACCACATTTCGAATGCCTCCAACCTTTTCTTCTCCACTGCTGTCATCGTCCGTGCCTCACTTCCGTAAAGAAGTATGCTCCAGGTGTACGGTCTGATGAATTGTTTCCTTGTTTCTACGCTTGTATTTCCAGCTGTAAGTAGGTTCTTTTGATCGAATGCCCCCTTAGCTTGGGATATTCTACTGGGCTTTCTTGCTTCTTCCATCGTTGGTTACTCGCTCTAAGTTTCACCGTGCTTAAAAAAACGTAATCGCAAGTGCCATGCCCGTATGCCCGTGCTTAGCAAGATGGCCGCTGGCTTCTCAATTCAGCTGCGATGCCTCCTCCTTTACATTCTAACTTCATTGGGTAAGCTGACCCCTAACAAATACGGGCATGTTTCATGATGTCGTCCTCTCATCGGGCGGGATCGTTTACGCATCTAATTGGGTATTTCGAGCCCGACTCCAATTACTCTGAGTGGATTCAGCAATTAATGTCGGGTTGGAGAAAACAGATTTAGCTTTCCCAATCAGGCCTGGTTTTATCCTTACCTCCTATTAAGAGCCTCTCTTTCGTTTATTTCCTGTCCAACCCCGGTGTTCCATTGGACGGTCCTAATTATTTCGCCTCTATAGCTCCCATTTTTTTTGGAAAGGATGTTTTTGGAGAGGGATTTGGAGCATCTGACCATTCGGACGGGTATCATCATCTTCACTTCTATCTGTAGCAAGTCTCTTGGCGAGATTGAAACATTAACTATTAACGCCGGCCCATCTTCCCTCCTTTGTCGGAACGTCTCGTATCGCCTGGCCCTTCTCACGGCGAATCGCCGGGATGAATTCGTAAACCGCGCAACGGCAACTCTCTCCGGAAAGAGAGAGATGGCGAGGAAGAAAAAAGGCATTTTCCTTCATCCTCTTCTTCCCTGCCTCGTGGGGGGAGGGGGTTTATCGAATTTCCGGTCCCGGCCCTCCGTCGACCAAGGGCCATCTCGCTCTCCACCTTGGTTGAGTGGAGTCGTATGCCAGGAGTGAAGAAAGAAGAGGAAAAGGAACTTGTATCGTAGTTCTACTTGTGCAATATGCGCGTCCGGGGGCGCGTTTTATCAGAGTCTATGCGGTAAAATATCGAGATGTGGTCTAGCCACTCGTGGTATTCAGGTCAATAAAGTACCGGCCTGGCGACTCAAAGGTCGCGATTTCGAATCTCTAAATTCTCTCGTTGTAATTTCCACCTTGATTGCATTCTTTCTTTGATAATGTACCGCCTTTACCTCTAGGCTATTCTATTGACTTTCTTGCTTAGCCCATGTCTTATTATTCGCCTTGTAATATAGCTATACTCACTCGCCTCTTCAACCTTTGGCTTCTAAAGTTTAACGTTGATCATGGCCTCTTTTCTTTTCTGATGCATACCTTTACTTTGTTTTCTTTTTATAAACATTCTGGCCATGGATATAGGTCTTTTCGATGTTGAGTCTTCTTCAGAACTCTTTCTGTATACAATTTACACAGGCTTTAAAAAAACTGCAATTACTAATGATATGCACACGACTGCGAGAAGTCAAAGCCAAGCTCTTTAGTATGCAGATAAGTTGACGTACAGATATATATTTATCTATTTTCTTTCCCGTGGAGTCGGACGCATCGTCATTTATGTTGAATTGACACATTTTTCCTGCAGTGAATGCGGTGTTCTGACACAATTTCCTCTCGGAAATTAAGAGGAGGAATACTTTATTTTAGAGCCTTTTTTTTCTGAAAAATTGCTAATGGTGGAAACGTTTTTAGATGTTAAACAGCTTTTTTCTCCTGCCATTTCAGAAGTTGTCGATCTTGTTTTTTTCCATTTACATTTCTCAGGGTTCAAACCATTGAGGTATACCTACCTCAATGGTTCAAACCCTCACCGATCTTTATGACGCACTTTCCGCCTGCGCTATCGTATATGCCCTTAACGAAAACGTTTAGGAAAAAGCTATCGCAATTCTATCAGTTTTTTCTGTTGATTCAAGTTACCAATCTCAATTTGAGGAGTTGTTAGGACGGTTGCTTGCAAAAGAGTGTGTGTAGAGGAGTTTGCATCATTGAAAAGGTTTGTATCAGAGCAAAAAATGATTATGGATCTTCCCAGGTCTCTGAATCAAAGTGTGCAAATATGATGGCGTTCCGTCTCGGGGGCCCAAGCTCAATTCCCGGACGTGGCAGGCAGTTTTTTGTGAAAAGCCTGTCTTCTCTTGAGTGCTTGGTGGAGAGCATTTTAAATTGAGGCCGTCCGTCGTATGAGAAGTCATAGAGTGTACCCCTTGGTGCCTGTTGTTAGGAGCAGGCTATTGCCGACACCGGGTTTCCAAATGGACCTCCGACCTATAAAATGACCTGCTCTAAATAGTGCTGTCGTCCGCCTCCCCTGAAAGGAGCCTAACCCAAAATTTCCCATCTTTTTTAATGTCAACATGGCTGTTCAATTCATAAGTTCCTTTGTGCCCGTAAATAGCGTCAATTCTTTATCAAAGAGCGTTGTTGCTTTATTCTTACCGGCAACGCGAAATCAATGTGCGAATGGATGGATGAGTTCATGAAGAAAAATTGATTAATTTAGCGTATAGGTGAGGTGGCATTCTAGAATTATCACCCGTTTGATATGTAAATTCCGGAAAGAGTTATCGGCCAAAGACTTTCTAAGCAAACAATAGGCAGCATAGCAATAAGGTAGGTAGGTGAAATATTGTTCGAGTAGTCTGTAGTGCATGATGGATACATATCAACAACCAATCCCTTTATTGCTATGTAGATTTTAACGATCTAGCTTCATGTGACCCAATTATATAGCATGTTTCCATATAGTATCTTGTTTGCATGTCAATAGTGCATGATTGGCGATTTTCACCCCCTGCCACACACTCTCGCGGTGGCTTGCAGGGTATTGCGTAACTGTAGATGTAATTGCCTCTTTTGCCGACGCCATCCTCCGCCTTAAAGCCCTTTCCGCACATTATGCCTTCGTGGAATGCGATCTAGTCTGGTTTTGTCGAAAAATATCTTCTCTCCGGAGTGAACGATGATTCCCATTCCGCTTCCAGACTGCGTCTCACGTTTCCGCATGAACGGTTTTTTTTTCATCTCGGTACCGCCTCGTGTTTAATGCGAATTAATTCTCTCTTCCCGATCGATGCTTCGGCGTCGCTCCTTCTGTCTCTCTGTTTTTTTCCTATTGTCTTGCCTCGGGAATTTAGGTCGCATTGCATGACTGTTAAGTGCCGTCTTGATGACGAAAATTGCTTTCCCCCTACCCCCAAAACAAAAAACAAGAATCCAACCACTCGACTTGCGTATCTTTGCTATTGGTCCCACGCTGCACTGCATCGTTTGAACCCCCCCCCCCCTCTTTCCACCTCTTTTTCTCTCTCTTTCTCTCTTTTCTTTCCTCGTTGCAAACGGTTGGAGACATCCCGGGTCCCATGAATAATGAAGTTCGCACCCGTGCATCTCGCTCGCGATTGGTGCTCGGGCTAGCAAGCCCTTTCGTGGAGGACCATCGGAGCAAGCGCCCTGACATGCTCAATATGGCGACAAGTTAATTTCGCTTGTAAGCAAAACTATCGGATTTTTGCATATGTGGATCCTCGAAGGATTTACTCAATTGGTGTAGGATATTTAGTATCCTCATACTAGTAAGGAATACATGGAGTCCAGGGATATGTTATCTAAATGGTTAAAAAATAATTAATTTTGTTTTCCAGATTAATTTGAGGATTCTACACTTTTGAAAGTATTTCAATATTTATTTAGATATTCATCTGCACATGAAAAAAACACATACCGTCCATGTATAGTCGTTTCAGATCTGTAAAATTAGCCGCAATATATAGATACAGACTATAGAAAGAGGAGAAAAATTTTTGTTGAAGAGGGAAATGTTGTATTACTACTTGTTCTCCAACTTGACTCCATGTATGAATTTTAAGTCCTGGTAGTGGATCTGAGAAAAGATACAGAAAGAGTGGTGTGTCCCTTTACAGCTCTGTACAAATGACATTTTCGATGAAAGAAACAATTCATTGATTTAAGTGATGACCTAAGAGGATATACTTGAATGATCGATTCATTGCTTTGATCCGAGTGCATGGAATCTAATCTCACGAACGGCTCTGCATTACGGTCCTTTTTCCTGCTCCTCCCGATTCAGTTCAGCGCCCGCAGGTCCACTGGATGAGGGCGTGGCGTGACGCGCCTTCACGATTTTTTCGTGCGCGATCGATTTACGCGTGTCTGTAAATGTCGTCCGACGATGTCGCGTCCATTCCTCCCTTCCACCTTGGACTTCGTCCACGAAAAACAATTTAAAAAACTAGGAACAGCACACCGGAGAGGAATCTCAGCGTGTGTGTGTGTGAGAGAGAACAGCCGTGAAAATAGTATCGCACGGCTCTCTATTCAGATCGTTTGGCGTGCCGAGGGCCATTTGTCTCACGCCTGTGGTGGTTAACCGTTTCGTCGGTCGGTATCCAGACTCTGTCGCTCGGATGTAAGGCGTGAAGTGGATGGCCGTGAGACGTGAGGATTTTAGGTCAACGAAGAAGAATTCGCCCACGTGTTGGTCTTTTCCGTTTCGTAAAAAAAACAGCAATACTGTCGGCGCAGAAATTATGTGCACTCGAGTTTGAATACGAATAACAAACTAATAGCTAGGCCTACAGAAAAACTAATCACATCGTAGTTTTTCTTATTTCATTCTGCGTTATTGGATAGCAGACATAAACTTTTAAAACGCATTTTCATGTTTTTTACAACAGTTGTAACGTAAAAAGTGCCGGTTTTTGACGGTATTCTAGCGAAGCGCCGACTTTGATGACTCGTAAATCAATATCAATCAATAATAAATTGCAACCAAAGTTTGAATAACGATAGTTTGTTTAACGATATATGTTTTCCATGCACTCCGTAAGTTTCCTGTGTACAACTTTAATAGAAGAAAAGTTGCTATCAATTTTATAAAACGTTAGCATTTCAAAACTGGGGTGTCGTAGAGTTTCATTCTTGGTCGCGTTATAATCCACGTGTCCTGAATGTATCCAATATGTAATTATCTAATATTTCAACACATGCGTTAATTTAAATCGACTGGTATTAATACTGGCGAAAGCGAGCTCCCTCTGCAAGCGACCGGCGTGTTTTAAACCATGCAGTGTTGCCTTGCCGAGGGAGCTCGCTTTCGCTAGCTCCCTCGGCAATGAACATCAAACGGGTAATTTAAGCGTAAAAATTAAGGAGTGGAAGGCTGTAGATCTATTCAACAAATGGAAAAAGAGAAATTAGAAAATTCATGATAAAATGTGGAAATGTTCAGAATTTTAGTGAATTTCCTTTTGCATTATCATGACGCTACCGTAGTTATTCTTAGTATCGAAATAAACTCACAGTGGAGGTTTTTAGGACCACTTGTCTAGTGCTGAGTTATCAATATTGCATTGTACATGTATATTCTGCATTAATTTTTCAATGATTTGTGTACTGTTGAAATAAATTATAATTTTTCTACATGGTACTAGAAATACCGTAAAAGAGCGTTGCTTTTCATCTTCAAGACCAAGGTCCGTCTATATCGGACCGTATAGACGTCAGGTATAGACGGACCTTGATCTAGACCGGTGTAAGCTCAGAGCATTTTATTCGGAGAATTGGCTGTATTAAATATCATTTAGCTTCGTTGATATTCAGACCCCTGAAATGCAGTTTCCGGTTGGACGCAAGCCTTAATATGCTTATAGTTATTTTTTGACTTATTATCAATCTGTAGGGACATGACATTTTCGCGAAACGTTTTTTGCGACAGGATTCACGAAATAAGCGACTTTTTGGGTTTAATCGCGAAATAACCGTGTCTTCTTTGAAACGCGATTTTTTTTTAACGAAATTTGAGATATTTTGCAAATGCCGAATTTTTGTAGCATGAAATATTTTCTTTAGTGATGACCGGATCGGATCTTTCATTTTTCTCGGTTCCGGATTCGGATCCAAAGACACGGAGTAAAATCGGATCCGGATCGTAGATTTTAAATTTTCGCGGTTTAGCGATCGAAGTGCCCCGTGAATGGAATGTAGGGGTGGTAGATATTGACAATAAGAGGATGTGTATCTAAGGTCACGTAATTAGATGAAAATGTTTCCGTGCAACTAGAAGAAAAATAAAGATATATGACTTTTTTCCCCCATTACCCCGGTATCGCGGGAAAAAAAATACATAGGATGCCATGCGGGTAGCCTACATTAGCCGGGATCAGGCATATAACGAGAGCCATGAACGAGAGCTAGTGTACTGTGCGAAGTTCGATCCCAATCGCAGTTTAATTTTTTATTTCAGTCACTGCATCGAAAATGTTATCATATTCAATTTCAAACCATTTCATCTGAATACTCACTTTATTAGACTTTGTTGTTTAAATTAGATTTACAAATGAACCACTCATAAATTAAGGATGGTCGGGTCGGATCCAAAGAACCACGGGTCTTTCATTTCATTCGCTACTGAAATCATATCCGAGGACAGTAAAAATTCAGATCCGGATCGGAGATTTTAACATCTCGCGGCCTCGTGATCGATGCGCCCCGCGAATGGAATGCACGTATGGTAGATACCAACAAGGAGAGTTAAGTAACTCGGGTCACGAAATGAGAAGAAGATTTTTTCCGTGCCACAAACGAGGAAAACAAAATAAAAACTACTCGTATTGACCTTTTTCTCCATAGGCTCGGATGTGCGAGAAAAAAATTAAGCCGAATGTCATGCGGGTCGCATACATTCGCCAGATTCCCGTGAACCTATGAGAGCATAGTTGTTAAAAATGAGGGCTAGTGTACTGCCAGTCGCGAGTTCGATCCTTAACACTACCTAAGAATACAGCCGTGCTGTATTCCTGGGGTAATGCTGGTAGACTGTTAAAAAAAGTAAGTTATCAGAAATTTCATGCCAAATTATAAGTAAAAAAAATAATTAAATTAGGCGAAAGGAAATGATTGGAAAAAATTTATATTACAGAATTAAATTGTGGAATCATTACGTTAACTTTACAGTGTATTTTTGAGTGACGCATTTGTAAATCTAGTTGAAGCGATAGAAGTACAAAAAAGTCAGTATCCACACACAAAGGTTGGAAATGAAGGATGATAAAGTTTTTTATTCAATGGTTGAAAGAAAAATTTTAAACAACGTAAGAATCGAACTTCATTACCTGCAGTCCACTACTCCACTCTGTTTTTGTTATTACCATTATCTCATGAATTTGCCTTTAACTTAATTTTGCCTACTGTGTTTTTTATGTTGCATAGGGTAGCCATAACTTCTGTATTGGATCTCAAATGTATGTAATTAACTGTTTGTTAACATTGGTATGAAGTCTTTATTAATAATATTAAAAATAAACCTTCCTTTACGACTCCTTTTTCCCAACATTAAACACAGCTTTCACCTTTTTAAAACTATTTTATTTACCGCATTTGTCATTTTAAACACCGCTTTTGATGATTTTTATTTACCATTTTTCGGTGTCCCTATCAATCTGAAATATTCTTCATTTGCGAAAGTGCATGAGTGTGCATCGAAGCAATTGATCATTGAACATTGAAATACCAGTCGAATGAATAGATAAAATTCGTGCAATGATTTTCAAACCGTATTTTCCCTGATTGGCTGAGACATTTATTGTCCAGAGCATTTTATCGAATCTTAAAGGCCTATTGGTGGACAGAAGTGTTTTATTCGGCTACTTACCTTGGAGTATTTTTTCTTTTTTTTATGCATGATATGTAGTGCATGTTTGGTGAGAGTTAACCCCTAGCCACACACCTTTATGGTGGCTTGCAGGGTATTATGTAGATGTAGAGTATTGTCATTCTTTTTCGTCGCATTGGCGTAGCGAAAATACAATGCGAAATGACGTTATTGACTTTCCTCAGACACCGAAATAATAACGATCTTGCTAATCTGGTTTGAAGGCGAGGTAAATGAAGAAGAAGGGGGTCGTAAAAGTAAAATCATTCTGTCTCCTGCGTCAGGACGGTCAGGGCTTGTTGTGCCTAGGGTTTTGAGCAATGAACAAGGTATGTGTATAGCGGGTGGCCCGCTCCGTAGGATATATTGTGATTACCCAGAGAGGCACAACTCACATGTAGTTTGGTGGATTTACGCTAGGAATTTCGAGCGCATCTGGCTGAATACATTTCCCTTGGCAAATAAGCGGGAAAATAGTTTTCTTTAGGACTTCTGCGCGTGTAATATTTTCATTTTCTGCCTCCTTCAATATTATGTGACGGATTTGATAGTGCTATTAATTTTATGTATTTTATATAAACCGTTGTAAACGAGTTATTTTACAAACATACATTGCATTTGATTTGCAGACGATATAGATTTAGTAGCAGATTCAGAAAAAGAACCTAGTCGAATGCTTCAATTCATGAATTACAATTTATTGAAACATAAGCTCGAAATAAACAAAAATCATGGTGGTAGAAAAGAAAGAAAGTCGAAAAAAGACAAACATATGTGTAAGGGAAAGTGAGGGTGGAGGAAGTAAAGAAGTTTTGCTACTTAGGTAGCATACTGGAAAAAGATAACAGCTGCTCCTCGGGGGTCAAGAGAGGAATAATTTTAGCAAAGAAAACCTTTGACTAAGAATACTGAAAGTAAGGATAATTTTTTGAAAAGTTTCGTATGGAGCATACTATCATACGGATGTGAGACATGGACAGTAAGAATGAGTCTAACCACCAAAATTAAAGCTGAAGAAATGTGGTTTTGGAGGAGAGTCTCAAGAACTATGTGGACCGATATAAAAACAAATGAGCAAGTGCTAAATCAAGTTCATACGGAAAAAATACCATTGGAAACTATCAAGACAAGGATATTTAAGCTCATCGGACACCTACTACGGCATGACACCTTCATGCAAAATATTTTGGTAAGCAAAATTCTCTGGAAAAAATTGAGAGGGTGAACAAGAAATAATAAAAAAAAATCGTAGTAAAGGCGACGGAAATGGGATGCAGTTTGTATGCTGAAATGAAGAGAATAGCTGAAGAAAGATACTGTTGGAAGTTGTGGCTGCGGTGACAAGGCTCTATCCTTTAAATTAATTAAAATATACTTTTTTTAAATGAAGAACTCCAAAGAAGAGCGGGAGAAAAGAGAAGTCCACAGAAAACTATAAAAAGAAGACGGGACAACCTTATCGACCATATCTTGAGGTACGATGGCCTGATGAAGACAATCGTCGAAGGAAAAGTGAACGGGAAGAATGGAAAAGGCAGGCCTCATATGAGTTACATGGAACAGGTCGTAAAGGACGTGAAAGAGAGGAACTACGTTAATATGAAGAGGTTGGCCGATAGAAGAATCAAGTGGAGGGCTGCGTCAAACCAATCCTAGGATTGTTGACCCTTGATGATGATGATACTTTTTTAAATAGTCTTAAAACATTAGTATGGTATGATATTGGAAATGAATGGAAAATTGTATGGTAGGAAAAGAGTTTATTATATGTATGTACTGTTGGGAATTGTTTTATCCATAAAGTGTATAATGGTAGTCGCTAAGTATCTTGTTTCAATGAGTATTCTCATAAGTGAGTGCTTCATACATATATTGCTAGAATGCTCTCTCTGGGGCGATGCCCGTAAATACGAAACGAGAGCCCCAAGGCTGCGGCGGCGGCGGTTAATGGTGTGTTATTTCAGAGGATCGTGGAACTCGATGAGGCGGCTGAGAAGTGTGAATGATGGTTTCCTAAGCGTGCTGCGGCTACTTTTATACGGATTTCATCGCAGTTTCCCGTCGCCTCACATTCAGTGTCTGCGGCGTCTAGGGAATAGGATGAGTCTTCCCCCGAAGGTTTTCCGAGCATCGGTACCTTTTCGACCCTTCCGCTATATAAAGTATCTCTTAATTTTAAAGTTTGCTTGGATTTTTACGCCAATCGGGAGCGATTGATTTCATACTTTTTGCGATGGAGCACTGTCAACCTTGCGCAGGTAACAGTGCTACCTCTGCGTCTGTGTAAGAAGTCACTCCCTATTGATTCAATGACGTGAGTTCTCGATACCTATTGTTGGTACTTTAGGATGTCAGGGAGTATATCGCTTGTCTTTTTATACGTTTTATATCTTGAGGAGGAAAATGTTTCTCGTAATGTGAATCCTATAACCGAAATCAGCGTTTTCCCACCCT
The DNA here is from genome assembly GCA_933228895.1 of Platycnemis pennipes. Classification (NCBI taxonomy): domain Eukaryota; kingdom Metazoa; phylum Arthropoda; class Insecta; order Odonata; family Platycnemididae; genus Platycnemis; species Platycnemis pennipes. Next base: position 84,863,555 of record OW121854.1, on the reverse strand, counting down.
TTTTTACTTGCGTAACCCTCGGCAGTCAATTTCCCTAATCCATCAGCCATATTTTTACATAAAAACGCTAGTAACATATGTACCCGCTGTTTATTTACGCCTGAATACGGTAGTCACTGACAATATGGGTGTTAACTCGTCCGTAATGTATTGCCTACTGTTTTCCCATAGCTGGATGTTAATATTCGGAGAAAATATGCAAATGTGCTTCCCATTACTTCCACGATTATTAAACTTTCTTCGGGTACTCCAAAGGGGTACTCTTACCCAGGCTGTGAACCGTTACGTGGGTATTGCAGTTGTTCTAAGATTTTAATGTTAGGATTAAAACGTTTTGTGTGAACTGCGAAAATGTAGTTAGTAATTTTAGACTTTTTTTGTTTTTACCTGAAACCTAGTTACGCAGTAATGTGGATTTATAAACAAGCAATTTTTACTTAAAACCTAAGATAAATAGATATTAAGAATCCAAAATTATCCATAACATTTTGAGAAGAATAAATGGGAAACATTGCACGTTTACCGAAAGGGTTCTCTGGGAAATTTTAGGCCTTAAAATGCATTCTGCATCGGAAGTAATAAAAGAAGTGTACACACCTCCCTAGATATAGTTCCAAGAGCTGATTATACTTCCGCTACATATATAGCAAGAAGGAAACGGTAACGTATCGAAAACCTCTCATTCTCTTGGATTAATTTATGTTTTATTTTTTTGTGGTTGGCCTTTTTGTGACCTCTGTCACACACTATCGCTATTACTCTTTTAAAATCAGAAGAAATGGAAATGGTTTCCCTGTGATTTTTTACGAAGTATAATTCAAGTCTACGTTTATCATAGTATGAAGTTGTATTGCGGAATAACTCTGTAGTCCTAAATTAAATCAGTTTCCTGCTAGAGGTCAATATTTATCCCACGCTGTAGCTGTAAAAATCTTTCTAAAGTCGGGTGACTTCGACCAGACGGAAATACGCAGATAATCATGGGATGGATTGGTCACTAATAGTGCAGGCCTGTAGTCTTCCTCCGGCTTGTAATCTGGTTTTCTATTTTCGTCCCTTCTCAAGGTAAAGTTCTCGCCGGCCTTGATGGATTCCGTGCCGTTCTTTCAGAACGGCGACGTTTTGACGCCTTAATTTATGCGTTTTTTGCCTCAAGCAGGATAAAACACCGTTCCGCCCCAATGTTTTTTTCCCGTTACTTCTTCTACAGATTCGGATAAGTAGGGTTTAAACTTCTCAGGGTAACATCTCACCTGTCTTTCCCTCTTCTGGAACCTGTCTAGCCGCTTTCATCTGCCACGATTGACTGATACATGTCCCTTATCCTACTAAACTCAAGCGTGCCAAGACCAGCCAAGGCGTACCTTGTAGCCTTGATCGTAGAGTATAGTTATTCGATGGGGGGAGAGGATCAGTTTCTCCGTTTCGGATAGGTGAGTTATCGGGTATAGGGAGGATTCCTATTGGAAAGGAGGTAGGGTGGAGGGAAACCTGTCGTCAGCATTAACCTCCTCCTGACGAAAGTTGCCAAAGTTACACGGTTTAACGTCCCATCCGGCGGACGGAGTACTGAACCTGAATTGTTCTCACGGTATACTCAAGTTGGGACCTGTATGCCAATAATAATTCTCAACCACAGCCAGGATTCGAACCTGTATGCTGCGAAATGAAGGGCCTACTAAACAACTACTAGTAGGGCCCTTTATTGCTTTTACTGAGTCCTCTTCACCCATTTCTCTCCTTTTGTAGGCGATGATATTATTCCAGACTACTATCTAAAAGCGGAACTGTTTCAAATGGAGTAGTAATCTGGGATTTTAAGTGCTCCGACGGTTACATCTACATCTATGTAATCCGTGCGAGCCACCACGAGGGTGTGTGGTATGGGTGAAGATCACCAAACATGCACTATTGACATGTAACTAGACTATTACATCTACATAATACCCTGCAATCTGCCATAAAGGTGTGTGGCAGGGGGTGAATTCACACCAAACATGCATTACATATCATGCATAAAAAAGGATTACTAATAATATATAGTCTACTTAAATAATAAAAATAGCAAAGCAAGCATGCAATATGATGCTATTAATTGGGTTAGCTTAAAGTCTTTAACCAACATTCAACTACCTATGCACTCACATTGATGCACTCGTTATCGGATATATTTACTGCTATTCATGTCCCTAATTGTAGGAGGAAAAAAGAATATTTTGAATATGTCAGTTCGGCAATCAATTTCTCTAATTTTGTGATTAAAGATCATACTGACTAACCTAAAATCTGAAGACTATGGCAAACGCAACATTAGCCTTGTTTTTTGTTTATAGCGTAAATACTTTTTAGAGTAGATCTACCGCCAAAGTTTAATGGCCTTGTCTAGCGTAGACTAATCCTAAGATAAATATGACACAAATGCCCTTCGAAATCGCGACTATAAGGTTACCTCGGTTGTATCCTTGCCTTCCTAATGTTTCCTACTTGAAAAAAGTAATTTGTCAAGCATAACCTCAATTAACTCCCGTTGATTTCTCGGCAAGGTTGTCAGATCGGAGGTCGACTTATTTGGGCTCGAGAAGCTGGCGTCGCTTGTAATTATAGAGTGCTTTCACCTGTCTCAGCAAATCGAATGGTTCTCTTGACTTGATTTTATGGTAATGCTCATGAAAGCTTTTTTATGGAAGTTAGGGCAGTTGAATTTTTTAGTTATATAGTCAGGGTGGATGCATAACTCATGAAACAATAATGATAGATTCCTCCTCCGTTACTTCGGTGTATACAAACAAAAATTCTAGTTGTTCTTTGTAGTCATACACGAATGCTGAGAAGAGATGAGTTTGCATAAATAACATTGCTTTCTGAGTGTGCTCAAAATATCATTGACAGTTTTTAGTAATCCTTACTATCGCTGGTCATCATTCCATACATTTGTCTAACGCAGCTCCCCAGTCAATGTTTTTATTGGATAGCCTGTTTAAATCAGCATAATATTTCCGTTTACATCGTGAGTAAATTTCTCCATATATTTCAAGTGAGGGCTTCCCTTTCAGCTCTTTTTCAATCGGTTTTCCATCGGAGAATGTCTTCATGGGACCATATTGCCTTAAGATCGCATTTGGCCGTCCAGTTTTTCGCGTTAAGTCGTCCACTTGTTCATCTATATCTACTAAGTTCCCCGAAAAGTAACTTTTGAGTGTGTGTGACGTGGCTGTCATTCTTAGCTGTATGAAATCTGCACTGCGTTATCACATGTGTTGTAAAGATCACGTGTGCAATATTTGGCGGAAGGAAATGCAATGGTCGATGAGGAATGGTGTATATATTTATAGATTTGTTGACATATACACAAAGAAACTTGGTAACTATACATGTATGACAAGAATGATATTATATAAATAATCATCATAAGTCATCAATCCTCAGATTGGTTTGACGCAGCTTTCCACTGAATTCTTCTATCGGCTAATCTCTTCATATTTACGTATTTCTTCTCTTTCACTTCCTTCATCACTTGTTACATGTATCTCAAACGAGACCTTCCTTTGCCATTCTCCCCCCGTTCACTTGTCCTTCAACGATTGTCTTCGTCATGTAAATAATATTTATTGTACAATAAGTAATCTTTAAATACCTATTAGCCTTATCTGTTGTAACTCCGTAATATTTATATAGATGGTTCGGTAAAACGTTGGAAAATTCTTGACGGATCGACGTTCAAAAGATATCGGGGACCCTTGATTTACATTAAAACTACAACTTCCCTGAAAGTAACCTCGAGGGTGTGTACCAAGGGCAGGCACGTAGCCAGGGGGAGGGGGCTTCTGGGGCTTCAGACCCCCGAAATTTTTTCCCAATAATTTTGTTGTTCTGATTTTAACTGGGCATAATAATCCGGATTACCCTGCGCATAATTCAAGTGTTAACATTCCATAAAATGATCACTAGTTTGATGCATGTGTGTAGCTAATAATTGTTCTTTTCAATTTGATATGTATGTATGCGTTAATTTTCTGTTCTGGGGCCTGTGAAATTAACTGTTTCATAACAAGGTAAGCACTGAACTTTACCAGTGAGAAGAGATAGGAATGGGAATTGTAAAATTAAATACCAATCACTGAAAATTAAAGGAAGAAATTTGTAACATGTCCGCACCGAACGGGCGAGGCTGATTTGTTTTAAGTTCCGCTACACTAAAATTAGCCCCTCCGAAGCCAACTTCTGGCTACGTGCCTGAATACATGGGGTCAGAATCACCTCTTGTTGTCGACAGTGAAAATAATGTGTAACCCTTGTGGGCACACCTTGAATAATTGCTCTGAAAATGATTGCCCTCCTCCCTTTCATTCATTCGTTTTCCGCCTGCTGTCATTCATTCATCCGTGCCTTTTTACCATGGAACTGCTCTGCTTCCCGTGTGATCCTCCCGAAGGGGAAGTTCGTCTTTCATTGCTCTCCTGCGGTCGGTTTTGTGGGTCCACGGCTCCCCATCTCATGCCTTCCGATCGAGCGTTAACATTCCCGTCAAAGTCCGTCGGCACGACACTCCTTTGGACCCTCCACCCCCACTCTTTTTCCCCCTAGCCAGGTCCGGGTGAACCCCTTGGGCCATTCTCCTCTCCAGAACCCGTTGATGTCCAAAGGCAAAGTCCACCTTCCGATGGTCAGCAGGACCTGTTAAAAAAAATAAACCACTGTCCTTAACTGATCAGACCGCACACGGCTCATTCCACCATGTGATTCGGGACTTCCTCCTAGAAGTCTCCCTCTCGTTGACTGCCCTGTAATGTGGACGGGAGAAACCAGTTCCATTTCCACTCGTCCTCTGTGGATTCCGCCCCTGTAGACCTGCTTTTACTAACCTCTTCCCCTCCCCGGCCTCTCCCCTTGTTTCTCACGAGTTTCCACTCAATGTAACGCATGAAATACCATCCGCCTTATCATGCGTGGCGTATTTGCTGCCAGTCGGTCATATTCCTGTGTAATTTTTCCAGCAGTTGATCATACTGGAGTTTTGTGTTTCGAATCCGCCGTGTGTGAGTACCTATTTCACGATTTCACTTCGTGTGGCGTGGATGTCCCACAAAATGACTTTCGCGTTCTCTTCTCTCTCGGTCGATTTGCGTACAGTGGTAACCACACGAGGCGTAAGATGAAGAAGGAACTAACTACGTAAACGTCAGGAATGCGGAAAATCATTCGCCTTGACGATGTGGACATTTTCCCGTCATTTGAATGTATTAAACGAGTGTCAGCGAAATACGAGTTCTTGAGATCGAATTCGTGTGGTGGCTTGAGTGCTGGCCTCCATTGCAGGGGAGCCCTAGCCCAGCTGGCTTGGGCTCAAATCCCAGCAGCGGCAGAGATACGGGTCCATTCATCTACATCTACATAATACCCTGCCAGCTACAATAAATGAGTGTGGCAGGGGGTGAATTCTCACCAAACAGGCACTACATATCATGCATAAAAAATTAGTGATAATATGCTAGTCTAAACTTTATTTTTTTTAAAGATAAAAATAGCAAAGCAAGCACGCAATATAATGCTGTTAGGTTTAGCTTAAAGTCTTTATACCAGCATGCAACTATCCTTGCTATCCATTGATACACTTGTATTTATGCTATTGGATATTTTTACAACTATTCCTATCCCTAATAGTACGAGGAAAAAAGAACATTTTCAATCCGTCAGTTCGGCAGTCAGTTTTGTAATTTTGTGATTATGGTCCAGTCTACCATTGTAAGCTGGGGTTCGCAAATATTTTTAACGTCATCAATGTAAATATTATCTCGGAATTTATTTAAGAGATTAGGTCTAAAATTTAACCTGCGATCTGACAATGATTCCCATTTTAATTTACTCAATAGACTGGTTACGCTAATATGATTATCGTACCGTCCCTTTACAAATCTTGCCGATCTTCGCTGCACGCGTTCAAGTTCATCGTATAGGCAGATTTCTTTGGGATCCCATATGCTGGCAGCATATTCCAAATAAGATCTAACAAGGGAAATATAGCCGATTTCTCGTCCATGCTTGAGTGCTCTGAGAATAGCGCTCTTGAGTTCTGTACATTGTCCGTCGAAACGGACGTTAAATCTTGGACCCTTTGACGCCTGTCACTCATTGCCTGTCGCTCGCTAATGCCGCCGCCGGTTTTTTTTTTATTCCTGCCTTCTGTTCCCGGAAAAATTCATACCCCACCTTTAACCTCTCCTTATTCACCTTTTCTTAGAGTCGAAAATTGTCTTCAGCAGTCTGTCCCCCGACTACTACTACAACGAATATTTAATCAGTACTTGATTTTCCAGTTAGTCACATATTTGTTTTCAACTTTGTACCCACGTTTATAGGCGCTTCAGACGGGGAGGAAAGATACAAAGGTTGGAATGGAAGGGAAGGGTGGAGAGGGGAAGAGAAAACCGGCGTCGGCAGTATCCTGCTGTTAACGTAAGGCGCCAAGGGAAACACGGCTTTACGTCCGTTGGACGGCTTTATTGTACTCAAATGCTTTCCACAGAACACACAAGCCGGGGGGGGGTTTACCAATGAAAAATATATGCCTCTGCTGGGATTCGAATGGAGGCGCTCCAGGTGAGTGGCCACTAAACCACTGCACCAACCTGACCCAGGTTTTTCATAAAATTCCCTGCAATGTATTTACCACGCAGGACATCCGAGGATGGCGGAGCGGTCTCAAGCGCTGCGTTCAGGTCGCATTCCAGTTCCCTGGACGAGGGTTCGAATCCCACTTTTGACTAAGTTTTTTAGGCTATCGTTTCTCCAAAGTGGCTATGACACAATATTTATGAAGTCGAAAACAATTTGGTCCTTCCTGGTCTTTGGACCTTTTGAATCGAAGTCAACACAACTGCGTTGCTCTTTTGCTCATGAAACTTTCCTTTTTCTGTCTTTCTAATGAAAAGTTCAAGGGAAACATTGAGACACGAATTGCCATCTTGGATACACAATCCTCTTTATTTTTCTCAGACAGTAGGTTGAAATTTAGGCTTAATCTCGTACATAAACTCTAAGATAATATTTTCACTGGTGACGTTAAAAATATTTTGCTAACTCCAACTAACTATGGTATACTGAACCATAATCATAAAATTAGAGAAATAGATTGCCGAACTGACAGATTCAAAATGTCCTTCTTTCCTCGTACAATTAGAGATATGAATGCATCAAATAGTATAAATACAAGTGCATCAATGGATAGCATAGGTAGTTGCATGTTGGTATAAGGAATTCAAGCCAACCCAACTAAAAGCACTTTTGCATGCTTGCTTCGCTATTTTAATCTTTTTTTAAACTGTGAAGATTAGACTAGAAGATAATCTCTAATCTTTTTTAAGTATGATACGTACTGCGTGTTTAGCGTGAATTCACCCCCTGCCAAACACCTTTATGGTGGCTTGCAGGGTATTATGTAGATGTATCCCATAAAGCAATGTTTTATTTGAGCAGAGTGCTCAACGGTTTGGATCCACCTCAAGTGAGTGCTTTCTACCACGATGGCCTCGTTCCCAAACGTTTTTTTAATCGGCCAATCGTAGTCCCTCTGGGTACCCAGTTTCAAGTGCAAATCAGTGGGCGTTCCTCGTCGAGCCAGTGCGTGACCTTGTGGAACCCGCCGACACCTCCATGTGAATTTGTGCGATAATTTTCGAATTCATTCATTTTAGCTTTGCGACTTGAGTGATTATGATGTAAGTAAGTCAGTGAATTACGTTTAATAATCAAAAATGCGTTTATCCTTTATGTTTTCGTATTATATTCCAATTTTATGGTGAGTTTTTAAGAAACACCTTGTCTCAGATTTTTTCTAATGATCGTAGTATTTATGGTATGTTGACTTCCTTTTCAAAATTGGTGTATAGGATTTTTAATTTGTCTGCATATTATAATCGGCATTTTAGCATATAAAATGCCAGGTATGAAATATAGACTTTTAAAAATACTGATTAAACATACGTTTTGGCAAGTGGGTTTGTGTGGGGCATTTTATTAATAAATAACTGTCTTTATTTGAGGCGAGATTGAAACTATATAGCCCCTTGTTCCCCTAACCCCCATTTTACACCAATTTCCCCCTTTGAACACACCTTTCCTTTCATTCTTTCATCCTTCAGCTAGGGATATTTCTAACCTCCCTTCATCCATTCCAAAATTAGTTTTTATTTTTCTTCCCCACCCTAATTAATTCTCCCTTTCCTTGCGACCTTCGATATTCCATTGCCTTTCCCAACCGTTGATTCCGCCGGTCTCGTTTTATACGCTAGGCAATAAATAATTAATAGCCGGTTATTTTCCCTACTCCGTTACTATGTTTGTGTGATGCTGGATCAGTGGAAAGGGATTCCTTCTGTGCAGTGCTTTGAATAACACGTGGTGTCTAGAATTGGTAATGAGCGTACAATGCTGATGCTGCCTCCTCCTATGCTATGCCCTCCTATGCTGATACTTTCTACGGAAATGCCTTAAATGATTTTTTTCTCGTGAGGATACCAAGCACTTGATCAGGTTATTTTTTAATGGTACATTGATAAATTTCCAGTTGGATTACTTACATTTGCAATAAATCTTTCTTTCTCAAGGCAAAGAGCTTTGGTGATGTTGGCAAGTTATTAACAAGTTTTGCTGCCAGTATATGGGATCCCTACGAAATCGGTCTAAATAATGAACTTGAACGTGTGCAGCGAAGATCGGCAAGATTTGTGAAGGGACGATACGATAACCATTCTAGCGTAACCAGTCTATTAAATTAATTAAAATTGGAATCATTGTCAGATCGCAGGTTGAAATTTAGGCTTAATCTCTTAAATAAATTCGAATATAATATATTCAGTGATGACGTTAAAAATCTTTTGCTAACCCCAACTTACTATGGTAGACTGGACCATGATTTCAAAATTAGAGAAATTGATTGCCGAACTGACAGATTCAAAATGTCCTTTTTTCCTCGTACAGTTAGGGATGTGAATAGCGGTAAATATGTCCAATACGAGTTTATCATTGGATAGCATAGGTAGTTGCATGTTGGTAAAGGACTTGAAGGTAACCCAACTAACAGCATGTTTTTGCATGCTTACTTTGCTATTTTTATCTTTTTAAATAGTGAAGTTTAGACTAATATATTAATATTAATCCTATATTATGCATGATATGTAGTGCATGTTTGGTGTAAATTCACCCCCTGCCACACACTTTTATGGTGGGTTGCAGGGTATATGTAGATGTAGATGTTAACATTTTAGATAGCTCTTTTCCTCTATTTCTAAAATGTTCACCTTTATTTCCATTTCATTGAGTTCTACTGTTGGTTTATGACCTGAAAGTGTTGTTAAGCGCTAGTCTTAAACAAATGGTCACCATACTTAAGTTTCCTGGGTAGTGGTATCCCAATCATTCCTCTTGGAAAAATTTGTATAGTGTATTTTTTATAAACTGAAATAAATTATTGGGAAAGAAATAAAAAAATTCCTGGTGAAGGCGGGAAGATGGGCGCTTTAACATTTACGATAATTTTCAGTCGTACTTCTAGCCTAAGTGAACTAGCTCGATTACCGATATTGGTAGGTAGGTCAGTGGTTCGTCGACCTTGTACCCCTCAGGTTCCAAATTCAATTATCTCAATTTGACGGCAGTACTTGATTTACTAATTAAGAATTTAACTTGTTATTTGGCTAGTTAATGCTATACTACACTAATAATTGGAGCCTTTAAATCCCAACTCTTCCACTAATAGTGCTCAATGTTTCTTTTTTTATCCGTGAAACAACATTAAGACGTTATTGATGGTCTGATGCCTTAAACAAAAATTAATACCAGTCATTAATAGGTCTGTTTATGCTATTATTTCAGTATGGTTCTTTTCCAGATACTAAAATATACCCTCATTGGCAAGACATGTCTGTTTGGTGTGCATTAGTTTGTGGTGATTGAGAACGGTGAAGGAATATTTTGTACTTTATGTAAATAGGTAAAGGTAAATGAAGTTATTGATGAGCAAATGAAGATTCCTCGCCGTAAGTGAAGGAAAATAATTCTGTGGAATCAATTGGTTTCGGATCCAGAAGATTGTTACCATAATCAGCAATACTTAATTAGTTGTGACCGAATGAAAGCAATAGCGTAACAGATTACACATCAAATTGAGAAATAATTTTTTTGTGCAGCGTTTGAGGGCTTGTTGATGGAAAGGACTTGCATGTGTTCTTTTCTCAGTTTTATACACCGGCCACGAAAAAGAGATTTAGGTGAGAAAACATTTGGGTGGGTTGTCAATTTAGCGCTCAAGGACGGCCGCTTTTTTTTGACGGAGTCGAAAAAAAATCACGTTCCGGGGCCTCCTCCTAACCTTGTTCTTTCTGGTCTATTCTACCTACGCTCAAAATTTACTGTATCCTGACATTTTATGTCCCTATTTTATAAATGAAGACAGCACACATTTCAGTCTATTGTCACGTGCGTATCATATTTCCTAGTGTAGAGCTTCGTTTATCGATCAAATGAGTTGTTTTCTCAACACCTAGCACGTGGTACGATCACCGAGATAGAATAAAAAATCCATTTCTATTCAGTCCTCTATTTAGTTCTTTTCTTTCCACCGTGATGGCTGCTCAAGCAAAGAATTAGAATGCGAGTTCTCATAAGGACATGTAACCTTTCGATAAGTGTCTTGGATTTTATTCTCCCTTGCTCGCTGAGAGTTGTTAGCAAGCAGTCCTATGGTGCATTGCAAATAGCTTTACTTGGTTTACTTACTTATAAATAGTATACTTTTGCTAGGGGAATAATTTGTATGGCGTAGTGAGTGAGAATGGATTCTAATATTTTTCCAAATGAAGGTTTATAGCAACGTTTTGCGTGACAAAATCGCTGGGAATGCCATTTTATATAAAAATGTCAGCAACCATTCCTCCATTTGAGTTAAATGAGGCATTTGATAAAGTATTATATTTGATAAAAAATATAAAAGTATGAATAAAATAATTTGATAAAATGATATATATAAAAGAAATTTTGTAAAGCATAATCCTTAGTGCCTAATGTTTGAACAGGTGCGTGAAATCTGTGTGTTATTTTCCTGACCGAGATAAGACTTGGATTGCTAAATTCCTTCAAGAGATTCTTGGTAAAATATGTCACTGTACGCTCATATTGCCATTTATCATATTATTTTCACAGGTATTTGAGAGTTTTTGTCAATAGTTTTCACCCGTTAATTTAGCATTAACCTCAGAATTTAAATTCTTTAAAATGTTTTTTATGTTTGATTCGTCTAACTCAAGTAATGTCAAATCTTCTTGTTCCGGCATTTTAAAATTGTTTTTTGTACTTCAGGATTGATGTTACTTTGCTTGTTTTCTTCACTTCATGGCTTACTGGTTTAGTTTCTTTTCTCTCGTAAATTGGAGTTGCATTAGTTTTCTATCAGGTGTAATGATTTTAATTACATTCATCTTCTTGGTACCGCGTCTGCGTCTAGTTTAATTAAACGTTATTTGGTGACCACACTGCACAATTTGATTTTAATTTAGGTACTCGTGATGCTCAGGCTTTGGTATACGTTGATTTAAATGTAAGTGGTAGGTTTAGAGTGATCATTTAATTACAACCAGCATTGACTTAACCGTTTATTTGGAGAAAAACCATGCTAATATCGTAGCATGTGTCATTTTTGTGAAAATATTACGCCAGATATGTACCTACTTTTGGAGGAAAAAAGTTACATCATCAGATAAGGAGCTAAAGAGCAGTATAGAGGTCGTCCTGACAGGGATATCCCAATGCTATTTCTGACGGAATGCTTAGTGAGATTAGTGTTACAGTTGGCTTCTCAGGATGAGTATATGATGTGACTCATAGGATACATCTATTTGATGATACACGTAAATAATCTGTCTATTCTTCTTCTTACCTTTCATTAAATTATGCTTGCCTTTGGGAGGAGCAGTATTACCACCATCTATGGAGTGCAATAACAGAATTTCCTCGGAAAAAAATCATTTACCTTTTCCTGGTGAATGTGAACGATTTGTTTTTTGTGCAAATTCTGCTATTGTGTATATCAGCGGGTAACTCCGTTAAGATTTTTTGCAGATAGTTCGAAATCTTTGATTCTATGAAGTGCCCTGCAAATCGAGGTTTTTGGTATGGGTTGAATGCTAACCAAGCATACTCCCAAGTGCATGCAACTCTAAAAGGCCGTTTTGCGCGATGTGATAAAAAGTGCACAATTTGGAAGCCGAGTTGAAATCGTGGTTATTGGATGGGTAAATGCATGGAAATAGAACCGGCTATTTTCCGCACAGTCTTCCATGTTTTTGGATGTTTTCCATGCAATTCGTTGCTTTTCACGAAGCGTTTTTCGCTGCGTCTCTCTCTCCCGACATCAGGCTGCTGACACGCCTGGTATGCGTGGTGTAGAATTCTTAGTTTTTTCGAAAAACTGGTGCATGAAGTAAAATTAACGGTCTAGGGCTTCACTTTGTGGAACTGCTCCATAACTTCGCAAAAAGAAATTCGGTCACTTTGTGTATTCCGTGAGAAATATTTTATTGTACGACCCGGGTTTCACTTACCCGGATATCGAGGCACACGATGCTTACCTGACTGACTGACCGGATCATGTACATGTCCAAGCCCTGGTCGTGCAGTAAAAATTTCTGTTCTAATGTACAAAGTGACCGAGTTTGTTTTTTACAACGTAGAGTCAAAATATTTTGGTTGATACGGTTTAACTGGTACTCATCTTTAGCGGACAGTAAGGTCTAGAATATTGTAGTTGTTTATTCGGTGAATCAAAACCATTGTCTTCCCAGGAGTGTCTCTCTTCTCCTCACCTCCCCCCTTCCACTCATCTTCCTTTATTTGCTTTTCAAGACCTTGAAATAGGTGGCAAAAAAAACCCTGACTTGGAATTGTATGTTTTTCTTCCCTCCCTCCTCCACCCTTCTTATCAACTTCACCCCTCCGGCCAGACTATGTTAGGACGCTTCCAAAGATATTCTGTACCTTGATAATGGCATTACATGTGTTGAAACCATAGTCGATAGTAGGGGAGAGCGGGGCTATATCGTACACTTAAGCAAGAATTGTTATATCTTAGCTAATATTGGGTATAAATTATAAGAAAATAGGCTACTTGTAACATGGATCATTGGCTTCCATTTGGACACAAAGAAATTTGAATTATTTCATTGTTTATATTTTTAAATTAAATAATAAAAAAACATGTCCTTGTACGAAATAGCCCCGGGGGTCGGGGCTATTCCGTACAGTAGGAGGGGCTATACCGTACAGTTAAAAAATCACATGATTAGGGAAGTAAATAGTAATGAATTATTGCATACAGCACCTTTTATCACTTATTACTTAAGAAACGCAATTAATACACTATATAACGTAGGGCATTTAGTTCAACTGATAATGGTATAAAAGTGTTAGGTAAATGTTTATCAAAAAGTGATAAAATTTTATTAAACAAAAATGTTTAAAATTTTACATCAAAACAAAAATCACAAATAAAGTTGTCTGCAGACTCAGCAGCACTGCAAGCTGAGTGAACCCACCCTGAACACGTGCAGCACCTAAACCACAATTCTTAGTCCTTGCCAAATTCACCGCACATGAGGCATATGTCGTTTGAGCCCGAGGCTTCTCTTAGCATCCATCCTCCTTGAAATGACTTCTGTGGGTCCATACCATCAAAAGAATCATCTTGACAAATTTTTATTTTGTCAGCAAGGTCATCATCTGATGACAAATCATCAAACATAATATTTCGACTTTTGGATTTCGAAGAAATATTTTGGACTTTGTTGGTCGTATTCCTAGAGCCTCTTTTAAAAGTGGCGATAGGGAGCAGCCATCTAACTACAGACCTATATCCCTCACATCCATTTCATGCAAGGTCCTAGAACATATAATTGTCAGTTCAGTCATGGGACACCTATATAGCCAGAATTTATGGTCCAATGTCCAGCATGGCTTCCGAAAGATCAGATCGTGTGAAACTCAACTTGCTCTCTTTTCCCACGATATTTTAGTTTCTGGCGAAAATAATATTCCAGTGGATGCTATATTTCTCGACTTCAAGAAGGCTTTTGGCAAGGTTTCTCACAGCAAACTAATTTTGAAGTTAAAATCTTATGAGTTAGACAGTAACATTATATCATGGATTAATGATTTTCTGCATGATCGGGTTCAAAGGGTTGTTTTGGATGGTGTTTCCTCACCGGCAATTAAAGTCACTTCGGGTGTCCCACAAGGTAGTGTGATAGGTCCACTCCTATTCCTTTTGTATATTAATGATATCCAAAAGGTGGTAAAAAGTAAGCTTCGTCTATTTGCCGATGACGCAGTAGTGTACAGGGAAATTCTATGCCCGAACGATAAAGAATATTTAAATATTGACCTACAAGCAATTGAAACTTGGTGTGATACATGGCAGTTAGAATTAAACTTTAAGAAATGTCTTGTAATGAATTTTTGGAAAAAGAATAGCTCTCCTCTTACCACTTACAAAATAAGTGATAATGAAATAACAAACGTGGAATCCATTAAATATCTTGGAATAAGACTGACAAATGATCTTTCCTGGGGTAAACACATTCGTGAAATAATGGGTCAAGCGAATCGCAAACTGGGTTTCATTAAAAGAGTATTGGGTAAATGTGACGATCATGTACGAGAAATCAGCTACTTTTCCCTTGTTAGACCTCATTTGGAATATGCTGTCAGTGTATGGGATCCCTACGAAATCGGTCTAAGTAATGAACTTGAACGTGTGCAGCGAAGATCGGCAAGATTTGTAAAGGGACGATACGATAATTATATTAGCGTAACCAGTCTATTAAATGAATTGAAATGGGAATCATTGTCAGATCGCAGATTGAAATTTAGACTTAATCTCTTACACAAATTCCAAGGCAATATTTTCAGTGATGATGTTAAAAATATTTTACGAACCCCAACTTACTATGGCAGACTGGACCATAATCATAAAGTTAGAGAAATTGATTGCCGAACTGACCGATTCAAAATGTCCTTTTTCCCTCGCACAATAAGAGATACGAATAACGGTAAATATGTCCTATCGGAGAGTAGCAATGAATAGCATTGGTAGCTGCATGTTGGTATGAGTACTTAAAGCTAACCCTACTAACAGAATATTTTTGCATGTTTGCTTTGCAATTTCTATCTTTTTTAAATAGTGTAGTTCTGACTACTATATTAATACTATTCCTTTTTTATGCATGATATGTAGTGCATGTTTGGTGAGCAATCACCCCCTGCCACACACCCTTGTGGTGGCTTGCAGGGTATTATGTAGATGTAGATGTTAGCTTAGACATGGGTTTTCTTAGTTTAGAGTTTCTTTTAATTTTGATTAGACCTACCTTGTTATTTTTGTTTGATTGTTTTGCTCTTCTTTTGTAACTTTCATCTTGGCCTGCAGTTGTTGAATTTTTTGCTTTAATTCTTTCACTGTAGCCGACTCTTCCAATTTTGTTTTATTTGGGGACTTAGTAAAAATTACTGAATGTTGTTGTATTGAAGTTAGGCCTGCCTTCACTGTTTTCGACTGAGGTGTGGGGCAGAGAGATTTAAAAGATAGCTTAGCTTGAGGTCTTTTGCCCGTACAAGACGTGATTGGTGAATTCTACGTAGATCCCAAGTCTATTTGATCAGGAGTTGGGTCTTCGGTCATTTTCAAATCCATATGGGCTGTAGTAGGGCTGTTCACGTCTCCTGAGACCGATCTGTCGAACATACACCATCAGCAATACCATTGTCTTCTATTATAGGTAGTCTCTGTTCAACCCCTGACCGCACTGCAAAATCTTCTTCTGTGAATTTTTCCGGGTCAAGAGGGAATATCCCAGCCGATGAAAAACCACTTACACCTTCGCTATATTAGCCACCTTAGCATAGGCATTGTTAAAAATAGCAGCAATGTCATAAGGTGTTATCTTCTGATGATGATGTGACCTAAGAAAATTGTCACATTCCTTGTTGAATGCTGCTTTTAGGCTGCTAATCAAAGTGATGTAATGGCTGAAGGCGATGTGACGAGTGTGGTTGAAGTGTCACAACAATTATTCCATTTTCCTTGCAAACATTGTACGCTGTTAAGGTAGCGTGGGTTTTGTGGTTGTCCATTACGAGAAGTACGGGCTGCTCTTTAGTTGGCTTTGTATGGGAAATAAAATGGTGTTACCAGGAAACTAACAAATCTTCATTGATCCACCCATTGTGACTGCAATGGTAAATTGCAATTGGTAGTCCGCCTTTTACCAAATTAGGGCTCATTCTCTGCCGAGGGAAGATAAACATTGGTGGGATGTATTCACCTGCAGCGCTCATTGCATAGCCCACAGTGATATTTTTCCCCCGTTCCCAGCTTGTAGCAACACCCACTTGCTTAGTTCCTTTCGGGCCCAAACTTTTTCCCTGTTTATGAACCGTACATATCCCGGTTTCATCAAAATTATATATTTGTGATACGTGAAACTCGTGTTTGTCCATTTCAGATGTAAGGTTGGAGAAAAAAATAACCACTTCTTGTTTTGCATTGTAGGCAGTAATTCGCCTCATACTTGTTGATTCCGGTTTTCGAACGCTGATTCTTGGGTTCCGCTTCAAAAATCCATGAAGCCAATCTGGCCCTGCTAATTTAACTGCCTTGTAAAATGGGTGTGTATTGCCATTTTTCTCAGCATATTCAAAACTAAGCGGTGGAGTTCAACGGAGGAAATTCCATAAAACACTTAAGCGAGAGGTAAAACTTGTTCAGCAAATTAATTTTCCTGCACCTTTGTGAATACATTCCTATGCCCTAAAACCAACTTTTTTGAGTTATGAGTCCTAAGTCTACCACTCAGCGTCATTACTGGTACGTTGTAAGCCCTGGCTGCCTCCCTTAATTATTTAATGTTTTTATGACATCATCATGAGCGGACTTCATCCCTTCTTCGGTCCATGTAGCTCTTTTGGTTGTTCTGTGATATTTACGGACCATCTGGAAAAAAATTTATTGTTATTGCTACCAAATCATGTTTTTTGAATACAAATAAATAAGGTATTTCAAATAATATTTTTACGGTAATAAGTATTTCAACAAATATTTGTACTCCATAAAAAAGCTTGGTTGAATAGGGGGAAAGTAAGACTCATCATTGGTTTTCACGTAGCCCTCCACTCGATTCTTCTATCGGCCAACCTTTTCATATTGACGTAGCTCCTCTCTTTTACATCCTTCACATCTTGCTCCATATACCTCATACGAGGCCTGCCTTTGTTCCCGTTCACTTTTCACTCAACGATTGTCTTCATCAGGCCATCGTGTCTCGAGATGTGGCCCATTAAGTTGTCCCGTCTTCTTTTTAATGTTTTCAGTAGACATATCTTCTCTCCCACTCTTCTTAACACTTCTTCGTTTGTCATCGGTCGATCCATTTTATCTTCATCATTCTTCGGTAGCACCACATTTCAAATGCTTCCAGTCTGGACTTCACTGCTTCTGTTGTTGTCCATTCTTCACTGCCATATAGTAGAATGCTCCAGATGTATGTTCTAATAAAATGTTTCCTCACTTCAACGCTTGTATTTGCAGCTGTAATCAGAATCTTATTCTGGTAAAATGCCCTTTACGCTTTATGCCATTCTACTGGCAATTTCTCTTTTACTTCTTCCATCGCTGGTTACTTGGCTTCCCAAGTAACAGAACTCTTCCACCTCCTCGATCTTTTGTTTTCCTTGTTTAACATTGGTACTGGCTTCCTTTCTCCTACTGCATACCAATACCTTAGTTTTCTTTTTATTGATCTTCAGATGATATATTGTCATTGCTCTTTCCATATTCCTACTGTCTTCTTTAAATCTCCTCTTTCTGCCATGACTGCTATGTCATCGGCGAATCGTAGCATGCTGATTTTCTCTCCGCAGATATTCACTCCCGGAGACTTTTCTCTGACTTCTTGAATGGCTTTCTCGATGTAAGCATTGAATAATACGGGAAACAGTGCACATCCTTGCCTCACTCCTTTCTTTATGCTTGCTTCTGTACTGCTGGGTCCTGATTTGATTATGGCCACCTGGCTTTTATACAAGCTGTGGATAACTCTTCGGTCATTGTATGATACTCCAATTTCTTTCAGAACCTTTAGCGTCATATTCCAATTCACGTTGTAAAGTAAGCCTATAAAATTACAATATTTGTGATATTTCCTTCATAAATTCCAGCCTAATCATGATACCATAACAAACCATTAGGGGCTAAACCGTACAGAAGTGTACGGTTTAGCCCCATCCCGTACCTCGTGGGAATTTTGTAACATAACCTTGAAACCCATCACCTAATTAATCATAACTAGTGATCAAAAGATAGCTTTAGAACAGTAGTTTCTTATGGTCTGATAGTTACTAGTTTGAAAGTAAAGGTTCTCTACTTATCTCTTATTTGGCGTTGCCCCAAAATTATAAGAGAACGCACAAAAACAACTTTTTTCAGTGTAACACCGACAATCGTAAGCTCAGCAGAACGAACTGATTCCTGCAAACTTGCGTGGCCCGTCGCTAGACTGCGACACCTATCTGACTTCTCTAGCTTCAAATCTAGACCCGGAAATTGGGTGTACGGTTTAGCCCCGCTGTACGGTTTAACCCCGCTCTCCCCTAATAATAATAATAATAATTTTATTGGACTTGTAACACTATTGTGCTATGGTCCTCGTCAAGTACAGAAAAAATAATATTAGATGAAATACCAAATTGGAAAAGCATTCGTACACTGTTCAAATATTAAAAGCAGTGAATGGTTAATTACAGAAAATCAGATTACCTTTATAATTAATGAGGAATTCCTCAATAGAATATAGGGCCTTTTTCAATGGACAACACCTTTAAATTTTTTGGGACTAACCTGTCTTGTTTCAGGGGGTGCAAATTTATTATGTTAAACGAGTTGCAGGTATTGGATAACCGGCAATAAGGAACATTAAAAATATCCCTGTTTCTTGTGAAATGGGAATGCTCATTTCCTCTTATCTCCAGGGTGTTTAAATTAACCTTTACAAAATAGTGTGGAGCGTGCCAACTTGTAATTTCTTACCTATAATCTTTGTTGGATTTTGAGTCCAACCTTCAAAAGAGGCTTTTTAAAGAAATGGTTTATATAGTAAAAAATCCTACGGCATGTAATAACAGAACTGATATAGGTACAAAATTTAAGTAAAATATACCATAACTTTATATCAACTTTATAAATATAGGTATCTTACTCAACAGTACCATCAACATGTAAATTCATATTCATTCTATATTCAATTTTGTTATGTAAAAAATATATACAGTATATACATATGTATGTATATACATATGTATATACATACACAAATAAATATTCTTTATGTAATAAAATTAAAATATTGGTTGTTTTCGATTTTTATATAATAAAGTTTGTGATGAATTTATGTAACGAAGAAGCGTAACATTGTTGTTGTTGTTGTTTATAAAAACAAATTGTCTTCAAAAGGTATGTACAAGATTGCTCTGTAATCATTTTTTTCCTCTCTTTAAATTTTGATCCTAGTCTGTAAATAATTAATGAAAATGTAAAAACTTACATTGTGCATCAAATAGCCCTGATGAAGCCGCAATAAAGAGGCAAAACGTTGGCGAAAATTGGTGTTTCTCTTAACGACCAAACTACTCCAGACAAATTATCCATTTCTACATATAATCTTGGAGGAAATTACGTATGAAATTGTGGAATTTTCCAGTGGTTTCCTCCTTAGCCGCAGTGGAGAAACCTCCTTCTCGTATTAAAATCCTCTATTTTCGTTTAAATATTATCGAAATCGCCATTCCGATCGCATTAATACGCTGATGTTAGTCTCTCCATGCCAAAGTCAATGGCGGCGCCGATGTTCTGCACCTGCGCCGTTCGTGATCTTCCCGCTTCCAAGTGCGCACGAAATTCCCTTTCGTACGGAGGCACGTGTTTATTTTTTTCTCCCACTCTTATATAACCATCCCCCTGGCTGGTTCGGCCACGTTGCCGCTGAGGACTCGACTGCTGTGGCGGATGCAACGCAGACGGCGGTGTAGGGGAATGGATAGGGGTGAGCGGGGGGGGTTGACACTCCCTGGCTTCGATCAAAAGGGGGGAGGTTGGAGGAGGGTAGTCATAACTCACGCCCGGAAAACTCGATAGCTCTTGGGACATCCACTGCAAGCAATACCCTCGGCCTTGTCCGCTTCATCGAGACGTGCGGTCAACACCGATCAATCAGTATTTTCAGGCCTGTTGATGTGCTATTGCGGAACTCCCCGATTGTTCCCCGTCAGTGAACGGACGGAAGGCTCGATTGACTGCCGGGAAAATCTCCACGATGGGCGTTGAAAGCTCATCCGTCTACTTAAAATATTTCTGTTGGAACATGGGAATGAGTTAGGTTTCATTTCTATGAAACGTCTAACAAAAATTAATTATGGATGGAAAAGGACTAGGAAAAGACTAATTACCTGACTGACTGACGAGACCTGATCATGTAAATGTTGAAATCCAGGTCATACAGTAAAATATTCCATATATTATTTAAAAAGTTTTACTTTTTACTACGTGGTGTCAAAAGATTATCGGAAGAAATTACGTATGGAATTGCGAAATTTTCCAGGGGTTTCCTCCCTCGCGGCTGTGAATAAACCTCCTTTTTACGTTGATTAGGCTAGCAAAATGCCAGGTAATACAAATAAATGTCATCTAAATGATTGATTTGAATGTATTCTGGAATTGTAATTAGAAATTTTTAATTAATTTATCTTTATTGGTACTTAATGCTTGATTTTATAATTCTATGAATTTCCTCATTCATCCTTAAGTGATGTCAAAATTGT
Source organism: Platycnemis pennipes (assembly GCA_933228895.1). Classification (NCBI taxonomy): domain Eukaryota; kingdom Metazoa; phylum Arthropoda; class Insecta; order Odonata; family Platycnemididae; genus Platycnemis; species Platycnemis pennipes. The sequence continues at coordinate 84,842,642 of OW121854.1, read as the reverse complement.
AAGGCCGCAGGAAACTAAAGCACGCTTTGGCCTAATTATGGTGCGTATGTATATAAACATATGTTGCGTACTACATGAATTAAAACAGTACTTACTTATATTTTGATCCGTTCAGCTTCCCGAACTGAAATGTCTCTGATGAAAACTTTTCGAGTTCTTCTCATTTTGATAGAAGGAAGTTTAGAGGTGCATTGCTTTGAGCTACCGCCTTGCTCGCTCGAGACATACCAAACTTTCAATACTTAATGGGGTCACCTGGTGGAACCACTGCATAATCAAATAATAAATAATTATACTGTGTAACGTACAAAGTTATTTTTATTATTTAAATACCGGACTATGTTGCTGTTACCTCATCATAACTTCAACGTGGAGGTAATCTTAGGCACTTTTTGAATGGTTATCCAACTATGGTGCTTTTTATTAATTCAAAGTGTAAAGGTTGCGACTTGTGATAATTTACCCATTTGAAAGTCGTACTAAGCATTTAACTGAGAGCGGCTCTCTATGTCCTCATTAAGCCAGAGTCTGTCCTGGATAGAGAATCAACTTGCTTGGGTGTGGTCATGGTTGTCAACGGGCACTTTTTATTCCTAATATCTACATTCGTCTGCTGTTCTGGCAGGAACTCACCGCCTAAATGAAAAACCTAAGGGATGATTTTCAATACTCGTAACAAGGCTTCGTAGGTGTAGTTAAAATCTTTGTCCCTTATGTACTTCAATTGTTCCATGGTGTGTGATACAAGCATTATCTCGCCCAGTTGTGATCGGCTGTAGATTTATTTGATGTGCTAGCTTCATTCAAGGATTTCGCATCGTGACGAGGATGTTATTCTTTTTAATATGGCAGACTGTGAACAAAATATGTGTCCTCAAGCTGTTGATGTCTATGGAAGACTTCTTTTAAGATCCCATTTTTCCAAAAGTTATCATTTCTTAAATATCAATATCACTCAAGGGTCTGTCATTATTGGGTCCCAACACTTCACGCCCTGAAGATGATGATACAGGAAATATATTCCGTTCTCTCGCACCTCACAAAATAAGGATTGCAAATCATATTTGCTTGGATTCCTGGCTACGTTAGCATTTCGGGTAGTTAAAAAGCAGATGGAGCGGTAAAAGAGGCTATGTAAGACCCGTACCCCGTCATTGACCGGGTGTTATTGGCGGATAACAAGTCCATGCTTTGAAGTATTGCAATTGAGCACTGGAGTGAATCTTTGGGTAGCGTGCAGTGTAATAAGGTTCGCGAGAAAAAATCGGATATTTCGGCATGGCCAGCTTCTGTCCGAGGTAATAAGATATTTAGGTGTAACAATCACTAAGGATTGATCGTGGGGAAGACACATTAGGGAAATATGCGGCCGAGCGAAGAGAAAGCTAGTATTTATAAAAAGAGTCCTAGGGAAATGTGATGAGAAGACAAAAGAGCGATGTTACTTTTCACTAGTTAGGCCCCACCTTGAGTATGCAGCCAGTGTATGGGATCCTAATGAATTAGGTTTGATCAGAGAACCAGACAGTGTGCAGCGTAGAGCAGCTAGGTTCGTTAAAAGATGTTACGATAGGTTGAGTAACGTTAATAAAAGAATTAGGATGGGAATCATTATCAGAGCGTAGGTTAAAGTACAGATTAAATGTATTAGAGAAATTTAAATCGGATAGCTTTACTGAAGATGTTAGGCACATATTAAAAAAACCAGCGTATTATGCTAGATTCGACCAGACAAATAAGATTAGAGAGATAGATTGTCGTACCGATAGATTCAAAATGGCATTTTTCCCCCGTACTATAAGAGAACAGAATAGGCAGCATAGGAAAGGGATAGGTAGGGGAAATATTTTAGAGTATTCTGCAGTGCATGGTGCATCTATAAACCCCTCAAATACTATAGATACTAACAATCTAGTTGCATGAGACACTTTAGTTGCTTGTTTGCATGTTAGTAGTGCATGCTTGGTGATCTTCACCCCCTGCCACACACCCTCGCGGTGGCTTGCGGGGTATCGTGTAGATGTAGATGAATCGAAGGGAAGAGGTTGCCATTGCCCGGTTGCGGATAGACCAGTGCACATTGACTCACTCTTTCTTATTCACTGAAAATAAGATACCTCCTCATTGTGATACATGTGATAAGTCGTTAACTGTTAAGCGCATCTTGTCGGAGTGCGTTAAAAAATGAGTATATAGAGTGTTTATAAGTACCAAGATGCTCGGAATCGTTTTGAACTGAGAGGGAATCTTAAATACGATCTGGGAGATATCGCTGACCGACTCAACTGGGTAATATCGTTTCGAAAAGGCATAAATATCATCGACTCTGTGTAATACTTTTTTGCACCCGAAAGTAAAAGCATCGGATGCAAGATAATTGACAATCGCACTAATATTTTAGGGCTATTCATCCCTTAACGATGACAACATTTCAATAACAGATCGTGGTGCGAAATGACCTCTGCCGTCGAGGCACCCGTCATATTAAATCCTACCTACCTATCTGAAGATAAGAGCAGAATCAGCTATCGAAACGTCAGCAGCATCTATTCTATTTACCCGGTGCCACGCCCGAACAGACGTTATCCGTATTAATTACTCCCTTTGGTAATTCAGTTTCTTCTTAGATCATAGACTTTGTGTCTGTGCAGCTGTAAGTATGAGCAATTATACTACGTCGTCAACTGATGTCTTTTCACTTCCATAATGCCTCAGTGTCTTCGAACAATTGACCGGTTCGACGTGATTGATTGGAAATATCTCGACCCCGTAGCCTAGCAAGCGCCGTGCCCGAAATAACCTGCCTGGCTCTGCAGGAATATCTCGTCCAATTATGTGCTCAGCTTTTGACCCAAATCTCTTAGCGAATTCAAGTATCAGATGTAAAAATCGTTTCTGAATCATTCTTATTATGTCACTTTTGCCATTCTTTGTTTTGAGTCGCTTGTGACCTTTTTTATCTTCCCAGTGAAATGTGCTACGTTGCGATGGCATGTACATTCATTCTCGTTGCTAGGACACGAATCAAAATAAACATCCTCGAGTGCCGAAGACGCTTGGAGGATGTATAACTTCCTATTGAGAGTATTCCGAATTTAGGAATTGCCTTCTCCCATATCAGTATTTCACTCTTATTATCTGTAATAAGTGCGCATTGAGAGACGTGTGATTGTGAACGTCACTTTTTTAGGGAATTAGTTTATTATAAAGCGGGGAAATTTTTTTTGCTCATGTAACCGATAGTTTGGCCAAAAGTAGGTTTCAGTAAAATTTTTTCCTTTCTGTGACGATAGGTTAACATGCAAACGAAAATGAAAATATGCAAAAGTTGCTGACCCGAGCTTGTGTGTCACCATCCTAGTCAGTTTGATGGTCTTCCGTTATTTCGACGATTCTATCCGACCTTTTTTGTACTGACTGGTGTTATGCCCATTTTAGTGAAAGGGTTAGGCATATAGTAGCTTATGCGTCTAAAATTAGTTAACTTGGTGAGGGAAAAGGAGTAGTCTGTGGTTATAGAGTTCTGCCGCGTATTCGAATCACTCTTTTGCTGTTTTTTCGTAGTTTCCATTGAAAGAGAACTCGAACTCCGAATCTTTAAGGATTCTAAATCCAGATTTTGTCGCCCTTGTTTGATGTCTCGTGTATTTTTGAGATTTTTTCAGGTAAGTCAGTGCGATTCCCATTAACTTAATTAGAGCATTTTAGTAGAGTTGATGGTTGAAACTAGTAACTAGTGATAAAGGGATACTAAATGCATTTTTGAAAAGAGAATGCTGGTCAAGATATGCGGAAGTGGGAATGGAAAGATAATTTAAGATGTTGTTAAGAGATGTAGCTGTTCCGCATAAAGTAATAGCGTAGAGTATGGAATAAAACAGTGGATCATCGATGTTTTTCAATTCCGAGATTAGATGACATCAACCATCTATCCCTCCCCATTCATTGCTTGCTCAGTCATATATCTCAGTTAGCTTACATATACTTCATCCCTTAATTCTTCTTTATTTTCCAATGTTTTTGCCTATCCTTTGCTATTTCCGTCTAGTCGGTACTTTGAACAATGCGACGCAGAACAGAGTAGGATCATTTTGTCAAAGCCTGTCTTAACTGATGGTAAAAAAATAATAAAAACTCCAAACATAAGTAACATTCGTTTATTTGATCTCAATTTGTGAGAAAATTACTCAGAACACTTTTGTTACACGATTCATATAAATAGATGACTGCAGTTTGGTAATTTTATTTACAGTAAAACTTGTATACCTTGTACCTTCATCATCATCATTGGTCAACAATCCTAGGATTGGTTTGAAGCCACTTTCCACGCGATTCTTCTATCGGCCAACCTTTTCATTGTGACGTAATTCTTCTCTTTTACATCCTTCTCAAGCTGTTCCATGTATCTCATACGAGGCCTGCCTTTTCCAACCTTCCTGTTCACTTTTCCCTCAACGATAGTCTTCATCAGGCCATCATGTCTCATGATATGGCCGATTAAGTTGTCCCTTATTCTTCTTAGAGTTTTCAGCGAACTTCTCTTTTCTCCTACTCTTCTTAGGACTTCCTCGTTACTTACTCGGTCGCTCCATTTAATCTTCAGCATTCTTCTGTAACACCACATTTCGAATGCTTCCACCCTTTTCTTCTCCGCTGCTGTCACCGTCCATGCCTCACTGCTGTAAAGAAACATGCCCCAGATATACGCTCTGATTAATTGCTTCCTTACTTCTAAGCTGGTATTTCCAGCTGTAAGTAGATTTTTATTTTGATAGAATGCCCTCTTAGCCTCTGCTATTCTACTAACTATTTCTTTCTTACTTCGTCCATCTTTGGTTACTCGGCTTCCTAGGTAACAGAACTCTTTCACCTCATTAAGTTTTTGTTTTCCTAGTTTGACATTGGTTTTGGCCTCTTCTTTCTTGCTGCACACCAATATCTTAGTCTTCTTCTTATTTGTGTTCAGCTGATATCTGGCCATTGTCCGTTCCATGGTTACTAGAATCTTGTTCATATCCCCCTATGTCTCTGCTATGAGTGCTATGTCATCATCGAATCGCAGCATGCCCTTGCACCTTACAATTTGTTATAGAGACAACTCACTTATGTCCTCCAAGCTCGTTTGTTGCAGATGACCGGCGAAATACTGCTATGCCACCGCATTCTAGTGCGCTACGCTTACCGTCGGAAACTTAATATTGTTCCGTCTGCTGGTCACTGGATATATTAGAATTATCTATGATTGACGATGGGCGGACGTCGGGAACACTTCGACCTTTCGATAGTCATTCATTTCCTTTTGATTCCACGAACCGGGATCTGCAGAGACCGCAGACGAGTGGAACGTTTCTCGTTTTGCGGCGTTGTAACACTCTTGTGCGGCTAACCAATTCCTAGGAACGTCCTTTCTTCCGCCCTTGGCGACGCATATGCACAAAAACATGCTTCGAATTGGAGTTGAAGTAAGAAAATACTTCCACCTGGATGTGTTTATTATTCCTGGTTGTGATCCAGTTTTATAATTTGCCACTTGTGTCTTCCGCATTCGAAAATAATAGTTAAAACATTTTAAGCATCATTTTCCCCGCAAATAACCGCATTGTATTTTTAGTTTAGGATAACAATTTAGGAAAATTCGAGTGTCAGCAAAAGTCGGGAAGGATCAACGTATTCGGATGGAAGGTTTCAACTTCTACCTATGCTTCCTATGTTTATAGCTAAGTGGAACCACGATAGGATAATAGTAACAATATGGAGTAATAGTCGTCTTGTGTTGGAGATGCACCAACGGCTAAGACTATATCGCACCGGGCATATAGTCATATAGGACAAACACAGCATCCATGCTCCGGGAGGAGTTCGAACCCGGGACATGCCATGGCTTAGCGTTATTAATGTGGCTACCCCAACCGGTTGGGATATATAGAGCAAGTAGTGAAGGATGTAAGGGAAAAGCATTATTTCATGTTGAAAAGTTTGAATAATCGAGTGGAATCTGCTTCACACCAAACTTAGCTTAATGATCTAACAATAAGACAGTGATGGGCAAAATTTTTAGAGGGGGGCCAAAGGAAATGAAAGAAAAACTTGAGGCGGGCCAATGTATTTTATTAAAAAATAAAAATGATACATTTTTCAAAATTCTTGTACTCTTTGTGTTACCAAGTCCTATTAATGACTGAAAGATTATGAAGGAGAATGTGATGAATGAAACTGTGACCGCATTTCCAAAAGTTTCTCATAATTTGAATCTAACTGGGATTAGGAATAATGCCTCGCGGGCCGGACAGAACGTTTCTGGGGGCCGCATATGACCCGCGGGCCGTAATTTTCCCATCACTGATCTAGAAGAATGCCTTATATTATTTTGCATTTTTCTACATGCATATGATGAATCGTTTGAAAATCAGTAGCAAATATTTCGAGCTCGGAGTAAACTTAAGATCAGAGTTGAACTGAATCCCAGGAAAAGCCGTATTAGAACTTTATAGTCTTTTAATGGCCAAGCTTAGCCTTTCTAATGTAGTAGATCGGAAAATAGAGGATAGAACCAGGTGTAGACGAATTATGTAGAAATTTCGTCCGCGGTTAGTAAGTCATTTAAAAACTTGATTTCGGCCTAGCTAATAACTCCAAGTCATGAAAAAGTTTCACCTTATCAAAGTATCTGACATATTTCTTGTCATCAGTCAAGGTGAGTGGTTTTCTTGACGTAGTAGAATCTTGTTTACTTTCTTTCAAATAAACCAGTTTATCATTGTTTTAAGGACTAATGTAAAGATGCAGGGGCGAATGGTGATCTTTAGCTTACGTTTTTATTTACTTTTCAACTCTTAAATCTCTATCGAACACTATACCTTAATTGCGCACGAATCCGCTCACGGATATAGCCGTCTTTTGTTTGCTTCCATTTTTCTATGACGAATCGTCTCCTATCTGACCGTTTTTACCGATCGGAGCGACCGTTTTTTGACCGCAGCCTGATCGCCCAGCTTGAGTGGGCCTTGGAAGGCCTGAGGGCCGAATTCGATCGTACATAACAGTCGACCAGTCATCCGAAAAACCAAACCACCGAAGGAATAAATCTCAAGTGGATCTTTTGCGGGGCATTATATCTTAAAACGGGTTTTGAGAATCCATGCGAAGTGGTCACTGGATCCAGCACCGGATGCAAAACATTAATAACCCGCCCACCTAGCTTCCGCTGCGTTTTGGAAGGTCTCATTAGGGCGTACATCGTAAATGAAGTACAATCAATAATCAATCCACATTTTAGCCCGTTGATTTGGTAGGTGATATTCATTCCGGCCATAATTTTCTGTTGGTTTTCCTGTATGAGCCACTGTCTTTCTATAATTGTTAACGTATTTGTCGCTAGTAATTTTGTTGATGATTATATTTAGTATTTTACCTTGTAAAATAGTATTAGGTAGATAGATAAGCGTCTTTATTGGGGCGAGATTGAGACTAAAAGTCCGCTTTTCCATCTAGCTCCTAGTCAATACATGAAATATAATGTATATAAACGTTGCTCTAAATACTCAAAAATATGTAAAATTACGAAAGAGAAAAATTTATAAACTTGCAATGAGAAAAAAATTAAAATAAGATGAAAATGAGAAAAATGAATAAAGTTTTACAAGTTTTTACAGTTAGAAACATGAATATAAGGTTTCTCTAAGGAAAGAAAGCCCATCAAATCGACAAGATTCAAATGATATCAACATTTTGTGTAAAAGATATGTACAGTTGTGGGAAAAAACGTGAGGATTTTGGCTGATGCCCACCTCGGGAAAAAACCCACTGCATGAAAACACACACACATGAATGGGGTGTGAAAAACCTGCGAAAACCCTGACAACCCTGTATTTAGAAGACAATAAATACCATTAGATGTTTTATTTTTGCCATCTCCAGTTTTATCCGTTGTTTTCATCAGTTCAATGGGAGTATCGAATTTACTATATTTATTTTAGACATTTTTGTTGTGGAATTAGTTAGGTTTGAAGGTTTCAACTTCTAAGGCCATCGAACTTTCACAAAGATAAGACAAACACAATATTCATGTTCGAGACGGGATATGAACGATCGACCTTTGCGATGTAAGGCCGTTATAGATCTGGTTACCGCGGGTGGCTTTTTGGGGGCTTAGTCACATATGTTCAGTTTACAGACTCGTAAAATTGTAACTCTACGGCATATGCTTCAAATTTGCTCTAGAGAAAGAAGAGACTGCGATATGAGAAAAGTTGCATACCAAATCTCCTATGGTAAATGCATGATGTCCTCCTTGTGCGAACTCACTCTATATTCAGATCATACAGTTTTCATTCGGTTAACTGTCAATGGTTTCCCAAGGCATCCTAATTAAACTTACAAGGTACTTTGCCTGCAGGTTCCATCTCCTTACGCACCAGTTTTTAATTCCTCCCTCGGCTCGGTCAAAGTCGCTTAATGGAGACTTGGTATCCCCAGATCCGTTAATTTTCTACGGACTTGAGATGCTGGGTTAACGGTTCACCATTTCAGGAAAATGTAAGAAATAAATACAGCAAATTCATTGGATTCAGGCTCCAATGGCTTAAACTTCATGTTTAACCAAAAAGCAAAATCTTTGAACCAAGGATATGAACTATTCGACGAAAACGGTCGTATTTTAATAAAGACTCAAAATTCGGAGTTTTTGTTTTTCTGACGAATGAGTTCAGTTTCGTCTGTGCTACGCTGGCGTAGTCGGTGCCGAGCGGGTAAAATTTGAAATGTTTTTAACGAACCCCGTAAATCAGTTAATTTCGTTCTCTCAGAGATTTAAACTCTTCTTGTTGTGACTTACTGAGTAACTACTGAGTGATAGGCGTCAATTTACGATATTACTGATTCCAGCGTTTTTAATAAAAACTTTTTCGTTGATCATCATTTCATTTTTTTAAATCCTTTAAAACAGAAGAGTGATGTGCCGTTACCCAACTATCCTCTCATTTCCATGCTACTGGTCAGACGACTTTCCATATATTCATTCTCAGTTCACTCTTTTTGCTTCCCGCTCATACTCTTCTTGACCTCACTCTTGGAATTTCTTTCATGATATTTCTTATTCATTCCTGTTATAAGCATTCCTGTTATAAGCCCCTTTTGTAATTGGTATAAGATCTATTTTTCTCGGCGTACAACTGTACGAATGTTTCTCGGGTGTTCCAACGGATTAGAAGTGTTACGGCATTCAGCATGCAGCCTTAGTATTGTAATAAACTAGTTAGGTCTTCACTGATCTGAGCTTTATTCAGACTATCTGGAGCACACAATTAAAAATTAGAGGGCGAAAAAAAAAACACGAACAATGATGACAACTCAGAGAATTGCCTGGTGGGACCGAGAGACCTTCACCCATAGTTACGCCGAGAAAATATTAGATCATTTTTCAGAGGATTACAGTTTCCAACGCTTAAAAATTACGGTGGACCTCCCGAGAAAATTATATGCATTCCATAATTTTTTAACAATCACACACTCCGCTCCACGTTTTTCTTCTTTTCCCTTTGCACTAATATTGACTTTTTCTAACTATGTACCTCCGAATTGTCTTTAGTAATAGGATATAGCACTTTGTGTTGAAGTTTGTTAATTCTTCTCGGGTTATCTTTTTTCAGGCTTGCATCCCTTTTAAGTACTTCACTAAGCTTCAGTGTTTGCACCTACTACTTCTTTGTTTGTAGCTTTGCCCTCTTCGAAATCAGAAGATGCCTAATCACTAGCTCCTTCTTAGCTCTCGCTTTCTTTGCGGTTGATGCCCCTTTAGGTTCCTCCGCCCGATAGCGTGCTGCATGCGATGAAAGATATCCCTTGCTCCACTTTCTTTCGTCGTGGCGCAACGAGTCCTCCCAGTCTTCCATTTCAAAATTTTAAGGTTTTAGTGTTTCTATTTCAATTTTTTTATATTTGTTCGCTCGATTACTCGATCGACATAAAACCAATAATGCCTTTAATTTTTAATGATTTTATGTTGGTCACGGATTTATTCGATTACCATTTTTTGTAGTTATTTAATTGCAGTGTGCTCATATCTAGACGGAAAGACATTTGCTATCGCTTAATCTATTGATTTTAGCTCCGTTTTCTTCTTTCCTACACTCACTGGAGGATCAGTTGTTTTTTGTGCATTTATTTTTTTTAATTCCGTATTTTCTTAGTGACTTGTGCATTTCAAACGACTGAGGCAGAGAAAGCTTATTCTAAGTCCATGTTTGCTACAAGTTATATCTTTTAAACACGTGTGTCTTTTGCCCAAGTTGGGAGCAAAGATCTAGTGTTTTAATGAAGAAATCCCTGGTCGGGTAAGAAATAAGGTAAAAAATGACGTACCAATATGTGGAATAGTAGATAGAGATTACCCGCTAACCGATCAATGTTGTTTGAATATTTATGAAAGTGCTGAAATTGAACTTTTTGGAACAATTTGAGATTGCGAATAGCCCGGATAAAGAACGATTATGTAATGAGTATATGTTCCCTACCCACTCACCCCTCCTTAAAATCCCCCGTCCTAGCTGATTCATATCCATGCAACTCACTTTCAGCTGAGGTCACTTTCTTCCCTTCCCCCTTCCTCCCCCCCTTCTCATTCACCTACCTCCTCCCCCCTTCCCTTCTTAACCGTCATTTCCCCAATCCCCACTCACCCCCCTCCCCCTTCCTTTTCCTCCCCCCCACGACCTGGTGGTGATATAAGGCTGTTGCTCAGATACAAGGTATCTTGAGAATGACAAAAATTTGTCGAAACCTACGTCGGTTATTAAAAAATTTGTGCGGAATAGGCTAAAATTTTTTATTTTTATTCGTTCTCATACTAATACTTCACTACTTGCTCCACATATTTTGCGCGAAGCCTTCCAATGGTATTCATCCCATTCACTTTTGAAACTGCGATTGACTGTTTGAAGCTTCACTTCCACAAGTTTATATACTTGTGTGGAAAAGTACGAAGTCCACTTTTGAAAAATTTTGAAGAGATCATGCCATACTAGCGTGACTAATAGAGTCAACTACGTTTTCTTCAAGTTATTTCCAGGTGATATTTTTTTTTCAAAGGATGCACTCTTTATTTTTTGGGAGGAGGATCTGTGGCCCACTCTTATGCACCAAAGATTATCTTATTGACGTAGATTTAAGTACAGCTAATTATTTTGATAAAACCGAAAACATTTTAGCACTTGAAAACCTAATTTTCGTATAGGAGTCATTTCATTCTCATATGTTAGTAATACCTCCGAATTACCAGGACACCTTTCGTCATGATTTAATTTGAAGTAACAGTATCTTAGTTTTAATGTATTGCAATGTCCGAAGCCTACAGTACTTCCTAGTGCTGTTGTCCTTCTGGAATTGAGTCTATTCTCTCACTTCACGTTTCATTGCATTCCGGATCGGTGGTCATTACCGATTCAAAAATATTCAATCGGCTTGCAGGCACTGAGGCCTGATCCCATACGATCCGAAATTACCATATTACTGATTTCTAACACTTCCCTTACGTACGTTGGGACGCTTGCTTGACCTCCGCAAGTAGGAGAAAGCAAAGTAGGTGAATAGAGCAGGTACCTACTCTTAGGAATTGGAATGCTGAATATCGTTATCGAAGGTAGATTTCTTGGTAAGCGACGGAGAGGATGAATGAGAAAAGGCATCATAATGCGCCGACTTGAATAAATGAATAGCGTAAGGATGAAACAAAAGATTGCAAATGAATGAAATGCAAAGTAGGGTGGAAAAATTCCATAAAAACCACACTTGCCGATGGAAAGTTATCAGTCAATCACTATTCATTCGCATTCCTTACAAATATATATTTGCTAGTTTCTGATTATCATCAAATGAGATAATGATTGAGAATGACTCCGAAGACATTCGTCGAAACCGGGAAAAATGCTGTTTTCGATGTTGAAAAACCTTGAATTATATGTAAGTATGCGATCAACATTGTCGTGGCAACAACTAGAATTTTTTCAAATTCTCAGCATGAATTAATTTTACCGTTGCATCATTGCTTCACTTTTCTGCAGCCCGGTAAATGTCTGCTTTTTTAATCGGCGATCGGTGAATATATCTCATCTGTATTCACTTCTTCTTCAGCCTTGGCTTCTTTCTCTCTTTGACCTTTCTCAAGTTTTGGGAGAGATTTTCTTCGATGTAGGCAAGTTTTAATCGATTTTGCTTTTCTTACTTTCTGCGCACTTGATAGAATTTGCAATAATTCCGTCTTGTTCCTCACGAATTTCGCTACGATTAAAATTTTGATGCGGCAAAGAAGGTTCTTGAGCTTTATCCCATTGTGGATTGTATCAATCCACATCTTGGCTTCGCCAATGTTTTTATTTCTTTATAAATCTTCTTCAGGACTTGGCATACCATCGCATTTACTCCTACATTTAGTATGCTATCCAGTAACATTTCTTACATATTATATGAAAATATGCATAAACTTAGACATAATCGTACATTCAAACGATTTCATTTCATAAAATGGTAATAATACGTCAGTGTAATTGATTTCATAATAAATGATGGAGTGAATACGATGCCCTGAAGAAGATTTATAAAATAGTCGAAACGTTGGCTAATTCAAGATGTGGATGATACAATTAATTGACCAAAAACCTTTTTTACCGCATTATAATTAACGTGGTGAGGAACTATTATTGACATTTAACTTTCTTCTACAAAATTTATATAAATACGTTTGAAAGTTGTTCGCCAATATGTTGACCTTGTGATTTTTTTTGAATGGTACTCTGTATAAATCCCGGATGTCTTTCTCTTTGGATGTTTTCCTGCTGGAAGTTAATTTCCGTTTCGTAATATGCGGGTGTAGTCGTGGGAAAGCATAATAAGCCCTTATTGGAGACCCCATCCTCGCCGTTCACTCTGGGCCTGGACCTACCTTATTAATCTCTCAGTGGCGTCCGTCATACTACTCTAGAATATGTGGTGAAGGTTTCATGTTTCCTGCTTGCCATTCGTTCTTTTCTCGGAGTGATTGTTCTTTTTTTTAATCCTCAGAATCGCCTTTCTGTCTGTTGTGTCCTTTTTTCAGTCCCAGATTGCTGGTTGAAAATATACGAAATAAGTAAGTAAATGAGTTTAAGTGTTGGTCTGTTTGAGCGTGAGTTTTACCTGAAAACGAAAGTTTGACAGAGAGCAGAAATTATCTCTCTAGCTTTATTACATGTAAAAAGTCATGAAGCCATATGTGAAATGTAAAATTTTAAATTTCTCGTTCTACCTGCAACGCATTTCGAACTCGAAATTGTTGTATTTAACAGTTAATTTTCTTTCGTGAGGATATTTATAATATAATATAAATTTATAATATAATATAATAATAATGCTTTACATTAAGAAGGCTGTCTTTTATGGCTCGTGGTGGAAATGGTTATCCGTATTACTAGAATTGGAGAATATATTATAGAGAAAAATTACACTTTTATTCATATTTCGTTTTACGTGTTGGTTACTTACGATAGAAACTGAAAAAAACCTGACTGATACATCTACGATTAATGCATTTTTTTAAACGTGTTTAGAACCTGTACTTCGTGCAACTAAAAGTGCATGTAAGATCAAAGATCCTTTCATATTCCTGTAAAGTGTAAGGCTTCTTTCAGTTTCCTGCGGGAAGCAAGATTTTCTAATCGTAGCTTCAATGTAAACTCCTAACGGTACTGTTCGCCTTAACAAAAATCATTTATGTAATCCATGCGTAATAGAGCGTATTTCAGCGTGAAATCTTGCTCTTTCGATTCTCTGATGGTGTAACCTTCAAAAATGACGCTTTTTGTCCATTCATCTAACTTAGGGTTGGATATATATGCTTCCCTGCACTCCCGAATTAATTAAATTGAAGCAAGATAATGCGCTGTGAGAAAGGTCACTGCTGCACCCTTGCACAGCACTTAATACGCAGTGTAGAACGTGATCAGGATAATGGAAGGATAATTTTCTTTGTGAATCACCGACCGCATCTGTTACAGTAGGCGTTTATCACCGGTGAATCACCCCCGTTGCCACAGAATGTGATTTACTTTACGATCTCATATTAAATTTCTTCCTTTGAGACCTCATATGAAACCTCTTCACATCCTACGTATAGATCAGAGATCAAACTTGATCAACTCAGAGAAACGGGAAGAGGGTAGTAAGCAGTTATAAGTGAGAGGCTTCCAAAGTTGCGTAACTTTTAAACTTTCGTTGAGTTTTAAATGACCTTTCACGAGATGGTTCCCGGCTTAAAGGAGCTTCGGAATCTTGGATTCCCGTTCGTTATGGGATCTCTGAATCCAAACTTCTGGAGGGTTGGGAATTCTTGACGAAAAGCCATGATATAACGTGAAATATGTAACTGTTACCATAGTTTGCGGGCGCTAATGGAGTCTTTTAGGACCGGAATGCACCTTGTTAGCCGAGGGTGTGTCCACTTCCTTTTGCATTTAAATGAGGGAACGTTCCAACGCGATTGTGAGCTCTCCCTGGTTCACTCTTGATGAAATTACGCATTGGTGCATTTTTAGTCTCCGTATTCATGGGAGATTGCTTCTTATATAACGAGTGGAGTCTCAATAGTGTAGCCAAGCTACCTTCACTTTTATTACCTCCCGAGGTCATTTTTAAGTTTGTTTTCTTAGTGATAACTCAATTTTAAAAATTCTCGTAAGTTTTTTCGTCGGTATGGCGGGATATTTAGCTATTTTCCGAGGATGACTTCGGCGTTGGTAACATGGGTAATGGCGAAAAACATGTATTGATAGAAGTTGTAGTCACCATATTTTTACGCGTTCTATGTCCATTTTTTCTATTTGAGGGATTGATATTTACCTGCCAGTGGTTTTTGCGCCATGTTATCCATGTAAAAACGTAATTTTTGGTATTTAAATGAGCAATTTTTACTTTCCATTGAGTGTAATATTTAAGTTATTGGCGTGCCCAAAAATTCCCTTATCCTGCTAAACTTTCTTTTCTGCTTATGGTAACAGATAAGCTATAAATGCTACTAATTAACCAACTAAGGGAATGCTACGACCACAGTGGCTTTAAAGAGGCCCGTGAAATATGGCTGAAAATTATGGTTAAATATAAAGTCGCAGGATAAAAGATAAGTTTTTTTTGTGAAAGGATATTTGAATTGACTACAAAAAGATATTTTGCGTAAAATTTAGCGTAATGTGGCAAAATAGTGAATAATCTCATTATTATTAGTAGTAGTAGCGTATTAGTTTTTGAAATTGGTACGGCGACACTTTAGCAGTTTGACTGGGAAATAATGTTTTGGGGGAAACTAGAAATTTGTATTAATTTTGAAATTCATCATTTCTCTTACGTTACAAACATTCTTACGCATATTCTTGTCGAAGTTAATTTTATTTCTCTAGTAGGTAAAGATTGAGTAAGTGCGTTTAAGAAAGACTTTATACATGGAGGACACTAGTGCAATTTTTTTCATTTTTGGGGTGGAAATATTAACTTTTTTACTCTGGAGGGCAATATTTAATTAGAGCCACGGTTGTAATCATTGCTGAGAAATGGCGATTGTACCGCCTATGGAAATTATTATTATTATTAAAAAAATTGAAATGGAATTATTATTACTGGAAATATTTCTTTCTCAATTCTTGCTGTTTTTACCTTAAATTTCCTCACCTTGAGTACCTTTATAGAGAGGCAGGCCAGGCAAGTTTATTTATGTATGAACAAATCTACATTTACCTAATACCCTGCAAGCCACCATAAAGGTGTGTGGCAGGGGATTATTCATACCAAGCATGCATTACATATCGTGCATACAAAGTATCAGTAAATATTTTGTAGTCTAAACTTCACAATTACATAACAATAGAAAAGCAAGTATGCAAAACATGATGTTAGTTGAATTGAATTAAAGTTCTTATACCAACATTCAAATACATATGCAACATCGTATGCTATATTATTGGATATATTTGCAGCTATTCATATCCCTAATTGTACGAGGAAAGAAGGACATTTTGAATCTGTCAGTTCGGCAATCATTTTCTCTATTTTTTTTATTGTGGCCCTGTCTACCGTAGCAAGTTGGAGCTCGTAAAATATTTTAGCGTCAATAGTGAAAATATGATTTTGGAATTTAGTTAAGAGATTAAGTTACATTGCAACCAACAGTCTGTCAATGATTCCCATTTTAGTTCATCTAATAGACTGGTTACGCTAACATAGTTATTTAGAGCAATTTAAATGCGTGGAGGTAACACTGTATCACTTGTTTTGTAGAATTAAGAGGTATTCGTGGCTGTTGATTCTTATGGGCAAACATATTCTGGCAGATTGGGTTGCAAAATGGACGTACTTTGTTAAATGTGATTTCGAGTTGTTTTACGGCATTTGTGTCCTTTAATACCATAACCCATCTGTGACGGGCTGAAAAAATACTAATCAAGTGAGGTTATTGTAATGAGGTCAGTGCAGGCATACGAAGAGGTTATCCTAAAAAACAGCTTTCGTTTCTTGCGCATGAATAATGTAAAGAAAGTGGACGCGGAAGTAAACACATTAAGCGTCGAGTCTCTTGTGCGATAATTTTTATGAGAAGAAACTTTCTGTAGTAAGAGGAAGATGTGGAAGTACACATTTATTGTGGCATGCAGGGTATCATTTTGATGTACATAATGTGGGTAAGTAAATTTACGCAAAAACTAGCGAGCAGTGCTATATTCCGTAGACTAACTACAGTGTTGAATGCATGGGATAAAGTTTTTCGAGTTGGGAACAAATTCAAATTGCGAAAAAGCTACTCGTTCCTATTTCGAGGAATATGTGTATTATTTTCGAGTTCGTGGTCGCTAGTGTGGTGGCCTAGTGGGTAGAGCACTGAGCTACTGACTGGGGGGTCCCTGGTTCAAATCTCGGGCAAGAGCCTCTCTGGATACTCCCCGATTCGATTTTCTGCTTGTCAGAACGTCGTAGGAAATTGTAGGTGGCCCAGGGAAAGGAACTGGCCCCCCTACCCTGAATGTGTGAATTTCACACGCCATTGGCTTAGTTGGCTTTGCCAATTGGCTTTGAACTCTACCGTCACCTATCAAAAGCAACCTTCGGGTTGAATCACTGAGTGAGTGAGTGAAGATCAAATTAGACTGTGTGATATGTTCTATGTGTCCAGTACACCTGATGTATTCTCACTATACCTCTAATATCAATTTAACTATACCCTTAACATTCATTAAAATATTAGCTGTTAGTCAGTAAAATTAAATGCAATAATACTATTCTGATATATCCTCTGGAAGATTATCTGAAGGGGGGATCGGGTTGGTGTGGTGGTTAGAGTACTGGCCTCCCATCCCGAGGACCCGGGTTCGATTCCCGGCAGTGGCGGATTTTTCAGTGGAAAACCGGTCCCCACTTGAGTGCCTAGTGGAGGGCACTTCAAGTACAGTACTCCGTCCGTCGGATGGGACGTTAAGCCGTGGTCCCCTTGGCGCCTTTCGTTAAGAGTAGGCTAATGCCGACGCCGGGTTTCTCTCCACCCTTCCTCCGTTCCCTAAAAACTCCTACCAATACCCAATTACCCACCTATCCTATATGGCGCAAATGACCTCAGCTGTCGGTCGCCTCCCCCAAATAACCAAACCAACCAAGATTATCTGAAGTGTTATCTTTACGGCCATTGCGGTGACCGTGGAAAAGGCAAGTTACTGGTTCAGGTGCCCCGAGAGCCCCTTCTCGTGTTGCTGAAAGTTCAGGTTGTTCATTTTGAAAGTGAAGACGTCTTGCTGCTGCAGGTCATAGGAGATGTTTTGAAGAGATCCCCAAGTCCCACTACGCCCTTTTTGTCCAGACGTCTCTCCCACTCTCTCTCCTCCTAAAAATGCAGTGCCGGTGACTAGCGGTTTTCCCGACTGCCCCCTTCGAGTGGATTTCGTGCTCCGCTCGGGGCATATTCGTGCCGCCTAGGTCAGCTGTGGTCTACCCATTAGATAACGGTCACGCAAAAAGCTAGCTAGACGTGGGGGATCGCTTGCCTAAGTAAGCTCACCGTGAACGCTTGCCTCAAAGCCCGGTGTCTGCGACCGGTCGTCGGGTTTACTCTTCCCTCTCAGTCCCGCCAGAGAAACTCGATTGCTCGGTCATGTTTTTTTCTTGTTGCCAACTTCCAATTTTTAGATTGACTTCGAGTCAGACCGCTAAGGTCAGCCCACTTAATTCAAAAGAGCCCATCGTGCTTGGCAGCTCTTGCTCGCAGGGCTTGCTCTTTCTAACTCTTCCCGAGTTTCATTCCGGCTCATCTTGTGGTGCATTTGCCGCACGTGGTAGTCAGCTAGATAACGGGCCGACCCGGCGACCCAAAGTCACGGATTTCAATCCAGTGTGGTGGATGGGTTTCATGCTTTGAAGTGTATGCGATTTAAATTGAGTGGTTGGCGCCAATGAAAACCAATGAAAAACTACACTTTCTCACATATTCCCAAAAGCTGTTCACTCTTTGAACTAGCTTTGGGAATATCGGCGTTTGGAACGCGTCGTTAATGTCTTTCTCTTTGCGTGCGGCGAAACAATATGACCGATTAGTCTTGCCGTTCATGGCAGGTAAGGCAGATTTCTCAGTTTTTAACCGTAAAAAAAGTTTCGTGGTTTCACAATTCGCCCTATCCCATCAATTATGGCATCCTTTGGACGATGATTTCGACTTCGCTAAGAGGTAGGGGGGCGTTGATTGATTGGTTAAAACTCGTCCAACTTGCTTTAGTTTGCGCGTGATTCGTATGGGTCAATGGTTTTGTCGCACACCGATTCAACTTGACCATGGATACCTATCAAATTCGTCCAAAATGATTTCTTCCTTATTTGTCAAGGTGCGTAACTCTGTCCGGGACTTGATAAAAATACGCGAAATTCACTTTATTTCTCCAAAAATCTCTATTCGTCAATATTCCTGTAGTTGGATATATGCTAATTCGGAAGAACCTTAATAGACCTTATATCTGGAGTATTCTTGGTATTCTGCTATTGTGCGTTATAGCGGGTGACTCCGCTAATGTATTCAGGCTAGTTCGCAATCCTCGAGTTGAATCTTAAGATTGATAATTATGATGCGTTTCTGGTAGTGGAAATTATTCGTTTTGAAGTCCATTATACTCAGTAAAAGAGCAAAGTAGTTCAAGTATACTTGAGTTTGAGGAAAACCTGTAAACATAAAAAATATTTTTCCATTCTTGCATAAGGAATATTGTTCATGAATCTAGTGAAAATTGCATCGCTGTAAAATGCATCAAGGACGTCTGCATGACCATATTTTTTTCTGATAGCAAAAACAATTTTCAGTTTATAATCATGATAAGTGAAGGCAAAATGGTCAATCTCCACACTTCATTTTACGAACCAACCGAGGTTTCGGCATGAAATGCCATTATGAACATATCTTTTTGATGTAAAATGGTGACATTGATATTAGTCACAATTTTAACCTGGAAACTCTTTATTAAACAGATAATCACGCTAAAAATTTAGTTCCCATGTAGATGCGCCTCGGATTCGATATAAGGACAGGCTAGGAATATCAAAAATGCAATAACAATTTATAGGCACATTTTTCGTTTAACGAGTTACCCCGGCACTCGTTTTCCATCGGCTAATTAGAACTGCTAATTCAACTCTATGGGACAAGATGATTTGAGAGTTAAACCACATACAGAGATGAGCCAAAGTGGCTGATTTCCAAGTACACGTGTTCTGAGATAATGTACGCCTTTAGTAATGAAATTTGTTGGATGTTTCTTCGTTCCAACTCTGATGCGGGTTTTCTTTCTGCGAAAGACAGCTGGGTTCCTCCCGCGACTCTGTTGCGATACTTTTATTGTGACAAGTTTACTCATATTCCATTCTTCAGATTTCGTGCGAGGATTTTTGATTTTGTGATAATCCGCCGAAATATTTCCATGCTTTAATTAAACGGAAAAATAATAAAATAAATTCAGAATAAATATTAGTATATTTTTTGATTCAAGAATCAGGTTTTGCAATAAACGAGTTTCAGAATTTAAAGTAAAGCAAGAGGGAGTTTAATTTTTTTATTTATTATTCTACATTTGGTAGGTCTCTGCCTCATATTTTAATATATAATGGTTGCCATTCCCGTCTTCAGATGCTATAAATTGAGCATCTAAACTGGTGGGCCCTTTTCATAAACCTATCGCTGTTTTAGATATATGTATTTATCAATGGGCATAATATTTCCTGTTCTAAATATCCCTATAGTATTTTTTTTAAACCTAAGTATTGTAGAAAAAGTACATCCTGCAGGATCTTATAGCATAGTCCTAGGTATTGTTATTATTAAGTACCGTTTATGCGCAATCGCCTTACCCTTAAGAGTAACGTATGGTCATTTTATTCATGGTGGTCAGTGGTCTTCCTTTTTCATTTCCTTTAGTCCTTTTTTGATAACCCTCCAATCGTCTTGGCTTGAGTCCACTTGGACGATGAAAACTTCAACTTCCGTAGAAAGAGCCTCTTCCTAAATTCACTATGATATGGTATAGTTCTGGATTCGGTTGGATGCGAAAGTTTCTTTTCTTACTCTACGTCTTCCTACCCTGTTGCTTTATCTTCGTCGCGATCTCCCCAGTGCCGTGTAGTTTTTTTTACGATGGTGGAATAGTTTCCAAGGAAATAAAAAAATGGAAGGATCCTACTCTAAAAGCTTTCCATTTCACGAAGCTGTTTTTGCTATTCCGTCTTCATCCTCCGTGTCGTTGATCTCCGTCCACACCCCCCCCCCCCCCTCCCTCTCAGTGCGTTTCTTTCCCTTGGTCTCACTTTGTTGGTCTGGTGCACTAATTGCGTCTAAGGACGCCCATCCGTCGGAGAGAGTTCTTCGAGTAGGTAAGTACCGTGCGCACGGAAGAATTAAAAAAAAAATAACAGCCTTATCACATTGTAGCGGTGCATCGCAAAAAGAAAGTCATGGCCCTGTTTTCATATGCGTGGTATACTGAAATTAATATCGACCTTCACTTTCTCTAAGACGCTTCCGCGCCTCTTTTCTACCAATCACTTTCTTAATTACGTTCTCACATATTTGGCAAACACAAAGGCATATTGTTTGCGGAAAAAGTGTGCTATTTTTTTACGAAAAGCCAGCTTAAGGTACGTATTTTTTCAGGAGATAAATGGGTAGGTAAATGTAGATACTGAAGACAGTTATTTTTTTTTAAGTTATCATCAAATTAATGGAATTACTACTGTCCTTTTGCATTCTTTGAGTACCTAGTAATGGCGGTATAGTCGTCCTCATATCCGGCTGAGTGATGTCGAAAATCTAACTCGTTTTATTTCAATCTTTACCACCCAACTTTTAAATCCCGTTGGATGGCTCAAGCTATTAGTGAAAGTATTATTTGCTTTAACTGAATGAAGGAATAGGTGGAATGTTTGGTTTTACTAATGGATTCTCAAGGTAGGTTGGCTGGAAACTACGCGTGGGCCTTGCGAAGAACGTGGAAAACATCCTGTCACCGAAACTTGCTGTTGGTGAAGTGTTTCATGTGAAAACATGAGGGTGTAATTTCATTCTCATTACATGCGTTTGATCTAACATCTATTGGCATTATTGGAGCGTCATCTGTGTAATGAATTTTTTGTTATTATAGTCTCTTCTATTGTTTCATTTTATGCTGTTTGTTGTCTTGTATAGGTATGTATGCACGATAAAATGGTTCTGAAGGTCACTCATTAGATAGATTCACCACTTTTTTGTGGTGTTTCCTTTAAAAATTATGCATTTTTCTTTTGATTCCTTTGCTATTCTTTTACTCTTTTCGATTTGATCATCTCTTGATAAATGACCGGGCAGTTCCGATAAATATAAATTCTTTGGGTAAGTCTGAACTTAAACCCCAAAAACAGGCTCTTGCTCGAAATTTCGTGCATTTTTGAATGGTAGTAATGTCCTTTGGTTATAGACATTCACACCTCTCACGCATACATTCGATGAGCATTGACGTTGTAATTTATTGCCTCGGGTCTAATTTAGTCAGTTGGTTTTAGATCTATTAAATGAGATGATTTTCATTTCCTTAAATCGTGAAAAAATCTTATATTTCAGAATCCGCAAAAGTAGCTCTATAGCGAAAATGCTATTTATTTTTATTCATGTGAACACTTTTATATTCTATTAAGGTCTTCAATCAAAGGCTTAAATGATTTTTGAAATGTATATCTTCAAGTGTTTGCTGTCGATACGTTGCCTTACGATGGGGGTTTGAGGAAGAAGTGAATAACCCGGGAATATTTCTCACCATATTTCTTCATCGTATTGTTAGTCACGGCGGCGTGCGTTAGAGGCGTTGCGCCGTCTTCCCAAGCATTTGTTGCCATCGGAGACGACAGGTCAACGATCTTTCCCTCTCTTGGGAGACGTTTCGTGCGCGTGTTTCCCATCCTTCGGGAGCTCCTTCCGTGATTTGCTCAGTCGGAAGAGACAGTTCGATAGGAAAATGGAGATTGACGACAGTATATGACGCAGTGAGGAATGGTGCACTGACTGCGGTATATTTCAATTTTAGGGTGTTCGTCCATTATGGATGTATAGTCGTGTAGGGTGAGGGATTTTTATTGGTAGCATTATTGTATGTGATAATGCTTTCATCCTTGGGTGAATTGGATTTGATTTATAACTGATTTGTTGAAATGAATGCCTGGTGTTTGTTCACCCCCTGCCACACACCTTTACGGTGGCTTGTGGGGTTTGGATGTTGATAGGTAAATAAGAGATGAAGAATAGCTATTTTTGAGTTCTCCATTCCGCCCTTGATCATTTCCTCAATCTGCTTTGAGGTAGTTATGCCTGTCTTAAAGCTTTCCGGAAAATATTTCCATTTCCTTCCCCATTAATTTGTTTAAAGCATTCTGCTTTCTGTCTCGGGCTTCATTTTCCATAAAGACTACACCGTCTGTTCCTCCCACCTACTCTTCCTCCTAGTATCCTGTGACTGACTTGTATAGCACTTTTTCCTTCTCCACCCTTTTTCTACCCATTCCATTTCTCCATCCCTCTACCGACGCTTTCTTCACATCTTTATCGCTTCAACTCTATGAGATCTATAACCGCGATTTGACCTTAAACTCCTTTCTAGTGATTAGAACAAATATATCATATACGAGACTATTGTGACTTCCACTTCTATTTATTACGAACTACCGGCATAGGCTAAATGTCCCCTTCAACTACTGTATTTGACTAAATTAGTGGTGGCATTAGAAGACCAAATTACCGGTAGCGGATTAATGTACCCTAAGATGTCGTAACAGCCGATATTGGTGGTACCTTAAAAAATAAAAAAAGTGTGAGTCGTAAAAGTTATTTTTTGTTACAGTCATTATGTCCATCCATAAAGCTGAGGCTTGGGATCATGATTCCTTTCTAGTTTTTAATGGACACTTGCGATTATTCCCTATCATTAGTTCTCTTATCTATTTCTCCACCCTCTTGCAAATACTTTCTACAGGCCTTCTGAAGTCCCATAACATATGCCATGCTTCATCGGAGGGAGGGGGGGTGTCAGGTTGGTGTTGTGGTTAGAGTACTGGCCTTATCACCGCAGAGGCATTCAAATCCCGGTATTGGAAGGTGTTTTTCATTTGTAAGGCGGCCTCCACTTAACTACTTCGTAGAGAGCAGTCACTTTCAGGACTCTGTCCATTAGATGGGGCGTTAAACCCTGGACCCCTTTGGCGCTTTCACTAATTCCGACACAGGATTTTTCTCCATTCTTCTTCCCTGCCCTTCCATTCCTACCCTTGTATTTTTCCACGCGGACCGAACTGCCTCTAAGTGTTGGTACAGACTTGAAAACATCAGGTGCAGATGCGGATATGCCAAGCTTGATTGCTTAACCTCTTCCCTGATCTTTCTTGACACCTTTGCCAAAGTTCTTCTCATCGGTCCTCACCTGCTGGTAAACCTTTCATTTCCTATCGAAATCTCCGTGGGAGGATCCTAAAACGTGAGCGTTCAACCTTTTCCCATGAGTTCACGGGGGGATGAGCCGTGCTGGATGAGTGAAACGGTAGGGAAGTGGCCGAGGCAATAGGGGTCGTTATGAGGTTGATGTCGAGTGAATGGTGTTGCATCCTCCCGTAAATAAGGGTGCATTGTTCTCATCCCCCTCCCATTCATAACCCGTGTGGATCCCACGCCTCCCGTGTTCTCTTCCCGAACTACAAACCCATTGTGTTCTCCCCAATTCCGAAAGCGTTTCCGAGTGATAAAAAAACGTAGGTATTCCCCCGGACCGTTTCCGTGGGTCGGAAGTCTCTTCCTCGTGTGTGCAGGGCCTGCGGTTCCCTCGTGAGAAGACCGTGTGAACTGTGCTGCCGCCCTCTCCCTTCCGCACCCGTTCTTCTCCCGAGAGATGCAGTTTCATGTACGAGAAATCAGCTACTTTTCCCTTGTTAGACCTCATTTGGAATATGCTGCCAGTCTATGGGATCCCTACGAAATCGGTCTAAATAATGAACTTGAACGTGTGCAGCGAAGATCGGCAAGATTTGTAAAGGGACGATACGATAGTTATATTAGCGTAACCAGTCTGTTAAATGAATTAAAATGGGAATCATTGTCAGATCGCAGGTTGAAATTAAGACTTAATCTCTTAAATAAATTCCAAGACAATATTTTCAGTGATGATGTTAAAAATATTTTATGAACCCCATCTTACTATGGCAGACTGGACCATAATCATAAAATTAGAGAAATTGATTGCCGAACTGGATTCAAAATATTCTTTTTCCCTCGTACAATTAGAGATACGAATAACGGTAATATGTCCAATTGGAGAGTAGCAATGGATAGCATTGGTAGCTGCATGTTGGTATGAGTACTTAAAGCTAACCCTACTAACAGAATGTTTTGCATGTTTGCTTTGCACATTTTATCTTTTTAAATAGTGCAGTTTAGACTAATATACTAATACTAATCCTTTTAAATGCATGATATGTAGTGCATGTTTGGTGATAAATCACCCCCTGCCACACACCTTTGTGGTGGCTTGCAGGGTATTATGTAGATGCAGATGCAGGCGAATTGCATTGAAGTGGAGGGGACCCTCTGTTCCCGCTGCTTCCGTTGCAGAAATCCCCGGAAATGATGGAACCGCCGTGTACGCCTTAATTCCTCAACGCGACCGCATTTTCAACACTCGTGCGGTGCTTAAGGCGAGGGGAAAAAATTCCATCTGTTTCGTACACGGCCTATACTCAAGAGACATCCTCAGCATTGTCAGACTTGGGGAGTCCCTTTAATTAACCGAGTCATCCTTATCATTTCTTTCGGCTTACACAAAGGCTTCAAACGAGGAAGTTGAACATCCTGCGAATGGAATGGCTGGGAAAAATCTTCCACATCCTCTTCATAGCAGGCTGCTTTTACATTGTTATCGTTGATTCCTTTTCCGATCGAGGTACTTAATCGTCAGGTGCATTTGCAGCATGCAAGGAATACTTTAATTAATTTAATTTAAAGGCATAGAACCTTGTCGCCGCAGCCACGACCTCCAAATGTCTGTCTTCAGCCATTCTCTTCATTTCAGCGCACGTGCTGCATCCCATTCCCGCTCCATTAAAATAGGGTTTGTTTACATTTGTCACCATCATTATTTAACCGATTCCTCCTTCTTGATGGCTCTTTGGGGGGAATAAAAGCTCTGATCCCACTCGCCAGCGTACGAGAGCTATTCGGAGCAGCAAAAATCGGCTATTACAAGGTCTTTTCTCGCCTAATTTTCGGTTGGAAGTGAATCGTCAACGTAACTGTAATATAAGGTGCTTTCGATTTAGTTGAATCGCTGTCTATCGCCGGCTGCCAGTGACTCTCTGCTCTGAGGAGAGCCGAACAGATGAAAAGCTGTAGGCGTAATATGACGTCACGTCAACCAATGCAACAACATAATGGGTGCTTTCCAATCATCGACGCAAGTCGACACAAGTCAACTTGTGTCGCGTGTAGTGCTTTCCAATCAGTGTGTGTCGCTGTTGTGTCAAACGCGAGTCGACACACGGTGACACACCGGTAATGGTGAGTTACTGAAAAAAGAAAGAAGGACGGCGCAAGCTCTAAATCGCAATACGTCTGCAAGAGGCATATTGAAAATAACCGATAAATCAGAACAAATGTTTAAGTTAAGTATTTTCTTAATTAATCATCCTACAACTCATTTTTTTGTTTATTGGTAACGATCTTGCTATAACAAGAAGGAAACATCTGTGGATTCAATTTCCTTCCCACAAAAACGCACCAATCACGAGTCCCCGTGAAAGTCCTTAGCGCATCAGCTTCTGCGCACTGAAACTTGCTTTCCATTCGCGAAGACACAAGTCGACTTGAGTTTCCGCGAGTTAACTCAAGACGACGCATGAGTCGCTTGAATGGAAAGCACCCAATATTAACAATATTTTTTTGTAAACACGCAGGCACAGGAAAGGTATTCTACGGCATTTATCAATCAGAACCCCAAAAATACTGTTTTGGAATTCCACTAACATGCGAAAAAAATTACTAAACTCAATCACATTTCCTTTTACCGAGCAAAATTGGTGAATTGTATGGCTGATTTGAACGTCACCGGACTATTTCCTTCGTTGCTACTTTCTTATTTACCCTCCAATTCCCTGAACTGACTGCGCATGCGCCTAAAGCCGGTGCTAGCTGTATTTCGTTTCATTTGCATCCTGGCGATCGATGGCACATGCGTTCGATAATCGGCTATCACCGCACCTAAATGAAAAGCACCCAGAAAATACAGAAAATTGTTTACATTAATGGCAATTGTTATTGTTGCTGCGAAGACCTATCTCGAAAGGGAAGGTTATCGATATCTATCGATCTTGCGTATCCAAAATTCGCCAATGGAAAGTAGTACACTATGAGTCTGATACCGGGAATTTTAATGTGGTAACAATGATATTCCTCCCCCTTAGAAAATTCTACTTTTTAAAGAATGGGAACAGAGAATAATTGTCACTGGAATTTATTGTTTGAAGAATTTCATGCAAATTTAAGCATCAATCACTGGTGAAATCAAACGCTATTAACTTGTTATGGCAACGCCGAAGTAGTGGCTTTAAGCTACATAGAAGTTGGTGCAGACCCATCATAACAGTAGCGATAGCGATATATCGCGCCCCTCGCGGCTGTCATAGCAGTCTCCTGCTACGTGTAAACGCATCTTTATTAGCTGCGCTTCTCTTAATCGTTTGTTTATTTTGTACGCACTCTTTTTCGAATGAAAGTCAGTGTTATCATTTCTCTGCAAGGTTGATATTAACAACAAGCGAAAGTCCGCAACACCTGAAGCGTGGGGAATACACTCGAGTGAGTGCTGTTGATTAACCTACTGAACGCCTGCGGCGACGGCTGGCGTCTTAATAGCGGGTCGTTCCACTAGCGATGAGGCCTGCTTTCAAAAATTTTGAACGTGCTTTTATGTTCATGATATACTTAATTACCACTGGCTCGTAATTTTTTCCCTCAAGATCAATTCACGAGCGTTCCCTTCCGTCGTGATCACTTGGTGGAACGGGCGCTGAGATGTGAACGGCAGGAAACAGTTCAGGCAGTCGGGGTAGGTGATTTGTTTGTCCGTGACGCGGTTTGTGAGCGAAACAAATCACTCTCTCCTTTGATTTGCGGCTTCACTTTTACCCCTCGCTACCGTATCATATGAGTTCGTTGATATTTATTCATTCTGCCATTTTTTTCAAGTAATTGGGATAGCATCCGCTTGAAGCATGCGAAGTCTTGGCGCTACGTTTTTGCTTCTGTTGCGACTGGCTCACATAGTTTCGCAACATAATTCACTGGATGATTTGTGACTTTTCAGGGATCAAACGTTGGCACACATTTTATGATAATTACTATTGCGAGTAGATGGGCCCTAGGATAGGCGATATGATCTAGTGTAGGATATCGAGGAAAGGTGGGATCCTTGGTATTTAAGGCTCCTAAAGAGGGAGCTCCACTCGTAAAAATTTTAAGCTATCTTGTTATTTTCGCGGTATATGATCGCATATTTCACTTAATCGTAAAATTTCCCACGGACCTCATAATTTCAATGAGAGTAGGCGAAAGACATAACAACACGGTATTAAGTATGTTCTATGAAACATTTTTCAATGAACCCGCCTCGTGTTTTGTCTTGTGTCTCATTATCGAAGATATGTCGGCATTCATTGCACACACAAGTATAAGGAGCGGCTGAAGGTTCTTATCGTCTTAATTTTTACATTTACAGTCGCTATGTATTTATGCTTTATATTTAATAATAATAATAATTTATTCCTCATATAAGTAAATACATGAATATACATTAATGGTAGCTCTTTTAATTGAGGAATATAGGTACCCCTTAGGAAACAAAGCTTCCTTCTTCGGGACTTTTTCTATTGTTACTCCACTTTATTGATATTCCACTCCCTGTAAACCCCTGAAGGGGTTTTTTTTTACTCTATACCTGTGTTCGACCAATGCCTTGTTAGTGGCAGGAAATGCAGAACCCTCGATATTGCAATGTTTGGAAACTTCAAAAGTTTATCGCTCATCACTGATAACTTTACTGATCTATTATTTTAATGCATAATAAGGTATAAGATTATTTTCTGCCGATCAAATAATTATTCAAGTTGTCTGAAATCTCAAGACAATTTATTGTTTTGCTCATTCTTATCGGATGAATAACTTCTACATAAGCAATGTATTTTATGAACGTAGAAAACTTTCGTTTTACTTTCAAGCAGACTGCAAGGAGTACAAATATTGCCTACGATTATAGTCATGAAAGAAACGTATTAAGTTTTCAATCTATTTTTGTTTTGCATCACCGCATTCTACTTTAAATGGACTTTTAATTGTTTAAATATTTTTAAAGAAGAAAGGTCGACCTTTCAGAAAAGCTTAGTGGTATGGGCAAAGCAATTACTAACTAATACTTTAATTTCCTCATTTTGATTCCTAGTTACGGTATTAAGCTGCTAACTAGATTTTAATTTATCCACATGGACTTTTTTCATTGGTGCCACATCGTTTTCTCCATTTTTTACGTGATTTTTTTTCTTCCTTGAAAAACTTATCTCTCCATGAACTGGTAAAAATCAATCTTAAAGAGAAACTTTCACTTTTTCTTCAATGGTAGCAATGATATGATAGCTTGAAAAGGAGGCCCAATCCATTTTCCTATGACATTATATTGCAACATGCGCATTCCCGGTTGCAAGGTATGAGAGGCCCAGCACCATCACGCCAAACGTGGCGTCGATGCTGCTTCGTAGTGTGCACCTGTAGAACTCCCTGCAGGCAACCTTGACGGTGCATGGCTGGGAAAAAGCACCAAAGTCCATTCATCCAATATTTCTCCACGGTGAATTATATTTGCGCTTGTTAGAGATGCACTGGGTGCATGATTACCCCTGGTTAAATGATAAGAATATGATTAAATAATGAGAAACTTGTTTAAAATACAATCCTATATATTATATATGTTGTGAACAACCCGTATTCTCATCTAATTAAAAACCTATAGCGATGCTTAAAGTATCAGTGAATAGGATAATTTTACCACCTTAAGGCATCGCATATTTAGTTTACGTTAAAACACACTGTTTGTTTATAATTTATGTTAAAAAATCTTATAGCGAAACGAAACAAGAATGCCGCCATGGAGATGTCGTAAATAAAGAGAGAAGATAAAAAGGACGGCGTATAAGGTGTTTTATCGTTCAATTTAATAAGTAATTAGAGGTATTGTAAACTCAAATACGTTCATAATTTATACAATGTCTTTGCTTTTTTGTATATACACATCCGTGATTATTTTACTTCAAAAACTCTATGACTAAATCACTTAGAGGGAGGTATACTTTTGAATAGTCAAAAGTTTTTTACGGATTTCCTGGTTTTATTTGTTGGCCAAGCATAAAATAGCATTCATGTGATACGAGGTCCCTTTAGAAGGAAACAGAATTTTTCGTTTTTAATTTTTATCAGTCAAATCCTATATTGTTGGTCACAGACATTAGAATATAGAGTAAAATTTCATCGCAGTGGCATCAGTTAATCTTCCTAAGGCTATTTAACAGAGGTATTAATGTATCCGTTTTCCCTGGTGGGGGGAAAATGTTTGAAACCGTCGGGATTATCTCGAATAGTTAACCGAGGAGTTACGTGGTACAAACAAGAATGGTTTGCAAATTTACTATGTCTGAATCGCTCGTTACAATATTATTAATTGTTTTCACTTGAGTTTTCCTCATCTATCTCGAGTATAGAGCCAACAGATGAGATAAAACACAAATAAAAGTAGTTAATGATATTGTAACGAGTGATAGAGACACACTGAATTTGCGAACCATTCGTGTTTTTACCACGTGACTCCTTGGTTACCTATTCGATATAATACCGACGGTTTCAAACACAACCTATCTGGGCATTAATTTGTTTTACTGAACCTGGCTCGAAGTTAACCTATTCAAACCACATAATTGGAGCTTGTTTACATTTCTGCTCGATATCCACCGTTTATCTGATGATTTTTAAAAAGTATTCCATTACTTTCTACTTACAAACTTATTACTCGTTATGAGTTATAAGTTTTGACGCCGTTAGGATGAAATTATGGTACGATATCATCGTTATCTATGTTTTAATACACTTGCAGTCTCCACATGAGACCTTACTAGACACAGGTGTTTTGTACGGAGTAGGTGGGGCCTAATCGTTCCCAAACACCCCTATTCTGTCCTCATTGTCACCCATTGGTTAGCATCCCAATGCCTCCTCCAGTACATACTAACCATTCTATTTCCAGTGCATTGACTCGTCCATTGCATAACGTTCTCCCCTCCTTCGCTTTCTCCAAAGTATTCCCTCCCTCCTTATTATCCTTTCCATCTATGCACGCTGGCTCCTCCCAATTTCCATCAACTTCCTCTCCTCCCCAGGAATTTCTAGCACTTCCTCGTTTGTTTTCCTTCCCACCCACGCGCCTCCCCTCCCCCACCCCTTACCACACCCACATCGCAAAGACCGACAACCTATTTTCATCCATCTTCCTTAAAAGTCTATGCTCGGCGACGCATAGTTCTTCTTTCCATATTGGAGACTCTTCACCAATCTCTTCTCAGCGCTTCTGTCATTAGTTCTCTCCCCCGAACAAGTGCCCCTTTGGCCGAAGCGATTCCCCCTCAAGCGTCGCTGGTATAATGCCCATTTTCCTTAAAGATACTACCCAAGCAGCTGAGTCGTTCCAGCTACTCTAGATTATGTGTTCTTACATTCGCGTTTACACCTTACTACTCTAAAGTATATGTAAGAAGCAAGAATTGTTAAATATTCAACTTTCTTCATCAAATAATTTGGACGTCTTCTGCTTCGCTGCGGTATTGAAAACTGAATTAAATTCCGGCATGATTAGTAGGTATATTTATTTTGGGTAGATGACCGACAGCTAAGGTCATTTGCGCCATTTAAGAGAGTTGGGAAGTTGATTAGTGGTAGAATTTTTTAGGGAACGGAGGAAGGGTGGAGAAAAAACCGGCGTCAGCATTACCATACATCTACTTCTACGTAGTACCCTGCAAGCCACCACAAGGGTGTGTGGTAGGGGGTGAAGATCACCAAGCATGAACTACTAGCATGCAACTAGGCTAGTACATGGAGACACTCCAGATAATAAGGTCGCATGCAGATAGATGGTTAGTATCTACATAGTATTAAATTTATTGGTTGTTAATACATGCATCAAGCTCTACAGACTATTCTAACAATATTTCACCTACTTATCCCTTTGCTATGCTGCCTATTGTGATCTCTAATGGTACGCGGGAAAAATGACATTTTATAACTATCGGTACGACAATCTGTCTCTTTAATCTTGTTAATCTGATCAAACCTAGCATTTTACGCTGGGGATCTTAATATATATCTAACTCCATCTGTAAACAAATCAATTTCGAATATCTTTAGAAGATTAAACCTAAAGTTTAACCTGCATTCTGATAGTATTTCCCATCCTAGTTCTCATCTTAAATTCGTATACCCACCCTACTGTTAACGAAAAGCGCAGATGGAATCGCGACTTAACATCCCATCCGACGGACAGAGCACTGTGCTCCAAGTACTCCCCACAAGGATATCTAGTAAATAACGATGTGTCAGTCGAAAATATCTGACTCAGCCGGGATTCAAACCCGGACTCTCAGGGTAGGAATTCAGTGTGGTCTAGCCACCACACTAACCAGACCCGCTGTTTTAAATATCTCTGATCGACCGTTGAGCTGATTAGAATTTGGTTTTAACGTCCTTCACTGCTTAGGTTTAATCGAGCCGTATAACCCAAGAGAACAACACTGCGTCCATGCCTGAAGCTGGATTCGAACCCACCATCGTTTGGGTGGCCATGCCTCTACCTCGGCCAGCTCGGATTTTAAGCACTCAAATAAATCGTTATTTTTTTCTTCATAATTCTCGCTTTATAGCTTAGCATTCTGTTAATTTAATCAGTGATTTCTTCCTTAGTTGGAATTGAGTCTCTGCTCAAGGTCAGTAATGACGGCTTTAATTCATAGTGGCTATTAATTGATCGTCGATACGTAATTGGTGCGACTTTCAAATCTCTTCGGGATGAATCTAAAATTTGCCACTTTCCAAAGATTTAGCTTTTCACTCATAACGTGGAATCGGAACGTGAATACAAAGTTAAACCGGTCCCAAGCGTCAGCATTTTCGTCAACATGTGCGGAAAGGAACCTCCCAGCCCTCGTTTGTGGCGCGGCCGTGCGTTTGTCCGGCCATTTGCGGTCTAAGTTTCATCGCATCAAAAAGATATCCTATATCATCAGAGACTGATTAGCCCTTGACATATATGTATGTCTTTGAAGTTCTCGATTCTGTTCTCATCCCCCCAACGCTCTCCTCAGGGAAATGCAGCAAAGACCTTGCAAGATTATGGATTCTTCTTCTTCGCTGTGTTTCTGCACACCTACTTTCTCCCTTTTCTTTCCTAGCACAAGATTTTTTTTATTTTCATCAATCATATGTAACATAACAATTGAGCCGCCAAGATCAACAATGCATTGTGCAAAAATGGAAGTAAACATATGTTTCAGTAAAAGCAGACTTATGCCGACGCCGTGTCTCTTTATCCTTCCTCCGTTCCCTGAAAAATCCTTTCTCTACCCATTAAACCTCCTGCCATAAATAGTGCTAATGGCCTCTCCCCCATCCGTGTTTATTGTAAAATTCTTCTTTTAGATCCTTCCCTATTAGCTCCATGTATCTCGTACTAGCCCTCTCCACTTCATTCTTATTTTGGCTAACTTCTTCAAACTGACATTATCTTCTCCCATACATCCTTCGCTACTTGCTTCTTATAATTCATATGAGGCATTCCTCTACTATTATTCCCATTCACTTACCCCTAGACTATTGTCTTTATCTGACCGTCACGTCTCAAGATCTTGCCGATTTGACTGTTCCGTCTTCCTTTTAAAATTTTCATCCGATCAAAATAGGTACTTAGGGGAACGGATCGGAGAAAATTACCCCAAGCAATTGTTTTTTCAGTCACTCCGTTAAATACACAAAGTTACGAGTGCCTATATGTCATCAGTGTTCAGTCTAATTTAATGATTTTGTTCGTAGATTCTCCCAGTTTTCCGCCATTAGTTTTCACCC
Source organism: Platycnemis pennipes (assembly GCA_933228895.1). Lineage (NCBI taxonomy): Eukaryota > Metazoa > Arthropoda > Insecta > Odonata > Platycnemididae > Platycnemis > Platycnemis pennipes. The sequence continues at coordinate 84,808,897 of OW121854.1, read as the reverse complement.
GCTTTAATATTAGTTAATATGATAAATCAAATGATGTAAGATTTTCGCCAGGCATCACTTCATCATTCTTGCCTGAAAACTACTTCCCGGTAAAACCCTGAATACGCCGAGCCCACATTATGAGAGCGGTTAAGTCGAGGCTCCATTGTCAAGGAATTCTTTTATTATTCCCGGAAGCACATAAGATCCGTTCCGGGAAGAAAAAAGTAGTAGAAAATGGCGAAATTTCTCCTGGATCCAGTTTTCTCCAGCAGCGCCAATGCTTGTTGGTGACCTTCAACTCAAAGCTCCTGCACTCGACCTTGTGGTGTCTATTAACCCGTCTTTCTTGAGCCTTGAATACTGCCCTCCGGAATATCACGTTGGAGATCGATTGGCGATCGCTTGGATGTGGCCTCTGACGATTTATGTCAGCTACAAATTTATGGTAGGACACCGGTTAGTCCATATCTGTCGATGTGATATTATTTGTCCCATAAAAAATATTAGTTTGATATCGATAAGTAAATAAGGAAGAGAATTTCAACAGCAAAGTTAGTGAAAGGTAGAGCTCAAGACAGGAGTTACGAGTTGAGAATTGAGAAAAGATTTGCGCTAGAGTTAATGTGGAGCGTGGAGTGTTCCAAAACTTGAACGACCTAAAAAGAGGACGAGGAACAGATGACGTTGATGAACAGAAAGAAAAGTATGTAGAAATACCTGGTGCGATTGATTGTTAAAGGTTTAGCGGTTATGTGGATGGAGCAAGTAAAGTTGCCGTTAATTGGGATTGCGACGAAGAACCAAGACCATTTTTACCATTTAAGTAAGGTTGGTAGTTAGGTAGAGCCAGGAATACACGCATACAGCAGAGGAAGGGTGGAGAGAAACCCAGCGTCTGGCATTAGCCTGCTCTTAACGAAAGGCGCCAAAAGCTCCACGGCTTGAAGTCCCATCCGTTAGGAGGTGCAGTTCACTCGAAGAACTCTCCATACCTCCATACAGGACTTAATTAGGGACCGGTATATCAATGAAAAATCTCTGCCTCTGCCGGGATTCGAGCACGGGACCTGGGGATGGGAAGCCAGTACTCTAGCCACCACACCAACCCGATCCCCTGAAGCAAGTAAAAAGGAGTGAAGGGAAGCTGAAGTTTGTAATAGAAAAGAAATACCCCAAGAGTCCCGGTTTGAATCTCGGAAGAGGCAGACTTTTCAGTGCAATACCGGTCCCTACTTGGATGCTCTGTAGTTGCACTTATCCCGTATGAGGATCCCCGTCGCAGATTCGAAGAGAGTAGGCTATTGGTAATTCCAACGTCCGATTTCTATCCTCCGTTATTCCATTCCCTGAATAATTCTTACTGTTTCCCCAATAATTCTTTTCCTCAATGGTGCAAATGACCGCAGTAGTAGATCGCCTCCCATGCGTAGCTCCAACAACCGAAATGAAAGTGAATTTTCTGTGAACAGGAAGATGTTAAGGGAGAAAGGACCATTATCTCACCTCGGAGAGGATGAAGGCAACCAGGATGCACTCTTAGCTCAGGTGCGAGGAAAAGGTCATTTGCCGGTGTAATGGAGCGTTTGGCTTCGCGTCCGTCCATGCCCACATTTACTCCGTATTATACCAATAATGATGAGAAAATGGGACGGCGTCTCAACCTATGATTGATGAGGAAAATGTTCGGGCGAATTACCCGTCACCTTATTTGGAATGAATGGCCCGTGACTTTCCTGTGGAAAGGAGCGCGTTTGACTCGTTATTTTCACAAGAAGCGACTCCTCCTTTCATTCATAGGGGATAGCTTTTTCATCAATTTCACTCTAGCTAAACTGGCCGTTTCTGGTTTCGTTTTACGCTGCTGAGGAGTAGCGGCGATCGTTTGAGAAAACTGAAAGTGGTTTGGTCACCCTTCTACGGAGGGCGAGCGTATAGACTTAAGTAGCTCCTCTGCGGGTCGTTATACTTTATTTCAGCCACCCAGCGGACTATTGGAGAAATTTCAGCGAAGGAAAAATATGTGCGGATGTGGCCTACACATTACTATTTTCATGCGCATATTATTCTTATTTAGCACATAATTTTGTTGAGGATTGCTATGGAAGTACAACACTGACTTTTCTATGGAGTCAGTTTCATTTGATATTATTATTATTGTTATTAGTTTTCTACCGGTAAAGGTAGGTGTAAATGGACATTTAATTCTTCCCACCAGCTAAACTTCACACGATGTCCCTCTTTAGCCCGTCATACCTCCTGCCTCCCATCATTCTATCCAAGCTACCCGTTCTTCTCCTCCCTCTTCCCCGCTTACCCTACGTTCTTCCCTCAATCACTTCTTTAAAAACACCATCCCCTTTTATTACCTTTTCCATCCACAACTGCCTTCTTTTAATTTCTTAAATCAAATTTCCTTCCTCTCCTACCAATTCTAGAACTTCATCGTTCATCCTCCGTTCGACCCACTTTACTTTCACCATCCTTCTCCACACCCACATCTCAAAAGTCTTGAGTCTATTTTCATCTTCTTTCCGCAAATCCCACGTTTCCGCCTCGTTTAGTGCAACGCTCCATATTAAACTTTTTGCTACTCGGTATGTGTTCGATGGAATTCCACCTATCTATATAGCGATGTATTTTGTGTTTCGTTCATTTAACAGCTCTCAGAAGTCGATTTTAAACTTTGGCTTAAGTATCAAAGGGACGCTAATGTATTTGAACAGCTAACCATCTATCTCAGTTCCCAACGGGTAATGAAAATAGCAGCAGGCTAAAGTATCTACCGTTTGCCGCAAAGATGGAATTGGGTCATTGGTTTATTTAATCTACGGTCTCTCTATGGGGAAACAAGCAAGATATAAGTGGATTTGGGGGACTTTTTTTAAAGAAAATTTCGGAAGAAATCTCAGCATCTATATTTCTTAAATCCAGTGTTAGTTGAATTTTTGAAGGTGTAACTAAAAATATCGATAAACATTAAGAACTCAAGGCCCAATCTGGTTAATGAGGAATAGCTCACCAAGTAATAAGCTCATGCGTTTGGGAATCTTACTTCGTGGTAGGAAGCTAGACTATTTCCCTGTACCGCCTGTGGTTTCAAGTAAAGATCTGGTACTCATAAAAGCACACTAGACAATCCAGAGGCCTCTCTTGGATTCAAACCCAGATCTTCCTGTAGTAGGTATATAGCCAACGCTCCACGCGCTGGGGTATCCATGCCGTCGGGAAGAAGAAATCGATGGAGTTCAAAGTAGTTCTCAAGGAAATGGAGAAATTTTGGCTTTTATTGTTGCCTAAATATAATTGAATCATGGATTTCAAAAACAGTTCACCTCGGACTTTTGAAAATTTTCGAGAGAGACAAAAAATTCAATGCACACCTCTCAAATCATATGAAGAAAGAGCGCTGTTTTTTCTCTGAAACTCCTCACTACTGTCTTGCATCTTAACTTGCTGTGAAGGCTCGCTCCTAAAATATTGGTATACGCTCGCACATAATAAAATAGGTAAAAAGTCCATGTTTCAAAATTTTCCGAGATTTAGCCCAATTTCGAAATACTTTATTCAATTAGACTTAATTTTTAATATATTAATGCTAAATTCAGAGGTGCGCGCTTCTCAGATTAATAAATGTTTATTTCAAGTGCTATCATAAGTCGGGAACAAATGCAAAGCGAACCTTAAGAAGCTCGATGGATATTCGGGAGGGCATCAAATACGTAAAGCTGCGATGACATTTTAGAATTTGAATATGTTTGTGCCAAGGAAATACTTCCCACGTACCGTGTATACAATTCCTGGGTTTGAATCCCGGGAGAGGCCTTTGGACATGTTCAACCACACTTCTGTAGTCTTTTCTGGGTGTACGATCTTGATTGGAAACCGCAGGAGGCAGAGGGAAAGAAACTCTCCTCCTTATCCTAATTTGAGATTTTCACTCTCCTTACGGCTTTAGTATTTGATGAGCTCTACCCTCACCGACCGGACCAACCTTCAATTTCTTTTATTACGCTGCGTGTCCAGAAAAGGAAAGCATGAAGAGGCAAGGAGAGCTCTCTCATCGTATCCACGTGCCGACCAGTCGAAGCGTGCCTCGAGGGGACCGTGTCGTGGAAGCGTTAATGAAATGTCTTCGAGAAGGCCTTCCCTTCTTAAATCTTTCACGCCCTCCCCGTTTACGAAAAAAAAAGAAAGGTACGTCTCCTGACCAACTGCTGCTGCCGCGATACCATTTCTCCTCGTTAGGAGAGCATCGTCGGTTTCTATTGACCGTGGGATATGTCCTGGAAACCGTAAGGAGTTTTCACCGCTGCTTTGATTGGCGCGAAATCGGCCATTTTTCAGTTTTCACCGCCGCCTTAGCGTCCGGACAATGAGACTGACTTGCGAAGGGCGACGCTCTTACGAGGGATATCGGCCGTTTCCCTCTCTCGACTTTCACTTCGAGCTTCCGATCTCGACCACGTTGTTTCTTGTGCCCCAATTAAGGTGAACGTGAGAGGTGAGAAATGCGGTGGTTTCCTTCATCAAAGAAAACAGAATTGATTATTTAAGATTCGTGCCCCATAAATCTATTTATTATACGCAACTAATTTGGATTGATGTCTTATTTTACTATAAAATTAAATTTTAAATTGTATTATCAGGAGTTTAGGTCCTTATGAAAATGATTGGAGAGAACTATTTGGCCGACGTTTCGGAAATTATTTTTTCCTTCATCAGAGCTAAAATTGATGAACTACCAATGAAAATAGGTAAAATGACTTACAGAATACTTTCAATGCAAAAATGTTTCACAACATAATTCTTTTGCAAAGCTTAACGCCAAAAATGCACGAAATCGATTTTACATACCTCTAGCTCTTTTGAGGTGAATTGTTTACAATTTGGTTGCCAAGAGTGTATGTTATAATTGTTAGTTTTGCTGTATTAAATTGTGATATATTTTACTTAAATTAGAAATTTTATTCTTTAATTTTTATTAAATATTTGTAATCATTTTCATAAGGACCTAAACTCCTGATGAAACAATTTATATATTTAAAAAGAGGTCTGGAAATCAGCTTACTAATTAAATTTTTAGTTCATTTGAAAAAGCTGGTAATAGCGGGACTGTGAAGTCTTGTCGCTGACATAACAGGTATATGGTTTACGTTACTGGGCATAGGGTAATATTCATCTCCTACACTTACTATTGTATTTCAGAGCCCTTGAGCTCTAGTAAAACATGCATTACTAATCGCCTTTGAAAACTATCAAAGCTTGGAAAGTCTTCTCCGTTGAACATGGTATTAATAGTCGTTTAATAGACTCCAGGGCATCCTGCTCGTCCAGTCTTCTGCTACTGTGAAGCATGGCGTTAAGTTGCTACGCCTGCATTTACGTGCATTAAACCGAGTTGTTTGCTGAAGTACGTCAGACGAGAACGCATTCCTTTCATTTTGCTTTTCAATTTACTGTTAACTATTTTTCATATATAACGATCGGAAGTCTCTCTGTGATTGACCTTGCTTTTATTGTGGTTGTGAGTGGTTTTAAATGGTCATGAGTACCATACTCTAACGAGGAAATGACAGGAATAAGCACTCACCTCTCGAAGTCCTACCGGTAGTGACTTTCGCAATGATCTCTAAATCTTACGTAAACCTTCAATGGAAAAATGTTTGCTCATTTCTAAAGCATTAAAAGGAAGTGTGAAGTCTTGATATGGAAGGGAGTATTCGATATACCGCTCATTTTATGGCTGAAGACTCAAAATTGTCGTTGTATAAGTGGTTGGAAGGAGAATTTTGCAATCCGAATGCCAGATCCTGTTAATTCCAATTGCATGCTATCGAAGTAGGTATATACGTCGATGCACATATTGAGGGGGATTAATTATGCTCCAGGCATCTTCCCAAAAATTAATTTAATCATGTATTGTTGCTTGCGTGGATATTCTCATATGCTTCATCACCTATATAGGATTTTACTGTAAATTATGTACCAAAATACAGGACTACGTACTATAGCTACAGTCAATTTCCGGTGGATGTCCCGGAAACATCTTGTGTGAATGTGGGATGACTTGTATTATTCTCAAATCTTGAAAAATATTCTCAGCCCTATGCTCTACAATTGTAGCGAAAGGATTTCAGTTTTAGTATTTTTCCCTGTGAGAGAGAAGTGGCAACTATCAAACCCTTCCTAAATTCTTCATGTTGCGGGAAATCCCTGCCTCTCACATTTCGTAACCCCTCTCATGTGTATTATACCTTACCAGTAATGATAGATCGCACATGCCTTTGTTGTTAACCCTAAAAGCTCAAGTAACTTATTCTCTAGTCGCAAGTAACTTATTTTTTTACCCTCAAACCCACGCTGTGCATTGTTCGTTTATTTTATATTTGCCATTTCAAATAATGAAGAAAATGAAGAAGTCGTAAGAAGGGTGGGAGACGGGCCTAATTCAAACTATTTGGCCATATCTTAAATAATTAAGGCTCTCGGAGAAAAAGCAATGGAATAATCGAGAACCCCTATGACACAGAAAAATTGCCAAAAGAATTCAGGAGGTATGTGTTGTATGCAATATGGAAAAATAACGAGGGCCGAGAGATACAATGAGACTGACCTCGCACACCTCCAAAATACTTACCAGAATACTCGGCAAAAAATGACAAGAAGAACAGTGGCAAATCTATCGGACCCATTTGGGGTTCAGGCTGTAAAGGAACAACGGATGCCATATTGTCCCAAAGAATATATACTTGCAGGAAAAATGATTCATATAAACAAAACAAAAACATATCTGGAAATACAAGCGTGGAAGTAAGGAAAAAATTCATCAGGGCGTATATCTGAGCATTTTACCATATGGAAGCGAAGAATGGAAGATAACCGGAGCAGAAAATTCAAAGCCGGAAGCATTCGAAATGTGGTGCTACAGAAGAATGATGATGATCGATCGAGTGACAAACGAAGAAGTCTTAAGAAGAGTGGGAGAAAAGAGATGTCTACTGAAAATTCTAAGAAGACGTGACAACCTAATCGGCCATATATTAAGACACGATGGCCCGATGAAGACTATCGTCGAGGAAAAAGTGAACGGGAAGATTGGAAAAGGCAAGCCTCGTAAGAGTTATATGGAAAAGGTAGTGAAGGATGTGAAAGAGAGGAATTGCGTTAATATGAAACGGTTGGCCGATAGAAGAATCGAGTGGAGGGCTGCATCAAACGAATCTTAGGATTGTTGGCCAATATTGATGACGCTGTGAAATGATAATGAGGTGCTTATTCTTTGATGTTATTCTTAAGAGAATTTTATCGTTGACTTAAGGTGACTTCACACGATCATATTTTGAGTAAACGAAATGTTGCTCGGCAGATCACAAGTCTAATATGGCCGTGTGAACGGATCGACTAATATGCTAGCTATCACCGAAATCGTCCGAGGCACTAGCTAGTACGGAATAGGATCATCCCTATTTCCCACTAGTGGCTAGTAGGCGCGCATGCGCAGAAACTCTTCTTCCTCTGCCTGTTGCCGCCATCTTGGAAGTTTTACGGTTGCTATTCACGTAGTATTTTAATTGTTTATGTTCTTTTATTGCAAGATCATCACTTCAACAATATTTAAATAAATTACAAATAGTTAAATGTACAAATGGATTGAAACAGGTAGTTTGGAATTATTTTTGTTGTCCTTGTATAAATCCGCATGAATTGGTACTAGCGATTTTCTTGGTAAAATGTTTTAATTTAAGTGCAAATCACAATGAATAACTTTATTTCATTGTAATACTAAGTATACCGTCGTATTGCGGTTTTGCGTTTAATCCAAGGTAAAATGTTTATCAAGCGAGCGGCTCAGATTTTAGTATTTTACTATGACATTTAACGAAGTTCATTCCGAAAAGTTTCGTACCTGCGATACAATGACGTTATTTGAAGCAAAGGCTTGTGGAAGTAGGTATTCTTTTCGTATTGTATTTTTAGATTTTGACGTGGACAGGCACTCCAGGGTGGCAGTGGCAAGTTAGAGTCTTGTAGCGGTTATCAGTGCAATAAGTTTTAAAATGATGATCTCGCAATGGCTTCTTAAATCCGTAAATTAATAACGATTCGTAATTGTTCTAGAACAGTACCCATTGAAGCATGTGCCGTGTGAACGCTCTGTACTAGCTAGTAGCTTGAACTAGATAGTACCATAGATTAACGCTTGGGGCGCCACATGTACCGGTAATAGTTTGATTACAAGAAATATTGTCGTGTGAAGTCACCTTTAGTCGTTATTAGAGGGGATTGGATTGATGTCAGCCCAAGTTCGAAGAGGTTTTTTAAATTGGTATTCCGGTCCCCACTTGAGTGCTGTGTGGCTGTGTGGAGAGTACTTCTAGGACTTCCTCCATCGGATGATACGTTAAACTGTAGACTCCTTGGTTCCTTTCGTTTATAATGAGACTAATATCAACTTTTGAATCGAATCTGGGCTTTTCTCCACCTTTCCTCCGTTCCCTAGAAAGTGTGTTCCCATACCTAGTCACTCATCTATGCTAAATGGGGCACATGGCCATTGCTGTTGGTCGTATCTATTCGATAACAACTTTCTGAGTGCCATATTTTTCTAGGAAACCTTATGTAACACAGGTAAAGGGACAGTCATTCCTACCATGTTATGTGAATTTCATTTTATTCCCTATGTATTGTTGAGGACAGGACTTCATACTCCTAAAGTCGCTCAATTAAAATAAAGACAATCAAATCTTTCACTGTATTTTTAACCCTTCCCCACTACCTACCTACCTTAAAAAGACCAAAAGATCTTAGTTGTCTTTAGCCTCAGCAATAACCTGAACACACTTTAAGTGCTCTTATTGATTAAGATGCTGCCTTTCTCCCTCACCAACTATTTGAAAACCCTTCTCGACCATTTTTTGCCTCATTCACTTGTCCCTCTGCTGGCCATGGTATTCAACTTGGTTTACTCTTCGGCCTAACAGTCTTAAAGTCACGGATTCGTATCCCGCCTCGGACATGAATATTGTCCTGAGGTTAAGTCAGGTTAAATGTTTCGATTTATTCGGAGCTGGAGGGCCTTAAATTCTAATTCTGGTACACTTCTATTTGGTCCCGTGATTCTTATGTGGGTATGGATCACGCGGCTTAGCGACGCATCGGTTGCCACGCACACAGCTGGCGCCTGGTTACATAACTCCACATCGGTGAGTGTCTTACGCATGGGTCATGAGGGATAGAAGCGTCTTTCTTAACTTTCCCTCGTCGAGGCCGTCGGGACAAGTGTCGTCGACGAATATTCTTTCTACTTCGGTCGCTTCCTCTTTACCTCACGATCGAATTGCTCAAACTGTCAATTTCATCTGCCTCACAATGCCTTGAATTTCCGTCTTTGTGGTAATATGTCGTCTGAGATACTTGTCTCGTGCTTGAATTTTCGACATTTTCAATTGCGGTCCCCTGAGATTTTCGTCTCTTGCGTGCATTTTCGACGCTTCGTGTTGCGGCCTTCATTTTTCCTCAAATTTATTTTTATTTAGCGATTTTGCGGAGCAGTCTATCGACGCATGTGGTTTTTTCATTGCCTGCTCAGACAAGCAATGTGATTACTGGGGTAAATTCAGAATTTACCATCTTCTGCTGGAATGATCACAATATATTCCCAGGAAATTGAAAACTTTAGAGCATACAATCGCTAGTAACCGCCCTCGCTTGTTGTGATCGGAAACAGTACCTTTTGCATATTTGCTTCGATTTGATAATGTCGGGGATCGGGTTGGTGTGGTGGGTAGAGTACCGACCTCCCATCCCGAGGGCTCTGGTTCCATTCTCGGCAGTGGCGGATTTTTCAGTGGCATACCGGTCCCTACTTGAGTGCTTAGCGGGGGGGCATTTCAAGTTCAGTATTCCGTCCGTCGGATGGGACGTTAAGCCTTGGTCCCCTAGATGCGCCTTTCGTTAATAGTAGGCTAATGCCGACGCTGGGTTTCTCTCCACCGTTCCTCCGTACCCTGAAAACTCCTACCATTACCCTATTACCCACCTATTCTAAATGGCGTAAATGACCTCAGCTGTCGGTCGCCTCCCCTGAATAACCTACTAACTTTGATAATATCTTCAAAATAAGTTGAACATGCGCCACCCTTTTTCCTTGCATCAATAGTCGTCGAGTATTAACGAGCGAGAAGAATTTAACTTTAAAGGAGGAAAAAATTATCGGCTAATATCACTTTAGAAATTCACAGATTGATTGCTGTATATTATTCACTATTTTTTTCGGCCTAAATAGCAACCATTTTCCAATTCCTCTCAGGTTTATTTCACATCATGTATAGAGTGGAGCCTTTCTTTCCCCACTCAATTATCCTATGAGCTAATATCTTCTTATTTACGTATTTCTTCTCTTTCACATCCTTCATCCCTTGTTCTGTATACATATCTCATATATATTATATAGGTATACGACAAAGTTGTATTGATATTGACGCAAGTTTGTCAGAAGTATGTCATAAATTGTTAACAACTTGTGTCAAAATGGTACTTCGTTATTTCTGTCATCAGCATGGGCCTGTGCGTTCTTTTTTCCCACAGGGGACATTGATGGTCGATTGACGTTGTAATATATATTATTTTTAATGTTGGCATCTTCGTAGCCCTTAATTTTCTGTGGAAACTGTTCCAAACTTGTATTTTTTTTTCGTTTGAATAGTATGGATTGTGTTAAAAATTTTTCTTGCGATGGAAGCTTAGTCGGGGTAGGTTGGCTGCGGTAGCAAGGTCGTAGACTTTTCGTCGGCCTGCCAACAACGTGCAAAACGGGGAAATAGTCGAAGGACAGAGGGTGGATGATTTTGCGATGGAATGCATACTTTTGTCACCGATTCTCCTTTCATTACATTGAGTCTCTCAGCTGAGGTTTATCGGAATATTAGAATGTGGGATTTAGATATCGGAAATTCGGCATTCCTTACCCTACATAGGATCATCCAAGGAATACTCGGAATACCTGCCTCGAAGTGAATTTCTGTTGAATGATGGGCTATTCGCTGCAAAATATGTTGCGCTGAGATTATTCAGCAGTTTGGCCACATTCAGAGGATCCTCAACAAAGTGTTGTATTTATTTTTAAAAGATCGTTCTCGAATTTATAGAATTAAAATAAGAGCCCCTTATGATGGTCCTGTTAAGGATCGGGACTCCTAAGGCAGTAAAAAATTTGAAATATAAATGATTGTGGATTTTTTTGTCATTTTATGTCAAATGTGTGTTTATTAACAGAAAAAATTTAATGTTTCCTTCTGCCTATGTATCGCAGTTTTTTTCGTAATATTAATGCTATTGGACATTAATTGTATACCTTAATAAAATATTTTTTGTAAATAGAATAATACTTAGTACTGGTTAAAAGAAATTATTCAACGCTAAGCAACAGCTAAACGTGGAATGTGCTTGGGATAGAAAGCTTTGCTTTTTAGAGACTTCCGCAGAGGCTAACTCAGGCCCACCTATTTACAGGCCCTGTGAAATTTGCCTTCTTCCCATCGAAAATTGAAATAAAAAGGTCGTGCCTTTTCGTGTACCCGGTTACCCTCTGCCGGGGTCCAATAAAAACGTGAGCTCGCTTTAGCCCTTGCGCCCAACGCATATCTTACATTTGGGCTGAATTATGCATCCAGTCCCGTGTCGTGAGGATACAGCTAGCGCTTCATCCATTCTTATTATTCCTCCTTGCTGAATTTATGTCTTGAATTCACGTCTCTTCATGCAATTCAATCGAGGTCGTGCACAAGAAGTTCTCTGAAATCTCTCGCTTCGAAATTCTATCCAATTTTTGCCGGCCATGAAGTATTATTTCGATCACCTTGTGTGTCGAATATTCGAATTTGAACAAGAAGACCATCTCCCATGGCGTGAAAATAAATGATGAGCGATAGCGTTCACTTCTCATGCATATCTTCTTTGTCTTGTGTATCCCGAGGTTATGTCCAGTCACCGTATATTGATTGACGTTCGATGGTGTATGGTTTTAAAACTTGTTAGTAATAGATTACGGTTTTAAGGTTTCCAACTGCTTAGCTCTTATATGCTAGCGTCTGACCTAATTTTAAGCCTAACCTTAAACCTAGGACAATGCAACACCTATTATTGTAGCCGGGTTCGAACCCGCGGCCTTGGCTACCGCATCCAGCGTTGAAATGTGGTCTCAAGGAGAATTCTAAGATATGAAGGAGACTAAACTGTGAAACCTGGTATTTTTGGCTCCGAAACGTGGGCATAGAGGAAATAAAATTTTAATAGTGCGACTGCTTTTGAGATTTGGGTGCGAAGAAGAATGGGATAAGTGATCCTATATACCTATTATTTCTGCTATCAACATCTCTTTTCGTCAATTAATTTAGTTTTGTGTTTTTGTGAAGATTAATAGAGATTTGGTAGTCGTAGAAGATAAACAAGGAAGTGTTGCCTGGAAAAGTAAAAGGGAATCGTGGCAAATTCGAAATTAAAATGCCTGTGGTTGGGATTCTCGAGAAGGAAGGAAGGGAGAATGCTAAGATTAAGAGGAGACTAGACTTTGAAACCTGGTATTTTTGGCTCCGAAACGTGTGCGTAGAGGAAATAAAATGTTAATAGACTGTCTACTTTTGAATGTGAGTGCGAAGAAAGATGGGAAAGGTAATCCTATGTATTACTTAAGCTATCAACATGTCTTTTTCTCAACTAATACAAATCACCTAAGGAGATGGTTAAGGTGTCAGTGAATAGGATTTTTATCGACTTCTGGCATCGCATGCTTGGTTTACGTTAAAACTCATTGTTTGAGTATAATTTATGTTAAAAGAAAAATCTTTTAACTTAACGAAACGAGAATGTTCCCATGGATACGACGTAAATAAACAACGAAGAATATAGGATTGTTGTCGGAAAGAGACATTAATATTGGCTAAATCGATCAAATAAAAACTCAGACAACCAGTACATCTACATAATACCCTGCAAGCCTCCATAAAGGTGTGTGGCAGGGGAGTAATGATGAAGAGAAGGATATTATTAATAAAAATGTCCTCATCCGTGGGTTGTGCGAAATATTTGGAGCCCATATCCCTTAAAATTCGGTTCCGTCGAGCGCAACAATGGCACGTATATTTGTCTTCCTTTCCCCCGCATCAATTCCATCCCGCTTGTTCGTGTTTTGAGCTCGGTTGAATTCGTTACTTTTTTAAACCCTTTCTCAATCTCGGTCGCGGTCGCCCCAGTTGTAATGTCCCTCCGGAGGTCTCCCGATGCAAATGAAGCGGGCGAACTGAAACTCGAGCGATCCCGGCTCGTGGCTCTTCGAACCGCCGCGCCGCCGGTTTTGCTTGCTCTCCTTCCTTCTCTCTCTGGACTCGCTCGATAAGGACGTCTCCCCACCCTCCAACCCCTCTTCTCCCTTACCCCCTCCACTCTGCAACCTTCTTACCCTCCCGTGACCCTCCCCCGATCTTTCCTCCTCACCCCTCTTTATTCTCCCCCACCTGTCCCACAGGCGGGACTCTTCCCCACATCCATCCCCTTGAGAGGGGAATACGTGACCCCTCCCTCCCCCTATTCCCCTCCCTGATATTCATTCCCCCACCCTCCCTTCGCTTTTTCTCGTTCGGTGGACTGGCGTTCGTAGTCCTCCCATCTCCCGCCAGGCCTGCTAGTCGTGGCCGAGGTGTCGCCCCGAGCGGTTGCGTGTTGTTGTCGTTCGCCGGGTGCTGTTGCCCTGTTGTTTCCGTGTTGCGTTTGTGTTTGTGTGTCATTACGGAGTGGTTTTGTGGTGGTGCACGGTAGCCGGGGTAAACCCTTCTTCCAAACCTTTCCCAGTGTTCCTCTAGTCAGCACATTTCGTAGTAGTAAGGCGGCTTGGGCTGTCTTTTTGGCCTGGAAGTGCTGTTTCTGCTCTTCCGCACCATTTCCGACCATCTGTCGGCCGTTGTCGGACTACCTTCGTGGTTTTATACCCTGAGTTTTCCCCGGCTGTTTATAGCTGGCTTATGTGTGGTGCTACTACATTGCCACTCCGCAGAAATAAGACTGACAATAACCGTGACTTTATTCATTGTTATTCCACGAAGTCATTGATCATGGTGGCATAGTTTGATCGTAATTATTTTAGTGTATTCTTGTGCGTCAGCTGCAATTTAGTCGAGCGTGAATCGCGGTCGCGAGTCCACTGAGTAAACTGCGTTATCATCCGCGAAATTAAACCTTTGTGGAGGCATCGAGGAGTTTGCTGAACTGATTGATAAGCGCTGCTGTTTCTTCGAGAGTAACGCTTTCCGGACTTCCAGCTCACGTAGCCTCGCCATCAAGCATCAACTGATCGATGACAATCTGCACTCCGGCTTAGAGCGAGCGAGCGAGAATTGACGGATCCGCCCGTCGATCGAGTGCGCGGTGTCGCTCTTCAAGTGTTTGCCGGCTGATCTTCCCGCGGATTGACGTCACACGCGACCCCCCCCCCCGCGATGTAAACAAAAACATAACCTCGTCTAACCATCTTTCCTGACCTCCCCTCATCCTCTTTCGGTCCCGGAAGGAATTTCAGCCCTAAAACTGACGTCGTTCGAAGGCGATTAAAAATCTCGAATCAAAATAATGGAGACTTCGGTGAACGATCAGTGTTAACTTCAACGACCGTACTAATTTTTCTTTTTTGTGACTGACACGTGCCAGACGGACGGGGTAGGAAAGATTAATCGTCCCTCCTCCCCTTTTAAGGCGTGATAAAGTGCTCCGATCGTCTCGATGATCTTCTCCGTGTGATTGGCTGGAGGAATTTGTGTGCGCACGTGTTTGTGTGTCCCATCCACTTCGGTTCGGAACCGGCTCCGACAAAGGGACTCTGCGGTGGTACCTCCTGGACCGCGTGAGTGCTGGTCCATTTTTTCGCCGGCGAGGCCTTCCTACCTGTCTCGCCTCGTCTCCGGCCGGCTGCCATGGGCGGGGGCGATCGCTGTTAGATGCACCGGAGGAGGCACAGGTGGGGCCTCGGCGGGGGCGGCAGCGCCGACGCCGAGACCGAGACTGCATTCGAGGCCTGCAGCTACTTCGTGGACGATGTCGCAGACGGAGGCGAGTGCCCACTTCACTCTCGCGAAATGTTCTTCTCGTGGCCGTTTTCGGCACGAGGCATTTCATTGCGCAGTCTGATGCATGTACAGATGCGCAGTGAAAATTGCGTAAAGCAGCGGTTCCCTACCTGGGTACGAGAAGAATGTTCAATAATGCCGCAAGTAACGGCATGCGTTCATCTGCAAATTTACACGAATTTAACAGCCGTCATTATATTGTCAACGAATAAACAATTGCGTAAGCAATCTCATTGTTAGTTGCTATAATGTGGATTCAACTGTACATTAATTGCAACTACGTAAACCACAATCATGGCCCATGGATAAGGCGCGTTGATCCAGGAAGTTGATTGTCGATGTAAAAAGAGTGTAGGTGAAAAAAGAAGGGTTGGGAATCGCTGTTGTAAAGCAATGCATTGCGTGGAGCACTTCCCAAATACACCGACGACTGTTCGGACAACATCCTTATATCCACGCATCCCTTCCATGTTATATTCTCGAATTTAGTCTGTTTTAAAGTTGTATAGCTTATTGATTCGTGTAAAACGGCCTCTAAGAGTGACAATCGATAAACAACTATGATCATCTACATCTATGTATACCCTGCAAACCACCACGAGTAAGTGTGGAAGGGGGTGACTCAGTTTGAGTCCAGGTCATGTGCAACATTAAGTATGAGTGAAATATTGGGATGAGTTAGGAGTTTTAGGTAGTTAAGGAAGGGTGGAGAGAAATCTGGATTTCGTATAATCTAGCTTTTAGCGAAATGCATCAAGTGGACGCAGTTTAACGTCCCATCCGACGGATTCAGTGCTGAACATGAAGTGCTCACCCCACAGAAATTGGTGCCGGTATACCATTTAAAAAATCTCTGCTACAGCCTCTGGATCCGAACTCTGGAAATGGCAATATAAGTACTCTAATTCATAAACAAACACTACAGCCGAAGAGTTGCGTAACCGTCGCAGATGCCCATACCCTTGGTTAGGAGTGAGAGATCGCGCCGATTAAATGCATTTCTGACGTTTTCCTTCAGTCGCAAGGCCTCTCGTCAGCCATGTGTCACTAACTCTTGGAGCGGAAGTGGGATTTATTGAGTCCGGAACTATCCGTCGAGACCTTCCAGTTCGCGGTCGGAAGGCTTGATGCGGGTGGCCTCGTAGAGTGATGACAGGATTGGCGTAGAACATAAGGATAGACGCTTCTAGACCTAATGGTGTTTTTTCTCGCCATCTCGCCAACATTATGTGATTTACGTCTAAATCTTTCCGTACATACCAGGTTAATGTGGTGGATAGAGTACATCTACATAATACCCTGCAAGCCACCATTAGCACCTGCCAAGTGTGCGGCAGGGGGTGAATTCACACCAAAGATGCATTACATATCATGCATAAAAAAATAATATGCTAGTCTGAAATTCAATTTAAAAAATATATTAAAATAGCAAGGCAAGAATGTAATATTATTCTGTTAGTTGGGTTAGCTTAAAGTCCCAATATGCAAATACCTATGCTATCCATTGCTAAACTCGTATTGGATATATTTACCGCTATTCCTATCCCTAATTGTACGAGGAAAAAACAACATTTTGAATCTGTCAGTTCGGCAGTCAATATCTCTAAATTTATGATTATGGTCCAGTCTACCATAGTAAGCTGGAGTCATTATTAATATTTTTCACGTCATTACTGAAAATACTATCTTGGAATTTATGTAAGAGATTGTCTAAATTTCAACCTACGATCTTACAATGATTCCCATTTTAATTCAGTTAATAGTCTGGCTACGCTAAAATGGTTATCGTTCCGTCCCTTTACAAATCTTGCCGATCTTCGCTGCACACGTTCAAGTTCATTATTTAGGCCTATTTCATATGGACCCCATATACGGGCAGCGTATTCCAAATGAGGGTTTACAAGGGAAAAGTAGCGAATTTCTCGTACGTGATCGTCACATTTACCCATTAGTCTTTTGATGAATCCAAGTTTACGATTAGCTTAAGCTCCTAGCGCTAACGAGCTCATCATCCCTAGCAGAGAAGTGGAAGGAAGACACCAATAAATTCTTCGGAAAAGCAGAACGCTCATCATTTCCATAACTTCGCAAGATCACCGAATTCCAAATTACGAATTTACCCATTATTTCACGTATGTGTTTTGGGTATTAGGAATTCCCGAGGGCCTGGGTTCAAATCCAGGACCCGATAAGTATTAGTTATCGTAGAAGTTTTGTTCACGGCTTTCTTCCGCGTCTGTGAATCTCTTGTGATGACAGATTCGGACAGTTTTAGACACGCGGAAGACATTCCGTTAATCCCTCTGCTTCGTATACACCGCACCGCAAAGGATCATCCTACTTGATGAGCTTTCGCGCTGCGTGTTGCTGTGTTTAAAAACGATGCAGATGATGATTGGTTTGGTGTTGTGGCTAGAATACTTGCTTCCCACACCGAAATCCCGGGTTCAAATCTCTGCAATTATCACATCTTTTCAACACTACACCATTTCCTATTTGGGTAATGTACTTATGGGGTACTAAACTTAATACCTTCGGTGTTCTGCCACTAATTGGGAAATAAAGAATTTGGTAACTTCAATTCAGAATCATACCATTCCTGAAGAGATTAGGTGATAAAAGAATTCAGTGGAGAGCTGCGTCAAACCAATCTCGGGATTGCTGATTAATGACGATGATGATGAATTTCCCTGAAAAAAATGTCCCATAGTATAGATATTTACGCAAATTGACACGCTTAAAAATGTTAAGCTGCTTTGTTTTTCCCGCCATACAGCCTCTTCAGGAGTTGCCGATCGTTTTTCATTTACATTCCTCGGGGTTCTCTTATGCGCGTGCCCTAGTTTATTGTAATTTCTACGTATACCCTCAGGAAAATGAGAACGTGATTTCCATTCTAGTTTCTTCTGTGATGTTCAGGTAACTAAACTTAATCTGAATGGAGTCGTTTAGCTGCAGATTGTTCATAGAGGAGTTTGCGTCATTGATAACGATTGCGACAGAGGCAGAGATTTTTCAGTGGTGTACCGTTCCCCACCTGAGTGCCTAGTGCAGAACAATTCAAGTTCATTACTCCCGTCAGTCGGTTGAGATCATGAACCGTGTATTCCTTGGCGACGGTCGTTAGGAGCTAGCTAATGTCGGAATCATGTATCCCTCCATCCTTTCTCCTTTCCCTGGATAATGGTTACCAATATCCACTGATACACCTCTTCGAAAGGAGAACGTCATCCTCGATTAATTACCACTGTAGAACGTGCAAGACAATGAACTCAGGAAATTCTGCGATAATTTTTCGGGTATTGCAACTTAAAAGTGGGGTTTACGTAATCATCATCATCATTGGTCAACAATCCAAGGATTGGTTTGACGCAGCTTTCCACTCGATTCTTCTATCGGCCAACCTTTTCATTGTGACGTAATTCTTCTCTTTTACATTCTTCACAACCTGTTCCATGAATCTCATACGAGGCCTGCCTTTTCCAATCTTCCCGTTCACTTTTCCCTCGACGATAGTCTTCATCAGGCCGTCGTGTCTCAAGATATGGCCGATTAAGTTTTTCCTTCTTCTTTTTAGAGTTGTCAGCAGACTTCTCTTTTCTCCTACTCTTCTTAGCACTTCCTCGTTACTCACTCGGTCGATCCATTTAATCTTCAGCATTCTTCTGTAACACCACATTTCAAATGCTTCTACCCTCTTCCGTTCCGCTGCTGGTTTACGTAATAACACCTGAAATTTGCTGTTTACCACCGGTTCCGTCATCGTCAACCATCGTTTTGTAGTGTTGGACCACTTTTAGTCTATAGTTCACTGTATCCTACGTAACTGTGTGGGACTGCTTCATATTTTAAATAAAAACATCTTAGTTGTTCCACATAAAAATATGTTTTATGTGGAACAACCAAGTTACGTTTTGATTTCAATTTCACTTTTAGTCTATTCTGCAATCCACGGGAGCGAAGAAACACAGTTGACCTTACACCAAAATATTATTCATCCACTCTCTCTCCCCAGTCCTTCAAGAACCTCCCCACCAAATGGCCAAGCAAAATATTACAGCAATCAGCGGAACAAAAAAACTCCTTAAAATTAACGATAACAAAAAAATGGATGAGAGTAAGTCCCAAATACTCAAATTCAAAACGTCAAATGTTACTGCTGTAACACCCTAATCTTCTGTATCTGAGACCAGTTTGAGTAAGAACATGGATGCATGCCTATGTCTGACTGTGGTGAAAAGCGTCGTTGGTCACTGGAAGGAAAATAAGGCCGTGTTTGAAGCACTTGTGGTGTCGACACTCGAGAAAATCAGGAGAAAACTGGAAATCTGTGAATATTCCCATCCAGTTTCCGTCGCTACCAGGGACACCATGCTTGGATGGATATCATGTTTCGTCTCCCTTGCTTGCGGATTCCCCTCCCTAACATGCATCCCAAGCCCTCGGATAGGAAATTTTACTTCAAAGTGTGTAACTGTCACTTTCGGATTCGTTCACGAAGCCGTCCATCGCCTCGCTGTTTGTGCGGTTCACTGCTTCATATTCATGGACCCTTTTATGCCCACATTTTGCAAGGTTGTGTGTGGGAATATCCCGTTGCTCTAACGAATAAGTAATACTATTTGCTAGCCTAAAAAAATATATTAAACTTCAACAATTCAATGGAATAAAGTTTAAGCTGTGCTGCGGTGATAGCTAAGTATCTGGTGAATAAAAAGGCTCATGGTTAGCCTAGGTTTGGAAGTTGCTGCTTGTTCTCAAGGCAGAATGTTATCTGCACCACCGGAACACGATCTAAGTCAACCCATCATCTACATCTACATAATACCCTGCAAGCCACCATAAAGGTGTGTAGCAGGGGGGGGTGAATTCTGACCAAACATGCACTACATATCATGCATAAAAAAGGATTAGTATTTATATACTCTTCTAAACTTCACCATTTAAAAAAAGATAAAAACAGCAAAGCAAACATGCCGTTAGTTGGGTTAGCCTTAAGTGCTCATGCCAACTTGCAGCTACCAATATTATCTATTGCTACACTCGTATTGGATATATTTACCGTTATTAATTTCCCTAATTGTACGAGGAAATTATGGCATTTTAAATCTTTCAGTTTGGCAATCAATTTCTCTAATTTTGTGATTATGTTTCAGTCAACCATAGTAAATTGGGGTTCGCAAAATATTTGCAACATCATCACTGTAAATATGGTCTTGGAATTTGTTTAAGAGATTAAGTCTAAATTTCAACCTGCGATCTGACAATGATTCCCAATTTAATTCATTTCATAGACTGGTTACGCTAATGAGGTTATCGTACCGTCCCTTTACTAATCTAAATTGGGAAACCTATCCTTGTGCATTAGGTTTTTTTGGCTCAACATGACGAGCACAGCGGGCACCCTCCATTTATGTATGTATTTCAGGACATGTGAAAATGAGGTGAAGGGATTGGTCATTAATGCGCAAATAATATTCTCTAGGAATGTGCATAAGTCAATGGGAATAAGTTTTTTTATATTTGATTTTAAGACGCCAAAGCTGTTGAGACTATATCACGTCTGGTGATGTAACATCCCCTGCTATACGCTCATGCAGCGGATTTTTAGGGTAAATTATAGATTTAGATCCCTGGCGAAGAATGTATAGCGTCTCTTCAATCTTCATCTCCATGAGAGTTTTATAATCGTTAAAATGTTAGACCTTATGGAAATAGAGGTCACATCGTACTGCCGGGAAGAGGACGACTCATGAGCTTAGCTGACTCCAGCATTTGACGCTTTTTCGAGGGATTAGGGTTCGATTACCGGTCGAGGCGGATTTTTATTTCTATATAAACCTTGGGTTGGCACATTAGCGGATAACTCCCTCAAGTTTGCGACCCCTTCCAATTTGGCGCATTGGTAAATGAAGTATGACTTCTGGCAATGAATTTATTGTGTAGCGGATCGAATGTGTTGGTTTTTTTTATTGGCTTCCCACAAAGTCGCACAAGGGTTTTGGCATTCGCGGATGGCCTTGTTTTAAGTCTTTTTTCCTGGATTCTGCATGGATGCCGCGTAGTTAATCCAAAGCACGAGCGAAAGAGGATCGAATGAATTTTACGATCTCGTGGCCCCATTTGGATAGTTGGCGATGTTCGATGTCTCTACGTTCAAGTTCCTGCCACACTCTCTGGTAGCTTATCAATCCCAAACGGTCTAAAAATAATAATTCTGCTGTTCGCCTCTGGTAGCAGAAATTAAGATTTTTAGATTCTGCAACTACTAAGGTTATATCGCACCATCTAACCCAAGCTCTTCATATCTTAACGCTTTCCATTCCCAAACGGGGATTCACAAGGTGGCTAGAGTGTCCTGGTAGAGGCATTGGCATGATAGCCAATGGCTGACAACGAAGTCAGAATGGGGGTGCTTGGGAGCGATTAGCCCCCACCTACTCCGTTCATAACATTGTATTTCATACGGCCTCTAAACGGAGACTGCATGTTTATTAATACCTCGAATAGGTAACCTAGGATTCGCGTGGTACAAATACGAATGGTTTGTAAATTTATCAATCACTCGTTACAATATCATTAATTGTTTTCACTTTATTTTTTCTCATCTGTCGCGAGCACAGAGCCTCCAGATGAGATAAAACACAAGTGTAAATAATTAATGAGATTATAAAGAACGATTTGAAAACACCAAATTTGCGAACCATTCGTATTTATGCCACATGACTCCTTGGTTACCTATTCGAGACCATCCCGACGGATTCAAACAACTCCCCCCGGGGCAGTGAAAAATTTCTCCGGGCGGAATTCGGACCCGCAGCCATGGGATTGCAAGGCGAGGGATTTACCCCGCCGCCACCGGGGCCGGCATATTTGAAACTTTTGGTGCTTCCATTTGAAAATCAACGATATACCGAGCTACCAAAAAGAAGAAATCGTTTTACTTTGCTGAAGATGTTTCAGTGGTCACCTGATGGGAGCCGATAGCGACTTGTGTTGTCAGGAGGTCTTGAACAAGTGATTTTAATGCGCTGGCGTTGAAGCCGTCACGCTGGCACGAGTCATTTAGCGCATGGCGGAAATTCCTCGGTGTTCTCCCTCCTCGATGCCCGTTGACTCTTCTGGGACGTTTCCCGGAAGATTTTACGGTAGGGATATCATTTTCCGAAGGATGCGAAATATGCATACTTTCTCCCTTCGTCCTTGTGGAACATTCATTAGTCCGACTTGAATTTTGTATATACATACAATCCTGATAAAGCATTCTTATTCTGAACTAGTGTATATTTTGAACCCCGCCAAAAACCTTGTAATCAATATCGTGCCTTTGTTGATTAATTAATTATTTTGGTTATATCGTACCGTAAAACCTGATATCATAATTCTAGGGCAAGCACAGCATACATACTACGGGTAATACTACATACATCATACGGGTAATTACTACGAATTAAATCATATTTTGCATACTACGGGTTGGATTGGAACCCGCGACCTTTTTGGTTGCCAGGCCATTGCATTTCCGACCTGGCTACCACGGTCGGTATATTGATCTTTAGTGCTTCCTTGTGCTTATTATACCTTTATCTTTGATTTTTAATCGTGGGGAATGGTTTTCGAAATAATCTCTGAAGGATTTTGCACATGTCTTTAGGGATTCCGGAAACTTATATGCCCTGAATCATTCTGTCATAATTGTGAAAACTTGCCGCAACTTTTTAGCCTTGAGAGTCATAAAAGGAATCGTCTTTTTCCCTGCGTAGACGTCAAAGTACGCCATCCTTGGTTACCGTATAAAACCCAAGAATCTTAGGTAGTTTCTTGCCGAGTAGTCTGTCTCTATTCTTAATCATGTCAGAAGTATTCCTTTGCTACATTTCCGCGTATCTCCCATTTTTCTCATGTAGCCAATCCCTTATTCTTTCTTTGTGTAAAAAATTTGTGAAATTTATCCGTAGAGAGTGTTGCGTTATGACTCGCAGCTGATAATTTAGTTTAGGAGATGTGATTTATAGATTCCCTGGAGACTACCTTTTCCTTCGTAAAACGCGGAGTAGCTAGAAATTGATGAGTGAGAGTCACATGCTACTTAGTGTCCTTCGGGTTCCCAGTCTTTCAAGACAACTGTAATTTTTTTATCCTCTAACTAATTTCTGGGTTTTTAATAAACTATTCATCCACGAGGGATTAGGGGGTAGGGAATGTTTTAGCTATGAATGAACCGCATTCATTAACGACTTGTTTCTGTTAGCTAGCTCACTCATATATTTTTTTTTCAAATTTCAGCCTTAGTCCCCAAAAATTATTCTTTATTTTTCAATTTATGTGATCGCACAACAGAAGACGTCCATTTAAACCACTGTTTTAACTTTCATAATTAATGTTATGAGAATCATATTTAGAAACGAGAAGTGTTGTAGTATGTACCATGTCATGTGGGTATAATATTTATTTTATCGGTGTTTTAATTTTTTGCAAGCTATGTGCTATCTATATTGAGTGAAAACTACTGCTGTCGATAAAGAAAACATCGGAAGCATCCTGATTATACATGAAGCTTCATTCCACCGATGGTAGGTACCTGTTTTAGGAATGTGACCGGAAATTCGTGTCCATTTATTCCAAGACATACGTGAGTCATCTCGTGTCTTCGCCAATCCAATATTTTATTACATGGGCAGAAATGACTCTCAGCGCCAATTTAGGACTGTCCTTAATCTCTTTACGGCCAAGTGCTACCCCCAAGTGACCGCAGACGACTCTCCTCACTGGGAAAGCGTATAGAGTGAACCCATTTCCGTTGAGTCGTTTCCCTTGCATCTCAAGTCAAGTCTCTTTCAGACGACTTCTGTCATTTGCGCTTCATTTGAATCATTTCTTGAGTTGTTACACAATTGGATCTACGTAAGATAATGTATTTTTGCCCCTCGATATGGAAAATTGTGTATTTGCAACATTTTTACTGTCCTTTTTTTTAATTTAAAATGGAAAGTGCAATGTTTTTTCCAAATACCAGCACATGCTCGCTTCATTCCGGTTATCTATGTGAATTGAGGAGTGATAATTAATTAATTTATTACGTCTGCATCAGGTTTGCGTGTGAAGTAGGTTTCCTGGTTTCTCCCTACATTTAAGGGTAGAACAGAAGTGAACGTAATTGTTGTGCACGTGAAAAATTAATGACCCGAAAAAGCACGTTTAGTTCACCAGCTCAATAAAATGGCTCCTGCATTTTCATGGGATGCTTTATCCCCTTCAGTCAAATATTTTAGTATTTATTCTACGCACCAGTAGGTATTATGTGGCAATATATGTAATGAATCATTTAAGATTTGCAATTTGAAGAGCCGGTCAAAACTGGAGGAATTGCGAATATATTTTTGCTCACATAAGGGCAATTTAGAATTAGGGATAACGCGGGCGCGCGCGCGGTATAAAAATCCGTGATTGGTTGTTAAGTACGTAAAGCACTGATCTTGCAGTCCAAAGGCTGTGGGTCGAATCCCGCTTGGTTCATGTGCGCTTTGTTTGACGTTATGGTTAAGTGTAGGTATGATTGAGTGGTGTACCTTAAGCAGCACCTAAAAAATCTAATTCTACGGCTATTAATTTTTTCCCGGAACATATTATTCCGTAGTCTCCTGATCTGCTCTAAAAAAGACAGGGTAGAATTGTAGTATCATGAATACCAACAAATATACCGGCCTGAATGCTCCTTCAAGTGTCTTAGTAAAGGCGGACGACTTTATGAAATAACTGGATTTCTCTGACACTATGCAACTCATCTGGGAATAATGTTTTTCGTATGAATTGCTGCCTCGAAAGAGCTGGCCTTTATTAACCTTGTGGTGAGAAAATCTGTAGCGCCCACAGCGTGTTGGGTTACGCTGTCGTGCGCGCTGTCAAGTGATGTTGAGAAAAATTCCAGATTTCAACATGTGGCGTTGTTTTTCTATTCTGCCTTTGTGCGAGATGTGTACGTTCTTTTTTATTGTGTAGTATTATTTTGTTGGCTATAGACGTGGATAGAGAATAGAAATATGATATGCGACTTCTTTTTTCTAAAATTTCTCCTGTGTTTGGCTTTGAAATGAGTAATGGAAATCGAGAAACGCTTGTCAAATATTGGATGGCATCGTAAACAAAAATACCTTATATCTTGTGGTTGGCTCGCCCATTCGTAGAACAAAATGTGAGAGAGAATTTTTCAAGGATGATGAAATAGAGTAGTTTAGTTGGGCTTTCGAAAATGAAATAATTTTTAGGGAAAAGCAGGATTAACTTCTCTGATCGTGTTCCTCTTTTGGAATGTCATGTAAAAATTGGATGTAATTCCCATTGTATCTTTCTTTCCAGTGTGAACAGTTTAGTTCGACGGTTGGTTTTGGGGCTAGAGTATTGTATTCCTATCCCGAGGTTGAATAATGTTCTAATCCCTTAATGGTAGATAAATTTTTATTTTCATACCATTCCTCACTTGCGTTCTTTTTGAAGGGTACCTCAATTTCAGCGCTCTATCCGTCGGATGGGACGTTAAATCGTCAGTACCTTGACGCTTTTCATTCAGGAAAGGCACCTCGCAAGCTTTCAATCAATTCCTTGTAAAAAAAAAATTCCTACCTCTAGAGTAATTGACCACCCGTTAAGATTTGATCCGGGTATTTGGACACAAAGACTAATCCACATTTGATGAGATCTGTTAATGTTATTGCTTTCTTCATTTTTTTAACTATTGGAATCCCCTTCACGTAAATTGTTTGGTATTTCCTTGGCAATTTGTTCATTATTGCCTTTTATTTTTGTGGCTCATCGTCTTTATCTTGCTCTTATACTATGCTGATATTTCATTTTGTCTTCGGTTACTTCTTCGGTTCCTATCATCGGTATGTTATCAAGCCTTTTATTACACACTACACGAAAAACTCTTCTAATGACTCATATAATTATTATATTAACTTTTTTCTGCTTAAGCGGTTCATTGTTTCCTGTATCCGCCTTTTCTTTCATTCGATAACGTCCCCTGCTGTGCAATCCAAATGCTTTTTCTCCTGTTTGTATCATATTTATATACTGTACCCTACAAGTAGGCGAAAAGATGAAAGCGACCGGATATTATTTATGTGTCTGAAAGTAATGGTTTTTGCCCCAATTCGTTAATAGGACAATTTATGCACATGAGAATTTTAAGCCGCATTACTATGCATTTGATTAGTCATTTACAACACCTTTGCATAGTGAATTGATATGTATATGAATCCTTAGTTTCGAAAAGGGCTCATTTTGTAAAAATCATTTTCATTTTCGAAAATTTTCGAGAGACATAAAAAAATAATATATCTTTCAAACTATTTGAAAATATTGCAGTTTTTTTAAGGAACTCCTTACTATTGTGCTACGTTATAACTTTCTGAATTGACTCGCTGATAAAGCATCGGTCTATACGAGCTCATGAAAAAATAGGGAAAAGTACATGTTCAAAAATTTCTGATCCATTTTGGAATTTGATTTGATTGGAGCCATTTGATTCATGTATTCGAGAAAAATATCGGCGTTACAAAATTATAATTCTTCGTAGTAAACATTAGGATCCTCTTTATTCACCATAAATAATGGCCACCAGCAAGTTCTTACAAAGTTTCCCTGGCTAGTTCATACATTTTAATTTTAATTTTGTATTCTTTCTTATCTCATGATAAACAGCATCTTAAGAAATTTGTTTACGCAAGTGTGGAGGTCAATTTTTTATGATTACTTTTCAGAGCCTTATTCTGTAATACGAGATGTTTTTCTCAGCCTACGGGCATTGCAAGGGGCAGAAGGCCGTTTTTGTGGAATTAATTTTCAAATATTCATTAAATCTGTCTTTAATAGTGTTAAAATATCGAATATACAGTTGTCATTACAGCTCAGCGCGCTCTTTTTCCAAAGTAAATGTTAATCGATACTGATTAACCAATCAATTCCTTTCAGGTTTTATTAGTGGATTGGTGGTGACGAACTCGAGAGCAAGAATAAGGTCCAAACGGCCATTTTCAGGGATGCGCGGAACGGAAAATAACGCAGTCTGACTTTTTCATCAACAACTAAAACACTAATGCACTAAATAATATGAAACTTAGTGTGATTATTAATAAATATCTTTGCTACAATACATAAAAAGAAAGTGTTGGTATCTCGATCCGTGTTGTTATTACGAAGCCGCAAATGCGATGCAACCGTCCGGTACCCGTAAAAATGCGCTAAAATTCCGTTTTTAACAGCACACTAAAATTATTACGAACGGTGAAAAATTTTGTATACCATCACTAAACGCAAACTTAAACTAGCTTTAATTTGGTGTACTTTATTTTAAAATCCATTGAGCCGTCTTTGAGATATTAGTCTTCAAACACGGGTGACAGAATTTTGCAACGGACAGTAGTTTCACGTATGGATTCTTTTTATTTGATCGGCGGTTGTTTAGGAAAGATAATTTATTTTCTAATGTCAACGTCGAAAAACGTGACGTCGTGAGATAAAAGGTATAAAACGTGTTTCTTATGGCAAATCTTTTCGCTGAATGGAT
This sequence comes from Platycnemis pennipes, assembly GCA_933228895.1. Taxonomy (NCBI): domain Eukaryota; kingdom Metazoa; phylum Arthropoda; class Insecta; order Odonata; family Platycnemididae; genus Platycnemis; species Platycnemis pennipes. The sequence continues at coordinate 84,781,237 of OW121854.1, read as the reverse complement.
TTCGCCAAGTTTTAGGCCTCAACAGTCGACTCCGTTCTTTAAAACCTTATATTCATCCTTCCCCCTGCCATTATCTTACGAGATTAAAATATCCCTGATGGCGTTATTCATTACGTGGAGTGTCAAGGAGTGGTTGGGCCGAAATGTTTACCTCACCTAGAGTTAAGTTATGTACAGTAGCACTTTCATTTTCAGGATGATAAACTCTTTACAGCACGCCAGCTTGGAATTTTGTGCTTAGCGAACCCTGCTCTACTATGCATCGGGTATAGTTTCGGATATAAGCTTCGCAAGAGTGCGTTTGCTCGAACTGAAACCTCAGAGACCGGAATCGAGTCATGAGCAGTATTTCGGCATGTTGTAACTTCATAGAAGAATAGAGCGAATTTCTGAATAGGGTAGGAAAGGGTTACTATCGGTTATAATCCCTCCGAAAATCGAATATGCTTGGTAATGGAGAGATGTTCTTGTGATGGTCAATGGGGTCGTTTACCATGTTTTTTATTGCCGAATCTGATAGAGTTTGTAAAATAAAAAGACCCGTATTTTTCCGTTTTTTGATTCGTCAATTATTTCTTAAGTTATAAGCGGCGAAAAACTGATGTATTTAACCCTTTCGGAAAAGTGGACGTGGTGCAACCTCTGACGTATATCGACTTTTTCCAGTCACAACTGAGCCCGCGAAGCTACTTTGCCTTATAGCAATGGGGGGACACAGCTGACTCTGCCAATGGGAGCGGTTGCGACAGCATCTGTGCGAGCAGGCCTTCCGGGAACCCCCCTCAACTCCCTTCCCCTCACCTAAAAGCAGTCAAGGACGGGAGGAAAATGACGTCAATGATATCAAAGCAGCTTTTTCGGTGGGCGTCACCTTTTGCTTATTTTAATTTTTGATTTATGAGTGAATAGTTTTGGTTGTTAGATTAATTTTTTCACTAAAATTCTTTTTTTGTTTTCATCTAACGATTTCGTGTACAAAATTTTGATTTCGGATCCGAGTAAACGCACCCATTTAAACAAACGCATTCTTAAGGCAGTTAAAATTGTCACCTATATTTTTTTAATTTACATCCTGTATGATTAATCTCTGTTGAATGTTTTAATTACATTGATCATGTTTTCTCCTTCATTTTTCTACCGCTTTGTGCACCGTAAGCATCTTACTTCCCTAAGCAGTGGATAAGAAAGTGCTTTGAATTATAAAGTCAACCGACGTCCATTTCTATTGTGTTGCGCCCTTCCCGTCTGGCCGTGTGAGTTATACGTACTTTTGTTTGTCTGTTGAGCGAACAATGTATCTATTTAACTTGACCTCACGTGCTTGGGCAACGTCCTATGTGCAGTGCACCCTCATCGTGGCAAGTTCCAAGTATATGCCTAGCACGCAGAATATAACGTGATATACCAATATGGTTGCTGATTCTCAGTTGTATTTGTGTCTAAATCCACATTCTAAAGTTGACAGAAAGTTATTCTAACGTATGAAAAGTCGCTACAATATATGCATCCAACTCAAAGGTATTTTACCTGATTCATCAAAACTTTGTTGCTAATTACTGCCTTTTAATAATAAATTATAAAGATAAATGATATAAAAGTTATAAAAACTTAATAGGCAATTGATAATAGATATTTTGGACACGCGTTATATAGTATGTATTGCTTAATCGATAAAATGTTATGATATAATATAGTACAATTTCTGTTTTTAAATAGTTGTGTTCCTCCTCGTGGTTAAATTTAGCAAGTAATCCAACAAATCGCAAACTCTAAAAAAATGGTTTTTTCTGTTACTAAAAAGTGTTACATGTAGCAGCAAAGTTGCTGAAATGGCACATCTATGTACGATAACTGTCAGCATCGTGGTGGCCTACATAATGCCCCTTATGTTCACTACTAACGCTCTTCATCGTTGACTCAGCAAACCCTAGTGAGAAGAAGAATAGCCAATGCTGATTAAGTGTTTTCTTATTGTTAGACTCGGGTAACAAATGTGGGCAATGGGACTCAAATTCAGAATAATCAAATATCTGCCTCTTCTCACTCCTCTTTTCCTGACATGATCGTATTCTTGATCAATCCATTTACTTGAGTTATGTGTTTGACCCTCCGAAGCTTTATTGTTGCTGATTTTCCGCTTCCTACTTGACGATCCAACTTAAATCTTAATTAATTAAGGAGTTATATAGTTTGCGGCAACATAACTTCCTTTTTATATGGATATATCCATAAAAAAAGAAAGTTATCTTGCCGCACCCTGTATGTATTCATTTGGGCTTGCATTGATATTATTCACTTTTTTGCCATAGTTCACATTTCAAGACCACTGAGCGATTCCTTTTGCCGATTATGTAGCATTTATCTTGTGTTTGTCGGAAATTGATATAAATATACAGATTTGTGCTTAAATAGCCGTTGAACAAATAATCTTAAAAGTAGTTATTTTTCTTTAGTTTTCTACCCATTAAGATAGGTTCAGATGGGATTCAAATATGCGTAAATGTCTCAAACTCTTTGCAATCAAGAATAAACATATACGTACCTTTTAGATGATAGAGTTCAGCTCTTTTGTTCCCCGTGCTTCCTACGTTTCATCGTTCGTTGAAATGCAACACTTCATTGTTTCTGAGTATTCAAGTTTAAATTTGCAACCAGTTGAGCATACGTTTCCTAAACAATAGGAAGCTGTAATTGGTAAATTTAAATTATGTGTACTACGAAAAGAACTTTGCGAATATGACAGTAACAGGGAGTCTCGATGATCTGTTTAAAAAAATACAAGACGCGTGTCACATTCGCTCGTTTGATTGGAGGAAAAGTTCCCGGCCTTGAGGAGGCAGTACGAGACTTCTGTAGCTAGTAATACAAGTCTTGCATACCTGTTTAGTCGAAACAGCTCAAAAGCGACCCTTTTGAAACTCGACCGGAAGTTAAATGCTAATGTGGAAAAGGAATTCCTCTCAAAAAATGCGTAGTAGCTATGAGGCATCCGTTTTCCATGTAAATCCTCGCAATCGCTTGAAATAATTCACTCTCAGTCAGATATCTTGGCTATAAAATTTTATTTGTTTTTTTTTATCAGTCAGCTTTTAACCCTCTTATCAGTTTGGAGTGGTATGTAACGTCATGACAAATCCCATTTTTAATTCCGTTTGCTATTCTCTGCGCATAAGATATTAGCATTTTCCGCATTTTATTTCTGTCTTGCTGTTTTTAAGGACATGAGTGTAGACGCAAAATGCGATTTGAAACATTCTTGTTATGAATGCATTCATTGTGAAAATCCACCACTCTTGCGTAATAACAACAAAAATGTTTTAATTCTGTCTCTAGTAATCATTCATTAATGTTTTTTCGTGTTTTTCAGTTTATTTAAACTCATTGATTGTAATCAGTGTATCATGATGTACTGATTTTAAAAGGTGTCCGCTCTATCCTGGTAATGATATTTATAGTTCTCTGACAGAACAAATAAGACAGAAACCAATCATTATAATGATCGCTGAGCGTGTATTAGGATTCGGCTCAAACCAACACTGAGTTCCCCAACCTATTTTCTGTCCCTTGATGTCGGTCAACACCATTAATTGCTGCCATGACTGAATCCAAAACCAGAAAATAAGGGTCATCTGCTTCAATAAAGCTCCACTTTAACGAGGTTAAATTGTTTTGCTACGTTTAAAATTGGTGAGGGCACCGTTTATGAAGATGTTGAATCAACTCTTGAACTAAAAAAATCTTTCCTCTTTTTTTAGGTTGTGCAATCAATGCTTCTCTCCTATTTATCGCTTAAGATTTGTTATGTATCGTTAATGATTGAGATCAAAATATTCTCTCACAGTTTCTGATTTATAGTGCGAAGGACACTGATTTTGAATTACATAATGAATATCTATGTAAGCAGTTGTTGGAGACAATTTCTGAGGTCATTTGTGTGGAAAATTAGTTGAAAGTAGTTCTCAGGAAATGATGTTCGAGGTAATCCCGAAGGTTTGAAACCTACGGGATTACCTCGAATAGGTAACCAAGGAGTCACATGGTACAAACATGAATGGTTTGCAACTGCGGTGTATTTGAATCGCAGATTACAGCATCACTAATTGTTTTCATTGGAGTTTTTCTCATCTATTTGGATGAAAGAACCCCAAGGGGGGTTGTGTTTGAAACCGTCGGGATTATCTCGAATAGGAAACCAAGGAGGCACATGATATAAACAAGAATGGTACGCAAATTTGGTGGTGGCGGCTGATAACAACCTCATTCATTGTTTACCCTAGTGTTTTATACTCATCTAGGGGCTCAATAGTCGAGACAGATGAGAAAAACTCAAGTGAAAAGTATTAATGATATTGTAACAAGTGATTTAGACATGCTAAATTTGCGAACCATTCGTGTTTGTACCACGTGACCCCTTGGTTACCTATTCGAGATAATCCCGACGATTTCAAACACAAGCCCCCAGGTGGGATATAACACAAGTGTAAACAATGAATGAGGACTGAAATCAGCGGTTGTAACACACCAAATTTGCGAAGCATTCGTGTTTGTACCACGTGACTCCTTGGTTATTTATTCGAGGTAATCCCGGAGGTTTCAAACTCAGCCCCCCAGGCTGGAATCGAGCCGCTATATTCAGGTGATTATAACGCCAGTCTGCCAGCCTAAAATTTGCTGGTTCGAATCCCGCCAAGGTCACCGGTGTTGCTTTCGACTAAATATCAAGCTTAGTATGATGTTAGGTTAGACGATGCGATGCTACCGTTGTCGTGGGAAAATCTTAAAACCTATTTCTACCTTCACAAATAATATGAAGGGCTGAACACGTCAGCGTCGGCGTTATCATACTGTTAAGAGGAGTCGCCACTGGGTCCATGGTTTAACGTCCGGTCAGACGGACAGAGTATTCAACTTGAATGAAGCCCAGTTCACCCGGTGTGTTTTTCCCAGGGTGCGAGCTAGCTGGATTTCGTGCATGCTACCCAGCGGGTGACGAAGTTGGCCACTAAAATGACTTAGCTATTGAGTATCCTTTCACAGGTAGCTTGCTACCCAATTTGGACTATTTTTTGGATACCAGTTCTTTCTGGGGAATCGCTACCGGTACAGGGAAAGGAACGAACGCCGGCCTCGGTGGCGGCGGGGTTAAGTCCTCGCCTGCCATTCCGAAGGTCGCGGGTTCGAGTCCCGCCTGGTTAAACTGTCCAGGGCATGGGTGTTTTTAAAATGTGTTGTCCATATATATATATTAAAATGATCGTAATTGGGGTCACCTGTGATCATTATAGAAATTAGTATTATTATTATTATCTATCTGTGGTTTTCAAGTCTGAACCCGCACTTATAGGCACTTCAGACCGGGAGGACAGGTACGGGGGTGGGAATTGCAGGGTTTAGAGGAAGGGTGGAGAAAAACCCTCCATCAGCATTAGTCTGCTCTTAATAAAAGGCGCAAAAAGGACGACGGATCAAAGTCCCATCCGACGGAATTGGTGCTGAACTTGAATTCTCTCCTTAAATAACTAAGCTAGGGACCAGTTTACCAATGAAATCTTCCAATGCCGGGCTTCGAACCCAGGACCTCTGGGTGAGAGGTCAGCGGAAAGAAACTGGACCGTCTTCTCTGATGTGTTAATTTCTCACGCCGTTGGGCTATGAGTAGGTGAACTCTCTTCTCATCAACCTGACCGAAATTCGGCTTTGAACAGCTTTTTGTGCATATTCGTTTGAAATCAGTGCGATCTTCAAACTTTTCAATGTTACCTTTAATACACTTAATGTGCTTGAGAAACGCAGGGAGGACGGTGATTGACTCTTTCGTGTCATAGATTCCGCGACAGTTCCAATGTAATGCCTGTCTGTTCCCAGAGTCGACTCTCACCGGGTCATTTCATTTTCTTTGGCTGGCCCGCCAGTTCGCGTCTTCCGCGGGATTCGAGACGTCATCCGCGGCGTTGAATCTTACCGCAGGGGGATTGATTTTGCATCCTTCCCCCCAACCTCCGACGACGTCGTCTTCCATTCTTCGAGTCATCGCGACAGATCTCCCCTTTCTGCTCGACTACCTCTTCTCTTTTCATGCTCAGTGCGGTCTGTCCGCATGACGATATGCAGGGACGGAGTGACTGTGAACGTCGGCCAGACAGAGCTTCAGGTTTACTCTGTCCATCTCCCCATGTATTCCAGTGCATACTCTCCCATCCTTGGCGTCTGATCTATCAATGCATACTGTGCTACTCCGGGCTTGATTTGGAATGATCGTGATATCAATTCTGAACTCGCGTTTTCGCGAAATGTTAAGCACAAAAGGGTTTATATAAATAATTCCCCTCTCTTAATGTCGCTCTAGGTACGATAATAATCTAATAATCTAGATAAGAATAATTATATAAATGAGTTATGAGTTAATTTATTTCTTTCAACCACAACAGCGTTAATAAATTCAATTCCGTGTAATCTAAGTAAGTACATGAAAACTAGGTTGCCTTGAAGTAAAACCTTCCCTGAGAGAGCACTCATTAAAAACTTATACGTTGCTAACAAATAACATAATAAGCTGCATAGTACTTTTTCATAGCCATCTATTATAACAAGAATGAATAGAGTGAATTAGTATTACATTAATTTTAATACCAATACATTATGAAAGTATCACTAATAAATAGAATAATGTATAACATTTTCAAAAAAGTTAGCTCATCATCCTAAGACAATATAGCAAACTGTATAAATTGTGTATGCTTACCTTCTTCTCTCTGACATCTTTCCTCTCTCTTCCTTTGGTGTGAATATTCGAGAGCGTACATTGACGTGGATCGTATGGAATGTGACAGAGGACCGCTAATTCTCAATTACTACTCATTGACGTGAGGACGAATGATGTGAAGGAACGCGATTTCTTTCCAAATATTTAAAAATATTTTTTCATCAAGGGTAATGATGGTAGGAATGATGATAGGAATGGATAAGGACGTACTTGATGTGTGGTATAATTTCATTTCCCTGACTGGACCCCTCTCGTTTAAGAGTCAATCAATTCTAACGCCGGGTTTCTCTCAACCCTTCCTCCTCTCCCTTTCTATCCCTTCCTATTAGCATCCCCACTCCTGCTCCTAAGTGCCCGTTAGGGACAGAACTGACAGTGGAGCTATGGTTAGCGTCTGCTATAAATCACGTCCCTGGCGTCGCTGACTACTTTCCTGGAGAAATCACATGACAAGATTGCAGATTATACTGCGATTAAGTGTAGTGATGTTTCTCTCTAATACTTAACGAATTTCTGCTAACTGAGTGGAATGCTTTACATCATAAAACATAAAAATAAGAACTCAAATAAATATACTGTGGAAAGGCAGAAGATGTACACAAATAAATAAATGTACACAAGATCTCCACGTTCTGTTTTATATTAGTCTCTCCCGAGCCACACTTCCCTGACTTTCATCACAGGACTTCCATCTCAATCAGATCTGTAATAGCAGCGGGAATCGGTTGTTTTTTTTAAGCTTTGACTGGAAAGAGGCCCTTTTAAGTGCTTGTGTCGCAAGCATTGGCTCGTTTACCTTAGGAATAGAGCCGGTCTTTCTATCACAGCTTTCCCCTCTTTCTTTTCCTTAGCGCCCGATGTGAATATATGAGAGCTTGAACTCACGTGGGCCGTAGGAAATGTGACAGAGGACGATTCGCCGTAGACCAGCAACGTTCCATTGGTTGAAATTATAAATCAACTAGCTAGGGATTCTAGTGTTGAATGCCTTTTACCTATCGACGCTCAATTTGCGTTTTATTTTTAGTTCACATACGCATATTTTTTAATCGATTTATGTGCCAGTTAGATCTCCTTTTCGAAATCGAAAAATCCTCGGAGTGCGAGGTGATCCAGGGAAAGGAACTGGCCCCCCTACCCTGAATGTTTGAATTTCACACGCCTGTGGCTTAGTTCGGGGTGAGCTCTACCCTCACCTATCCAAACCAACCTTCGGGTTGAATCACTGAGTGTAGAGAGAGTAGTAGATCTCCTTGATTTCACTTCGAAAAAATGGATGTACCTGGAGTGGTTTATTTTGAATGCTTATTTGGTGCTGAAAAAGATTGTTCTTGTAAAAAAAACCTTGAATGATGAAGTAACTTTGGGTCATTTTGAGTATACAGTTCTTATCTTTGCAGTCAGAACTTTGCATCTTATGGTGGCAAATTGGGTGCTATCTAAATATCACGTATTTGACTCCTTGTTAGAAATATTTCTTAGCGATGTAATTCAGCATTTTTCAATCGCGTGGTGTGGCTTTAAAAGGAATAGCTGCGTACCCTAATGGTGACTTCTTCCTATTCTTACCCTCGTTAACCTCTTATTCTTGGCCTAAGTTATACCTATTTCGTTATCTGTTTTTCTTTGAAATTTTATGTGAGGTCAAGCAGTAGCAGATTCTTGCGTGACATTTAAAAGGAAAGAGCTATCACTAAAATTAAACCTAAGGAATTTCCCCTAAAATTTGAGGCCGATCTTCAGCTAGGTTGGGGAGAGATAGTATACTAGTCTATTTATGTAAATTACATTCTTGTGGGAAGCAGCTTTCAATTCTTCCAACACGGTGTTATCTAGCAGGGACAAACAATCGTGACAACTGATAAGCTTGTCAAAAATATAAGAATTTTGGATGAGTGTTGCATAGAAGAAGCTGACCTAAAATCAGGAGTAGAATGATTAATGATGAATCTCTCGGTTTTGTAGCACTTCTTTCATTTTGACAACAATTTAAAGGAATACATACTAATTAAAAGGAAACTTGAAAGAGAAAGTGAGAAAACGTGGGATTACGGAGTAGCTAACTCGGGAAGTTTTTAAGGATGAAAATTGACTGATAGTCCTAGTATAGGAGTTTAGTTTCATTTTATCGGTTTCCTTTATTAATTGGATGTCAAGTTTCATTTGTATTCATTCACTTAGTACGTCCTTAACCGCTTTCATTTCTCGACGAGCTACCTCCATAGTAAGCCTGTCGAAGTGATTTGTGACTGTCCTGGTTTGCTTGCAGGCGTGCTCTCCAGCTACTTGAAATGTCACGTGTTTGTATCCCGTATGGGCATAAGTTTTTCTTCCGTCGTGTGGTTTTGCGTGATTGGATATCATGTTGAAAAATGAGCGTAGGTACTGAAACATCTTTCTCTCAATTTAATCCCTTGCCTTCTTTACTTTCTATTTGAATAAATTCAACTGGGATGCTGGGATATGCTAGCCACAAAATATTTCTTAGAGTTTTATCATCGGTAGCTTGTATTTTGCTGGAAACAAAAATGTATTGACACTTTTAATAGTTTTCACAACTATCTTTTCCACTCTTATCGTTGCGAATCGCCGCTAAAGTTTCAAAATAGCTGCTCTCTGTTGTGTCGGAAGCTTGTTGCCCAATGGCAAAACCATTGTTAGATCATGGTGAGGTTATTAAAAGTTTGTAGAAGTCTGCAGGTATAATCGCGTATGCATTTTACATATTCATGTTAATGTGATCAGTTATATCAAGTGCAAATCAATACTAGTGTCACAAAACGTGGGGATAATATCTTCTATTAGCGACAGAGTCTTTTAAAAAATAATTACAATAGAAGTAATAAAAATATTTTTGTCAAAGTCTATTGCTATCATTTTCTTAGCAGGCACTACATTCGAACCTTGGTCATATAGCATCTTTTGATGGATTGTTGGATCTAAGTTTATTTTTCATTAGCTATGTAAATCAAAAAGCTAGTATATGTTTATTGTTCAAACCGGTATAATAGACGTTTTCCGAGAGGCAAAAGTAATGACTAGAAAATGTTAGGTCAACTGTTTTGCAAAGTGTATGAATAGGGCGAGTAATTATGATTTCGTAGATAGCCACTCTACTTCTCGTAGTGCTGTTCATTTTGTATTTTGAAGCATATCATGAAATCGTCATGAAAGTTTAAATAATGAAATCAAATCAACTCAATTTTGTGTCCTGTGTCAGTTTATTAATGTTTAAACTTGATAGTGTCAGGTGTTACTTGGTGAAATTGGGTCTTGCGACCCCTCTTGCGACTTATTCTTTGGTCGATGTACTTTACATTTACCACTAGTTATATGTAAATGATGTCAGCATTAAATAAATGATATGTGAAAGGGAGAATTAAGCCCGTGTGAGCCGATTACGTGAGGTCTCTGTGATATCAAATGCAAATCATTACTAGTGTTACAAAACGTGGACATAATATCTTCTATTTGCGGTTCAACATTACTATCTTAAACATTACTATTTCTTATAAGGTCGTTCGCGGGTATTGAATAAGGTTGATAATTTTAAAATAATTTAAAAGAACTAGCTAAAAATCTTATGTGCCTCACCTCCACATCATTTTGCAAATGACTTAAGGCCATATTCAGTATCTCTTTCAATTTTTCAAATTCTCAACTAAAGTCTCGCTTCTATTGCTTACGCCCTAAAATATGTACTTCGAGTCAAATGTGTGTGCAGATTCGCCCGGAAAAGTTGGTATTACCATGCGGTACAGCGCTTCGAACCATATCGAAGAGAATCTCTATGACCTTTCGAACTCGTATTAGAGATTTTATGACGTAGGCAATAGAAGTGAGACAGTAGTTGAGATTCTGAGTACAGCCCAGCCGTATTGCGAGTCTCAACTCAGTTCTCAGCGTCACGCGGTATTACCATGCGGTACAGCGCTTCGAACCATATCGAAGAGAATCTCTATGACCTTTCGAACTCGTATTAGAGATTTTATGACGTAGGCAATAGAAGTGAGACAGTAGTTGAGATTCTGAGTACAGCCCAGCCGTATTGCGAGTCTCAACTCAGTTCTCAGCGTCACGCTGAGAAGTAATACCACCTTAGCTGGTAGAATCTGTGCATCAATCTGACTCAATGTAGGGACTGTAGGACGTAAGCAGTAGAAGCGAGACTGTAGTTGAGATTCTGAACATGGCCCTTAACATTGAGTCCTGGGGGGTTGTGTTTGAAACCGTCGGGAATACCTCGAATGGGTAACCAAGGAGTCACGTGGTATAAACACGAATGGTTCGCAAATTTGGCGTTTTAAAACCGCTGATAAATACCTCATTCATTGTTTTACACTTGTGTTTTATCTCATCTCTGGGCTCTATAGTCGTGGCAGATGAGAGAAACTCGAGTGAAAACAATTAATGATATTGCAACGAGCGATTCAGACACACTAAATTTGCAAGCCATTCGTGTTTGTACCACGTGATTCCTTCGTTACCTATTCGAGATAATTCCGACGGTTTCAAACACAACCACCCTGGATCGCCTTCGGTCTCTGTGGGCCACATCAGCTCTGTTGAATGCGCTTTGCTCTCAACTCAGAACGTCCATTGAGACGGAATCTCTACTAGAATCGTCCTTCGCATCGCCTTAACGTTAACTGGCTTACTTATCCTTTTAGCGTCAGCTCTGAGAACTTGTGTAGAAGGATGGAGGACTTGAAAGGTGGATTTATTTTTGTGTGGGCGGTTCTCCGATGGCGAACCATGGATTTTTAATATTCGCACGTCCGATGGCATTTTGATGAGTTAGTGACAAGATAATGAAAAGATGAATCTTTGTTGTGAACCTCGCTCATTTATTGTTTGGTTGCAATATTCCTCTATCTGTGTACATCGTACACGTTTGCTTTGGTTTCTTAAGCGTACCGTGTAGTAATTCGCAGAGTTGGGGAAACTCTGTTTTAAAATGAGCTCAACTCAACTCAAACTCATTCATCAAAATATGAACTCAGCTCAACTCAAACTCGCATTTCAAAAAGTGAGCTGAGCTCAACTCAAAGCTCAAGTCTAGCTCAATTCCCAACAAAGTTGAATGAATAATGCTATAAACTATTATTGCGTTTTTTTCAAGAGTATATGTATGAGGAAGCTATGGAAGAAGTAGATCTTTAATTATATTTAAATTTAGAATGCACAGAGAAGAAATAATATTAAGGTTTGTAATTGAAATTTTCTTTTTGTTCAATAACAAACGAAAATGTTCGGTTTCCTATTTATGCCAGTTCCACTAAAATTAAAGAAATTAAATAATAAACAAGTATATATTTCAAATAATTTTATTAACTTTCCAAAGTAATTGCTTTTCAAATTTAGTATCTGTTATTTTAGTTCTTTTTGTAGTAAATGCATCTTTTGCCACACTGAACAACCTCTTTGCAGCACCAGTTGAAGGTAGCGAAGTGTTAAATGTTACGAATGCTTTCCTCATTTCATCCAATAGAAATGCTAAGGGGTCGGAGCAGAGGGACTTGGAAAACCAAAAATTGGGAATCAGCATTTTTACCGGCATTAACCGCTCAAAATTTGTAAGCTAAGTACTAGAATTCTAAAAAGTTCTGGGAATTCTCGATCTGAGCGGAAAAATGAGCGACATTTTAAACTCAAACTCAAGAAAATTTAGTGCGCGCTCACGCTATAAAACTCAATGTCTTAAAAGTGAGCGCGCTCAAGTGCTAAACTCATAAAAATTTAGCGCCCTCGGCCACAACTCTAGTAATTCTTTAATACATTGATTAAAAGTCGCTCTAGAGTAGCGAAATACAAACTGTTCCCCAGATTATCTTAGCTAAGAGTGATAATCAGTCATTGATTCCATAGATCGAAATTAGTTTTTGAAAAATTATCTTTTTTGTTAATTCAAGTAACGGAATCGTTTTCATCAATAAACTCCTCAGTTAATGTGTTAATTATGTAATTTATATTTTCAAATCCTGTTATTTTAGTTTCAAACTTATCTTTAGAGTTTCAGGTTGAGAATATGATTAAATGCGATGCTGGAATAGGTGTCTTAAACCCGTTCCCGTGTCTCACTCAAACTCATTCCCATCTTCTCGGTTGTAAATTTTGGAATGATATCCTCTGACACTAATTTTTGATAAGTTACGGATTTTATGCATTATTTATGATTTTTTAAGCGTCTATGATCATTACGTGAAATTCATTATTGCTACAAATATTTAATTTTGTTCTTATACTACGCGGGGCAAATTCATGAATGGATTCCGCTCTGATATTGCACATGGAGAGGGAAGTCTTGAAATAGGAGAACCTCTGGCACTATACTTAATGGCTACTACCTGCATAACTAGGTATTAATGTGCTGCTATACAAAACATTTGGAGTCGGAAATTCATAGTTTGGCGTGAAACTAACGATCGATAGTCGTCATAAGGCGCGGTATATATCTAATCAGACGCTCCAACCTCTTCATGCGTTAATATTCCATAATTGTTCGTGGCATATGCTTCGCACATTTTCTTATCATATTCGCCGCATTGATACGTGTTCCTCGCCTTGGCAACGTCGTACATTTCCGATATTTTCTAAAACTGAGCCGAAAAAGTGGGACGTAGAGGCACTGATTCGAAAGAAGAGGAGGGAATATCAGGAGCTGTGGGACGGATGCGTAAGAAGAGGAACAGTAGATGAAGTAAGGGAAATAATAAAGTCGGGTATAAGAAGAGAACGCTGGAACAGCAGACGCTAGGACGATCAAGAAATCATGTTAAACAGCAGGAATGGTAGAAAGCAACGAGGAAAAAAGGAAACGGAAAAATGTTAACACAGTGCTAGGCAGAAGGATTTAAACAGTAGACTTAGGAGAAAGATGAAGAGAGCGAGAGAAAAGTGGTGGAGTCTGCAATGTGAGGAGACTCCAGAAAGAAGGAGAATTAAACAGACTGTACACGAAGGTTAAAATGTTGTCGGGCATCAAGAAATGGAAAACGGTCCCGTGGATCAGAGATAGAAGGGGACATTTAACAGTGGAGCCAGAGGAGATCCAGCGTCGATGGTAGGAATATGTCGAGGAACTGCACTGTAGCGAAAATAGGCTTAGGAACTTGGACATAGAAGAGGAAAAGGACGTAGGTCAGGAAAGTTGGGACCAGGAATACTGGATAATGAGATAGAAAAGCATTGCGAGAATCGAAGGCGGTATATCGGGGGGGGGGGGGGGGGGGCATGTGCAGGGGGGGCAGTGACCATAATGTAGTAATGATGAAATGCCGTCTAAAATTCAAGAAGTTGAAGAAAGCGATGAAGAACGTATGGCAAATAGAAAAACTAAAGGAGGCTCAACACCAGCAGGCATTTCAAAAAGTAGTGGGAAACAACAGAGGAGAGGACCTGACTGAGAAATCAGTGGATGAGCGCTGGGAAAATATTAACTGTGGTCTATAGGAAGCCGCAAAGGAAGCTCTTGGAAGAAGTAAAGTAGCCAAGAAGAAGCCATGGATACCGGAAGAAGTCTTAGACCCGATTGAAGAATGAAAAAGTACAAGAATGTGGAAACTGAAGAAGGGCAGCTTTGCTGCAAAAGAATAAGGGACGAAATAAGTCGCAAAGCCAGGAAAACTAGAGAAATATGGATGAAGAGCCTATGCGAGGATGTACAAAACAACCTTGCTCTTGGAAGGTGGAAACTGCCTATAGGATAGTGAGGAACCACTTCAAAGAATGGAGCATATGATGCAATGCCATAAGGGACAAGAATGGTGAACTTTCGATTGAAAATTAAGACAAAGTGAAGAGATGGAAAGAATATCTGGAAGAGTTATGCAACGGAAAAATCTCAGCACGAAAGTGATCGAAGAGGAAAGCGAAGTCGAAAAGGACGATATGGGAGCATCAATATTAAGATCGGAATTCGACGCTGCAGTAAAGGACCTTCGCATGAATATGGCTTCTGGAATTGATGATATTCTTGCAGAACTAATAAAAAATGCAGGAGAGAATACATTCATTCACCTTTACAAAACCATCTGCGACATGTACTCAACAGATGAAACACCCAGGGACTTAGAGAAAAATATCATCATTCCTATTCCCAAAAAGAAGAGAGCGGAGAAATGCGAATATTCTAGAACTATAAGCCAAGCAAGCAAGTACGTTCATCAGAACGTACATCTGGAGCGTGTTTTTTTATGGCAGCGAGGCATGGACAATGACAGCAGCGGAAAAGAAAACGGTGGAAGCATTCGAAATGTGGTGCTACAGATGAATGATGAAGATTAAATGGATCGACCGAGTAAGTAGCGAGGATCTTCTAAGAAGAGTGGGAGAAAATAGAAGTCTTCTGAATACCCTAAGAAGAAGACGGGACAACCTAATCGGCCACATCATGAGACATGTTGGCCTGATGAAGACAATCGTCGAGGGACAAGTGGAAGGGAAGAATGGCAAAGAAACTTAGATAGAATTATGGAACAAGTGATAAAGGATGTGAAAGAGAAGAAATACGTAAATATGAAGAGATTAGCCGATACAAGAACTCAGTGGAGAGCTGCGTCAAACCAATCTGAGGATTGATGACTTATGATGATGATGATATCGGTGGGGATTGATAACATCCCAGCTGAACTTCTGAAGAACCTAGGAAGAGGGGGAAGGGAGAGATTTTATGGGCTTTTTCGTAAACTCAGAGGAAATGGTGAGAGAAGCTTGGGATGAGCTGGAGGCTGGAGTAAAGGTCGGGGGGAAATCGATAAAATCGGCGAGTTTCGCTGATGACGAAGCGCTAGTAAACAGAGAAAAATCAATTGGAAAAATGGTAATGGAATATCTCGTGTGATATATAATGAGCAAATAGCGAAAGATGTAAAAGAAGAATGATGTGAGTACGATGAGGTTGACCGAAAGAGTGAAGGAAAAGAGAATGGGGGCGTTTACTCGGAACCGAAATCGAAAGTTTGTGCACGAAATTGTTAGATGGAAACAAAAAAAAAGAATTTTAACGTAAAAATTAATCTTCTAACCAAAACCATTCACTCAAATTAAAATAAGCAAAAGATGATGCCCACCGAAAAAGCTGCTTAGATATCATTGACGTCATTTTCCTCCCATCCTTGACTGCTTTTAGGGGAAGGGAGTGGAGAGGGGTTCTCGGAAGGTCTGCTCTCACAGATGCTGTCGCAACTGCTCCTATTGGCAGAGTCAGCTGTGCCCCCCCCCCCCCATTGCGATAAGGAAAAGTAGCTTTGCGGGCTCAGTTGTGATTGTACGAAGTCGACATACGTCAGAGGTTGCACCACGCCCACTTTTCCGAAAGGTTTAAAAACATCAGTTTTTCGCCACTTATAATTCGAGAAATAATTGACGGATCAAAGAACGGAAAAATACGGGTCTTTTTATTTTACGAACTCTATCCGATTCGGCAATAAAAAAAACATGGTAAACGACCCCATTGCGTCAAACCAGTCTTAGTATTGATCACTGGTGATAATCATGGGTGTTTTCAAGTCTGTTTCCGCATTAATAGGCGCTTCAGACCGGGAGGAAAGGTATTAGGATAGGAATGGAAGGGATGGGGATTCGCATACTGGTGATAATGAAGGTAGGTTGTAAGTTTATTAGCCTGTAGAGGGAAGTAGTGTAGGTAAAAAAAGGGTTCAATGGGAAAGAAAGTGAGGCATCCCATAAAAGTCTAGGGTATGTACTGATAAAAAGGGGTGATGATGGATATGTTTCCTCGTCTTACGTACCTACTCTCTCTCCGCAAAAGTGTTCTCTCTGATGCCAGAGATCTCGAATCTTGAGATGCCCTACGTGAGAGTTCAATTTCGATCCATTCCGGCGTTGTTGGACGCAAATCCCGTTTGCGCGCGTTCGATATCAGGGGAAGCTTTCTCATTGGAGTCGCGTGATCTCTCGCTGCTTGTATTCTTGGCTTTCGTCCTACTTTTTCCATTCAAAAACCGTCTTGCCGTCGGCCCTTTCCCATTGTCGTGATTTGTGCTGCACATTTCGACCTACTGCTTCCGTCGGGACTCGATTTTACGGTAAAATATCTTCCCTCTTCTAAGGGGTGCAGGTCAATATTTTTCTCATTCACCCGTAATCCCTACCGTGGAAAATAAAACTAAAGTTTTGCTTGCCTATTATGTGGGCATGCTTCTCTCTCTCTCTCTTCTACGCTCCGAAGACGATGGCGGAGTTAGCTATCGAAGCGCCGGCGCTTGAACTACCAACGCGGTGAAAATCCCGAAAAGAATTCGATCTGCACTCGACTTTTATTGATATCCCTGCTCACGTGATTCGTCGTAAGTCCTCTACTGTTGGTAAACCCCTGCTTATACAAGGCTACCTTTTCCTTACACCATTACTACCACGCCCACCCTCGTTCTACGTGTTGATAAGCAACAAAATTGTTCGACCTGTTCTAGTCAATGTCCTCCTACCATACTACTTCCTTACATCTTCATTTTTCTTCTATCTCATATTTTCTTCCATTTATCTTTACTTTCTCATCACGCCATGCCTTGTTTTGTATTCCTTCTCTTGCTTGTAAGGTTCATAATATTTCCGCTCTTTTACGAATATTTCGCTTGTTAATTTTCCTCCCGCTTCCTCCGTCCCATCTGTACATGTTTCATAATATATTCGTTCCCCAAGCGCCCTATTCTCGGACATATTCGACTGTTTATTGTGCTGGAAAAACATGGGCATATAGCCATCTCGCTATATGCCCATATAGCGGTTTATAGTGACACTATAAACCATGTGCCCCATTCTTCACCAGTTGTCTACTGTCTTCATCGCAGTTCTCTTTTCTTCTTTCCCCTTAGAACTTTTCTTGTCATACGATGTATGTATTTTACCTTCATTATTCTTTTACTACACATTTCGAATGATTCCCGCCTTGACTTCCCCGCTACTATTATCACCCATACCTTGATTTAATAAGAAAAACATGCTCCGGTTGTATGGAGAAGTTACCTTACAACTACACATTAATAAATAATTCTCGGGTTTCCAGCCAAGTGGGAGAAACCCGAGAATTATTTATTAATGTCATTCGCCGAGAAAGAACAAAATTATATATTAAAACTACATATTTCCTAATGTGAGTGGATTCTTCTTTTTCTCTCATCATCTGGCTGTTTTACTTTTTCCTCTCGTGTCGAAGAACCTCCATTCAAGACCAAAACTCGGAAAGACGGTCGTGTTGCTCATGCCGGAATACCTTTTGTAGCTAAAGCTAATGAATGATGTATTGAAAAAATTCACTCAGCATGCATAAAAATATTGGACTATTCATGGGTAATGTACAGGATTCCACCTGCAATACTGAATCTGTCGAAATTCATTTTGTGTAAAAGTGTATGCCTGTTGCCACGAAATAAATATCTATATTAAGGATAGCTGGGATTCCTCTCGGGATAGTAGGGAATTTTCATGGGAGGGAAAAGGATTCCACTGAAAACTCTTATTTCTCCTGGAATTCCTTTTATGCAAAACCTAATCCGTTATACCATGAAAACATATTATCCTGGATATCGGTGAAAATGTAGGATTCCTTATGAGTGTGGACAATAATTCCACATAAATAATCTACCACCGTTGTGAGCTTCTTTATTTAAAATAAAAAGTATATCATCAAGGGAAAGTATGTTTTTAAATCCGAGATGAATTAAAGCCAGAAGCTTTGGTTTCTCATTGATGTTTCACCGGATTCTATAGAAAAATCTACCCCCGTAGCAATTCCTGTTGTGTAAGAAATAATGTATGCACCTCGAAAAAAGTTTTTTATCCTAGACCTAACCCAAATAGGTAGGGTTTCTCTTGTGTATAGAACTAGGACCTCCACAGGAAAATAATTTTCAATAAAACAATTATTGTGCCGCTACCGGTACTCACGTTATTTAAGAAATTGTGTGTATCACGAAAGAAACATTTTTTATCCTAGCTGCATAAAAAGGTAGAATGGGGAAGCAGGAAGGAATACCTCGGTGTTTTCCCGTCAGCGTTGAACACGGCGTGAGTCATTCGCTACCAATCAAACGAGGTATTAGCTTGGAAAGCCAAAGGTCCGTAGTTCGATTGCCTGTGCAGTAAAACTCTCCGCTCTGAAAATTAATGGCACACGTGCTTAGGGTTCCCATTCGTCCCATTTTTCCCGGGACTGTACAGTTTTTTATAAAAATGTCCCAAGTCAATTATTTTTTTAGGAAAATGTTCATAAAAACATAATAAATGGTTTTTATAATTTTTTAGTTCGAATTTCTTTCACAATTTTAATAACAACAACCATCAGTAGGTATAATATAGAGGGCTCACCGATTAGGGCAAAACTGTTATACGTTTTGGACGTAGTACTGGAAGGTTTCCATAGATGGCGTGGTAAGAATTTTTCGCGTGACGTCACAAACGATATATATCGCTTCCATTGCTTACGTTTTTCTAATCGAATTAACCGGCACATAACATATGCTATTGTTTGTTGTGTTATTTTATTATAATTTTGCGATATGCCTTTACCTAACGTCAACAGTCACATGGATAAGTTAACATTTCTATCACTATTAAAGCAAGCATATCTTGCCACAGGAGATATTCCTTGCTGTTTCATAAAAAACACATAATCCACCGCTGCAATGAGCAGACTACAAGACGCTTCTCGATTGTACTGCTTAAGTCGATTAGAAAAACGAAAGCGATGGAAGCGATGTACATCTTGTGTGACGTAACGCAAAAAATTCTTCCCTCGCCATCTACGGATACCTTCCAGTACTAAATCCAAATCGCATACCAGTTATGCTCTATGCGATGAGCCGTCTATATTATACTTTATGATATTATAAATAATATAAATAGCTAATTTCAATGTACCTTTTTACATTTTTAGATATAATTATTCTCAGTGATTATTTATTGCCATAATTACAGTCCAATATGTATAATAGTGTAATTTGTTTTTGTCCCAATGCTTCGTAAAGCAGGTTTTTAAGCTAAACATTTCAGAATTTTTCGGATTTGAGGAAAACATAATGGGAAATCCATACTTATTAGCCAATCATAGTGGTGAGTTAAAATCTTAAAAACGAGACATTGTTGAACGGTTTAGTTCTAAAACTTCATGGAGAGAACCCTGTTTGTGGTACTGCGCATATGGAATTGGGGAGTTAAGCGGGCGGGGTTAAAGTTCCATCCAATTTACTATGATTCCGCTCTTGGTCGGCTCTGCGTGCACGAGTCTGATAAATGGGAGTAAATCACATCCCTTAGTCATCCGCGCTATGGGTCTATATGGGTCGACGCTTCATATCTAGCGCTTTCAGAGCCTGTCGCCCTTGATATAGCTCCTTAAAACGAATGGGATCCTCCCGCTGGTGCCGTCTTCATTGTCAATGCGGCCTATTATCATTCAAGGAGAATGTCTCGTGCGTGTGACGAATCATTTATATTAATGCCGTTGTCGTTTCCTGTGGGGAAAACAATATCTATTTTCTTGAGATGAGTGGATAACCCTTTGAGTTTGAGCTTATTATTTACGCCATATTTTAACTCGAAAAGGAAGCGCCTTTTCGTTATGTAATGCTCACAAGTGACGGCCAGCCGATTGCATTATGAAATAAGTGAATTGTGGTGGGATCTGAAGACTGGGAAAATTTGGAAAAATCTCCTCTAGGCTAAAAATTCCTAGGATAGACTTAACCTTCCTCCAATCATACTATGATTCCTGTCGTAAACCCTCTCTGCCCCACGTGATACTGTTTGATTAATTAGTTAATGCAAACATTACGAGGGTAGATGGAAAATTGTCAAATTATTCGTTGGAGAAATTATGCTTTCAACGAACTGTAGATTGTAAAATGCAGGTAATTACGAGAGTAGGATCTAAGTGAATTGATTTTACCGGACAATTGTGAAGAACTTTTATCCAGCAAGGAGGAAGTCTTCAGAAAAGTGGTAGAAAAGAGAAGTCTTCTGAATGCCCTAAGAAGAAGACGGGGACAATTTAATCGGCCACATCATGAGACATGATGGCCTGATGAAGATAATCGTTGAAGGACAAGTGGACGGGAAGAAGGGCAAAGGAAGGCCTCGTGTGGGATATATAGAACAAGTTTTGAAGGATGTAAAAGAGAAGAAATACGTAAATATGAAGAGATAAGCGGATAGGAAAATAATTTGGAGAGCTGCGTCAAGCCATCTCAGGATTGTTGACTTATGGTGATGAACCATTGTTCATAGCCTAAAACTCACCCAGCTTACTTAACGTATGAAAAATATTCTTCAAAAATTAACTAAAGGAATTGTGCATGAATGTGAGAAATAAGATGTTTAAGGATGGACGTTTAAAAAAAAACAATTTTGTGATATTTCAATTTTAGGATCGTGGGATTCATCTCCTCTATTATTTTAGGATGGAATGTGGTCAAAGGATTTAGTTTGGTAATATATTTCCAATGCTGAGCATTTTATCGGAATAACTTATAGTGGCTATCTTGATCAGTAGCATCTGTCTCTCGCGAAGAGGACAAAACGGAATTTTCCAGCTCTAAACCAATTGCCTACGCCCATTTCCAAGCGCTCAGATGAAGCAAAGATTTCAAGTTGTACGTATGTGACCATACCAGGAAGCGTTCACTTCCTTTAACTGGTTTTAATGATTGGAATTACGGCATGAAAAATGAGGGGTGAATTCATCGTGGTTGTGTGAGTGTATGTTGGTGATAAGAGGAAACTGAAATGTCACCTGGCCATTCTATGCCGACTACAATTAAACATTAATACTAAGTACAATAATTATGTGGTCTACTGCCCAGGTATTACATTCAGTCAGTAGGGTAAGCCGTAGAACTAAAACTAAAATCGATAACCTTTAGGCAGACATTTACCTCTCTCTCCCTCTGCTATAATTCTGAATCGAGCTACCGTACGAATTAGTGCCATCAGTACGAGATCAGACTCGGGCTTAAGTTCCCCCAGCGCCTTGGCTTCAGTATAATTATTCCCCAAGGCGGACGCATAAAATTTTATGGCGGCGAATCCGACGCCAATGTATCTAAATGCGTAGGCATGCCTTTCTTTTGTCTAGTCTCACTCCCAGATTGGGGATGTGGCTGGGCTGAAAATCGGAAACCTTTCTCTTGTGTTTATATAACCAAGTTTTAGCTGCGACGTTGTTGATCTCCGTGACTCTCTGTGGTTTTCAAGTCTGCGCCCGCGCTTATAGGGGCTTCAGACCAGGAGGAAATGTACATACAAGGATGGGAATGGAAGGGTGGAGAGAAACACGCCGTCGGCATTAGCCTGTTCTTAACGAAGGCCAAAAGGACCACGATTTAACGTCCAACACGACGGACGGAGTATTGAACTTGGATGCTCTCCACAAGCATTCAAGTAGGGGCCGGTTTACCAATGAAAAATATCTTTCACTACCGAGATTCGACCTATTCCTCCATCATGCATGGTTAGTCCCATTCATTTCACACCAGAAAAAGGTTTTAATGAGATAATGTTATCTCATTAAGGCCGTCCACCTTTGGTCCTGTGGGTGAGAGGCTAGTGTTCTAACCACTACACCAACCCGACCCCCAATTATTAACTATCCGTTCCCTAATTTCTGCTAGTTTAAATTAGTACACATCACAAGAGATGCTTATATTCGTGACTCGCGACTGGCCTGCCGTATCTTTTTCTTTCTTCTTTTCGTAAATCGCCATTGTGCATTTTGAAACTTAATCCTGCATAATTTAGATTCCCTTCTTCAAATTTTCCAGTATTTTTTCTCTATGCAAATTACCTTCGCGTATGAAAATGAAGCAATACCCTGTAACCCTCTAGATTGCATTGAAAAGGTTCAATAAGTTCATTGAAGAGAGTACCCAATAGAAATTCGTTTTCGCGCAGTGCGTTGATCTAAATTGAATGCGCTTATCCTTTTAGTATATTTCATCGATTGTTTTTTTAGCGTGCTTTCATATGCTATGAATCCATTCAGCATCGTTTTATCTTCGTAAGAATCGGCTAAAACGATCGCGTATAGCTCCGTCGAGCATCGAGATAAACTCATTAAGCTAGAGCAATTAAATATCTACACTCCTTTAACGAATTGAGAAAGATAAATATCATGAAATTTCTGAAACGAAGACGGGGCACCCTTATCTGGGCACATATTCTATGGTAAAATTAATGAAACTAACTTGAGCAGGGAGATCTCTGATGACATGCATGGAGGAAGAAGTCGAAACTGTGTATATATGAGTGGGAGACCTGTTTTACAGCTCCAGTTGTCATTACTCGAAAACCAATCGCCACGATTCTCTATCCTCATACTGTTCTTCCCTAAGCTCTCTTCTTTCCACGTTTGTTTCGTCCATCCTATTCTTGCTAATCCTTTTTCTTTCTTTTTTTGTGGGTGCCACTCCAGTACTGTACTTGGCCACCTTTTATGTGCCATACATCTAACATGTCCATACCACTTCAACCTGCGAGTTTCTATTTCGTCAACAATAGTTCGTTACATCTGCATTTGTTTCCGCATTACCTCATATTTTGTGGTATGCAACCTAGATACTCTGCAACCTCGTCAAAAAAATCCAATTTTGTACAGCCTTTAGCTTTTCTTCGTCCCTCTATCATAGTTCCCAGGTTTCTCAGCCGTATTATAATATACTTTGTGATATGGTGTCACGTATTCGTTCTTGGTGTCTTTAGTTTTTTTCCCGTAGGATAGGGTTTAGCTTTGGCATATTTTTTTCCATGAGCTATTTGAGCTGTATTTCTCTTTTCCTATTTCCTTTTCTGTCCATTGTTCCCAAATATTTATACTGATTCTCTAGTCGAAACTGTGCAAGAGAGAAAGTATGTTCATATGAGGTGCTTATCCCATCAAGGAATCGGGTGGAGAGCTGCGTCAAACCAATCGTAGGAACAATAGCAATGGACGATGGTGTATATTGTCAGGAAATGTGTACTGCCACCATGAGGATAATAGTAGAATGTTTTGGCGAACAAAAAGAATGGCACAATTGCCAGGTAAGCCTGTTTGTTTATTCAGGCGATGATCTTGAGCAGGATCCGAGAGTAGTTCGCACACGATGGCTTCCCACCTGACCCATTTGCCTTGATTCGGTTGGAATAGAATCCGCGGAGGTTAAAAAAATATCGATCACGCGTTGTGGTTTACTTACAAAAGAATCGATCTATCGCGCCCATTTGCGCTTCCGGACTGTGGCTGCGATGCAGTGGTCCCAGACATTAAAAATGTATTGGCAAAATGGAGTTAAAACCGTTGTTTAGACAAGCCGGCTGTGTCTTGTGAATCCTAAGCGTTTATACGTCCAAATTTTTCGCTGGCAATTTGGCGTTACGGTGTGCGTAAACCACGGTTCATCATTGTTGAATAAATGGCAACGTTGGTTGCAACCGAATAACAATTAAAATACTTTTGGACTTGCGAATAAAACTGTGGATTTTTAATTTGAATGCAAAAATCAACAGTGCACCATAGAAATTTTTGTTTGACCAAGTGAGGATCGCATTCTTGCTGGCCAAAAATAGCGTTTTTCGCCTTGTCTTCCAGTCTATTGTCTAACTCGCGGTTTAAACTTCGTTCTGGCATTCCACCTCCAGGGGTTAACGAATGATAAAAGCGAAGGTTAGCTTACTACGTGGTGGTAAGGTTAATATGCCATGTGTTGTGCGGTTGTCCTTTCCGGAAGTGTCAGAGTCATATCACCGGTCCCTACTTGACTGGTGTGTGTGCCCTCCTGTAATTTGTTATGGAGTCTTTTGTTTAACTCGTCGTCTTTCTTCTCTCCGTGCTTTGCAGATGAGAAGGAGAGGAGGCGTCAGGAGTCGCACGCCGCCCTGCGCAATGCCTGCGCCCAAGGGGAGCCCCCATCGGTGATCCGGGCCATGGTGCAGGCCCTCGGAGAAGAGGCCGAGCTCATCGTCAACATGGCCCCCAACGGAAGCAACACCTTGCTCTTCACGTAAGCCTCGCCATGTTCCTAATCAATCAAGTATATGTGTCTGGCTATATGTTGTTGTCACACTTCATCGCGCTTTGATGGGTTTAGCGTTCATTTTTCTCCTTTCAAGGAAAAAAAACATTGAGAATGATAAAATTTGTCGAAACCTAGGTCGGCTCATTAAAAAGTTGTGTGGAATAGACTAAAGGTTATTTTAATCGTCACCATGAAAATAAAACACATCTAATGGCTCTGGTTAGAAGATTAATTTTTTCACTAAAATTTGTTTTTCGTTTCCACGTAACGATTTCGTGTGCAAAATTTCGTGTACTATTTCAGTTCCGAGTAAACTCCCCCATTTGTTCAAATGATTATCACCCACGTTTCTTGGTCACCAAACTTGCTGATCATTATGTGAGTGTACTGACTTCTGTGGTTCTTCTCAAAATATGACCGTGGTAAGATTTCGACTGGGCTAGTGAAATTGACTGTGAACTGTTTGGGATGAGTACTATCGTAGAGCGTGTATTCATTCATTGTATGACAATGATCCCCAACCTCTTTTCGTTAGTAAAACACCCTTCAGACTCAGGTAACAATCTTGGGGGCCCCTTCTTTG
This sequence comes from Platycnemis pennipes, assembly GCA_933228895.1. Lineage (NCBI taxonomy): Eukaryota > Metazoa > Arthropoda > Insecta > Odonata > Platycnemididae > Platycnemis > Platycnemis pennipes. The sequence goes on along the minus strand of OW121854.1, from coordinate 84,755,883 downwards.
TGTTTATTTTTTTATTTCTCCAATTGGACTTCCGTCTTCATTATCAAGGATAATCGGTGCTTTATAGTAATTAGTCCTCAGGTTGGAAGAAGTACTTTGATTACTTTCACTATCTGTCTGGCGTGAGAGTGACCAGAGTGTGAAGTGGGTCCTGCTAAACAATTTTCTTTTTCCCACAATAATATCGCGGCGCCCCTAGTGTGTTTTCCCAACACCCTGAAGTGCCGTGGCTCACCGCTTGGGAACCACTGCTCTATGATATTGTCCACTAATAATAAATATTAAAGGCAACTTATCGTGTAGTTGCCTGAATTGTTGCACAACAATATCATATAGGTCCGGTTTAAAAAAATATTTTCGATGCTTAAAATAAACTGTGGCCATTGAAATCTCACATTCCCTCACCCCCTTACATTCTCGTCAATTGATTGGTTGTCTGATTTAGTTTTTGTAATCAGACGTTTCTGTAACTGCTATCCTAGCCTAAAGTCTTTAAGTGGATACTAAACAAAAGTACGTGAAGTATCGTGTTTGCTTGAAGTACACAAATCGCAGTCATAGGTACGGTAAAATAGTTCGTTTGCTCAACTTGTTGCCTTAAGTTGGTGATAAGTTTCGGTGTGGCGAAGCCAAACGTCTCCGGTCTTGTCTGCGAATGTCGTTTTCGTCATCGGATTCAATTAGCGTTATAAGGTGCAATATAATAAGCTATGCAACTAGAGATCCTCAAACCTTGATTATACCGCTGCCACTCAATTTAGTATATTCATAAATCAAAACCTCACATATGTGTTTCGGCAAAATTTCGGTGAATTATAGCTGTCATTTGCATGAACTCCCCTTAAGGATCTTAGATTGTAGCGTTTAACTCAAAGAAAAAACTTTTATGGTTGAAAATTCACATAAAACTTGCTTGTTATGAAGATATCGTTTCATCGTAACGCTTAATTAGGGTTAACGGTGTTGTTTTTACTTATTCAGATGTGAAAGAGAAATAAAGTTCATTTAAAAAGGTGAATTAAGGGAAAGTGTTTTCTGTATTCAATTTACATTTTTTTAAAGTAACATCGTTCAAAAAAATTTGTTACGAATCTCATTACCTTAATTTCTTGTAACTTTCGCTTCACTGATCAGAATATGCATATTTCAACGTAGGAGAAACTGTTGTGTGGGAAAATGGACAACTGTGGCAAGACATGCATCTTCGTTCAAGTTACGAGGGTCACGGAATCCTTCATATGGATTTCTTTAACCTAGTTGTTATGAGTATAATAGTCACTTTTATGGCCATACGTCTAAGGATAGTGTCGAAAATACGCCTGATTCTGATTTCGATATTGAGTTGTGGAGAGAAGTAATAATTATTGCCCTAAAAATCACCCAGTAAAATTTTAACGGGAATTAAGTCTTTCATAGCTGTAGGGATTCTACATCTGCGCGATACCCTGCAATTCACCGTGAGGGTGTGTGGCAGGGGATGAAGATCACCAAGCATGCACTTTCGACAAGCAAACAAGCAACTACAGGGTCTCATGCAACTACATTGTTAGTATCTATAGTATTTAAGGGATTAATGCATGCATCATGCACTACAGACTACTCTAAAATATTTCCCCTACCTATCCCTTTGCTATGCTGCCTATTGTGTTCTCTCATAGTACGGGGAAAATGACATTTTGAATCTATCAGTACGACAATCTATCTCCCTAATCTTATTTATCTGGTCGAATCTAGCATAATACGCTGGTGTTTGTAATATACGCCTAACATCTTCAGTAATGCTATCCGATTTAAATTCCTGTAAGAGATTTAATCTGTACTTTAACCTACGCTCTTATAATGATTCCCACCCTAATTATTGTATATTTTATGATACACTACTGAACCTATCGTAACACCTGTTGACGAACGTAGCTGCTCTACGCTGCACACTGTCTAGTCCTCTGATCAAATCTAATTCTGTCGGATCCCATACAATGGCTACATACTCAAGGTGGGACCTAACTAGTGAATAGTAACATCGCTCTTTTGTCTTGTCATCACATTTCCCAAGTACTCTTTTTATAAATTCTATCTTTCTCTTCGCTCGGCCGCATATTTCCCGGATGTGCCTTCCCCACGATAAATCTTTAGTGATTGTTACACCTAAATACCTAATGGTTTCAACGCTGTTATTATGGATTGACGTATTAAAGAGCGTAGAAATAGAATAAGAGAAAATAAACAATACCCTGTGCTAAACTGTCGCACATTCAACATCCCTCCCTCCCAAAACATATGATTTGGTCTTTGTTGGGTTACAGAATAAAATAAAATTTTATTGTACTCCCACAGTTATTATTACAGACCGCTCGACTGGTTTCGACCCCTAATTCCGCTCTCGCAAATGACATGAAGAGGTCGAAACCGGTCGAGCGGTCTGCAATAATAATTGTGGGAATACAACAAAGTTTTATTTTATTTCGTAAGATGTCGAAATTCCAGAAGTAAACTTGCCTGCGATTGGTGATTTGTTGGATTGTTGAAATGAAGAATAGTCAGGAAAGTGAATATACAGATTATCAAAGGCATTTCTTGTATGTGAACGTATTGACAATTTACAATACCTCTTATTAGTTATTTATTTGCACGACTAACAGCAACATGTCTCCTTCCCCTTGGTTAAAATATTTGACATGCACATGGCCCTTGTAAGTATTTTACCCTCTTCTCTTCGTCTCCAATTTCTAGAATATTCCATAACCCTCCTCTCCCCCTTCTTTGTTGAGTGTATAGTGTAGGGGGGTCGTTATTTGTGTACTTCAAGCAAACACGATACTTCTATAACATCTGGTTATACATAGACAAGAGCGACAACAATCCTTTCTGCTTAGTTGTTTCTTTACGTTTCCACGCCTTCTTGTTGCGTTACGCTTAAAGATTTTTATTTTAACCTTTTTTTGTAAACAATAAAAAGTGTTTTAACATAAACCTAGAGTGCGATATTTAAAGTCGATAAAAAAATCCTTTTTATTGATGCCTTTTTCGTCGCTATAGGCTTTGTATTAGTTGAGAAAAAGGATTTTGACACCAGAAATAATATGTATCATAATAATAAATAAAATAAAAAATAATGTTAGAGAGAATAAATACGGCATAACATAATTATGACCAGCGACCTCATACTTAAGTAAACACGGCATTCACTACCCACCCACCCATATTTATCCTCCCTCCTACAAAACAAAACGCCTCGTTAAACTATTTGACCTGCCAATGGCCCTTTTAAGTATTTTACCATTACTTCTTCATCTTCGATTTCTAGAATATTCCCTAGCCCCTCCTCTCCCCTCCTTTGTTGATTGTAGAGTGCGTATAGTGTAAGGGAGACAGCCATGTATACCTTCACCTTGGTAATGTTATTTCATGCCGAAATCTCGGGCGGGTCGTAAATAAAGTGCGGAAATTGACTGTTGTACCTTCATTTCCATGAATTGTTTTGGAGTTAACTCCAACTCCGTCGCGCGTTGGATTCATCGCCTCGGGGTTTTAGTCGCAAAGCGACGAGGGAAGAATATTTTATATCTGTTCCAGTCAATCAGCAATGTGGTATCCTCCGTACCCCTGAGCGAAACACTTCCACCGATTCTTAAGGCCGCCTCACAATTTTTTATTTTTTGTACAATTTCTTGTACAAACTCTTGTATGAGGAAAGTGTACCGTGTAAAGCGCAAATTGTACTAACGCTTGTGCGATTGTCTGAATGGCTGAACGGGAAATAGAACTTGTTCTAATTCCATTCAGACAAACATGCAACTTCGTTCAGTTTATACAAGAAATTGTACAAAACATTGTATCGTGTAAAGCGGCCTTTAAAGATGCCAACAAAAATCAGATAACCTCTCGCCCTATTTCCTTATTTTGTCTTTGGCTCGCCTGATATCCGGTTCGATTATTTGCGCAGTCGTCGCACGTAACTTATGCGCATTGTTTCTGTTTTCATTTCGTACGAGTAAAACATTTCTCAAGGATGCAGTTGTGTAGCTAGCTAAGTTCAATTTTCGGCACTTCCTTGATTCCTTACCGAGTGCGAAATAATAATGTTTTTCTTTTTAATCAAAATTGATTGAGTCTAATTGTTGGATTTTTCGAGTGGGAAACATATCCTTACTAAAGAGATTGAGGTCCAGTAGAACTTCTTTATGGCCGTTGATTCTTTGCGGAATTTTCTGAAAGGAAAAAAATAATGTTTGAATGAACAGGTGAACCAACATTCCACGTAATCCGTAAGCGCATCTAGACTTTCAAGTGCTCAGAAAAAAAGCATTTCCAGAACAAAATTGCTGTGTGAAATAATCGAGCCGATATGGTTTCTGAATTTTTGAAAACGTGATGAAAATAAATATTCTTGGTAATATTTGGGCAAATAATATTTATATCGCTTCATTTTCATAATTTCCCAATAATGTTTCTTTAAACCTAAGTGTAATGACGTGATACATTTATTTACGAACTCAATGTTTTCTGGCTCAACTTTTTGAAATTTCGTGTGTAATAGAAAAAAAACCTTGTGCCAAGTTTTGGTTTTCTGTTAGTTTTACGTTATTTTCTTATGTTTTTACTTTCAGGGCCTGTGAGGCTGGGCAGAAGGAGACTGTAAAGGTTTTGTTGGCAAATGAAGCAGATGGAAGGATTCATCCCGTCACCAAATACTCACCTTTGTACATAGCGTGCTATTATGGACGGAAGGATATAGTTGAACTCCTGTTAAAGGTAGGTGAACCAAGTTTTTACCGTCAGAGACGTATTAACTACATCAGCTACCATGCTCCACTCATTCTCTTGTGATTTTTGACGTTAGCCAACATGCTGCGTTGAAAAACGGTCTCGCAATCACGATATGTTGCAGAATCAGAAACAGATAATGGTGAGACCAAGTCGTGGCTTTTATCACAATGAAGGTCTTTATCTCTTTCAAGTCTGTTTTTATTTATGATCGGGAAATTGAGGTGCCTAGACTTTTTTGTCACACCTCTTTGGGTCACTGTCTGATTATTTTGAGATTATAAAACGTTGCTGATGAAAATGTCTTCGTGCGGTTGCGACCTTATGGATCTGAGGAGGCTTTTGCCTCTGAGAAACGGTGACGTTTTAATTTTAGCTTTTCGATATCGAAAAACTCGTATCATTGAACGTCTTTGATGATTAAATTGTTTTTAGACTGGTCCGAGAGGTGGTTCTTGTCAAGGACGGCGGCTGACGTTTTGGCAATGTCACGTTCCGATCCAGATGCCCGCGCGTAGCAAGTTACTGTATGATATAACCTTGGTAATGTGCCATTTACTTAAGGCAATCGATGATTCGAGAACGATTATTACGAGAGTGATAATTACGGTCAAACTGCGCTTTCTTCTCGACATACCGTACTTTAAATTGTTTTACGTTTCTTTGAAGTTCATTAGTTTTTTTCTTGCGGAAGAATCGTGTTGATGTAGTAATTCCGGTTTTCCATCCCGAAGGTGTGGGCTCAATTCCCGGTAGATGCAACTTTTTTTGTGCATTTCCGGTCCCTATGTGTGTGCTGTATGGAGAACGCATCAAGCTCAGTACTCCGTCCGTCGGACGGGACGTTAAATCGTCTCCCCCTTGGTGTGTTTCTCTAAGAGCAGGCCAATACCAACGCCGGATTTCTCCCCACCCTTCCTTCGTTCCCTAAAAAATTCCTTACGACTTATATAATAGTGTGCAGCTAGAGAGAAGAGACCAAAACCAGCGTTGAACTAGGAAAACAGAAACTGGAAGAGGTAAAGGAGTTCTGTTACCTGGGAACCCGAGTAACCACCGATGGACGAAGCAAGAAAGAAATATTCAGCAGAATAGTTTAGGCAAACAGGGCATTCTATCCAAAAAAAAGAATTTACTTTCAGCTGGAAGCGTAGAAGTAAGGAAAAAATTCATCAGAACGTACATCTGGAGCATGTTTCTTTACGGCAGTGAGGCATGGACGATGACAGCTGCGGGGAAGAAAAGAGTGGGAGCATTCGAAATGTGGAGTTACAAGAGAATGAGGAAGGTTAAATGGATCCAGAGAGTGACAAATGAAGCAGTTCTAAGAAGAGTGTGAGTAAAGAGAATTCTGCTGGAAACTGTAAAAAGAAGATGGGACAACTTAATCGGCCATCTGGTAGGACATGATGGCCTGATGAAGACAATCGTCGAAGGAAAAGTGAACGGAATGGAAGAGGCACGTCTCATTGTCAGTACATATAAGTTATAAAGAACAGGTCGTGAAGGATGTGAAAGAGAGGAATTACGTTAATATGAAGATGTTGGCCTATAGAAGAATGGAGTGGAGGGCTGCATCAAACCAAACCTAAGATGGTTGACCGATGATGATGATAATGAATGGTGCAAATAACCTGAACTGTCGGATGCCTCCCCGATAATCATCGCATGAATGGTTCGATGAGAATGGAATACTATTTTTCTGTTGTATGTAAATTGATCTATCTGGTGTTGCATAGTGTTGATAGTGAAGTGTGGACCGTGGGGAGAAGACAAAAGACAAATGGGGGACGAGAAGAGGTAGAAGGCCTTTGATATATGGGTTTGGAGTTAGATGAAGAAGGTACAATAGACAGAAAGGAGACTAATAATGAAGTACTGGACGTAGTCAGAAAGGAAAGAGATGTGCTGTCAGATGTTAGTAGGTAGTGTAGTGGATTAAGCCAAGTAATGAAAGGGAATAGTTTATTCAATGTCGTTTGAGATATGGGTGTGGAGGATGGAGAAAGTGAAGTGGGTCAAAAGGAGGAAGTGCTAGAATCAGTTGGAAAGGAAAGAAATTTGATTGATGAAATTAGGGGAAGATTGAAAGTGTGGCTGGAAAAGGTAATTATGGGTGATGATGCTTGAAAGACATGCTTGAGGGAAGAATGTTTGGTAAGTGGGGAAGAGAGAGGCAATGAATAGGTAGCTTGGATAGGATGATGGAAGGTAGTAGGTATGAAGGGCTGAAGAGGGATATTGTGTAAAATATAGGAATGTGGGAGGGGGGGGGATTGGGTTGGTGTGGTGGCTAGAGTACCCGAGGGTCCAGGTTCGATTCCCGGTAGTGGCGGATTTTTCAGTAGCAAACTGGTCCCTACTTGAGTGCCTAGTGGAGGGCATTTCAGGTTCAGTAGTCTGTCTGTCGGATGGGACGTTAAGCCGTGCTCCCCTCGGTGCCTGTCGTTCGGAGTAGGCTAATGCCGAAGCCAGGTTTCTCTCCACCCTTCCTCTGTTCCCTGAAAACTCCTACCATTACCCAATTATCCACCTATCCTAATTGGTGCAAATGACCTTAGTTGTCGGTCGCCTCCCCTAAATAACATAACAGGAGTGTGGGAACAATTAAAAGTCCACACACCCCTACATTCACTGGTAGAAAACTAATGATAGTATTGCAGGGTAAAATAATAGGAAACACAGGAAGTTTCTGCTTGCAATAGTCAGGTTGCTAACATGCTGGCCTGACAACCCCTAGTTTGAAGGTTCAAATCTTGTCTCGAGCATGGGTGTTGTTTGTCTTAGGATTAAAGCTTAGGATTGAGTTAGGCTAGATGCGGAGAATTAGCTTTAGCAACTGAAGTGAATCTTGGACGCCTCGAATAATAGAGGTGAATTAGTAATGTTTGACCCTTCTACTGTGCTCACCTCTTTCCTTCCATTTGTGCTGATGGTGCCCACCCTGCCTCTGGTTGCTTCCTGGTTGGTGAGCAACCCAAATAAGCAGGTTCTAAAAATCAGTAGCATTATCTTGCACCCTGAAATCAGAGCAGTGACTAAATGAATGGTGCTAGACTTAGATAAACTTATAATGTTTGACTCGAACATAATGAATTCAACTCTGTGGTGTGCGAAACATGACTCGCTTGTTGTTTTCATGACAGCAAATAAATTTTACACCCTAATCACAGATAGTTCTTAAAAGAAATAAGACTTTTTATTTAGAAGTGAGAATTTTGTTGCCTGCCGATTACATGTTACCTAATCATTTATTTATGATAATGTGAAAACTGCCTTTTCCAGAAATTTCCTGAGCTTGTTCAGCAGCAGACTGTCGAGAGGTGGTTACCAATCCATGCGTGCTGCATTAATGGGCACGTTGCTGTGGCAGAGCAGCTTCTTAGATATCCTTACCCTCCACAAATTATGCAAAAATTTGTGTAAGTGGATACTTCATTCATTTTTGGCTATTTTAATCCATTTAGTTTACTACTAATCATGTTTCCTCTTTGACCTTAGACCTCAAAAAATTGTACTATATTTCCATAATTAGCTGAAATAAGGAAGGCCATCTGCTCATTTTCCCAGGTTTACTATGCTTTTTCAAAATTATTTTTAGTCCCAGGTTTATTGTACCTCTGTATTTTTCTTAATTATTGAAAAACACTTGATGTTTAATCTTTCCTTTGATGATAATCCCTTTGGAAGTTCTTGCCTCAATAGTAATTTTAATAATAGTATTTACAGTTTTCCACATCTTGTACCATTTAAAAATTTTATTTTTTTCCAAACCATGAAATCTTATGCATCAAGCCAATCAAATAAAAAAATGAACTGCCATTTCAATTTTTGCTGTTCAAAAATAAAGATTAGCAACTCCTCTGTTCTCAGAAGCCGGAAAATTTCAGTTTTTTTTTAAGGTAAATTAGCAGTTGGTTACTCATTGGTTTAACAGGTAAGACTGAGAAAAAGGCGGTCTGACTTCCTCATATTCTGAGAGACACAAGTGTTCAAGGAGTGGACCTGCCTAGTTTTCACAATGTATTGTCATTGACTTCTCACTCCAACCAGTGACTAATTTACATGAAATTATTTTTTTTAATCCTTTGAAAGGATATACATACTTGCATCTCTTACTTCCAGACTAAGGATTTTGCCATGTTTAGTATGACTATTGTCAAGGTCGCTGTGTAAGTAAATCTTGCAAGTTAAGTTTTAACTCTTAAGTTTTAACTCATCATTCAGTTGTAAATATACTTCAGAAAGAATAATGGTCAGAAAAGCAGTCCATCATCCACATTGCTTACATTAATTCATGAGGTTTATGAAGTTTTTTTTTATAATTTAAGAATCTCTTAAATGGCTTTCTTGGGTGCATAAATTTTTCATCCTTAATAATGATTGAGTAATTCTATGTACTGAGAGTATTGAGTAAAAAGGAGATGTAGCATAGATTAATGAGAGGTCTGTTTGAGATGTAGTGCCCTGACCTCAGAATTGGCATTTGACTAAGGAAGTTACATATTTATCTTTCCAAGTCCTCATTTGTTTTGCACCCAGTGTTTTGTTTGTTGACATGGTGGCATAGGACATTTTCAATGGCACATGCTTCCATGCTTGCCAATATATATAGCTCATTTGGTTTGGGTCCGTTTCCAATTCTATATATAGCTTGTGTTAGCCTCTCAAACATCCACCCCTCCACATCCCCTTCACCTCTCCCTCTGTCTCATTCTTCTGCAACTGTTCCTTTTGTGTTTCAGTGATCCTTCAGGCCAGTGGGAGTACGAGCTTCCCTTTGATATCAACCACAAGGATGTTACTGGCCAAACTGTCCTGTACCAATCCTGCTATTTAGGAAACAAAAAACTAGTTGACTTGCTGCTCAAATATAAAGTGAAGGCTTTTAGAATTAAGGTGAGTAATTCAGTTTTATTTCCTCTTATAATATTCCCTGCAGTTATTTTTGACCTGATTCTAACTGTTAGTATGAGACTGTTGAGACAGTATTGATGGATGAATAGGTAGATAGAGGTCTCACCAAACCTGTGGCAATCCATGAGCAACTCATCATAATCTTTGGTGGATGTTTTTTGTTAAAATGATATCCATATAGCTTGACCTACCGAACTTTCTGGAGAATCATAGTGATGAGTCAGCCAGAACCTTATTATGAGTAGGATACATTTTTATTTGTGACTAACTATCTTAACCTTAACAGCCGTTGATCAAAGGATATTCATTCTATGTTTGAGATTATCTGATAGCTTTGATCCATGGGTACATTCCCAAATAGGAAAGTATTACGTATTTATATAAATGTAATTGATGATGTGGGTTTATAATTAACATCTTGGATAAAATTATCAGGCCATTCAGCATATAATCTAAACAGAACAGTGTGTATTTTAAATAGATATTATTGTACAATTTGATGTTGTTGGAAGTATTACATAATGAAGCAGAGAAAAGCACTTGGATATTGAGGGGTGTATTCCATTTCCTGCCTGGTTTCAATCCCTCTGTCATCATCAGAGCTCCCTTGGTAAGGGAAATTAAAGAAAAAATGTGATGTCAGTAATATTTGAAGCATTTGGTGAAATTGAATGTGGAATACTATTACTTTTTCTTAGGTTATTATGGCTTGGTTTGGCTCTGTCAGTAACTATGAAAATTCTACAGAGGGATTAATCATACTCTACAATTGGTGGTTGAATCCAAGTTTCAAATATCATCGAGCTTTAGCCAGTGAAACTACTGAAGTATTCCCTTTCCCTTGTATTTCTGGTGTCTAGGAACCTAAGTTACTGAAGGGAGTCATGTTCAAACACTTGGTCAAAGCAGATGAGTTTTTTTCTGTGCAGAAATGTTGAACTGGTGTACATATCATCTGGTAAAGGTTAATTGCTCCCAATTAACAGTTCCTACTATTTATCTATAATTGGCTAATTGACTATCCTTGGCTATTGACTATCCTTGGCTAAAATGCTTTTATGTTCTTAAAAAACAGTAAGTTTCAAATGCATATGTGGTTTTCATTATGTAGAGTGTCCCTTTTTCCTCCAATGTGAAGTAGTTGTGCATTCATCCATGCTGTGTTCACTTGTTACAGACTGAAGAGAAAGAAACCACTCCAGTGACAGAAGATGCTGAGGAGGCAAGGATCGAGAATGGATATGATGCTGTGAGTCCAACTCGCCGAAGAATCTCGGACGGAATTCAGTCCATAATGTCCAAGCTGAACTTGTCTACAGGTGCGACGGTTGATACTTGGGATGGTTCCGAAGTCAGTTGGCGTGCTGGGCGACGGGGCTCAAATGCAAAGGAACGCATGATAAGTCCCCTGTACGTCAACATCCACTGTAACAATGGTGCAGAGACAGCTCTTCACGCCGCAGTTCGTGGTGGCCACCATTTGATTGTCAGTGCTCTATTGACTGTGGGCAGTGCTGATCCCAATCTGCCCATCCGTGCTGATCCTGGTTCACAAATTTGTGTTCCAATGGATGATGAAGATGACAACTCTCAGTCGTCATCGAGATCAAGATCCGGTACCGCATCTGGTCACGGTTCAGCTTCTGCCTCCAGGGAAGGTGTATCTACAGCTTTGACAGAAGCATGCACTAATAGGTGAGTTGAGTCATTTTTTCTATTAATCACCAACAAGTAAGAATCTAAATGGCTGATAGCAAGGGTTGCATGATTAGTAAATACTACAGGAAAATGGAAAAAATTTAATATTTAGCGCTTTTCTATGCCAATGAATGTTTTTGTGTAAAAGTGACTCATATTATGTTAAAAAGTTGGAACTCTCTGGAATATTTAGGTAATAACTTGTTATTGTAAGTCATTCACATTTAATTTTATCACCTTTTCTTTTAAGTGACTCATATGAATATGATATTGAAGTGTGTAGCTAAATTGATTTTCCATATAATATCCTTCGCTACTTAATAGAAATGAAGGCATGTTGATAATTGCCTTATAATATTTTAGCAATATTTTTTTTACTCTGCTTAACTTCATTTCATTGGTGAATTTTACATTCAGCTTAAAGTGTAACTAACATTTTTCTTATACATATATCATGGTTGTTAGTAAAATTGTTATGATTTAGGTAATGTGTGTTGGTTAACACTCTTAGTGCTTTTGGGCAAAATATCAGCAATACTTCTTGGGAGAAAGTGTCACCAGCCAGTATATCAGCTCTCAAATAAACCAAAAATGGATTATATATAACTAAATAACATAAGCTTGAACTGCATTTGTTTTAAAATAATTTCATCACTATTGGATACTTGTATGTAAGTTATGGGAAATTTCAAATTGATAACTTCAACATTAAAATTTCTAGAGTAACTATCTTCTTTTGAAAAGTGTAATGTTTTTGTTGAAATCTCAGTGGTACTTCTCGCCAGCATCGCTAAAATTTGGTGGTACTAAAAGTGTTTACGTTGAAAGAAAGGCCAAGTGCACTTATTCTCTGTTTCTTCCATGTGCAGAGATATACCAATGGTTGAGCTGCTCCTTCGACATTCTGCCAGAGATGACCGGTGTCAGGCCCTGAGGGTTGCCCTAGCCAATGGCGACGAAGGTTTGGTCACCCTCCTCCTGGCAACGAAAGCCCACCGCGATCCGGAATACAGAGTCAACCCCGAAAACAGTGCAAGTAATGGTGCTCGTGATGCCAAAAGTGTTTCAGGGGGAAGGTCAGGTCTGACCTTCTCTACCCTCTCTGCTCTGGGAATCCAGTCGAATGGCAACGGAAGTGGCCAGTCACCCCCTTCCCAAACTCCTGTGATGATAAACTGGCACAGCCAACGTGATCTCATGCGCTTGCGCACGCAGTGGTTGGCTGATGCGGCATTCAGCCTCAACCCCAGTCTGAGGGCAGCACGCCCGCAGTTGGGACCCCCTGGGAAGATCACTTCCTTGCGTTACCTTCCAGCGTTGAACACCATTACGAGGTTGGATGTGTCAGACAACTCACTTCGATCTCTTCCACTTATCATTTTCTCTCTGCACAGTTTAAGGTAAGCAAGCATATTCCAGGTTTTGAAAATGGGTACAAAAGAAATGTTACTACTCTTTTTATGCACTTCTTAGCTGCATTATTGCTGTTATGTAATTTGTGAATGAAGCTTCTCTACTTACTAGGAGACATTGTGTAAATTATGTCAACAACTTTTATGAGACTAGAAGTACACAAGACTAATAATTAATAGCAGATATTCCACAGAGGAAAAAATCATTCGCCTTGACCGGGACTCGAGCCCGGACCACCTGATTTCCAGCCAGGTGTTATACCAATTGAGCTACCAAGACATCCTCTTTCTCTGTGGAAATTATAAAGTCTTTTAAAGGAACAAGATGTTACCGGACTGCTAGACATATTATGTTACAAAGCAGCCAAAGTTCATCAGAACTTTGAATTTGTTATAAGTAAGCACCTTAGTGGGGGTCGTGGTGGCCTAGTGGGTAGAGCACTGAGCTACTGACTGGAGGGTCCTAGGTTCAAATCCCAGGTAAGAGCCTTTCTGGACACCCCCATCTAAAATCCTCATAATTTGATTTTCTGCATGACTGAACTTCGTAGGAAATCGCAGTTGGCCCAGGGAAAGGAACTGGCCCCCCTACTGTGAATGTGTGAATTTCACACGCCATTGGCTTAGTATGGGGTGAGCTCTACTCTTACCTATCAAAACCAACCTTCGGGTTAAATCACTGAGTGGGAGATCATTGAAATGAGAACGATGTATAAGGGGGCTCTTATATATCCTTTACCTCTAAGCTGAAGCCAAACCATACAAAATAATAAATAAGGGATAAAAACTACAATAGTACCTAAATCATTTCTGAATGCCTGTTGATTAATAGGAAAAAAAAACTAAATAGGAACTCTTATCTATCAAAGACAAACCTTCAGGTTGAATCACTGAGTGAGAAGCACCTTAGTGTTTAATGTGGGCTTTAACCTTGTGGACGGTAGCACCGTGCGCACAATGTCGGCTGTTTTGTGACATAATATGTCCAGCAGTCCAGTAACATCTTGTTTCTATAAAAGCCTTTATAATTTCCTTAGAGAAAGAGGACGTCTTGGTAGCTCAACTGGAAGAGCACCTGGCCGGAAATCTGGGGGTCCGGGTTTGAGTCACGGTCAAGGCGAATGATTTTTTCTCTGTGGAATATCTCGTATTGTGCAATATCAGTGGGTAACACCACTTAAGTTTTCACGGTCAGTTCATCATAACTTTGAACTTATTAATAATTAAAATATTTTTTCCTCAATGAACCTGGACCTAGTTCCTGGAACCTGGAAGAAAGCCAAGACATGTGTCTCCTTATTTCTTTCTAGTTTCAAAGAAAAATTACTCTGTTCAAAGTATTTGGCATGATGTCTCCTTCAAAGTGGAATGTGAGAAGGAAATCTTGGGAACATTCTTTAGGAACAGTTTTATAATTGTTCATCATTTTAAATTTTGCTGTCATTGTCAGTGGATAAAATGAAACTGCCTGAGTAAAAGACTGATTCACACTGTTTGAAAAAAGGTTTGGGTGGTTGGTCTTAATGGAATATCAGGTTCAGCAATTATTTTCGTATACAGTAACAGATGGATTTCCATGCGCATCTGTATAAAATTCTAAATGTTCCTTTATCTCAATGCCACATTCTCTGGTGATTCTGGCTTAGTCATACTTTATAATTATTTACCACAATCTTATTGTTGTGAAACTTAATAAAAAGCTGTAAGAATGAATGAGATGTCAGTCTAAAATTAAAATACTAGTAAGTACGTACATGTTACAATATTTCTTCTATGATTAAATATTATTCCGGATTGAGGTATACATCAGTGTTAATTTGAAAAGAGCTGTTTTCATAATTACATTACAGTGGAGGCCTGATATAATTAGTATGGTATGTAACAAGATGCTCAAAATAACAAGGCATGGCCATAGGGACCTTATATTACCCTGTGCATTGCATGTAAAATAGATTGGCAACAACTAGAGCAACCTATCTTAAAGGAATCTTTTGGCCATTTACCCAAAACACCCACAATATGGGAGAAAATAGCATTCATGTCATAGTAATTGGCTGTGGAATGGTTATTTAAACATCTTTGGTAGTAATGAGAGTTTGATAAAGCGAGTGATTTTTTCGGCTCCTGAGAGCTCTCGTTATATGGAGCTTCTACTGTATTTGGGTGAGAAAACATAGAATCAGAAAAATAAGAATTTAATTCTTTTCCCAGTAGTTTTTCACTCTTGTGTACATTGAAAAAGTGATAGGTATTACTAAATATTGTCTAACCCTAATGGAATGCCAGATTGCTATAGAAAATAAAATTATCATTCTTTTTTTTTTAATTTTTGTATTGTTTACCAAATTACTATAGGGCTTGTAAGATTTATTGTTTCCTCCGTATCTCACTATATTTTTTAATATTAATTTATTGGTGTTGATTTGTTGCAGGTACCTGAATGTGGCACAAAACAAAATTGAGAA
The DNA here is from genome assembly GCA_933228895.1 of Platycnemis pennipes. Lineage (NCBI taxonomy): Eukaryota > Metazoa > Arthropoda > Insecta > Odonata > Platycnemididae > Platycnemis > Platycnemis pennipes. The sequence continues at coordinate 84,740,627 of OW121854.1, read as the reverse complement.
GCTTCCTTGTAGACAGCATCCTCGTATAGGAGAAGAGGATAGCCTTAGTAAAGCAGGGCTAAATGTGGCTGAAGGAGATTCACATTCCATGTACTCAGCCTCTGTACTTGAAGAAATTCTCTTACAGGTCAGAATTTTGCACATTTTGGGAGTTTTCCTCTATTTGTATTTATAAGGTTTTCACTGCATTTTTTCTGTACATTTTAATTTAATTTTGCTTCTGTTCTCATTGGTGTTCATAGGGAAAACAAAGCAAGAGAACATTCAGGTGCTATTATGTCAGTACCATTGACCTAATATTAATGAGTTTTCTCTGTGTCTTGCACTATTTCTGATGGATTTGGTTTTGAATAAGTTAACTGAAATCTCTTTGTTCATAAATTTTCACTGCTGCCTTATGTTGTTTTTAGTAATTCCCTCTAAAATCAAAAGTTTAAAAAAATTTATTCAAATGATGATGATTTCACTTTGTGGAATGTTTGGATGTATAAACACGCCTTGGTGATTACCATAACTGTTGATTGTGTGGAAATCACCTAAACATCTTCATAAAACCACTAATTTTAAGAATTGTTCTTGCAATAAAAAAACATGCTAAATATGCCTTGAATGAGTAAAAAACACATTCACATTCATTTGTATCTTCATATCTTCAGCCAGACATTCCATTTGCACTAATTTTCAGTGGAATAGAGCATACTCTGAAAGTATAAATGGAAAAAATAAGTGTATATCCAGTTGGGTTGTGTTGTAGAAGATTCATGCTCAAATTGAAAAGTACAAATGAACTCCACTAATTACTATCTCAATTGTTTATCTTGGAAAAGGTGGCTAAAATATGTTAGTTAACATAAGTAAATGAGTTATTTTTTTGTAAAAACTGATTTTTTTGAAGGAATAAATAATTTTCTCATCTAATGGAGTACATGTCAGTGAAAGTATGTCGTGAAATTATTGATGAAAATAGTTTTTTTCTCTTTTTTTCTCCCCTCAATACTCCCTTCTCCCTTTTCTCCCTTCAATACTCAGAACAACCGCTTAGAAGAGCTGCCTGAAGAAATATTCCTCCTCCCTGCATTAGTGTCCCTGGACGTGTCTAACAACAAACTACAGGTGCTGCCTCACGCTCTGTGGCAGGCACCAAAGCTCAAAGAGTTGAACGTGGCCTTCAACCTCCTCAGGGACCTCCCCCTGGCCACACCTCCCATTCTCACTTCCCCCACTTCTGTGATAGACGCTGACACGTGTCCAGTACTCTCCGCTCATTCCTCAATGTCTTCCTTGGTGTCCGTTGAGGAAGGCACGGTGGCCGGAGACTCAAACTCGTCGTCCTCTGAAGTTCCTTCACAGTCTTCTGACGCTCCAAAAGGCTTGTTGATTCAAGCAGGTGCTCTCCACATGGCTACTCAAAAAGCCAAGGCTGTCAGGTTGGTACCAGTGTGTTCTGAATTAAGAGAATTGCTTACCTCATTGTTCATTATCTAATCTATTTTTTAATAACCCTTAACTACCACATATGGAATACTTGCAAGTTTCTTTTCTTAAGGTACCATTAAAGTAAGTGAAATGGCCAAATGTATGTGGAAGTAGTTTTTAATCTCGCATATCAATACAGTTGAGCACCCTTAATCCGGGAATCCCTAGTCCGGGAACACCCATAATCCGGCAATTTTTCCGTGACCAACCACCCAGTGCTTTGTGGAAAATGCCAAAACATTGCTTTAAAACCTGCCAAGATATTATCCCATTCCGTTAATTTTCCCATTCCGAATCAGAAATCAAATAGAATCAGAATAATTTAAACATTAATATCTGGTACTTCGTGATCACTGGAATTATTCTCCAACTTGAAGTAAACATATAAATTTGAAGACATCGTCGAGATGGACTATGACTAATTTACAAATCGGCTACTTTCAATGGCACGTGCATTTTTGAATGACCATTAGACGTAATTTGTTAAAATTATGTCTAATGGTGAATTGTTGACGACCGAGATGTTTTCATTGAAAGGAGTCAATTTTTTATAACAAAATATATTACTTTGCCATTTACTGAACATTATGTTTTAAAAAGTTACTGAGAATAACCAGAAAGAAATGGTTTCTTATGGTCGTCAAAAATTGTTGAATGAAGACTACTATTGGTGATGGTCGTTAAAGAATCATCCAGTCTGGTCGCCTGCGACGTATTGATGGGCGGCCGTATAGATGACACCCACGTGTTGACATCGCGCTGAATCAGCTGATGGCAATACAGCGCGGTAGGAAATATGTTGCGCAAAGCACAGCATTACAAATATCAAATTCTATATACCCTTTTCCAATAATAATATTATACTTTTAAATGTGCAGCAATATGATGCACACGATTCTTAGATTCTGTTATTTTCACTCACTGCACAACTTTGATGCTTTCAAGTAATAACTTCATGAATTAAGAAACCATTTCTTTCTGGTTATTCTCAGTAACTTTTTAAAACATAATGTTCAGTAAATGGCAAAGTAATATATTTTGTTATAAAAAATTGACTCCTTTCAATGAAAACATCTCGGTCGTCAAAAATACACCAGTTGCCATGAATGACCCATAGTCCGGCAAAATCCCTAATCCAGCATCACTCCAGTCCCAACTGTGCCAGATTAAAGATGCTCAACTGTATTGACACAATACAAATATTTAGTGTTTCCATTAATGTGTGTTCGTTGATTCATTTTTCATTTTTAAATCAAAGTATCTAATGCAATGGTGGTCTTAGTGTTTTATAATTCAAGATATGTACTTGCAAAAAACCTAGGAGTAGAGTAATACCTTGTTTTTCTTATAAAAAATTGTAAACAAAATAAAAAGAAAGACTTCTAATAAAATCTCAACATTTGGTCATTAGCATTACACTCACTGTACTGCAATGCATCTTATAATACACAGCAGCTATACATTATCTTACAACGTGATCCAAAATAGTGTATTTTTCATTAGTTAGCGTATAGAAAATGAAATACAGTCCTCCTTTTTTTTAAGTTGTTTACCCTTGAATTTAAACTCAGGCCCCACCCTGCACCGAGTTCACCAATATGCTATCAAGTGTCATTTCCCATAGTTCATTCAGCTCAGAGTTTTGCTGGCTGCTCTTTGTTAATAATTATAATTTTTATTGCCTGAAGACCATACTTTGGTTATTCAGTAGTCATCAAAAATAAGTACAAATTGTCATTGAAGATATAGAAATCTGTGATAATTGTCATGTTTTCATTCCAATGGCTCATTGTTTAAAAATTAACACAATAAAAGACATTAAATGGACAATATATTTTTAAGTTTCATTTTTAAAACTTCTTAAACGTAAGCCAATATTTTATCAGGTAGATTATTAGAAAATCTTACACCCATAGCTTGGAAAACTCTTTCATGATGTTTCGCATGAATATTATGAATATATATTATTTTGCTTTATTATATGGTGATGGTGATGATTATTATTATTATTTCATAAGGTGTAATATCACTGTTTACATAAAAAAGGTACATATTGGTTTTTGTATTTTGGTTTGGGTGTAAGAAGATTTTTATGGAAATATGTGCAAATCTGGACAGTCAGAACATTTAGTTTTTCAAATAAAATAAGTAAATTTCAGTATTATTTTTTTCCTGACGTGTTACTTATTAGAATTTTTGTATTATCAATTACAGACATTTGGAGCTGAGGCATCATACAGTTTGGAGGAGGAGTGTTGAGGTCAGTGAGCAAGTGCATTGTGGGATTGGGAGTGATGATGGGGATGAAGGAACACCCACCGGAGCCAGAGTTTCTCAGCTGTCAGCCCTTAACTTGGCCCACAATGCTTTCACCCGCATTCCCCATGCACTGCCATGCCTAGCTGTTAACTTGACTCGACTGAATTTAAGCTACAACAAGTAAGGACGCATTTAATAATGTTTTTATTTTGTCAGCAATTTTATTAGGAATTTTCCTATCACTGTCTATGCACATTTATGCACCTTTTGCTGTATCAATATTCCAGTATTTTAATCTTAAACCCCTTTAAGTTTTTATGTATGCCATACTCTTCATACGTTAGCATTGGTATGATTCATGAATTAGAAAGACGATCAAGAACTAGCAGAATGCACTTTCTTTGGCAGCATCAAAATCTTTTAGTCTAACTCAAATCAATCGTTAACTTAATGTATTACTTTGTTTCATTAGCAGATGTCAGTTATTTGAATGCTAGCCTGTAAAAGGTCTTTCAATAGGAAATCAGTGTGTGTAATATTTTGTTGAATAAGTCAATTTTATGGTAAATTATGTAGTTTGAATTAAATGAACTTACCGGTAAAATTCCTTCCAAAAGAGGGTAATTTTTTTCCAAATAAAGTTGAACTCCAGCTGAAATAATAGGTTTAGCCTGCTAAGATTGTGTATTTTTTCAATTGATTGATTTCAAGAACTTGTTTTTTATCTAATTATTCGTCAAAACTAGGCTCATCATCTGAAAATGTGAGAAATTAATTTATCTTATGTGCTATCTCGACTGTCATTCGGTTATTCCTCCTTCCTCTAGCCTCAGGAGTATGGGCCACATTACATCGTACCCAGGGTCTTTGAAGCAGCTGGACCTCTCCCACAACCAGATATGCTGTTGGCCTAGCTTACCGCAGCTGGTTGGGGGTCCTCTGGGAAGCAGTCATTCTGGAGGGCTTATCGGAACTGAGGGAGTTGATCCATTGGCTGCGATTGCTTGCTACGCTCCTCCAGGTCCTGGGCAGCCTTCAGGACCTGATGGCCCTCCTGTTCCATTGCTCACGTCTCCGACATCAGATATTCCTATTGTTGCCGGGAAGATTCCAGCTATTATTGCTGGTGTGTATATTATCTGTTATATTTTCCTGTCGATAATTTTTATAATGTATTAAATTTTCTCTGCTTTGAAGGTGGAATAAAAAGCATATCATTTAATGGAGGTCAAGAGGAATATAAGGCAGCCTAAAATAAAATTCAATTTTTATTTAGAGCTTAATACAGATAAAGATTCATATCTCATTTCATTTAATTTTGTCAGTTAATGGTGTTCCTATCATCTTGATTTACTCTCCCATTTCTCAGATTGTGCAGTTTTATGATTCCCTGAAATAAAAAAATGAAATCAGCTCATTAAATTGATGCCATTTGACATATAGGCGCAAAGTAGCTGCCTTACGGTTTTGTGTGACTGACCAAGTATTAGATATTTATTTGGTGCACCACATTTTTGCATCATGTACAGTATACTCAAAAGTGCTAAAGTAAGGTCCATTTTTGTATAAACTTTAATTTTTTTATTGCTATCTGCAATTCTTCTGTATAATGCATATATGTACTTCATAGTTGGGAAAGTTACCATAAAAAGTTTATGTCTCTAAAAAGTAACTAGTTAAAGTTAAAAGTTACTTTTTCAGTTACTTTGGCAAATTGGATGCAGCTGCAATAGAGGCCTTGGTGGTTTTTTTTTGTTTTGACAAACAAAGCAAACAGTGAAAACTGTCATTGTGGTTTCTTCCATCAGTATCCATTAGTTTAAAAATTTATAATTTGGGGATTTTTGTTGTAATTCCATTTAGTGTCCAGAGTGTTGTTGATCAGGTTTCTAAGTATCTGCTGAAAGGATTCAGCAATTTTTCTGAGGTGGGGCTTAGATTCCAGGATTTTTAAGTTATTGTGAATGTAAGACTTTCTAACAAACCATGCTGTGTCTGTAATTTGCCGCAAAATACTTCTGAGTGGTAGAAGGTGCTTTAAGGTTATTTTTTTATTTCAATCCCCACTTTGCAATGTGAAGTTTTCTTCACAATTGTAAAATTGCAGTGGAAACAGCTTAGTTATATAGAGTTACAGTAGATGCTCTTTTGTTTGGATGTATTCGTCAGGGCCTGTCTATTGCATTCTTGCACAACTACCCTTGCATTCTTAGATACCGTTTAATTTTCCCAAATGTTTGTAGGGCAACCTTTGCACCTAAATTCGAACAATTCGACATTCACCAAAAATTAATGAAAAAAATTAACTGAAGTTAGTTTTGTATCATTTAATGCATAATTTAACAATTAAAAGTTAACTCTTCTATAAAGAGACTTTAAAATTGCATAGTTAACTACATTTTTAACATTTAATTTAAATTGTTAATTTTTTAATCATTAATCCCTACTATGATGTACTTTACACCTGAATGGTAGTATGTAATTAATCATAATTTTCAATTTCAAAGCCTCAAATGGCTATTTTTTTAAGCATCACATTTTTTTCAACTTAAACATACCTATCTTCATCTTTCAAGCTGTGCTAATTAGAAAGGAGTGAAGTGGCTGTTTTTTCTAGGCATATGAATCTTTATTTTTGGAATTTTATCTCTTTGGAGGACAGGCTATAAGCTGCATTCCTCTGGTTTTTGTGCTTTCACTTTTTTTTCTTTAGAGTGCTTATAATTTTTTCAGATGCTCGCTGGCGATATACTGCAGCGTGTGTACAAAAATGGAGTAAGTTAATCAAATATTGCTTGAAAAGAGTGAAGAAGTATTTAGCAAAGTATTGTGGCTTTTTAAATTCCACATCCACTATGAAATAACATGCTCCTGAATTACTCTGTACTTTTATGTTGGTGTTCACTGAGTTAAAAATTCTCTCATTTCCTATGCCTGTAATGCTATGTTAGAATGCTATATTAGAATAACTATTATGTCAATTATGATACATTCAAATATCAAGTAGGTAGGCGTTTGATTCATCTAGAATCAACTTCAAGGTATCCAATAAATATTTTGGGATCCTGAACAGGCACATTTATTTTAGATTTATTATTAAGCTCTCAGCAGTAGCATATTTTTGAAAAAAGTGGTATGAGCCATTTAGTTTCATCCAAATGGTAGCACTGAGAACTTGCTTTTAGCCTTCATGTTGAATCTTCAACTGTTGAGTACTTAATAATGTGCACTGATTTTTTTAGCTAGAGTGATTTCTAAATTAATCTGTCCATACTCTTTGAGAATGAAATTGTGCACTTACTATCTATTGTTTAGCAAAAAGCTATTCATAGGAGTTACTACAACACATTTGGTGCAATCCATGTATGTATGTGATAACCTGATATCTTCCTACCTGAATTAGATGGGAAGCCATTTATTGTTCTGCTTGAAATGTTTGAAATTATTACAGATAAATGAGTGATGACACTCATTTGGTTGTGGTGTGTTTAAATAGTCTCTACCATGGCAAAATTCCCCAACCTGTGTGTTGTGTGTGTGTGTGTGCTCCTGATGTAAAATAGTCTGTGAGTATTAGTGTTTAGTGAGTGCTTATATGATTAGTTCATTTTTCCCTCTTGTAATTTACTTCATTGTCTCCCACTCTATGCCCCTTGAAGAAGTTTCCTTATGTTTCCAGCCGTCTGAGGGTGTTGATAGCCTCTGGTGTTTCAAAGGTCTTAGCTAGGGTCACAGCTGACATTCCTGATCAGATATAGAGTCAGTGTTTTTGGCAAAAGTACTATGCACATTTTATATCTACCTCCTGCCACTTTACATTGGTTGTAAAATGGAATTTTTATAGCTTTCGTTGATTAATTTTAGAGAAATGCCTGCCAACAAATAGAGATTTTGTTGTTAATTTTTCCTGACATGAATAAAAAATATTCTTCTCAGAACAAACTTGTGTGAGATAAATGCTTTACTATGAGCATAATCACTATTGTTTATTTTTAATTTTGAAACAAAGTGATGGAATTGAAGGATTAAAGACCATTCCCATGTATTAAATATGATATCTTCTTAAGTATTCCTCCCTCCTGGTTTCTGTTTTTTGTATGATATGGTGAGAAAGTCTGCCATTGTCATAATGTTGAGTGCATCTCTACAGAGCAACAATGTTACATTGACTTCTTAGTGAATATTATACTGCTCTATATGTTGAAGCTGTATTCAGGAATGATTTGTCATATTGTCTCAATTTAATCATATTCCTTCTACTCTATTCTTATCTAAATGTTGCAATTTATATTTCTGAAGTTGGCTTTTCTGTGCAAGTAATACAATGGTCCCTCATTTTTTTCCCTTACCTCCTAATTTCACGATGGTACATACATACATTGATTGTTCCAATTTTGAAATTCTTACATATTCTTCAAAGTTTTCGCAATTCAGTGCATACACATGGGAGGTAGACTTTCTGGTCACTTTTTTTATCATATCTGGATTCAATTTCTTATTACAACACGGAGAGACTGCTTTTAGTTACATAAGTATTATAGAATGCAAATTGCCCTCGTAACCCAAAGAAGGACAATGTAATGAGCGTATGGAATACCAGTTACATATGCAGCATAAGATCTGGTGGAACACTTGTACAGATTTGAATAGATTTTAATATCCTTACATACAAATTCTCTGAAACTGAAATATCTGAACAAAGCTGTAATATTGTTGCTAAATCCATGCCATATTGGGTGTTGTTTGCTTAGGCTAGCATCCATTGGCTATTCTTAGATATCTTTGCTTATTTCATGTATTGTACATAATTAGCATGTGGATTGTTCATATAAAGTAATCAAAGTGTTATTCAATGTAGGTTTAGTTTTGGAATTGTTGTGATCTTTTTGCTCAGATTGTGTAAAGAAACTCTTAAATGTTTGATGTAATTCTGCAGCTATCTTATAACTTTATATCATGATAACCAAGTTTCATGAAATATATTGAAGTGTACTAGTTGAAAACAAATGCGTAATCATAAAAGTTTGTGTTTTTGTGGATGAATATTTGGACTTTGTTTTGAATTATGAATTTTTTGTTAAGCAATGGTTCTAATATGTTTGTTGGCTAAAGATAAAAATTGGAGCCAAATGTTTAGTTTCATTTATCCTCACCATTTTTGTTCTGCACAAAATTAAATGAGTGGTTTACATTCCTAGGGAGACGAGCTGGTGCTGTTATGGCTACGGGAGGTTCACGTTCAATAAGGAGTGCTATTTTGAATGCCGTGTGTGTACACAGAAGGCATCTGAGATTGGATAATCTTAGGACCCTCATCCTTGCTGACAATATGCTCTCTCGTATTCAACTTTCAACCGATGATGATGGTGGCAGCAGTGGTCAAAATTCGGCAAACCCATCCCCGTGTCACATGGCACTGCCTTCTGATGAAGATGAGCTTGGTGGTTCAGATGATACAGTAAGTTCGATGACACTTATGCCATATATGTAGCTGTAATCAGTTCTTCCATATGACTAACCTTATTCTGAGGACAGTCATTTAAGTATTTTTTAAAAAAGCTGATAGGTTTTGCCACCTCATGACTGTGATGACTTTTAGTTGGAAATTTCAGTCATGTAAAATTTACAGTTACTTTGTCAAATTTCTATTTTTAATACTGTGCTTTCAACTTCTCTATAAATAAGAGAATTTTCAGGCATTGGGGTTACAATATCAACTTTTTTATTTACTAATAAAAATCAAAAATGTTGTGACTCTTCTCATGAACATGATGAAACAATATTAAATTATCTGGATGCATATGTAGTGCTAAAGATGTAGCTTGGATAAATCTGGTTTTGCTAAAATAGTGAACTTAATGTTCCTAGTGTCTCCTCCTTCATCTTTCATTGTCTATTTCTATGTTTATGCGATGGAATATTTTAAGTGTGTTCATCTCACCAGTATATCTTACTTTCTCAGGATTTAACATTGAGTCCATTGCTTAGTGGTGCCAAGGCACGTCTCATGTTCCCCAACTTGAGTATGCTGGATATAAGTAACAACCACCTAAGGGAAATACCGCTCAACATCCATGAATTGAACAACCTTTCAGTGTTGAATCTCAGTGGAAATCCAGGTAAGATAATCCCTCATTTTTGTGAAATTTGATATTATGCTCATTGGAGGAAATTTTCAACAAAGTAGGTACTCCTATTTTTTTATTTCTTTTTCCCCACTTATCTTCAACAACCCCTTCCCTTTAATATCTCATTCCTCAGTCAGGTATATTTTCTTTCTCTTTTCAATGCATAATATCCACAATGTTCCACACTTCCCTCACAATAAAGATCTTTAGAAACCCATTGTGCCAAATTACTTGTATAATCCATCTATTGTACCTTCTTCTAATTTCTTCCTGCTTCTTTGACTTTCTTTTTCCCCAATCAAGTCATGTACTCGATCATCCTTCTTCTTTTTGCTCCATTTAACCATCTTCCAACTCATCTCTCAATAGCTTATGTCTTTGTAATCCTCTTTCCTTATGGTATAGGTCTTCATACCATTTAAAACCATGTTTCACATCACACTATTTACTGATATTTTCTTGGCAACGTCCAGGGTCCAGGGATAAGTTATTTCTGTTGGTAAATACCTCTTCTGCAAATGAATTTTTCTACCTAATGTCGTTAGAGCTATAAACATCTTTACCTACAGTACCACACAAGTAACTTTTGTATTTGAAGACATAATATGCACCCTCATTTCAGCGGGGCATATTTCTAGGTAAAGTTCCTTAACAAACACATATTTTTACTTTAGTTAACTCCTATGAAAATCCTTGCCTCTCCTCCATTTTCCTCTAGTCTTTCACCAAGTGAAAACAAATAATGTCATAATTGATACTTTTATCAACACAGAGATCAGGTTACATTCTAATTGGAAATTGTACTAGATATGAGGCACATCAAAATAATGGTGAATATTTGAAAAAATCTTAATAATCACTCATGTCATTGCTTCATATCATATGCCCTCATTTTTATTTCATGAAACGTTTACATTGTCATGTTGATAGTTTGTTTAAAACTTGAGGTCTGCTTAGTATAGCATAGCTGTTTTTATATCCTCTATTAGCAGCATTTTTTATTATTTGATACAATTTTCATGTAACCAATCTAACAATAATAATGCAGTGTCAGAACGAAGCTTAGCTAATGATTATAAGGTTATATTCAGCCATTGCCATTTATCTTATGTTCTATTCTGCCTTGATTGGCTTTTGCTGCTATAGTCATTCATTCAGTTTTACTTTCTGTGATAATTAGCTTGCTTTCATTTAACCTGGAAAAATTTGCTGTTGTTTGTGATAGCATGTTAACTTAGTCATTTTTTGTGATCCTGCTGAGAGCTTCTTTCACCCATGTATCAGCGAATTATATTATCATTGCCAATTTATTTTTACAGGTATTTGTGAGCTCCCTCCCCAGATGGGACTCCTCTCTAGATTGTGGAATCTAAGCACTCGGGGGTGCAGTCTGCAGGAACCCCTGCGCTCGATGATTGACTCTAAAAAGTACAAAACGATGGATGTTGTGGGGTACCTCAAGTCTGTCTTGGAGGACGCCCGTCCATATGCTCGCATGAAGTTGATGATTGTTGGCGTCCAAGGGATTGGCAAAACATCACTGCTGGAGCAGTTGCGTCAGGAGGGAAGTGGGGCTGGAGGTGGTGGGGGGGCCATTGGTGGAGGGGGCGGGAGTGGGGCTGGAGGGCCTGGCTTCAAGAAGAAACCAGCTGATGTAAGAGTTTCAAACTTATTTTTGCTTTAATTTAATGGCAGATGGTTGATTAGTACTGGGCCTGATATTTATTTGTGACACAGGACTGGTGGAATGCTGTTGTTGTATTCCAGATCAAAGTGTTAGAATTTCTTTCCCTGCATACTTGTTTATGTTCCGCTCTTAAACTTTTCATAAAAAATAGGATTTCTTCAATGTCTCAAGAATAGTTCAATCCTTGATCCTCTAAAATAAAAATGTTGGATTTTTTCTTCATTGAATCAGCCTCTGTGGCAATGCTAGAGATGGGTAAATTACCGTAATTTTCAATTGAGGTAAATTACCGTGGTAAATTACGGTAATTTTCGAAAATTACCGTAATTTTCCGGTAATTTTAAGTTTTGAGCTGCTAATCCTTATCAGAGGACTCAAAACGAAATCAAATAGCATTGAGATATAAATGGCGACGCTTATATCAAACTTATCATGGCGTTTATCTATTGTAACTCATTAAAAAAATTAAAACGAAGGTGGCAGCAACACGCAATTTGCCTCTCTTTTGTCACACTATGACAAATTTTCGTTCCAAAGACATACCTCTGCGCAATGTGCATTTGTCATTTTACTCTGAATTAATCAGGACACAATGTAAACAAAATCGTTTTAGCTTCTTAATTTTCAGGGGTGTTGGTAATTTACGAAAAATACCTCGGTAATTTACGAAAATTACCACGGTAATTTACCAAGTTGCCCATCTCTAGGCAATGCTCTTGAGTATTTTGTGTGCTTTTGGGATTCATTCCACATTTGTAAAACATATGAACCCTAAAAATTGACTGATTCCAATATTTCTTAGAGATCAATTATGCCAGAATAACCTTTTACATTTGATGCATACACGATTATATTGTTGTTCTTATTTTTACATATACGATTAAATTTTTGTTCGCATGAATTGTGTGGATAGTGAACTTTTAAATAAATTCTGTAATGTGAGCTCATCACATCAATTTCTGTTGATATCCATTCTTCATGAATCACATTTACTGTTTCAACTGATTTGTTTTGCAACTCATGCATCCATTGTTTTTCATAAAATGTAAATATCCCTTATCTTGAGTCATCCATGTATTAATTTATTAGATATGACCTGTTTGTAATGAGAATTTCGGAATTAAGACACAGGAAGATTTATAGCTACCATTAGATCCATTGTAATATTTTTGTATTGGTGTTCACTTTTCAGCATTGGGCTAAGCGAATGGGAAATAAGAACATCAACGTAAAAACAGCCAAGGGTACAAATATTTCTACAGTTGGAGTTGATATTTGTGATTGGGTGTATGAGAAGAAGATTCGAGGCCAGTCATCCTATGGCCCTGTTGTATTCAGGTAAATTCTTGTTGGATTAAGAATCTTTTCAATTATTGAGTTCAATCATTATTACATTATTATTATTATTACATTATTACATTATTATTATTATTATTATTATTATTACATTTTTTTGAGGCATTATGTAATTTTTTCTGTATTTACTTGTATTTTTTATGTATAAAATTAGTTTTCATAGGCTTTATGTAAAGTAACATTCTAATATTTATTGCACAGGACTTGGGACTTTGGTGGACAAAGGGAGTATTATGCCACTCATCAGTATTTTCTATCCAAGCGTAGTCTCTACCTTGTTGTTTGGAGGATTCCAGATGGACAGAGAGGCATTGCAGAAATACTACAATGGCTGGTTAACATCCAGGTACTGTAAAATGGATTGTTGCATTCTTTGATGAATTTTGAGGGGTGAAAATTATGGATTCCTTGCTAATGGTGAACCTTTCATTTTTTTTAAGGCCCGAGCTCCAAACTCTCCTGTAATAATAGTGGGAACTCATTACGACATGATGAGGGAACATTATCCATCATCTATGTCAGAGGATCTCCAGCAGATGATTAGAGACAAGTAAGAACTGAATATTGATTTATTATTTGGAAAGTAAAGCTCATATGTTGATTTTCTATGGAGCTTCGTGGAATTGACATATTAAGTTCTATTGAGCTTCATAGCCACAGCCAAATTCAAAAGTGTTAATTAATTATTATAAATTACCTATCTTTGATATTTTTACCTTTAATGTTGATTTGTATATTTCTTTTATTCAGGTTCATCAATATTGTAGATGCTGAGAAGTGTGGTCTTCCTAGGGTGTTAGATACAATAGAAGTAAGCTGTAAAACCAGACATAATGTCAAATTGCTTTGTAACCTCATCTATGATACTGTCTTCAGCCTAAGACCTCCAGGTGAGGAAGTTATTTTAAGTAGTTGTTTTAGCAATTACAGGTTCATGAATTCAGTTAACTAAATTAAATATAGCCTTAACTTTGTGGAGTAATCCATCATAGAAATGAAGAACATACTCCTAAAGATGGTTAGACAGAAAAATATGATGTAATTTAATAATTTTATGTTGACAGTTTAATTATCATTTCAAGGAGACTTTCAATGTAAACCAAACACAACCACATAACAGAATGTATGAGTGAAAATATAAAACAATTAACTTGTTTAAATTAGACTGAATTTAGCTTGATATCTGCTTTATTATAGTAATTTGAGCATAAGAAATAAAACCCTCAGTACCAGTTATGTCTGTAATATTCCTCACTTAAATTTTTTTTGACTGACCAATATGTATTTTAGTCCAACCTTAAAAATGACTACATATAATTGTCCTAACAATGACCAGCCAATTAAATTTAAGTGTGGGATATTGCAATTATTACTGGTACATATTATCATGTAATTTTTATTGCATGGAATCAGTCATGCTTCAATTTGAAAGTAATCCAATGTTTTGTCTTTTCTCTCTATATTCCAATAAGTTTGCTATTGTTGCAGTACTTAATGTTGAGGGTGATCAGTGTAATATCCAAGAACGGCTCAAATAAAACCTTCTGCTAGTTTCCATAACCCATGCCACTGACATATCACTCTAATATTCTGTGTAGCAAAATGTAGAAAAATAGGTGATTTCTTTTGTTAGTTTTTACTGTATTACTACCAAAATATCCTGATATCAATGCTTTATAAGAATATGCCTATTATTTTTTACTCCTGAAATCCCAATTGTGTACTTTTTTATGATATTGCTGCCACTCTTTTTGTCATTTTTACTCTTTGTATGGGTCTCTTTATCCAATATTCTTATTTTTATGAGACTGATGATTAAATGCAAGTGTCTTAATGCTGGGATTGTACCACAGAATATTTATAGTGAAATTTACAAAGGGACCGAGTTTCTTTTTGCAACACAATGGAACAATTCTGCAATGTGAAACCCAAGATCATCATTTTTTTCTTTTCACCTCATCCTCATTTGAGTTTTTATTTTTAGCATAGAAGTGCAGGAGTTTATTTGACAGCAGGTCGTTCTCATGCAGTGGGATTTTGATTTTCAGGAAGCAAAGAGCTGCTTTTAGAGCAGAGAGTCCCTGCCAGCTACTTAGCTTTGGAGGAAGTTGTTGGCCATATAGCTTGGGAGAGGAGGATGGCTGGTGGGGATCCAGTTTTGACTGCCGAGCAATACAGGGCAGCTGTTACCAGAGAAATGTTGGCCCGTCACCATCGAACATTCAGAGATACATCTGAGCTTAATCAAGCCACAGCTTTTCTTCATGAAAACGGTAGGTTTTTATGCTAGGTCTCTTATTTCATCTTTGAAATCATATTTCAAGGAGTATTGGATTGCAATTTCTTCCTGGATACATATCTCCCAGGTATCCCTATATTGCTCACAATATGGAACTAAGTGGGGGAGACCCCAGATGAAAATCCAATCCATCATACCGTGAAAGCCTTCATAAGAATTGTATTAGTAATTTATAATATCTGTTTTCTGTGCTCTCTTGTCTATATTTGTGGTTATTTCTTCTGATATAGCTGTGTTTCACTCATATTTTTATTTTCTCATCCTGACAATTTTCTTTTTTCTCTTATTGAACTACCATCCCCTTCAGTCATAGGGATTCCTATCCATTGGATTTGGTCATTGATTTAACAATGTTTGTCCGTTTATGTTTACCAAATAGCCTATCTTTCCACTTCTGTAGCTTTCCAAAGTTTTTCAAGTGGATCCCAAATTATCATTGCTAATTGTTTTTTTGATTGATAGACTAAGCAATTTTTTAAGCAGGTCAATATTTTGTTCTTATTGTTACCCTTGAGATTTTTAAATGCCTTTGTAAGGGCCTTTCTTTCTATATTGTCCATGCATAGTTGCAGTCATAAATTAAATGTACTGTTAGAACCTAAATATTTACTGCAGCCACTTATCAAAATATACCCTCCCATTAAATTGTGCTCTCAATTTTGTTTTGTGTTTAAAACTAGTTTTGCAGTGCAAAAGTTTTGATTTGATTGTGCGTTGGCCTCCATTACCTGAATTAAAACCCTAGGGGTTCCATGGATCCTTCTTTCATATGGTTGTTGTTACTGTAATAAAAAACTCAAATACCTTTAGAGGTCAACTGCTCATGGTGACCATCTTAATACTCTTTACATGAATCAGAATTAGGTAATTTTTTAAGAATCTGGAAACTTTTGAAAGAATACAATCACGTTTTTACTCTGTATACAGTTTAAAATATATCAGTGATACAAGTATGTATGTTCCGAAGATTTGTGGTCAAGCTCCTGGCAGTAGTTGCCAATTTGTTTGTGATGTTATTTGCCTTGCATTTTTGCCACGTTGGGGTTGCATAAGTTTTATACTACACCTGCTATTTTCATTTAAAATGACTCATTTGCCATGTGAATCAGTTTAAATGTAGCCTATGGTTGATAAATCTCATGTGAAACACTATGTTAATGAAATTTATTCTCCTAGGAAATGATAGTTTTAAAAGTTCTCATCTCTCTTCCAATGTACAATCGCCGGCCCCGGTGGCAGCAGGGTAAATCCCTCGCCTGTCGATCCCAGGGTCGCAGGTTCGAATCCCGCCCGGGGAGGATTTTCTCTTTCCGGGGCATGGATGTTTGTACCGTCCAACATGTTAATTGGAAGAGAGGACTTTGAGTCCTGAAATTCGCATGTTAAAATAAGACATAAATAAATAAATATCTATGCCACAGTTTTCAAACAAAAGGTTGATTGGATTGGTAAGAGTAAACCTTTTCCATTGTAGGCCCTACATATGTGTAAATTTCATAAATCAGGGTAGGGAAGCTTGCTTCATTCCCTGTGCCAGCAGAGTTTTCCCAAACTAATATCAGTACTAAGTTATGTTTATGAGTTTAAAATCTGGGTTATTCTTCAACCATCATCACATTCTAAGAACAAAAAATACCTTGTTTTGATTATATTTTGATTGATTTTCCAGGTGTTCTTTTGCATTACGATGATGCTACCCTTAAAGATCTATACTTTTTGGATCCACAATGGTTATGTGATATGCTGGCCCATGTGGTAACCATTCGGGAAATTAATCCGTTTGCTCGAACTGGTAAGTTTGAAAATATAGGTGTCTTATATTTTTATTCTTTCATTTTATTTATAGGCAGCCTTCACTCCAAATTTTGCCAAGCCAGTTTTTGGCTGTCATAGTCACTCAGAATTGAATTATAGTATATTATTTAACATTTACTTTCTTTTAATTTTAAGTATTATTAATTGAAGTAAGAATCTGATGAAAGCTTTGAGAGTTAATTCTCAAAAGATATATTTTTTTAGTGCCCAGTTAATCCTTCTCTTATGTTTTTGCTGACTGAACTTAAAATTATTTTTTCGTTTCACCTTTGGTGAATTCTGTTTTTTTGTTTCTCAAGAAGTTATTAAGAAGAAATTGTAATATTTTATCTTTTTACTGCAGAGCTACCTATGAAACTCCAGCAGGGCCTTCTTAATCAGTTATTTATTTATATTTTCTTCTTTTTCCAGGTGTTATGAAATTAGATGATCTAAAGCATGTATTCAAATCATCATCACCATCCCTCTGCGCTAATGCAAGAGGCTACATTGTGAGTTTGCTCAACAAGTTTGAGGTTGCTTTAACGTGGGATAGTCGAACCTTGCTTATTCCATCATTGCTTCCTTCAGAAGAACAAATCCGGTCACCTCACTCAAATCATCTCTTCGTTCGTGTGAAGGTAAGCTGTAAAATCTGACATGAATGTTTTTTTGTAACAGTTCTTGATGTTAATGAGTTCTACTGATTTCCTGATGAATAATCAACTTTTTAAAACTCCTATGCTTTAATTTATTTTCTATACAAGATCCCAGTGAGAACAAGAGGCTGGACTGGTCGAAATAAGAAGCTTGCATTATCAAGTGCATCAACAATAGTTGGAAACTCTTCTTTCTACACTCCTAATGAAAAGTTCAAAATGCAGAAACCAGTGTTGAAAGGATCTCCAGGGACACCTAAAATTAGTGGTTGGTGTACTTCTCTGTAGCCTCAATAAAACATTTTAAATATTGTGATGCATGCCTCAGTACTTCCAGGAAAACATTTGCCCTACAGTATAGCCAGAACAGTTACTAATGGTCCCACTTGATTAGGTCATAATTTTCTACTGAATAGTTATGATTTATTGAACTTAATCTAAAGTTTGTTTAAATATCTCAGTTTAAAGGTAGATGTGTTGAAAGATTAGCTTTCTATGTGATAAAATTGTGGTGTTTGTTGTTGTTCTTGGTATTGTACCAAAGGAAATATAATCACTAAACAACCACAGCTAACCTGAAATCTTGGTTATTGCCAGTAATGCGTGAGTAAAATCTAATCACTTCCAATGTTTTCAGCGCCAACCAGTGGATCATTGTCTGAGTCTGAAGATGGTGGGGATACAGAATTGGCTTCCAAGTCTGGCAGTGGCTCTGCCAAATGTGAGTTGACTCACAGGGGAGAGCCTGAATTATCAATCAGACGGCTTCTTCTCATGTCATATTTTCCCAGTGGTTTCTGGTCCCGACTTACCACCAGAATTTTGGCTGACGATTCCATTGTTCAAGTTGTTCGTTCATACTTCGTTCTGCCAAAAGAGGTAAGCTGACATCTACATTTTAACTCTCCTGTACAAGGCCTTACTTTTTAGCTCATTTAGGGAAGTCATTCATTGAATCTCCCATTTTAATGCCTTTATTTGTCTATTGAGCAGAAAGTAAGTCATTAGGATATTGTATAGGTTTTTTATTTAGGGAAGGTGTGCCTTGCCAGAAAATTTTCTGTTTCCCTGTGGAAGAAATTCCGTATAGATGGAAAATGTTATAAACATCCTCAAATAGTACTTTGCAAAGTTTATTTTTCTGAAATTTCTTCACCGGAAAAGTGTGTGTAGTGAATACAGTAGAGCACCATTAATCCGGGAATCCCTTCTCCGGGAACACCTGTAAACCGGCAATTTTGCCCTGACCAACTACCCGCTACTTTGAGGAAAATGCCGAAACATTTTTAACCGAAACATTGCTTCATAACCTGCCGAGATATTATCCCATTCTTAACGTTAATTTTCCCATTTCAAGAATCAGAATAATTTAAAAATATTAATTTCTGGTACTTCGTGTACACTGTAATTATTCTGCAGCTTGAAGTAAGCATAAATTTAAAGACATCGCTGAGACGGACTGCGACTTACGATGGCAAATCATCCAGTCCGGTCGCCCACTACGTAGTGATGGGTGGCTGTACACACGACACCCACATGTTGACATTGCGCTGAATCAGCTGATAACAAATCAAGCGCAGTAGGAAATATGTTACGCAAAGCACAGGACAAGAAATATCAAATTTTATGCCCTTTTCCAATAATAATATGAAACTTTTACATGTGCAGCAATATGCACAATGCTTAGATTGTTATTTTCACTCACCAGACAACTTCGATAATTTTAAATAATAACAACTTTGTGAATTAAGAAACCATTTCTTTCTGCTTATTCTCAGTGACTCTCTTTAAAATAATGTTCAGTAAATGGCAAACGAATATATTTTGTTTTAAATAATTGACTCCTTTCAATGAAAACATCCTGGGCATCATGAATAGACCAGTTGCCATGCATGACCCAAAGTCCGGCAAAATCCCTAATCCGGCATCACTTTGGTCCCGACTGTGCCGGATTAAAGATGCTCAACTGTATTTTGCTTTTTGAAGTTCATTATGTATGTTTTTACTGAATAATAATTGTATGCTAATTACTTAGTTGAGTGAATTCCTATCAGGTCTTTCACTGGGTTAGTGTGCTGTTTAATGAACCTGTGGAAGGTTGCTAAGTTCATTATTTTCTAAATTGATATTTTATTGGTCAGTAATTAGTGCAATAACAAAGTGGTTTCCTATTGCACAAATTTTTATTTGTGATGTGAGAGCGAGTGAGTAGTGTAAGTACATTCTTCATTGCAGGTCACTCAAGACCCAAGGTTGATTAATCTCTTGGATGTTAGAGCGGAATGGATTCTCTGGCAGACTGGAATGGAGTTACGCTATTTGGATACAACTCTATTTCGAATGAAGGAAGTCCTCCCTACTCTTAAAAATACCCCTGTTGATTACAGGCAGCTAAGGTATGGAAGTTCTCTCTATCATTTTAATTATTTTTCCCTTCGGCATGAAGTATTTATTGTCTTTTGTAGTTTCCAATTTCTTAAAATGTATGTGTATTTTTTTTTGGAGTTTCTGTCACCAATTATAAGAGGAAGGGAAAGTGCTACATATTATTTTTTGGGCTTCTCCTTATGATCATAAAATTCTCTCCAATTTTGGCAAATGAAGTCTATTACTTGCTAAGATATCCTTGTCAATTTACATTGTTGATATGAGATGCTTCCAAATTATGTTGTTATAATTTTTACATACTTACTGATGGAGAGTTAATTTGTGAAAAAATCTTTGTGATCATAATGCATCTCTGTTATTATGCTGGTGACTATTTCTTCCTGTATTCAAGTCTTTGTTTTGTCTCCCACGGTTAATTTTACCTCTGCTCCAATCACAGGTTTCGTCTCAAGCAAGAAGGTGTCTGGTCGGATGTTGATTTGAATAATTCTTCCATTCTTGAGATATATTTTCCTGTTGACACCGTAGTGATAAAGAGGCCTATTGTCGATGAAACTGCTGAAGAGGATGAAAGGGGATATGAAGAACCGATTGGTTACCAGGCAATCGTTTTAGATCCAAGTCCAGAATGCATTGCAAAACTATTGGCCCTGGCAGTGGACCACATAGACATACTTTTAGAAGACTGGTATCCCACTTTAGGTAAATTTTTGTTCCATTTAATTTTTAAAAGACTCTCATGTTATGTAGTTGTAATCCATTTTGAATTGAAATCAGTTGCATAATTTGAGCCTTCTTCTTGTCAGGCACGAGGTTTGTTCACACTTCTGAGGGCCGTTTCTTAGTCACTCGCCTGGTTCCTTGTCCTCGATGCCTGAGCACCCTGCTGCCTGGAGATTGGGCGCAGGATGGGCCAGATGGGCTCAACTCTAATGGGCAACTCCTCAGTCGTCCCTCTCACGGGTCTTGGTCCAGTGGTGATGGAAGCCGAGGAGATTGCTACAGTCCTCAAATGTCTCACCGCATGTCTGAGGTAACCTTTCTCCATGTGATTCTGCTTTCATGATGAAGTGTTGTCTGTGAGTGTTCTGTCATCATTTGTATAAGAAATAAGTGAAATAACTTTGTTTCATCCACACTCCAGTTTATTAACACCAACGTGGGTTATAACTTATGCAGTCTCTTTCAAGATACACGCTGATGAGTTGCATAGCAACTGTGTATCATACCATTTGGTCCACCATACCAAGGAGTGATGTTCATGCACAGCTTAATTCCCTCAAACTTAACCAAAGGGGTCCATTTTATTCTATTTCAAAAGTATTTAAACATCGTTCACAGAATCTGAAGGAGCCGAGGAGATTGCTACAGTCCTCAAATGTCGAAATTTCGAGAAAAAGTTGAAAACAATCCTTGTTATCAAAGTGCAATCTGTGATTTTTGTGACAGGATGTGATTTTATATATTTCTCTTACTTGACAAGATGTATTCTTTTTCTTGAATGTTTTGCTTATTATGTCTATATTTATTGCTGGACGTGATCTATGTCGGTTATGACTTTTGCATAAATATATTGGTATTACTATTATTCCAGGGGAGGTAGGGAAGAATACGATCCCTATGGTGAAGGGGGGGAACTTACTTGAGAAGGTTAGGTTCAGTATTTCTTGGGAGGGAGAGGTAATGGAAGACAAGGGGGAGTGTAATAATTGAATCTGTTCATATACCGAGTCAGCATTCACGTATTTACCAGTAGTTATAGTGTAAAGTTGTTTCAGGAAGTCCGATTTGGCACCTTTTGTTTCTTTGTGCGGCACTTATGGAATAAAATCAGTCCTATGATATTTTTAAGTAGATGCTTTGGGAAGTTAAAAGAAATAATTATTACATTATTTTATTCCAATAATTTAGAACTCTGGATATGCTTTTTTTGTTCACTCCTGAGATGGCATCTAAACAATTGAATGAACAGAGCCAAAGTGGTATAGCATTTTGTCTCTCTGTTTATCTAACATTTAATACATGGAGTCAGAGTAGTTACCCACAATCATGCTATGATTAGCTTACAGCGAGAGTGTAAAGGAACCAAAAACATGAATCAGTATTATTCTTTAAATTTTTGCAATGTGCCAATTGAGTGGACTTGAACTAATAAAGTTCACCATTATAATTGTCATTTCATTTAGAACATGCAGCATGCTGACCAAGGTTTGGAAGGAATCTCTGGCCCTAACCAGCACTTGGGTCACCTGAGTAGACAGAGGGTGCGCAAGTCTCAAGAAAGTTGCACATCTGATGGAGACAGTGGAGTGGGACCAGACAGTGCTGGATCTAGGTAAGACTTTCTATGTTGAAGCTCAAACATTTCCTCTGGATTTTTAGGATTACCATCTTAATACCTTTCAAGAGTCCCTGTTGAAACTCTAGCTTCAAAATGAAGAATAACTTAATGGTTTCAGTCGTCACTTGGTGGGAATGATTCATTTCCTCTCTTCTCAATAAAAGTAGGACTTATTGTCTCCTTCCTTTACTCATTAATTGATTTTTTGTCAAAATGAAATATATTCAGCTAAGTATCAACTTATTATATAATATGGCTAAAAAATTTGCCTTCATTTTTTACAAAAATTTATCTGTATTAAGCTTTACATACAGTTTTCTGTGCATATTTTCATAAACTTGCATAGATTTCGAAGTTGTGATATAATTTTGTGGCATGGTGTCTAAAAGTCAGTATACCACAAAAATAGATTGAGTTTTCATTTTTTCATCTCCATCAGGTGCATTTTCTCTGTTAGAAGAATTGCCCAATTATCATTACTGAAGTATTGTTCTCCTCATGTAATGAAGCAATTTTGACTGACACATCGATGCACCTTTTTGTTTAGCTGATTATGACTTCAAAACACTAATGACGCTCCCTAATAGGAGAATGAATTTATTATTTTATAATTATCACATAATTATGACTTCCAGGCACTAATGACATTCCCTAATTGGAGGATGAAATTTATTACTTTTAAATTATCTCAGATCTCTGTCAAAGAATGCATGAATTCGTAAGAATGTTCCCATGACCATGTTGAATGTTCTATGAAACGCAGCTCAAGTTTGCCCCCACTTCATGGTCTATTTCAATCTTTCTTCCAGTCGAAACCCCTCTGTTGAGGGCCATCCTGGTCTGGGCAGAGAAGGTGAGGAAGAGGACGTTGATGGACAGGGCACGGTGGTCGTGGAAGAGCCAGAGCCGGAGCCTCGTTTTGGCTGGATGGTGGAAGAATGCATTCTCGCAGCTTACGATCGCCCTCAGGCCCTCAACTGTCCCACTCATGGGGACCTTCAGCTAGCTCAAATAGCTCCAGATACAGTACGTTGGTTACTTGGTTCTGGAGACACTCTTTCTATCAATCAGTCAGTCAGTACTTTGGCCCCATTGGCTTTTGGTCAGTGAGCAATGAAGTATTCTTTAGCATTTTCTTTACACTGTTTGGAGGTTTTTCTGGAAGTCTTTATTTCCATCCTCCTTTTCAGAACTCCATGGTCTGTTTATTCATTCGGTTAATTCTCAGTTGTGTTGTGAATTGATCTAATTTTTAAATTAATTCTAATTTTTCAAAGGCAATTTTTGAACAGATGTGTTCTCAGGCAATTAATGTAGCAATGCCATCTTTATATTAAATTGGTTATATGATGCAATAGAATTTTTTAAATCTTATATAATCCAGGAATAGGGTTTTGGAATTGTTTTCTATGCACGACACCTTTGTATGTAATGTAGCCAATGTGGGAAGAATTAAATGTCCATTTATACCTACATTTACTAGTAGAAAACTACATAATAATTTTTTAAAATAATAATGCGTCACCTCTGAGCATATTCAAATCTTTGATGAATGTCAATCAGTATTGCACTTTTCCTGCTGTAAGTTTCCCAATTAAATATCCTTTTGAAAGTTTTACTTATCTGAGATTCGTTTAGATTGGTATGAGCTGAACTAATCTTGTTTATAATTGGATCAGCATTAATATTTATAAAGTACTCTGTTATATACTGTAATTTGAGACTACTCCTTGAGTCCTACCTTTCTGGATCTCCCATTCTTATTTAGACAGTTTTGTGAGCATTCTAATGTGCTTCTTCAGGTCTGAAGTGATCATCTCTTTGTTGATAGTGTTGTGATGCTTCATAACTAGACAGTTTAGGTGACAAGAAATTCAATGTTTCCACAGGTATTCTTGGATCTTGGTGATCGCTACCTCATTCGCCCTGAGAACATTCGACGGGGGGCTTTGCTTGGCCGTGGTGCTTTTGGTTTTGTTTTCCGGGGGACCTGTCGTCTTCGTGGTCCCAACACTTGGGGTGATGTGGCGATGAAGATGTTGCAGCCAGTGCAGCCTGGCGTCACTGCCCGACCATCTGCCCTCATCGCTTATAAGGTGAAATTGGCTTTTCGTGCATGTTATAAGCATGCATTGTAGAGGTTATACATATTTGTGTTATGAATATAGAATGCATACTTGTGTATCCTATTTTCTGAGAATGTCTGTTTTGTGTATGAAATTGGGCAGTAGCAAGGTATTCACAGAGAAAAAAATCATCTCCTTGTCAAGGTGGATATTATTTTTCTGTATAAATCTTGCTATTTTTAATGTGGCAATTCTGCTAAGGTTTTTCCTGTCCATTTTGCAACCTTGAATTTGTACGAACAACTGATGTTTATCTTATGATGAAATAATGGTGATATGAATGTATTTTGCTTAGACATGAATGAGATGCTTTAAATTATCATGTTATAAGTACTATTATTACTATATATATGTAAATTTCAATTGCTGATAGAGAATAACACATTCATATTATGTATTCCTTAGGCTGCCCAGGGGAAGTGGGAGAGGGATCCACTACAGTACGCATGCAAGGCATATTGCACAGCCCGTCAGGAGCTGAATATCCTGCTCTCCCTCCACCATACAAACATAGTCCCCCTTGTGGGAGTATGCACCAGGCCCTTGGCACTGGTGCTTGACCTTGCTCCCCAGGGTGCCCTTGACACCACCCTGAGGCACTACAGAAGATCTGGTGCTCGCCTTACACCCCATGTACTTCAAGCAGTCATTCTCCAGGTAACCTGGTTCTCCATATTTCATATTAACTGTTATATTTCCATTGCATCAAGTTGTGAATGTTTACAAAGAACATAGCCGTAGAGCAAAGGAACTGTGAAATGTCCTAGGCAGAAAATATGGGGGAAAAAACAATTTTTATTACAGTAAAAGGAGACTTCTTATTCTCTCTTCTTCACCTTGTTTATTTCATCACTTTTTCTTTTTTCCTATGCTGGTACTTCTTCCAGCTTTCTCCTAAATGTTTATACATATATTTTCATTTCTCCTTCATTTTCGTTTTAATTAAGCTTCAATGATATCAAAAGCTCTTGAATTTTTCCCCTGTACATTGTCAAAGCACATTTCCCTTTTTATTCAGAGGTTGCTATTGAAATGACGTTTTTAGGTTGCCTCATTAAAAACCATCGACAGAAAGCTATGTTTGTCTGTAAGTTAAAAGTGATGAAGTGCAATAAATGAAGTGAAGTGAGAAATCAGTTGAATTGAAGGTGAGTAAGTCTTAGGGAGAGGGAAGCTGTGAAAGGGCAGGGATTGGCTTGGCGTTGTAGCTAGAGTACTGTTTTCCCATCCCAGATTCCAAACCTGGCATTAGAAGAAAATTTTCAGTGATATATCAGTCTCCAATTGAGGTCTGTATGGATGTTACTTTAAGTTACATATTTAACATTTAACATTTGTGTATTTGCTCATTAATATTTTTATTCGAACTTTTCTATTTCTCAGCTTTTACAAATCTTAATGTAATTGTAATTAGAAATGAAGTAAGAAAATAAGTGCATTCTGCCATTTGCATTATGATTCCATGAAGTGATTGGATGGATTCTAATTTCCTTCATCCATTTTTGTCATAAGCTTACCCTTACAGAAAATTGATAATAATTATTCGCTGAGAAAACCTAGTGATGAAATTAGTGAGAATCCCAGTGATTAATTGGCTAGTAATTAATTACGACTTGTAGTGATTATTTACTGAGCTACAGTGATTAATTAGTGAGTAATTAATTATCACTAGCATTGATTAAATACTGAGCTATGGTGATTAACTGTGTTCCAGTAATTATAATCACTTGAATTCAATAATTAAATTCAGCTACAGTTGCCTCAGTAATTGATAACTGATGGAAAGTAATTAATTATTGGTCAAGGCATGTAATTTAGTTTCCTTGGTAATAACGTTACCTATGGGAATTGATTATTTATTAATGGACAGTGATTAATTGCAAAAGATTAGTAATTAATTACCAAATACTATTGGCTAATTACTAAAGGCTAGTGATTAGTTATTAGATACCTGCTCATATTAGTTACTACAGATTAGTCATTAATTTTTCCTGTTCAGTAGTAATTTTCTGTAAGGGTATACCATGAATTCTCTGGAACTTCATATCTCCTCTTGAATTCTATGGTTTTTATCAGTTTTCTTGCCATTAATTTCCTTTCTCTATCAATTTCTCTCATACCACTCAGGTTGCCAAGGCCATTGAGTATTTGCACCAGCAGCACATAATCTATCGAGATTTGAAATCTGAAAACGTCCTCGTTTGGCACTTGCCCTCTCCATTCCAGTGTGATCCTGCGACTGATCGCGTGCATGTTAAACTGGCAGACTATGGTAAATATGGAATATACTCTGAGAGCATGCATGCATGCATGAAGCCGAATGGATTTTGGAATGAAATAAATGGGGTTAAGATATGGGTGGTGATTTACAGCTTGAAAGGTTTTGGAATTCCCTTTATGTCCATTTCACAACTCATAATCTTTTGTATCTTTAATGTGATATATAAACACATCTTAATGATTTCCACACAAGTTTTCATTAAGACATATTTATATATCCAATCATGGAAATACTCCATAGAGAGAGATAATCTTAACATTTAATGAGTATTTTTATTTTATATGAAACTGATCGTTTTGAAAATGACTGAACCGATTTGAATGACAGATATTTTCCTGTAAAACTAGTTATATCCTGGATTGATGGGTTGTGGGCTTTAGTTTATTGTATTGGTATATTTATTAGTTTATCAGAAATTAATGAGTGCTGTTGTAAAGGTGAAGATGAAAATTTGGCATCTTATTAATCAGTGGGAGGAAGGAAGAAATTGGCCCTCATAGTAAGTATTCAAATTAAGTGTTTGGAAAAGATTCTATCTGACAGATTGTCAGTTTATCCATTGTACTGAAGTAGACATTCTTTGATTTACCCTTTCTTGGATTAATTAAGCAGTTGTGAAGCCAAGCTATCTCAGCATCCAGAAGTATGTTAGAGACTTAAGTATAACTGTCAGTTTTGCATCAGGCAGCACAGTATAAAATAAGAAAATCTTATTTCTCCTTTTATTGATTTTCATGTTTATAATATAATTTTATTGTAGTATAAGAAGTACCTAGATAGTACATGTGTTTAAAGAGAGAGAATTTATGCATTTAGTGGCTTCACCAACCTCAAATAGTATTCAACTCAATTTTTTCAAGCTTAATTTTTCTCAGTGATAACAAGGAATGAGTTGCTTCTTTTATTACATGTGATATTCTTTAGCATTTTCGAGCATTCCGATGATGCTTGTGGTGTAACTTATGCTGCTGGACTTATTTCTGTAGTACATGTATGCTTATGAAGCTAAAATATTTCTTTCACTCACAGGTATTAGCAGGCTGACTCTACCATCTGGAACTAAAGGATTTGGTGGCACTGAGGGTTTTATGGCTCCAGAAATCATGCGTTACAATGGAGAAGAGGAGTATACTGAAAAAGTTAGTTCTGTTTAAGTTTATTTTATTTTTTTCTGTTGTTATTTTATTAGGAAAAGTATTTAATTTTCTTAGCTACATTTAAAATCATTTTTTTTAATTAAAAAAACATTTAAAGAACAAAAGACGTGCTACTAAAACATAATGCAAGAGTGTTAAAAATGACAAGATTATTGAGTTGGGGTGACCAAGGTATGATGTACATATTTTCATATATGTATAGATTCATGTGGAGATACTCTTCATTTTAGTCTGTTTTTCACACATACCATATTGCTTGTAATACTTGGTTATCAATAACAAAAGGTGATACAAAAAAATTTTAAATTGTATTTTTCATTACAAAATTCTCAAAAAATGCTCGATACTCCTGATTCTCAACGTGCTCCAGCAAGACAGCCAAAGGCAGTGAAGAGGGGCTAGCACAAGGCAGTGTCTGTTTCCGAACTTTACCGCTAGAAGCCGCCAGTTGGTGTACCCTTAACTTGAGCCGTGAATAAATGTAACATTTGATAAACACTTTTTGAACTGAACTGAACAGTATTTTTGCACACTACTTAAGTACCTCAAGGGAGTTCAGGGTCACTACTAAACCTAGTAATAAATGGATAACTGAAGATCAGGCCCATACAAAAAATATCTTTTCCGCAAATGTTGGTTCCTTATTACTGCATATTATACAGTTGGTCATGCACCATTAGTTATATACAAGTTCCTGATCGAAAGATAACCTACCAGTTTCTGTATCACCATATCAGTCCTGGTTTTGATATTAGATTTCCCAAAAGTTCCATTTTGGGAACTTAAACTCAAGATTATAGTGTGAGGTCTGACTTTGGTTGGGAACTCGGGTGTCATGTCTGACTTTGGTTGGGAACTCGGGTGGCAGGTCTGACTTTGGTTGGGAACTCGTTGGACATTTTTGATAGGGATGTTATGGCATATTGGACTTTGAATGACATGTATTATTTGACCTATAAAGGGTGAAAGTGACGTATTAAATGTAATTTTCCTGGTTGCATCAAGAAAAATGGTGTAATAATATCCAACTAAGCAAAGTCTCAAGTACTTGAAGACCTTGAGAGTACTTGAGACTTTGCTTAGTTGGAAAACGCTTAAATATTATCAGAGATTTAAAATTTATATTGTTGTAAACATCTCTTCCTTCTCTTGTGAATTGTTCCCTTTACATATTAGCACTAACACATTGTTATTTTGCTTTCTCAGGTGGATTGCTTTTCATTTGGAATGTTCATCTATGAGCTGCTTACTTTGCATCAGCCATTTGAGGGTCATGAGTCAGTCAAAGAATGCATTTTAGAAGGTGGACGTCCTCCCCTTACACATCGAGTAAGTACCACAAGAGTTATTTGTTAATTTTTTTGAAAGTTCTTCACAGCTTTGATCTTATTGGGAATTCGTTGGACCGTTGGGTGATTATTGGGAACTCGTTGAATGAGTTTATTGCATCAAATGGCCCAAGAACTATGTGTGTAAAATTATATAATAATTTACCACAATGTATTAAAAATGAAGAGAGGCTTCTTGTATTTAAGAATATGGTCAAAGAATATCTTACTGATAAGTGTTTTTATAGTGTCAGTGAATACCTGATGCAGAATTTTTAAGGTTATTATTTTGTAAATATAGTGTATTTCCTGTACCTGTTTGATTTGTCTTATACACTTGCATGTATCATTACTGTGCATTGTGTCTTTTGGATAAATAATACAATACAATATAATATTTACATAATGCAGAAATTTTCATGTGAACCCAAGTTCTGTGGAAGTAAATGCTCAACTTTTGGATGTGGCAAAATAATCATTTGTATTATTGATGCGTTAGGAAAAAAGAGTTATTTACTTTTCAAATCATTTCAGAGGGGGAATGAATCTAGGGATTAATTCCATATTGTAGCTGTATGGTCATACAAAAGAGCAATATTATAAGTAATAGCTACTAAAATCAGGAATCGGTTCTATTCCTTTGTCTTTTATTTTTGTGCAATATGATACTGGACTTGATTTCCAAAGTATAGTTCTTTTTGCTTTTACTCTATGAGCATCTTACTCAGCAATCAACTATTGTGCTCTTTCAATTGAGTGAATATGCTCTTTTGGTATCTTCGTCAATGTTAACATTGTCTTCAGCTTCATTTATGGCTCTAGGGCTGTTTTGTTAGTACATAATGAGTTTTTATCGCATACTTAATTGGTGGTCACTACATGTAATCATAATATCTGTACATTGGATGTAAGAACAGAGATACTTTCTATTTAACATGATTAACAGGACTAGATTAAGATCCTTAGAGGCTCTGTAGCACTTATGAGATTTTGGTGCCCCCATAAATATGTACTTTAAATTATAAACAACAATGTTCTATAAAATAAAATGCTATTTTTCAAAAGGAAACAAAATGTTCCAAAAGATGGGAATTTAATTTTTATTTTTGTATGCATCCACTTCATTTATAATCCAAAAGTTTCAATTTAACTTTTTTGTGATGGCCCCTTCAGTTGATGCCCAAAGCAAGTGCTATTCATACATTTGCTTTGCATCCATACCTCTGCAAAAAATTTTAGTCTGGTAAAAAAAAGCAGAAGTCTCATAAATATAAAATGCCTCCATTCAGGCATTTGAGTAGATCTCATTCATTTGGAAGTAAATGACTTAATGACAAATTCTAGTAAATATTTAATGGCTGAAGTGTGCTCAAGGAGTTCAAATTTCAAATCATTTTTATTTGATGAATTTTTAAAAATCGATGAAATTCCTGTCCTACCCTAAAAAGAATTTGGAGTCACAGATTGAGCGGATAGATGTAGTAATTAGAGATGGGTAAATTACCATAATTTTCAATTGAGGTAAATTAGCGTAATTTTCTGGTAATTTTAAGTTTTGAGCTGCAAATCCTTATCAGAGGACTCAAAACGATATCAAATAGAATTGAGATATAAATGCCGACGCTTATATCAAACATATCACGACGTTTGTCTATTATTACTCATTAAAAAAATTAAAACGAAGTTGGCAGCAACACGCAATTTTCCTCTCTTTTGTCACACTATAAGAAATTTTCGTTCCAAAGACATACCTTTGTTATTTTTCTCTGAATTAATTGGAATTAATCATGGACACATTGTAAACAAAATCGTTTTAGCTTCTTAATTTATAATATTACCTATTCCAATGGTTTGTTCGTGAGGAAGAAATTTTCTGAAAAAGAACTTTTCTGAAAATTACCGTTTATTACAGTAATTTTCAGGGGTGTTGGTAATTTATGAAAAATACCACGGTAATTTACGAAAATTACCACGGTAATTTACGAAAATAACCACGGTAATTTACCAAGTTGCCCATCTCTAATAGTAATCCTTCAAACTGATCATGATGAGTTGCTTTGACTGGAAAAATTTGTGGAAAAATTTGTGCTTTGACTGGAAAAAAAGTGTTCCTCTGTGTGTGGCATGATTACACATCACAATTCCATATTATTAGCCAGCCCATCCTTCCCCATTAATCTCATTTGTACCCTGCATAGTGGTGTATCTGTTTTCTTCATTGTTAATTATAGTTGATGAAAAATATGTTGGAAATGAGAATTTAAGTTTTGAATGAGAGTGATCAATTTTTCATGTTGCCAGATAAAAACCATACATAACATCAACTTTTTACAGCTGTCATTAATATTTTCGAAGCAGACTGTAATTGCTACAATGAGTAAGATAAATTTCATGGAAATCAGAATAATTTATTTCATGCATGCATTTTCTTTTGGTCAACTTTAATATAGCTATATAATTTGTCATATTTTTTAGAATTCATTTACTCCTTTCTATTCCATGTTCTCGACTTTTATTTTATTCTATTAGGCATTGATTTTCAATTCTCATTATTCCTATTTGCAGGAAACTCAACAACCCAGCTACATAATGGATCTGATGGCCCTTTGCTGGGCTCAGCAACCTCGTGATCGGCCGTCAGCTAGTCAGCTTGTGTCCATTGCCTCTGCCCCTGAATTCACCCACCTTTACGACGTACTGCCCCTGGAATCTGCTGGGGGACCCGTCCTGAGTGCCTGCCCTGCTCCTCCCTCTGCTCTTCCCATGCTCCATGCCCTGCCGTCACCTCACATCACCCAAACGCAAACCGGTTGGTGTATTTAATAATTATGTCCTCACTAGGGAGATGATCATTTTGGTATTATTTTACCATTAAAATGTCTTTTGGCAAAGACTTGCAAAAATGTCTTTGGTCTTTGTTGGCAAAATGTGTTGGGGTATACTTTTAGGTGCACGCCATCAGCACATCTAATGTGGTAGCCATGTATAGGTGTTTTTGGGGAAAGAATGAGGATATTTTAAACGAAAATTGAACATTTACAGATATACAGAGAGGAAAAGGTTAGTTTCTTAAGATCCTGAAAGAGAGGTTGGCCTGGTGATCTTATAGAAACCCTAGTCGTTGCTTTTATAGCTTTCTTCTGTATTGAAAAAATTTAGAGCATCAAGTAGCATTGCCACAGAATATTATGCCTTCATTTAGAAATGGATGGATGTTTGCATGGTAAATCACCTTCAGGGTATCTATAGTGGTCGGCCACCTTTCTTATTAGGACTAGCTAACTTTTTTTATAAGGTTTCAACATGTGGTGTCTAGTTAAGGCTCTTGGTAACCTCAATGACTAGAATTTTATTCAGGTGGTGTGGTGAATAGTATGAGAGGCCACTTTATGAAGCATCCTGGATATATGGTGTATCTTTACCATGTGATATAGACCATTTTTTTATTGTTAAGTTAGATCATTTCCCTCAAACCAGTCCAACATACTCTTGGCACAACTTCTTGTGTTTACAATGAGATTCCTCATGCTTACCCCATTTGAGAGGTGTTTATAAAAAAGGTATTTGTAAAGAATGTCCATTTTATCATTAGCAATGGCAGTATCATGTAATCTAAGTGGGGGAGGGGGGGTCTTACAGAGTGTTAAGGAGCATTATCAGGGAGAGGAGGGGATTGTAATTAATAGAAAATTAGTGTTGCATTATGCATATATGGAGGACTCCTAAATAGTGTGAATAGCTCTTGAACCCCTGGTTTTCGTCTCTAGTTTTTATCATTAGTCATCATAATCACTTGTCAGTACTTTCTTTGGTTTTAAGGCTACAATATTCTTTTGTACTCCTCATCTTTTACACATACTGTGGACACGTAATAATTAAATACGTACCGATTTTGTGTATTTAAAAATAGTTTTACTGCCACAACAATTTATCATTTTTATTGGGTTCACAACTTCTCAGCATTTGAGTTATATACGCCTTATATCCATTCATTCCAGGCATTCCAATAACTGGGGATGAAGGTGTATCCTACGCAGAACTGTGGCTGGGTCGTGGAGCTGGTAGAGTTGACCTACTGGTTGCTAGTGGCGAAGGACGAGGATGGGTCCAGTACTGCACCCTTCCCTCTCCTCCATGTTCTGTGCCCACAGCTGCTTGCCCAATCGGGCCTTGCATCTGGCTGGGCGATGCCAACGGGCATGTGCATGGTGTTCTGTAAGTATTTTGACCCATCGACTGTGTGAAAACCTTAGATTAAGCTATTTTGTGTTGCCTTGTCCCAACTATGACATCAAATGCTTTCAGATTAATTTGCAGTTTGTAGTGTTTTAATTAGATTTATTACTTTAAATTAACAATGATGATATATAATTTCTCTCACTTTCATATTGCACACCAAACCCAAACACCCTTCAATCAATGCACCAACAATATTCTGGCTTGCGCATAACAGGCCATGCGCATTTCACTCTCAAGCCACTTATTAATTTAAAATAAAAACAGTAATAGTATCTATTCCCTCACATATGACAATGCACAAAAACACAAACACCCTATAAGTGATACATCAGCAACATTTAGGCTCGAAAATAACAGGCCACTCACACTTTTTCACTTGCGAGCTACTGCTCTTCCATGCATCTCCCTTCTCTTCCACACAACTCCCCCGAAAACTGTCCTCCTAACATTGTTTAATTGTTTACCCACACCTCTCACCATTGGTCCCAACATCATTTAGAAACCGATGTTTGCTTAAGTTCTCAATTAGTGCATTGTTGCTTTCCCGCTTCTGTGACCATGTTGGAAAAATAATCGAGAAAAATTGCAGCCCAAATGTTATGTTTTAAGTTGATACAAAGGAGAGAAACTCTTAACTATGCTTAAATATTTTATCCATTGTCACCCTTTTAGGTGCATTTGTTATGGAATCAATTTCCAAACATGACAGGGCTTTTATTGCATATTTATCTTAATAAGTACTGTGAGATAAGTGTGTTCAAGAGAGGAATTTTCCGTGTAATTATGATGGAAGCATCTTACATGCCAGGGAAGTAATGTAATTTTGGCAGTGTCATTGTCATGTGGATAAGGCTATCTAAGCATGCTAAGCATTTTAGTTACAAATCAAAGGTTATTGCTTTGCTGCTTCATTTCACTTGTTTTCAGAATGGATCAAAAATGATTAAAAAACTCGCAAATTTTTAGTTGCTTCTGAAGTGATGTGGTGGAATAACATAATTAAAGAAGATTGGCAATTTTCTTTAATTTAACTCTCAAATTTGGTTAGATTTATTTTTTAGAAACAATCATTTATGAGAATTGTCAACCTTGTTTTGTTAAAATTGTTTTTTATTGTTTTGCCCAACTTTGTCTTCTGTAAATCTTCATTTTTGCTTCAAGAATTTAATTCTGGTGCAGCGTAAAAAAAAGTATAGAAATGTACTAAGTGAAGTGTCATGGGGGCCTACTACAGCTTCAACATAATCATAAGAATACATAATAATAATTGCCCATGATCATCTCACTTGGCTCAGCAGTCTACTCAGAGCCTTAATTGCTCTGCTCTAATTTGTGTATCACTTCACCATCTGCTGTGAACACTCACAGTTGCAAAATCTGGCAGAGAAAGTGCTTTCCTAAACATGTCATGGTTTAAAATCAAAATGATTGTATAAATTAATGATGATAAATGGCAGCAAGCAATGAGTATTAATGTCAATTGGGAGGAAGTCATCTGAGAAATGTTTTCAAGTGGAATTTTGTTCTCATTAACTAATTTGAAGAGAATGGGGTAACTGTGCTGTATTTTTGTAATGTAAGTGAACATGTATAATGGAGGCATAATAAAGAAGTGGATTGCTGATAGAGCACCTGATAAGTTGTGAATGTGGAAAAAAACTGAGCTGTTTTTTTTTCAGTAATTATGTCATGATTTTCAGTGCACTGCCTTGAGGCATCCCTAAATTATGAATTTCCAGATTGTCC
The DNA here is from genome assembly GCA_933228895.1 of Platycnemis pennipes. Lineage (NCBI taxonomy): Eukaryota > Metazoa > Arthropoda > Insecta > Odonata > Platycnemididae > Platycnemis > Platycnemis pennipes. The sequence continues at coordinate 84,705,363 of OW121854.1, read as the reverse complement.
AGCTATAACTATATGATTCATGATAATTGGTGAATTTAAAGTGGTATTTTTCGTTGCTTGTAAAATATAATGTGAATTCATCATAGTAGTTTCACCCCCTAGCTACTTCTGTAGCTAAGCTAATAAAGAGGGCTATTTAATTAGTGATCACATTATTTATTGTGGCATTGTGTTTTTGAGAGCTGCATTTTTGTCTCGAGGCTTGCTTAGTGTTTTGAATGATTTATGTTTCGCAGGGCCTCTGACTGCAGCACTGTGTTTTCATACACCCTGGGAATCGGCTGTGTGCGGTCTATTGTTGAACTTCAAGGCCTCGGGCGTGTGGTGGTGGGAATGTCAGATGGAAGTGTGTTCCTGGTGCGCAGTGATTCCTTGCCATCTTCTCCAACTCGAGGGGAAGGCTCCTTTGTCATTGCACGTCTACACTCTGGGGCCTCTGCACTTCACACACTTGTTGCTGTGGGCTCTGACCACACTAAGTAAGTATTATTTCAGCTTGATATACATATTTCCTCATCATCGGGCACCTAAAGTAAAAAGTCTCCCAAGTAATGTGTACGTAATTCTTCTATTTCACATCCTTCACTGCCTGCTCTTACACGAAGCCTTCCTTTGCCTTTCTTCCTATTCACTTGTGCCTCAACAATTGTCTTCATCTGACTATCTTGTCTCAAGATATGGCTGTATGTGTTACGTTTTTTAATTATGGTTATGTTTTCCTGTCTTCTCTTTAAGCTTTTCAGAATACTTCTCTTTTCTCTCACTCTTCTTATGACTTCTTTGTTTCTTTCTTTACAATGATTAATCACTTGGAATGTATTGATGACAAAACTTCACTCTGTTTATGTCATTTGTGGAGGAGAACATCAATTCTAGTTTGTAATAAGATATATGATTACATGGCAGCCAAGGGGATTGAATAAATGGCGACTGATGGAGAGATGCTAATTTATTTTGTCATTTTTGATGTTTCTTTATTATGCTCTTCATTTGATAAATATAAATCTTAGGGAAACATTCATAGTATATTTTGTCATTGCTCTGTTTATACTGTATAATTGTGCACCTTCTTTGATCTATATTGTTGAGATCTTTTCTTTATGACTCGGAATTTTTATGCATGCTGAAACATGAAAATATTGAGAAACCGACTGAAAAATCATAGTTTTCATGGAGGAGTTAAATAATCATTGGAAAATCAGTACATAATTGTGTTTAATAATGGCATAATATTCTTAAATTAGGGAATTACATGGTGTACCTTTGATGAAATCTTTGTAAAACACCCATGTTGTGGTATTGAGAAGTTTTTAATCATACAGTCAGTAGCTCAGTTTTTTTTAAATTTATATAATAATTTATATTTTGCCTGATTCTTTTTTATAATCAGGGAATGTGAACTGTGGTGTGGTGAGTCCAAAGGAAACATATCAATATATACCATTCGTGATGGAATGGTGACTTCACAGGAGACTGTCAACCACTGTGAACCCATCATTGATCGATTAGAAGTCTTGCATTTAGTGTCAGCCTCATCTCCAGCTTCGATGTCTGACTCAGAGGGTGGTGAAGAGTCTTCAGTTTGGTCATATGTATATCCAGGTCAGTTACTTTCCCCTTTGTAATATATTCAAAAGTTTAATGTGATATTGCCATACATTTTTATTTATATTAAAAATATTTTCTTTCCTCTCATGTAACCAAGTGCCAGTTGTAGCATGATCATTACAACAATGCCAGAAAGTGATAAAAATGCCTATCACTCCATTGTACAATTCAAATCATAATAATGATTTATGTGGTAGTTATCTAGTTGGGGGGCAAGTGCCTAGCTGCATTGAAGCACCGGTTTCCATTAGATCACCGAAGTTAAGCAATGTTGGGCCCAGACAGAGGTTGGATGGGTGCCCCTCCTCCATACCTCTACCATGGTGCTCTTGTCCCCTGTCTGCGAATGGTGGGCAGGTTAAATGTCGGTTGGTACAATGGATATAAAGAGGTCTAAGTGCAAGAGGGGCTTCAGAAGGCCCCTGCCCACCCCTCCAATTTCACATTTTTTATGTAAAGGCTAGTTCATGTATTAAATCCGAAGATCCAATTGGTCCTGTTTCCATTCTGTCAACTCAAGCTAATACCTTTCACTCTTGATTGCAAATTTCATGTGAAACTTCCTTTGAGCCTTGTGTTAGTTTATAAATAGCAATAAGATTTTATTTATTTTATTCTACAATTTAGGTTAATTCAATTTTTTTATCTTTATCAGCAATAAGTGATTTTTATGATTGCTTCCACAGGGTGTGTAGTTTATCATTGGGAAACAAAATCAAGGACCATTCTCAACCGTCTAGATTGTTCTAAACTTGTTCCATGTTCTGAAAGCCTCAAGTCCATCAGTATTGAAGAGCACCTGAGCCCAGGGAGATGTCAGGTATGGTAGATATTTATATTATCATTAGTAGTTTTCTGTCCACGAAGGTGGTCTAAATGGACATTAAATACTTCCTACCTCCCATTTTTCCAACCAAACTATTCATTCTTCTCTCCCCCCTATCCTGCTTACCCAATATTCTTTCCTCATGCAACGCTGTGTTCTTGCTCCTGGTTATTTAGATACTTTTTATTATTGTTATGTGTTAGTTTTATATGTTTTATTATACCTACTTAGTATTTATTTGTTGTTTCCATTAATTGGAAATGTTTTTGTGTTTAAATTAAAGTTATGATTTTTATTTAGTTTCATGTTGCTAAGGATTTGTTTAATTTTAATTTGGGGAAGTGTTTGATTGTTGGAATAAAATAAGGAGATGCTGAAAGAATCCAAACTTGTGTTGTGAAGAATCTCTTCTCAGCTGACTGGATGGTAAGAGATGTAAAGAAGATTTAATTCAGACTTTATAACAAATGGCGCCACCATGCTGTAAGGCATTACACTTAATCATGTCTTTCAAAACACCCTTGCCCTTTATAACCTCCATCTGAACCTCCACCTTCTGCGTTATCCTAATTTCCTCACTTAACTTCCTTTCCTACCATCTCTAATACTCCTTCATTTATCTCCCTCTACACCCAGCTTACCCTCTTACCATCCTTTCTCATGCTGACATCTCAAAAGCCTTAAGTCTGTTTTCATCTTCTATCCTGAAAGTTTATGTTTCCACACAATACTATGCCACCCCTGAGAGTACACTAAAAATTGTAGACGTCTAAATTTGGTCTATTTAACGTCTACAGATAACTTCACTGATTGAAGTTTGCTGTAGACCAAGAATAGACCTAATGTAGGCACAATAATAAAGTCCTGACGGACACGGTCGACCAAATTTTAAAAATTCTTAAAAAAAAATTAGACGTCCACGTAAGTTGAAACACCACAACTTACCTATCCATTTTTTTGGACCATTAGCAGTGCTGCTTTAACGGTGGCAATCGGCGACGATTACAGAAAACGTCATCTTTTGAGAGGCTGTTAAGTTAACATAATACGACAAAGCCGAGAGTAACACAAATCCAATCTTTCTTTCATGGATATTTAAATCTAAAATAAGTATAAATACCCAAAACTTCTTTTTTTTTGCTGTAATGGATGACAGGCGTCATCTATGGAGTAGATAATTAACGACGTGTCGACTTACGTGGGAAGGTCCCAACTACGCCGCAAAAAGACGTTGATGCCTGATCACATCAGACTTTTTCACCATCACAATGATCAAATATCACCTTTCGTATTATGCTATGTCTTAAACTAGAGTTGGCATTCCGAACACCCGTGGTTTGGCATCAACTCTTGCGTGCTAGGCAGAGAGTAATGGATCGTCACGTGGTTCAGTCTGTCGCGACAACAGAAACGCGGAGAACCGCAAGCATGTCACCGGCCTAACTGAACATCCGCGTAACTCCGGATTCGTGTAACTCGGATCCACGTAAGTCGAGGACTTACTGTAGTTCTCCGCCACTGGTACATAGAATCTGCTTGACTGGTATTCAAATCTTTAATCCATTGATTCACCCGAATCTTTGGATTCAATCAAATCTTTTAGCGTTGGATTCGATCGAGTCTCGAATCCATGGATTCGTTAGGATTCGATCGAATCTTCGAAGCCCTGCCCCAACCCTAGTCCTAATATTTTTTGTCAGATGGTAGAAAAAGGTTTAGAAATAAGGTACTGAAAAGAAGAGACAAGCAATGATGAGCAACATAGAATTGTTGCAGTTAAACGAATCAACATGGTCTCTCTGTTTAACCTTTTAACCGTTTAACCCCTAAGACCATGTGCTCTTAAGGGTTAATCATTTAAATTAATGAAATCTCCTCAGGAAAAATGCATTTTGATGAAATTTCCTTCCTGTTCATAGCTAAATATTGTTTTTAATGACTTCAAGTTGTACTCAAATGTTAATTCTTCCATGATTTTCCAGGTTACTAGTATGGCTGTTATCGGGAGTGGAGAGTTGTACATAGGGACCACATGGGGCTGTGTAGTCATTGCCGAGAGACGCTCAATGCGTCCAATCACAGTCTTCCGTCCATACGAGGAGGAGGTCAGGGTCATAGTGGAGTTGAACCCTTGGCCTTCCTTCCAATCCATCCAATCTCCTGCTTCCTCCTCCAATTCATCCTCATGCAACCAAACGCCGGAGCGTTGCCCATTGGTGGCCACCGTCGGGAGAGGTTACCGAAGCCTAATGGCCCGATACACTGACTTTGCCCTGCCTGCCACACCCGACGATATTTCTCAAGATGATCGTGGTGACGGCTCGAAGAGATGTTCCTCGTATGTTTTGTTGTGGGCGGCAGGAGAACAGTGGGCTCCCATTTGAGATTGGTGAGGGAGTTCCCGGAATCAATTGTTCTTCCATGAAAGCTTGACAGGGGCTCCGTCATTGTAGTTGTCAGCATCATCCAAAAGGTTCAATACCTGATCCATCTCCAACAGTATTGATTGGTAGGTCCGATATTTTTATTGAAAAATGTGATGGCCATAGTTTTTAGCGATGGGATGAGTTTCCATCCCGCATGAGTTTTAGCTTTGTCTATGTTCACCAAAATGCTGCCGCTAATAGTGGCAGTTTGTTCTTCCAGTGCCTCCATGCTTTAAGAGGAGCAGATTTCAACGTTATTGTTGCAACATTTTGTTGCATTTTAATGCATCTCAGTGTTAGGAAACATGTCTACATAACGTAAAAAAAGAGAGAATTAAAGTGATTATGTAGTGAACATAATAACAAACAAATTGAATTTTATTATCGAGAAAAGATGAAGTTGAGAGAAGGGTCCACAAAAAATATTAAGTCTCAACTATTGTGATTGAATACCAATAGATCATGCAGCTAGCATTTTGAATATTTTTATTTAAAGAATTGACTCGTGAATAGTGAAAACAAGAGATTTAACATAAAGGAACATGAATAGAATGATATTTTGCTTCTGCTATGTAATATATGCATGAAATATACGGTTGTCCAAAAGGGGCACAATGATTAAGGTGGATAGGCTTGTCAAAAATATACTTTTGTGGTCGAATCTCTATGTTTTCAGGTTCTAGTGCGGAGGTGGCACTTATTTTATCCTGCCATCCCTATATACATGCTATGAAAATCTACAAGTTGTTGTGCTGTGTTAATGTTTGCATTGTTGGACTTGTAATTAAGTATTGGTCATGTCAATAGGAGGACAGCTGTAGGCTTTGTGCTTAGGATTCTTGAGGACTAGCTAAGTTCTCTGAAGGTCTTTTGCCGGGCCATATATATGATCTCGTATTCCCTTCATTGTCTAATTTTAATCGTGAACTGTTGTTTTAAATACCCTATTGTTGGGTACTTTTAAATGTCCTTTCATATTTATTGCTATACTGCTACTCATTGTCCATATGTTCCTAAAATGATTTCATACTTGCATATCTTGAAGAGTGTTCACGTGATCATGACATTGCATTGCACCTGATGTTCAAATGACATTTCCCCTCATTAGGTGTGACTTTTTTTTATAAATAAATCACTGTGATCATTTGGTAATATGTATATGTTTTGTAATTGGTTTACCAGGCTGTGCATGAATGAGCAGCTGTGCATCAGTATTCCAGTGACGCATTTGTGTTCTTCATCATATTGTATATCACATCATGTATCCTTTTTTGCAGACCCATCATCGAACAGGGCAAAACAGTAGGCAAAATTATAACCCTACTAAATGTTATTAAATTGCCACTGCAATTGTGATAACTATAGAGAAAGAATGTTATGAGAGATCTCTCTAAAAGTTTTATTTAATAAAATATGTGAAACAGTAAATTATTTGCGTTGATATTTTGCCCAGATTCGCTTAGGAGTGTTCCCACGGCTGATGTGTGTGTTTGTTTATTTCTTGCCACCTCACCTCGATGTTGGGTGTGAAAGTGAGTGCGATGGAATGCAACGGTCGATAGGCCTGGGCGATATATCGTAAAATATCGCGATATTTTAATATATCGCGAATCCGATATTGATTTTTTTAAATTGAAGATATATCGTTGCTCGATAAATATTGTCTTATCGTATCATGATATCGCGTCCCGATAAAATATCACGATATCGCGCCCCGATAAAATATAACGATTAATATCACTACAAAAGATCGTGATATCGGAAAAAGACAGCCGTTGAGTTGGCCTTCGCTTAAGCTGGAGCAAGTACGTTTTTAAACTTACTATTCTGCTATCTGCTAATTCAAATTCTCAGCAGTTCTCTCTCACTCTCGCTTTCAATTTCAGTCGTCTGATAGTTTATAGTTGACGTCATGATCAAATTTGGAAGGAACTGAAAACAACTGTTTGTAAATTAGTGCAAGTATTGTCCGCTGATCTAAAGATATCGAAACAAACTCAGCAAACAAACTATTCGGCTTGCTAGAATAATGTGATCTTACTTTAGATGATTACCAAAAGTAACTTTCAGTAACTTCATGCGATATCATGATATTTTATGGCGATATTTATTGTGATCACGATATTTATAGTCACGATATGAGTTATCGTTATCGATATGCTAACATTATCGTATCCCGATATTGAATTATCAATATCGCCCATGCCTAACGGTCGCCCCTCTAGTTCTAGGCTTGAAAAGGTGCGAACAGAAGATTGAGCCCAACGTTGGGGGGATGCGTATACACAAGGCGTATGAAGCCTGAGTGGTTGTATATGTACTCAGGATGAGGTCTCGAACTTCTGGTAAGTTCTGGACCAGTGACCGTGTTCTTGGGCAGGCGCGCACTACCGCGACCGTTAGAGGCACTGTATTGGGAGAGGTTGGCCAAATGGTGCGCTCATTTTCTATTGGCTGATCGCTTTTTGACCGGATGTCGCTGTTAGAGGACGCCATTAGTCGTTGCTCAGCGGAGAAAAGAGCATTGCGGAGCATAGGAGGTTGCGGCAATTTTGTCTTCCAGCGACATTGTTAAGGTAAGTACGCCAAAATTTTTTCTTTAATCATATGAGCAAGTATTGTTCTATCAATGGGAGTATTTTTGTGGGTTGTCTATCTAGTTTTTATTACATATAAGAGATGTAAAATAATGTGTATGTGTGCGACATGTTGTCCCGTAGTAATTTGCCGTTTAGTGATGTAATACAGGATATTATATGATTATTCTTCATTTCTCATGCTGTCCAAAGCCTGAAGGTATTATATTCAAATCAAAATGAGTAAAAATTAAGTAATCAGACAGCGTGGTCAGGAAATACGCGATGAACAACCACTGTCATCCATCCGGTTGTGTTTTTCCCTTTGCTACCTATTGATGAAGACACTATACCTTAATTTTCATTATGTACAATGGTGTAATGATTTAATTTTAATAGTTCTCGATTCCTGAATTAGTTATTTTCCTATGAATTTGCGCAAGGTGGGAAAGGACGTCGTTGAACTAGTTTTTCAGTTTCCTCTTGTTTGTTTGCTTTGATAACCAATGATGATTTACTGTGGTGTAAGTGTTCAGCTGCAAATGTTATTGTACACGAATCTTAAATTAATTTATTGAATTCCCTATAATGTGTGTAGAAAGGGATAATGCAACGGCGTGGTCTGGACATGAGCATTTCAAAGCCACTTTGGATGTCCTTGTAGTTTGCTTTCTTTGATTACTAATTATGAAATGTAATGTTGTTAGCTTTCGCCTGTAAACTTGTATTGAATCCGGAATTGATTATTTTACCAGTAATTTGTGTGGAAAGGGAAAATGAAACGGCGTGGTCAGGGCATTTGGAGTATTTCACAGTCTCTGTAATTCGTTTATTTTGCTAACCATTGGTGAAATGTTATGGCGTTCACGTTTTATTTTAGTCGTTTCTCAAACCCTGAATTTATAGGTATATATCCGAGTGGTTGGTGTTAGGGGAAAATGAGACGGCGTGGTCTCTTCACTAGTACCAATAGGTCCTACGTATTTTATAGCCTCTGTGTATCATTGTTTTCTTGCCCTGCTTACCACTGAAGGAATGTGGCAATGTTGTTGTTAAACATTGCATTTCATTATTATCTTCGTTCCTCTTCATAAGTTAAAATTAGGCAGTACACCATTTGTACATCGTGTTATGCATCCCTCATTGTAACAAAGTGGCCATCGTATTTCATCGTTTTGCCTCTTGTTTTAGAAGTTTGAGATTGTCACTTGATTTCACTTTCAAGAACGCAGAATGATGATTACTACTCACCCTATTCAAGGATTTCAAAGGAGTGAGATATTGTGCTCTGTTTTTGATAAATCGTGATGTACCTACGTGAGGGTCTTCGTGGATAATAACGTATTTCTTTACTATGAATTACGTTCTTCTGCTGAGGACGTTAAAATTATATTCCTTCTTCTTTAAAGCGAGACTTAGCATTATGCCGAACTGTTCCGCGTATGGGTGCGTGGTCAGAGTTCACCATAGGACATTTTTATTGGTATTTTCTTCACCTGATGAAAACCATAATTAATAGTCGGATGGTAATATATGATGCTGGTTTGTTGTTTAAGAGCTATTTATGACTACTGTAAGGTTTTGTGTAAGCTGCTGAGTTCTTAACTGTGTTTTGTCATTAATACACGCCACTGCACTTTTTTCCAGTGTAAGTTGAGAAGCTGAGTTGCATGCCAGGAGAGGCCTGAAGGTCGTGCATGACGTAGATAAGTGAAGAAAGTACCTACCTACAAGAACATTATTAACTGGAGTTGTTATGATTACAGTTTTCCATTATTTCCTTTCCCTGTCAGCTGCCTTATTACATTTGGGTGCTTAAGTGTTTTTCTTGATATTTGTTTCTGTACCATCAATGTCTGTTGCTGCCCTTGTTTTATTAAAATTATCTATATGATCTGTTTTCTTTTATTCTTTTGTAATATTGGTAGATGCCCTGTCCTTAATGCACTGGGTTATTCCTCATAAGGTGAGCTACTGGTTCCGGAAATTGAGCCTTGTTTTAGAGAACTTTTAATGATACGGTTTTAATTACTCCATTAAAGAATGGTTGTCCCCCGTTGGGAGGTAGTACTTAAGGCTATTGGATATCACTTTTAATGGCAGGGGCTGTCTTGGTTTTGCCTGTAGATCGGTAGTTATCAGTTCGGCGTAGCCGTCTAAATTAACATTAGGTGTTATGAAGGGAATGTACAATCTGATTTTATTTCTGCTGCTTCTATCCACTTTACGTAAAATTTTACCGTGACAGTCGAGTAGGGATATCTCGTAGAGAAATAAGTTGCCACGATATTAAATGGCGAGTTTATAACTGCTGAATAAATAACGTAATATTTTTATAGTTTTTTATTCATGCAGTACCTATATTGTTGATTCTGTATAGAGTTGGGTTGATTTTAAGATTCAGCGCTTTTCATGTTTTCCAGAGCCATCGTAACTAGGATATTTATCACATGAACTGTAATTGCACGGCTTTCTGCGTTCATTCGAAATTTGGGGCGGAATTTTTTCAAGAAGTTCTCAGAGGTTTATGTTAAAGGAAAACTTGTTCTAACCGAAACTAGTTGTAAAGGTATCTATGAAAAGGACAGCTACCAACACACGTTTTGTGGTTGCTGAACGGGCAACGCCCACTTCCTTCTGCTATCGTGGGCGGTAGCTGCCCTAGCTTTTCGAAATAATTGCCATTTTTGGCCGATTTCTCGTGAAATGGTCTTGTAGTTTACGTTAAAACTTCGATGGCATGCCTACAAATGTGTTAGGAGCCATTTAATTGCGCTGATAACGAGATATTTGAATAATAATGATGCCGTTACACCGTACGCCCATAAGCGGCCATGTATTAGCAGCGCTCCGAGCAACGAGTAATGGCGCCTGCCTTTCACTTGGCCAACCTCTCCCAATACAGTGCCTCTAGCGACCGTAACCACGACCTGTCGCATACGGCCAGTTTTTTAAATTAAAACAAATATTACGATGCGCACCAGCGAAATGCGACTCTTCGGTCGGAACCGAGTCTTCCGATCAAAATTTTTGAGTTTGTTCGTCCCTGGGGCAAGGGTCTAGCCACGTTGATACGATTTAGGAGAGAAAGTTTCAAATTTTTCCCAGATAAACATGTACTAAGCTACTTTTATACTTGAGGCTTTCGCAGCGCTGTTGTGCTACTACTCCGTGTTTACCGGGTAATTCTGCGTCAAGGTATCTTGACGATGTCGTTTCGTGGCCAATATAGCTTTTGAAAGTATAGAATTGGCCACGAAACGTCATCATCAATATACACCGACGCAGCATTACCCGGAAAACATGGAGATACCAGTATGTATTAAGTTATGTTTTCTGGTTTACTTAAATATACTACACCCCGCTACCTATGTATTTTTTCAATCATTTCAATTCAGGCCGCCAGCCACATTCATTTGTATCGCCCCATTTATGAGTTGTTATCGCTCTTGACTAAATTTTCTCGCGTTCGGAAACGTCACCGGTGCCTTCTTCGGAATATGAACCCCAGCGTAAGTTTTAGGGCAAGGGTCTGGCCACGTTGATAGACCGGTTCCCGTCAGATCACCGAAGTTAAGCAACGTTGAGCCAGGACGGAGATTGGATGGGTAGCCTCCCTCCAGACCTCCAGGTGCTCTTGTCCCCTGTCTGCAAGTGGCGGGCAGGTTAAATGTGGGTTGGCACAATGGATCTAAAGAGGTCTGAAGTGCCAGGGGGGGGCTACAGAAGGCCCCCGCCTACCCCTCCAATTTTTTGGTAGTCCGCGACTCACCGGTTTTTGCTGCCAGAAATAACAAGCGTTGTTATGGCACGCAGCGCCCTGCCTCCGACTTCACTCCGACCCGACCAGTACTGATTGAAGCAGCAAACGGTGAATGTGTTTTGTAATGTCGCAGTTACCAAAGTTTGATACTGAAAGTATTTTTCAAAATGAAAACAAAATTTGCAATATACCACAGATTAATAAACAAACTTAAATTGTTTGTTGGTTTCTTTGACACTGCCATTGTCAGTGATGGGGCCTCCCACCCCAGGGGGCCTCCACCCATTGTTTCCCCAGCATCGTAAGCTACCTACACCACGTGGCACCTTACTTGCAGCTATGACAATTCTTCCCAGGGTCCCAAGCGAAAAAACCTATTCCACCACGGGATTTTTAAGAATTCTAGGTTTTCCTTCAGTTGATGTTTTAACAACCCCGCCCCATCTTGACCCCCTACTCCCTACACTCTGGCCCTCCCTTTCACGTATCTTTCCTCTGCCGGCCAATAGGCCTCCCACCGTTTGACCCCCCCCCCTGCCTCCCTACTCTTACAGCGGCGTCAGAAGGGGGGGAATTTGCCCCTGGCCCTTGAGAAATGAGTCTTCATTAATAAAAATTAGATTTCACTTATTTCCAGCTTGCCTTTTCCCTTCGGACGCATATTCTACCACCTTCATATACACTTTTAGCGGAATTCTAGTCTCTACCCAAGGTTGTTAATATTCTAACAACCTTGGTCTCTACCCTCTCCTAACAGCAAAAAAAATGCGGGCCCCTTTCATAGGAGCTGGGCCCTTTTCAAGGTTGGCCCCTCCCAGCGAAAATAGTTCCGACACCCCTGCCCTCTTACCCTTTCCCACTCCTTACATCCCCGTATTTTGTGCATATGTAAGTGCGCCCTTGATGTCATTTTTCACCAGATGATGTTGCAGTGTCAACGAAACCCGGGTCGACGTAAAGCTTCTTTTTTTAATCTGTGGTAAATTGCAAATTTTGTTTTCATTTTGATATGTTCGAATACCACTCAATACCGCCGTAAACCACTGAAAGTATTATTGTGGCGATTAAAGATAGACCCTTGATTTTAGCTTGTAACAGACATCCTTGTGCAATTGAAAAACTTATCTTCACACTGCCGTAGACCCCCATAAAATGTTGCAAACTGTCCTTTTATGGATCTGACAGCTAACAAGAGATGTACCCAAAATCGCTTTTTCTTTCGGTTCAAATACCTGGTATTAAAGGTACAAGTGCAGTACAACAGGTAACTCTTCGACATCCATCTTGCAACTAAAATTAAATTGCAGGTGTGGTCGTGCTCTGGTCGGAGGGTGTACCACAACGACATGTCGAGGTCGTGGTGGCACTAGGTCGTGCCTGCCCTTAGGATATTTTTGGAGATCTTCTCACACATCAGAAATAGTGAAGAACTGCAGAAAACGGCTCAAAACGAAGAAGGAAAAAAACGGACAAAAATTTGACCATCTCTGGCAAATCAAGACAGCCTTGGGTGTGGGCGGGTTGGTTCCACCTGGAGAACAACCCACCGCCCTTGGTAATATATGAGAATAAGCCTAGAAGCTTGAGCATGAAATAGGAAAGGTGGTACATAAAAATGAGCTGGAACCAGAAATATTAGAGATAGAAAAGGCATCAAGGCATTAGTGCATTGCAAGGTGGTGGAGATTGATAATATCCCTTCAGTTGGGGATCGGGATGGTGTGGTAGCTAGAGTACTGACCTCCCATCCCGAGGGCCCGGGTTCGATTCCCGGGAGTGGCGGATTTTTCAGTGAAAAACCGGTCCCCACTTCAATGCCTAGTGGAGGGTATTTAAGTTCAGTACTCCGTCCGTCGGATGGGACGTTAAACCGTGGTCCCTTTGGCGCCTTTCGTTAAGAGTAGGCTAATGCCAACGCCGGGTTTCTCTCCACCCTTCCTCCGTTTCCTGAAAACTCCTATCATTAGCCAATTACCCACCTATCCTATGTGTCGCAAATGGCCTCAGCTGTCGGTCGCCTCCCCTAAATAACCAATATCCCATCAGTTACTGAAAAACCTGGTAAGAGATGAAACAAAGAACTTTCAGGCTTGTGTAGGATACGAGGAGGGGAATTTGGCTGGAGGATTTCACGAAAACAATATTAATACTCAAGTCAAAAATGGGATATAAAGGAAATGCATACATGGTGGGAGATACCCTTATTATGTGTTTTATCCCTGTAAGCACATTGCTGTTTGATAGAATGTAAAAATTTAATATGCAAAAAAAGATGCTAATGTCTACGTTTGAGTACTTAGAATGGTCAGATTTCTAAATGCCATTGAGAAGTTGTTGGTGAAGTGGAAAATATAGCATTTTTTATTATTTATGGAAAATTTCTCTATTTTTTCAACTGGATTCTGCAATGCCCTTTTTCCTGTCACCCATGAACATTAATGGGCTTTGAAAGGGAATTTTCACAGTATCAAAAACGACAATAATTTATTCACGTATTGCCAAATATTGAGATCCAGTGTTGTTCTATATGGTTACAAACGTGTATTTTCCAATGAAAAAAACCAATACGGCTGATGTCATATAGATTTTCTCTCAAGTTGTACTGCGACAAAGTCATAACATCCAACCTACGGAAATCAGTGCATAATTAAGGTTTTTTGAATAAAAATTATGTATCAGCTTTACCAAGAAACTTTCTGCCGACTCAGTTCGTCTATTCTTAAGACACTACAGTATTTACAAATATAAGTGAAAAATAAATCACTTGCCAAGTCCGAAGGTAAAGGAATTTCTAAACACGTAATGTGAACTCCTTTGTTGCAGCTCTCGCAAGAAAAGTAGCACTTTGTACTTGAGTATAAAGGGGCATTACAATGGAGGCACTGGTCATCAACGGTAACTACATCCATTATTTGTCCTTCATGTAGAATTATGTAGAGTTAATACACAACTTAAGTTACGGTCGAACGATAACACAGCAGAATTCATTCGTCCACTAAACATGCGCCCAAGGTCCCTATCTATTCTATATTCATGGTCCCTATATAAGGACCCTTCATTTCTGCCGGGGGTTCGACTAACGCCTAGGTAGGTATTCGCTGCTTTGATGTTTAATTCTTGTACTCTTTGTAGCCGCGAGATGACAGACCCTTCGCGTCTGCTTTATAGGCACTGTATTACCAATAATAGAGATAGACAACAAATAGAGGGTCTAGTCTGCTTGGTGAAAACGCGGCCAACACGAATGCGCGGTAGGAAGGTAAGTACATGAGCAAACGTAGGTTTTAGGATCTGAACGACTACGGTTATATTTCGTCACCTTAGTTCACGAGACTAACCTTAGGATCAACGCCAGAGACGGAATACGCAACTTTTGGTTTGGTTGCCAAACCGGTGCAGTTGCAGAGCACAGTGATTCTTCTGCGACCGATTTTTTTCTATTCATCATCATCATGGGTCAACAATCCTAGGGTTGGTTTGACGCAGTATTCCACTCAATTCTTCTATCGGCCAACCTCTTCATATTGACGTAACTCCTCTCTTTCACGTCCTTTACGACCTGTTCTATGTAACTCATACGAGGCCTGCCTTGTACATTCTTCCCGTTCACTTTTCCTTCGACGATTGTCTTCATCAGGCCATCGTGTATTAAGATATGGCCGATTAGGTTGTCCCTTCTTTTTATAGTTTTCAGCAGACTTCTCTTTTCTCCCACTGTTCTTAAGACTTCTTCATTTGTCACTCGGTCGATCCATTTTATCTTCATCATTCTTCGATAGCACCATATTTCGAATGCTTCCACCCTTTTCTTCTCCGCTGCTGTCATCGTCCATGCCTCACTGCCGTAAAGGAACATGCTCCAGATGTACGTTATGATGAATTGTTTCCTTACTTCTAACCTTGTATTTCCAGCTGTAAGTAGATTCTTCTCTTGATAGAATGACCTCTTTGCCTGGGCTATTCTACTATTTCTTTCTTGCTTCGTCCATCGTTGGTTACTATTTTTTCTATTGTCAGTTTTTTTTATTATCGAAGATTTTTCTTGTTTTTTTTAACACAGCTAACGAACGTTTATGTAGATGTGCGAGCCAACATAAAGATTTAATTTTGTAAATTTGTAGGAAGAAGTGCAAAACCTTCGTGTTCGTTTCACCTAACGATGATTCCGGACAACGAATGTTACTCTACCCGTTGCGAAATCAACTACCGATGGCTTCTGAATTAACTACTGGCATTAGTCCAGTGGTTTTTGGAAACGATACTGGGTATTACCTCCACAGCAACATGAGCACACAGCAAGGCAAGAGATAGGGGGTGAGGAGGATAGAAAAATGACGGCGCTATAAGCTTCATCGACCACAAAAAGATGAGGACACGGAAAGTCTGAATTTACAAGTGTCTAGTGAATTGAAAATTTGCGTAATACAGGTCATCAGTGGCGTACCGACGGGGGGAGGGGTTATGGTTTAAACCCCCCCCCCCCCAAAACATTCCCGTAATTTGCAATGCTTTGTATATTTTGCACTAGCGTTTAGAATTTTTCTTATTGAGTTGAAAATATAGTTGAATTGTCTTCAAGACAAGAGAATGCTAATTTCATTATTTTTTAGCTGGTAATAATCTCAATATCATTTTGTGATGATTCACATAAATATTAATGAACCCCCCCAGAGGGAAATCCTGCATACGCCACTACAGGTCATCATACAAGTATTCTTTTTTGCATGTTAAGATTAACGATATCTTATAGCCTGATGTATGTCTATGAGATAAACAGCAACCACTTTTATGTATTTCTTTTTTGTATACTTATTTTTCAATTTGTTGTCAATAACATTTTTGCATAGTAATATTTTCTCAGTTATGCATTTGGCTTCTTCCAAATTTCCACAGCCTGCTGCGAAGACTAGTTCGGATTACTCCTATTACTCAAAATTATAGCGGAAACCTTTGTAGAGTTTCAGTAAAAGAATCCCGTAAACCACGCATTCAATTAAATTTATAGTTCACAGCATGAATGGACAAAGTGACTTCCAAGCCAGACAAAAAGGAGGTCTTAGGAGGAGGCAGTCAAAGAAAAGGATGGCGAGACGTAGGAGGGAGAGTGGTGAGGTGCAGGATTCACGACAATGGCATGCTTCGGGGAGGGAACGTCCGGTGCAAAGGTTCCTGAGTAAAGATTAGTGATGGAAAAATCGATTTCGATTAAAATCGAAAATCGAGTTTTAATAGTCAAAGATCGAGATCGAGCCATGATCTTCGAGTTTCGATCCAAACTCGATTTTTCAACTTCGATCTTGACCATTTCGTTTGATCTTAGCAGCGCGTAGCAGTCAGTAGAGGTCCTCGATGAACTGCCACTGAGGTCACTTCTTCTAAGAAGTAGATGCCCGTAGAAGTTAGGCAATACCTCAACAGGCCATCCGTCGATAGGAAAGTCAACCCCAATCCTCTGAAAGTCTGGGAGGAGATAAAGGGTGAATACCCCAACACGTACCGTTTCGCGATCACAGTGCTGAGTATGATAACGTATTCCGTCCTATGTGAAAGACTTTTCTCTAAGGCCGGTAAAATTGGAAAGGCACGCCCTAGATCATCAAGAAAGCATCTCAATCAGTTGATATTTCTTAAAAATTTTAGTGAAGCCGAATGATTCCAAGCGGTGATCCACATTAAAGTGAATTGTAAATGTTTACGACCAATAATTCAAGAATGTTTTCCAAGTACATTTTAGGGATTTTTTTATATTATTCAAATATGTATTATGAGCGTTTTTCAAATGAATAATAAACATGTTTTTGTACCGACTGCATTTTTTTCAAAAATGAACCGTAGATTTTTTCGATTTATCGATCTTTTGGTTCAAATTTCGATTTTTGCTGAAAAGTCGAGCTTTTCATTTCGATTAAAAATCGATTGCTCGAAAAATCGATTTTGACCGACATTTTTCCATCACTAGTAAAGCTCTGCGTAACACGGAGCAAAAGAGACGATTTAGTCAACCATGTCACCTTCCGCTCTTACATTCCTCAAAATGAATTTTCGAAGTTACGGATCGAGGAATAGCGATGGGTTGGAATTGAATGCTGAAAAAGACGGAGGTTGTCGTCCGCTCCACAATGCCTTCGCCACCGCTTCTCTTGTATACGTTTTGAAATACTTTTTTTCCACTCGCATTTGACGCTCCGTCCGCGAATGCTTTCCTTGCTCTCCACAAAATCCGCCCGTCTCCGCAGAGGCCTGCTTCCCTTTACAACCAGCCGGCCGCAATGCCTTGCCACCCTTCGCCTCCCCCACAGAAACAGGTTCATTGCGAAAGGATGCATTCAAAGCGATTCGGTATGGCTAGGGATAGATGTTTGCTGCATTGGAGTAAAATAAGCGATCGGCAATAGTACCACCGTCTGTGATCCTGGTGGAGAGTCCTCACGGTAGAACATTAATATCTCACCTGAAAGGTCGACGCATAACTTTCTCTTAAGTTGCAGAATATAATTTTCATACCTTTTTTGAAAATCCATTGGCATATAAATCACGATCGCGCGAGGTCAGAAGGATCACTGAGGAGCCATGAAGGACAATCCTCTCTCCTTTCAGTTAATGTTCACCAAGGCACTTCTTTCAAGTCTCAAGGCCTGGTTACACGATACATTAACACGTACGGGTTCATGTACATTTGCGTGAATGGTTTCAGCGCAACTTGTGCGAATGCATGAACCAAATAGAACAGGTTCTATTTTCTGTTCACGCATTCATTCATTTGTACATTTTGGAGGTGGTTACACGGTGCATTTTCGCGTTCATTCTCGCGTTCAAGCATTTACACATTAACTCGTACGTGTTAATGTATCGTGTAACCAGGCCTTTAGATCTCCTCACAACCCCCTTTCTCCCCATCTTATTCCATCTGATAGGCCTTACCCCGAATTCTCTCCTTCAACCACTTCCTCCTCTCTTAAGGGTATGTACGCACAACTTATTTTTGTTTCTTGTGTGATGCAAAGTGTCTAAACACGTCGGGCTAAAATTATATGGACGAGAATGCGTCTCCAAAATCGATCCTGTGGTCCAAAGTGCATGCATGGGGGTCATCGGCAGAAACTTGCGTCACGAAATGTAGTGATACTTTAAAGCCCCGTGACTCGCATGGGGGTCATAGGAAGAAACTTGCGCGTCACGAAATGTGGTGATACTTTAAAGCCCCGTGACTCGCATGGGGGTCATAGGAAGAAACTTGCGCGTCGCGAAATGTGGTGATACTTTAAAGCCCCGTGACTCCAGGTGAGGGTCAGTCTATTGAGATGATTGACCTATTATCTTGTAGAGGAAGATAGGCCCTATCTCTTCTTTTTACCGCGTTGAGGGGAGGGGGGAGGGGTGGAGTCACATTAATTGTTATTGTTTTATTGAGATTATTTACTGTCTAAGCCGAGGCTGTAGACAGGTTTCCCAACTTCAGTTCCAATCGAACCCAAACCTAAACAAAATTAAGACAAAATTCCGAGTTGGGGTGCGGAACCACGACCTTCGGGTTCTCACCGACGCTTTACTGATGTGTCTATCCTGGTCGACGTCGCTCGTGGATGCAATGGTAGTATCATAGGGTAGTAAAAATATTGAAAAAAGAAGTTCCGGTTATTCTGCGACTATGCTCTTTGCCTATGCATCTTGCTCCGATTCTCATGGTTTCTTCAGCCCTAATTCCTCTAGTGTGAAGAAAGCTACAATTTAAAAGTCTGACTTTGATGTGAAGATTTTAAGTAATTAAAACTTTTTTTAAATTAAATTATCATAGGTTACTTATTTGTAGGCGGTGGTAAAATAGTTCAATTTCCTCACGACTGGGCCTCATTTAGATATTTCAGATTAGAGGACCGCGAATTAATCTTCCTAAACAAGGGAATCGGTTTAAGAAAGTGTGAATCAGTTTCCCGTGGTTGCAGTAGAAGCGTGCGGTGGACGAAATCAGACATAAATGTTCGTTACGTACTACAAATATTTTTTTTCTTCTTCAAATATTTTGCTTTGTAGTCTTCTCAGAAGTAATTAGCACGAAACAATCCCGTAAATCTAAGAAAATTGGCTCAGATGCCTTTCAATGAGAGGAATAACCAATAAGGGACAATCCATTCACTACGCAACGCTGATTTTCACCTTATTTGACCCCCAAACCCTGAATATAAGGCTCCGTATCTCTCTATTCTCCTCACCTATGGGATCGAGTTGGTGGGATGGCTAGAGTAGTAGCCTCCCATCCCAAGAACCCAGGTTCGAATCCCGGCCCCGGCAGTCGCTGCGATTTTATTTCATAGTTATACCGGCACCCATTTGAGTGCCTTGTGGGAAGCACTTCGAGTACAATAGGTACTCCGTCCGCCGAAGGGTACCTTAAATCTTGGGACTCTTGACGCTCTTCTTTAAGAGCAGGTTAATGCTATCTTTCCACCCGTCCTGCGTTCCCCGAAAAATCGTACCCCTAACCAAATACTACCTGTCCTAAAATGATAAAAATGACATCAAATGTCGGTTTTCACCCTCGAACAACTAACAAGTTGACTCTTACCGTTAAGGACGTTACGCTGCCAATTAATTTTTTCCTCAGTGAGAATGTAAAAAAAGGCATTCTTAATACTAACTTTTTTATTCCTCAAAACTATTGTTTAAGGATTAATTTTCATTTTTATCATCATTACTTCAAAAAAGAATTAGTTAATAATGTGTCATTATCACAAAGAATGGCTGGACCCCCTTCCCTGCCGATAGTACGTCGTAAAATTATAGCGTTACGTTACATGAGCATGACGATCATGATTTATGAGATCTCAGAGATAAGAGAGATTTATATGAGGTCTCAGAGATCCTCCTGACCTCGACGCGATCAGGATTTATGTGGGGATCGGGTCGGTGTGGTGTCTAGAGTTCTGGCCTCCCATCCCGAGGGTCCGGATTCGATTCCCGGCAGTGGCGGATTTTTCAGTGGAAAACCGGTCTCCACTTGAGTGCCTAGTGGAGGGCATTTCAAGTTCAGTACTCCGTCCGTCGGATGGGACGTTAAGCCGTGTTCCCCTTGGCGCCGGTCGTTAAGAGTAGGCTAATGCCGACGCCGGGTTTCTCTCCACCCTTCCTCCGTTTCCTGAAAACTCCTATCATTAGCCAATTGCCCACCTATCCTATATGGCGCAAATGACCTCAGCTGTCGGTCACCTCCCCTAAGTAACCAACCAACCAAATGATTTATGTGCCAATGGATTTTTAAAAAATTATGAAAATGATAGTTATGCGTCGACTTGCCTAGTGAGGTAGGTATTAGTGCTCTACCCTGAGGAATCTTCACCAGTTTCACAGACGGTGGTACTATTACCGATCGCTTATTTTACGCCAATGCAGCAAATATCTATCCCTAGCCATACCGAATCGCTTTGAATGCATCCTTTCGCAATGAACCTGTTTCTGTGGGGGAGGCGAAGAATGGCAAGGTATTGCGGCCGGCTGGTTGTGTAAAGGTAAGCAGGCCTCGGCCGAGACGGACGAATTTTGTGGAGTGCAAGGAAAGCATCTGCGGACGGAGCGTCAAATGCGAGTGGAAAGAAAAGTATTTCGATCCCTAATGTATGAGCTGCTGTGGCGAAGGCATTGTAAGGCTGGAGAGGACGATAACATCTGTCCATGTTAAGCTTTCAATTCCAACCCATCGCACATCCTCGACCATATCTTCGAAAATTCGTTTTGGGAAATGTTAGTGCGGAAGGTGATATGGTTGACTGAATCGTGTCTCTTGCGCCGTTTTATGCGGAGCCTTACCCAAGAGCATGGAAGCTTGAGGCGCAGAAACTAGGGATCGGGAACCTATGCACCGGATATTCCCTCCCGTAAACATGGATCCGTCGTGAATCCTACACCTCACGACTCTCCCTCCTACGTCTCGTCATCCTTTTCTTTGACTGCCTCCTCCTAAGACCTCCTTTCTGTCTGGCTTGGAAGTCACTTTGTACATTCATGCTGTGAACTATCAATTTAATTGAATGCCTGGTTTACGGGATACTTTTACTAAAACTCGGAAAAGGTTTTTGATATCATTTCAGTAATAGGAGTAGTCCCAACTAGAGTCTTCGCAGTGGGCTGCGGAAACTTGGGAAAAGCAAAATTCATAACTGTGAAAATATTACTACGAAATAATATTATTGAACCCGCGCTATTTGTTACTCTTAATAAAAGATGTACACCTACATTTTATCCTGCGAGCCGTCACAATGGAGTGATGTAGGCTATCAGCCGTGAAGCTGAGTAGCTAATATTGAAGTTTTTATGGAGAGGCAGGGAGTGACCAATGGCAGACCATAATTGGTGGAGTGCTGAACAGATGAGGAGTGTGCAGTAGTGTGATCTAGGCAAGAATAAATTCAGCCGGGTCCAAGTACTGTATTATCCGTATGCTGAATGACTCAATTATTACTAATGTTTAGTGCCAATCTCACTTGAATAGCCTTTCTTAATAATGCAACTTATGAAAGACCATATTTAATGATCACCGTCTATAACGATGTCCGGGAAGCGCCGGTTTCAATTATGCATCCAAGTTTTGAGAAGTTTTTTTTCGATTAAAGAGCAAGACAATTGTGTAGGCCATTATGTCGAAAGCATCAGAAATGAATTCTGTTTTTCTAATCATTTTACTTTATTGTACTGATGTGATGGCAGTTACAGCATAAATAGTATGGTAGTGCACATAGCCTTCTTCTTGAAGTGCCATAAACCCATGAAAAACGTAACCTTCTGCCTCGGAGACGCACTGCTAATTTCAAGACGTATTTCCACCGTTCCTCTACGCCAGCCAATACGGTAAATCGGTGGTGGTTGTAACCGCCATCACAGAAAACGCACACTTTATTTTCGAATTCTTCATTATCATAAATGAAATATCCTAAGTTTGGTTTGCACAGCTGTCCACTCGAATCTCCTCTCAACTCTGGAATTTTTACTCAGCAGTTTTCACTGATCTTTATTCCTCCGAATAATTCGGTTGATAGACCTGTCAGCCTTTGCGTTAATGTTCGAAATTCGATCATTTTGTTAAAATGTTCGAAATTTGATCTTCTGAACGATTCCTCATGTCTGCTTCGGTTGCAAACTTGAATGAAAATGTACCTACCGCATCGCCGCCCCAGTTTGCGCAAAAATGTATGCAGTTTTTATACGCCAAATGTTCAAGGACTTTAATCTTCAGTAATATCTGCGTTGTTTCCTTTTAAAATACGCTGAATGCGTCAGTATATTTTTTTCCTACATGGTTTTGTGCCTTGTAGCGGTCATCAAATATGTTGGGTACAGAATCACACTTCATTTTCGTGATTCAAAATACACTCTCAAGCAGTAACCGGGGAAGTTCCTGGGCTTTTCGTATTAGCTACAGTCGAACTGTCAGATTAAGAAACTGTATCTTATAGATGGTGCATTCATGACGAAATAGTAGTCGTGCTCTCAGAAGCGTTTACATGGATGCCATACTTATCAATCAACCAACAGAAGTTCGTGTCGAGTATCAGCATTTCTTCATCACCAAATCTGTTATAAACATAGTAATGACGGGTAAAGAAAATACTGTCATTCCACGAGAATAATTTATTTAAAACCATTATTCAACTACACCTCTCCGCGATACGCTTCACCGTGATAAAATGATTTTGATGTTAGGCTTCGTCGTCAGATGACAACACATGTCCACAAGGTTCTTTGTATCAGTATTTGGATGAGGGGAGGTGAAAATGAGGAGGATAGGGGAGAGCGTGAGGAGTATTAGGGTGAAAAGCAAAGTGAAAAGAGGATGTCTTCCCATTTTCCTTTTGTTTGAAAAATTATTATTATGGAATTATAGTGTTTCCTTATCCACAATCATGAAGGAATTCTACTGTTTGAAGCCGGATACAGTATCTTTTATGCATGTTCCAATAGACGAGAAAGACACCGTAGTCAATTATCTTACAGTTTATCACACTTTATACCGACCTAGGTTTCGGCGCGAAATGCCATTAACGGTATTTCATTTCAAACATTTCCACAACGTTACGCTGGAAACTCGTTCCTATATTTTATACAGTAAGCAGTTGACTTGGCGCAGTTCCCGTGTTCAATATCGGGTCATAAAAATTGCTTAGATTTAGTTTAACGGCAGATTAATGTCGCGAACGTATCTTCATTCTTCATAAACTTTAGACCTGATAGAGTTTATTGATATGACGACTGAAAGCACGGGGAGGAGAGTGACCGGAGATGTAATTACGCGGTTTTATGCACTCATGTTTATCGCAGGTAATAATTTCACCCCTATTTCATGGTAAATTTTTAGCGATTTGCACTTCTTAATGAAAATAAATGCTGAATATTTCTCGTGCTGCCTTATCTAGCTCGCACGCCGACCTTCAGACTCTCGACTCATGTCAACACGTAAAATAACTCATTTTTACAGTATGTTTTTGCAGTGTCATTGGTCTGTGGCTCACTACGAGTAGAACTGTTGGCGAGGCGCGGTGGAGACTTGAGGAGCAGACCTTTGCTTATGTTTTACGCGAGGAGCGGGTGTGGCATGAATGTATAGGGAATGGGCACTTGGATTACCGGATCATATATGAATATGCATGTTTCGGTATCTCGCACGAACAATAAATGCTTGCACCTTTGTACATCTACATGATACCCTGCAAGCCACCGTGAGGGTGTGTGGCAGGGGGTGAAGATCACCAAGCATGCACTACCGACATGCAAACAAGCAACTATAGGGTCTCATGCAACTAGATTGTTAGTATCTATAGTATTTAAGGGTATCTATAGTATTTAGTAAGTATACATGCATCATGCACTACAGACTACTCCAAAATATTTCCCCTGCCTTTCCCATTGTAAGTTCCTGTTACCCTGGATTTTCAAAATATGACCTAAGAAGATATTTTTGAGAGCAGGGAGCGACTTCGTTTTTCCTTTAGCTTGCGGGAGAATATTAATGAAATAACTAACTCTAGTGAGACCAAATTAGACGACACTTTCTTGGAGTTTCCACTCCACATACCTCATTCGATTTCCTGACTTTGTTTCCTCCCTTCCACATTTACGGCTAATATTTATTTGTTTTAGCTTACTCTAACTGTTTTCCATTTTCTCTGCCAAAACAAATTTTCCAAATATTCTACTTACGCTCTTCCTATTTTGTAAAGCACCGAATTTCAATAGAACTCCGTGCTACCCTCTAAATAACAATTTTGGTGAAAGTTTCCATTTCCCAACATCTTCACTCTCATCATACCATTTTCTTCCACTCCGTAATTTCTGGGAATGCTCCATTTGATATTTCATTTTTCCTCCTTTAGTCCTTATTAACTGGCCGGTTTCCACACAAAAATATTTCCTTGACGGAAAATTGTGGTCTAAGTGTTTCGGTGGCCCTGGCGCAGGTTCCTATTCGTATAAAAAACACACAAAGTAAGTGCTTAAATATTCATAACCTTTGATTCTTTATCTAGGCCGTGGCAAACCCATAAAGTAATTGCTGGGTTGAGTAAACGTTTTCTGTGGCTAGTCCCTGGGCTGGTATTTATTTCCCTGTAAACTACTACTGATTGTGTGAACTATAGTTGACTTGATCTGTATGCATGATTTTTTCTGCATGCTGTAATCATTTGTGGATGAGCTCTTTTACTGCTGATTCTTCACGCATTTCACTTCCATGGTGCATAAATTTAGTACGGTCGTTGGGATATAGGTTCCTTAGATTTACCTGTGCGTTATAACTTAAGCCGTTGGCCACTCAAAACCCAAACAAGCGCTTAATTCAGTGAGTGTTAATTTCAGCAGTTGGAGCACCTAAAAAGAACCTCGCGTAAGAAAGGCGAGCTGAGATTTGCTGGAATCGACCTGCCATCGGAAGCAAGCGTTGGAATGTATGTCTTTCTAAAAAAATTGCCCCAGTGTAACAAAATATTGACTCCACAATTAGAAACTGTTATTACTCTCCTGCCTAAAGGGGAATACTCCTCATAGATGTATTTTTTGGCCTCAGAATTACATAAAATTGCTGCTATATACCACTTAACTTTGAGTTTAACTTTTTCCTCATTCACACTCATCTGCCATATCTTAAGCACTTTCTCACTCCTGGGACTTTTAATTTCCATCCCTTTATAACCTCTTCAACGAAACTCTCCACTGATTTTCTTTCAGGTCCTACTCATACCTATCGTTCCATTTATGGCACTTTCACAAGCCTCTCTCATTGGTCAAAGTTAATCTAACGGAAGACAGCAGTTTTAATTATGCATATTCCTCCAGATTTTAATGCACTGCTTTTGAATGTCATCTCAACACGGGGTTGGCTGCGAAAGGGAGAATTACGTACTTTCAATTCCTGCCTTTTTTTCTCCTAAGATAACTCATTTGGTTTTAACCGAAACACTGACAGTCATCTGAAAACTTTCTTATTCAGATATTTCATTTTGGAAAAAACGAGTGACTTTATTGCGGTTGTTTGATGTGGAATAATTACATCAAATGAAATACGAGCAGCCAACATCTTTTATTTTCTGGGATAAGTGGAACATTGAGACGGAATCATTCTTGATTTGGTAATCTGGTTGTCCTCGGTAGGTCCAGGTCTATATCTACATCTACGCGATACCCTGTAAGCCACCGAGAGGGTGTGTGTGATTGGGGGAGGGATTCTATAACGTTCTATAGCGAGCCAGTCTGGCAGCCATAAGACCGCGGGTTCAAATCCCGCCCAGTGCATGAATCCTGAGTTTTCTCAATATTAAGATCTTAGGTTAGAAGGCGCGATATAACCTTGGCCGTTGGAGTACTTAGAAACCTTAGTATTCTACTAGTACATGGAATTCTCATCGTTGTGGTCACGAATTCCGTGTAGTAAGTGTTTTAGTTTCAGGCTGCACTTTATGGAACTGCTTCGCAGGAAAAAACTAATTATGACTTTGTGCTTTTCACACTTAATTTTTACGACTATGGTTTTTACATACATTTTATGTCGAATCTATGGTCGATAAAAATAAATTGTTACGTATAGCAGTTAGAGATTGATGGGTGAAACCTGAAGGAAGTTGGGCTAGAAGGTAAATTCCTGCCCGCCATACCGCAATAATCAGGTATATACTACACTGCAAAGGCATTCAAAATGTCGCGGCTTACGAATTACGCATGTACTACGGCAAATGTACTACTAATGTTGTGATGTCTCAGGCTAAATGTTTGGATGAAATGTTACTCGTATGCCTCAGCATTTGGAGAATCTTAAAACCTAATATTTAATTTCTAGTTCTTCTGGTAAGTACCTTAGCTCAAAAATCCTCGAATAAATGGTCATTAACAATTTTCGTAGTTCGCTTTGATTGAATTCCAAATGCTTTTCGCAGACTTGCTGAGTATAGGGTGTACCGATGCAAGTATCCCTCCATTCTTCATCCCATTCTGTATCGAACTCAGGTTCCCATTTAGCGGTATCCTTTCTTAGGCAACTGATTATCTCTCTGCGGGATCTAAGCGTTCGAGTTCGCGTATCGCTTTAGGTAAAGTAATCTGCTGACGCTGGCCGGATGCGCAAAGCGTTGTTCCGCGATGGGGTTCTGATGCGATTCTCCCATTCGATTTCTTCCTCCTCAAGATGCGCTTGCTCGATAACTTTTCGTTTTTCACCCAGGCATAACCTTCCCTGCCTTCCGCTTTCCTTCGCATTCACCTCCCCAGCCAACTTCCCCTCCCTTCGTCCCTCAACCCTCCTGTCCAGTGAGAACTCATAAAGCGACCTCTAATCCCACCTGCAAAGCGCGATTCATTTGTTTTGCGAGTACCAGTCGGGTTTGGAGCGCGGCGCGGACCGCATCGCCGGGCCTCGATCACGGCAGGGCTTAAGTTAAATCTCCGAAGTGCTTTAAACTTCGAAACACGTGAGTAGTAAATCATTATTATGGGTAATTGAGTGAAGTACCATGACAAGGGTGCATTTTTACTCTCCTTTAAGCCTATTAACCTTCTGACTGCATGAACTTGTGACGATTGGTCTAATGAAAGCTGAGACCTTGGATGTGTGGAAAATCCTGAACTCTTTGTCATTTTGGGCGGCTTGACCATACTCTTATAAACCAAGAATATGCAATTGTTCACCCCCGTGAGCATAACATGTGTTACTTTAAAGTAATTTTCTTTAATTTTTCAGAATTTCACAAGGTCAGATGGACTGACTCATCTGTCAAGGTAATATGCAGCAAACGCGTGTGCAGCTTATTCCAATTTCGCGTGATGAGTTCACTGGCAGATAGCTGCCTCACTCCTCTGCATGATCGAAGGTGAATTATTAAGCTTTAAGGCGCCGCCCTTTTCTCTCGGAGTTCACCTGTTGTTAGCACCTTAAAGCCGAGTTATTTTCTAATAGGTTGATGCCTGGTGACACAAAGGTGTTTGAATTAAGGCCAAACGAGGAATCTTAATCGTTAATGCAAAGTCGCCATT
Source organism: Platycnemis pennipes (assembly GCA_933228895.1). Taxonomy (NCBI): domain Eukaryota; kingdom Metazoa; phylum Arthropoda; class Insecta; order Odonata; family Platycnemididae; genus Platycnemis; species Platycnemis pennipes. The sequence goes on along the minus strand of OW121854.1, from coordinate 84,677,661 downwards.
CCCTTTGCTAAAGTTTGTATCAATAGTTGCTCTCTTAAACAAATTTCTCCAGGAATCCTACAATTCTACGTTGGATATTTTTCTTCTGAATTTTTTATTTGATTAACAGTGATTCGGAACTTCTGGATTTGCTGAGGACACAGAGGCGGAGGTTGGCGATCATAAATCGACCTTGGGAAGTTCTCAAACCAGCATCGGGCGAGAAGCTTCAATCCTGGCCTGTGTGTAGGGAGAGGAACCCTAATATTGCCCGAAATGATACGGAGCAGCTTATCTCACGTTTGCAGCGCTTATAACCTGCAGAAGCTGTATCGGGGGACCGTAAGGTAATGGTGATAGGTGAATTGAAATTCCACCAGTGCGGTATGTTTTAAATTTCGACATTAGTGAACTGTTCCCAGTTCCAGTTTGGCATTGCCTTCACTGATGTTTCTCATGCTGAGTGCATATTGTAATCGTATTACAACTCTTATACGACTTATTTCTACTGTCGTGGAAAAAAGTCATGACACTCGAGTTTACAAGTCAATGACAGTTGTACGCGTAGTCCCACATGAAAACAAGTTATATCAAAATTTAGAAAATTTAATTCTGCGTTTAACTATGGAAAGTGGAAATTTTTATTTTAACTTGTTAAAAGTTTATTGTCTGCGAAACAAAAAAAGTGCCGGTTTTTTCACCGTTTTAAACGGAATGCTCACTTTAAAAATTCATAACTTTAAAAGTATTCATTGGATCGTAACCAAACTTTAATACGTCATAGAGGAACCTGTTTTTAAGATATGTACAAAGTTTTAAGATAATCGAAGTTGAAATAAAATTGTTCTTGTAAATTTTGTGAAACAACTTTTTCTCAGTACTGCGTGGTCATATCGATACGAATCTTGTCCTGTCATGGAGCTTGTGGTAATACAAGGCTAATCGGTTCTCGATATTTAGAATTTATGTAGTTGTTTATTTTATGTGCGCTTACATTTAATTCGGTGTTCCCAACAACAAGAGGAATGGAGCGAGCGAGAGGGGACGGGCTCATGGCCATGGAATTCCGTGCGACGTTGCCGCGTTCGGCACCATCCCCGCGCTCCATGTGTAAAATCCTAGTTCCTAGCAAAGATTTCTTCCTTTGGAGGTCTACCCCCACTCCTACTCTAAGGCGTTCCACCCCTCTTGTTTACAAAACGCCACATCGGTTCTGTCTCTGAGAGGATCGTGTGGGTTCCCACAGCAGTGTCAGGTTACCCCTCGGAGATAACACCCCCCTCCTCCCCAGTTGGATGGAGGAACAGCGGCCGAAAAGCGGATTGTTCTTTCCAACCTTTATGGAGTCAGAGGAGTTGGATATGAAGGCCGTTTTACTCGGCGAATGATCATGCAAATGAAATCATGCGCATGAAGTTCATGCGTCGTGTAATACGGAAATCTCCTCGCATGAAATTCATTCGCAATATTATGCGATCAAAATTAGCGCTGCTTCACGTCATACATATTTAAGGACCCTTAATAAACTGCGTGCCGGTGGATACAAGATTTTTTTAACCGATGAAACTTGGTGCGGTCAGAATCACACAATGAAATACGGATGGCAAGAAAATGTTATAGATGGACTCAACAACAGATTTGATAACTATGACCGATATAGAGGATACATTCAGCAGATTTACGGGTGGTGGGGAGGTTTTAAGACACCGTCAGGAGCAAGAAAACGTGTGATAATCCTCCATATCGGCAGTGTGGACGGATGTTTGCCTTGAGGAGAACTTTGTTTCATTGGAAAGAAAAATACCGGTGACTATCACCATGAAATGAACTCTTCACGTTATCAAGAATGGTTTGAAAGAGTGTTAAGAGTTTTACCTGAAAAGTCAGCAATTGTCATCGATCAGGCACCATACCATAGAATGGTGGATCCTGAGACTGAAAACCCATCAATGTCTTATAGGAAGGATCAAATTATAACGTGGCTAACATCCAGAGGTATTTCTCTCCCTGACGGTATCCTAAGGTATGAAGCCATGACCAAAGCAGAGCTAATTGTTCACGCCAGGGCATACTTCAAAACACCTGAAAAGAAGTTGGAGCAGATCGTCAAGCGTGTTCGTCCTGACGTCGAACTCGTCTGGATGCCAGTTGCTCATTGTGAGGTTAACCTTAACAAAACTTAAACTTAACAAAAGCTTAAAAATGTATTGATTCTACACATGGAGCGCGGGGATGGTGCCGAACGCGGCAACGTCGCACGGAATTCCATGGCCATGCGCCCGTCTCCTCTCGCTCGCTCCATTCCTCTTGTTGTTGGGAACACCGAATTAAATGTAAGCGCACATAAAATAAACAACTACATAAATTCTAAATATCGAGAACCGATTAGCCTTGTATTACCACAAGCTCCATGACAGGACAAGATTCGTATCGATATGACCACGCAGTACTGAGAAAAAGTTGTTTCACAAAATTTACAAGAACAATTTTATTTCAACTTCGATTATCTTAAAACTTTGTACATACCTTAAAAACAGGTTTCACTATGACTTATTAAAGTTTGGTTACGATCCAATGAATACTTTTAAAGTTATGAATTTTTAAAGTGAGCATTCCGTTTAAAACGGTGAAAAAACCGGCACTTTTTTTGTTTCGCAGACAATAAACTTTTAACAAGTTAAAATAAAAATTTCCACTTTCCATAGTTAAACGCAGAATTAAATTTTCTAAATTTTGATATAACTTGTTTTCATGTGGGACTACGCGTACAACTGTCATTGACTTGTAAACTCGAGTGTCATGACTTTTTTCCACGACAGTAGTCACCACAAGATATTTCGCTCACTCAAATACCCTGAATCCCTCCCGTTATTTCTTGCTTTTCGTCCGGCCATAAAAGCCTAGGTGAAGCTTAGTATTGAATCCATTTTTTTAGTTGACCTATAATTTGTCCCCGTTTTTTATTAGTAGATCCACGTTGCATAGTTTTGTAGTTGTAGATGGATCCTCTCCGAAGAAGCTCTCGCAATTAAAAGTGTTCCACTGTTATTAATGCCTAATGGAAATACGTATTTCATTGTTGATACGAGTTTGTTTGGCGTGAACACAAAAATATAGGATAGGCTGTCAACTTATCGACCGGTCAATTGTTGTGGCCACAGCTGCGTCCCTATTATTATAGTGCGTCGGAAGGAAGGCACGATGAGAATGTTGACTTTATTATCTCGCATTAACCAGAGACACGTAAGTCAAGAGTATAGTGAGTGATTTAAATGTTAAAAATCATTATCATTGGTCAACAATCCTAGGGCTGGTTTGACGAAGCTTTCCACGCGATTCTTCTATCGGCCACCCTTTTCATTCTGACGTTATTCTTTTCTTTTACATTCTTCACAACCTGTTCCGTGTATTTTATACGAGGCCTGCCTTTTCCAATCTTCCCGTTCGCTTTTCCCTCAACGATAGTCTTCATCAGGCCATCGTGTCTCAAGATATGGCCGATTAAGTTGTCCCTTCTTCTTTTTAGAGTTGTCAGCAGACTTTTTTTTTCTCCCACTCTTCTTAGGACTTCATCGTTACTTACTCGGTCGATCCATCCAATCTTCACCATTCTTCTGTAGCGCCACATTTCGAATGCTTCCACCCATTTCTTCTCCGCTGCTGTCATCGTCCATGCCTCACTGCCGTAAAGAAACATGCTCCAGATGTAAGTTCTGATGAATTGTTTCATTACTTCTACGCTTGTATTTGCAGCTGTAAGTAGATTCTTCTTTTGATATAATGCCCTGTCTGCCTGGGCTATTCTACTATTTCTTTCTTGCTTTGTCCATCGTTGGTTACTCGGCTTCCTAGGTAACAGAACTCGTTCATTAAATAAGATTCTCAATTTTCCACAAAGAAATCTTTACTGCGACCGGTTTCGATGTGATACATCATCATCATGAGTTAGTGTCTTCTCTCCTGCATTTTTAATTAGTTCTGAAGGAACATCATCAATACCAGAAGCCTTATTCATCCTCATCCGAAGGTCCCTTAGTACTGCGTCGAATTCCGATCTTAATATTGATGCTCCCATATCATCCTTTTCCACTTCGCTTTCCTCTTCGATAGCTTTCATGCTGAGATTGTTTCCGTTGTATAACTCTTCCAGTTATTCTTTCCATCATTTCACTTTGTCTTCATTTCCCATCATAATTTCTCCATTCTGGCCTCTTATGGCATTGTATCTTGCGCGCCGTTCCTTGAAGTGGTTCCTCACTATCCTTAAGGCATATTCCACATTTCCAAGCGCAAGGTTGTTTTGTACATCTTGCATAGATTTTTCAACCACATCTTTCTAGCCTTCCTTGCTTTGCGACTTATTTCGTTCCTTATTCTCTTGTAGTAAAGCTGCCCTTCTTCAGTGTTCGCATTCCTGTACTTTCTTCTTTCTTCAATCAGGTATAACAATAAGACTTTTTATTGTTCTTAGTGACGACCGAGGAAAATGCCAGAAGACAAAAGAAGATTTCAAATAGATTACATTTTAGTGAAGCAGAGATTTAGAAACCAAGTGAAGGACTGCAAAAGCTAATCGGGGCAGACATCGACAGTGACCATAATTTAGTGATGATGAAATGTCATATGAAAGAAAGAAATAGTAGAATAGCCCAGGCAGACAGGGCATTATATCAAGAGAAGAATCTACTTACAGCTGCAAATACAAGCGTAGAAGTAATGAAACAATTCATCAGAACTTACATCTGCAGCATGTTTCTTTTCGTCACTCTTTTTAGTCTTCTTAGTGTTCCATGGCTTCTTGTTGGCAACTTTTCTTCTTCCAAGATATTCTTTTGCGGCTTTCTGTAGTCCACATTTAATGTTTTCCCAACGCTTTTCCAGTGATTTCTCATTCGGGTCCTCTCCTATGTTGTTTCCCACTGCTCTCTGAAATGCCAGCTGATGTTTAGCCTCCTTCAGTTTTTCTACTTGTCATACGTTCTTGTTAGATTTCTTCAATTTCTTGAATTTCATGTGACATTTCATCATCACTAAATTATGGTCACTGTCGATGTCTGCCCCGATTAGCTTTTGCAGTCCTTCACTTGGTTTCTAAATCTCTGCTTCACTAAAATGTAATCTATTTGAAATCTTCTTTTGTCTTCTGGCATTTTCCTCGTGTATCTTCTTCGGTTGTGGTTTTTAAACAATGTGTTGGCAACCACTTACTTACGCTGTGTGCATAACTCCAGAACTTTTTCTCCTCTTTCATTTCGGTTACCTAATTCATATTTCCCAGTTATTCTTCCATCTTGAACTTCGCCGACGACCGCGTTCCAGTCTCCTAAAATAATTAGGTTTTCTTCTCCTCTTACATGTTTTATGACTTCCGTGATATCTTTGTAGACTTCTTCCACTTCTTCATTTTCGTAGTCTGTCGTAGGCATGTACACCTGAACCACTGCGGAATCTACAGGTTTGGTCTCGATCTTCACCATTATTATCCTTTCAATGTACTGCAGGAAGCTCTTCACACGCATTCCGGCGCTCTTTCTGAGTATGATCCCTACTCCAGCATTACCATTTAATGATCCCGTATGCATAATCCTGTAGCTTCCACCCCAAAAGTCTCCATATTTGGGCCACTTCATTTCGCTGATTTTAATACGTCGAGGTCCATTATAAAAGTACATCTACATCTACGTCTACATAATACCCTGCAAGCCTCCATAAAGGTGTGTGGCAGGGGGGAAACTCTCACCAAACATGCATTACATATCATGCATAAAATTTGTAATTAAAAATTAAAACAGCAAAGCATACATGCAAAAACATGCTGTTAGTTGGGTTAGCTTTAAGTCATTATACAAACATGTAGCTACCAATGTTACCTACTGCTACACTCGTACTGGTTACATTTACCGTTATTCTTATCCCTAACAGTACGAGGTACAATCGGCTAATTAAGCGAATCAGAATACTCATGGAGTTTTGCCATTTGTTTTAATCCATTCGTGTTCATTCACACTCTTCCACACTTTCGTCACATTTTGCGCACTTTTTCCGCGCTTTATTGCAAATTTTATTTTCCCCAGGGATATCTTCGTCATCGCCAGTATATCAATTCTAAGATTGGTCAATAAAATCTCTTCATTTCCTCCCTTCCATTTCAGCTCATTAACTTCTCTATAATCCTTCTTGCCAAAGTCTTTCTTGGTATATTTTAGGTATCAGTGCCTTGGTTTTCCAGTGTCTTGGTTTGTGGTGCTTTTCCTTCAATGTCCTCCTCCATATATTATTAAGAAGTCCGTAGTCTCAATTTGTGGCCAATCCACCTCGTTGTTCTCATCCGTTTGCTGATCCATAGAGTACTTTCTTCTTGAGCTGAACTCTATACTTCCTCATTCCTTACCCTTTCCGTCCATTTGATCTTCAGCGTCCTTCACCACTACCTGGTTTCGAGGGCTTCAGATCTATTCAGCACCGCTTTTCCAATGGGCCACACTTTCGATTCGTAGAGAGTCTCTGTCCACACGAGCATTAAATAAGCATCCACACATTGCATTCTGGTATCCAGTAGCAACATCTTTGTTGTCATCCAGTAGAGACATCTATAAGTATTCTATTTATCATGAACGCCTTCTAACCCTGTGTTGTTTTTACCTTAATGTCCGTAATATTTATTCCAATGTAGGTGAATGCTTCTCTCAGTTATAGTTTTTCCCCATTGAATATCAAATCTGATTTCGTTTTCCCGCTCTACGCACTATGGTATATTATTTTACTTCTTATATATTTTCATATTCTTATCTTGGGATCTTTTCTCTATTCCATTCAGGGAGGACTTTTGTTGTTCTCCTATCTCCGCTACAATTGCTAGATCGTCTAAGACACGAAGTGTGTTGATTTCTCCGCCATTCACTTTGATTCCTTTGAGTCCCTTTTTCTTCTACTTCTTTGATCGCTTCCTCCAAGTATATGTTTAAGATGGCTGGTGACTGATTTCGTGCTTGTATTTTTCTTCGGTAATTTTTGCCTCTTCATTTCCTCCATCGACCATGCGTAGCATTCCGACTTGGCATTTGTAGAGTTTGTGTGTCGGTATTCTGTATTTGAATGCAGTCTCGTGTTTTTTCATTATCTTGAAGATTTAATTGCAGTCAACGTTATCGAAGGCCTTCACCAAATCTAAGGATGTTATTCTTAATGTTTTGTTAATCATCATCATCTTCAGTCAACAATCCTAGGATTGGTTTGACGCAGCCTTCCACTCGATTCTTCTATCGGCCAACCTCTTCAAATTGACGTGATTCCTCTCTTTCAAATCCTTCACGACCTGTTCCATATATCTCATACGAAACCGGCCTTTTCCGTTCTTCCCGTTCACTTTTCCCTCGACGATTTTCTTCATCTGGCCATCGTGTCTTAATATATGGCCGATTAGGTTGTTACGTCTTGTTCTAAGAATTTTCAGTAGACATCTCTTTTCTCCCACTCTTCTTAAGGCTTCTTCGTTTGTCACTCGGTCGATCATCATTCTTCTGTAGCACCACATTTCGAATGCTTCCGGCCTTGACTTTTCTGCTCCGGTTATCTTCCATTCTTCGCTGCCATATGGTAAAATGCTCCAGATATACGCCCTGATGAATTGTTTCCTTACTTCTACGCTCGTATTTCCAGATGTATGTTTTTGTTTTGTTCATATGAATAATTTTTTTGCAAGTATATATTCTTTGGCACAATATGGCATCCGTTGTTCCTTAACAGCCTGAACCCCAAATGGCTGCCCGATAGATTCGCCACAGTTCTTCTTTAATTTTTTGCCAAGTATTCTGGTAAGTATTGTGGAGGTGTGCGAGGTCAGACTCATTGCATCTCTCGGCCCTCGTTATATTTCCATATTGTATACAACACATACCTCCTGAATTCTTTTGGCAATTTTTCTGTGTCATAGGAGTGCTTGATTATTCCATTGCTTTCTCTCCGATAGCCTTAATTATTTTCAATTGATCTTGTATTCTTCAGGAACCTTGTGACCCTTCAAGTCTTCCACCGCGTTTTAAAATTCACAAGTAATGTTTTTGGTCCTCGTTCGTCTTTATTGACTTCGCCTTCGTTTTCCTATAATTAGTCCTCAAGAAGCCATATACAGGGCTAAGGAGACATGGATATATCAAATTTATACTCTTATGTAATGCTTATTTGTATGATTCTTTGATATATTCTTTTTATTTTATTATACTCTGACGTTCTGTCGGTGATTTTTCTTATTCTTTACATATTTTCTAACTGCCATATAGAACTTACCTCCACTAGCTGAAACCATCTATTCTCAATACTTTAACAATACAATATACAATTTGTTTATCGTGCGTTGCTACTCAACACGTTCAAATGGTATTATCCCATTCGCGCATCTCCCATGCATTTGCACCTTCTTTATCTTTCCACGAAGTGACGCTTCACTAGCTTAAATGCCGTTTTCTTCTTCTCCTTCTCTCCTTGGCCTCTTGTTTGATAGCTTTATTCCTTAACCTCTTAGAGATTACTTATATATTTCTTGGATTCTTGTACCATATACTTTGTTTTCCCAGTTATACTATCGACGCCGTTACCTATCCATGGCTTCTTGATTTTCCTAGCTGCAGGTATCTGTTTGTTGGTAGCCTGCTATATTTTTGCAGGCTCCTCCATATTTCTTCATCATCATCATTGGTCAACAATCCTAGGATTGGTTTGACGCAGCTTTCCACTCGATTCTTCTATCGGCCAACCTTTTCATTGTAACGTAATTCTTCTCTTTTACATCCTTCACAACTTGTTCAATGTATCTCAAACGAGGCCTGCCTTTTCCAATCTTCCCGTTCACGTTTTCCTCGACGATAGTCTTCATTAGGCCATCGTGTCTCAAGATATGGCCGATTAAGTTGTTCCTTCTTCTTTTTAGAGTTGACAGCAGACTTCTCTTTTCTCCTACTCTTCTTAGCACTTCCTCGTTACTCACTCGGTCGATCCATTTAATCTTCAGAATTCTTCTGTAGCACCGCATTTCAAATGCTTCTACCCTTTTTTTCTCCGCTGCTGACATCGTCCATGATTCACTGCCGTAAATAAACATGCTCCAGATGTATGTCCTGATGAACTGTTTCCTTACTTCTATGCTTGTATTTCCTGCTGTAAGTAGATTCTTCTTTTGATAGAATGCCCTCTTTGCCTGGGCTATTCTACTAACTATTTCTTTCTTGCTTCGTCCATCGCTGGTTACTCTGCTTCTCAGGTAACAGAACTCTTTCACCTCTTCAAGTTTTTGTTTTCCTAGTTTGACATTGGTTTTCGCCTCTTCTTTCTTGCTGCACACCAATATCTTAGTCTTCTTCTTATTTATCTTCAGTTGATATCTGGCCATAGTCTTTTCCATGGTTGTTAGAATCTTATTCAGCTCCTTCTCTGTATCTGCTATGAGAGCTATGTCATCAGCGAATCGTAGCATACTGATTGTTTCTCCGTGGATGTTCACTCCAGAGCACTTCTCCTTGACTTCAATTATGGCTCTCTCGATGTAAACATTAAAAATTACGGGAGACAGTGCGCAGCCCTGTCTCACTCCTTTCCTTATTCTTGCTTCTTTACAGCTGGGTCAGGATTTAATTACAGCTACTTGGTTTTTGTACAGTCTGTGTATAATTCTTCGGTCGTAGTAGGCCACTCCAATTCCCTTCAGAATTCCAAGCATTGAATCCCAATCCACGTTGTTAAAGGCCTTCTCTAAATCCACAAATGCAATGTCGGTTTGTTCTTGTCCATTCTCTTCTCTATGAGTAGCCTAAGGGCCAATATTGCTTCCCTTGTACCCTTACTTTTCCTGAATCCGAATTGATCTTCATCCAGAAACTCCTCTGCTTTTCGTTCTATTCTTCTGTAGATGATCCTTGTCAGTATCTTCGATGCATGTGTCGTCGTCAGGCTTATAGTCCTAAAATTTTCGCATTTCTCCGCTCTCTTCTTCTTGGGAATAGGAATGATGATGTTTTTCTCAAAGTCCCTTGGAATTTCTCCTGTTGAGTACATGTCGCAGATGGTTTTGTAAAGATGAGTTAATGTCTTCTCTCCTGAATTTTTAATTAGTTCTGCAGGAACATCATCAATACCTGAAGCCTTATTCATCCGAAGGTCCCTTACTGCAGCGTCGAATTACGATCTTAACATTGATGCCCCCATATCATCTTTTTTCACTTCGCTTTCCTCTTCAATAGCTTTAGTGCTGAAATTTTTCCCATTGTATAGCTCTTCCAGATATTCTTTCCATCTCTTCACTTTGTCCTCGTTTTCAATCAAAATTTCTCCATTCTTGTCCCTTATGGCATTGCATCTTGCGCTCCGTTCCTTGAAGTGGTTCCTCACTATCCTGTAGGCCGCTTTTCACCTTTCCAAGTGCAAGGTTGTTTTGTACCTCTTCGCATAGATTCTTCATCCACATCTCTCTAGCTTTCCTGGCTGTCCGACTTATTTCGTTCTTTAGTATTTTGTAGCAAAGCTGCCCTTCTTCAGTGTTCGCATTCTTGTACTTTCTTCTTTCTTCAATCAAGTCTAAGACTTCTTCCGTGATCCATGGCTTCTTCTTGGCAACTTTTCTTCTTCCAAGAACTTCTTTTGCGGCTTCCTGTAGTCCACATTTTATGTTTTCCCATCGCTATTCCACTGATTTCTCATTCAAGTTCTCTCCTATGTTGTTTCCCAATGCTTTTTGAAATGCCAGCTGATTTTTGAGCCTCCTTTAATTTTTCTACTTGCCATATATTCTTCTTTGTTTTCTCAATTTCTGGAATTTTAGATGGCATTTCATCATCACTAAATTATGGTCACTGTCGATGACTGCCCCAGGGTAGCTTTTGCAATCCTTCACTTGGTTTCTAAATTTGTGCTTCACTAAAATGTAGTCTATTTGAAATCTTCTTCTGTCTCCTGGCATTTTCCATGTGTATCTTCTTCGGTTGTGATTTGTAAACAACGTGTTGGCAACTACTAACTTATGTTGAGTGCAGAACTCCAGCAGCCTTTCTCCTCTTTCGTTTCGGTTTCCCAATCCGTATTTTCCAGTTATTCTTCCATCTTGACCTTCGTCGACGATAGCGTTCCAGTCTCCTAAAATAATTAGGTTTTCTTCTCCTCTTACCTGTTTTATAACTTCCGTGATATCTTCGTAGACGTCTTATACTTCTTCATCTTCGTAGTCCGTCGTAGGCACATGTAAACCTGCACCACCACGGTATCTACAGGTTTGGTATAGATCTTACCATTATTATCCTTTCATTGTACTGCAGGAAGCTCTTCACACGCATTCCGGCGCTCTTTCTGAGCACGATCCCTACTCCAGCATTACCATTTAATGATCCTGTATGTATAATCCTGTAGCTTCCACTCGAAAAGTCTCCTTCTTCGGGCCACTTCATTTCGCTGATTCCTATTACGTCGAGGTCCATTCTTCGCATTTCTACCTTCAGGTTCTCCAGTCTTCCACAGGTCCGAAGCGATCTCACGTTCCATGTTCCTACCCTAAAAAGTGTATCACATTTGACTGATGTACTCTCTCGGGTAGTCCCCGCCCGGAGATCCGAATGGGGGACTATTTTACTTCCGGAATATTTTACTCGAGAGGGTGCCATCACGTCTTGATAATAAAGGAAAGAGTGGAGTAGCTGCGACTCCTCGGGATAATAATGTGGTGGTTTCCCCTTGCCTTCCACATCGCAGTACTACAGCCGTTAAAGTAGATGTTACCACGCCTATAGTGAAATGAGTGTCGCTGTACCGACCACTATGGTCTCCACCTTCACTCATGTGAAGAAGAGCTGCTGCCCTCTCCTCCGGGTGATGGGAAGCGTAATTGTTGGCGGCCTCCCGTCGCCAAGTCACGGCATCTTTACAGGTTCTGTATTATTTAGATGCCTATCTTACCCAGGGATAGACCAATACCCCCTCGGAATGCCGTCGCTTTTTGTCCACGACTGCTTATTCGACAAGTAAACTCGCTTATCTCGCAGCTAACCTCTATATCTAGAGGTCGACTCACCATCCGCAACCCGGTGGACGCACTCGGTGGCTTTAAGCTCAGTCGCATTTCTTCATAGTTGATTTATTTATTCTCTTTCGGCTTCTTCTCAATGTCCGCAGCGAATTTCTCTCTGGTTTCCCTATCACATAGTTGCTGCATGTTTCATTTTGGTTCCCATTCCCTCTTTATTCTCTTATTTTGTGGTTGTGTTTTTATCATGGCAAGTGATGGTTGCTGTTAATATCCGCTCTGTGACAGCTGCTGAATTGCTTCAATTAGTATTTGTGTTTCTGTCGGACAACTATATAATTGATATGATATCTCCTATCTTTTTAATGTGTATCTTCGTCTATTTTGCTTGAAGAGTGTGTTGGCTATCACCACATGTTCTTCTCATTGAGAAACTCGACCAGTTTTTCTCCTATAGCGTTTCTGTTTTCGAGTCCAAACGCTTACTAAACTAGTTTCATCTTTGCAGTCTCCAACTACTGTTTTTTCTAGCCACCCAACATGATCGGATTTTCCTTTCTTTTCATAAGTACTAAAGACTTCTATAGTTTCTCGGGTACTTTATTTTTTTCATCTGTTGGCTGAAAAACTGCATGTAGACCACTATGAGTGCATCCGTTGGTTCTGCTCTTACGTATCTTGATCTGACTGACTCTTTCGCTGCACTGCACTATTTTGCTTCCTGAATATTTTACTTGAGAGGATTCCATCTCATTTTTGATGAAGAGGAAAGAGGGTTTAGCTGCGGCACCTCGGGATAATAATATCGTGGTTTCCTCTTGCCTTTCATGACGCTATACATCTACATCTACACGATACCCTGCAAGCCACCGCTAGGGTGTGTGGCAGGGGGTGAAGGTCACCAAGCATGCACTACTAACATGCAAGCAGTCTCATGCAAGGGTCTCATGCAATCTAGTTGCATGAGACCCTTGCATGCAACTATACCACAGCCGTTAATGTTATCTCACCTGTAGGGAAATAAGTGTCACTGTACCGACCACTGCTGTCTCCACCTTCACTTGTATGAAGAAGAGCTGCTGCCTTATCCTCCGGATGATGGTGTAAATAAAAGTTGGCGACCTCACGTCGCAAAGACACGGCAACTTCACTGGTTTCTCTATCATTTGAAAGGCCTATCCTAATACAACCCCCAATTACCACCACTTATTGTCCATGATTGCTGATCTGGTGAGTAGTCTAGTTTATTTTGCAGCTGACCTCTGTATCCAGAACTCGGCTCCACAAAGGTAAGTGTCCATGTTAAATAGGTGGTATGTACAATACGATTCAGCAATCTTAAGAATCCTTTTTGTCGTTGACTAGCATGTAATAAGTCGCAGTGGTACGTTTAAGAGGAAAAAAATAAAGATTTTCCATTTCATTTCAATGTAGGTATGTATCGAATTTTCTACTTAAGGTTGGGTGATTGACGATCACTCAAAACCCATGATTTGCGAGCCAGTGGACGGTTTGTTTTAGCTCACCCCCGAGGATTTTCAATTTCCTCTTTGTAAATAAGACTGCTGACGTGGATTTCTTTCGCTGATTGCTGAGGAAGGTCCTATGTATCTGCTTCAGGAGTGCTATTCATAATGGTTGCATCGCATACTATAACTATGTATCTGGAAGCCACAGCAGCCTCAGCCTAAGCAAATGTGTACGTGTAGTAGAAATCGCTGTAATAAAGGAATAGAATGTGGTAATTTACTGTAGGACTATTTTATTTTCTTGTATGTATCAATTCATTCTCGATAAAGAAATATGTTCCTTAATAAAAATAATGGGAAAAAAACACCTCGAAGTTGATTGAAATTTGATGCATGTAATTGTTAATTTTATTGAGAAAAATGAACTTCTTATTTTTTAAAGGTCTTCCTAAGCCGAAGAAAGAAGTGTTACTGCACAAAGGTAAGCGTCCATGTTAAATAGATGGTTCAAAACGATTCAGCAATCTTTATAATTCTTTTCGTTGTATATCTGCGTGTAAAAAGTCACAGTAGCGCGTTTAAGAGGAAAAATATATCATTTTCCTTTCATTTCAATGAGTGGATCGAACTTTCCGCTTCAGGTTAGGTGATTGACTGTCATTCATTACCCTTGTCCTGCTAGAACAATCTCTGATAAGCCCTTGACATCTTAACCGTCGTACCAATCTTTCAATCCTCATTTCTCCTGATGGATAAGAACAATTTGGCAAGGAATAGCATGCCATTACTTCTGAAATTATTTTTTAATTCTTATCCCACTCCAGCAGACTATAGTTAATAATTAATCCGTCCCACATTTTCTGATTTTACTCGCTTCTGGTTTCCGCATACAAATCTTTTCTATCGTACTTTTTCTTTTTCGTCGATTCTGTTTAAGAGGGTTTCTTTCCATTTCAAATTAACCTCACGATCATTTTTTTAACCACATGATTTCTTTCCATGGGCGATTATAACTTGGACATCGCTTATCTCTCGCAGTAATAGTTTTCACTTTTAATATTTCCAAGTTTTTATTCGAAAGTAGCCCCAATCTCGAAAGTTCGCTGCTTGGAAAGTCAATATTGAAAAGATTTGAGCTTTTGAAGTGACTTGCTCCACGTTGATGACTCCCATATTTTTAACAGGGAATTTTCGGGCGGATTTGGCATATCGTGACGGAGAGATGAGGGAAAATTCTTCGCTAAGATAGATTCTGGTGATACTATGGTTTCAGTGCACTATATTATCCTCGGGTAACCGAATATTGGCCAATTGCTTTCTTCTATTACTCCTTTCTGCTAGTGCCACCTCAGTGGGTTTACGACAGTCTTCCAAAATTGGGTGTATTCAGACTAGCTTCGCCCGGCGGGATGCGGAAATCTCCCGGGACTACGGAATCTGCTGACCTGTCGAATTTCCTATGATTTCACTTTCACTGAAGAAGACCAATAGCCTTTTTTCTAGGTAATTATTACCGTTGCCATGTAGGGATGTTTCCTGGTTTAGTAACCAAATCAGTGATCCATCTCCAAGCGCATTGTCCCGCAGTTTTCACTCTCCCAATTAAATATGTCGCGGAATGACGATCCTAGGGGGTTGTGTTAGAAACAGTCGAGATTATTTCGAATAGGTAACCAAGGAGTCACGTGGTATAAACAAGAATGACTCGCAAATTTGATGTGTTAAAACCGCTGATTACAACCTCATTCATTGTTTACACTTGTGTTTTATTTCATTTATGGGATCTATAGTCGAGATAGATGAGAAAAACTCAAGTAAAAACAATTTTTGTTAATGTAACGAGCGATTCAGAGAAATAAAATTTGCAAACTATTCATGTTTGCACCACGTGACTCCTTGGTTTCCTATTCGAGATAAATCCGAAGGTTTCAAACACAACACCCTAGTAAAGACCGTGAACTGCTTGGCTCCCCACCCGGAGGGTCTCCACTCTCACTCCCATATATTTCCCCATCTAAAGGATCCCTTCTCTTTCGGCATAGTGGATGCGAATGGTGACAACAGGGAACCAGAGGAGTGCAGAGAGGATCGGCCCTCTTAATAATTTCTATTCCATTACCATGGTTATGCCAACCCTCTTACAAACTTCTCTGAACCCCTCCTCTCACTGCATTACTCTAACACTCTCCAAACTGATGGCCTCCCAAAAATTTGTATTACACAATCTACTTGTCCAATATATTGTTAACCTTTGGGTGACGCGGAGTATTGAAAACCGGGAAGTAGTAAAGTCTTTCTCAGTGGAAAATTACTTTATAATTAACTCCGTCCCAACTTTTTTTTTGTCCTTCCCCATGGAATACTCTTATCGTGGTGGGATGGGGCTTTCGTGTTCCCGTGACCCCTAGAGCTGCACTGGGGGGTGCAACTAATATTGCTCCTGGTAGGGTCTCCCATGCCAGATAGGTCGAAGGGTAGAAGCCTGAAGAAAGGTAGTCCACGTGCCGTACTCGCAGCGTCTGTTCCTCAGTGAGGCGGCCGTGAGAAGGCCTCTGGCCCCAGTGGGGCGGCCCATCAAGTGATGGTGTCACGTCAAAAACTATTGAGGCAGGCGAAGGGAAAGCACCTCAATAATGTCCATTTAGACCTACCTTCAACGGTAGAAAACTAATGATAATAAATGACCTTCTTTGCCCAATAAAACTGAGCTAACTTGAGTGTAATTTCATGTTCATATTCCCAAAAATTAATTGGGATCGTATTATTGTCAGCATGGCCACTGAATGCGGTTTGTGGTTTCACATAATTTAGATGAAGTGCTTCTGAATCCTTATGTGTGCATGCATTGACAACTGCAGTTTCTTAAAAAAATGGTTCTCTCCGCCTACTGCAATCTCCACTAGCCATTGGGTTGTTTTTTGCTTATAATTTTAGTCACTGGTATCAGAATAATCTGTTAAGGATAGTACTGCTAAATTTCCATGGTTATTCCAGAAGTAATATTGTGTGAATTTTAGCAAAAGTTGGGACTGCTCCAGTAGTAGCAACACTACTGGCCGGGAGCCTATATTCAATCTTAACGAGCAAAAGAAATGGCGAATTGTTGGAATCCTTTATTAAAGGTTATTGCAATAAAGTACATGTCCTAAGTATAGATGGAGATATTTTTTGCTGTAATCAATGTTTCACAGTAAATGTACCTATCACTGATTTGAAGTAAAATAAAGTACTTAAGTGACTATCTGTATTGTTTCTATTCAAGTAAAAACCTATGTAGGAGAGAAAATAAGAAAAGGTATTTGGGCGAGATATTGTGACAAAACTGTCACTTCTGCCATCTAACCCCTAATTAAGGCGATCGAGAGTGACTCATTGAGAGAATGTATCATCACCACCATGGAATGCTCCTCATTTAAATGAATGAATTCAACTGGAAGCCCAAACATTTCTATTGCTTAAATATAAAAGGAAAGTGAAGTCATCAAATGATTACGGTGGCTGTTGAACTCCCAAGTTTTTGGTAACAATTGGAAGGGATTACTATAAAGCTTTAATTGCATTTCATTTGTTTTCAGTGAGAACTACAACTATGAAAGTTCTTGTCTGATCTATACGAATTCTTTTAATTTAAAAATTTAAAAGAACTCTCATTGGGTGAATAACGGCAAAGAATAATATATTTACTGCAAGAACAGAATCTGGCGGATAGTATTTGCGTAATAACAAATGACTTCAAACGGATGGATTTTGTTTTTTAACTGGTAGGCACGGTCGCTAGATACCGCATCTAATGACCGTGATGGTACGTTATCTTATAATCCCTTTGGTTTTAACGGAGTACAATACTCTATTGCACTGCTAATAGAGGGCCTCTAGAGTACAATAACGGCCAGTGCCTCTACTGGTAGACGAAATAACTGCTAGACGCCACCATATTCAAGTGGCTAACAATGGTGAAGGCATATGCCATCTAGTGGCTAAAAAAGGAACTAACCCTTTATTTAATTTTTTTCTCCTGTTAATTTATTGTAAATGTTCTCAGATGTTTATACAGTAGGTTCAGGATGATGCGGGACGTCGATAAATCAATAAATTGTTGTGCATATTTGTTGGATCGGCCGAATTTTTTCCGGCCGGCCAGCCGCCCGCCCGGAAAAAAATTCGGCCGATCCAACAAATATGCATAATAATTTATTGTTTTCTCGGCATTACGCGTCGTCCTGAACCTACTGTATAAATATTGGAGAAAATTTTTCTGAGGATGAGGGCAAAATTTTTTTTTTGCAAAATTAAAAAAAAAACGCCGTCCAAAAGAATTGATGTATAACCCCTTATAGTGCCGTAATAGTACTTACTCCTTAACCCACCCGGCTAACCGGGTTCTTGTGAAATTGAGCATCAAAGTCTATATTTGAAGTTGAAAATTGGGGACTTTGTCATTTTTTTCTCAAATTCTTCTCCGCGAACGTCGGCAGGGCTGTGGCTCGAGATATCCAAGGCATATGCCTGGCTGATCGCCTCTCTCCTTGGTAAAGGTCTCTGGACTTAGAATATTTTTCACCGAGTGGGCTTGGGCTTTTCGGACTTGGATTTTTTCTGACAATGAGATAGGATTTTCTCCGACCCAAAGAGCTCACCTTGGGCCTCGGCCCGTAGTAGTTTCTTGAAGTTCTTGAATCGCGGATCACTGAGCGGCTCCTGGCATGTGAGCTGGAACTTAGTAAATATTTGTGTCAGGGAGAAAGATGTATCTCATGATTTGGTACTCTTGAGGGGTCCTCCAAGGACATTCTACATAACTATAAGCCGCATTTAACTTTGTTTTTGACTGTTAGCTGCATTTAACTTTGTTGTTGATTCTGAATGTAGATTTCGTTTTGATATGCAGGGAATAAATTAGGCTCTTCAAGAGTAATCTTCCAAGCTTGACATTTTATAATTTAGGCTTAATTAGAACAGACCCGGAGTATATTTAGATAAAGCTCGCAGGATATTTCTACAGATTAACACTTTGATTAAAGTATGGACAGCAGAATCATTTTTCGTCCGTAATCACACGAAGCTAATTAATTATTAAGATTAATTTATTATTCAGATTATAGCTAATATCTGCAACTTACAATTGCAGTATCTCATTTTAATTGTCATTACATTTAATATGGACAGTAGTTAATTCATTACGAGAATATTCTATTCTCGTAATGGCCTTTCAAATAAGTCAACCACAGCTTGGGAATTAAGATCCTCGAGTAAGAGTACAGAATTTTTGTACCGCCAAGAACGTAATTAAAATTTTTTAGTGATGAACCTAAGACGTGTGGTTTTATTAACTGGAGAAATTAAGGAAACATTCAGCAAATTTTACAAAGTTTCTCCCGCACTTGACAGATTTTAACCTTTACAGGATATTTAACAATGGAATACTGGTTCCAAGAATAATTTACCGCAATTAACTTGTCTCTGAACTTAAAACTTTCATAGAATACTAATATCTCAGCTGAGAAGTTAGAGGAAGGCTCGTGGAATTAGGTAAAAAAGAAATGGTTAAGTACCTTTTCCGAACAAAAAGGGTACAAGCATCCAAAGACCAATACAAAACGGGTTAATTTTTTTATCTTTTTATTTCATGAAAACATATTTGCCACATGAACAGATTTTGAGCACTTTCCGAGTGAGAAGATGAATATCAAATCTTCATGGTGGTGCGATGTTATCCGGGTCAATCGGGAAATTCATTCTTGTCTCCTTCGGTGACCTGATGAAGGCCCAACTTGTTTCCAGTTCTTTCACGTTGATCTCTCGTACATTGGCGACCACGATGGCAACCTGCTGTAACAAGTAAAAGGGATATACAATTAACGGTCATTCGCAAGCGACCGAACCCTCATTAGAGGGCTTTCAGAAATACAAGGATAGGCTTCTAGCATTCGCTAAAAGCTCACTCGAGCGGTACTTGATCAAGTAAGTGATGATAACATCCCTTATCATACCAAGCTCATCAATGTGCTTGGCATGATAAGGGATGCTAACAATGTCAAAAAAAAAACTTTTCAAGGCTGATGACCAAATCTTCATTTCATAAGAACCAAAGCGTCTCAGAGATATGTCATGGTGAAAAGGTAAAATATTACTATAAAAAGGAGAAAAACAGCGATCTCCAAAACACAAATGAATTATAAAATTATTAAGTAGTTAATTGTAATTAATAAGGGTGATCTTGCAAAAATAGATCCTCGCTAATATACTGCGGCCTTTATAAAAATGAAACAAGTCGTATAAGATAAAAAATATAACATGTAAACCACCAACAAACCAAGAAAATGTGGATAGAGATGCCAACTTTTCGTTCAGCAGGTCGAAACGGGAAGCTTCATATTTCCCATTTTTCATGGGATTTAGGAAGTTCAAAGAAAACTTCCAGTTTCCCAGCAGTTAAACATCAAGAAAAAATATATTTTCCCATCGTTAACGCTTTTATTGACTGTGGAAAAAGTTAACCAAATTAACAATATTGCAAGTAATGAAAAATGTTTCAAAATTTCTTTAAACCATTACGCATAGGCGTACTATCAGTCACCAAAATGCAGAATTTTTTTTTCATAATAATTGATTGCAAAGTATCATTGCACAATACATAATAGGCCTTTGACTTCCGTTGTTAATTTTGTTTCTTTTTTTAGTTTAAGTTTTAAAATACTAAAATTTTTTTACAAATGTGCATGGGAAAGCTAAAATGATTTACTTCTTCCAAGTTTTTCTTAGGCTTTAAATCAAACATATTCGTTGGTATAGCTAGTCATTTGGACGGTAATTGAAATAAGTAGGTAGATACCCTTCCAGAAGAGCTCGCGTACAACCTTAGAATTGTTTTTACCCTTTTAATGATCATTTAGGTAGATTAAGAACGGGCATCAAAAACATAATTAGATTTTATCTAAGCTTAATATTCACTTACATGCGTTATGTGCATCGATAAAAAAGACCTTGGCAAGCTATCCATTGGGATGATATTTTATGACACCACTTGATAACAGTTCACAAAAACGTCGAAGGAAGACGGAATGTGAATATCCACATAGGAGATAATCAGCATGGTTTTATTGCCGACGACGTAAGTCATGGCAGAAACGGAAGGAAATTTAAAGAAGACACTAGGAAATATGGAAAGAACAATGGCCAGATATCACCTGAAGATCAATGAAAAAACTAAGGTATTGGTATGCAGTAGGAGGATAGAAGACAGCACCAATATCAAATTAGGAAAGCAAAAAATTTAAGAGGTGTAAGAGTTCTGTTCCCTGCGAAGTCGAGTAACCAGCGACGGACAAATTAAAAGAGAAATTGCCAGTAGAATTGCCTAAAGGTAAAGGGCATCTTAGCCAAAGAAGATTCTGCTTACAGCTGAAAATATAAGCGTGGAAGTGAGGAAACATTTCTTCAGAACATACATCTGGAGCATTCTACAATATGGCAGCGAAGCATGGACCATAACAGAAGCAGAGAAGTCAAAACTGGAAGCATTTGAAATGTGGTGCTAGCGAAGAATGATGAAGATGAAATGGATCGACCGAGTGACAAACGAATAAGTCTTAAGAAGAGTGGGAGAAAAGAGATGTCTGCTGAAATCCTTAAAAAGAAGATTGGACAACTTAATCGGCCACATCTTAAGACACGATGGTCTGATGAAGACAATCGTCGAGGGAAAAGTGAACGGGAAGAATGGATAAGGCAGGCCTCGTATGAGATGTATGGAACAGGTCGTGAAGGATGTAAAAGAGGAGAATTACATCAATATAAGGAGGCTGGCCGATAGAAGAATCGTGTGGAGGGCTGCGTCAAACCAGTCCTAGGATTATTGACAGATGATGATGAAGATGGAATGGAGTATCAGAGAGTGGCTGCCGCAAAATTATAACGATTAACTCCCTTATGCTATTCAAGAACCAATGAAATAAGGCTAGTAATAGCGGCTCTTGAGATAGTATGGAGAAGAAAAGGCATGGTAAGGCTGATGGAATAGAAGGACGATTATGTGTCGAGAACAGAAAAGGAGGAGTGATGAATTAATCGAGGGAGAAGATGGAACAGGAAACAAGATGTCTTGAAGAATGTGATAGAAGGAAATATTTGGGGAGAAGAGACAGTCTGGATGGAATATTGATCCTGGCACAGGAAGAGTCTATCAAAACCTACCTGGTAGAACGCAAACTCAAAGAGGATTCGCCATCTCTTATCTATAAGCTATGATATAAGAAGACGTCTTACATCACCTAAAAATGACATTTTACGTCGAAACCCGGGTTGTGGGTCAACAAATCTCAAATGGGATCGCCAAGAATCTACTTTATTTTCTTGAAAATAATGACAGATTTGACCAAGCTACGCCCCAAATAAACAAATATCAACTATTAAGTAGGGTTTAGAGAGTAAAATATAGCAGGTGAGCATTGATAATTATCATGTTGGACCCCATCAAATATCAGCCTGTAATTAATTTCATCGAATTTTTTATTACCAGATATCAAGCAAGACAAGTAAAAGGTCTTCGGATGGAGAAAGAGCGCATGAATTCATTGAAATTCTGCATTCTTCTTCAAAGTACAGTATTCTTGTACTCAAATAAGGCACTGCTTATCTGTTTCTCCTCTACAAAACAACAGGACATAAATAGAAGGGATAAAGACGTATATCCCACACAACACAAGCAAAGTCTTATGATATATATTACATCATACTTTGTTTTTATTTAAAAAGGTTTTTTTTAGCCAAAATCAAATTTCACACTGGTCCTGAATGGCTGGAAAACAATCATTACCTGCCATTTGCCTTTATGGCAGCTTGCAGGATAAAATGTGGATGGACTCCTTTCCGGTAGATCTAAGATAGGAAGAAAAGAAACTTTTATGTGAGCAGATTATTATTCACTCACATTGGTGACTGACGAAAAGGATTATTATGTTGCATAAAAATAAAGTTTTCAAAATCACAGGAAAGAGGCTAAGAAAGCGACATTTCGTCCAACCTTAATATCTAAAAATACACCCGAGAATAAAATAAAATGTACACTTGGTCGCTTCATTGTTCACCTCTACCACCTATTTCTTAATTCTGGCATTAAAAATAAGACGATTGATCTACATAAATCAAAGAAATCACGCAAAGTTGTGACTTTAACATTGAAATATTACACGCGTAAGAATAACAAATTTTAGTGATGTAGCTGAATATGAAACTAGAAATTAAAATGAAAACTAATGACTTCCCCAATGCATATATCCTCCGCTGCTAAGACTAAGGCACCTCTACAAAATCCTTTATATTTCCGACATAATACAATCAATACCTTCGGTTTAAAAATATCCCTTTTTGAGGGACATCAATGCACATCCGACCTGTGTAGTCTTCCTTGCCCGCCAAGCATTCAGGTTGTTTCACCACCGACGAGGGCTTGATCTCTTGACGGACATGAAATATTCCCCTAAAGGAGAATTGTATTCAACTACGAGTCCTCAATTACCTTACCCCCGGCCAGTCTCAAATGCCGCAGGTCTTCACATTCAGCCTCTCTAGGTGCAACCTGCGTGATTAAAAAGTAAAAATCTGTTTTAGAATTAAAACAACTCTTTGACATCGGAGTAAGTAGAGAATCCGAGAAAAACCATCTTGAATAGCATTTAATTTTATCCTAGCGATCCTAGCTTAAACAAGTAAAGGCTAACGCAATTCGTAATAATTACAGAGGACAGAAGAAGAAAAAAGGCCGCAGAAGAAAATAAGGGCGGATGAGTGCAGTACTGTTGTGGTAAATGCTAGTACATAATATTCTCTTTAACAGGGCACCTAAGTATGCATAGATCGACATTAATAATAGTTATACGCACATAAGTATTGGTAGGTACCTATATTAAATTTATGTGCATCTTCGGGGGAGCAGCAATATTGCGAAGAGAATTTAGCGATAGAAACCCTAGGAAAAATAAGTACCTACGCTTTTCATTGGTTCAAACCAGATTACTAATGATACGAATCAAATTATTAGGAGGATAAAATAATTACACGATCCAGTGCCCCTTTCATGATTTAGAAATTATTTCTCAAATATTAGCAGAGTATTGAGTCAGAAATATTCCAGCTATCTTCCTTTCCTTATCTACAACTCTTCTTTAAAACCTCGGTCAAGCCAATAGTCCGTTCGGGGGAAAAACAGACGCCCAAAACTATAAAATCAACTTAAATTATTTATTATTTCAATTAGTTGAACAAGCCGTCTCAATGCAAAACGCTGTGGTAGTTAAATGTTAATGAAAATGCCGATAACTTCCGTATTCCTTTTCACAATCACCACTTATTGAATTCAGCGACGTTAAATGCACACTGGATTAAGATAATGAACTTTTGCTAAGGCGAAATCGATGCGAGGCAGCTTCAGATTTGAACTACATTTCTTAAATTTGGTAGAGATGAATTCAAAATAATAACAATAACTTCTTCCAAGTAATTATCTTTCCTTTTTTCTTTTTCACCATTAATTAGAAAATTTCTCAGCTGACAGATTTTCAGAGTTCAGATTTTTCCGAAAGTCTCGTCCATGTGTCTTGCTTTAATTAGGCCTTAATTAATGTATTTACCAGTGAAATGAGCAGAGAAAAGCAAAAACAAAATGAAATTAATTAACTGTCCGTTAGTAAGTACCATATTGAGTATTTCACAATTAACTAGTCAAAGAACACAATATTTTAGGCGCATTAAAATTTAAGGCTTTAAGAAATTTCTCTGTTGACTTTAATCTAATAAATCACTCAAGTCAATATTGCTAAAATGTTGCCAACCAAAAATTATTATTAGAGTATCAACCCCTTGAGAGGTGACGAAAATTATTTAACGAGTAAGAAAGGTACATTTTCTAAATTTCTGAAATTAAGTAGAACTTATTGGAAAAACCCAGTTGACGTCAACCTTTATTATTACGCTTGGAGAACTACCAAGGAAATGACGAGAATACTGGACAATCCCATGCAAATTCGGAGTAACTATTACAGAGAGAACTTCCAATTAAAGAAGGTGAAATTAAAAGCAGTGAGCTTTTGTATTAATAAATAGTTCGAAGACGAATGCAGAGGGTCAACTGTTACCAACAACGAGAACTCACTAGATGAATATTGTTAATTAATGACCGCTTGCACGTTCGTTAATAGGAAATTTCACACCCAGTTATGGGTGAACAAAAGGCATTGCATCAATGGAGAGTAAATTTATAGTGATCACAACACAATTAGCTGAATAATCGCCGAATAATTATTAATAAAAAACGAAAATCTCTAATTATACATTTTTATGTGAACGGATGGCTTTTGGATAAGCGGTGCAGTTTAGGGAAATGCTGCCGTGGGGTATGTAAATACGTACGGAGAGATTGGAAACCGCTCCACTACACCCTTTCTACTCTCACCAATAATTGAAATACGTTCAATAATAAATTAATACGATCAATAATAATTGAAATTCTCTTTGGAACAATTCACTCCGAAATTTACCGATTCAATATCCAAAAATAGAAGAAAAAATATTCTAAGATAATTGATAGAAACAATAAATGCATTATAAATATACCAAAACTAATTTAATTACAAATTAATTTAATTAAAAGCAATAACGATTGCCGGTGCAGAGCCCTCACTGCATGGTGATCTCTTCATCTAAAAAAAAACACGAAACGCCTATACAAAATCAGTGATAAGGGTGCATATACAAATAAAAACCAAACTCCTTAAGCATCTCAACTATGGCGAGACCAAATTTGCACGATTAAATTATAGTAAAAATTAAAATTTCGTTGCTCATACTGCACAGCAAGTAAATAACAGAACAGTGTTACATAATGAACTTTGACAAGGTTATTTTTTTTTTAAGATTATCTTAGTTTATACTAATGTAAGCTAATTACGGCTGAGCCAAGTAACACAGAATAGCGATGAGATGAGTGAGGGCAGAGGTAATTTGACTTTCGGAAGAAAAAGAATAATTGTACATACATCGTACTAGTTAAGTACATAGATACTATGTCGTGCTAATCGTCTAATTCGTACTAGAATAGTACAAATTCGTGGCATTCTAAACCTTGATCTTATTCTTAGCAATTATATAGACATTCCATTTTTAAATCGGTCATGTCCATACCATCGAAAACTGTCTTTGAAGTGAAATATTCAGAGATACCAGATGTGTGCACTGAATAAAAACGTACCTAATATCCTCTTCTTCTAAAACTTCTACCACCTTTTACCATGACCATCCGTTTCAAACCTTCCGATAGACCGTTTTGGTTGACAAGTATCATATATTCAACGCGAAACAAGTTAAAATATGCGTCGTGACTTACCATTTATAAGAAACGGATGCAGATGAGAATGGAAGCACGCAGTCAGTTCATCTCTAAGGCCGTCCTCACATCCATCGAGTCAATGTACATACTTGTCACTCAGCCACCGTGAGCAACGAATAGTTCCCATGCTGAGATGTTCCTCGATGCGCAGGTATTCAGTTCTCGGGCTCCTAAGCGAGAAAATTTTCCTCTGGCCTTATTGGGCAGCATTTCGCAGCAGTCGAGGGAATGCTTACTGTGGGATCAGAATGCTTCTGTTACTTAGAGATAAAAATCACATTTAAAGACGTAAAATGAGAAAATGACTTCAGGGAATAAATATAATTACACAAAAAAATAGGGGAGATTATATTCATAGTCGTCAATACTCGAGCTCTAAAGGTACTCCCCATTGTTCAAGTCTCGTCAAACAGGGCCAGCCCGAAAGAAATGGGGCCCGGTGTACATTTGAATTGCGAGGCCATGAAACAAATTTCGTGCAACAAAATTCAGAAACACGGGCACTTGTGCTCTCGCACTCCTCTCCCACCCCCCTGGACCACTCCCGTCGTCAATTACAAACAGTAGACTCGGCCTCGGCACCTATTAAATTACTACAAAACTCCTGCGAAGTACGCGGTCAAAACTCGAGCTTACGATAAATGAGCCTCGATTATTGCAGCGCATGTTAATTGCAAGGCCAAATAAATGCACACCAATTGAAGTCATTAGATTACCCAACTATTCTCAACAAAATTAAACAAGATTCATTTATCTTGGTTATTCCTTACTGCTCTAGTCATTGAAACACGCGACCGGCAATCATTAACGAATGTAGTAGAAAAACGTGAATCCAGATATTTAAAATTATATTAAATAGTATCCGAATGTCATTCACGAAACAATTCACGTTCGAGGTGGTGCAAGAATATTTAGCCAACACGGTAGCATTCCTGGCCCGCATGAAATCAGTTCTCAGAATTCGTCATTAATGGTGTCAAATGCGCACGCGATCATCTTTGCCAAGGATTTGCTTCACAAGTGGGCAATCGGGCAAATACGATGCGAAACATAAAAATAAAAAACACTTCATGAACAGAATTTCAACGTAGGAAATTGTTACACTACCTACCTTAATATCCTACTCATGAATGGTTACCTCCTCTCTTGGGATTCTTGGGTCGACACGCGCCTCTTCAAACACACCTGCTCGCCAGAATCGAAGCAGCCCAACTGAGCACCGCCCGTACAGCTCGACATTTGATAACCTACTAACGTAAGCGAGAGACAGGGGGCGCTGCTAGCACTGCTAGAGCCGCTAGAGGGCGGTTCGGGCGGTTGAAAAGGAGGAGAAGGGAGAAAGCGGGGAGGTTCAAAATCGAGAGGAGGGGCGGAGAGTGCTGTTGCGAGGGTTGTGAGGACCATAGAGGTATATGGTGAGGACTTCATGCACAACAACCGCCAAAGTTGAACGTGCAAAACTTCGCTGTGCTACTACCCGGACTTCAATCGATACTCAAAGGAAAATATTTCATACGTTGGCAGTAGTATTGGCGTAGCGAAACTATACAGATTTAATTTACAGTTCACTATGCATCCACAGGGTATCCTGCATTTACAGGAAATGATTGATCACCTAATACACATTACATGTATGCAACTTTAAAAAAATATTGTCACTATCATTATAAGTGTCATCTGACGGCTGAAGTTACAGTAGTAGGACTAGGTTTTTAAGCGCTGGAAGTTTTAAGTTCATGCGTATCACATATTTTAGCCTAACTTAACCATTATAAAAAAAAACAATTCCCGAGGAGGGATTCGAACCCATGACCTTTGGATCGTATGGCTACCATGTTATCAACAACCCGCCTATCCTTCACCACAGTGGTGAAACAATATTGTTTGGGGCCCGGTGTAAATTTGAATTGCGAGGCCATGAAACAAATTTGGTGCAACAAAATTCAGAAACACGGGCCCTTGTGCTCTCGCACTCCTCTCCCACCACCACCCACTATTAATCGGGCAATCTCTGAATTAATCTCTGAAACTGTGCTGCTAAGCGACAAAGGAAGGTACCGCTGGATTTCCTTTTGGGGGGTTTCATTAATATTTATGTGAATCATCATAAAATGATTTTTAGAGTATTATTCACTAAAACAATAATTAAATTAACACTCTCTTTTCGTGAAGACAATTCAACTATATTTTTCAGTCCATTAAATTCTGCTAGAGCAAAATATACAAAAGATAGTAAATTACGGGAATGGTTTTGGGGAGTTTAAACCCTAAAACCCACCCCCCGTCGATACACCATTGTTTCACCGGCACAAAGTCCATTACAGTGGTAGGGCATAGGTAGGGATCATAGGGAATGAGGTAGAGATTAAACTCAGCATCAGCATTTCCCTACTCTTGACTAGAGGTGCCAAGGGGTACAAAATTTCAACGTCCAGTTCCAGAATATTGATACAAAAAATGCTCTTCACAGAGCACTCAAATCAGTGCCAGTAGGTATCCCATTGATAAAATAAAAAAGTAAAATAAATGAAAATTAATAAATAGTTGCCGATGCCAGTAAAATAAAAAATATAAGCAATATATGTTGCAATACTGCCATTGTTGAGATTCAAAACCGGGCCCTGGAAATGGGAAGTCAGTACTACCACACCAACCAGTACTCTGTACTCTCAGGGAATGAGAAGCCCAAGGAGAGTAGAGAACTTTCGCGAAGAACTTAGAGAACGTTCTCTACTCTCCTTGGAGAAGCCAGTACCTACTCAATACCAGTGGCGGATCTAGGTTTGGACCAAGGGGGGGGCAAACCGGGGGTCTTGGGAATTCCCCCCAGCCGAAGGGGGGTTCGGGGATTTTGGAAATTGGGGATTTTCAAGACTCAAAAAACGGCGGTTTTAGGCTAATTCTTTTATAAAAAAAGACACTAAAGTTGAGCATCTTTAATCCGGCACAGTCGGGACCGAAGTGATGCCGGATTAGGGATTTTGCCGGACTATGGGATGCATAGCAACTGGTCTATTTCTGACGTCCGGGATATTTCATTGATATGAGTCAATATCTTTTGACAAAATATATTCATTTGCCGTTTACTGAACATTATTTTAAAAGAGTTACTGAGAATAATCAGAAAGAAATGATTTCTTAATTCACAAAGTTATTATTTTAAATTATCGAAGTTGAAGGTGAGTGAAAATAATGGAATTTAAGCATTGTGTATATTGCTGCACATGTAAAAGTTTCATATTATTATTGGAAAAGGGTATAAAATTCGATATTTCTTATGCTGTGCTTTGCGTAACATAATTTCGTACCGCGCTTGATTTGTTATCAGCTGATTCAGCGCGATGTCAACGCGTGGGTGTCGTGTGTACGGCCGCCCATCACTATGTCGCCGCGGGCGACCGGACTGTATTATTCGTTAAAGACCATCATCAATCTTATCATCCGTAGTCTTCCTTCAACAATTTCAGGCTGATCATCTTCATTCCCACTCGGAGTCATTGCTATTAATTACCATTTAAATGATTTCATCATCTATGATATGTTGTGTGGTGAGAATATCGTGGCCGCTAACTATCCTTTTGTCTAAATTTACCAATTCCATTTCCTTTAATTCAGGGATATGGACGATGTTTGCAATCTCCATCATCATATTTTTATCCTCAGAAACATGAAATTTTTTAAATCCCCACTTATTTCGCCTATGTCAAACCTTAAAGCAGTCCACAATTTAAACCACGCGTGTTTTAGAACGGACGGTGAAATGCTATTGCATGCACGTGAAATTTCCCACATCACGTCTTTTGGATTGATCACGTCTATTTCTGAAATAGTTTATCCTGCTCCATTAGCATTTGGCCATAAATACTAAGCCCTTCACTTCGACGCATTCGAAACCAGGCTATCTAAATTTAGATATAATTGCTGATTAATCAGCACCTATATCTTCTTTCATAGTTTTTCTCTCTTATCTACTTCTTCGTGTCACTTTAACAGTAAAATTTTGATGATTTTTCTCTTTCAGCTTCTTAATGTGCTATATTGTTGAAGATCCCACGTAGTATGTTTCCGTCAAACGCTTTACTGATGCAACGGCGTCAAGCTTTTTCACAACTTGCACTTTTTCTGCGATGGTTAATGTTTTGTGCTGTTGCCACAACTGTATGGATGAGATATGTTTTGGGTGAAACATAAGCAGATAACAAATAATTTTTATCAAATTACGTCTAACGGTCAATCAAAAATGCGCGCGCCATTGAAAGTGGCCGATCTATAGTCATAGTCCGTCTCGGCGATGTCTTCAAATTTATGTTTACTTCAAGTTCCAGAATAATTCCAGTGTACACGAAATACCAGAAATTAATATGTTTAAATTATTCTTATTCTCGAAATGGATAAATTAACGTTAAGAATGGTATCTCAGTATTAATATAATAATAATATCTCGGCAGGTTATGAAGCAAAAAAAAGCTGTTAAAAATGTTTTGGCATTTTCTACTAAGTACCAGGTAGTTGGTCATGGCAAAATTGCCGGATTATGGGTGTTCCCGGATTAGGGGTTCCCGGATTAAGGGTGCTCAACTGTACTATGCACATGTAGAAGGTCGTTTTATTAGTAAAAGGTTTATGGTGGTCATTAAGGGCCTAAATTGAAATATCGGTAATATTAATAATAAAAACTCATGATGATGCTTTATCTAGTTTTTAAAGTATGACTTAATGATAAAGAACACAAATATAGTCAAATTACTTATATGATTAGATAAGTTCATTTGTTTTTATTATTCATTTTTTTACGTTGAACAAGAGTCAGGAAGTTTAAATAGCAAAAAAACATTCAAAATATAATTACAATTAATTTAAATTTGACTGCTTGTTGATCTTTGAACTAGAGATACTTAACAATAAAAGGGGAAATTTATAATGGGTGCTATAAAATAGTCAAACATATATATATATATATCCTTTATTCTTTTTGTTATATCGTGTTGTCTGTGTTGAGAGTTTTTATAATGCCCACGTGTACTGCCAAATAAATACAGAGGCTGCCTCTGCGCTATTGCGCGAATACACGATTATTTGTCCGGTTTCGCAAGTATCGCTTCCGATTGTAACATACCAAAAGCGTGTAAAATAGGCCCCTAGTTTAAAACTAATTGATGTTTTAATTTGTTATAGTAGGCATATTTACCGGAAAATATAACTAAATACTTTTGTGCAAAGTGGTAGCCTCCAAAAATTTCGATTTTATCTAGTGTATGTTTCGACCCAATGGGGGGGGCTATAGCCCCCTTAGCCCCCCCCATAGATCCGCCACTGCTCAATACCAACCCGATAGATCTCCAAAAAAATGTTACATACTTTGTTGTTAAAATACAAAATGTGCCACAAAGATTCTGGCATCATGTTTCTAAACTTGTCAAAACTATGGGGGAATGAGCAATTTAAATGTGTCCTGAACATTTCTAATAATCCATTGTGAGATTTATTGTAGCAGGAAATCAAGGGTGCAGATTGCACAACTTCATAGAGATACCTAAATCTATCAAAAGATATTTTTAAAAAAATTAAGGGTTGGAGGAAGGGTGAGGACACCCTTCATGAAAAGTACATACCAAGGGGTCCACAGTTGAACATTCCATCTATGAAATTGAGCACTGAACTTGAAGTGTTATACACATGGAACTCATTTAAGGATGATATTACATAGAAAAATCTGCCACCTCTAGCCACCACATCAACCTGATGCCCCCTTCTTATAATCTTCGCCTCCTACTTGTCTGATCATGAAGACCAGATACATAGGATATGTAATTTTATTTTGATTACTTATTGTTTGTGAAAAGGAAGACAATTTTAATGCATTCATATGACAGTCTTATTTTCTGCTTCAAAAGCAATGGATCATCAGATGATATAGTTCTCAACATGTATGACATTTCAACTATTCCTACTCTTTAATTCAAAGATGAGTTCCATCCCTGTGGCATTCTAGTCATGAATATACATAACTGACATTATTTCAGCTCCAGGAGAGATACATAAGAGTTTCCTCAATAATGTGGCAATCACTGATAACCAATGTACAGTAAAGCAGAGGAGAGTGACTGAAACTGTGCTGCTAAACATGAAAACAATTCTGCTTGGAAAATATTTCCCAATTTGTTAAATTGCTTTGGGAGATCACGAAATGTGTTTAAAACCACATATTTAAAATTCCAATGATATATACTGATAAATTTATGCCAATGTTTGTCCAATATTATTTGCCGACATTGGCATACAACATTACATGCTAATATTGGGCCAACACTGTCCACCAATATTGGGAATGTTGGTCTTACGTTGGCCCAACATTCACAAGCCATAGACAATGTTGAGTGAATATTCGATGCTAACCGATTATGTTCTGTTTTACTGAATAATTGGGAAACAATTGGCAATACTTGGCTGCATTAATATGTCAAAATGTAGTACCTTGAACCTTGGTAAAATTGCCATGGGAATTAAGGA
Organism: Platycnemis pennipes; assembly: GCA_933228895.1. Classification (NCBI taxonomy): domain Eukaryota; kingdom Metazoa; phylum Arthropoda; class Insecta; order Odonata; family Platycnemididae; genus Platycnemis; species Platycnemis pennipes. The sequence goes on along the minus strand of OW121854.1, from coordinate 84,645,320 downwards.
CCCTGGGTAGCTTAGTGGTCTTTGCAGTGGCCCGGAAAACCAAAGGTCCATGGTTCGATTCCCGGTCCAGGTGAATTTTTTCTCATGGAATAAAATTAATGTGAATTTCACTGCCATTAATGCGGCAGGCTTGAAATATCCTACATTTACCACCAAGCACGGCTTTAGCGCTGGATGGGATTCACCATTGGTCGTGGCTTCTTTGAAGTCCTTTCTCCCTTGCGTTGCCATCCTTGATGAACTGCGAGGGCTCAAAATCTAGTACCTTGAACCTCGGTAAAATTGCCATGGGAATCAAGGATCCTGGGTAGCGTAGTGGTCTACGCAGTGGCCCGGAAAACCAAAGGTTCGTGGTATGATTCCCGGTCCAGGTGAATTTTTTGTCATAGCAATTAATGTGAATTAATATATCCCGTTGAAAAGACTGAAGGCTATGATGGTGCTATGGCCCTACCATATTAGCCTACCACATTGGACCAATATTTCCCCAATGTGGTAGGCTACTTGGGTAAAACCTTTTAACCTAAATGCTGAAAATTCACTGACATACACCAAGTAGTTATTACTGTTATGGGGACAGATGTTGCAAAATCATACAACCTTTTTTCTCACACAACTTCATTAGGAGGGTTTGAATGTGGCCTTCAGAAACAGGCCAGTTGGAGCAACTGGCAACGTCACATCAGATGGCAATTGGGGGCCTTCCTTTTCTCTAGGAAGCCGTGCATAGCTTGTGCAGTGCTGACAGTCGATGTCTTTCATTTGCAATGGCAATTTAACAATTAAGTGATGCTGAGTCAATGGTAATGGCAAAAACACAGGATGATTACATTGATGGTGTCTACTAAGACATAGTATCCAACAACAGAAGAGAGATGCGTCTTACACATTATCGAACGACACCACTGAGGCCTTCATGAAAGCAAACATCCCGCTTGAGAAACTGGATGATCCGAATATATGAAGATGGTTTAACCAATGTGTTGAATGTTCATATGACGATGGTATTAGTAGCTGCACCAGACTATTAATAAGTGCTATTTATTCTGTATTTTTCATATATCTATGTATTTCATAAAGCATACTAGCATAAAGGCTTCGCATGAATATTTATCAACATTTCTGATTCCTGTAATTTCTTTTTTTTACATATCAGAAACATTCTCCTCTCCATTTTTATTCATCGCTATATTAAGGGGCTGATGACTTACCCTATGCTAGAACACTTTGAGAAAAATATGCTAATGATCTGGCAAACAGCCAAATTCAGGAAGTTAAAGCAGCAGTTCAAGGGAAGCTATTTGATATTTTTTTGTGATGAAGCCACCAACAAAACTATCAGATGTGTATTTGTGGTATTGTTTAGGATATCTAAAGATTTAAATGAACAGCCGTTACTTTATGTTATTGATGCCCACTGTCTGTTATAATGTACAACACTCTTGATATTATAACAGATTCTGCAAGTTATATGACTAAAAGCGTGTTGCAGGCTTAAAACTGATCGCCGGTGAGGAGTTAATCCACATCCAATGCTGAACTCACAAATTAAATTTTTATAAAATATTTGGATTCATGAGATGACTGAACTTAATAGAGCAGTACTGATGCAGTGGCGTAGCGAAGGGGGGGGTCCGGGGGGTCCAGACCCCCCCCGAAATATAAAGACATATAAAAAAGTTAATTAAGCATGGAGCAGGGGAAAGATTACAAATAATAAATTATCATCCCGTTGTTAAAAAAAGGTTTGTCCTTTTGTTTAAATAATAAATTATCAAACGATACGTTAGGGCTCGGCCGTTCGGGTAGTGTAATGGCGGTGTTTGTATAGCTGGCCGAGTTTTGACTGTGGACTGTCTACTGCCTAGTTCGCACTCAAGCCACATTGAAAAATGAAGTTTTTTCGATTATGAAAAGTTTTAAAATTAGTTAAAAACCCTCTACTTGCAATTAGTACCCTGTTTTTCAAAACATTTCCCACGGACCCCCCTGGTTTCGGACCCCCCCCGAACGAGATACCTGGCTACGCCACTGTACTGATGACCAAAAGTTTATTCCTCCAGGCAAGGAAAAGATATCATTTATATTCAAAATTTATTGGAGACAGAAGTGAAAAGAGTTGGGCATTATTCCTTATCCCTGTTGTCACCAGGTGGAATTCTTGGTTCATTAATGTTTTTTTACTTAGCGTATTATTTTCAACACATTTTTGACTTCTGTAACACTGCAGAAATGATGGTGGTACACAATTCTGGCATAGGATACATTTGCTCTTAAAATAATGATGTTATTGACTATTCAATACCAGGGACATTAGACTCAATTCAAAGTATCAAATCATGATAGGCACCTTTGATTATTCAATTTTAATTGTAGAGGAAGGAAGTTGTCAGTTAACATCATAGTGGGGAACAGGGAAAAACAATTCTACAATTGGAGTAATGAAATCTTTTACTTCATTGTAAAAATGAGTGTAGTTTGGATAAAGTAGGACTTTTTGGAACATGGGTTGATAAAAACTACGTATCATTTGTCGCCTACTTTCAAAGAAAGATGCCAAGTGGAATAACAGTAAAAATTAACAAATTCAGCATGGTCATGGTCATTATTCCAGTTGGGTACTGAAATGAAGTTGATGAAGAGGAGTTTCTTAAATTGGATGCATTAAAGTATTCTCAACTTGTGATAGGTATCCCGCGACAAAAATTTCTTTTCTAAGGTTTTGAACCCAAAATTTAAACGAGGGAGGTCTACGAAAATATCCATGTTATGTATGTATATTTGTTGTGTTGGCAGGATGTCTACATGGCCAGTTACCAGCTGTGTGGGCTACCAGCAAAGTTTCAGCCAGGTAATGTTGGTACGGTGAGCACAGAGTGGAGTCTCGTTCTGTGTCCTGCAAGCTATGGTTGTGCGTAGCATAGACTGATATTGTACTATTGTGAAGAAGGCAAGGAACTCTTGGTAACTGGACATACGAGGTCTGTTCAAAAAATACGCAGACTGTTTGAATTGCCCGCCTCCAGTTGGTTCCACAGAAATCCACTTGGTGTCACTAGACTTATACAGATCAGCTGATAATAATGCCGTTTCCCGATTGGTGATATCTTCATTTGTTGATTAGCAATGCAGTTTTTAGTGAAGTGCGATTGTTTCGTTTGTCAGATTTCAGAATGAATGACCTGAAGGAGCAGGACTTGCTGTGAAATTTTGTTCTTAACTTGGAAAATCTTCGACTAAAGCATTTGCTATGCTCATGGTGATGTTGCCATGAAGCACACTCCATGTTTCAAGTGGCATGAATATTTTAAGGGTGGTGGACAGTTGATCGAAGACGAGCATCCTGGATGTCCTTCCAAGTCAACTGACGACCCACACGTCAACAAAATCAACACCGGTGCAGGCAAGTCACCGTCTGACCATCAGGGAGCTTGCTGAAGAGTGTGGGATATCAGCTGGCTCTTGTTGCGAGATTTTGACTGAAACATTGAAGGTGTACCGCGTTGCTGCGAATGATGAGGCACACATGATGACGGACAACCAAAAAGCCAATCACGTCCAGGTTTGTCAGGAACTGCTTGGTCGTTCAGAAGAAGATGAAAACTTCTTGTCAAGGATCATAACAGGCTTCCCCACCTCCCTACACAACTGACCTTGCTTCTTGTGACTTTTTATTGTTCCCTTAACTCAAAAAACCCTTGAAAGGAAAAAGAATTGAGAGGATTCCAGAGATAAAGGTAAATGCGACAAAGGAGCAGAAGGACATTACAAAAGAAGTGTACCAGGACTGTTTCTATAAGTGGAAACACTGTTGGGATAAGTGTGTTAGATGGGGAGGAGAGTACCATGAAGGGAACCTAGTAACGTAACTTCTATGTCAAGTACATTTTGTTTTATGATGTCAGTCCGCCTATTTTTTGAACAGCCCTCGTACATAGTTTAATTCTGACCCTTAAGCCCGTTTCACACGATACTTGATCCAGCACAAGGTCTAGTATACTCGCTAGTATGCTAGCTTTCCAGTACCCAGTGTGAGCAGAACCAGTATACTGGCTGGCAAGCATGCTAGCTAGTATACTCACTGAGTTACTGGATTTCGTACTTGATGCGGTACTAGATTTCTAGTAGGACCTAGTAGCCCAGTAGCCATCGACCAATCAAGTCACGTTACTGGTGCTGTGCGATCTTCTCTTTTTTTAAATTTGTATGGAATCATATGGAATGACCAATTCATAGCAAGCACAAGGTCGATGATCGTGTGAAACCTCCCAGTACGGTTCCAATCACACTAGTTTCCGTCCTCAATATCAAGTAGTGGCTAGCACACTAGGTCTTGTGCTGGACCAAGTATTGTGTGAAACGGGCTTAAGTGTACACAATGACTTAACAACCATAAATAAGGTAGGGTATACCATACTTTTTTAAGCTTGAATTTCAACAAGTAGATATTTAAGCAGGATGGACGGTATAACCAGCACTGGGGTAGTATGTGGAGCAAAATACTACTAGAGCAAAAAATCCCATTGCAATTAATTACCTTTTATTTCATCTTGAGCTACAGATTTGGAAATATTTGTATGGTCCACCAACAATTTGGTCACTGCAAAGTACAACTAAGAATTCTTTTGGCTAAAGAAGAGATAGATTTGGATTAAGGTACTAGTAATAAGGAGCAGAAGGTTAGAAGACATTTGGCATTGAGTTCCAAGATATACATATGCATTCTCTCAAAATATTCATCAACTTCTCATTTTTCGGGAACAGACTTTTCTAATTTCCTAATTGGAATCTTGACAAGCTTTTCCTTGACATGAGCATTCTCTGAGGATGACCTCTAAATATGTGCACAGAATCAAGTGCAATTTGTAATCTAATGGCTCATACATTATTTGATATTATCAGTAACAAGTAGGATAAGTTGACATAATAAAAATAAATAAAGTTTTCAGCTTTTCTTGCATTATTTTTCTGGTTTCCAATACCACAGGATTCTAGAAAATATATTTGTCTCTCATTTTAAGTATGAGACCAATATTAACATTAGGACAAAAAATATGAATGTGTGAGTTCATATGGATGATAAGTGCAAATTTATGAATGTATGTACTTATTTCTATTGCATAATATTACCTGAAGTTTTTGTTGTACTTCAACATCCCTGCTTAGCTCAACCCATCACCAAAAGCATTTTGGGCATAACCACCAAAATGACCTCATGAGGAACATAACTGATCAAGAACATAAATGACAGTCACTGCAATCATGACTAAGGGACCCATGCATGCAGGAAAAAATAATATCTCAGATGATGTAAACATAGAAAGGATAACACTGCCACTGAAAAAATACAAATTAGGGTACATTAATAAAGCTCAAAGTAGGTACCCGGTATTAACCACATTCACAAATTATAAAAAAGGGTAAACAACTTTAAATAAAAATTCAAACCTCAGATATTAAAGTTTTGAATTTAATGAAAATTTATGCTCTTCACAAAATTAGGACCACAGGGCATGGAGAATTTTTTCTGTATTTTCAATTAAAACCTTCAATTCACTAAACAAAGCATCATTAAAAATGACACAAAAAATTATGCGTGACATCAAAATAATCAAAATGCGATTAAAAACCAGCATTTACAAAATTACCTCACACAAAGAGCAAGGAATGATTTCTAGTAAAAAAAATATAGAATCAACCTCAGAAAAATAATTAAAATGGATAAGACAGTATCTGATGAGCAGAATTTCAGAGAAAATAATAACAGCATTGAAAAAAAAAATTATTTTTAAAAGTTTTATCAATAAAAGGTTGTATGGTGACCCAGTAAGCTGACGTGAAATAAAACCTAAACATAAATTACTGTCTGGAATAATGTGTGGTGTGGAATATATGATTTTGGGGTTCAAGAGCAAATGGGCTTCTTCGATAAGTTCCCAAGGCAAGAGAAATTCAAATGTCCAGCTAAGATAAACAGCTCAGATGCCATATGCTGTCTCAAGATCTTGTTTGCAAACAAAATTGCTCTGATTCATGTCTTGGAAATAAGAACAATATTTTCTTTGATTTGATTACTGCGGAACCTTTCAATTACATCACTTGGTGTTTAAAACCGATCACTTAGTTATTACATCATTATACACCCATTTCTCCTTTATGTCCATGGGGTAAATCATCTGATCTTCACAGCCACAAGCTTACCCCTTCAAAATAATGTTGAAAAATCAAATCAAAAACAAATTAAATAGCCACTGCTAAGAAACACCCATAAAATTGAAAAGGACATTTGCATTTTCTTGTTGCATCACACCTCTATCAGAAATCGCTTTTAGTTGCTTCGTTGTACATTAACGTAGTTTCAGACATCCTTTTATGTAGACTTCAGTTTCCTGTCAACTTCCTCTGCAAGAGCCTCCATGAAATCCATTGTGTTCAAGTACATTCCCTCCTTGACGTTCTTGAGTCCATGGATGCAAATTGCAAGATCCTTTGTCATCTTTCCAGAGTCCACACAGTCAACGCAGGCACTTTCCAGAATGCTACAGAACCTAGAAAGGAATACATATACATAATTAATTGCGTTAAGAAGCTGGAATAGGGTAGTTTCCTTCATCAAAGAAAACAGACTTCATTGATTGCAATTTGTGCCCTGCCATAATTGTATTTAATTTACGCAAAAAGTTTGTATTGAGAAATCCCAGTTTACTAGAGAATTAAATGTTAATTTTAAGGCCATTTGAAAAGGCTCTGAAATGGCGGGGTGCGCTGCCTTCATGCTGACGTAACAGGTAGGTAGTTTACGTTGCGAGGCATAGGAAAATTCGTCTCCTGAACTTACCGTTGTATTTCACGGCCCCTCAGCTCTAGTGAATATTTATTAGTATTAGCCTGTAAAAACTATCAAAGTTGGAAAAGTATTCTCAGTTAAACATGGTATTATTAGTAATTTTATAGGCTCAAGGACGTCCTGCTCGCTGTGTCTTCTTCTACGACCGCTACGACGAAGCATGGCGTGAAGGTCGTGCAGCGATGTGCGAACTACATGGTATGCTTGTGAAAGGAATACTAACTGATTTTAAATGAATCAACTGCATAAGTAATGTTAAATAAATAAATAAAAGTTAATTATAATTAATTAACGGAATAAATATGCCTCCAATACTTGTTCATAAGCTTTAACTGAGTGCAGCGTCTACTTGGAAGCGTCCGCAGCACCACCTGGTGGCAGGCAGAGGAAATAGTTTGACGTCACACGTAGGATTAACTGGCATGCAATAGTTTGCCGTCGTGCTTTCGCGGCATTGATTTTTTTCACTTTTTAATTAATGAGGAAAAATACTTAACGTCATTTAAAAATCGAACGGCTTAAAACGCGTACTCCAGAGGTTATAAACTTTCGATCAATAAAATAAAAGAAATAATAGGAAACTACCCTATTAAAATTTGTAAATTCACATTTACACATAAAAATCAACAAACACGAGAAATACAAGGGAAAGACTGCAAGTAAGCAAAATGTATCATTCAACGCAATGATAATGAAACAACAGCTCCCAATTTCATAAATGTCCATATGCTCAGTCTGGCTCTTCATGTGGTGCTCCAATTTAGTGTCCTCTATTTTTTCTTGCATTTAATAGCATTTCAGGCACACCCAAAACACCATTTAAGCAATATATCAATTACGACACTTTTTACTGAAAGGAAATCTCATCATTTTCATAATTTTGCTATTGTTATCTCAATATAGGGCAAGATAGCTCTTGAACACCATGTTGGAATTTCAATATGTTTTCTCAAGGCTTACCACGAAGTAATTTATAAAAAATGTAAGCTATGCAATTTATTAGACTATTTTATCAATTCATTTATGTTCCATGAAGAACAGAATTCAAAACACCTCTCAAAATAGGCAAAGAAGCAAACATTATCCACTATTCAGTTCAGTTAGAATCAATTGTTTACAGGAGAATAGGAAATGAATTACCAGGGCAATCACTCATGTAAAAAGCAGTAAGTACACTTATTTATGGCATAAAAATCCTTAGTGGTAGAAAATGATTGAAAAAATTGTCTCCTTAACTGAAAGGAAATTTGGTTGAAATTAGAGATGGGATGAATAGCACAGTTTTCAAATTTGAATATCTAATTTGAATATTAATCATAACCTGCATATTCAAATATCTTGAATACTAGAATTGCAACTTATACATTAAATATTTATCCACTAATTTATTTGTTGCCTGTTGAAGTAAAAACTTGATTGAATTTAAAATTTCAAATACATAATAAAATAACTTTACTACCAATTATGGACTGTTAAATACATTAACTTTTATAAGATTTAATAAGTGAGCAGAAAGTATTAATACCAAGTTCTGTCCAATTTTGAATTAACCACAAACTGGTGTCGAAGTTCAAGTAAAATGAAAATTTACGGAAAAGATTAAACTTGGCAATAGAGTAAAGCCCACTTAAATCAAACCTGTTTATAACAAAGTCCCGGTTATAAAGAAGTGAAGGTTATTCTCCGTCAAAGAGAGGCTCTGAAAAACTGGTGTTTTTCAGAGTTATAACGAAGTCGGTTATTACGAAGTAAATATTCGGCCCCTTCAACTTCGCTATAAATGGGCTTGACTGTATTAACCTCAGATCTGAGAGAATGAACTATGGTACGACTATAACAAGATAAAAATTTTGTGCATAATTGGCACACAATTCGATAAGGATCTAATGCCAGTATAGTACATTGAGACCCCAGTTTTAATCCAAATAAAAGTTAGTAGAAATTTATCGAAGGTGACAATAAATTTGTATTCAAACAAATAAATATAGAAATCAGCATCATAAAAGATTCATCTGACTGAATTACGACTGGTTTTCTCTTTTGGAAGATAGAGGTTATCAAACTCAGGGGTCTCTGCGTATTCTCAATGATGTCTCGACAGAACATAGCAACAATAGCTTGCAGTGATGGCAGAGAAGAGGCATGACCACACAGTAGCTCTTACAATAAATTCATTACCTATTTGTGAAAGTAAGATTTTGAAGAAGAGACACATTGTGCGACCTCTTATAAATTAATGATGAATATGTAACAGAGTACAGTAAAATTCATTTCAAGTGGCAACCGTTGACAATGCTTGTGAACTTTCTTCTATTTTGAATTGTGAATAGAGGGGATTAGTTTCGGCACATTATTTATGGTGAAAAGAAAACAGTTTTGCCGGTATTCCATTTGGTGAAACTGCTATCTTTCCACCTTAAATTACACTGTGAAACCCATTGACAGACTCCTCAGTCCTCTTAGTTCATTAACACACCAAATAAAGCACTGTATGGGCGCTCAAGGATGTATGTTGCAATATTCAAGTCATTCAAAGTTTTTCTTTTGGCATTTATTATAATTATTCAAAATATCCAATATTGAGTACTTTTGAGTATCTGCACTTGAAATATGTGATTACCTTAATATGTAAGTCAACTTGAAATCAAAACATAAACTAAACTTCTAAAGTCCGCTGCGCTCAGTACAATATCTTGTACAAGAAATTGAATCATGCTCTAAGTTATTGGATGAAACCGTCAAAGATCCAAACCGTAGCTTCTGCACATGACATATGACGGTTCGTGATGCGTTCATTTAGTATTCCTAAAGTTGGTGCTCTGTGTTTGCAGTCACTTTTATTCCTATAAACATGGCAAAAATTACATTTTTGTTGTACATTTCGTGATATTCTTTGTTGCTTCCATATTATGTTATTCTTTGTTGCTTCCATATTGTGATATTTGTCGGTACTGTTGGAAGTGTTCTATTTCATAAAAGATGAGTCAGATGCACTAACAAACTTTAAACTTCATCAATGAAATTAGGATGACATTATATAACCAAAAAGTAAATACTAGCAACGAGCATAATCAAGGTATTTGGAGGATAGATAATGGGTTTCATGAGCCAATGAAAGAGTGCATTTAACCAATTGTATAATTTCATGTTATTATTGCTAGGATTAATGGTAGCAAATCAGTAACTCGGGCAGTATTTTCAAAATACTATCATCATCAGATAACACAATTCAGCTATTCGACAGAAAACTATATCTGTGCATGTAATTGGCGCACAAATTGCAAGAAAATCTTTGATCGTGTTCGACCATCAACCTACTTCTTGTACAATTTATTGGCCAAATCTCACCATTCAATTTATGGTACAAGTTCTTGTCCAATAAATCGTATCATGTACAATGGCCTTAATATGGAGAATGGTAGACTATAATTTAGGAAAAAGTAATCATCATAGCATAGGGTTCCCATCCATCCCATTTCTGCCGGGAGTCCAATTTTTAATGAAAGAGTCCTGGGTTAATTCGTAGAGTCCCACTTTTTTTTTAAAAGTATTTTTCAGCGAATTTTTAATAAATTTTACTCACGTTATAAGCACTCATTTCAATCGACTATTGATAATAATAATCACTGATGTTTTACATGATATAAATAACTTGTGACTATGTTCTTTCTTTTCACTGTAAAGAATTAATGCTAATACTCGCTCATAGTAGTAATGAATGAGCTGAATAACTATAAAACATATTTTTATATTTGACATGTCCCATTTTTTTTCAAAATGCCCCAGGTTTCATAAGTAAAAAATTTTAAGGGAAACATTATGGGACTATCATAGCATATAGCAGTCAATCAAATTTAAAGATCACTGGATGGAGCAATTTCATTTTCCTTGTTATGGTGCCCTTGGCATTCCAGATTTTCATGTACAAGGTATGACCCTTATTAGTAGAATACTCCCTTTACTCACTTTAGGATCAACCTGAAAGTTGATTTGATGGGCTACGGTACAATTTATATTGACAAACTTCAAGTTGTGCAAAAATTGGACATTCAGAGCAAGATGGAAGTTCTATTCCCTGGAATCCTGCAGTTTTCTTTGATAACCAGAAAAATTCACAGCATTCAATGGGGTGTGTAACAAAAGACTTCACCGAGATTTGAACCTTGAACCTTCTGACCGATACATATCACTATTCTCTAACCTTTGGGTGACAAGCGACCAATTAAGGTCAGGTGTGCACCACACGTGGTTGCTATCAAAAATGACTGATCCAGATCATCCTCCCTGCAAAAACCTACGAACCGTTCATATGCATTTGGTCAACTTTGTCAACTCTTTCATCACAACTTACCCTCAGGTTGATGACTAGATGGTTTCTTAATATCATGTAATCATAAATACACTAGTTATTTATCAAAACACATTTAAAACAACTTTGTGGGTAAAGATCGTGTGGTAATTTTTTTTTACAACCTAAATGTGATTATGGATCATCCTAAAAGAAAGCTAAACATAAAAATTTTAATAAAAAAGACTTTCCTTCAGTTTTGAAGGGAAGAATTCTAAACTCGTAAATGCAAGAGAAACCATGGTTAAGGAATTCAGCCAATGGGCTTACCTATGCAAATCAGGATTTTCATCAAGCTTGGATCTGTGCTCCAACCCACGAGTCCATGCAAAAATTGAAGCAATTGGATTGGTTGATGTTTGATGGCCTTGTTGGTGTTGTCTATAATAGAGTAAAAAATAAAATTATTATATCACTGGATGCAAAATATTATCTTGCTGTACACACTCTAGTGCCCCTCCACATGTTAAAGTGCAAATAAAATTATTATATCATTGGCTGCAAAATATTATCTTGTGGTATACACTCTAGTGCCCCTCTCACTACATGTTAAAGTACATAATGGGGGTGTTGACTCGGGACCGAAATCGCTATTTTGTACACGAAATTGTTATATGGAAATGAAAAATGAATTTTAGTGAAAAAATTAATCTTCTACTTGGAGCCATTCACTCATAAAGGAAAAATTAAAACAAGCAAAAGATGACACCCACAGAAGAAACTGCTTTGAGACCATTGACATCATTTACCTCCCGTCCTTGACTGCTTTTAGGGAAAGGGAAGGGAGTGGAGGGGGGGTGGTGTCGGAAGTTCTCCTCGCACAGATCCTGTCGCAACCGTTCCCATTGGCAGAGTCAGCTGTGTGTCCCCCATTACGATAAGGCGAAGTGGCTTCGTGGGGTCAGTTGTGATTGGACAAAGTGGATGACATAAGAGGTCGCATGCACGCCCACTTTTCCGAAAGGGTTAAAGACATCAGTTTCTCACCACTTATAACTCGAGAACTAATTGACAGATCAAGAAACGGACAAATACCGGTCTTTTTATTTTACAAACTCTATGAGATTCAGCAATAAAAAAATATGGTAAATGACCCCATGTTGATGATCACACTAGATCTCAACTTCTGCTCCAAATCATGAGCATTATTGTTAAAATTAATTAATTAATTAAATATGTGTTTAATGTTGCATAACTGATTCCCACCTCACAGACTTATCTGTCACATTTGATTTTGAGTTATGATATATTGAACAAGATAAAATTAAGGAGTCATGGAATATTTAATGTATTCATTAGTGCACTGGTTCATCAAAGATATTTGTATTATTTCACACAACATTAGGTACCTAATTCATGGAGCTAAGGAACATGACTATTAACTCTTCCTTCTTAGCGTCCACTATTGTATTACTGAACTTAAGAAAAGTATTACATTCGTTTGTGATAAAATAATATCTGAATGATATTTTTCCACGAGTTTAACTTTAGCAATTCAAGTGCCATTCCTATAATTTTTGTTGAATTTATTAATTGGTACATAAATATTTCCCTTCCCTTTAAAATACAAATTACTATGTTTACACTGACATGACCGAAAGAACAGGAACGATAACGAAACTAGTTATGAATACACTGACAATTTAACAACATATCACAATTCTTTACCTGTAGTGTCTGGTAACAGTTCCGTGAGCAGCTTCAGATTCAATGGTTTTTCCATCAGGACACATGAGCACAGAGGTCATCAAACCCAGAGATCCTAAAAGTAAAAGCATCTTTGTAACATACCATCTTAACATCTACCCTAGAGGTTTGTGTACTAAGAAAATAAATTCATATGGGAATATTTTCAAATAAGAAAGAAATAAGAAACACTTTCAACCCTTGCTAAACCAAGAGAAAGTATACTACCCTGACACAACTGAAGTATAAATCAATATTCAAGAATATGAAAGACAACAAAAATTTAAATTACTACCACTAGATAATGCATTACAACAGGATAATTGCCTCAAGAAACACTGGATTTTGTTAGTAATAAATCTCATAGGTGCAATAATAACACTCTGTCTTTGAAAATGTTCTCTAAGTATAAGAAAAAATACGTTGGTACATCTCATTTCCGTTCTTTAAATTTTTACAATCTGCATAATACATGTAAAACCACCTTCTACCAATTATATCATTATACAACATGGAAAATAATCATTAAGTATATGCAAACAATTAAATATGAAAGTTGAAGTGAATAAAATATATACACATGCAGGTTTCCCATTACATATTTCCAAATATGTTACCAAATGTGATAAATCTGTAATTAATGGCATGCTTATACATTTAAACAGAGCCAGAGCTAACAGACATTATATAAAGCAAATTGGTTGTCCTGCAGCAAAATCCAATAAATAAAATTTAATTATATAGCCTTCAACGAAAATAGGAAAATCCATGCAAATGATTGAGAAAACACAACATTTTGATAATAGAATTATGAAAATAAGGAATTTAAATTATGTGAGCAAAAATATTTTTTCTTCTCCCAGAGTTACGAAGGAAATCATAGAGGAAGGATAAAAAATTAAAATATTGAGTGAACGTGAAGGAATAATAAAAACACAAATATGACCAAACAGAACTGAAATAGGACTTTTCTGGCCTGATGATTTGTCCAGCTATAGATCACACATTTAGTCAGTAAAACTGAATTACGTCTGATAAAATGTCATTTAGATCAAATCCACTCACCATAGCCCTGAGCCACAATATCAGACTGCACATCACCATCATAATTCTTGCAAGCCCACACAAATCCTCCACTTGATTTCAGGGCCTGAGCCACCATGTCATCAATCAGACGATGCTCATACCAAATGCCACTCTTCTCATAGTCTGCCTTGTAAGTCCTGTTGAAGAGACAAAAATGAAGAAGATAAAGAAAATAAAAGAGAAAATGGCAGTAATGATAAAACATTGCCTAGTTACATATCCATCCATTTATCATCATTATTATTATTATATAGTAAATGGGGATTTGAAGTAAAAGCAAGGGCTGCTAAAAAAATCAAATGAGGCACCAAACATCCCTTCTACCTCCATTCAACGCACATGTGAATAAAAACTTTTCTATCTTCTCCCATGAAATAAAATGCCATCCCTTCCGTAACCCTTAAGAGTGCCAACACCGCTGTGAGCGATGCCGACAAATTTTTCCCAAAAGTGCCAGCGTCTCTCTCAGCGACCCTTTCTTTAATGGCTATAAATGTAAATAGCAATGGAATATAAGATCGAGTGTTTTCCCGGCGAATAGTATGAAGAAAAGTTTCTCGGGCTTGACACCGGTTAATAGGCTCCATTACTGCCAACGTTTCAAAGAGCGACTCGCTCTTCATCATCAGGGCTTCTGAGTGCTTCTGAGTGCCGTATTTTATTATTGCGCTTATATATATATCTTTCGCCCGGGTCAGGTGTCTCCTGATTGGCCGAGACGTCGGTTTGAATTTAACGGGCCCCATTGTTGGCCTCCTTGAACATTCGCCGCCGGGCCGCCCTTCCTCATCTCTCGGATGCAGTTTATAACTGGCCTCCAGGTGTTACTGAGGTTGAAACCAGTGTCTCTATTTAAGTTATTGTTTTCCAGACGGATCTCGATGGCCTCCTTAGTGAGTCTATCCCAATAGAAATTTGATCGGCAAAGTAATTTTGCCTTATCCCACTGTATTGCGTGGTCCCTTTTTATGCTGTGCTCCGCAACAGCTGATTTATCCATTTGGGCTAGTCGGAAGTGTCTTCGGTGTTCTTTCAACCTTTGCTCGATGGTACGACCGGTCTCTCCTACATACACCATACCACATTCGCAGGGAATTTTGTATACCCCTGGTGTCTTCAGTCCGATGGGATCCTTGGCCTTCACCAACCAGTCCCTAATCTTAGATTGAGGTAGGTGGATCGTTTCAATATCGAAGCGACGAAGGATTCGTTCGATCTTTCCCGAGATGGTGGAAATATACGGCAGAAAGGCCTTGGCAGCGGGTTTATTGTACGTTTCATCAGCCATGTTCTTCTTTGTGTCAAAAGACCTTTTTAGGGCCATCGAAATTTGCTGTCTGCTGTATCCATTTTGTTGGAGGGTCTTCTTTAAATGTTTTATTTCCGACGAAATGCTCTCGTCGTCTGCAATTGATTTGGCTCTGTGGAATAGTGTCGCTAATACTGCGCCTCTTTGTGACGGGTGATGATGACTATGACTGTTGAGGTAGAGGTCGGTGTGAGTTGGCTTACGATATACGCTGTGCCCTAAACTTCCATCCCCTTTTCTACGTATTAGGATGTCTAGGAAAGGAAGCTGACCGTTTTTCTCCTTTTCCATGGTGAACTTGATATTCGGGTGTTGCCTATTCATATGCTCCAGGAATTGGTCCAGCGTGTCAATCCCATGTGGCCAAATGAGAAAAGTGTCATCCACGTAACGGAAAAAACATTTCGGGCGCTGCGGAGCCGATTCGAGAGCCTGTATCTCGAATTCTTCCATGTAGAAGTTGGCAATCGCTGGTGACAAAGGAGATCCCATGGCTACACCTTCCTTCTGCTCGTAATAATTCCCGTCAAATAGGAAATATGATGAGGTAAGCACATGATGGAATAGCTTGACCGTGTTAGCGTCGAACTTCTTCTCCAAGAGTCTCAGCGTATCAGAGAGAGGTACGCGGGTGAAAAGTGACACAACGTCGAAGCTCACCATTAGGTCACTTGAGGCCACTCGAATTTCTTTTAGTGTTTTCACAAACTCTAATGAGTTCTTCACATGGTGTGCACTCTGCCCTACGTACGGTGCAAGGATATCGGTGAGGTGCTGAGCCAAGTTGTATGTTGGAGAGCCAATAGCACAGACAATTGGTCTGAGGGGCACCCCATCTTTATGAATTTTGGGAAGACCATATAATCTAGGAGACACTGGTGCCTGAGGCCGGAGATTCCTGACCGTTTCCGAAGGAAGTCCTGATTTCTTCATAAGGCTTATAGTCTTCCTAGTTACAGCGTCTGTCGGATCCCGGGGGAGTTTTATGTATGCGTCATCTGTGAGCATCTCATAAATCTTGCCATGATAATCCATTGTTTTCATGAGGACCGTTGCATTGCCCTTGTCGGCTGGAAGTACGGTTATCTCCGTGTTTCTTCGTAAGGAGCGAAGGGCTGATTGTTCCTTCCAAGTGATATTGGATTTTGGCGGTACGGCTCTTTTAAGGATAAAAGATATTTCGGTTCTTATTTCCTCCGCTGAGTCCCTCGGGAGCTTCCGTACTGCATGCTCTATTCCACCAATGATGTCACTGTGTGGTATCACTCTGGGTGCGGGAACAAAATTGAGACCCTTAGAAAGGGCGGAATAAGTGTCTTCATCAATCCTTTCATCCGTTAGATTAATTACCAGCCGGTTACGATCCAGAGGAGGGATTACTTTTTTGGTATTTGGCAAACGGTTGAATTTATTCTTCTGTATCATCGTGATCTTCCCTTGTAGTAACTCACTCGAGGCTGCAGTGGCACGATCAATGTATTCCCAGTCCAGAGGCGAGAGTATTACAGAAAGGTGCAAGTGCAGGGCTATCAGTTTCTTAGCATTGCGATCCAAAGCTCGTCTCTTGTCACGTATACGTTCTCGAACCAAGGCGAAGCTAGTCCGTCGGAGAATGCGATCCACAGCTATGGATTTTACTGATGACTTCATCCTAGCGAATGTAGGAATGGTTTCTTCGTCACGGCATCTCAAAAGGAAAGCAAGACCACACAGAAGTCTCACTTTCTCCTTACGCAGCTCTTCAAGTTTTCGGACGCTGCGATGAGTCTCCTCCCCGTAGAGGTATGTAATATAAGATCGAGTGTTTTCCCGGCGAATAGTATGAAGAAAAGTTTCTCGGGCTTGACACCGGTTAATAGGCTCCATTACTGCCAACGTTTCAAAGAGCGACTCGCTCTTCATCATCAGGGCTTCTGAGTGCTTCTGAGTGCCGTATTTTATTATTGCGCTTATTCAACCGTTTGCCAAATACCAAAAAAGTAATCCCTCCTCTGGATCGTAACCGGCTGGTAATTAATCTAACGGATGAAAGGATTGATGAAGACACTTATTCCGCCCTTTCTAAGGGTCTCAATTTTGTTCCCGCACCCAGAGTGATACCACACAGTGACATCATTGGTGGAATAGAGCATGCAGTACGGAAGCTCCCGAGGGACTCAGCGGAGGAAATAAGAACCGAAATATCTTTTATCCTTAAAAGAGCCGTACCGCCAAAATCCAATATCACTTGGAAGGAACAATCAGCCCTTCGCTCCTTACGAAGAAACACGGAGATAACCGTACTTCCAGCCGACAAGGGCAATGCAACGGTCCTCATGAAAACAATGGATTATCATGGCAAGATTTATGAGATGCTCACAGATGACGCATACATAAAACTCCCCCGGGATCCGACAGACGCTGTAACTAGGAAGACTATAAGCCTTATGAAGAAATCAGGACTTCCTTCGGAAACGGTCAGGAATCTCCGGCCTCAGGCACCAGTGTCTCCTAGATTATATGGTCTTCCCAAAATTCATAAAGATGGGGTGCCCCTCAGACCAATTGTCTGTGCTATTGGCTCTCCAACATACAACTTGGCTCAGCACCTCACCGATATCCTTGCACCGTACGTAGGGCAGAGTGCACACCATGTGAAGAACTCATTAGAGTTTGTGAAAACACTAAAAGAAATTCGAGTGGCCTCAAGTGACCTAATGGTGAGCTTCGACGTTGTGTCACTTTTCACCCGCGTACCTCTCTCTGATACGCTGAGACTCTTGGAGAAGAAGTTCGACGCTAACACGGTCAAGCTATTCCATCATGTGCTTACCTCATCATATTTCCTATTTGACGGGAATTATTACGAGCAGAAGGAAGGTGTAGCCATGGGATCTCCTTTGTCACCAGCGATTGCCAACTTCTACATGGAAGAATTCGAGATACAGGCTCTCGAATCGGCTCCGCAGCGCCCGAAATGTTTTTTCCGTTACGTGGATGACACTTTTCTCATTTGGCCACATGGGATTGACACGCTGGACCAATTCCTGGAGCATATGAATAGGCAACACCCGAATATCAAGTTCACCATGGAAAAGGAGAAAAACGGTCAGCTTCCTTTCCTAGACATCCTAATACGTAGAAAAGGGGATGGAAGTTTAGGGCACAGCGTATATCGTAAGCCAACTCACACCGACCTCTACCTCAACAGTCATAGTCATCATCACCCGTCACAAAGAGGCGCAGTATTAGCGACACTATTCCACAGAGCCAAATCAATTGCAGACGACGAGAGCATTTCGTCGGAAATAAAACATTTAAAGAAGACCCTCCAACAAAATGGATACAGCAGACAGCAAATTTCGATGGCCCTAAAAAGGTCTTTTGACACAAAGAAGAACATGGCTGATGAAACGTACAATAAACCCGCTGCCAAGGCCTTTCTGCCGTATATTTCCACCATCTCGGGAAAGATCGAACGAATCCTTCGTCGCTTCGATATTGAAACGATCCACCTACCTCAATCTAAGATTAGGGACTGGTTGGTGAAGGCCAAGGATCCCATCGGACTGAAGACACCAGGGGTATACAAAATTCCCTGCGAATGTGGTATGGTGTATGTAGGAGAGACCGGTCGTACCATCGAGCAAAGGTTGAAAGAACACCGAAGACACTTCCGACTAGCCCAAATGGATAAATCAGCTGTTGCGGAGCACAGCATAAAAAGGGACCACGCAATACAGTGGGATAAGGCAAAATTACTTTGCCGATCAAATTTCTATTGGGATAGACTCACTAAGGAGGCCATCGAGATCCGTCTGGAAAACAATAACTTAAATAGAGACACTGGTTTCAACCTCAGTAACACCTGGAGGCCAGTTATAAACTGCATCCGAGAGATGAGGAAGGGCGGCCCGGCGGCGAATGTTCAAGGAGGCCAACAATGGGGCCCGTTAAATTCAAACCGACGTCTCGGCCAATCAGGAGACACCTGACCCGGGCGAAAGATATATATATAAGCGCAATAATAAAATACGGCACTCAGAAGCACTCAGAAGCCCTGATGATGAAGAGCGAGTCGCTCTTTGAAACGTTGGCAGTAATGGAGCCTATTAACCGGTGTCAAGCCCGAGAAACTTTTCTTCAAGCAATGGAATAATTTGTATTCTGTTTTTATTATCTTTTTTTGTACCTCAGGTTATATTTTGATATAACCATGTCAACTTTTCGGCAAATTATTATGAATAACAATTTTTATACACATTTTTCATGAACTGCATTTCTCAGTAAAATAGTCAGGCAATTTTTGTACAAATTTTAGCAATGAGATTGACACTCAAAGGGTTAAGATTCCATATTTTTCCAACTATCAATCAATGCCCTCATTTTTACATTTTAAGACAAGTTCCAGAGTGGAGCATGAATGAAGATATTCATTTCATTTTCAAAATGCACCAATATATGAAATTGAAAATTTAAAAAAATACATATTTGGTTAATAAAATACACAAATGAGCATGTCATCAATGCACTTAAATATGAGTGCATATAAATGTAATTGAAACTACACTCATTTGCCATAAAATTAATATCATAATCATAATCTAGGTCTGGTTCATAATACAGAGTACCAAGTATTATATCTCGAGCAAAAATTTAAGGTACACACCTTTCCTAGGTCAAAAACACATTAAAAGATTTATTTTACTATGTTATGCAGGGTGATAAAAATAAATAACTGAGATAAACAGTAATAAAGGGATTTTAAAATGTCACTGCTGTGTACTCTATATATGCTGAAGAAAACAATAGCTGCAGAAGTGATCATATCTAAGAATTTTCCTAAAAATAACACATTTGATCTACACAAAAAGATGTACACCATACTTTTCATAGATTTCTTCAAAGATGTCCTTGAAACGCCCATCATATTTCTTCAGAATTGTGTTCTTTGTAGACATGTAGAGAGGCCACTTCTTCTTCAGGGCCACCTATCAAGGAGAAGAAGTTTCATGTATCAAATTCTAGCAATAAATGATCATTCTATTATTTTCAAGATACTTTATATAATTGCATAAAATATGCAACCAATTGTTGCTTGCAAATTAACAACAATAGCAAAATAAATTATTGAAACTTTGAATGGCTGTTTACGTGGACTTAGATTCATTCAAGATAAACTTCAATACAAATGATAAATGAAGGCAAAATATATATTTTGTTCATAAATGTACCCAACAGACTGAGGGGCCTTTGCTTTTAGCTATGTTAAACATTACAGAAAGATAAAACTTAAATTAATTTTGCCACAACTATGCAATAATAACAAAGATCGTAGCAATGACTCTAGAAAGATTTAAAATTTCATCAAGGTTATTGTGTTCAATAATTTCCTAACAGTTGCTTACCTGGAAGCTGGAGTGAGCAAAATCTCTAATCGACTCTTCAGTGTTGTACATTCCCATCACAACTCCTCCCTTGCCCTTGAAAGTGAATACTTCCACTTTCTGTGGTTCTCCCTCATCAGGAGTGAAGACTAGTTCCACCTGTGAATTAAATCATCATAGATAACATTTCTACTATAATAGGCCCTAAACTGACTTTTTTTTCCTAACAGTCTTTTCCACCAAACCAAACATTAAGATTCAATGAATGGAAGCTGTTTGATGGCACAGTGTATAAATGAGAAAGACTACCTAAATGAAGGGTTGAGAGATAAAAATACTGGCAGAAACACCTTTAAAACTCATCAATGACGGGAGATAAATGCAAAAAAGAACCAAATTTGTTTGAAAAGTATTATGAAAATTGTTAATTTTCACGGCAGTAAAGACATTAATGCAAGAGAAAAAATTTACACAGCGGTGGATGGCAAATTTCATTAAGCCTACAAAAATGTCAACCGTTTGGGGTTCCACATTAGTACTAACCTTTCCAGGCTCGGTGCAAACAAAATCAGTCGCTTTGTATTGATCACCATGTGCATGACGACCAATAATGATGGCCTTAGTCCAGCCGGGTACCACCCTTGGTATTGTCTTACATATGATTGGCTCACGGAAAACAGTGCCCCCAAGAATGTTACGTATTGTTCCATTAGGACTAGGCCACATCTTTTTCAGCTTAAATTCTAAAAATAAATAAAATATGCATTTAAGACCAGGTAAGCTTTTTATTGTAGCTTTAAGAATGACGCGAAATAATAAAGGATAGATATCGTTCCATACTCCATCACTAATATCTATGAAATCATAGCGAGGAATTGAAGGGAAGCAGATGATTTCCTTATCCTTTCCTTATATGTACACTTATATGTGCCAGCCAAATGTTCATTTACACATTACCAATTGATTTTAATAAAAAGAAAACCATTCTTTATAGGGAAAATTCAGTGTATTTTCAGCATGATTCACCATTACCAAGACCTCAGAAATTCTCAAGATCTTGAACATAGAACACTATTTAGAACATAGAACATCAAAGATTGCTCGATAAGCGATAAGTGCCACGAGCCGATATATCGGCTCAAGGAGCAAATTAATGTTTAAACTATTTTTGTTGTAATAATTACATTTATCCTTTATGTAATGTATCAGAATACCATTAACAATGATTAATCCATTTTTATTTAAATAAAAAAACATTATATTCATATCTAAAAAGTAACTTCACATTGTTTCTATTTTTTAGAAAACTCTCAAATTCTTGCTGGCACTTTTCCCTAGCACCACCAAAATTCGGTGGCACTAAGGGGGTTAAATAACATTTCCTCTGAATTTTCAGTATGCCGATTGTTACATGATTCAAATTAAACAACTTCTTTTCATATAAGTTTGAAAAACTTCATGGTCATGCAGGAAAATGAGAAGGAAAAGCAGTTTAGCCCATCAGTAAATCAATGGGAAACAAATATGCCATCACCTTCACCGATGAAGAATAATTTTGATGGGGTTACATACCTTCCACCCTCTCTTCATCAGGAGTAATAGTGGCACACTTAATACCAACATTGTGCTTGAGAACGGCATACGCAGCATCATAGGTGACTTGGTCATTGGTTTCATCACGGTAAGGCAACCCCAGGTCGTAATACAAACACTCCACCTGAGAATAGAATTGATACCTAAGGACATGATAAGCAGAAAGGGTACTCATACTTACAGGCTACACTTTGCACCAGTTTGGAAGTTGATTTAGAATATGGACAGTAACTTAAACCCTAACCTTAAATATTATTATATTTTGAGTTGAATAATGAGATTTAAGCATAGCAAAAAAATCAAGGGAAGAGCTATGTCTTAATATGATTGATGGCCGGTGACAACAATACGAGGATAATTTACATTTATGTTAATGCATAACGATGGAGAAAATATCATTTCTTGGTTGTAACTTACAATTACCAAAATTAGTACGCATAACAGAAAAAATATTTTGCATTCAACTCGGATGATACTCAACAATAATTTAAATGGAGGTACCCATGTATGCAGGAGAGTATAGAATTTAAATGAAAATTATAAATGATAGCAACTATTTTTATGGAACCAACTCATCAGCAATGGGCAGCTAATTAAAGGGCATGTCCATTCTTTGAAAGAAAGTCGCTTAAATTTTATTTCTATGCCTGCCATAATTTTTATAGCATATTATAGCTGTTTCTTGCCATGCTAGATAATTGAATGAAAAGTATTGGGTGGTATGGTGGAGTGAACAACTAGCATAATAGCTCAGTGGGAAAAGATTTGAGGTCAAAACACAATTGCATTCAATTCAGTCCATCACTAGGCCATGAACAATTACCTTCAGAGATAAAATTCAATTTTAAGATTACAAAAAGTGAGAAAAATTTTTATACTTATGATCTACACCTGCTGACTCCAGATCTGGTATGGGAAAAATCCAATTTATGAATAAAAATTAGGGCAAAAAAACAGCATTTCTGTCAATTTTTTCGTTATCCCAGGTGAAAAGTATGCATAAAGGCTAAAGTACA
Source organism: Platycnemis pennipes (assembly GCA_933228895.1). NCBI lineage: Eukaryota > Metazoa > Arthropoda > Insecta > Odonata > Platycnemididae > Platycnemis > Platycnemis pennipes. Next base: position 84,622,069 of record OW121854.1, on the reverse strand, counting down.
GTCAAAGTGTGCCATTGAGGATAAACCCTATGCCATATGCAAAAGATTTATAACTATGGAGACATCAACAAAAACAATGAGAGTGATGTACGAGTTCATGAATGTGTCAGCATTTTTGAAATTCATATTCCTTCCATCAGGTTGAACTATTGGCAGAGCTTCTGGATGCAACAGTTCCAAAATTCATGCTTCAAAAGCCATGAGAAAATACATATAATGGACTGCATATAAGGATATACAGTTATTCAGCACACGAAATAATTAGAAGGATTTGTACCTTCACGTATGGGAATATGAGCTTTTCCTTGATCTTCTCCCATATGATCCTTGTCATTTCATCTCCGTCCATTTCCACCACTGGCCTGACCACGTGAATTCTGCTTCTGCTCCCATCTGTAACAACAAGCAAGACACAAATCAATTTTAATTTTCCTTGGACATGTAGGCACCCAAGCTTCCTTATTTTCTACAATGATAATAGGGCAGCAACTGAATAACTAGCAGTATATTGTGGCAAAACATTTCATCCTCCAAGGTCACATTGACGATCAGCTGCCATTATTGGCATGTACAGGTAAACAAATCAACAATAGGAGAGAGGGAGTGGGGGAAGAGCGTCCGTGGATATGGGAGGAGACAAGAACGGGAGGGAGAGAAAACAGCAAGGAGAGTGGTGGAGGAGGAGGATGTGTACAGACGTTTGTGGGAGCGAACGACTCTAGAGATGCTGTGGTGCACAAGGTGGTGGAAGAAACTGATGCAGACGGCACCATTCATCAGAAAGGGTAACTGACCAGGGGTGGCTGTTGGTTGCTGCGGGAGACGGGATCTTACAGACATTCCGGAGTTGATAAGTGGTGTTTTGAATTAAATTGAGATGAGCTGACTATTTCTTACACATGAATTCACATGATTAGGTACTGGTTGATCAAATGAGTGAATGAATATAGTAATATTGATTGTAAATGTCCCTAAACCCTACAGGTAAGGGTAAAAAGGGGCCTAGGAGTGAAGTGGGAAGATAGGCTACAATATTAACATTAATTATAGGGGAAATTGAAATAATTTTAGACAAAGGACATGCGAATGGGTTTTTGCAGATGGTATTTGCAATCCTGCCGCCCATTAACTAATCCACAATGAAATGCCAATAAGCCAATGATATTAAAATCCCAAAAACACATGTAAAGGTAAATTCAGAATATAAAGGCAGAAATGAAGGAGAGAATGTTGATTAATACATTCATGAAATGGCACGGCCAAACGGACACTTGGGCTTTATCTTGGGTGTAATGATTAAGGTAAACTATGTATAGAACAAGTATGTATGTACTTCATCATCATATATGATCGTATCGGTGTACAATGGTAAAAATCACAGCGAAATGCAGATGCAGCAAAGGAGACAGGAAATCCTTCAACTCTTGACACTCTAACCTAACGAACTTTGGTGCCAAAAAATTGCATTGGCACAATGTTAATTGTTTTCAATTGATTGACATCGTCATGCATGATCGTATTGGTACAGAGCATCGTCCTCAATTAGACGATCGGTATTATAATGGGAAGGCTCCCAAAAATATCCCGCTTTACACGATACAATTTTTTGTACAATTTCTTGAACATACAAACGCTTGCATAAACTGAACGAAATTGTATGTTTGTCTGAATGGAATTAGAACAGGTTCTATTTTCCACACAGTCATTTAGATATTCGCACAAGCGTTCGGATAATTTGCCGCTTTACACGGTACAATTTCCTCATACAAGCGTTTGTACAAGAAATTGTATCGTGTAAAGTGGCCTTTAGAGACACGCGTAAACAAGGAGGAAGGCTACGAGCCACGCACGCGGAAAGAGCGAGGAAAGTGAGAGTAGACACGCAATCTTCTACCGGCTCTCGCAGTCTCGCGTGGGAGATGACATCCCGGAGGCGGTGTGGAAATCGTTATTAGGCCTACAGCCTGCACACTCGCGTTTGGAACACTGAATGCGCTCTTCGTAACCGGATCAATCTCTGAAAACATCCCTTAAACGAGCTCAAAATCAGGTGCGAGATATTGATTTTATCAACGTAATTTTTTCTTCGCGGCTGTGTAAACAGAGTTAGGCAGACAAATTAACAGCGACAGATTCACCACGTCCGCATTATTTCCACATCATATATGCGTGAATTATATTTGTGATTATCATCATCATCACGGGCCAACAATCCTAGGATTGGTTTGACGCAGCCCTCCACTCGATTCTTCTATCGGCTAACCTCTTCATATCAACATAACTCCTCTCTTTTACATCCTCAAGGAATTCACAACTTGTTCTGTACATATCATACTAGGCCTGCCTTTTCCAATCTTGCCGTTCACTTGTCCTAGTAATAATGACAGAAAAACGTGAACGATTTATTTTTCACACACAAAACTACATCGGGCAAAGAAGGCGAGTCTAATTATGAAGTTATCAGTAAGATATTCATTAAAAAAAAGTGTGTGAAAAATACACCGTTCAAGTTTTGCTGGCAGTACGTCACTTTTTCAAATGCAAGTTATGGAATACTACCAGGTCAGCGAAGGGAGATTTAAAAAAATTAATCAAATCGCCTTAATCAGAGACGAAAACGCAGTTCTCTTTTTACAGAGGAGGATGGTGAGGTAATGCCCTCACTTAATGGTTTTAATTGGGGGGTTGACACCTCAAGAGTGAATTGATTTATTCCCTGAATCAAGCAAGACTCTCGTCAGGGAATCGGGAAGATCGACGAGTAGGTGGAAGGGGTTAGCTCAGTATTTTCACGGATGGATGGGCGAGGTGAGAGTACTGCGTTCTCGTTTCGCCCGCGACTTCTCTCGTTGCGAACGGCGAAACCAGAACTGGCTGGTTTTTTACGTCGAACAGCGAGCGAGTATGTTTTTCGTTTTCAAGGTGTTCATTCCGACCAGGTAAGAATTTCAACAAGATACCTATGCAGAGATGCGTCAAGTCGGTCAATTCAGTCGTCTCGATCACGGTGATCCCCCCTGTGAGTCAATAGCGATTGATCTACATAGTACGTAAAGCCCTGCAAGCCACCACGAGGGTGTGAGCCAATGTTTCGACATTCAATGTCATCATTAAGGTATCATTGTAGGCGTATTCGATGAATGTCGTAAGGCGCTCGAGCCACTATTACATACTAGTAGATTTTTATGCGTTTTTTTAAACCTTGCTTGACTCGAACCAGCAATTTTTCGAATGGAAAGTGGTTAGCTACATTTCATTTCTCAATTAACGGCTATCATACCGCCATTTCTTTGCCATAATAGCAGAGGGAAAGACAAGTATGAGATAGATGGTGCGAAAAACGAATCTTATTTAAGCGATGAATACTTTTTTAGCTTTCACTCCGTCCTGAAATCTTATCGTTGGTCTCCGTAACCACGACACTGAAGAACAAACAAAGTTGTCGTTATTTTCCTCGAATACAAATTTTGAGCGAGGAACTTTGGGAAGCATTTATAAGCATTTCTCGGGAGTACACTAGCTCATACATCACCTTCGGAAGTATATCACGAGGTTCCTTTTTCGCCTTTGCTGATCCTTTTCATTCGGTTAGACTGATGGATCTTAAAGAGCGTGAATTGCCAAGGCAATCTCCTACCCTTCATAAGTTACCAAGGCTGTTTACACGGAGATGGAAGCAAATTGTATGTAACCAAGACACTGCACTAAAGTGGCCAAGATTCTCGTGTCTTCTATCTCGATGCCAAGACTTTGAGGTTTAGAATCCGGAACAGGTATTGGGATGAACGAAAATAACTCGAGCATACTTTGCCACCTTAGACTGACCACTCGTCTGTAGTACTCGCGACGCATCAAAATTTCCAACATTTTGAGAGAGTACAGAGGCATTCATTTTATTACGCAAATTTCACATCTGCATAGCACTTGAAGCAAATAAAAAAGGAAGCAACTATCCATTTTCTGTCATGAAGTCTTTCGTTTTGACACTGCCGTGGGAGAGGAAACAGATTAGGAATGAGGAGGGACCCACAGTTAAAAGATTTTTCTGCTGCATAAATACGGAGAAATGCCGGAGAAAAAAAGGTGAGAACTTGAGTTTAATTTATTCCAATTCAGGAAACTTTTTAGAAGGAAAAAATTATACATTTTCTAGCCCTCAACACGCATGATACTTTCCCCAAATCAGTAACTGACTAGACACCATCGTTCAGAATCAACATCCAGAGAGGATATCAAGTCTTAAACCTTTTCCAGATTAAAAGGTAACTGAGCTACCATCGACTTCAAAATCGGGAAGTTGAAAATAAAAGACGTAACTGAGGCGCTGTTCTATCATGTAACTTGGGACGCGGTCTTTATTATCCGACATGACGTCCACATTCGCGGGAGATCTTTTAATAGAAAGGCCGAAAGTGTCACTTTATTCAAGAAATGAAAAGCCGAACCCTAAGGTGGTGAGGCTATCAGCGAGGCAGGAAAAAAAAAAGAATTTCCATGATAATCTGATTGCTAAAAGAGGATCCACGTGCCTTTTTTCGTTCGTTCTACGTCGCGTAGGGAACCCAAGTCGATGACGCCGACCTTTAAGTCGGTTCCCCATTGGCCAAGAGGGTTCCGAAAACACTCGATGATTCTCCGAGGGCGCTCAATAATCAATGGGTTCCTCCTAGTCGCCCCACCCCTCCATAAGGTTGGTTCCTTTTCCCAATCTTCAGCGCTGGTGATCGGACCGATTCAAAGCCCCGAGGGTCTCGAACGAAAATACATTAACCCTGGAGAAGTAGGAATTTATTCCACTGACTCAGTTTACCCTCCTTTACTTTCCGCGAGGGACCGTTTCTGGCAAACGCCGCGAGAGAGGCATATTTTCGCTCGCAATTCAATGAAGAGGTTAATCTCAGTTGAGAAGAATATTAAAAACTGGAAATCTTTCGTAACTTAACAATCGATACGTATATTGCTCGTCTACATGAAACTGTGCTCCTAGCATTCGGTACCACCCTGGTAGAACTGTCGCAATCGAACTTCAAATGGTAAATAAATCCATCCAGTATAAAATTAAGAGTAATTGAATATATACAAAGTTTTAGTTAAAATTACAAACTAGACAAGTCCCACAAAGCGTTGCCACGGCTACAGCTGATTATGAAATAGCTAATTCGAAGATGGAAATGCAATAACACCTTTCATAATGGGGAACTTGCATGGGTCGACGATTGCTATAAAAACTATTTTGAACAGGTAAAACGGAAATATTAGCTTGCAAAAATACCTAAATTATCTCCATTCATCATCAGAAGAAATAAAAAATTGACTTAAAAAATCAAGCAAAATTTCTCTAAGCCGACCACTGCGCGAAGACACCCGAGCTCTGCCGAGGCTAGGTGTGACGTCATCCGTGCCTAATCTGCCGTCTGAGTCGGGAAAAACACCAACGCATGCTGTAAACATTGTTTTGGTGGAGGATTTAGTCGCTCACCGTCACTTGTTCGTGTGCTGTTATTCTTGGGTAGGTTTTCCTATTGTTATTGTGCCACGATTATTACTTGGGATATTAAAAATGCACTTTCGAGATGATAAAATAGACTTTTTACCTCGAATATTTCAGGTAAAAAAAATGGATGATTACGTTGGCGCTCGTTCGGACAATATTCCTGAAATTGATGCCATGACCCTCATGGCATTTGTTATGACAAATGATTGCTATACGTCGGCGGAAAAAAAAGAAAACTTTTTCTCCTGACCGAATGGGAGAAAACTCTCGTTATGAAAAATTTGTAAGGCGAAGCTGATGAACTTCGTAAGGACCAATGGAAAGTCTCGTACCTTAAAATGATGATGGCTACAGCTGTTTTGCTTCGCTAATTTTGCAAACAAACCTTTGGACAAGAAGTAATGTAACTCAATGAGGTTATGCGAGTGATTTTTTCGTTATTTGCTTTCGATAATACTTGTGTGACATCGTGGACATGTGTGCATTTAAATCCAGCGGCATGAAGTTACCGTCGTTTGCCTCAAAATTTCGATTTTTATGAATACAACGAGAATAAATGAGAGATATTTACTTTGAATCCTTTGTTTATAATACTTATTAATGCGGAGAATGAAGGTTAGTTTATCAGAGCGAGGCACAAATCTAGAGGATTGGCCTTATCGGGAATGACTTACCCTTGATTTAATAGTCCGTATGAAGTTCATTATAGGGAATGGACTTCCCAGCGTACGATTTATTTTCTTCAATGAAACTAAATAGTATACTGGTAATAATTAATTACGTTATAACAAGAATAGTTGTATTGTTTTCAAAACCAATAGTACGAAGCACGTTTATCCACGTCATGCTGTTGGATGTCAGGTAAAAGGAAGTTGAAGCATTACTTATCTTATTACATATCTTTATTTTCGCCAGAAGTATCACTGAATTTTGAAAGTCATAACCCTTATGCTCACATTTACCTCTCTACCAACATTCACCGGTTTAAGTGCTGTGCTATGATTTAGTTATTATCATCGGACATTCAGCAAAATACATTGCAATAGTCTTTGTCAAGAAAAACAACACTAACATCAATATCAGAAGGAAATATCAATATTTTTACCTTCAGTAAATTCATGTAGGAATTTAAAGTGCAATTTTAAAACATAAAACCTGATCTTGATCGTCCTTCTTTGCTGAATAAATACATTGGGGGCATTGGGGCATGATCCCATAATTCTATCCCATACATTAAATGGTAGTGGAATAAGGAAAAGTAGCACCTGCTATTCAAAACACTCAACACAAATGAACCCGCTTATTGATTTAACAATCATTGCCGTCCGACACCCCAATCTATGGAAAGGCATTAGTATAAGCTAAACAGTGTTCTTTAATCATCACCATATCACATTCAATGCCAGATAAAGTTTGTTAACGGCTGTAATAATTCAAAGACCTGAATTTTTTCAAATGTATTTTGTAGCCCTTTAATTAAATACCTATGTGGGCCACAAACAACTTTTGGGGCAGAGTATAGTATAGCATTACCTGAATGTAATTCTCATGAACATCAACACTATAACTACACCACCGAAACATAAAACCATTCTCAAGTCTCGATTATATACATATAAAAAGACACAATGACCCTGGGTCTTATACTTGCCTCATGTCATGCTAAAGAGATTATGATGAGCACTGCACTACGCCGCTACATAACGTTACAGATCGATGTAATTGGATTGGAATTAAGATAAAAAAAACTTCGGCACCAAATCAATAGCAAAATATATCTACCTTGTAAAGGCATTGTTTTATTAACTTGAGAGCATCAGACCTAATACACACGTTCTCAAAGAAACACATCGCACAGTGAGTACATTTCAACTCAGCTGGCACGTAAAAGGATTCGGAAATTAAACTATCTTGACTCTTAACTTGTAACTCGTATCAAGTAACAATACTATGTCACCTAATTTGCCAATAAAATTACTAAAACACCACTCAGGGCCGAAAAATTGCTTCTGACGATTCGCAGAGCAATGAATGTTTTGGAAGTAATCAACAAATCACTGTCGAGATGCGCACTTTCTCCACGGGAGAAAGAGATACGTCGGGCTCTTGAGTGGGACGCTTACACCTCACCTTTGATAGAAGTCTGGGTTAGTCAGTCACTTATTGACATTGTACATACGTTTCTTCTTGCGTTTGTAGGCAACCTAATAAATAGCTTATTAGGCACCTTGGTTGAGGTATTTTTACAGCCAGGTGTTAAACAATACTTATGCCTCGAACTCATCTCGCTGGCTAATTACAATGCTAGGGAGTTGGGTCGATGTATGGAGCGGGCACTGCAAAAGTAAGATGAACTTTCGAGATTTAAACTATCTTGCCTACATATTACTCATTATTGACGTGAAATATCAACTGTATACCATTAAGTGATTACCTACTCAATTAAAAATCAGAGGTGGGCTCACTTTTGGGTTGAATAGGCTCGCTTGAATCACCCGTGTTGGTGCGCTGTTAGCCCAGCTGCTTCGGGCGATTGTTCGGCACTGTTGACGTCATCGGGTATTCTTCAGCAGTGGCTTGGGGGGGAGGGAGTTTTCGGCGCGCTTTAAAATGTCGCTATATTTAGCATTCAATATCTCGCGAAGGAAAACTCAGATTTACATGCAGTTTTCTTTGTTGAATCGAGAAAATAATTTTCTGCCCGCCTGTTAAATAAAAAAAAATCATGCAAGTTCCCCATTTATCTCCTCACACTCATTTAATAATTTCTTTCATTCTACTTTTAAATGAACACATTGGTGATATAAATAATAATGGGAATATACTAATCAAGTAGGAATGTCCCAAAAAAGCAGAGAAAAGTACTCGAAGAAAGGGGATATTAATAGAAAGACAAAAAATACGTCACGGTGGATTGGGAGAATGAATGATTGTAGGCAATAATCTTCCAATTGGAAGAATACACGCATAATATATAGCAAGATGAAGGAAACGAGGCCTATCCATTGTTGAAAAAATCACGAAAATGCGGCGATGTCACTCCATCACATCAAATGAAATCTATAAAGAAAAGGTCATTCGATTCGTTCCAAAACATCCTTACTGTGGGGCAAAGAATCCAGGAAAAGGCTACGAGGGAGCCCTAAATCGCTTTCTGGAGAAACTGAATTTGTCGGAATCAGGCACCAAGAATTTTGGTAAGGGATTGCGTTCACCACTGTGATACCTACTAGTTATTTATATGCAGGCAAGTATTTTACACTGATGATTCCTATAAGGAATGACCGATCGTACTTAGATAAACTATGAATTTCGAATTGTATGTACCTTTTCGACGTTGTTTTCTTCAGAAATGACCCTCGACTGATAATTTACCTCCCAAAATTGGCGGTAGGTAATGCCAAAATGGTGATCTGACACCAAGACGTGTATTAACTTTAGCAACCGATTGACTTCCAGGGAATTTGGGTTACGAAAAGCCGAGGGAGAAAGCAGGTCATTCAAATTACTTAGGAGTTCGAGAGGTTGCTGGAACCTGAGAGACCAAAGGACAGATGATTTGGGATTGGAATAAAGAAATCTTGAAATTCTTTTTATTATTCTTTTTATATTATTACACCACGCGCAGCTGTATTATTTCATTAAAAATATTGTGTAGGGACTAAAGAAGTGAGTCTTTTAAAATAAGGAGCATAACCCACTTATTGCGTTGGTTGCGAAAAGGTAGAAAGACGAACTAAATTTAAGGAAAAAATAATTCCCACAAAAAATCAAGGAAGATAATAAATACGTTAAAAATATATAAAAAATTCTAGCATAAACGGAGGGTTAAGTCACTGAATTGAAATTAAGAGATAAATAACGCGACAGAGAGGTGTGAAATTAAATTTTTGCGCGTTCAACAAGGGATAGCTTTAGATAATAGTAGCTAAAATATACTGGGAAGATGATTCGGAGAGTAAATGCATGTTTAAATGGCCTTTTTAAATGTCTGAATGATGTTCTAAACTCACAACGCATGCGCGTGATTGTTCAAAGCATGTACTTTTAGACTTCTTGCGCTTTCGGCACATTAGTAGACATAATTGTATAGAGTAGTGTCTGCCATGGCATGACGATACTTGGAAAACAGAAATTTGTTTATACTGGGGATCAGTTTGGTGTGGTGGCTATAGAGTACTGGCCTCCTATCCCGAGAGCCCGGGTTCTAATTCCAGCGGTGGGAAGTGAGTCTCCTACGGCAAGTCTTATGTAGATGTACTTAGGTAAATGAAGGTTTCAGAGCCACCCTACCACTAATGTTTTAAACAAAAAGATTGAACTCGAAAAACAACACTATCCAACACTGCCTTCCCCACAAGACGACTCGGACGTGATTGCGTGAATTGCGGAACTAAACCGAGTGGAGTGGGATCACGACAGGTTCGACCTCAACTCTCCCGCAATGAACATCCTAAACGCTGTGCAAATTCTTCGTACCCGAGCGCTTCGGAGGGGGAGTGCTAGGTGATGACGAAGATGTGGGAGGGCCAGCCGGCGGCGACTTAGGACAGACGGAGTGCTGGGGGAACGAACGCTTTCGGGGGAAGATTCCGTCTAGCCCCCTTCGCGCGAGCACGTAGGCACCATCACTATTATGAGGTCCAAACAACTCCATGCTAGACGGAGAGTTTTTAAAAAATAGGCGCTCAAGTCCGGGATTCAGACGGGGGCGGGGAGGTGGACAAAGGTGGCCATGCCCTGGTGAAAATTTTTCCCGCGCCGGCGTCAACAAAATTAGCCGCCGATCGGCGAAAGCGGCCTGGTCCCAAGGCCGACACAAACAAGGAGGGCAGCATGAGAAACAAGACGGGTGGGGCACCCGGAGGAGAGAGGGATTCTTCAACGCGGGGGTGGGGAAGATGAGTAGCAGGGGAAAGGGCATAGCGGTAAAACGAAAGGTAGAAGAGTTCCTTCCTCGAAAAAAGCAACATACCACGTGGTGGCCAACAGCAGGCATAAAGGGAGGTAGCTATAGAGAAGGCACCCCGTATCCCAGAAGACCCTTTCCCAGAAATAATACGTGGAGTGGACAAGGGTCTGTATTTCACCGGCTTCCTTTCGCCTTCCTGAAGTCGCTAAATTACTTAAGGAGGTTCCACCGTGACTCCGCGATTCAAAATCCCGTAAAAGAGCTATGTTATTTAATGAATAAATACCGATCCAGAAAAACACCTATATGGAAAATCATCCATAGGGTGAAAACTCATGCACAATAATTGTATGAGCATGGTATTATATAGCGCGTTGTAGTTGCATTATATTTTTTAAAAGCTCTTTTAACTCACTTTGACTTCGAAACATGACTGACGTGTTGTTGCCACGTTTATAAATTGAGAATGCATGCTCATTCCTGCTATTATGTATTCTAAAATAGGTTAAATATTTTGTTACTTAGTTTTAAACTATTCCCTTGCAAATACAACTCTTTGTTTTGAATTTTATCAATATTGATAGGTATTTTTGAAAATTGATTGGCAACAATGACGCGGCACCATTTGGAAGCATTTGTATTAATTACACCATGTCAATAACCAATGGAATATTTAAATTACATAAAAATATATGAAGGACACTGTTAAAGTATATTCCTAAATTAAGTTAGTAAATAGGCTTGTAAGCACGTTCCGTCACAGATACCGGTGCGAATGATAACAGCATACTGTAGCGCCACTTTCATGTAACTAAGGCTTTTCTGCTTCTTTTCGAGAGAACATTTATTAATATCAATTAAACAAGTGTGGTAAGGCGAGCACTTTCTTACAATGCTAAATTCTACATAAGATTGTGCATCTTATATTAGTGTTTTGTCAAAACGACATTTCTCTTTACATTATTAATCTGCAAATTTTACTGCAAGAGCCATGCTCTGCCGTATAACCACGTCTAAAATAGCTGATTTTCAACGTCTTTTTTCTTCAAATATATAATGGAAAGGCCTCATTATTTTATTGCCAATCGATAGAAGGGCCAAAAAATTGTGTGTCCTGAAATTTTTACAAAAATGACATCTACTATATTATTTGATGGAGCCTCCTTAAGAAATTTCGCCGATACCAACGAATCGACTTTCGATGCTTGGATGAGCCGAAAGTGCTGTTCAAGAGGCATTTGGAGAGCTAGTGCAAGGGTTTCCATTGATACCGATCGTCGTCCATGAAAAACACGATAATCAAAGAAGAGAATGCCGAAAAGTACGCATGAATATAGGCGTAGCATCCAGAAAAATGAGCGAGATATTTTATCAGTAGCGTACAATAACAACCTTTATAAGAGCATCGCCTTTAATTAATTGTTTTATCCCGACTCTTCTTCGTCCAACAATTCTACAACTATTTTCTCTCCTCCTCACCCATGTCCAACGACATCTAAATTGTCTTCACTCTCTCCAATCTTCTTCAGACACATCGCTTTTAATCTATTCTCATCCCTAATCCCAAATGCCTACGTTTCGCAACAACATAACACTTCACATCAAACTCCTTACATATATTTTCAAGACATATTCATCAAGGGTTCGAATTATTAGCTCTCTTCCATTAGTAAACCGTCTTTCCCCAAGGCAGAGAAATATCATTAGTACTAAGCTCATTTTGGTCCATAATGCCGCCCAAGTAATTGAATGGCTTCGCTTGTTCTAGTTTTCTCCCTCCTCCTTTTATGCTCAGCATTTACTTTTTTCCCCAAATTATAGCATTACCTACTTCAATTTTCCTAAGATTGACCTTCATTCAATGTGCTCTCAATTAATCTGTAAAGTACTTAGAAATAATAGTTACCTTCTTGGTTTGCTGACTATAGCTTGATTACTTGTATATCTCAAACATTTAAATTTACCGTCACATAACACGGAACTAAATAAGAAACATTTTGGTGTGATTAGTTTTCCTGAAGGCTTTCCCGTTATTTGAGAGCGTATCGGCATTTACTTTGTGGAAACGATTGATATCCATGTTAAATAAAAATATCACTGTACAATTTCCACACTTTAATCCCTTCCACACCTCCGATCATGGTTTTGACACATAATGCCATCATCAGGGTGATCATCATCATCACCATGATTATGGCATACTGCGCCAAAACCATGGTTAGAGGTGTGGAAGGGATTGAAGTGTGGAAATTGTACCAGTGTGATCTTTATATGTAACATGGCTTTACCGTTATTTTGTAATTCGTATCCAAACTCGAGTGGACATAATTTCTGCACCCATAGTAATCTCTGTGCGTCAGGGAACATGCTATAACCCTGACTGGGCGAGAAGAGGCCGTGAGAGGAACCTGGAAGGGAAACCAACCATCTCCAATCCCTTCCCTTAAAAATTCCATCAGCGGAACCTTTCGACGCACAAAGGGGGCCTTCCGAATGGGAGGAGACGGCTGCGAAAGGGACGACCTTCACGTCCGGAAGGGGGATGGGACAGCGAACCTCAAACGGGGTCAGTCACCTTCCCGGAGTCACGTGGTGGGCGAGTGTCGAGAAGACTGACTGCGCATCCGAAGCTTCGCAAAGGAGTGAGAGCCCTCGCGGTGAAATCCTTTCGAAAAACGGACGAGGAGAGAACCTTCAAGAAGTACCCCCCTCCATTTCGGTCGCAATCTGGTTTTCGAGGGCCGCTTCGCATGAAGCAATTGTTCGGCTCAGTTCGAAGCCAAGTCAAATCCTGAAAATTGCATGGGCGAATGCGTGGAGATGGAACAGGGGCCATTCACCGCGCAGCCGTTCGTGCAATTTATCCACATAATATTCTGCAAGCCACGCAGGGGTGTGTGGCAAGGAGTGATCATAACCAGGCATTTTAAATTTTTTTAAAATAACTTTTTCATTGTTTCATTGCTATACAATATGCAATATTCACAGTACACCTCTACATGCATCAGACATGGCAACGGCAAGTCTCGAAAATTCCCCTTTCTGCAGAGCGATTAAAAAAAATTGCTGGATAGGATTCCCTTTTAAGAAAGGCAAACACTCTTTAGAAGTATGAAATATTCCATCAGTAATATTTAAAATTATGGTGCTCGCAAAGCCAAAAAAAGAAAGATGACAATTGCGCAAGCGAAAGACGCATTAAGAACTTACCAGATGCATACTTGGTAAATACGGTAAGAAATAGTTAGTGAAGATGTGGACGAGGGGAATAGGATAGCGACAACGAAGAAAAAGGCTTTATTGAAGATATGATTTTCACTTTTTAAGAGCCTAAAATCAAAAAGAAAACTGCTATCCAAGGAACTTCCACATATACAATTTAACCGAGCCAGATTTTGACGAATGTTTATGTGGTGGTCATAATACTGAACTCCAATCCCGGAGGTGCAGCTTCGAATCCCGGAAGTAGCAGATTTATACCTGGAACACCCGTCCCTACTTGAACGTAAACATTAAACGGTGGACCCCTTAGCGCCAATCGTTTAGCAGGGAGAAGGCTAATTACACGGTGGGTTTTCCGCATCCGTACTCCATTAATTCCTACCTAGGCCTGATTAATCACCCACCGGTTCTTAATAGTGCAAATTGACATTCTTAGTTACCGGTCACGTCCTCAAATAACAAACGATATAAAAGAAATTGCGCGTATCGGAAAACAGCGAGTCAAAAGATCAAGGAGAAAAGCGCCGGATATTCATGAGTCTACGGAAAAAAATTGATCAAGAACTACACCGCGTGAAGTAGTCATCGACTCGCGGATGTTAAGCTGAACGAGAGAAAATAACAGCAAACGAGAGGACGCGAAAACGAGAAGTAAACACGAGAAGAGTTAAATAAGGGATGGGTGACGAAAATTACCGAAGAACGTTTGTGTACGAACATTCCACGGGGAGAAATCGATGCTTGGGAACAATATTTTCCGGAGGACCGAGCATACTTGAGACGAAATTCTTTTGGGAGTCACGATTTAGCAAAAGAAGGAAGCATAGGAGTAAAGAGCTTTTCCTCGACGAGGGATGAAGGGACAATTAAGGATCGAGATATTTTTTCAAGAGCAAACAACGGGTGCCATGAGCCGTTTCTATCGTAAACGCAGCTCAGGCGAGAAGATAAGAAGCAGTGAAAATGCACTGATAAACGATAAGTGAAGAGTAAATCGAGTCCAATTAATCACAAGTTCTGTAGAGAGAAGGGGAATTCAAAGCCATGAGAGGAGATTACGGAAAAGAATCTCTCGTGAGCCGAGTAATCACCAAGCATACATATAATTTCATTCACACACATTTATTTTCCTTTCTTTACGCAACTAAAGCTGATAAAGACGGTATCATCACACAGGCCTTTTTATTAATCAAAGGTGTTCCGGCTAAAATTCAAAACAGTAAAATTATGCAACAATTATGTTTTGGTTAGGAAACATTACATACAGATAAAAGCATCACACTATAGGACAAAAGAAACTGATTCCGATGAACTAATTTCTTTCGCATTACCCGAATATCGCATAGATATTATGCTTCTGTGACAATATAGAAGCTGATTCTAGGAAGCTTTTACCAATGTCATTATCTGGGAGTGGTCATATCAATTACCCATTAAATCGTGCACTTCTACATCGGGTTGTCTCCGATGTTTCACATTAGGGGCAATATTAAAAAAATAATGATTACAATGAAAGAATGCAATAAGGTATTTAAATATGTTCATCACCGAGCATACAAGACTAACATGAGCAAATGTGCGTCAACTAGCAAACGAAAACTCTTTAAAAAACTTTTCCTAAAATCGAAATTTCTGGTATCTTTGATATTAACTAAAACTCATATGATTTTAGTTAATTACCGAAAGGATTTTTCGCTCATACATTGCTAGTATAATAATTAAGAGGCTTCAGCAGTCTCCCGAGGTCAGACAGAAAGATAAAACCATGGGAGGAGCAACGAATGAAAAAAACAATGAGAATAAGGGAGAAAAAATGCGTGTAACAACGAAAAAAATTATTTATGAAGGGAAACGCTTTAGGAACATAACAAACAACATTTAGTCCACAATATCTGCTGATTATGGATCCATATCTCTTTAAACGTGAAACGAAAAATACTAGGGATGGGTCGGTTCCACTTTTTTTCGGTTTCGGTTCCGGTTCGGTTCCGGTTCGGTTCTTAACTTCGGTTCTCGGTTCCGATTTTCGGTTCCGGTTCTTAATTTACCACTTACTTTGCATTGCTCAATGGTAAAATAAGGTAATCAATAATCATTTTCAGAGACTGAATTAGAATAATTCGCGAGTTTGAAGCATCTAAGTAGACTATTTCACCAGGTTTTAATGTGAAGCCTCCACTTTCGGAGTGTGAGTAAGTTTCAAACTAGTTTTCGCGCCAATTATTGCGGTACCGATTATTTTTGGCCTCGGTTCCGGTTCCGGTTCTAAGCTCAAGAACCGGTGGAACCGAGAACCGAAGAACCGAACCGACCCATCCCTAAAAAATACCAATCTACTAAATAACGACGGTCGTATTTAGCAGCCATCTTGATGAAATGTTTGTAATGATACAAGATCAAAGCGTATAAAATAGCTTCCAAGTGAAGGTCACAGCTTTCGAGTTGTTTATGCTAGGCCATGTGATTGAAAGTTTAGATATCACAAGTTTATTCTCAGTATAACTACTTGCAAGAACCTCATTAATAGGTTGTATGAATTGACATCTAACGTAAAAATCAATATGGGAATGGTAAAAATGAGAAAGAAGTCGAAAACGTATATACATGGATCTAATTCCTCAAAGTTGGCATAATTTATGTCGGTTTAAGCTGTATGAGTTTGGACCTCCTGCATACACTGACTGCATCGCTTCCTTTACCCAGTTAATACACGCTGAATAAATACTCGGCATGAGGAAATTAGGGTATTAACTTGTCGCAAACGGTCGGAAAAGACGAATTTCTCATTGGGAGAAAAATATATAATTGTAATGAGGATGCTTCATCAGCGACATTTCAAGACAAGTACCCAAACCTAATTGAAATATAGCAAAGAAGACGATAAACACTGTTAATGAGCGCCCAACTGCTGAAAATGAGGCATTAACGCGTTTAAACGATTGACTGAAATGAGGGTTTCAGGAAACGATAGCCGGGAGCAGTTAACGCTTGCATGGAATTATGGAGACCTATTTAACCCAGCAGTTACAGATAAGATAGGGGAGGACGATAACGATGCTGTACAGTTGGAAATATCGTTGTCAAGTGTTTTCTCCTATGGACAGTCAGAAGATATCTTATCGGCTCCCGCAGTTAACGCGCCGAATCGTCCTGATTTGTACTAATGGAAATATTGAGAATCACTCCAAGTTTCAACGATTTCCTTACGGAAAAACATAAAAGACGCTTTTGTGACACAGACGAAGCCCACTGGACTGGCGATAGAATACGTTTTCATCAAAACTCCGCTAAAAGAGTTACAACTTCACGGCCACCACCTTGTTGACCGAGAATAAAAAGAACAAACACATAATCAGCTGACGATTCGCGCCTTCCGAGGACAAAAATAAGGTGAGAGGCCTGAAGTTGGTTTTACGATAGAAATCGTGTTAAAACATGTCCGATAACATATTTTCCATGAAAATTGGCAACAAGAAATGTATACGGAAAGTTCAAGGCGAGATAGGGTTGAGTTAGTGCATCGTGACAGACAATTGAAAGCAATTTCCCAGCAATTTACAGATTTTATTAAAACCTACGTTCCAATCTACCACACGCACGAAGGATGTCGTACAGTGAATCGTGGTTTGTAGCGAAATCCATGTCTTGGAGGAAAATTTCTATCTTTTTTTGCTCAGTCATTGATACGAATTAACAGACACCGGGTGTAAGTTAATTTATACTGATCAAATACAGAATTAATAAGGTTTCAGGGGTACCGTGAGAATGTCTAAGAACACGAATTATATATTCCCGCAGTTGGTTTCTACCGAGGAGGTTACAAGTGTTCCCTGAAAACTAACACTTCCATGATCTCATGGGCTTCAAAAATCATGTTATAAGTATAAATGCCTTTAAACATAACATTACACCTTTCAGTATATTGCTTTCAATACTCTTAACCAATCCAAAAGGTCCATTACTTTCCTCAGGTTCACTCGCCAAAATATTTCCGAGTTTATGTATTTCTCCAGGACGGAAAATGCAGAACCTTTAAAAGGTGCTACTACTAAAAGAATTTACATCCCTCTAAGATAAAACACATTATGAACCATTTTAAGTAATGAAATATCTAAATTTATGGGTAAAATTACTATTTTCAATGTAAGCTATCCAACTGAACTTCACTACGGGCGAATCCGGCAGAACCTAATATGACCACACTGATCATGTGCGCGCACAAGGAAAATTATGATTCGTTCCCTCGTGATAAAAAAATCTACGACCAACCGCGACCTTCTAAAAATAAATTTGACGACACCTTCACGAATCACAATACTTTACCACTAACCACGACCACCGTTTAAAAATGAATTTTACGACGCCTTCACGAACCACAATGCTTCAGCACGAGGTCCACACGGTGAAAAATTTAAGTAGCACAAAATAATTCCAGAGTTCAAAAAGAAATTAAACAATTCGTTTCATCCCAGTGCTCCCAATATATCTCTCGACGTCTATAAAGAGTCCCACAACATTGGGAAGGTATTTTTAAGATCCCAACTCATTAGTGAATGACGTCTTCATATCCGAAATATTTATTTCCTCTGAAGCAGATGCTACAAAACTCGTAAACGTCGTCAGCTGATGGTAGCTATCACACACCATCCGCTGTTACTCGGGTTTCGTGCAGTAGGTAAGTATGTATGTTACCTAACTTTGCTGTCTTTGAGGAGTATGTATACTTTCCCCCGAATTATATAAACAGTTACGAAGAGATGGCCACGTGGCAATTAACACAGACTAAAGGATGAAGAGTAAGACAAAAATGTTCAAAAATTAACTTTTTCCGTGCACAGTTTGGGACAGTAAGACATTACAGCGAATATCATCATCATAAGTCAACAATCCTGAGATGGTTGGAAGCAGCTCCCCACACGATTCTTTTATCTGCTTATCTCTTCATATTTAGGTATTTCTTCTCTTTCACTTCCTTTCATACTTGTTCTATACATCCCCTACGAGGCCTTCCTATGCCGTTCTTCGCCTACACTTATCTTGCGATAGATGTATTCATCAGACCATCATGTCCCATGAGGTGGCCGATTAAGTTGCCTAGTCCACTTCTTAGAGTAGAAGCGAAGATAAAAAGGGAAAATAGAATAGCTACTGAAGTTTTTGACGGAGAAAATAAGTATATGGTGATTTAAAACATGCTAAAGTTTTAATATTACTAACTCATATATGCTTTGCAAAACATTAATTAATGTATTTAAAAGATTGCCTGACTAATCAATAACTATTACTTACATTAAATGGTAGAAACTAACAATTTAATTTCGTGAATGTATTCTAACATGTTTCCTCAAAGTAGTTACTAATGTATGTACAGTCACTTCCAAAAAAAAGTTAACACTTCAGAGCCGAAATTAACTTTTAGTGTTAACTTTTTTTTGGAAGTGACTGTACTTCTCTGGACTAGTATGTGTATCCTGTCTACATGATTGTAAGTGTTAATTTCATTCTTTTCCGATTTAAAATGCTCGTCTGACGATCGTTCACTTCCTGCCACCCACCCTTGCGGTGGCTTTCAGGGTATTATGCAGATGTAGATGAAGGATATACGGGTGGGAAGGAGCTGGAATCACCTAAAGTAAGCGGGAAATGTTCCCGAGATATCTCCTGTTTCCTATTCTTCTTTGTATTAAAATACTTTTATTTCCGAGTGTTTAAATTATTGTTATTGTTGCATTACATCGACGTTATATGTATTTTAATTTTAAAAAAGTTTATATTTTTACCAGCGGAAATGCGTAATTCTACGACTGAAGCTCGTGGTGACGTAAGTTCTTTTTGTCGCTATCTGTTGACAAATTATTGTGTTTAAATTATTGTTAAATTGTTTAAAATCCGAAGCAAGAGCCGTATTGGATTGTTGTTAAAACAATTTTTAACACAAGACTAGGCATTTTCTCTTTAACTTTCCACAGCGGCCAGGCTTTTACTACGACTGTCTTTATTTTACTACAAAACTATTTAACAATAAATCATAAATGAATTTTCCACTGTTTGTGCAAAGTTATTTGTTACTATGGTGCAGTTCCACGCCGTGGTATCACCTCAAGACTGAAAATATTAACAACTAATAAATAGTATATAGTATATTACTCGACCTTTATAAAATACTTCTAAAAAAGCAGTTCCTTTGTGATGAACTAACAATTCGCAATGATCATACAATATTATTCCATTTTGAACTAAATGCATGGTACATACATGCATAGAGTTCGAACTCGTGTTCACAAGTGTTTTATAATATCTACAATTTTAAACTACATACAGACACGAGTGCAGACGTGAACGATCCGTAAACATGGCGAAAATGACTCGAATATGTTTAATAAACCCAACGTGGGTGAGTTTCAGAGCTGCACAGTCTTAACTCGCCAACGACTCCAAATCTCTGCCAAAGGAAATTGGCCGAAGACGCGGCGACACTCCAAGACACCGTTCCGGCCTACTTGACCTGCTCAACAGATAACGACAAAAAGAACTGGCAGCTTAAAAAACGACACAAGACCTGTCTAGCATGCGCTGGATTCTTTTATTTTAGTCATGGGAATCGGGGAACTTAACTTCATCCTTACGTCACCACGAGCTTCAGTTGTAGAATTACGCTTTTCTGCTGGTAAAAATATAAACTTTTTTTTTTTAATTAAAATACATATAACGTCTATGTAATCGAAACACGCCAAATCCAGAAAGTAAATAAGCCATATGCTTTAGTGAGGCGGTTAAAAATCGCTGTGGCGTAAAAGGATCGGGTATTCACCGGCAAAATGACACTGGCTTGAATTTTCGCAAAATCGAAAAAAAATTAAAATGACCTAAAACTCGTAAAAAACATAGAAAGAGAGTCGGTGATAAAATATTACAGCTAAGAAATACAAAAAAAAGTCTCTTGCCGTTTCAGTGTGAAACACTGCCGTGACCAGGATTCGAACCTGGGTTGTTGCGGCCACAACGCAAAGTACTAACCACTATACGATCACGGCTATTGCGAGACGTGGGGAAGTCGAGGTTTCAAATCGACCCCATTCGCCTTGGCCAGCAGCAGGCAATGGCGCGAAGGTTAACGTTTTCACTCGCTTTCATGTCCCTCATACTAATCGCCTTGCCCTGAAACCTCGACATCCACGATCCTTTCACGCGGGTTTTCACTGTCTCCTTCCCACCCTTAACCCTCGCTAACAACGTGGCGTGCTGTGGGGTCTCCAAACGCAGGTTTTTACCCGGCATTTTCGGTTGGACTTGGTGGACGCAGCAGTTCTCAATCTGGGGTACGCGAACCCAAGGGCCTTGATTCAGCGGTGAACGGAAAAGCTGAATATAGGTGGAATCGAGTGCAACTATTTCGTAGTGAACAAATTTTAATGATTAATGTTGTATCTATGACGAGTTTTTTTCGAGAGTTGAATACAATATGTGCTTTTCATTTTTCCATTTTTTTTGCAGAAAATCTTCAAGAAAAGCATTGGTGTGGCATCTCAATGACAAATATTAACCAGAATTTCATCATTTTTCTATTACAGCGTATTTCATGGTAAAAAAATCTTCATAAAATGCGCCTCCATATCCCCAACTCCTACCAATGCTATTTATTTGCGTCTATAAAAATTTTGGGCAGAAAAAAATAGTAGAGTTTTTGTTTTTTAAATCATTTCCCGGTACAGATTAGGGAATGGGCTACTATGGGATATGCAAGTATACAACAAGTTTGGTAACCGCAGATTTCATCATATATAACGTTCATGAATGTATGCCTTCAGATTCCCACAGCCTTACACGACCACCACAAAACCACAAACTCTTCAGAAAATCATTACTAATCCCTTGCGGTAAGTTGTTTAATTTTTTTCTGATAATATGCTACAATACATTTGACGTTCAGATACAGAATCACAGATAAGGTGCTATCCCTCCTAATACATTCCACTTGATCGATACCGCGTAATCTACGGCATTTTCCCTCGTATTAAGATAACGGAGTTTCAGTTAACATCTGCATTATAGACGATAAATGGAAAGCAGAATTATATCGCACGCTCCTTGATAGATTACCAAAACGAGCTACTGTCACGGTAAAATAATATTTTTAAAAGTTGTTGCAGGTTCATGATCGTGCCTGACAATCTGTAAAACGACGCTTAAGATGAATGAAGGGTTCGCATAGTAATATTAATGACGCTGAGGTCTTGCAACCTTGATAGGTTTTCATTTACAATCTTGGTGGAAAAGTAGGTACGGCAAGTTTTATTTATTACAACGGACTTCCAAGAAGTAACACCTGAAAGAGTAGAAACGAAGGTTCGTATGTTTAAGGTGAGTTTATTCGCGGTAAAAATGGAACACTACGTACATCCTCTATACGAGCATACGTGTTATAAGCTGCGTCCGAATTCAATGGACATTAAAAATTATTCATGCTCCATTAGCCATCTGAAGCACCCAAAATTCTCGGTAGCAATAACTATAGCTAACTATTCATGGAGGCGACTGACAACTAGGGCCACACCGAAGTAGGGACCCGGATACTAAAGAAAAACTAAAAAGATTAGAACCCACGATCTCGTGGTAGGAAGCCAGTGCTCTAGCCAACTAACCAACCCCCGGTGGCAATAACTGCGGCGATGGAAGATGTTTATCACTACAATTAACAAACAACCTCCGTATTTCATGTCCTTATAATATTTATCCATTTCTGACAGATAAAAAAAAAAAGTTGTTGGCTTATTGATAATATATGGCAGTTTAAAAAATAATAAGCTAAGTTTGATAGAAATTTCCTCTTCGAATTACAACATTCAACAGGACGTCGCAAAACACTCGTTGCTACCTTCGCTGAAGTCAACAATGGGCCGCTAAACTCGGAGGTTAATGCGATGCCTGAATAAGCGATGACGAATATGGAATTTTAACGATGTTAACATAAAAATGATCGAATCAGGAGGTACTTTGAGATCCATATCTTCAAAAGTAGATAAGACTTCTACCAAGATGTTGCTCGACGCCTAGATGCGTTGAAGATGATCGGTAAACTATAATAGTAACATGGAAAAGTTATTTCATTATTGTCGTGTTTGCACAAACATCCCCTTTTCCACCAATCCATGCATTGATTATACTTTGGTGCACACCCCTGCCCACTAATTCAATTTCCGTTCACCGTTATAGAAATCGTTATGCTTTACGACGAAAGGGAAAATGCAATTCTAAACGAAGGCAAGTCATTTCATCCACTAAGGAGTTTCCGCAACTATTCGAATCATCTACTTAAATGGCTACCAGCCTATGTTTTCTCGTCTAAGATCTCGCCTCTTTGGATGTATTTCAGTGACGATTTGGAAGAGATTTTACATTATTTTGCGACATAAAACTTTCACTGACTTCACTTTTGATTGAGAAAAGTTGTTACTATTAAATCCCAATAAGATGATGATGATTATTATTATTAGTTTTCTACATATAAAAAGCAGGTCTAAATAGACATTTAATTCTTTCCACCCCCTAAATTTCACATGATGTCTATATTCAGCCCCTCATGCTTCCTTCTTCCCATCATTCTATCCAAGCTATCCGTTCTTCTCCGCCCTCTTCTTCACTTACCCAACATTCTTCCCTCAAGCACGTCTTTCAAAACAATATCGCCCTTACTTACCTTTTCCATCCACACTTTCTGCCTTCTCCTGATTTCATCAATCGGATTTCTTTCCTCTAATGCCAATTCTAGCGCTTCGTCGTCCTCCTTTCGACCCACTTTATTTTCTCCATACCTACTGATAATGCTGTAATCAAAATCACACAAGATGCACGGGAGGGTACTTCGAAGATACTGACCAAAGGAACCGAGCTATAACTCTCCTTCTATCACTCTGTCGTTGAAGTGCGACACTTTTTATTGGTTTTGTAAGAAATGCGACGTCTGTTAGCAATAAACGCTCCGACACCTTCTCGACTGATGAGCCAGATAAGATCATTCAAATCACAGTGAAGAAGAATCAAAGACTCCTGCCATAGCGCTTAGAGGCATCACTCACGTAAGAAACTATCATGGACTACCCATATCCAGGCAAGAACTGATCTACATCTACATCTACGCGATACCCTGCAAGCCACCGCTAGGGTGTGTGGCAGGGGGTGAAGATACCCAAGAATGCAGCACTATTGACATGCAAACAAGCACCTATAGGGTCTCATGCAACTAGATTGTTAGTATCTACACAGTAATTAAGGGATAGGTTATTAATACAAGCATCATGCACTACAGACTACTCTAAAATATTTCCCCTACCTATCCCTTTGCTATGCTGCCTATTCTGTTCTCTTTAAGTACGGGGTAAAAATGCCATTTTGAATCTATGAGAACGACAATCTATCTCTCTAATCTTATTGTTCTGGTCTAGTCTAGCATAATACGCTGGTTTTTTTAACATGGTGCCTAACATCTTCAGTAAAGCTATTCGATTGAAATTTCTCTAATAGATTTAATCTGCACTTTAACCTACGCTCAGATAATGATTCCCACCCTAATTCTTGTACTAATTCTGATACACTTCTCAACCTATAGATGTATATTTGTACTTTGATGACTTCATTACGAAATTATTAATTACTACTGGTGCCTCAAGAACCACGCCACTTATGCCTGAACATCAACTAAATTACATTTTATACAATTAGATACGAAAGGGAGAGGACATTATTTTACAGACAAAATTAAAGGCGCTTAGAAAACAATCGTTACTTTCAAGGTTACCAGTGTATGAAGGTAAAAGTCCCATTACAACCACGGATATCCTGAGAACCCATCTCCTTAATTTTCCCCGTAGGTGCGACTTGAAAACCACCTGTTAAACAACCCCTACGTCACATCGGTAGGGGTTTGAATAGTTACCCAGCATTAAATTAGTGAATTGGGCCAAGGTTCCAAGAACGCTGTCTTCGCCATGCGACCCGTCTGTTTATATTACTCCCGCTGGCCGAACGACGCACTATTGACCTTGGCCATATTACCAAAGCAATCGGGCGCGACCCTACAGCAGTGGCATCATCAAAAGCCAATTTATCAAGACATGATAATTCGACTATGGGAGAGGAATTTCTGAAAACTAATGCATATCAACGAAAATCCCGAAGCACTTCGGCAAAAAAATCGTTGAACCTAAACCACTCAACACTTCAGCTATACTATCTTTCATATTCCATCGTGCAGACAGAAATGCTTATCATTTATCTAACAAACACAATGCCCCATCAAGCTTTAGTGTTACATTCAGTTAAAGTTTAATACAGACCGCAGTCGAAGCGAAACGGAAGACACAACACACAAGTTCACATAAAGAAAAAAACCAAAATACAGCTCCTTTTAAGTATGTACATTAAGACACCTGCATGCAATCTTTAACCGTTACTTTACATAGACTTTACGGTAATTTGGAGGTTATCAAAACCTAATAGTTAGAAAAAATTTATTAGACAAAAATCCAGTTATCTGGGCATTGTTAACAAAATAGTATAAAAATAACAGTTTCCGAAGCTCAAAAATAGTTGCCTAAACACTACAAAACCAGGTAGAATGAGTAAATTTGACCTCTCCGGATAGTGGGCAGATTATTGTACGTTCGTACGTATTTTTTGAGTGCTTAATCAATCAGTACCCTACGGAATCTTATTAATTTCCCCCTCCAACTGTGGTGAAGAGAGCTTTCAGCCATTAAAAGTCATAACGTAGGCAATAACATTTAATTTTACCGAAAATTACGCCATAAAATTAATCAAGGAAGGAAAAGCGTGGTATAAGATGTACAGAAATTAATCGACCTCTGTCGCATTGGTGGGTTGTTCAGTAGAAATAGCAAAACGAACGGTTTTTCTTCCGGCGCCTAAAAATACAAGGGTAACGGGCAAAACAGTTGACCACTCCTGCAGTACGCATCCCATTAATTATTTTATCGACTATGCACATGCACTCATTTGCAGACTAAAATAAACACTTCTTCAGCGAAATTCAAATGAACACAGTCTGAATTGCCTTGAAAGCAAGCAAATTAGATAGCTAAGGGGGAGAGGGCTGGTTTGGTGGTCAGAGAGCCTCCCATCACGAGAGCCCGGATTCGTGTCTGACAGGGACAGAGGTTCTTTACATTAGTATATTTATCCTTACCAGGGTGCTGTATGGACAGCACTTCAAGTTCAATACTCCGTCCGTCACATGGGATGTTGAACCGTAAACCGCTTGATGCCTTTCCTCCACTTTCGAATAATTCTCTCCTCTGCGCGAACACCCCCCAATTCTTAATGTCGCAAATGACCTTAGTTGTGTGTCGCCTTTCTCAACAAGGACGATGAAAAGTATTCTAGGCTGAGAATATAGATATGCTAAGATGCATAGGAACACCCGCGCGCTAAAATACTAAAAATCCAAGACGGCTAGAAACATGACATCGAGCTATGTATTGTGTAAGCTACAGCATTGGCTTCCTATCTCGAGGGCCCGGGTTTAATTTAGGATGTTGCTGATGTTTCAGTGGTATGACTAGAAAACGTGTTGCAATCACTTCATGTTCAGTATTTCACCTATTGGAAGGGAAGTAAATCGGTGAGAGCCATACTGCCTTTTTCGAGTAAATTAGCGCCATGGGTTAAGTTTGCCTATTCTGATGATGGTTCCCAGTAAACACAGAAAATACGACCATACTCTGGCCCAAATGTGGATCACCTGTGGCATTTACAATTATGGCCATGCAATTTGTCTTCTGCGTCTCCTCTTTAATGCATTCGATTGTATGACGGAGAGAGAATGAAACTCAGGAGGTGGATCGGTGTTATCCACCCCTATTTTCAATGGAAATCGATAGCAATTATGGTCATACTTACGAACAAAAAATGCCCTTAAAACCTTTGACCTTCGCAGGTAAAGGGAATCACTCATCCAACGACGTCAACGGTTCCGCTCCGCTACCAACGATTTGCTACGCTTCCTGGAGGAAGTGATCAGCCGACCATAGTAACGTAAACATATGTTGCGCAGAATCGATTCCTCTACAGGCCTCGCAATAGCCGTGATCGTATAGTGGTTAGTACTTCGCGTTGTGGCCGCGACAACCCAGGTTCGAATCCTGGTCACGGCAGTGTTCAAAGCACTGAAACGGCAAGAGGTTTTTTTTTGTTTTTCTTCCTCTATTGTGGCTTTTTGTAAATATGTACGCCCATTTAATCGCTTAACTCTTCACGTTTGACTTTTTTTAATAAATTTAAAAACATTTTAATTGGCTTTTTAAATAACTTTTCCCGGACGCATTCTTGAGGCTTGACTTCCAGGACCATTAGATTGGTGTTTTGAACTGTTTATATTTTCCGCGCGAAAGTGTGACCGTACATGGTTTAACTTTTAAATATGATGGGGGGTCAAGTATAAACACTGCTTTAGAGATCTAGTTTATTTATCAAAGGAATTCCACAACCACGAAGTAATAAGGCGGCGAATAGCTGTTTGCTCTTGATCGTAGACTGCTATATTTTGCGCGCTGAGAAGTCATGACAGTAAGATTTTTCTCTGCGGCACTCTGAACGGCAACATAATTTTGGAAATTGCCATCCGAAAAAAAAAACGTTTTCACAGACATTTTTCAACGAAGCATTGAGTGGGATTCTTCCGTTACTTTTAAGAGTAATGACGCAGGAAAAAGAATCAAATAGATGTGACATCAATCGGATTTAATCCTAACAATTATCAACTTTAATATGAATAGTTTCTCACCGAAGTGGATAGGCTTCAACTTAGTACTCCTATTTTACTTTGTACTTTTTGAACCCTTTCTAGTTAGTTAAAAGTCTTTCCACAGATGAAGACACACAATACTTCTCCTCATATCATCTAAAACGTCTTTCCCATTGCTCTCACATCCTCGCTAAACCAACATTCTACCTTCCATAACGACAATCAGTATTGCATTTCTCCTATGGACCTTTTCCATCCACTCTCACGCTTCTTTCCGTACCTAATTTTGGCTAACAACATTCTTTCCACACCCACCATGCTCAGCACTCCATCATTCGCCCTCTTCTCCGTCCATCGTACTTTCCCCATTATCTTCCACACGCAATTCTAAAAAAAAATCCTACCATCTATCCTTGCCATACCTCCCCCTTACTGTCTACGACCCCATCAATAACACCACGTACAATAATAGACTCATCAATAACCTTTTTCTTTACCTTTGTGCACGAGGTTTTCATCGCAATTCCTCTGCGGAAGGCAAACATTTATAATTCCTCTCTTCACATAATTATAACCCCACCAATATTTTATGAAAAATGTTACATTAGCAACAAAATCGTTCCGCCAGCCCTGATAGATTTCTATCAACTTTAAAATACCAGCAGGATTAAGAAGCAATCATTAACAGGATTTTATGGTGATGCTCCGAGAAATTCTCATTTGTACATTAAAAATTATTTCAATACGTAGCAGTATTCCCATCCGAAACGTACTTTTTTCGAACGATGCTCTCAAGAAAATAACGATCCCGACTAGGAACAAAAAATCATCCAAGGCTAATAAATAATAATAACTTTATTGAGGACCTGGGATCTACGTCCCCTAGGTTCTAATGGAATGCATATAACATTTGAGTTACAATGTGAATCATTATATTAGATCGTAGAGAGTTTGGCCAGGAGGGCCAGGAGTAGAACAATTTAAAATGTTTTAGTAACAAAAAGCCCTCGACAGGCAACAGTACAACATAATCGATTTGTAAAGAATAATATCATGTGACGGAACCCTTTTAAAATTTCAGAGATTTCATGAGAAATCCGTCGGGGTGCATACGTAACTACGCTGACAAAAAAAGAACAAAAGGTTGCCAAAACAAACAAAAACAAAATCTTAATTTTTCCTTTAGGTTGAGGCTAAAACTGTTTAAATTTTTAACTGAAGTACCTTTTAAATCCTTCGCATGACTGAGAAACATAATCAGTCAAACAATTCATAGCACATAGGTTTTCAAGATAACACCCTTATAAATTTCAATAACTTATTACAAAATCCGTCAGGATTAGGGGAGAGCGGGGTTAAACCGTACAGCGGGGCTAAACCGTACACCCAATTTCCGGGTCTAGATTTGAAGGTAGAGAAGTCAGATAGGTGTTGCAGTCTAGCGACGGGCCACGCAAGTTTGCAGGAGTCAGTTCGTTCTTCTGAGCTTACGAGTGTCGGTGTTACACTGAAAAAAGTTGTTTTTGTGTGTTCTCTTATAATTTTGGGGCAACGCCAAATAAGAGATAAGTAGAGAACCTTTACTTTCAAACTAGTAACTATCAGACCATAAGAAACTACTGTTCTAAAGCTATCTTTTGATCACTAGTTATGATTAATTAGGTGATGGGTTTCGAGGTTATGTTACAAAATTCCCACGAGGTACGGGATGGGGCTAAACCGTACACTTCTGTACGGTTTAGCCCCTAATGGTTTGTTATGGCATGATGATTAGGCTGGAATTAATGAAGGACATATCAGAAATATTATAATTTTATAGGCTTACTTTACAACGTGAATTGGAATATGATGCTAAAGGTTCTGAAAGAAATTGGAGTATCATACAATGACCGAAGAGTTATGCACAGCTTGTATAACAACCAGGTGGCCATAATCAAATCAGCACAGAATCAAGCATAAAGAAAGGAGTGAGGCAAGGAAGTGCACTGTCTCCCGTATTATTCATTGTCTACATCGAGAAAGCCATCCAAGAAGTCAAAGAAAAGTCTCTGGGAGTGAATATCCACGGGGAGAAAATCAGCATGCTACGATTCGCCGATGACATCATGGCAGAAACAGAAGGAGACTTAAAGAAGACACTAGGAATATGGAAAGAACAATGACCAGATATCATCTGAAGATCAATAAAAAGAAAATAAGGTATTGGTGTGCAGTAGGAGAAAGGAAGCCAGGACCAATGTTAAACTAGGAAAACAAAAACTCGAGGAGGTGGAAGAGTTCTGCTATATGGAAAGCCAAGTAACCAGCGATGGACGAAGTAAAAGAGAAATTGCCAGTAGAATTGCCCAAGCAAAAAGGGCATTTTACCAGAATAAGATTTTGCTTACAGCTGCAAATACAAGCGTTGAAGTGAGGAAAAATTTTAATACAACATACATCTGGAGCATTCTACTACATGGCAGCGAAGCATGGACAACAACAGCAGCAGGGAAGTCCAGACTGTAAGCATTTGAAATGTGGTGTTACCGAAGAATGATGAAGATAAAATGATCGATCGAGTAACAAACAAAGAAGAGTGGGAGAGAAGAGATTTCTACTGAAAACATTAAAAAGAAGACGGGACAACTTAATGGGCCACATCTTGAGACGCGATGGCCTGATGACAATCGTCGAGGGAGAGTGAACGGGATGAATGGAAGAGGCATGCCTCGTATGAGGTATATGTAGCAAATTGTGAAGGATGTAAAAGAGAGGAGCTACGTCAATATGAAGAGGTTGGCCGATAGAAGAATCGAGTGGAGGGCTACGTCAAACCAATGATGTGTCTTACTTTCCCCCTAATCAACCAAGCTTTTTTATAGAGTACAAATATTTGTTGAAATACTTATTACCGTAAAAATATTATTTGAAATACCTTATTTATTTGGATTCAAAAAACATGATTTGGCAGCAATAAAAATATCGTTTTTCCAGATGGTCCGTAAATATCATAGAACAACCAAAAGAGCTACATGGACCGAAGAAGGAATGAAGTCCGCTCTTGATGATGTTATAAAAAACATTAAAAAATTAATGGAGCCAGCCAGGGCTTACAACGTACCAGTAATGACGCTGAGTGGTAGACTTAAGACTCATAACTCAAAAAAGTTAGTTTTAGGGCATATGCCTGTATTCACACAAGTGCAGGAAAATTAATTTGCTGAACAAGTTTTACCTCTCGCTTAAGTGTTTTATGGAAGGAGCTCCGCCGCTTAGTTTTTGAATATGCTGAGAAAAATGGCAATCCACATCCATTTAACAAGGCAGTTAAATTAGCAGGGCAAATTTGGCTTCATGGATTTTTGAAGCGGAACCCAAAAATCAGCGTTCGAAAACCGGAATCAACAATAATGAGTCGAATTACTGCGTACAATGCAAAACAAGAAGTCGATCTTTTTTCTCCAACATTACACATGAAATGGACAAACACAAGTTTGACGTATCACAACTTGGTCACAGGATCACATTGACAAATCACATTGACAGATCGGTCTTAGGAGACGTGAACAGCCCTACTACAGCCCATATGGATTTGGAAATGACCGAAGACCCAACTCCTGATCAAATAGACTAGGGATCTACGCAGAATTCACCAATCACGTCTTGTACGGGCAAGAGACCTCAAGCTAAGCTATCTTTTAAATCTCTCTGCCCCACACCTCAGTCGAAAACAGTGAAGGCAGGCCTAACTTCAAGACAACAACATTCAGTTATTTTTACTAAGTCACCAAATAAAACAAAATTGGAAGAGTCGGCTACAGTGAAAGAATTAAAGCAAAAAATTCAACAACTGCAGGCCAAGATGAAAGTTACAAAAGAAGAGCAAAAAAATCAAACAAAAATAACAAGATAGTTCTACTCAAAATTAAAAGAAACTCTAAACCAAGAAAACCAATGTCTAAGGTAAGAGGCTCTAGGAATACGACCAACAAAGTCCAAAATATTTCTTCGAAATCCAAAAGTCCTCATATTATGTTTTATGATTCGTCATCAGATGACGAATCATCAATGATAATTGCTGACAAAAGAAAAATTTGTCAAGATGATTCTTTTAATGATATGGATCCTAGACGTCATTTCAAGGAGGAGGATTGCTAAGGATTGCCTCGGGCTCAAACGGCATATGCCTCATGTGCGGTGAGTTTGGCAAGGACAAAGAACTGTGGTTTAGGTGCTGCACGTGTTCAGGGTGGGTTCACTCAGCTTGCAGTGCTGCCGAGTCTGCAGACAACTTTATTTGTGATTTTTGTTTTGATGTAAAACTTTAAACATTTTTGTTTTATAAAATTTTATCACTCTTTGATAAACGTTTACCTAACACTTTTATACCACTATCAGTTGAACTAAATACCTTACGTTATACATAGTATTAATTGAGTTTCTTAAGTAATAAGTGATAAAAGATGCTGTACGCAATAATTCATTACCATTTACTTCCCTAATCATGTGATTTTTTTTACTGTACGGTATAGCCCCTCCTACTGTACGGAATAGCCCCGACCCCCGGGGCTATTTCGTACAGGGACATGTTTTTTTATTATTTAATTTAAAAATATAAACAATGAAATAATTCAAATTTCTTTGTGTCCAAATGGAAGCCAATGATCCATATTACAATTTGCCTATTTTCTTATAATTTTATACCCAATATTAGCTGAGAAATAACAATTCTCGCTTAAGTGTACGGTATAGCCCCGCTCTCCCCTACCTCACCAGCCATATTTGCAAGAAAAAAACGATATCGAAATATTTTGAAAAGTTTTACCAATAGATATGGCCTTTGGATAAAAATCAAGAATAAAGACAACAACAAAAAAATAAAAAACTTTAAATATTTTCCTAACCAGGGTCAAAACTGATCCATCTAGGTTAGGTACAAAATCCGTCAGGATTACATCACCAGCCACATTAGCAAGAAAACAAAAGACAATAGCGAAATATTTAGAAAAATTTTACCAATACCTATGCACTTTGAATAAAAAACAAGATTAACGATGATAACAAAAAAAAAGAAAAAAACAGGAACTGTCATTTCAGGGGGTATATGATGGTTCCATCATGAGGTACAGTGGGGATTTTGTACGAATTGACCTAGACACCTGTCATTATGAAGGCTACGCACTTACACATCATGTAATATACACTTAAAATGCCTAATTATTAATGCGATGAGTCCATCTATGCGATGACCTGAAACGCATTCTTATTAGTTCGACGTCACTGTATGATATAGCTTCCATATTGCTACGGAAACAAGAGGTTTATTTTGGAAGACAACGAAGGGAATATCTTGTTTTGAGGTTTTTAGCCGTCACTTGATCGAAACGATGACTAAAAAGGGATTTAAAAAAGCACAATCCGACAAATTGCCTTTGGCATCCTTAAAAAACAGCGATGGCGTTGTCGCAGCAGAGATTTGCGGAATGAAAACAGACAGGTATTACCTATATACATATTTCACGGGCGATCTTCTCCTTAAGATCATTAATACTTGAATAAAACATCGAATTGCATTATTTTTTGCACTAAACAAATGACATAATTACAGCCATTTTCGCCAAGTATTTATCCAACAACTTACCTCCACTTAGCAACAGCTAAACAACGCACATAGTGATACCGTGACGTAACGACATACCTTGGATACCCGTTGACATTGTGTTTTTTAAGCTACCGATAACGAACACTTTTCATAAAGTAATATCTTTATGACACAACCACAGAAAGATTTTCGCCAAGTATATACATTACAGCTAGTAAACTTCACATTCAAAGAGAAATAAAAAAAATAGTTCATGTCCCCCCGATTAAAGACCACTCGCGATTGGCTTCCGATGACAAAGATGGGCGAGGCGTGAAATTCGATCGCAAATTTATCTTTCCGATCGAAGGGTCAATAAGGAGTCAAGAGGCCCTGAGTCGCTCGATCAATCACGAGGCGTCAATGGCACCCACCCTCGAAGTGACGTTCCCCTAGGGTTCGACCACTTTCGCAGTTCGGCACACAAGCGCTCAGGAATGCCTCATGTAACAGCCCCTTTATCACTTCCTCCCACGCAGCAAGGATGTCGACGAAAAGCCAGCGAAGAAAAAAAAACGTACGTATAGCGATACCACGTGTGCGCACATGGCGCCGCCAGCGTTGCCAAGCGTGATGACGTATGCTTAATATCTCGTGCGAGGCTCCAGATTGCAACATAACACATTTATGTACTTTGCGTACGCCGATTTCTTCGAACGGATGCTTATCTGAAATCGGACTTGATAAATGGCTGTCGCATTGCAACTGTTACAACACATTTAATTTTTAATTCCTTCAGGAGCACTTTCGGCCGAGCAACACCAAGGTCGCGAGTTCGAACCCCTCGTAGGGCAAGGACTTTGTGTTTGTCAAAGGATTAAGCTAAGGATTGAATTAGGTTGGACGGTAACATTTGACGAAAGCAGTCTGTAACCAATCGCATTTTGTGCGTGAAGAATCTTTTTAAACCAAATACTTGAAGTTAAAGATCCCCGTTTTTCCACCTCAACTCTTTTTCCCAGTGTGTCTACCAGCGCGAGTGTAAATGATCGACTTTTCGCGGAATACACCGAAGTAACATCAGTCAGGGAACAAAAATAAATCACAATTTGCATTCTAAACAATAGTGGGCGTAACTTAGTCGAAATCAATATCCTAGAAGGCTTGAAAGAATTTTTACTCTACTATTTACGCATAGCACTTAATTTCTTTCCGACCATGGTTTTGTTATCGTTTAATATCTTCAGGTCAGGTCAAGAAGTGACGTGATGATGCAAAACGGGAAAGGGACCAGTGTCGGAAAAATTAAAGTTACACGTGGATATCACAGAGTTGAAATTCCTTTAAACCTCCTTATGTTCCCATCGTCGGCGGATTCTTGAAACCTACTATGCGCTGAATATAAAATTTTACAGGAGACACAAAAACTGTTTAAAAGTGTTAAAATAGTATTTCTTATGTTAATTATAAAATATAATATATTTTATTTTGTATTTGAACACAATTATATCACATTGTAGGTTTTATTGGTAGATGTGCCTTAACGAAACGAACATTTTGATACCAAAAACTCAATTTTGGCATTTTGGTCACATAGTAGGTTTCAAGAATCCACCAACGACATTTTAAAACTGGGTTTACCCGAAGGTTGGTTTTTGATTGGTGAGGGTAGACCCCGTACTAAGTCTTTGGCGTGTGAAATTCACACATTCAGGGTAAGGGGGCCAATGGGGGCGTTACTCGGAACCGAAATCGCAATTTTGTACACGAAATCGTTAGATGGAAACGAAAAAAGAATTTTAGTGAAAAAATTAATCTTCTAACCACAACCGTTCACTCATAAACCAAAAATTTAAATAAGCAAAAGGTGACGCCCACCGAAAATGCTGCTGTTATAACATTGACGTCATTTTCCTCCCGTCCGTGACTGCTTTCAGGGGAAGGGAAGGGAGTGGAGAGGGATTCTCGGAAGGTCTGCTCGCACAGATGCTGTCGCAATAGCTCCGATTGGCCGAGTCAGCTGTGTCCCCCCCATTGCGATAAGGCAAAGTAGCTTCGCGGGCTCAGTTGTGATTGGACGAAGTCGATATACGTCAGAGGTTGCACCACGCCCACTTTTCCGAAAGGGTTAAAAACATCAGTTTTTCGCCGCTCATAACTCGGGAAATAATTGACGGATCAAAAAACGGACCAATACGGGTATTTTTATTTTACAAACTCTATCAGATTCGGAAATAAAAAAAAATTGGTAAACGACCCCATTCCTTTCCCTGGGACACCTGCGATTTCCTACGAAGTCTGACACACAGGAAATCGAATCGCGAGGATTTTAGGAGGAGGTGTCCAGAAAGGCATCTGCCAGAGATTTGAGCCTGGGACCCTCCGGTCCGTAGTCCAGCATTTAAGAATTCAAATTCAAGCCAATTAATTTTTTTGTGAAAGATTTACATTTAAATTTCTAGTGAATTCATCCGAAGTAACCCGACACGTAAATTAATTATTTCCATCTCCCATGGTTTTCTTAGCCATAACGTCAAAATGTCAGAAAACAATAACGTTAAAGAGCACTGACAGTTGTAATAACTTACTTCACATATACCATTATTGCACAATCTCCACCCAACTTTCATCGTGTGAAATTATTTTGTTCTCTTCCGACGGAGGGACACAATAGATTGCATATTTACTCCTATACTTGGCAATAGGTTTTATATTTTTTCATACATAAACGCAATAGTTTAAAGTTAAGGTATAGAAAATTTGACGCGCCGTAAGAACTAGGATTTTACAGACTATTCTCAGTAAAAGTGGCTATTTGCCCTTAAATGACATCACCCAGTGTACTCTCAAGGACAAATTAATGAGCTGACCACATTTTGTCCTGTACGGACAATAGATAAAAAACAGTGATGTGACAATGCAAAGGCTATAGAGAGTATGACCGCAAAGAGAGGAATTCCTGGTTCAATCCACGTAGGAAACTCTAGATATGCCCACCAAAACTCAAAATGCGTGATTTTACGAGCCTTATCTATATCTCGGGGAAACCAAAGGCGATACACTGAAATGACACGACCCAACAGAACGGATATATGAATTTAGTGAGAATTTTGCGGGCTCAGCGATCAAACCAACATTCGGCTTGAAGACTGGGCTGGTTGGAGGATCAAAAATGAGTTACCTTCCTTTCCTAACAAAAACTAAACAATAATCGTTATTTCTAAGGAAATATCATTACTGCCCGACGCCCCAGAAATATTCCAGAAATTCGCCAAGGTTAGGATGGGCGATAGGGGAGAGAGCGAAATTTTTCAAGAATTATCAACAATATTCTACAACGAAATAAAACCACAGTTACATGACTATTTAAATCACCCAACAAACAACGATACCAGCACACAATGAGTTTATAAATAGTGTAAAACTGCATGGTATTGGTGTACTTGCCGACGAAATTCTTCAAAACGCAAATTTATGAGTTTGAACTAAAAACAAGCAACGAATACATAAGCAATGCCTTTTTTTCTAAGATAAAGCCAATCTGGAAGGTTAAAATTGCACTGGGGCAGCTGGTTAGGGTTGAGGAGCGTGAACATCAATATAACAAAGTCGGATATTAAGAATAAAAGCACGTTTTGAAAACATAGAAGTTAGCACATTATAAACAATAATCAGAACTAGTTATATGGAGATTGAAAAACTGCCAGAAATATAAAATACCTATTCCTCTTCCTTTATTTTCCGAGTCTCTTTGATTAAACAAAATCAGTCTACGTGAACTGCTGACTCTTTATAATACATTTGGACAATGAAACGAAGGTCCACTGCTATCTACTTTTTTAGAAAATAAATTCCAGCTGTCTCAATTATATAATACTCATAACAGAATTTGGGCGATGGCCCGATATAGCAAAATAAAGAGCGACAGTGAAAGAATTCAAGAGTTAAAGCATTTGTCCCTATTTAAGACAACCTGCGACTTGAATGGAGCTACCATCCTTCTTTTTCGATATCTAAACTAAGACTTTGGAAATAATACTAATTTCGAAAATTTGAGAAGAGATATGATCATCAAACACCATGACAGTACATGCATAATTTTCCGACGCCGATACATTTTATGACACAGGAACTGACTCTGGGGCATGGAGAAGGAATCAACGCCATTTGGTTTACCCATCAGAAAATTCGCCCCCTCGTCGTCAAGCTTAGAATCGGAAATTTCATCCCAGCAAAGTGGTTCGCATCGCGATACCGTTAATCAATATAAAATACTACTGTGCGCTTACTTACTGTCGGACTTTCTGAAGGTCATGTGGAGCTTATCAAAACAATTATACCAACATATGTAAAATTAATTCTCCTTTCCAAGCAGATGACTGAAAACGAATTGAGAACTGAAATGTTAAAGTTCAGAGGAACTGGGTTCGCTAGTCGATTTACCGACTAACCGACTTTCGGCCGGCCACGCCCGCAGAAGAAGCCATAAACTTTCACTTTCCACCAGTCCACACAAAAGCCGAGATTGGGCTGGGAATCCAATGATGAGGGAGGCGCTTAAAACACACAAGGAAGTTGTTCACGAAAAAGCGTTACAGATATTCCGTCGATCACCTCCTGTTTGCAACATCACCGTCAGAAAAACATGCAAATTTCGACGGAGCTGTTGGATGTAACTCTTTGCTAGAAACCTCTCACCCCAACATTCGTTATCAATTCTAAGATTGGCGACACGTAGATATCACTCGATTTTTATAACACCTAATCTCATAATTTTAAACAAAGGTATTTTATTTTATAATCTTCGCTAGTTTCATGAATGGTATTCTCCTTCAGTAAGCTCTATTGACTTTTCCACGAATGGCTGCACCGTGTTCCAAGCTGTACCCGATAATTAAGTATCCACTTCTTAGTTTTGAAGACATTTCATTTTTCTTCTACTCAGCATACCTGATGATGCCTTGACAGCCGAAACCAGTTTTTGAATGTAAGTCAAAAAAACAATTTTAAAATCAACTATTCCGGACTTGCATTCGATAGAAATACATTAGAAAGTACATTTTTAAAGATGTATGTTGATGCGACGTAAATATGAGAGGGTGTGTGACGATATATTGCATGTTAGCAAATATTTGTTGTTGTTGTACATGCTTTCGTTAATTTTCTGTTTACCTAACAACTAACTTCTTCCACTTCTTTGAGCTTCTTCTGCCCTTGAATGAGATTCATTTTTTACTCCCCTATCCTCTCTTTGTTTTTAATAAAAAAATATTAGCATTTGCGTTGTCTCACCATTAAAATCAGAGAAAAAACTCTCTAATGACATCCGCGGAATATTGTGAAAACTTAAGGTATTTTTAACTGGCGCACACATCACAAGTCAATTCTGGGGATTGTGCACACACTGCGATAAAAACAGGTAAGAACTTTCACGACGTCTTCCTAACTGTTGACGCGAGTCCCGTAAGTTGATTAGCAGTCAAAAATTGCGACAGGAGTGAAGAGTTAAATTTGGGTCATCCCGAAACGCGAAGTATACGATAACATATTTTACCATATTTTCCTAAGCGGTTGATTAAAAACTATTACTACCGGAGCAAAGAAGAACTATGCTTAGGAAAGGGGTCCGACTATAAATTAAATTACTTTAAAACGTGCTGAATAGCATTACTTTTCGGTATGCACTTGCCATGCCATTTTTTGTTATCGCGAGATCACTAAACGTGATTCTTTCCAAAAGCGTTCGAACGCATCAGGGAGGCTTCACTGCACGAGTTTTCATCCTGAATGGATAGCACCTAATTGCTATA
This sequence comes from Platycnemis pennipes, assembly GCA_933228895.1. Lineage (NCBI taxonomy): Eukaryota > Metazoa > Arthropoda > Insecta > Odonata > Platycnemididae > Platycnemis > Platycnemis pennipes. The sequence goes on along the minus strand of OW121854.1, from coordinate 84,583,312 downwards.
ATCGACATATAACGACATAGACGATCGCAACTCTGGCGGCAAAGAGAGAGAGGTTGTGTGTGTAAACACCCAAAAAAGGAACAGTAATTGATAGAAGCACGGACACAAGCGACGACCAATTAGCGCCTCTTGCGCAACAGATTCTGTTCTCGCCTCCGAGAAAAGTATGCTCAAGGAATCACGGGAGGCATGAAAGAAGTTTCGTTAGCGCTCGGGGAAGATGAGGGGCCTGTGGCACCTCACCCCAGGTTACGCATGCCTGCTAAATTTATGGTCATCAAAATGGGCTCGGGTGTAACATACCACGCAATCTTGTGCAGATTTGGAACCAAGGAGATATAAGAAGTTACGTCTTCGATCCCACATGCCTGTTTTGTACACGATATCCCACTATTTACATTCTATAATACATTAAGAGTGGGAAAAAGAGAAGTCTACTGAAAACCCTAAAAAGAAGAGAGGGAAACTTAATCGGCCATACCTTAAGACACGATGGCCTGATGAGGACAATTGTCGAGGGAAAAGTGGACGGGAAGAACGGCAAAGGAAGGCCTCGCATGAGATACATGGAACAGATCGTGAAGGATATGAAAGAGAGGAATAATGTTAATATGAAGATGTTGGCCGATAGAGGATTCGTGTGGAGGACTGCGTCAAACCAATCCTAGGATTGTTGACCGGTGGTGATGAACATTTTAGGTACATATATGCGTCACTTAAAACCCACTCGAAAAGCCAATTAGCATCACATGTTTACCAAACAATCACAAAGAAGCAATATGTAAGGTTATTCATGGGTTAACGAGAAAAAGCCGTGCAGAAGGACGATCACTTTTAATACAGCGACAGGGTAGCTAGAGTACTAGCCTCCCATACTGAGTTTCCTGGTTCGAACCCCAGTGGCAGAGGGTTTTCAGAGGTATCGTGGTTGCCTAGCGGGTAGAGCGCTGGGCTGCGAACCGGATATACCGGGTTCAAATCCCGGGAAGAAGCCTTTATAGACAACCCCACCAAATTCCTCGCAAATCCTTCGATTTTCCGTGAGTCAGAACTTCGTCACAGATGGCCCAGGGAAAGTGACAAACCCCCTACCCTGAATGCGTGAATTCCACACGTAAATAGGTAAGGGGTGTAATACGTATGGGGTGAGCTACCCTCACTATTTACCCTCTACCCTCACCTATCAAAAACCAACCTTCGGGTTGAAAACTGATTTTTTTGACCGGTCCTTACTTGAGTGCTGTGGGTAGGGCACTCCGAGTTCAGTACTCCGTCCGTCGGGTGGGACGTTACACCGTGAATTCTTGGAGCATTTCGCTAAAAGTGGGCCAATGTCGACGCCGATTTAGACTCTATCAAAATTCCTTCGAATTTCTTGCATCGACACAAGTATTATTAATTGCTAACATGTTGACTACGTTAACGAGTTCATACCCCTAAGAAAACATGAATGAAATATAGTTCTATGGCACAATTTGAGACAATTAACGTGTTTTTAATTAGGAACGCTTAATATTTACATGGACCGCACCGTAGGAAACTAAGTATGATGTATCTTTGTAATAAACATTGATGATGGTTTGGGAGAAAGAAGGGCCTCAATAGTCCCCAAAATAGAGACGTCTTATGATTTTAACAGCGAATGAATGTTTATTTTACAACTATGAAGGCCACACTTCCGAATTTCATAAAAGAACAAGCTCAGAAGGATCAATTTCACAATGGGAGCACTGTCATTCCAAATGGAAGAAGGGAGAGGATTAATTTTAATAATACTTTTATAAAGTAGGTTTGCATGCGAAATACAATTATATTTTAATACCTTTCTCTCGACAGAGCTTTAGTGATCGACTCTTCAACCTTTTGACTGCTCTTCAAGATACATAAAATGCTTATTCTTTTCCTATCATGCTAATTATTTTCCATCACTTTTAGTACATTCGGAAAGCTTGGCATATATGTAGGTTTTCTATTCTTAAAGAACAGATTTTGAAATAGTTCATAGCCACCACTATCAGCGTCAAGATATTAAAAAAAAATCGTTCTGAATCTCCATACGAGGTCATTTGACTGCTTTCGCGATTTTTTTTATTACAGTTACCTCATAAACGTATTCAATATAAATATATGACCGCACTACAACGACGACCATCATTAAAAATGCTACACGACTACTAATTACGGATTACAATCCCACGCCTAGTTAAATAGTTCACGCCTGCGAGTAAAAGCTTCTTTTGCCAATGCGATTCTCCTTCTCTCTTCAACGCTGCTATGCCCTTTTTCTTCCAACACACTACCTTGATAGCTAAATTGCTCCACCTGCTCTAGCTTCTGACCTCATACTTTTATAGTTATACTGGCCCTTTTTGTTCTTGAAAACTGCATTACTTTCATTTTAGATATCCAACGCATACAAATATGCGAAACCTCTTAGCAGTCATGAAAAAAAATAAAACAATTCCTTATGGCAAATGAGTATGACATGCTGTGCTAAACAACACTGGTATACGGTGGGAAACCAGAGAACCCTTCCTTCAGGGTAATCCATATCGTTATGTATGGAATGATAACTACAACCCAAGACTCACAGCTGTAGAAAGAGTGCGTTCGTTGGGGCTTTAAATTTTTACCAGAATTCGTCGCGACAATCCCACCAGAAAGTAGGTGAAATGACTTCCGAAAGACTATTAGAATATATGATCAGGTCTCCCTGCATCTTTGACCAGCTCCATCACCCTATTTCTTGAGAAATGCATTGCTGCCGTTGGGACGAATAGAGGGAGAGGGTAAATCCAAATTGGTCTGGCTAGTTTTCGACCTTTGTTCGAATCTTAACCCGTTTCTAAGACAGCACAAAACAACCTTCTTCCATCTTCTGCAAACGAAGCTGTCGACAATGGCGAAGGGAAAACACCAAGGTGAAATCAACTCGCGTTCGGAAATCGAACCGTAAACTTTGGCGAGGTAAGATAGCGCAACAGTTGGCACCGAAACAATCCTAGACCACGCATCACCTGTTGCTAGGAGACACCTTCCTCTCGCCTGAAACCCTTCTGGCTATGGTCGAGTTTTTCCTCGAGGAAGACGCGGACACGACTTTAGTATGCCGAAAAGGTTTTTGGCTCCTCGACCTTGAACGGTCGGAGGGTTCCTAACCTTCTCTCCTCGCCCGTCGCTAAATCCGAAGGAGTCGCAGACTGGCCTCCACCTCCTCATCCGGATCAACTCCCCCTCCCGCCCACCTGGTACATCTTCGAAGACGGGAAAAGGCGTGCGAGTCGCCTCAACTCTTATCTGGAACTGCCGAGACAATCATTTTTCTCTTCTCCCCCTCATTCCTCTGATTATTGCCCGGAATTTGATAAGTGTGATCCGACAATATGCGCACTTTTGTAGCAAAGTACGGTGGCAACTTTAGGTGCAATACCAAGTAGTAAGTGGAATTGATTAGATTGAGATTCGCTATCGGATCGCTGGTTGGACAAACTACTATCTATCGCGGAGACTTGAGATCGACTACTTTTTCGAAGATGTTAAAAATATGCTACAGGTCCGCAATCCTTTATTCACAATTCCGAACTTTGAAAAATTCAGAATTTCGCATAATAATATTTTTTGTGGATTGTGCAGCGCCAGTAATTTATGTTTGGCTCTCGATCAGCTGACCCAACCGTACAACATACTCTACCTTATTACCTTATAAATAATCTTACTCGGGATATGCACACACAAATGGACGAACACGAAGTGGAGTGGAGGTTGGGGAGGGCCGTCGACTTCGCGAACGGCAGGTCCACGTGGCGACCCGCCTGCACATCTCATTTCGCGCGCGTGGCGGTGAAAATCAACGAGACAGGTACTTGGCGCAGGAGGAAGTGGGGCAACGGACTAGGAAGCGGGCCGATTATTTTCACTTTTCAGTCGAAACACACACTGTGGTAAAACAGGTTGTCAGGCGAATGGAGCAGACGGGATTTCCGTACGTTACCCATGACTCGCGGACAGTTTAAACACCAGATAATTATGCTAGGTTGGACCAGATTAGAGAGATAGATTGTCGTACTGATAGATCCAAAATGTTATTTTTCCCCCGTTCTATAAGAGAACAGAATAGGCAGCATGGCAATGGATAGGAAGGGGAAATATTTTAGAGTAGTCTGTAGTGCATGATGCATGTGTTAATCCCTTTAATGCTATAAATACTAACAATCTAGTTGCATGAGACCCTATAGTTGCTTGTTTGCATGTTAGTAGTGCATGCTTGGTGATCTTTGCCCCCTGCCACACACCCTCGCGGTGGCTAGCAGGGTATCGTGTAGCTGTAGATGAGAACACTCAACATTTTTTAGAGTAGTCAGTAGTGCATGATGCATGTATTAACAACCAATCCCTTAATTACCATGTAGATACTAACGATCTAGTGGCCTAAGAACCTATAGTAGCATGTTTGAATGTCTAATAGTGCATGCTTGGTGATCTTCACCCCCTGCAACACACCCTCGCGGGGGCTTGCAGGGTATCATGTAGATGTAGACAGTCTGGGAGCCTAAAACCCATAAAACGCTTAAAATAGAAATTATAATTTCTTAATCATTAGCAGCATGTTACTCGATTATTCGAAAAATAAAACAGCTCTCGAGTGTACGAAAGCTGGTAGTCAGGTAGGTGCAGTGTTTGGAGTACTGGTTGGGGGGTTTATGTTTGATGAAAAATGGTGTGTTCAGACCAAAGGTTGGTTTTTGATGGGCGAGTGTAAGCTTACTAAGCCATTCGCGTGTGAAATTCACTCATTCAGGGAAAGAGGGCCAGTTCCTTCCTTCCAGTACAAAATTGTTACAGCATATGGATTCGCAGAAGCGACGCCGAGCGAAACGAAATTCCACGAGATATTCTACTAATGCTGGGAAGGCAATGATTGCCCAACAAAAAGATTTTAATTTAATTACGCAGCCAAGAGAATAATAAAAAAAACTCACAGTATGGCAATGGTGATAAATCACTCGCGAAACTAATGAGCACGAAGATAGATAAGGAAATATCAACAACAGGTAGTGATATCAAAATCGGGCACGCTCCGTGAGTTGACACGAGCGGGCGCGGGCCGCACTCAGTGCAGCGTAGATACCTCAGCAGTTTAACTTACCTGAATATTAATATTTTCTTCAGCAATGGGAAAATAATATATGATCTTGTGTTTTACCCCGTGGAAAGTCCGAGCAACTTTCGTAAATTCATAAAATGCGAGACTGTTTTAATATGAGTATCATATGAATATCATAATAAAATACAAAAAGGTGTGACTTATTTTATTGAGTAGAGATTCGATAGAGATTTTCAATCTATTTTTTTCCAAGTCCCAGGAACGTTCCTCCATTTTCAAGAAAATAAGTCGCCAATGAATAACTGAAGTAACCAGATTCGACGTGACGGCACCTGCCTCAAGGAACACACCAAAATTCTACACCTCCATACGGCGTGGACAAAAAGGACGAAATACAAACAGCTACACTTACAGGTAGCGCAACCTACTAGTTTTTTCGATAACCGAGAAATACATACAAAGTATGCCGAACAGCGTGCGGTGGCGCGCCTAACTAAGGGTTAATATGCAAACGATAATGATTTTCAATTTCGTGGAACAAGGAGGACTAGAATAAGATGGAAGCGGTCCAAATTTTGCCGAAACGTTTCGTTGTCAGCTTAGAAGTTAGTCATATTCAGCCCGCGAGAGACACGCCGTACTGAACAAATCGTTCCATTGACAACTCTACGACCTAGCGGATTTCGCTCTCAATTATTTTTATGAAAAGGTTTTTGTTAGCTTTAATTGAAAATTCAGACAACGTTCCATAATGGAAAATAACAAAATGTACGCCATAATGTTGTTAGTGGAACATATGCGATCCCTAATTACGATGCAATGAATAAATACCGCCTTCCTCAATGAATACAATAAATAAGTAATCCACAGAAGATTCAAAAGCCCTCGCCGAACAATAAAACGGAACATAATAACGCAAACATTGGTACCTTAAAGGAATTATTAGTTATTATGCTACCAATGATGGGTCGTAATCCAAAATTAATTCCACATTTTGTTCATTACCGCATACACCAAAAATTCTAGGGTAGAGACGACAAAATGCTACAAATAAACCAATGACGTGTGAATTCACACAACCGCAGAGCGAGGGAGATTCCTTTCCCAGTGATTTCAGCGGTCTCCCGGTAACTTTAGTTTCTCAGATATTTAAATTACTTCTTTCCAATTGAAATTGGAATGATGGGTGATAGAACGGGGGAGAAATATCGTGATTACCTCAATAAGTAAGGAATGAAGCGCGGAGAATAAATAATAAAGGAAAAAATAACTCTCATACATGGAAATAAGTCAAGGATGTTCGTATCTTCGGTTCGTAAAATTGAAGGGTTATATAATAAGAATGTATTCGAACATAACGTTCTAGGATGAGAACGGCGTTACGCTACGTTTTCCCAAAAAAAGATGAATAAAATTATGCACCTGTTCGTGAGAGACGTTAAAGTAGACAGTAGTAATCTTTAACTAAGATAAAGTCAAAGCGAAATTACAGTAGTAAATCACCTCATTTTCACAAGCGATACGAAATAACATTACTCTCCTTCATTGAATTACATTTATTCAAGTTGACTGAGTTAATAATAAAATAACTGTGGACGATCTTCAACTCTGCTTCCCTCTGGCGGTTTCGGATGGGACAGTCCTTAGCATCTTTTTCGACCCTATCTTCAAATTGAAGAGGCTGAAAGGGAAGCTATTCCGATTTCTCTCTTACGTCACCCTCTGAGTAGCACGTAATTGCTAATGACCTCGAGGGAAAGAAATAAGATCGAAAATGACCAACCAACTCGAAGGAACATATCGGAAAAGACGAATGGTCACAGAAAAAAGTTTCCAGTCTGCCAATACCCAAAGCCATTGCTGAAAAGGCTAAGAACCTAAAAATTATAAGATCTATTTGATTATCGCATTTGGGTATTAAATTAATATCTTAAAAGCGTCAATTGGGCGATTTCCAGCGATAAATTGGGTCCCACATCACATGGTACCGCAGGTAGAGCATTCCATAAGCTATCGCACATCTAATGCATTGCACATTAAAAATTGCCGATACACAAGAGTATTAGCTAAATTTTACATTATGACGGGATTCACCGCGTTAATTTTCATTATTTGACAACACTCCGGAATTCCATTCGACATCTCCAGGTCGAAACAACAAAAGAATTATTATATTATAGTTATTCCCTTATTCGACCTGAAGATGCCAGATATAATTTAGGTGAAACCTTTGTCAAATTATCAACACTAACGCGGCACACTTAGCACATCAACCGCGCGGAAACTTACGATTGAAAATATTATTAGCTGCCGTCTTAAAATCTTAGTATTATGTGATTAAAGCAACGTGACAATAACAGGAGTACCATTACGCGACAATTGCATACAGCAGTGGATGTATTGCTATATCGAAAAACCATAGGATGGGCACTAGGTTCTATAGATAGGTTTCTTTGTGAGGGTAACTACAAGCTCCCAAGAAACACAACGGTTGGGAATTCTACGGACGTAAATACCCCTAGGGAAACAAGTTTCCTAGCATGAAACAAGGCGCACAAGGGTGCATTGAAATATGACTTGGAAGTGACCTCAAGATGATACGGGCGGAAGTCACGCGTTCTTTCCACGGGGTCATTAATTCTATCTCATGAGAGCGTTGATCCACAGTCACTATCCTGTACCCGGAAGTGACGATCACAAGATAAAGAAGCAACTTAAAGCCTAGCAAATACATAGCCCAACGGCGAGTGAGACTCGTTCATACTCGGAAGAGCCACCAGGTAATTCCTTAACGATATGAGTAAACATTTACGCGCACTGCTCAACACTACAATGCTCACGCTACATTACACTCGCACAGACACAAGGCTACGTAAAAAAAACAAATAAAACCTAAAGACATTTAAAAAAATCAAAACCTACTAAACCATTGGACAGAAAAAAATTTAAGGCCAGAATTTCAGAAAAAAATGAGTTGGGCAAGAAATAGCGTAGACAGAATGGAAGAGTAAGCTTTTCAAGCGTCGACAGGTAAATAAGGAAAAATGTGGAATGAGTAGTTTGTGAAGAGGATGAATAAGATGACCTAACGTTCTTTACCGGTGGAATAAACTTAGGATTTCATGGAAGGCAACAGGCAATCAGCTTAGGATCAATGAAGAGAAAACATTGAAAGAGTACCAGAGACAAGTATTATATTTCCATCGCCGAATCTGATGCCGTAGCGGAATTTTAACATCGGTTTTTTGAAAAGAAAAACATGTCATAACATCCAAGAAAACCACCAGAAGGCAGAAAAAGAGAAAATGCATGTATTCCAAAGACACGAGAAAAAACGCCACTTGTATCGCCATGGAGGACGATCCTAAAATTAGGAATCCGCTACTCCTCTGGTCCCTGAAATATTCCAACCTCTACCAAACTGACCCTAAAATAATAAATGTCGCAAATTACTTAAGCTGCTGGGTGCCCCCCCCGAATAACCGATACACAGGAGGAACTTCACTTTACTTTCAGTAAAATGTGGAAAAATTATTTATTCCCTGGGCACCGGCTCAATTATGAATATCATTCCGCATTAAATATGAAGAATGAATTCAAATCACGAGAAGGCACCATACAAACGAAAATGTTAAAAGTATATCCGACGATCAAATGAATGAGTCTGGGTTAAAAATAAATTCCCGGAAGAAACCAAATGCAAAAAAAAACACCTCATGCCGTTTCAGTGAGTGAAACACTGCCGTGACCAGGATTCGAACCTGGGTTGTTGCGGCCACAACGCAAAGTACTAACCACTATACGATCACGGCTACTGCGAGGCTTGAAAACATCTCGGCTCCTGGGGAAACGTCAATCCTCCAGACCGGACCACTGAAGCGAAAAGTTGGAAGTGAATCGAATCCTCACTCCGGTGGAGGGGATCCTTACACAAGCGTGACGAGGGGAGGACCTTTCTCAACAGACCACCAACATACTCAGATGTGAAGGGTCGCAACCGTCATTTTTTCCACCAAATTCCCAATTGGGGGATCATCCCTCGCAATAACTATGTAACTTCTATATAGTTTATATTCAATTTATTAATTTTCCTATTCACTATTATATTTTATTTGTTTTTCAACACTAGCTACACTCTCAGCAGGATTTCGCAAATTATCACCCCCCCCCCTTCTTGTGTGTTTTCCCACAGAGGGTTTTATGGTAAAGGAATTAAGTATAACAATCAACACGTTTTTTCCACAGTTGTAAATACTTTTACACACATAATTTGTTTGTTGTTTAATATTTAAATATAGTGTGTAAATGTATATTTTTTTCTTGTTCAGTTATTATTCTTTATTTCCTTAAATTATATCTTTTAACGTTTTTTAACCTCAGATAATAATTGTTTTAAGCCATGACAACCATATGTTTTATGTAATAACGTTGACGAGGCGTTAGATGGCTAAAGGGAGAGTTTTGTCTCAATTCTCGGTTCTCGCCTTATTATAATTATTATTATAGTTGTACATATACTATAATTATTATTATAGTTGTCAACATTGCTCTCCTCGAAAAATCGACGGCAGCTTTTGCTGGGTTTAACCTTCTGAATACTTTTTTGGCTATCCAACACTGGCTAGGTAGTAATTCTATCACAATTTTACAGGTGATACATTCAACCCGTCAGGAAAATCGCTTTTCAAATCCAATGTCAGTCCAGTTAGTGAGGTGACGCGTACTCCAAGCCATTCAAACGAATATTTATTAGCAGCACAACATATCACCAACAAGAAATCGTACTTGGCTCTACTGTGTGGAGTTCCGATAAAAAATGAAACTTGGCAAATTTTCCACAGTGTGGAATGTGTTGTAAAGAATGTTTTGATCATGCCACTAATCTTGCGAAAAAAACTAAGGTCACAAAAAAAACTTCACCAAACAACTCTTCCCTCGAAGAAAGCTGTCATACGAAGCAGATAAAATAGATACCTAATATTCGAGGGATCGCAAATATAAAGTCTTTCTGATTGGCACATACACAGCTTTGATTCGGTCGGTAGGTAAACGGCAAAAACGCGTTCCCATTACTCAAGTTGGGGTGGCAATTTCTGCTTAAATCTAAGAGGCCGACTCTCCGTGATGAAAACACTTCTTTATAAAACACTACTAAATAAGAAAAATTCATTGCTTCAGCCATTTGCATAATTTCAAATGAATGTCTAAAATTGCCATGCGTAACCTCTATCAACAACCCGTGGTAATCATAGCTAAATTTGCGGTTGCACTTTTGAGTACCTAATAGAGCAAACAAAAAAGGTGTTCGCAGTCTCAGATAGCCTTCCTTCAGGCCGGTAATTTATCTCCGAAGATTTGTGAGCCAACACACCGCAAATCGCCCGGGAGTAGTATCTTGAGAAGCAGAGAAAGCCATAATTTACCCATTGCAAACCCAGCTGTCTGTTTCACTTCACAACCACTGATGATACCTTAGAAGCTTTCAGGGGCAAAGTGGGTATCTTCAAACTCCAGCCTCTGACGCAGCTGGTCAAAAAAATACCTATGGTATTGCTTTCTGCAGCCGACGCAACAACAGTAAGGAGGTCATTTAATTCGGCAACTTACTCATAAACAAAGCAACTTTAACAGGGCGCTTCGATGAAGAACTTGAAGATGAAGAATTGAAGCAAGTGAAGGTATTATATATTTTTTGCACAACGCCAACGATTGAGTTTCCATAAAAATAAAATTTCCATTTCTTATTTAACCTTACATCAAGATTTTAGTAACCATGGAAAGGACAATGGCCAGATGTCAGCTGAAGATAAATAAGAATAAGACTAAGATATTGGTGTGCAGCAAGAAAGAAGAGGCCAAAACCAATGTAAAATTAGGAAAACAAAAACTAGAAGAGGTGAAAGAGTTCTGTTACCTAGGAAGCTGAGTAACCAACGATAGACGAAGCAAGAAAGAAATAGTAGAATAGCCCAGGCATAGAGAGCATTCTATCAAAAGAAGAATATACTTACAGCTGGAAATACAAGCGTAGAAGTAAGGAAACAGTTCATCAGAACATACATCTGGAGCATTTTTCTTTACGGCAGTGAATCATGGACGATGACAGCAGAGGAGAAGAAAAGGTTGGAAGCATTCGAAATGTGGTGCTACAGAAGAATATTGAAGATTAAATGGATCGGCCGAGTAGGTAACGAGTAAGTCCTAAGAAGAGTTGGAGAAAAAATAAGTCTGCTGTAAACTCTAAAAAGGGACAACTTAATCGGCCATATCTTGAGACACGGTGGCCTGATGAAAACTATCGTCGAGGGAAAAGTGAACGGGAAGATTGGAAAAGGCAGGCCTCGTATGAGATACATAGAACATGTTGTGTAGGATGTAAAAGAGAACAATTACGTCATAATGAAAATGATGGCCGTTAGAAGAATCGAGTGGAAACCTGCATCAAAACAATCCAAGGATTGTTGACCAATGATGATGATGAAGATCTTACATGGTCAACTGCGTTTCTGAATGATCGCAAGGAATGTGTATCTGACTAAATTGCTGACACTTCATGCAAACTTAGCAACATGAACATTTTTATTACCGTGATCATGAAAGAGTACCCTTGAATGTACTAATTTATTGCTACGTGTCAATACAGTTGACAGCGAGGTACCCTAGTGGATAGAATGTTAGGTTGCTGGCTGGGTATCCCGAGTCGAATCTAGGCGAAGCCCGTGGGCACGTCCAATTAAACCCTAAACGTGCCATTTCCTGGGTACCACATCTTCTCGGGATACCTAACACATCGCTGGGAAAAGTATACTAGCACCGTACACCACGTGATCCAAATACCTAGCATGTTTCCATGTAGTATCCTAGTTGCATGTCAATAGTGCATGTTTGGCGATCTTCACCCCCTGCCACATACCCTTGTGGTGGCTCGCAGGGTATAACATAGACGTAGATGTACACGCGAAGTTCACTCGTCATCAGACTCACTAATTGGAAAGCTGAAATCTCAACAACCAGATCGATGTTGAACACTTATTTTTTCAAGTTAAAAAAATAGTTTTAGGATCATTGTGGTGGAACTCGCAGGTCAAATTATTTGCAGAGAGGAAGAATTATTTGCAGTATTACTAGTGCACTTGAAAACGACGTAAAGTATCGAAACAAGTCGTGCAATCAAGAATTCAAAGGTGTAAATTTACAAAGATTTTTTTCTCTTTCGTGATTATTTTCTCAGCATATAAGTTAATTCGCGACTTTCTTTTCTGCGCAAAACTCAAGAGTTAAATACCATAAATACCACTGAATAACCGATTGAGACAATGCCAAAATAAAGAGCTCGAGGCTACTCCTCGGCAATGATTGCACGATTCTCTCCAGCTTTTAATTACCTACTCCGTCCCGAATTTCGGATCTCATCGGGGAGTGGGGAGAACTATTAGTTCCCCCTCATACGCGCACGGTGAGGAGGCGCTGACTTACGTCAGGTGGAGCGGTAAAAATATCAGAAGGAAGATATCCCGAAAATTCCTTATCCCCCCCGGTACACGGCAGGGTACTGGAGGAGACTAGCTCGCCCCGGATTAGAGCATGAATAAAATATTGTCAGCAAGTGTGATGTTTGTTTTAATAAACAAGGGTAACCATGGCACAAAATATAATTCCTTGCTTCTACTTTCTATTCCTCCCTTCATCTAATATTCCCCCAAAATATTTAAGTACCTATACAAAACAACTGAAAGTGCACCACGGTTCTGACATTATATTTCACGAGTTGAAAAACGCGAGAAAGGAAATTTAAACGATCTCCAAAAAAGAGGCTATAGGGTAGGGAGTCACGTGGCATCAACACGAATGGATTAAAACTTTAGTGTGTCTGAATCGCTCGTAACAATATAATTAATTGTTTTCACTTGAGTTTTTCTCATCTATTTCAACGAAAGAGCCCCCAGTTGAGATATAGCACGGGTGTAAACAAAGAATGAGGTTGTAATCAGCGGTTTTAACACACCAAATTTGCGAAGCATTCGTGTTCATACCACGTGACTCTTTGGTTACCTATAAACAAACCAGATTCAGGTGAGATGTGGTGGAAACGTTCCATATTAAATTATCTTTCCTTTAATACTTTGGTTACCTAATCGAGATAACCCCGACAATTTTAAACACACATTCTTGAGGAAAGACAAATGAAAAAAAATGGGAGTTTTTTTTAGATGTTGGTGTTTAGGAGCACGATGTAAATGCGATGGGAAAGAAAGGAGGGCAAGTGGCAGAGAAAAGTGTCCAGGAGAAAATTGCTAGAGGAAATCAGGAGGATAAGGGGATTGGCGGATGGAACAAGTGATCATGATGGGGTACTGAAGATCGCAATTGAGGAAAGAATGCTGGGTTAATGAGGAAATGAATCGGCAATTTAAATAGGTCGAATGAAGTTAAAAAGTGTGTTCACAAGGAAAGAGAAAGGAAGAGAATTTAAGAGTAGAGCATCAGGTGCTGCAACTACCAACGTTATATGGCACCACTTAACCCAGGGACCGGAAAATGTTAGAGACGACGAACCAAAACCTGCTCCCCATAAAAAAAATTGAGAGCTATAAATACATCTTTGCAAAATAGGAATATTTTACGCTACATTGTAACAAGTGGTTATGTTAATTATACCTGCACTAATGGCCTTTGCCTTCAAAAATGATGGCAAATTTTCAAAAAGCAAGAAATATACTTATTTGAATCGCAAAGTTGATAAATTAGAATTGTTTAATGAAGAAGCGCGGAATTTGAACCCCCAAAATCTGCATTGCCTGATTAGAGCTTTAACTACAAGACTTACGCGGTTGACAAAGAAATGATGGACAGAAGTTAAGACGGAGTGTTCATAAAATAGGTATATCCTAATCTGAGGAACCTAAGATCATGATGATAATAATAAACACTAAACCTGTGCGAAAAACTTGCACATTCAACCTGCACCCCAAATGATATAGTCTTTCGTTTGGTTGTTGAAATGAAATAGTCATGGATGTTTACAGAACGTACCTATATATATTTTAAAATACTTGTTTATTAGCTCTGTATTTGCACGATTAAAAGCAACATACCTACGTGTCTCCTACCGACAATAATCCTTCCTTCTTTAGTTGTTTATTTACGTCTCTATGGGGCAGTCTAGATTCGTCATGCTTTCATCTTAATTGTTTTCCTTTAAAATTAAAATCACATAATGTGATTTAACGCAATTTCAGCACACTATATCAAAGTAGGTTAAAAAAAACTCTATCCACTGATACGTTATTCATCATTATAGGTTTTGTATTAGTGGAGAAAAAGGGATGTTGATGGATTAAATAATATAGGGGACCATAAAAACAACAAAAATATCCCAGGGATTCTAGAGACTGTAACTTCAGGGCACGCATGGAGATGAGGATAACATGGTCCCCACCACACCCCTCCGCTCAACAGCCGCTGATCCCAACGATCGGTCCCTGCATCCTAGGGGAGAGAGGAATCTTTGACCGAAATACACCTCCAGTGGTCGACCGCTCGTAAAACTCGAGGAGCGCCCGCAACCAAAAGCGTAGTAGCATTAAGGAGGTCTTCCTGCGCGTCATCGTGCAATGACGTCCATCGAGCTTTCGCATACGCATCAGAAGAAGGGTGGACGGATTGAAGCGATTTCAGGCAACTATTTTCGGGCCCATGAACGAGCGGGATTAAGATACAATCGCCCACTCCAGGGTGCTAAAAGAGGAGCTACAGTGATGTTTGAACTGGAAGCAATACAAAAAAATGTTTATTTCCATTCCAAAGGCTCCATTTTTTTAAATGAAGTCACAGGGAAGATGTTATCGAGTTCATCAAATCGTAATTGGTGCCTAATTATAGCCTACGAAATAAACTCAATCCGTTTTTGAGAGTTCGGATGGATCGATCAAAAAACTTGCTATAACACTTGAAATGAGAGCATTAAAAATGAACAAGGAATGTTGAAAATGACTTAACTATCGCAAATTCAGTCATACAATAACAGTGATCATCATTTTCATAAATTGAACTTTCTCAGGCGTGATTTGGTGGAACCACTACATATTAGATAAATAAACACCAGTGACGCCGTTTTTTATCTACTACCACTTTCATGCCGAAAAATTGAAAATAAATAGCAGATTCGACATTAAATTAAATATATTAAAACGCATCGGTAACCTAAACGAGACTGGTATCCGATACCCTGGGGTAAACCAACAATTGGACTACATACACTGGACTCCAGCGTACAGGAAGACAATACTACACATATCTAACCACAATAAAAAAGTCATTTAGTTTAACTCACAAGCAAAGCAGAGCACACATATGATACCTTAAAATTACAGAACAATTGAACGTTCCCATCAACGAGGTCACATCCACCAATATAGCGAATTCCATCAATGATCTCCTTGGTCATAATTAACTCGGGTCCCATGAACCTCCATAAAAGTTTTAATTTCGAACAATCCTTCGTGACTGAAGGGATTTCCATCTATTATACTCAAAGTTCCTAAAGTAAACCACGCAATATTTTGCTTTAACATAGCATTTTTTTTAAATCACGCAAGCATTTTTAGGACCTCAACCAAATCCTTGAACTAAACTAATCCCGCACTGTCCTTACAACCCAAAGATTAGAGATAAAATTTCCAACACAAAGGTTGGTCTCGCCAGTGAGGACAGAGCTATCCAAGTCCTAAACCAAATGACGTGAGAAATTCACAAATTCAGGGGCAAGGTGTATTCCCCTGCGCAGCCCTTGGTTTCTAAGCAATACTCCCGATTTTCCGGGCTAATGACTGGTGAAGGGAAAACGGATAATCGGGAAACACGGATAATTCGCTAGTTGGTTCCTTCCGGATTAATTTCTCTACGGTGCGCCGCCAAAATAAATACACTCCTTAAAGACCGCTTTACACGATACAATTTGTTGTGCAAACGCTTGTATAAACTGAACGAAATTGTATGTTTGTCTGAATGGAATTAGAACAGGTTCTATTTCCCGTTCAGTCATTCAGACAATCGCACAAGAGTTCGTACAATTTGCCGCTTTACACGGTACAATTTCCTCATACAAGAGTTTGCACAAGAAATTGTACAAAAATTGTATCGTGTAAAGCGGCCTTGCCAATTAAAAGATCCTCGCTGTGAATATTAGTATTTTATGACAAAATACAGTACAAAAAGAATCCAGTAGAGCTGTCCCGGTCGTAATTAAAAGTTGCATGCCTGCCGCCACCCGCCTCGGGTGGCGGCAAGAAGCCTGGCGTTCGACATCGGACCAGTCCGAAGGGCCCTACTAAAAGTAATGAAAGTCATGATTGGAGGAAAATAACAAAAGTTTACTTACCTTTGAGACCACTGCCAATAGACTAAATAGATTGTCGATGAACGTATAATACACAGCCCGGATAACACGCGACGGATAATCGGGAGTTTACTGTATATGATACGGGGACAAACACAACTCAGATTTAAGTGGATATGTCCAAAGGCCTCCCTCGGATTTGAACCCGGGACCTCTAGTCGGCAGCACGAAGCTCTGCCACATGAGCTACCACACCATCAACACGCATTTTACGGGTTAGAATCCCGCATAGGGCATTTCATGTCCCGTTGCTCTTGGGAAAGGGCTATCCAGTGGTTGGTTTTCCTGGATCCTTTGTAGACGACCGACATGTAAGGTAGTTTTTGACTTTTAGATATGGTAGGCATTTAGGATGAGGCAGGAATTATTCAAGGAAGGGCGGAGAGAAACCTGGCGTCGGAATTAGACTGCTCTTTAACGAAAAGTGCCAAGGTGTCCACGGCTTAACGTCCCATCAAACGGACGGAGTACTGCACTCGAAATGCTCACCATACAGCACTCAATTGGACCGCTATACCAACGAAAAATTTCTGCCCGACGGGATTCTAACCCTGGTCCTCGGGATGGAAAGCCAGTAATGTAGCTCCCACGTCAATCCGATTCTCCCTTTTGGGAATGAGTTTAGATGGTGAAATACAACCTCAGCGGTTAACTTCAACAATCCAACTTAATGATGAAATTTCCTCGGGTTTCCAACCACGTGAGGGTATCGAAGGACGATGCCAGGGTACGCCTGAGAAATGTCGTCGGTGCCTACCAAGAGCCTCACACTGCTGGAAACTTCATCCGAAGTCGCTGGGAAAATCTAAGATCTTTCAACCCAACTTAACTTCTACCGCTAATCGATTAATTTGCCGTAAATGCAGAATTGACTATTTTTCCTACGAGTCTCTACCGGCCTTATCCAAATGCGGTCCTAATAACAAAAAATTCGTTGGCTTTTGATTCCTAAATAAAACTCCTTCGCTAAAAACTATATTCTTCTCCAACATCCCTATATGAACCAACAAGGAATAGAGGCTCCGGACGTAAGGATAAAACTGAGGTTAAAACTTCTGCAGGCCACATTAGTTGATGACTCTCTTGAGAAGAATGCTGGCTTTTTTTTGGAATTTTTCAATATTCTTTACAGATGTTGTATATTGGATAAAAACACATTTTTGGCACAGGCAGAAAGAACTATCTCCCTTATATCGATTGAAGTACAGAGTTTTAATCGAAAATGTTTGAAAATGAGATTTATATGGTTCTCAACGGTGGTGCACTTTCAGGATTTGAAAATTTCTACTGCATGCAATTAGCAAGATTTTATGCTGCTGATTTTTATAGTAACAGGGCTAAAAACCTGATACTTCATCTTACGAGTTTTTTTTATAAATAAGAAAGACCAAGCTAGGCATAAAAGTAATGCTAGAACCGCCAATTAATCTGGCCTGGATCGAAAACAAATTAGTGAAAAGAGAGACGTCAATTGACGTCCTCCGAATTTGCCGGAAGAAATAAAATGTAGTAATTGTACGTTCAACGGAGTGACAGTTTTAAGAGGAACAACAAAGCGAGGATGAACGGGGAAGAAACAGCACGTGTATAAGCACGCCGTTGGAGGCACTCCAGACGATGGAACACAAGGTGAAAAGCAGCGCCCATTCATGAATGGGCGAACACGGGAATGCCTTCTCCTCCAGACATTTATACTCATCTCGGCCGTCAAGCCCAAGGGCGAGGAGCCACTCAAGCGGACGGTGCAACATCACACGGACTGAGCTCCTGCCGAGTGGTGCATCGTGCAACAGTGCAGGGGAGAACTTGGCTCGAATCGCACAAGACAAGGAAATGTTAAAGGTCCATTAGGCATAGTAATTTCGACGATGGATATTCTAAATCAGCGGTTGCCAAAACGCTGCTGGGCCCTCGGACCACTGATATGTTGCGAGAGATCTTTGGTGGTCCCGCGGAGGAATGTTACGTCACGTCTCTCGTAACAATTAATATTTGATAACCTTATTAGCGTAACCAGTCTATTTAATGAATTAAATTGGGAATCATTGTCAGATCGCAGCTTGAAATTTAGACTTAATCTCTTAAATAAATTCCAAGACCATATTTTCAGTGATGATGTTAAAAATATTTTGCGGACCCCAACTTACTATGGTAGACTGGACCATAATCACAAAATTAGAGAAATAGATTGCCGAACTGACAGATTCAAAATGTCCTTTTTTCCTCGTACTATTAGGGATATGAATAACGGTAAATGTATCCAGTACGAGTGTAGCAATGGATAACATTGGTAGCTGCATGTTGGTACAAGGACTTAAAGCTAACCCAACTAACAGCATGTTTTTGCATGCACGCTTTGCTATTTTAATTTTTAATTACAAGTTTTATGCATGATATGTAGTGCATGTTTGGTGAGAGTTCACCCCCTGCCACACACCTTTATGGTGGATTGCAGGGTATTATGTAGATGTAGATGAATTACGGCTGCTTTGCGACATTGCACACAGGTGCGACAGTTCGTTTCAACATCAAGATACTTAAAAAACACTAGAATTCCACAGGAAAGGTCTCCTTGGCATCATAGAATGACGAAGCCAACCGGTTGGAAAGAAGGGGATCCGAGTTCGAATCCCGGTCAAGATTGATGATTTACCATCAATGGAATGGCATACTTATGCTCTGCAGGATTAAAGCATTGGGAGTATAGTGGCTTTTGAGGTCCAAATGTTTGACGAACTCTGATCTAAATGATGTCCACCATATCAGTCAGAATTAAACCTCATGCTTTGGGAAAAAGTCTCCTTTTAGATTCTATATTCACGAACCCATAGCAACAGAAACCTATCGCAAAACATATTTAAGTACCTATTGTAAAACTAGTCAAAAGAGAGTACTACCATAGAGAAAGCACAATACTTATTCTATGGTACTACTAAAATAGAACACCGGAACTTTAAGCGTTAAATAATAATGCTAAATTTTCATTCGAACCATTAAGTGTCGAATAAGAACTTGATTAATAAGAGTTATTGTTTACCATATAATTATATTTATCTGATGGGTAAACATAAAAAACAAATAATAAATAACGTGTGGGTAGTATTTGTGGCTTTTTCGTATAGAAACATTTTTTTTTAAATCCGCTTCATATTTTTACATTAATTGACTGAGGATTTATGTACGAGGGCGTTTTAAAAGTTTACAAAGTATGAAAGTTAAGTAAAAAAGTGTGGTGTTCCACTGGAGAGCAATTGTTCATACTTTTTCTATTTATCAAAAATGCCTGAGTACGTAGGCGGAGAAAATGAATCACAAATACTGGGATTCCATTCGCATGGCAATATGAGTATAAAATAAATAAATTAATCAAACCTTTGGCAACTTGTACGCCTCTCTATCGCGTTTTCATTGAGAAAAAATACTTTGATAAATAATTTAATGCAGATAAAAGCGCCCAAAGCGCCCTAAAATGGGATAATTGCACGGAGCATGATAAAAACTGCTTTGGAGAGAGGACATCATGGATATTACGAATAAGGGTAGGAAATAAGCCAACTTGAAGAGAAAAATAACGTAGTGATGGAGCTGATAGATGAATGCAAACCAGATTAGGCACTCTCCTTCAAAATCCACCCTAACCGGTAGAAAGCGATTAATTAATAACCCATGACTAATTTCAACCCCAAAGACTGAGTAATACGATTTGAGAAGTTTTATGATGGAAAACAATTTACGATAAATTTCCTCCAGAATACGAAACACCTTAGAAGAGCGGCTTTATATCGCCAATACCTGAGAGAAAAACATTCACGGAATGAGTACACATACTCATTACTCATGTTAAAAATCATGAATTTTTGCAGAGAAGTAAAACAAAGGCACTAACCGAATTCTGAATACCGATAAGAAGTTGTACTGACGTGTAGTGGTGGAAAAATATGGAAAAATTACCAAATTAACTCTTCGACAAACTAATTCATCCATAATAGTAGAAGTTTTCTAGTCTTATATGAACGTAAACTGAGGGTCTTATGGTAAATAATTTAAAGTGTTTTCTTATATTCATAGGGCGATTACTACATGCGATGTTTCACATTATTTCACATCCCATAAGAGTGTAATTACCTGAGAAACCTGAGAGAAGTAATAACAACCGAACTATTTTACATCACACACTTATGTAGGTAGGAGTTTTGTTACAAGAAATTTTTGTGCTTGGTCAAAGCCATGAACTTTACCATTGATGACTCAGTTGTATTGGAGGTGTAAAAAATTTAGAATCAAACACTTTCGTAAATTATTACCACTCCAGCTCCGTAGTTTTTATACTAGTATACCAAGCATCAGGCACTTTAAAATTTAAAACTCGCCCTAAAATCTGTAGAGTTATCACGATAATTGCTTTCTCCTAACGGGATTGAGGAAGAGGTGTTGCCTAATCGGAACTGGGGAAGCCGGAAACTAAAAAAAAGAATCCTTTTTGACCAAAAAATTAAGAAAAACGGCAAGACTGCTAACAACTGGGAAAATGCCAAACCAGGGAACGTAGTGCATCGCCTAAAACGTTCGCTGTCAAAGTCGTTGGCAGGTAAGAAATTAAATACGCTGATCGTTTCTCCGAAAGGAAGGCTCCAGGGATCAATACCATTGATTTGTTTTCTTTAATGCCCCCACGAATTTTGATACGATTCCAGTATATTACGTCTTAACCTTGAATCCCTACGTAACCGACCCCCCTGAGGAGACCCATCCACGAGAATCTATTTTGAAATTCTGATTTACCTTAGTCGGGGGAATCTGTGTCGAGTTCCGGAAATAGAAGCCCGAGTACCGGCCCAAAGAATATTTTTCATTCGGAGCCATCTAGGTAGTTTTCGCGTAAACCAGCAAAGAAAAATGAACACCTCACGCGAAGAATATGACCACAGGTATGAATTATTAAAAAAATGCAGACATTTTTACATTTGTAAACGGTATTACATTATTAAACATGGGAATGGTTGGTAGAAAAAAAAACATAAATCCTTGACATAACTACCGCAAACGACTAAAATGGGAATAAATGCAAGAATAATTTAATATAATGTATTAAAAAAAACGAGATTAAAGAAAAACACTAATCGCTAGTTAAGCGCCCATGGGACCCTAACGCGCACACTGGGTTGATATTCAGCAAATGAGTATAAATGTATTCCAAAGATACTTAGCTACTTTTCACTAATGTTTTTTTTTAATTAATGGGACATAAAAATTTTAATCTGTTGGGATTGGTATTAGCTTTCTAAGCCAACCGAAAGTATGCAGCAATATCTTTTTGTCGTAGTCTTCGGGTAGAGGGACTGAAACTACTTTCAGAAGGGATGTCAGAAACTGTTTTTTATTTTGGGATTCAGCACTCCGAAAAAAACAATCAATTACCAAACAAAAATACACCAAATTAAGAACACTTGCTTCAGCGACATTTAAGCTACTTTCAGCAACATTATAGTAGTTAAACATGATTCAAGTGCCTCCTCTTCCCCACTTCCGCCGAGTGGGGAAAACGAAGTTCCTTCAACCCTTGTTGAAAAATAAGGTTCGACTCTGATCAGATTAGCTTTCACCCCGGGTGGCCTGCTCCCTTTGGAGTCAGTAAAGGGGCATAAAATAGCACCAAGACTAGACTTTCAAAGGGTTACACTTCACTTAATGCAAACCTACCAATTAAATCCAATGGACTTTCTGCTATTTGCGTGGCTTCCCCATCGATTGCGTTTACATTGCTCTGACCCACATACGCTCGTGACTATCTTCGAACAAGCTCCAGGCAGAAGCTGATAAAGACGCTCCAAAGATCACTTTCCGACCGTAAGTTTATTGACTCATTTCATGAGACACTTATAACTCGTTCTCCGTGTCTTACATTGGTACGGAATTCAAGAAAACCTCCGACATACGACCGCCAAAAGTTTTCACACAACTACCCCAGCTACAGGATGCAATTTCAGGAAAATGAAGTTAAGCATGTGATTCCACGTCCTCGAGAGAATAAATCATTTCAAATCAATTGTCAAAATTCAAGTGTCGGAGGATTAGTGTAAAAAGTGTAAGAAACAATTAATATTTTACAATGTTTTAAGCCTTAAAACATCATAATATCAGATTTGTTTAATTTTAAGTCCGGAGGATAGAGCGCAGGCCAGTAAATTTTATGGTCGTTGATTCGAAATACAACCACGAACGAGAGGAATTGACGAGTGAATGAAGAAGAGGTTCAGCCTCCGAGATACCTAATAACTTCAGTGTTCCAGACGTGGACCCTGTGATCAACGGAAACAAATCTAACCCCCTAGCCCCTCCCACAAAGGAACACATCGTTTGAGTTATAAGAAGTAGTGACATATGTAAAAGAAGATGAATTGCGCAATAATAAAGGAGACTAGCCGATAGGAAAATATAGTGGGGATCTGCGTACAACCAACCTCAGCCAATTATGATTATGGTGTAGATAGCAAAAATATGTATTGAAATACGATGCGCGAAAAAAATATATGCAGCCATGGAAAATTTCGAAAAGAAGAATAACCTGTTTAAGATACTTTCAATTCGGCATCAATACAAAGAGTAGTTTACAAAAAAGTCTTCTAATTGATAGCACACGTAGGAAGAAAAAGAACTTATGAACGCCGGTACCACCGACCATTAAGTTTCTTTCTTTGACCCTAAGGGCATTAAAGGCTGAAAAGCCTCTTCGTTAAAAAAAAACAAGACGAAAGCGGACGACTTAGATAATTTACTGCATCTAGAAAAGAGATCGTATTCTTAAAGGTCGGGAGTGTCAACTGCATTTGAAACGATAGACGTAAACGTTCGGTTAGGCGTCTGAAATCAGTCTCCGTTCATATAAAAAAACGGAGACTGTAAGTATACATATAAATCTCGCGTGTATGACTTGGTATAACTTGAAAACATGGGCACTAAAACATGGACACGGCATATTGTACTTTCACTAAAGGAAGCACATCAACGCCCACGCTCAAGTATTCTTTGGTGGGCTCAACAACATAGTAGCCAATATTTATGATCGAATTCAGTTTTTAAGATGCCGACTATTCCCAAAACAGCGTCGGAGCGATCACAGAGGGTGTAAAATAATAGTAAATTACTCCAGGCCCCATATATAACCACTTACCTATTAACGAAGATGATGGGAGGTGATCGACACGAAAAATAACATCAAACATAAAAATTAAAATGCGTAACTCATCATTACGTATCTAGAATTCAAATAAAAGTGATGCTTACTTGCGATTACCCTATTTAATGATCTACCCCACGAAAAACAACGCATTCCTTCCACTATTCGGTCACGACACTCATAAACCTCACGCTTGACAGCCGAAATATTCCATCGAGTGGGATAAAATAGCAACGAGTAAACAAGTTCGTTCATTGTCAAGAGCGGGGACAAGGCAGCGGTTACACATATTACCAGTTGAAAGACGCGTGTTCTCATGTCAGACTCCAAGAATTATTAGAATCAATGTCATGTCAGTCAAAAAAATTAGCATAATGCGCTACGATAAAGACGAAAATATTAATCGAAAACAACATGCATTTTTTCACATCAAATAACTTAAATTATCGAAACTTTAACAGCAGAGGGCTTGGAAAAATATTAATTGCAATCACAAGGGTAATGTTATACGTAGGAGTGGCAACACCTAGAGAAGTTAGGAAATATTACAGATGTTTACAAGGCGTTTATCACAATCACATTGCTCAAACAATAATATTATACGGGCGTACTTATAGCAATTAGGCAATGAAATAAATACTATTACGTTACGCCTATCATTTTAGAATTAAAAAAAATCAATTCTTCACTTTATTCTCCCACGAAAAATAATAAACAGAACCCTAATTAAGCGTATTACCATAGGGTAAGTTACTCTAAGGTATTTAATTTCTGCCAGTCAAAAGATTGGCAACTCTCGCATTTGGCTGTCCCCTGCCATTGCCTTGCTAGACCCCTTCCACGATGGAAACATACTCATCCATGTTGTTAGTCTACTCCTAACATTTTTCTAATAAATATGCAATTATTCAAAACTAAGCAACTACCGCGCGAGATATAAAAAGTGCAAATATGTTCTGCCACAAAAACCAAAATTTTTATCACACAGACATAGAGGGACTTTTAAGGGTATTAACCGAGGATTGGGGAAAGGGAAGCTGGCAAATATTTCTCACATCTTAAGCCTTCGACCTCGACCTTGGTGACCTTCCTGCAGTCACTTTCCCTTTCATCATGCGGATGGGTCCACCGCTCTCCAAAGAGAAAGGAGGCAGATGCGAAAATCGCTAAGACACCGCATAAGGCAGGCCGCAAAACGACAGTTTTAGCGAGCACTTTTTACGCCCTTTAATGTTTAAAGAAGAAGGCTCTGCCGGGACGCTGTCCGACTGGTCGAGGAAAGATCTCAAAGCTCTTAAAAGGTGACCCATTTCGCGGACAAAAACGTTTTAACCGAACGAAAGAAGGCATAGAGAAGAATGTATACTCACTTCTCGAATTCCCTTTAGAAAATGTTTCATATTGTGCTGTCCCACAATTCAATTCAACGCCGTGTAAGAAACCCCTAGTCATTATAATAATTATCTCATCAGCTATCACGTTAAGCACCCTATCACGATAAAAATGTTTCCTAGGAAAAAATTATTCAACGGCGATACATAAGATACAAATCCATTTTTGGGTTTACAAATATTTTATTTCCTGCGTGCGAACGTACTTTGCAGTATCTTGTCGATTCGTCACGGAAGTCAGCCTAGACATCCTTTTTTCCTGACAAAACGATATATTTTTTCAAAAAGTTTAAGATTTTAAGGAAATTTTCACCATACTTCCTTGGTCTTTCTCTCTTAATTAAAATCTTAATTGTTTTTTAATCTATAAATCGTTCATAACTTTTCAAATTTTTAAGACAAGGAAAAATAACGAGAACTACGCTAAAAGAAGGTATCATCTCATCCTCGTCATCCTAAATACACACAACCAACCAAATGGACATAATTTCCACCAATTAAATCAATTTACGGGATTTTGTAATACTTCTATGCTCGGTGAGTAGTCTCTAAAACTATCAGTATTAGTTAAATGAAAGTTGGCAAAAAGAACACAAAATGTTAAGTTCACAATTGAAGAGTCAGCATTAAAAATCGTTGATTCGCTTGCTACTTCGATTGATCCTTCCAGCTCATATCTTGCAGTGGATTGACCAACTGGCCAGTAAACGGGAGCATTAAGTAACATTAAAGGAAAACTATTTTTTCTCATATGACACAGGAAATTTGAAAAAATAAGCATTTAAAACCTCTCCCTCCTCCAGACAACTGAACTCTCCATTAAAACGATGCCAGAACCATCATCTGCTATTTCACTGCCGGAGACGTTAATACGCATTACTCTTCGATCGAACTCGATGCTTACTCCAGCTCGTAATTAATGGATAAGCGTCACGAACGCACGTTACAACTGCTGAATCGAATTGATCAACGATACAAAACTAAAGAGTGAAAAATAAAACTCTACCTAACTTAGCCAAAACCATAGCGTAATTATTTAAAATCCAGCGACAGTTTTAACGCCATTAAAAAGTCGAACAACGACGGGGAAATTAAAATTTTCAATTCCACTTGCGAAATGCGAAAATATATTCCACATAATCACGAGCTCTTTCAGGAAGTCGCGAGCCCGTGAAACGCTTCGAAGGCCAAGGCTATAGTGATTACACTGCTAACTTGAGAAATGTGGATGAAATGCAAAGGAAAGAATTCCATCGCGTCAACTTTCCGACATAAGCGGAGTCTCATCCGTCGTTCCTCTTTAAGAAGTCATACCAAAACGCAGTCTTGTAAACAAAAGCATAAACTGTCCGATAATGAGGAGAGAGTAGCGGTCCCAGGACACGACGACCAGAGACGACACAACAGATAGCCCGAGAGCACGGGTCGCCGATGTTCATCTAGTCGAGTTCCATCAATTGCGTCGGAGAATATGCGCTATAAAATTAAGAACATCCCAACGGAGAAGAGACAAAATACGACGAGACAAACGCATTGGGATTCGTTCTCTTCACTCACATCAACAACAATCAAGATTAATTTTCAAAGCATTTGGAAAACACCGGGGAGAGGGGGGGGGGTGGATTTTTTCGGGTAACAATGTTCACGTAGAGACTAGATTCTGAGGAACTAATTTATATCGTTATATCGTTCTTGCGCCACCGAAAAGCGGGTGGCAGGGAATGTAAGCTCCAGGGCCGTCAAAAGGCGGGGAGGAGAGAAAAAAAGTTTATAAATGTGCCCTACTCAAGTGCTGTGTGGAGGGTACATATATCAAGTTCGATGCTCCGTCTGCCGGATTTCACGTTAAGCTGTGGACCAATTGGCGGGTTCACTTACAGAGAAGGAAGGCTTAAGGCAACGCCAGGTTTCCCTCAATCCGTCGTACCCTGTAACTGCGACCTCCACCGAATTTCGAACCAATCCTTAATGGTGCTAAAGATTTCACTTGTCGGTCGCCTCTCCCGAATAACTATTGCTATTATTATCATTATTATTTTTCTGCCGGTGAGTATAGGTCGAAATAGACCGTAGGTGAATATATGTGTAAATGGGCATTTCATTATCCCCACGACGCCTACATTTCACATGATGTCTCCTGTCAGCCCCTCATACTTCCAACCTCCCATCATCTTATCCAAACTAGCCGTTCTCCTCCTCTCTCTACCCCGCTTCCCTCAACGACGACTTTAAAAACACTCACCCATTATTACCATCTCCATCCACACCTTCTACCTTCTCCTAATTTCCCCAAACACTTTCCTTTCCTCTCCTACCATCTCTATCACTTTCTCGTTTGCCTTCCTCTCCACTCACCTTACCTTCTCAATGCCTACATCTCAAAGGTCCTGAGACTATTTTCTTCTTCACTTAAAAAATCCATCTTTCCGAGTCATTCAGTACTTTGTTCTCCTTATTAGACTTTTCGCTAGGCTTATCTGTACGTCGCTACTCAATGATCCTGACATTAGTTCTTTACGAAATGGAGATTGGGATTACAAATTGAGTTACGGGACGCTTTGATTAGGTAAGTATTCAGCATCCAGGCAGAAAGATCATTAGTGCGCATAGATATGCCATTATAAAAAATTGATTTAAAAAATTGGTGCCGAAACCCTACTTGAAACCCTTGAGATCCTAAATGAATGAGTGCGAATATCCGATCTAGCTTTGAGAGTTGCTCGACGCCAGTAAAGGCAGCTCTCCACCATATGGTAACAGCAACGGACGACGCTAACAATGGAGTACCTTCGAGGCACAAAGTCGAAAACATGACCGCCTATTCTAGCAGGGCCACTCTGGACGTTGTCAATTGTGTCCACGCGGTCCTCGACAAAATGCGGACGAGTTCCCGATGCTTACGTGCTCTCCTGGGCGCAGTGAATGGAGGGAGCCGGGGTACCTGATGCGGGGGTGTGTGCGGGTCGGAAGAGGGGGGAGGGAGAGAAAAACCCTTTATCTCCCAACTGGCCTTGGACGAGCCACGCACTCCTCTCGAATATCAGAGGCGGCGAAAGTTCGGAAATCTTCTGCTTTCGAGCATGGGAGGATGTGCACTGGTCAAACATTGATCACTGAAACGTTTTACGAAGATCCCGAGAATATTTAGTACCAAAAATAAGTGGCCAACTTGGACCAGGACCGAACAAAAACAATGCGCTGGAAATATTGATAATAATGGATAGCTGGAAAGTTTCTCAATCTAAATATTATAAAAATATTTAAAAAATCCCAGTTTTACGGAATTAAAATACAAATGCAACCACTCTAATCCATCTTGTCGCTCATCAGTCCCAACAAAACACGTTATCGTTCACACTTTAGGCCGCTTTAACATACAATTTTTTGTACAAACGCTTGTATAAACTGAACGAAATTGTATGTTTGTCTGAATAGAATTAGAGCAGGTTCTATTTCCCTTTCAGTCATTCAGGCAATCGCACGAGCGTTCGTACAATTTGCCGCTTTAAACGGTACAATTTCCTCACACAAGCGTGTGTACGAGAAATTGTACAAAAATGTATCGTGTAAAGCGGCCTTTACTCACGAAAACACTCTCAATAGTTTAAATATTAATTGCTCAAACAAATATTCACAGACATCATCAGGCACGACTATTCTCCCTCTTTACCTCGATATGTCACCGCTTGAGCTATAACAATGGGCTCGTAAAAAATTCAAGGTCCTCAAATTGAATCTTGGGCCATCAAAATAATGAAAACATTCGAAAATTATAGTTTACAGTTTATTCGACACACATGCTTGATGCAAATGCAACTTACTTCTTCTCTGGAAGGGACCGAACTTAAGAGCACTAAAAGCATACATGGTGCTAGAACTTAACGAATATTGCAACCAAACAGCATTCCTCGCTCCTTCCAGGTCTTTCTTGATTATTTTTTCCTTCCAGCAGCTGCTGCGCTGCCTTCCGGTCCCTTTTCTACGTTCCTTCATTGGACTGAAGAGTGGGTCAGAATCCTGAACGAGGCGTTCAATCATAATTCAACGCTTAAATTTTAGCTGTTTACCGTTTTAGAAGTGGACTAAATTTAAATCGTTTATCGGATTAGAAGTCATAGGATTTATTGACTATAATTTCATCCGATGATATCCTCAAGATCGCAGCAAAAGCACCCCTCCAAACGTATTTTTTTTGGTAATTCGTGGTAAAAACACCATCATATCGCAAATTATTTTTTAGAGTCCGGTGAAACCAGGCAGAAAATTACGTGAATTCTTTGGAAGATGAAATTAAGTGACTGCACAGTGAACTGTTTCCTGCATATTTTTCGGAAATCGTCGGTTTTTATCTTTCGTGTACCAATATGACTGAGATCTTATAAACTTGAAATCGAAAAAATCTAAATGTGGACTTGAATTTCTTCGGGTCCACGACAGTGATACACCAAAACCAACTACTTTGGAGGCGATTATCACCATGGTCTTCCTGCTAACGGGCTAGGGCGCTACCCTCAGCCCCTTGCACCCCGGAAGACACGATAAGATTTAGCTCAAGAAGAACTCATGGGGAGCTTTCATTACTCGGGGAACAAAGGGCAATTGGTATCATAAACAAGTACAAACGCCAACCAACATCGAGTACACACGTACAGTAAGAGTAAACAACAGTAAGTTCAGAGGCATGCTATCACGAATATTATAATTTTATACCCAAAAGGAATGCAATAGTTAGTATAGTATGTACATCAGGTTAATAAAATACGAATTAATCAGAAGGTAAAAAAATAAGTTTAGCTTCATTCCACGATACGAAAAATTCCTGCATTTCAGAAAAATATATTTCACTACGATTTTATTTTTTCCTATTTCAATTAATTCGAAACTGACGGCGGGGACAGTAACTACAGGAGTAAGGTGTACAAGGCGCCAGATACGTAGATACAATTTCAAATATTAAAATAGCACAATCTTAAATGAAATTAAGACGTGAGCCTTCCACAACAATTGGATTGGATATTTCGTACAGAAATCCGGTCCGAATTCACATTTCCTTCAAAGTGCAGCACCTAATATTTTAAACACCTTACATTGCCACCACTACGTTTACAACGAACGGACGCGGCAAGATGCATGAAGAATGTACATTATTACATGAAAGGCCATAAGAAACACTTAACAGATATTGGGCATGTGAAATTATGGTACTCTGGCACGGATAGACCAAATGTTGGGAATAGGACATTCCTCGGAGCCGCCAGATTTTGTAATTAGGCTTGAGGAAAGACAAAACAGGAGTAACTGCAATTCCACAAGCAGGAAAAAATAGAAGACTTAACGAGTAATCACGAAAAACAGGAACTAGTCCACTTTATTTGGGTCCCCTCATTCTGCGAGGATCAATACGGCCAGATACAGCTTTGAATTCATTTTCACATAAAGTTGTCAGCAGATGGCGTCTGCTATTTCGCAGTATTCAAACCTGTTTAGGGATGTAATAAGGGATGCTTACACAACGTTAAACTTAGCGGTCAAACTTTGAGGTTAGAATAAACATCACATACGGATCATTCGCAAAAATTATATTCCATTACACATAAAAAGTTATCTTCCAGCAGATAACAATGTACTATCAGTAGTTAAAGCATACCAGCCAACACGTGTAAGGTATTGAAAATGTGAGTTGTAAAGCAGAGGTGGCTCATACACTCGCCAGATTACTCCAACTTAGCGCACAGGTGGCAACGAATAAGCATTCACTGAATTCAAGAATAGATTGAAGCGAGAAATTTGAAATGAGCGTCATGGAAGCCAAACTGTCACATTGAAGGAAGAATGATAAGACTTCAGGGAACTTTAACCGAATGTTATCTGCGAGAAAGAACTAAATCAGTTGACAAAGAGGAGGCATTGGAAAACAAAGGTTTCACTCAGAAAACTATAATTATTAATACGGTAAGACTGCGCTTTTGATCATTGGAAGCCGGTATCGCTCAGGAATGCTCACATTAGGCAGTGCCAATGATTCGCTCAATCGGATGCCACGACTCCAGTATTTTTAGAGCGTTGGCATTAAGGACACGATTAATTCATAATTACTGGAAAATAAACATCACTCATACTTAACTTTGGGTGACAGTAATTGTCAGCGCCAAAAGTGAGACGTTACGAATTTGAGGAATTAAAGGAAAAATGAATTTAGTTATTAACTCACATTTTCTCTGCTGTTGCGATGACCCAACGATTGCAGCTTTCGGAGATTGAACTGCAAACTGCCCAACAATTCTTGAGCAAACCTTGGTTAGAGATCCTGCCATTTCTTGCAATTTCTGACCACACCGGGGAGCGTTGTTGCCGAACTGAGACCGACAAAAGAGGGGGGATATATTTATCCGCTCGCTGATCGCGCACTCTAGCGGCTACCCGCGAAAAGTCGTTTTATCTTTGGGGAAGCCGGTCCGTCAAGGATAGTGTTCCATACGGTGATGGAAAGTTAACGCTGGTGGGTTCCCGAAGGCATAGAACATCTATAAGGTTCCCTCTAAGTTAGAGTTAGGAACCAACCCCTCATCTAGCAGCTCAAAGTCCCTTATTGCTGGTAAGTGGTTCGATAGCCTCAGCGGTCGTTCATTGCGAGTGGTACCTGCAAGCGATGGGAATGTCTTTCCAAGTGTGTGGCCAAAGGTCAACTTATTACCTCGTTTAATTAAATCAATCTTAGTAATGGACCATAGTGGTAGTGAGGTAACATTGTAAGGGCTAAATACTTATCCTAGCTTTGAAGTTTTTGTGACAGTTTTCATTGACGTTTATTGAGAAACATCACTATCGCTCTGGGCCGTAGGTTTTAATAGCGAATCACAGAAGTCGCGTTTAGTATTTTCTGTGGCCCAATGTGCATTTTCATTCATAATTTGAATACCATCTGTTTGATTACTCTGTGGGTTGACAAATGTCTCCCTTCGCCCTCACAATGATTCCTTCAGATCTCAATGTCTCCTGTGTGAACTAAATGTAATCCTCCGTGCAATTTTCAGCAACCATGAGTGGAGTAACATGCCTGCTTCTTCGTTCGACTGCAAACTTACACTGCTGCTGGGCCTCCAACCCGCAGTCCAAACGAATACATGTGCTGTCTTGTTCTGTGCGACGACTTACTACTCATTCGAAACGATTACAAAAGGTTGCTGATGCAGGGAGTAAACCCCAGAAGGCGCCAGAGCCACAAGTTCGTGGGACACCATACCAAAGGCTTGCTATCGGCGTGCCAAAAGAAATGTGGCAAAATGAAAGAAGGTAAGGTGCCTTGAAGCCAGGTTTATAGTTGGTCGATATTGCTTAGAGGTTACTTCTCAGTAGAGTTTTGACATGATTGAATTCAGTTTATATGCCTACTTGTCAATGCAGTTCCTAAAAGTAATTTTTAAACGTAGGGTGGCCCTCACTCCAGCTGTTACAGCTGCCTTGGCCAAGAAAGGCTTCACAGTTCAGATTGAACAGGGAGCTGGTTTGGGAGCTAAATTCAGAGACGAGGACTATGCTGCTGCTGGAGCTAAAATTGTTGACAAGAAGAAGGTCTTTGATTCAGGTGAAATGAAATCATTCCTTCATTGAGTTTACATGTTGTGACCTTCGGGAATTGCAGTGTAGGTTCTATTGAATCATCGTAATGCATGCAGATCTACACATTGGTTCACGATGCCAGAGGCAATCTTTGATTGGCAGGTGGGCAGTATGTTGTCCTTCAGTCTGAGTCAGACAATTGGATCATACCTGTTTGATTTCTTTTATTGTTGCTCATTATTGTATCCATCTCGGAAGACTTCCTAATTTTAATAAATAATGTGATGAATTAACTTCTCCTTGTTCTTTGCATTCTCAGTGATTCAGAAAATTATAATGTTGGTATTAGGTACCTACTTCATTTCCTTGATTTGTTCTCTCTGTACCTACTCGACCAAAATTTACATGGTTGTCTATAATGTTGTGTACTCAAATCTTGGTTCATAATGTATGTTTGAGTTGAATTTTTGGTTGAGTTGGTTAATTGGTAGCTATACATCCCAATTATTTCAAAAATGTACAATGTTTGATGGAGAATGCCCTATGTATAACCTTTTAGCTCACATAAATATTTTCTCTTTTCAGATATAATTTTAAAAGTGCGACAACCCCTACTTGAAGAGGTGAATAATTTCCGTGAAGGTACAAATTTAATCTCATTTATATATCCGGCACAGAACAAAGATGTGGTTGACAAATTAGCTGCTAAGAAGTTAAATGTGTTTGGTGAGTGAAATTATATCAATTTTTGATTGAGAGTTACATTAATCTGCATTTCATTGTCTTTCCTGAACTCTTAGAATATATATTGATTATTATATGGATATCTCTTCCTTTTTTAACTTCTCTTTAATTCACAATGGAATAGTTCACCTGTCATCTGTGTGTTTTATCTTGCAGCAATGGATTGTATTCCTCGTATTTCAAGAGCCCAGGTGTTTGATGCCTTAAGTTCAATGGCAAATATCGCAGGATATCGAGCTGTTATTGAATCTGCCAACCACTTCGGAAGATTTTTTGCAGGTGGTGTATCATTTTCATTAATATTTATAGTTACGCTGTTTTTAAATTGATAAAATCTGACTAATTCAGCCAATTGTTTCTATGGTTCTTGGCTTAACATCAACTTTATAGGTGGTATATGAGGTGCTTTCATCCTTGTCTGACAATAGAATGTTATTTCAAAGGTTTTTAATAGATGCATTTTTCTCTGAGCAAAACTGGAGGAATGTGTACCTCTATGTGTTGTGTGAGCTATTACCAGCTTGTTGCTTTGTTTTTCTTGGACACATTGAAGACTCAGGATTTGAATCCAATAGGTACATTTTTCTGAAAATATCATGATTTAAGATTTTGGGGCAACATAAAACCATATCCTAAAGGTAATAGCATGATTCTACTGAAAATTCAAGGGTTGCTACTTAACCTGCTGTGGATATGGAAAAAGAGAGGGATAATTAACTTGCTGAACTCTCTAATTAGGACAATTTTTCCATTTCTGGCATTGTTCATTGCAGAATAAAAATGAGGGTACAAAGCTATAATTATTTGCAGAAGTTGGTATTTCCAAATAAGTATCTGCAGCCACTTTGGACTGCTCCAGTTTTTGACATAAAAATTTGCCCAAAATTTCAATTCAGTAATTTCCCTTTTTTTTGCAAAGGGTTGGCCTCCATTGTGACATATTCTGAATTTTAATGACTTAACTAACCCCTTGTGTCCTAATTACCTGAATGAAATATTGCATGTATCTTCTGTAGTAAATGTTTGGTGAAATATTAATCTAAAGGACAACCGTCTTGTATCATCATTAAAATTAGTGTTTTATAGCCAACCTTTTTTTTATCCAGAGACTAACTAATTATTCTGGTGATTGTTTGCATTTACAGGACAGATAACTGCAGCTGGAAAGGTGCCCCCGGCCAAAGTTCTGGTCATTGGTGGTGGAGTAGCGGGATTGGCAGCCATGGGACAGGCTAAGAACATGGGAGCCATCGTGAGGGGTTTTGACACTCGTGCTGCTGTCAAAGAGCAAGTTGAATCCATGGGAGCCGAATTCTTGGAGCTTGATTTTAAGGCCAGTATCATCTGTAAAACACTTTCTCAGGAATTACAGTCCAGCCGGCGAGAGTTGTCCAATGACAGGCAACAGGGTTGAGTGAGAGGTGGGGGGCAATGTTGCCAGGTCAGAAAGGAAAACACCCACGGCTAGAGTTTGACAAAAAGGTCTTGCGAAGGGTTTTCACTGTGCACTAAAGCAAAATACTTCCGTTGGAAACACCCGGAAATATATCCGATCCGCAAAACTTGGGAAAAAGCACACGAAAATCTCAAAACACCACTGTTACTGAAGGAATGCACTTAAGAGAACTCGAAGAGATACTGAAAGCCCGGGGTATTTTCGGTGATTCATATCCATGTGACAACGTTGTATGACAGGGCAAGGGTGTGGGGTGCATTTGGGGGACAGTGATTGGCTGCACGACCACCAGGGTTTTCCGCCCCCCTGACTTTCTCTTTTTCTGTCATCGGACAACTCTCGCCGGCTGGACTTTAGTCATATTATTGACGCAGTTACCTCCAATTATGAAGCAAAGTTTTCCATAAAGTCAGCATGTGAAAAGGAGGAGGTCACCTTACCTCAATTTGATTCTTTAGTTTACTGCAAAAACTTAAGTATGGCTTGCCAGTAGTTATGATTATACAAAGTTGCTTTACATTGACCATTAAAAGAGGGTTTTTTAATAATGAGCCTTTGACAAGTATTTTTTAGAGGATAAAGCATTAAAGCAAATATTTGAGAGTGAAATGAAATTGCTATTGGTTGATGATCTGAAAGAATCAATCGAAAACCTGAAAATTATGGACTATTGACTTTTTTATGATTCTGTGCTCATTCTCATCTTTCCATAGTGTGATTGCCTTCCTCCCTTGTATTCAACTCTGGTGAATCATACAGTTCAGATAAGGAAATGTTTCAGAAAAATTCATGGTTATTGATGCCCTAATGTGCTAATGAGTTCTTTCTTAAATACAGGAATCTGGTGATGGTGTTGGTGGTTATGCCAAAGAGATGTCTAAGGAGTTTTTAGAAGCTGAAATGGCTCTGTTTGCAAAGCAGGCAAAAGATGTTGATATCATAATTACCACAGCACTTATCCCTGGCAAGAAAGCACCCTTACTGATATTGAAGGTAAAGTGTCCCATTTATGTTATGTCAGCTCATGTGTGTAACATAATAAAACTTTTATTTGGGAAGCTGTTGAAAATGGGGGAATGTGTAAAATATTGTTGTCAAAATACGTGTGTATTTAATCTTTTTTACTCTAGTTTTTTTTTTAGCTCTAATAATGTTCATTTTATGTTTAAAACTATCCAAATAACATATAGTACTGTGTGTGGAATTAGCTTCTATGCTGCATCTTTATTTCTTTCCAAAATACAAAGTGCACATGATTGCATATCATAGTTCAAATTAGGTCCTTATGACAAGAGCCGAGTAATTACACTTGTAATTGTCAGACAATCCCCTTTTTGACAATTAATCGGACTACTTCATGGTAATCAAGGTCTCCATTAAGTGTATTTGCTCATAAAAATCTTTTGATTTCATTCAATTCAGCTTACTTGATCGCAAATCAAACAAAATTAAACTGTGTGGATAGTACTATTTCAAGTTTTTCTTTCTTTTTCTATGACAGGCATTTGAAATATTGCAATTGCACACTGTGTTGAGTCTACTTGATTATTCAGTCTATATGTATTGAGTGTGTTGAGTAGAGGTGTAAGTTGGTATGGGCTATATACCTAAATAAATATGTAGATTGGATGGGTAAAGGGAATGTAAATTTGGGTGGGCGGGGGCCTTCTGGAGCCCTCCTAGCACTTAGACCTCTTTAGATCCATTGTGCCAACCCACATTTAACCTGCTCACCACTTGCAGACAGAGGACAAGAGCACCGTGGTAGAGGTATGGAGGGGGGCTACCCATCCAACCTCCGTCCGGGCCCAACGTTGCTTAACTTCGGTGATCTGACGGGAACTGGTGTATCATCATGGCTAGGCCCTTGCCCGGCTACGTACCTACTACACGGCTTTAAATTTGTTGTTGCTGAGATGTCTTTTTCTTTCATTTCAGAGTCATGTGGAATCGATGCGTCCTGGAAGTGTAGTCGTTGATCTCGCAGCAGAAACCGGTGGTAACATAGAAACTACAAAGCCTGGCACAGTATACACCTATAAGGATGTTGTACACATTGGTTTGACGGATCTTCCTAGTCGACTTCCAACTCAGGCATCAACGCTGTATGCCAATAACATCTCCAAGTTCCTGTTGTCAGTGGGTTAGTTAAGTTTGAAAAATTGAAGGTTTTTTTTGGACTTAAGTATTTTACTGTCTCTTTTGGGGAGCTGAAAGAATTTCACTCTAAGTTATGCATTTCTTAAACTTTTATTGGAAGTATTGAGCATAGCAGAGGAGGAGAGAATGTTGCTGGCAGATGTTAGGAGGAGGCAGAGTAGGTGGATAGAAATAGTAACAGGGAACAATGGGGAACTGGAGGCTGGGCAAGAATGGGAAAGGGAAAGAGAAGGATTTTCTACGGTATTAAGGAAATTAGAAAAAATGCTGCACTGAATAGAAAAATAGTGTTAGGAAAGAGCGTTATGTAGAAGATATGCAAAGATAAGTTTGGGCACTCCATCAAAACATCCTAACTGGAAGAAAACTAAAATCAAATGTATCGTGGTGGTGAAGCCACGTTTACATTTAATTTAACGACTAACACTACGTACATCCTAGCCCCAGGCAGGATTCCAATCTGCAGCCGGTACCTAACATCATGCTATCTTGTTTTGATTTATTTTTATCTTTTTAAGTATGGAAAATGATAGGGAAACCCGAAAATCTAGCTGCCATTTTGAGCAATCGAATGTAAATTATCCAAAATAACCTTAATAAAATTTGAAGTATGGTTAGTGTAATTTACAACCTAATTCTTGTTCTCATGTGTAGGCCAGAAGGACCATTTTGACATCAATCTTGAGGATGAGGTTGTGAGGGGCAGCATTGTTCTCAACCAAGGAGAGATGATGTGGCCGCCACCCCCTCCACCATCCATGGCTGTAGCTGCACCTACAGCTGCAGCACCTGTAGCCGAGAAGGCGAAAGCACCGGAGCCTAACCCATTTGCTGATACCATGAAGGACTCTCTTGCTTACACTGCAGGTAAGAAATTCCCATGTGGTGATTTGGACTTGTCATAGTGGTTTTCTTTGATGTTTTATATGTGGCTGCAGGCATGAGAGGTTTCTATTGAAAGAAGCATCAACCTCACATGCGTGTGATAGCTATCAAATGTTTGCATTTGGTGATATTGTTGGAAAAAAATGTGTAATATTTTAGGTTCTATTTAGAAGAAACTGGGCTACGTAATACATAATGAAAATAATACAACAAAAATGTACAAGAGAGGAGAAGCTTTGCTATACACTAGCCTAATTCTCACTATGCTGTGAGGATTTGGAATCCAAGAAAAGATGAATTAGTTTTGAACTGCAAGAAGACCCATGCCATTTAAAACATTCTTAAAAATGACTCAAAAATGCCTCATGCATTGGAATATAATCCACTTATAATAATTGGTTTTTTACCACCAAAGGTAGATCAAAATGGACATTTAATTCTTCCCACGACTCCTAAATTCCGCACGATGTACCTATTCAGCCCCTCGTACTTCCTGTCTTCCGTCATTCTTCTCAAACTACCTACTCAATTAATTTTCCTCTCCTACCAACTGTAGTACTTAATCGTCTGACCTCATTTAGACCCACCTTACTTCCTTTATCCTTCTCCATGCACACATCTCTAAAGCCCTAAGCCTGTTTTAATCTTCTTTCCATAAAGGCAATGCTTCCTTGCCATATCATGTCATGCTCTATTGTAGACTTTTCACCAGTCCAAAAATTATTGTGGTTGATGTTTCTAAAAAGTGTTAATTATAAAATTTTGAGACTGATGCAGAAATTAGATTAAAACTTGTTGTACTTGTGAGAAAAACCATATGTAATGTAAAAATTACTAGACTGTTGAACATTTTTAACCCTCTGTTTGAAGGAAGGGGTTGAATGCTCTGGTAGATGTTTAAAACAGGGGAATTGCTCTCCAAACAGG
Organism: Platycnemis pennipes; assembly: GCA_933228895.1. Classification (NCBI taxonomy): domain Eukaryota; kingdom Metazoa; phylum Arthropoda; class Insecta; order Odonata; family Platycnemididae; genus Platycnemis; species Platycnemis pennipes. The sequence goes on along the minus strand of OW121854.1, from coordinate 84,544,510 downwards.
TTTAGGAAGTCTTTTGGCTCTGGGATATGCATCTCCCAATGCAGCATTTACAACGATGACCACAACATTTGGCCTTGCGGGTCTTGTGGGATATCATACTGTGTGGGGGGTGACTCCTGCTTTGCATTCACCTCTGATGTCAGTGACAAATGCCATCTCTGGTATCACTGCTGTCGGCGGTCTGCTGTTGATGGACGGTGGCTACTATCCAACAAACACTGTGCAGGTTAGTGAATCTGCATGCCTCACTCCACGGCAACTTTTCTTCAAAGTGAATAGGAAATATGCCATATGATTGTCTAGGTTTTAAAAACTCCAAATACCCTTGAATAACTTTATTTTGCTTTTCATTTTGTGTTACTAATGTTCAGAGACCTAGTTTTTGTTTTTTTCCCCTCTTGCTGGTGACTAAAAATGCTCCCTTTTGCATTCAGTAATGTAAGTTAGAAATGGATGATTTTCCCCGTGTTTTTCTTAAAGATCACAGAAATCCCTTCATTTGTGTTGAGATGGCTTCAATATGCCATGCTATTTTGTTTCATTTGTTGTACTGCTATTAAATTCTTTGATTTTATTTTGCGTGCATGCATAGCTGAGAATTATGATGAATTGTTCATTTTTGTTGGAAAATGTTCATTTTGGTGAGGATGACATTTCTGTTACAATTTAAATGTGATTGCTAGGTGTACTATTGTGTGATATTTATGTATCTCACATGGATTAGACATGCACTTCCAAAAATAGCATTTAAGAAGACTGTGATGATGTGCATTTAATCCATTTTCACTTAATTTTCACACTTTTCATCTCATTTCTGCTATGCATATCATTTTCATTGGTTTGTGATAATTGTTGCACCCTTCCAAATCTGTTTATTGATTATTTTTTTTGGTTATCACATTTGGACTCATTTGAAGGTTTCATTTTCTAATTCATCTGATAGGCACTTGCAGCTTCTGCAGCATTCATTTCCTTTATCAATGTTTACGGTGGATTCCTGGTTACCAAGAGGATGTTGGATATGTTCAAACGGTATGGATTGCAAGTTAATTTCCTAAATATAGAAGAGGGAAATTCACAATTGGTATGCTTTAAACACTATGGGGTTTTTTTGTATATCCTCAAACTGCTCAATGCATGTTCATTTTGTTCCAAGTGACAGAAATTTATCTTTTATATCAAGCTGATTAAAAAATTTTTACAGCTTAGATTGATCCCAGCTTGTCAATAATTACCGAAGTTCTTGATTTGATAAGCTAAGATTTTTATTGGAAATATCCCTTAAACCCTCTTTTGGAGTAGATAAAGTGATAGTGAAAGTCTGCTAATGCAAAGAGCTGATATAAGCACACATAATCTTGAGTAAATCTCTGTCTCTCTGACCAGGTGATCATGCATATATTCATTTATATCACACTCTGTTTACATTACAGATGTTGCTAATATATCTGCATATGGAATGTCTCATCTTGCAAGCATCATAGCTCTTCCTCCTGTTGAATTAATAGCCTTGAGCATGCACTCTCTTCCTTAAACTTTGAAGCATGTAATAGGTGTTTTTGTCACATTCCTCCTTGTCTGCTGTAGAATTTGCCAATTTAAGAACCTCTTGTCTATGATGGTCTTTTGCTTAGGTATGAGAAGCCTGATATCCATTCACATTAAGCGTCATCGTGGAGTTTACTTTATTGACTATTCAAATCATATTCGCAGTAGTCAGCAGTGGTGAGACGGCAAATGGGTGCCTGTATCCAATGAGGGCGTTTACTCAGAACTGAAATCGCAATTTTGTACACAAAATCGTTAGATGGAAACAAAAAATGAATTGTAGTGAAAAAATTAATCTTCTAAACCAACCATTCACTCATAAATCAAAAATTGAAATAAGCTAAAGGTGACACCCACCGAAGAAGCTGTTTTGAGATCATTGACGTCATTTACCTCCCGTCTTTGACTGCTTTTAGGGAAAGGGAAGGGAGTGGAGGGGGATTCTCAGAAGGCCTGCTCGCACAGATCCTGTCGCAACCGTTCCTATTGGCAGAGTCAGCTGCCCCCCCCCTTTGCGATAAGGTGAAGTAGCTTTGCGGGCTCAGTTGTGATTGGAGGAAGTGGATGACGTATGATGTCGCATCACGCCCACTTTTCCGAAAGGGTTAAAAACATCAATTTTTCGCTGCTTATAGCTTGGAAAATAATTGACGGGTCAAAAAGGGAAAAATACAGGTCTTTTTATTTTACAAACTCTATCAGATTCGACAATAAAAAATATGGTAAATGGGGGCATTATTGAATGGAAATATGGACCTCTTCGTAGGCTGCTGCTAAGAGTACAATTCTAAATTTGAAGTTAGATTAAATGCCGAGGTATTCTAGGATTCCACTTGAATAATAAATATTCTGGTTTAATTAGGGAAGTGGTACACTTGGAATGTGCATCCATTTCCTATTTAACACGTTGAGGAGCGGCCATTTAATTCCAATCTCTTCACGTAGGACCGGGTGTTTAAAGGGGATTTTAACCTAAATGATGTTGATGCATGAAAATTGGTCTAGCATGCTTAATTTTTAACATATTTTAATAAAATTTGAAACGTTACACTCTCCAGAGATTTTAGTATTCTCTTTGGTGTGATACTGGGTGAAACACACCCCTTTATGCAGAGGAACCTTGTAGAATCCACAGATATACTAAGTTTCCTTCCTGAGTTAATTTGCAGAGCTAACTCGACACATCCATGATGGATATTTCTCCTTCCCATGCCCCACTATCCTCTCTAGTGTGTGTTTCACCATTCCCCCCGCTAGCCTTGCTGGGATATCTCGACGAGGCGCTCGCTGAGTTGGCCCTCCTCTATCGCCGTCTGTGTCGTCATCGCTGGAAGATGCACTCCTTCCCTCCTCACACTTAACCCAACCCTTAACTGCTTCCAAAACAAATTTTTGAAAGTCACATGACTAGATGTGTTCAAGGTTTTGTACACTACAAAAGAATTATGTAAGGCACTGTTGATTAACCACAGCTCAACTTTTTTTGTCCACTTCATAGTTTTTCTAAGCACTGAAAAGTATGCCAAGTACATATCTGCTCTATCTACTCCTCTCATGTACTTATTATATTCCAAAATACTAGTCAGTTTTTCTGCATTTCTCCCGTCCACTTGTTTCGTTTTCCTTCGCCCTTACTCGAATTATGAATTGTGGAAATCATCCTCACCTCCCTCTTGTCCTTCCACGCGAGCAACAAAACTTAACCCCTTCTATAGAACGTGTAGTCGCCTTTCTTCTTACTTTTAATTTCATTTCTAAAATCAGTGGGAAGTCCCCTGTTGGCACGAATGGTTCCACAAACACGTTTTATTTTTACTAGAAGATTTTCTGCTATTTGTACGCTGTTATCAGGGGCGGATTCAGCATCAAATTTGGGGGGGGGTCATGACCTGGGTCCGGGAAGAACCCTCCCCCCCTCCCTCCCCGGGCATTCTCCTGCGTAAATGTTTTTAAAATACCCATTTTTTACGCATTTTGGAGCCTAAAATTTCATTTGTATTCTTAAAAACTAATGAAATTGAACAATTTTATACATTTAAGAAGTTTAACAATGGAGAAGAAATAAATACCCAACTTGAAGTTTCAAATAATTATAAAATATTAATGTTTCATACAACAGAAAATGTGAACAAATTTCATCGGAAAAGGTTTACAGTGATGATAAGCACATACATAAAAGTTAAAAACTATCTGTTTAATTAGGGGATTACTAAAAAGTTTGAGTTGGGTGCTAATATTGCTGTACGGTATCATCAGTATCATGTAACAAAAGAATTTATAGAAAGCCAACTCATGATCATTTTTTCAAATTGCGAAAGTGGGAAAATCTAGAAAATAATTGCATACAAAAATGTTAAAAAAACCGACAGCTGACGTCATTTGCGCCATTTAGGATAGGTAGGTAATTGTGTAATGGTAGGAGTTTTCAGGTAACGGAGGAAGTGTGGAGAGAAACCCGGTGTCGGCATTAGCCTACTCTTAACGAAAGGCATCCCATCGTCCCATCCCGGCGTCCCATCCGACGGACGGAGTACTGGACTTAAAATACCCTCCACTAGGCACTAAAGTGGGGACCGGTTTCCACTGAAAAATCTGCCACTGCCAGGATTCGAACCCGGGCCCTCGAGATGGGAGGCAAGTACTCTAGCCACCACACCAAACCGATCCCCTTAGTCGGTTGTTTATTTCTAAAGATGGTTCATTGTATGTTAGTAAAAAGTCTTTTCCATTGTCATCTGCAGATACATGGAATCGGTTTTCTTCGTGAGTGGTCACCTTTTTCTCCTAAGATTATCAAACTTTTTAAGGGGTTCCTTAACTAATTTCCGAAGTGGATTCACGTTGTGGTGGACACTTCCTAAGCCAGATGAAAAAAGTACACAATATTTACAGTACAGCCCCCTGTCATTATGAGACAGCACAAGCCAGTGGAAATTGTCAAGATATGATCTCTGTGCATATTTTTGTAGGCTTTCCTTTCTTCATTACTTCGTTATGAGGGAACTGGTAGTCTGAAGGAGGAGTCCACGGTTTCTGCAACAACGTAGCCTTCCACAAGCAGCATCATATGACATCGGCCCATTATCATTTTTACACCGTCACATATCCGGTTAATTGGTCAATCCGATATTGGCTACCGATGTCGGCAAATGTCATTTGCCATTATAAAAATAACATTTGCTGACGATATTGGGCCGATATTAATTTTATGATAAAAAGTCATCTGTCACCACTATACAGTGGCATAAAAATGATATTGGGCCGACGCATGTTTGATATTACCATGGACTGATTTTTCATTAAAATGATATTGGGAGATTTAATAAGTAAGATAGCTACAATGTATCCTGGATATGCATGTTAAAAACATTTATAATCAGAGACGATCGTACAATAAAAATGCGATGGAAAAAGAAATGGAGATAGGTAGTTTCGATCTAGGAATGTTCACACTAAAAACTTTACCCCTGACCCAACTCTCCTATTAAAAATGGGGTAATTATAAGGATTCATCATAGTAATGAGATACCTACTTTACTCCTGACCCAACTTCCCTCAGTGAAAGATGCGTAACTTTAAGCGTTATCACTATAGTGAAATATTTCAGATTCGTTTTCTGTTGAAGTTATTGAAGTTATAACTCAATATGAGGGTTCACATTAATTGACATGTGAAAAGAATCACCTGGACCGGGAATCGAACCACGGACCTTTGGCTGCGGAGACCACTACGCTACCCAGGATCCCTAAATCGCATGGCAAATTCACTGAGGTTCAAGGAACTAAATGTTGAGCCCTCACGGTCCATCAAGGATGGCAACGCAAGGGAGAAAGGGCGTCAAAGAAGCCACGACCAAAGGTGAACCCCATCTTGCGCTAAAGCCGCGCTTGGCGGTAAATGTAGGATATTCCAAGCCTGCCGCGTGAACAGCAATTTGTAAGCAAATATCGAATCCTTACTAATTCTGAAGATTCAAACGATATGGAGTGGAAGCGAAACATGATAACACAGGATCGTGTTTTTTTCTTTCTGTGTTATCGAATCCTTAAATAATCATATTTCTTATTTTATATCTAAGCCTCCAAATGGTTTCTGATGTTCTGGCCAATCACGAATTTTTTACTTTCTTCTCTCTGACGTCGGGGGAAAACATGTTAATACTCAAAATTATAAAATCCAGCGACCAGAAATATATGATAATTTTTATGGCCTTTATTAGTCGGCTCAGCTGACATTATTTTTGCATCGGAAAACAATGTCTATAAATATCAATTTCAGATACGATAGACGATATCAATTTTACATCGGAGAAAGGTATCATTTATGTGTCATTTTTATATCGTAATTATCAGCCGATGTTAAAACGACATTGGTGACGTAAAATGACATTGGGCCGACGTATAACTGCCATACGATGCTGCTTGGGTCGTATAGCCTTCCTCTCATCCTCCCTTATTTCCTCTTTTTCTTCGCCGATGAAAAATTTCACGGGGGGGTTTAACCCCCCTGGCTTCGCGCCTGTTGCGACCCTGCTATTCCATTATATCATATATTGGCTATTCCTACTATTCAGTGGTAGGTGAAGACTCACTTATCTGTCAGTCGAGCTTATCACGAGGCATCGGAAACTGCTGAACATTGCCGAAAGCACTGCCGAGGCACTTCCGACTATGCGGGCTCTATAGCTGTGTCCCAATTCGCCAGATAGGTACCGTCCCAGAATTTAGGGAGGACGCCATCTTGGAAGGGTGTCCCAACTCGTTAGGTATCAAAAGGGAGCGGATTTAGGTACCTTTTTCAGCCGCTAGATTTGGGCATCGACGAGTGCATCCTTTTCCCATGATTGAAAGCGAGAGCAGTGGACTCGATGAAGATGGCTACCAACGAGGGAATGTATTTTGGCTGAAAGTTTGTTGATATTTTTATAATTTGTCGTGTTGATTCGTTTATCACAATAAAATATCGTTATAGGGAGTAGTGACATGACGGAGAGATTCATTCAGAAGTAGGAGAAGGCCGAATTGTTCTATATTAAAATAAATGTATTATCTAAATTACGGAAAACATGAGAAGATGCTAATCTACGGTACCCTAAACTCAAATTAAATTCTGTCTATACACAATGGCATGAGAAAGTTAACAACATGAATTGTGTAAGATTTTGTACATCATTTGTCATCCCTTTCACATTCTCTTGTTTTTCATCGGTTTCAATCCCAGCAGATTGCAATATCTGCGTAAGGATATCCCAATTCGTGCTCCCTTTTGGTTTATCCAGCTAAATTTTAGGCACCCAAATCCATGCTCCCTAATGCCTAACGAGTTAGGACACAGCTTATTTAATTTTTGAGCTTGCTTGTTTTTACAGTAGGGAGTGCTACGCTCTACGATAAATGCAACTTAAACTTTTCTCACGTTTGGAACTTGTAGCCATGCATTTGCATATACACTCCCTTTAATCCTTTACAAGGATACAAAAACTACTAAACTAATTAAAAAAAAAAATTTTGATAAAATTTGGGGGGGGGGTCATGACCCCTGTGACCCCCCCCCTGAATCCGCCACTGGCTGTTATAATAATTGTCTTGGAGCGCATGATGCCAACGGTGTAAATACGGATGTAAAAGAGTCAATATGGTTTCCTCTAATTTTTTCCCCTCAGCTGTTTATATTTCTATGTTGCAAACCATTATATATACCATTTATATAACCAGTTTCACTCTCACACACCATTCACACCAATAATCTGTACTTCACCAATTTCCCTGAATTATATGTTCTAAACCTCAATCTTCCCCTCCAAGGTATTACTCCTTCATCGAGAGAGAGATCATGTTTAGGCATGTAAACTGTTTTGAATTTTTCTAAGAAATATGCTAGAATTGGTCTGATTTTATATAATCTATCGGAAGATTCAGAATTTGATTCATTGTCACTGAAATGCCAAGAATTCCAAATTTGCTCAAATCTGTTCCTGCTGAGAACATTACTATAAATAGGTGTATTGATAAATTCATGTGTGCTCCAATATTCCTTAATTGAATCTTTCCTTATATTTCCCATCAAAATAATTCCTTTTCTACCAAGGACATAAAGATAGGGTGAACACTGAAAGGCATCTCATTGTCAGAGAACCTTGGCCCTCTGCAGCTAATGTGTTTACGTTGAACAATGTAGATAGGATGCCTTGTGAGAAACTAGATCATAGGGAGTGTGAAAGCCAGCCATGAATACGGATCCAGATGGCATATTCATTAACCTCTTTAGACCACTATACATTAGGCGATCAGAGAATTACCAAAGAATAGATTTGGTATTAGCACTGAGTGAAGAAAAACAATCCGATTGTAACTTCCTTATTCAGTAAATGTATATAATTTATGATTTCAGAACACTTGAGAAGATTACAGAGTTAGAGGTTTGGAAAAATAATATTTAATCGAATTTTTTTCATGCAGTGATGCTCAGTGAACTTTTATTCATGCATGTTATGAATCACTGAAAATGAATAATATTTATGCATATAAATAATACGCAGCTGCACCCGAAAGCCTCTGACGACGATGGATTTCGTTGTGAAAACCTACGTTCCAAATGTTTATTTAAAAAAATGCATAAAAAATTAAAATTTAAATGGAAGAAAACTATTCTGAATTATTGAAAGAACATTCCTAAATACACCAGAAGCAAACAGGAAATTAAGTTACTGATATTAAAATAAGCGGAATAAGTTTCGTTCACATATGTGAAAACACGGAAATCTCTGTGACCGGTCCTCAACGTTTGGCATGCAAAACACGGAGATTTCCGCGATCGGTCCGCAACGTGTTAATCACTTCTCTGTCCTTGACTAAACATTTTCTCCCCCTTTGACTAGTGTAGATTATCATTGACACTGAGTGAAGAGTCCTTTCAAAACAATTGTGGCATTCCTTGCCTCCATTCGTGAAAAGATTGACTGTGTAAGCTTCCATCTAAATAGGGTTCACAGGCATCATTCCCTGTAGAATATTAAGTGGTATTTCACTTTATGCTTCTCTATTTGCAAATACTCTCATCACAAATCTCATCCCCTGCTGAACATTAGTTCATAGCCATTTACGTTGAGTATGATATTTTTGAAGTCATCTTCTCTGCCAGCCATGAAGTTATTCTAGATAGTTTTATTTTGTTGTTTCACTCATTCAAGCCAGAATTAATAAATGCCTGGCTGGAAAAGTTGCAAGCTGTATCTAAGTCACATTCTCTTACGTCTCTTCCATAATGTTCCTATGTTTTGTTACCATTTCTTTGAAGGGTTTTCATGTTGATTTTCTAACCAGTTGTGGTCAACCTTTTCATCTTGTTGCATAATGTAGCTATTGCATGGAATTTTGTGAGCCATGTTTTTAATCCTTTTCTTAAAGTTTAGCTGAACAAGGATCAGAAAGTGACTGATGGTTGTAGCAAAATTTAAAATTCAAGCATGACACAGCTGAAGCCAAGGGATGTTCTTCATCATGGCTGGAAGCTGTGGAGTTAAAAAAAAATATTTTTTCATGTTTATGATTATTTTCAAATGTATTAACTTAATTCTAAATGTGACAGAATTGTACAATTTGTCTTTTAAACTAATAGATTAATTTTGCAGGATGTTGGTGGAATTACGTGATGAAGATCAGTTAGTTTTAAGTTCTTTTGAAGTCTCTCTTAACTTTTTGTTTGCCTTTTCCCCATGTGAATAGCTGTATAATCTGGGGATCCGGTTGGTGTGGTTGCTAGGCTACTGGCTTCTCATCTTGAAGTCCCAGTTTCAAATCATGGCAGAGTTTTTAATTTGTATACCGGTCCACTTGAATTGTGTGGAGAGCATGCTGAGTTCAATGCTCTGTCCGTCAGATGGGATGTTGAACTGTGGACGCCTTGGCTTCATATTTAATTCAGAGTAGGCTGATGCTAATGCCAGGTTTCTATCCACTCTTCATCCATTCCATAAATTATAACCTCTGCCCAATCTATAGCAATGACCTTATTTTCGGTATCTCCCCATAATAACCACCGCTAAAAGTATTAATCTGAAGTATGTTTGTTTTTCCAGGCCCACAGACCCTCCTGAGTATGGGTACCTGTACGGAATCCCTGCGGCTGCTTTCCTGGGTGCTTATGCTTGGGGCGTGATGGGAGGGGGGGCTTCCCCTGAACTTCACCAGATGGCATATCTTGCGTCGTCTTTGTGCTGTGTGGGTGCTCTAGCTGGTCTTAGCTCCCAAAAAACTTCCAGATTGGGCAATGCTCTTGGAATGGTTAGTTGTTCTTCTTTGGTTAGACTCTTAATCACTTATAATTCTGACCTGCCTTAAATTATATTTGTGGCTGAATCTGAGGTCTTAAGATTTAAAGTCTGGTTGTAACCTAAGTATTGTGAAAATGTGTAATAGATATCCTTGCTAAATTCTGTACAGTAATCATGTTGAATCTGAAAATCATGAGTCTTCTTTTGTTTAGGGCAAGTTTTTGTTGTTTCCCTACTCTGCGTTGCATTGAATTCTCTAGAAAGCTTTTCCTTACAGTTTGTTTCTCCAGATGAGCATGTTTCTTATCTCTCTTCTTACTCTCCAAAATACTATTATTATTATTTTCTTCTATCTTCATCAGTTACCCAAAGTTCTACCTTTGATTACAGCCATCATTATTCTATTGTCTCTAATTACTTGTTACATCCACCCACTATGCTTCCACACCTAATTTTTATCTTCAACTCTTTCTCCCCCTCCACATATTTGACATTTCTATTTATCATTCATCATACTCTAAATTTATCATCTGCATTTTTTCTTTCTTCACATCTCAAAAGCCTCTTTTTTTTGTATACTGTCTCTACTAGAATGTTGTGTGGAGAGCACTTCAAGTTCAGTTCTTTGTCCGTCAGATGGTATGCTAAACTGTGGACCCTTAAGCACTTTTTGTTGAGAGCTTACCAATGCTGATAATCTCCACCCTTCCTCCATTCCCTGAAACATTCCTATCTATACCCAATCACCAATCTATCCCCAACGATGCAAAAACTCTAAGCTGTTAGTTGCCTTCTTCAATAAACCAGTATTTATCGTGGTTAGTTCCTGCCTTTTATAACTTTCTATTGCACGTCATATCTAATGTTCCCAAGCAATTAATTTATCTATATCAATCCCTTCTATAATCTCATACTCTGCATCACCATCATTAGTCATCAATTCTCAGATTGGTTTGACGCAGCTCTCCACTGAGTTCTTCTATTGGCTCATCTCTTCATATTTATGTATTTCTTCTCTTTCACATCCTTCATCATTTGTTCCATATATCTCACACAAGGCCTTCATTTGCCCTTCTTTCCATCCACTTGTCCTTCAACGATTGTCTTCATCAGGCCATCGTGTCTTAAGATATGGCCGATTAAGTTATCCTGTCTACTTCTTAGAGTTTTCAGCAGGCTTCTCTTTTCTCCCACTCTTCTTAAGATTTCTTCATTCGTCACTCGGTCGATCCATTTAATCTTCATCATTCTTCTGTAGCACCACATTTTGAATGCTTCCACCCTTTTATTCTCTGCTGCTGTCATCGTCCATGCCTCACTGCCAAAAAGAAACATGCTCCAGGTGTACGTCCTGACAAATTGTTTCCTTAATTCTACGCTTGTATTTCCAGATGTAAGTAGGTTCTTCTTTTGGTAGAATGCCCTCTTTGCCTGAGCTAATCTACTATTTCTTTCTTGCTTTGTCCATCGTTGGTTACTCGGCTTCCTAGGTAACAGAACTCTTTCACCTCTTCCAGTTTTTGCTTCCCTAGTTTAGAATTGGTTTTGACCTCTTCTCTTTTGCTGCACACGAATATCTTAGTTTTATTCTTATTGATCTTAAGATGATATCTGGCCATTGTCCTTTCCATGGTTATTAGCATACTCTGCATACCCTACTCATATCTTGATTTCTAACCATCCAAAAAAAATTCTTTCCTCATCGCTCTTCTACCCTCATTTAACATTCTCCCAACTGTAATACTCTTTTGAAAGTCGTGATTTCTCTCTGTTCAACCTCTATGGATTTCTGTTTCCTCTTAAGGAGTTCTCAAGCATCTTTTCTCTCTTGAAATGTGTTAAATGTACTTACTTAATTTGAGCATAACTCAGCAACAAGGAATTCAGAGCAACTATGGCTTTAGCAGCCTTGAAACAAAAGGAATTCTAAGAATTCAACACAAGTTTTGCCAGAAAGATACAAAAGCAGCTAATTTTTCAGCTGCACAAATAAAACATAGTGAAGAACTTTCCTGGGAACAACTGTAATAATCTCAGATAACTCCATCATGATTGCTTCTGTAGATCCTGGCAGCGGCGTGGGAAGGGGGGGCATTTGCCCCCCCCCCCCCAGAATTTGCCCCAGGCCCTTAAGAAATGAGTCTTCATTAATAAAAATTAAATTTCACTTGCATCCAGCTTGCCTATTCCCTTCTGACGCATATTCTACCACCTTGATATGCTCTTTCAGCAGAATTATAGTCTCTAACCCCTCCTATCCGCAAAAAAATGTGGGCCCTTTTCTTAAGAGCTAGGCCCTTTTCAAGATTGGCCCCTGCCAGCGAAATTAGTTCTGATGCCCCTGGATTCTGGCATTAGAATGTTTGAAGCTAGACAAGTTTGACTCTTATAATCACAATATTCTTATGTGAAAAATACTTCGGAAAACATATTTCATTTGTTTTTTCTCTGCTTATTAGGGTATTGAAAAGTGCTCTTCGTTAAAACTTTCTCCTGCAAGAAATCTGTGAATTAAACAAGTTTTATTCTAATCTAGACATAGGTTAAGAGATACATACACACAAACTCTGACCCCCCTACAGATTTGTTAATATTGATGTGACTTTGAACAATGTTTAAAGCTCATCCAATGCATATGTTACTGACTCTTATTTTGATTAACAAGTCTCACATATGTGGGAAACATTGTAGAAGTTTTAACTGTCATAATTTATCATAGTTATTGTAAATTTCATTTCATAACTTTTTCAGACAGGAAATATGTCCACACACTTGTACTTTGTTAATTGTTCTGTCCAACAAGAATTTAATTTTGCTACACCTATCTAATGTAGTATACATTTCTTTTTCTTATTTTGTTATATTTGTTTGTCCCTATATAACATGCTTTTTTTTTATTTTATAAGATGGGTGTGTCTGGGGGTATTGCTGCTACATTAGGTCAGCTGGCTCCAAGCATGGAAGTTCTGACACAGATGGCAGGCAGCATGGCTATTGGCGGGACGATTGGCACAGTTATTGCCAAGAAAATTGAAATCACTGACCTTCCACAGCTTGTGGCTGCATTTCATAGGTACTGAAACATTTCTTTTTGTGCTCAAGATTCTCCTAATTACTGATTACATTTTCTATGATTTTAGGGAAGCCATGATTCAATAGAATTCGTGAACTATGTATTTGCTTCAATGCCCTGGCTGACTTGGATACAAGAAAATTATTAAACTCAAAAAACAATTTTCTCGGGTGGCAATCTTCACTATTTTACTTGTTATCTTCACTTATTCTGATGTGACGATCCTCTCTGTTCTGTGTATTTATTAGATAATGACTAGTAAAATAGCAGTATCAAATTATTTGGATGTAAGATGTATTTGTTCTATAAGCTGGGTACTGTAAAATAATATTCCATTTTTTTAAGTTTTTTTCCTTATATGAAAGGAAAAGGAATATTATCTTATTTTTACTGATTTAAAGCCTATTGCTCTAAAATTAACATTAAAATACAATTTTGTTATGCTCATTTCAAGGGGATCTAGGAATTATTGTAAAATGATTCAACTCACTTCCAGAATATTGCCGTTTGAATTTGCCTTATTCAATGCTTATTCTCTTGATTTCATGCACAATGGGTGTTTCATGAAAAATTTTCATGTTTTGGGTGGTTTCATTCCTGTTGGCTCTCTTATGTGCAGCTGATTTACATTTTCTTGTTTCTTGCTTCTTTACTTTGCCTCTAAATTATTACTGAATCATTTGATGGTCCACAGTTTAGTGGGGATGGCAGCTGTTTTGACTTGTGTTGCCACATACATCCATGACTTTCCCAACTTTGCTACTGATCCTGCAGCCAATGTGGTGAAGACTGCCCTTTTCCTTGGAACTTACATCGGAGGTGTGACATTCAGGTATGTCTTTGTTAAACTGAATTCCTCTCTTGCTCCTATCCCAAATCTTACATATTTATTGCTTTAGTTTTGTATGAGAAGGTGAAGGCCTTGCCATACAAAGATCTTATGGAATATCCCGAAAACAAACTGCCAAATTCCCACTTCATCCCCCCCGCCCCTTAGCCACTCCAACTTAGGACTCCAACCTCTTCGGGGTTTTTCTCTTTCTTTTCCGGTCCACCCATCCACTCCCCCCACCTTATTTTGACCATTTTTCCACCGGTAATCCCTTCACCAACCCCTGCTGATTATCCTTACTCCTTTCCCAGTTTCCCTTTCGGGGACTTCCCACACCTCCTCCTTGCCTCGCAAACTGCCTCCTCGTATCCCTTTCTTTTGACACGTGTCCCTTCATTCACCCCCCCCCCACCTATTCTTCCCCCCTCTTCCTGTTTTTCCAGGTTTTTCCTCACGTCCTCCTCCTATCCCCGGTCTTTCCATACCTCCTTGGTTTTTCCGTCTTCTCTCACTGTTTCCCCCAACTGTACCTTTCCTCCCCTCCCTCTGCCTCTTCCTCCTATGTATAAATATGATGTTAACATGTTCGTTGGTGTCTTGTACCAGATGATGGCTCTGTGAGCCGAAACGCGTCGTACGCATCAATAAATGAGCTGTGGAAAAGTGCACCTATATTTTATTCTAATCATGGAATATCATTTGATTCTATCAAATTTCACTTTCACAGTGGCTCTCTTGTTGCCTACGGAAAACTCCAAGGTCTTCTAAATTCATCTCCTTTGCTGCTGCCCGGAAGGCATGCTTTGAATTCCGGACTCCTGGCGGGCAATGTAGCTGCAATGGCTTACTATTTCCTAGGAGACCAAGCAACATCTACTGTTGGTCTGTCTATGCTTGGAACTACTGCAGCTCTATCATCTATAATGGGAGTAACTCTTACGGCAGCCATTGGAGGCAAGTAGACTATGCTTAAACAATTATTTACTTAATTATTATATATCGTTGTACACCATTACTTTCCTTTGAACAAATTAAAGACCAGCATTGTTTTTTATATTTGCACCAAGTAGAGAAATTTGTTGAAGAGACCAAAACATTCAACTTCTCTAATGGTACTGGTACACTGGTGTGTATTTGTAGTTTCCATGGGCTATAATGGTTTTACCCATAGGAAATTACCTCTTCCTTTAGAACATGGGTTGATGATTTCAGTGGTTCAGTGTTGTTTTGAATGCCTGAAAATCTCAATCCCTTGCATGTTTTCTCGGTTTAATCAACCTCATCATACAGAAATTTAAATGTACTTGCTGGCAAAGAATATCTGGGAAGAGCAGCAAAAGGAAAAATATAAGGATTTGGGATGTTAAATAAAGGAGCCAATTAATGAATTGGATGATTATTGAAGGCAATGTGATTGATTTTTGAAATCAATCCAAGGCAAAATAAGTATGTTTTCAGGGTTATCGTATGCAGTCAAGTCTTTACCATATGAACGAGTTGTGTTGAGAGGACCTGTTCACACGTTGAATTCATTCACAATCGAAATACATTAGCCCAGATATTCAACATTGGAGTTAACCTACTGTGTACAGCACTCGGTGTCAATTTCTGCATTTGCTCATGTGTGTTTTGTATTTTTATGTCAATACCGCCTTGTGGGCGATGCAGTCGCAGCTATCCAATGCCACTCAATGTGAATTCCGGCAAACTTTTCAATTTTTCTCTCTTATATGCTCGTATCTTTGAATGCTCATAAGTCAAAAGTTTATTAGTTGAGGACTTGCGTTGTTGCCCCATTCATCATGAATAAACTGTGAACATTTTTATCAATGCTTCTATGTTATGAATAAAGTCCAATGTAGTAAAAATTGCTGAATGGTTAAGTGTTTTTGTGACGCCAAGGTGCAAAATATCAGTCTGAGTGTAGACGCTCATTGTGGAATAGCAGTGATTAATTTTGAGAAGTATTCATTGTAACTTGGGAGGTTATCATCGGCCAAGCTATAAGTACTTATATGCTGGTTTGTGGTTTTCCTCATGCACATCCTTTAAATGACAGTTTATCTGCTGCCACACATTTCTCCTTTACTCTTCAGTGAACTTTTAATAGAATGCTAAATGTTATGGAAAGACTGATGTATTCACATAAGCTTTCAGAGATGTGAAATGCAGGGGACTACTCGAAACACTAGCAGCAACTTTTTATTGTGGTTTTCAGATTTATTTTGAATGCCTCAGAAAAGAAACTGACTCTGTATGACTTCTTGCCCTGTATTTCTTGGGTACCTGCTCTGTCTTCAGTAGCAACTTAAATTAAATGAGTCAGACCCTTTTTTCACATTCATCATATATGTTGCCATTAAACATGTTGTTTATTGTGCATATATTTTTGTTGATAGGTGCTGACATGCCTGTAGTCATCACAGTACTCAACAGCTATAGTGGATGGGCTTTGTGTGCAGAGGGATTTATGCTTAATAACAACCTAATGACAATTGTTGGAGCTTTGATTGGATCCTCAGGAGCCATCCTTTCTTATATTATGTGCAAGGTAAATAATGTTTGCTCTAAAACTGCCATGAGGGTCAATAGTCGAATACATTTTTTTTTCAATAATTGTATGCATAATATAATCCCTTATAAATTCACTATCCATAAATTTAACAAGTTTAATAAAAGACTTACTGTTTATTTTTTATTACCCCTAAAACACTTAGTGTTTTTATGAACCTGTGAAATTCACGAAGTTTTTGTTTTTATTCTAAACATAAAGATTCACAAAGTAGAGTCAGAAACCATTGAATACATTATCCCTAGCAATATGGATTCAGTGCCATAGCATATGTACATAACAGTTTTGGCTGTTTCTTTGGGGATGCCAATATTACTTATATTATTAATTAACTATTAATAGCTAGAATAAAATTTGCCCCTCATGGTAATTTTATGCAAACTAAGGGGAATTAATTTTCTCCAAATTTAAAATAGTTCGGTAATCCAGATAACCTAAAGTAAGTGGGTAGTCCTGCACTAAGTTAATGCTTGAGAATGATATTCATAGATTGCATATGGATAAATATTAATAAGGAAGTAAGGGCTTGCACCTCATCAATTTTTTCACTGTAGCTTTAAACATCCACTTGATACTTTAATTCTTCATATTTGCTTCTAAATATATGCATGTTATATTTTTTTATGAGTTATATGATTGGCTCTGATGGCCACCCATGGGTAAAAATCCACTATTAGTGGATCCGCAATTAGTGGCGATTTCCACATCCACTAAAATTTTAGTGGATCCACAATTAGTGGCGATTTCCACATCCACTAAAATTTTAGTGGATCCACTATTAGTGAATCAGCTGATAATTATGCGTAGATGCAGAAGAAGACTTGTCAAAATCGTTGTCGGGTGTTGTAGCAATACAGATGTAGGACAATAATCATATTGCTCCTACAGATGAGGAGAAAAGGGGCCTTATAGCCGACTAACTGATATCGATAAGCCTAGCCGATATCCACAATTCTTAGTGGACATCCACATTTAGAGAATTTGCTGTTGGTATGTAAGATATATCCGAATAACTGGACATATTCTCTAATATGTAATTTGCAGATTTATTGGACTTTTTTCCACAGAGCTCATTACCAAATCACTACCATTGTTAATCAAACAGTAAATAAAACATAGTAACCAAAACATTGAGTCCAAACATTGAATTGACACAAGTAAATAATCAAACATAACGAAATAAAAACATGTACACCCCACAGACATTCTGCATAAGTGGATCCACTAATGCCTATTGGATATCCACAATTCTTGGTGGACATTCACTATATTTTATGTGAATATCCAATATAATTTGCGGATATCCACAATATTTAGTGGATATCCACTAAAAATTTTGGTGGACTTTTACTCATGGGCATAGATACATCTCCACAAAAATATCAGAACTTGTACCCGTTGCATGCCTCTATAAATAATTAAGAATGAGGTTCTTTTATATTTCTAATTGATATGCCTTTTATCGATTTTCCAGTAAAATTAGCCTTTATATCACTAAGAACTTTGAATTAACATATTTCCAATTTACTTTCTTCCTAACCCTGATGCATCATGGTCCTTTTTACTCTGATTAGAACTCCTTTGTTATTTCTTATGACACTAACGCATGTAGAGATATCCATGTCTTAAACTACCAATCTAAACCTCTGAGTGCTTCCTGGCTACCAAAAACCTGAACCTCTACACGTACAGGCAATGAACAGATCCCTGCCAAATGTTATCCTTGGTGGCTATGGAACATCATCAACGGGAACTGGGAAAGCCATGGAAATCACTGGTACTCATACCGAAGTGGATGTCGGTGGGGCTGCTGAGATGATTGAGAATGCTAGGAACATCATTATCACTCCAGGTCAGTAAAATATTTTCTCTGCGTAAGTCATTTATTCAGTGTGATTTTTAATTAGAAAATACTCTGTCAACAATGTCTGAAATGAGTGTTTTGAATAAAGATAACTTTTCAGCCTTTAAATTTTATAAAAAAACAATAGTTAAAAGTCAGGTGTCAAACCTTAAGATATTCTATGTTACCTTTAATTTCATGTCGTAATTGTTTTATTGGTGTGGAGAAGTTATTGATCCTGGTAGTTTTGAGTACAGTGCATCGCTGTTGTTTAATGCCAATAATAGAAACTACATTATATAAAAAAAATAGGATTCATGTTATTACGATACCTTTTACCTAATCAAATCAGTGCATTTGTTGGAATCTTAAATGTCACAAATTGAAGTTGTGAATCAAAAAATCTGTAGAATATAGCAGTAAGGATATTTCAGGTCATAAACTGACTAAGCACCTGTAGTGAAACTACCTTCTGATAAACTATTGAACACTGTTATGAACTATAATGTACTGTATTAGACAAAGTACTTGCTTACTGGGCAATAGAATTATTTACTTGTCAATTGGCATGAAAGTTTGTCATGAATATGATGTAGTGTATATAACCATTGTTATCATATTAGAGAAACTTGTATTTTTTGTATAGGGAAGCATTGATTAGGCACCAAAAGGGTCGCATGGATTGGGAATCAAAACAAGGATCTTTTGTTTTACCTACCAAAGCTAATGTTTAATAGTTTAATTCCTTGTCCAGAAAACCCTTTTCTAGTCATAGGTCCATACCTTGTTCAGGGGACTTAATTTTTCAGATATAATTCGGTCAAGGTGGAAAGAAAATTTTGAAAAGCAGTTTTGCCTAAGGGATATTTCACAGGGAAAGGCCTACTGACTTAAATACATAAAGAGGGAATGTGATATTCATAGGGAGAGCATGGGGCCAGAAATACAACGATGTGAGATAGAGAAGTGTGAAATGAGGAGGAATAAGGTTATTGTGGTACATAATATCCAAGTGGAAATGGTGAAGAGTTTATCGAAAATCAGGATTAGGTCATTTTTTGAGCTATTTCTTAGTGTATGAAGAAGAGATGTGCCCTGAAGATTCTGTAAGGTCAATTTGATTCCCATCCCAAAGAAGCCAAAAGTGAAAATATGCATGGATTATAGAAATAAAAAATTATTTACATGGCCGATGTAATGAAGTCGTTTTACCATATTTTTTTATTTCTGAATCTGATAGAGTTTGTAAAATAAAAAGACCTGTATTTTTTCCGTTTTTTGATCCGTCAATTATTTCTCGAGTTATAAGAGGCCAAAAACTGGTGTTTTTAACCCTTTCGGAAAAGTGGGCGTGATGCGATATCATACGTCATCCACTTCCTCTAATCACAACTGAGCCCGCGAAGCTACTTCACCTTATCACAAAGGGGGGGGACGCAGCTGACTCTGCCAATAGGAGCAGTTGTGATAGCATCTGTGCAAGCAGTCCTTCCAAGGACCCCCCTCCACTCACTTCCCTTCCCCTAATAGCAGTCAAGGACGGGAGGAAAATGATGTCAATGGTATCAAAGCAGCTTTTTCGGTTGATGTCAACTTTTGCTTATTTTAATTTTTGATTTATGAGTCAATGGTTGTTATTAGAAGATTAATTTTTTCATTAAAATTCTTTTTTCATTTCCATCTAACAATTTTGTGTACAAAATTGCGATTTCGGTTCCGAGTAAACGCCCATTTAAGGAAGAACTAATAGAAATCTGGGAGTAGGGTAAACAAATACCTTCGTGAATATCACATTGGGCTTAGGAGGGGAATGAGAATGCTAGTCATATGGTGATCGTGGTGATGAAATTGGCGCTCAGCATGATAAACGGTGGTAGAAAGTAGAATTGAATGTGGTTAAGATGTCTTCTTTTGCTCAGTCAAGAAGTCTGGGAAAGGTACTTGAAGTAAATAGAAGGCAGCAAGTGGATAGATGATTTCAGAGGCAATGATATATTAAAGGAGTGACAGAGAGAAGATTCTTAGGTAAGCCCTGAAAAGGGAGGAAACATATAATTGAAATGAAGAGGAACAGAAATACTTAAAGTTAAACCTATTTTCATTCACCTCACTGCCAGTGAAAAAGTAAAGCTGTTCCTGGCATAAAGGCTGCCAAGATGTATGAAGATTTAGAGAGAATACAGAAAGGAAATTGGATTAGTTAGGAAAGGTAAATGAGTGGGGAATTGTGGGCTGGGACTATCCAGAAACCCACTACTTCATATTAGTATATTATATATATATAATGTATATATATGTAAAACTGGAAATTATGTACAGAATCCACCATTGCATTGAATCCAGCATTGAATGTGCTATCATGCATAGAATAAATTTTTATCTCCATGTCTTACATATATGATCATAATTATCTTCACTTAATTGTGACTTGCATAAAATATAAATTTTATTAAATGAAAATCTATGTGCTTACTTTTCTGTTTCCATAAAATATTAATGCTTGTATGACTTTCATGGATGGTGCATTTTTTCCAAATCATCTTCCAAATTATAAAATGCTTCTGAAGAGGGATGGTATTGACTGAGGAAATAAAAACTAAATTAACAACTCTTCTTCTGTAGCTGGAATGTTAGTGAAAGCTGTAATATCAGACAGAGGATAAATAGACATTAAATTCAAAATTCTAATTCTTGGCTTACTTCTCTCATACATTGATATAGTTGTATGTATTCGCATGAATGGGAGTGTGCTGTCACAAATGCTGTATATGTACCCCATAAGTGTTACACAGAAGAACATTTTATTTACATACCAATACGATTGGATTCATTGTTACAGCATATGCATTGAAAATTATCTCATTGTGTTAATTTTCTATTTTTTGTAATTTAGCCAGCAACATTTAATATTTTTGAACTCCCCTCTTATGCAGGTTATGGCTTGTGTGTGGCTAAAGCTCAATACCCTCTTGCTGAGATGGTTTCATTGCTCAAGAAAAAAGGGAAGAATGTTCGTTTTGGAATCCACCCTGTTGCAGGTACGTCCTCTAGTCTTTTCTTCATCTGTTGTGGCTGTGAGGGAAGGAGGAGGAGTTAATATCAATGTCTCATATAATGGGATATCTAAAGGTCTCCTCTCTGACAACACCTTTCTCTAACTTGCAATTTTCTACAGGACGTATGCCTGGGCAATTGAATGTTTTGCTGGCTGAGGCTGGTGTCCCATACGACTCTGTCCTTGAGATGGAAGAAATCAATTCAGACTTCCCAGAAACTGATCTCACCCTTGTTATTGGAGCCAACGACACGGTTAATAGTGCTGCGGAAGATGATCCAAACTCCATAATTGCCGGAATGCCAGTATTAAGAGTCTGGAACTCTAATCAGGTACATTTTGTGTTACTTAATAAAAGTGAAATTATGTCATGGAGTGCTTCTGAAAAAATCTTTCCAAAAAGTGGAATTGTATTTTTATTTTTATCATGAAGCACTTCCATGAAGTTACACCACAAACTAAATCGTTATTGCTTTCGAAAGAATTTTTGTCATCACTTTGATAGCAATAAAAAGGTGTATGTGATTAGTGAGGACGTGCAAGAACTTAGCCCTCTTAGTGCGGCGGGCTGATATATTGGCTCAATATAAATATATTGTTTAACTTTATGACACTAAAATAATATTTATTTTTCAGTCAATGTAAAACAATTGTCATTATTATGTAGTTCAACTTAAATAATGTAAAAAAAACAGCATCAAAAACATATATAACAATGGCTTCATAATTTTTTTTTCTAAGGTGCTAAATTTTTTTAAATTAACCTCCACGTTTCTCGCTAGTAACCCTGGAAGGTTAGCACTAAGTGGGTTAAAAGAATAGTTATGAGTTGTATAGGCTTACCTGTGTATGCCTTTTCAATCCCAGTTCATTGAAGTTGAAACCACTGGGATATGCACTTTGCTTCATACGTATTTCGTCATATGCCTCTGCTATTGTGAAATGTCCTGTATTATAACCTTTTCCTTCCAAGTTGCATTGAAGTACTAGAAGTTATTGAAATTCTATTTATTAATAATTTTCTTCAGGTCATTGTAATGAAGAGGTCATTAGGAGTTGGTTATGCTGCTGTGGATAATCCAATTTTTTACAAACCTAACACATCAATGTTGCTTGGTGATGCCAAGAAGACCTGTGATGCCCTTCTGAATGCAGTTAAACAGAAGTATGGAGAGGCTAGTTAAAATCTGTGAATAGGAAAGAAAATAATAAATAAAGGTAATTGGACTGTGTGCTGATATGTATAAAGAGCCCAGGATAAATTTCTATAATATTGCTCATTACTCATAATTCACTTGCAGTTTTTTTACAATTAACTTTTCTCCTGCATGCATAATTATCTTACTGTGGTTTTTCTTGAGGTAATTATTGAATTAGTTACTACTATATTATTGTTATTATTGCTGAATAATATACACATAAACATATATGTATATTGAACAATTGGACTAAAAAGATGAAGCTCGATGCAACGAGAGATCTTGGGAGCCAAAAAATAACCTGCTATATTGGACTCTTGTTATTATTAAAGATGTTTATATAATCATTCCTAAGCCAATTCCTGTGATTTAATGTTACTTAAGACAACACTGTGAGTGTTTTGGGTGAATGTCCAAAAGATTCCATTAACCCTTTCGCTGCGGAAATGGATAAAAGTCGAATAAATTTTTTTTCCACTTGAACCCACTGATCAGTTTTTCTCCACAGTCTCGAAAAAACCTGTTTTTATCAAGCTCTAATCCACTGAAGTCTCTTCTTCTTAGAACAAGCATTGGAGGGACCTGTGGATCAAAACGAGTCACTGTAGTGCAGTGCCACATGAAGCTTAAATTTACTACTGTGATTTTTCTGTGTCAAAATGACACTTCATTGAGCACTGTGCTGAAAACAATATCCGCAGCGAAAGGGTTAAGATAGCTATTAGAAATGATATTTTTGCCTACTTCATTAACCCATGGGTGCTTTTTACTGTCCATGACATTAAATTTTATGTTATATGTAATGAGTTAATTAGGAATGTAAAATTTCTACCTTTGACAAATAGGACGTTGCACATTACCATTTTGTCTTAAGTTACAAATACATCCAGGTAGCAAGTAATATTTATAGCAATGTGATGGACTATTAACTGTAAAAACTTTAGAAACCAGATAGACTGTCATCCTCTCACACTACCTCTCCTAGAGTGTAAAAAAGTTATATTTGGTTCAGAAAAAAGTTCTATTTATTGTAATGTGCAAGAATGCTAAGCTATACAAGCACTGGGCAGGTAACAGTCTCCTGGATTGAGACAAACATGAAGGAGGCCACTTTCAACTACTATAAATTTGCCTCTGAAAACAACAGACTTAAAGTTGTCAGAATCATGCTTCTGTCAGTGGTACCATGGAATCATAGAGTCCAATATCATCAGCATTTACAAGTGTACACATAATAATAATAATCAATAGTCATTCACTGAGATACATTAGAGAGAGAGAGAGAGAATTATATGTGGAATATTCTCTTGATTATCCAAAATCATAATTGCTGCCAGCAAGGTCTTACAAAAACAGTTGTGGGTGGAACGTTCAGAGGAAAAATTTAGGTATTTAATGCAAATGAGAGCATCATAAGCACAAGCTTGTGTACTCACATTATGCTGTATATTACTCATAATATCAAATGACTACTGTGAAAGCAACTTGTTTCCCTAATTATTTCCTATTTAAACGACTACTGTGAAAGCAACTTGTTTCCCTCATTATTTCCTATTTATTTTACATGCTAATCATAGGATTATAAATGGTCCCTTGATCATTCCTTGCTATTTTCAGCTTCTCATCATATGCCATACTCGTTATATGGGACTTCCACTGTATAATACCCTCTGTAAATGCCTTTAGTGAACCAATGCCTTTCATTACTTGGCTCATTCGTCTGCTCTAACTCGACCTAATTTCCTCCTTCAACTTTTCTTTTCCAATATGGTCCAGTTCTTTATTATTACATTCCTTTCCATTCATATACCCTCTCCATTCTTCTTCATATGCACATCTCAAACCTTTTGTGTGTAGTATTATAGAATGAGGTCCCTTGTTAAGTAAATTAAGAATGTAATTAAGAATGTATATTTGTACATCAAATTTAAGACTGTAAAATCCTCTTTTACAATTAACTGCAATGAACTAGACAAATATCCATGCTCAAAAAAGTGGAGATACTCCCTGCTGGGGACTTAAACCCATGACATTGTGTTTGACAGACAATGGGATTAACTCCTGGTGCCACCGATGCCAGCAATTCGTTTTTTGTTTGGATGTTATGAGTGACAGGATGTCAAAACCAATGGGTGTTGTTATCATTATGGTATGAAATTCATGATTTAGAAATCAGCATGGCTACTTCATATTTCTGATCAACTATTTGTTAACTGTGGTACTAAGAGATGAGTTCTTTCAGTGTATCATATAAAAAGATGAGTTGATTGCTTTGCTCCAAGAATTTTTCTTGCTTTTATTTCACATAATGGTAGTTATATAATTGTTTCCTTTTGCATTTAGGCTTGGAAATTGCATGCCCAAAGAAGATCCTGGCAAGTGAAGAAGTTTTGGATGCATTTCTCAAATAATAGTGTGTATTATTGTCACAAACAAGATACTAAGCTGAAAGGTACTTTTGAAACTTTAATTACAGATAGCCAAATATCACTTGTTTTGTGTGGCAAAAATTGACTGGGAACCCTGTTGATTTAATGGAAATAGAGGGCTACTTATATTTGTATAAGGCCCATTTCATTCTTCTGTGAAAGTACAATGAGCTAATTTCTATTAAATCTTGAGTTTTTTTCCTTTTGAGTTTTGACATGAAAGTCCTGTTTCATGGCTGAAATCTCTTTGAAGATGAATTATTTTAAATAAGGTTTAAATGAATGAATTTTTACGTATAAGATGTTTTTATAAGAAATAACTGACTTAGGCACAATTTTGATGATAATCAGGGTTTTTGTACAGAATTTCCTGAAGCACTTCATGTTATGTTTTGTAAATTACTTGAAAACATTAGGATTGAGTGAAAATCATGTATGCATTTACTGTATTCTATCCTCCATTATTTGTAATTTTATTTTCATGTTTTGATGTGAAGTCTAAGTTGAAATGCCTGCATTGATTTTACAAATTTTATGTTTTTTTTGACGAGTGCAATTTGATTGGAGTGTATAATATTGATTGCAGAATAGCCAAATTTCTCATGTGGGTTTTTTCATGTTTTGTTAATCTTCATCGAGATTATTCCAGGTTGCTGAAAACACGATTAGTACAACTTTTCAGGGAAAAAAAGTTTTATCATTGTCAAGCTTAAAAGCATGTTTTTTAAATTGTACAGTGGAAAATGGAAATAAAACTGTGAATTTGAGTGATTTTTTAATCCTTGACAAAGAAATCAACAATTGACACTGCATAAGGTTGACATACATTCTAAAACCTCATTAACAGCAAATAACAGACCAACAATACACTTCAGTGAGTAACGGGTTAAATCTGAAATACATTACAGATTTAAACAACATTAGAAAACTATGTCTCTGGTGAGCATGATTGTATTAATTAGTCACCTAATGCTAAAATATTTGGAATGTTTGTGCTCATTTATTGTTGTCTTTGTGTGCAGATATACATATTTGAAGATATATATACTTATGTAGAAATATGTGCCCAAAATTTATTTATGAATGTTTTCAAAGTTGAATTTCTTAAGCCTTTTTTACTAATTACATAGCTATCTACAGAAAGCTTATGATTTCATATATCCATGAAATTACAATGCTGTTTCACACTACTTAGTAACCGAATGAAAGTTCTCTGGAAATTGAATGTAGAGAGAGAAATGTTCACTGCCTCTCACGTTGTTTTTTGTATAAAAAAGAAGTACATACATTCTGATAGTTCACCATGTAGCCTATAACAGCATTGTTATTGCATTTTTATGAAGCTTGAAATACTTAAAGCAACAACATATATTCATTTGCTTTGCCTTATTTCATGTAGACAAAGTTATGAATAACAAAACATTACCACTGATTTTGGTATGAACATTGTGCCACAGCACAAAGGTACCATCATAAGGAATCCATAAAGAATATATCAAAAATTCACAGCAATTTTCTTGACATTCAAGTGAAGAAATAAGTCATATAATACCTTGGTAAATACAAGGTAGTTGTTTGAAAAAATGCTAGAAATTTTTTCTGATTCTATAATACTGATAATTAAAGTGTATTTTTGATTAATTATAAATGATATGTGAAAAATAATAATTAAATCTGTTGGATGACTTTTAAGTATTGCTCAAGTAATACATCTAAATTAAAAATCCCTAAGTTTGGTGAAAGGAATTAATGTGCAATAAGTATATAGTTATCATCACTACCTACGCTCAAGAGGTAAAAGCAATTTTTCGTATGGTTATAATGTTTTTATTCTTTTATCAAGAATCTTTATTTTGATACTTGATTTATTGCAAGAATGTAATTATGAATTAATTTTATCATTCAGTCACAAAATAACTGATTTGAAAAATTATTAGGTAGATTTCTCAAATGGATATTCACATCATTAATAAATGTTTCCTAGATATTTCACAAATTTTAAATATATTTTGTAAATGCCAACTGGTATCAGTAACAATATTATCACGCAAAGTATTTCAATATTGATTAATGCTTTATCCTTTTCTTAATTAGTTAAAATAGTATTGCAGAATTTATTATTTTTAGCATGAGAGAAATCAAAAAGAAATTATGGCAGTTAAAATTCATTCGATGTGCAATTATATTGTACATAATTTTTCCTTGTAACGGAAATTTTTTTTAAATACTTTACTTTCCAATATCATTATTCTACTAAATTCACGAAATTATTATTTAAATGCATCTTTAAAAGGGGCACTACAAAAGGATAAACTAGATCTCTGTTTGGACAATTATGAAGTATGTAAAAACCTTAATTACTATGTATAATAATTTAAATACATCCCTATGGAAAGTTTATCCTCTATGTGAATTTTATTTTTTAAGAAGGTTTTATTATTATACTATTAAATATTGTTAGCTAAAAAGGTAACTGTGACAAATGCAATACATAAGTATAACATGAAAACAATTTCAGCATTTCATAAGCAGTTACTTGTATGATATCATTTGTATCATTCAATTAAGTAGATGACTAGAGTTTCAAATGAATTGAAATGTAGACGTCCATACTTCATTAGTAAGATCTGCTTCCTTGAAGTTTTCATCAGAAAATAAAAATGAATCAGCAGAATGATATGTGAAGACAAAATGCATACACTTTTTGACAAAAATTACAAAGAGCACACAATAAGGTACCATGAAAAATGCTAGTCAACATACAATATCACAGAAAAATAGCAGTCTTAGGATACACGGAGAATATACAATGGTTGAAATATATTGCAATAAACCTCAACTGTTCAGTGAAATACTTTATGAGGTTAAATACATTTTCATGCCATTGCATTGAGAATATGCACACTCAGTTGTGCAGAGAGGCACAATTTTCAGGGAAAGGTAGCTGTTGGCCCCACAGTTTAACTAGAGAAAGAGTTTAGAAAGAATCCTTTTTATGCAAAGATTTGAAAGCCTTGGGTTGAAGATAATCTCATTTACGTCAAGGTAGGGAAGTTAGAAATTGGGAGGATAAATTCTTGTCAATTTATAACACTCACTCACCAATATCAGATTGTCTCCGCTATCACACCAAGAGGTAGAAAAATTTTTCCTTGTACTAATTTAAATATCAAAACTTTCACTCACTAGTTCCAGGTCCTTATAAATAACTCAAGTTTAAGATAGAGGAAGGCATAGAGGAGACAAGTTAAAAAAAAATTAATGCTAAACAACCTAGTAATATTAACATGGAATAACTTACACTTCTCAAGAGCATAATGATATCATCAGTTAAACCTTTGTTAATATTGTCACATACCAGCATTATTCTATTTTACTATCACTAGGAACTGCTCCATAAGGATTTACCAAAACCAACTACAAGAGCCCAGCTTTAGAATGAGTGCACATGTATGAAAGAGGTTAGTAGATTCTAAAAAGTAGGGATTACAACAAGGGGAGGAACAATAGGTTCCAATAGATGGGTTTGTATAAAGGCAAGATGAATAGGGAAGATGGCTTTAAGGCACAACCAGGTTGCACCATCAAAGAATGAAGAGTATGAAACATGGTACCAATAGTAATAAAAATACTGCATCCTTTCAGGCACTATATAACAGAACAGAAAGGAAACCTCTTCTCAAGAGTCATAGGAACAAGGAAAGAGATACAAAACAGCATCACAGTAGTCACTTCACTTTATCTCCCTCAGAAAAATTTTGAATGAGTTAACAGGATTAATGTGTAAGCAAGTGTATAGTGGGAAGTCTAAAATGGGTGATGAAGCATGAAAACCATGCATATATAGAGGCTTGTCATCTATGTCACAACTATCCCTAGTGTTTTTGGTATAAAAATCTTTGAAGGCCACATAATCAGATGAAATTATTTTTGCCAAAAAATATCAACAGTTTGAGGAGGAATTTTTCATGATTTCGTAAAAACATGTTCGTATCAAGAGTCTCTGTGCTAAAATACTGCACTGCTCAAAAAATTAATTTTCCATCATCAAGTGAGTATTAAAATCTTGGGATAATCCAAATTATGGAGCTTTAAATGATCCATGGGATAAAAACTTCAGGGGGAGGTCATGGAGAGAGTATTCTTGAAATTGGCTTGCCATCCACTTTGTGCATTGGCAAGCATACAAAAGAAAACAGCATGTTAAAAATCTAGAAGTAATAAAAAACATATTGATAGAGAAATTATTACAGGTGCTCAGAAACATCAGGTGAGTTTTTGAAGATAATGTCTGAGTGCTTGTATTTGTAATTTATATATTTTTTTATATTCTTTCATAATTATTCCATGATTGTATCTTGAGCCATGCCTAATACATATCCACCTAATTTAGCTGTGGATAAATAAAGTAACCAATGTATTTCTTGCAGTAAATACTAATGGAGCCAAAATTATTTGGAGAAGGAGTTAATGGGACTGAGTCATAGGCCTAAAAGTCAGGACCTTGACTGAGACTTTTCCTGAGGTAATATTCAGATAAGTGAGTAAAAAGTTTCTTTACCAAAGCACAATAAATAAGTACTGTGAAATGTTTCAATGATAAAAGATTGATATCCTATAAACCCGCTTCATAACTTGATCCCACAGATTTCAATAAAGTAGATATTCACTGCACATCATGAAAAATACCTCGTTTTTTTCACACCCTCCAAGTTACCACAAAAGGAATGCTATGAAAGTGAGAAGTTTTTACAAGAGTTTACAAGAAAATTCAACATTCGTTCAGTTTTCATAGATAAGTAGTTTAGAAGAATACTTAGAAGAACATTTATTGCTTTATAGTTTTGATTCTTAAACAACAAATAACTTGCGTTGTTACTGCTTTAATACTTTAAAATTCAGTGTCTTTTATATTGCATTTAACACATAAAATATGAGACAAAGTTTCACTTAACTTTTCATTGCTCAATGACTTCATCCACTCTTCTTTTAATTTGTGTTAGAATAGAAGACGATTGGAATAAAAACGTACCTCTAATCACCATTTTACGAAAAAGCAATAACTTCAGTTGGGCTATAGAGGTGGCACTCTTTTCTCTTTTTAGAATGTACTCGGGTAATTCTTTCTGGTACGGGGAAACATCGACTTAGTTTGGCGGTCCTCACATTGTTCTGTACCCGTAAGACAACAACCCTCAATCAGTGGGGCCAGATGTGTCCTTCCCCTGCTGGAGATCTTGAACAGCCGCAAGGATTCGCTTCACATGACCTACCTTGACGACCCCAAGTTCTTTCAGGTCCCGCCTACCTAGGGCCACAAGTTCCTTGCCTCGGATGTCATGCTTCTCGAAGGTGCTTTTGTACTCTGGCAGCTGGAGCCTGTCCAGCCAAGCGCTCACCTCCTCCGTGCCCCATGTGAGGAAACTCGGTGAGGAGGAATGAGTGGACAAGCCATCACTGCTCCCTCCACCTCGGGCTCCCCTCTTCAACTTTGCCCAGAAAGGCTTGCCTCCCTTCTTCCCTTCATCGCTACCCTTTCGCCCACCAGGCTGCAAGTGGATAAGGCCGCTGTCATCCTTCTGACAAAGCTGCAGCTCACGCTCCATGCTCGAGAGGGCAAAGCTCAGTTTCGACTCCAGATCCTCCCTTATGGACTGAAATTTTAGAACAGAAAATTTATTCAATTTTCCCCAGGTCTTATGCATTTAGCAACTTATAATAGCTTAGAATTAACTAGGTGGATGAGGCTGATACTTTGTGGAAGCCTATCGCAGAAGTAAGTAAAAGACTAGATTTTTGTTGTCCCCGCTGGCGGCGTGATTAAGTCCTTGCTCGCACTGCTCGCTCGCTTGCTAACCTGAGGGTCGCGGGTTCGAGTCCCGCCTGAGTGGGTTTTTTTCACCACTCAGGACATCGATGTGTGTGCTCGTCTGTTGTTACATTGTTAAAATATCCCGATGTAAAGACCACATGTGCTGTTTTTGGCGGTAGTGGAAAATAAATTAGTAAATAAAAAATAAATAAATTTCTATTTTTTGATGGTATTATGACAACTAGTTTCACTATACTGTAGCATCACATCGGGTAACACACACTGTAATACTTGATGATGTTACAGTAAGGTGAAACTAGTTGTCATAATATCATTAAAAAAGTGAATAGCTTAAGTCTTTAACTTACTTCTTATTAAGAACTACCGTATTCCTCTGAATATAGTCCACCCATTTTTGGCCGAAATCTTGGTGGAAAAAGTTTTGGGGGGGGACTATAATCAAGCTCAAGGACCCTAATGTCCGTTGTAAAATTCCATCCCAGGAGTTTGAAGGCCAATATCTCAAAAATGGCTATTTCGATTTAAAAATAAAGTGTTCGAAGCCAAGTCCACCTTCAAAATCTATTTTGTACTTCGCATCAACAATGAGGGGATGAAATACTTTGTATCATTTTGCACTTCCATTAGCAAACTGCATTTTTTGTTTGTGCAGACAAGCATGAAAGGATAAATCCAAAGAAACTTTTGCTGTAAGTGTTAACCCTTTTGCACCGGCGCACTTCTCATGAAAAATTTCTCCACGTACAGAGCTCCTTCGGAGAGTGTGTGCAGCCCTATGTGGGGACCTTACAAAGGGAAAACCCTTCTGGAGAGGTGACGCCACCCTTCCGTCCTCCCTCTCAGGAACTTTTGTCCCTTTCCTGGGCAAAGGATCTCGACCTTTCATGTCCTAAACTGATCCTTTCACAGCATGCGGTTGCAGTCAAGCAATTGTAGTCAGAGTAGTCATTTTTAAACAATGATTTGTTGCAAACTTGAAAGCATTTTCAATAAGAAAATCTCCGGCTACCATAGTATATATATGCAGGGCATAGCAGACGCTCGGCTCGAAAGGGTTAGTTCTTGTCTATCCAGTATCCTCAATCTGGTTATTCCTTACCTTGCGGGAACCCTCATTTTAGCAAAAAAAAAACTCTGAATATGGTAGAAACAACTACGAATCTACCAATTAATCTTCAATACTTTTGCTGAAAACTTTGTAAACAAACCTTGAAATCATGGAGAACAGACCTTATAAGCAGGGATGTTATATGTACGTGGGATTTTTAACAAAGAAAAGATTGAAATTTTTTTGGGAAAACTGGTGACCAACCTTATATACAGGGAAACATTATATCGGGTGGACATTATATTAGGGTTATACCGTATATTCCATCTGTCATTCGAGCAATCTTCAATGCACACAAGAGCTGAGGCTGAAACAAGATTTGAGAATGCTTACACCAACTTTTTTAATGTACAGTTAAAGTAAAATATGATAAAATAATGATTATAGTAAAAAAGTATAACATATAAAACCAAACAAAAAAATTACGAACTGAGCTGAGTGATTCTCTTCAGTAATTTTATGATTCACTAAATAATTCAGCTGGAATTAGGAGAGTAAGAAAACATAATAATATTTACAAAATCTGAAAATGAAATAATAAACACATTCTTCCAGAGGCTTCCTTTTACATGAATATTGTCCACTTGCAATTGGTGATAGTGGCGAAGGACAACTTAATGTATGGATTCATCAAAATACATTGATTTGAGCAAGGGAAGTGATATTAAAGTCTTTTTCGGAGATATATTGACTGAATGTATCCCAATAAGTGGCAGAAATTTTAACTTCATCATTTGAGCACAGAAGAAAAGCTCCATTACTGCCAGCTACCCTAGAGAAGAATTCCATTGCATACCCTGAGCTTATATACCTCCATAGAGATCATTTTGGTGTAAATGAATTTTGTAGAATTACTTCTCTGCTATTACAGCCATCACTTCTCATTAAACTCAATCTCAAGAAAATCAGAATAGTTGTATTAACATACCAAATGTTGGGCCTTTTCTCTGAGAACTGTACAGGATTCTTCATGGAGTTGACGAACACTGTTATGCAGCTCCGTGACCTGAAGCCTCAAGTCAGGCTAGAAGATGGAATGTAAAGCAAATATTAAACAACATGACAATTCCTGATGATACACAACTACAAACAAAATCTCAGACATAATGAAATGTATCAGAAGCATATATTATGGCATTACGTTGTAATAAGTGAAATTCAATGTCTGATCTATGTAATAATAATAATAGCTATATTCATCTTGATAAATGGTACACACCATATTAGATGTTGTCACAGATACATACATAAAGACAATAAAATACAAAGTCCCCATGATTTAAATTTTACTGAGATCCATTAAAAAAAATTTCTCGATTGCTTAAAGGGAATATTCTTTGAAAACTGAATAGCATTTTCTCCTCAAAGCTGCAGATGTAACAAGTTATACAATTTAATATTTACGTAGCTGGTAAAAGGATCTATTGTTCAAAGACAATCTACCATATTCCATGCTCAAATTATCCTTGCCCTTGAAGGTATAATTGTGTGTGGTTGATCTTAAACCAAGTGTCCCCAGATTGTTACAAAGAGAAGTACTCTAAATACATATAGGCTGTATACAGACATAATGCCATGTTGGGTAAAAAAAAGGTTTACAATGTTCAAGAGGGTGAGCATTAGCTATAATTCTGATAGCTCTTGTTTGTAGCAATAAATTTTGTTTCACCAAAGTAGCATGCCCCCATAATTCCACCCCATAGCTTACATGACTAGCAAAAGGACCTGAGACACTGAGCGGGAATCGGTGTTCTTAACTTTCTTGACATGTAAATTACCTCACTTAATTAGTTGCAGGTCCAACTGATATGTTTAGACCATTTTGATTTAGAATTATCTGAATCCCAAGCAATTTCATGCACTATTGACATGCAACTAGGATATTTAATGCATGCATGCAACTAGACATGCTAGATAATAGGGTCACATGCAGCTAGATGGTTAGTATCTACATAATATGAAAGGGATTATTGGTTGCTATTACATGCATCATGCACTACAGACTAACTATATTTCACCCACCTATCCCTTTGCTACACTGCCTATTGTGCTCTCTTATGGCATGTGGAAAAAATGACATTTTAAATCGATCGGTATGACAATCTATCTCTCTAATCTTGTTAATCTGATCAAACCTAGCATAATACGCAGGGGTTCTTAATATATATCTAACGTCATCTGTGAAAAAATCGGTTTTGAATTTACTTAAAAGATTTAACCCAAATTTTAACTTGCGTTTTGACAGTAATTCCCATCCTAGTTCTTCTATTAGACTAGTAACACTTATACAATTATCATAACGGCCTTTAACAAATCTAGTGGATCTCCTTTGCACACGCTCTTATTCTTTTATCATACCTTCCTTGTACAGATCCCACATACTAGTGGCATATTCTAAACGAGGCCTGACAAGTGCAAAATAGCATCTTTCTCGTACGCTCTCATCGCATTTGCCTAAAACCCTTTTTACGAATCCTAATCTATGGTTTGCTACACTAGTTATACATCTACTACATGTAGGTCTCATAGAATTTAAAGTACAGGAAATCCCAAGCTTTTCCATCATATTAGGTTAGCAAAACTGTGATATTAAGCAGAAAGATGGAAAGATACATACTTTACATACATCGTTAGAAAAGAAGCATTTTTACAGGTTTTCTCTGATAGCTCATTCACATATGAAAAACTTCATCTCACCTTAAATGCAACAATACAAGATGCCATGTCAAAAAATTAAATAAGTATACTTTTAAATGCATATATGTAATCATATTATTCAAATTTATTGTATATTTCTGAACTAAATATCATAGTTGTAAAGCATCAATGTGTCGAAAAAGTGGATTAAGTTGATGGAGCAGCGGACCATTGGTAACATATTTTGCATGACACATCATTGAAATGGGGTCCCGGTGGCCTAGTGAGTAGAGCGCTTAGCTGCTGACTAGAGGGTCCCGGGTTCAAATCCTGGGCAAGAGCCTTTCTGGACAGCCCCATCTAAAATCCTCGCAATTCGATTTTATGCATGTCAGAACATCGTAGGAAATCGCAGGTGGCCCAGGGAAAGGAACTGGCCTACCCCGAATATGTGAATTTCACATGCCAATGTCTTAGTACGGAGTGAGTTCTACTCTCACCTATCAAAACCAATCTTCTGGTTGAATCACTGAGTGAGAGATCATTGAAATGACAGAACGATGTGTAGGGGGGCTCCTATATAACCTTTACCTCTAACCTAAAGCCAAACCATAATAAATCATTTCTGAATGCCTGTTGATTAATACATAGAAAAAAAAACTAAATAGGAACTTACCCCTTCAACTATCTTTCCTCCAGGGTGTACTTTTTCCAGCTGAGTTGAAGTGGCAGCCGCCATTTCGTAAAGGTCTGCCTTAATACTAGGATGACTGATAGTTAGTAGCTTCACGCACCTGGAATATGGCATGGTTTTGAATTAGTTAAGCATCACATAAAAGGCTTTTTAATGCAACCCAATATGAGAGACGTAACTGCTACAGAAATTATTCCAAATATTTAAGAGTGAAACAAGAAAAAGACAAACAGAATACCTGATATTTTTAAAAGTTCCATATGGTATTTTAGCATGATTAATTCATTGAGTCTGATGATGCAAGGATAAAAGCTAAAAATTTGAGGAATGAAAAAACTTAAAACATTATAGTTGATAGAAAATTATACAGTTTTATATCATCATTCATATTTTGCTGTTTTAAACCATTTTTAAAGCCCAAAAATGCATAAATTTCATCTTAATTTTATAACTTGTATTAGATCTTCGTAAAAATTCCAAATAATTAGGCCAGTAGGCATAGAGTATACATAATTTAAATATAGGGACAAAAGGGTACCATTGCTATGCTTAACAGAATATGATACCACATAGTGTGAACAGCGAATTCTGTTTGTACAATTAGTAGAGTGCTTAAATGCCATAATTGAAACAAGTAGTTTCCTAGAGTAAACTACTAGCAAGAAGATGTGTTTCGGTTAATATAGCTTATTAGCATTGCTCTCCCTAGATAAATGATATTTGTAAATGTGGGTGCCAAAAAGTTAATAATTTACTCAAGGTATTCGTTCTCTGCCTTTGACACTAAATTTCTATGAACAGTGCATATTATTACTTGAAAATAAAATACCACCTTAAAGTGAGAAGAGATGATATATTCATAGACTTCCCAAATACTATTAGTGCTAGTGAACCAGTGCAGGAATGATGAGAAATAGACAACAATGTAGAGAACCATGACCCCTCTTCAAAAATATTTTCTTACAGATAAAGTCTGCTACATGAGTTAATGAGAAGAAACTGGGGATAATCTGAATGAGGAATTGAGCTTTAAACAAAAATCATGACATCAATGCTATAGTTCTTAATTTCTCCAATCTTAAAGACTGGTTGTGTTTTTTCTCTAGGTATCCAACAGCATGCTACACCAGCACCTATTTCTGATTTGAACTCTCACTTTTTTCAACACTATTAGAGTGGATTCAGGTAAATCTATTAAGAAGTCTAGCTCCATAAAATTCTTGGGAATATCTCTGACTGAAAACCTTGATTGGTATCCTCACATTAATGATATAATTAATAAAATGGCCACTGGGATATTCATGATCAGGAAACTTGTCCCTGCCACTTCATTGGAAACTCTGAAACTAGTGTACTATGCCAAAGTTCACTCTCACTTGACCTATGGAGTTGTCTTCAGGGGTAATTCAAGCGTAGAAATGAAGGCATTTTCGATGCAAAAAAGGTCTATAACGGCTATGATGGATGTACCCATCAGGACTCCTGGAATGCCGCTGTTTAGGCAACTGAAAATCATGACGTTACCCAGCATGTATATCTTTCACTCATGCTTATTTATAAAAAAGAATCCATCTATGTTGATCCCCAACTCTATGGTTCATAGTCATTTGACTCGTGGAAGGGAGAATGTTCACTTGAGAGTACAACCAAGTGCTGTATGTAAGAAAGGCCCTTATCACTCTGCGTCACTCTTGTACAATAAGTTACCTACAAATTTTAAATGTAATTCCTCTGTGTCTCCTTTTAAATTAAAACTCAAAGAACTATTGCTTGATAAATGTTATTATAGTACTGATGAATTTTTCTCAGACAATATTGGACATTTATTGTGACAGGATGCTATGATATACCTACTTATGCTTATGTTTGTAGATCGTCTGATTCTGGTATGTTTTAACATGTTTCTGACCATGTTCTATGTCAACACTTGACCAACAGAGCAATAAAGTTATTATTATTATTACTCATTTATGAGATATAAAAACGGTTCTTGTATCAGTAAATATGCACCATAATAGCATGCCACAGCAAAGCAAAAGATACAGAAGTATAAATTCATAAACTATGTATTTTTTACTGATAACGTGTGGAACATTTTTCCTGAAAGAATTAACTGATGATAGTGATGAATTTCTTTGGTGGTTTAAATTACAACTAAGACACAGAGAAAGCACAAAATATATTCCTCTAGAGGGGGAAATATTTAAGTTTAGTGCTCTCATTTTAATATTTCACTTTATAATCAATGAGAAGCAGAATACCATAATGAGACACACTTGTTTGTTTCCACTCTAGATGAGTCTTACCAGCATGTCTCATTTTTAATTTTTTCATCAATGGTTGATTCTGGTGAAGCACATATTGCATGGGGCAACTTATGCACCTGGTAACATTTAGGATGAAACTGAGTTTAGTGATTAGTAGGGATGGGTCCGTTCCACTTTTTTTCGGATCCGGTTCGGTTCTTAACTTCTGTCCTTGGTTCTGATTCTCAGTTCCGGTTCTTAATTTACCACTTACTTTGCATTGCTCAATGGTAAGCTAAGATAATCAATAATCATTTTCAGCGAAATACTACTTGAAAAAGAATACTTAATTACATTTTTGTGCTTATGTAATTTTAATCCATTTTTACCCTTATTGTGAAAATATTTATAGAACTCAAGCACTTTTGGTTCTGTACTCGTTCCCAAAAACTTCTCCTGCACACAAAAATAAAAACACCTCATAATATTAAGGGAATAAACTCCATTAAAGAAATCTTTTGCTTAAATATTGCACAAATTAATAAATGCATACTTGAATAATATGGGAAAAGTGGCACTCATTTCAAATTTTTGTTCAAAAACACCAGCATTTTCACTATTTCTGGATCAAGTCTGTTTATTTTTTGTCACATATATTGCCAGCTGTACTAAACAGCCTCTCACTAAAAACAGTAGCAGGAGGAACACAGAGATACTTCATTGCTAAGCATTTCAGTCTTTTGAAGTTAGTAGAGAACCAGTACTGACTGATAATGACTGCATCTCTATCAGGACTAATGGTTATCTCTGGGAGGTACAAATTTAGCTCATCTTCAGCACTGATATTGTCTAGTGAAGGTCCTACCAAAGGAATCGAAAAAGCATTTTTATATTACACCCAGATATTAGGTATGTGACGAAGCCTCCACTTTCAGAGTGTGAGCAGGTTTCAAATTGGTTTTCGCGCCAATTATTTCGGTACCCATTATTTTTGGCCTCGGTTCCGGTTCTAAGCTCAAGAACCGGTGGAACTGAGAACCGAAGAACTGAACCGACCCATCCCTAGTGATTAGGATGCAAGAAAAATGTATTGCTAAACCAAAACAAGCATTCCCAAAAAATAGGGCATCGATGACAGGGATTCTTTGTCAAAATGTGAAGAAAAGATTGGTCCACGCTTAAATATGAATTTTATCACTTCACGATTATGAAATTTGGTCTTTAGTTTTTCCACAGTGGAGGTGTGGCCCAACAGTGAGTCACAACGGCATCAGCATACACGGCTAAATGACCCAATGAAGGGTGGTACAGCCCATTTACTTTAACTTGGCTGACACTCAGTGCTTTACTGTGAAGGTTGGCCTGTTGTGGATACCAGGACAAATTGGTCCTTTCCAATTGGAGTGTCACAGGGTGATTTTAATCAAATGTAAAAAATTCATTATCCCTGTGAATCTGTTTGTAAAAATTTACACCCCCATGACTCAAACACATGGTAAGTCAGTGTCTTTTGCTGCATTTATGCCATATGCATAAAGCACCCCAATGAGTGACTCAAGCTCTTCAAGAGAGGGGGATCATTTTTTGTTTCGCAACACACTATGTGATTCAGTTTGTATACACCTTGATATGAAATGTCATTATCCACAAAATGTCTATATGCCCTACGAATGCTATGTTCACATACCAGCCGTTTTGTTTAAGCAGTCCCCTAGTATACTACAAAGGACATTTTGATGGTGTCCTTTGCCAGCAATTACCTCGCCTATAGCTATTTCCTACCATTTTGTTCCATCACTGCCACTAAGAGGATCGAACTTTTTATCAATGTCGATTCCTTTGTGCTATCATCATAATATAAAAAAGAGTCTCCAATGGTGGAATATCAACTACTGGAGTTCTTGGAGCATCCTTTGCTCTGATCTAAGTAGCAAGGAGCAGAATTCTATGCATGACTGACTGACTGTCCACCTCTCAATAATCCATTTTCACCACTACCACCTTTGTTCCCTCTCTTGCAGTTCATTTGCTTTAACTTGGCCGACACTCAGTGGCTTAGACCTAGAGAGGGTTCAAAATAAATTTCTTAGATTTGTGGCCTCTAAGGCTGGAATTGAAAGGGAAAGTGGAGAATATGAAAAGATATTGAATCTACTTAATATCCAGACTCTCTCTGCACGTAGAAATCAAATGGGAATAATCTTCTTACACTCATTATTCAACAATCATATTAAGTGCTCTTATCTTTTATCTTTAATTAATTTAAGGGTTCCAACTGTTCACTCAAGATCTCATTACTTATTTCACATTCCTTATGGATGTACAAATTATATGTATTATCTACCAATTTTTCGAATAATGAGAGACTATAACAGCCTTTGTAAGTAAACAGATATTTTTCATTTTTCACAAAATGTATTCAAAAATTTTGTTCGTCAAAATGTCTAAATTTTTATTTTTATTCACCAATGTAACTATCTGGCCATTGTAATGTTTTGTAAAAGGACATTTGTCCGTTTAATAAATATTATTATTATTATTATGGTGCAGGTGGGCATAGTACAACTCAGAGAATAGGGATGGTAGCACCTAGAGAGGAGAGAGACATGCACAAACTTGTACTAGTCCGAACCAAAGTCGCTTATTGTGCATGACAGAGGGAGGGCAGATATGCCTCAAATGTTCCCCTTTTCCTTCACTTATTTCCCCTCTCGCGAGTTACCATTGGCCAGGTTAACACAAATGGACTACACCACCATTAGATTTAAGAGTAATGTAAGTATAAAATTAAATTTAAAATTCATTTAAATACCTAAAATTTAAGAGGAGTCATTGTTTTGAGATAAAAACTGATGTGCCAAATAAGTCATTTGATTTCTGCACCAATGAGCAAATTGTGGGATGAACATAGGTACTTCTTCAATGTAACAGTAAAGTCTACTGGCTGTGCCACAAAGTTATGCAATTTTCTACCTGAGAGTGCAAGGTGAAATAATTTACTAATGTTAGACACATTACCTGTATCATTGAATGATCTTAACTATTTAATTATGCAGTGATTTCATTTGCTCCTGGCAAGCATGTTTGCACTGTGCTAAGTTCTACAACCAACTCTGTAGGGAGATTTAAATATGCTAAATAAAGGTGGGCACCTGCTTTTATGCCTTTCTTGCGTGAAAGGAACACATTCCCATCACAGCTGCTTAATCAGGAACACAGATAAATGGTTAAAAGAAGCAAAGAAGATTATCTCTCAACACAATAGAAGTAAAACCTCCTCAGTTGAGATTCGATCATTTCACTTCTTAGAACGTAACATTTGCTGAAATGAGAAAACTGGTGACAAGATTTTTAAGAGAGTTTCCATCCTTAAAGCACTGAAATAAGCTTCTTCATTTGGACTAGTAGATATACGACTTCACTAATGCATTTCCATATAAATATTCACCATTGTTGGAATGTAAATGAGATAAGTAGCGTAGCTTGGTATTTAGGGCTTGTTAATTAAGTCATTAGTCTCATTATGAATGCTAATGACTGCAGAGTGCTTGAATACACCATCATAATATTATCTGAATACTACAGAATAAAACTGATTTAATATCAGGAATATATGTTTCTTACTATCTCAAGCTTTCTCTCAAAGACTTCACTCGTTTATAGTGAAAATGTCTAAAAGAGAAAATTATCTGGGCTGAAATCAATCTCTCCAGAACCTAAAAGTTATGTCAGATACATACTTCAACACAGACAGCAAGTTCTAGAAATGGCAAAGAATGAAAGTTTTCAGTTTCTTCACTGAGCAGGAGACATAAGCTTGTAAATCAACTGCCATCCTCAGTTCAAAAATTTAAGGCAGCGGCATCAGAATCAGGAGGGGCTGACACCCTCCCCCCCCCAGAATTTGCCCTGGGCCCTTGAGAAATGAGTAGTCTTCATTTATAAAAATTAAATTTCACTCATTTATAGCTTGCTTTTTCCCTTCTAACACATTCTCACACCTTCATATGCTCTTTTAGCAAAATTCTAGTCTACCCCTTCCTATCCGCAAAAAAATGCAGGCCCTTTTCTTAGGTGCTGAGCCCTTTTATTAGGAGCCAGCCCTTTTCAAGGTTGCCCTCCCCACCCCCCTGCAAAAATAGTTCCGATGCCCCTGATTCAAGGTCCTTGATATGCACAATACAATCACTTCCACAGAGAGAAAAATCATCCATGTTGACAAGGATTTGATCCCCTGATACTGTGATTGAACCAAACACTTGAATGGAAATAAGTTTGAATCCTGGTCAAGGTGAATGATTTTTTTCTCTGTGGAAATCTTGACATTGACATCTTCAGGTCTAAAGGTAGAATGGCTGCATGAACATGGGCTGGTTGTTGATGTACCAACTCAGAGATTGACCAGATTCATTGTAATTGGGCCAGAGTGTGAGCATCACATGTTGTGATGCTGGAGTTAAGAATGGATACTTTTCTTTCACTATCAGTGACTTATTGAATTATCCAGGCTCAACATCAACTTTATTTGGCAACTTAAAGAGATCCTCAATTTTATTTGAGAGTTCAGACTTTTCATACAATCCAACTTATTTTAAAAGTAATGATTTTCACTACCCTCAGAAGATATGAGAAAGAGTATGGCGACAACATAATGATTGGACTGGCCTGAATAATGGAACAGAACTCAAACTATATTTTAAAATTATAAATGCCAGCTGATGTCATACTGACACTGTCCAAATAAGTTTTGGTGTCTCCACACTCCAAAAATATCACTACAAAACCCCATATTCATGATTCACTAGGTTCAGAAATAGTATGCAGAAAATTTTCGAAATAACTGAGTCTAAGTTACAGTAAGTACCATTATTAGGGATGGGAATTTGGTATTTAACTCTTATTGTGTCACTTTGTACTTTATATGAATTTTACAATTGTTGATCCTAATTTGAAATTATTTTCCACAAAAATAAGCGTATGAACTGAAACATATTTAACACATAACTTGAATTCATTAAAATTATAAGGTAAATCGATGAACTCATATTTTGGAATTGATACCAAAATTAGGTAGGTATGCATTATTGTTTATTTGCAGATATGGGATCTCAGGAACTGCAAATACTTAAAAGTTTTCCAGACAAACTCATTCAGAACGTATTTAGGGTCTAACATCTTTCAGAGGTCGCAGAAACTCTGGTAATTATTCCTAGTTTTGACAATCTAAGATCTTTAAAAATTTCATGATTCCTCAACTGTTATAACGCCCACTATACACTTTGATTGCTAACCAACCCTGATCAACAAAAAAAGGTAGAGTAAACACATTTCAACATATACTCACTTGACAAGTGTTGTTGCTGCTTCTATAAATCCTAATAAAAGTTGTCCTTCCTCAATGGAGAATGGCTTCACACTAGAGCTCTGAGAACTGAGGCTTGAGGTAGTACTGCTCATTGTGTGTTGCAACTGAGCCCTGTGCTGCTTCTCTTCCCAAGATCTCAGACAATTCTCGAGAGCCTAAAACAAAGGCACCAAATCAGAGCTCAATCCACACAACTGGCAGGTAAACAAATTTCAATTCTACTCCACAGAATGTCTGATCTTTTTTAAATTGTGTATCAAAAGTTCTAAGGCTTTGTAGATAATACATTCATACTAGTTCTGGAATATGGCCTCTTGGGTTGTTTTATCCCCTGAATTGAATATGTATAGTCAAAGACACCGCCTTTCATGAAGTTACATTGAAAAAGGATCAATCTACGTAAGTAAAATTCTGAGTGATGTTGTTTTTTTTGGGGTTTCTCCACAATTACGTATTTCCATACGTAATTCTCCACAATTGTCCACCAACATTTCCCATCCGCTGCTGAAGCTCCAGCAATGGAGGGGAAATGTTGGTGGACAACTACGTAATTGTGGAGAAACCCAAAAAAAAAAACAACATAGCTCACACATGGACCGCAAAAGTTTTAATCAATTGAAATAAAATTTTCTCATCATTATCACGTAGGTGGAGTTCTTTTACTCAAAATTTAGTCATCAATGAATTAAAAAACCTATACATAGTTATCACAAAGAAATCACAAAGAAATAAAAAAAAACTCATGATTTTGGTTTAGATGTGTATAACCATCATCAGGAGAATTTCTGTGGACAATTGTTCTATTTTAAATTATAAGCCAGGAAGAGTGGATGTGGGAATAAGGTAGATATGAGGAGAGCTAATTATGTGATGCAAGAACGGATGGGAGAGGAGGTGAGATGCAGAATCTTGGGGTCATGTATAGATGACTATAGTCTCTTTAAAAATGAGCAGTTCTCAGGCATCCAGCTGACATCTGCTGTTGCTCATTCATTATAATTTCAACATTAAAGTTACTCTCATGGTTATCACATGATAAATACTTGGCAATATTGCTTTTAGTTTTGTATACAAAAGTAAAAGAAATTTTTCCAAGTAATTATAATAAATGTTGTAAGTAATTTACTGGTAATTATAAGTAATTATAATTACTTACAGTAGTAATTATTATAATTACCAGTAAAATCTTTAAAATGTGCATTACTTCCAATATTCCTGGCCAACAATTCATAAATTACGAGACAATCTGCAGAAATTCACCTGATGATGATAACTAAGCACCAAAACCTATGTGGTGAGTTTTTGATATTGTTGAAGTACACATAAAAGTTTGTTTTTCAGTTGTTGGATAAATTGATTTGTACAAGAGGTACAAGAGTAATAATGATTTCAAATGAAATACAAGAAAATCACTTGCAAAAGAAAAGGATTTTCAGTGACTCCTATTTATTTTATAAATATATATTGGTAATGCTCCAATGCATATGAATGCAATCCATAATAATTAAAAAAAATATTTTTGAGCAAATATTCAAATGCTGTATTCTGAGACCTAATATTTCAGGATTTCTGCTTCATAAAATTGCCATCATCTGTATTATCT
This sequence comes from Platycnemis pennipes, assembly GCA_933228895.1. Lineage (NCBI taxonomy): Eukaryota > Metazoa > Arthropoda > Insecta > Odonata > Platycnemididae > Platycnemis > Platycnemis pennipes. Next base: position 84,500,201 of record OW121854.1, on the reverse strand, counting down.
TGGCATCATTTTTCCATTCATGAAGTCACTGACTCAATGATTTTGATAAAGGTAATTAAATATAAGTGCCAACTCATAACCACATTGTTAAAATTCTGATTTTTATTCAATCATACTTACTCTATTTCGACATAACATTTGCATCCTGTTTTTATGAATTATTCTCACAATTCCTGGTGGCTGAACCCAAGCTTCACCATCCACTTGAACTGGCACTCCTTCATCACCTGTTTTGAATGCAATTCAATGTGGTTCCATCAATGATACAGTAACAGCAATGCCATCAAACAAAGCACTCAACAGAGATGGGGTGAAACAATTAATTATAGGACAAATGGTGTATTTTCAGACAGGAAAAAAGTTACAGTAAACTCTCGATAATACGAAGCACGAAAATACGAAGTTTCGAAAACACGAAGCAAAACGGTCAGTCCCGACGAAAAGCCTATAGAAATAACATGGCAGTATTCGAAAATACGAATTTTTCGAAATTACGAACTTCGGGCCCGGTCCCCAAGAACAAATGGAATTCGTTCTTACGAACCTCGGCAAAAAACTGCTTCAGAAAAACTATTTTTGACTGCGTGGACACCTAAAAAATCAGTGTTGTTGATTGCGGAGCATCAAAAATGAAATGCATGAATAGTAGTTCATTCACCTTCCACATAAGCCAATATCTCCCCATCATTTTCCAACTCCGCGTATCATTTAAAACTTGAGTAATGTGGGAATCGTAGTTAAAGCCATTATTTATACTGGTTATTTTTTGTTTTAACAGTTACCTACACTTTCATAATGTGCACTGTTCTCTTTTGATGAAAGCTTATGTGTGACGGCACATACCATGCTCACTGCCGTGCGACTGGAATTTTGGCAGTTCAAATTTTCCGTGAACCCTACCTCGACCTTTAAGGTGAGCATCCTAGCTGTTCGCCCCAGGTGTTCGCATCCTAGGCGGGTGCCCGGGTCCTAAACGGGCACCCCAGTTGCTCGCCCTAACTGAGGGGAGGGGTGGCAAGAGAGTGAGCGAAAAATATTGCTAACGGCAAAGACCCCTGAGAAAGATACGCGGCGGTGACGATCTTCCGAGGCTGTCGCCCGCCCAGCCAACGGGTGACCGCGTATACTCGGCAAGTTCTCCATTAGGTCATATTCGTGACACTATAGAAAAGTCCATCAAATGTCTTCGGGTTGTGCCTCTCTCTTCCTCTCTCACATAGAGGCGGGCGACCCACGCCCGTGCGCAGGCCTCTACCGTCCACATCGAAATCTTGTAGCATGGACGGAGTGAGTGAAGGTAGGTGATGCCGTTAGGAAATTTGGGCGGGTTGTGTTGGTGGGGGTAAGGATTATGACGGTCAGGGAGTTTGGGTTGGGTTTTCGGGGAAAGGGTCCGGTTGTGGAGAGGGAAGGTCCCAGTTGCAGACGTATCTTTTAGAGGCCTGCAAACAGGTGCCAAATCCGGGTGACCCTCACCCGCCCGTACCAGGCGCCCTCAGCCATGTTCGCCTCCACCCGAGTGACATAGACGCCCGACTGTGCCCGTTCGCCCCGGGTGCCCGGGTTGCTCGCCCTAACTGAGGTAAGGGGTAGTTGAAGAATGAGCGAAAAATATTGCAAACGGCAAAGACCCTTGAGGAAGATACGTGGCGGTGACAATCTTAGGGCGGTCGCCCGCCCAGTCGACGGGTGACCACCTTGGTATACTTGGCAAGTTCTGTGTTAAGTCACATTCGTGATACTTCGAACGTCTTCCTGTCAAATGTCTTCGGGTTGGGCCTCTCTCTTTATCTCTCACTCACAGGCGGGCGACCCTCGCCCTTATTTTGCGCCCATGTGCAGGCCTCTAGTATCTTTATCTCTCTTGCCAACGTAGACGTTTGAGCTTGAAGGAGGCGGGGGTGGGCGGATGGCGTCACGGAACGTCTGGAAGGTTCCTTCTCTTCTTCTGAGCAACCCTGGGGGGCGCGTGAGGGTGCTTATTGGAGCTGCTTCGGGTGTTGAATGGAATGGGGCGTCCTTCGTAATCGGGAGGTCTTCGACCCCTCCTCTCGCACTCAGACACATCTAGACCATCCCCTTCGCTTCCCCCCTCATATCCCTCGAAGATCCACCCGTAAGCAAAGGACACCTCATCCCTGACCCTCCCCATTCCACTCAGCACGTGGAGCAGTTTCAATCAACCATCTACACGCGCCCCCCAGGGTTGCACAGAAGAAAAGGAAGGAACGTAACAGACGTTACGTTATTCCCCCACCTCCTTCCCCCCTTCATTCTCCGCGAGACGGATAAAGATACACCCGCAACTGGGATATTTCCTCTCCACAACCGGACCCTTTTCCCCCATGCACCGTAAACCCAAACTCCCTGGCCTTGAGGAGACGATGAGGAAAATATACCGAATCATGCCCCATATGTCATCAAGGTATTTTAGCAGAAAAGAAAAATATTACCTCCCAAAATCATTTATTCCACTGATGATACGGAAGACGCTACAAGTAATAAATAACCTGTGAACGAATTTTTTTCTGGAAATGGGCTTAGCTCCGTGCTTTTTTTTAGCTATGATTGGGCGATAGATGACAACTAAAGCGTGGTTGGGCCAGCTGCCAGCATAATAGCATAGATGTTTGAAGCGAATGTCTATTTTTAGCATCCATACTAAATTCCTGTCTCTACTGAGTATCCTGAAAATGAAATTTATATTAAAAATGTTCAACTTTAGATTTATATAAGTTTTCGATGCTAAGACGAAATTTTGCCAACACTATGACTGACTCATTTTACGATATTTTCAGACATGCGTCTTTTAAAATGCTTTCACGAACGACCACAAAAGTTATACCATGTTGAGGAAGAGAACAAAAGTCAGAGAAAACAAAGATGAAATTTTTTTCACGACTTTTTAAAAATGTTAGAAATTACAAAATTCGAAATTACGAAGTGCCGAAGTTCCAGGCCCGCTGACTTCGTATTATCGAGAGCTTACTGTAAGTAGAGAGTAAATATCCAATGGATACATAGATTAATTCAGATCCTTATACCTTAAAAATATTATGAGTATAAACTACCCCAGGCAACAAAATGTCCTAAATTTGGTATTTGTGTTTGAGGCAGAGAGTCTTGGTCAGCAGCCAAAATGATGAACAATAGTAAACCTAGTATCTAATTTATTTTAGTATGCAAATTTATTTGCCTACAGATAATAAAGTAATAATAATAGTAAATTTAAAATTTACTGCATGCTGCCTCAGTGAACTATCCCTCTTTCTTACTGAAACTACTAACATATACCTATAGAAAATAGGCACAACATACATACTCATGAATTACTTATCTGTAATCATTAATGCAAAATGCTTTATTTTTAGTGATGAAAATGAAAATTTTTATTCATTTACATTTTTTTTAACTTGTAATATATTTTAAGAACTCTTGAAACTTGTATTTTTTCACAAAGGTTAAATTCTTCCAAAATAAGAAATACTGTAGAAATTACTCATACTTTAAAGTTCATCTATTTGCACAAATTCAAAAGAATCAAGGAGCAGGAGTATAGCTATTGATCATTCTCACATGCAAATGAGTGCTCAATGGACCCAAGATACTCACCAAGGATGGTAATCTGTATAGATTGGCATTGTGCAATCCTATGGTGTTGAAGATTGATGAGACGTGATGCAGCCATTTGAACAGAACCAAAAACTGCCACAACTTCTAATACCTTGTCATCAAAACTTTGCTCGAGGAAACAGTCCTCCTCTTTCCTTCCACCCCAGAAGTTAGTTCCACCCATGAAGCTGTTTGAAAAAAAGAGTTGAGTTCTGAGAATTTTTAACATTGTGTCATTCCAAGTGATAAAAAGAATCAATTATTCTATATTAATAAAACAATAACTTTATGGGAATTTTTTTTATCAAATTGACTTGTACAGTTCTTTAACCATTTCGCTGCGAGTGATGATAATGTCTCGTCATGAGGGCCTATTACTAGTATGCGCATGATGAGTATGTCTCTTCTTGATTTCCATTTGAGTTTTTGTCTCCTCCACTTATTTCATTCTAACTATACCATGTGTGCAAATGCAGAGGATAATAAAACACAATTGTATTTTATTCACTAGATGGAGTCACAGTCACTTTCAAATTTTTATTCATATATATTGCATTCAAATATCACGAGCGAAAAGTTTTACTTGAGAACACCCATGAACCGGCTCCACGTACAGCATTAAAATACCATCTCAGCAAAAGGGTTAAAAGCTGAATTTTTTAGGAAAATAATATGAAATTATGTTTTTTTCAATCCTAATGATGAATGAGGAGTTTCACATAATATCCCATTCAATTAATCAAGTATGAGTGAAAAATAACAGATCCCCAATCCCTTCCATTCCTATCCTTTCACCTGTCCTCCCGGTCAGAAGTGCCTATTAGTGCGTAAACAGACTTGAAAACACCCATGATATGAGTGAAAAATCAATACCAACAGGAAATTGATTCCATCCTAATATTATAAGTACACGTCATTCATTGAGCATTACCCAAGTAATATGCATTTCAAATCTTCAAAATATCATTTATAAGTGCTTCAGCAATATACTTTGATCAATAACATGCAAAATACTCAGTTAATGAACTGAGAGTTTAATAAGATAATTGCCTGGAATCCCAGAAATCTAATTCACTCCTCACTATGGGCAATCAATCACCAAAAAATTGTAGTAAAGGACTTTTGTCAAAAGAAAAGATGTCACTTAATAAATTCTACTTTATTTTAATCACCTGGGTTTTGAAATTCAAATGACATTGTCAGGTGTTTTGACTGTTTACACCTAGATTATCAAATTATTTCAAGGGTAATTTATGAAGTGACCCCTTTTGTTTTTAACAGTGCTATGGAACAGTTCGACTAGGTGAAGCCTAAGACAGTTAATTTTATTACAAAGAAGTTTTCGATTCCTTGATAATACTATGCAGGAAGTATGCCGTGTACTGAAAATGCATGCATGTAAAACAGAAAAAAAAAATGTCTGTCAAATGATTGTGTTTGTGAGCTGTGCAGAAATCAGCAGAATGTGGGCAGAATGATATTTGGAAAGGAATGTATACACTAAAATCACATTTACAGCTCTGCATATATGTATTATCCAAGGTCACTAAACAGTAAAGGAGCAATCAGTTCATTTAAATGGAGGTAAATACTACTAGATGGATGATTCCACATTAAGTATAAAGAATGACCTCATTGTGAAGCCATCATCAGGTGATGGATGAGTTTTTTGAGTTAATTTGTTTTATTTTCAACATTTTAAGTGATATAGCAATACAATGCCTAATCCAGTTTCTAAATTGAGTTGTTTGATAGTAAGCTCTTCAATGTCAGTGCTAGATAGGCCTCAGATCGACAGTCAGTCAGTATTTGGTGATGCAGCATGAGTAAACTGAATACCAATTGGGCTAACTTTCAAATATCATTAAAATTTTATGTCATCTGCTATGGTTGCTTGTGACTTTGGGTAAAAGATCACTTCTCAGTTTTACCATAAACAATATTGGTAGCAATGGAAAGATCATTTATGCTCCCAACACATGACTCTATAGTATAAGGTCAAAGTTGGTGTAAAGGCTTCAGAATTGAAGAAGCGTACGGAAGTGCCCACAAAACTGTTATCCTAAAAAGAACGTCCTCAAAACTGTTACCCTCATGGAAAAATGTGAAAGGAAACCCAGAAGACTACAAATAGAAGTACAGACAAAGTGAGTATATCATGTATTCTCATGTATTTTATCCATTGAAAAATAAGGTAACTGAAATGTTTTGGGACTTATGCATATATGTACTCAAATTTTTAAGCCAAGATGAATCAATAAAATAGTGATTCAATAGAGTGATATAGCTTTTTAATTACCTTTCGGTGCAATGAATGATTGTCTAATTGGCATGATTGAACTGTATAGTTCAATTATGCCAATTTTCTTTATCCTTATGATTATCGCTATTCCTTAAGGCCTTTTTTTTGTACAATTTCTTGTACAAATGCTTGTATGAGGAAAACTGTACCGTAAAGCGGCAAATTGTGTGTATGCTGGTGCGAATGTCTGAACGTAAAATAGAGCCTGTTCTAATTCCATTCAGACAAACATACAATTTCATTCAGTTTCATATACAGTAGACCCTCATATAGTGTGAGGTTAGGTTCCTTGAAATTGTCGTGTCTTGTAAAATCGCGCCTTGTGAAACAAAGAGAAAACACGAAATACCGAGATTCGTTCCATAATCTCAACGCCTAACATATGCAAATACAGAGTTTCATCACTTAGTCTTAACACCTAATGTATGATTCAGGCTGAATGTCTGTAATTTCTAAGTAACTATGCATTTCGGAAATAATTTCGTAATTGTTCATCGCTTAGCCAACATTTTTGTACTTTTGGGAAAGTTTCCAGTATAATAAAGTTGCCTTTTTCAAATAAGATGCATGCTACTCAATAAATCATTTTGGCATTCTAGTTCATACATTCTAGGGCATACACAAGGTTAAGTGAAATGGCTTTAACAAAATATTTTTTAAAATAAAATTTAAAACGAATTTTTTTTCGCACTATTCTATGGGACCACGGAAAATAGAACTGTCAGGCGTTTCTATCTTTATACATTATCTTGGTTAAAAGAAAAATGAAATTTACGATAATTTGGCTTATTAATTTTTAGTTTAAATTAAGGTTTAGAGATTTAAAACGCTCATCACAAAATAAGTTCAAGGCAGCATCATCGGTGGAAAAGGTCGCGTGAATCATGAGAAACAGATACGAAACATTCATGCATCGCAGCAATAGTATAAATTACATTTTTGTGATTTAGAAATTAATGCCATTTATTCTGACAGCCGATGCACCGAAGGCTTTAATTCCAGCTGAGTTGAGCGTTATTTTTCCGCGTTTTACAAGATGACCTCAGTAGAGGATGTAGAATCTTTAGAACCCAGGGCTAAAAATTAGCAGAGAAAAGATGTCTTATGTAACTTGGTGAATACTTTCCTCAGGTTCGCTTCGAAACAGTACTCAATGTTTTCGTCAGCATTTTGTAGAGTAACTGGATGACCAGGGGGATTGTCAAGTGTTAGAAGGGCCTTAAAATTCAAGCTGTTCTTTTTAAGATCTTGGGAACAAAGCAAAATTTGAACCAATTTGTACACAACGCTGCTGTTGCCTATGCCTTTCGATTTGATTTTCAATGCAAAAGTAGGAATTACTTAATTTTTTCCTTTTAACCTGAGAATTTTCAGCACTAACAATCAAAACTACTAAAGCCTACACTTAAAGCCACTTAGAACATTTGAAAAAAATCAATGCAAAGCATTATTTAGTGGCCTTAAATCCTGTGCTTATCGTTCCTACTTTGAATCATAGGTTCTCTTCGCCATCTTTTTCCAGAACAAGGATTCAATATCAGCATTGAAAATTTGTTGAGGCAGATTACCTCTTTCTTCATTCAGGACAGAAAACTCTGGAAGAAAATTTTGGGCTGTCTGAATATCAGCAGATACACTCTCCCCCACTTATATGGTGTTATGGTTATTGTACGGTTTTATAAGCTCCTCATACCATCCAGAACTTGCAATAACAGTTGCACTGGTAGAAGACGTCGTATTTCGTGCAGATAAGGTGTTGTATTAAACCATTGCCTTAACACGTATTACAGCTGAACTCATCACTATTCTTTGATATTGGTCTTTAATCCACAGTCACAAACATTTTTCCACTGTACACAAATTTAAATTTATTTTGGATATCCTTTTATTTTCTCGCCACCAGAAGTTCCTGCACTGAAGTCAGCTCGTATTTTTCCTTCATTTGTCCATATGGAATGTATGTTGACTCGTTCACCCTGAGTTCTCTCCCTAGGGATGAGGGTTTTTGGCCTGATTTCAGTATGTCTAAAATTTCAATTTTTTAGCCTAGCGTAATGGTCATACGGACGTATGTCATTCCTCCATGGTGGTATCAATCCTCTTGTAGGTTGTCTTGACGACCAATGTGGTGGCATCATTTTGTGGCTGCAATGATATCACGAAACTAATCTGTTGTTTGCGACAACTATTTGATACAGTGTTCTGACCGAAATAGAACAGGTTTAGTCGTTTCTCTTGGACAACACTTTATTTCACCACTACATAATCCATAATCACGAACCTTGAAGGAAAAAGGATCTAAGGCTTGCGGAACATACATATGGTAACGTCGAACGATTGCAATGCAGATGGAGTCACCAATAGTAATGGGCAGAAAGTTACATATATCGTAATGGAATGATGAATGCGCAGTAAATATCATGAATTATGACGTTTTTTTCCTCCCAATGTGGTTTGATTCAACAGGTGCACGACTTTGAACATTGCTCCTAACCCTTTAAGAAATGTATAGAATCATGATGGGGCCTGATTCTCAGGTTTGCTCCAATCGAGATATCTGAAACTGCATCTTACCGAAAATAAATATAGCGTTATGTAAAATCGGGTACATTTCTATAACCGTGTCTTAATGAAATCGCGTCTCGTGAAACCTCACTGTGTGAGAGTTTACTGTATTCGTTTGCACAATAAAATGTACCGTGCTAAGCGGTCTTTACCCAAACTTTAGTCAGTTCACCATACCATACCATGAGGTTTACAGTCTACCAGTGGTTTTTATTTGTCAAGCCCAGAAGGTACATCTTTTTGACAGTGTAAGAGGAGGTAAAAAGTTTCCTCACACTAAAAGTTGGATTACTGCTCAGTTTCAAAGTAAGCGCCACATGTTTTCTCATCTAAAACTCACTTACCTGGGTATGTTGAGAATCACAATGCCTTGAAGTGATGGCAGGGGTATTCTTTGCCCATCACACTCCAGCTGCACCCTTTGCTCAAGATTTTTATAAGTTTTCTGGACACCATGAGAAATGAATTAGAAAAGAAATTACAATATTTTAATTAAAATGATTTCCACAGACACTCATCTCAAAACATGGTAAAAACTATAGTTATAAAGAAAGGAGCAACATATGAGATGGTAACAAGATTAACATAGCTACAAATTATGGGATGAAGCGATGAAAGCTAATTACCTGCAACCATTCCTTGCTACCCAGAACACCATACCACATATAATTTTTAGCACGTGACCGGCACTTTTTTGGATGCTCTTCCCGTTTATTATGGAAGTCTAGTGATATCTTAGCATCAATTCCAATTCCAAAGTAGTTGTTCATGACACAGCGTTCAAAGAATCCTTCTCTGAAAATATATATAATAAAACTGTTAATACATGTGACAGCTGCTATGCTGATGAGAACACCTTTTAACATAACCACAATTTTATGGACATGGCCTCAGATGAGATATATGGAGCAAATTGTGAGGGATGAGAAAGAGAAGGATTATATCAATATGAAGAGATTAGCTGATAGGAGAGGAGAGTGGAGAGTTGAGTCAAACCAGTCTAAGGTTTGTTGACCAATGATGATGTACATAGTATGTATAGACAGGTGTTCTGATGCCCCAGCCAAAATTCACCTTGTTCTCCTCTGTTGGGTCTTATATGTGTATAATTCCTTCTTTAGTTCTTCATTTCATCATCCTTTCTTCTTGCTATCTCAAATCCCTACTCTTTTCCAACACATTGAGTGTGGATGTCACTCATGAGTGATAGAGTGGGTGTAAGCGACTGGCATATGTCTCCACACGAGTGATACTATACAAGTTTAAAAACCAGATAAATAGAAATCAGGAACTGGGAAGGTACATCAATGTTATGCATGCACTCAATGTGCTAACCTATTCCCTATTTATCATGAATTCTACTTTCTAACCCCGGATAAATATCATTATATTTTCTACATCCATGTTTTTCTAGATATCACATTTGCACTCCAATGAATTTCACTGCAGATGATGCGAGAAGAAAATGTGGGTAGACAGGAAGATGAACGTGGAAGTTCTGAAGATGGTGGAGGAAGAGCAGGTAGATACAGCAGGTCTTGAGAGGACATGGCACGTGATTTTTAAAAATTTTTTGGGGTTGAAGATAGTTTTCCCGTCGATCGATAGAGTTATCCAAATCAGCACCCATTCAATAGGAGATTTGTCAAGAGTGTGTCTGCTACATTATTTTTGCCTTTTGTAGGGGAGGGAGGATACCCCTCCCAATAGGCTTGTGTGATGAGTCGATTAATCGAAGTCATCGACGATGATTTCATTCATCACGGTGCGATGACTGAAATCGATGACGATGAATGTCATCGACCATCGACTGCGATGAGTCAATGCGAATCATTGATATCAATGAGTCGATGAGTTGATTCGAATCATTGATGTCGATGAGTCGTGATGTGCTGCTGACACGAAAAACGCTACCACAGCTGACGACCCCTTCCTAGCAGAGCTCCACAATTACGAGGAGGTCCCAGCTTTATCCAAATGTTCGGACGTCTTACATTGGTATAGGGTCAGGAAGGATGTGTATCCCTTCCTTCAGAAGTAGGCGAGGAAATAGCTCTGTATACCTGCCACTTCAACGTCATCAGAGCAGTTCTACAGCGATGCAGGAAACGTTGTGTTGGACGACCGACTTGTACTCACCGATGAAAATGCGGAAATGAGAATTGTATTGCACCACAACAAAGAGTTGTTGCTTGATTAGTAACTTGGTGCTTGTTTTGCTCTTTAATAAATAGGCCTTGTCTTTCTCAATTAAATTTGACCCAATTCAGTCTTCACTTAATAGCCATACCAAACTGCCAACCGAGACATCTGCTCCGATCATCGATTGTCATTGATCATCGTAATTCATCGATCATCGACATTCATCGATCATCGATAGTTCGATCATCGTGTACACTCTATTCAATGATCGATGACAGCCATCGTTATCGAAGCATTTCGATGAAAGTTTTTCATCGAAAATCGATGACCAAAATCGGTCGTCGCAAAAGCCTACCTCCCAATGCCTCTATAGCCCCATAAGGGGCCCTGGTCTTTTGCTTCTGTAATATGGTCCCTTCTATAATAGGATGAAAGTGTTTTGGAAGACAAGATAGAGGTGTTAGGAATGCGAAGCAGAGGGAGGAGAAGAAATAGTAGCTTGAGGAGAAAAATGACAGGTGGAAAGTACATACATATGTGGAACAGAAGAAGGACAGCATACCAGAGAAATGAGTCATGTGAAGAATTAAGCATTCATCAAGACCTGCCTTAACTGGAAGAATAGTAATAATAAAAAAATAAAATGCAAATGAAAAACTGCAGGAAGAAAATTAATCCTGATCCTAAGTATTATTCAATGGATGATATATACTGAATGCATGACAAACAAATAGGTCTCCATAGTGTTTTTACTGTAGACATCTTTGCTCGTCTCCAAGCTAATAATGAGACAATGAGAACAGCAAACTTTGAACTTACAACAGGGTGTCATCAGGATCCATCAAAGGAGATGCTGCAGCACACAAAGCATCTGCATTGGCCAGCAATGCCTTGCTTATCAAGCCAGCACCAATGGAAGTATTTCCCCCACCACTGCCAAAACCTCCTACGTCTATAAATTAATTGAAAAAAAAAAATGGAATTTCCTGAGTAATATGGTATTTCAAAAGGCTAAGGTGGCTGGGTTATAAAGAAAAAGATTTTTTTTTAATTTCATCAAATTATTCATGATTTAGATTACATGTTCTCTAACTATTCTGGAGAAACAAATTCAACATTCTCTTCCACTTTTTCTACCTGTTGCATCTAGTTGAAGACAGAAACAGGTGTTGCAGTTAAATTATTCTTTAATTTCTAAGCAGTAGTTCTTTTTATTAACCCTTAGCGGTCCAACATCGAGGCTGGCTCGACAGGCCTAGCTCTAGCAGCAGGTCCAACATCGAGTTGAGCTCGACATCAGATGGCGCTGCGATTATGCGCATTTTATGTAGGGTGCTGCTATCTTATGTCACTTTTGTGAACTTCTAGTACCTTATGAAGCCTTTTCACCTATTTTGCAAATACTATTTCTTTTGGCTACTACTTGAATTCCACAAAAAAAATTGGACCGCAAAGGGTTAAAATATATTAATCTAACAATAATTTTACAAAGGGCACTAAAAAAGAATGCACCAGCCTCACATAGCCATTCTTAAGGGTTTTGATTAATTTATTTGCAAGAAAAACTTGTAAGAATGTTATAGAATACAAATTGGCTGAAGAAAACTTTTTTCAAAAGAATAAAAAAAACCTCCTTAGAGCCTTGATAAAGACTAAGGTTTCACTTACTTGGCCACATGGGAAGCCTGACTAGTGGGTTGATAATTGGAAGTTTCCTCTTCAAAAGTTTATTCTTCGGGTCAACTTTTTGGGAAGATGTTACTTCCATGCTTCGTCTTCTGGCAATCTCCTCAAGAGACCTTCCGCCAGGATCTATCTCAAGAGAAGACATGCTTGGAGCAGAGGCAGCAAAGAGAGCAGCATCAGAAGCCTTAAGCAAGCATCCACTTGATATTCTTCTAGTAGCTGCTATGAGTGGTTAGAAAAAATTAACACCAAGGCACTTTACATGACATCAATGGCTGACAAGTGGATGGAATTCTATTGAAGAAAGCTGAATGATCTGTGGCACAAAATTAATTTGCCATGAACATTGCTGAATAAAAGTGCCAACAAAATAGTTTGATTTTTGGGCTGTCAAATTTGGTTCAAAATAGCAAATGCCAATAATTGTTATAAGAAAGAATTCAACTACACAGCTATTTGTAGAAACTAGCAAATCCCTATCTGTAAATTCTGCCTCTACTGTACCTGATGATACACAAAGGAATTTTACCCATTTTAATGGTTAAAAATGAGTATTATATATTAACTACTACTTTCAGCTAATACAGCTTTTATTTTTCTAACAGATGCTCTAGGAGACAGATTTACACCGTGAAAAATAGTGACAGAAGGATACAGAATTAAAATGGATACCTATAGATTGCAGGCATTTTTCATTCCAAATTCATTCAAATAAATAGTTCTTGGGTAAAGTTTGACAAAACTGAATATAAATATGGACAGACTTATTCTACTGAATTCTTAGCAGAATATAATTACTTTGTTTAACAGGAGAGGAGGAATCAAATCAAGGTCAACTAAATTTCTTAATACTTTGAATGAAGTTGAAAAATACAGGATAACAAGCATTTAGTTTCCATCAACCTATGGTTTCATTAATGATGGAAAACCATTCCTTAATTTTCCCAAATCCTGAACTAAGTGACTTTCTACCATACCGAAAGAACAATGCAGTTAAAAGCAGTGCTGAGAGCATATTTTCTAGATCTATGGTATTATTAATTTTGGTAAACTACTGCTTGAATAAAGGGAACCTGGACTAGATGACTTTCATAGAGAAGAATAGACTTATTTAATTAAATCAGTGCTGAGTGCACATTTTCCCTTAGTCTACATGTAGTTCTATTAATGCAGGATGACTATCAATTACTTGAATTATGCATATAAAGAATTAGGAGATTTTTTGTAGAACAAAAGAATGGGGGCGTTTACTCGGAACCGAAATCGCAATTTTGTACACGAAATCGTTAGATGGAAACGAAAAAAGAATTTTAGTGAAAAAATTAATCTTCTAACCACAATCATTCACTCATAAACCAAAAATTGAAATAAGCAAAAGGTGACGCCCACCGAAAATACTGCTGTGATAACATTGATGTCATTTTCCTCCCGTCCTTAACTGCTTTTAGGGGAGGGGAAGGGAGTGGACATGGATTCTCGGAAGGTCTGCTTGCACAGATGCTGTCACAATAGCTCCGACTGGCCGAGTCGGCTGTGTCCCCCCCCCCTCCCCATTGCGATAAGGCAAAGTAGCTTCGCGGGCTCAGTTGTGATAGGACGAAGTCGATGTACGTTAGAGGTTGCACCACACCCACTTTTCCGAAAGGGTTAAAAACATCAGTTTTTCGCCACTTATAACTCGGGAAATAATTGACGGATCAAAAAACGGAAAAATACGGGTCTTTTTATTTCAAAAACTCTATCAGATTCGGAAATAAAAAAAATTTGGTAAACGACCCCATTGTGCTGTTCAAAGCAGAAATAAATGTAAAAAATGTCTCCACGTGTAAAAATGAAGTATTATAGACTGCTGAGAAAAACATACCTCTCCTCATTCCATCATCACTGTGCCGCCTAAGGTCAAGGTTGCGAATGGGCAAGGTCACATCTAAACCTCCGAGTCCCATCTCATCCCATACCCCTTTCTCCATTGGGACATTGTCCTCTGAGGTGGTGGGAGATGGCCCGCTGATGACCACATCCGGAGGCGTGCGACAAGTCGCAGGGGGTGTCACTTCCTGAGATTCTTCAACAGCTATCGGTGCCGTTTTGGGCTTTTCGCCATCACCAAAAGCATCCATGGTACGGACAGGAAGGTCAAGCGTAAAACTCGGTTCATGATCACCACCTCCCTCTTTCAATGGACTTATACTCTCCCCATGTTTCCTCCCCTCACCAAACTCGGGAAGGTCTAGGCGAGCGATTTCCTCATCGCCTTCATCGTCGTCAATGTCCAACAGATTTCCATCCGACCCTAATATGTGAATCTCGATGGGATCTTGTGAATCTTGCGGATCTGATGGTGCTTCTTCAGGCTCAGCCTCCCCACAGTAACTGCTTCCACTGTTTCTTCGCGTGTCTGCAAACTCACTTGGAACTGGAAGTGTTGCCATATCCTCGTCATAGCCCATGCTCCGATTGGAATCTCGTCGGATACAGGGAAGTGGTGATATTGCCTGTGAACAACATATTAAACCCTGATTAAATACAGAGTCATGAAATCAAATTTATACGAAGAATTTTGATAGTATAGAAATAAGCTGGACAGTTGAAATTGAAAGCAAAATGGTGCTCTATAGAAATCTCAGAATTAATCTGCCTAAACCAAAAGGATGTAATTTTTTCCAGGTTTTTTTAAATAAAAACAAGATGTTTTCCTTCCAAAGAAGCTAATACAAATCTTATTCTTAGTATTTGATGTAATCACTTAGGACAAAACTGCTGGCGATTATGAATTAATTCTATGGAATTTTATGGTTTAGAATGATTTTTATGGTTCAATGATACTGATGGTACATGTGCAAAACTGGCAAAATCGATCTATTTGAAGCCTGATGCTACTGGAAAAACCTAGAGGAGTCTATCATGAACTCATTTGAATCCTTTCTTAAGTAAAAAATTTCATTTTCGTGTTTATCAAATGCAAAAATAATGAGGCAGGAACAGCAGGTTATTTACCTGAGGAAGAGAGAGGAATTCCATTCCGGTAGGTGCCAGGTATTGCATTTGTGGGACACCCAGGAAGTTGTCTGATGATTTCCCTGGCTCGCACGGCACTTCTTCCACGTTGAAAGAAGGGGGGGCAAGGAAGCTCTTTCCAATTGGCACAAAGCTACACGTGCTGTCCTTCCTTACTTTATCGCTGCCTTCGTCGGGGGCTATGACCTTCACCTCCGGTTCATCCATGGGCTCATTCTCAACGGCCAGCGTTGGAATGGTGGTGGTGATGAAGGGCGGGGTGCGGGGTCTAGGGGGAGGGGAAGCTGAACGACCGGGACTGGAGTCGGGTGGAGCCGAAATCTAGAATGGTTTAAAGAAAGAATATTTAGACATTAGTAAGGATAAACACATTTGATTAATGATAACAACCTCTGAAAAGTCGAGACTGGAATCATTTAAAATGCAGCACATTTTAGAGAAGAATAATAATATAATAATATTATATTTATTGGGCCTGTTGGTCTACAGGAATAAGTCAAGCAAACATAAAATGTTTAAAAAAACAAAAGTGTAAATGATTCCACAGACACTCTTGATATGATACAAAGGCATGCAATAAAATGCAAGTACTCTGATAATATATAAAAATCATAAAACCAGCAATAGAATATATAAGACAAATTTCTTTCAATTACTATGTAGGTAATCCATAAGTGTGTAGTATTCATTTTCTTGCAAATAACTTTTGACTTTGGTTCTGAAATGGCTAACTCTGTCAATTGTTTTCACACTCTTAGGCAGTTTATTTTAAATTTGGGTTATCATATGATAGGGACTATTGTCAGAAAGGGAGATATCATTTCTTTTGTAGTGAATATTCTTGTGCTGGCAAGTAAAATAATCATGTTCTTGATTATTGAGCAGAAACAAGTGTGGGTAATTTTTCACAAAAGTAGCAGCTTCTATAATTAATATGGAAGGTAGTATATCAGTAATTTAAGTCTAGCAAAATATGGTTTACATGATACTAGTTGGTTTATTTCAGCAATTGCTCTAATAGCTCTTTTTTTGCAATTTAAATACCTACGTGATTACTCTGGCTATAAATTCTCCAGAAGAGTATCCCATATCTTATCTTTGAAAAGAAGTAAGTGTAACACACTGTTAAGGGAACTTCTATAGTGAGTTCACCATACAGATATTTGAGTAAGTACACATGACGATATAATGTTTTTGCTAAATCATCGATGAGTTTATTCCAACATAGTTTCTGACAGAGTTATTCCCATAAATTATATTTCTGTACAGTTAGGGATCTGGATATTGATAATGATAAAGGTGTAATTGATAAACCAATTGACAAATGAAGAAGTTCTGAGAAGAAAGAGGGAAAAAAATGCCTGCTGAAAAAATACAAAAAGAACAGTACAATCACACTGGCCATCGACTGAGACCCAATGGCCTGATGAAGACAGTCATTAGGGAAATTTGAATGGAAGAATGGCAAATAAATGCCTTGCATGGCATATATGAAGGATGTGAAAGGGAAGAATTATGTGAAAATGAAGAGGTTAGCTGATAGAAGAATGAAGGGGAGAGCTACATCAAACCAATCTAAGGATTAATGACTAGTGGTAATGACGATACAATATTCCTATTTCCTCAGTACCTAAATTAAGTAGCACCACTTGAAAAAATCACAGAACTGATTTTGAATTGATGTTGAAGATCAATACGAAGAAGACTAAGATATTGGGGTGCAGCAAGAGAGATCTCTCATCGATGAGGCCAAAACCAATGTTAAACTAGGAAAACAAAAACTTGAAGAGGGGAAAGTGTTTTGTTACCTGGGAATCCTGGAGCATCAACGCAAGGTATCGTAAGAATGTTTTTGGGAGGCATAATAAAATAAAGATGAAATTTTGTTTCTATAAATTAACGTCAACAATGAACTAATTTGGTGGTACGCGTAATGGTCCCCTGGGAGTTATGCAACCCGAATATACAGCTTCAACATAGCCCGAAAAGGCCTTTAGCAAGTTTTCCTCGTTACCATGTTCAGGAATTCGGGTCCCTACAAAAACGTGCTAACTAGAGTCCAGTGTACAGGGGGGGGTAAGAGGGGGGGGTAAGGGGAGGGGGTATTGGGGTTCAAACCTCCCCTGATATTTGGAGACACATATGAAACATTAAACAGCTTGTTCGAACGATTTAAAAAATGAAATTAGTGGTTAGTACAGAATTGAAAGAAACACCTGGCACAAAATATTAATAACTCAATGAAACATATTTTATTACAGTTATTTCTTTATTACATACAGTAGGTAACGATAACTACCAGTCAGGAGCGGTTTCAAAGGGTTTACGTTGGTGGAGCAGGGGGTCTATGACTAACTTAAGTACATTGCAACTATTTTTTTAAAGGAATTTATCAGCGAGATTGAGCGCCCACTTGTAAATGGCGTATCTTTCGTAACTCGATTGTGGCATATCATATTACAAGGGCAGCACCATGCTCCTATTTTGTTGTCCAACTTGCTGGCTACATTAGCCCTGCACTCTGATTGCGACTGATGGTAGCTTCTGCCACTGAAGGGCCCCGTAAGCTACTTTGTTGAAAGTCAGGTTCCGAATGGGTTTTCCCAAATAATGTGCATATTGGGTGGGGTTGCTGAAACATTGTCTTGAATGCAGGGATGGGTCGATTAATGGCATACCTCGTCTCAAGTAATATGTTAATGACCCCTGTACATTGTCAGAAGGGAGTTCTCTTTTCCATCCATCGTCCTTACAAAGTAAGCGCGTTTTTCAGTCCTGCTCAAACGAGAGGTACAAAGTGTACCTATCTGTCCGAGAGCTATAGCAGACAACTAATATATATGGCGCTCTAATAGTTTGTTCACACTACCACTCCCGCAATATCCGAGTTCTGCATGTGCACTAAATATTCTACAATGTTCTAGTTCCTCAAGTGTACAAATTCAATCACTGTCATAGACAAGTAGGTACACAAGTCGTCTGTACGGATTCGCTAAGCTACTGCAATATTAGTGTGTTGGTGGTTTAAAGAAGTGTAGTGCTGCCTCAATAAAGCGTAGGCTAACAGATTACACTGGATGATCTTACTCATCTAAGCAAACCACCAAGAAACCTTCAGGAACCTCATGTTGCTTGTGCGAGACCATAGATGGAAACGAAAAAAGAATTTTAGTGAAACATATAATCTTCTAACCACAACCATTCACTCATAAATTAAAAATTAAAATAAGCAAAAGGTGACGTCCACCGAAAAAGCTGCTTTGATACCACTGACGTCATTTTCTTCCCGTCCTTGACTGTTTAAGGGGAAGGGAAGGGAGTGAAGGGGGGTTCTCGGAAGGTCTGCTTGCACAGATGCTGTCGCAACTGCTCCTATTGGCAGTGAGCTGTGACCCCCCCCCTCACCCCCCACTGCGATAAGGCAAAGTAGCTTCGCGGGCTCAGTTGTGATTGGACGAAGTCGATATACGTCAGAGGTTGCACCACACCCACTTTTCCGAAAGGGTTAAAAACATCAGTTTTTCGCCGCCTATAACTCGAGAAATAATTGACGGATCAAAAAACGGAAAAATATGGGTCTTTTTATTTTACAAACTCTATCAGAATCAGCAATAAGAAATATAGTAAACGACCCCATTGGAACCATCAGACCTATGCACATGTGTTATTTTAATTTTACGGATAAATCACATTATTGATTTTCGTATTTGACACAAAAAGAAGTTTATAGCGTAGTAATTGTTGTCATTTACATGTTAAAACAATTTTTCCCTATTGTCTGAACGTGAACAAGTTATGTGTGATGGGACGGGGAGTAGGGATATCCGCTGGTCGATTATAGGAATCTTATATTCCATTTACAGGAAGATAGATCGGAAGTATTTTTGAAGATGCCGAAGTGGCGGGAGATATTGGAACCCCAGTAGCAAGTAATATCCATACAATATCCGTTAAGGGTCACCAATATTCAAAAAGCGTTACCTCTAACTCTCTATCTCCAGTCAAGGTGCAGCAATGACAGTTCGTCCAGTTAAGGTCAGTGAAAGTGGACTTCTAAATGTTTTTTAGTGTTGTGCTTGCCTACGTGCAGCGGAGAAAAACGAGTGACATTATAAGTACTATAACATTCATCCCATATTCATTTGTGAACAATAAACCGTTGTGAGAAATTGAATTCTCTCAGATTTATGTCTTTCTTTTTGCTGATGTCTTTCGGTGGAGTCATGCGGGAACCCTACAACAGTTCCGATTCCAACGTATTTTGTCCTCCTTCCCCCCCTTTTTTTCTTGTCTTCGGAAAAGTTCAGCCAGGAGAAGATTACAGGTAGTAGGGGGTGGTCACACTATGCATGAATATGTACATTTATGTGATAGTATGTACATACATGCAAAAATAAATACAAGTGTAGAACCGAAGATTAAAATAATCCTTTTATATTTTAACGAGCTATTTTTAATATATGTAAGTTACAGCACTACATTTAACAAAACCTAAAATCATAAAAATAGGGACCATAAAATAGGTTATAAATATCCAATGTCAAATAAATAAAAGAATTTTTATAAAAAAATATAGGTTTTTTATAAAAAATATAGGTTTTTTTATAAAAAAATATAGGACCAATTAATCGATGGGGATTGTCTCAAGCTCCGAATTATTGAACACGCTCCCAAAAAAGTTTATTTTGGGGCCTCATTCCATGCTCCAAACCAGTAACCTAAGGCCCTAGCCAGAAATATTTTTGGAGGGTACAGTCATAATTGAAACCCCCTGTAAAAAATTTCTGGCTACGGCCTTGGGCTTAGAGACTGAAATCTAATTCCAGTGATAATTGTAAGAGAAGCAAAATAAAAGAATTGTCACAATGTCATTTCTCTCAATAATTAGGTACTCCTTTAAAACCACTTTTGATTACTGAATTGACTTCACGTGAAGGAAAGCACTAATCAATTTTATAAAATTTTTTTAAATAAGTAAGGTATCGGCAAATAATACTATCGGTATCGGCCACTGTTATTGAGGTATCGGCTTGGTATAGGAAAAAGTGGTATCGGTACAAGTCTAAATATTATATTGCCTATTGATTACGAGTAGGTACCTATCTATAATGTTTAAAATTAAAAAAGCCATTTCAGGCGATTTATTCCACCATCGTAGCACAAAAAGGATAATGCTGCATAGTGACCAGAACAAAGTTTATACGGGCAATCCAGGTTTGTAAATACAGATTTAATTTTTATCATATTGAGATCCAACACTAGCCCGTAATAATAAGGAGAGAAATAGAGCATTCTCAGTATAAAGCAATATTATGTCTGACAAAAGGACATCGATAAAGCCAGAGAATATGGAGACACTATTGGAACTCTATTTTTGTGAATAAAGTCAATTTTCCTAGTTGGCAGAAATGTGGTTAAGAACTAATAATTTATTTTCCTTTCTATTATTGTATTACTGAAACAAGCCTTGATGACATTTTTAATCAATACTACATAAAAATTTGCATAAATATCACTTACTGTGAACGTTTTATTGTGTTTTAAAATATTTCCAAATAAACATTTTTTCAATAGCAGAAATTCCACTGAGAAAAAATCATTGCCTTGACCGGGATTCGAACCCAGATCCCCTGATTTACAGCCAGGTGCTTTAACCATTTAAGCTACCAAGGTGTCATTATACTTGTGGAATAACTGGTTGAAGCACTGGGCTGCAAATCAGGGGATCCGGGTTCGAATCCCGGTCAACGCGAATGATTTTTTTTCTGTGGGATTTCAGTGAGCAATTTCAGTGGGTCATGCCATTGAGGTCCTCGTGGCCAGTTCGCGGTCCTTCAATTTGTAAAACATTTTTTTGCCAAAATTTCATTTATTTACCACTTTTTTGTGATGAAATCCACCAGTGGCGAAGCTTAAGGGTAGTCTGGGAGCCTGAGAATACCCATAATGATTACAGTAAAATATATACTATTTTTTCAGCTCTGTCATGCATCTTATGTTGCCGAGAAAGCAGAGGAAAAATAAATATAGCCTATATTTCTGCACATTGCATTGCGTTGAAGTGGATTGGATGTTTTGGAGGCTTGGGAGTCTGGCTGCTGGTAGACTCCAAATGGCCGGATGGCACATGCGCATACGCTTATTCGCCACCGGACGCTTGCACCTGAAACTGCGTGATTCTTGCGCGCTGAGAGCCTAGACACTCGCGCCTAGTTCTCGCGCCCTTCCGAGTCTCAGCGAGTGATCAAGAGATGGCGAGACGGAGCGAAATTAAGAGAGACTGATTCTGTATGAAACAGTTTCGCTGCATGTGAATTTTTCTTCGTTTAGTGGTTGGAAAATAACAAGTCAACCTACGGCTAAAGGACTGAACAACAACAACCTGGGTGGACTATGCACGTTTCACTAATTCAGAAGGCTTGCTTTTGAAATAATTGACACCTACGTTGTCCACATGGAATCTCATTTTGAAGACTTCAATAACTTCTATTTTGCAGAATTACTAGATGAATCCTTCATAAAATACATCATTTCCCTCAGCGAAATTGAGTAGGTTAATAAAATGCACTCATTATTTAACAGTGAACAGCTAAAAAATGAACTCATTAATGTCTATTCCAATGAGAGTTGCCTGCACATTTGTTACTTAAATATTTTTTGAACAATTGCCTGGATAAAGTAGGTATATCAAGAAACTGTGGGAATCATAAATATGATTCAGACATTTTCTGTATCAACTGTATTGTCCGAAAGAAGTATGAGTACGTTGAAGACAGAGAACACATTTTTAAGAAACTCCATGATGGATTCCAGCCTAAGCAATTAAAGCACCCTGGCGGTTGAAAAGGCTTTATTGAACAACCACTCGAGCGACGAAAGTTTCGAGGAACGCGTCATCGACACCTTTGCCCAAAGGAAAACCCGCCGAATCTATATGATCAACGGAAAACATTAAGGTAAATTACTTAGCCCCTGAAGTGCTGACCTCTGTGCATGGTTGGGTGCTGGAAAATTTATTTCAAATTAACAGTGGGGGCAAGAGGTAAAGAAGTGAACAAGCATCTCTTCGAATGTAATAGCTTTCTCTTCGAATGTAATGGATGTTAAAAAAACTATATTTTAAAAACCCACCGGAACAAAGGGTTATAACCAAGGAGGTTAGAAGGATCCTTCTAACCTCCTTGGTTATAACCCATTTAAACAGCCCGGTACAAAACGTTTTAAGTCGACTGATTTTTGTCAACTGGAATATTTGAGTCTCTGAAGCAGCAAATTAAGGGGCCGATGAGCTAGAATACCCACTTTGAATGCCTTAGCTTCGCCACTGAAATCCACTATTTCATTCACCAAAATTCAGGAATTTTATTCACCATTTTTCACCCGCTCTAATTATCATTTTTGAAAAATGCAACCAGATATAAAAATATCTTACAGGAAATGTATTCAATTACCGTATAATGGTTGCTTAAATACCCTTTACGGCTTCTGAGAATATAAAATGCTAAAAATAAGCTATAAAGAGGTATTTTTAGATTCCTGATGGTGACAATACAGATTGAGAATTTATGAATATCATGTGAAATACGTGATGTGGTGAACTGTTATGTACATCATGCCGGAGTATTAGAATTTGTTGTTTCGCATAAATTAAAGGTGGAGAAATTTAGTCCTTGCAACAGTGTTTTGGAGAAGGGTGTAGAGAGGTAGGCTGACAAGAGAAAAAAACTAAATGTTGAAGTGTTATTCATGAAGGGCAAGGTGAAGAAATTGAAGAAAACAATAAACACAAATGATGGTGATAACATCAACAGTATTTTTCAGGAGGGATAAATTGAAAACTCACCTTGAGTGATATCTCTTTCCTGTGCAGCTCTGCTCTTCTCTTCAGTTCTTCAGTCATCTCCACGGCACTGCTCCTTCTTATCTTTTCCATCTCTTCAACGGCACTACACCTCCTGCTTGGCTCCACGTGACCTGATTTCCTCCTGGCTATCCTCCTCTTCCCATCTGGATCCATTCTTCCACCTGTTTCCTCGACAATTCTACGGAAGGCCTTCTTAAGACTATCTGCTCTGGATAAGATGAAATCTTGCTTCGCTTTTTCCTTTTGCTGTTCAGAATGAATTTGGGAGAAGAAATAAACATGTAGAGATGCTATCAATGAAGAATGCATTAGATAGAGATTGCAGAATATCACTGCCCTTATTGAGATGTTAATACATAATTAGAATTCAACTGTCAATTAGAATCCAATTAAAATTTTTATTTATAGAGTTTAAAAATGCACGTATATATTAAAATTCAAGGACATTAAATTTAATGGCAAATACATACAATCTCAAATTCAACATTCCCTTCACTTTCCATGATGACTACCTAACTAGTGCTATGTCTCTAATTAAGTGATGCATTGTATTTGATGATGATTCATTGAAGATGCATTAAAGAGTCACTTTAATCAGAAGTAGACTTCAAGTCATTTCATTTGATACCCAAAATAGATAGGTAATGGAAATGGTATGTCATGCACTTACCTTGTCAGTTTTCTCAGTTTTTTCAGTTTTCCGAGATAATTCTTGGCTACTTGTTCTTTGAATAATATTGGTCATTTCCTTCTCTTGTTTTTCTATGCTATTTTTCCTTTCTTCTTCAGCTCCATTATTCTAAATAACCAAAGAAAAATTTGATGTCAGGCAATCCAATATGATTCAACTGGTCAAAACCTCCAACACAAAGTTTCTATGAAATCTTCATAGTAGAGTATATGGTATTATGTCAACTGGGAGCAGATTCAAAATAAAGCCTTTTAATTTTAGCAATTCAGTGTATACAAATGATCAAGCAGAGAACTGTTCATTAAAAAAAGGGATAATACATTTTATGTTTCAGAGAATCCATAACTTTGAGCTATCTCCTGAAATGTTTCCTGCAACATTTTTAGACTCACTTTCAACAAGGAGGGAATTTCAATTACTCATTGCTGATAATCCAAGAAAATAAATTTTTAATGTTTCAAATTTTTCAACATGTATGAATCAGGCCATTAGAGAAACTAAATATAAGCTTATATTCCATTGAAATTTTAACAAGGTAATGGAAGGTGGATTGAAACCCAGTGAGGATATTAGTCCACTTATCATGAATTGTGCCATATGGTCCATCTTTTTACATTCCATCTGACGAACCTAGTATTGAATTCAACGTGCCCCCCACACATGAACTCTATTAGGGACCAGTGTATCAATAAAAAATATCTGCTATTGCTGGAATTCAAACGATAACTTGTTCTCTAGCTGCTACACCAACCCAATCCCCTTAAATTTGTACATGACAGGGAAATGGGGATCATACTCGTATCTGTCCACCAGACTTTTTCTTCATCATTTATTGAGAGAATCCTTGAACATTTGGCACTGAATAGCAACAAGTGAGAGAAGAACGCATCGAAAAATTGAAGCGCTTAGCAAGTACGATAAATATAACGGTATCACATCAAGTTTTAACCGTACATTTCATAACCGACAACTGGTAACCAACATGAGATATCCGTTTCTGAGTTGTCGGTTATGAAATGTATGCTTACAGGTTGACATGGAAACCTGGTGGTGTATCTTGGTTTTTAACCCTCTTAGTGCCATGTGCTGATATATTGGCTTTTGCTCCATGGGCAAAAAGTGCCATGAGCCGATATATTGGCTTGAGCAGAAAATTATTTTTCAAACTAATTTTGTTTTAATAATTACATTCATCCTTAATGGAATGTTCAGAATATTATAAACAACAATAATCCATTTTTAGTTAAATAAAATAAACATTACTTTCATATCTAAAAAAGTTACTTCATATTATTTTTCACAAGGTGTTACAAAAATATCAATTTAACTTTTCACTAGTACCACCAAAGTTTGGTGGCACTAAGAGGGTTAAGTACTCCAATGGCTTAGGGTATATTGCACTTCATCACTATCTAACTTAAGGTATTTATCCAAGAAAAAACAAACAACACACTACCCTGAGTGGGATTCTAGAGTCCAAAAGAAAAATATCAAACTAACAATGCAGCAGGAAGATCATTGCTCGAAAATAAGATTAATGGTTACACCATGTTCCCCTAACTTTTCTACGTTCCCAGGGGAAGAACGATCATTGCCTTCAGCCTCATGTCGCAGATAGAGATGGGCAACTTGGTAAATTACCGCGGTAATTTTCGTAAATTACCGTGGTATTTTTCGTAAATTACCAACACCCCTGAAAATTACCGTAATAAACGGTAATTTTCAGAAAAGTTCTTTTTAAGAAAATTTCTTCCTCACGAAGAAACCATTGGAATGGGTAATGTTATAAATTAAGAAGCTAAAACGATTTTGTTTACACTGTGTCCATGATTAATTCCAGTTAATTCAGAGTAAAATAACAAATGCACATTGCGCAGAGGTATGTCTTTGGAATGAAAATTTCTCATAGTGTGACAAAGAGAGGCAAATTGCATGTTGCTGCCAACTTCGTTTTAATTTTTTTAATGAGTTATAATAGATAAACGTCGTGATATGTTTGATATAAGCATCCGCATTTATATCTCAATGCTATTTGATTTCGTTTGGAGTCCTCAGATAAGGATTTGCAGCTCAAAACTTAAAATTACCGGAAAATTACGGTAATTTACCCATCTCTTGTCGCAGATGACCAATATACTGCCTATGTAGACAAAGCTGAAGGGACCAGATTACCATGCTTTGTCTAGCATCGCAATAAAACCAAATTCATTGCGGAAAGGTGAAATACTTCCTGCCCTCCGCATCCTAGGAAGTGGTGAAATCAACTTAATCACATAGCGTGAATTTCAGGGGTATCCTTGCTCAGGTTTGAATGGAGGATGCTCCGATTAATAGCCAAAATTATAATTTATATAAAGATATAAAAAAGTATACTTTGCAGCTAAGCTTCCTACAATCCCAACATCAAAAAAATATAGGACAAGATTTCGTTTGAGTACTTCTAAGGGTAATTTTCCCAATTTGATTAATGAATTCTGTGCATTATAAACTTAATTGCATTCACAGCGGACGCCATTACTCCTTGTGGTTACCAAAGTATCATCCCTATCTTCATTCCAGGTCTAGAAGTTAATGGTCATTGCTTGCGGTCGTAAAACAAGAGGGATCTCACATAAAACACGCTTTATGCTCCTTGGCATTAAAGATAAGCTAAAGAGCGGCTGAATAGGCCTCCGAACAGAGATATATCTATGGATTCGAAAGGGATATTATGAAATTACTCCCCGAAGCATATTCAAACATAAGGTTTATTATGAAAATATATGGTTTTAATGCACACTGGTCCATTTAAATTGCCGTAAATTCAGAGAATCTGGAGTAGTTAGCGTACAAGGTCGTGAATAATTACAGAATTTAAAACAGCGTACGTTACAGGACAGCTATCTACTCAAGCCGCGGGAATTATGCTTAGGAGGGTCCATATAATACCTAATTTCGACCTTTTTTACTCCCCCTCTCCCACTTTATCGCTCCCTACTATAGTATTTTCTACGACCGCCCCACATTGCCTAACGTTACTGAAGACTCCTATCTTTTTTATGATTGATAAAACCGAAATGATTCATGAATATCTAATTACTTTCTCTTAATATAAAATTTAATCACTATTAATTATGTAGTTGAAGGTATCAAGGTTGACCCGATGGAATTCCTTATTCGTGACCGCAAAGGAACACATGCAATTCCACATAATATATAGATTGTAAACTAAACCACCACGGTTTCGATGCGTCGCATCATCAGTACAGAAATGAAGAAGTTGATCTGATGATCAACTTCGGATGATGATGATGGTGAAGTATTCTGATGATGATGATGGTATTTACAGGAACTGTACAAAACTTGCCTTTGCGGCTTACACAAAGGCCCGATTTTATAACGTCTGTTTATAAGTTTTCGGAGCATAAAAACCATTATGAAAAATTATGACACAATCTCCTTTCGTCAAAGTCCATTGCAACTCACCGAATGCCTTTTACACCTTTAATAGCTATAACTGTAACCATTGAAATAATCTAACATCCACAGCAACGGTAGGTTGATATTAAAAATAAATATAACAAAACCGGGCCTAAATATAATGAGCAATTTGGCGTTTACGTACCGCTTTAGCCGGGGGCGTCTCCGCATCCGACGTCTCAGGTGGAGAAGAGGCCGCTGACTTTTCACCTCCGTTGTTTTCCGTGGTTCCAAGAGCTTGCAACAACAATTGAAGCTTCTCGTTCAGAACCTGGCACTGCTGCGCAAGATGCATTTGACTATTTTCCGCGGAATTAACTTCAAGATCTTTCGCTTTCCTCCTTTCTTCTTCCATTTTGAGACTGAACT
Source organism: Platycnemis pennipes (assembly GCA_933228895.1). NCBI lineage: Eukaryota > Metazoa > Arthropoda > Insecta > Odonata > Platycnemididae > Platycnemis > Platycnemis pennipes. The sequence goes on along the minus strand of OW121854.1, from coordinate 84,472,493 downwards.
CCGCCATCTTTTCAGTGAAGTGCTTCACCGTGTCGCATAGCATCCTTGAAAAAAAACAATTAGAATAAATTATCAGAAAATAAGCTGGATGGAGACTACAAAAATCCGAAATGAGAAGATTTCAACGCCATTATTCTGTACGCCAAGCGGAGGAAGTTTTGGTGAATATTACTTACGTGCATGAATATATCCATGACCAAGATCACAGTTTCTCAGAGCAACAAATAGACATTAAAGATATCCTAAATTTTAGTAGAATGAAAATGAAAATGTCTTACTTCGCAGCCAGAAACATTGAAAGAGCAGTAAAATTTACTTTTGATACTGCGATTATACGTTTTAGTCAACTAAGCAGACTTAAATATTGACTAGAATCTCCGAGAAACAATGTTTTAAGATGTAGTCACAGGATCCAGTGCTTTTACAATAAGTTCCCAATGAAGTCTCAATACAAACGATAACTTTCTACGCATCATTTCAGGCTGCACCTCTGAATACCAGACAATGCATTTCTCTAGTTATAAGGAAAAAACCCTAATCATTGTGGATTATGCGTATTGATAACCACAGGAGAAGTTCTAAACAGCCGTGACAAAAAGTTTCCATTTTAAACGATGCACCTCGGCGATATACGGAAAAAATATGGAATGGAAAAACGATCAAAGAAAACTGAGAATGTTTCTCATCCAAACACAATACCTTAAACAAGCATCATTCAGTCGTTAGTCAATTTAATAAATTCTGGCCTTTAAGCTTCCAGTCAAGGATAAAATATATTGTTTCGAAAAGACACCATGTATATTCTCCTCTATTCTCTATAAGCTCCTCATTCTCCACGAATACTTTTATAATTTTCGAACGAATTTAGCAGATTCATTAAATTACTTTAAGATTTTCCAAATTGCATTAAGGGGATTTTCCATCACACACGGCTCTCTGAAAAAGTAACTCATCGCTGTGCGTTGTCGTGAATATGAAGCTCGGTATGAATTATGACACCATCAGTCATTAATCCTAAGATCGGCCTGACGCAGGTCTCCACTCAATTATCGTATCGGTTAACCTCTTCGCATTTCAACAATTTATTTGATTCGCATCTTCATCTCCTCAACTACCTGCTCCAAATGTTTCATAAGACCTATTCCCATTCATTCCGTTCGCTTGTCCCTGGACGACTGTCTTCATCCGAATTCCTTTTTCTTCCACTTTTCGCAGGAACTATTCGTTGACTACTTGCTCTAATCATTTCATCTTCGTCATTATTCCATAACCCCACATTTCGAATGCTTTTCCGTGGCAGTTCTGAAATTCTTCTAGAGTGGCTGCTTTTTGGGAAGCGAAATTTCCAGAGGGAAATGATCACCAGTCTTGAGCAAGATTCGAACCCGGATCCTCGTCAGAAAGGAAATGGGAGGTCCAGGTTTGAACCATGGTTAAGGTGGATGATTTCTTTAAGCTGTTGAAATCTTACTATTGTGCATAGGGGCAGGCCATAAATTACATAGCATCAAAGGGGAGGAGTAAGACCAACCATTACGATTCATTGTCGAGAGTGGGAAGGGTGGTCTAGTCTTGGTTAAGATGGGAGAACAGTTATTCTTTACTCAAATAATAATTCGTGACTAAATAATACTATTGAGACACGATAATTATTAATTAGGGTATTTATGAAAAAAAATCTGTTTTACCATTCACAAAAAACGATAGGATTCGGTGGCCAAGTTACTTAATTTTGGGGGGTCCTTGTATACATTAAGGAGCGTAATAAGGGGCGGGAGTGAGAAAAGAGAAAAATCTGCGTTACGCAATATATAGATGGCCCAAAAATAAACGGTTAACTCCGTAAATATTTTTCGCGGCTATTTCATAATAATCCTCGACTTTGGTTGATTTTTATTGTACATACTTTCCGAACTTCGAGAAGTGGAGAGGGGGCGGGGAGTACTTACTTGGCCGATGCGGTGGCAACTGCTCGCGTGTCGGACTGAAGTATCTGCGCCAGGTGGTCGGCGACCGACTCGTAGACGGCCATCGGCCCCTCCGGCTCCCAGACGCCGCACTCCAGCTCCCGATGACCGCTAGCCGCTCCGCCCTCCACCTCCAACTCGCCACCCTTGCCCATCTTGCGAGCGGTCATGGCCAGGGGACGCTCGAACGTCATTATGCTCCACCTGTCGGGATGCGAAGGATCATCCACGGTTTGTACAAAAATGTAATATAAAATTGTAAAAAAGCAGCTGTGATTAACTCATGGACCGAGCTGTGAAGGAGCGAGCATGAGGAAAGGAGTGAGACAAGGCTGCGCACTGTCTCCCCTAATGTTTTTAATGTTTACATCAAGAGAGCCATCAATGCAATCGAAGAGAAGTCTTCTGGAGTGAATATCCACGGAGAAAAAATTTGCATGCTGCGATTCGCCGATGACATAGCACTCGTAGCAGAAACAAAGAAGGATCTAAATAAGATTCTATTGACCATGGAAAGAACAATGGCCTCCTCCCCCATCCTGAAGGGGGTTGCTTCCCTTTCCCAGTCCTCGAACCTCCCGTCGTCTATCAACTCGCCATGCAGTTCAACCCATAGTCCTCCCTGATTCTCCGATCCCCCTCTCCCTCCCAAGTACAATGTTGTAGGCGGGTATACATAGAGAGTTCGCACCACGTCTTTTCACCTGACGATGAGGATAATTAGTTCGAAACACGGGTCGTGAGAGAAGTGTTTATATATTAGTGGTAATTTTTTAAAAGTCTGTTTCAATAAATTTCTTGACAAGTGAGAAATATCCCAATATTTGACTTAACTTTTTAAAATCTCAGATATTCCACAGAGAAAAAAAATCATTCGCCTGTACCGGGACTCCAACCCGGACCCCCTGATTTCCGGCCAGGTGCTTTACCAGTTGAACCACCAAGACGTCCTCGTTCTCTGTGGAAATTCCACGAGTTGAACCACCAAGACAGAGAAAGAGGACGTCTTGGAGGTTCAACTGGTAGAGCACCTGGCCAGAAATCAGGGGGTCCGGGTCCAAGTCCCGGTCAAGGCGAGACTTTTTTTCTCTGTGGAATATCTACCATATCTACTACCGTGAAATTTCGGCAGGTAACGCCGCTAAAGTTTTCACGGCCAGGTCGTGAACTTTGAATTTTAAAAATATTTTTAACGGTAGATTTGGACTGGTCATGAAACCCAGATAAACATAAACAACCTGTACCACCCGCAGACACTTAATGCTTTACTTCTCCTCTTTTCAGTCCATCAACACTTCCTCCCTCTCTTCATCTAATCTAAAATACTCAAATTCTAGTCACTACCGAAATCGATTCCATCGAAAAGACGAATTATTTCCCTGGCACTCAGGCGGAAGTCGTCGTGGGAAATTCGAAGGATGCAGGAAAAGTGGATGGAGATGATGATGCGATTTGAGAGACGATGAAAGGACTCTCAAAAGCAGCAATTGAGGGGAGCAAGAAGGAAATCGAGAGAGAGGAAATGAGTTGAGACGGTTGAGACTTTGAGTAGCACGAGGTAAGATAGAACAGTTTAAGAGAGTGATAAACAGGGCAGAGGCGTTAGCTATAGGCATTATTACTAGGAATTGAGCCATGCTATATGATAAGAATGTGACTACGAGATAAGCAAGGGGTAAATGAAGCAGGAAACGTCCAGGAATCTATCACTGGAACACTGGTAATGACTGCAGCATTTAATAACGTGCTCCATTCTCCGACCAACTCAGCGTCTTCCTAATTTCCCCTCGCTGCTTTCTTTGCTCACCAACCAACAATATATTATTTGATCATCTTCAATTCCACTAATTTTAGTTTATACAGTTTTAAGAAAATAAAGAAATTCGGATTTTTTTAAAAGCGGCAAAAATAAATAGGTTTCAAAAACGGGAAAACCAATGAAGAATTTTCTCATTTACTTTGGATTATTCTACCAGTTTCAGATAGTGTTAAGATCGTATAAATATAAAACTATCACAAGTCTCTCTATTTCAAGCACAAGTAACTTATCCACTGTTTCTTATGGCATTTCTCTACACTTCCTCTCTAACTTATTTCCGACCAGAATGTTTATCTTTTTCCAACCACAACTGCTTGCCACATCGTACCCGAAGTAAGTTGCATATACCTTGCCTAACTCCTCATGAAATTCGCTAACTTCCTTCTCCTTCTGTGTTTAAATAGATAAAGGCTATTTTATTTGCTCCTTTCTTTTCCAAACACTCACGTGATCGCCTTCAGGTTATATTCACCCTATGTCTTAAATCTCCACGCTTCAGAAATATACATTACCTTGCTTCATACGCGAACCTTCACTGGCATTTATTTTACATGCTTACTTATTTTCCTTGTCATCATGCTCTCCTTCTGCTTAAAACCTCTTTGCTAATGCAATATTATTCCAACTCCGATACTTCCACGTCTATTTGTGCTCGATCTTAATTTTTCCAACTGTTTTAAAATTAAGTCCTCCGACTTTCACGACTTCCTTCTCCACTCATCATTAGTTTTGTTTACTTAGTTTCCAGTTTTGTTTTGAGGAACTCATCACAGTTTTAACTCCTTAATCTCTCAATGAGACCATCACAAAAGGTGAGAGAATAAGAACTTGGAGGTGAGAACAGAAGAGAATGGAATTGCAAAGATTTTGAACGAAAGTTAAAAACAAGGCAGAAGAAATGCCATGGACAGGAAAACGTACGGAGGAGAGGTAGACGCCGAGGAGGATCGAAGAAAGTCGCTAAAAGAAATTAGGATGCGGAGAAGGTGGGTAGATGGGGTAATTAGGAGAGAAGGAATGTCGGCGGCAGTGATAGACGGGTCAAAGTTTGGTAAACGGGAAAGTGGAAGGAAACGGATAGACGTTTCAGACGAGATGGAGAGAAAAAGGGGAAATGTAGGAGAAAATAATGGAAGGCGAGAGGAAATTGGTGTCTGCGGGTTCCTAAATCCTTAATACCCACAAAAACCAACCTCTGATCACAATACGGGCAACAATTATCAACTTCCCGGCCGTCCATATTGCACGCAGTGCTAAAGAGGTTGGTGGATCGGGCCAACTGTAACGACCGAGGAGGTTAGAAATGTACTGGAGTCGGCATCACGGTTGATTTGAGAAGCAGGTTCGGCCATATTCGTCGGCACGGGTACAAAGGCTCGTGATACTCACGGAAGAAGTTGTTCTGGCACGCAATGATACTAATTCTAGTAGAGATCCAGAGTAGAAGGGAGAGTAGTGCGGCCCTGGAGTAATAAGAGGAACAATGGAGTGCATTTTTTAAATTTCGTCAAATAAACGACTGTAAGTGCGAAAACTCGCAAACAAGCGCCAAATATATAAGGTGAGTAAAAAAGCTGTAGCACGTTTCCACAATTATATAAAAAAGTATTTAAAAAAATTAAAAAAACACTCATAGTGTACACTTGATGATGGCTTAGTAAGCCGAAACACGTGTAGTGTAATTATTTAATATAATTGCGGAAAAGTGCTGGTTTTTTTACTCACCTAATATGTCTCACTTCCTCTACGTGATGCCTGTAGCAGTGAACAGCCAAATATATAGTTTAAATAGATTAAATTCGAACCAGCATTTAGGAATAGAATTAACTCCCTGAGGCATAAAATACATTAAACAGCCCTAGGAAGATTGACAGACGCCACTGCGATAAATTTTGGTAAGACGCCATTGTTATTTACATTTTAATACACGTAAAGTCTCCATTAGAGGCCATATGAAAAGTAATATTTAATACGGAATCGGTGGGGCCTAATCCTTCCCAATCAAGCTTCAATTGTCTCCGTGGACTATCATGCTATAATGCCGTCTCCAGCGCATTCTAACCTGCTTGGATACAATGCAATATGGAAAGCGAAGGGAGTATACAGCCTTCCATTCCGATGGGAAAAAGATGTTACGGGTGAGAGACATTATTAGTTCATCATTTGTTCAAATGAATACGATACAACTAATAATAAGCGAATAAATAACAGTATTGAGAAATAAACGTATTTATAGAGCATGTTTATTTTACAAATAAAACAATTTCAAGCGTTACTATGAAGAATTTCACCATGCAGAGAGCACAAAAACTCTGTCACCACCGCAGTTCAAAATATTCATAATTCGACCAGGTTTCATCGAAAAGTCGACATTATCAGGACAGTTTATCATCAACAAAAAAGAGAGGGTTTATTGGCAGCATTATGTAATTTACGTCTTACAGAATGTTACGGAGCGTTAAAATTGGTAGGGGGGTGAGGAGAGGGAATGCAAAAAGTGTTAGGTAACATATTGATTCCACCTTATTTCAAAAGGTGATTTCGGACGGCCAATTAAAAGAAAGCTCTTTCGTCGTTACGTGTAATTAATGCGTTCTTATTCACGATGATTCAACTCTTCGCGCATTTTCCTCCCCTTCGTTCTGCCCAATTTTCCCTCTCCGTTTGTCAACTTCTTGCCTTTCACCTTCTTCAGTCGAGCGAAGAGAAAGCTAGGATTCATAAAAAGAGTACTTGGGAAATGTGATGAGAAGACAAAAGAACGATGTTACTTTTCACTAGTTAGGCCCCACCTTGAGTATGTAGCCAGTGTATGGGATCCGAATAATTTAGGTTTGATCAGAGAACTAGACAGTGTGCAGCGCAGAGCAACTAGGTTCGTTAAAAGGTGTTATGATAGGTTTAGTAGCGTAACAGAATTAATACAAGAATTAGGGTGGGAATCAGAGGCGTATCAACATGGTTGGGGGCCTGGGGCGCTATTCGATACGGGGCTTATTTGGAATTTATAACATTGACTTGCGTACATTGAGTGTACCTACGCAAGTATAATAGGAAGATGTCTTTTTCCTGTATTCATACAGACCCAGAATCAACTATTTATCAAGCGGGTGAAACCGGTAGTGCCGTTTTAATACGTTTGTGTGGAAATACAAAGTTTTACTTCCTTGTTAATATTCAGTTCAAATTCCATTAAGTTACGCCTGAAAAAGTTAATTTTATTCTTCCTTTCTCCTCCAATTCTGTGCAAGCAATCTCCTTTCTATCACAGAACATATCACGTCAAGAAGAAAAAAACAATCCGAGAGAGTGGATAGGTATAATTCTATAGAATTCCTTCATGGTAGGATTGTAGTAGGAAGAAGACATAAACGTTGCAATTCCAAAAGGAGTTTTTATCAATCACGAACAGGGGCGGGTTGAGTTTGAAACTGCGGGATTATCTCAAATAGATGGTACATGCAAACACGAATGGTTCTCACATATGGTGTCTTTGAAGTGTTCATTACAATCTCATTCAATGTTTTCACTTGAGTTTATTTCATCCGGGAGCTCTGTGCTCGACACGGATGAGATATTTTAATAGGCAAGGTTTGCCAATGACAAATCGTTAATTAGCCAATAGGTCAAAGCATTGCTATCAACATTATACACAATAAAATCCCAGCGCGAGAAATCAGCGGTGAAGATTAAACTTTATGGAATTCTCACAGGAAAGGAAAGCAAAGATGAATATTAAAGTAGAGAGCCATTTGCTATTCTGTTTTCACCTTCCATTACATGAACTAAAGTTAGCGAGGATTGGCTTCACACAATAACTAACTCAGTGTTTTGATTCGGAAGATTAGGGAAATAAATGAACTGGAACACAAGCCAATGCACAAGTTCTGTGCTTCACTAAATTGCAAAACTCTCTCTCAAAAATCAGTTCTCTCTTGCAACCGTTGATTTTAGCACAAATATACTGATTTGGAAATCTAAAGAAAAATATGAGATGCAAAGTTGTGGACAATTTAAGGTAATGAGGTCCTACCAGTAAGAAGAACACGATCCTTAGGTCGAAAAAAAGGAATTAAAACAGCTTCCTTTGCGGGAGACGCATCGAGTAAAAAGGAATCAACTGAAGATGTTGACTCTTAAAGAGTTCCATTCTTCCCAAATGGAGCCAAATGAGTCAATTGTGCAGCGTTTGAATGGAATTATAGGATACGCACTTTTTCTCGATGAGCCGTTTATCATTTACACCCGGTGAGGCAGGGGAGAGGAGGGAGGGTGAATGGGAAAAAATTAGCCAAACCCGATTCCTCCATGGAGCGTTTTGATCATCCGATTGAGCGGATGTGAAAGGATGTCCTGCTATCCTAATCGAATTTCACTTGGCGTGAGGAAGGCGTCAGAGAGCTTTCAGTTGGGCGAGAAAATTTTAATTTTTTTTTATTCGACGACCGAAGGGTTGTGCCGAAACCCCTTTGTCATTCGAGCCGAGCTGATCCCTTTGAAGGTGACACCCAGAAAACCCACATGTACAAAAAAACCTATCTCACAACATTCGCATTTGACGGTGGACACGTAATTGCAGGACGCAACGCACGATTGTGGCAGTAATACGTAAATTACAGCGAATGCACATAGAGAAACCAGAATAGGTATTGTAGTTTTGATGTAGAAATTAAATTGTGGTGATTTTTAAATGAGTTATTGTTTTAACAGTACTAACTGCATAATCTAAGAAATATAAGTCAATGATTTAATATATTTATAGAAATGAGAGAGCTATCCATAACTATTTTATTAATTTATATAAACTAACAATGTAGAGTCCTTTACAGCCACCGTTTCATGTGTCTCGTAAATTTATGTCTACCATTCTCCTCGGGGTGATAGAATTGGGCCTCTCAGTTGCATGTAAGTTGTGTACGCACGGAATGGTATTTTTTGCATGCTTCCGTCGTAGTAAGAGTAAAATTATTCTCTCTGATTCATAATGCAAGCCTAGTGATGGTTTACCCAATGCCACACATCCTGGCGGTGACTTGCAGGGTATTATGCAGATGAAGATGTCGATGAACGCCCGAAAAATAACGGTTAACTCCATGAACGACATTGTATGAGGCAGCAGAATATTCTAGATCAGGGGTTCTCATAAATAAAACAGTCAGTAGCAAGACATGCGGCCATCGAAAAAATGATTCGTGGTCGTATTCCCGAGTTTTGCGTTTCCAACTGGGTAAATATAAACATTTATAAAAAAGTATCATGAAAACAGCAAATTATTTTCCTTTGGCAGCGAAATGAGTTTACTAAATAGTAATCTTTACCCTCAGCTATCTCTTTAATCAGCTATCCCTCGCAATAGGATATACTTTAATGGGGAATATGCATGAAGTTTGTTTCTCGAAGATTAATGATGTACTTGATGCGAATTTTTTTCACCAATTTAAATATATAAGCCAAATTTTTCTACGCCCACCACAAAGATTATTAAATGATATTTAAATGTTCCCGAAAATCAACGAAAGTCACGTGACCTGAAACGCCTTCTGACGTCACTGCACGGTATAGGTTCCATATTGCTACGGAGATGGACACTTATATTTGAAAGAAAGCGAAGTGAATAAATTGTTTTGAGGTTTTTAGCCGTTTCTCGAAAGAAACGATGACTGAAAAAACACTTAATAAAGCGCATTCCGACAATTTCCTCTGGTAGACTCCCTTATGGTGGCGTTCTTCTAAAAAAAACCAGCTATTGCATAGACGTAGGTAGTAGAAACTCTCGGGCACTAAACAGGCATTATATAATTAATGGACGATTTGCTCGTTACCATCCATTCTATGTAAATAAAAAATCGAAATACAATGGTTTATTGCAATAAATAAATGAGATAAATAAAGACGTTATCATCAAGTATTCATTTAACGACTTACCTCCACGCATAAACAGATAAACAACGCCCATAGTGATACCGTGCCGTGACGTCATGCGATTACGTCGTGTTTTTAAGCTGCCGAAAAAGTACAATTTTCAAAGAGCAATATCTTTGTAACGCAACTTAATTCTTCAGCAAAATTTTCGCCGTGCACATTTTAGCTAATAAACTTCACATTCAAAGAGTTATAAAAAATAGTGCATGTTCCCCATTTTCGTTGTTGAAGCAGATCTTTTCATCAAGCGTTTTGTGGTCACACCATTTACTGGTGACCGCATTCGAAAATAGCTGTTACAGAGATTGATGAAGGGAAAAATGCTGGGGATGCGAAGAATAGGAAGGAAATACATAGGTGGCAATACATGTTATGAAGGTATATGAGTGATCCTTCACTATATGTGAGATAGGGTATTTAAAGACTGATGCTCCGCTGGATCACGGGAAAAGGAAGAAGATACAAGAAAGAAGTCCTGAGGGAAGAGCAAAGGGCGGGCCAATTTGTGTCACTATCTCCGCGCCACGAAAATCAATACTGATTGGACTACCTTGAAATACATATGCATAATGAAAGCTTTATGGTAATATGTGTTGACTCTACCCTGAAGAGGCCTCCAGCAGCGGAGGGTGAAAGCAGGTGGGTCATAGGTGGACAACAACGACAATGCGGAGCAACAAAAAGAAACCATATTATTATAGACAAGGGCCGCGAAAAGTTTAATCAATTGAAGAGTTTATGTGCATTATTATAGATCGCATATAAAACACTTGTCATAAAATCAAGTTTTATGAAACAGGAATCCTCAATATATATTTAAAAAATTTACAGTTGGAAATAAATCGGTGAATGTATTAGAAGTTAGAAGGCTGAAGGCTTGACACCAAGGGCTCTTTTTAAATCCCCCTATTATCATAACTAATATGCTCAGAAGGCAGATACATGATATGAACTTTTAAAGAGGGGTTTACTGCCATTCTATACAAATGCCACCAACACCCTTATTTTATCTCTCTCGTACACGTCTCTCCCTATTGGTGAATTCCCATACCCAAAAGACGAAATCCGACTATATACTCCCAAAATCATAAATTAAATTCCTAAATTCTCCAATAAAACAACGCAACATCTACCCTTTTAGAATTTCCTTATAAATACCTGTTCATATATCATATAACGAAAGGAGCAAACACCAGCAACCCCCTTCCACCAGAACCATTTAATCCTTCATCCAACGACCTCACCATGATTGCGGTAGAGGCGCGGCACGACTCCAACATCTTTTACCTCCCTGTCCAGATTAATGCCAAAACAATTCTCACTCTTTCCCTATAATAATAATATCCAGTCCTTAAATTAACCCTACTACCTACGCAACTATGTATCCCTTACAAAATAACACATCTCAAGAGCATAAATAGGTATAAAAATATAACTGGTCATCTTCCTTAACAAAATAACCCTACATTCACTTCCCCTATGAGAATTCTAACCCAACCTACTACATACCGTCCCCTATGTTTATCCTCCTATCAACTTATCAACCGCGACCAGCGAGATCAATAGCTAGGAATGGCGAACTAGGCTTCCTAGTCCAGTTCCGAGGGTTTTACTGATGTGGATTGGTTAGAGGACAGACTAGAGGCGGCTCAAATGTGAGAAATGGCAGGGCGGGACGATCCACAAACCAACCAGTGTTGATAAGATAATTATGATCAACTTACCTGTCCAACATTTTCGTTGAAGCCTTTTCATATCTCTCGAGGAGCTGAGGCAGGGCATCACCATCACACACGCTGCTACCCCAACCAAGGACACGAGCAAGATCGTTACCCGTACCTAGTGGAACTACTCCAATCTGGCATTGCTTCTAGGGGAAGAGTTTCACAATTTAGACAAAGTCCTTAGAATTTTAAGGAATCATTTAAGTACTCAAACTACATCAGCGCTACTCACATGCATTCCAAGGCTGTCTATCTCAGATAAAACCCAACCAACGGAACCATCACCACTGCAGACTAGGATGCGAAAAGGATCAAAGTGCCGGAACAAGCGAAGTCTACAAAGAAGATATTAACACATGTACAAATAAGTAAATAAGGTTATAACAACAGCATGATTAAAAGATATTTTACTCGTTATAATAGACTCAAGTATATCGTCAGATTATATTTAACGATGCGACCCAAAAGTAACTATATGCCTGGGATAATTCTTTTCGGGTCTTCCCTCGGGTTATGGCTCTCCACTGATGTTTCGATTAACGCCTCGCCTATCATCATCAGGGTTCACTGAAAACCCTGAAGATGACCGGCGAGTTGCTAATCGAAACGTTAGTGGAGAGCCTGAAGAAGATTCAAGAACAATTCACTCAGTAGATTCTTTGGGAAAGCAAACGAATTTGATTTATCTTTGACTCCACTAAAAACTATGACTTATTTAAGCCACTTATTTAAGTAGTTAGTTACTTGGGAGAGAAGACTGACAGCTGAAATAATTAGAACCATTAAGAAAGGTGATAACTAGGTATTCGGGCAGAGGAACGAATTTTTTAGGCAAAGGAGGAAGGGTGCAGGGGAAACCCGGCTTCGGCATTATCCTGATACAAACGCATGGCGGCGTAGAGTCCACGATTTAACGCCCCATCGGAAGGAAAGAATACTTCTGTTAAACTGCTCTCTCCACAGCATTGCAGTAGGAATGTACTACGATATTACAAATGAAAAATGTCTGTCACAACCGGGATTCGGACCTATGGGAAGCTTCTACGCTACCCTAAACACCTACCCAGTCAATTGTGTAAGAAATGCCGATACCTCATATTACGCTGTATTATCAACGATGCATTGTGACTTCATCGCTGCAAAGAGCGTATTAAATTTTCTTTTCATGTTTGAAGAGACGCCACTCTTTCTTTGTTTCTCTCCAGAATTAATTTGTGAGCATAAAATACAAAGTAGCATACTCAACTCACAGCCTTAATTTGTCTTCTCAATCACGTGATTGATGACAAAAGACTTAAGTTATTTTTTTGATGAAAAAAGATAAAGTTTTAGCTCACTCTATAGCTTTTAAGCAAGTACTACTGACTCAATTTCAATTTATGATTCAGGGGAAACTTATTTCAGCATAATATCTTACAATGGCAAACATTAATCAATACATATCGCAATTAACTTTTGAGCCGATTCATATGGTTAACTCCTTAACCAGAGCATCAATTCAGATGACTGGAATTAAAGAGATTTGATGGGTCTTTCTGTGGATTGGGCTAGTATCGTGTCTGAAGTACTGGCCTTCCATCTAGAGAGCCAGATGGGAGGAAAGGAAATCTGGTTGAGCAGAGTCGAGTCACGGCAGTGGCAGAAATTTTTTTTATTGATATATCGCTGGCCACTTGTACTTTGCGGAGAGCACTTCGAATGCAGTACCAAGTCCGTCAGTTAGGACGTTAAACCGTAGACTCCTGTAGGTTTATTCAATATTCAATTTTAAAATACATGCTTTTAAAAAGGAGAACATGTGGGAACGAACGAACGAAATATTTTATGGTGGAACTTTAAACGTGGGATTTCAAAGAGGAAGAATGAAAATCGACTGTGAATTACTGAGGTATGGGTATGGAGAAGGTATAATAGGTTGAAAAAAGACAAATGAGGAAACGCTGGGGACGGGAGGAAAGGAAATCTGGTTGATTGAAGAAATTGGGAGAAGACAGAGTGACTGGAAAGCGTTATAAGGGGTAAGGCCGTAGCTGAGGGAAGAATTTTGGGCAATTGGGGTAGTGGGAAAAAACGGGTATTTTGGATAAATTAATGCTAGTTAAGAAGTATTCAGAATAAGGTCGTCAAATGAAAGATAGGAATGGAGGGTAAAATTTCACGTCTACCTAAAAACACCTTAAATGGTAGAACACAATTAAAAATAATAATAGTGTACAAAGAGATACAACGGGAATAATTACGTAGGATTATTGGTACTTCCTGTAATAATATTATTGCAAAATCAAATGGCGATGTGAACTTACCCTAGTCCTGGCCCATTTTGAATTAAATCAAATACTTGAGCGGGATTCAGTAGCTGTTTAAAGCGACGTAAAAACTTTACTCCTTGATTGTCTCCTGATTTAGAATTCACGAAAACCAAAAGCGGAGAGCAGCTAGTCGGACGTACTGCTTCCCAGGCTTCATCAGTTCCTATTGAGAAAAATATGCACGCACAAGTGGTGAATATAAATTCGAGCCACAATCACGAAGAAACGACAGCAATCCGCAAAGAAATTGCGGGAAGTGTTATCCATTTGACAATACCACCGATATCCCATTAACTTGGAGATATCAGTTGGGTACTATAAATAATAGTGTACTCACCTATACTATGTAATGCGGTCGGCGGTACAATACTGACTCTTGCAGACCCTCCAAGAGGGCATTTTACTGGGTGATGAGGTCGACATTGTGTGTGTACTGTTGCTCGACACCAAAGGCATCTCCAGTCTTGAAGCCTACATTGGAGATATTCACATAACATTATCATACAGTTTTTGCACCCGAAATATAGTATTAATTAACATTTTACCAAAAGTCCAGTCAAGTATGAATAGGAAAAGTATTTCACAATTGAAAACGACGACTTAAATTTCCTCCAGAGAAATTCGATACAGATTCGCCAAAAAATAAATTTTTAAATAATAAAGTTTTACAAAATTGCACAAGAAGCATTCACGCTATCTAATGCAATTGGCAATATCTAAATGGTCGCTGTCTCTCTGAATTTCTCAGACACTTTATTCATACAAGAGAATTGAAAGAAAGAATCTGGTAACCACACATTTTAACGGTAAACAGGTCGTAACATGCTGTTATCGTTTATTATTTTCTAAATTCTCTCACTACGAGAAAGAAACTAAGAAGATATATAGTTTATAATTAAAAGCTAAAAAGATTTCTTATTATTTAATATGACATGCTTTGAGTGAATGAGTAAAGGCTACCACAGATGCCAAGAACAAACAAAGACTATAAAATAATAATACCAGAAATAAGAAGGTAAGTGAAGGAGAGAAGAACACAGTTGTTAAGTTCCTCTACCATATACATACACCTGAAATTAAAGAAAAACAAAAGGATTTTGTAACTAGTCAAGGAAAACCATTAATAATAAGAGGAAATGTACGATAATAAACAAAATAAATCGGTTACGAGAAGAAAGATTAAAGTGAATACGATATTAGTTCAATGCACAAAATTAAATACGCTAATTTTCAAGGACAGAGTGAAATAAGGAATCAAAGAGAGTTTTTCTAATCGATTTGAAGAAATGGAAATCAATCGAGATTGAGAACAACTGAATAGGAGACTTGCCTTAAAACAGAGCCACACGTCTTATCACAAACTGCACATTTAGCACTTACTGGCAAATTGCCCTCCATCCATTGGTGGGGCATCGTTATGTTCTGAACAAGAAAACAGAAATGTGGAAGAGTGAAAATGTTAACTACACCCCCCACAACACAAGAGAATCTTTGAGGTAAGACCTTACAGTCAGTAATCATTGAATTAAGTTATTAACTTTAACTTTTTAATTTATGTCACCAAATGCCACTAAAATTGATTTTACTCATGACTTTAAAAAATACTTGTTCTTCAGCAGACTAATGAATCTGCGAGAGACAAATCGCTGTCACAAACACAAGCCAAATTGTTGACCTTTGGGTAACAAATTATGATACTGAAATACAAATTAACAAATATATCATCTCACCATACTCCTTTACATAAGTGGATTTAGAATTAAATACAATTCTGTAAAATGGAAGAGTAAACAAATGTACATGAAATAATTTGATTGGCATTTGCAATGCTTGAATTATTGTAATTAACCCTTGTACTTTCTGATTGACAGCAATCACCCAAATCACACATTAGATCATTATAAATAGAATTTCTCCTCTACTGTACTCAAAAGCCGATAATCCGAAGGCATTGCGAGACGCATTTAAAGAAAACGCTTACAATAAATAAACAGTAAATGCTCACACAAAGTGTAATGGTGGCTTGAAAGATAAAATTATTTGAAAACAAATATTCGTAAAAAAAGCGTCTTATAACGGCGTATTAAGAGAGCTTACAACTATTATTCATAGAAGAATTCCGTAAATTAAGGATAAATATTCAAAATCTACACATTTCAGAGTCATAATATCCAAGTGATGGGTAGAGATATACATGTAAATGTGATTGTGATACGACCTCAATGTAAAGGAAAGCATTTAGCTTCAGTTAATTTCAGAAAAAAACTATAAGAATTTGAACTGACTCTGATCTGACTTTGCCTAACTGACAAACAGATTATTAGAGAACCACTGCCATTAGTATTAATTTTAAATGAAACACCCGTGCAACATGCTGAAGTCATAAAATAATACCTACTTTTATTCAAGGTCTGAGTCTCATTATGGTTTGGACATAGCTAAAAACGAAAACCTACCGACGATAACGCACCTTTGCAACACGAAAGTTTCGTATTCTTCTATCGTGTTGCTTTCCTGAATCTATCTTCCATGAAGTTTACGAATGCGGCAAGGTTTCTGGCAGACAAGAGAGGAGTTAACCACATCAAGTCCTCATCATCAGCATTTCATTCCAAATAATAATTACGGCCCCCCATTCTTTCTCATTCAAAACCTTTGCATATTCATAATTATTCTTTTCTACTTGCCTTTTCCAAGATATGAAAGATTTGAGCGGTTGGTAATAAAAATAAAACCAAAATCTTAAAGCCCTGTTTTTTATAGGGGGGAATCAGCTAAATGATGACGTAAATATATCACGTGCTCGACGGTGACAGCGATCCCTCTGATTAACAAGCATAGTTTTATCATTCGCATAGATATTAATCAATTAATAAATCCTTATATTTAATACTGGCTCTTTTCGAGAGCTCTTAACCACTTCGAATGTCACATAATTAATGTACGGGCCCTTGCGGTAAATACACACTTGTCACGTTTCCTAGTATCGTAATACCGTATCATAATGGCGCGGATGAAAGCAATGATCGAGTCCAGAATTCGATTATATGCCATGATTTGTTTCGGATAAGTGCCGGTATTTCCACCATCATCAAAGGTCGTCAATCCAAGGACTGGTTACGCAAGAGCTTCTCCTCCAGTCTTCAATCAGCCTACCTTTACAAACTAAAATAATTCTTCTCTTAAAAATCTCTAACATCTTGTAGATGCTTATCTTACGGGTGCCATGCCGCGTTTGTACATTTTGCTAGACAACAGTTTCGCCTGCGTTGCAGCAGGCATCTTCAGGTCAGTGACGAACTCAGTTTTCCGTCCGACTCGTATACCTATCTATTGGAGTTAGGTGTGCTCTGATTGGTCTATTCGTTTTTTTTTTCGGAGCATAGTCAATGCACTGACCTGAAGACGTCTACCGCAACGCATAATTCTTGTTCAGCAAAATGAATGAATGGGGTTGGACACCCGGAAGACAAGCATATTCATGTTATCAACATATAGATCTCACTCACGTTGTTCTTCGTATCTAATTCATTGTCTTCCACCGTTGGTCCAGAAATATTTCCACATTGCATAATATCAAATGCAAAGAGGTAAAGTAAATTAATGGGAAACAATCTCGGAGATTTAAATTTATGAAGCACTTTGACTCTAGATTATTGAAGATTAATTTTTTTCTCTTATTTCCCAGTTCTAGTATCCTCGCTGCGTTCTAATCATCCAGCCCCTTTTTACTCCCCAATCCCACAATTATTGAGGCTTTGCGTGAGAGCAAAATTATGCACGCGTGATGGCCATAATTATTAATATACCAAATAAAGCTTATCGTTATTAAACAAAAAGCTGAATTAAGGCCAGGTGGCCATCGAATGGTTTATGAAACGTGTCTTTGAAGTGGGGAAAGGTTTATTCTAGAACGCTCTAAGGCCAGATACATAATCCCTATGTATGTACTTCAGATATGTTGCATGAGCATAAAAACAAATGCACTGTTCTTTTCCAGTAAGGTTACAGTTTTAACATAACATTCCTGCAGTTCCTATACGTAAATTATCTCAAAAGATAATGCTAAGCTCTCTTTCCTCCAAATAGAGGAAATTGCGAACAATATATTTACATGAATTACTAAACGACATACAAGTTTATCTTTAATGGATATTCGAGAAAGATTTCTTACCCCTTCAGAGTCTTCTATAATATCTTTTCCAACTGATGCAAGAGTTGTCCACTTGCAGTTGGCAATTGCCTTGGCAGCACATCTTTTATGGACCTTCATCTTGCACACCTCACAGCTAAGGCCGTGGGATGTGACTCCTGGTGTAGAAGAAAGATAAAAGGCAACTTTGTACAACGCAGCTTAAAAATATTTCTTTAAAAGGTTTTCTAAGTCTGGAGCAGACAAATGATGAACCATTTCGCACATGAATACAAGGTCAAGTATTCAATAGTCAATTATACAAAACTTCCTTTATCAAGGAGGGATCAAAATAAAACAAGGTTAAAAGTTTTAAGGCACATCACTAATAACACATTAATCCTCATCGTCCTTCATGCATACTATTCTTTCACGATGACTAGTAATGTCATTAATAAGGACTGTATTTTTATTTCAAGGATAATACGCCACGAATAAAAAGTCAAACTTCTTTTTACACATGTATGGCTTCAAAGACTTCAACAATTCATACTACACCATATCACGAATCATGCAAAGAATATTAGGTAGGTATTAATTTTTTGGAGAACTGAGTTTGTTTCGAGACAAGTGGAAAAGTTTTAATAGACTCTTCATCGTGAAAGGATTCTCTTTATTGAGTTTTTCAGCCAAAAAACTTTTCAAGTAGCCCTTGAGCTTATAAGAGATGCATAGTATTAATTTAATTTCAAACTTCTTAGTTTTATGCAATCTCAAATAAGTATTCTTTGGGTTATACTATAGCGTATTTTACCTAAAAACGGAAGTAACTATTTCCTTTCTTCAAATTTAGCTGGGACACTCAGCCATCAAAGTATGCGTAAAAGATCGCAATGTTTAAAAGAGAGCTCACAAATTTAAGTAAACAAATTATACTATGTCGCTGTATAGAATTACCTATATCAAGGGTATATAAAAGGTACTAGAATTTAAGAATTAAAAAATTCTAAATTAACTAAGAATAGCACGGCTGGCGTGAGAGCTTCCACGGAGGGATATGAGACTCGTAATTGAGGCCTTTCAAGTTTTATTTCGCTTTCTTCCATTCTCGATGACGACCACTTTTGTTCTTGAGCATTTCAGTCCACTTCTTTAGGTCTTTAGCGACCTCCTTGAATTCAGACCATTCTGTTCGAATCCGAAGAAAGGATTTGGAAGGCTCGCGAACCTGTCTCTACCAAGAATGGGAGAAAGAGGAGTAAATCCAGGAAGACCTCAATGAGCCTCAAAGGATTATCTCATTTAAGACGGAACTAACCTGAGAGGGCATCGCGGCAAACGTTGCAATACGTTGGCCGCGCATGAGAGGTGGCATACCACTGGTGACGACCGGAGAGGAATTCGGACGACGAGCTGTCCCCTCCGCTCTGAAAGAAAACGAGAAAAGCGTTGTTCAATCATGTGAATTCATCATCCGACAAAAACACAACACTGTATAAAGTTTATCTGATATTCAGTGCGATCTGAATTTAAACGCTGTCTGATTTTACGGTAGTGGTCTAAATTTAAGACTCAACATGCGTGAAAATCAGACATACCTCCGTCTTATTTTAAGAACTTAACAACTGCATATTGAAAATAAGGTGGTTGTGATCTTAAATTCAGATCACCCGGGCTGAAAATAGGCAAGCCTATTGCGATTGGACGAAGTAGATGAGGTAGGAATCCTTCGCACGCCCACTTTTCCGAAAGGGTTAAACACAACAGTTTTTTGCCGCTCATAACACGATAACTAATTGGCAAATCGAAGAACAGGAAAATAGGGGGTCTTTTTATTTTACAAACTCTATCAGATTTGTCAATAAAAATATGGTAAACAATCCCATTCGGCTGCTGTAATTAAGAATTTTTCGTACGCAAATAGTAATGAATGCAGATATCCACCGCTAACGTCTATTCCCATATTTTGCTAACTTTCTCTGACATTCTTTTGGGATTACATTCAGAAATATTTTAATGCAGATAGTATTGAGAAATAGTGAGTGACAAGTAAATATTTTACCAAAATAGTACTTCAACGGTAGCAGTTAATTTTACTTAATAATTAGGTTTTAAGGTGCTCCATAGGCTAAGGATGTATCTCATTGTTAAACCTAACTTAAGGCTGCCAGAATAAAGTGTACCCCCAAGAACCAACTCTTCACCCCGATTGAGTACATGATAAAATAAATAAATTTATCCTTGGAAAAGTATAATGTACAGAATTTTAAACGGTAGGTATTCAGAAAACAGACCAATACATATATATTAGAGGAGATTTAAGTATTTCCCAACTTACAATCAGAAAGAACAGATGGATAGAAAAAATAAATTAATTAATCAACATAGAAATAAGCAGGAAATACGTATTAAGTACACTAGCAAGGGAAAATATCGTGTTTTTCTAAATTAATAATTTGTTTTAGCCATTTAAATTGAAAGCCAACGTAAATATATGGGCATTTTCCAAAAAATAGCATGGAAATGTCTCCATAATTTTATTTATATAAATTGCTAGGGAGCAGTTTCGTTTTCTAAAATCAGCAAGTGTATGAACAAACTAGCATTAGGTACTTTTATTTTTAAATAGAATCTCTTTAAATACCACTTTGTTCCCAGTACCTCACGTGCAATAAATACACTCTCCCACCTTTCACTTCCTCCAGACAACCAAAACCTTTCAGAAATATTTCCAATCCACCGTCCGATTCCAGATTCCTCATTTTACTCATCCAGTGCTCTTCCTCCATCACCGAATCCAAACTTCATTTGCCACACCCTCTCTACATTCAACTCGCTCTCTTCACCCATCTGTCTCTTCTAGCATGTACCACCAAAGTCTCTCTCTCCATTGGGGCTTTTTCAGTGACTGATTTGAATTGCAAAGCGACTCAACAATGGACTACACCCTGGGGACCATGCCGGCCGCTGACCTCTTTCCCTAAATGTGCCTATTTGACTCGCAGGGGTCAAACTAGAGACCAGTTGTTACATTCACGGATCTTAACTTTCTAGCTTCCAATTCCAACTGATCTAGTTTCGATTCCAATTGACTTTCAGTTGAGGACGACCTGTCTTCAGCAGATGAAGAAATGAGGTGGCGACGTTCTTCCAAAATAAAGTTGACTTGGGATTCATGATGTATCAATCTGACAGTAGGTAGTAATGCATTTTGATTTGCCTAATTTTTAATTTTCACATTTGAACACACGGTTTAAATGCTAAGAAGGAGAAATTTACGGCCAAATTGCATTTCGCCCATTGAATTAATCATCATTAGTTCATAAAAAAAGTTCATGGTCCGCGACTAAGATGAAGTGATAATTTAACAAAAACCCTGTCACTATTTCCTTTAACGCATACATTGAACACCGAGTTAACAAGGGATTTCCACCGTTTTTTGTTTATACCTATGTTGATTCACCTGACTTGAGATTACACAGAATTCAATGGTATTTAAACATTCAATTACAAACACGTTTTCAAAGAGGGAAACAATCCCGCACCACAGAAGGACCCGCTGATGCAAAACCCCATTCCTAATCGCAGCGCCTCGATTCCCACCAATGTTTTCACCAACATTTTCTTCTCACATAAAAAATACTAATTGTCCATTTATTGGCAGTGAAAATATTTTGTCGACCTTTAGCAAAAAGACTGCATCAGTTATTCCGCATTTGAACGCTATCCGTCTGCGACACAGGAATGAAATTTCAATGGCTTTTTGAAAATTCTCATTCACGATATTAACGAAAGGGGAAATTTCATTTTATATAAATAAATAAGCGATGCTATTTTCCGCGTCATGATTTAGCACAGTAAGCATATTTTGTAAAAAAGGTTTAGGAAAAGAGTAGCAGGAAAACAGTTTATTCTATAAAACATTATGAGAGGCACAATTTTAAAAAAAATTCCTTTTCACTGTCAGCATTCATCACGTTCTCTTCTAAATTACGTAATAAACAAGGGGAACTACGTGGATAATGGATTTATTTCATGATAAAATCCAATAGATCTGTAAAAACATTTTGAGACACAGTGTTTTTGGCGTACCAGGTACAAAATAAGTAAATATAAAGAAAAAAATTATAAACAAGGTGTATGATAGAAGTTTCTATAAATATTAGAAACACGAACGAATGAGGCGTTTTAATCCAAAAACCAAGCACTGAACGGTATTTCAAATGAAGATGATTTTAATTGATATATCTGAAAAACGTTTTCTATTACGACGCGGAGTTTTTCCACGTTTACGATCTAGTCAGGCTATATAACAAGCAAACGACAAAAATTTGCCAACGCTTAGCCAGAAAGTGGACCAAAAAGATGCTTAGATGATGGACGTGACGATAAACGTGTTTGAATTGAAAATGCCATAGCTAGACTTGCATCGACCCAAATGGCGCGTGGCGGGTCACGCTTTACAGGGCCTATTTATACACAGGTCAAGGAAAGGCAAATGACATAAGAGGAACTTCCTGTTAGTTACTTTACACATGATTATAACCATTTTAAAATACTTCAATTGAAAACTGTTAAACAATATTTTACATTTACTTAGTTATAGTGCTAAACTTCTCTCTGTTAATCATCATTTTTTTACGAAATCTAGTGCAGAATCATTCTGTTTACAAACCAATTAGGAATACTTCACACTCACCTCGTAGTACTCCCTGCCCCCTGGGGTCTTGTGGGATGACATCCACTCCTCCATTTTTTCGATTGAACCCTTATTGAGGGCTAAATCACAACATGTATTTTAACCTGGAAATGAAAAAGAAAACAATTAAGAGTTGTTTTTTTTAACTTCGCTCTTTGAATACTCTTTGTCTCACATAGAGGTAATGTAGTGATACACATGTTTTGAAAACATAAGTTGGGAAAGTACCAATGCAAACAATTATTTTAATGAAATAAAATATACTAATATACATCAACGCAATGAAAACATAGACTGTCCTTTGCAAACAGGAAGCCGATCCGTTCATTTCAAGAAGGTCGGTTCACTGTTGACAGCCAAGCAGATTGTATCCACTCCCGCTGTTCAGGTGTACTTACATTCAATTGGACGATAAATACATGATGAAGTACAATAATAAAATATTCAAATTCAGCATTCACACACCATGCGTTAGTCGTTCATTTCTTTCTCCTCCTATATTCACTTTCTCCGAAAAGGTTTTCTCAAGGACGAAGGCATTTTCTACTTTTTCCTTGTTAGGAAAACCCCACAATGTAGACAAAGGGACAAATTCCTAGGGCAAGCGAGGAGGCATGTTAAGTAAGAAGAATTCGTGGTAAGTAAACGAAACGTCAAAGAATAGGGACGATTGGAGGACTGTAGTTAAAAAATCTTAGGATTACTTGATTGCAGACCAAGGCACTAAACCCTTTTTATGCCATTCGAAATGCCAATCTCAATCCATCGTCTTACCAGGGAACCAAATTCCTTCTCTCCTATAACGGACTTCTTGTCATTAGGAAATCCTCCTACATACATGTAATCTACCTCCATTAATTTTCTGAATGCTGAAGATGCTTCGGGGCCGTAAGTCAGTAAAATATTTCAACATAACCGACCTAGCCCGGCGAGACAAAGCTAACATCAAAAAAACTAAATTTTTCGTTGCTATGCTCTCTATTCTTTTATCAGTTCATTCATTCATAGTGAAATATATTCTCTTTTGCGTACTTATTCATTAATTTCGCATTCATCATCCTCGGTCTTCCTCAGTATATATTTCCACGGATATCTTCGCAACCGACGTGCCTTTGTATGTACCGTATGTACTGCATGTGGTGATGTGACCGAAATGGTTGACCCTATTTTTTTTGTAGGATTTTAAGGAATTTTATTTATTTCTCCTCTTCTCTAAAAATTATTCAATAATACTCACGAAAACTACAAAACTAAGCAAATGAAGTAATTGGCACAAAATTGGCTTTGACACATTTAAAGATACACAAATCAGGCAGTGAAAGAAACCTTGACGCCTCCCAAATAATAGGAAATTTACGCAGACTACTCGGATTTATTAAAAAACGCACTCAACCCACTACAATACTCTTTATATTCAACAATATTTGTGGTGAGAAAAAGGACTCGGCTATAAACGATCCCGCATGAAAATGTTGCCCAACGCAGGCATGAGAGGCAGTGCTTTTTAATCCGTTGGTTTGAGAACCGTGTAGCCCTCTTAAACCATCGCTTGAAAACAAGCATGCTATCTACATATTCACTTCCGTTGCTGCGTCGCTGTGAGTGGGTCGTCCGCCCTGCCTGCCGTTTCAATGCAATTCCGATGAGGGCATTATCGCCGCGGAATAAAACGCCCTTGGATTTTTGGATTTTCACGGTACACGTCGCCACGTTCGTTGCCGCACGGGGTTGGTTTCGAAGAAACCCGAAAAAGTAGAAATACAATCAAACTCGGATATAACGAGATCCAAGGGACCAAATGCTTTTGCTCGTAATATCCATTACTCGTTATATCCGTTACGAGTAGCAACATGTACTGTCACTCACTGTCTTTCCCTCTCTCACGCACACACGCGCGATCACAAACATACTATTCTTATGCAGAGGTGATTACATAACAAAGATTAATTTAATATGATTGAAATTACGAAATGAACAATTTATTTAGTAAACTATCCACATGCATGATAAATTTACAAGAAAGAGTCCTTGGTACGATCGTACAGCCACTGCTCGTTCATTCGGACTAAAGATTTGCTCGTTATAACCGTAAGGCTCTCTAATACAGTCTCGTTTTAACCGTTATATATTGCTCATAAAATGCATTATTTCCAAACAACTGTTTCTCTCTTTCCTCGCAATAGCCGAGATCTCGTTTTAACCATGCTCGCTATAAATGAGTTTGACTGTAAATTACAAAAGGCACAATCTCACTCATCCAATTCGTTGGAATTTAGGCCTAAGCCTACCACATGAATTTAAATGGAATACCCTTTCTTAGGTCGTCAAGCTTATAAATATAACAAAAATAAACCCCAGCTTACTATGGTAGACTTGATCAGAAAGATAAAAGTAGAGAGATGGCTAATAGGGCAGAGAGTTGTCAAAAGTAAATGAAGTACAAAACCTTCTTAAGATGTGGTATTGTCCACAATTTAATGCAAAATTAGACTACACGTGTTTCAACGCTAACGCGTCATCATCAGGTCTGACCTGGGTCCTTATTCTCTTTCTGAAACTCTAGTGGTATCCAAGGGATACCATAGGTTTTCGGGACTCGCGTTAACTTTTTGTAAACATTCTAATGAGGAAATCAATGAAACGCAACCTCGGTTTCGTTGCTGGGGAGATAACCGAGGTTGCGTTTCAAACGAGAATACGGGCCCTGATGATGACGCGTTTGGATGTTCACAAAGGTAAACTCATGGAATCATAGGATTCTGACTGGGTTTCTACAAGGACTATGTAGCTGGTGCAGTCATTCTCGAGTGGCGATCGATAGTTTAAGCCAGTTACAATATTTAGGATAAGTGAGTAATTAGGTGGAGATAGGAATTTTTTAGGGAACGGAGGAAGGATGGAGAGATATCAGGCATCGGCCTGATCTTAGCGAAAGGCATCTACGAGTTTTTACGTTCGATTCGAGGTACAGTTTATATAACTCGAAGTGCCATCTAGACAACACTCAAGTGGGGACCGGTAGAGTAACGAAAAATCTGCCCCTAGTGGGATTTGAACCTCGGATCAGGAAGTTGGTATGTAAGCCACCACCCCAACCTCATCCTCTACGTATTAACTCGCCAATCCATGAGCAGGAGTAATTTTCCTCTTCCTCTTGGAAGGTTTGCCCCACTATCCCCCCTCGTAAAATTAATTAATGTGGCCATGGATAATATTGCGCAACGCTGATATTCAACTTTTTCAGCAGCAGCCCCCATTTCATAATACCTCGTTATATTGCCAAAGACGTCTCCCTTTTAAGGAGGCTCCACCGTGACTCCGCGATTCTATGTCCCGTAAAAGAGATATGTTATTTAATGAATAAATATCGATCCAGAAAAACGCCTACATAGAAAATCATCCATAGGGTGATAACGCATACACAATGCTATTATGAGTATGATTATGCGTATGAGTATGCTATTATATAGCGCGTTGTAGTTGCATATTATTTTTTACAAGCTCTTTTAACTCATTTTGACTTCGGAAGTGAGAATATATGGTCAATTTCGCTAATACGTATTCTAAAATAGGTTAAAAAATTCTCGTTTAGTTTTAAACTATTCCCTTGAGAATACAACTCTTTGTTTAGAATTTTAAGAATATTCACATTTTTGAAAATTGTTTGGCAACAATGATGTTGCTACCATTTAGAAGCATTGGCATTAATTACATCATGTCAATAACCAAAGAAATATTTAAATTACATACAAATATATGAAGGACACAGCTAAGGTATATTCCTAAATTTGGTTAGTAAATAGGCTTTTAAGCACGTTCCGTCACAAATACCGGTGCGATTAATAACAACATACTATAGCGCCACTTTCATGTAACTAAGGCTTTTCTGCTTTTTTTGAGCAAACATTTATTAATATAAATTAAACAAGTGTAGTAAGGCAAGCACTTTTCTACAATGCTACATTCTACATAAAATTTCGCATCTTATATTAGTTTTTCGTCAATACGGCATGTATCTTTACATTATTAATCTGCAAATTTTACTGCAAGAGCCATCTTGCTGTATAACCACGTGTAAAATAGCTGATTTTCAGCGTCTTTTTTCCTCAAATGTATGATGGAAAGGTCTAATTATTTTATTGCCAATCGATAGAATGGCCAAAAAATTGTGTGTCCAGAATTTTTCACAAAAATGACATCTACTTCATAATTCGGTGGAGCATCCTCATCTACCTAACGGCACCAATGATCCCTCTCATATTTGGGACGATAATAAGCACATGCTTTATAAACACCCTATTAATTACCATTATTTATTAACTAACGATGTATTGTTACGTCAGTAGGTCACTCCAAATGTATGCGCTGATGAACTGTTTCATTATTTCTACGCTTGTATTTCAAGCTGTAAGAAGATTCTTCTTTTGATAGAATGCCCTCTTTGCTCGGGCTATTCTACTAACTATTTCTTTCTTGCTTCGTCCATCATACTTTAGTTACTCCATCGTACTTCGTCCATTGGTTACTCGGCTTCCAAGGTAACAGAACTCTTTCACCTCATCAAGTTTTTGTTTTCCTAGTTTGACATTGGTTTTTTCTCTTCTTTCTTGCCGCACACCGATATCTTAGTCTTCTTCTTATTTATCTTCAGCTGATATCTGGCCATTGTCCTCTCCATGATTACTAGAATCTTGTTCAGATCCCTCTCTGTCTCTGCTATGAATGCTATGACATCAGCGAATCGCAGCATGCTTATTTTTTCTCCGTGGATAGTCACTCCAGAAGACTTCTCTGTGATTTCACTAATAGCTCTCACGATGTAAACATTAAAGATTACGGGAGACAGGGCACGGCCTTTTCTCACTCCTTTCATTATTGTTGCCTCTTCACAGCTGGGTCCAGATTTGATCACAGCTACTTGGTTTTTGTACAGACTGTGTATAATTCTTCCGTCGCTATAGGACACTCGAATTACCTTTAGAATTCCAAGCGTTGAATTCCAATACAAGTTGCCAAAAGCCTTCTCTAAATCCACAAATGCAATGAACGTCGGCTTGTACTCCTCCATTCTCTTCTCTATGAGCAGCCTAAAGACCAATATTGCTTCTCTTGTACCCTTACTTTTCCTGAATACGAATGGATCTTCATCCAGGAACTCCTCTGCTTTTCGTTTTATTCTTTTGTAATTATCCTTTTCAATATCTTCGATGCATGTGTTGTCAGTCTTAAAAGGCCAAAAATTTTCGCATTTCTCCTCTCTCTTCCTTTTGGGAATAGAATGAATTGATATATTATAATTATATAAATGAATGAATCGTATTTTTTCCGTGTAAATCTGTCTAACTCGAGGTCACTGGTTCGAGTCACACTCGGGGAAAATTTTCACTTTCCGGAGCATACGGTTGCTCGTGAATTCAATAAAGTTAATCATAAGAGAGGGCTTCATAGTCCCGAATCCGCTGTACTAATAAAGACACGTTCAATTTAAATTTAAAGCAACGGAAGGCTGAATCCACCTTCGAAGCGGTGGTGTGTCGTTACCTTAGGCCTAAACCCATCCTAAATTAGAAATGATAATTAACGCACGGCCCATATAGGAAGGAAAAATTTGTTTCAAACTAATTTGCCGAAAACTAATTTGCCGGTGCTTTGATCACCTCAATCACATCCACGAATAGTACATTAAATGGAAACTGTCACGCTCGGAGCAGCGTGACATTTTATCGGACGAAACGAAACCAACTTTTTTTCCATCAACTCCAGGATTGCGTCCGTCAAGAGCTTTGCGATTGGACATCGCTCACTTATAAATGGTCCACTAGCTCCACGGTTGACGGGAGATTCTTGACCCTTTCCTTCCTGACGGGGGTCCAAAGGAGTCGTCTGCTGCTCCGACGGTCACCGGAAATTTGTTCCTCTTCTGACGGGGAGCGGTCGACGACGACGAGATATGAGGTTTATTCCTCTAAACCCCCAACCGAACGTTTCTCTCTTTTTTTTCGTGGACCCCGAGGGAACGCTCCGGAGCGAGGAAATCGTCAGATATTTCTCTCTCCTCCTCCTCACGGCTACAGATCAAAGTTGGTCCGTCGAGATATGACGCAATCGCCGCGCGATGATAGGCTGACGTCGACACCGACCGGCCACTCACTGACAAAACGAAACGGACATAGAAATCTACTACGTGGGCAGAGGGATTCTGAAAATACTGAGAGGGCAGGCGTCAACGGACTATTAGATAAAAGTCGTGGCCAAGTAAATTACCAGCTAGGCGAAAGTTGTTTCTCGCGATCATGTGAGATAAATCAAGGAGGTTATAATGCACTGGATGAGGTATCGCAGCTGATTTGAGAAGCCAGAGAACATATTAGTAGCCACAGAGATACGGGCTTGCTATGCGGATTAAGTTTCTTTTTCACGCGGTCGAAATTAAAATATTAAGACTGTTGAAGTAATAAATTAACTATCTAAATGTAAACTAAATTAAGAAAAGAAAATAATGATTTGTCATGGAGGGAAAGTTTGTTTACACAGCACTTGAAATTCTCAATTAAAGGGTACACTAATAAGATTTGTCACTAATATAAATAAAATCTCTTTTTACTTTGCCTGTGAGTTGAGTTATACAGCAAATAAAATTAAATAAAGACGAATAAAAGAGTGCATTTTAAAATACGTCAAGTAAACAGATTTAGGCGCGCATTCACAAAAACAATCCTCAAATATGTAGCTTAAATAGTTTAATTTCGAAACTATTTTTCAGGAATAAAATTGACTCTCAGGATGATAAAATGCGATACCACCTTCCTTAAATAACCTTTGAAATATAACAGCTGCCGCTACGATGAAATTTGGATACGATTTGATTGCTATTTATGTTTTAATTTACCTACAGTCTCCATAAGAGTGCGTATCAAATGCAATACTTTGTAATAATAATAACAGAGTAGTCCTCAATACGGCGTACCGCGTGTTCCACAGCACGGACCCCCTGATACTGCTCGTAAAGAAAAAGGGGAGTGTCGGAAAAGGGGCGTTCCTATTCCAGGCGGCGAAAAGGGCAGAAGAAGGCTTCGGGTTGGACCTGGACCTTATTTCTAGCGGAGAAGCGTGCGACAAATCAATCTTGTCGCTGAATCGTGTTAAAGTTCGAAATAAAGAATGCGGAGCAAAAGACCCTGCTCTGCATGCATACCGAGAAGCCCATGCATGGAAGTTTCTAACGAAACTTGGAAACGCATGGGCTATCGAAGGAGCTCACGTTTTCCTTACTGCACTCCGCAGGTCTAAAGTCCGAAACCGCGGGATTCGTGCTCGCGTGCTAAGATGGTGTCATCAACACCCTCGTGTAGCGTCGCCTCATCTTTGGGGTAAACGTGACGAACACGAGATGCAGAGCGTGCAGAGGGCAGCCGGATACTTTAAGTCATCTACTCTCTGGCTGCAGCTTTTATGCGAAGAACGCATACATAAACCGGTACAACTTGGCTCTGCGGGTGTTGTATTACCACCTAAGACACCATTACGGCATAGACGCGAATCCGGTGCTGCCCTATGCCCCTGGAGACATCGAGTCTGTCGTGGAGAACGATAAGTATAAGATCTGGTAGAATTATTCCTTCCCCACCACCAGGCAGTTGGAGGCGACGAAGCCTGACATCGTTCTCCTTAACAATCTCTCGCATGCCGTGATGCCGCATGTTCGTGATCGAGTTTTTGGCACCGGTCGAAACGAACATGGCAGCGAAGTAGATAGAAAAAAGGACTAAATATCAAGATCTGCTGTGCAAACTCCGGCAAATGTACGCGGGCTACTCTGTGAAACTGGTAGTCCTCATCGTGGGCGTGCTTGGTGGTGTCAAGAGCTCACTGGTTGAGAATCTCAAGTGCATTCCAGCGTGTAGGGTGCGAGTGGGTGCACTTGCAAGTGCAATGCAGAAGGCTGTCCTTCTCGGGTCCCTCCGCCTACTTCGTGCGCATGACCCTAATGCTGGGTAGCCACCTATCCGACGGTGGTGGACGTGGCTACCCTTAGGCGCGACCCCTCTCCAGTCTCCGGCAATTATGACGGCAACGAAACCTGATGCTAGCCGGAGACCTGGAGGTGGATATTACTTTACTGTAACAGATAAAATAGTAAAAATAATAATAAAAGGTTTTTAATGGGGTGAGATTGAGACAAAACTGTCCCTTCTGCCACATAACCCCTTGTCAAAATAAATACATAAATATATAATGGTCAATACCTAGAACAATTACAATCTGAGGTTTAAAATAATCATTAAAGAATATACTTCTAGGAATTAAAGAATGATAAATGAATTCAAAAGATATACGTACACACAATATATCAATATCACACAGCAAATTGTGTGTGAAAAAATTTACAATGTGGGAAAAACGTGAGGATTATTATGCTTACATCCTTTACGCAAAAACCCACTGCAGGAAAACACCCACACCTGCGAAATCCTACTGATAGTAAAGCTAGTGTTTAAAAACAACTTAAATATAATAGTATATCGGTACATAAAAAATTTAGTAGTTGAAATATAAAATTAAAGAAAAGAAAAATACAAAAGGTGAAGAGAAAAAATTAAAGAAATTAAAGAAAAATTACTAAACGAAAACAAACCTGATATGATGCAACGACATGGTGTTAAATGTGCGCCGTTTATCTTGCCATCCGTGTTCTAATCTATCACATGCATTGAGAAAGTGCTCGTGACGTGTGATGCTAATGTGCCCATCTGTTGAACTTGGAGAAGTGTTTTATGTAGCGCCCTTTTAAAAGATGGAAGTGATGGAAAGTTTCTTAAGGTTAAGGGGAGTTTATTCCATTCACGACATGCAGTGACAATGAATGATTTATTGGAGATACTAGTCTGGTTGAGAGGTAGTACCAGCTTATGATTTTCTCGCGTTGACGATTCATGGACATTTTTCAACTGCTTCAACTCTTCAAAGGAGGCATTTTAGAGTTCAGAATTTGATAAGGAAGGGAGAGGGTGTTAAAGTTGTCGTCTGTAATTAAGTTTTAACCAAGATAGTTCATTTATGTATTGGGTGATGTAATCTGATACCTGTAGATTGAAAATGAACCTGATGCAAGCATTCAGAGAGCATTGAAGTTTTAGTGACAGTTCTTGTGATAGGTTTTGATTAACTGTATCGGCGTAGTCAAAGTGCGGTAAAATTAACGCCGAAACCACGGAGGAGGCGGGGCCTAATCATTCCCAAGCACCCCCATTCCGCCATGGTTTTCACCCAACCATTTTAGGCTACCTTGTCAATGCCTTCTTAAGTAAATTTTAGCATCCTTACCCACAATTCCTTCAATTTATCCATATCACGTGATCTCGTGACATTAAATCTACTCGTATATCCTGGTTAGTTGCAGTGAACAAATCCCGACGGTATTAGCAAGTGTAGCTAAATACTCCACTCCTGTTCCATTATCGCTAACTCATTAGCTTCACGCAAGGATAACATTCGCTCTTATCAAAAATTAAACACGATAATTGCATTGCGGTTCACATTAGCAGTTGCTACTTGAAGCTGGACATCAATCCTGGTTTTTTTATTCACTTACGTATTTCCGAACGATAACCTAAGCGCGAGCTATTAGTCCACAAGATTAACGATCGATAAGGATCGGCAATTCGTTAAATTAAATAATAAAAAAATATAATATAAATCAAATATTAAAAAATACGATAATAAGATAAAAATTAGCAATGTTGTTTATTTAACTGCCACCTTCGTACAGATGTTTATTCTACGATTCTCTCGTTAACTAGTTCACATAATTTCATTCACATGTTTTTGTCTCATTTTATTGGTTGAAGTGAATGATAAAGAATTCATGAAACCCCATTTTGATGTCCTTAGGTTAGTAATCGCTAAACTGTTACGACAAAAGAGCCAGAATTGAAAACTGAGACAAGAAAAATGAAATATATCGCAACAAAATGAGAGGAATTACCTAGCGCATAGGTCAAACGTCGATCTCGTTGAATAAAAGTGGGAACTAAGACATCATTGAAGAGCAGCGCCAATTGAAGAGTAACCAAAACAAATAATGCTCTCAGAAGCACTCGAAAACCGATTTTATAAGAGTCTAACAAATAAGAACGTCTCAAGAATACCAGAGTGATATTGATGTCATTTCCTCGGCGATATTATGTACAAATATACACGAAGAAGCCATTGCACGACGGAGGATGGAGTGTTTAAACTGGGAGAGACTTGAAAAGAAAAGAAACGGTTCAGGGAACACTTCACACCACGGAAGGAAATAAATTAACTCCCGAGAGGCAAGGATGAATATTCGGAAGGAGGCAGAAACAAACTTAAACGGAGTTTATAATAAAATATTTTATTTTTGTTGAGTAGCAACGCAAAATAAACAAATTGTAAATTATATTGTTAATGTGTTGAGAATAAATGAAGCTGGTGGAAATAAGTTTTAAATGGCAGTTAGAAAATACAAAAAGAATAAGAAAAATAACCAACAATTTTGAAACAAAAGTGAGGCGTCAAATAGTAGTTCTCGCACGGGAACTAAAAAGAGTCCTCAGCATCGTTACATCTCCGACCAGCACACTCCTGAAGTACGCGATTCAAACGTGAATGGCTTTTTTCACCGTAAATTACCTTATTTGTTTAAATTCATACCTTTAATACCAAAAGATATCATACAGAACACCCTACCCCAAGTTACCGTGACTACGGAATGGACGAGCAGACCAAAACATTTTGGAAAGTTAAAAAAAAACTTACAATACAAAAACCTTCGTACGAAGACCGTTGGGTGGCCACATCCTTATATTTCCCCTGAGTGAACATGATTACAGAAACAATCCGAATAAAACAATTAGCCAGGATATATAATCAATGTATTACACGTCATCAAAATATGCTTTAGCCGCCCATACCGGTGAATCCATATATAATTATGTACCTATATATTTATAAGAACTGAACTGAAGTGCTTACCACACACTATTAGTAGGGTACGGTACACCACTTAAAATATCCCCCACTTACGGTATTAAAACTTGGGCCCTCGGGATGGGTATTCCAAACACCGCATCAACCTCAGCCCTCTCCACATATCACCAGTTTTTTTAATTCCTATTTCCGCGAGTAGCCAAACGCACAATTAATTACACGTTTCTCGTCAACATAAAATCGGCGCCTTTATTAAACTGATAGGAGTAAAGTGGTAATTACCCTAGCGTTGGGAAATTCTACGTGGAGGTAAAAAGTCCCCTCAGTCAGTCAATGAGGGTGGCGGAGTAGGAGAGGAGGAAGTAAGTGGTTGACGGCATGGCACTGGAGGGGAGGGAGGAGGGAGGGTGGGGGCGGGGAGGGGAAGTAGGAAGAGAAAGGAGTTTCCGCGAGGTGTTAACTCAGTGGAAGGCCGCCAGATACCGCCACACGGCGCGTATCCATGACGAAGAGGGAAATGCACGACTAGGGGTATGAAGTGGAGGGGCGGAGTGAGTTAAAGGAAGCGACCCTGGAGGGGGAGATGAGGGAGGGTAAGAGGGGGTGGGAGACCCAGGGGGAGGGAGGAAAGTGGGGGCACGGCAGGACGCAGTAGATGCGGTCCAGCGGAGGGGAGCGGGGAGGGGGAAGAGAGTGGATAGGCGGCGGCCCCTAGCGCTGAAAGGGTACATTTGGGGCTACATAGGGAAAGGGGGGGAGGTAGAGCGGCGGGGGGGGGGGGGGGGGGAAGACAAGGAAAAGGGGTACTGGGGTGGGGAGATATCGACACGGACGCAAGAGCACTTTCCTACCACACCCCCTCCCTCACCCCGCCACACCCCCTTCCCCTTCCTCCCACCCTCTCTCATTAATACAATCGATTGCTCCGTCGCAACCCTCTCAAACAGTCGCGAGTGAAAAATGCACTGCACGCCCGACCGGCGAAGGAGGAGGGGAGAGGAAGAGACAGATGGAGAGAGAGAGAGGGGTGTGGGAAATAAGGGAGCGACCCTCCCCCTCCGTCTCGACGGAGTCAGAAGGGGTGTCAAAGAATTTTTACGGGGAGGGAAAATTATGCATGCGTGCCCGAACTGCAGGGGGAGGAGTAGTATTTTTCATTTTTCCCTCCATTTTTTTCCCCGTCACCCGACGAGCAAGGGACGGCTGGAGAAGGGCGTACAGTCAGGGCGCTCTCTCTGCTCGCTCGCGGGCGTGCGACACAATTGTGGGTATTTTTAAACTTGGTTCTCAAATTTTACACTCTCGTTCCGAGGTAAACTGGAGAAAGGAGCACCCGCCGCTGCACTCCGACGACACTAATGAAGTGTGATTTCGAAACGCGACTTCTGCCCATGCACCAATAATAATGTGAGTGTATGAGCGAAAAACGTTTCATTTGGTACGAAGACAACACATTCTACACCTTCATCGCCCATTATCAATCCGAACTAATTTAACCTAATTCCACTGAATATATAGAACCCGTCCGCAATCTATAAAAAAATGGCCGAAAAATTGTTTTGATCACGACAAATAATTTATTTTTTACCCATAAAAAAGATATTTAAATTAAAAC
Organism: Platycnemis pennipes; assembly: GCA_933228895.1. Taxonomy (NCBI): domain Eukaryota; kingdom Metazoa; phylum Arthropoda; class Insecta; order Odonata; family Platycnemididae; genus Platycnemis; species Platycnemis pennipes. Next base: position 84,437,353 of record OW121854.1, on the reverse strand, counting down.
TTCACTCACCCTAATACCGCCAAATATCTTCACTCCAAATTGCCGGATAATAATTCCAGAAAATCTGGCACATTGATTCGCTATCAATAAAAATTTTACATAAAGTCACTTAATATGTAACTCTTGATTACGAATTTTAAAAAATTCCAATGTAAAGGAGTTAGCGTTTGCATTGATTATCATTTCTGCTCATGTGCCAAAATGAAGGATGAATATTTCCTCACGTAAACTCGAAATTGCTGAATAATAATTTCAGAAATGCTGGTTATTGCCTTGATTAAGCCACCAAAGCCGGATTGGTTTGACGAAGCTCTTTGCAAAATTCTTTTACCAGCTAGCCTATCCGTATTGACAACGTTCCTTCAAGTTATTGCATGCGTAACAGAATAATTAATGAAATGCCTACCAGCACCTTTTGAAATGTTTTGCAATACATACGGAGGGAGGGGGGGAACGCATTTGGTGGCGTTAGTTAACCTTTTCATATTGAAATGTCACTATCCTCTTACATTTTTTAAGTTTGTACACAAGTAAAATTATCAATTTAATTCATACGGTAGATTTACATATTTGGTTGAATTATGTAAATTTTTATTCATTCCCTCCTTCCAGTTCATTCCGAGGCAAATACTAGCTTTTCTGAAATTATTATTCGGCACTTTTGAGTTCACATGTGGGAGGTAGACCCTATATATTTGGTGATATTACGTTGAATAAGATTTAATTTCGAAATATTAAAATACAGATTATTCTTCGTGACCAAAAGAATTATTCCGGGGTTTTTCGTACATTGCGCGCTGATTCTACATATCCTATGGCATTAGACTAAATAACTTTAATGAAACCGTTTATTCCGAGGTGCACTCGGGAATGAGCCCAAACCGCTGTACTTCAAAATAAACAGGATAGTGAAATTAAAATATTAAATTAACTTCCAAACAGTACTGCTCTAGGATGGGCGGAATAGTTCATATATGCAAGAAAATAATTACTTTAGTTCAAAGAATTCGGGATTTTTTGTAGTTCATGCGCGGGTGCTACACGGTGGTATTACGCAAACCTAATTTCAATTTTAATCCCTCTTATACAGATAATAGAGAGGATGAGATCGAATTAGTGCACTTCGTGTTGAGAGGATGAAGAATTGAAAATTTACATTCAACTTTTCCATGCAATGTTTTTAGATGGTGTGCTAGTTAAGGATTTGACTCAATAGTTAACTCATGCCCAAAGAATAATTAATGCAACTAACTCTTACGAAACTGTTAATCGGCTACGGACAGCTCATTTTATCTGTGTTTTCAAGTTGACATCCGGAATTTCAGGGACCGGCGTCGGCATCAGCCTGCTCTTAACGAAAGGCGCCAAGGCGACCACGGATTAACGTCCCATTTGATGGACGAAGTACTTTTACAGCCACTATGCTGAAAATATCCATATTATAAAAAACACCGAAGTGAAAACTGTTCTTCGGTGCTACACAAGAAATGGACGATATTTTTAATGAAGATGCTGCAAAGTACATAAAAGATTATTAAGTAAAATTATGTTCAGCTCTATCAAAAAAAGGTGGTAGTAGGTGGGAGGTAGAGGACGATCTCGTCAAAAAAATGGAAAATATATATTCAAAGAAGAAGTTATAAACAGTTTAAAGTGATTGAAACTATATAGTCCTAGGTGAGGGTAGAGAGTACGCTTTCATATAATTCTATCCTAGCTAAGTAATGAAATGAAATATAGGTAATGTACACCAGCTAGGCAGGCAACTAGCCAGAAATTTGCTTCGGGGGGGGCTAAGTCTAGTGTAGCCTAACTTCAAATCAGCCTTGCCCGTTCGGTGCTGACATATTACAAATCTATTCCCTTAATTTCCAGTGATTGGTATTTACTTTTACAGTGCCCATTCCTATCTCTTCTCACTGGTAAAGTTCACTGCTTACCTTGTTATGAAGCACTTAATTTGACCGGATTCAGAAGTTCTACGCATACGTACCTACATATCAGATTGAAATGAACAATCCACACACATGCATCAAACTAAAGATGACGTTTCAAGACACGCTTGAATTATACGCAGTGTAATCCGGATTATCATGCCCAGTTAAAATCAGAACAACAAAATCGCTTGGAAAAAATACCGGGGGGGGTGGGGGGGGGAGGGATAGAAGCCTCCCCCCCCTGGCTACGTGCCTGCAGCTAGGCGAGAGACTAGAGAGAAGCGAAGGGAAGGTATCTGAAACGACTCCCATTTTAGCCTAATTTTTCGGAGATTTGTTAAAAATTTTACATTCTTGGTGAAAAATCGATCGAACCACTGCCGAGAACTCGCAAACTGTCGTCTCCTTTGTGCACAGAAGCTGATAAACAAAATGCACATGAACATTTATTACGGCGACTCGAAAATAAAAATTGAAAATGCTTTAGAAAGGCGTCCACTCTACATACCGCCGACCTCGATTCTCTAAAGCGGGCGCCCTGGATGTCTGCCCGTTTTGCCTTGGCGCCGGCCTTAATAGCGCATGCAGAAGTTGTCAAAGCGACCTCGATGCTTAGATGCATCCAGAGCTCTCTCCCACTCGAGGCACTAAATATTTTAGCGGCACGGAAGGGCGTCTCCTTTTGATGCGGCGGACCGCTGTACTCTGAAGTTGCCGTCCAAGGCGGTCACCAACTTTGCCCTCGTGCCGGTATTGATAAGGCATGCAGGCATTACGAGCGCATGCACGGCACCCATATGAATACTAGTACTACTCACTTTTGCGAGAGCCCTTTGCGAATATGCTCTTGCCGAGGAATTCCCGACGGGTCAAAATTAGAAGGCATATAAGAAATATTAGGAGAGAAATAGGTCACAAGAAGATATGGCAAGTAAGTTTAACGTCTCGAGAAAATGCTATATAAATAGAAAATACGAGCTAAGATCTAATAAACCACGAATTTGCGTGCGAGAGAGAAAAAAAAGCAAGCAGTTAAAAAAAATGAAATAATACCAAACTGAAATCTGGTAGAATTCTTGCGGTTATAAAGGTTTTAGCTCCTAAAAATTGCTTGACGAAACGAAAATTGAAAAAAAAATTGAGAGATATTTTATTAGGAAATTTAAATTTCCATCCTAAGAAAAAGGCAATCGCAGCTGCGAAATATTAATTTAAATGCACCCATAGTAGATTATATTTACAGCAAAGTGCCTTACGTGTCTATATGCGTATATTAAGGCATATTCCCTTAAGGTATGACTTGCTCACAGCACAGTGTTAGGCGAGGCTATATGGATTCCTTTATGATAGGATTGTAAGAAGAAGACCTTTCCACAAGCTTAAGGACGTGAGTAAATGCGAGATTTAACAAGAAAGGGTATTTAAGGAGTAAAGTCTGTGAAATATATACCTAAAGGAAACACAAAGCGTTCAAATTTTACAGAATGCATAATACAGGTACGGCCGGTTATTAAGTCTACCCTTGAAGTCTTCAAGGGGGGCAACGCGGAATCGTATGAAGGAATTCCATTGGTATCATTATTAGATGTAGTCTCACAATAATAAATACGTTGTGGACATTACTACGTAATTACGTAAATACGTAATCCTTATAAAAATTCCAACAGACAAATAACAACTCAAACTCTGCTTCAAAGAGCTTTCTTTTTAAAGCGCTTTGGAGCAGAGTAACAACCCACACGGTATGAAAAAATCATTATTTCCCCGCATCCTCACGTTATAGTTAGGACAAAAGTTTTGAGAGGAGCATTTTTCAAAACTTTAACAAAGTACAACACAAAAGAGCGATTAAATTTTTACATAATTTCAACAATCCATTTACATTGGTAAATAGAAGGGACTTACAGTTCCACTACCAGTCAATTAAAACAAAAATGCTCACAAATATTGCTGTACGCTGAAGCTATAATCCATATGGGCAAATCTTCCATTTTGCGAGTGGTTTGCCGACTTGATATAACCATCTGCTTTGTTCAGCAAAGAATAAACTGACCTCATGAATGCAAACATATGAGTGTTATACAAATGTACACACAAAAATTCCGATCCAATATCGGTAGTCCATTCTCTATCTAGTGATTGACACATTGACGGTAAAATACATTACTTTCAAGACCTTAAAAATGATTTTTTTAAAGAGAGACTGAAAGTGGAATATTGGAAATCAGCTACTTGTACAATAGTTTGTTAAATATGAGTACCTTTTAAGAAATGTGTTTGAATAATCACAACATTCTCCCGGTCAGCAAATTTTCAATAAATGATAATAATGAAATCAAAATGATAAACGAACAACGTCGAATGATGGATTGATGAGAAAATTGATTAATGGAAAACATCGTAGACCGGCAGGCACAGTATATATTTCCCACCGACCCAAATCCGACCAATCTCTTTTGGGTTCGTCATATCGCTCCACATATGGAATCTCGTTTCTCCAACTCCTAATATCCCTTCTCTACAGCCACTTCCACCACATAAACCCATGACTTCTTACGGTATTCATCATTTTTTCTCCATAACTTTTCAATTCTACATATGCTAGTTTATTCAGCGGTCATCGATTCCCTCAACCTGGCCAGAACAAAGCGCCATTTTTCCTTACTAGTCCATTAATGGAACACCGAATACCCAGACCATCTCGTCCCATTCAATTCTCCGCTCCACAAATTTTCTGAGAGCACTTTACGAATTCCATATATCCCTCAAATTTAGCCTTGCATCAACTTTCACACGTGCAAATCAAAGTTTGCTTTCTATTCAATGACGCGGGGGTGTAGTATCTGCTGAGACTTTAGCTTCTTTATGCAAACATACATTCTATTTGTTTAAAAGTTTTTTAAAAAGTATTTTTTAAAGGCACCAAGATTCTAATACCAAACTTCATCGAATGCTCTTCTATTGCAAAATAATCTTTCACAAAAAATCCAAAATGGCATAGTTTTATCCAGATTGTAATCTTACTCCCATTTACAATCTCATAAGATCGTTCTTTTCCCAATATCGACAAATACACTCACTTACATCGCTTTTAACATCCGCGGAGAACCAGACGCTTGCACGAATTAACAAAAGAAATGGGGAACATATAGTAACAGAAGGTAGATAACATGGGTTAATATCCATGTTTAATGCCTCCTTATCTCATCTTAATGTATTATTATCTAACTCTATAATATTTTGACAATAATTCATTTGGTGATTAACACAAATTTCATGGGAAAAAATAATGTATGCGTTCTCAATGGTACTTTTAAAAATATAAATGAGTCATGAGGTCAACTTTCGGCCAAATAAGAGGAGAAAAGTATACTACATCTTCCCCGTAGTATTAAGTACATATACACCGCAATAGAAAACGGAAGTGAATGACGATCACGAGTATAAAACGCAAAGAAGTGTGTTATATCACGCAGCTATTCATAGAATTTATATTAGAGCTGTTAGGTAGTCTTTTTGGAATCATTATTAACCATTCTAAGGTTTACTCAAAAATTTCATTGAGTAACTTTCAAATTGCATATTTTCGAGATAAAGGAAATTCGTCACATAACAAGTTCAATAGTCCTCCGTAAGAATCGGTATGACTATTCATTTCAACTGACAACTACAAAGGGGCCATTTATATTTATTCATTAGATCAGCGCATGTCTAGCCTCTATTCATTCCATCTAAAGTGTCCGTTATTCCTAACAATTTTTGGCTTAACAGGTATATCTTAATTTCCATCAACAACATTTTTAACTCTATGTTATTCTTCAATACTATTACCACTTTCATCCTCTATTAATTGTGCGACCTGACAGACGTGTTTACCTATTTTTTCACTAATAAACATTCTATTACACCGCAAGTTATGTCGATTTTTCAACTACATTCACAAGCAAAACTTGTAAAGTGTAAGGTATATATACACACGTACGTAATAGTTTCAAGTTATACCGCAAATAAGTTCCTCGTTGGTGACTGAAAACTGCGAGCAATTGCAATAGCACTGAATTGCATCCCCATCATAGGACTGTAAAATATTTCACTGCTTATAATGATCAAAATATCAACAAATGAAAAATGGATACTTATTGATTTTTGCTATTTACGTTACAGGTGAAATTTTCAGAATAACTACAACCAAATATTGATTTAGGTACCAACAGGTAGGCAGGCGGTTGCTGACCTTCAAAGTGAAGGCTTACTGAGTTAATCCGATCAAATCGCTCAACTGCATATATGGTATCTAACCTAATCCAATATTTACTCACATGCAAATGTAAACGTACTAGCGCTTCTGAATGTATTACATGCATTGATGTAATACCTAAATATGGAGACATCGAGAGGCAGTGGGAAAAAAAGGACAATCGAGCTGCGACATGGAAGACGGCTACGCGAGGGAAAAGAAAGCGACGTAAGGAAACGCACTGTAGTGAGGAAAAAAAATAAATGTTCGACGGACATCTTTCGAATTGCTTGTTTTCGAGGTAAAAAAATTCATTACATAACAAGTTAACTAGTCCTCCGTAAGAATCGGTATGACTATTCATTTTACCAGTCGATCATTTCTATTTAACCCCCACTAATACGACTGGCTGACGGAGGAGCGAATACTCCACGGAAAATGCACGGATCTTCGATATTACGATACTGCTAAGTTTTAGAAGTGCATGAAACGAAAATTTATGTATAAAAAATATAAAATAATAATTTCCCAATGTACGAATTAATTTAAATTGGTGTATTATTAATCCACAATCAAAATCCAAAAGACAATTAAAACTTTAAATGAGTTTTAAAAAAGAAGGAGAGAAGCAAAATTCACCAATATTTTGACCTTAGCTCAGGACATAATTTTCTTAGTGCTATTACATGCAATTTAACTGTAGATACAAGGGTTAGTGCCGACCTCAAACCAACAGCAGTACGCCATTTAAAATATTCTGATACACTGCGGACGATTATCCTCGGTTGAGGTTTGTCATTATGTCCAATATCTTTCAATTCTGAGCATGGGTGGGTCCAAGGAGTGGATATGTCTCAATAAACCGGTATAAATGGGTCAAATAAGACGCTCCGTCCATTTTCAGATCATTAATGGCGCAAGCAAAATAAAGAGGAATAGTGGCTCCTTACGCTTAGGCATCCCACAATACCTTGTTTCCTGCTGGGTAGGCAACTTTACGGGTAAATGTAATTTTACCCTACTCGGATGAAGCAACGCATGTATTGGCAAGTTGGCTCAATTGTACATGAAAATGTAGCATGAGCAAAATATTCTGTCACTCTAGTTTAGTGAGCCATTACGGTCTATACGGCTTCATCTCGAGACCAATCATACGCGTCTAGTTACCGATCCTAAATCTAAGAGATAAAATACGATGATAACAAAAGATATCATACGATGGCCTAGAAAAATTTTCCACCAGGCATAAAACTACATGAAGGCACTGAAGAAATAAATCATCAACCTGAATGATTATGAATTCAAAAATTTACAAAATTTTGATTCAATGTGCATAACAATACCCACACAGGGATATAAATCACAAAACTAGCAGAGATATTCCTCATTTCTAGACCTCCACGTAGAATACATGTACAATTATAGTAAGTCAAAAGATTCATAGGTAACAATGAAAAGCAAAATGTTTAATATACTTCATGCCACAAGAAAGTCTTCTTGTGATCACGAAGAAAAAATTCGATGAGAACGCCCCTTGGATCATAACACCATGTATAAAGATTCAAATGCGCCAAAGGCGACGAAAAAAGCGATTCTTTCCCTCTGAGACAACCTCAAAGACAGTTTGAAATCACAGATAATAAATATGGAAAAGAGTCTTCATTTTTTTGTAAATAATTTATCAATTAGCCTCTTATGAAATTGGAATCCATAAAATAGGTTCTACATTTCTTTTTACATATGCTAAAATTCACGTGAATAATGGTTTAGATCACTACCACATAACTAATATAGAGATGAAAATAATGAAATTATAGGTGGGACATAAAAAAAGAGCAAAATTTAAAATACTAGAAAATATACAATTAAAAATGAGATGGCCGTGAAAGTGCAAACACACATGGAGACAAAAAGTTATAATTCAGGCAGGTACCAATTTCCAGGGAAATGATACGGAGAGGAAATTGTCCTCAAATCCAAGAATCAGTTTTTGAGGCTTTTTTGATAAAAGCATAATTCGTCACATTTCTGGTGTTTTTTAGAAACCTCATTGAAATTTTGACGACGAGAACCAGGGCATAATATAACTTAATTATTTTTACGTTCGAATGACTACACATAGTTTGATAGGGAGCCTTTGACTTCATGCATGGGAGCAACAACACGTGGAAAAAAAAATTACAATACAAAAGGAAAAAAAAGAAAAGGTCACAAATCTTTTTATACATAAATATTACATCGTATAACAAATAGAGTAAGAAATAGATAAAAAAGAGATAAAGACAATCTTTGGGTCACACAGAGAAGATGTAATTTAAGAACCATTTATGCCCAGAAAATAGTGTTGACAGTCATGAAAGACAAATTGTGGCAAAATATAGTTTGCTTTGATCTCCACTCTCAGTGAAAATTTAATATCTATCCACATTCAATTGTCCTTTGATGAAGAAGATAATCACTGAATTTTAGTCGTGTACGAATATAAATGTCATTTACAATCTCTGAACTCACATTAGTTATATATTAAAGAGAGAAAACGCAGTAAAAATCGGGCAGGGCTGGTTAAAAAAGTACGAATTAATTTCCGCTGGTTTAAAAATCAATGGCGGGTATCCAAATACCTTCAGTTCAAGCGGGAAAAGGTAAATATTACTCTATTCTAACGTTACATAATCCATATTCCATGTGAACCCTTTCAACCCTTGTATACTATTTTTCTTGCACTTCTACAGTCTGTTCTCTAAGTCTACCACATGCTTTAACTATTAATTATACTGTAACAAAATTAAAAGGGAACAGAATAACTTTTTTAGGCTATGAGTGAACTTTCTTTGAATTCCGTTTCACCCACAAAAATGTATTTTCCACATTCAAGCTTACGGCAAGGTGACATCTCGTCTATCTACTTGACTTGATAAAGCATAGAAGTAAAAAAAGATGCCTGATGGCGAAATAAGCCCGGGATTTCCTTATTGAATTATGTATTTATTAATAAAAAATAATTGTCACCGGAGTAATTTTGCTACCAATGAATGATGCTGGGTGAGGAAAAATACGAATATTATATGACTAAAAACTCAAATACACCAAAGTAGTTCCTGATCGAAAACATAGATTCTTTGATACTGGCTGTTATACAAAAACTACAAATACCTAGTGAGGGAAAACTGTCCACGGAGAATTATTATCACATAATTCACAGGCTTCCTAGATGAACTACACGAATTTTTTTGGGATTATTAGATTTCACTATGACAAAGCAGCATTAATTTCCTTATAATCGGAATATCAACTAAGGAATTCGCCAAAATTTAGCTCCGTTAAAGAAATTTAAGGCGCAAGAACTTTTGTTTACTGCAAACAACGCATAAAAATAAAAACTCATATTCTCACCCATTTCATTTAATTTCTATAATTCAGCAGCCAATTACATTTAGAATAATATAAAATTTAGAAGGTTCATAGGTACGTAAGATTTGAAATGCTCACATTGTATAGCATTACAGTATTGGAATACAACGCGAAAAATGCAACGAGGTCATTTAAATAATCACAGCACAATCAGTAACTTTTTAGATGCGGAGAGCTAATTTTTCATAACTGACCAGATCCGCATGTCATCAAAGTAAACACCCCGAAAAAATTTTTTAGCACCATACTGAAGAGGCAAACATTCAAAATACGACGATGAGAGAATTCATACTATTGAGAATGATACAAAACCACTGAACGCTATCGAATTTACGTCGACGAAGTCCTGTTGGAGGATGATATTAACATTGTTTTAGATATAAAAAGGGGAAAATGGCAAAGAAATCATGTATATCGAGGAAGATTCACATTAAGACTTTCCAAGATGTCGGCACCATGGTTCTCATTTGGGTCTGACCCACCAACGGAAGAAAACGCGAGAAATACATTTGGAAACCGACGCATTTTGGAGTTTTTCTTTCCCTATTTGCCGACACGCGAGGGGTTAGCAGCTATTCAGATCTAGAAATTATATAATAATTTCGTATTCTACAGGATTCACTACAAGCGTACGCGAGATAATGGCGAGGATTTATTTCATTTCACCGGAAGAAATCTTACCCACACATTTTCCTCATTATCTCTCCGCATTCAGTTATTTTGGTAATTCATCTTGCCATTAGATCTTTGGTAAGGTAGCACAGACAGCAATGCGAGGTAAAAATTTTGCAGTGAATGGAAGGAAGATATTTTATATATCCCCAAGAGGAAAACAGGCATTCGCCATGCTATTAATCCTTCAGTTGGGTAGCACAGATATCGTGGAAAAGTAAGCTAAACATATTGCATTCAATGGGAGGAAGACCTTTACATAAATATCTTGAAGAGCACACCCATGCCTCACTAGTTTGAGAGGATAATCTTCACTAACAAGCAATTTTTAACATAAAACTTGTAATGGATATTTTCTGGCATTCATTCCTTTAAATATAAACAAATGGTAAAGGAGTCGAAGGTAATGCGGAACTAAAACTTTTTCGTCAATATTCATCAGTCTCACGAGAAAAATCAATCTAGACGTAAAAACTAATACAGATTGCTTGTTAGCAATATTTCAATCCTTTAATACTCGAACATTTGACGTTTACATTCATTCCAGTGGTGAAATAAATGCTCAAAATAAAATTTGACTCAAGAATCTATGCTAGTGACGGATAAAAAAGAAAAAAGAAAAGTGATTTACCTGATCATTATAAAAAAGCACTTACACATGCAAGAAGTAAAATCAATGAGTATTTTGAACGAGAGCCAGAAATTGCCCTCTGTAAAGCTGCGCCAATTCCACGGCATCTACCAAAAAAAGCATTTGCTGATATTTTACAACTCCTCACGCGGGTAGTTATTCCCCTGCTTTTCTATCATAACCGTCTTCTACAAGGTTTCAAGAGGACTTTTTCGAGGCTCTTGGTCCTCTGAATTTCCTTTCAACTGCCTATTTCATCTTCTATCTTGTATCTCATCAAGAACTACCAATTCTCAATATATATATATTTTATTTCTCCTTAAGATTTTCCCTCTATATTTCTTCTTAGCAAGCAATGCCACCGTAATATAGGCCCCAATTGAGATGCCGTTCTCTTTTTTTTTAATTCTCACACCAATTTCCTTCCCTCCCCATTCTCATTATTACTTATTCACTTCTATAAGTTTCTCCTCAGGCATATTTCTCCTCACGACCATATTTTTAAATTTAAAACAATTGTAAATAAATACGCACAGGTCAACCCACAACTCCTCATAGAAAGAAGTTGATTTTACATGTCTCGTTTATGCTGAGAACCTAGTTTTCTACGACCAGGGCCAATACATTTTCGGCATGGTCAACATTTTTCATTTACATATCTCGAGGCTAACAATTCATGTGCATTTAATGTTCTGTATTTTTTCACATCTCACAGCAGCATGATAATTAGAGAGATAGTATGCAAAGGATATTAGGCTATGAAAAAACTCTGAAGATATTTTTGTTTCTGTTTCTGGATGCTGATCCTAATTTGAAGCTGAGAATTAAAGCCTCAAAGCCGTTACTCGATGTTTTGTTTTAAGTTTTGGTCTTAAAAACTCAAATATAAAAGGAATATACTCCGTGCTCAGATTATTCTCTTTTTAACCTTCATGTTCTGTTAAATTAGAACGAAAATGTATACGGAACTGCGCAGGGAATAAAGTAGGGATGGAGACGTTGGATGGCGCACAAATATGACAGTTTACCGAAGGAAAAACTCACTATGAATGAATTCTGACAAGGATTCGGAGGGAGATTTCACGGACGTAAGCATTTTCTTGCGCCTCTTCCTTCCGTAACCGCACGAAACCAAATGCAATAAATATTTATGACGCGGAGGAGAAGCCGAGTTCTCCGTCTCTGAAAATCTACTCGACGGATCAATGATGAAGGGACCGCGACTTTATGCGCCAAACGTTGGGGGAAAATGTGGAGACAATATTCGCTGCTCACCAAGACGCAGGCGGGCTGAGACGGAAACATTACGCCGTCGCATTTCGGTCACAGTGATAAGTAATCTTCGCGGAGAGAGAGAGAGAGAGCGGCTCCGCAGCTTCCAGGATACACCCGACCTTTTGAGAGCGGAGATGTTTTCGGCGAGATATATCAGGTTGGGGAGCTCCCGCGCGCGCGCTCGAATATTACGTCTCCCTTAAAGAGAAGCGTCCCCACTTGCGACGTGAGAAAATGTTCGCAAAACAAGTAAAGATGATGGCTAAAAAAATTGCTATGCTACTGCGTCTTTTTCTGTCACACGAACGTTACATCCATGAAATATCCGAACATAAACGACGAAAAAAACCTCTGGAAACAAGTGCTTGAAAACGTGAAAGAGTATGCCTTGGTTAAGTACTGCCTTGGTTATCAAATAACTAGCGACAGACGAATCAAGAAGATCATGATAGCCAAGGCAAATGGAGGGGAGGGGCACTCTACCGGAAGATATTTCTACTTATACTTGGACGCACATGCCTGGATGTAAGGAACCACTTAATTTGAATCATGGAGCATGCTCCTTTATGATTGTGAGGCATGAATGATTACTTCAGCAGAGATGTAAAGACTGGAACCATTTGAAATTAGGAGCAACAGAAGAATCATGAAGAAGTTCTTGAAGAACTATGAAGAATTATGAAGAGGTAACAAAAGAAATCCTTTTCTTAACAAACAACACGGAAATTGTACATTCATGCATCAATTTATGTCCCTACTACAAAGTGCTGGCGCCACTATGTGTTCCTTTTGTTGGTTTTTGTGAGGAAATGGAGGTTAAACAGTAGCATTACAGGAATGCATGTTTAGGCCCATTGTCTGTGGGAATTGAGCACTGTTTTTACACTGTCCATATCTCCCTAAACCCTAATAAAACACAAAAACAAATCTTTCTGTACCTAAAAGTGCAACAATAGGACTTCATAATCAATTCCTAAATTATTTTTAAACCGTGCTAGATGGATTTTTAGCTCCGATAAACCATTTATTACAAAATTTCTCAAATCCAAGGAGTCCTCCTTCCCTATAGATCTCTTGATAATTTGAAGGAATATGATGTTGCCGGTTTTCGAACATACAATGCCACGAAGCAGCCGTAATAGCGTGCACTGTGCCAACGTCCATGATATTGGCCTGCAATTAGGGGTTAAGGGTTCGATTCACGGCCAAGGTAAATGGTTTTTTCTTTGCGTAAATACTACTATTTTGCACATCAGCGGCTTACTGTTTTCGTGCCTTGTTGACAAGCCTTGAATTTACATCTTTTTTTAACGCACTCCCATATCCTCGGGTATCAGTCATTCGACAATCATTGCTTCAGTAGCCCTAGCACACACTTCAGTTAATCTATCACTGCCTCACTCCGTGAAACACTCAAACAGTTCTATTTACCACGCTTGTTACCCCTTTGCACTCAAGAATTGCTTAACGTACCAGGTTCGTATTTCAACAGCTGCAAATCTCTTCTTTGCTTTATTTCCTCCTCACTTTATCACTGCTGCAGTGCGAGGAATCTGCTTACTGACAACGGCGGAAGCATTTTTTCCTACCCGGCTGCCGGATAAAACATCCATGCAACCTCTGGACTCAGTCCGAGCGCGCAAAAAATAGCAAGACGGTACGTAGATAATAAAGGTTACTGCTATTGTTATAAGTTAATGGAGGCGACAGACAACCAATGCTTTTCGGCATTTTGGATATTTATAGTATGAGAATGTCATCAAGGAAATGGAATGACCGCCAAAACAATATACCTACTTTGAGGAACCCTTGATGGGAGAGTAATAGGGTCGGGGTAGGATTTAAGAGTAGATGAAGGTGGAGAGAAACATGTCATTGGCATAAGCCATCTATTTACGAATGCTGCCATGAGGTCTAAAGTTTAACGTCCCATCCGACGGACGAACGGATTGCCGAACTTGAAGTGCTTTCCACACAGTACTCAAATGGTGACCGGAATACCGATCTTTGCCATCGCCAGGATTTTAACTAGATCCCTAACGATTGGAAGAAAAGGTCTTTAGCTACCCCACCAACCCAAGTTAGTCAACTAGATATTTGGGGGAGGCGGACGACTACTAATTCTAAAATTAAGGCCAGTTTCACCGTTTTAGGATAATTGATAAGGGAAAGGATTTTTCTGGGAACGAAGAGAAACACGGTGTCGGCATTAGCCTGATTTCAATGAGAGGCACCTCGGACTTTACGGTATAACTGACTGACTGTCTGACTCCCATATGACGGGCGGAGTGCGGGAATTGAGGTGCTCTCCACTCAGCACTCAAGAAGGAACCGATATATTGGTGAAAAGTGTTGCCATTTCCAGAATTCCAACTCGTAGCCCTAAGGATAGGACTCCAGTACTTTACCTACTTTAGCCACTACACCAACCTGATCTGCGGTAGTTCAAACGCGAATGACATTGGAGATGGGTAGAAAAATACTGATAGCGGGGCAGAAATTAAAGCGAAACGAGATATGAAAAAAATGGGCCAAATGAAGAAAGGTTCGATGCGCAGAAGATTCGAAGAAGGGATATAACGTCATCCTAACGACGGAGTTACCAAGAGAGGAGGTAATTTTCGACTGAAACTGATATAGCAAAGCAGAATCATGCACTGCTTTATTACCATACATTTCCGGAAAATAAAAATGCTGAACGATTAGTGGTCTGAAAAAAAAATCATTCACATTCTTTCTCATCAGGCGGTCATATATTGGACTTAAACCGTAGCATATAGTGTATAATAATTATAAACAAGCATTTCATAAATAAAAGACTCACCAGAACATAAAAAGTTTTTAAATGTGCTGAAAAATGAATAAGTAAGAAAAGGGGGCGAGGAAGAAAGATCTATTTGAAGAAAAGTGCAACAGAGAAGAACCAGATGAATTGGGCACACGCTGAGATATAATCGATTCGTCAAGCATATAATTCGGGGAAAAAAGAAGGAGAGATCCGACGAGGAAGACCAAGTCATACGTGAAAAGGATTTGGGACAGGTGAAGTATGGTGTAACTATTGTACTAATGAAAGGGAGTAATTGATGGCTGCTTTAAATCACTCGAAGGATTGGAAAACCATAATGGTGAATAAGTAATTATGAAAAAAAGATAACGTAGTGATCCACTATAATTTTAGTCAAACGTTAACCAAACAAATGACCACAGTTTTGATACGACAAGATCATCTTCAGGTGAAGACTCCTGAAGATAACATTTGCACTTAGGAACCCAAGACACGCGTTTGGTTAGCAATTGAGTAAAACCATAGTGTATTCGCCATGATGCTCCTTTTTTCATGATAAATAATAATAAGAATCTTTTCCATAAGTTACAACTGGAGTTACTATAAACTTACACAACTAATCATGATGAACTTAATCTTTATGAGAATTAAAATATATTCGTGATTTTTCTGACCACCAAAGAGTAGCCAGCATGTCATCAATATCACAGCTAGAAATTATCTCATCAAAGCTACAAATTATCAGAAAAACACCTTGGAAAAATCAGACCAAATTTTTATTAAATGAGCCCTTTTTTCTCTACATTCATTAAATTAGAAACATACTCTTCTACGGTATCATGTTCAAAAACTGGTTTTTAAAAAGCATTTTCTTACCTCCTTCATATAATGCAGATACATTTTTAGAGCTCCAAGAAACATGTATTTTGATTGTAGAAGCGGGATTTAGAATGGAAGAAGCATCATGATTTAGGTGAGCCGGCAACGAATAGGGAAGAGTGAGGGATTCCATTTAAGCAATATTTGGATCAAAAAGTTGACCTTAGAAGCCACGTTGGTAACGCACCGACCTGGCTTCCATAAGGAAGCGGGTTGGGATCCATGATCCGTCCATGGATATCGTGTTTGCCGTATTATGTTTCTACAAAGCTTGGATAGACATTGCGAAGTAACCTCACAAGTAACCTCAGCAGTTGGATTACCTAAAAACTTAATTCTACTACCATTCCAAATGATGAAGCAACCCTTTGCTACCATGATTTCATAAACCCTTGAAGTCTAATTGCAAATTTAATGTAATACTCGTTAAACCTATTTATAAAAGTCAGCATAGTTTCATTATGTTGCATAATATACAAAAAATGCATCGTTATTTCACTTTGCATATCTTAGGATCAAGATTTTATCGTGTTTGCCTCAGGAATAAGCCTAGGAGTAGGTAAGGTTAGACGTTGCGACATAATTTTAGCAGCTGGAGCACCTTAAACCCTACTACTACTTTCATCGAAAAACAATGACTAAAGATGAATATAGCTTAACTCCAAAAAGATAACGAAAGATTCAAGGAAAGTCAAACTTCTCATACAGAAAATCTGCACGTGAAAAACTACTTACACGAAACCAACAGAAGTGTAGTTATTCACTTTCAACCAGTGGTCGAGGGGTGCGCAGTGTAGGACTCGTCCACCCCGTGCACAAAAATGACTGAAGCGTCTTTCCCACTCCACGGAGGGATTTGAGTTCGCAGCATTTGTCTTCACGTCACACGGACGTGAACGAAGGTATTTTAATAATTCATACAGGACACCTCCCAGCATTACCCTTTACTGCCCTACTCTTTCACGTCCCAAGGATTCATCCTCTCTTCCCCCGAGGCATCGCCGACCTTATTTTTTTCCTTGCCTCCTCTCCCCACTGCTCACAAGTTATTTAGTGAAACTCAGCAAAAGTTTTGTTTCCAACGAAATTTTTCTCACTTCCGCCTCAATAATTCATAGCTCTTTAAGATCTTGCTGTCATTTATCTTTTCCCTTATGCTTTCCACTTGCTCGAAAAAAAGCCCGCACAAGCGAAGGGCCTCGACTATAGAGACTGATGAAGGATCGAAAAACATTTTCCACGATAGGAATCAATTAGAACTGTAGTACTCGATGGTTGAAGTATGTACATTATAACATTGATAGAGTGATAAATACCAGCCATGGTAGCCAAGTCGGTATAGCACACACCTGGTATCTCAAAAGTGCGAGTTGGAATCCGGTCGTGGACATGGATATGGGCATAAGATACAGATCTAAAATTAGGATTTGCGAAAACACTTAGCCGTTGGAGAGCTTAAAACGTAAGACTACTCCTAGAACCAACAACTCCGACGCATGCTGAAAAGCAGTGACACATTTATTATACTAAAATAATAGTTACATATAGAGAACTGGACAGATGTAGTCATTCTTTTACCTAGACCCAGCAGGATTAAACATAGTCATTTTCTGCACAAAGTTTGGAGACCATAAGTTAGGATGTCAAGGTCATAATGACTAGGGTGCACTGATTATAGCTATTGATATTTCAAAAGTGTAAAACCTACAAAAATCACGCAACCTGGCGATAAGGTCCTTCATTTTAAGCACCCACAAGGCATAAAAGACTCTGCACAACATACATGTATCAAAACTTTTGATAAAAGACAAATATTCATCTATATATTGCCTACTTTAATACTCTATCCTGATGATAACAATAGAGTTGAACACGTGTTGTATTGGATAAAAAAAACCAGTAGACAATACACATCTCGTTCATTATTCTTGCAATGCCGTTTCACCATTTAATGCCTCGCGTCGTAGATTTTATAAAAACTGTCATTTAACGTTAACTACATGCTATAAAATACACATTAAACGAACAAAAATTCGTGTAATTGTTTTAAAATGCCTGGCGTGTCGTATCTTTTCACTATCTTGGTCACACAATTTTTCCATTAATCGTGGACTTTGGTCGTTATTCTGTAAATTAACAGTACGTGAGGGTCCCCTTCTATTACCTCCACTAGCCTTGTACGCATGAACATTCTCGACAAAAAAGAAAATATTCCACAATTTACGAATATTTATGATGAAACAGCATCGAAGCGAATGGGTAAAACCAGACGAGTGCTGCTTGACTCGCTGATGCCGTTAAACGGAGTCCATTGTCGACAGAAATCATCAAAATACTTGACGGCAACTACGCTTTTACAGCCGAGTGTACGTAGTTCCCAACGCCAAACGGCTTTAGCAAAAACAATCGGTCGGAGGCCATTTTACGTGCCGCGGAATCCCAAATGGTCGTTCATCCCTCCTCCCCCTTTCCCTCTCTCTCTCTCCTCCCACCCCCGCACAAGTTGAACTCATAAAACAGTTGAAACTGTGTGGCGTCGGGGTGCCTCATCCAAAACGGACTGAAGCGTGCGCAGGTTCGAATAGCTCCGCCGTCGGTGTCTCGCGCGTTTACGGCTATCGGGGAATTTAACGATTCGGCAGCCAATGCGATTCCAACGAAAACTTTGGCGGCCAAATTTTTTCCCCTCTCTCTATTCCCACCAGAGGAGCGAGAAAAATCAGAAAGGTCAAAGGCTCAAACGTCATTGGGGACGAAGCAAACGCTGCAGGTGAACAAGATAGCTCAAAAGACAGCTCAAAAGTACTGTAGTTTCATTTTCTGCAATCGCCATTATCTTTCAAAGCTAAGTATTTGATTTCTCACCCAAATACGTGCAGCAAACGAAGAATTTTAACTTCCTAAAAACGACATAAATGTTGAAACAACTGAAACAAATTTAAACAAATTTAAACGTAAACTTTTGGCAGAATAGAACTAATTCAATTATTTATTGTTTAACTACTCAAGTATTTATTAGTAGAAAACCCAACGAATGAATGACCTAACATTTTTATGATTTTTGAAAGCATATAACTGATCAGAAGAGGAAATAGAATTAGATATTACTGCAATCCTGATAACTTAATTTTTTATTGACACGACATCATCCACGCAGCCTTTTTCGCCACTTGTGCATTTACCATGACAGTGGAGTGCACCCTGAAAGATATGACTGCGACGGAGAAATGCGAGCTAATTATTTCCGAGTTGTTTCCAGCATGATCCACTTAACCAGATCAGGTAGTATCAGGATAGCAACAAAACTTGATTCCGTGCAGTCGCAACGCTCTCAGCTATTTCGGTCTTGAATATCTTGGCCATTAGTCAGGAGGAATCAAGCTTTCATTTCCATTTGCTTTTTTTTTTGCACACGTGGGGATCATTACTCGAGAAAACCATTAAAATGATGAAATCCGGGAACGCTTTCACCGATCGCATTCCAGGGCCGGCAGAATCCGCCAGGGAGGAGTGCGTGTGCCGGCCGGCGATCTCAAATGTCACCGGTTCAAGTTGGGACTTTCAGGTGAGCGGTTCTCAATTAATGTCGGGAAGAAATCTATCCCTTCATTAAAACAGAAATTGATAAATACGGCAGATCCGTTAAGTAAAAAATACTAGACGCGTAGTAACATAAAGGCCAGTAAGTAATTCGCATTTAAATATTCCAATCTTATATACTGGACAAATGTCTGGGCGGGCCAAACATAAGTAGGAACTACTGAAAATAATATTGGTAGTTTGGTCGATATGAGAAAACACCAATTTAGCCGACGTTTCGCCTCTTTATTGCGGCATCATCAGGGCTATTTGATACATAATTGAAGTTTTTACATTTTCATTAATTTTTACAGTCTAGGATCAAAATTTAAAGAGAGGAAAAAAAATGATTACAGAGAATATCTTGTACATACCTTTTGGTGACAATTTTTTATAAACAACAACAACAATGTTATGTTTCTTGGTTACAAAAAACGAAAACAAACAAAATTTTTTAAAAAAATTATTACATAAAGAGTATTTATTTGTGTATGTATCTTTTACTTTAATTAAATATATATATATTTTTTTTAACAAAATAGAATATAGAATGAATATGAATTTATAAGTTGATGGTGTTGTTGAGTAAGATATATTTATAAAGTTGATATAATGCTATGGTATATTTTACTTAAATTTTGAATATCGGTTCTATTATTGCATGCAGTGGGATTTTTTGCTATATAAACCATTTCTTTAAAAAGCCTCTTTTGAAGGTTGGATTCAGAGTCGATCGATTTTGCATCTTCAAATATAAAGGAATGGTTGTTTTCCAAAGAATGTTTAGCCAAGGCACAGGTTCCAGTATTTGTTTTAATTGAAGACTTATGGCCATTGATTCTATTTTTTAAGTATTGTGCAGTTTGCCCAATATAAATTTTATTACAATCTTGGCAAGGTATGCTATAAACAATGTTACTCTTGTAATATTTAGGAATTTGACTCTTTAATTTCGAATACCAATTACCAATTCTACATAAAAATATAGTGGTCAATAATATAGGTACATCATTATAAGAAAATAATATTGAAAGGGAGAAGTTAAAGAAACACACTAGCAAAGGATATTTGAACAATTAGGTGAACAAAACGCCATTATTTTTACACCAAAGAGTTCTCTGGGTACCAATATCGGAATAAGAATATTGGAAAAGTAAGGGC
This sequence comes from Platycnemis pennipes, assembly GCA_933228895.1. NCBI lineage: Eukaryota > Metazoa > Arthropoda > Insecta > Odonata > Platycnemididae > Platycnemis > Platycnemis pennipes. The sequence continues at coordinate 84,416,783 of OW121854.1, read as the reverse complement.
GCCAAATTAAAGAACTTAGATTAGAGGAATGAAATATGTGAAGCAATCACCAAGAGAATACCAGAAAGTTAGCATTTTCAAGTTCTATAAAAGTACATGACAATTAGAAAGCACCCAAATTTGACATTTAATTTTGGTTCTTTGAATGCTTTACAAGCATACTGCTGTAGCGAAACTGAGCAAACGACATTATTTAAAAAAAATACCTGCTTTAAAATGACGCTGTTTACACAAAGCACCGTTGTCTTTCGCATGAAAACCTTAACAAATTTCTGCTGTTTTTTCAAAAATACAAGTTTTTAAATTACACTCACGGAAGAGGGGCATATCTATTCTCAATCTCGTCCCGAATAAAGACGACATATTTACTATTTTAGTTGAGTATCAAAGAATTAGGTACCTCTTGTTCTTGAATTTAAACAAATAGTTTGGTAGATATAGTGCCACTAGTTGGCGCCAAAATTACTTCCAAAGACTGTGTCCATGCTGTGGCAGCAATAAAAAATTCAGAAGAGGGCCGTTACGAAAAAAAAGGCAAGCGGTCGGTAGATGAGTTTTTTCACATCGACACGATGGAGGCGAGGGGTCATACTACAAATAAAGGTCGAGAAAACCTTCTCCCATCCATCTCGGATGAAGGAAAAAGAATAAATAGTAATGAAGATGAGAGAGGGAGAGAGATAAAAAGAGAGGAAAGACTTTCGCTTCACAATTACGCTGATTTTAGTCCCTCTCCTGCAACGACGGCGGCCATTACGGAAAGGAGAAATAATAAAAAAAATTTAAATGAACTCGGACGACGATGGAAAAAAACGGCAAACATTTCCACGGAAAGAAATAAAAAAATGGTAAGGGGACCATGTACTACAACAACTGCATAACTAATTCGTTGCTCTCTGCCCTTTTTTTAAAAAAAACAACGCTCATACATAATCGGTTGTGAGGGGCATTAAGCGCAAGGATCATCAAGTAAGAGGGTTAGGAGTGAGGAGGAGACGGAACTTGAGAGGGAGGATGGTTAGAGGAACACGAGAAGAGAGAGAGAGAGAGAGAGATGTAGGCGAAGATGGAGCCGGGTTAAATGAGCGGGACAGCGCGCAAGGGTGTGTGAACGAAACACCTGTGGTGGAGAGGGACCGCTTACGTCAGGCGGGAGGGGGGGAGGGTTTCGGGGCCCGTGGAAGGGGTGGGAAATGAGGGGAGGGGAAATGATATAGCGGAAGGGGATGATGGAGAGGCCGGGGAAGAGGTAACACGTGGAATGGGGAGAGAAAAACACGTGGTGGGAGAAGATAACACGTGGGGTGAGGGGAGAAAACACGTGGGGTGGGAGACGATAACGCGTGGAAAGGGTAGGGGTGTTTCATGAGCTGCGCTTCCCACTGTAGAGACTCGTATATTAATGCCATTTAATTCTACATTACTCTCACCATTTTTCGTGACTGATCCAAGGAAGGTTGTAATGGATTATTTCCGAGCCGATTCCTTTTCAATTATCAATTTCGTCATACGATTCAATTTGTTAACGTTTTTCCTTTTCTTTTGATACAACTAAAATGCTTAACCCCTACCTTCCTTCACTCCTACCTTCGCTTGTATTCCTCTGGTTTGTTGTACTCTGTCCGTAATCGTCAGTATTTTGATCTCTTAATTGGTTTACTGCAGCCTTCCATTCTGCCCTATTCAGTGTTAATTCCCTCACTCCCTTGGATAGTTTTTCTCTTTCGCGTCCTTCTTTATTTGCCCTATGTACTTGTCTCTTGGTCTCCTTCGCGAGACCTTCCCTTTAATTTTCCCTTCTATTATATTTCTAACTAATCCATTGTGTCCCAAGGTATGCCCATTACATTTGTTTCTTTTGACGTAGGGTTCACTATATTGTCCTTTCTTCTTCTGTTCTTTTGTACATCTCTTCGTTCCTTTCTTTATCCGTCCATTTACTCTTCAGCATTCTTATCCAGCACCATGTTTAGAAGTCTTCAATTATTCGCTGGTCTGCTTTTCCGAAGTTCGCATGCTGTCCATCCCCGAATAATCTACATAACTATCTGATAAAAGTCCCCAATCAATTAATATCTTCTCTCTCTATAGCCCAGGTTTCTGATCCATAAAATGTCAAATTTAACATTAAAACTTTCACTAATCTTACCTCACTGCCCCTGATATCATTTCTCTTCCTAGGAACGACTTCCCATTTATAATAATGCAATTCTGCAACTAGTACATACCCTCAACAATTAGATATCCATTCCTCGCCTAGTCATTACCACATACAAGTAACACGGAAATATCCTACCTGCGAAGAGAAAAACGACACTTCCTTAAGGAGGTTGGCTCGCGACTTCGTGAGTCAAGTTGTCTGAGGAATCTTATTAATTTAAGTACGAGTATATGCCTGCTAAGTGATCCTTACTTCACAAAGAAAATTACCTAAGCTATTGAAAGTCATAAGTATCACAAGAAATACGATGTAAAGTCGAAGGATTTCTTTTTTATGATAATTTTAATCGGCTCGACTATGGAGTCAATTCAGCATTTACTTTAAAGAAATAATTCATGTACTCAATGAATTTACTAATTTATAACACCAGAATATTACTATCAAACATTATGTTATAATATTTTCTGAAATATGCATTAATATCTCATTAGTAATGATATTATTCATACGCCATACATTTTACATAGAGCGACCGCAGCGCCACTTGAAGACAACTAACGCATTTCGTCTGCTATAAGCGCAGAAATTGGTGGATTTAGCGAAAAATACGGTGGGTTGATGCCTTTATTTTCGTGTCATTATATTACTTGTTAAATTACGCATAAAATATCAGTTTTTTGCAAAAATGACATGACACTATGGTATTTTTAAACGTTATATTCCCATGTGACGGCCATTCTCGCCGTTAATCGTACGTAATTTCAAATGCAATTTGTGCAAAAAGGAGTATGGGTTGGTATAATTATCTTTACTTTATTAGATAGAGGAACTTACGTTCTATAAGTGCTGAAAATATTTAAAAAATGACATGACTTTCACTTTTCGGACCAACCTCCTTAAGTTTGAAAACAGGAATCAAGCAAGACAAAATGAGGATAGGTGAACAAAAACAATACGCACGTTGCAAGTTAATTATTGCTCTTTTGGGCATATTCCCGCAGTTAAATAATACGTACATGTAAGGTCACTAGAAAAGTCAATAATTTCGGGAACTGTACCGTGTCTAAAGGGATATGTTATTAAACATAATTTTATTCGGAAGGAAGAATAATACTTATATATCACCAGCCTAGAAGTTGAAATAAAATTTAGACGCACGGTTAATAAAGGTGAAATACCCATTAGAAGCGTTGCAGCAGCTTGCGGACATATCAATTAATTCGATGGTGGGGTACATGAAATAGATCGAACAGGGAAAACATTTAATCATTAAGACATAATGATTTCATGAATTGGTAATTGAATAGACATGTTGATGCCATTTTAGAAGATACACATCATGGCAAAGGAAGGGATTTTAAACGCAACTCGTTTTCAAATTTTCCTTTTTCAGAAGAAGGAAATATAGACGAACAGCCACAGTGCAGCTCTACGGCAAGTGAGAGGAAAAACTTCGCCCATTCTCCCCATTTAAAAAACACATATACGACAGTTGCCGACAGCTTAATACGAAAACTTTCCTTTTTTTCTTATTTGGAAGAATTTCAAATGTACCTTATGTTTTTAAATAAATAAAAAAATATATATAACAAGAAGTGTCTCGGATTTCCATATGTACTTTATTATTCACATCCTGAGATTCGCTCTCGAGCAACATCATCAGGCGAACTTGGTGATATTATTATACAGCAAAACCCTGGTCGTTGATAATAAACTATAAGTTGAAAAACCAGGAAACCTCTAGTTTTTTACAAAGGAAATTTTTGCCACAAAGTTTCGCCTACTACTATTTAACGTTTTACCAACTTTCCTGCTTTCATTTTATTAACAATATGTCATTGAAATCTGTTGAACGCTCTTTTTCATGCGACCATTAATGACCCTAAGACTTCACATTACGACTGTTTTTTTCGTAGCGAACCACTCTAGCCTTCGTAGACATGCCGAGACATTGCGAGATAAAACTGAATGCACCGCACAGCTACACTGGGAGATAAGTGCGACATTGGATATAGATATCGTGAGCTCCTCAACGAAGGAATATTTTCTTAGATGGTCCACCTCATCCCATTTGTTTTGAATAGAGTTCACAAGAGCATCTCTCGAGGCTCCAGAGAGGCGATCATCAGGAAGAGCCAATCCCATCAACTCTTCCCTGAAGGTACCACAAATGTCCAGTTTCGCAACCCCTTACCCCACAGCCTCTCCCGGCCTACGCCTCTCCCTGGACCGATCGATATTGCACAATTGTGTTCAAGTTTGCTCTGCATTCAGCGGCACGGCTCCCGACGCAAAAGCATTTCCCTGGCTCCGAAAATTATTCCTCACCTCAAAAGGAGTTTCAATTTGAGGATTGGATAAGCGAAGGTCTTCATTTCTTTCCATTCCGATGAAAATTCTTTTACGATATACCATGGCACATGATATTTCGTGAAATAAACACATACGGAAAATCATTGGTCAAGGTAATCGTATACTGGAATTTATCATAAGATTATTGGGAAAATGTGACGATCACGAGAAATTAGCTACTCTTCCCTTGTTAGACCACATTTGGAGTACGCTGCCAGTATTCGGGATCCTTACAAAATAGAATTGAGGAACAAACTGGAGTGTGGGCAGCGAAGATCGGCAAGATTTGTAAAGAGACGGAATGATATTATGCTAGCGTAACCAGTCTAAGAGAAAAACTAAAACGGAAATCATTGTCAGACCGTAGATTTAGACAATCTCTTAGCTATTCCAAGACAACGTTTTCACCGTTGATATAAGCAAAATTTTGCAAACTCCCACTTACTATGGAAGACTGAAACATCAACATAAAACTAGAAAATTAATTGCCGCACCGACAAATTTAATAAAAATTCTTTCCCCTTACTATAAGGGACACGAAAAGGGATGAATATATTGAATAATATATACATAAGTGTATTAATAGATAGCCTAGTTTATGCTTTGCATGTTTGTTATAATTGCATACTAGAATAATGATTATAAACTAACCAAGCTAACAGATCGTTTATGCATGCCTGCTTTACTCTTTTACTCTTTACTTAAGTATTTTTTTGTTGTTATAGTTCGAAAACGTAGCTACTAATCCTGTTTAAGCATGATAAGTAAAGCATGTTTGCTGTAGATTCACCCCCTACCACACATCTTTATGGCGGCTTTAAGAGTATTATGTTGATGTATATCATCATCACCCTTTTAATCAAAACGCATGCTTCTCCCCTGTCTATCCCACAAAATTTCCTCCGTAAACGTCCAATCTGTTAAAGCTTATCTTCATCTTTTGCAATAGGAAAGGTAGATACGGTAAGCAAGGATAAGTACTGATTGAATCTACAAATTAGAAGCCAATATGTTTTCCGGAGGTGTCAAAAATATTGTGAGCTATTACCACGGTCGTTTTCATTATGAAAATAAGGTCAGAGAGAGAGAGAGAGTTTGTTGGACGTTAAAATTGAAAATACCTTTCTCTTCATGCAGCATTAGGTATTCAAGAAGAGGCCGTGAGGACCGAAGAGGCCGGTGCTCATGCAGGTAGCCAATTTAAAATGTACCTGAAAAAAATGAGATAAATCTGTTAGCATCCACCATAAGAACGTGTTCCATTGATAGCGTAATTTTATTGCTATATCTTTTTTGAATCTGAATACTTGATAAAAGTTAAAATTTAGTTTTCCGGTTTTACGTTTCACTCATTTTTATTAGAACCTTCAGGGTTATATATAAATACACTAAATTACAACAGTTATACTTCAATATACGCACAAGCATGATACATATACACACGACTATTCCTAGTACATACGTATTATATACTTATATAGAAAATTATAAAATTAAAAATATTTTACGTTCCGAAGCTTTTTGAAACCAATATATGTCATAACAGAAACAATTAGAATACACACAATCGAAACATAACAGAGAGGCAAATTACAATAGACCATATTTTTGATATTTACAAAAAAATATGTAATGCCTCAATTTTAAAAATTTTCTAGTGGTGCAGATAATCACAAATTTAATGTTCTAAACCATTGTGAGTGAAAAGTTGAACGAAATAATATTAAACAATTATTAGTACGTAATTCCTCCCCTAATAAATTATGTAATTTGTTGCCATTCAAAACTCAACCTTTACACGCACCCTTAATCGGGGGATCGCATGATACTCTGATGCTATAAATATAGATGCATAGAACTTGCATGACACTGCATGGTTGTACTGAACATTGGCAACTCGAAAATGAGTTCAAGTCTTTGTTTACCTCCTGGATACCCTGAGGTAGTGGAAGGGCCTACGTTAACCTATGACCCCTAGAGCTGGATTGGCGGGATCAATGACATTCCTAGCTCCTCAGTGACGCGGCAGCAAAGGCACGTGACCCTTGAGGGGCGGCCATTTATGCGATGGCGTCATGTTTGAAACGGTTCCGACGAATGTGATGTGAAACAAATGAGTCGCATATTCCTTGCGCTTAGCGATTTCGATGACCTATTGATACTCACCGAACCCTAGGTAACACGTGTGCGTAAAAATTCAATAAAAGCTCTTCCCAAATAGCAAACTAGTTAAAATTACATTTACGGTAGCAGTATTTATTCCTCATATATTCATGAATATTAAAATATTTAAAGAATTAAAATATATGCTCCGGTTGCACGAAGGAACATTATCAGTGTAAGGTAAAAAATATGAGGATATTGAGAAGAAAACTGGATGCTTGCCCCACAACTCATCTAATGAGAGACTGAATTTGGTGATACAAGATCTGGAAGTTTTCCATCGAATGAGCAGTGAAACGTTTTATATAGCCTCCCGCACTATTTAACGACTCTTAATCTACGCCTGGTTCTTACTCTATACTTTGACCTTGGGGCTGATAGAATACAAGATAGAGGGCTCATTTTTTCAGATATTTTTTTCAGATGAAGGTGGAATGTCAGATAAACAAGGAAGAGGTAAGGTAATAAATACCATTTGGATAATATGAAGAGATGTAAGAAAATTTCTGATCCAAAATACTCTGATCTGAAGAGAGATGTAGCTCAAGGAAGGAGGTTTTCAGGAATAGAAATGCATATAAGAGTAGAACCACTACATCAATCACACACTTTAGTTACTCAGCCCCACCAGTTTCGACACTCTCGCCATCATCAAGGGTACTTGACAAGGGCCATTATCAAGGGTCAGAGCACACTTGATAATGACACGTGAGTGTCGAAACCGGTAGGGTTTAGTAATTCAGTAACGTGTGTGAAAAATAAATAGTTTACGTTTTCCTTTCAGTATGCATTTTCCTCACAAATTATCTCCTGACTCGATTCAATTTACCACTACATCTAAACATATCCAAGAGTATCAATCAATTTTTTCTTTTATTTCTAGTTCCTTCATTATTTTCATGCTGTATGAGGCCTACGTGACGTGCTACAGTAGAAACCAGCAGAAACATGAATTATCCTTCTCCTCTTTCCCTAAGTTCGTCACATCCCATGTCGCTCTTCCTTACCGCATAGTCATTCCTGTAGAGTTTTGCTTCCACAACTCTGCAACACTCATCATGACTATATTTCTCAATTCTTTTCATTTTCAGCACTTATTCCTAAAATATCTAGAAGGATCTTAAGATCCTTTTAGATAATTTAGATAATTCTAGATTATTATCCCTCTGGCCTAATTGTAGAAAGAATAAATGCTCCTCCCAGACAATCCTCTGAGGGTGTATTCACCGACGAAGGTATGCCTCATAGTATCATCAACAGGCAACCGTATTATCCCTATCGAGTCAGAGTCATCTTTTCTGAATAAAGAACCCTCTGGCTGAAACTATTCCCGCAATATCCCGCGGTTTAGCCCAAATGCAGTTCTTTCAGTAGGTGAAAGATGCTGCAGTCTGTATATCCTCTTATTACATGCCTGTCAGCCAATGGAATGATGGTTAGCAATTTATAAAATCGGAAGATGAAAGTCGAGTCGAGTGGCATAGTTCCAGGAGCATGAAAAACAGCTACTAACTTAAGTTGAACTGTATGTGATTGTGTAAACAATGCAATTGCTTGGAAATAGAAGGCAGATCATAACGATTCAGGTTTTTGCATGCGATGTAGCCAAAGTAGTTGGAGAACCTGCCAGCAAAGTCAACGGCTTCAAATATTTAAGCTCCAGCCTCAAAGGCTATGTGCCGCAACAAACGTTAAATGCATGCATTGTAATGATGAAACAAAGAAGTTTTTGCACGGTGTGTAACGAAAGGAAACTATGCTGACTTTTTGAAATAGATTTAGTAACTAGTATTAAAAGAAGTTTGCTATTAGACTTCGAGCATGAACCATGACCATGGTAGCAAAGGGTGACTCATCGTAGTAAAAATTATGTTTTTAGTTAATCCAACTACTGAGGTTATTTCGCATTGTCTAATCTAACTTTGTAGCAAGCGTAATACTACGGCAAACACGATATATCCTCTATAAGCTATAGGTATAGATAATTTCGCGTGATAAACTATACTACATTCAACTGGAGACATTTGTTATATGAAAATATACGCTAGTATTGCTGTGTACGTATTTTGAAGGATACCCCAACAACAAGAAAATCCCTTAGGGTTCACCTAAAGCTCCAAATCGTTATTATTTTCTTATATTGTTAATGACTTGCTGGAGAAATACACATATTATTATTATATCCATGCCCGGAGCGGATATTGAGCCTGCTACCATAGGGTCGCCAGGCCAGCGAGTTACCGACCGGACTACAGCGGCCAGCTTCATCATTTGGAACAGGGGTCAATAAGGATGGAGAGCTCATGGACAAGAAGTAAAAGAAACAGAGTTGTAGTTATTCGGGGGATGCGACCTACAGCTTCCGCTGAGATTCTACATCTGCGCCATTTGGGGTTGGTGGGTAATCGAATATGGGGAGAAAACTTTCAAGGAACGGAATTAGAGTGGCGAGAAACCAGGTGTCGGTAGGAGTACACGGGTACTATTATACCGTACTATTGACGTCGGGTGCCATGGGGTCCACGGTTTAACGTCTCATCCAACGGACGGATTACTGAACCGAAGTACTCTCCAGAAAATCCAAATGGGGACCGGTATATAGTGAAAAATCAACCTCTACCCGGAATCGAACCCGGACCCTCAGGATAGGAAGGTAGTGCCTCTACCCGCCACCTTAACACAATCAGGAACAGAGTGGGGAAAAAGTGGAGCAGTCGTGTCGGTGGGAAGACAAGGAACGCGACAAGGAGAAAAAGGAAACGCGGAGAGAAAGACGAACAAATTGGAAAGGACGGAAAAAGGGAAGAGAGTGGCGAGGATTGAAGGGTGAGAGGGGGAGGAGAGATACGAGTCGAGCGGGAGAGGGAAAGGCAGAGGAGGAGGAGGAGGAAAGGGTGGTGCGGACGGGAGGAGAGAAGGCGGACGCCTGACCCCTTAAGAACGAATTCTGCAACGCTGAGATTCTCCACCCCGGCGCCGATAAGCGAGGAAGTAAGGCGAAAGGGAACGACGAAAGGGACGGAGAGGAAACGAGAATTGAACGGGAAGGAGTCGGATAAAGACAGATTAGGAGAGGAGTCTTGGGCGAAAGGAAACGAGAATGAGGGTGAGTGAATAGAGAAAAAAAGAGAGAGGAAAGCGTGGGAAACGGACGCAGGGATATCGATGAGCAAGGAGCCAAGGAAAAAAAAATCTTAAAGCTGGAAAGGAATTCGTCAGCATGAAAAATATCAATAGGAGAGTGAAGATGAAATCAGTGGCGAAAGCAATGCAAAGTGACCCTTAGAAAAGGAGGGAGAGAAGTCAAACTGAATGGAGGGAATTTAAAACACACAGGAGGAAGTTCCGAGTTACCAAATTAATACAGCCAAGCACAGACTCATCAAATTTGGGGAGAAAATTATTACCATCGTACGATTCTCCACCAAAGGATAAAACGCCAGTGAACCTTATATGAAAGTTTTAGATTAAGCACGGGAGAAAAAGTATTGGCTTTACACACCCGTCAGGGCTTGAACACCTTCCGGTACATCGTAACGCCGTGCCATAGCCTAAATAGAGGGATGATTGCATTATTTTTATGTTCAAGTCTATGTGTTCTTGGTTGCTCATTGTTGTGTTGATGTTTTTTTTGCTTCTCTTATATGTGAATTGTGGTTGTTTTGATATTTTGAGGGAAATTTTTTTTAGACTGTGAAATGTTTGTTTTTTTGAAAAAGGTAGTTGAGAGGTTGTTGATAGAGGAGAGGAGGGATTGTTGTGGAGGGAAAGGATCGGAGATGTACATTTTGTAATAAAGAGGGTCTGAAACCTTAGGAAATGAGAAAAAGTTGAAAAGAAAAGAACACGACATCACAGTATATTCATTGGCATCCCCAATAAGATTCGTGCGAAATCTTCGCCATTCTCTTAAAACTCAAGCTATCATCGATAATAACGGTTGGGCTGGTGTAGCGGCTAGACTACCAGCCTGCCACACAGATGTCTGCCTATCTTTGATGACAGGAAGCGGAAGAGATTTTATCGTTAATAGACCGATCTATACTTGAGAGCTACATGGAGAGCATTGAAAGATAAGTCCTCGGTCCGTCGCATGAGTCGTAAAACTAGGAACACTTGCCGCCTCTCGTTAAGAGCGAGATTATGCTGACGTTAGGTTTACTTCCATCCGTTCTCATTTCCTCCACATTTCCATATCCTTATAATTCGCCCAAGGTTCTGAAGCATCTTTATATCTATATCAACTGACTACCCTCCGAGTCACCTCGAGGATTTGTGTCTGGGGGTTACTTGCCAACAAGCATGTACTACGCGGAAGCCTTAAATTTACTTACACTACCTACCTGAAGAGAGATTTCTATGAACATCAAGAAAATACACTACAAATCCTAATTTTCATCCAGCATACAAAGAAACATTAGAGAAATACTATAAACATGCATCATACGTATTAGTACTTCATGCAGATATACTTAAATTCTTGAAAACCCACTACATTAATTTCATCTCTGTTAGTTTCATTAATTCTATTCAAATAAGGTGTGCAGATACATATTCATGTTAAGATAAATTGTTTTATGAAGTGATCACGGAGTGAGACATCTTAATGTTATTATGATCATGAACTGCTTTATGGAAAGAGCGAATATTTGAATCAATCTGTGTCTTTAAGCGCGGGGCGGACTTAATTCTTTGATGGCTTTGATGGCTGTCATTTTTCCTTTTCCTTTGCGACGACAATATCTCATAAAAAATAAACCAAAACTTCCTTATGATCGTGAAGCACGTTTAGTTTGCTTAATAGATGGTAGGGAACTATTTTATTCATCCATAATCAAAATTCAGTAACTAGCACTCAACACAGGAAAATATAATCACCAACGGTTATTTTCAATCGACTGAGCGACGGCGTCTAACTGGAGAATTGATGAATAACCGTCATTTCAACGGGGGCACTAGCCTATCATAGAAAGCTCAGTCAAATGGGTGTGGCTCGACCAAGCAGGGACCAGAGAGCCAAGAGATTTCAAAAGAAGAGAGGCTTTTGGCCAGCATTGAAGGCGATTGATTCTTTTCCGGCTGGATTTGGGCCAAATCTCCCCGAAATAAATTTTGATGATATAAAAAAGCAGACATAGATGGTGGTGGGCTGCCGAAAAGCTGGATGGGAAACATATTCATGCTCTTAAAAAATACTAATCTTTTCACATAGATAAGTTTTGTGGCATTCTCCTCTGTCACCTGGAGATTTCTTTAAGCACGATGTGATTTCAAATTTATACCGAATTCCTATGAATTGTTTCTTGCACTGCGTTGCTCTCAGTGCATGCCTATACTAATATACGGCACGTGGAATCCTTTTAGGAATACATGATTTTAGGTCTTAGGTATTTCTTAGCCAAGGAGTAAGTCGTTACCTTAGTTTATTTGGAATCCGGAGCAAAAGCGCCGAAAAAATAATTCTTTCTCGCGCTTCGATGTGAGTCCTGTCCATCAGTAAGGCAAGTCATTACAAAAGGTGAAAACCAAAAAGGTAATACCTAATAATTTTACACGAGGCGTGGTACCTCAGTTGGCATAGCGTTGGGTTACTCAACGGAGGCCCCGGAATCAAATCCTGGCGAATCCTCCGGACACGTTTGGCTAATACCAAGATGAATAATTCTATTTGAATCAGACTCTCGTGGAACACGTAAGGCAAATGAGTGAAAGGCACTGCCTCCACATTCCATGATCCGTGAATTACTTACGCCTTAGGGCTTATGTTCGGGAAGAACAAGACACAGAGGAAAGGATCGCATTTTGTAAAATACTCCTATGAATAGGGTCCGTGCATGAGAATTTTTTATTGATTTGCCTGAATACACGATTAAAACTATTCATAAAAATTATATGCTCATAATTATCCGGTAACGATTAGTTATATAATATTCCGGCCGAAAAATAGCACGTTTTAAATTCCTAACATTTGCCGCCATATCGATAGACAACGAGCTGTGACGTCAATGTTCTGATACTTCGCCTGGTATGCACAGAACTCTTGTGTTGGGACGCCAGGAAAGAACGGAAAGATGGAGGGAAGTAACCCTAGAAAGAGTAAATGGTATAAATTTTGCTTCGTACCGAAATGTACTAATACTGGATTTAGAACACCAGAAAAAGTTTTTTTTTAATGTGCCAAAATGTCCTAGAATGTGAAAGAAATAGTGCTTAGCAGCAAGAAGAGAGAAGCCACTCTCCGGTAAATCTGTGAGCTTCTGTTGCGAGAATCATTTAAAGGTAAGTTTATATTACTCAAGGTGACACAGAAGGTGTCACTCAACTATTAGAAGAGCTTAGTTGGAAAAGAGAGAAGCGACGTTTTAAGATTAACAACGTTTCTTTCCGCTAAACTTAACTTTACGGCTGGTCACCTACCACCCCCGGTCACAAGCCCTTGTGGCGTCTCGAAGGGTAAACTGTAGATGTAGGGGTTTTCGCTTGTGGTAATCGACCCTAATCAACAACACCAATCTGCGGTAGTGTAGCTCCAAGAGCATAATTTATTTATCAGAACCCCGCGGTAATGAGCATTATCACATCTCCGGTAATAGTGCTGTAGGAGCATGCGACGCAATTTATTCACGTTGAACTGTAGTGGTTTCGGTCCTGTTTCAAAACCTAAATTACTACCACTGATGTCACAAATTGGGTGTGAATTAGTTTCTCTAAGCCAAAGTAACCCATGTTAGCGATGGAGTCTCGTAAATGAAAGAATTTACACCTTCAACCTGGCAGGAATCCACAACCAATAAGGTAACCGAAAAAATACTAAGTTGTGTAATTTAAGAAACTTTGAAGAAAAAACCAACTCGATGTGGTCGGAAACAACGGAAGAAATAAAAAAATGTAAACTGACGAAATAATGACATTGAATACAGAGTGCCATGCAAAGGGAGCGAAATAAAAACAAATTTCCCTTTGAAATGCGCCTTCAATGAATCAGACTTTGAAAGAAGAGGCAAAAAAGAGAGTGGTCTTGGGTGTAACCGCAAAAGAGGCACTGAGCAGGTTTTCCCCGCTGCGATTCGTAGAAATGGCCATAGAGAAGGCCATGGGGAGAGAGGGGGGCTTGTTGCGGAGAGTCGGGAACATTTTCAAGGATGTCGGGAACAATTTCAAGGAAGTGTACTAGGATGTTGAATAAAGGAACGCGAGATAAAATGCTTCCACATCCTCAGATTACCCTGCAAGCCATCTCTAAGGCATGCGGTAGCGGGTGAATCATCACCAATGATGCACTACATCAACATGATCCACCAATATGCACTGAGTAACATAAGAAATTAATGACGAAAATTTGTTAGCCATGCATGTACCAGTTAGTATGGGTAGTAGATGATGATGCTCTTCAAACTACGATACCTACATTACACCTATCTAAATCTACACGATACCCTGAAAGCCACCGCGAGGGTGTGTGGCAGGGGGTTAACCGAAAATTATGCCAACCTAAAATGGATCGTTGCAACCCTCTTCTTTATCTGATAGGTACTTCAATTATTTGATAAATCTACACCATCTCACCTCTCATCATCTCCTTGCGTAATCTCCTCCCCCGTCATCGCTACCCCAAACTGATAAGAGAAAATCTCTACACTCTCATTTCAACTTTCACATGGCGTGATGAAATTCATTATGAATTCAATTCACTCGGTGCTTTTATTACTCTGGAGGCTATAAATATTCCGCACATTTAAGAGATCTCTAGAGAGATAACATATATTAGATACCCTTTCCAGTTCATTCCACAGGCAGATTTTAATTAATTAAAGTCAAAGAGAATACTTCGAAGCAAGCAGAAGTTTTTCCACGAAAAGATATTATGGAGCTACAGGTTTCGTACAGCGATAAGAATTGAAAGATTAAGATTATTGAAAGTATAGAATGATGATATCATAACTGATGATTAAGGACACATGTTGATGTTTGACAGGATGTTTGATGGTGTAGCTCAATTTTGAAATATTTTCTAATCATAATCCAAAATTGAAGCATTTATAAAATTATATAGATAATATGGGGATGGGATTGAAATGACGACTAGAGTACTTGCCTTTCAACCGAGCCTGGGTTCAAATCCTTTTAGGGGAAGATTATTCGGTAGAAATTCTGACACTAATTGAGTGTGGAGAGAGGTTTAGTTCAGCACTCTGCAGGTCAGATGGGACGGTTAACTGATAGCCCTTTGCCCTTTTCATCTACACATACGTAATACCCTGCGAGCCACGTGTGACGGGGCTAAGAATTACTAGATATAAACTACTTACACGCAGCTAAGATCTATAATGCTACTTCTTCACGGAGACATGCCAGATATATGAGAGTGACGTGACACTGAATGGTTATTATCTACATAGTAATGAAGAGATTACTGGTTAGAATGGCATTTCTCCCCATATATTTCTGTTAATTAATCTGTAAATTAATTATTTAATCAGGGATATGAATAGCGGTAATATGTCCAATACGAGTGAATCAATCCACAGCATAGGTAGTTGCATGTTGGTATAAGGACTTGAAGGTAACCCAACTAACAGCATGTTTTTGCATGCTTGCTTTGCTATTTTTATCTTTATAAATAGCGAAGTTTAGACTAATATATTAATATTAATCCTATTTTATGCATGATATGTAGTGCATGTTTGGTGAGAATTCACCCCTGCCACACACTTTTATGGTGACTTGCAGGGTATAGATGTACTTGAGTTCCTATAGCAGCCACTTCCCCTTCCCCTACCACACACCCTCGCGGTGGTTTGTAGAGTATTTCATAGATCTACATGTATAGTACCTAATTCTCATCCAAGTTCTTCTATTAATCTCGTAACACTAATACAATTATCGTAACGACCTTTAACATATCTCGCTGATCTCCTTTACACGCGCTCTATTCATTTATCACATTATTTTCGTATGAATCCCATATACCACCTTTTCCACCCAAAAAATCCCAATTCCATACATTCACCTACCAATCCTAAATGGCGCACATGGCCTTAGCCTCCCATAAATGACTGCCACTGTTTTAGATAAAATCTAACACCATCAGTATACACCATTAGTACTTTTCGAATCATGGCGGCGAACCTTTGTCACTCGGGTGTAAACACAAGATTTACGAGATGAGTTCACCGAAAGGAAAACGCGACCCAACTTACGAAGCAACTTACACGCACCAAATATTCCCAAAGCGCTCGCTGTTTGCCCACAAGTTAACGGAGAACTGAACGGGGGAATTCAACTAAGCCCAATGCTCTCTCATCCGAAGGGCCGAGAGGGACTCTGCATTGATTCACGGAACAATGGATCTTTGAGATTCAGAGAGGATGCGATGGGAGAACTGAAACCGTGAACTCAAAAGAATTGAACTCCCTCGGAACTGGTCGAATTCCACGACTCGGAGATGACTTTTTCCATTCGATGTGACCCGGGCCTTTACATGCCGGCACTCTCGCACGGATCCAAACGTAGATGAAGGATGATGGATAGGATTCCACCCTCTGAGCGAAAGTAACCTTTCCAACTACACCGACGTAGTCGGAAACGCCTACCGCACAGCCACCCCCCGGAGAAACGAAAATGTTTAAATGGAAACTGGGTGGAGTAGAGTAAGCGTTTTCTACGAGTACGAAAGTAAAGAGATGCCTCAGAACGAAAGATGGTGAAACACATTTTATACGCATTATGATTGAGTCAACGTGATCAGTAGGTTTTCTATTACAGGATGAAGAAGACTGTGTATGGCTGATTTATTTCAGATCCAAAACTGAAAAAAGAAACCAAAACAACAAAGATTTTACGCTTTAATCAATTAACAGCAGATAAAAATATATAAAAACAAACTAGGGAATATTTCTGTCTGTTAGAAAATCTGTCACTAATTAAAAAGAATCAACTTATTTCCACGATTTACTATCCGAACGCAGGTGAATTCAAAGAAGCTGGCTTGAGACGTTACAAGTCATATGAGGAGCAGCAAATATCGTATAGATAATGCTGATTTCATTGATAGCATTTCTAAACTACTTCAGATTACTCAGAGACTAAATTCATTAGCGTTTACAATACTTATTCTGTGGAGCCACCAGATACCCTTAGTTGCATACAAATGGTGCATACGTGGTGATCTTTATCCACTGTGACACACTCTTGCGGTGGCTCGCAGGGTATTACGTAAATGCTGATGTACATGAAACGGATAAATAAATAAAATATCTAATTATGATGTTCCCCAGCATTTATTAAACAATTATTCTCTAACATTAGAGACGCAAATAATGTTATTGCCTTTGGAGTGATATTTCATTCCGAACATCTGCAGGATTTGTAAAGGGACAGTATGATAACTATATTAGCGTAGCAAGTTTCATGGATGGACTAAAATGGAAACCATTATCAGACCGTGGGTTTAAATTTTGACTAAATCTCTAAACTAAATTTCAAGATAGTATTTTGACTGATGACGCACAAAATATTTTGCGAACTCAGACTTTCTATGGTACACTGGACCATGATCAAAAAATATTTTGCGAACTCCGACTTTCTATGGTACACTGAACCATGATCATAAAATTAGAGAAATTAATCGCCGAACCGAGAGACTCAAATGTCTTTCCCTCGTATAATTAGGGATACGAATAGCTGTAAATTCGTTCGATACTATAAATACAAGTGTATCAACGGATAGAATAGGTAGTTGCATGTTGGTATAAGGACTTTAAGCTAACCCAATTAACATCATGTTATTACATGCTTTCATTGCTATTTTAATCTTTTTTTAAATTGTGAAGTTTAGACTAGAATATAATTACTAATCCTTTTTTAGCATGATTTAAAATGCATGTTTGGTGTGAATTAACCCCGAGCCACACAACTTTGTGGTGACTCAAAGGGTATTATGTAGATGTAGATGTACATTCGTCATCAAAAAAGTACTCTACTAGCACTGTAAGGATTGTGAATAATCTCTTATTGCTATTCCCGACAATTACGTGAAGTATTCTAGAAATTATCATCTATATGTTGACACAGAATCAATACACTTTTCTTGTGGTCGCGAACAGTTCACTGAAGTAATAGATTTTTAATCCTTTTTGTCAAAACTGTTTCTGAGGTTCTGAATCTTTGTCAAAGTCTTAGACTTGCATCATAGTGTATGGATGTTTTACGTATATCCGAGATTGCCTAATCAATTACGCTATAATTCATGTCATCCCTAATGTTCCATCTCAAGTCCTCATGGCAAGATGAACGTTGATTTTTCCTGCAATGAGAGCTACTAGGCCTCCGGACTACACAACTCAACACTCTAAATTACTTTTTCCCAAAGCACCAAAATGAGAAATACATCACTTGTAACAAAAGCAATATTCTACGCAATTTCTGAGAATTAAAATAACTTACTCTGTGATCCATCAAAACTTTTTTCCTCTCCCTCTCTCTCTACATTATTTCACGCCCAGTCTCACCATTAAGATTTGATAATTTTCAAAGAGTGATTTGCCGAAAAGAGTAGCACGGGGAGGTAAGACTTAGTTGACGGAAACAAGAGGACACTTTTTCCCCGCCATAAATGCGAAAGAAATGAGACAACTTTCACTTCACGATCCAACCTCCTTATAAACTCAGTCAAAAGCGAGGAAAGAGATATAGGGGAAGGGGATAATGGGAGAGAGACGAAGGGGGGATGGAGAGGGACACGGAAAGGGGAACGAGCTGAAAAGGGAAGAAAGAAGGGTCGCGGAAAGGGATTGGGAGGAGAGCAGAAAGCGCGAGAGGACGCCGAAACTAGTCGGAGCGAACGAGGAAGAGAAGAAAGGAGAAAAAAAGTACTCGGGTCCCCCATAGCCTAACGCCTTTTACTAAAGCCGGGGAGGTGGAGTTTTTGAGGGAGGGAGGAGTTTTGGGAGTCATAATGATGGGTCGCTCCACTCCTCGCATTTAGGGGGACCACAGAGCGGCAGGAAAAGGGGTATGGGGGAAGAGGAACGAGGGAAGTAGGTAGGAAGGCTCTGAGGGAGGAGGGCGAAGGGAGTTAGGGGGGGTGGAGGGAACATAGAAAGTAGGAGCAATGACGCTCTCCCCCAGCCTCCCCACCCCTCGTCCGGCTCGTCCAGTGACGTCATACATTACGTCATCCTCTCCCCATTCCCAATTTTCTCGCCGTTTCATCGATCCTCTCTCTCTCTCTCTCCTCTCCCTCTTCCTCCCCCCCTCTCGCCTCCTCTCTCCTTCCCTCGCTCTCTAGAAAATCGAAAACTATAATCCCCCGCCCGGAGGGGGGCAGCAGCAGAGGGATTGCATGGACGAGAGAGCGATGGCGGGAAAGGGATGTGGAGAGAAGGGGAGGTTGGTGGTAATACCCTGGGGGATGGCGGAGTAAGGAGAAGGTTGAGCTAAGCGTAAAGAAGGAGGGATGAGGTAAACTAGAACAATTGCGCTACTTGTGTGCGGAATTTCGGGCGAAAATGAGCACATTTCTAACGATTTATCTACATCCACATAATAACCAACAAAACACCACGAGGATGTTTGGCAGGGGGTGAAACACCAGGCAAGCATAATTAATCAGAGTGAATAAGGTATCATTACCATGCAAGCATGCAAATAAATACTGCTTCGTGCTTACAATACTTGTGTGTGACAATCAACTGTGTGACACTGTATTACCACCCCGAGGAAAACAACAGAAATCCAGTTAAGAGACATCTACATCTATCTACATCTACATAATACCATGCAAGCCGCCATAGAGATGTGTAGCAGGGGGTGAATTCACCACAAACATGCATAAAAAGATTAGTTATAATGGTCATAATATACTAGTCTAAACTTCAATTTTTTAAAAAGATAAAAATAGCAAAGCAAGCATGCAATATCATGCTGTTAGGCACGTGGAATGTTGGCTATAAATGACGCTGAATTGTTAGTTTATACAAAGTAAGATAATAGTTGTGGATTAATCTTTCATCTCTATCAATACATTCAATTATTATGTTATAATTCCTGGAGCATGTATGAATTAGAAGTGTTAAAACGGGTACACATAAGAAAAAACATTATATTCTAATTTCTACATTGGATCTACATCAACTGTATACTCTGCAGGGTGTATAATCACTCAACTTGCAATGCTTACGGGCACTAGCAGAAACAGTATATCTACATCTGCATAATACACTGCGAGCCACCGCGATAATGTGTGACAGGGGCTGAAAAGTTACCATATATGCAATTAACTTTCATGCAGCTGAAATGTTCCATGCTACTACTTATTGGAAGCATGCTAAATATGCATTCATGAATCACGTGCAACAAAATGGTTGGTATTTGCGTAGTAATAAAGTGACTATTGTTTAAGCAGGTATTTCTTTAAATATATTAATTTATATTTCTGCAGCATGCATATATGCTCTAGGAAATATAAGTTAATTATTTAATTTACCTAAGAAGACTCTGAATAATCCAAAACTATAGCATTACATTGAATAACCTAACAATTTAGAGTCATTTATGACTAACCTTATACGTGCTTACTAACTGCATGGCTAATATTTTCCTCGGAGTGGTAGAATAGTACCTCTTAGTTCCATGTAAGAGGTATGCTTTTCGTATGCACGGTGTAGTGTTTTTGCATGCCTGCACGATGTACAGTAAGTGTAGCCTTATTCTCTCTAACTGATAATGCGTTAGTCATGATGGTTCAACCCATCCACTTGCAGTAGCTTGTAAGGTACATATTATGTAGACGTACACGGTTTCAAAGTCTGCGCATCATTAAGGTTTGGCAAAACCATGGTTGGGTAATCTTATAACTTATTGCAAGTAGTAGGAAAAGTAAGCACTAAAAGCTTTATTCATTTTGCTACAATTTACATCTACACTGACGTCCGATGGAGTAGAAATAAATTTTTAGTCCCTTTTAAGTATTGCAATTATTATATAGGCTTTTATTTAGACTGTACTTAGATCCAATTTCTGATGGTGATCCTTAAACTAATTTTTCATACTCTTTTTGACACTCTGCTAAGTCAATTATAACACTTTATTACACACCAATCAATACTATCAAATTTTAGAATCAAACTACTTAATCTAGATTCCATACAGCACCTGCATCATCTATGCGAGGTCTAGCATAAAAAACCAGCAACACTGCTCTTTCACCACCTCATCATATTTTCCTTTCAATATTTTCATAAATCCTAGATTTTTAGTGACAGGACCGCAAATTTCGCGGATGTCTTCTCCAATGATTTAACTGGAGGACTGCATAGACGGATAATTACTCTAATAACGGAAAATAAATTATGTCAGAGACCATGATGAAAGATTCAAATATTTGTTTCATGGTTGCATTTTTCGCTTGTTTGACGCGTAACCAGAAAAATTGCGGAAGAGTTACGCAGAATCTGTCCAAATTTATGTTAGTGTTAGTTGAGAAAGCTGAATTACAAATGAAGTCACAATAAAGCCCTCGTAAGTTTTAACTTTTCAATTGGTAACGTGGCCTTAATTATACGATTATTTACTCGTCAATAATACATGCCTAGAGAGGTGTCAACCCCTACTATACAATCCTGTGGTGGCTCATATGGTATAATGTAGCAGTCAATGGTTTCATTTAACGCTAGGTATTGTAAAAATACTAATGGTTAGCACTGAGGCGAATGGATGAATATGAGTTGAAGGCCTTTGGTAAATGGGTCTATGAAAATGTCCGAAGACTAAAATATCCAAATGCCAAATTGAATTATGGAAAACAATATCTCCGAAACAGGTTTTTCCATTGTCTAGGCAATCATCAACGGAAGGAGAACCAGGCAAAACTCTCCGCCTAGCTCTTGACAGATTCTGACCTGTTTTTCCTGGTTCTCTCCCCGTTGATGATTGCCTAGACAATCGAATAATAGGTTTCGGAGATATTATTTTCCATAATTTAATTTGACAAATGGATATTCTAGTCTTCGGACATTTTCAATTAAGTCAAATTAGAATCTCACATTATTTCACCAAATGGGTCAATGGATGAATGGAGAAATGAGATGGAAGCAAAGTAACAAAGAAACCCTCGGCATAGTACGAGATAAAAAAAAGCATACGGAGAAGGCAGGGATGGAACAGGGAACGAGAGGAAATGAAAACAAACACAAGAAACACCCACATCGTAGAGAGAATGATGGAAAGGCGAAGCAAGCGAATGAGAAGGATACGCTTCATTGAATGAAGAGAGACAAGTCGCAAGCCTAACGGAAGAGGAAAAGTGTGCATGGAGAGAGGTGCTTTATCGAAGGAAAGCATCGAAAAATTATTGTCCATCCAAACCCACTCACGTTCGGCAAGACATTGAAATGGAAAGAGACGAGTGGGGAAAAGATAACGAAGGACAAAGGGAACAAAAGAGGAGGGAGTTGTAAAGAAAGGGAGGGAGAAGTGCGTCAAGGAGGAGAGAACTTAATGGAAAAATACAAGAATATGATTGAGGCGTAAAGTGGAGAAGAGCAGATGACGACGCCGATCTGAGCAGAGCTGAGCGCACGAGCACAAAGATGCGTTTCCTCGGAGGGGCGGTAATCGATTCCATCTAATAGTTCAGCCAGCCAGCATACGCCTCTCTCCGTGTTCCGACCTATTGATTGGCCAAATGAGACGCTGAAAACGTAATGCTCACATGGTCAAGAAAGGCACACGGTTTTCGTTAGGGAGATGATCATATTTGACCACGAATGAAGTGGGGTGAACTCAGTGATGTTGTGATGGCTTTACATAAAGTCACTCTGCAAATCAAATATACAATTGGGTAAGCCAGAAGATGAGTGAATATCGGCTACATTCGTAGGGTATACCAGTCTATTAAGCCTATCTACCAACCAGTCTATTAAATGAATTAAATTGGGAATCATTGTCAGATCGCAGGTTAAAATTTAGACTTAATCTCTTAAATAAATTCCAAGACCATATTTTCAGTGATGATGTTAAAAATATTTTGCGGAACCCAACTTACTATGGTAGACTGGACCATAATCACAAAATTAGAGAAATAGATTGCCGAACTGACAGATTCAGAATGTCCTTTTTTCCTCGTACTGTTAGGGATATGAATAACGGTAAATGTATCCAGTACGAGTGTAGCAATAGATAACATTGGTAGCTGCATGTTTGTATAAGGACTTAAAGCTAACCCAACTAACAGCATGTTTTTGCATGTATGCTTTGCTATTTTAATTTTTAATTACAAATTTTATGCATGACATGTAGTGCATGTTTGGTGAGAGTTCACCCCCTGCCACACACCTTTAAGGTGGCTTGCAGGGTATTATGTAGATGTATAGGTTTCCTATATAGGATGTTACAATGGCTTTATATAAACTCACTCGGCAAATCAAATATACAATTGAAAATGTACGAAGGCTAGAATATCCAAATGCCAAATCAAATTATTGAATTATATATCTCCGAAACAGGTTTTTAGATTGTCTAGGCCACCATAAACGGAGAGAGAACCAAGCAAAACAGGTCAAAACCTGTCGAGAGCCAGGCGGAGAGTCCTCGCGGAGAATTCCACCCTCCACCTGGCTCTAGACAGGTTCTGACCTGTTTTGCTTGGTTCTCTCTCCGTTTATGGTGGCCTAGACAATCTAAAAACCTGTTTCGGAGATATATAATTCAATAATTTGATTTGGAATTAGGATATTCTAGTCTTCGGACATTTCCAGTTAAGCCAAATTAGAAGCTCAACTTATTTCATCTAAATATACAACAGGGTAAGCCAGGAGATGAGTGAATATCATCTGAATTTGTAAGATGCATGCGTCCTGGTTATTGATAACTTGATATACTACAGGCATGTAATTATGGAGGAAAATTTAAACTCAGTACATATAGTTCATTGAAGCTTTCGCGGCTCATGATGATACGTATGGGATCCTAATGAATTAGGTTTGATCAGAGAACTAGATTGTGTGCAGCGAAGAGTAGCTAGGTTCGTTAAAAGATGCTACGATAGGTTGAGTAGCGTTTCAGAATTAATACAAGAATTAGGGTGGGAATCATTATCAGAGCGCAGGTTAAAGTACAGATTAAATCTATTAGAGAAATTTCAATCGGATAGCTTTACTGAAGATGTTAGGCACATATTAAAAACACCAGCGTATTATGCTAGATTCGACCAACCAAATAAGATTAGAGATATAGATTGACGTACCGATAGATTCAAAATGGCATTTTTCCCCCGTACTATAAGAGAACAGAATAGGCAGCATAGGAAAGGGATAGGTAGGGGAAATATTTTAGAGTATTCTGTAGTGCATGATGCATGTATTAACCCCTCAAATACTATAGATACTAACAATCTAGTTGCATGAGACACTTTAGTTGCTTGTTTGCATGTTAGTAGTACATGCTCGGTGATCTTCACCCCCTGACACACACCCTCGCGGTGGTTTGCAGGGTATCGTGTAGATGTATGTTATTCGGGTGTGCCGCGTGATGTTCAGGTATTGCCCTTGAACATCCCCTGCCCAGGCATTGTACCTGAACATCACGCGACACACCCGAATAACATACGTATCAGTACATATAGTATCTGGTTTCTTATAGCCTTTATAAATCTACTGGAAGGACAACTTAATAGTTTAACTGAATGACAACGTGGTACAGATTCCGATGAAGTCCGATGATTTTTTTTCCTCCGTGGAAATTATGCCTTCTGCTATTATGGATAGAAAAGTTCACTAGGGATTAGAAAAAAAACCGCCAGATTGAGATTTTTTCATGGTTAATAAAAATTAACTGGTATGTTTCCGCACTGTGTAAAAATACACAAGTGTTATTATCAAGGCATAAGTATCAACGATAGTACCATAGAGTAAATGGTTACCTTCATAGTCCATAGAGTAGATTAGATAGACTACCATAGAGTAGAGTATAGACAGTACCTAGATAGTACATTGATCAGTACCTTGATAATCAAACTTTTCTGCTGAAACCATGGTTGGTGTTCTAGTTTGAAATACGGTGCGAAAACAGGGCGAGTTTCTTTTTTTTTAACACGAATATCCAACACTTTCAAAAAGTAATGCCCAGTGTAGTTATTTCAGATAAATTATTTTAAGATATGAAGGCTGGAAAAACTGTGACATTCAGTGATGTTTCGTTAGAGTAACGGAACTCGTTAGGGAATATGAAATAAGATATTTATTAATTTGTAGGATCTGCGAGAGAGGAGTTCGGGCAGACGATTTCGCGAAAATAATTTTAAAAAATGTACACTGAAGAATGGAGCGTCAGAGAGAAGAACTAAAGGAAAGGAGGTATAAGGTTAAGGGACAAGTAGCTAGATCTCATATGAAAAACTTAAAGCAGTAAGGATCATTACAAGAAGGATGAATGCGAACAACATCTTACAAGCAGATAACAATAGAAGTAAGATTTCACGCTTTCCCGGCGAATTGCATTGATGAACTCTTCTCAGATAACAATAGAGTTTAGACGCGTAGCACATGACGCCAGTAGGGCGTTGAAAAAAGCTGTAAAATATCATAGAGGTTGACGCGGATACTTTTTCCGAATTTATCGTTTTCGATAAAGCATCAGTTAATGGAAATACTGCGGAAGATAGAGGAAGATTGAAGGGAAAGAAGACGTGATGTACCGAAATGTAACGTGCACCAAACGGAAAAATTGAGGATTCTGGATAAGGATCCACGTAATAGGTAATAATAGGTCGAGGAATAAGATATGGCCATATACTTTTCAGGATTTACCATTTATAATTACAACTTCTAGTTACAGTTAACTATTTTTATAGCTTGTTAGCAAATTATACCAAAAAAATGGTGAGAAGGGCGTAGGATGGGCTTGATGAAGTAATACAGGCAGGGGGGCGTTGATAATTCGGTAAGGTTCGAGAATGATCAAGCGCTAGTTGCCGATCAGCTAAGGGATTGCAGATTATATACGATGCCTAACAGAATAAATAAACGGAAGGATGATCAACTATGAGAAGAATACAGAAATGGCGTTTTCCGCACAAAGGTAGGCTATGCGGGATATTTTATACAGGGTGAAGTAGATGTTTTTAGTGCCGCAATAAGTGCATTCAAGATAATAAAAATATATAAATTCAACATATTGTGAATGTATGCACTGAATAGATAAAATGAAGGAAAACACATAATTTCCTCAAAGAGAGAGAAAGAGAAGCCTGTATGTGAGCCAGAATAATTATCACTAACCTCATAGTTTCCTCAGAAAATTCAAAACTAAATGCGAAGGTAGCATTAGGTACCCATACTACCCCAGGTGACTACGTGCATACTGCCCCGAACGAAAAACACCATTTTGTGGATTCAGTTTTTTCAAGTAAAATGTCAAATCAATAAATGTAAGCACGCCTTCTCCAATACTGCCAGAAATGACAGAAGGAAAATATTGCTCACTAATGTCAGTCAATCTCCCGTTGAATCCCATGCCGAATAAGATTTTTTCTAAAAACAAATTATAATATGGGTTTCCGATATAAGGTTTAAAAAAACTTAATCCCCAAATGTACCTACCTCACGCTTATTTGCACGAATTAATTATCCCAATTCACATATTAATGGAAAACTAACGGAGACGAATAATATTGAACAAAATACCCTTGGATATTCGTGTTTGATCGAACATAATTTTATTCAACGAGGCCAGAATATCGATACAACGCAAAACTCCTTCACTGTTACTATAGGATGATTTTCAACGTGCAGTTGGCAGGAAAGATAAAACTTTCAGTAAAAACAACTACCAATTACGTCCACAGTAGAACTGACAGGGAACAGCTATAGCTTTGGCGATGTTTCCTGGCAACAACGACATCAAAGATTGAATAACGTTTGCATTTATATAAAAGAACAATTTAAAATGATTCTCATTACCTAATTATTGTCCGCTACCGTGTGGCATGATAGAGATTATTCTTCGCAGAAATTTATGGAAAATTACTGCCAGCGTTTTTCCAAGCTCATAAAAATAACGAATCCGGAAAACTGCTCCGAAATGTCTAATAATAAATCATAATTAATGCTACAAAATGATAAAATTTTATGGTGAAAATGGTGAAACACAACCACAGCCAATGAGTGCTTTATTCTCTCAGACCGATTCCTTGGGAATTTAGGTAACTCACACCCTGGAGATTTGTAGGTTAATCGAATAAAATGAACTACGAGCAGCTTGAAAAAACCTGTAACGCCTTTTTGAAGAAGCGAAACATTACGCTTGACACTAATGACTTAAGGAATCACGTTGCATAATACTACGGCATCAATTAAAACAATACGATCGGGAATAAAGAAAGGAAAAGAGTAACTGAATGGTGCTAAGACTCGCCTTTCCATCCTTTTACCATGAAAAGCTTATGACGGCTTCGCGTAACCTAAACAACGAATCCCTGATTGGTGGTGGAATTTAAGCAACGACCAACGCTTAATGAGAAGAGGAGATAAAAAGTATCAAAGAAAGAGGCAGAGAAAACAAAGCAGAGGCAGGGGAGAACAGTAAGGGGATACACGATGCGAAATACCCAGACAGTAAACGCGGAAATAAGTATTGTCTAATTAAGTATTGTCTTTCTCACAAGCATCACGCCTTTTTTAGAATTTGATAAGAAAATTATGAATACAAATAACTAGATAGGGACATCATTACAAAATGATTAAAAAAATCATTTATAAGCATCTTTAAATAATTGGTCAACACTTAAGAAACTAGTACAACGAAATTTCACTAGTAATGGGAATGAAATGATGGCAGCAACACCTACGGTAAAAGACACTTCAATGATGAGTAAATACGAAACTAATCACTAAATCATGCCACTTAAGAAAATCTGAGCATCACTTATGAGACACTGCCTACATGAAATTTTACTCAGAGAAAAAACTCATTCCCTTTACACCGGCAATTATGTGCCAAAGTCCATTACTGAACGCAATTAACTTATAAGAAAGAGCAAGAAGGTAATCGATAACTAAAATACGATTATCCTCATCATCTTCACATGAAATCCAAGACAAACTTGTTCTTCTGAGCTGAACCAGGACAAAGAGACAGTACAGTACAGTAGATAGCTATTTATTTTAGCATCATTCGCCATTTCAACACCGTAGATTCACTGAATGCAGTTACACCGCAAACGCCGACACTCAACGAAGCTATGAACTACAAGCACGCTGCTTTGAGTGGGTGGACATCAAATACATCATGCTACTAGGAAAGCGTACGACAGGAAAATAAATAGCTAGAAATAGGCAGGCCACAGGAATGAAAATAATATTTGAAACGGGGTACACCTCTTCGTACAGAATGAAGGCGTCCACTTTGACGGATGAACTAATTCACGAATCACGAAACAAATCCCATGTAAAAGAATAAAAATAATTCGAAACAAATTATTTCTACGCAAAAAGATCAATTTTGCAACGATTTCCTCACGGTTCAGAAACGGAAGCCTGAATCGAATTGTAAAAAGGGAATTCTCAGCAAAGAACCAACCTGATGTCTAATTGCCATTAAACCTTATGCAAATGTGTGCGTATGTAACTTAAAACGGATTAAAAAAATACAATATAATGTTTTCGCACTAAAAGATGCAATGGTTGCTTTTCGGCAGTTTATACCGTTTTTAGTAGGTTTTGATGGAGTGCCTCAGCTCCCATTCGCATTTCATTCAGCTTCGTAATCACTCTCTTCAAATAGGAATATTTTCTTCCCCTCTTTAAACTATCCATTATGCATTTTCTATTTCTTTCTCGTCCTCCTATACGTTAATAAATATACAGCATTTCTAACTTAGGCATCTAGTTATACTTTTTTACAATTAATTGAATCTTGTAATAAACTATTTAAATCATAATCACCTCTCACTAGTGCGTTTTATCTGGGAAATGTACCCTTCGAGTATTCAGTATGAAAAATTTGAATCACTATCACAAAATGGGAAAATATAATGCAAAACTTGCCAAAAATACAAATTATTGAATGATTTACAACAAATGTTCAATCCGTTTCCTCAAGTGATCCATGCTGAATAAATATTGCAGCTGTAGGCTTAAGCCTAACTGATAGTGTTGCATTGTACCTGGTACCAAAGCTATAAAGAAGTTTTATCCTTAGTCTAAAACAGCATCCTTACCTTAGGCAGGATGTGAACTTACAAATCGTCACAATAGGGTCCAGACTACCACGGTTAATTTTAGTAAAGCCATCAGCAATCCATTATATGATGTCATTGTATTTTTTCCTCAAGTTGGATACAATTTAATAAACGAAACTAGCAAGCGAAAAAATAAGAAAAATCTCCAAAATTGCCGCTGCAAGTTTTACGACGCTATACAATCCCATAACAAGAAGCTTTTACTTTACAAGGGTTAGCAAGCCACTGACATGAATGCATATTGCCCTTTAATCAAAAGTGAGATTTATTCAACCAGACCAGGGATTATCGGCTACCAGGACCCACAGCCAGTGGGTACAGAATACATTTCGGCCCTTTGACGGCCAAATTAAGCCACGACCACGTAAAAATACAGTAAATTTTCCCGAGAAAAAAATTAAATTTTTGAATGGGTTCTCGCTGCATTGTGGGATTTGAGAGTGACAAGTCTTCCACCATGCTCAACGGAATTAGTACGTAAACCATATAAATCGAAATTATAGAGTGTGACTCTGATTAATTTCTTCGACCGATAAATTGAAAGCCACGGACCGTGGAAAGAGCTTAATATCTTTGAACCGGAAGAGCCACAACAAAATGACTTCGGAACTCGTGGCGTGCGCTTAAGGTATTCACATGCACAAAGAGACCAGCGATACAAAGCCCCGAAAAAGAAACACAATGTGGGGGATATCCTAAAATTATTGATTTTTCGTGTCGCCCGCGTTTATTGGGATTTGATTAAAACCCCCGTTAAGTAAAGCTTAATCAACCGCGGTGCCCGACGTCATTCAGGCGAGGGGAAATTATCTACAAAAGCCAGCGGATTGAACATTTTGGGCCAAAAGATCCATATATTTACGCATGAGCAGTCGCTTTTAGAGAACGACGGGGAAAAAAAATAATACGCGTGGGGTATATCAATGGTTGGTGAGTTATTGCATTTCACCGATCGGAGAAACCTTTTGAAAAAATAAAAAAATTACATAACCTCGTCCAAAGCAGATGAAAAAAAGGCTCTGTGAAGCAGTACCTCCATATGCCTGACCTAACCCCTTCAAGAGTCTTTGAAGAGATCATAA
The DNA here is from genome assembly GCA_933228895.1 of Platycnemis pennipes. Classification (NCBI taxonomy): domain Eukaryota; kingdom Metazoa; phylum Arthropoda; class Insecta; order Odonata; family Platycnemididae; genus Platycnemis; species Platycnemis pennipes. The sequence goes on along the minus strand of OW121854.1, from coordinate 84,386,788 downwards.
TAGACAACATTACCACGGAATAGCTAGGGTCATGTTGAGTGTTTTATGTAGTGCATTTACCTGTGCAATTCTTACTTCAACTAATTTATGTTAACTCCAAACTTGCGCGTCAAATAAAAATTTTAAAGTTTTTCTTATAATTATAATACCTTATTTCTGTTTCCAACACCCATTTTTCTCAACTAATACAAAGCCTATAGCGATCAATAAGGTATCTATCAGTGGTTAGGAGACTTTTAACGAACTTCTGATATAGCATACCCACTGTTTATTAGAGGAAACAAATTCCGTCGAGATATGGTTTTATACCATGGATAAATGAAAGTACTTAGTGGACTCCATAGTAGATTTATTTGGACGACATAATTTCCACACGGTAGTGTCACCATCGGATCTGATGATGATGACGCTACGTGACACAACTTGATGATGACACTACGTGTCGAAACCTAGGTCGCCCCAATAGAACTAATGTGGAGTCCATTAAGTACCTACATACTTTCATTTATCCACACTCACGTCAGTTTAAGTTAAAATACGTTTCAAGGATTGCGAACTAGCTGCGAATACCTTAGCGGAGTTTCACAAGTGAGATGTAAGCCTCGGTAGCTTAACTGGTAGAGTACCTATCTGGACGCAAATAGCTAAGGCGTACGTGCAATTAAAGAGTATTAGAACAAGTTCGATGGCTTCTCGCAGAAATTAGTGACATTTTATGTTTTGTGAATACGACGAACATTTATGAATTCGAGAATAATAAAGAAACTTTCAAAAAGATATTCTAGCGCCTATTAATGTCGACTACTATCAAACCTGTCGTGTTTTCACAATCTCGAACGAAATTGACTGATTTTTGGTTTTTCTATTAATAGTATCATGCCCATTTCATGGGAGTACGTAATTAAATGTGCATAATACCCTACCTAACATCCTACCAAAATGGGTGTGGCAGGGTTGAGCTATTATCGGGCAAGCATTTTGAATCAGAGAGAACGACATCCACATACGTCACTTGAAAAAGTTGATTAATGCATATTTTCTTCATTACATCACATCACAAACTATTATTATACTTTCCTGGCGTAGTAATGCATGCGAGGTGATGATTTAAATCTTGTAGCACGCCCTAGGGGTGGCTTTCTGAGTATTTAGTGGACTTAGATGAGGGACCAATCGCACCACATATTTCCCAGGCTTCTCATTGAGATGAGTTTACGATCATCTCTCACCCTCTCTATTCCTGTGGACTTTCCCTCTGGTCGAGGGGGGCCCCGTGGATTGCTGGGCAGGGTGACCCCTTTCGCAAGTGTGGCCACTCCAGCGCTGATATCGCGGGATTAACGCGGACCGCATAATATCCTCCTTTGCCTTTTCATCGGGCATGAGATATTGCTCCGAGAAGGCATAACTACGCAGCCACCCGGTTTTAGCGCCGGGCTCCACAAACACACACGGTTTTCTCGTATCCCGAATTCGAAAGCGCCGCTGTGAAGACAAGAGGAGAACTTATTCGAGTGTGGTGTAAACGAAGACTTCAATGATGTGGAGCTTGGCCTGAGATGGGTCCGCAATTCTATGTAAAACATATCAGTAGTAGCGTTTGGTAAAAAATTCATCCACCGGGAATAAAAACATACATCACAAAGGTGGCGGTTTCAGGCGTTGCTTTGAGGACTCGGGTCTTCATATTGAAAGGAATACTTATTAATTTCTCTAAGAATTTTTATTAACGACCTAAGTTTCGACGATACCCTTCACCCCTCCCACCAATAGTGGTTTTTCTACATAAGTGACCAGCCTCTCAGTAACTGCTCCTAATGATGGCGCTGTATCGTCGAAACCAGAGTCGCTAGTATTTTTCCTGCGCGGAATCACAAAGTATTTTTTCGATATAATAAAAAAAGAAAAAAAAAATGGTTGGCATGTGTAACAGTTTTTATTACTGGTAAAAAAGTTTTCATTGTAGGTAATGGAGTACTACAAGGTTAATTCCGAATTTATTTCAATATATCAGTAGCAGTTGTGAGGAGAGACAACTGATGGATAAAATCAAGGAAGATTGTACTTGATTGACAAGGAAGGTGCAAGGTCCACCATATTGGCCGGTACGGAATAATGGCAGCTAGCGGTTATCACGGATGTAGTTGTATTTGCACGATAATTAAAGTAAGAGTTAAGATGAATAATGGAGAACATTTTTAAAATTCATCAAATGAACGGTGGAAAGTGCGCAATCACGCACAAATGAGCCACCATGTAGTTCTAATATGTTAAAAGCGAACCAATTTTAAGATATTTCACGGATTTTAAATTGACGATAATGAAGTCGTATGAGTTTCAATAAGTGAGTGAAGTAAATACGAAATTTGATCGTTTGAAGGAGTTGCAAGATATCTCATGCGGGCAACGGTGCGGAGTAACAAGAGAGATATAGGTACTGTGCGAAAGTCTCTATGTTAATCCATAAGATGAGAGCATAAAAACAACAAACAAAATACAGGAATGACGGAAGGAAATCAGCATTACTACCACGCGTATTCCATTCCTCAAGACTACAAAAATATTAACTTATGTCGACAGGGATACTCCAGCAATAAATTCTCGATTAGAACATTGCCTTTGTCCTACAAAATGTGACATGACAACTAAGTTCAGAAAGACCTAAGTTCATACTTATTTTTCAAGCAAATGAGGAACAAGGAATGGGGTCGTTTGCCATATTTTTTATTGCCGAATATGATAATTTGTGAGATAAAAATACCCTTATTTTTCCGTTTTTTGATCCGCCAATTATTTCTCGAGTTATAAGCGGCGAAAAACAATGTTTTTAACACTTTCGGAAAAGTGGGCGTGGTGCAACCTCTGACGTATATCGATTTCGTCCAAATACAACTGAGCCCGCGAAGCTACTTTGCCTTATCGCAACAGGGGGGGGGTCACAGCTGACTCTGCCAATAGGAGCAGTTGCGACAACATCTGTGCGAGCAGACCTTCCGAGAACCCCCCTCCACTCCCTTCCCTTCCCAGAAAGCAGTCAAGGACGTGAGAAAAATGACGCCAATGTTAGCACAGCAGCTTTTTCGGTGGGCGTCACCTTTTGCTTATTGTAATTTTTGATTTATGAGTGAATGGTTGTGGTTAGAAGATTAATTTTTTCACTAAAATTAATTTTTCGTTTCCATCTAGCGATTTCGTGTACACAATTGCGATTTCGGTTCCGAGTAAACGCCCCCATTGCGGACAATAAAGGTATGAGCGGGCAATGAAGTTTGGTCCCGGTCAAGGCGAATGATTTTTCTCTGTGGAACTCCTTGCTATAGTGCAATTTTCAGCGGGTGACGCCGCTAAAGTTCCCGCGGCCAGTTCGCGGTCTTTGATTTAACGAGATCTCTTCTGTCAAGCGTAAATACGGATATTATCCTATGATGGCTACAATTACGCTAAAAACGCGTCTATTATATTGAAAATACGACTGTAGGAATTAACAGGAAAATAGCAATGGACAAATCAAAAGACTAGGGAGACACATTGAGAAGTCTAGTTAAAAAAGTAAGTAACAACGGTGTTTAAAAGCTGCCTCCATGATTCAAGGGACATGATATCCGGAAAACGTTAACCAAATGCTATCAATTATTCCATATGTTTTTAAAGCAATAACAAAACCTCCACAAATCTACGAACCGTAGGACAGCGCAATCACAGAAGGGAACATGAGCTTCTATTCTCCGACGAAGGCAGCTTAAAAGATTTAAAGACATAGAAGGAGAAAAAGAACCAAAAAGAAACCACGCAGACCGTTGAGCACACATTGGACGACACGAAGCCAAACAGAGGAGGGAGAACTCTTATTTCAAGCGGGAGAAATCGCTCTAATATTATGTTTCTGCATGATATATCGGCAGAATATGAATTCGGCACTCTTGCGGAAAGAAATCGATCGGGAAAGCCCATTGCCGGTGCCTCTGGCTACTCGTGCGTTATGCCTGATCCAAGGTTCACACGAGAATCGGACAAGAAGGCGGTTTGCAAAAGAGCTGCGGAATTTCACTTCCACAATGCACGGAGAAACCTTTGAAGGAAACCTTTTGCATCGTTTTCTTTCAGCTCCTAAAGGAATCGAGCTTCCCACATTGTGAGCTCAAGTTTAAAAGACGTTTCATAGGGCTTTGAGCTAATAGAGGGATTCACGTTGTGAGAATGTAGTGCCATTCCATGGGAAATAGAGATTTAAATTGATACAATGAGATTAAGAGCACAATCTGTACGACCAATGGAGGTCATTCATAGCAAACATCTGAAGGTACAGGTATATTTTTTATAAATACTAACAGCATTTGTCTTACAACTATATTTAGTACAAATTCTTCTGTGCTGAGAAAAACGGTGTAGAGTTTGTAACTATCAAAGAAAGCTCTACAATAATGTGATATTACAAGCTGCCAATGACGATGGAAATGCTCTAAAATCAGCATTTTGATGACAGTGGTAACAAAGAGGTCCACATTGGAGTAGAGTATCGAGTTGATGTAGTGGCTAAGGAAAAGGCAGTCCATCTCAATAGCCTATATTCTGATTCCGGTAGAAACATGTATGCATTAGGGGGGGGGGGGGGGGGGAGGTTGTGACGGGAGGGAGGAAGATGGGCAGCTCTCTGTCCCCAAACTTCCCCACGTAAGAATTATCTACATATGTTTATACCTGGATTCGAACCCGGGCCCAGGGAATGGAATACCTCTCTCTATCCACTACATCAACCCGATGATTTTTTCAACTTAATCTCTACGCCATCAAAATGTTACTCTTTAAGCATTTACTTTTCTCAGTCAACTTGGAAAATTAAATGACACGAGTGTCAAATCATGATCTAAGTTGAATACATTTTTAGCGGGATTGCGAAAGTGCATGCGCATTTGCTCCTCACGAATTCATCTTTTTACAATGCAAGGAATGAGGCCAAATTTATCGAAATTTATTAACTTTGAGTGCCTTACTCGGTGTAAATTAACAGGGCAGGATATTGAGAATATTTTTCTTAAAAGGACAAATACAAAATAGTGGCTTTAGGGTACCTAATTATTTTTCCTAACTACTGAATAGGCTTAGCTCCGCGGCCATTGAGTGCATCGAAAAATTTCATTAACTGCCTAAAAGAGGTACACATAAAAATTCTCCTTTAATGAACCACATGAATACTGGGCAGGATGCTAATTTCAGTAACTGAGAAATCTATCTTTACCAGAAATAGTGTTCTACGATGGTTCCCAGTGGTTGGAAAGGGATACTGACCTCAGGTCCCGGGCTCGAATCCGTAAGAGAAGTATTTGGACACTCACAATATTACTAGGTAGGTGATTTTTTCGGCACCACATATTTCTGGAAAACTACATGCGGCACATGAAAAGGAACTGGTTTCTTACCCTCATGAAGGTAATGCACATATCACTGGGCCTAAACTTGTAAAGCTCTCAAACATCAGACCAAACTTCCAGGGAAACAAGCGATTTGATACATGCCTCCAGTCTTATTAACTCTTTTCCTACCATTGGGCCAATATATCGGCCGACTAACATTACATCATAACATACTTGTAATATTAAATTTCCTCAAATCAGGGTAAGTATGACTGACTTCTTTATCTTTCTTAACCGGAAATATATCGACAACACTGAGGAAAAACGTACTTTGTTAATTAAAAATTCGTGGTAGTGAAGGATGTGAAAGAGAGGTATTACGTTAATATGAAGAGGTTGGCCGATCGAAGAGTCGAGTAGAAGGCTGCTTAAAACCAATCCTAGGATTATTGACCGACGATGATGAAATTAAAATTAAGTAATTAAAATAGGGTTAAATTAATAGTATCTCACATTTCATGGTAATTTGCTCGGCCGTTTTCGCACAGCCTACTTAAAATGGTGCTGGAAGTTAAAAGATTAAGAAGGAAAGCAACTTTAAAGCCAAACAAATGACAATTAAAATTTTTTCTCCGGAAAGAGATTGTGAATAAAGAAAATTTTATCCGTAAGCATATAACCCTCTGCCTTATCACCGGACTTAATGGCTCCTAGCATGAATCTTTTAAAAATGTGAGTTTAAATTAATTCTGCATGGAAATTGAACAAACCATTAAAAAATAAGTTGCTAAACCATCTACATGTAAAGGAGAATGCAGGGGAAAGAAGACAGTATAAGTATCAGAGGAGTATCCGAAGGAGAAAAAAGTTGGTTAAATTTTAACTTCTGTCGGAAACCATTGTCTATCGATACGTATTATAAAACTGACAAAACCTACCCCATCCAATGTCACTTGATAACAAATTCAAAAAGAAATAAAATTCAATGCTGGTGGGGGTGCCACAAATGGGAATCACTTTGTTTCACTAAATGTGATGAGCACATTCGCCAGCCTTTTCACATTACCATCATTAACCAGTTAAGCAATTTTCATGAGTGGATATGCTCAACATCATGTATCTTACATGTTTTTATGGAGGCAGAGACATGAGCTGAGATTAGGGTGGAGGAAATTGCCTCCCAAAAGTTATTTCGCCGTCGAGAAACTCATCTGATGCGGAATTCAGAAGATTTCCTCTGAGCGGCCAGGTTATTTGAAAGAGCGGAACCCGAAGTTTTTTTTATGCGCGTCAGTACGTATCTACATCCTTTCTACACGTTAATATGGACGTTCATGTACCCCACACGTTGAGACGGGTGCGTACTTCACGAAAATTACGAGGAGTAAATACATATGTAAGACAGGAGAAACAAACATTTCTCCTCGTTTGGAGTCGGGGTGGAAAATGAATCCAAGGGAAAACTTTTACGCCCCTATTCACAGCCAATGCATATGAATGGCGCTGCCATTTTATCCTCGGCGGGATAAAAGATTCCTCGTGGAGCGAGATGAAAAGGCTGTATCGCGCAAGAGCGCATGTCGGTTACTTCCCAAAAGGTTAGGGAGGGGAGTGGAGGGAGAGAGAGAGAGAGAGGGATCCCGCGAAGTATTTCGTTTCATCTTTCATTCCGTCTGCCCCGGCGCGGAGGAGGCTATAAACACAACTTTTACGCCCCGAGTGGCACAATGCGACGAGGCATCTAGGTAATTACCTCCACCGATCGGGCAGTGCAGGAACGTGAGAGTGAGCCCAGAAGAATCTAGTCTCCATTAGATAACAGGCGAGCGAATAGAGACGAGAAGAGTAGCGAGTCGTCGTTTTACGTCAGCGAGCAAGGCCACGTTTGGAATACGCACCAAGTTTTTCTGGGGCACATCGGAGGAGTTAATTAAGGAATTAGGACAAGTCCAAAATGTTTCGAGAAGAAAGACGGAGTGGGTTATTGGAGAAACAAGGACGGGAATGCCCTTCCAAACAAGAACAGTGCGGGCGAAATTAGAACTTAAGGAAAAAAATCACGAGGCTCGAGATTACCTCTAACATTGAGGAGACACATTCATAAATAGACTAGTGGAGCTCAGCAGAGTTAAAAGGATTCCAAAACTGACTAACGCAAATATTTTACTGTTACCAGCCTCCATTACCCTCAGTTACTGAATTCATTTTCAATTATTTACCTGGTAATTGATGCTTCTCTTATCAGTTAAGACAACAATCGTCAGAAGTAACATATGTGCCATTAATTGTAAGATAGCTGTGTATGGATCAAGAAGAGTGGGCAGAAACCTGGCGTCAGCATTTGCCTCCACTTAACGGAAGGCGCCAAGGGGCCAACTGTTAAGCGTCATATTCGACGGACAGAGTAATTTACTTGAATTTCTCTGCAAACAGCATTCAATCGGAAGATGTTATGCCACATTAAAACTTTTGGCCATCCCGAGATTTGAACCCGGGTGCTCGGGGTCAGTAGACTAGGCCCCACACCTACGTGCATTTCACTTGAAAAGTTCATTTGTTCACAGTTGCACCGCTGGAGACCTATATAACAGTCCTAACCTCACTCCCTTGCGGCGTGGCGGCTAGCTAGAGAACGTGGATGCGGATAAATCTGTGAAATGGAATCCGGAACACGAGCGAGAACATGTGGACGTGAGAGATGCTTACCCTCCAGAGGATTTGCTGAACAGAGGCGAAGCGCTGCTTTTTTGCTGCGGGAAGGTAGTTTCCTCCCAGTGAGATTATCGGAGAGTTTGCTCTTATGTTCTGTGGAGGTTCCCACCTCATTTACTGTCTTAACGTAATCCTTAATGATAGCTGACACAGATTAAGCAAATGAACTTCTGAAATAACTCCAGTTCCTCATTACGACGGAAACAGTGAGTGATTGGACAAAAAACCAACATCTTTACACAACCCTCCATGCTTTAAGGAGTGTTTTGAAATGGATATTTCAACAATGGCCCTATAACAACATTTGAAGGCTAAAATCTGTATATACATCCAGCCAATATATAATCACAACGAGAGTAATATGTCCGTGGGAGACAATTATTATTGGAAGAATATCTTTGATGAGGCACAGAAAAATTATACCAAAAATATTTTTATTTTTAAAAATTTCTAGTAAAGTTTGCTCCTTGCTTCTCACGGAACTACAGGTGAAGAGGGGCGACTTAAGAAGTACATATGTCAATGGTATATACTCCCAACATTTCTTATTAGTCGGATATATAGGGATGAGCCAAATAATTAGAAAAGTGAAGCAACGTAAAGCGGACGGAAGAAAAAAAAGAACAGCTTGGAAGTTTAGTTGGAGGTATTTTGGTTGAGAAGTCCCTAAACGAGTCTGGATTTCACTTCAACTTTCAAGAGGCATCAATCTCTGTGTGTGTGTATAGATATACATGCGACAAGCATTCTCCTGTTGCCGGAAAAACATATTATCACCAGCAGGAGATACATAGCATTAATAAGAACCGGCCACAATGTGTGGGAATACAATAGAACCAGCACTCCAGAACACCGCCACCACACTAGCATTTACAGCAGCGGACATTATTTCCGCGGGACACATGGTCCAAGTCTCCGAAAGAAGAAACCACAAGTTATGCGGTGGCTCGCTTAGCTGTTATCCCTCATGCCTCGGGCGAAAGCCGACCCACTAAGCCAGCCATGCCGGAATAAAAGAGCCCTGAATATATATCTTATTACCGCTGCTCCAACGACACAATGTCTTATGTGCATTTTCAAAACTGACTATCCATGAAGAGGAATACTTCACTAAGAATACCTCCTGAAACAGAGGCTTATTGTGTGCACATATAATGTATAAATAACAGTCATTGGAATATGCAATAAATGCTGATACATATATAAGTAGGAAGGGAATAGGAGTAAATAGAAACACATAAAAGGACGAACAATCACTTGGTGAAGATAATAGAATAGATCCGAACCACTACGTAAAAAAGTTCGGTTGAACCGGAAAGGGATGGGATCCCGGTTCAGTCGAACTTTTTTCCATTGTGGTTCGGCTCTATTCCATCTTCTCCACCAATTGTGTGTTCGTCCTTTTATGTGTTTCTATTTACTCCTATTTCTTTCCTACTTATATACATATATCTATATATGATGCATAAATGATATTTAAAGTAATTTGGGGGAGGCGACCGACAACTGAGGTCATTTATTCTATTTATGATGATCGGATGGAGGAAGGGACTCTTTAGGAACTGAGGAAAGGTCGAGGTGATACCGGCGTCGGAATTAGCTTGTTCTTAACGAAAGGCATCAAGATGACCACGTCTTTACGTCCCATCCGACGGACGGAGCATACGAGTATTAAAAGGATGGAGTTATAGGCGTCACTTGGTGGAAGTTACGACAGTTGGACATAATGAAAAACACACTTGATACTATTTCACACTAGTATTTTAATAATATATCGATTTCGACGCATTTGGCGACATTTTTCAGGCACAAACATGACAAAGAAATGCTCTTCGAGCCCGGCTTAATTAGTTAATTCGATTGCGGGAGGAGGGCGGAAGAAGGGAGAGGGGGAGGAAGCGGGAGGTGTGGGGGTTGTGAGATCGTCGTGGAATTCGTGACTGGGATTGGGGTGGCGGTGGATGAAAGGTGGGGGTTGGTGGCTTTCGAGAAGCATCATGGTTAAAAACGGTTAAAAACATATGTGACAGGATGGGAGCCCTCACCAGGCAAGCATTATTAATTAGAGTTTAAGGTTACACTTAATATCACGCAATCATGAAAAAAATACCTTTAACTCGGTCAAATCATTTACAATATTTGCATTGGGTGACAATGATTTCTTATTAATTTGAAATATATGAGCACATTAATGTATAACTAATTTTTAAAGCAATCTGGGGGAAACAGCGACAACAGGTCATTACCGGTACTTAGGATGATTCGAAATTTTTTTATTGTACATACCTTGAAAATGACGCTAAATGCATCATTTTCAATTCGAAATCGATTGGTTATTGAAACACCAATGTGGAATAGGAGCATACTGGACTTGAAATGCTCTCAACAAGTCCCTCAATTAAAGACCGGTACAACAATGAAAAATCAGCCGCAGCCGGGATTCTAACCCAGACCCTGCGATACAAGTGCTTATCCACCACACCAACCCTATCGCAATTAATATTAATTGAGATAGAAAAAAGGTTATGCATTTGGTAGAGTTAGCAAATAAACACATTAACTATGCATTCACCTCAAATAAATAAATGAAATAACTCTTGTACCCACCACTACAGCCCCATACTCTTAACTCATGCATGCTCTAAATTAGGGCTGCCCAAACGCTGGAAAATGCACATGTGCAAAACTGCGCGCACAAGCGCACCGCGCCGTGCATCGGTTATACACGGCTCGGCTCTATTCGGGTCACTGGGGCCCGATTCTGTAAAGTCGAATTCGAGATTTCGACGTCACAACTATACCCATGTATGGAAAAAAACGTCGTAGTTGGTAGTAAAATCCGAGCTTCATGGCGCGACGGTCGCCGCGGCTCACGGCGACGGAGTCGGATCATTTTGCGGATCATTTCGTTCATAATCCGTCGTCAAATATTTTCTGGCGAGCAGGCGCTGCTATCGCGGTGGGCACCTGTCAAAGCAACGATTGTAGCAGATGACTTGTTGATAGTTATCGCGATATATGCAAGGTGAGAATGCATCTAACTCTAGCTAATGATTAATTCTTTCATGTCTCCGTTTCCTTGCCGTTTATACAGTTAGAAGTATATAAAACTATTTGTTTTCTTTTCAAATGTCGCCATGCAATGTTTTTGTTAAATGTTGATTGATAAATATTCAGGTCGACTAGACATATAGGTTTTTTATTCGACAGGTTGTTTATTTTTTTACGACCGAGAGGGATAAGGAGACAGAGTGAGCTCTCCCTTCGTGCACACTAAACTCTGTCATGGTTTGCACTGTGCACGTGTGCACTGCGCGGCGCATGCACGCTGGGCAGCTCTGCTCTAAACAATTTAAGTTATAGTTTTATTTATCTATAGAAATGACTGACTAATCCACAAATATTGCATTAACTTGAACAATCTAACAAGTGATTGTCAAGAATAGCCAACATTTCATATGTCTCATAACTACACGTCTACTATTTTCCTCGGGGTGTTAAAATTGCTACTCTCAGTTGCATATATGAAGTTCATACACGTATTCGTATTTTTTTCATGCCTGCATGGCAGTAAGTGTAACCTTATACTCTAATTAATAATGCTCGCCTGGTGAGGGCTCCCATCCTGTCACATAACCTTGCGTGGCTTGCGGGGTATTATGCAGAGTAGATGTAAAGTTGCCCCTGCGACACAGCTTACGATAATTCTGCTGATTTAGTTGAAACTCCGCTTTAAAAAAAGTTCCCATTAGGGTTTAAAAACCCTGGAGCACACTTAAGATAAGTTCAATGTCAGATACGCTGTTGAAGTCATTCGCGATGAAAAAATTCAGTTCCCTATCCCTAGGCATCCGTTAAAGTACCTACCGTCGCTGGAATCCACGAGGTAGCAGATGAACCTCATCCCGCAAACCTCAATATCCGTTCAAAACAGGGAAGTTGAAGAGAGTCACTGGCAGCATCGAACGTAGGAAGAGAGGGATGATATCGAGCGCGGAAAATTTCAAGACCCCCCGGCGTTCATTCTTTGAATTGGGAAGGGTTCTCGACGCGGGCGAGAGGATTTTCCCGTCTCCCAAGCCGGAAGGAATAACATTTCCCTCAGCCAAAACCCCCTCACGATTGGGGTCGTCGCCGACATTTCTTGATCTCGAACACAAATTTTGGGGAGACGACATAATCCAAATTGCCCCTCATTTTCCAGCCAGACGCTTCGCAAGGCGGAGGCGAGTAATCCCCTTCCGCCAAAGGGAACTGGAAATCGCGTTAGACGGCAACCCACACCCGAAACGTGTGCGGAAGCCAGCGAACGAAACGGAATAGCGTCGGTACACACCGAGATTGGTTCCACCATTTCCTACGGTGAATGTAGGGAAGGTTAAAATCAAGGTCGGATCCAAGCTTCTCCCAAGTACTGATGGAAACGTGTGATTCGACATCACGGAGGTTTGATTGTACTGAAGGCGCCATACGCGTGCTACTCTACGCTTACAATGAAGTCAGAATGTGAGTACTTGGGAAGGATTAGACTTCACCTCCTCGGCACATTGACTCTTTCCGAGACTGCGTTTGCATTAAAACATAATAACAGTGAAATCGCACCAAAATTTCATCACAGTTAGTTTTTATAAGGCTATTTAGGAGATGCAGTAATGCATTTTATTACTTTGAGAGTTAAATTTATAAGTAAAACTGGTTTAAACTTGACATAGTTAATTATATTCCATTAATTCAAGAATTGTGAACTAGCCGCGAATACCTTAAAAGGGTCACCTGATGAAAATTCAAAATAGATGATTTTCATTATATCTTCCCATAATAGTCAACCTTAATAATGTCTTTGGTCGTAAAGGAGAAGGTTTTCAAAACAAGAAAATATTGCCAAATCATCTTATACATTCACAGTGTGTTCCAGTTCCGTTAAGACTGCTTGTTTGAAATTCCACACAGCATTGATTTTTCATGACGAGTTGCGTTGTTACGATCCTGTAAGTAACAACCTTGTAGAAGTTCAAAGTGCTAGTATCGCTGCAGCATGAGTTCTGGCCACCAATGTAACAGTTTGTGTCTGATACTCGTCGGAAAATGGTGGGAGCAGCGACGCAACTTCAACTTTTGTATTAAGTTAGGAAAATCTGATACTGATTTCTACTATAATGATACTGATTTCACGAAATAGATTTTAACTGGCGTCAAAGCTCGGTGTTTCCAGCACGAGCCTCCAACAAAGCGGCAGTGTGCAGCGTTGTTGAGCCCACAGAAACCGAAACCGAAGAAAGTCCACCCGCAGAAGAGTCGTGTGAAGACATTGCTAACAGTTTCCATCGATTCCAAAGTTACCATTGACAAGGAGTTTGTACCAGGTGGGCAAACCGTTAATTATGAGTATATCTCGGCGTCCTCCATCGTTTGTGGGCGAGAATTCGTCGAATTCCACCCGAATACCGAGAGGCAGGTTCCTCGTCGCTCCTCCACGACAACGCACCAGCCTAAAAAGCAAAGATTGAACGCGAAATTTTGGCCAGGAAAGGGGTCACAGTCCTGGATCATAAACCGTATTTACCGGATTCGGCCCCAGCAGACTTCTCGTTGTTCCTCAAATTGGAATTGGCAATAAAAGGACACCGTTACGACGCCATTAAGGGTATCCAAGAAATTTGTACTGCAGTTCTACATGTAATTCTGAAAAGGGACTACAGCGAATGTTTCAAAACACTTTTAAATCGATTTTAGCTGCATATTGATTCAGGAGGTGACTGTTGAATAAATATGGGGATTTTTCCAACATAATCAATCAATCAACATCAATGAATTTTATTTTTCATAGCCACAGTCCTAACGGAACTGGAAAACACTGTGTAAGATATTATGCCTGTTGTCAACATCCCTTTTAATCAACTGATGCAAAACCTTTAGCGATGGATAATGTATCATTGAATAAGATTTTTTACCAACCTTTGACAAAGCGCACTAAGTTTGCGATAAAACTCATAATTTGTTTATAATTTCATAAAAAAGAAAACTCTTCCAGCGTACCGAAACAGGAACGGGAGGAGACTTGTATGTTGGTTTTAAAATGCAAATAAGCAACTACATAATAATATTTATTGTAAATAAATTCAAGTTAATCTATTTTCTTCGCTATTTTGCATGACCCAACCCCAATAACAAAAAATATGTAATTTTTTGTTGGGAGGGAAGGTTGAATGTATATATTGATGTAAATGCATATACTGCAAGAAGTCAAAGAAAAGTCTCCGGGAGTAAATATCCACGGGGAAAAAATAAGAAAGCTACGATTCGCCGATGACATAGCATTCACGGCAGAATCTGAAGGAGATTTAAATATGACACTAGGAAATAAGGAAAGAACAATGACTAGGTATCATCTGCAGATCAATAAAAAGAAAACTAAGGTATTGGTAGGCAGTAGGGGAAAAGAATTTAGACAAATGTTAAACTAGGAAAACAAAAAATCGAGGAGGTGGAAGAGTTCTGTTACCTGGGAAGCCGAGTAACCAGCGATGGACGAAGTAAAAGAGAAATTTCCAGTAGAATTGCCCAAGCAAAAAGGGCATATTACCAGAAGATCCCGCTTCCAGCTACAAATACAAGCGTGGATGTGAGGAAAAATTTCATTAGAACATACATCTGGAGCATTCTACTATATGGTAGCGAAGCATGGACAATAACAGCAGCACATAAGTCCAGGCTGGAAGCATTTGAAATGTGGTGCTACCGAAGAATGATGACGATTAAATGGATCATCGAGTGACAAACAAAGAATTCTTAAGAACAGTGGGAGAGAAGAGATGTCTACTGAAAACCTTAAAAAGAAGACGGGACAAATTAATAGGCCACATCTTAAGACACGATGCCCTGATGAAGACAGTCGTTGAGGGAAAAGTGTACGGGAAGAATGGAAAAGGCAGGCCTCGTATGAGGTACATGGAGCAAGTTGTGAAGGATGTAAAAGAGAGGAGCTACGTCAATATGAAGAGGTTGGCCGATAGAACAATCGAGTGGAGGGCTGCGTCAAACCAATCAGAGGATTTTTGACCGTTGATGATGATGATGCATATATTCGGTCTGACAACTGTTACACCACTGAGCTAAAGTCAATTTAAAGAAGCGTATATTTGGAGGCCCGTGGTTGAAGTCCCGGCTGAGACAAACTTTCTTCAGCAGTGATCTGGCTTGATTCCTTCTTCACCTCCTGCATTGTGTTCGTCCTTTTATATACTATCTATCCTTTTTACTTATCCTATCCTTGCTATATTTGTATTCGCCTCCGAACAGGTATTCATGTATTTCTTCTTCTCTAGCAGTTCATTTCTGGCGTTCGTATATCAATAAATAATTGTTTAATATTAAAAAAACGGCAAGGACCTAGCCACGTTGAAACACCGGTTAATGTCAGATCACCGAAGTTAAGGAGGTTGATTCGCAAAGTGAAAGTCATGTCATTTTTTTCACATTTTCAGCACTTATAGAACTAACGTTCCTCTGTCAAATAAAGTAAACATAATTATACCAACCCATTCTCCTTTTTGCTCAAATTGCATTTGAAATTACATACGCTTAACGGCGAAAATGGCCATCACATGGGAATATAACGTTTAAAAATACCATAGTGACACGTCATTTTTGCAAAAAAACTGTTTATGCGTAATTTCACAAGAAATAAAATGACACGAAAAAAAAGGCACCAACCCACCGTATTTTTCGCTAAATCCATCAATTTCTGCGCGTATAGCAGACGAAATGCGTTAGTTGTCTTCAAGTGGCGCTGTGGTCGCTCTAGCCAAAATGTATGGCACATGAATAATATCATTACTAATGAGATATTAAAGCATATTTCAGAAAAATATTATAACATAATGTTTGATAGTTATATTCTGGTGTTATAAATTAGTAAATTCATTGAGTACATGAATTTATTTCTTTAAAGTAAATGCTGAATTGACTCCATAGTCGAGCTGTTGAAATTATCATAAAAAAGAAATCCTTCGACTTTGCATCGTATTTCTTGTGATACTTATGACTTTCAATAGCTTAGGTAACTTTCTTTGTGAAGTAAGGATCACTTAGCAGGCATATACTCGTACTTAAATTAATAAGATTCCTCAGACAACTTGACTCAAGCAGTCGCGAGCCAACCTCCTTAAGCAACGTTGGGCCGGGAGGAAGGTCGGATGGGTATCCCTCCTCCATGCCTCTACCGCGGTGCTCTTGTCCCCTGTCTGCCAGTGGCGGGCACGCTAAATGTGGGTTGGCACAATGGATCTAAAGAGATCTAAGTGCCAGGGGGGCTCCAGAAGGCCCCCGCCCAACCCTCCAATTTACATTTTTAATATTAAAAAAAACAAATTATCGAATGCTGAAAAATCCACTTTAATAACGTGCATTCTTATGGGAAAATATAGAAGACACTAAAGCCAAACCTGTTACTGGCAGATAAATAAAAGTTAGTCCAACTCCAATGATTTATCATTGTTTAAAGTTCTAGCAACATTTATTCTCTAAATAATCGAGCGTTGATTAAAAACGTTGGGTAAAAACGCAACAGTTAAGGGCTTAACTTTTTATATTATAAAATAGACATTACACTAGACTCAAACTAATGCAGCTAGGTGCAATAATATTCAATGAGTTAAGCTAAAATCAACACAGAAATAAATAAAAACTGACTTTATAAAATTCGAAGAAATTATCGAAGATAATTGATCCTTTTGCAACTTTTAAATGGTATCTTACTGGAATTAGACTATTCGAAAAATATTCGCATTAGTTCGGGTTTGAAGTGAATTAACATCCGCAAGTATGACTTTGAGTTTTGGGCGACGCTTGTATAAATTAACCTATTCTCTCGTTCCATGAAGCGATTTATCAACAAGATGACCCGCTACGAAATACCTATGTATTGCAGAACAATGAACGACAAAATAAAAAATAAAGACCAGTCTGTTAACCAGCCAGGTGCCTTTGGGAGAGATTGAACAAAATGATGCAATGGTGGATGCACTAGATAGCGAAAAGGCTCCAGTTTTTCAAAAAATGAAACATAAATATTTGAAAATAGAAGCAAAACAATAACTAGGGATGATTTGGGGATGTTTTTTACGCTCCCAAAACATTCGATGGGATATATATATACGCGTTATTTAGATTACGAATGGGAACCCACACGCGCCGAACATAGCTTTTTTCCTAGAATCCGTCGCACTGCCAGATTAAAATCCGAGGCCCAAGTGTATGCTCACTAAATTGAAACTGGAATAAAAATAAGGGGAACTCTTTTAAAACAGCAGATTTCAATCTGAGGGAAGAGGGCTGCTGACGGATCCAATATTGACATCCGCGAAATAGGACGTACATGAAGAGGATACGAGAGTGGCATCAAACAGAGGAAATATTTTGTTTTTGAACGACCTCAAAGCCCCAAAGCACGTTAATTTCCCACATTTTTCGCATCAAAATACTGGGAATCGACTCTCATCATGACATTAATATTATAAAATTATGGACGAACGAGCTCTGGGAAACCAATGAACCGTTTCCTAAAATATAAATCAATATAGAGCCATTGGGGTAATAATTCCACGAAGATATCAAAAGCAATTTGTTGAAGTTGCTTTGGGGACTACAGTTTCGCCTGCATTGCAGCAGGCGTTTTCATACGAAGAGCTGGATGCTGCGTTTCAGCCGTCAATATGTAGGCGGTTCGGTGAATTGGCCGATTGAGAATTTTGATTTGGTCGACCAATAAGGCGGCAGTTCGGGTGAAAGAGTCTTTTCTAGGTGCTGTGGAAGCATTTATCGTCTTCTCGGTTTAAGCTGAGAGGTCGTTTGCATATTTCAATTGCCTCTCGAATGATTGTAGGGAAAATAGCGGGATTATTCGGCATAGAGTCTTCAAAGTTGGTGCTGTGAATGAGTAATGACCATGTATGTCCAGCCTAGGCAATACGTGGCAACCGTCACTTCGATTTATTTGTCACTGTCTACGCTCCGTGGAAGCATCATCATCAGCGGTCAACAATATTTTTGTTTGGCGCAGCCCTCCACTCGCTTCTTCTATCGGCCAACATCTTCATATTTACGTAATTCCTCTCTTTCACATACTTCACGAGCTGTTCACACCATCACGGAAGCCTTCACACCAATTTTATAAAGCGATAGGTTGGATTCTTATCCATTTCATCATCAAGTCCTTTGCTTTCCAGTACTTACTATTTAATTGATGCATAGGAACTACGAAAAAGATGCTGAATAAATTTTAGGAGCTGAGTTGAAAATCCGATTTTTAGAGAAAATGAAATAACATTACGTCAGATATAAACAAACTCACTGACCGATACATAGTGACGATGATTAAAAAAATGTCCTTTAGATGTTAGGAAATCTACTTCCGATATAGGCCACCACTCCAATTTATCCCAGCGTACTCGACCGTACCTTACCAATCCGTTCCCAGCATTGAGTAATTGCTCGACGATAATCCCTGACGGGAATCAAGGAAGGGAGACAGAAAAGCATAAAACGAGCGGGGCATTTATTCAAAAAGAACCTGGCCCTCTTTTCTCCAGGCCGGCAAAAATTCTCTAGTGCCGCGAAAGGGCGAAGAATTAGCGAATCTGAGCGGAATGATATGGATCCGGCAGGAATGGGGACGGAAATTTAGGCCGAGGGAATATTAAGCGAGCTGAGGGGTGGGCGAAGGTAGAGAGGGTGGGAGTCGGGGGCGGGGGGGTGGAGGGATAGGAGGAGAAGAGAGTTACGGGTGGAGGAGGGGTTCAGAACAGCAACGTAGTGGTTGAGGCATCTCATTAAACGCACCCATATCACGGCGAGAGATTTCAGAACAGCACGAGATTCCAATTCGGAGCCACCTGTTCAACGTAAGGTGAGACGAGAGGGACGAGGACTGGGAAAGGTGGGGTAGCGTTGGCCTTAACTCCATACTCCGACTCAAAGCCATGCTCCGACTCGGTTTTCAAGGATTAAAAACAAAGAACTCAGGTTTTACTTTTGTTGAAATGCTTGTTTTTTTCACTAACGACTAATGAAGTACCCACCAATACGGTCCGTGCATAACATTTGTACTTATGATGAAACTATTCCACATAAATACATCACTCATCGTAGATGGCGAATCTTTATTGCAGCTAAAAATCAGGTTTTTAACTCTTAAAATTAATTTTCTGGCAGTCGCTTGAAAATCTTGGGTAAACTACATTTATATCGATATTTATCGATATTGCTTACTCATTTCAGAATCCACTGGAAAAATGAAACGCAGCTTTTCCGGTATGCTTAATTCTTAAGTAGTACATCTTGGTACGAAGCAAAATTTGAAGCAAACTTTGCACCATTTCCCCTTTCCTAGATTATTTCCTGCTACCGAATAACCCGGAATATAAAACGGTTCGACCGAGTGACAAATGAAGAAGTCTTAAGAAGAGTGGGAGAAAAGATAAGTTTGCTGAAAACTCTAAAAAGAAGATGGGATACCTTAATAGGTCATATCTTAAGACACGATGATTTGATGAAGACAATCGTCGAGGGAAAAGTGAACGGGAAGATTGGAAAAGGCAGGCATCGTATGTGATACATGGAACAGCTTGTGAATGACGTAAAAGAAAGGAATTACGTTAATATCAAGAGGTTGGCCGATAGAAAAATCGAGCTGCGTCATACCAATCCTAGGATTGTTGACCGATGATGATCATCAGCAAAAAAAGCAAAGATTATATATCTTTTTACGATGGCATGCAGAAGTTCAAAGGGAATATCATTTTATACTTTTTGTTACCTTATTTAGAAAGAAACATATCACAATGCACCAGATTTTAACAGATATGATTGGAAAGCGATGTAGCCCATCGATTAGAACTTTGATCTACATATCCAAGTCTAATAGTGACCAAAAGAGGCGTGCAGATAAACCCAAGCTGTCCTAGTCTCGCTGTCTAAAATCTTTATGGGAAACAACAGGTGGCACAGGGATAAGGAGATCGTCATGTGAGAAAATCATACACCATTGGATTAAGTATGTTATCTAATATACCAACTTTCAGGTTAAATGCTGCGGAGATGGAAGATTTATAATTTCATAAACACGTAAGGATGCCATGAATGATTACTTTTTTCTACCCAATGAACCAAAAGACCGTTACTCAATCAATATGCATTCACGTACATTAGATGCCGTATGAAGGTAATCCGTCATAAACAGCAACCGCTTGGTGCCCTATATTTTTCAACAGCTTATGTTGAAATATTTTTGAAAGCTATTAGTTACGTACTTACGATATAGTTCTAGTAATTCTTTGTCGCAGAAGGCTTTTAGACACATTTTTAGAAATAATATACAAAACTTCCAGTATCCAGTTCCATTGAACGGAATATTTATTGTAAAAACTATTCTTTTGTGTTATTCGCGGTCTAGTAACCTAAAAGAAGTGATGAACTCACGATGACGACATTGCAAAGTATTGGCAATTTTACAACTTATGACTATTGCATTTTCCCTGAAAATTTTTGCGATTACTTAAAAGTAGTCTTGTAAATGTCATCATTATAAAAACAACCCCATAAAAAGTTTGTAATTATGCCTAACAAAACTTTTCCCAATCTCGTTGCAGTGACGTGATTTTAACACGAAATCACAGAACTGGAAGCTGTCTTGTTCATCAAACTTGAAATTCAGTTTGATAAGCTTGATCAAATAGCCTCATGAAGCTTAAAATATTTCGTAAAAACGAGAAAAAATTCGTTTTGAAACATTCTCTCCCGGCGGGAAAATAAAAAAAGGCAACATTGAAGACGTAATCACTCCTCATTACTGACAATGCTGTCAAAGGAATGAAATGCCTATTTTCCAATCTGTGTATCGAAGCTCTCATTAATATTCCATAAATAGAAGAGAAAGCTTGCTTCCTAGAAACACTGAAATTCGGGAATTTTTTCCGGAGAATGTTACATAGGGATTCGATCTCAATCCACCTTCTTGCGTTCGTTCTATAATTCGATGTGAACCGGGGCTATAAGCATGGGGAGAGAACGTAAGGGCGTAAGGTATAAGGACGTATTGGGGGCGAGGGAAGGGACATAAGGGAGGATTGGAAAGAGTGTGGTAAGGCAGCAGGAAGAGAAGAGGGGGACTCCAAGCGAAGCCGACCGTTTTGGAGGCGAGGTTCCAGAAGGATGACAATAAAGCTGGCGGAATGAGTGGTTCAGAGCGCTGCCACGAAAGATTCAAGCGCCTCAGGGCGCCCTGACTTGGCGCCATACGTCGTATCCACTAGGAGGGATGGAGGGTGAACTTAAAAAAAAAGAGGGCGAGAAGGATTATACGGATTTATGCTCCAAAACCTCAGCCCGCACCAATCCTTGACTTGTTATAAATACGAGATGAATATTCAACGGTCTTCCAGAATTCACTCATCCCTTCCAAGAGTTCCGGTGGCGGGGGTTGGCTCAAACTTCAAGCCAGTCCTGCTTTGAATCCCATTGAACGCGGATTCAAGACGGATGGGATGCTCCTTCCCTCTTCTCCCACGCGACTACCTTCGGAGTAGGTATTTCTTCTTCCCCTCGCCTCCCGATTCCCCACTTCAACCCCCTCCGACCTCCCGAGCCATTTGAATTTTTACAGCCGATCCGGATTCCGTATTAGGGTGTATTTAAATGAAGCGACCTTTGCTCTTCCAGGAATTCCTTTCCCCTGATGGTGATAGGAGAAGGGAAGGGCGAAAGAATTAGAGAGAGGAAAAGAGGGCAGAAGAAGGAAGGGAGGGCATGACAGGGAGACTGGGGGCCGCATTGTTGTTTTTTCCGAAAGCTGGTGGAATTCATTGTTTCCGGAAGATACCTGCTAGGAGGTGGGAATTTCGAAGAGCGCCATAAGATAATCCCATTAGCGATTTCTTCGCAACATCCGGGAAATCCAAGACATTCCGCCAATGACAACGGCTCACACGGTTTCCGGAGCTGGCTTTAGTAAATAGGCGAGCAAAATCGAATCAAATACATCTAAATCTACATAATACCCTTCAAGTTACCATAAAGTTCCCTCGTACAATTAAAGATACGAATAACGGTAAGTATGTCCTATTGGATAGTAGCAATAGATAGCATTGGTAGCTGCATGTTGGTATGAGTACTTAAAGCTAACCCTACTAACAGAATGTTTTTGCATGTTTGCTTTGCAATTTCTATCTTTTTTAAATAGTGTAGTTCTGACTACTAAATTAATACTATTCCTTTTTTATGCATGATATGTAGTGCAAGTTTGGTGAGAAATCACCCCCTGCCACACACCCTTGTGGTGGCTTGCAGGGTATTATGTAGATGTAGATGTAGAAAGGTGTTCGGTAAGGGGTGAATATTCACCAAAAATGCGCTACCTATCATGCTTAAAGTGGATTAGTGAAGACTAGCTATATTTTAGCCGACACATCACAATTTATAAAAAGAATCAAAGCGCAAAGCAAGCATGCACAACTGTGCTGTTAGCTGGGTTAGCCAAAAGCCTCATCACCGCCATTCAACTATCTAGGCTACCAAACCTGTGAATTTATTATTGAAAGCCTACATTCACAGCCATTCAGACCACTAATTGCGCGAGGAAAAAAAGATATCTTTAAAATACAGGTTTGGCAATCAATTTCCCTAATTTTATTTTAGTGATCCAATCTACCATAGTAAGTCAAAGTTCCAAAAACGTTTTTAACCTTCAGTAAAAATGTTGCATTTGAATTTAATTAAGAGAGTAAGCGTACATTTCAGCCTCTGGGGATAAGGTGTGAGTCTAACTTCTAGTTTTCTGTTACACTTAGCATGAAAAATATGCGAGTACCATTAAATAAACTTAAATTAGAAGATGCAAAATAAAATTAGAAGATGCAATCAAGCAACAGCATGACCTTAAGTGGCATGGCGTTGAGCGGGTAATTGAAAAGATATGAAAATTATATAACAGTTATTCCATCCAAGAATATAATTACCTTATTTATCATTAAAGAGCATATTGTTTCTATAGCTTAGTGACCTATTAGCCTTAAAATATTTCGAACCACGTATATGCTATTAGGAAAATTAAATTTTGCCACTAAATATATGATGAATTTTAACAGATCAATGTTTGATGTGGGAGGGATTTTAAAGCCAAGAGTTAGTGATTTGCGCTTGTAAAAATCCCCACTCAAGATTACAATTGTTTGCCTTCGTAATGGCTAAAAGCCCGACATTCAGCTTAAAAGAACGAAAAGAACCTAAACAAGCAAACAAAAAAGGTAAATCATTGATCAACTGGTTTTATCTCCACCTGCGACTATTGCTGTTGACATTTGCTATTTCGGATTCCGCGTGAAATAAAAAGATGCGAAGAGACATTAAAATCAGTCGAAGTGAAAAACCATATATCTTTTTGCTCGCCGGCATAGAAAAAGGGAACTGTATCTAGGAAAGGTACTGTTTTGTGTTAACCTTACCGATCAATATGGCCCTTGATAACCTTCATAGCCGAGCGGACTTTTAATTACCTTGGGGATAATAATAAATTGCACCAGACCGGCCATAAAGAAACGGCTCATAAAAATACGCTTTTATGGAGTCGACCAGATCCACGAATCTGGGACACTGACGACACCATAAGATGAGAATGAAAGAAGACTGGCCATGACAGAAACATTGTGCCATTTAAGGAATTAAGGAAGTAAAATGGGTATTATTTAAGTTGCAATTATTCGGAGGAGGCGACTGACAGCCTAGTTCATTTCCGTCATTTAGGATAATAGGGTAAGGTAGGAATTCTTGTCGTCGGCATCAGCCTGCTCTTAACAAAATAAACTAAAGGATTTACGGTTTAACGTCCCACCCGACGGACGGAGTACTGTATATACTAGAGAAGCTATCCACAACATACTCAAGTAAGGACCGGTATAACAATGGAAAATACTACCCGAGTCCTTTTTTGAGAGTTTAGCATGATCAGTTGGATGGGATGTTGAACCGTGGACCCCGTGGTGCCTAACGTTAAGAGCAGACTGATGACGACGCCTGGTTTCTGTCCCCCTTTCCTCCGCTTCCAAAAGAATTCCTAACTCTCAGTAACCAAACTATCCGGAATGACGACAACGTCCTCAACTGTCGTCCCCCAAATAACTACCACTATTTAACCGGTAGCACACTGTTCAAATACATACTTTAAACGAGGGAAAAATAGTAAATGATCTATACAGCCTGCGGTATTGAGTGTAAAACCATAGTCTTGGTGCTATGAGACCAACTTGGTCTTGCGGAGACCAAGTGTAAAACCGTACATTAGGATTCTTAACATGGGTTGCAGGTAAATGCGATGAATCAGTACGAGAAGGATGCTACTTGCCCCTTGCCATGCCTCATCTAGAATATGCCACAAATATATGGGATGCATACGAGAAAGGTGCAAGGAGCGTGTGCAAAGGGGATCAGCAAGATTTGTTAAAGACCAATACGATAATTGTAATAGTGATGCGAACTAAATAGAAGAAATGTGATAGAAATTTATATCAGAACGCATCATAAAATTTAGGATAAACCTTTTGAGTATATTCAAAACTGATGTATATGCAGATGACGTTAGAAATATGTAAATAACGGCTGCGTATTATTTAAGATTTCCTCAGATAAACAACATTAGAGAGAAAAGACTCACGCAACGACAGATTTACAATATAATTTTTTCCAGCGTACCATGAGAGAATATAATAGGCAGCATAGTAAATGGATAGGTAGGAGAAATACTGTAAGACTACTCCGTAGTAGGTACATGAAGCATGTGTTAACATTACTAACTGATTAATTCTAGGGAAATAAAGATTAATACACCTAAAAGAAATTCCTGTCTAATCAGTAATGACTCAAAATGCAGATACTAAACATTAAGCTGTTCACGACTCTTAAATCAAACATGCCTCATGAAGTGGCGGCATTGTAGCTCTTACAATTAGCTACATGTAAGTAGTGTACTTATGTGGAAAATCCTTTGACCTTCGAAATGGTGGCCAATCCCTTGACCTTCGCATCCAGCTTCAAATACTGGGCCTGGTGGCAAAGACAGAGTGCTTCTCGAGAGGAGATGCCGTCGAAAGATGACGTCAGAGATGTAGAGGACATCAAAATCTCTGTACATAAACGATGACAATATGACAGACGTTAGACAGTGTTCAGCTGATAACGTGTGGGCTAACGCTTTCGCGAAAGTACAGCAAAGAACCTATTCAGTATTTAAGTTGAATCAAACGTTTACCATTATTTGTATAACACAATAGGTATAGTGACCTTTCAACCTCTGCCTTACACCCTCGCAGTGGCTCGTAGGGTATGACTTTAACGTAGTAGTCAAAGTAATAAGCGAGAAGAACGAGAATGCTCCATGAGATTAATCCGTTTGGCTTACGTTTGACCTGAATACGCCTGTAAAATCAGTCGAGTCAAATGCATGGGGAACATCGGCAGAAACTGGCGCTTCACTATTAGAGGTGCTATCTCAAATATATAATTCAAGGGGGAATCAGCCTATGGGGAAAAAGGACCTATTATCGTGTAGGAGAAGATAGACTGCTCTGAACAGGTTGGCCGAACCACCATCCTCACTCCCCTTTGTACCGCGCGGTGGGGGAAAAAATTACGTTTCAGCAGACGCTGGGCTGTTTAAACAATTGTAACTTCGGTTTTAATCGAAGGATCTTGGCAAGTGAATGTTTAAATCGAAGAAAACAACAGGTCTTACATTTTGTTATGAATAGTTGTCAGTTAAAACAAAAACGTGTCGGGATCGGGTTGGTGTGGTGGCTAGAGTACTGGACTCCTATCCCGAGGGCCCGGGTTTGGTAGGCGGATTTTTCAATGGAAAACCGGTCACCACCGCGGTCCCGATCACCGCGGTACCATCCACTATGCAACGGTGCACCGTTGCTTAGTGGATGATATTTCAAGTTCAGTACTCCGTACGTCGGATGGGACGTTAAGCCGTGGTCCCCTTGGCGCCTTTCGTTAAGAATTCCGAACGTAAATGCCGACGTCAGAGTTCTCTCCACCCTTCCTCCGTTCCTACCATTACCCAATTACCAACCTATCCTAAATGGGGCAAATGACCTCAGCTGCCGGTCGCCTCCCCTGAACAATCAACCAACAAAAATGTGTGAAAAATGCGAAGAGTGGAAACTAAGGAATTGTCGCTATGAACCCAAAATATCACACTGAAGTACGATCGTGACAAAAGGTAAATGAGTTGAAACTTCTATTTATACACCAAAACTTGGTGAATAAATACTTGTCAAACATACCCGCAGTGGCTGATGGAAGATTTTTGCAGCGTGGATCATATCCAGTTGTGACTTACGGGATCTGCTGCGTACATGGCATTGCCGAACGTAACTTCGCAGCTTCTTTCCCTCATGATGCGCCCTGGAACGGTCGCGAAAGCTTGGGCGAAATTGCTATCTACGCAACAGATCCCGAAAGAGACAACTGGATATAATACCCGCCGTCTTCCTTTCGCCAGCAACCCACTTACCGAACTTATTCACGAACCGAACCTTGCAGGCACAGTTGGGAACTCTGCGCCTTCCTATATTTTTTCCAACATAAAGAAAAAGAGAGATACATTGCGCACAGAAAACGTCCGATTCGGGTCACGTATCGGCTAAAAATAATCCCCTTCGCTTCCCTCTGACAGTCTCCGCACACCACGCGTTTGACAGTGGGCCACTCGCGGCTTAAACTGGGACTGAATATCGATGCTTATTGAACTCATTTCGACGAAGCAGCAGGGACACCCGAAAGAATACGGAACGCAGAAGGCGCCATTTTACTGCTGACCTCCCTCTACCTTCTTTCCCTATTCGACAATCGACCTTTTATTTCACAAAAGGAACCGAGGTTTTCTCTCCCTCTTTTTCTTCGGAAAACAGTTTTCTCCGTTCGCTCTCGAGTTGAGAGCGACGCCATGCATTTTTATGACTGAATCATGATTTTCCTCGTTGAGAGAGTGAGCTTCGAGAAGAGCCCTTAGTGTGTGTGGTGTCTGTGGAATTTTCCGGGGGATTGCGAACAAACCAGAGTGTTTGAAAACAGTGGATAATGGGTTAAGACGTGAAGGACGAGAGGAAATATTCGCGGCGAAGTCACTCTGCAATTAAATTCGAACAAATAATTGAATAGGTTTAAACATTATAGGTCCTAACAGCCGCATTTCTATGGTAAGAGTGGTTCAGAGGTCAATTGCTGACTCCATTTATTTCATGAGTCATATTCAATCACTCTTCCCAGTAACGACTCATTTGCCAGTTAAGGCAAACATTATGAAATTAATCGCGAAAACAAAATGTGCAGAAAGAATTCATAACCCTATCTTTAAAATTAAAGTTGTGTTGTTTGTAAGAGGCTGCAATTTCAGTGGCGATTTTATTTGCTTTCAAGAAATATAATTGAAATAAATAAGATACACTCCCTCGGACAAATCAAGTATAAAAACAGTGACATTATTACGCTATCCCCGAGTCGGGT
The DNA here is from genome assembly GCA_933228895.1 of Platycnemis pennipes. NCBI lineage: Eukaryota > Metazoa > Arthropoda > Insecta > Odonata > Platycnemididae > Platycnemis > Platycnemis pennipes. The sequence goes on along the minus strand of OW121854.1, from coordinate 84,359,168 downwards.
TAAGGAAAAAATGAAGGATTAGAAGGAGTAGTGGACGAAAACCTGTCGATATTTACGTAACTCACGTGAGTCACAGGAAATTGTAAGCGAAATAGGATATTTTGATTGGCTAAAAATGTGAAAATAAGATTGCGATGCACCTGTGTCGGGACATGCATCATTTAACGATTTAGAACTGACACTGACACGTATTTCATGCGGAGAAACATAAAAATCTCCCAAATTTAGAAGGAAAAAGATGATTTCGAGCACAATTTTTTCCCTCTGGAAAATTCAACAGCATTTGCCACGCAGAGCAGCGAAACCGATGCAGAACGGCTCCAAAATACAAGCAGAAATTCCCAGAAGCGCTCAGTGGGAAGAAGAATTTTGAGGCTGAGATGTAAGATCCATTGTCCGGAACTGTATGCTCTCCGCTCCGACACACAGCCTGAGTTCCGCGGAATACTATACCAGCATCAACGGACGGGAAGGGAAAACAAAATTGCTCGGAGAGTAAGTGCATTAAGTCTCGCGGGAACAATGGCCACAAACATTCTCCTGGATGAAAATCTTTTCTCCTCTGAGAATCTCATCTTTGGAAACGGAGCGCCTTCGACGAAAGCGATACCCAACTTTTCGACTCGTTGCCTGGCGTCCTATGAAATTAATTCAAGGAACGGGCAAGATTATCACGGCATATCATAAACTGAAGAGAAGGAATTCTTCCCAGAACTGCAGGACCGAACATTTTTCAGGGGAAAACTCTTGGAAAGGAGGATCTGCAAATTGATCTCTGCATCTGGAAATGTGATTGCTTCAACGGAAAGCAGGAAACAACCGACCGACCCGATAAGACGAAGCGATAGGTAACTTTACACCAGACCTTGATCACCTCGGGTAAAATACTTTCATGCATTCATAGCTATTTTTTAGCATTCATAGCTATTTTTTAGCATTCATAGCTAGTATTTATAACATTTTATTTTAATTGTACTGAAATAAATGGCACTGAATGCATTTTTTAGGATATCGCTTCAAAAACTTGAAAACATCCAACCTTGAGTAAAACCGAGTTTTACTGATTTATTGCTGGAATTAGGGTAATACTAGATCCCTTTTACATGAGCATCCCCCTGCTCCGAAAACTAACGAAGATTTGACAACAATAAGAAACCTTGCTGTTCATACTTTATGTAAATCGTGTTTCGTGAGTACTTATTCAACTTTATCACACGGAAATGCATCCCTATCCATTCTACATTACAGAATTTTATTCCCTTCTATTTTCCATTCTACGGAGAGACATGATGCTACTACTAAGTGAAAACTGTGTAATAGGCATTCACGACACAAGTGTACCTAAATTTTTAGAATATAAAAGTAATGTACTGATTAGTAACGCATTTCTATAAATACGTTAGTTCGCTAATTCATATTTCATAAAGTATTCATGAGTTAGGTATCGTAATTCATGATAACAAAATCACCACATACTACCCTCCTACAACCAAATCTACGATCATCATCATGGGTCAACAATCCTAGGATTGGTTTGACGCAGCCCTCCACTCGATTCTTCTATCGGCCAACCTCTTCATATTAACGTAGTTCCTCTCCATCGCGTCCTTTACGATCTGTTCTATATAACTTATACGAGGCCTAACTTTTCTATTCTTCCCGTTCACTTTTCCTTCGACGATTGTCTTTATCAGGCCATCGCGTCTTCAGATGTGGCCGACTAAGTTGTCCCTTCTTCTTTTTATAGTTTTCAGCAGACATCTCTTTTCTCCCACTCTTCTTAGGACTTCTTCATTTGTCACTCGGTCGAGCCATTTTATCTTCATCACTCTTCGGTGGCACCATATTTCGAATGCTTCCTCCGTTTTCTTCTCCGCTGCTGTCATCGTCCATGCCTCACTGCCGTAAAGAAGAATCTACAATACCTGCTCTAATTTCCCCAAATTTGTTAAGTTAATTTATTAGTATCCCTGATTGTCAGCGAAAAAAATGAATTCTGCCTCACTACAGACGTTTCATGAATGTCTCTTTATCAGTTGATTATTGATTTCACAATATAAATATAGCATTCATGCGTAGAACTCAGTCGACGATTTCCAAAATTACAGCGATAATTCATTTTGAAATACATATATGAATGAAATATACCAGAAAATGCACCAATGGTGAAGCGCGATGAATCCCCTCCACAACTCCCTAATAAAGGATCAATACATGAAATATATGCATGACCGCTCTCTCCCGGCCACGAGATTCCGTATTTTACCCGAATAATTTTTCCACATAATTTTTTCCAATCAAGTCAAAATGAAATCACAAATGGCACAGGGCTATGAATTTTCTCTGCCACCGCTCGCGGTGTGGCCTGGAATTTAGGCGGAAAATAATTTTCAGCAAAATACATGCGCAGTTAATAACAGTTTTCTGCCGGTATGGGTTGGTTTTGATGCAGCGTTTCATTCATCAAATGCTCCGTCCCTACGCTATTTCTATCTTCATTTCGGCATATTCCCTACCCCTCTTCAAACTATTCATAGCAACATATTCCCTTTCTTCTTTATCCTCAATTGCCCAGCATTCTACCTTCAATAGCGACCTTTAGCATTCTATTTCCCCCTTAGTACATTTCGGCATATTCCCTATCCCTCTGCAAACTATTCATAAAAAACATATTCCCTTTCTACCTCTTCCTCAATCACTAAGCATTCTACCTTAAATATGGACCTTTAGCATTCTATTTCCCCCATTACCTGCTCAATCTACTTACTCTATCGTCTCCCTATTCCTGACAGCAATCTTCTTTTCTTCCCAACTACGTTCAACCGTTCAACTTGATTCATCCGCCTTTCCGTACATCGCACCCTCTCCATTTTCCTCCACATCCACATATATAAAGCTTCCAATCTTTTCTCGGAACTTTAACCGCGAACAAAGTTCTAAATACATACCTCCTTTCTATACCTACCTTCCTATTTCATTTCATCAACCCAACAAAAGAGAAAATAATTTTGAGGGGAGAGAGTGAGATTATTTTGCGTTAGTATCACACAGGTGTACTGGTTACTGATGGTATTAATATAGTCTATTTCGCTTCAGAAACCTTATTATGGCACTAGTGCTCGCCACACGAAATCATTTTCGTGATTCACCTAACACTGACTGATTCACAATGATGAGGTCACTTCATTTCTGCTGCACACATTTCTCCTACGGTCTTTGAAACGTGTGGGCGGAAAATGATGCGCATTACATTCAGAATTCATCATCGTCCCACTGCACCCGACGCGTAACGGGGTGAACAAGGGGAAAAAAAGATAACGCATCACGTGACGGACGCGCAAGAATGAGTGATACCTCTAAACGCTCCAAACTATATTTCTCTTCGGCAAATGCGTTTCAGAGAGGGAAAGACAGATCGCCTTCCACTCCACCCCTGGACAAAGAGGCAGATAACTACAGCGGATATGGGTGGATTTTTGATGGACTGAATACTTGCAGGAATACTGCAAAGTGCGATAAATAAGGTGAGGAACAAAAATACTGCGATGCATCAACAACGCAGAATTTCCCACAGTACCTATTCTCTCATCCCATCCGTCGTATTTTATAGCCTCTGTCGATTATAGTCGATATCTATTTCAGTATTACTCCTTCTCTCCTTCAATGACGCTAATGTGTACAGGAGGAGGCACTGGCATGGTAGCCGATTGGTCACAATGAAGCCAGAATAGGGGTGCTTGGGAAGACTAGGGAAGAAAGTAGGTACTTTGAAATCATATCAAAATTTCATCACAGCGATGTCAGTTAATTTTCCTAATGCCATTTAAGTTAGGTATTAATTTATTTTATTATTCTGAGAGTTAAATTTATTACAAAAACTGGTTCGTTCTTAACATTAACCACATTTTTAACCAATCTATTTTAAACCACATATTTGGCCATTTTTGGCGTGTTTGCGCACTTTCCTCAGTTTTTTTACGATTTTTTAAAACTGCATTCCATTATTCATCTTGCTACTCTAATTTCTACCGCATGAAAAACAACTTCATCCGTACCACTATCGCAAATAGCCCCCCCTACCAACCAAGATGGCCCCAGGCTTCACGAATCAGCCGCGACACCTCTTCCAGTACATCCTAATCCTCTTTGCTCCAAGTAGTGAATTTAAGTTTGAAAGTGCATGTACGGGTAAGATCATCATTATCATAACATCAATCCATAACTCCACCATTATTATTCTGAGAGTTAATTTATTACGAAAACTGGTTCATTTTTAACATTAAACAAATTTTTAACCACATCCATTTTAAACCACATATTTGGCCATTTTTGGCGTGTTTGCGCACTTTCCTCAGTTTCTTCTATACCTCCCTTCCTATTTCATTTCATCAACCCAACAAAAGAGAAAATAATTTTGAGGGGAGAGAGTGAGATTGCATGTGCGTAAGTATCACACAGGTTTACTGGTTACTGATGGTATTAATATAGTCTACTTCGCTTCAGAAACCTTATTATGGCACTAGTACTCGCCAAACAAAATCATTTTCGTGATCCACCTAACACTGGCTGATTCATAATCTACATCTACATCTACATAATACCCTGCAAGCCACCACAAGGGTGTGTGGCAGGGGGTGATTGCTCACCAAACATGCACTACATATCATGCATAAAAAAGGAATAGTATTAATATAGTAGTCAGAACTACACTATTTAAAAAGATAGAAATTGCAAAGAAAACATGCAAAAACATTCTGTTAGTAGGGTTAGCTTTAAGTACTCATACCAACATGCAGCTACCAATGCTATTCATTGCTACTCTCCGATAGGACATATTTACCGATATTCGTATCTCTTATTGTGCGAGGGAAAAAGGACATTTTGAATCGGTCAGTTCGGCAATCAATTTCTCTAACTTTATGATTATGGTCCAGTCTGCCATAGTAAGTTGGGGTTCGTAAAATATTTTTAACATCATCACTGAAAATATTGCCTTGGAATTTGTGGAACAGATTAAGTCTAAATTTCAACCTGCGATCTGACAATGATTCCCATTTCAATTCATTTAATAGACTGGTCTGATGGTCTGGACCATCTGGTCTGGTCTGGAATAATGATGAGGTCACTTGTACTGAGGCTACTATAAAGCTTCTTTGAAGCAGCTCTACACTCGATTAGTCTTTATCGGCTTGTTTTGCTAAGTATGTTCAATCTAAAGGTTGGGTTTTGATAGGTGAGAGTAGAGCTCACCCCGTACTAAACCATTGAAGTGTGAAATTCACACATTAAAGGGAAAGGGGCCAGTTCATTTCCCTGGGCCGCCTGCAATTTCCTACGAAGTTCTGACGCGAAGAAAGTCGAATCGCGACGACATTATGTGGGGGTGTCCAGAAAGAAACTTTGCAGGGATTTGAACCCGGGACCCTCCGGTCAGTAGCTCAGTCCTCTACCCTCTAGACCACCATTATATCGGCTTATCTATTTATTTTTACTTAATTCTTCTTCTTTAGAGCCTACACTCCATATTTCATCCATCCATATTTCCATGCAAAAAAATTATTTTCAATTCTCATGTATACTTTTCCTTCGACTACGTCTTCATCACACCAACACGTCTCTGATACGATCGATTAGATTGGTACATCTGCTTTTCAAAGCCTCATCAGACAGCCGTATTACACTCATCTAAAATGTCTTCATTTTAAACTCAGTGTATACAATTTACCTTCAATATTCTTTGGTAACGCAGCATTAAAAATATTAGCTAATCATATTCCCCCTTTCCACAAGCTATTGATCACTCATTTTCATCACATGACACGACAAAATACATTACAATTCGATACAAATTACACTGAAGTTAAAAAAGATGAAAAGATATATATTTTTCCAGAAGAGAATCGATTGATTTACGGAAAGGTGGTTGCTTCAGCCATTTTGTACCTCGGTGGTAGTTATTCGTTGAAAGCGACCGACAACTAAGGTCATATTTTGATATTTTAGTAAAGATGGGTAATTAGTCAAGGGGGTGAATTATCCAAGGAACGAAGCAAAGGAGGAGTAAAACCCGGCGTCGGCATTAACCTAATGTTAAAGAGAGACGCCATGGGGTCCACGGATTAACTTCCTATCTGACGGACGGATTACTCAGAAGCGCTTTCAATGAAGCATAGAAGAGGATCAGCTTACCAATTACAAAATTTCTCGGGCAGGATTCGAAGTCAGACCCTCTGAATAAGAAGCCAGTGACAACCCGATCCCCTTTGTGTCACTCTTCGGAGATTTTTTTTAGTTCTCTCATAACCCAAGATGGACGATAGAGAATATTGCCATGAAAACGCTTGATGCAGTGTGTTTTTTCATTCAGCAGAAATTTGTTAAAATTGGTGGAAACTAATACTAATTAATGGCAGAAACGTCAAATGGTGACTACACGTCTATCTGAGGGCAACGAGTCATAATCCCTTCTTGGGGATGCGGCGTTGTGCAACGGTAGTAATTAATTGACTTGCGCTCAATTGTATGATGAAATAAATTCCAATTCTTTGCATTGCATAACATCTTGTGGAAAAATATTTGAAAATATTATTTAAAATTTGGAGCGGACCGTTGGTATCATTCAATTCGGAACAAATTTTTCCATTCGAAAAAAAAAGGAAGAAATTTTAGATGATTCATCATGCGATACCACCGCCGTTTGTGAATTTGTGTGCAAGAGAGAGAAAATATGAGATAAGAGGAGAGAAGAAAGGACTAAAAGAAGTAGAAAATATTACAGAACATGACACGAACTGCTCGCCGATATTTTTGCGCGTTGAAAGTTTATGGACTAAACATCGCGTCTACATCTATTTTTTTCCCCAACGAAACGCCTTTCATATTCCTCACCGTGCGCATAAAAGCACGAGATACACACGGCGGATGCGGCGCTGGTATCCCGTAGCGACGCAAACAATCGCCGGAACGAAATGTTTTTCCGGCGATCCGGGGGGCGCGGTCTGATGCGAAGAGCGGGGGAGAGAAATAAAAGGAAAAAAAAACTTACCGAGGGAAAGTTTTTAATTTGAAACAGGATGTTGAATGGAAAGACTGTGCATCTCTCGCGGGCCTGTTTCCTTCCTACCCGAGGCAGTAGGCAGCCATGCATCCCTCTCTCTCTCTCTCCCTCTCTCAACCCAGAAATCATTCATCTCCACGAAAAACAGCCTTTTGTGCGAGCGTTCAAATGGCAGACCCGCGCGGATCGGTCGCTACACGAGTTCTCGCGAGCGAGCATTAGTGTTAAGTAGCGCTGTTCGGAAAGGTTTCGCTTCGGGAACTCAGGTGGAATCGGTGAGCTGGCGCTCAGAGCACAACCGTATGGATCGATCGTTCTCATTTTTTTCCCCACGTGTAGCTGTATGCGTTATGCGCGTAACAGCCCGGCATAAAGTCTTTAAACTTAAGGATTGCTAACTAGCCGCGAAAAACTTTAACGGAATTACCCGCTGATATGAACAATAGCGTTGCGTATGTCCAAAGAGAAAAAACATCCATATTAACTCCGGAACTCGAACCCGGTACCTCGGACTTCTGGCCAGGTGCTTTACCCACCGAATCAACTAAAGTGTCCTACTTCCTTGTGAATTTCTTTAGGCTTTAAAGGAACATGGCGTTAGACGAACTGCCGTACAGACAAAGTAATAATTTCTGTAATGATCACAGGTGCCTCCAATTACGATCATTGTAATATATATGCACAACACATTTAAAAACACCCATGCCCTGGACAGTAGAGTTTTACCCAGGCGGGACTCGAACCCGCGACCTTCGGAATGGCAGGCGTACAGACAAAGTACGGCAGTTCGTCTAACATATTGTCCCTTTAAATTTTTTCTCGGCGGATATTTTCCTTCTGGATTCTTTAAAATACTCCACCGTAATTCTACATACACGTAAGCACTAGGCGGCTGAATATCCTAATAATAATAATTTCTGTAATGATCACAGGTGCCTCCAATTACGATCATTGTAGTATATATGGACAACACATTTAAAAACACGCATGCCCTGGACAGTTGAGTTTTACCCAGGCGGGACTCGAACCCGCGACCTTCGGAATGGCAGGCGAGGACTTAACCCCACCGCCACCGAGGCCGACGGGGTTAAGTCCTCTGGCATTAGATACAAATATACGCTTAGAAGTCTTTACTGGTATTCTAATTCAAATAGAAATTTGCATACTTGATTGCGGTTGTTTGGATGTCAAAACCAAGGGCCAAAACTTAACATAAAAATGCATGGATCATCAATGTACCAATGAGATGAGAAGGGCTCGTATGAGACTCATAGAACAAGTGGTGAAGGTTGCGAAAAAGAAGAATTACGTAAATGTGAAGAGATTAGCTGATAGGATAATTTGGTTTAGAACTGCGTCAAACAAATGTAAGGATCGTTGATGACAATGATGAAACGAATACGCAAAGTGGGAAAACTAGAAAATAGTATTAAAGAATGAAATACCTAACAAGGACTTTAGTGAGAGAGTGCGCAATGCGATCTTGATAACATGATATCGCCCCGTATTGCACTAAAAACCTCTTCCTTTAGGGGGAAGAGAATGCGAAGTGATTCTCCAGCATAAAGACCGCTGGACATTATTAGGTACAAATAACCTATTTGCAGAGGTTAAGCTATCATAATGATGCATGCACAAAGTTCTAAACCAGGGTGGGGAACCTGCGACTTTAAGCTCGCATGCGGCTTTCTGTGCTCCCCAATGGGACCCTTTGCCATGCATAACTGGTTGGTGACACTGAAAATCGCCATGTGCACATAAGTCAGTGAACTCCGTTGCTTGAAAAGGTCTCTCCTTCAACATATATCATGACGACCCATGAAATATACTCGAATATAAGCCTCAGAAATTTAAACAAAACATAGTAATTGTAACATTTGTATGCGCCTCCGCGCACGACGAGAGACATTGATATATAACAGCGAAACACATGGGGAAATCTGAATAGCTACTGTTGAGTTTGTTGTATAAATTTCAATCTAGTGATTTTTTAAAACGTGTGATTGTTTCATTATTAAATACACATACACGCTCCAGGAAACTTCAAGTGAATAATTTAAGACATTGCTGGAAATGACTGACAACTCAATCAAATCAATACAAATCAATAACTCATCATCATCATCATTAGTCATCAATCTTCAGATTGTTTAGACGCAGCTCTCCGCTGTGTCCTTCCATCAGCTAACCTCTTCATATTTACGTATTTCTTCTCTATCTCATCCTTCATCACTTGTTCCTTATATCTCGCACGAGGCCTTCCTTTGCCACTCTTCCCGTCCACTTGTCCTTCAACGATTGTCTTCATCAGGCCATCGTGTCTCATGATGTGGCCGATTTGGTTGTCTAGTCTTCTTCTTAGGGCATTCAGAACACTTCTCTTTTCTCCCGCTATTCTTAGAAATTCTTCGTTACTTACTCGGTTGATCCATTTAATCTTCATCATTCTTCTATAGCACCACATTTAGAATGCTTCCACCCTTTTCTTTTCCGCTGCTGTCATCGTCCATGTCTCACTGCCGTAAAGAAACACGCTCCAGACGTGCGTTCTGATGAATTGTTTCCTTTCTTCTACGCTTAAGTAGATTCTTCTTTTGATAGAATGACCTCTTTGCCTGGGCTATTCTGCTGACTGTTTCTTTCCTCCTTCGTCCATCGTTGGTTCCTCGGATTCCAAGGTAACAGAACTCTTTCACCTCTTCCAGTTTTCGTTTTCCTAAATCAATAACTACTATATTATATTATATAGACTAGCAATTTCGTGTGATTTAGAGCTAACATTTCACGTGTGTCATAACTGCATGCCTAATATTTTCCTTGGGGTGGCAGCGTTGTGCCTCTCAGTGGCATGCAAGTACTGTATGCACAGAGTAGTATTTGTTTGCTTGCCTGTATGATGATCAGTGTAACTTTGTACTCACTGATTTATAATGCATGCCTGGCGATGGTTCGCCCCTGACACACACCCTAGCAGTGGCTTGCAGGGTAATATGAAGACGCATGAGTGCGACCCATTAATAGGCCTGATGAGGTCTCTACGCGATCTATTTTGGCCTGCCGACAGACAAAAGTTCCCTACCCAAATCCAAATTAAGTTTACGTATAAAATTGAGAATAAAATACTGCGGAAATAACAAGGTAGTCGCAATTCCGGTTAATAAGCAAACGTAGCCTTCGATACCTCCGCCAGTAAATTAGGGTGAGGGCGAGACAGCCTCTCATTCAGTTCGTTCATACATTTCCTATTTCCGAGGATAATCTAGCTTGTTACGGGGAGTAAATTCTTCGGCGTCCACAAAAAGCGTCGAGTTGAGTATGATGGGAGTCTAGAGGGGAGATCGCATAGCGGAAATCGTCGCAAATTTACTGCGGGACCGAAGATTAATTGGAGTTTCAACTCTTGGCAGGGGGGAGGAAACGGTCTTGCTGAGCTATGATCGCGAGCGTTGACACTTGCAGTCCCTCGGCAAGAGAGACGGTTATTTCAAAACTTTTTAATGAATAGACACTCATTTCGTCAAAGTCGGCCTCCGCGAGTGCAGGAAAGTGTGTACTCTCCGCAAAGCCAAATGTACTTGACAGTAATTCCGCTTGGCGTCAGGTGCGTTTGTAGAGAGAAACGCATGCCGTCCGGTCCTACTTCTGCATGCCATCCTGCGAGTCACCGTAAGGACGTGTGTCAGGAGGTGGTAGGTTACCAGCCGTAAATGTGACATTTTGCCAAGAAATGAAGGTAAAAGCTTCTTGAAGTAATCATGAAGTATGATTGGACCGTAATTTTTTATAACAGATTTCACACTTTGATTTCGAGATAGTTGAGTACACTGCGTGGGAAATACGAATCCTTGCATCACTCAGTTCGCGGAATATATTCGCCTCTGAATTCACCGTGATCCCGAGGGTAACTCGATGAGTAATTTTTTCATACTTTTTCCTTCAAGTCCATGCTTTGTTGGTATACAATTCAACGCTTCTGAGTCTGACCTGGAGAATTGAACTGTACGCCAAAAATACATATACTTACTTAAAAAAATGAGGCTAAAAATTGTGAAGAAGGATTAAGAAGGTATGGTGGGTGGAAAAGAAGACGACCGAGGAAAATCTGGACGGAAAAGACTGTTAAGGGACGGAAGAAAGCTGATTAAAGTAAATCACACAGTTTAATGTGAATGACTAATGATGTATGAAGCCGAGAGTATATCAAATAATTCTATGAACATCTACCTATTCTAAGAAAACTGATTTTGAGGGAAACAATAACGTCTCGCTTGAGGCTGCTCTACAGAGAACTCTACAGCATCGAATGACGAAATGGCGCGCAAATCGTTTTTTTTTACGCTTTATGATAGTCGGCACATAAATATCCAAAATAACTATTCCTAGCTCTTCCCTTCTTACCACGAATTCCACGTCCAATAACGGTCTTAAGGACTTCAGCCCCCATAATTGCCTCTTCCAACCCACATTCCGCTTTCTCCCACAATCAGCTTTATATGACCATATTTCACAAAAATGGACTCTTACCTGTAGAAAACGATAACTAATTATACAAACGATAACGTTAACCAATGAAACAAATAAGCAGTATTATAAATGCCGAAAAATATGATAAAATTGAAACTTAAAATGCCATGGTGTGAAGCATGTAGCTATTTTCAAACATGATTCTCGATGGTGATAAACTAAGTAGCGTGAAACCCGCTGCCTAGAAATTTCGCACAAACATGAATTCCGCAATGAGTTTATTTAATTTATCAAAAAATTACGAAACAAAGTGAAAGCATTAACGACCTCACGAAACCTGCAATCCACCCCAGGATTTTCAAATCAATCAATGATAAATTTCGAATGCCACGAACAGCTTTCTTATACAATGTTTTCAACGGTTTATGAGTTAATGAGGTAGTATAAATGATGGAGGTAATACTTCCATGTATATTCCCACTATCACCCAATGAGGGAATTAGGGAAATTTATGCAGCTGTAAGAGCCGAGTAAAAGCGTCATGTAGATTTAACCCAGTTCCAAATACATTTGATTGAACTGGAACGGACTGTGCCATTAAAAAAAACACAATTTTTAGAGACACATAATACCGTAGTTACAATAATTATGTGGTTGATTCAACTCCATTTTTAAAATCGCAACCTGTTTTATGCAGTAAGCACTATTTTATTAATTGAAAACAATCAGTGATGTCCACAAAACTAAATTCTCAATAAAGAAACAAAAATGTCATCCTCGACATTAAGCGCCACAAGAGCGTATAAACGGTAAACCAATATCAAATAAAATCACGTTATTTCAAACCCCTTTCCAATTATGCTAAAACATTTCCAACCCCAATATACCAAGTAATTCCAACTTTTAGATAAAAGTTGAAATTACATGGTTTTTTAAGATAAAAGTTGCAATTACATGGTTTTTTAGATAAAAGTTGCAATTACTTGGTAGCATTCATGATGCCATTTAAATGAGTCTACTTGGATACCTCATCGGGAATACCATATAAATACAGTTAGAGTAGTCCCTTTTCAACCAGTACGGTTAGTAATCTTTACCATGGAGATACTAAACACCTAGTCACACGTTAGTTATACCTAGCATGTTTCCATGAATTAGTAGCATTGTAGCTCTAGGCGGAATGTAAGAGGTGAATGTTTGGCGATCTTTCACCTAGTACTAGACGCCCTCGCGGTCGTTGGCATGTTATTAAGTAGATCTACTATTTTCTTATTACTACCTACTTATTAAATACTTAGACCTGCATCGATGCCCAAAAAGAATAAATTCAGAAAATAATGTAATATACCTTGGTTTGACTGAATACATAGACTATCCTTTAGAGTGATGCGTTTATTCATAATGCATCGCAAGCTTAAGTTAAAATATCGAGAGGACTTTATTTGCGTATTTTTAGCCACGATCTTAAGTGGAAACATTACTTAAATTAACTCAATCTACGGAAGAATTGTAGCATTACTCATTTCAATTTTCTTCAGTTTGAGTCTTAACTATTCATTGAGTGAAAGGTCTAAAAATAACGTTTAGGGGCTGCAAAACCTTTTTTCCGCAATAGTGAAAATATAAAAAAGTGTCAAGCTGGTTTTTTTCTACCCGCGATTAACGAAATTTAACCACTGGATAAACAACTGTGTTGTTTTGCATTATGACCTGACATATAACTATATTTTGATCCATAAAACTATACCTCCTTTCACTAAAACGGATCTTATTTTTAAGGAGGTTTCGCTATGAATCCACGTAGCAAAATCCCGTAAATGAGCTATGATGTTTGATGAATAAATGCGTATTCAGAAAAATAACTATGCATATGGAAATTCATCTATAATGTGATAACGCTCACACAATAATTGCTTGAGTACGCTATTATATTGCATGTTGTAGTAGTATTATATTTTTTACAAGCTCTATTAGCTCATTTTGACTTCGGAACATGGCTGACGTGTTGTTTCCAGGCTTAATTTCGAAAGTGAGAATACATGCTAAATCCTGCTATTACGTATTCTAATATTTTACTTTTTTATATTCAATTCGAACCCGCGACCCTCAGCTTAGCAGGTGAGGACTTATCCACGCCGCCACCCGTCCGACAATAGATTAAATATTTTATTAATTACTTTTAAACTATTTCCTTGTAAATACAACTCTTTATTTTGAATTTTCTTGATAATAAAATATTTGAAAAATATTTGGCAACAATGACGCTGCTATTGGAAGCATTGGTATTAATAACACCATTTCGATAACCACTGAGAATATTTAAATTACATAATAAATACAAGAAGGTCCATCGGAAGGTATAGCCATATAGGTATATACGTAGAAGTGAGTAAATAGGCTCGTAAGCACGTTCCGTCACAAGTAACGTTGCTGATGTTAATAACATACTGTAGCGCCACTTCATGTAATTAAGGGTTTTTGCTTTAGCTCGAGCAAAAATTTATTGATATTATTAAACAAGTGAGGTAGGGCCAACACTTTTTTACAGCGCTAAATTCTACACAAAATTTCGCATCTTATATTAGTTTTCGTCAAAGCGACATTTCTCTTTAGGTACTTTAAACCTGCAAATTTTACTGCAACAGCTATGCCGTATAACCAGGAATAAAATTGCTGATTTTCAACGTATTTGTTCTTCGAATATACGACATAAGGATAAGATTATTTTATTGCCAATCGATAGAGGAGCCAAAATATTGTGCGTATTGAAATTTTCACTAATATGACATTTACTTCATAATTCGGTGGAGCCTCCTTAAAAAAAGGGACACACTCAACTCTGCGATTTGCATGCACCTGAATCTTAATTCTAGTCAAAAAGAATGCAATACATCACCCTTCCGCAAATTTACGAGGCGATGCCACTAACGCATTTAGCGTGGTTATTGAGCACGCGATTTCAGGACTAAGTCCGAGCGGTATTTCAATCGGGACCACCGCCTGACAAGCGGGGGTGGGAGGAGCTGTCATCGTGGAGAATATGAACGCATAAAGCAGCCGGCACCCGCGGGCAGGTGACGGGGGAAATGGAGGACCGCGCCGGGCTCTCCAAGTAATTGGTCCCGGGGGCGCGGAATTGCCGCACCAAATGAACGTCCCCGAGCCTTTTATGAGCGGGCATTTTTCACGGACGTCTACGGGCAATCGTTCAATGGGCGGGAGCGTGTGTCCGCACTTGTTATCCCAAACGATGCGGGGATGGAGCTTAATGTAGGAGGGGATGCAGTGATGGACCGCGGGGGCATCACCACCAACATCCCACAGAGGGGGTCGCGCCAACCCCCACGTCTCTCCTCCAAACCCCATTCCCCACACCTTGCGGACATGTCCGACCAGAGCAATATCTCCACTCCCTCCTTGAAGCCCTTTCTATCTCCCAAGCCATCGACGTTTCTCCTTCCACACCACTTGACTCACTCCACTCATTTCCCTCCTCTTGAGCAGCGTTTACGCGAAGCAGTTGACTGCTACGACAGCCACGAGATGCTCGATATATCGCTATCGCCACTGCTATGATGCGTCTGCACCCCAACTTCTATGCGGCTTAGAGCCGCTAGTTAGGCGTTGTCACACAAAAGAAAAAGCATTCGATGTCAATGGCGACTGATGCTTGAATTTTCATGAAATTCTTTAAGCAATAAATTCCATTGACGATTATCTTGTGTTCCCATTCTTTAAAGAGTGGAATCTCTCCTTTGGGGAGGGTATCCTTGCTATTATATTCAAAGAACCGACATTAGATGCCTTGCGTTTCTCTCCGCATACGATTGTTGCGATAGTGCTAATTACATTTCCGCTGGTAAGTAGACGGGTGAGCCTTGCTAATAGCTCGTACCAGGATCGATAGTGTTCGACATGTGTCCAGTATCGACCTGAACTCGCATCGCAGTTGCTGTTTACACATGCAAGTGGGGCTTAATAGTTGTTAGCAGTTGACTGTCATATCAGTCAACTGCTACGTGTAAACGCACCTTTACTCCTAGTGTTATGCGATATATCTATATTTCCTGCTTCAGTTTAATGTGGGAAGATGTTTCGGTTTTTTCAACATCGACTCAGTATTAAAACTATCTATATATCAATCTTGATGAAACTTTGCCACAAGGATTAACTCACCTCCTCCAGCTTTTTCAACATAAATATCTCATAAGCCGACAGTATATTCACATCTTATTTCCTCGAAATCCATGTGTAAGCGCCATACAATGCCGCAATCCATGTTGGAATTTTTAAACAGACTTATATTTACGTCCCTGCTCAACGGTCCTGTCATCAGTTCTCTCCTATGACTATATGTCTCTCTCGACAACGTATTTCCTCCTTCGAACTCCTAGTCCTATACACTATTCCCACCACCAAAAAATCTATGTATTTCTTAGTGGAGAAAATGAATGTTTAAAGGGCGGAGATGGGAAATAAATACAGGTGTTTCATGACGCGATGAATCAGGCAAGAAAAATACCGTCAACAAACACTGGGGCCGACTGGTGCTATGTTTTTCAATAGTCGAAAGGTTCTTGGAGTTTAAAATTTATTTATTTGCGCAAGGAAGGGGCAAAAAATGCAGATCACCAAAGATTTGTATGGTTTCTACAGCATTTTTTTACATTATCTTCAGCGTTTGCAATATATTTTTATCATCCTCCTCAATTAAGAATATAGAGTAAAACACTGGCATAAGGATCAATTTTCACATAAGAGCATTAAACTTTCAGTAATGACATTACTTTTAGGGGCTCCCGGGACTTATAATTAAGATAATAACACAAATAAACAGAAACAAAATTACTTGAATAAAGAAATCTCTTTTCGACCTGGAGACGCCCCCAGGATGAGGGGTGGAAGAGTCGTCGAAAAGAACTACGAACGCGACAGAAATTCACGAAAATAATATTTCACTAATGAAGTTGCCCATGATTTCTCAGAAAAGGTTACACGGTGCGATATAATCTTGGAACCAAAAAATAGTTTACAATTACTCCATCTAAATTCCTCTTGGTCAGCATATTTTACTGGAGCATCACAAACTCCAGTCGACTGATACCACTTCATCCAAACCATGTTAGCTAGCGGATCCCCTCCATGAATCCATCCCTTTTTGCCCGCTTCCCCTCTGATTATGGCATCGTTACCGCCATTTCCAAATATCCATGAGGCTCTCTTTCCCCTTATCCCCGTCCCCTAACCCCTCCCCCCCCCCCCCTCGACCTCCCTCCTCTTTCCCTCAACCCCCGTCCCATTTTCGCAATTTTCGCTGTTTTCCGTTTCCATCATTATTTTTTTTGTGTCACCATGGTTTTCAAATTAAAAAAAAAGGAGGGGAACCCGATGGTCTCAATTTTGTCCAAATGAAGTCCGACCTCGCGCTCCCTTGTACCCCTTTTTTGCCCCAGCTGTTCGACCCACCCTCCCTCCTCCCTCTCCGCCCACAACCCCTTCACAACCTTGCTTCCCCCACGACCTCTCACCCGATGTTACCCTTCGTTCCAATTTGTTTCCAATTTCCCGCTCAGGCTCACTCACTCACTCTTTTTTTTGGGGGGTCCCTTCTTCCTTACAAATTACGGCCCGCATGCTTAGATATTCGAATATATCTCCTTTGGGCAGGCAAAAAAACGACCCTCGAAGACGTAAGGTCGCAAGATTTCTCCTTTCACGTGTTCAAAAAAAAATATCGCTAACGTTCACACGCATTCACATCTACATCTTCGTTGTTGTCTAAAGCCAACACATAGGTGCGAGGAAGTGTAATTAGGGGAATATCCACAAAGGCATATCTATATTATTAATTTCGTGCGGAACGAATGATTAAATTTGGCAAGCAACACATCAGGAAATAGATCATTTTTACAGACCCGGCTCTCAAGGTAGTGAACAGATAAACTTTATGCCTACCTTCAATTAAAATATCGTGCGGAATTAAGATATAATTGACAATGAAACGCCAAAACCATGATAAAACGCAGAGATTGGGTCTTGAGAAATTTTTAAAAAGGAAAATATCGACAAAGACGTAAGATAAAAGTGGCCAAGCAAGACATTTCTAAGATCAAACGAAAGGTTTTGGATTAAACATCAATATTAAAGAAGCTGAACGACCGTATTTCGATACTTACATTCGGCAACACACAGGCCCTTGGAATTGATCAAAGCTTAGTGGTTGTAACAGTTTGTAAAAGGTTGAAGTGTACGAAATTGGCTAGAACAATAGTACCTAGAAAACTTAATCGGTCATATCTTAACGCACGATGGCCTAATGAAGACTTTTGCCGAGGAAAAAAGGAAGGGGAAGAACGGAAAAGGCAGGCCTCGTACGAGATATAGAGCAAGTTGTGATGGATGTAAAAGAGAAAAATGTCGTTAATATGAAGAGGGTGTCCGATAGAAAAATCGAGTGGAGGGCTGCGTCAAACCAATCCTAGGATTACTGAACGATGATGATCATGAATAGTACCTAGTATATACCCTAAATGAGCATGATTTAATAAAAGAGGACATACAGCTATTCTAGTATAAGAATACTGGGGTTAATATCACATCGTTCGCTTTGGTACATAAATTTACGACATATCATTATTTAATATTTCCGACTGACTTTTTGGCCATTAATTTATAAATTTATAAATGGGCATGTAAGTACTCTGAATGTGACAAAAAATAAAGTTGACACATTCACTGATATCACTGAGGTAACAGACAACGAATCCTGAGAAAATAGCTACGTTATTTTTGTGGATCTCTTTTGGAGAAAATACTTCTGGAATGTGGAAACCGACGAAAAACACTCACAGTGGTGTAACACTGGATCACTATTACTTGGTTTTCTACCGTTTAAGGCTGACTTTGATGGAATAATCCTATTACGCTTTCCTTCCTTCTTATTCTCATGTATTACCCTTCCTACATAATTTCTCTCACCAGGTGATCACATCTTCTACCTCACTTCATTCAATCCAACAATGATTCTCCTTCAAATTGGGGTTTCCTCGATATAATGGCTAAATAATTGCAAATTTGATCCGCAGAACTCAAAAAATAAAATTCACGAGAGAACATGAAGCCAAAAAAATATTTTCTGAAAAAATGTACCTATAGACTTTGATAAAATTCACGAGAGAAAACGAAGCCAAAAAATATTTTTCTTAAAAATGTAATGACTTTTTAATTTTTTTATCATTAGTCAAAAATAAAAAGTCTCTCTCGAAACATTAATAAAAAAGATGCATACTCATTTTTCGTACATAAAGAGGAACGAATCTATGGCCAAGTGATGGTAAAACAGGAGTAAAAAACCCGAAGCCGTAATCTTTTTCATGTATTGACTCAAAAATATTTGTACTTTTAAGTATCTATAAGCATTTTGGACAGGAATTAGCAGTAATTTTGAATCTCTTGTGCTGCTGGGAAATTATTTAAATTTTCGCAAAAATGGTTTCAGGATAGAATTCATCAATAGAACTTTCAAAATAGTCAAAGTACACATGCTACTTAGTTAGTGCAGGGGAAACACATGTTTAAACGAAGATATTATTTCACTTACCACTAATTCCGGTTTAGAGGGAATGGACTGCATAAGAGAACACTTACCTGGAAATAGAGAAAATTTAAAATTAGGCGAAACGGCCATTACACATTTTGCAAAAAAATATTTAACAATTATTCGTCATTTAACAACAAATTCGAATTGATGTCATAAGTTTGGAGAGATTAAATAAATAGGGTATAATGCACTCCTGATTCTTCACAGTTACTTTTTTAAAGCATTAACTTGAATATGATTTCTCTCTTCAATGATCTAAATTAAATGATGCACATTTTTTCATGCTGACAATTTTATCAAAGTGAAATCCGAAGGCAAAACTTAAATCATTTATAAAGACTTCTATGTAAAAACAATTGAGTGCAAGATGGCTCCAATTCAGTACCACCAGCTGCCAATCATCAACAATGAACTGTCATTAGTAACGAGGAAGAAATGTGCAAGCATTCAATCAAGTGATTCAATTTGATAAAAGCTTTGAGTGTGATTTCACGACAATGGCTGGCTAAAACTAAATTTTTTATACGCATAAGGTATAGAACATAAAACTATTTCGGTTCGGTAAAAGAGATTTCCGCCGGGGTTAAAAAAATCACGTATTGAACACCCAACATTCATAACTTGAATTGATAGCGAATACTAACTTGGAACTTCGAAGAAATTTCGTAAACGAATTAAGTTTGTGTATTCCCCACTATTCTAATAACCTCGATCGTTTTCAAAGCCGTCGTATCATTCCCAAGGGAAGTACATTATCCTCGGTGGCGACTTTTACTTACAGTTAGAGTTCTTCGAGGTAATTTAAATACCGTGGAATGCACAAAGGCTATATTTATATTAACTCTAGCTGTACGGGCCGGAAAGAGGTATGGCGTTTAAAAAATAGAGTAAGGGAGACAATTCCTTTCCCTGGGTAACCTGTACTTAGTTTCATACTTACCTGTAATTATTTTATATACTTAATAAGCTTAATACACACATAAGAACAAATCATATGGGAGTTGCAATCGGAGCATGCGATAAAATTTAGACAATATTTTAAGTCGATGAGAAAATTATGTTTTTCGAAGAGGTTAGACATAAAAATGAGGATAACGAAGTACTGTGCTCGATTAAATCGGGAAAAACACAATTAAAGAGATGGATTGAGCTACGGATAATTGTAAAATATCCCAATTCCCGCAAGCAAGAAGAAATTATAATGTGACATAGTAAGAGAGTAGATAGGAGAAATATAGATGAACTGATGTGTATGTGAAAAACTACAACCAAATCCGTTCACAGAAAAATGACTATATCATTAAAAGTTTTATTAATGTAATATTATTATAATAAAATACATTAAATATATTAATCTTCATAGCTTACCACACACCTTCGAGGAGGCTTTAATGGGAGTCAGTAAATATAGTACTCCTAGTATTTTTGGTGGTGTTTTACAAAAGTCATCACTCGGATATGGCACCCTAAGGTCCACAGAAAGCTGCTATTTTCAATTCACAACTAGATACATCAGGAATAAATTATTTTCTGCAACAACGCGTGATGAAAATCATGTATCTTCCTCCTAATGCTTATTGTACACAAATATACACCTATAAGCCTTCCATAATTCAAACAAGTTCCTAATCTTAATTACACTCAAGACGAACATTTCTCTACGTCCAGACCGTCTTCAAAATTTTGAAAGGTACTAGTAGGTGTAATCTCATGTGACGGCCTCTAACGAGGTTATCATTTAACAATTAAGATGACAGCAATATCTGTGGTGAACAAGGTTTCCTCATATAATAATTTATCTTTTTGCTGAATTAAAAAACTTGTATCCGGCACTAATAACCTCATAGTTAATGCTGCATGAAAATTACATAACTATCAACATGGTAGAACTGAAGCGAGACATAAGAAGTATCAACCAATCACATATCATCTGGGCAAAACCACTCTTTTTCCTGCTACGCTCACAAAGATCCGGCTGAAAGGACACAGTACTCGACTTTCAAAAGACCAATTCCCTTTCCTTCTTCGGAGATCATCCTCGGGGAAGTGTCGAACTAGAATGGAAATAAAAAAAAACATCGGCGTAGATCCTTAGGAATAAAAAAAAAACGGATTTAAATAAATGTGAGCGACTGCGGTATGATACTTGTTCAAACACGCCTGCGTGGTTGAGGCTCGCAGGTAGCTTAGGGGACGAAGATCCCTCTGGGTTCACCCTCTTCCCTCATCGGCTACGCATTTCTCCCTTCCCGGAGACTGAAGGTGAAAATCCTCGTCGTTCCTAACCCCCAAACTTCATCTCGCTCCCCTCACTACTCCCAAAAGGTTCCCTCGACGTCTTGAGTCCCTTTTCAACCCCCACCCACTTATTTCACCCTTCAGGTATTCCGAAAAAAAAACTTTCTTTTCCTCGATTTCCTCGCTCAATTTCACTCCCCTAAGCCCTCCGGCCGTCCGTAATCTCGGTTGCGCCGCGCAATACTACCCTTGCGACGAGGGTAGAATTTGCTGGAGGTGGAGGCATCGCGGCTGATTTGAGAAGCCAGGTCAGCCATATTGGTCGGCACGGACGTAGGGGGCTTGCTACTCGGGATACCCGTACGAATGAATTTGTTTCCACGCACGGTAGAACCTAAGTTGTAGAATGACAAAATCCAGCCGAAGTGATTTTGACATTCAACACTGTAAAAAGTTGATCTGATTTTCAGTGCGATCTGAATTTAAGCGCTGTCTGGTTTAAGGCAGGAACACGGATGCAAGGTGCGGAAGAGGCAGGAACATGGATGGTTGGTACAGGAGCAGTTAAGCAGGAAGCAGAGGAAGCAGGATTCTGGATGGTCTGATTTTCAGTCGTTCACCTGCCTTATTTTTAGACAAGATATTACTGCTGAAATTCAACATACCCTGTCTTAAAATTGTTGCATCTGAAATTCAGATCGCTTTTGTACCTTAAAATCAGATCTACTTTTTACAGTGAATGTGAAGGAGTGGTATTCATGTGTCGATGGAATGATAATTCGGTTATTAGCATTAGCATCCAAATGCTACTCTCATGAACCACTACGTACTGTAAAAAGATTTGCAAGAAACGATGGAAGCAGATTAAAATCACGCAGCCGCATTTGATAAAAAAAATGGTATGGAAATGGGGGGAGTTGATGTATTGAAACGGCTTCTAATTAACTACAAGCCAAAACTTCTAAGCAAGAAATGGCGGTAGAATCTGTTTTCTAATGCCCTAAATAGGGGAAGGCAGGGCAAAGTGGTCACTCTAAGGTTTTGTGATTTTTTGTAACCCCTTAATATACATATAAATATCTGCAAATTTGCATAAAACTAGAGTAACTACTCGGAAATGTAAGGGTATTTATTATTTTTACGAAATAATAAAGTGGAAGTGAGAATTTGGTGTTTTCCAAAGCATGTCAAATGACCACTTTGCCCGACTTATACGGCCAAAATGGTCAATGACAATTTTAGTGTCATAAAAAATCGTATGAAACATAATGAAAGATTGAAAATGGTATCCCTAAAGCGGTGCATTAAATTGTAGGTGGGTTAAAGGCGAGAGGTGCTCCACTTCTTCAATAATGAGCTAAGGCAGAGAGTACGAAGTGTGTACGTGGTGAGCATTGAATTCACCCCGATATTGATAATTCATACATAGATATATTTCAGAAAGACAGCCCAGAACGCCATGCTCATGTCATGGTCGTATATTTTGTTTTTAATATTTCTATCGTTTTCGGTTTTTTTAGAATGCACACGGATTAATACGATTTTGCAGTTCCAAAATAAAGGAGGAACATTGTTAGGCATTTGAATACGAATTCCAAAATGGCGTCGACGATCCGTCTCGTTGTTACCTTAGTTGTCATGGCAACAATTGATAACTAAACGTCACGTCGCGACCATTAACTGATGCCCACCAAACGAAATCGGGTACTCTATATGACCGCTTCCTGCCTACGTAGGTAGCATTCAAGCAGCCAATTGGCCAACTTGGACCCGGGGTAAATTAATTAATGCCCCAAAGTACATCCATCGTCGATTCTGTGCGTATTTTAAAGTATTCGTATTTTAAATCGGAATATGGTGCCTGGGTGCTTATTTGGTTACACCCTTCTCTGGCTTATCGTACAGCCAGACCTCCTCGTCTTCCGCTTCAAAAACTTCCCAAGCTTATTAAAAAAACGCCACGCTGAAAATCTTATGATAATCAGCTCTCCGCGACCTTTAAGGATTCTCAAAATCTTCCGTACCCTTCCCCACCCAAATCCTCAGGGAAACATCTCCGCATCTACAATCCACCACATTGTGAGGATATCGGATTTGGATTTTTATCAAAATTTTGTTCTCCCCCACGAGGCAGGAGAAACCAATTTCCCGGACGTTGCTCATAGAGGCTCATTAGCTTTGCCATTTGCGAGATGCCGGATGTAGTCCGTTAGAGCTTGTGGGCGGAAAAGAGGAAAATATTACATGGACTTCCCAATCTCGAGGTTCAATAAATCATATTTTCTCTTCATTTTGACGACAAAGACAGCGTCCTACACCGATGTATTAAACCAAGGATATCCAAGGTTTTTAAGGCAGAGGGCCGTTTTAATGGCGATAGAACGGTATTGGGTCGCACTGAAAGAAGGGTTTGGGAGGAAATTAAGACAAATTTTGTATTGAAATATTACAAAACAAGAAGTAACTTATACAATACACACCCGACCCAAGATGTTTACATCACAAAATATTCTATCTTTATCATACACAGTAGAAAAATATGCCAAGCTTACGCTGTGGTTTCATGCTCAGAATCATTTCTGTTTGGCGAAAGCGTGGATAAACTATTTAAAATTAATTTATTGCTTCATTTCATCTTCATTCTATACCAGAGAACACCAGGAAAGAGTACTTGAAAGCGAGGGAAATGATTAACTGCATTATGTACAACATATGATACAGTACACATACGTTTCTTAAGGGGAAGGTTTTTCCTTTCCAATGTATGGTTTATCAGATATGAGGCATTCCTTGCTATCACCACGTGGTTCTTAGAGAAGTCACTAGATGCATAGTCCGATAGGTTCTAACATGTGGAAGTCATGTGCTACTGTGAACCCTTTTTACTTGTGCTTGGAAATTCATGCAGTGCAAGGTTGAAGTCTGGCAAGTAAGGGGTTTAGTAAATTGGTTGTCACCCTCGAATAGCTATAACCATTCGTAGGTGGAGATCTGAAAGTCAGGAAAAAGCTGCATAAAAAATCTAGCGTCAATGATTGGGAATTTGGATATTTCGAAAGGCGTTACCGACCAGTACTTATGTTTCAGCTTGCCTCGCTACCGCTTATGTTTCGTGTAGGTATCACGCTAAGAAATCTGAAAAAAATATATCGACGCCAGCATTTCAGTGCCATTAAACATAAGGACATATAATCATATATTGATCCATCGCTAGAATCCATGACTGTAACTAGAAGCCCAGTGGGACTAACATACAACTATGAATGTAATGCAATAGAATATATGCATCATTATTTGCAAATAGATTAGGATGAGCAGAGGGTACTTGGCCTTAACTCGCGGCTATGCTTAAAGCCATCGAGTGCGTCCAACTGGTTGCTGATGGTGGGTCGACCTCTACATATAGAGGTTAGCTGCGAGATAAGCGAGTTTACTCGTCGAATAAGCACTCGCAGACAGGGCTAAGAGGGCATTCTATCAAGAGAAGAATCTACTTACCGTAGATACAAACGTAGAAGTAAGGAAACAGTTCATCAGAACCTACATCTGGAGCGTTTTCCTTTATGACAGTGAGACATGGACATCGGAAAGAAAAGGGTGGAAGCATTCGAAATGTGGTGCTACAGAAGAATGATGAAGATTAAATGGGTGGACCGAGTAAGTAACGAGGAAGCCCTAAGAAGAGTGGGAGAAAAGAGAGGTATTCTGAATACCCTAAGAAGAAGACGGGACAACTTAATCGGCTACATCATGGGACATGATGGCCTGATGAAGACAATCGTCGAGGGACAAGTGGACGGGAAGAATGGCAAAGGAAGGTCTCGTGAGGAGATACATAGAATAAGCGATGAAGGATGTGAAGGAGAAGAAATACGTAAATATGAAGAGATTAGCCGATAGAAGGACTCAGTGGAGAGTTGCGTCTAAACAATCTGAAGATTGATGACCAATGATGATGATGAGAGGTTACTACGGGTACATATGAAATAAAAGTCGCCAGAAAGAAAGAAAAAAACTTGAGAAGCAGAAAAAAAATCAGTAACCGCAAGTATCTTTCTGAGGCAGTAATTCAATGTTCAGGCGAGGTGTGCGATACCACAGGGGTTTTGGAACCCGGACAAGGTTTCGCACTTCAATTTAGAGTTGAGAGCAGACAAGGGGTATTCTTCCGAGAATGTGACGTCATTCCGAGATTCGACCACGGAATTCCCGTGAAAAATCCTTAGCGAATAAGGCCGCTGACTTCTTGCAAGCCACCAAGAGTAGATTCTGAGGAAAATAGTTTCAAAATATCCGCAAGTCATAAAAATTCATGTCACTACTATTTCCTCAACTGTGAAATTAAATGAATATCTTGTAGCGAGTGAGCTTCAATTTAAAAATTGGACAGTTCGACAAAGAATGCAATCTTGCACTACTAATCTAAAAAAAGGGAAAACCAGATATCAACCAAATTAACCAACCTCTTTAAAATGAATAGTGGAGACGCACAAGTTAATATGGAAGCCTACCCCGAGCCATTTCAAAAGAAAACGCCAAGGAAATTCATAAAACTAGGAATGTTTCGCTAATTACAGAGGTGCTCCCGGTGAGAGAATTTTTAGCGGAATGATCCGGAAAAAAAATCCACGTGCGAATAAAAAGGGGTATGGGCAAAGACTCAAAGTTGGATCTCAGGGCGTACTATAAGGACTTGGAAATCGCTTCGCAGCTTCTCGAAATTGCTCCCGAGTCTCAGTCCGCGAATTCCACGTTCGCGAACCAAAGCGCCTCACATGAATTTATATGGGAGGGGCCGGAGGGGAAAACTGAAACGAGTTATTTTGCCATTGATTGACGCATTAATTTAATCCTAGGGAGAAGAGATCATCGTCTTTACCTTTGAACCCACTCCTGCCTCTCCTCCATCGATCAAATCGCGGAGCACACGTGATCTTCGCCACCACATCACTTCCCCGGAGGAATTCTCCATCACAAACGAGTGGTGTTCGATACAGCAGTTCTCAACAATTCACATCATCCACCTACTCCAACAAAAATATCGATATTTAGAGAAATAAATCGACTTGAACTTCATTACCGTATAGGTCGATGAATGTAGACCACAGTCATCGACCGGGTACAGTCGATCATAATTGTTATATTGAAAATTTATTGATAAGGTCACTTGTACTATATCGAAAATATCGCCATGGACGAATAGCAACATCCTTCCTAGTCATCATTCATGTGCTATGTTTGGAGAAGCTCTCCTCTTGATCCTGCCGCGCGATTTGCAATTCGATGGTGGGAAAGATACAAACGGTGTACTCTCTCAATCACACTAGGAGGACTTACGGGATTATTAGCCTTTTAATCCGGGTCATTAAAACCTGTAATAAATTCTACGATTGGTTTAACGCAGCTCTCCACTCGGTTCTCACTAAGCCCTTCAAGTAACATAATTTTTTTCTTTTATATCTTTCACTACTTGCTCCATTGCAGGTAGTGAATTCATTGCATACGGAGACTTCCAATGCTATTATTTCGGTTCACTTTCCCGTCCACATCTATCTTCCTCAGAACTAATTTTCTGAAGATAAATACTACAATGTTGTCATATCTTTTTTCTGAAATGTTCTTCATGCATCTCCTTCCTCTCACTCTTCTTATAAATTCTTCGTGAGCTGCTGGAGCAATTTATCTTCTAAATTCTCTGTAAATATCACATTAAAATACGTTTCTACTGTTGGCCATAGAAGATAATTATAGAAAATATGTCGACAACGGATACAACCTTTCGATACGTTTGTGCCTCCGCGTTGTCAGAGCAAATGAATCGATTATTATTAGTGGTCTGCTGGTTAAGGCAATTTTTGTAGGTGAATACATTCTTCCCTCCACTCGGATCAATCAAATGATCTCCCTCTTAAATTTTGAATACTTCTTGCCTGCCATTTTTCTACCTAAACTATTCTTCCATCCCAACGTTCTTCAAAATATCCCCGCTCTTTATTACCTCTTACATCTACTACCTCTTCCATTTCCTAATGTCCTCAAACAACGTTTTTACTTTCCTATTATCTCCAGCACTTCAATGTTCATCTTCCTATCCACCCACCTTACCTTCACCATCCTCTTCCTCAGTCAAACCTCAAACGTTACGAATTAAAATCACATGAGTCGAATTGCCTTTTATGCACGGAGCAACATTGAAAACCCCAAGCATCAAACGTTATATATTTCCACCTTAATCTACTTGTTTCATAGTCCAAGTTTTCAAGCCACACAGTACAACGCTACGAAGTAAAATCGACACGAGTATAATTGCCTTTTCTGCAGGGAACATCAATGAAAACCTCCTTCCTCTCTCCCTCCTTCCTTCGACAATAATACGCACAAGACAAAGCAAGACAGTGGTGCGGCGCTCTTCTTTCCCTCCGCATGGGCTTCGATTCAATTAACGAGTGATATCAATCCCCTTACCGGAGATGCGGCACGGACCCAGAGCCCACCTCCCCCCCCCCCTCCCCCCCCACTCAGGGATCCCTCCTCGAATCCCAAATGAAGAAGGATCGAATTTCATGAGCGAGCGATTCCGTAATTTCGGGACGAGGTCATCGGGATGGAATCTCGTCAAACTCGGATGGAGCGTCGACTGCCGTGCGATGGGGATCTGGAAAGAAGAGCGGAAATTGCTCGCTCGATGAGGTCAATTCGCAACCGCAAACAAATCCTCGTAGGGAAACAATGAGAGCCGACGTGAAATCTCCGTTTCTTCCGCCAACTCGAGAAATGGATGCGAGATGTGATTATGCGGAGAAAGGCTCGATTCCAATCACATTACCAGTTAACTGGCAATGAACACCCAAAAGTTCTCCATCTACTTTTCCCGATTGATTGATTTTTACGTTAAACAAGGGTGAAGCAACTAGATTTTCGGGCCTCAAAGAAAGATAGATACAGCACCAGGTGGAGGCAATAAAATATTTTTTGTCATCAGTACTCTACCGTCGAAAAGTAGGTTTGGATGGAATATTGACGTCCTGAATTTCCCTTTAATTTATTTCTTCCTTCATATTATTCCATTTCTTCTATCTTATTTTTCAACTAGGCATATTTCATACCCCTCAGTTTTTTTGAGGCGTCAATCTTTTTTCCTTCTTGCCTTGCTCCTTCTATCACGTTTTTTAGAGACATGCAGACAATATATAGTAGAAGTGCGATTACGTTCATTTTCGGGTATTCCCCGCGTTCGTTGTCTTGTTGTGAAACAGGACATAGCCACGAGTTTCAGGTGCGTGACTAAAATTAATAATATCCTCCCGAGGTACAAGGATAAGATTCCACAACATCTCCACGAAGGCGTATACAGCATACCGTGTTCATGCGGTAAATCCTACGTCGGCGAGACATGCAGATCCATGAAGATTCGTCTGCAAGAGCATAAAGAGGGCCACCGAACGCAAGAAATTCAACATCTCTGCAGTCGCCGAGCTCGCTTGGAGCGAACCTGGACACGGCATTAAATTTGACGAGGCAAAAGTCATTGCGAAAGAACCAAGTTTTATCCTAGACTAATAAGGGAGGCAATAGAAATACACAAAACTCCCAATCTGAATAGAGAAGACGGATATCACCTCGCGAACGCTTGGAAGAGGGTTATCAACGTAAACAACCAATCAGCGCAGAGCAGCGTGGGAAGGGGGGGGGGGGGGGCAGCATATAAACGCGACCAGAACATCGGAGCAGGCACTTCGACCTGAAGACGCCTGGTGGAATCCAAGGCGAAAATGTCGTCAACACAAGACAACGAACGCGGGGAATACCCGAAAATGATCGCACATCCAGAAGCCGCGGGAGCCTACGATTCAACAATATATAGTAGAATAATAAAATACATTTCAGGTCACCTGTTATGGAAACAAAGCGAATATTACGTCGCGTATCCTACCTTATGGTTTCGTTGAGCATATTATCCGAGACCGATTTAAACAGAAGGTTAGCATTTCTCACGATTTGAAGCTAAATTCGCTCAGATAATACCACTCAAACATTCTACGAAGCAATGATATATTCTCATCATCACCATTATGAGTCGACAATGTTATGATATTTGGTGCGCTCTTAGTTTTATTTTCCAATAACATTGAGAGCAAACCCCTCAATATTTATACAGTGCTTCTCTTTTACATCCTTAGTAACTAGCGCTATATATCTCATGCAAGGCATTACTTTTCCATTCTTTCCATTCACTTTCCGCTCGAGAAGTATCTACATCAGGTTATCATGTCTCATATTAAAGGTAATAAAGGTCTTCTTTTTATAGTTTTAAAGATTAGAAACTGTCGTAGTAAAATACACCCTCAAAGCTGTGTAGAAGATATGAGATAATGTTGCCATAGCATCCGACGAAATGATGAAACGTTTTAAGGAGCAAGCACTTCCATTGTAGCACACTCTTCACAATCAAGATAATTTTCAGAGCCCACGAAAAAAATTAGATCTCGCAAGAAGTATAATTTTTGCAGTTTGGATTTATATATTTGGAAGTATAATTTTTGCAAATTGGATTTATGCAGTGGCTAGAGTACTCGCTTCCCCTCTAAATGTCCTGGGTTTAAATCCCGACAGCTGCTGGGCTTTTTTTTTCATGGATCACTAATCCTCACTTGAGTGCTGCAAGGATTGCACTTTTAAATTCAGTACGTCGTCCGTAGGACTGGACGATAAACTGTGAAACCCTTGGGGCTTTTCGTAAGAATAGGCTAATGCCGACGTCCACCCTTCCTCCTAATCCAGTCCTTACTGGAGTAAATTACCTTACCAGTCTGTCATCCCTATCTAATAACGACTTCAACCAATAAGAAGCATAATGCAGAAATTAATTATTTTCTATCATGGCAGTTACGAATGCGCTGATATCGCGGACGGAAGTATAAAAATTTAATTCCCACTTTCCTTCTCAAAAAGGATGATACATCAAATAAGGGAATATTCCGGGATATCACGTCAAGAGTGCGTAAAGCCGGCCCAACATTCTGCCCTTCTCAATTCTGCTTCTCCTCATCCATATTGCTCCGTGATGGACACATGTTCCTCGAGAAGAGCATGCTCCTGTCCAGGAGAACGAGACTCCAAAAGGACTTGCGGGAAGAGGTGAAATTATCTGCGCCCCAAATTGTTAGCGCGAGACACACATATCAGAAATTCAACAACTCAGGAGGGGGATGAAATGGCCTTTTGTGTGACTAGTTTCGGGCTCCTCTATCATTCAGAAAGACTCCGATGGAGTGTAAAGCCTTTGGTGGTGAGTGAGACAATTTCGCATTCCTTAACAGATACCTCTTGCCTTGCAGGCCAATTCATATTTTTATTTTCTGGCGAAAATAATATTCCAGTGGATACTACGTTTCTCAACTTCAAAAAAGATTTTGACAAGGTGTCTCATAGCAAACTAATCTTGAAATTAAAATCTTATGGGTTAGGCAGTAACATTATATCATGGATAAATGATTTTCTGCATGATCGGGTGCAAAGGGTTGTTTTGGACGGTGTTGCCTCACCGGCAATTAAAGCCACTTCGGGTGTCCCACAAGGTAGTGTGATAGGTACACTCCAGTTCCTTCTGTACATAAATGATATCAATAAGGTGGTGAAAAGTAAGCTTCGTCTATTTTCCGATGACGCAGTAGTGTACAGGGAAATTCAATGCCAAAACGATAAAGAATTTTTAAATCATGACCTACAAGCAACTGAAAATTGGTGTGATACATGGCAGTTAGAATTAAATTTTAAAAATGTCTAGTAATGAATTTCTGGATAATGAATAGCTCTCCTCCTAGCACTTGCAAAATAAGTAATAATGAATTAATAAACGTGGAATCCATTAAATATCTTGGAATAAGACTGACACATAATTTCATGACTGACAATTTCTATCTTTTTTAAATAGTGTAGTTCTGACTACTATATTAATACTATTCCTTTTTTATGCATGATATGTAGTGCATGTTTGGTGAGCAATCACCCCCTGCCACACACCCTTGTGGTGGCTTGCAGGGTATTATGTAGATGTAGATGTAGATGATCTTTCCTGAGTTAAACACATACGTGATATTATGGGTCAAGCGAATCGTGAACTTGGATTCATCAAAAGAGCACTGGGTAAATGTGACGATATTGTACGAGAAATCAGCTACTTGCCAGTGTATGGGATCCCTACGAAATCGGTCTAATAATGAACTTGAACGTGTGCAGCGAAGATCGGCAAGATTTCTAAAGGAAGGTACGATAACCTTATTAGCGTAACCAGTCTACTAAATGAATTAAATTGGGAATCATTGTCAGATCGCAGGTTGAAATTTAGACAATCTCTTGAACAAATTCCAAGATAATATTTTCTGTGATGAGGTTAAAAATATTTTGCGAACCCCAACTTACTATGGTAGACTGGACCATAATCACAAAATTAGAGAAATTGTTAGCCGAACTGACAGATTCAAAATGTCCTTTTTTTCCTCGTTCAATTAGGGATATGAATAACGGTAAATATATGCAATACTAGAGTAGCAGTGGATAACATTGGTAGCTGCATGTTGGTATGAGCACTTAAAGCTAACCCAACTAACAGCATGTTTTTGCATGTTTGCTTTGCTATTTTTGTCTTTTTTAAATAGTGAAGTTTTAGTATTTATATAACAGTATATAAATACTAATCCTTTTTATGCATGATATGTAGTGCATGTTTGGTGAGCATAAATCCCATGCCACACAGCTTTATGGTGGCTTGCAGATGTAGATAGATGTACATAACCGAGTAGCTCTTAACAGAGGTAGTTATGTATCATTAAGAAAAATGAAAAAGTAAAAATAACTTTGTATATTCCACACTTTTAAAAGTGTGGAATATACAAAGTTATTTTTACTTTTTCATGATGATTCAATTCCACAAAGTTACGCCTGAAGGTATTTCTTCGATGTAGGTATCATTAAGCATACAACGCACTGAATAATGGATTCCCACGATTGAGCCATCACTACAAACTTTTTATTAGTTCTCATTTTATTACAGTGAAAATTTTAGGCATGACGACAAAGCCTCGAATAAATTGACAAGAATTATTTACAGAGGAATGAAGTGATAAGCCTATGAGTTCCTAAATTTTGATTCAAAAAAAGCAAGGATATAAAAGAAGCGATGTTTTCCCTTGTAGGTTACTTATTGAAACGAAAATGGGGATGAATAAACCGAAGTTCGTTGGGTTTATGGATTTGAAGAAGCCTTTGACAACTTGGATTAGGATTCATGCTCGAGAATGCTCATGTTTCTAAAGGAAAATAGAGTATCATAAAGAGACAGGAGAATAACCTGTAGTTTGTATAAAAACTAGGTGACTGTTATAAAATCAGGACCCAGCAGTAGAGAAGCAGCAATAAGGAAAGGGATGAGGCAAAGGGGTGCACTGTCTCCCATAATCTTCACTATATACATCAAGCAAGCCACCAATGAAATCAAAGAGAATGATTCAGAAATTAACCTTTAAGGGCAGATAATCAGCATGCAGCGATTATATTAGAGATAGGAAAAGGCTAGAAGAAGACTATAGTAAACAAGCAAAAGGCTACGGCATTGATATACAATAGGAGAGAAGAGTTCAACGTTAAGCTAGAGAATCGAGAGCTTGAGCATGAGAAAGAGTACTGCTATTTAGGATGCCAAGAAACCAGCAATGGACTAAGCAAGAAGGAAAGAGTTGGTAGAATAGCTCAAACGAAGTGGGAATTCTACCAAGAGAAGAACCTGCTTACAGTTGGAAACATGACCTAGGAAGCAATGAAACACTTTATAAGAGCCCAAATTTGGTGCACGTGTCAACATGATAGTGAGGCATACACCATAACAGCAGCAGAGAAGGCAAGTCTGGTAATATTGTAAATGTGTTGATACAGTATAATGACGAGGATCAAATGGATAGACCCAATAACTAACGAAAAAATCGTTGGATGAGTGGGAGAAAGGAAAAGTCTGATGACATTTTGAAGAACAGGACGGGACAACTTAATCGGCCATATCTTGAGACATGATGGTCCCATGGTACTAATATATATTAGATAGGTCGTTGCGCATCTCGGTCATCTATCGATAACTCTGAGATGCGATAGTTTAGTGTGATGTAGCGTGGAGGACAGACCAAGTGAATTCCTTGTTTTGAGCATTGTGGATTTTGAATGGTGAGTCGCTTTTTGGAGTTATTTTCACTCTCTGGGGACTAATATCATCGGAGAAGACGTCTTCCCGCGCTGTACTTGGCTGCAACAATAACCGCAGAAATAGTTAGGGGAAATTGAAATTTTTTCGTTTCCCTAATGATACTGAAATGAAAATGAAATGGGTTCGAGCATGCCGGCGAAAGGACGACTTAAGGAAAAGGAAAGTTAAGAGTTGACAGGAGATCACGATATTTTGGGCAGGGTTTTGTATTACTTCTGTCTTATGTTACCTTGTGACAAATAATTGCAGGCTGGTTTATTGTGTGAAATTGTTTGCAAGTATTTTGTGCTAATTACGTCAGTGTGTCAGCCAATGTATTGGCTGAAGTTCAGAGTTGACAGAAGATCATTATCTTTCCGGCAGGGTTTTGTATTATTCCTGTCTCATGTTACCTTGTAGCATAAACAATTGCAGGCTTGAGACATAATCAGAATTTTCCAGTTAATATACATACAGTTTACTAAACTTGTGTACAAGTGTCCATCCTCTTATAGTGCCACGAAAATCTAGCTAATATGTATTTATGAATTTCAAAATGTAGATATATTGCGGTCTAAGTTATCTCTTTACTTCAAAATTGTTTCCTCAACGTAGAAAGTGGTGTCCTTTTAAAGTTTGTTAGTAGATAAATAGTTTTGGCGTGATTACTTTCATAAAGACTTATAAAAAATACTTAACTAGCCTTCAACTATCGTTCTATCCTCCACAAAACGTAAATTCTACCAACCCTTCCTCGGTTAATGGTGATCAAAATACTTTAGCTGTACATATGTACATCATCGGAGATTCCTTAATAGTAGTTCTGCTCTTCTACTTCCACTCCGCCTGAAATCTGGATATAAACAATGAATGTGCATGTGAATGATTTCACCTTTCTCAATGAAACCTAAATTAGTTCCAATGACTAAAATGATATTTCTGCAATGTTTTGAAATTTATATTTCGAAACCGACTGTAAAAGTAGCATTCACTAAGTTTATTGTGTGCACCATAAGTTCGCGATAGCCTCACAACCACCGGACTACTTCTTCAACTCAACCTCTGTGTTTTCATGCACTGCGAGTTATTTTTCGAGTATGGGTTTCGCCAACACGCACTATAATATATTAGCATAATTCTCAGCATTATCTAACAGATACATAATAACATCATGCCAAATACGTTTTTACTGTCAACTGTATTAGGATCCATTTTAAATGCTCCGCCGCCGCTTGTCTTCCAATGTACGTCACTGCGTAGCTGCGCAGAACGGACGCATTTTCGTCCTCGGGAGCGACCTACCTAATGCATTAGTACCATGGATGGTCCTATGAAGACAATCGTCGAGGGAAGGGTGAAGGGGTATAATGGAAAAGGAAGACCTCGCAAGTGACATACATGGAACAAGCAGAAAAGGATGTGAGGGAGAATTACGTAAATATATAGACGTTAGCCGATAGTCGAATCGAGTGGAGAGAGTGGAGAGCTGTGTCAAATCAACTCTAGGGTTGTTGACCTATGATGATGATGATCAATTTTACTTTGACAGCGCTGGAATAAAGCAGTTGGTATTATAGTAATAGTTGTTTAAATCAACAAAAGATCCTAGGGCTCAACATCCTTCAATATTGAACTGAAAATGGCTATTAAAGATCTGCATAAATGCAAAAATTGTACCCAACCCTACATACGCATATGCAAACCTATTCCTCACATTACTTCCGCCGTTCACATTGCCCGTGGTAGCCAGATAGGTCACGTGCTCGCAAGGCAACCCAAAGGTCCCGGGATCGAATATCACTATGGAGATGGATGATGTCTTCCCTAGGATTAAGATCTTAGATTAGATGATGTGATATACCCTTAGCCTTCAAGGCATCTGGAATCCAAGGTTGAAACTATTTCCGCCGCGGCGCGCGCCGCTCCCTATGAGGGGACACAAGAAAAGCTTTTCATTTTTTCTCTTTTAAACGACCAAATTGAATGCAGCCAACACCTATCGACAACCAGAAACATTCCACAAAAGTATGCGGCTATTCCTCGGAGGTCTAGGTACCCATTTGATGCACAAGAAACTTTCATCATCCAGCATAAATGAGTGTCGGAAAAAGTTGAGTGGAGGCTAGAATTACGACTTTCCTTATCGAGGTAGAGCGTTCGAAACTCGGCAGAGAAGAAGGTGCTGAGTGGAATCACGATATTCATTTCAATGCGCCGGTGGATTGGATATCAAGTCATGTGAAGAGAGGAATTGCAAAACCAGTATAGAGTCTCATCCGACGGACGAAGTAATGAACTTGAAGTACCTTTCAGAGCACTCCTCAGACCGCAGATGGGAACTGGTACACCACTAGAACCACTCAACCTCAGAGCTCGGGTTCTTACCCGTGCTCCGATCAAACGAGCATAAAGATCGAGATGAAGGATATTAGATTCAAAACACGAATAAGCATACGAGAGAGACAGTTTTGATTCGAAGCTGCACCCTAATCGATCGAGCATGAACATCCATTTGAAGGAAATTTCAACTGAGAATGTGAATATTCTCAGTCAACTTGACTTAGCAAGTGCTACGGACGTGCTACACAAGTGCTACGGACTCAACTCTCATATCTGGCATGGACAGAAGTGGGTTGGTCTTTGGCTCAAAATGAATATTAAGTTAGACTAGACTGTACGATATAACATAATCAGTTAGAGCGCATAAAAACCAAATTCTACTCTACGAGAGAATACGCTAGAATACGTGCATATAAATCTCATATCTCAATCAAATCAAATCTCATATCTGGCATGGACAGTAGTGGGTTGGTCTAGGGCTCAAAATGAATATTAAGTTAGGCTAGACTGTACGATAGAACGATCAGTTAGAGCGCATAAAAACCAGATTCTACTCTACGAGAGAATACGCTAGAATACGTGCATATAAATATGCGCACATCTCACACCACATGACGAGTTTATCCGTGTTCATCGTTCGCTATGTCGCTGGTAATGGTCAAGTTACGTGCAGATGATGGGGGGATTAGACGAGGACACAAATCCGGCGAGAGGAGTCGGAAAATCCATACCCTATTCACTATCTTACACCCTCTCTGTAGAAACATTTAACTCGGCATCTCCCCAGCCTCTTCAGTCCATCCCCACTCCCTCGCACCACTCCCCATCCCCTTAAACTCCTCTGCGTTTCCACCTTTCCGCACCTTAGGACCGATCTTGCCTCCGTTAACTCCCTCTCCCCTTTGCGCCCTCCCCCGCACCCTTCACTACGTACGTCTCCACCCCTCTCAAGCTCCGACCCTTCCCCTACCTACCGCCTATCCCTCTCCAGGAGAGCATTCTTCTTTCCATTTCACTCCACTCGGTCCATCTGACTCCGCATCTTCAAGGGAAGGGGAGGGAAAGGGAGAAAGAAAGGAGAAAAAAACATAATACGACAAGGTAAGGTCCTATTTTTTTAAAAAATATTGTATATATTTTTTCCCTTTCCGTATCTCCCTCTGAGGGAATCGATGAAAAAAGGATTATTTTTTCATTCCCCTCTCTGGAGTGTGAGAGGGGGCCACACATGAGGTGGCCCAAAAGGAGGGAGATAAGAAGGGCCCAAACCAGCCCAGGATATCCAAAGGCATCATCTTGTTTCCGATTCGTTGGTCGAATTTCTGGCGATGGAGAATCTTTAAAGCGTGACGGCAATACGGCGTCGTCGGGAGAGTCACAAATCAGTGGTCTAGTCAGGCGCGGATCACTTGAGCCGAGGGCGTGCACGAGGGGGATGCCTATTCACACGTGACGCGAGATTGCGCGCAGACATGAACAGATGGGCGTTCCACACTCAGTGAACACGAGAGCATGAATGAAGCCTGACGCGTCAAAAAAAGAGACCCTTTTCAAAGTATCTACTGCTGACAGAGGCGTGAAGTGCGACGGATAAGATTCATACTTCAATGCACAGTCTGCTTTTTTATCACGTAAAAACATCTCCATCTCATTAAAAATGCCTCTAGTAACCGCGAACAAAACTCCACATCTTGATCACGGCGGTGTAGCTCGGGATAATATCTACCAGATTCAGTCGAAATATCTAGTTAAAAATAAATTGGACTCGAGAGTAAAATTAATATTCAATCTGTAAACCTTGGATCAAATAACAGATGATTTAAATTCCTGTTGGAAGCTATCCCAGCTTTTTTAGATATTTAAGGCAAATTTTTTTCTCCGGTTCCACTGTGTTGTCCATCTCTTTCATAAAGTTTCAGGGCAATGAGGTCTTTTAACATATTTTTATTGCCGAATCTGATAGAGTTTGTAAAATAAAAAGACCCGTTTTTTCCGTTTTTTGATCCGTCAATTATTTCTCGAGTTATAAGCGGCGAAAAACTGATGTTTTTAATCCTTTCGGAAAAGTGGGCGTGGTGCAACCTCTGACGTATATCGACTTAGTCCAATCACAACTGAGCTATTTCGCCTTATCGCAATGGCGGGGACACAGCGGACTTTGCCAATAGGAGCAGTTGCGACAACATCTGTGCGAGCAGACCTTCCGAGAACCCCCCTCCACTCCCTTCCCCGAAAAGCAGTCGAGGACGGGAGGAAAATGACGTCCATGTTATCACAGCAGCTTTTTCGGTGGGTTTCACCTTTTGCTTATTTTAATTTTTGATTCTGAGTGAATGGTTGTGGTTAGAAGATTAATTTTTTCACTGAAATTCATTTATCGTTTCCATCTAACGATTTTGTGTATTGCGATTTCGGTTCCGAGTAAACGCCCCCATTATAGGTTAAATAATATAAATAACTACCTGAAGATGTAATCTGTGAAGAACTAGATACGCCTTAGGAAAGGTGAATTACGCACTGGAAAAAGTAATGGAAACGTAAGAGAACACTTAATTTACAAACGGCTTACTCTAGAAACTTAGCGTTTCAGAAACTTTGTCATATTTCATTAAAGATACTAAAGAATAGGCCATACATCTAATTTTTGGCATATTCCAGTTCCCAGTGCAGCATTTTGTAGTGCTGTAACGTATAACAGGTAGATGTAAACAGATACATGGGTTTTGTGTGTATGACGCATTGAATTTCGAAATCGAGTAAGGCCTTTCCTACCATATTCTTACGCAGATGTCATGGAAATCCATAATGTATATTTCAGCTTGATAACATCTACTTGGGATGAATTTCGGCCCTCCCATTGAATAAGTCTCCCCAAACCTAGTCGCCACAAGAAGCCAAAAAATAACCATTAAGAACCTCGAAAGCTATATTCAATTTACTATCCCATACACGCTACTTACGGGTCATGTGTCGTGAGTTGAATCA
This sequence comes from Platycnemis pennipes, assembly GCA_933228895.1. Taxonomy (NCBI): domain Eukaryota; kingdom Metazoa; phylum Arthropoda; class Insecta; order Odonata; family Platycnemididae; genus Platycnemis; species Platycnemis pennipes. The sequence goes on along the minus strand of OW121854.1, from coordinate 84,320,252 downwards.
ACCATCCCCTGATTCAATAAAAACCCGTTCTCTCCACTCATTAAAGCGTAAATTAAATTAATTTCTCATCACTCCGCACATTAAGCAGTCAAAGTAAAAGCACCGGGATTAAATATCGGCCATCACCCCGATTATAAAATAGACATTTTTGAGGAAAATAAATCATAAACATCCGATTCAGAAGGGTAACGGTAGAAAAGGCCTCTTCATTACCACTTCAAATCATGGACGGTATAAAGAAACATTAAAAAGACAAATTAACGACCTTTAAACGATAGTTTTCTGCAAAGAATATAATAGAATAGTATCTTCTAGTGGAGTGCTATTTATCCGCATTACGCATTAACCTATTTATCCATAAATGCAATCAACAATTAGACCACAGTCTCTACATTTATTACGACATACCCTAGGTGTTTAGCGAGTTTATCTACTATTCAGGAAAAAAGAAAAATACCCGAGCTGCTGGGAAATGCTTAGTGGAATTAATATATATGCTGCGAAGTAACAAACTGTGAAAAGTAAAATTTTACCAGTTGTTCCAAACTGTTGGCTACGTTTTTACACTTTTGTATATTAGTTAATTTACTACTTTTTTACGCTTTAAAATTTTTAGCCTTACATTACCGCAATGCATGCCCAATATAACAGGTGACTTTACTCTCCGACAGCTTTTCTTACGAATACAATGAAGGCGATTAGGTAGACAAAATGTGGCACTCCGTAGTTCATATTGCTACCTATATAATTTCAATAGGTTCATCGGAAGAGAAATCGCAATCCATTCCTTCCATTATATGTCATGGCCGTAGTATTTCAACTGCTCTTAAAAATACATTCACTTCTCTTTTAAATTTGTCCGCAATTGAGGCAAATCTTGCGGCATCTACACATAAGCCATCAATTTACCCCAAAATTTCCACCACTACATTTCTTCTAAGATCTTTGATATCAGTAAATGGAGGATTCAATCTTCTAAGTGATTACGCTAATTGAAATAATAGTGCAAAATCATTTGGTAAAGGCTATTAGTGGAAGATAGAGATGAAAAAAGGATAGGCAATTATGATGTGGTAAAGTGAAGTAAGAATCTGGAATGTAAAACGGAATACAGTAAAGAGTAGCTTTTCACGAGTATCCAGGGTGAACGCAGCCAATGAAAACACATCTTCATCTAAATCTAAGGAATACGCAACGATCCACCGTGAGGATATGTGGCAGGGGGCGAATAAACACCATATACGCACTACCTGCGTGCAACTAAGAGATACTATTCCTATAATTTATGGACGAATGCAATGTATGCATATTTATCGGTAGTTCAGCAATGAAGCTTAATAGATAGTATAGTCCAAGATACACAGATTTCCTACCCGGCCCTATGCAAAAAGATTCACGCAATTCATTTGTAACACGCCAATTTATCGAAGTAGAGTCTAACAGAATGTGAATGATATCATTGCATTTTAAAAAAACTTTAGAGAAATGATAACATTGTAATGTCGCCGGATGCAAAAATCATAGGAACCCTAAATCACCAGGATTGAAATTAAATTTATGGATTGATCCATAACGCCGCCTTGCCTTTCATGCCGACGAGGAGCAGCAAGAAATGACATACGCCGCTGAGAGTTGAAGGGGAAACGAAACATCTCTCTCGGAATGTCTGAGGGACTCCGTTCCGGGGAGACAAAGCATAAATCAACGTAGAAAACGTCTTCCCCGGAAAGTCGTAACCGAGTTACAAAATCTGATTCCATCAAATTGGCATTTTGATGTTTCGAGGCACATAGGGTTCGCCGTAGTCGTTGAAGGGTGAAGGTACATCAAGGTAAGTCGCTTGATCAGAAAGACAAACGAACAGTTTGAGACCGACGGGCATGGAAATAGACTATGACGTCAAATCTTCAAAGAGCAAAGAACAGGAATCAAGAGATGGATGATCCATATTTTTAAAACATCTGTCACACGGTATGAAAATAAATATTTTTTTTACGATTTGTGCAGTATCATTCCTGCATATTGATAGCACAGAACTAATGGAATGAATATAACTCTCAGAAAATAGCGGTTATAGTATTCTAATTGACGAACTTTATTTACTCAAAGACTCAAGGTTCAATGTTAATATTGAAAATGGCTGAATATTCAAATTGGGGAGATTATTTGAAATAAAAGACTTAGGATTTCTTAAGGAGCCTCATCACCATCATAAGTCAGCAAATCTAAAATTTATTTGACGCAGCTCTCTACTCCATTCTCTTATCGGCAAACGTCAAAATATTTACACAATTCTTCTCATTCAAATCATCAGCAACTTAATCCATAACAACTTAAATCCTTAAATCCATGTATCTCATGCGAGGCCTTCCTATTCCATCCTATGCAATCAATTATCCCTCGAGAATTGCCTTCATCAGGCCATCATTTCTCAAGTTATAGCCGTTTACATGATCCCATTTTCTGTTCAAAGTTTTCTGCACACTTCTCTTTTCTCACACTCTTCTTAGACCTTCTTTGTTTGTTACTCGGTGAACCAATTTCATATTCGTCATTCTCCCTCCATTCGATTCTTCTATTGGCCAACCTCTTCATATTGACGTAAGTCCCCTCTTTTACATCCTTCACAACCTGTTCTATGTATCTCATACGAGGCCTGCCTTTTCCAATATTCCCGTTCACCTTTCCCACGACGATTGTCTTCATCAGGCCATTGTGTCTCGAGATATGGCCGATTAGGTTGTCCCTTCTTCTTTTAAGAGTTGTCAGCAGGCTTCTCTTTTCTCCCATTCTTCTTAGGGACTTTCTCCTTACTTACTCGGTCGATCCATTTAATCTTCATCATTCTTCTGTAGCACCACATTTCGAATGCTCCCAGCCTTTTCTTCTCAGTAGCTGTCATCGTCCATGCCTCACTGCCGTAAAGAAACATGCTCCAGATGTACGTTCTGATGAATTGTTTCCTTATTTCTACGCTAGTATTTCCAGCTGTAAGTGGATTCTTCTTTTGATCGAATTCCCTCTTTGCTTGGGCTATTTTACTGACTATTTCTTAGTATCACATTTCTAATGCTTCAAGTCTCGCCTTGCTGCTGTCATCGTTCATGCCTCACTTCCATAAAGAAAATTCTTCAACATGCAGTAGGGGAAGGAAAGAGTCATGATGGACAGTTCATCTAATTCCGTGTCTGTATTCTTAGCAGTAAGTAGATTCAAAGGAATTTAGCTAAAGGAAAATTTCCACGTAGTTAAAAGACCACAATTCCAGGGAAAATATGAAAAACCTCTTGGATAGCTACCTGGTTTGAAGATTAAAAAAATTGATATCATCAAGAAATTTTTCCTATGAAAAACCACTTGGATAGCTACCTGGTTTGAAGAATAAAAAAATTGATATCATCAAGAAATTTTTCCTTGATCCTTTTGTGCCAGCTTATTCATAATACTAGGATTTTCCGTTCCCGGAAGCCACCTGAATTCGGTATTCTAATGGCAGCAAAGATGGTGACTTTTGAAATAACACCAGGTTCGGGCATAATGCGACTTCCGAGCTCCACATCCAAACAAAGTGCTCGGCTCCATCCCCACCCAACGTCCATTTAACGCATTCTAACGCGAGCTTTGATGAAGCCCCGTTCCTTCAGGAGTGCTCATCTGCTCCCATCTCTTTTGATGGCTCGCAACTGCATTTTGCGCGGGGAAAATACATTAAGGATACATTTACGAGGGAGCGAATTCCTAACCTTTGGCCCCGCAGTGGGGGGGAGAGGTTGCTCTCTTCAAAGGTGAGCTATTGGACCCTTCGTGAACGGGGAAAGGCCTTGCCTGGCACTTTCTCCAAACCCTCTCACAATGCTGAGCAAGGGAGAGACCTGGGCCTGTTGGTGCCCCCTCCCCGCACAGAGCCAATCCATCGATGGCGCACTGCAAGGAGGAAACTTATACTCGCGGTGCGCCAAAGTCAGTGCCGTCCCGCGAGGGACCGTAACGAGTCCTCTTGAACCGGTGTGCGATCTTTGAGTACGAATCGGAAACAATTGGTTTGGGCCCTGCGACATAGTGAAATTGGAAATGAAAAATCACTTTGTACGTTCCACACAAAGATTTTATTGGGTTCGACCATGGTTTCGACAAAATATGTCATTATCAAGATCAAGGACATATTTTGTCGAAACCATGGTCGAACCCAATAAAATCTTTGTGTGGAACGTACAAAGTGATTTTTCATTTCCGATCGAATGGTTCCATAAAGTAAAGCCTAAAACTTTGAATAGTGAAATTGCTTCCAAATGGATTTTTGTCCAGAATTTTGCACACAAAATTTTGGTTAAACTGGGTAGAACTTGCACCAAATTTCCATCCAAATGCATATAACCAACCAATCAGAGACTCCCGCTAAAGTTAGCATCGGTATTCACATTTTTTTGAGAGTGATATAATGAGATGTAAGAAAAAAATTGAATGGAATCAGCCGATACTTTGTGAAAAAGTGACATGGTGTGGAATCACGGATCTATCTTTCACGTCATCGCAATCTTTATCGTTAACGCTTACCCCTAGAGTAACGCAGGGTTAACAATAACCGTCTATAAAATTCGCTGCACCAATTGTAATAAGCGATTTGAAGTGCTGTGCGAAAAATGAAGAACGGAGATCACGTTCTCTCTGACATAAGTTAAATCAAAAAATAACTATAACGCTAGCGCACGCGTTATGAAGATCCATGATAGAGGCCATGGTGTAAGAAAAACTTGACGTATTTTTCACACTCTTTATTGAGTTAAACCCTACCGGTTTCGACACTCTCGTGTCATTGTCAAGAGTACATGGTCTAGGATTTTAGTAGAGCTCTTTGTATTGGCATGTATTTCACACCCCACTTCTTGTGTGAGAGTTTTCTTGCAGTGGATATTTTGCTAAGGATGTACATGTAATAATCCTCTCATTTTCCCCACAGTTGTAAATACTTTGACACACGATTTTTTCACTGATACTTAATATTGAGACATGGTTGTATAGCAGTACGTCAATAATTTGGACGTAAAAAATGCGGATCGTCGATAATCCGGATTTGATTCTGGCGAAAGAATATCGCACGTTGTGAATACTTGAACATCTGTAAATGCTGTTACAGTTTCAGTAATAAGGTATACTTAGATTGATACCGTATACTTAGATATGGTATACTTAGAAATACAAGAGTAAAAGAAAGGAAACAATTTATCAGAGCGTACATCTGGAGCGTGTTTCTTTATGGTAGTGAGGCATGGACAATAAAAAAAGCGGAAAAGAAGAGGGTGGAAGAATTCGAAATGAGGTGCTACAGAAGAATGATGAAGATTAAATGGATCGACCGAGTAACGAGGAAGTCCTAAGAAGAGTGAGAGAAAAGAGAAGTATTCTAAATACTCTAAGAAGAAGACAGTACAACTCAATCGGCCATATCACGAGGCATGATGGCCTGATGCAGACAATCGTTGAAGGACAAGTGGACGGGAAGAACGGCAAAGGAAGGCTTCGTATGAAATATATGGAGCAAGTGATGAAGGATGGAAAAGAAAAGAAATACGTACCCGTGAAGAGATTAGCCGATAGTAGAATTCAGTGGAAATCTGCGTCAAACCAATCTGAGGATTGATGACTAATGATGATGAGACTTAGATTGATAAGATATACTTAGCTTACTTGTCACTATAAAGTTATTTCAGTTCCACTTCTATAACCATCAGAGTGAATTATGAACGATTTTAGTTATTTTGTTTTATATCGAAGACGTCAACCCTTCTCTAAGCTTTCTATTGTGCCTATTCTGTGTGCTCCGGCCCTTTTATTGGTGTATTTAAAAAATATGGAGAATTTGATTATCCGGAACGGGTCCGTTTGTAATTAATCCGGTTTATCGACGTTATAAAGTATATCGTTTTCATTTATTTTTTAAATTTCATGAATGATATATTTTTAATTCTTTCAGCTTCACATTTTAATTGCTCATGTCATATCAATCATAATTTATGCATACATATTTGAAGAGGGATTAATGGTCGGGGGGACAGTTTTGAATCAAATTCATCCCAATAAATACATTTTTTTTACCAATATTATTATCATTAGGTCGGAAGAAAGAGAGTGTTCAGTACTGCGTCCGTCATAAAGGACGTTAGACTGCGAACACCTTTTCTCGCCTTTCGTTAAGATACAAATTGCCGATGCTGGACTTCTCTTCATCCTTTCTCCACTCCCTGAAAATTGTTTCCGCTACTGAATTACCCACTTATCCTAAATGGCGCAAATGACCTCAACCGTAGGTCACCACCCAAAATTACTACTATTCAAATAATAGAGTCGTAATTGGGTGGGGGGGGGGAGGGTGATTGAAAATAATGGGAAAAAGTTACATATGGATGGCCCCTAAAGTATTAATGCGCCCGAGCCACGGCTCGTATTTCCCACGTGAACTAATCATACCGCGCCTACCGTCTTTAAGTCGCTCGGATGAGAGATCCGCTTAATTTCCGGCTGCGATACCCGCCCTAAATGAGTTTCCAAAACCTCGGGAGACCTCGGATATGTTTCATGCGAGTTTAATGAGAGTTCTAGTCAAATATTCATCGTCGTATGCATTCCGTTACCGTGACTGGGTCACTGAAAAGTAATTACCTACAATTTTTTTTCACCTCAGGAGACAGGAAATGTGTTACCTCTCATTTTTTTCCCTATTTGCTTTATTTTACCTCTCTATTTAGATTTGATTTTTTTCTTTTAACACATTTATCTATCCATATCTAGCATGACGCGTATCCGTACTTTTCTCCGCTATTTCTAATCCTTTTAACTGGTCGTTATTCATTCTTTAAGTTCCATCACATCATTCCGCAGCTTCCTATCGCCACATAAACCCCCAAATCCAGTTTCCTGTAGATTTAGAATTACACTTTTTAGGTGGTCCACTACTAAAGCCATATCATACCGTTTATTCTATTAATGTAATCCTATTTCTAATCCTAAGACAAACACAGCAGCGAGGCTCACGTTGGAATTCGAAGCCTCGAACCCCAATATATTTTGATATATTCGTGGCCATTCTTTAAAAATGCTTAAGTGAATGATGTTATGACAGGATTAATCCATTTTCTGCAGATCATGACTTATCCAGTTGGCATGTCTTTCCCTCGTAGCGCATCGTAATTATAGCTTCCTTCAAGCATTCAAAAATGTTGATACTTTCTCTTCCGCGCTGGCTATCCACTTCATTTTATCAAGAAATGCAGCATCACAAATCACATAAATGCCTGCCTTCCTAATCTTCTCTTAGGACGTCAATTTGTATTATTCCACAACTTTTTTTGTCCTTTGCCCTATCCACCCAACCTAATTTCTTAATTTTCGACCTTAACATCCTTGAAATAGGATTCTGTCACATATTCACTTCCCAATGAGGCAGGTTTTCCGAATCTTATAGCGCCAACCTCAATTTGTATGATTTTCCGAATAACATTATTGATTCTACTCTCAAAAATGCAGAAGTTAAATCACTCCCTTTCCGTCATTTAATGCTTTTTTTGCAAAGCTTTATTCCTCTACGAACACCTCCTACCGCAATGTAACTTGGGAGACGAAAGATAGGAAAAGAAAACCTATCAGTTATCTTGCTTTTATTTTTGGACAAGTTTTTGACTTCTTTTCCAGCAAGTGTTCGAGAGTTCGAGTCTCACACTGTCATTGGGTGCCGCCATAGTTTCCCATGCGGTTCTTGAAACCTGACGAAAAAATTAAGCCTGACCATGAACCAGGCTGGGCATGTGAGGCAGCAGCTGAGGCCGGGAAAATGTAAAAGAAAAATAAATCAAACGCGACCGGCCATCTCTCCCCAGCGTATTCCCGTTGAAAACAATAAGGGGGGCTGAGGGAACGATTCGATTTGACGGGACATTCAATCAATCGACAAGGTATCTCGGTGCGGGAGTCCAGTGGGGCCCGGACTGGACAATGAAGGGACTCGTCGGCGTTTCCGACCCGGGAACACGAGCGTCGCTTGCTCCGGTCCGGGAGCGGCGCTCATCGAGAGGCGTGTAGGCAGGACTCCGTGTCGGGAACGAACACGAGATAGAGAGGGCGAGATTCCACTTTCTGGAAGCGCAGGTTAGCCGAGAGGTAAAATTTGCATAATTTGAAGAGGGGGGCGCGAAGGCTTGCAACACTTCGGTCGGCTAACGACCGTGAACTTTATCAAGGTGCCGGGTGGAACAGAGAATTCCCTTTAGAGAGACCTGAAGGGAGGGTTACTACCCGCAGAGTTGCTCATTACAATCCACTTAGAAGAGGGAAAGGAGGAGGAAAAACTTTATAAGCTTTCATATTATGGAGAGAGCAATTTAAAAAAAATGCTTCACAGGCAAGAGGACTTTCTCAATAAAGTTTGCCTCGAGAACATTTAAATATTATAGTGACATCAAAGATGACGTCACATCCATCACAAGCCCTTATTGATCATGGTACAATTTTGTTTCCGTGTACTTCTACTGCTAAGATTATATCACCTCACCTTAACTTAATCCTAAGCGAAACATGAACAAGACTGGGATTCGAACTCACGATCTTTGGGTTGCAGCCCGCACGTAACTTACCTAGCTTTCACGAAAGGCCTTCACTGGACAAGAGATACTTCACACTATGGTATTGTAGTATATGCACATCTCATGCCTTCGGTGACGAAAGCTTCGGTTTTACAGAGTAATCACGAACTCCGCGTGATGACCCATAGAAAAATGATATTTTTAAAACATGAAGGACCAGATGCACTATTTTGGATCATTCCACTTTTGTTTTATTGCTATATCTTAATTATTGATAATCCGTCTCAGATTCCATGACTTTAACAATTTTAGATATTCAATATATTCGGTAATGTTGACATGTCTGAGTTAATTTAAAAAAAATATTCATGGTTTTACAAACAATCTGTCGTCTTTTTACAATCACTAATTAGCTAGGCACCACCGGGGTTCATCACTGAGGAGGAGGAAAAGTTAATTTATTGAAGAGAACACCTCTTTTCCTGATGAGTTTAACGGCTCATGCCTCATTTTATCCAACTGAAAGACATTGCACGGTGCAATAAACACATATTTTACAAACAACCAACAGCCTAACCATGGAAATAGCAATAAAATATCATTGACATTTATATAAGGCTTGAGTTCGGGTTAGCATAGAGGTTAAAGAAATGGCCTTCTATTCCGATAGCCTGTGAACGAATCCCGAGTGTGGGAGTTTTTTCATTGGTATACCGTCTCTATTTGAATCCTATTTAAATGGTACGCGGATAGGAAGTGAGAGTGTTTAACACTTCGTTCATCGGCAAGAAAGTTAAAGCGGTATGGTGCTTTGTGTTAAGGGTTTGCTGATACCAACGTTGGGTTTCGTTCCTTCCTTCCTCCATTTCCTAAAAATTATCACGCCCAACAATTTACCCACCTGCCCTAAATGGCAAAATAGTCAAAGCCGTCGTACGTCGCCACTGAATATACACTATTTTTTAGACTATACTAATAATTATCACTCACTAATTGGAGTAATTATAATTAAATATTCACTTTCACGACAGACGGAAGGATATGCGTAAGTCAACAAATATACATTTTATAATGCGGCCATTAAGGTCCGCAGAATGGAATCTGGGAGGCTCAGGTTTCGTAAGTGAGGAAAACATTCATTTCCAGATGTGATGATGAGCTGTAACTCACATCTCACCCCACCCAGAATAGATTAATGTCCACAGCAGGCCTGTCACTGATGTGAGCATGGTCAACACCTGTTAAACACTCACTCGACGGACACAAGAAAATTTCGACCGAGACGAGCACATGCTAAATCACCTGAGTTGGGGGCGAAGTAATACAGAAACCCGGAGGCGAAGCTTGGAAGGAGGGTGAATAAAGAATGATGAACGCAACGGAAGTATTCATGCGCAAACGCTTTAATTACTTAGACAAAACTGTGTTCGAGAAGAAGATAAGAACAAGAGAGAAGCTACATAAACATTATTAAACACTCGATCGTTTCGTAGAGAGATACCTCAGATTTAGAATCCAGTTGTATAGGCACTGCCCTGGCATTCCAAAGGTCGCAGTTTCGAATACCGTCCTAGTGGACTGATGTTGTATTTGTACAAGCATTTGGCTAGGATTACGATAAGTTAGATAGCGAGATAAATATTAGTAGTTGGATCAACTTAAAACCAATTTATATTAGGCACCATTCATTAGTTAGTATATAATTCAATTTTCTTCATCATCATCATCATTGGTCAACAATCCTAGGATTGGTTTGACGCAGCTTTCCACTCGATTCTTCTATCGGCCAACCTTTTCATTGTGACGTAATTCTTCTCTTTTACACTCTTCACAACCTGTTCCATATACCTCATACGAGGCCTTTTCCAATCTTCCCGTTCACTTATCCCTCGACGATAGTCTTCATCAGGCCATCGTGTCTCAAGATATGGCCGATTTCCCTTCTTCTTTTTAGAGTTTCAATTTTCTTATGAGGTCATTATGCAAACATGAGCCATTGGCATTCTTTTGTAAGTCACGTTGTAACGTGAGAACCTTTATTGTTCGTATCCACCGCACGAATCATCTTAGTTTCCACGATCTTTGGGCTACAGTAACGAGCTTTTTTATAAGGCAATTGAGGCATGAGGAAACCACCGTGTTTGTCGATAGAATTTGCTAGCCAGTTATTGGTGCTTCTGAGATAGGGGAAAAAAACAATAAATCTCGTTATTTTGTGATGAAAGACAAGGCTTCGATAAAATATGAGATTCATTAAAGGTTTTTGCATAGCATCAGAATTGTTATCAAGGTCGGAAAATTAAAATATTCCACGCTGATATAAGGGTATCTATATCTACAGAGAAATAAGTCAAATTAAGTCCACGACTTTTTTACGAATGCATGAATTTGGGAGTTTTTTTGTAATTGTAATTATTCCTCAGCATTCCGCAATGCCTCAAATTATTACTATTTTCACAATTGATTGCTCTTAAGTTAAAATAATGACAAAGACCGAGGATGATATTTAACATTTAACAAAGTATCAAGTACTTGAAATAGGAAAAAAATACGTCCAAACCAAATATGTTCTTACTGCCACTGAGTTTTTAAATTTCTCTTCACTTAAAAAAATTAAAATCTTTTATTTGTTAATTAAAATAGTTTCCAACATAAACCGCATTTAATTTCCTGTTCAATCTTTCTTGCTGCGAATCCGATTGGGTCGTTGTGTCATGTCCAACTAATTTGCTTTCGTCTTCCACTAGGATTCAACCAGTTTTTGTAGTAAACAAAAAGTTAGTGACATCCATGGCATGCATTACGCGCATTATCTTGTATCGACCGCGACATGTTTTCAACTAATACACTTAAAACTAAAATATCGCCACCAAATACCCAGAAAACTTCGGGCTTCACACTCCTATCCCATGAATTCAACATTTTTGCTGCGACCGTTCAGATAAACCAATTTACGACTCGCAAAATCTCCGGCACGAAACCCTTCCCTAAATGTCCGACCCCTCACTGCGGAGAGAAATTAATTATCCCATATGAGTGAAACGAGTCCGGCGACTACTGGAGGATGGGTCGCGGTCACTTTTGACACCAGGCTGAGTAGCCGGCCGCAGGAATGTCCAGAGGGGAAATAAATTTCACAGACCGTTGGCTCAATTTTATGGAAGCTGACCATCGACCGTGTCCCTGCGCACAGCCAAAAATACTGCGCCGCACATTTTAGGCCCGCCGCAAGAAGAACGTAGCCGAGACAGAGGTGGCACTGCGCGTTACTTGTAACACGGTGTTTTCAATGGGAGTGCGCAAGTTGAACCCAGCATAGGCAGAGAAGAGAAAGTCCTCTGCCAGACCTCTGTCACTTTGTGGTCGGGACACAGTTTCCTGCGGCCTCTGTCGCCTCTGCGGGCCAGGATCGCCGATATACAAAATTTAAAGTTGATAAAAATTCTAAAATAAAAGTATTTTTCGAATAGCGGAATGTTACTCGTTTTTCTGTAAAAATATTTTCTCATTATTGCAGAAGGTCCTATAGTAAACTCAAAAAAACCAAAAAAGCCGGTTTTTCAAATGAGTAGAATTTTAAAAATCAAAATTGCCATACCTCCCTTCATCTCCATCTTAGAGCTTTGAATTTTTTTGCTGTGAAGTATCAAAGCCTTCTCATGACGAATATGTTCTTTAAAAATCTGTGGTAATGCTCAGAATTAAAAAAATTTTAAAATTGGCCAAGCGCGTCAGGAATTTCGTGCTCGGGGAGATGGAATTTTCAGTGTCCTGATAAGTTCCGTTCTAAGGGAAAAACTTGCATGGTGTCTGTGAGTGATTTGTTAATAAAGATATGAATTAGTTTTTGCGAAAGTTTTAGCCTGGTACTCGCAATAGCTTTTGAGAAATTGACGTTCATTTATGAAGCTGCTCTCCGTGAGGTGAGCGGGTGGCTAGCGGTCGAGGAGCGTCTCGTCGATTTGGTGGCCGCGAGTGTTCTTCTTCTGGCATATTTGAACTTTCAACAATATAAATCTTTACTTTATTGTTTCATTCATTTATTGCAGCTTTACGGTAAAACAGAAACCCTAATTGTGGGATTACTTGATCAATTTGTATTCCATGAAAAAATTCAGGCCCAATCGATCCCCTGACTTGATCCCAGATGCTTAATCACTCCCGCAGTAAAATCGAGTAATGACTTCCATGGGCATTAACGGTTTTGAAATGGATATTCCCATAGCAGTTTAATAATATAAAATATAAATAGAGCAATATATTAAAGGTGTCCAGCACCTAAATGGACCCTTCAAATATTCGCTATTTGAATATTCTCCGCTATATCCACGGTACATGAAAGTGCCTCTCCATTTCCTAGTAAGTATCCTTCAAGCAAAAAGAGCAGATAACATTGCCCATTGTTGAAATATTTCAAGGCTATCTGAGTTGGTATTCCCAAAACGGAGCTCTGGAAAGATTACTTCTTTGCAACTCCCACCCGTAGCGATTTCGCATTAGTTTCCTTGCCCTTTCACACGCCAATGTGGATATCCTGGGGTACTAGGGAAACTTGGTTTGCGTTTCTTAATTAGCTTTTCAAAATATGAAGACCACCAAGTTTCTCGGAATGAAGGGACCAAAATTCCTCTTTCGAAAATGTCGTTTGGGAAGTTTATGAAGGCTGCTTGAACACATATTTTTGTTACTAAAATTTGCGATAATTATAAGGAACATAAACGCTACATAACGCATAAATGCCACGCTAGGATGGAAAACGCAGGACGGGGTCTATCGGTAGAGGAAAAAAATGAGTTAGTTCAAAAATATAGAAAATCGAGAGCATTAGCAAGGAAATCAAGTCGGCAAGCGTTATCACATTTCAAGAGCAAGATGTTAGGAGAATATTTTGATAGCAATCCTAAAGCGTTTTGGTCATATATGAGAGAGCTTCAGGGAAATAGGTTCACAGTGCACACACTTAAAACCGATAAAGGAATTACAGTCATCAGCAATGTAGACAAAGCCAATACTTGAAACACCTTCTTCCAAAGCGTATTCAACTCATCGTCACACAACGCTGTGGAACCACCGCTGAACACTTTCAGTGAGCAAATACCCGAAATAAAAATTTCATGTCGAGGAATAGAGCAGCAGTTAAAAAGCATTAGTAAAAACAAATCACCAGGTCCCGATCAAATTCCTTCCAGAGTATATAAAACATTAGCTTCTGAAATAGCCCCCTATCTAGAAATAATATTCAATAAAACACTATAAAGAACCACACAGTACCCAAGGATTGGAAAGTAGCTAATAGTACACCTATTTTTAAAAGCGGTGATAGGGAAGAACCTAGTAAATACAGACCGATTTCACTCACGTCAATTTCTTGTAAGATATTTGAGCACATAGTAGTCAGTTCGATCATGGGTCATTTGGATAGTCGGGGATTACTCATAAACAGCCAACATGGGTTCCGGAAAGGTAGATCTTGCGAGAAACAATTAGCTTTATTCGTGCACGATATTTTAGTCTACGGCGAAAACAGTACTGAAGTTGATGCGATATTTTTATATTTTAAAAAGGCTTTCGATAAAGTTCCTCACGATAAATTAATCTTGAAGTTAGAGAGTTTTGGTATAAATAAAGACGTTGTATGTTGGGTAAAAGAATTCTTAAGTGGACGAGAGCAGAGGGTTTTCATAGATGGTATCATGTCGGACACAATCAAAGTCACATCGGGAGTTCTCCAGGGTAGCCTAGTAGGTCCGCTTCTATTTCTTTTATACATTAACGATTTGGGTACCGTAGTTAGTAGTACGCTTAGACTTTTTGCAGACGATACGGTAGTGTATAGGGGTATATCAAAACAAGAGGACAGGAAATCGCTTTGCAAGGATTTACATCTACATCTACATAATACCCTGCAAGCCACCACTAGGTTGTGTGGCAGGGGGTGATTTCTCACCAAACATGCACTACATATTATGCATAAAAAAGGAATAGTATTAATATAGTAGTCATAACTACACTATTTAAAAAAGATAGAAATTGCAAAGCAAACATGCAAAAACATTCTGTTAGTAGGGTTAGCTTTAAGTACTCATACCTACATGCAGCTACCAATGCTATTAATTTCTACTCTCCGATAGGACATATTTACCGTACCGATTTAGATGCAATTCAAGAGTGGTGCGACAAATGGCAGTTAGAACTTAACCTTAAAAAGTGTGTAGCTATCAATTTTTGGGGGAGGAATAATTCGACAGAGCGATCATATAAAATTAGTATCACGAAGATCGAAAACGTTGAAAGCATAAGATATTTAGTTGTAACAATCACTAAAGATAAATCGTGGGGGAAACACATCCGGGAAATATGCGGCCGAGTGAAGAGAAAGCTAGGATTTATAAAAAGAGTACTTGGGAAAAATGATGAGAAGACAAAACAGCGATGTTACTTTTCACTAGTTAGGCCCCACCTTGAGTATGCAGCCAGTGTATTGGATCCTAAGGAGTTAGGTTTGATCAGAGAACTAGACAGTAAAGCAGCTAGGTTCGTCAAATGGTGTTACGATAGGTTGAGTAGTGTATCAGAATTAATACAAGAATTAGGGTGGGAATCATTATCAGAGCGTAGGTTAAAGTTCAGATTATATCTATTAGAGAAATCTAGTCGCATGAGACCCTATAATTGCTAGTTTGCATGTTAGTAGTGCATGCTTGGTGATCTTCACCCCCTGCCACACACCCTCGAGGTGGCTTGCAGGGTATCGTGTAGATGTAGATATGTTTTTAATATATATGTGGTAGCCATCCCTTACATTAATAATATTATCAAATTCCTTTGAAAACGCTAAACGGCAAACTTAGAAGAGATGCCTATTCCTCGCCTCGGCTACGTCCTTCTTGCGCGCACGCCTACTCCTGTCCTCCACCTCGGCGGCGGAGGCCTCTGCCTCGGCTGCGTTCTTCTTGCGGCGGGCCTAACACGAGAGCCTGACAGAGGAGGACAAGAGAGTTGGGCCGGCGATTTATGGACAAACGATGCTCACGGAGGCAGATATCACTTAATGCAGACGTATGCAGGAGGGGATTTTCGATCGCATTAAGTCACAGTACTGTGTGAGGTGAGCTGTCACAAAGCGCTAGAGCGAATTATTATTGACTTGGTCTCTCTTTAACTCTTCAACTACAATAAACTGATCATTATTACTAGCTAGAATACGGTTGAGGTACTTTTAGATGGACAATAAATCTTCTAAATATGTCTAAAATTATCATGTGAAAGGACTAGGTAACGTCTCACATTATTTTTTCTTCAGCTTCCATACTTCCTGCCGTTCCCCCGAAAGTAAGAAAGGGTCTTACTTAGATTTTTCTACAAAAGACACAAAAGGGCTTACTTTCGTATTTGCAGGGCTTATTTTTCCAGCGAAAAGACTCCCTAAGAAAACAGTCCACTATACAGGAGGTACGAAGTTTTACGGTGCATGTATACATAGGCTTTTACTTCATGTAAGGCGCCCACTTGGTTATTTATAAAGACTTAATTACCACATATAGCATAAACTATCATTTATTTTTAGCAGTAATGCCATAAATATGACTTATTTACATAAGAATTAATATCGTTCGATTGTTTTCATTGACAGACGACCTCAACTAGGACTTATGTTTGGGGTAAAGATAATATTAAAAGCATCCTGAAAATTCATACCCGGGATTATTTACGAGGTAACAGGATACCTTTCACAATTCCAGCCACGCTAGTCATAGAAAATATAAGCAATTTCAAGGGTTTTGATTGGCTTGCTTGTAGCTCTAATATGAAAATGACCAAATCAATGAATATGTTATATTGCTCCTCCAACAATTCACCGTAATTAAATACGTATAGTGAATATTTATATGATTAGGTAAATATAACAATGCTTTTTATACACCCACTGGTACATTCAAAACGACTAAAACGCCTTCACAACACCACAATCATGAACGGATATGTTCAGGATTTATGTTAAAATTTTAACTCAAGGCCGCGTTAAGAGTTAATTTCGAATGCCAACTTTTTCGAACATTACGATTCACATACTATACCTATACCAACTACGCGTATAATCGGCTTGAACAAAGAAGCGAAATTTAACTCCTACGCGCTTTACGCGATATTTAACGAACAAAATCCGAACGAAAATAGTTCACTACGGCGTCGTACTCATACTTAAAAAAATTTCAAATATGGATCACATTACATCATCATCATCAATATGACCTGCACGTTACTTAGGTAGAATACGTGTGGAATCAAGAGGCGCACATGCTTATAATTTTATACCGCTTTATGTTACCGGCACTATTGTATCAGATACTGGTTGTTTATGAAATGGGCGGCTTCTGATGAAAATGGTAGATATGCTTCATAGAATAGACCAAAAGAGCCCGATGTGACGGTTTTGCAATTTGGCATGAAAACCATAAGCAATTTTGATATTTCAAGAATAGGGTACCGAATTAAAAACCTGAATTTGAACCTTCACGCGCTATTCTTTATGTGCTACTGGAATAGATGGATGGAAGGTACTAATCTGTAATAAAAAACCTTTTAAACTACATTTGCTGGTATCCATTAAAAAAACCCCATCATCATCATCGGTCAACAATCCTAGGATTGGTTTCATGCAGCCCTCCACTCGATTCTTCTATCGGTCAACTTCTTCATATTGACGTAATACCTCTCTTTTTCATCCCTCACAACCTGTTCTATATATCTCATACGAGGCCTGCCTTTTCCAATCTTCCTGTTCACTTCTCCCTTGACGATTTTCTTTATCAGACCGTCTCATGATGTGGCCGGTTGAGTTGTCCTGTCTTCTCCTTAGGGTGTTCAGAAGATTTTTATAGTTTTCAGCGGACTTTTCTTTTCTCCCACTCTTCTCAGGACTTTCTCATAACTCACTAGGTCGATTCATTTAATCTTCATCATTCTTCTGTAACACCACATTTCGAATGCTTCCACTCTTTTCTTCTCCGCAGCTGTCATAGTCCATACCTCACTGCCGAAAAGAAACATACTCCAGATGTATGTTCTGATGACTTGCTTGAGAAAACCCCACTGTCCTAAATTGTAAACAATGTATTTCATGACTGCTGGAATGTCTTGACATTATAAAAAACCACCTTCCTCAGCCCAAAACTAACCAATTTAAAAGTAGCCGTCGTCAAAATGATTTGACAACCCCCACCACAGCATGGTTACACAAAACAGTATTGATTTTGATCCCGAAGAATTGAAGGTCAGAAATTTTCTCCAATGGCATAGTGTTTTGCTTGCTGATACGAACGTTCTTTTTCATGATCAGCTATCTATTTATGTTTATCTAATCCTTACACAATCATTTATTCACTCCAGAAAATATTTTCACACGATACAAACGCCAGAATATAGCGAATATATTTTTTTATTTACTTTCCGCATTTTAATGACTTGAGGAAAAACCTAACGTAATAATAAGTAACCTTGAACGTCAGTTTCAGAATATATGGAAAAAAATCTCAAACATATACCATTAGAAAGCAACAGAAAAAGTTTCAAAATTGCAGTTTAGTGTTATAAAAAGTAATCGCGAGCAATTACGAATAATTACCATCAGCCTCATATAGCGTGCTATGAACGAGATGGTGACTAAGGTAGCTCGCTGAAGACATCTGCCATTGGCATCATTTCTACCATATATTTTCCCGATTGCCAACTAAGGTCAGGGGGGTTTGTGCAGATGCTATTTTCCAGCAATGATTTTCGCTCACGTTAGGGAATTATATCGTTGATTTTCCATCAAAGAGTTCAAAAAAGACAGCGGATGGCTGTGTCAACAGAAATCTGAGGACCCTTGACGATGAGGCCCGTCTTCTCCAGCGACGTTTGGGATCTAAGGGTGAGCTGTAATTAATGTCGTCAATTTTTTTATCGCCAGAACTCGGACACGTTCGCAAGCGTCACACTGACTTCCCCTCAGATGAACGAATTTCCCAAGGGGAGCAGGATGTGTTCTCAAACATTTGAAGCGGAAAGATACACTGGATGCACTAATCAATCGGAGCCGTACGCTAAGGCTGGATTTTCACGTGGATGTTAAACATTAGCCTCTTTAAATTTCTCTTAATTTCATTGAAAAAGGGTGGAAAATACATCCATTCATGTTGGATTCCTTCGCACGAAGGAGCTAACAAAAGTTACCTCAATCAAATGGTGAAACGGGTAATATTGGAAAGGTTTCAACTCAAATTTCATCAGCTGAATAACGGGGGAATAGGAGCTGTGTCAATAGCTGCATGGGACGGTTAATTATATGATTGATTTTACACAGTCTTCTAACGTCGAGGGTTGGTTTTGGTGATTTTCATACTCCCCTCTGCAATTCGTTTATTTATAGGCTCCTTTCCAACGCTATTTATTCCTCCAGAAAGGCATATTTCCTAACCCTCTACATTCTACCCACAGAATCTTTTATCTTTCCACCGCCCTTGAGTACGCGCTCCATCCATCTACTCTGCCTTCTCATAATTCCAGCCGGCAATCTTCTTTACTCATTAACCATTATCAGCACTTCTTCATTCTTCCTTCGGTCCTTCCATCTTACTTTTTCCATACTCATCTTCACCTATTACTTTAAAGGTTTCAATCGTTTCTCGGCATCGTTCACAATATCTATCTACTGACTATCGTGCAAGTCCTTTGAGAGTGTGCGGAAGACGGTGAGTAGCCATTAAACATGTACTACGTACGTGCATTAAAATTTACTTGTACTTCCTACCTAACTTGAGTTTCTATGAATATCATAGAGGACACACATTACAAGTTCTCTTTTTCATCCAACATGCAAAGAAACATTTGAGAAGTACTACAAACATGCATTATTACAAATATGCATATTAGCACTCCATGCAGGCATGATTAAATGTAAAGAAAAAATCTTTATTTCATCTCTGTCTGTTTCCTTAATCCGTATTCATCTAGTACGTACAATTTCATTTACATGTTAAGGTCACCCCTGCCACACACCTTTATGGTGAATTTCAGAGTATTACATAGATGTAACTTCATTTTATAAGGGTATCATGGCGTGAGAAACCTTGATATCGTAATGGCTACGAATACTAGCGTCTAGGTTCGGGAAAATATAAAACCACGCTCTTCTCTAAGCATCTCTTTACTCCACTACTCATAGTTCTCTTCTATTGGTTAATTCCAGCTTAGCCAACAAAATCCTTCGCATAATAATATTAACACGTCGCCCACCTTCGTCCAACTTTTTTTCGAAGTAACAAAACTGTTCTGCTAGAAGTCTTCCTACATGCATGCCTTTAAAAAAATTTAATTGATCAGTAGGAAAACAGGCCCTCAAGATAAAAAAAGCAATGTAAGTGGTCAGCATTAAAAGTACCAGGGGGGCACAAACTTAAAATGAGCACTCAAACACTAGAGGAGTGAGGATGTTAGACTGAAGGATCACCAATTGGAATTAAACAAAATAACTTAGACTAATAAAAAATGCAAGCTAACCAGCATATTCAAAAGCTCCGCTTCGGATAGGAAAAATATAAACCTAAAAAAAATCATTTAAGATTGAAACAGGTACACAAAATATTCCTTTTTTGCGAATGATGCATGGCGGAATTCAAAAAGAGTAAGTTAAAAATTCGAAGTAATGTAAATTCGTTTACTAGAGAGGCAGGCTGAGTTAAGATGAGGGGATTGTGGTGGTAAAAAATCTACACGTCTTCCACTGCCCGCAAAATATTCCATATCATCGGTACAAACGGCCAATGGAAAATTAATAAGTTGAATAAGAAGGGGAAATTCGGGATAAAGCAGATTAAAAAGCGTATCATCATCTTTAGTCATCAATCCTCAAATTGGTTAGACGCAGCTCTCCACTGAGTTCTTTTATCGGCTAATCTCTTCATACTTACGCATTTCTTCTCTTTCACATCCTTCATCACTTGTTCCATTTATCTCACTCGATGCTTTCCTTTGCCATTCTTCCCATCCAAAGGGTATATGCACCTAAATATCTCAACTGGCATGCTTTCCTCTATCGCGGCGATTTCCAACCTTTTTTCACTAGTTCATTTCCCTAACCAGTTCTCCATTTCCGTGAGCTATGCTTGTTGGTGATTTTCATTTACAGTTGACTCGTAGCGCAGTCACTATAATACGATTGCTTACTCGTCAACAACAAAATACCGGCTATTTACCCATAACTAGGTGTAAAATTTCAGACTAACGAATTCGCTTACCGTTACTTGCGCCTTATTTAACACATAGAAAGATAAAACATGGGAACGAAGAAGTAAGTACTAAATGAGAGGCAGAAGAAAATGTAAAACACTGAATATTTGCATAAAATATTGATGATGAACGAAATTAAAGATGGCACAAACATGTTGGCATGCTGAAGAAGAAAAAAGGATTACTCGAATGTTAAAAATTTAAGGGTGATCACACCGACGAAGCCTGAGTAACAGAGTACCACTGATGCTAATGGCATTTCTAGGCTCGTTCTACGCTGAAGAAAGCACTCGCAAGCTGCATCGTTCCTGGCTTTACGTAGAAATTATGAATCAGTATCAATCAACTTTGCGAAACAAAAGTCGAAGAAGATTTTGGTTCACGGCGCAGAGCTATCTCGTATCTACAAAGTTTCAAGGACTTCAGCGGAGAAGAGTATTATCTTCAAGCCAAAGGAATACTTGTTTCACCGAAATTCATACTGTTTTGTAGTTTCGAAAATGAGAAAAGTTGTGAATTCGCTATCAAGATAAGGACGCGAAGAAAACTTCCGCGCGAAATTCAGCGAGGAACAAGATAACGCTGCTTTCGCACAGGGACACCATTTCATGGCAGAAAATTTATTGTGTCATTTGGAGACAATCGCACCGCCTTGACGCAAGGGGGGGGGGGCGAAAAAGATATGGATATTAAAGAGTCACAGTAAATACACACTATCGCGGAAAATGATGAGCTGCGATGGGCCGGCTGGAAGATAAACAAAGCAAAGAGGACCACAATTTATACGGGAAAGACATAAAAACATACCAGGAACATCTACCGAAAGAGAACCTCTATGCTAGCACACGTGGGGAAATCTTCTCTCCATCGAATCGAAGAGCTATTGCGTATTCTAGATTAGCGATTTACAACAAAATATAAAACGAGCGCTCTCGAAACCGATACCTGTGAATAAAAAATAGATCCATCAAAATCGACGAGGAAATGTAATCAAGCACAGCATGCTCTTTTAATAACGAATTCAATTACCGGGACATTCACAATATTTTAATGAGGCTGGTTCTTCCTGCCTTCTAGAAATATCGAGGCTTAATTGGTCTGGAAGGCAGGATCGTTATATTTTTACGCCGACGGGTCCAAAATCGGAAAGAACTCGGCGATTCTCTAAATGTCATCATTTCTCTTCACTTCCTCGAATGAGAAACGTCCTATCCTTGTTATCTCTTCGCATAGTAACAACTTTGACATTGCCGGTTTGATCTCTTCGTATTTGCCTTATACATGGAATTAATAATGATTATTAACCACCATTACCGCCATCCCACTCATCCTTGAAGAGCAAATTCAATTTTTTTGTGTCTAAAGAAACCCTATCAGTCATCTAGGTATTCACGACGCTAAGAGGGAGCGAATATTATTACGATAATTCTTTAGATGCCATGATTTTCTCATTTCCAAAGCAGCAAAGAATCTGCATTCTTGAGCAGGGCAGGATGAGAAGAATCTTCACACGATAAAACGAATATCACTACGGCTGACATCAGATGTATTAGTTACCTAGGAATGACCTAAGCTGTCGGTCGTCCCTCCCGAACAGGGAGGACAGCTTAGGTGATTTGCGCCATTTAGGATGGTGGGTAAATGGGAAGTGAGGGAAGCAGAAAGCATGTTAACCTGTCTTCTGCTTCCACCGTTGTTTCCGCCAGTGTTAACGGCTCTAAGACCGCCATATTAATGCTTGTTGAGCATGAAATTCACGAACAAAAACCTTCCACCATTTTTACTAAAGCACGAGTCTAAGTCAATATCAGTTTATCTTCATATTTTCTTATATGAGTGAGCTATTTGCTTTCTAATCTTACAAAATACTTTCTTAACACCACTAATCCATGTTAACTACATACAGGGAGAGGAGGAAGTGTGCAGAGTAACCCGGTGTCTGCATTAGCCTCCTCTTACAGAAAGACGCGAAGAGGAGCCCACGATGTAACGTCACATCCCTCGGACGGAGAACTGGACTTCAAGCACTCTCCATAAGGCACTCAATTTTAGCGACCACTGCATCAATGTTTTCTACATCTACATCTACGCGGTACCCTGCAAGCCACCGCGAGTGTGTGTGGCAGGGGGTGAAGATCGCCAAGAATGCACTATAAACATGCAAACATGCTACTATAAGGTCTCAGGCAACTACATTGTTAGTATCTACAAGTAATTAAGGGATTGATTGTTAATAAATGCTAAAAGAATTGAAGTACAACCTGCTATAGTTCCTTTATAGGATCTTGCCGATTAACCACCCTGCTAAGAGAATTCTTAAAATAATACATTTCTTAAAATAAATTTAATATCTCTGTCACTGCCAGAACCTGGGTCCTCAGGATGGGAGACCAATATTCTAGTCGCCTTATTAACCCAATCTTCCGGGATAATTGGTTCGAGGTAGGAATTTCTCTGGAACGGGGGAGGAATTGAGTGAAACCCGGCGTTAGCATTAGCCTGCTCTAAACGACATCGCCAAAGAGTCCACGGTTTAGCGTTCCATGTGACGGACGGAGAAATTCACTTTGCGTGCTCACCGCACTGGCCTGAAGTGGGGACCGGCAAGCCACGGAAAAAATTCTTACAGCTACCAGGATTCAAACTCAAGCTCTTAGAATGGAAAGCTAGTAATATAGACACCACACCTGCAAAATTCCCCTAACACGAATTACTCGGTTCAGATGACCAAGTGATTCAGCAAACAGAGCACGGGGTTGAATCTCAGGAAGGACATTCAAGTCAGCGATGATGATACGTTTTGGAGCGAATGCTTCCACTTCGTCTCGTTGAATCTGCCTCCAGGATTAGCTGAACTTTAGTAGACCAATGTTTGATGTTAGCATCTCTCCCGTCACAGAATACGTCTTTGGGTTGAGACGGCATTTACACTCCAGTTTCGTACTATCAAAACTCAGGTAAACACCTCATCAACCAGATGACGCTTCCTGTAACAGAAGCAAAACTCACAGGCAAACGAAGCTGCACTGAATGATGAAATCAGTCATAAGATGAATGTGCTCCAAGGAAGCCTTCACCTCCACGCAAACCGTTTAGAAAAAAACAAGACGAAGCAATAGAAAATTCACAAAATTTCCGATCAAAGGGGGCTGTAGCTTCTTGCATTGCCAAAATATGATAATCAGGTAGGAATAGAATACATGGCGTTTCATTTTTGAACAAATGCTAGGCGCAGCATACACCAGACCTATCCACCCATATCCACACCTATTTGACAGGGAAGAGAGGAGGAGAGAGTAATTGACGGTTTGGATGGATGACTATGATTTTGTGCATGGCGGAACGATGGCGAAAGTGTTTAGGTTTGAGCGAAGATATAAAACGCTATTACTAAGAGATCTATGTTGTTCCATGTTGCTGCTATTAGGAGAGGCGACCGAAAGGTTAGGTTTTTGGTGCCGGTAAGAATCGGTAGTTATTTGGGGGGTAGATAGAGTCTTCATTGAAAATAGAGGAAGGGCAGAGGTGTATTATTAGGCGTCGGCATCATGTCGCCTGAAGACCTGAAGGCTCACCTGAAGACCTGAATGGCTCTTCGAAGATTCCTCTGACGGACGGAGAACTACACTTAGAGTATTCTCTACACAGCATTTAAGGAGCAGGAATCACTGAAAAATCTAAGACACAACCAGGATTTGAATCTTGGCTCTCTAGATATGAGCCCAGTGCTTTTGCACACGCTTGCCAAATTGATCTGAAGCCACACTGAAAGATGAATTCATGCTTTGCTTGAAAAGTATTCCTTAATTTTTATTGCAACAAAAAATAGATCTAATGGGTGATCTGAGAGCGATTATTTTTTGTTTCATATGTCCACAAATAAGACAATATACACCATGATACTTTGTAGCCGGGGAAAATTAAAAACCAAACGAATTATTCCAATGGAACGTGATTTTTTCAGTATTTTCTCACAACATTTATCACCTCACTAATTTGTTGGAGTATTTTTTCTGTTTAAATGCATGATATTTTATGGCAGAAGTAATATATTATGCTGTAAATTAATAAATTAATGAATACAGTAACACTTCTGAAATGTTTAATGGTGGTAATTGAGGGGTACGAAACGAACTGCATCATGGAAAATACTTTAATCCAAAATTTCTATCTATTATCAACACAGGCACAACGTAGAAATTAAATTTCATTTTGATTCCTTTAATAGATGTACATTTAACTGCTGGAGGTAAAATTATAAACCGGACGGCAAGCCAAAATTAAAGTGCATCTACGTGTTTGAGGACATACATTTTTTGCTCAATCTGCTTGCTTATTAAGACAAATTACGAAGAAATATATTCAGTAAACACAACCTATTGCATCACTAACGACATGTGACTAACTTGCATTTGACGAACCACCTTCATTCACAAACTCTCGATGTGGCTCTCAGGTTAACTCTGTACATGCATATACACCAGGATATAAGCATATAACCTTTAAAAAATACTCATTGGGGGACATCATTAGAGGTACGAATACGGCAGCAGAAGCGTTTGACAAAGCAGAAGTTGAGGTCTGAGGCTGAACTTGCATGTAGGGTAACATGTGACCCTCGTTAAAAATTGGCTAAATCATGCGAGACCGAAACTGCATTACTATGTGGTGCATTTCCATCTCCTTCACGCGAATTCAGCCAAAAAACACGATTGTCTCGACCACCCAAAAAAATAAACTCACGGACAAGCGAGGTCAGGGTGAAAATAGAACGCGGATTCGTGGCGTGCACGGACTCAAAAGTTTGGCGGCACCAACGAGGAATTCCCCCGGCAGCCACTAATTAATAATATGAACTTCCCTCGGAGCGAGGGAGAATTAATTAGAGCCGGACGCGACGAAGACGAATGACGGAGAGAAGGGATGGGAGAAGATTTAAGACGGGGAATTGACACCGGCCTTGAACCATGGGGCACGAGCGTGGATTTGGAGATTCTTGGAGGGTCACCTAACACTAACTCCCCCCTCATCCATCTCTCCTTGATCCAGTCAGCATCAGTTTTTGAGATTAAACATAATAAGAGACCTATGTTTATTTTCTATGATTACACCATATCTCCGAACACATATCACATTGATTACATCTACATTTACATAATACCTGCAAGCCACCTCAAAGGTGTGTGGCAGGGGGAGAATTCTCACCAAACATGCACTACATATCATCCATTTAAAAGGATTATCACCTCACTAATTTGTGGAGTATTTTTTCTGTTCAAACGCATGATATTTTTTGGCAGAAGTAATATATTACGTTGTTAATTAATAAATTAATGAATAATGTATATGGTGTTGCAGTTTAGACTAATAGTATATATTAGTCTAAACTGCAATAGTTAAAAAGATAAAAATAGCAAACTACGCATGCAAACACGCGCTGTTAGTTGGTTCACCTTCAAGTCCTTACACCAACATGCAGCTACCTATGATATGGATTGAATCATCGTATTGGACATATTTACCGCTATTCATATCCCTAACTGTACGAGGAAAAAAGGACATTTTGAATCTGTCTGTTCGGCAATCAATTTCGTATATCGCATGCAAGGGTCACACAATACATATAATAATGTATCTGGGTGATTCCATGTCAAATCAATCAAAATAAATAAATTTTTGACCTCACCAATTCTGATTTTGATGAAACTTGGTGTAATGGACACATATTGCAAGGTAAGTAAATCTGCCAATTTTCAAATTTTTATTTTGAAAATTGTTCGAGATACAGATGTCATAAAAATTTAAATTTTCATAAAAAATGGCTAACTCACGTACAAACAAAGTGCTCTAACTTTTTTTCTAATTGCAGTAGAATAAATTTTTAAACATAATTAAAAAGGTAAAGAATAGAGCTTTCTACTGATGCCCAACATGACCTTCTTATGACAGATTTCAGGTTCGAGGTCATTCACTGTGACCTTTGACCTTTAATATCTCAAAACACGCCATCTCAGAAAATTACAAAAAAAATATCCTCACTGATCTGATCCTCAGATTTTAAATTGGTTGATTTCCTGATCTAGATTTCATATCAGACCTGATCTGAAGCTTTTCATAAGGTTGTGCAGCATGACAATCCCTTTAATCCTAGACTGCGTTGCCATTGCGGTACCAGCCTAATATTTGGTACATATGTAGAAAAATGTTATGACAATAAAATATATTTTTTTTGTAATTTTCTGAGATGGCGTGTTTTGAGATATTAAAGGTCAAAGGTCACAGTGAATGACCTCGAACCTGAAATCTGTCATAAGAAGGTCATGTTGGGCATCAGTAGAAAGCTCTATTCTTTACCTTTTTAATTATGTTTAAAAATTTATTCTACTGCAATTAGAAAAAAAGTTAGAGCACTTTGTTTGTACGTGAGTTAGCCATTTTTTATGAAAATTTAAATTTTTATGACATCTGTATCTCGAACAATTTTCAAAATAAAAATTTGAAAATTGGCAGATTTACTTACCTTGCAATATGTGTCCATTACACCAAGTTTCATCAAAATCAGAATTGGTGAGGTCAAAACTGTGATTGATCTGACATGGAATCACTCATCTATAGTGCATGGTAATAAAACAGTGCCTTTGACGATGGCACTAAGACCGTCATATTAATGCTTGTTAACCATGAAATTCACGAACAAAAACCTTCCACCATTTTTACTAAAGAATGAGTCTAAGTCAATGTCAGTTTATCTTCATATTTTCTTAGGTATATGAGTGAGCTGTTTGCTCCCTAATCTTTCAAAATACTTTCTTAACACCACTAATCCATGTTAACTGCACCTTTGACTGCCTAATGGAAGCTATTATTTAATACGTTTTGGCACATTCATAAATAATTAATAGTGCAATGCATGTATGAAATGTATTTGGCCAACTTTGGCTGATATATATTGTATCTGTATTTTTGTTTGCTTGATTATTTTTTACCCTTTAACTATATTTACAGATTCAAAATGTCCTTTTTTCCTCTCACAGGTACATATGAATAGCTGTAAATGTATCCAATAGCATAAATACGAGTGTAACAATGGATAGCATAGGTAGTTGCATGATGGTATAAAGCCTTTAAGCTATCCCAACTAACAGCATCACATTGCATGCTAGCATTACTACTCTTATCTTTTTGAATTTCGAAATTCATGATAGTATATTATTACTAATCCCTTTTTATGCATGGCATATAATGTGGTGTGGATTCACCCCCTATCACACTCCTTTATTGTGGCTTGCATAGTATTACGTATATGTATATTTATACGTTGGGTAAACAATGAAAGCGAACAAATAATAGATGAATAAAAGTTAATTTCTACCCAGGTAATAATCATTGAGTATCTCGTGTATTTAAGAAGTAATCCATGAATTTGTTGATGGACTCACGTTAAAAACACAATTGGGGAAAGCAATGGGTAACCATGCGTATTGTTTATCCACGACATGATGACGCAGTGCATGCTCGTGGACTATCAAACCAAAAGCCACCCACCTTTGAAGGGTAGAATGGAAGTAAGAGGTTAGGAGGTTAGAAGCGGGCATGAGGCTGGCAGAGACTGCAGCTGACTTGAGAAGCCAGCGGTCATACTGGTAGGCACAGACATACGGGCTTGCTACTCGCGATGCTTGTATTGATGGAGTTGATTTTGCACGCGGTAAAACTTGGAGTAGCAAGATGAATGATAAAATGCATTTTTAAAATTTGTGAGGTAAGGTCAAAACTTTTTTACAATGTCAAATTCCACATAAAATTGCGCATCTTATGTTAGTTTTTCGTCGAAACGACATTTCTCTTTACGTAATTAATTTGCAAATTTTACTATAACGTCCATTCTTAGCCATATAACCACGTACACCTACGCGACATCTACGCGAAACCCTAAGGCGACAGCGAGGGTGAAGATCACCAAAACATGTACTATTGTCATGCAACTAGGGTAGGTACTACATGGAACCATGCTAATAATACGGCTCACATGCAGCTACATGGCTAGTATCTGGATAGTAATAAAGGGATTGGTTGTTAATACATGCATCATGCGCTACAGACTACTCTACTATATTCCACCTACCTATCCCTTTGCTATGCTGCCTTGATTTACTGCTTACGTATAAAAGTGCTGATTTTCAACGTGTTTATTCTTCAAATATATGATGAAAAGGCAACATTGTTTTACTGCCAATCAATAGAAGGGCCAAAAGATTATACTCATCATCATCATCAAGGGTCAACAATCCTAGGATTGGTTTGACGCAGCCCTCCACTCGATTCTTCTATCGGCCAACCTCTTCATATTAACGTAGCTCCTCTCTTTCACGTCCTTTACGACCTATTCTATGTAACTCATACGAGACCAGCCTTTTCCATTCTTCCCGTTCACTTTTCCTTCGACGGTTGTCTTTATCAGTCTTAAGATGTGGCCGATTAAGTTGTCCCGTCTTATTTTTATAGCTTTCAGCAGACTTCTATTTTCTCCCACTCTTCTTAAGACTTCTTCATTTGCCACTCGGTCGATCCATTTTATCTTCCAAAAGATTATGTGCCCTTAAATTTTCACAAAAATGATATTTACTAAATAATTCGGTGGAACCTTCTTAAGAACGCCTGGGTCCGAGTGCGAAATAATTTTTCAATTCATTCCAGCCCGCACAGCGCCTGGTCTGTCTTCGTGACGAGACTTCCTCGGGGGGCCTTAGGGAGGGGGGACGGCGAGCGGATGTATGTTTTTAAAATAAATTTCGGCAAACTCTGAGTTAATTGCCAATTAGCAAGCGTGTACATCGGTGGACACGCGAGCGTTTTAAACAGCGTGTATCCGCTTCTCCCTGCCGCCGTCGTCGCGCCCGTCTCGACGGGGAGACGAATCCTTTTTCTCCCCCACCTCCACTCAAGCTTCCGTTGTTAATATTAATTACTCGGTCAAGTTTTCTGAGGTGTAGATGATCCGCCACAGGCCCCTTATCGGTGACACCGTGGCGTGGAGTTGCAGCAATTAATTATCACCGTCGCCGGGTCCTCTCAACTTCCTTCCCCGCCTCCACCCCCACACCCACCCACTCCTCGTCCCACTGCTGCAACATCCCGGGCCAATTAAGTAAATGTGCATCGACAGGGGGACCGAGCCGCACTTCACCTGAGAGGCAGGCAATTAGCGATTTTGAGAACGGGTATATAATCCATTCAAACATATGACAAACTCAATAACAAAATCTAAATTATTTCGTAGGCGATAATTGTTGAGCTGAAAATTCATGGTATATGGTTGATTAACAGTTTTCCCATCCAACTAATATTCGTGTTTGGTATGCGAAGTAGAGGGAAAAGAAGAACAGGTAGTTTGAATGCATCGATCAGAGATAGAAATTCTGCAAACTAAAGAACGAATTCGCATGAAAAACTGAGAGTTGTGTGAAGATATGCGTGCATATCTAACTCTACGTCTTTTTATAGAGTAGAATGTATGCATGTAAATATGTTCGCCTAAAACCAGAGAACCAAATATAGCATAGCTTTGAAACTTTAAGGTTCATTAAATGTCACCCTTGAACAGATAATAGGCTACTTTTCGTGTAAGTAATGGTCCTCGGTTCGACCCTAGTTGAGTCAAAAGAGTCTCCACAAGAAATACAAGTAAAGGGCTTTCTTACAGCTTGCAGTTATTTTTTCATTTGAAATTTTGATTAGAAATACCTATTGCACAAACTTGAGACGCACACCAGCCGAAAGATAATTCAATAAATATTCTTATCATTATCGTCTAATTCTGATTTCGGATCAAAATTACTGGTACTTATGTAAAATATGACGATTTCTGGTGATTTTTTTCAGTAAATAGGCCCTATCCCCTTGACGATTAAAGGGATTAATGCAAGAAAACTTATAGAGTAAGTTCTTGTGCTTTCCCGGCGTATTAACTGAGTAAATTCTTCTTGGAGTTCATCCGGGTTAGGTTCTCCATCTCCTCCGACGTTTCGATGAACGACTCGCTCATCGTCTTCATTTCCCTGAAGACTATGAGCGAGTCGTTCATCGAAACGTCGGCGGAGATGGAGAACCAAACCCGGATGAAGACCCGAGAATAATCAACTCACTAATAAACTGTTCTCGATTTGTGGCATTATAAAGTAGATAGGCAGTATAAAATGAAGGCATAATTATAGGCATATTCATTCACATAAAACTCGAAAACCAAACTTAGTAGGGCAGTCAAACTTTGAAGTTTAATAAATTTCTTTCTTGCAAATTTAATAAGCTACTTTTCTTGAAAATAATAGCCCATGGTTCGACTCAAGAGGAGTCAAAGCGTTACCACAAGATGTGCATGTAAAAGTCTTATTGTTTGAGGCAATTATTTCATCTGTAAATTTTAATTAGAAATATTCATTGCACAAGATTGAGACGCACACTAACGGAAAGATTAGTCAATAATGATTATTACTTTTACCTTCGAACACTGTTTTGGTTAAAATTACAGGAATTTTGAAGATTTACCTATGTGGAACTTTCTGACATTTTTCTGTTTAAACAGTCGTTTCCCACGCCGACCGAAGGCTTTCTTTAAAAATAATTTTGATACGGTTCGTCGACTGAGACGTTCGTTTCTGTTTCTCTCTACACCTACTCCTTTGAATTATTTGTGTTGATTTATCACTACCGCTGTACGTCTGCATACGTGAATTTGATTCTTCACTGCTGGTATTAGTATGTGTTCATGAATTATATATTTCATTTCTTCCTCTTCTTGCTAATAAACTAACACCTGATCGTTTTGAATGTTAAGTTTTCAGCTTTCATTTGAGGTATCATTGTCTGTCCCTGAACTTGCCCGTGAAAAATGATCACGTGATTCACACTTAATACTAATGATGATGCCATAGTGTGAATACATAATGCATGGCTGATGATCATGTTACAAAGACCCTGCCATGATTGATTAGCGATTAGAGCAATGGACCAACTAACGGGGGAAAAAAACAAATACTTTTGGGAGATTAAGTTACGTTGCCCGGTGTAGTTGTTTGTGTGGCAGGGAAAGAAACAGGAGTGGAATAAAATAATGAGCTATTCCTTTAAGTGCTAACCTAATTATTACATTAAACGTTATTTCCGGTTCAAACAAAAGAGTTTTTGCTGTGCCAAATGCCTTTCCGAGAGTGTTTCAATACTCAATACCATTTCGGCAAATAGGGCGCTAAACCTTAAGACTTCAGCGAGAAAATTATCTCTTGCATTACAATCACAAGGGTGCGTAAAATTGCTAACGGAAAATGAGACTGAAATAACGTATTCATTTCTTCATTACTTTTATACTTATTGCTAGGAAAATATGGAAATCGAGGATTCATATTGTTACTAAGGTTCTAAAAGGTGATGTAAGTTCAGATGAAGTGCGTCTCATGTAGCATGGAACGCCTATCCTTCACATTGCGCTGCCCTTTGCCTCCACACACACCTTCCGTAATTAACCATTTCAACTAGACTGCCTTATACCCTCCTTCCTCTTTCCCGCCTGTCTAATACTTTCCTCCACGTTACGCCCATCAAAACACTCCTCGCTCCTTAAGGGCCTATCCAACCACTCATTCTCTCTCGTAATGCCTTCAATCAACTTCATCTCCTCTTGTGCCTTTCCTAATACTCCCTCGTTCCTCTTCTTTTCACCCACCTGACCTTAACAATCTTCCTCTACACCCACATTTCAAAAGGTGACGCTCTTTTTTCATCCTCTTCCTGTAAGGTTCACGTTTCAGTAGCATCCAATCCTGTCTTTCATACTACTTTCCTCTAGTCTTTTCTTAACGCACCACGTCAACGACTCCGTAATTATGTCTCCTCCTAAGAGTGAACGACTGTTTCGCCAAATTTGTTCACCTTCAATCATCGCCAGTGATGCATCAACTTTTCTTTAGCATACTACCCAAGCAGGTAAACAATTTCACCTGCTCACATTTATGCCATAATTTTGATTCGTTGTTTTGCCGTTTTCGTTCTGGGAGTTTGAAGCAATGAAAAACATGGAACTTATGTGGAAACCGATTCGGTTCCGGCCACGATAGCCAGGTCGGTAACGTGCCAGTCAGGCTACTCAGAGGTCGTGGGTTCAAATCACGCTTCCAGTATGAATATAGTGTGCGCCTAAGAATTCTACATTTACATTATACCCTGCAAGCCACCATAAAGGAGTATGTGTGTGAATATACAGCAAAAATGCTTAACCTAGCATACTTTCAAGAATTCATATTCATGAGGCCCTTTATGTAGGCTAGGTTACAGTAGACTTTCGAAGATTATAATCACTCGATTTCCGATCGTGACGCACAATTAATCGGCTTTTCATAGTAATTAATCATTTTAAGAATAGAGTTATTGAAGAAAATTTATTAATTTAAGGGTAGAAATATCTATTTTGTTAGTTTTAGTCATTTTTTTCTAATTCCAATGCACTTAAGTTTTTTCATTATTGTCGATTTTTTCTCATAGTAGTTATTAGGTTATTTAGTATTGGTTAAGTTTAGGTTGGACGGTGCGATATAACCTAATTAGTTGAAGCACTTAAAACCCGAATCCCACCACTGATTCCGAATCGAATTTTACAACGATTTGAGGATTACAGAACAAGGTTAGAGTTTATGTACTGGAGGAAGTAACACCGCTGATTTGAGAAGGTATCGGTCATTTTGATGGACACGGGAATACGGGATTGCTACTCGCAGTACTTGCATCGATGAAGTTGTTTTCCACATTGTAAAAATTAGAGTAATAAGATTAATCTTAGAACATTTTTTAAATTCGCTAAAGAAACGGTGGAAAGAGCACAAATACGCCAACAAGAACCAAATATGCAGTTTAAATAGATTAAATTCGAACCAGTTTTTGTTATAAAATGAACACCAAGGGTAATGAAAAGCGTTAATATCCCCTTTACATACGTAGTCTTAGAAAGAGTAATTGACCCCACTGCATAGAAATTTGGATACGATTTCATTGTTATTTATGCATTAATACATATGCAGTCTCTCTAATAGGTAGTAAAATAACGCAATGTTTTTTACGGAGTAGATGGGGCCTAATCAATCCCAAGCACCCCCATTCCGGCTTCATTGCTATCTGTAGGCTAGCATGCCAATGCCTTATCCGTCCTAACATTATAATTTCCTTGTTGCATATCACTGAAAATGCATCAACAAAATGGCATACACCGATTTCACTCGCGACACAAAAAAGGCTAAACGCTTGACTTGGCCCAGAAACATACCGTGCTGCTCATATTGTTAATTCTCCTTATAGCCCCTTAAAAAAAACTTGAGAACAAGAACTTGGTCGTGGAACAATACCGAGG
This sequence comes from Platycnemis pennipes, assembly GCA_933228895.1. NCBI lineage: Eukaryota > Metazoa > Arthropoda > Insecta > Odonata > Platycnemididae > Platycnemis > Platycnemis pennipes. Next base: position 84,286,016 of record OW121854.1, on the reverse strand, counting down.
CACTCGGAGAGAGATACCATAAGAGAAGTTCCCGAAATGTGGTTCCACCGGATTAGCGAATGCATCTTGCCTGTCGTCTTCCCTTGGGCCTATGGTCGATAGTCAGCTTACCTTATACGGAAGGACACCCTGCCCCAGGAACACGGAAAAGCTCTCAGAAAAATAGGCGAGGAGCCACAGTGCGTATCTGAATATCAGTCAGTCACTCACTGAAAGGCTGCGTCGAGTTCGTCAAATTCTTCATTTTCAGGAGTGGTAATGACACTGGACGTTTTTTAAAACAAAGATAATACAGTAATTTAACTAGGAGAAAGTTTTCTCCAAACTGTTTAGCAAAAAATGATTTGATTACATGTAGATCCAGAATGATAAAACGAACGACTGATAAAGCCTCATATCTACACTATGTACATCTCTCACATTTCTTTCTCATATTAACTTGCATGGAATTCGCATAAATTATTGTTTTACAACGCAAATCAGTTTGTAATACGAAATCAGGGAGATAAAAAGGCCGCCATGATGCGCCATGAGTACTGGAAGGAGGAATTTTGCCACGATATATTATTTGAACTTTCAAATAAGGCACGGGGATGAAGCGCCCCATAAGTAGGGGTAATCAGGAGCATAGGAGGTGTTGGTCAAGCAACGATGATTCTTCTACCCTGACCTAAGGTCCTCCCTCAGATCCCTTCTTCTCTTTATACAAATATGATGTGTCCCTTGTCATAATTTGTCTCGTTCCTGAAGATGGCTCCGTGATTTGAAACGCGTTCATATCCATAGCCATAATTTTATAATTGATAGTATGTTTTAGTGATTTAATATTATTGTCAAATATTGTATTGACTACAGCATATTTTATTTTTGTTGAAAATTGGAACCTTGACATCAAACAGTTTTTGAAGTGTTTCCTTGTACTTAAGGGACGAAATCTTTGAACAAATATACTATTTATCCATCAATAACACATTTATTCAAACGTTTATAAGAATAGTGACAACGGAGAAACTATCAAAAATATACTGAGTATTTAGTGAGAATGAGTGCTATTGGACATTACACCTCAAAGTAGCGATCGAAATCGAAATTTACATGGCCCTGTGACGCTGTTGTAAATAATTCCTCGAGTAGAGGTTATCAACGATATAATCAACGATGACATAAATAATATTCAAACGTAACGATTCCAAAATATTGGTGGGAAATAATTACAATAGCAATAATTACAATAAAAAATTGCGATGGGCCTCTGGAATTCGAAGAAAATCTCGCAAACTGCGTACGTCCTCTTCCATCCCACTACTTTGTCAAAATCTTCGAAACAGCCTTTCATAATAACACTTTTACACACTTCTCAAGCAAACTTCGTGAGATTTTCAGAATTTGATAAACGACCCGTTCCAACTAAGAAGGCAGATTTCTTTTAAACCCCAAAACCTTAGAGGCATCACGAAATTCCACAGGCTTAAAAAAGAAAAGCAAAAGTTTGATGAAACTCCTTCAAGAACACTGACATAAGCTATTTCGAAGGGAAAAATGAGAATAAATGCTGATATAAGCCAAGAACGCACTTCGGATACCAGGCAAGGAACTCCTTTCACTCGGGAAAATAAGAAATCGAGAATAAAAGTGGGGGAAATTCCGATAACTTAGGATAAGTCGCGAAGGGGGAATCTTCGGTAAATGAATTAAAAATGAAAAAAAATGTGTCTGATCCCCGGGGATTGTGCCAAGACCTGATATATTCATCAAAGATTAGCGAGGGGAAGAAGAAAAATTAATCGGCTTAGCGAGGCCTTGCTGCCAAACACCTAATGGTGGAGAAGAGGACGGGGTGAGTACATTATTATAAACAGTTGCGTCCTCTAATAAGGATATTTAAAAAAATCTTATTTATCGTGGAATTGGAGGAAAATAATTTCAAACTGAAATCCATAATTTATGGAAAAAATTTATCACATTTTATTCCCCACTATTTTGAAGGCCTTTTGGGCATTATTTTTATCATGAATGAGAACAAAACTAAAATAGAAATAGAAATATCTATCTCATTGAGAAACATAAGTTTTGAGTCCTATAGATGTGTTGGATTCATCATGAATTTCTGATATTGTGAGTGAGTTTGGTACCTATTTTAAACCAAAATAATGCATCCTCTGTGAGGAGTGAAATGGATGAGAGAACAACTGATAACAGGGGGAGAGAGAGAAGAATTGGGTAATTGGAGTCAAACTGGAATTAGGAAAATATGTTGAGGTGATTTGGTGAAGACCTTCTCCGAAAGATTTGCGTCTAAAAATTAAGTCGGCGGAGTTGAAGAATGCGGTTTTGAGGTAACTCTACTGCTTACGTCATAATGTGCCATCGGCGACGTACAGCAGTTCTTGGAAACGTGGGCAAGGAACTCAAAGAGTGCGTGAGACGCAATATGTCAGAATGCGCAACCCCTCGCGACCAAGGAGGTTAGAATGTAATGGAGGCGACATGCGTATTCTACGGATGATAATGAAGCAGGAATGGGTGTGCTTGGGAAGGATTAGGCCACACCTCCTCGGTATAAAACAATGCATTTCATATAGCCAACCATGGAGAATGTATGTGCATTCAAACACAAATGATGATGAAATCGTGCACAAATTTCAAGGCAGCGGCTTAAGTTAAGGCTCCTAGGGCGATTGACAAACTGCATTTAGGGCTAGGGCTTACGTAACATATTAATGCATTTTATACCAGTATAAGAGTTAGTTTTATTCATTAATTCTGGTTCGAATTGAACCTATTTGAACTACACAGTTGGCGCTTGTATGCGTTATTTCCACAGTTTATTTGACGAATTTTAAAGATGGATTCCATTTTTCACCCGGTTACACATGTTTTACTGCGTGCAAAATAACTTCATCCGCATCAGCATTGCGAGTAAGCCTGCATATCCGCAACGAACAGAGCACGTGACACCATATGTTGAAAAACTATGGTGGTTAAAAATACTAAATGAGCGCTTGCTTAATAAGGCAATATTCGCATACAAGAAAATAACGACAGAACTTCCTACATACACCAGAATGTAAAATACAATGTTAAAACCACGGCAACACTTATGAGGTGTATTTTTGTTGCTGTTTTATTATCTTGTTTTTGTTTTTCCATTGAAATTGTACTAAAAGTGTATTAAATATGTCGTATCATCTATGTATTCATTTATATGATATATTTTTTGTAATCTTGATATAGATAGACTTGTTAATGTAGACAGATCTTGGTCTGATTGACTATGAATTATGTGTACAAATTATGTTCCTAAGGGACATCTTGTCCCGGAATAATAATATTCTAATTATTATTAATATTCTATTTACTCGCTACCATCTGGCTTCGTTCCAGATGAGCCCATGCCATCTCATGCTGCTCACGGAGAAAATTTACGGCTTAGAGGGAGTCGCACTGAATCCGCATGATAAAAGTAAAATAGCAAAATCAAGTAAAAGTGACCATGATCAAAGAAAGGCCGGTTGTCAACTAAATTTTGCCACCTAGGAGGAAGATCATGGAATTTTGACACATGCTAGCAATATCAACACAACGGGCCCGACATCCTATACGCACAGCTTTTTCAGGTCTATGTTAAGACGCCGACTGCAACGCCGGACCTATATGAGAGATGACCCGGAAGAAAAAAATAAACTCTTTCTTCGTGATCATCATGTATTATTTTGCTATGAGGAGTCTAAATTTTTTTCGAGTTTCCCACCAGATTAGAATTCTAAAAATTTTCTGAGTTTCCCACCACGTTAGGTCACTTCCTGCCAACGTTTCGGTGGCAAATCCCATCATCTTTGCCAGTTCATATTATTTCATAAATTTCCAATCACCACCGAGCCATCAGTTTTTAGTCTATTGTTGCTCTCGGTTTCTGCTAACTGATCGAATTCTGTTATCATGTTCTGTAGCATAATATGTCTGAAACATGACAATTGCCAAATATGTTACTGAACAGATGGATCGTGTAATGAATGCATAGTTAATCACTTTAATGCAAAGAAGCATTGATTTTAATGCAACAATGACGTGAACATGAATTCAATGCTTAATTATCGTGTAAAATTAAATGTAAAAACTGTAGTCTAGTAGCACCATAGGGAGAGGAGAGAGATTTTGAAATATGAGCGCTCGTCTGGTTAGGGGAAAAATGAGAATATAGCATCCCTCGCGTGATTACTTGCTAAAATTCAAAAAGGAAAAAAAAACTTGGAGGGAAGCTTGACAGCACAATATGAAGATTTTGAAAATTAACTGCTTGCTAAGAAAAGCAAAAAAATGGTAATATATTATATACTCCCCTTCGCGAATTGTGTGGAACTGACACTCGGGCCATAAACGCCGTCTGAATGCGGTGCTTATGGAGTGTCTGAGACGGGTACGAGTTAAATATAGGAGAGATGGGATCCGGGTCGAGCCGGTCACGAAGGAACAAGTACGTAATGCTTACCGCCGCCAACGGATAGGACGGAAAGAAAAGAAGAATGCTTTCCCGGATCGGCCACGAGAGAAGTGTGTGGATGAGAGGCGAAACGCCAAACATACGTATGAAAGTAAACTAAATGCTGCGGAAGTCTCCTCGGGCGTGACACATTGCCAGTAGAATGGTTGCTGCCGACGCTTCGATTGCCGACTATGCTATCACCAACAGGGCCTGAAGATGATAGCAGAGTCAGCTATCGAAACGTCTCTACAACCGTTTTACTGACCCGATGCCAAGCCCGAGACTTTATCAACATCGTTCGCTGGGAAATCCTTCAGTTAACTAAATTATTTGAGAGAGAGGAAGAAAACGCGAGGCGATCACAGAAAAATGCAGTTGAGAGGATACAAGATGAGGAGTCTTATGAATAGACGACAATTCATGAGGCTTTACTAAAACATGACGGGGGCGTACGAAGTTAACAAAAATAGGAATTTGCCGAAGAAAGTAACAATGAAGGGTACAAAAATGATGGGAAATACTGAACAAGAACGTTAGGGCTCTTCATTCTATGGTCGCAAGTGAATAGATATTTGGAGGCTTTAGATAGAATTAATTTAAATAGAATTTTGGAGGCTTTATCCGTTCCCGATGACTTTAATTGAAATATCACGACACAGGCGATGATTATTACATTGATATAGTCCACTCATTCCAACTATAGGTCCATTCGATAGATACCATTCAATCAATTCATAGGGAAATCATTTGAGTATATGTATATCATAAACTCAATTCAATTTCAATTCAGCTTCTTGATTTCTCATGAAGCTGTACACCTTCTTACAAAGTATCATCCGCCTATAAGACTTGGATTTAAATGGAGAATTTGCAGTGAAAGCAATACTCGTAGGACGAGAAGCTACTACTGCGGATTCCAATATGATATGCGAAAGATAAAAAAAAAATGTATGGTACTTCGGAGGAGCGGCATAGGTACGGCTTTAAGTTACATTTCCAAAGGCATGTCTTCAAAAGGCATCTTACAGGGTCGAAGAACCGTTGCAAGGATACGGCCGTACGGAAGAAAGTAAGGAAAAACTATCTCAGTCGATATTTGACCAAACCTTTACCGAAAGGAAACGCCTGTTTGAGGAGCAAGTAATGACATTTTTCCATCACTCAGATTAGCATAAAAAACATCTTAGAATATAAAGAAGAATTTCAAACTCCTCACGTTAATACAAACGCTTCCAATTATCAGTACGTCTTTTTCCAGGATTTTTGGTAAAATTTATGGATTGACTTAAAGAGAGTATCAATCAATTGAAGACGGACAATGTATATATATATTTTTACCCCCACACTACATCAGCAGGACATAGAATCGACAAAATAAGAAATGAAGGAAGATAAATTACCGGCTTGAACGATACAAGCATACACTTTTCCCTCACACAACAAGCGCGTTGCAACGAAAGTAAAATTCTATTATTTTAAAATATTAAACAAACTTCAATACATTATTTACAAAGTTTTCTCTTAACATTTTCTGCACAATGTCATTATTACGGCTGGTGACTTACTGCAAGCCTTGACACAAGGCCTTGCGGTGGAATGACGGTTGGCATGTATAGCTGCAGAAGGAGAATATGTGTATTTGAGAGGTAATTATGACAAACATATTAATGAAGCAATGAGATAGTTATTCACTCATAAAAACGCTCTCCGTCATTTTAGAGAGAATCGAATAAAATGCCTCTCCCGATGCCATTGCGGGAGTGTTTTTAGATGCAATGAGAATCTGACCATATGAGCAGTCATGCGACAGTAGTGGGAGCGGTGACAACAACACAGACCACCACAAGGACATCGGCGAAACACGCAAACTCCCAAGTTCGTGTCGGAGAGGATATAGGTCAATGAATCCGGCCCCGGGAGAGATGGGAGTAAAAGATACCAGCATAACCTCTCATGCATAGGTTAGAGTAGGTCTTCGAGGGTCTCCTCTCTACCCTGCCTCATGTCATCCAAAGGAGAAACCATTTTACCACGAAAAGTCGAATCGTATCTAAATGATTTTGCGTTTGAAATTTGTACATAACTAATGCCATTTAGGAAAGTTTGAAGCACTTGTGTTCTTTCTTAATGTCTTTTTAGGCTAGATATGCTTGGAACGCTCCACAGTTTATTGTTATTGTATCTACTTTTTTTGTTTTTAAGAATTTGTGTTCCACTAATTTCGCTTTATCCGCATTTTCTCATCACTGCCGTTACACATTAAACTCACTAAACAAAAATTTGAAAATGTTTGTGCTACAAGTAAACAGTTCATAAACCAATGCCCTTAAAATAGTGGAACATTAAAGCTACAATTTACAATACAGTTTTACTTTTGATTTTATGTATGAAAACAGCAGACACTACGGTCACGAATACAGGTATTTTTGAAGAACTCCATCATAGGCTATACTCAGAAAGAAACTTTCTTGCGAAAAGAGAAACATCAGGAGATTTAGTATCTGGAAAAGCAACGTTCTAATGATTTAAAAAGGCACACTACCCTAGTGATATCTCTAAGCCTAAAAGATTAGTCCTCTCAATGCATTCAACCGGTAATTGTTTTCCTGGAAAGCAATTTCAGTCTACCTCCACACCTGAGCATGCATCTCGACAAGTTAAGATGCAGTAGCAGGACGAAGAGAGTATGAAAGAGGGAAATGAAGAATAACGATCTAGAGAAGCAAATATGGGATTAACGACCGGCGGCTACTGACAAAAATGTATAGTACCACCGCGCGGTAATATTAAGTAATAGCACTCAAGAAAGTACCAAGCAGAAACAATAATCTTAATCTCCGAGTATGGTCACAGAACTAGAGAGTGGAATTCACTAAGGAATACACGCATGTAAGAAAAAGCAAGCGAAGGGGACAAGGAACAAGTGTACAGGAAGAACGGCCAAGGAAAGCCTCGAGTGAGATATATGGAACAAGTGATAAAGGATAAGAAAGACAAAAAATACGTAAATATGAGGACATTAGCTGGTGGAAGAATTGTGTGGAGAGCTGCGTCAAACCAATCTGTGGATTGCTGACTGATGATGAAGAAAAAACATGAATCGGATTTTTAATCATTATCATTCACTTTTCCAAGTTTATTCGGACTACCACTTCTCATCCGGGTGGAAAGGTACACAGAAGTGAATGGAAAGGAAAGGATCATGGGAAAAGAGGAAGGTTGAATAGAACCCGGCGTTAGCATAAGCCTAATCTTACAATGGGCGCCAAGGGGGCAACATCTTATCCTCAGAATCAGGGACTAACAGCATTGCAGCAGCGTTAACGGAATAAGTTCTGAAAAATGAAATACCTCACTGCAATCATGTGGGAATGAAAGGGATCCATCTGTATGTATGTAAACCCGACCTCAATCGATGGATAGCAAGTACCCTCGAAATAAAACTTGAGTTTCCACCAATACTCATATCAATGGTTAACTCGTCCAGGTTGTTGTGATGTATCAGTAGCAAAATTGAGGGCCAAGAATTAAAACCCATTTTTCATAACTGACGTGGGTCATTAAGTAGGACTAATATGCCTCTAACCCTCCTATATTTTAGAGACTTTTTCACGAATCTACGAAATTTGGCACAATTACCCTGCTCCCATCACATTACCTTATTTCTGCCTTTAAGGGATCTATTAGGGATCTATTGACGCGTCCTTAAATTAAAATTAGGAAGAATGATTTTCGATGGGGAGATAATCAGCTAAATGAGAGACTCAGGCGCTAGATTGATCGAATGGAAATCAAATTGTAATTCCTTTAGGTGAGGCAAGAGGAACATGGATTACAAAATCAATACATGAAATGGAGAATAACCAACGACTGTGGCATTATGTTTAGCCTTCGAGTCAAAGTCGTAAAGCACAAGAAGGAAACAACTCAACAGCTCCTTTTGTCTGTTAAAGTGTGACCATAGAACGAAGACGAGACCCTATGACAGTTCCTCAATAATTTTGCCCATTAGATAAGCCCTGTTGTACAATTATACGTATGTACTCATTATGCAGAGACAGAGATGGAGATAAGATCTGAATAAGATGCCAACAACCATGGAAAGGACAATGGCCACACATCAGCTGAAGATCAATAAGAAGAAGACTAAGATATTGATGTCCAGCAAGAAAGAAGAGGTCAAAACCAACGCTTTACTAGGAAAACAGAAACTGGAAGATGTGAAAGAGTTCTGTTACCTGGGAAGCAGAGTAACCAACGATGAACGAAGAAAGAAAGAAATAGTTAGTAAAATAGCCCAAGCAAAAAGGGCATTCAATCAAAAGAAGAATCTACTACAGTTGGAAATACAAGCGAAGAAGTAAGGGAGCAATTCATCAGAACGTACATCTGGAGCATGTATCTTTACGGCATTGAGGCATGGACGATAACAGCAGCGGAGAAGAAAAGGGTGGGAGCATTTGTAATGTGGTGCTACAGAAGAATGTTGAAGATTAAATGGATCGACCGAGTGACAAATGAAGAAGTCCTAAGAAGAGTGGGAGAAAAGAGAAGTCTGCTGAAAACTATAAAAAGAAGACGGGACAACCTAATCGGCCACATCTTAAGATACGATGGCCTAATGAAGACAATCGTCGAGAGAAAAGTGAACGGGAAGAATGGGAAAGGCAGGCCTCGTATAAGTTATATAGAGCATGTCGTGAAGGACGTGAAAGAGAGGAATTACGTTAATATGAAGAGGTTGGCCGATAGAAGAATGGAGTGGAGGGCTGCGTCAAAGCAATCCTAGGATTGTAGACCCACGATGACGATGACTCATTATGAATGTTTATAAGTGAAAAGAATAGCTAGATAGACCCACAATCAATCGTCTCACCAAAAATACTGGGGTCAAGGAGTGGTTGGAGAGGGAAAAAGAGTGATAAAGCGGGTGGAAAGAGAAGAGGGAGACAGAGTGGAGAAAAATAGCATTGACCCTCACTTGTTTTTCATGCAGCAGCGCCCCAGTGAAGTGAGCGCCGGAGCACGGAACATCGAAAAACCCTTGAAGAACCCCTTCCCCACGCCGATATCCCCCCTCCTTCACTCTCCGACAACACGAGAGCACTCCGGTCAGCTCCCCCGACTCCGCCAACGGTACCCTACAACCCCTCTCCCTCTCTCTCGAGAGAACCCCTTTTCGTCCCACACGCGAGAGCCAAGTAGACCCTGCGTCCTTACGCCTTCCGCTTCAACCCTCCCCCTCCTCACCCCCTACAAGCCCATCCCTTTCATTGCCTTTCGTAAAAACCTTCAAGGATCTAACCCCTTGATCTCCTTCCCCGCCCACCCCTTCCATCCCTTTACCCTCCAACATTAATTCCTGCCATTCCTCACACCCCCTTCCATCCTCACCACCCTTAATCCACCCCCCGCCGAACACGACCCAGGGGAGAAGTGGAGGGAGGCAAAAAATTAAGAAAAAGAAGAAGGAAATCCTCGATCCCCTTTCCTTCACAAATACGAGCGAGGACGCCTGCGTTGAGGAGGGGGCGCACTTCGTCGCACATTTCAATATGGCTCGGTAAATTTAAGAATGCTTCCCGGATATTTTCTCAAATTCCTCTCGCCGCCTTTCGAGAGATATTCCCCTCCTCCCCCAATTCTATTGGTCGCTTCTCCGAAGAAGTCGATGAGACGAGGGCGAAGAGGGGTGGGGGACTACCGGGGCATGGTGATTTGGCAAACGGGGAATGGAATATATTAAACACATCGCAATATATCTTCATGACAATTTAGGTATATATTTATTAATGTACATTATAGGGCAACTTAATCGGCCATAACTTGAGACACGGTGGTCTGATGAAGACAATCGTCGAGAGGCAAATGAATGGGGAGAACGACAAAGGCAGTATGTGATGCATAGAGCAATAAAGAGATAGAAAATTGTGAATTCCACCGGTTTATTGTCGGCACTACCGGTTTCAATCGTTAGGCCATCATCAGGTGCATAATAGAATATTTTTCGTCAAGTGCCTTTATATACAGCTAGGGAACATGCAGGGGATGGGAGGGGGAAGGAATGTGAGGGTGAATTGTGGGAAAGGGATTAGGGGCAGGTTGAATAGGTCGTGGGTTTTCCGTGGGTAAAACAACTGAAAGTAGGGGTGGGAGGTTAAAAAATAGGTGATGTCGTTGAACAGTGATGGCCTGATGATGGCCTAACGTATGAAACCGGTAGTACCGACAATAAACCAGTGCAATTCACTATTTTCTATCTCTTTATTACTATGGAACAATTCCACAAAATAAGCTCACAGTCACTAAGTTTTATGCAAAAATATAGCAAGTAGCTTAGAGGGTGAAAGATAAGAATTCCGTAAATATGAAGATATTAACTGATTGATGAATTGAGTGGAGAGCTGCGTCAAAACATCTAAGGACTGTTGACTGATGTTAATTTATATCTCAAGATTTAGATTGGTTGTGTGAGGCGAAACTTTGCGGAATTTGCTTAAGATTGTGAAATGACAGCTATAACTTTTTAATTCCAACACTTGATGACTTGTGACCTGATGACTGGTGATGATGATGGCATCTTAAGTCGAAATCTATGTCGTCAATAGAGTCTATGTAGAACTACAAGGTTACAGCTTTCATTTTACAATCTGATACATACAATAACATAAATGCAGACGAAACACACACCCATGCCACGGGTAATGAAAATCACCACACGGGCGGGATTCGAACCTGCGACACTATATTTGCATGCAAAGGCATTAGTCCGCCACGACCGAGGCAGAGTAAAGGCTACATGTTTTGTATCACGCATGTATAAGATGAGTTACATAAAACGAGTGAGTCATGAAACTTGAATGCTCAAAATTTCTCGAAAACAATGTGTTTCAAAGAATGATATACATATACCAGTTACTAGCTCTATGAATATTTTTAGGAGCAATGTACTTTTCATACTCGCAAAGAAGATCTAATTTATTGCAACAAAATGTAATTATGAACCTTTAGAGACTGAAGGTAGGTAAGTAGAGCGGATTTAAAAGAAAACGGGACAAGAAAGTCCGGGAATGACGGTGATAAAATAAGTCCAGATGGAAAGAACAGGGAGAAAGGGATTCGGTTTGTTTGGTGGCTAGAGTCCTGACCTCCCGTCCCTAAGGGCCCGGTATCGAATCCTGGGAGTGTCAGAGATTATTCATCAGCGCATCGATCCCAACTTGAATTCCGTGGGGAGAGTCTACTGCGTTCAGATCTCCGACCAACAAATCGAACAATAAACCGTGGGCCCCTAATAATTACTTAAATATCCATGAAAACTTAAGCCTTAATTGTAAACCTCTGATCATCCCTGGCAATGGTTCACTCCCTGCAAAACACATTTGCGGTGGTTTGTTGGATAATATTTAGATATATAGGTAATGATGATGATAAGAGTATTCTATCGACCAATTTAAGTCAAATACTTCTGGATATATTCGATATTTCTAAAAATTTGAATATTCATAATTTATGTCTCTATTTTTCCTTCTATGGTTAAAGCCAGTGCTACTTATTTGGTAGACCGATGCTGGACTGCGAGCAACCTTTCCTATCGGTCCACGGGTAAAATATTTTATCGGTCCATCACTATAAAAGGTAGGACCGCCACTGTTTTATGCTATTGTGAAGACGCCATCAGGTTCACAAAACACTGCAAGATTTTCTTCCAAGATCCCTTATTTGAGAGGCATAGTTCTAGCTGAATTTTACTAGCAACCCCTGCCATCACGTCAATTGTTCAGTTTTAGTCAAAACAGTAACTATGAACAAATATATTGATTCCAAGCATTGGCGGTGTAGGGAATTCGGGTACGAGAAACGAATCCTCATCGGGGAAAACTGCTCCGAGAGGTTAAAAAGGGAAACAAAATTACGAGAAGCACACAGCTTGGCGTTAAAAACTTGGCCACGGAAGATCTAGTCCACGGGTTATGCTTGCGGCTAATAAAAAAACCCTACCCACTCAGCATTAATTCCGTTGAAGTACCGGCATACAGCGTTTATCGCGTACTATTCGGGGAAGTGTAAACTTGCGGTGCCTCTCACCCAGGAAAGAGAGAGCCATCCGGCGGAGCACTTCGCTGGAGGACCCAAAGGACAAAAGAAATGTCTACAATACGCTTTTCTCCTCGTCATCGACTTAGGATTTCGCGGAATCAACGGAGCTGTTAGTTTCCCGAAGGGAGGCATCGAAAAGCCCACGGAAGCCATTTGTGAAGCGGGAGGAATCCTCTCCCTGAACAACGATGGAGTTCTGAGAACGGAAACGGGGAGAACGGTGGGAACGCAAACATCTTATTTGTGTCCCTCCAGCTGCGCCAGTTGACTTATTCACTCATGATTTCTTTTGATACTTAAGGAGGGAAATTTACGCACAGCGTTAGAATTCTAGCTGGCGCACAACTTTTGCCTCGGGCAAACCTACTATAGTAAGTTTTCCACAGGAAGAAAATCATCCACCTCCACCGGTATGGGCGGTCAAGGTGGATAACCTTTTCTCAAAGAATATCTTACTATTCAGCTTACCAGCGGTTTAACTGATTTCACGTCTTTACGGCCAGTCCAAAATTCTTGAATTTGTAAAGCTAACTTGCAAAGGCATTAGTTAAATAAACGAGTACACGCCACTTCAGGTAATGTTTTAAGGGGAGTTCTTGACAGAGGAGCTGATTATTACAGTTTGTATGCGCTCTTGTCCAAAGATACCAACAACCTACTCTGAAGCTACAAGCGGTAATCTATGCAACAAATTACTTATCGATATCGCCATTATTTTGGCTTCTTGAGGGTATAGGCTACACATAATTAGGTACTGTATAGAAGTTGGCATCTGATAGCAGAAGACTAGAATTTTCCTTCAAAAAAAGTAACATTTTGTGACCAGAGTACTTAAAAAACAATTTAAGCAGCATCCAAACCATGACTAACAGCGGTATTTATCAATCCGGATTTATTACAACAAAGCACCTGCTATTCATAGAAAATATTACGACAAATAGGCCACTATTATTCATATCTTAGTAGCTGATCATTTTCCTATTGAAATCCACAAACTTATCACCTAAAATAATTTCTCTAAGAGCGTACGTGAAGAACCTACTTGCAGCTGGAGATACAAACATGAAAGTATGGGGGGATCTGGTTGGTGTGGTGGCTAGATCACGGGCTTTCGATCTGGACGGCCTGTGTTCGCTTCCCAGCTGTGGCAGATCTTTCACCGGTATACCGGTACCTATTTGAGTGCTATGTGGAGAGAACTTTGAATGCAGTACTCCGTCCGTCGGACGGTAAGTTAAATCGTGGATTCCTGGCTTCTTTCGTTAATAACAGGCTAATTCCGACGTTCCTGTTGTTCTTCAACCTTCTTCCACACCTTAAAAATACCCATCGCTTCCCAAAAATCGACCTTCCCAAATGATCCTCGTTATCGATCACCTTCGGCAATAGTAGCACCTCTGAAGTAAAGATACACTTCATAAGGAAGAATATAATTCTTTAAGGCAGTGAGGGATGGTTGACACGACAGCTGAACGTTGATGACTGAAAGACATTCGAGATGTGGTGTTACAGGCGAATGATGTAGAGGAAATTAATCATTGTCACAATTCAGGCCTGACGTAGCTGTCCACTCGATTCTTCTATCGACTAACCTCCTTATATTAGCATATTCTTCTCTTTCAATGAAAATTATAGACCGAATTACTAACTAAGATGTTCTAGAAAGAGTGGGAGAAAAGGTATGAAAGAGATATCATTAATCTTTAGTAAAATTCCGCCAAAATTCAATTAAATGGACGCAAAGCATGGCGCCAGATATACAGTAACACGCAAAGATTAAATTGTAATTTGCCATGACTTCGGAGAGGTTAAAAATATGAAGTTGGGGATGGTTAGCGAAGTATTAGGCATTAATTTTTTAACCCAAATCTCTATCCATATCGTATTTCGAGCAGAATAATTTCCTAGATCTCTTGAACCTACCTATCGTTTGATCTAAAGCGCATTTAAAAAAATAAGGCAGGAGTGCCTTCTTGAATTCATATTTCCCATTTTCAGCCTTCAGTCTTCAACCTTTTTCTTCAGTTTTCAACCTTCAGGCGCAAAAACATGCATTAAAATGATGCATCAAAGGATTTGCATGATGTGTCTGCGGTGGGATGTAGGTACTTTGACTCATGACCACGCTAGGGCCAGAAAGTATTTAAGAGATTTAAACTCCCTCTTTTTAGCCCCCTCCTTACTCCGAGAGCTTATTCCCGAAGTCAAATTGAGTAAATATTTGAACACAGGAGCTTAAATTCTACCGGTTGGGGTTTGTGTGCGACGATATAAAAAAAACAAGGAGAGAAAGGTAAAAGCCGAGAAAGATGATTGATAGCGGATGAGGGAACTAGGCAATTGCGACTCTACTCGCAGGGAAATCGATCACAGGAAATAGAGGCCAGAGCTGTGAATCCCTGACATCGAGCCACTTTGTAGCATGGAATTATGGATTAGGGTGATGTGGTGATTAGTATGCTAGTTTCACATACCAAGGGTCCGGGTTTGAATCTTGCCAGTGGAAAATATTTTTCATTGCTCTGCTGGACCATAATCGAGTGCTGTGTGAAGAGCATTTCATGTGCAGTTATCCGTCCGTCGGATAGGATGTTATAACCATGATCCCGCCATTTCCTAAAAAAATTCTACCTAACGCAGTTACCCACTGGTAATAAAGGGGACCAAATACCAAAGTTGTCTGTTGCCTCCCAAGAATAACTACTACTGCTCAACCGGTATAAAACTATAGATTTTAATACAATTAACACTGGTTCTCACTCTTCTTACTGGTAAAGTTCACTGCTTACCTTGTTATGAAGCAGTTGATTTGACCGGCTCCAGAACAGAAGTACAACGCATACATGCATATCAGATTGAATAAAACAATTATTAACCACACACATGCATCAAACTAGTGATCAAGTTTCAAGAGACTTAACGTTTGAATTATACGCAGTGTAATCCGGATTATAATGCCCAGTTAAAATCAGAACGGCAAAATTATTGGGAAACAATTTCAGGGGGGCTGAAGCCCAAGAAGTCCTCCCCCCCCAGCTGCCTGCCTGCCTAGCGTGCCTGTTGCTGCTTAGTCACATATACATACTTCAATGATGAGATCACTTCCAAAAGCGTGTGGAACAGAGCAGTGATGCCCCTCATGCTGCCGAGGGAACATGGAAGAGATTAACCTCCGTTAAACGTTTTAATTAATTAAAACGGTTAACGGAGGGAAAGACGAAATGGTTGAGCCGATAGGAAATTTATATCAAAAGCAAGGTAATGGATGCAGATGACCTAATTACCGTAATAATATTACTTAGTATACGGTTTCATAATTCATGTAACAAAGTAACAAAAATTTCGATGAAATATAGACAAAAATACCTAATAACGGAGAAATATAATGCCGATATAGAGCCGATAAATTGTGACGAAAAGAAAAAGCTTTTTTACGAAGCAATACAACCCATTGCTGACACCTGCAATTAAAACGAAATAAAAAACGCCGTTACCCGTCTCAATTCGATTTTTCGTTAAAATCGTATAGAATAACCGTAGCTATGAATTAACAGATTGCACAAAGTGTAACTTGATGAATTATTAAATAAAACAACTGACAGGATTATGAATCCTTTGGAGGGGGCAAGCTCCGTTTTTTCACCTGAATCATCCAATAATCTAAATTAAGCTCGTGTCAATAACAAATACCTATCATGCATATTTACGAATCCATGGTACGTACTTACAACTAAG
The DNA here is from genome assembly GCA_933228895.1 of Platycnemis pennipes. Lineage (NCBI taxonomy): Eukaryota > Metazoa > Arthropoda > Insecta > Odonata > Platycnemididae > Platycnemis > Platycnemis pennipes. The sequence continues at coordinate 84,269,698 of OW121854.1, read as the reverse complement.
TATTTAAAAATTTCTCACACATAAAATAAAAGAGATTTTGATACACTAACAAAATGAATGTAGAACTTACCTAAGCGTTCACAAAATATCATTTTGGTGAGATTGCGGACCGAACATTGGCTGCCTGCAAGTAAGGAATATTATATATAGTGAAGTAGAGAAAAGCATACTTATATGTCACAGCACGTATCGAGATAAATATGTACTTCATCAACTCAATTGTAGTAATAAAACTCATAATTTTGGTAAGAATGAACCTTTCACCAATATTTCCCAAGAGCAGGTGTAAATTTATGGATTGCATATTATTATAGGGTTATACAATGAATTGGATATGAATTCCTAAATGTATAAGTCACCAACTTGTCGGGGATAAAAAATTGATCATTTTTAGCGTTTTACCGAGGTAATTAATGGATACCTGAAGAATTTACACCATTGTAACGAACAAAAATTGTCAATTATTTGCCATTTGTCAATTACGGATTGATACTTTGAGCACATTTACACCAAGAATGGAAAATAATTAGGTTCCCTGGGCATTATTTTCAGACAGATAGGTATATATTAAATTGGCTGTAAATTAAAAATCAGCAATCAATCAATTTCACATAATAAAAGGCTAATAAATTCTATTATTTAGTAATAATTTTATCAAACGAAAATAAATGAAATTTGAGAATTTATTTTTAACATAAACAGCAAATTATTAATAAACAATTTTTATTCGCTGAATACACTTTCATCAGCATCATATAGCAAAGGATTTAAAAAACTCCACCATACGACATTAGATTAGTCGCGAAGAACGAGTATGAAGTGGCAAGTACGAGAGTTTGATACGTTGTGCAACTGGTATAAATAAGGAAGGACAAAAACAAAGATGCATAGTGGTGGCTTAATTTACGTCATAAGTTATTAATGTAGAAACCTGCGAAAGACGTATATATTGCTAATGATCTTAGTCGTCGACGCACCCGTAATCCCAAGACGTATACACTGACGACTAAAAGATGCATGTACTATTTAAGTGTGCTCGTAAGGGATATGTTATTCAGGGTACTACTTTTTTCAGATAGTTTGGTATTACAGGCCTATAAAGGCTATTTGCTCATACCACACATCCCCTTCCTTCTTAGACTTTGCTGATTCAAAGCCTTAATGCCCGAACCATAGACACAGAGCCACCCAAGTTCATCCACGAACGTGCCTGCACAATTTCGCATTAACTTGACCGCGAAATTTGGAGTCATTGTTACCGCAGGTAAGGAGAGTGAGAAGATCAACTTATTGTGCAATTATTTATATTGGACTCCGCTTAACAAATTACACATAATTTTCTTCTTGTATTCCTTTAATTGGTAAATTTAAATTAATACTCCTGATAAATCTGTAAAGAAAACCAAGCAAAATAATGGAAACGTTGAATTCTGTAGATAAATACAAATCATTAGGTCCACAAAGTAAGTTCCAGTCACGATTTCCACAATGCCCGTCCACATACCATCCAGCAGGATTCCCAAAGAAAAAGAAGAGCGATAAATGCCACGAAGGCCACCAACTACTGAAGTAATTTTCATCTCGACTCCACCAAATTTCGTTTTTTCATGGTCAGCGGCGATACAACGAAGGTGACGACGTGAACGAAGCAGTAAGGAAAATGTTATTTACCGTGCTGTCGACATCCTTCAATGAAGGGAGGAAATAGGAAACGGTTCCTTACTCTGAAATATGCCTAATTAGCAGTGGAAATCACGTAGAAAAATACTGGACGAATCTAATACGAATGCTGACTGTAAATATCATTATTCTTTTTTGTTCTTGACAAAATTAGCCTTCGTCACCATAACTACCGCCACAAGCCTCCCTTGACGGATTAAACGAACCAGGGCCTCGATCATGGATCTTCATAACGCGTGCGTTAGCGTTATCGTTATTTTTTGATTTAACTTATGTCAGAGAGAACGTGATCTCCGTTCTTAATTTTTCGCACAGCACTTCAAGTCGCTTATTACAATCAGTGGAGCGAATTTTATAGGCGGTTATTGTTAACCCTGCGCTACTCTAGGAGTAAGCGTTAACGATAAAGATTGCGATAACGCGAAAGATAGATCCGTGATTCCACACCAGGTACCGTCGATGGGTAATAGAACATGCTTAGCACCAAAATTAATTTAAACTCAGCTTTATTTCAGTCCCCTAACTCACAAGCATTCCTTTCCTCTCCCCCTTCCTTTATTTGTCCTTCACCACTCCCCCTTTGGCCCCTTCCCTCTTTCCAGAAGGATTCCATTCATTCCCGTGCTTTCCCTTCTTGAAGACGTTCTCTGGCGAAGTCCGCCATGCCTCCCTTTACTTCCTTCTTCCTCTCCCTCCATTCCAATACACAGCGTTCTCCCAATTCCGTCCCTCCCATCCTCTGAGCCACTCGTTCCCTCCAGATCCGTTCCCCCCTTTCATTCTTCCGCTCTTGACCCCTCCTCAAAACGACCTCCCTCTCTCTCTTTCTTTATACTCAGCCTTTCTGTCTCCTTCACAGCGCTTTAGAGTGCTTCAACTTACAGTATTACACCCATAGAGTGACCGCTAGGCTCAGGAATGTCAAGTACTTTTATCCACGAACAGATGGTTTGAAGACATTATTGTCATGCGCATAGAAGTACTTTTAAGCTGAGTTCAAGCGAGTCAGCTGGCCAACCTCAAAAATTTGTATTCCACCATAAACGTGGTAAGATTTCCATTAAAATCCAAAAACTACCGATTCCAATTTATTATTTATTTTGCCATCACCATCGGTCAACAATCCTAGGATTGGTTTGACGCAGCCCTCCACTCGATTTTTCAATCGGTCAGCCTCTTCATATCAACGTAATATTTCTCTTTTACAACCTTTTTTTAGTCAGGTTAGCATTATTCATTAACCATGTTTTCACTCCTTCAAAGCTGTAAGCCCCTGGAATCTAAATGATTGTTTTGAAGATTCACATCACCCGATTTCGTTCACAAGAAGTTCACCGTCAGCTTGAGTGCTCGACAAACTCACCGTACACTCTTAACCTATTTTTATGATAATAGAAAAAAAATGCTGCAGAAAAACGAGCAGTGTAACGGGAAATTAAAAAAAAAATACATGCTCTTCATATTGTTTCCAGTGTTGGCAGAAAAATCCGCATTCAAGGCAGGGCATGGTTCCGAATTCCAACAGTGGCAGACTTTTCAGTTCCACTACTAGAGTCATACTAGCGTGCCGCGTGGACAGCAGTTCATGTTTAGTACAGCTGTCACGTGTTGGCCCATGTCTTCTACCCATTGGGTCTTCACGAAAGCATTCATGCTCTACCTCCCTCTTTCCAGCGTGCTATGCATTTGCTCATGAAAACTGTAAATGGCAACAATCCTCGCTGCATTAACCTTCGATCCAAATTAACTCTAATGGGGACCACTGAAAAAAACTACCAACGCCGTTTTTCGAACAGGACCCTCGAGATGGGAAGCCAGTACTCTAAAGGCCTGGTTACACGGTACATTAACACGTACGGGTTCATGTACATACATTTGCGTGAATGGTTTCAGCGCAACTTGTGCGAATGCATGAACCAAATAGAACAGGTTCTATTTTCTGTTCCCGCATTCATTCATTTGTACATTTTGGGGTGGTAACACGGTGCATTTTCGCGTTCATTCTCGCGTTCATGTTTTTACACATTAACTCGTACGTGTTAATGCATCGTGTAACCAGGCCTAAAGACACCTCACCAATCCGGTCCCCAGATTCTTGAATTACTTACTCCATCGCCGCATCCAATGAGGTAAAGATATATTTATCGATGCTTCATATTTTATGCTATAGTGAGATCTGTCTCCCAAAACCCATTAGCTTCACGCTACGATTCCCATACTCCTTTGCGGCCTTTCCTTTGCGCCCAAAAATAAACCTTTCACTTAGGAAACGCAATGCGTTACCCCCCCATGAGTCATCCTTCATACGAGTCAACCCGGCCTCCCCACCTTTCCGCGCCATTATCCCCCGTTTGAAAGCCCGCGAAAGGATCATCAATCTGCCGTCGATAGATTTCTCCCTTTTTTCCTCTTCTACTCTTGCCAAAAGAGTCGGGACGCGTAGATGAAATGGAAAGTTTCCGCGCGCGGATCATATCCGATTGAAAATGAGGACGTATTATTCTTTCACCCGACCAGCTCTCATAAACCACCCGAAAGATGTTGATCTCCACGCCTGGGACCGAATTCATCGACCTTCCGCTTTTAAGACGGTTGAATAATGCCTGTAGTATGAGACGTGGGGTTGGGTATAAATCTCCTCTTACTATTCGAGAGAGAAAATGGGGATTTGACCTGAAAAATATTGGAAATTAGGAATGGTGGATGAAGAGAGAATTTTAAGTCGCGTCCAGCATTTTGCGCTACCACAATTGAATAAGAAGAATTACATTAATATGAAGAGGTTGCATGATAGAAGAATCGAGTGGAGGGCTGCGTCAAACTAATCCTAATACGAGTATTGTTGACACATGATGATGATGACAACAGAATAATTAAGAGTTCATCTAACAAGCAGTTACGAGACTTATTTATGACACCGAAGTGAATTATATCAGCATATACATATATTTTACAAATAAAATAATGTAAACTCTACAAAACCTGCATTGTTAATTGAAGACATATTTTTATAAAGAAACGAATTAGAAAAGCTTTTTCCCGTAATATGCATACACTACTATTTAACAAATTTAAATTATGTAAAGGCTACAAAACCTGCATTGTTAATTCAAGATAATTTTTTCTAAAGCAACGATTTAGAAATGTTTTTATCCGTACATTATTACAAACTTCATCAGCCCGGGAGAGCAATTACGTATCCTTATATCAGTGGCTATATAGAAAGGAAACTATGATCATCATATACGCCCAGATTCCTTGCTTAAAACGGAAATGCTATAATAGCAGTCAAATATGGTGTGAGACGTATACCTATGAACCAGTTAAAAATATTCCAATTCTTCGAGAAACATAAAAAAAACCTAACCTGTACCTCGTAGAATTCTATGGCTATAAAGTGGGTATTTCTATCATAAATATTAACGACAAATATTTTCGAACGTTTTTATTATCTTAAAAAAATCAATATATAAGAAAGCAAATCAAATTACGATAACATAAATTGAGCCTAAGAATCATAAAGGTACTTCGTCAACGTGCTTATCCGGCACGTCTGAGAAACTTCTTAAAAAATAAGAAAAATCGAAGATTTATAAAATACTTTTTCTCCTTTTCTATTCAACCTGATTTCCAAAGATGATTCAAAGAAGCCTTGGATTGAAGTAAAGATGGCATTTTAAAGAATTGTGACATCACTGGCAAACTTTGATACGCCGATAATGCTTTTTGCTGAACATTTCTGGCTGATGGTGATGAACATTTCTGGAGATCGAAAAAGTTTGGGAAAAATATATCATGAACCTCAAAAAAAGAAAAGTACTAAAAAACCGAGTTACACCAAAGTTTTCTCCAAATATACAGATCTTTCAGCGTGATGACAAATTTTTACATTTCCGTTACCTAAATCCAAACTATGACCAGAGAAGCGAGATAGTCATAAGCATTGAGAAAGGAAAGATCTTGTCAATCGTAACCAGTGTTATGACCCTAAACGCAAGCAAGTGTTATGACCCTAAACTTCCAAAAAAGAATATTTAATGTACATTACATATGTTTTTAGACAGTTTTATGGGTACACCTAGTTCAAAATGAGAAAATATTTCGGGAACAAAAATGATCTTAATAGTAAAATAATATTGATAACATAAAACAGGCGAAACTCTGTAATTTTGGGAACAAAGTGCATTATAATATATTCCACCCATCATTTATTTTTCGAAAAAAAAATTCAGGAAAAGAAGATTCTTGAAAAACGCAACATTTCCTGGCCAGGTGATTTTAGATAATGGACAGAAAATTTTTCCATGGATGAAATTTATAAAGTTGCAGTTACAGCACACGCTTTTGTAATAATTTTCTTTATAGTAATACCTATTATAATTGGGGGATTTGGTAATTGGTTAGTAACATTAATAATAAGTCAGAAGTGAGAAGTTCCCAAAAACCATTATTGTGTCGAAAAGTATTTCGTGAAAATCATCTCTAGAAGTACATAATGCGCAACATTAAATATTAATTATTCAGTTAACAAATAATTCCCTTTTTTGCGCAAAGAACAAATTGGGAAACCCGACGGACGATTTACTGAACTTCGGAGAGCTATCATCACTGTACCTGTACGGACCTGGACGCCTATGAAAAAAGTCCAACTGCCGGGATTCGAACTCGGCTGGGGCTAAATTTTGGAATTTAAGGCCAGTACCTACCTAAAATACTACCTAGCCAGTACCTAGCAAACTACCTCAACAAGCCAGCTCCTACCAGTAGGTATACGAATGATGTTTGTTACAATCGGTACAGGCAAATTACATAAGATTGGTACTTTGCTGCTAATTCCATTTTTAATGGAACCAGTGCACCCATAAAAAATCTAACAACAAGATCCCCGGCTACACGGTTGGGAGACCAGTACTATAGCCGTAACATCGACCCTATTCCCCGATATGCGTCCTCTGTATTTACGAGCAGTGAACCTCCACTTGTATCTATGAGAAACCTAGTATATAGCCTCCGGTTCCCCTAATGTGCCGACTTAATTTACACTTCTCTAATGATCGAGACCGGAGATGCGAAATTGAGCAGTCGCAAGGGGACGACAATGATGCCGTTAGTAACGAATAATTAGGCCACACAATTCTCACGCTTTGGAGTTTCAACGAATCTTTATCCCGAAGGGATAGACGAGCTAATCTGGTATGCCTACTCGATTATTATTCATAAGTCTGCACTCATCTTCGACACGTCATCCACATCAAGATATTTGCTATGCAACGAAAGAAAGAACAAGCAAAGTCATTTAAAAAAATGTCCACAACAGCACATCCACAACACCAAGAAGAATGAACAGGAGACTTTCTTTCTTTCCTTCCATCGCGAACGATGGAGGAAAAAAAACTTGAAATTGCAGTTCTAGATAATGAATATGCAACAACGTGAGTGAAGATACAATTAGCGATGGATTACGAGGCAGGGGAGACCTAGATACGCAAAGCAAATGAGGTAATTAGCATCCAGAGAAGTGTCGTCCAACAGGTGTTAAGATAATTCTACCAACGTGTTGAACAAAGCAGAGCTCGAAGTTGCTTTACTTTGTTGGACCCAAGAAAACAGTTTATAGTTAGCGTACTAAATAGAATTTTAATAGAGATTTTGCTCTAATGTAACGTTAGCGAAAATCCAATATTTAATCACCATGCATAAAAAAGGAAATCATTAGGAAAATGTATTGTGCATTGCATATCAATTGGGGATAAATAAAATGCGAAAAAGAAATAAAGAAGCCTTAACAAAGATCAAGCCTGCTGAACGCGTGATTTACCACGTAAGAACAAGATTGCCATTGTTTCGTATACTTTGAACGGTCAAAGTGAATTTCCCCGTGAATGTGATATAATGTAATGTATTGTTTGGTTCTAGAACAAGCGATAAAATGCAAGATCTCAAACATATATCATTCAGGGTACACAACAGAATAAAAACACTACAGCAGAAAATGCAAAAAGGTGAAGCTCCTAGTTTTCTTCATCTAGGAGCTCAAATACACATTTAATAAAACACAATAATTATCCCTAGCTAACAATCTGGATATTAATAACACTCATTTTCAATTTAAAGCTTCATAAATTAAGAGTTTTAATGGAAAAATACAATTTCGCTAATCTTATGTTTTGCTTAACTCTTGTCGCCCTACTTTTCTCATATTCGCTTTCAGAAGGGCGTGCAGAAACTTTGCTTAGGCTTTATATAAATGCATTGACTTAAGGCTGAATTAATATACACGACCAGGGGGATAGCACCCATCATATAGGCTCATTGGACTAGCCCGCAGCCTCAGTATAGCGGTATGATTATGCAAACTCACCTCAGGTGTACGTACAGAGGATGATGAGGGTGAACAACAACTAGCTTCGTAGAGACCAATCAGTTAAATGCGAACCTATCACAAAAATTAAAAGTCACGTTCTCAATTTCTGTGCCATATTCAACACCAAAATCAAGATCGCTAAACCGTTACTGCAATTTACAACCGTTCAATGTGTGAGCTCCGAAAAAACATTTGCCAGATGGTGGAAGTAAGGAAAAAAAAAGATAATAGCAGATTAAGCAACAATAAATCGTAATAAGACGTCTTAATACCAAAGAACGGTAATTGTGTGATACTACCGTATAATGGAGGAATGGCTACATTATTATCGGCATTTACTTATAAATTATTTACAATAAAACATATTTTAAAAGATCAGATTGGTGTGGTAGCTAGAATACTGGTCTCAGAGCTATAGGGTACGGGTTCACATCCCGACAGCAGAAGATAATTTTTTATCGGTATTCCAACCACTATTCGGGTGCTGAGAGGAGAGCACTTAAAATCCAAAGCTACGACGGCCAATTGGTACGTCAAATCATTGACCTCTTGGCAACTTTCTCTGAGAGCAGACTAATGCCGAAGCCAGATTTTCTTTCACTCTTTCTTCATTTCCACTGACTTTTCACCCTACTCCAAATAATCCATCTATCCTCTATGACCTTATCTGTTGGTCGTCTACCCCAAACTACTCTTCCTGGATATATTTTATTCATTACACCGAGAAAGTAATCAAAGGCGCTTAAGAGAAGGAAAAACTTCATATATAGAGCGAAATGGAATATAAGGATAGTGAGAGATGACGGAAAGGGTGATTACATCATAAGACTTGTAAAATGATTATGAGAAGAAATGACTCACCGTCGACTTGGAAAGAAAAGTTACGAATACGAAAAAGAAAAAAAATACTGTAAGACTTTCCTTAATTAGAACTTTACAATAGTGAACGACACCACCTATCCCTTCGACAAAAAAGTTCAAAGGTTGGCAGCCTTAGTGGCAACTTTAATTTGTGAGCTCCAGTACTTTTCCAAGGAATCGACTCTTGGAGGAGCCACGCCCACGATTACTTGACGGAACGACTTCCCTTAAGCTGGGAAAAAAGGTCCGGAGTACTCGGTGGAAAGGGAGTTAGCCCTATGCTAGAATCACCTTCATCGATGTTAAGAGGAAAATGGCGCAGAATTCTAATCTGATCCCCAATTACTTAATTTCTCAATCCATCCAATTGGATTCCTAGTCTGTGGATACTCTCAATACGACAATATAAGGGAAGATATTCTCAGATAATATCCCCATAAACTCTATTTTTCACCCAAATTTTATGAAATGGTCTCAAAATAAATAGGCTACATATCATTTCAAGCGGGCAATATTAGTGTATAGTAGAAGCTAATTGGTGTAAGATAGAAATGTCTTCTTTTCAGTTGATCTAAGTTCCACGCAGTTTCATCACATATCATCCAAGTTAATAACCTTTAAACAGTGCTACATTAATTTTAAAATATTGACTGATTTCATAATCTTAAAGTATAAAAAATACTGTTTTATGACTACGCGATGGCTATGTTTTATGCTGATATTAAACTGAATTCGCACTAAGCACAGTGGCCCAAATGGTCAAGTTGCCCATATAGCATGATAGTCAGTTGTCCCGAGTTTGGACTTGGAAGAAGCTTTTCCGGGCACACTTGGATAAAATGCCGAGTGTTTATTATGTCGAGCGTTTCTTCTAAGCACAAGATTTTTTCAGGAAACCACAGATAAAGCAGTGAAAGGCACTGTCCGAGATCCATCAAAGAGTGAATTTCCCATTTCCATTATACAAAGCGCTTATGTCAGTGAGCTCTATCCACATGAGCCACGCCGAGTTTCGGATTGAACCAACGGGAATTTTGATTAATACTTAAAGCGAATTGTGTTTATCGTTATTATTTATCGGCATCTTTGCAACGACGAAATGAGTAATTAAAATGTTACACTCCAAAATTATGGTCGGCATTAGGTAAGCAGTATATGTAATTTTTAGCGCATGTATGCACTACATACTTGGTGGCAACTTCGCTCTACTAAGTGCTCTCTAGAGCTCTACTCTAGTCTCTAGAGCTCTACTCTAGTAGGTAGATTTCACAGTAGATATGGATGGAGAGGGAAGAATCCTAACCTTACCAGCAGGAAAATATTTATACTGCAGGGTAGTTTCGAGTAAAGCCTGAATGAGCTACCTGTACGGTCACAATTTGAGAGCTATCTTCATTTCGGCGTCATCCAAGGAGGTTGGAATATGCTGAAGGAGGAATCGTTAGCCGATGAGCATAAATGAAGCCAGAATGTGGATGCTTGGGAGGAATTGGTCCCCACCTACTCCGCACAAAACATTGCGTTGTATACGGCCCCTTAAAGGAGATTTCAAGAGTGTTGATCATAAATAAATATGAAATAGAATCCTAATTTCATCGCTGGGACATCAGTTAATCTTCCTAGGGATACTTAAGCGAGGAATTAATGCATTTTATTACCCCGGGAGTGAATCTTATGAATAAAAATTACTCATTCTTTTTTTGGCGAATTAAAAAAAATCACTCTATTACTTATCACACTACCCCAAGTTTTACTTCGTGTAAAAAAATATCTGTACGAGTATCACGAGCAACTATCCCATAGATCCATACCTACCAAGAGGTCCACTGGATTTTCAATTCAGTTGCGATTCCTCCTTCAGTAGATACATTCTAACATCATTGGCGCCACCAACCACCCTCCCTCAATCCAGTCCTCTTCTGCACAGGATATACCGATCACCCATCTGACTTTCAGAGTCGCAAAAAACCTATCGCCTGAAGCAAGCAGTACCCTATCTATCTATACATCCCACCCCCCGCGAGCGATTTCACTCTAGCTCCCTCCTGGGACAGGAACGGAGTGCTTCCACAAACTCAATTGCGGGTATCGTCTTCCTCCATTCTCCCCAACTCCCTATCAACCCCTTCTCCCCATTCCACCTCTCCCTTTCCCTGCCCCGCTCAGAACCCTAACCCTTCTCTCCCCTCTCTCTCCGGCAATCTACTTTCCATCCCACAACTCCCATCCAAGATCGAAAGTGGAATGAAAACGGGCGAATAAAAAGTGCCATCACGTAGAGGGACAGAATAACCTATTAAAGGCTAATCTCCGAAATCCACCCGTACCAACCCCGCCGGCACACGAAACTTGACTGGTGCGCCATCCAAAACGAAAGGGTAAAGGCACGCACACGGTCGAACTGATAATATACATATGTATTTAGTATTCCTCTTCTCGTTGAAAAAGGTGGCTGTGACCACCGAAATATCCAATACAACACGTGTGAGGTTTCTTATTTTTTTGTGTTTTCTATATATATATATCACACCTGTGAATATTTCTTATTGTCCACGGCTGTGGCTTATCTCAAGACTTATGTATATATGCATATACACAGGTGTGACCGATATAATTAAACAAATAAAAGTACTCTCACACACAACGTATTTCCAATATCTTGGTGGTCACCACCACCTTTCTCAGGAAAGAAAAGAGGAGTCCAGACATAACATTCATTCACATCTATGGAGTTCCATATGAGCTACCTGAAGAGTGTGTGGCAAGGGGTGAAAAAAACAAAACATTTCCCTTTTCTTAAAATTTCGAACCGGCATCGAAACAACTTAACTGAGTTACCCGCTGATATGAACAGCTAGAACATTTTGTACAGAGAAAAGCATCATTAGGTTGACCGGTATTCAAAACCGGATCTACCGTATTCGCGCCAAGTTCATTAGCCAGTTAAGCTACCAAAGTGCCTTTGCGTGGATTCATGAAGTCTTTAAAGGTTTTTCGCGGATTGCTAGCAATCCTTAAAAAAATGTTCAAAGTCACCACCTAGTATTTAATTTTGGTTTCAACCTAGTGAACGGTGGCGCAGTACTCACGATTACGACTGTTTCTTGACATTGCATGCAGTTTGCATTACAATGTTGTAGTATGATCAGGGCCGGCGACAGGGGGGGGGGCAAAGGGGGCAAATGCCCAGGGGCCCGGGGCAAATTAAATTAATTGAAAATAAAAATTTAAAGTATGAATAAATTAAAATGCCAAAAAGAATACAAAATTTTGTTGTTTAAAAAGTGAAAAAAAATAAGGGAGAGCGTGTGTCAGTGTGCAATAGAGAAGTACGACGTTAGCATCGTTGCTGTGATCATCGAGGGTTTTGGGGTGATGGGGACGAGAGAAGCGCGGGCGCTGTGACTGACTCACCTCCCCTCCCTTTGCCGTTAACATTCTCCACTCAGCGACATGTTGTAACCTGAACAAAAATAAACCCAACCCCCCCACCTAAAGTCTATTGTTTACTTGTTAGTGGACTGTAAATAATCGTTTATTCTACAGTCAAAGTTACAGATTATAAGTAGCAAGCTACACATTCTAGTGTTGTGTCATTGGTTTTGTATACATGAGCGCCCATACACGGGGGTAGGGAGGGACCGCGGGCCCCCCAACCTAGCCTCCCAGTAAGGATTGCAATCACAGAGAGATTTTTCAATCCCGGGATTATGGGATCATCATCCAAAGTTAGACAGCATTTTCTGGAATTTAGTCCATCTTGTTTAATGCTGGCGATCACTATGTCTTTAACACGCGGACCGTAAGCTCATTTCAGTTTTTCTTATGTATCAGAAATGATGACAAATAACTTATTCCAATAAAATGTATTAGTCAATGGACTCAGACGTCTAACGTGTTGCATTTCATGTCCAAGAAAACTTACTTATTAGCGCTGCCTGTTAGCGAAAAGTTGTGCGCCAATCCCAGAATCCCGGGAGTCGTTTATAATAAATCCCTAGTTTCGGGATTGTCATTTCATCCGGGATTGCAATCCTTAACTCCCGGGTAAAATAAAAAAGAGAAGCAAAAAAATATTTTATATTAAAAATTTTGTGGATATATAGGTACCACGATAGGTACATATTTCAGAAAGTTATTAATTCTTAAACATGATGTATAATTTATCCTTCTGAAATTTTTCTAAATTTGTTACCTTGTTTTACTTAAATAAGTTCAAGGCCCATGCACGCACACTCATGATTTTATGTGGTTTTTGTTAATAGAAAGGAGAGGAAGGAAAATTTGAACCAATGCACAGTAGGCTGAAATCGAAAAAATGGACAAAATTCCAAAATGGCTTTTTTGGAGATAGAATAATGAAACTTGGAACAAATATTCAAAATTGATTGGCAACCATGGAATGGCATGTCATTGGTCATGTTCTGTCGCCGTTACCGAGATGCAGGGGCTCAAACATAGCCAAAATTACACCCGACTTCAGTATTCTATGAAAATCTTCCTATTTAAGTTGAAGGTGACGCTGTGGGAGGAATTTGGTCGGATAAAAAACTAGTAGGTCTGTTAAAACCACTTTTTTACTTTGCTGTGCTTCTTTGGGAGTTTTTTTCCTAAATGTAGGTGATATTACGTAACAAAATGGCGGATGCTATTTTCACACAAAAATTCATTTTAAGTAGTAAGTATCTGGCATGTTAAGTGCCTGTCAAGTGACTCATATTAAATCAATTGTTGATGCTTTTTAAAGGTAGATCTGAAAAAAAATTGAAGCATGAGCTTGAGACACGCGCAGGGAGCTGGAAATGATGTGACGCGAGTAAGTGTTTTCAAGCCATAAGGAACATAACGCTTCTTATTCGACTTTTTAATATGCGTACATTGCTATCGATCTCCACCAGCTGTACATGTATAAAATCATGGGGATATAGAAATATTAAGGTCTTAAAGTGAGTGTACGCGAAATAGCGTTCAAGGTTTCTCCTCTCGAAAGTAAACTTCTCATTCACACCCTAAAAGTCTTAAAATTCCTGTATTTTTCGCACGAAGCATTATTTTACGTTCCAGAGGGACACTATTATGGACTTCTTTCCGTTTATTTTCCCCTTCGCCCCAGCAGTCCAAGCCTTTGACCCTACTAGAAGGTTCATGCAGAAAGGTACATTTTGGACACCTCAGAGCTTTTGGTTGTTCATCGAGAAAATCTACTCAAATATTTCCTTTCTTCTGATTTACAATATGCATATCCCTGATTAATACGTCACATTAGACTTTATGCATCTAGGAAAGCTTTAGTTTCTACTTTACTTGAATTATGCACACAGGAAGGAAAACAAGTTATCGAAAATAGCTTAATATTGAGGCTCAACAAAATATAGTCTGTTCGTCAAAACTCTTAACTTACATTATTTTTACCCATTCCCTTCTGTTATGTTTGATTGAGATAGTTGTAGTGAAACAAAGCTTAGTAGAAGTGAATACTCTGCATTCATTTTAATTTGGTGGTGATATAATTATCTCCGTATCTCCGAAAAGATGGGAGTAATTGTGGATATGCTAATTTTGAAAAAAAAAGAAAATTACGTTTAATTATGACTTTTTATAAAATTTTCAATTTCAAGTAAGTCCTAGTTTTGATTACTGTATAATAAAAGTGTAAAGTGTGTTACACCGCCAAAAATTTTACATTTTGAAATTGTTTTCCCATCCCATTCCACTGACATGTGTTAAATTAAAAAAAGGACAATTTGTAGTAAATCAAAAGATAATGTATGACAGTGTGCAAGTTTCTTCTGCAGAAAAAGCTGATAATCAGGTAAGTCTTGGTTATAAAATAACCTGAAAGTTCGCAGTTCTGGTCTAAATTGAGTGAGGGGGGGTTTGCCGGGATTTAGGGGGCCCGGACCACTCCGTTGCCCAGGGGCCCGAGAATCGTGTCACCGGGCCTGAGTATGATACATGTAGTATTTTGCTCCTTTAGACCAGAGGTCCGCAACCCGCGGCACGCGAAACAATTTTATACGGCGCACACAACTAGTAGCTCTAACTATTTTAATACCTTAGATAACGAGAGTAATAAGGAGCTCCTAATGAGAGTGGAGATTAAGAAAGTATTCTCTTCTCATGTGCTTTCAAGTCTGTATCCCAACTAATAGGCGCTTCAGACCGGGAGGAAAGGTACAAGGAACCGAACATAGAGACAGCCCTTTACAGCTAGGTTTTCCCGGACGTTTTTTTTAAGTACGTTCGGGGACGTACAGAAGGGATTTCAGTTCCTCTCCGGAATCATTGGACAATGGAAAACAAGTCTAACACTTATTTTCACGAACTAGATTCCCTATAATGGGTCTACATTCCGATCAAAGCTTCATCTTGACTAGATTTCTTCTGCGTTGGTGCCGCCAAGAGTTCAATGTTTTTTCACTATCTGCTACTTTCCTACCAATTACAATTTATTTCCCACTACGATAAAATAACAGGAGTACCCATGATACATGACACCAACGACATCGATACAGCTATGCCAGCCAAGTTTTCTTTCAAGTGAAGCCAAGTTAGCTTTCAGTGCACCTCCTTTTTAATAAAGACAACCAATCGTCACGTATTCCGAGGGTTTGGCCACATGGTGATGAGTTCCGGAAAAAGTTCCGCATTTGCAAAAATTGTTTTACCACACTATTTGCAGGATTGCGATTTGAATAAATATCTTTTTCTGTCAATTTATAATTTTATGCATGAGTGAAACCTTTAATCCTTTTATATAACGAGGAAGTCCTAAGAAGAGTGAGAGAAAAGAGAAGCCTTCTGAATACCCTAAGAAGAAGACAGGACAACTTAATCGGCTATATCTTAAGACATTATGGCCTGATAAAGACAAGCGTCGAGGGAAAAGTGAACGAGAAGATTGGAAAAGGTAGGCCTCGTGTGAGATACATGGAACAGGTTGTGAAGGATGTAAAAGAGAAGAATTACGTCAATATGAAGATGTTGGCCGATAGAAGAATCGAGTGGAGAGCTGGACCAATCCTAGGATTGTTGACCGATGATGATGATGATGATGATAATACTTTTATGAATTAAAATATTTGCAACACGTCTTTCATGCAATACGAGTTATATTAATCCTGGGCGTTTAAAAGCATTACTGTATTTTAAGATGTTCAACACCTCCCGCATTTCAAAACCATAAACTAAAATCAAATGTATTGAATACTTCTGGACGCTTTACTAATGGGTTCATGCATCTCGTGACCATACTACAGTGCTACACAAAATATGGACAGCTCCTTACAATGGATAGAGGTGAGGGAGTCCACATTACCGACGAGGAAACACTGCCGAGTCAACTTTATTGGTTTTGGAGCGTGCGGAGAAGTCACGTCAGTTTGCGATGGAACGCGATGAAGGGACGGCGGGTAAAATGTTCCATCGTGCTCCACCTCAGCGTTTAATCACGCGGCATGCGCTTTGTTCCCGTTATAATCACAACTTTTTAAGCAATGTGACGGCAGAAAATGTTTTCGGCCGGAAGACTTGGTTTTCAGGAAGAGGGAGGGGGGAGGGAGTTGGAAAATGAGGTAGGATAATCACATTCCCCAAACACTTCGAACGCTTTGAACCATTTTAAGTCATGCTCGAAATCGTCAATTAAGGACCTAAATGCACTCTTTGAGGGGAGCTAGCCTTCCAGAACGGTGTTCAAATTCATTACGTAACAATTTAGTCACCTAGTTCTGCCATGTATTATCGCCATCGGCAAGAACACGGTCGAATGTTTACTTCAGCGACGGTATCTTCATAGAAGTTTTAGAGTGGCGCTAATAATAAATTTATCGCAAGCTTTGGAAGAGAAAATCGCTACAGAATATGTAAAAATTTTATAATACCCTATAAGGCTATTATAATGGAAAGGACAACTAGGAAGATGAAAAAATACTATACTTGTTGGGCTTCCAATCTACTGTCCATGAAAGGGATAAACAGAATATTGTGGATACATTGGAAAGGGCCGTTCACAAGCCTTGAATTTTCATCACTCGAAACCAACCCTCACGATACAAGAGATTGTTTACCCATAGTTCATTTGTGCCGAGCGCCAACTACCGGAAATCGGCAATTTTCTAACCTGCTGTCGCAATTAGTGGCATCCACACAGATATGGGGCATCCACCACCGTGCGTATGTCATGTCTCTTGCAAAACGTCGTTCATACAATGGATACGGATGGATATCGGGATATTTCTGGCATGCGGGTGTTCGATGAAGTCCGTGAGTTAAAGGTGCAGACTGAAATATCTGAAATGTACAGCTGTTCCATGTAATTTGGTGGGGTAAAGTTCCTACAGCACACGCGAATTGTTAAAATCAGCAAATTTCGGATGTGATTAATGCCTAAAAATGACTATTTTAAGTCTTAAATATGCCCCAAAACACTCTCAATTAATTTAAAACTCAGTTTAATACATATTACCCTTAAAAAAAGATGATGTAAAATTAATTCCTTATAATGTACCGCTACGTCTCCCACGGGGCTTAAATGTATTTTACAGGTGTATTCTAGAAAAAATGTTAAATTTGCACCACTTTGAAGCAGCATACGATGAAGCATAGAAGCTAGATTCTACTAATAATTAATAATGCATAATGCAATACGAACCTCCAAACACAACATTTAAAATCCAATATTTTTCAAAACATCTGCCTTTGATTGAAGCTCCCTCGATAGGATCATATCATATTCCTGCAAGGAAGAGAGTAGGAATCAGGATACGCAGCACACAGTGAAGAAAAAGTAAAGGGAAACGGAGGAAAATTAATTATGCAAATGAAAAAAAATAAAGGGAGGCCGCGGGACAACATCGTGAATCGCACACCACTATTCAGCTTTAAGGAAGGCAGCGGTGTTCAGCACCGTTCCGAGGCTTCAAGTATCACAGAAAAATTGGAGGCCTTCTTCCGAGATAAATGATCGTGTACCGAGCAGCACGAAAGGAGGTCATGAAACGCGAGAGGCTGTAAATCTGAGATTGATAAGGAAAGCGAGCTACGGATAGCAATTGTTAGGACAACAACATCACCAAAAAGCTTGAAAAAACTACGAAATCTCACGCTTCATAAAAACGGGGACTAAAGAGAAATATTACCTGCATTTGAATAAAAGGAGAGAACACAGTACCCTGTTTGTAGGAATTATAATATGAACCCCTAGCAACAGGAATGCTACGAGAATTGCTACGTGCTTCACCAATTCTCGTCGCAAGCACGTAAGAACTACGTGCTTGCAACGAGAATTGGTGAAGGCTGTTCGGGTACTCCACCGCGTCAAACTCTGTATTGCTGGAAATGTTTCGATGATCGAGTCGTCCATAGTCTTCAAGGCTTGAGGTCGTGTGCAATTTTCCGGTATGTATACATCGTCTCGACCATCGATACGTAGGCAGCAATGCAGACTTCGACCCGGTGGAGTACCCGAACAGCCTTCCTGAACACCATACCCCGGGAAAGCATCCGATCTTACTTACGACGAGGATCTTTAGCAAGGATGTAAAGAGAACGACAGGGAAGAGTATGGAACGTGTCTAAGGCACGGACTCTAAGAAGGAATGGAGAGATTAGATTTGTAGCCTTAGAAATTTATGGAGAAGAATGCAGAAAGTAAGAGGGACGAAGAGGGGGGCGAATGAAGAAGTGATGATTGCTTAGCAGAGAATATTGCTGGGAAAAGGCAGAGTAGATGGATGGAACAGGTATTTGGGTCAATGGAATACAGAAGGGTGCTATCGAAAGTAAAATGCTGAGAAAACGAGGACGTGGATGAAAGAAGGTATTGCGGACAACATGAAAAAGAGAAGGAAATAAACAGACGTGAAGAGTGATAAAACGTTAATGATAGGTGAATGAAACGCAAAGCAAACTGAAATTACTTGATATTAAAAATACTGCCCATCTTGCATGTACTCAAAAATCAATCAGAAATCAAAAAAGAAACACCGATCATTTCCGACCTCACCTTTCTCTGCTCGTTATTCTATTTAAATCCACCGGCAGAAATATTAGTCTGATTCATTTATATTCACGTCAAAGCTACGGAAAACAGAGAAATGGGGAAAAACAATCTCTCCATTGATTTAAATACTTTTTTACCAGTTTCAGTACTTGAATATTATCATTTTCGCCTAATGAATACAACTGATGCTGCTACTCCATAATGAAACCATTCGTGACCTTTTCGTGCGAACTTATTAAAGATTATTTCACTGAATTCAAAAACGAGGGACTTTCACAAAGCTCAACCGAAAAATATTGCATTGTCTCTATCTTGAACCAATACCTTCGCGAGATAAATGGAAAGTGTCCATCGTTCATAATATCAGATTACTGAAAACTGTGGGATAAGAGACGATGACAGAGTAGTTTTGAAGCAAGAAGAAGCATCATCTTTCAGGAGCTCCCGGCAGCAGCTTCGTATTTCACGCTGTCAGAATCGCGGCAGAAAAAGAACTTTATATTACCAGCCAAGTGAAACAGCGTCTGCTGAGAGACAAATTTCCTTAAGGAATGGAATGCTAACACTGATTGGCCGAATGAAAAATGAAACTTTCAAAGACGATTTCATATTATTTCGAATGCGGGATGAGAATTTTTAACAAACTAACTGACATTAATAACATTTTTTGAAAAGGGGACTAAGGTCGATGAAAAAAATATCCGACTCCGTAGCTCTCAAAAAGATTCGAAAACGGGGAGAAACATTGGGAAAAAGGAACCTTTTACGTTTCATTCCTTCAGAAAATGCCTTTGCACACCCTTCCCTGGCCAACAAAACATCCGTCATTCCCCACTCTCCACACCGCTCTCTCTCTCTCTTGCTCTCTCTATCCCTCCCTCTCCAGGGGCCACGAGGGTTGCAGATGAGAACCCTAGGGTAAGGCGGGAAAGAGAGGGAGCGCCCAGGTCAAGGCAGCTCAGCCATTTCTCGCCTGGGCTTCGGAGCTTGTATCTGATCCACGCTAAAATATCTCAAATACTACATTGGGCACGAAACATATCCCATATCCTGAATTCTAATTCCTGCTATGCTCGGTATTAAAAAAATTATGTTGAGTTTAAAATTTTAGTGTTATGGCATGCGTATCACGCTGCATGTGAATAGAAATAATGCAAATCGCTCACACATCCTGAGGTGCAAATTATCATCCACTTTGGAAATCCAAGTCTTGAAGGGAAAAAATGATGTTATAAAATGAATAATAATTCTTGATTGGAATGGGTAAACAAGGAATGAGTTTTCCCTCCGACAAGTAAGGCAAAATGTAATGAAAATCTTAGCATGAGAAAAAATCAACGTATTAAACTCTACACGAAGCTATGGAATACTACCACCAGAAACAATGGGCCAATGAAGAAGTTCTTCGAAGGTATAGTGAAAGGACTGTAGAGGAAAGCTAAGGATTAGATACGCGGAACAAGTCCCAAAAGATAGAATGGAATATATGAGTCAAAACGAAGAGATTGGCCAAAGGAATCTGCGTCAAACAAACCTTGTAACTACTCATAACTGAGCGCATGAACAATGAGCAAAATCAATACAAATCCGACATCAGGACGGGTGATATGACTTAAGGATACAGCCTATCTCTTGAAGGGTTCCTGAAATTCGTCGCTGCAAAACGTCAACATTCTGGTGACGGGTGATCAAAAGTGAGGACGGATAGAGAGAGGCAAGGACGCGTGGGATGTTGGCTAAGGGCGGCAAATTGAATATCGCAAACGAGGTGGCCCTCACAGCACGACGTGGCATCGTTAAGATAATATTTACACCGGAGATTTGCAAGTTGACGACGTTTTACCTTAAAAAACCAAATTTTCCCCTCTCTTGAATGCGTGAGCAGAACTAGTCTTACGTCCAAGGGGAGGTGAGATTCAAGGGAAAAAGTATTCGGCATGAATTTAGCTCGAACGATACATTAATTAATGAAAATAGGAGACGACAAAAATAAAAAGTTGTGGTATTTTTTGATCCCCCCCTCCTACCCTCGGCGGAAATTACCCCTCGGCGGACTATTTACCCTCCAGACCTAGCCGAAGGACTTTCACGACAGGCGTAGCTGCACGACAGGCAAATTGACCTACGACAGGCGGAGCCAACGACGCCAACAATGCCTACGATTTGTGTGAAGACCTCTCGGATTTCACACCGGGTCAGGTTCTCCATATCTTCCTCCGACGTTTCGATGCGCGACTCGCCCATCGTCTTCAGGGATCCAGGAATCCATGTGCCATTCCATCCAAAATTGCCCGCTTATATATCCTCCGGTGTGAAACCCGAGAGATCTTCACACATATTATTCGCCGGGAAAACACCAGACCTTAAAATGCCTACGATTGCTAATTGCAACGATTCCGGTCTGCACCATTTCGTCTGAATCCTTACGGTCGCTCCTTTTCCTCATCAGTTCGATCATCGTTTAAATAGCCCCCTGAATGCAGATGAAGACCAAAAGTTTGGCCATCGTACAAGCCGTCATTTGGTGTGCTCTCGCCAGAGTGAGAAAACAGTTCCTGATGCTCCAATGATAAACTTCCACCTCACCCAGTTTACCCATTCCACTTTCCCTCCCCTCAAAATCTACCTATCGA
This sequence comes from Platycnemis pennipes, assembly GCA_933228895.1. Taxonomy (NCBI): domain Eukaryota; kingdom Metazoa; phylum Arthropoda; class Insecta; order Odonata; family Platycnemididae; genus Platycnemis; species Platycnemis pennipes. The sequence continues at coordinate 84,248,157 of OW121854.1, read as the reverse complement.
CGATTTCCACGTTTAACCCCATTCCACTTTGACCTTGCCGAAAACACCCCCTCCTTATGCCAGAAAATACCTCCCCTCTCACGCCCTCTGTTCGAGCTGAGACGGCAAGCAGTTCACTTGCTGGATACGTGCGACGGTCTCGAGGTAGTTTTTGTGAGACTTCGTCGTTTTCGAGGGTGTCCTAGTCGCCATGCTCTATTGCTGCAAGCTGTTAGGTTGTCCCTAAATTGGAAGAATATTTTATTTGTTGGTTTGTACTTGCTTTGTCTATTTGTTGAAATACATTGTTTGGTATTAGTTAGATTCCTATGCTTTTTTTGTTCTTTTTGACCTCATATATCTCACCAGAGCTTGGAATGAATTTTGTGTCCCCTGGACGAGCGCTTCTCGTGAATTCATTATTTCATTCGGGAAACGCTGCAAAGTTCATGGCGACGTAAGTGTCACGAGTAAGAAAAACAGCGGAAAAGAAAGAGTACGAGCTATGAGTGGCACTGTAAGACGTAAACTTGTCTGATGGAAAGCAGGCCCTTTTATTTTCGAGGGATTAGTATTACTCTTCCATTTATGTTAAAAAAGGTTTCATTCAATGGATTAAAAAAAATAAGTGGCATAAAACGATTAAATTTGATTACATTTTACTTTTTAATTAAAAGATGATATAAATGCATTAGAAATATTTTGAGTTTTAAAATTTCTATAAAATGATAAACCCATACAAGAACGAAGTACAGGATTTACAGTATGTGTTTGTTAAACTCTCGTCTAGATGGCGTCAGTTTGTTGTCAATGAAGTGAAACAAGGAATATTTGTGACGTTGAATTTGCGAAAATTTTGACGCAGTTGAGTGTAATTCAGGGAAACTTAATAATTGTTTTCAATCAATTCTATAGTATATTCAACTCAACACAATTTATGCATTCCACAGACAATGTCTATAACCGCGAATTTATAGGCAAATTAACATATAGCAAATAAGATGAAAATAAAGCAACAGAATCAGCGGCATACACCGAATTTATCTACATCCATCTTGCACATATAACGGCGTTTGTCTCCAAACATGACATCAGCTATAAAGAAATACGGATTTTCTGTACGAGAACGTTCCCTAACGTCAGATGCGGCGAAAATCTGCGCCTGGGAAATAATGGATTCCTTAAAATCCATTTGAGAAAGCAGCGAGAACATCTACGGTGGCGTACCGAGCAGTTGTCAGGATCAAGTGATCAGTTGTCAGGATCAGTAAAGGAAGCAACAAAGCCAACGTCTTTCATGCGGAACGATTTCGCCTGCGAATTGGTATACTTCCAGGGATTCGCGATTTCTCGCTCCGCTGCACTCACACACGTGATAGGAAAAAATAATGAAAGGGCTGAATGGAATTTAAGAGAAAATAAACTATGCTACGAAATATTCATCGTTATCTTTATTTGCAAAACCATGGCAATTTGAATGCATTGATCCTCTGAATTTCACCCGACTCCTTTTAGCTGAATACGTAACATAATGCGGCTTTGCACAATATTTTACAGTGCGACCTGACCTACCTTCCCTTTGTTTTAATCTTATTGCCCCACTGGATGCTCGATAAAGTTGAACGAAAATTATATATCATTTCAAAACGAATCGATCCAAATCAAAAAAGCTAAAAATGTTGCCTAACTCTTTGAAATTAAGAATGCAGAAAACTTCCAATCGTATAGCTAAATCGAAATGAGTCGTCCTTCATGCAGGGATCGCCAAAAAACGCCGCTAACCAAAGTGGGACCCACCACCCCTGTCAGTTACAGGATTTCCCCATCAAATTTCTTCTTTCTACGAAAATAAATAATGACTATCTACTATCACTTCTTTTTGTTGTAAATGTTTATCATCTACATGCAGAAATGCGGGATTTCAAGTTTGGAAGAATCGAGAGACGATATTCTTGTTATGTTTATTCTTTATCTGCTAAAAGATGCTAAGCGCTAAGCTCCATAATGAAGGCAAACGATTTTATTATTCTATTTTTTGATGAAAGAAATTTTTAAGCCGGAGATTTACTAAGGAAACAATGCGATAAAATCCATAATTGTTGCTCAGGGTGGAATGGTTTGCTGCTGGAAATATATGAGGTAAATTAATCAAGTAACGGAGCAGCTCATAGATTATTCTGACTTTAATCCAAACTTTTTGCAAGTATATGTCATGGCTGAACGGTAATTGGTGCGTGAAAAACCACGCACTTTCAAAAAATTAAGCGATGGATAGCAGGGTACAAAAACAACTGCAGCTCACTAAGTAGTAACGAGTACTAAGCCCCAACGGAGGCGTGTGAAATCCACTCATCAACGCCTACGAACCAGTTACTATCCCTGCGACGTCTGAGGAATTGAATCGTGCGTGCATCGCAATGAAATACTTATCGAAGAGCACGCAGATAGAAGAAGACATGGACACGGGAAAAGGCAAAAGTGAGAGGGAAAACGATTCATTAGCGACGGAATGGAAAGGGGAGACGAGGGATGAGGAGATTAAAGCGAAAACCAGAGGCACGCGTCGAGCATCCTGAAGGCCGGGGTCAGGGTTTTAAGGGTCGCGAGGGTTTTGAAGCGCCGTAAAGGCAGGTGGAAGAGAAAGGGGCGGGGGACACAGAAACGGTGAAACGAGAGATGAGCCAGCAGCGAGTTGAATTGACGTGGTTGGTTTCGGCCTCGACCCCCCTCCACAGATAACCCCCCTCAAACTGTAACAGCCCCCATCCGACCTCCTTTCTCCGCTCTCATCTCCGCGAAATCCTGTCCAACCCAGTCCCCCCCCACCCGCCACCAACCCCTCACCACTCATCCCTCTGCTTTACCACGCTTTCATTTCCATCGGAGCGAACCACATCCCCATGACGGGGAGAACAGAAATAAAGTTCATAATAGCATCCACCGATTTCCTCCTCCGACCATTAGACCAGCTTCCGGTAATTGGCGGCACTGCTTCCCACCCCCGCCCCGTTTTCCCTTGGCCCCAGCTCCCATCTTTCCGGCCTACCTGCAGTCCCATCCCAAAAAGCCCTTCCCGGTCTCCACACCTTATAATCCCTTTCCCGACCCCCGGCCCACCCTTATCCACTCCCCTCCGCATTGATTCATTTGCTCTCTCGCACCCCTCCCTCCATTAACCCTAGCCGGCTCCACTTCACCCTTTTCCCGTCACTCCCCTTTTCTCTCTCTCTCTCTCATTCTGTCCTCCCAAACTTCCCCACACACCCTCCCGACCTACTGTTACCCCCTCCTCCGATTTCTCCCACGTCACGCACTTCAACAACAGCGTTGCCAACTGCCGACTTTATTATTCCTCAGATTAGACCAGGAAGTAATTTTACAACATCAATATAATTTTTTACCACGTTAATTTCACTACGGTTAAAACTAATCCTGAGATTTGCGGTTTGTTGTTTAAACTCACATCTTGCCTTAGCCAACGTTTCGGTTCACTTCGGGAAGGGAGTATCGAATGATACTCTCTCTGAGATATATGTACTGCTTCAAGATGCTAAAATTGTTTCATTTACGAAGTGGCTGTGTCCAAAAGCATTTCTTAGCGATATGACGTTGAATCTACGCCAAAGCCTTTGCGATCATATGCATATTTAAAATTTCACGCTGTATGAAAGATATTTTTTTGTATCCGGGCCATAATTGTTTAACAAACTGCCAAATACCTTAAAAATTACTTGTTTAAATAAATATATTAGGATGAATTGTCAGCGGATTCTGGCCATTGTAAATTCTCTCACACACTATTAGATATGTAATATTGATATATTGTGTATGTATATTTCTTTTGTGTTAATTTATCATTATTTGATTCCTATAAGTGTATTCTTTACTTATTTTTTTTAACATCGGATTGTAATTGTTTTAAGTATTGACCACTATTTCTTTTATATATTTATTTTGACGAGGGGTTAGATGGCAGAAGGGACAGTTTTGTCTCAATCTCGCCCCAATAAAGACCTTTTATTATTATTATTATTATTGACAACATATAAATGTTACTTTATATTATACGTATATTTGACCACATGATAATTTAAATCAATCCTTTTTCTGTTTGCCACTAAATTTAATATTAAAATATTTTTGCGTAGGCACTGAATTTTTTTGGCCACCAAAACTTATTTAAGTTTAAGTTGCTTATTCCAAAGCAAGTACTTTGCCAAGGTTAGTATAAACACAGGACTGCTGCCTTATAGGTGAATTAATTTCCATATAACGCTAGTATAAATAGTAAACTCTTTATAGATGGAGGAATAAAATAGTATTACTTAAAAAATATTCTCCAAGGCTGACATGTAAGGGATGAAAAATTACCAACAACAGCTGCAAGCAATACGAAAATTAACATAATAACGACCAAAATAGAACAATACAATGACATTAGGTACATGCCTTGGCAAGACATCACTCTTACTCCAACATTTAACATGCCATTGTTAAATTTTGTTGTTGATTGTCGTAGATGGAAAACGTAAATCCTATATGTGCCCCTCTTAAACAATATTATTATAGAATAAACAAAAAATCTAGGGCAAGATGTACATTGCAACAACTTACAAAAAACATCACGAATAAATTTTACTATATATAGTTTTATATAAGGTATATAAACTCAGCATCCTGAAAAGTCAGGAGAGATTAGATCAACATTTTAAATAAATCAGATTATCTCCTATATCCTTTTCGCATTGTCATTAGTTATTTTACAGTTATTTTCAACGTGTCGTACAGAAGGATGTTGAAGGCATAAGTCACCAAGTAAACGAAAAAGAGGAGTAAAATCATGCATATTGTATGGTATGAAGAAGTAGTAAGTACACTTTTCTGAATAGAGAGTGAGAGCTCAGGGAAGGAGTCAGTAGTAAATGATAATAGATACTGAGAGTAGGGAAATGCAAGCACAACAAAATTGGTAGAAAACTTTCAAAAATGCATAAAAACTCCTAGACGTTTGGATGGCTTCGATCACAATAATTGATCGAAAGCATTTTAGGTCCTTGTAGATTTGAAGTTTTTGTCTCGTTGAAATTGAGGCAATTGATTTTTATGAGTTTTAGTTTTTCAAGTTGCTTCTGGGTGGCATTCGGATTTTAAAATGATTTTGAACTTTCTATATTGAAATTTAAGTTCAGAATGTGTATTCCTGACTATCGCATAGCATGCAATTTCCACTCATAAGGATATTTAGTTTAGTCAAAAAGTCATTTCACAAATGTTTGGTCTTTAGCCGTCTTTAGCCATCACTCAGCGTATCGCGCTTGTTAAACTATTTTTACATTCCCATTGTATATTACTTTTAACACAAATTTCCTGCTGCAGCTCCGGCTAATTTTGCACAAAATCTTCTCATTCCCAGGAAAATTGAAAATGTCTTCAACTATCTGTTAAAAAACGTTTTTTATGTACGCATCTTTAATTAACTGCCTCAAAAGAAATTTTATGAGAGAAACATTTAAGACCTAAAACCGTAATCATTTAACGAGAGCAACCAAGATTTAAGGTAATTTACACGATTTAGAATAGAAGGGTATTTAGACAGAGGAAGGAATTTCTAAAGAAACAGAAAGGATGGAGAGAAATCAGGTGTCGGCAGGCATTAGACTTCTATACAAAAGATACCAAAGGGATCACGGTTTCATTTTACCAATGGTTGGACTACAATGAAGTTCTCTCCGCACTACTCTCAAGTAGACACCGGTGTTCCCATCAAAATAATCGTCCACCGCCGAGATTCGAACCCGCACTCTCGCGGTGGGAGGCACACACCAAACCAATCCATTCCAATTCCCAATTAAAACCATAATTCTATCAAAATGAGCCCACTTTTACTCTGGCCCTTCTTTTTTTCAAAGGAGTCGCTTTATTGCCATTCTCATACCTGCCACACTTCATTCGTTCTATTCGTCCGCGACTATTGTCGGGTGTAGTAGTTAACCCCTTAAGGATTCTAAAAAAATATGGAAAAAACGTTGTACATTCATTGATCTCGTACATAAATATATTATTCATTACATGATCTATTAGTATGTTTAATAATATTGGTATAATACATATCTGTCAATAAATATACACATCTGATTATCGTAGTGAGTTTTGATGTAGATTTATGTAAATATTTATCTATCTATCATAGGTCGTATCATTGGTCATAGTCATTTTATTTTTGCAGATAGGATGGTAATGTATAGCGACTTAATGGAGAACCTAAATAATTAATATTAACGCCGATATTACCTGGTTATTTTAGGTAACTATAGAAATGCTTTTTCATCAATGTGAATTTTAACGCCGTATAATTTAACATGTGGTAATTGCAATTTCCAGTAATGCACAATGGCAATTATTTTTTCATTTTGTTGAAAAATCACGACACATAATTCAGTCAAATTTTCCAACATTGCCTCATAATAAAGACCCATGGGATTTTAGTTGCATAACCCATATAGCTATACTTGGATGGGTCTCTATGCAGATAAAGCGTATATATTTTTAATTTATTTATCAATAACCCGAAAACAACACAAAGGTCTTTACATGGGCTCTTTTAACAACTAACAATTTAGCTATACTAGGATGGGTCTCTATGCAGATAAAGCGTATATATTTTTAATTTATTTATCAATAACCCGAAAACAACACAAAGCTCTTTACATGGGCTCTTTTAACAACTAACAATTAAACAAGCAAAGACATCCATGTCCCAGGAAGTGAAAATCCTCCCCGGGCGGGATTCGAACCCGAGACCCTGGGATTGACTCACGAGGGATTTACCCCGCCACCACCGGAAAATGTGACTTTGAACGCCATATAATTTAACATGTGGTAATTACAATTTCCAAGAATGCACATTTGATTATATTATCAATTTGATTATATTATCAATTTGATTATATTCTCTCTCGAATCAAGTAAACGCGAGTAGGCGGATGGACGACCCCCGCAGTCTATTTTCTACGGATGACAGGCAGCGTAGTTGCACTCCGGTACCATCACTCCTACCCTCTATACCTTCCGCACACATACTTCAAATCCACCCCCACATCACAATCTACCCGCCCTCTATCCCCCACGCAAAATCCTACACTCTCCCCACGCTCCCACTCTCTCCGCCATGTTTCCCTGCTCAAAACTAGATGCACGACCGAGCCACCACCCTCTTCCCCTACCTTCCCGACTAATTGCATTTCCCGAATCGATTCCGCGATTAATTATGGAAATCACAATGGCTTTATTGGCTGAACTGCGTCGTGGGAAATACATAGAGAGGAGAGGGGAGGAATTGGGGGAGGGATTGAGGTAGGGGTCGTCGGGTGAGCGACATGCCTTATTTCCTCACTTCGCTTCCTGCGTAACCGATTCCGTCACGTGCAAACTCTCACCGACTCATCCCCATCCTCCTCGCCCCCCCCCCCCTCCCCCCACTCCAACCCACCACCATGTTGTGTTAATTTCCCCCGCATAAAAGAAAAATCAAGGAGCTGTAAAAAAATAATAACTCGTCTTGCGAACTTAATTAGTTCCAGTTCTTTCAGGATCAATCCTCAAAAAGTTCGTGTCTCGAAACCCAGTACTCCATTTTCTCTCCAGGGAGAAATGAAATAATCCTGATCCCACATTCAGACAGTTTTGAAAACAAATAAGACGAAAGCATCAGAAATGTGGTCTTACAGAAGAATGATGAAGATTAAATGGATTGTTCGAGTGACAAACGAATACGTCCTAAGAAGAGTGGGAGAAAAGTATGCTGAAAACTCTAAAAAGAATGATCAGGGGAGGCGACCGACAGCCTAGGCCATTATTTTCACCATTCAAGTAGAAATATTCTTTTTGTGGAAGAATTATGTTACTACTATATATTACTACACTATTACTCTCTCTGTGGAAATAAATACGCTTAGCTTCTGTGGACAACACGCAAAGCCCATTGAACGTGCCCACTTTCTCAAAGGCACCCACCAGATGCTAGTATCGCACATACAACCATTTCTTCATCCACCCTCCTTCTAATAGCATGAGTTTTTACGCCTATGGGGTAAAAAATCTCGGTGGTGTATAATCTGCAAGATATGAAGAAGCGTGTAGTGGACCGTAATAAATACGCATGCAGTACACATATATACATTGGAATACTATATCATATTCCATTTACATTATTACATATTGCATATATCGATCAATTTCAACCAGTGCAAGCAAGAAAGGCGTGGGATTGGTTTCACGAACTTAAATTCGCAACAGGCACGTGGAGACCAAACAGTGAAGCTGAAGCATAGAAAGTCTACGTTACATAAGTCTTACGCCACGGCGACGGCATTAGCGCACTCGACATTCGGACGAAAGACGCCAAGAGATCAACAGTTTCACGTCCCATCTGACGGGCGGAGTGCTCAACTCGTAGTACTCCACACACCACTCTAGTAGGAACCCGTAAACCAATGAAAAACACCTGCCTGGTCGGGATTTGACCCCGGACCGTCAGGATGGGACGCCAGTGGTATAGCCAACACAACGCTTTATTTCGATAATAGGTCGGTCGACAACTTGCTCTAGCAAAGAGTGAGACAGCAGTTCACCGGCTTCCAAAATAAAGGAAGAGATAAAGGAATTTCGGAGCGGTGGGTTTGGAGATACTGTGGAGTCCTTATCCTACACTCCGGATCTGATGATAGATTCATTACTGACAGAGGTGATGAGACGAAAAACTTCTGTTTCATGCGAGCAAGAGGTATTTGCCGCGATTGACGATGTTGAGTAACTACTTCCTTTTCAGCGCGGAAGGATACACATTGTCACCGGAGCAAGACTCATTCCCCCAACCCTCCTTTTGAAGGCAAAATTTGGCGAGAAAATGATATAACAACAGATTTTGACAGGTTGATGACGATTACACCAGTGGATTTTTTAGAGATCTACACTTTGATACAAGATAAAAAAGAATGACCGAGGTAAAAATTTTACCGTGATTTTAATCGGCGCGAAACCCTTAATGATCGACGGCGACGGAAGAGTGCAAAGAGGACATTATTAATCACTGCTTCGTCAACTCTAAAGGGCGTTGTACACGGTACAATTTCATGTACAAGAACTTGTACAATGCGCAAATTGTATCGTGTACGAGGTGTTCGTACAATTTCTTGTACAAGAAATTAGATCATGCATTGGATTATTATTATTGGATGAAACCGTCCAAGATCCACTCCGTAGCTTCTGCGCATGACATGTGACGGTAGTGATGCGTTCGTTTAGTATTCGTAAGGTTGGTGTTCTGTTTGCGATCACTTTTATTCCTATAAGCATGGCAAAACTTCCATTTTTGTTGTACATATCGTGATATTCTTTGTTGCTTCCATATTATCATATTCTTTGTTGCTTCCATATTGTGATATTCGTCGGTCGCGTCGGAAGTGTTCTATTTCTTAAAAGATGAGTTGGACACACTGGCAAACATTAAACCTAAATGAAATTAAGATGACGTTATTGAACCGAAAATAAATATATGCAACAAGCAAAAACATGATGTTTGGACGATAAATGATGGGTTTCATGAGTCGATGAAAGAGTGAAAGTAACCAATCGTATAATTTCATTTTATTTACGCTAGGATTAATGGTAGCAAATCATTGTAACCCAGTAACTATGGCAGTGTTTTCAAAATACTATCATCATCGGATATCGCGATTCAGCTGTTCGACAGAAAACGATATCTGCGCATGTTATTGGCGCACAAATTGCATGAAAATCTTTGATCGTGTACGACCAACTTCTTGTACAATATCTTCGTCAAATCTCGCCGTTCAATTTATGGTACAAGATCTTGTACAAGAAATGGTACCGTGTACAACGGCCTTAACGGGTACAAAGGCTAGCGAGAAAGAGTTAACTTGATCGCAACCTAAGCATCATTAAACGGACATGAACGGACAAATCGTAAAGATTCAGTTCTATGCCATTATCAATTCAATTAAAGTCAATGCCCGAAAGTCAAGGGGGTCACACTCCTAGAGTACCTGCGAATTAAGAACCACATCCAATTCCAGACGCGGTCAAAAATCCCTATGAATGCATATTTTTGTTTAACGCCTCCCCTCAAAACACGTTAATTTTACTTCAAACTAAGCTTAATGCACGGCTCTTGAAAATAAAAAGCACATATTACCAAGGAATACATAGGAAATCACCGCACCTCATATTATGTAGGAATTTCACCCAAGAAATTTAAGGAATTTTAACCAAGGAGTTAAGGTTACCCTTTTCCTATAATAATGAACTATGGTGGCTATATGTATCTAGGTTTCCATAACCACCAATCCTCTATGAAAGCGGAGATTTATAACACTATAGTTACAATTTTTACAAAGTGCAACCAAACAACTTGAAATCAACTCGGATCCCTTCAATGACTTACGAGAGGAAAGACATGATGCCAAAGAGAAGTCTTGGGTAAATCCATTTGTAAACGATAGCAATATAGCATGGCTAAATCATTCATTATATCCGGAAGCATCAATTTCTGGCTGAGATCGAGAAGGCCCTTACTTTAAAAGCGTTTGAACAGCTGAAACATCAGGAAAAAGCACTCAGCCTAGAGCACACATGCATGAGTTTGATGAGCACACAACGGACACTAGGGAAACAAACATTATGAATCCAGGAAGTAGGCAAATGCTCAAGTTCCAGCCCAGCTAAATATGGCACCTACAATTAACGCAAAAGCAAAAGAGATAATTCCAAGAAGTCAGGGAGGTATGCTATGCATAGCATTTTTGACGTCCTTAAAAAGGAAGTGCAAAAGTGTCCACAAAATTAATACAATTAAAATGTAAATAGACCTATGTTAACAAATGAAATATTTAAAATTTAATGTTTTAAACATTTAGAAGCACAGTGAGCGTAACTGTGTCCGACGACACAGTTTAGAACCCGTTTATAAGCAGAGGGACCATCGGCACTTGCTTGACTAATGTAACCGTGTATTACGCTTAAACTATTAATAATTTACAATCAGGGATGAAAAACGCGACCAGATGGAAACAGTAAGGCAAAAAAGTTAATTTTTAACTCTACGTGTTTTGACACATGCGCGTAATTTTAGTGAAAATGCTAGTTGAAAATTACAAGAAAATTATTATTGTGACATCATCCCACGATGCCACGCCTTAAATTGCTTCCTTAGCGGAGGGCAAAAAATTTAAGAGTTACTATCGCATTTGGGAATTATAAGTAAATTCTCACAAACATTTATATGGGCAACGATTACTATCATGTTAACGAAGTTCTTACCAAGTGACGGAATTACAAGCACAAATTGGATTACCCAATGCGACTTCAATTGTCTCCTTAAGTGGTATTTGAACGCAGATTTTGAAAAGGAAACCCTCACATATCTTCCAGAATAAAGCTATACTCGTGGATAGCGAGAATGTATTCCTCTAGTGCCATTCTTATAGGATTGTGGATGAGATTGGTGTCTGAAGAGCTGACAAGAAGACAGGTTGCAGTGGCGGAATTAACGTCCAAAGAAACAAACTTCCTCCGCAATAAATCCTTCTTAACGCCGCGTCTTGAAAACGTCTATATGCTTTTTCATTCCCCTTTGCGAGCTTAGGGCCTCGGCAAACACCCATTCGTCTGAGCTCCATGGCACCACCACCTAGGGGCAATGTCGCGAAGACACCGTATTTGTCCGACGTCCTTATCTGAACCAGCCGCCCCGAAATTTGAGATTCGTCCTCGGGTAACAAAGGCTTTCATCTCCCCTCAGACAATCTCCCTCCCCCAAAACCCAACCCAATCCTTAAAAAACAAAAAAAATCGGCTGTAAAGGCAGGGAGAAGTCGTTACTATGGAGACAAGAACGATTTCAAGCGTTCGGGTCTATAACGGCAATAAACGATCATTTTCCAGCAAGCACCACTAGTTGGTGACGAAAATCAAGAGGTTATACGATCTGAGAACAGTTGAACTTGAAAGATAAACGTAGATAGACGATATGTCACTGAACTAAGGGTATCTGGGGCCATTAACTGTGTGTCGCAGGAGATGATTAAGAAGTTCTCCTCCATCACACGCTCCAGGAAGAAGAGTGACACATGAAATAATAAATAAAATACCTAATCGAATAAATAAACTTTTACTGAGGGCTTCAGCTGAGATATTCCATTGTTGAGATTGTTCCCAGTCGACAGTTTCGACATAATTATAGCGGTGTTATTCAGGTACGCAGTGACCTTCGTCACTGTGGAAAATGTTCTCCAGTGACACCAACCAACGCGAGAGGAAACTCGAAAAATCAACAATGAATGCAACTTGAATTAGAAACTCAAATATTTGAAGAGCTTACGGAATGAAAATGAAAAGGTTTTTCATTGCTTGAAGGATAATCTTTTTTAATTTAGGCCAAAGCATAAAATAATAACTGTGTTAGTGCAACAAGCTTCCTATAAAATACACTGATAGCTAGAGCGCGGAAAAAAAGTCTTTTGACTTTTTGTAAAAGTGGGACTTTTGTGGTTTTAAATGCAAATCTTCACAAATCAAACAGTTTTTAATGACTTTCTTAGAGACTTTTTGGAACTTTTTTGGCGGGGCGGGACTTTTCTGATTAAAAGAGACTTTTCTGGGCCTTTTTATTTAAACCACAGGCCTAAGTTAATGTTTGGCTGTTGTGATCACATTTTTTCAACTGTGTGTTGGACGCATCTGTGTTTTTCATGCGGTACTACACGGAGCAGAGATGTACTGTAAAATGTAAGCTCCTAACAATTGTTAATGCGAAATTTTAATAATAGCTCCGGAAACTGTAATGAATTCTTTCTATTGCTCCACCGTTCATGAAATAATCACACTCACTCAGTGCTTCAACCCGAAGGTTGGTTTGGATAGGTGAGGGTAGAGCTCACCCCGTACTTATGCATTTGCATGTCAAATTCACATATTGCTCCTTTCCCTGGGCCACCTCGCACATCGAGTTTTTTTTGCTGAGGGTGTCCAAAGACTTCACAAAGGGATAGATCGATCTGAAAGAATGCATTGATCTAATTATGAACCAGCTTATTTGAACCCGGGTGGTCTGCTGACAAGCCGACAGCGCTACACTGTATGCTAGCACTCCGCTTGTTTAGGAGATTAGTGGAAAAATGATACAATTATATGAAAGATCATCTAGAATTTCCGACGAGGTGAACACGTCACATTGTGTGCAGATGATCATTGAATGAGCCTACATTGTAGCGAGGCAAGCATGACGTAGATGAACCTGGACCCTCGGCTGCGATCAAGCGGAGAAGAAGATTTTAAAATTATCGCGAAAAACAAGAGAAAAAGGTCCTCAGCTTCCCCGAAAATAGAGGTCCTGACCTGTACAATGGACAACAAATAAGTACTTTTTTCTCATTTTCGGTTTTTCTTGAACAGAAAACTAAGTTTGAACTATTAAATCATGTTTCAACTGCCTTATAACATTATTGATCCTATGTAAAAACTTGTTTTGTATTGTATATTATAAAATTTTCCCCTTTAAATTTGACTGAAAAAACGCCCTGTTTCCAAGGTTTTACAATGGAGTGTACTTCCACACTCTTTGTCATCTAATGCCTTTTTAGGTATAGGTAGGGTGCTGGGGACTTCCAGATATTGAAATAGAGGAACAATGAGATGGGAGGGTGAGTTTCGAAGAAAATGAACCATGGGGAGACGGGAGAGCGAATATAAACGACGTGAGTGGTTAAGCGGGGTTGCATAACTTGGAGTATACAGCCCCGCGACGCCGAGGCGCATGTTTCAGGGGGCGCTGGCGCCCCTCGTCCGCGATCCTACGTCAAAATGTTAAAATAACTTTTATGTTGCTCATATTGTCTACTTTCCGATTATCTGATTAGTTTTTCCCAAAATCAAAACTAAACGATTTAAAAACCAAAAAAGCTATTTTTGGAGTGTTATTTTCAAAATTTGGGGGGGTTGTGAGGGGAATTTTTGGTGCGGAGTTAGAAATTCGGATTCAGCGACCCAAAAAGCAAAGGATAAATCAATTTCCAGAACTACCTCTAATTTTTCCAAGTAAAATACCCTAATGCCTGGACTAGCATCTCTAGGCTCTTTTCTCCAGCAATTCAGTTAAATTCAGCAACTTTCCCACGGAAATAACTCAGACTTTTGAGAGACTTTTTTAAAAAATATTGGTGACTTTTTAGGCGACTTTTTTTTTGCAAAATTGAAGACTTTTTTCCGCGCTCTACTGATAGCTCCTGAATATCAAGCCATTAACCTTTTATAAACCACTGGGACTTCCCAGGTCCCAATTGCTTGAAGGTGCTATTTATTCTAAACCGATTACTTTCGTAAAATAGAGCTCAAGATAAAATGGCTTTAGAGACCCAGTGGTCAAAGAAAGGTTAAACTGTAAGTTAATATTTAGAGAGAACTTTTATAGCGAATTTGATGCTAAACTGCTAACTTATGGCTTTAGAAACATATTGAGAGCACACATGTATAACGAATATTAGATCAGTGGAACAAGATAAAGGGGGTTTCACAGCGTCATCTCATCATGAAATTCATCATAATCATCTATCAACAATCCTTAAATTGATTTGACACAGCTCTCTACTCGATCCTCTATCGGCCATGCTCTGCATAATAACATAATTATTCTCTTTTACATACTTCACAACCTGTTACACATATATCTCAAGAAAAAAATAGATTTGCTCAGGCGAAGAGGGCATTCTGTCAAAAGAAGTATCTACTTGCAACTGGAAATATCAGCGAAGAAGTAAGGAAACAATTCATCAGAACATACATCTGGAGCATGTTTCTTTACGGCAGTGAGGCATGGACGATGACAGCAGCGTAGGAAAAAAGGTAGATGCATTTCAAATGTGGTGCTACAGAAGACGATTAAGATAAAATGGATCGACCGCAAAACAAATGAAGAAGTCTTAAGAAGAGTGGGAGAAAACAGAAGTCTGCTGAGAACTCTAAGAAGAAGACGGGACAACTTAATATTATTATCTTGAGACATGATGGCCTGATGAAGACAATCGTCGAGGGAAATTGAACGGAAAGAACGGCAAAAGAAGGCGTCGTGTGAGATACATGGAACAGGTCGTGAAGGAATAGTAAAATATGAAAGAGTGGAGTTACGTTACTATGAAGATGTTGGCCGATAGAAGAATGGAGGGCTACGTCAAACCAATCCTAGGATTGTTGACCGATGATGACACATATCTCATGCGATGGCTTATTTTTCCATCTTCCTATTCATTTTTTCCTCGATGATTGTCCGAATCAGACCAAATTATCTCAAGATATGGACGATTAAGTTGTCCCGTCTTTCCAAATTTATCAGCAGACCTTTTCTTCCCCACATTTTTTAAGACGTTTTCGTTAGTCTCTCAGTCGATCCATTTCAATTTCATCATTTTTCCAAAAAAAACAGGATTCAACTCAAGGTTTAGATTTTGATAGGTGAGAGTAGAGCTCACCCCGTACTAAGCCATTGGCATGCGAAATTCACACATTCAAGGTAGGGGGGCAATCCCTTTCCATGGACCACCTGCGATTTCCTACGAAGTTCTGACACACAGAATAGAATCGCGAGGATTTTTACTTGGGGGTGTCCAGAAAGCTTCTGCCCGGGATTTAAACCCAGGACCCTCTGGTCTGTAACCCAGCACTCTACTCACTAGGCCACCACGACCCCAGTCATTCTTCTATAGCATCACATTTCGAATATTTTTCAGCTTTATATTCTCTGCTGCTTTTACTGTCCATGCGTCACTCCAAAAAAAGAAACGAATAGATTTAAAATTTATTTCCCACGAATAATAGGAAAAATATTGGCAAAATGTTAAGCAAATACGAAGCGGAAATGTAAGAAGATCCGTCTGCAGCGCATCTAAAAAATGCTCTTCAGAACTGTTAACGTTAACAGCAATCTTGCATGTCAAATGGAAATTGTGGCTTAAGGGACTTGTAGTCAATTCCTAACGCATAATAAAATAATGCTTTTCATAGACGTTTTTATTTAATTTATTTTAGCATGGAAGTGAATTTAATACTAACACATTTTTCCAATTATTTAAGTTTCACCTCTAAGTGTATCTAGGTTGTGTAATGTTTAGTGATCGCTTAATCACTGCCACTCACCCATGAGGTTTATCAAGCAAAGTTAGGTTATTTAAATTTGGCAACATACTTAACACTCCAATTTCACCACTTGCCATTCCTCCTCATCTTCGACTAGAACTTAAACAGCACGAAACTCCCAAATAGCCTACTGTCACGCGCAAAATGTGATTCAAATCGAACACTCCTTGCTTGATTCTTTCCCCTGCTTCTTA
Source organism: Platycnemis pennipes (assembly GCA_933228895.1). NCBI lineage: Eukaryota > Metazoa > Arthropoda > Insecta > Odonata > Platycnemididae > Platycnemis > Platycnemis pennipes. The sequence continues at coordinate 84,231,781 of OW121854.1, read as the reverse complement.
CGTCCTTTCACTGAAAACACGTACTGAAAAGGGTAACCTCCAGTAGCGAATGAGTTTTTGGCTGGAAAATAGAGGTTATACTGTGCTTATATTGACTATTGAAAATGATGTATAACAGCAAGTAAAAACTCTGCCTATCATTTTATGTAAATTTTTGTTGCCTAGAATTTCAAAATCACATCATCTGTTTATTCAAGTCAGTACTCATCTTCATCGGCGCTTCAGATCCGAAGGAAAGGCACAGAATGGTAATGTAAGGGTAAGGAGGAAGGGATGGACAGAAACCCGGCGTTAGTATTAACCTGGTCTTAACGAAAGACACCAAGGGGACCATGGCTTAGCATCCTATCCAAAGGACGAAGTACTGAACTCCGATTAACAAATCCCTTCCTGAGCCTAAGTCGGTTTACTTTGAAATCTTCCACTGTCGAGATTCTAACTCTATTCCTCGGGGCAGAAGACCCGTACCCTTACAAATACACCAATACGAAGCCCATTTCCTACATAAGCTGAATAAAAATGGCTTTCAAAAGTCAGGACAGAGTTTTACTTGAGTCGTCAGTGAACAACTGTTTGGGATAATTAAAGGTAAACTAATGTAGAGAACTTCATGCAAGCTTGTATATCAAAATGAAGATAATTGAAGAGATATTGAGAAAAATTGATTTTTTGCCGCTCTTTGTGACTTATTTTTAATTAATACTGAATTGTGATTTATACAGAGACATTCGCTGACATCAGTTGCGCTAGTTCAAGCTCCTAAAACAAACACTTAATAAAGAATTACTTATTCTGAAAACAGCATTTGAATAATTCTCAAACTTACGTGAATAAACGTACGCATTACTTCACCCCATCAAAAAACAATATAAATTAAAGATGAAATCATATCGAGGAATGAAAATGATTCCAAGCGTTATCTTCCAAAGTTAAATATCATATGGGAGTATATATATATATTGAAGGCTTTCGAAGTAGTTACGTTCCCCTCAACCAAGAAATGACTGGTACAAGACAGCCTTCGCTGGCATATGACTTACGCTACTTAAAACGAACTTGAATGACTCATGGGGAGTGACTCTCACAAGGCAGGCGCCTCACTTCAACCCCCCGGTCTGCGGCACGAGCGAGGTCAATCATCCCCCTTGACTCACCACTCCAACCAAATGCCACGGCGTGCATCCCCAAAATACAATGATGCCCCGTGCGCGGAGACTCGCCATTGACTCGTCGGGGTATCTAAATATATCCCCCGCGCCGCAAAAGAACCAATGCGACATCGCGGCGACATGGGAGATGCCGTCGCTCCTTCTCGGCAAAAGGCTCTCTCCCGCCCACTCGGTCTTCTCAGTTTTGTTCCTCAATGAAAGCCGCATCATTATTTTCGCAATCATCACACTTCTACATCTACATGTTTTCACATTGAATTATTATTGCCCTATTAGGCAATATTGAAATTGGACTGCCCCAAACATCCCATTCTTGGGTCAAACATCCGAATTTATAAAATGTTGTTCGCACTCAACAAATCATACAACCAGTTCCTATAGGTAGGTACTATGGCAAAATTTTATCAATGTGGCAGTGTCTAAAATTTGACGTCAAAAATGACACACGTTCATTGTGACAGTCTATATATCTACAGATCACACTGCGAGCCACCTCTAAGGTGTGTGGCAGGGCGGGATCATTACCAATCAAGCACCACAGCAAAAAAGACAAGCCTCGTATGAGATAATCGGAGCAAGTTGTGAAGTCTGTGAAAGAGAGGAATTACGTTAATATGAGGAGGCTGGCCGAGAGCTGAATCAAGTGGGGGGCTGCGTCAAACCAATCCTAGGATTATTGACAGATGATGAGGATGATGAACGAAAATATGTTGGTGATGCATGCACCAGCCAGCTGCAGCCAATTCATTAGAATCAGTGATTTGATATACTACATATTTATTATTTATTCGTTTAGGAATTGCTGTGAAGTGATAATTTAAATTTTCATATATAGCTTGCAAGGATCCAGTTAATATGGGTACCCAGTTAGTAAAGGTAGTTTGTACCTATCTATTAAGACTATGATGATGGAATTTAACATACGCCACCTGTATTAAAACTACATGAAGATTGTAACTATAACGCATATTATATTGTCTATAGTGAACTGCAACTACTTGCATAAAGAAATATATTTTATATCTCCCTATTCTTTATTTCTAACTATTCAGTGTAATTTCTTATTCATAAATTTGGAATAATAATAAAATACTTGCCACCATTCATTAAGAGCAGGCTAACAGCAGATGAGAAAGTGAGGAGGGAAATCCGGATCTGGCATTAGAACACTCTTGTCAAAAGGCGTAAAGCCTTTACACCATGATTCGAGCCTAGGTTCTAAGGATGGGAAGCCTACCCTTGCCAAAAAATTCTAAAATATATGCATATCATAGGAAGACCTCTTATGAGATGCATAGAAAAAGAAGTGAAGGAAGTGTAAGAAATCAAGTAAATAGAAGAGGCTAACTGATAAAAGAATGGAATGTAGAGCTGCGTGAAATTAATCTAAGGATTATGATTTAATTCTTTCCCATACGAATTATTTTGGTTAAGTCTTCTCGGGCTTTCCACCGGGTTAAATATTTATATAACACCAACCTTTCAACGGACGACTCGTCCATCGTCTTCAGGGTGAGTGAGTAAATTAAAGCCGTTGAGACGTATCTATAAACCGTTGCAACAATCAGGTTACTTCTGATTGGCCGGAAGGATCTTCGAAATTTGGATAAAAAGGAGGAGTTCTAATCTAAGGATTGTTGACTGATGATGATGATTCATACGTGATCTTAAGTAAGTATTCAATAATTCTCTACTCACGGCATACACGTAGGAATTACAATGAATTTTTTAGCAGGGTTTCGAACCCTCAAAGCCAGGACTCTAGTTGCCCATCTCCATTCCGGAAACCTGTATCTATAGCGATTCGAATTCACTGCACCAGAACAAATGGATTAATCATTAAAACTGATGGTGCTAAATGGATAACATAGTTCATTACCAAAAAAGTGAGAACAGATTGAATACATAGTCATATACCGTATAGGGAAGGTTTTGATGAGTTTCCCTACTCGTCTTCGCATTTCATTAATCTAACGTCATCATTCCTTTACTACTTCTTTCTTCACTCTATCTATTTGTGGGTTTCACGTCTGTACCCTGCACTTGTAGGCGCTTTAGACCGAGAGGATAGGTACAAGGATACAAATGGAAAGGTAGGGAGGAAGCGTTGAGAGAAACCCTGTGTCGGCATTAGCTAACTCTTAAAGAAAGGCGACGACCATGGCTTAGCGTCCTATCCGTCGGACTGAAAGCTGAACTCACCCAAGTAGGAGCCAGTTCACCAATGAAAAATATCTTCCATTTCCCGGATTTGAGCCTTCTGGGAGAGAGGAGAGAGCGAGATTCTAACCACTACATCAACTTGACGTCCTATCTTAGCTTAGCGTCCTATCCGTCGGACTGAAAGCTGAACTCACCCAAGTAGGAGCCAGTTCACCAATGAAAAATATCTTCCATTGCCCGGATTTGAGCCTTCTGGGAGAGAGGAGAGAGCGAGATTCTAACCACTACATCAACTTGACCTCTTTCTTCGAGTCAAAATATTCCCTACAGCTTGTTTACCCTTCATGGTACCTTAGACAATGACTTTAGCACCTATTCAGGTTCATTAACTATTCTCTTCCAAGAACATAGTAAAGGCGTAAAAAATACATGGGTGCGAATTGAATTTTAAATTCACCAGTCTCTTGACTCTAGGTGCCTAGGAGAATTGGCTTACTCGCTGCTGTACTGTCATCGATCAGTTGCCATCTACCGGCACTAGTCTACCATCTACCACGAATTTATGCAAATCCGAGCTCGCTTCGCAAACCGCGTAAAGTTATCCTTATCCGATTAACCCTGTCGCGACCGGGCTCGCCATCTGCCGGCTCGGCCATTTGTCGTCGAAGTCAAGTACCGCGTCAACGCTCTCAAGTTTCTGACCCTCTAAACCTCATCTCGCAAACTACGCGAAGCCACCGAACTCTCCACTCTCCTACTACATTCCTCTCATGATGTCCTCCAAGGCCTCTTCCTGAGCCACTCAAGGATACGCACGCGCTATCGTCGAGCCTCGTGATATTTTCCTTCCCCTTCCACAGGAGCTATTGTTGCAAAGCTCGATACCCTGGAGGAGGAGGAAAAATAAAATGCCACACAAAAGTAACGCCCAAGGTTCGGGGTCAGAGGTCACGCAGGAAACACGCCACATACAAGGTAACATAGCGACTAATGACTGACGAAATGTGCTCATGACCACGTGAGACAGTTAACAAGGAAATTCTTATCAAAAAAAGAAAGAAAATCTTCTCTTTATCCTACCACACACTCCAGAAACACAATCCTCAGCAAGGAAGAATAATGAAAGGAATGTTTTTACAAACACTCCTTTAAAGTTTGAATCTCGGAGCTAGAAATATTTAGTAAACAACGACAAACATGCAACTTAACAAAAGAAGTAAGCTTTGTTCTAAGGAGCAGCTGAAAATTTTGAAAAAATCTTATAAACCTGAAGTCACAGCTTTCAATGGATATTTGTACTCTACCATCCTCTAAATGGTTACTCATAAACTCCTTCCTCTAACAACTCTCCAGCCTCTCCAAACCCCTAACCACAGGAAATTTAGTTTTTCACAATTACCCCCTCCCACTGTTTTATTCTAAGAGTGAATATGTGCCCGCTACAATGTATTCTAACTTGACGATGATGCTCTAGTATCGAAGCCGGGGTCTTGTACTTCTCTTTGATCATGGTTTGCATTAGTATAGTTTGCATTAAATTCAGGTTATGGGGTATAAAAAAGTTAAGGAGCAAGTTTTCTTCGGAAATGACTTGATGAGATTTACGCAGTATTTGTCTTTCATTATGTTAGCTTGAAGTTGAAGCTGTATTGCATGTGAAGAAGCCGTTCCCCTGCTTAATAATTTTTTCACATTGAAGTCGGTAGTACAGTCATCATCATGGGTCAACAATCCTAGGATTGGTTTCACGCAGTCCTCCACTCGATTATTCTATCGGCCAGCCTCTTATTATCAACGTAACTCCTCTTTTTTACATCCTTCACAATATGTTCTATACACATACCTCATACGAGGCCTGCCTTTTCAAATTTTTCCGATCACTTTTCCCTCGACGATTGCCGTCATTAGGCCATCGTGTCTTAAGTTGCGGCCGATTAAGTTGTCCCGTCTTCTTTTTAGGGTTTTCAGCAGACACATTTTTTCTCCAACTCTTCTTAAGACTTGTTCGTTTGTCACTCGGTCGATCCATTTTATCTTCATCATTCTTCGGTAGCACCACATTGCAAATGCTTCCAGCCTTGACTTTTCTAAGTACAGTAACCAATAATACTTTTGTTTATTAGTCGATGATATATTTCTAGTGTGGAGTCACCCCCTGCAGCACATTTTTGCAGTGTCCTGAAGAATACAAGGCTGATGCTGATGTGGAAGGAAAATCCGATTTTTCCTCACCCTCCTTACCAACCCTAACTAGAAAAAACCAGCCATGCTCTAAGTAGGATTCGAAACCGCGACCTTCAGATTGCCAGGCTGGAGCGTTATCGACTTGAATAAAACGGCTGTCGAATACCTTGGGTCTCAGAATACTTAAAAAAATAACTTGATCTTAAAACCAACAATAACATAACTTCCACAGGGAAAAAACATTCACCGAGATTTCCGGTCAGGTCTTTTATCAATTGAATCTACACGGTGTCCTTCCCCATGGATTTACACAGCATGCCTTGATTAGAAAAAGGATGCCTTGGTATCTTAACTGGCTTTAGTAACTGACCGGAAATAAGGGTATTTTGGGTTCGAGTTCAGGTCAGGGTGTAAGATTTTTTTCTCAGTAAAAATTCTGGCATTGGTGAATAACTTTTATAAGGGGTTTCAGGGATATTTTTCAACACTAAAATGTTCTTTAAACAACAGCCAAAGCTTTGTTTCAGTACTCCAATAATATGGGCTGAACTCGTACGATAGCGAAACCACTGCGTTCATAATACGCAAAACTAAGTAGCTGAAATCGGATTTTCTTTGCGAAGAATGTTGAACTCTGCAGATTTTTTGGTGAACATAAATTAATCTAATGGCAATGATGTCACGGCCACTAATACAAATCTAATATCTATACCATGCTGTTTGTGAATTTGCTGAATTAAATTCATAAAAAGGAATAATAATTTTAGTGGAATTGGATTGGCTACAGAATATGCTGGGCTTACATAGTATCAGAGAACACTTCCGTGTACCACCAATATACCTACGTATGCAGAAAACTCTTGAAAGCAAACATTGCCTTTCAGAGCTCAATTTATCCCCCTTATCTGGCATCCGTTATCATGTGAGACCACTATGACCTAGAAGCCTTAATCATCCCGAAATATCTTCCTGAAATTTGGCTGTTATAAATTACACTGACTAACGAACATGCCTCAAGCATATGGATGGCTCTCAGGACGTTGATACGATAGCATACACATATTTGGGCCAGATTCGAACAAGAGGAGAAATAACCTCGGATTTTCAAGTAGAATGTTGCATCGGACAGAAAATACATCTTCATTAACAGACGAGTCATAGTATCGCTGATTAACCGAGGATACCAATATTTGACAATACGCATTAGGATTAGAACGTTCTACGAGCAATTGAATACGTTAATAATACGGACATCCCAGTTCAATCAGTTCAATCATAATGGCGAACTATCTAATGGCGTGAGGACTATCTATGCATTACCTTATTCCAATATGTAATGCGGGAAAACAAAACAAATATCACTGAAAAAAAACTTCAAGTAAATACAACGTCGACCATGAAAGAGTTTTTTGACTAGGCAACGGATCGATAGGGCATTTTTTATGGCGAACAAACATAGGAACAGCCAGAATTATACATTTTTGATATTCAAAGCATAAAGTACGGTTCGACAGAAAAACACTCAATTGGCCTAATTAACGACTGACTGACCCATGAATGGAGAGGCAGATATTATATTTGTGGTGATGATTCCCATGGAAAGAGTTTGCGTGGCTAAATGTGCTATTTTCGACCCCGACCTCAGCTAAGGTCAAGGTAACATTCTTGGAATATTTATTTTAATTAGTCACCAGTATTGCCGACAGCAATCAATGTAATGGATTTGCACGACACAGAAAGTTGCTTCCTCTCTCTTAAACTCCTCAAATGACTTCAAAGTATTTCGCTTCAACCTTGCAAGTCAACCTTTACTCCATTAATGTATCATTTTTTTCCAGGTGCTTATTGCACCAGTCAATTGATCCGGTGAATTTGCCTTATTTTGGGAATAAACTCATGAAATGTGACTTAACTTTAGCGTTTCTTCAGTCTTCTCCCCACAACATTCATTAAATCCGCTATTTTTCCTTGAATTAATGATCATTATAAGCTTCAACATCATAATCACAGCATTCAGACTACAATTTTTCGTTGATTACAATATCCTTTCACCACTAATTAAACTTCCACATCATTTACATCCATGCAAATGAATATTCCAACACATAAATGTGTAAATATTAATGGAAGTCCGTAGTGCACGTTTGGTGAAAATCAACCCGTGACACACACTCTCGAGGTGGCTAACAGGATAGCTAGTAAATGTAGATGAATTTGTTCTTTTACTTTTGGTATAACTTTACTTAGAGAAAATAAATTATCTTTTTAAATAAGGCGTTCACAATATACACCATTTACCAATCGCCAAAATAATTCGCTCCCTTAATTTTTCTAATACTACCACGTACGGATTCGGGGTGATTTGGCAAGAGTAGGTACTGCCTTCCCATCCCGAGGGTCCGGGCTCGATTTTGAATTGGTATGCCGGTCCCTACTTTAGTGGTTAGTGGAGAGAACTTCGAGTGCAGTTTAAACTTAAAATATTTTAACTTCAGTAAACCTTCTGAAGGATGGGACTTTAAACAATTGCCCTCTTGATTCCTTTCGTTAAAAGTAGGTGAGTTATGTCACCAGGTTTTTTTCTCATTCTTCCTCTGTCCCTTAAAAATTTAACTCTAACCAATAACCCTATTACTACCAATTACCCTACCACTATCCTACGTGGCGCAATTGACGTCAGTTGTAGGCTGCCATCCCCAAATAGGTTCAACTACTACTCCTATTATCCCACAACACTTGCATCAAACATATAGCTGCCATTTCAAGGTACGCATGGATACATGTTTATCCGACGTTGGTGTATCTTGATCGTTCGGGGTCTATATTACAAGCATAGCCGTAACCTTAACACATAAAACATCTGAACTACAAACATACGTTTGTCGTGAGTACTTACTACGAAAAACAAATAATAAACTGCACACCTCAGTGACCGCGTATATATAATTGCACGCATGAAATGCGCTAACGTCGTATGAAAGCCTTGCATGACCAGGAACATAGCGTCAATTTTGAAGTGGATAGGATGCTTGGAAGCTCGTATTAGTAAGGAATTCTGCCACCGACCAGATTAATCAAGCTCCCAAGCTCCCATGATTATACTACGATACACGATCATTAGAAGGGATTATTATTCACGAATTTATTCTGAGAAAACGGCTACGCCAAAACATTCCCGAGTCAGTGAATTTGAACAGCACTTCCTTTACTCTTGTGATATCGGGAAAAAGCACTCCAAAACGCTCAACCTAAATATTTTCATCTCATCGAAATATTGCTCCAAAATTCTCCAAAACAGGAGTTTATCATTCAGAAAGGCTGAAATTATTTCTAGGGGTTACTTCTTGGAATTCTTTTCCCAAAACATCAACTTTTTTCGGCTATGGTGGAAAATAAAGGACAAGCAAGCCCCACGATACATAAGTCTAAAAAAAGCAGAGATGAAATGAGAAATTAAATCGGCCCCAATGCAGGAATTACTAAACAAAACAATTTTATGGGAGTAGTACAATTTATCGTCGTCATCGCTTGACCTAGCTATTATCTTTTTTCATTGCAATTTCATGCACTGGAAAAAGTTTGATTTTAGCAAAACATCAAATGTCTTAAAGGGTTCAGGATATCTAAGTAGTGGCCCCATATACTCTTCATTTGACACACGGCCGACCCACGTAAGACGTTCCCACAATCCCACCGCAGACAAACAGGAGACTATTTAAGAAGTTATAGGTACACCAATGTTTTTCGTAATAATTTTTGTAAAACGACAACACCTCTAATCACACAAAACGAAGCTGATTCACAAGCAATTAATGGTAAGGCTAGGTTATGTTAAAATATTTTATACTCTTTACAAATATAAGCACTGAAAGTAAAATTTCCAGTTTATGTGAACATCATTAGAAAAGTGCATATTAAATCTCAGTATGCATAAACTGTAAAACTGGTCGTAATTAAAATTACATGAAAAAAATAACGGATAGCAAAAGTTTATTTATAAACTAAATTTCGCCATAAAACTGCAATCAAACTACTTTATCGAATGCACTAAACTGTTTAGCTGAAACTGCTTCAGATTTCATACTCCGCCATGTAATATCCCTTCGTTATTTTCATGACATTTTTCGGTAACTCTTGCCGAGCTCTTGTAAGTATACAGGCCAGTTTTTCTCAAGTTGCAGTCCACATCTTAAATATCCCATTAAATCCTTCATCGGACGCGTATATCCTAGGCTATTTTATGACAAACTTTCGTAAGGCTTGCATCTATTCTCAGCTATGCTCAAAACTCACTCCGCCATGCTATTGGAGAGTTGCAGCATGCTGAATAAGTATAAAATGTGATAAAAAAGCCCGAAGGAAATTATGCCATCATTTCTGTTCCATCTGGAAAGGGTAGAAATATGATGACATTTTATGTCATGAATGTTAATAGTGAATACTGTAGAAATTCTCCTATTAACAGATTGTGTATTACATATAACAAATATTGTAATGATCTGAATTTGTATCAAGATAGAAATACATTTTTAGGAGAGCCAATTTCAAAACTAATAACACTGAGGTAATGTTGTTAACGTTGTTGATGTGTAGAATGAATAATTTATACATGTGTTTAACCAATTGATATTTATATATGACCAATGCTATTAATATTTGCATAATCTTGTTTGGTTAGTGTTTTTGACCAGTGCTAATAATATTTGTATTATCTTGTTTGATCGTTAATTGTTTGCTGTAATTATATTTATATGTTGGGTAAACATTAAAAACAATAAATAAATAAATAAATTTTTCCCTTCGTATAATCAATCGATCAAGGCAGAATGCATAGCTTCAAGTTTCCACCCATTCGCTTGTTCCTCGAATCAATATGGGCGCTCTAGTTGCACGGTGAACTGTGCTTTTACCCGTATATGCGAACGCTGAAACTGAAACGGATTATTTTCTAACTTCAACGGTAAAACTTGTAAAGGGCCCACATTTACGCGTTCCTTTCAGTATAAAGGTATTATATATGAATGTGTGAATTGAAGGACCCAGAAGAGTAATTTCAACGATCAGGAATGCCATACCACTGATCAGTACCTAAGGTAATGAAAGTGAATTCAGTCTCATTTATGCCCTCACACCGGCAGTAATCAACGATAGTCCGAGAGAAACACAGGTAGAAGAGGAATAGAAAAATTGAAATAGCAGACGTAATTATAGTAAAACGGTATTAACGGAAGGACTGACTAAAATATCATGAACAAGGCATTTATTTATTAAATTCTTTTCCAGATTGTTTGAATTTGCGGTAAGCAGAAATCTGCATATTCCGACAGTAAACATAAGTTTTGTCATATGCGCAACGCAGCAGATTGGCTAGGGTAAATTAAGAATTAAAATTTGTGGTGAACAGTGTCCAACGAACCGATATCACACTAGCGTTCTTCTTTGTACAAAGACGTGAGTGCAATGATGGATTATACACAATTCCGTGCGAGCAAATGAAGAACGACGCGCAACCCACTCCCGCTTTTTGATGCTCATGCCGCGCTGTTGCTTTAACCTAGAAACTAATCCCCACCCACTGAAGTCCGGTAATCCTGAGGCCTAGCGCAATAAATTATGTGCGACCCGTTAAAACATTTGCATACCGCTCTCCGCAACCATTCCGACCTTTTTGCTTGCATTTCCAGCGGGAGAGGCCTTGTTATAGTCCATCGTAAGCGAGTCATTGTTCCGGCAGGATAGCCATCTTAAAAGAATGAAACATTCATCGTTTATCCTCGTTCGTTACGTCATCCAAATTTGCATAAGGCTACTAGGTAACCAATTTCGTTTCAATATTGGCACCCCTGAATCGTCCCATGAATATTCAATTCCTACCATACCTAACCACCTAATATGGATCACTAAGTACAGTCACTAAGCTGTTAAGCTGTCACCTTACGGCTCCCACCCACCGATCAGTCAATGGGATGAAGCGCTGGGCACCGGATTTCAACTGGGTGAGAAAGTTTACGCCTTGTGCCTAGGAATGGGCGATAATACAAAGGATTGATAGTTGATAACATCTTTAAAAGATGCATAGATCCCGAAGTATTGCCTTTGACCAATATCTCTACACTTTGCGGCAAAGTTACTCCAAGACAGCAAGACAAAACCATAAGTTATGAACACTATAGCAACCGAATTCTTGGGACGACGGGTAAAGGAAGCTATTTAACCCATCCAATTCTTCCACGAAGAGAATAATTTGATAACTTTTCAAATATCAATATCTAAGGATAACGAAGCCATGGCCAGGAGAGATTTGATCTGCGTAAGTGTTTTGAATTAAAATGATTGAGAAATGTATCAGTTAGTAGAATTTTCTGGCGTAAAACACGGTAAAAATGAAATAGCAACGAGGAACGCCACTTCGGATTTTATTCTAGCACCAAGTTCGATGTCTGATGCGTCATTTTTAAGGATTTAAAGATAAGTGTTGTAATTATCATCTCATTTTTAACATGTTTGAGCATTTTGCGTTCGTTTGATGCCTTTTGCACTAATATTTACACATAAATTTAGCATAAGGATCTGCATGTATTAGGGTAATATCGCAGTACTTATTCTGACCATAGCGCTATAATAAAGCTTGGCATAAGTTCCTAGACAGGATTCAAATCTGTCACCTTTGGACAGAGGACGAACTACAGTGACCAGAGTTTCATTATTGCACATTAACTTACAACTTACTATTACCTTTCATTTTCATTCACCCGCATATTATATATTTAAAAAGACTCTGTACACATAAGATATTAACAGTATATTAAAATACTGAGGAAATCATGAATGACTGACACATCTTCGTAAGTGCTGATTTTCATGAGAAAATAAATCTACAGTAGGTATAAATTAAACACACACGGTATTCAAGACTAACTTGGAATTTAAGAAAAAGTTTCAAAATTCGAAGCTGTCGAAGCTCCGCAAAGTCATTCCCAATACTTACGTAATTAAAAACGGAAGTTTGGACGGCCTGGATTTCTAAACTTGATACAATTAGGCCAAATTTTCGATACCAAAACAAGTTCACGATTCTCCATGTTTCTTTTGTAAGTATTCCAGTTGGGTTAAACTTGAAACTTAAGAGACCCAGAGTCAGATGGTCGCCGAAAATCCGGCAAGGGAATTTGAGCGGTGTTCTCCAGCGGTGTTCAAGAAGAATTCATCACAATTCATATGCCGCAAAGGGCGAAATATTTCATTTCTCTAGAAATATGTGAAAGAATACTTCAAGATCCATCGTTTATAAAACTTTTGAAGAGTGGTGAAGATGAAATGGATCGTCCGAGTTACAAAAGAAGATGTTATAGTATTTGGGGGAGAAAAGAGTCCATGGCCACTGTGCAATCTGATGCATGGAGACATTCATAGCAAAAACTGCATCGAAAGAAGCAATGGCTTTGAATGGAAAACTTCCCAAATTGCACAGACTACAGTGAAGGAAATATCTCCTGTTCAATTTAAACGTATGCAATCGCCACGAATGGACGCCGATTCAAATTGTGCAAGTTTTTGCTTCACGTTAAATGACCTTTATGAAAACTTTAAGAATACGACAGGACTACTTATTCGTATATACCATGAGACATAATGGTCTGACGAGGGCGGCCGTCTAGATATACGTGAATTAGAGGAGAAGAATAATGCCAGCATGAAGATGCTAGTTGTTAGACGAATAGTTAATAAAAGAAAAAAGGAGAATTGCGTCAAGAATATTATATGACTGCTAACCGGTGATGGTTATCCACATTTTGATTGAATATTGATAATAACATTCACATTCCCAAGTTACTACGTAAATCTGTAAAGAGCCAACAACTACTAACTGTTCATCATTTGAAAAAAAAATCTTCTCTAGTATTCTATCGGTTCAGATCGTCCATGCTGGCCGACGTTTCGATGCTCGACTCCGGCATCGTCTTTAGGGCATGTCTAGTTCGCGATTTGGCCGTCTTCAGTATACTTCCGGGAGGCCAGTAATCATGTGATATGTCACCGCGGTGGGATGGCTACTTGGTGACCAATCCAGCGTCGGGAGTGCTCTGTTGTTTTCTAAGTATGTGCGAAACTGGTTTCCAAGTATTGCCGATTGAGAAGCCCAAGTCCCGATTAAAAACGTTGCTCTCTAACTGTATCTTCTTTCACGAGGCGGTCCCAATATTTAGAGGACCGGGTCAAAATCTTGGTATCCTCGAACCGGATGGCGTTGTATTGGTGGATGCTATGTTCTGCAATGGCGGATTTTTCAGGAAGTCCCAGCCTCAGATGCCGTTTATGCTCCTTCAGCCCCTCTGTCTCAATCATGCGTCCAGTTTCCCCGATGTAGGCCGCACCGCGTTCGCAAGGAACTCGGTAGACGCCTCGGTACATTCAACAGCCCTGAAGTCGAAGCATCGAAACGTCGGCCAGTATGGACGATCTGGGGGGTCATTCTGTATTTCCTTGATTCCGTACCGATCGGTTGCGCTCGGAGTCCAACCGATCGGTGAAGTTTCCGTACCGACTGGACCTCCGACACCGACGGAGCCCCAGCAAGGGATTCTGTAAGCAAGTCGGTGACTTTCCAGTCGGTAAGGTGACGTATGGAATGGACCGGTGGAATCCCCTGAGAAGAATTTATTCAATCTATTCGCCGGGAAAGCACGCGCATTTGTGTTCATCATGTAATCACAAAATACGTAATTATCCTGGGATATTTTTTCAATTCTCCCATAATGCTGCTGGCTTTAAGATTAATGATTGGCGCATGAAACTTGAACGTTCGAAGAACATATTCACTCATGCAAGGTAATTCAATACTTGTGATCAACCGAGAACACCCCGTTTTGCGCAAACCTTACGCTCAGCGGGCTGTTGCTAATCGACTCGCGTCGCGAAAATAAAACTGAGGCGAGGCATCTAGATAATAACCTCATTTCGCCCACGGATCTCCAGTTATGAGGCCCGCGTGAAGGGTGAGGCAGGCGACGCAGCTCCTTCCACGAGATGAAAACACAACGCGCATCGATCTAAGCGGAATCACATCGCCTGGATTTTAATACTCGGAGCACGTGCCAGCCGCTGTCAGCGAGGCTTTTCTTTTGCATGAACGTGCCTCGATATTTTTTCTCCTACCGATAAATCTCAGAGCGGTGGGAGGGAGGGGGAACTCCCAAGGCGATTATATAAATGTTGACATCCACTCCTCTCAAATATCACGCGAGAAATTACAATCATAAAAGCCATTTTTCGAGGGTACCTTAAACCTCCGATGACGAATATTTCATTGGCTGAAGAGGGAACAACACGAATTCAATTGGGGAACGCGGGGAAAGAAGGGAATGGGACCTGATTTTTAACACTTGAATTAACTTCGCTGTAACAGGCGCTTTGGAGAATATGAAGAGGAATGAAAATCATCGTATGCAGAAAAATAATTACAGTACTGCAATTGAAATGCTGTCCATGTACAATCAAAAGAGGACCAGAATGTGACCGAAAAAATCTCTAACAATGCCGGGATTCAAACCAGGCCGGAATTCAAACCAGGCCGGAATTCAAACCAGGATTTTCGGGATGAAATTTCTAGCTACCACAACAGCTCGGTACCTGCCACCAAAATAATCGCACACAACAAGTTGGAGCTAGCTATATTCTTTCCTTGAACTGCGAACCATTTCCTTATCTGAAATTTCAAAATGAATGCACGATGCACTTTTCTGATTTTATTATTGAGAAGATACATTCAAATTTATCGCCACAACAGATTAGCCGACCGCTCCACCGAGTTGCTATACAATCCAATGATGAATACGAAGAGGTAGATCGCGCAACATCATTGAAAAGTTTATATGCGCATGTGATCCGATTAACCATCTTCAAAATTATGCACTATGTTTCCTGCCTCAATCATCACAGGCACGATTATCAAGGGCCGAGGAATTGAATAGGAAGGGAACGTCTTGAAAAAAACTTCTGTTTACACTGAACGAGCTCTCAATATTTTACGATAAGAGTTCGGAGATGGGAGGAGCCGAAATTCTTGGAAGCAAACATCAATTCCAAGTATTCAAATGTACTTAAAATAAAACCAGTGAACAGAATTGTAGAGACAAATTGAAACATGACGATATGTAATTTAATAAGACCCTGGGCACAAAGGCAAGACATAAAACGCTAAGATTCTGGCAATGATTTTCAAGGTAAAATAAGATGAAGAATTTTTTTACGAGATGAGATTTAATTAAAGAAAAAAGTTAGTAAAAAAGGTAACTGAGCAAAAGTAATTGAAGTGGACAACTTTCACTGCATAGTATATCAACTTCATTTTAGTATTAGCCTTGGGTTTTAAGCGATCCAATGGCTGGGGTTATATCGTATCGTGCAATCCAAATTATAAACCCTAGCCATTCCTAAAATATCCATGCCCTAGACGGGATTTGAATCCGTGACCTTTGAGTTGAATGGCCAGCGCATTACCAATCTGGCCATCCTCGGCCGTCAGTAAGTCAATTTGATAATAAAAAATTAAAGACGTTCAACGCTAATTAACGCTGAGATTACTGGACTACCTACAAGTAAATTAAGTATTGTATTAAACTTATTCCGTGGCTGATTTTACGGCTGTTTTGTATAAGTACTACAAAAATATTTTTTATCCCTTTTTATTTTTCCCAAATTATTGAGTTTCGTGTAATTAATAAACGGAATAGATCCATGAGCAATCGTAAAAATCATATGTTGGCGATAAAAATGTTGAAGAAACACCAAATCTGCAGCAATCGATATTCAGAGAAACACTGCTTCAATCATCAATAGCTAATCGTAAATGAGAGACCTACGTGTCTGGAAACACTGTATACGACTTAATTCCTCGGATGACAATCAGGCACAAAGATCAATGAAATCATCAGTTGCAGCATGACATAAACGCAAAAATAACATGATGGAAAAGAGTAAGCGATCCCAAACTGCTCTCCGAAAATCACTGCAAAAAGTGTTCCCAATACAGACGCATATTGAATTCTCACCTCTTTGTGCAAGCGTAAAGGGTTTCGAGGAGTAAGTAAATACACTGCGGCATGAACAGGAGCTCGTTCCGGAGGTAAAAGGGTCTTCGCAGGCACCAAAAAACCTTAGGGAAAAGGATCATCATCAATTATTTTTTTCAATCGACCAGAAGAGTCGAAACGAACGTTTCGATCACTCTCGTGGTCTCTTCACGCACAAATCGCCAGTCACACGCACCAACGGAGCGAAGCACGCTTATTTCGGATGTCTCCTTGCCCTCCGACCCTGACCTCATCGGACAGTAAGGATGGGTATCGAAAAGTAGAGGGGGAGTTCCCTTCGGAAGCGACACAGAGGAACGGAAATGAGGACATGAACTGGCGAGGGCATAGTAGGAAGGGACAGGAAAAACACCGTCCAGAAAGACGGATATGCACACATCTTATTGGAGTTTCGTGGAGCCACAAAGATAGAAACACTACGGGGAAAGATAATCCAACCGGAAATAACATAAAAGGCAGCAAATGAGGACGAAAAGATGGGGGAAACTGAGGGGAGGGAGTTATGGTCCGCGAGGATGAAGGGGACGGGACTAATCAAAGCGAAGACCCGGAAAAATAACCCGACCAGAAAATATCACAATATCAGATACAGACGAAATGAAAACGCGCTGGCCTGAGATGTTTCAAAGTATAAGATGAGACGGATGAGACCTATAATCCCTAATGATCCTCTATGGTGTGGCTTTTATTCTTCTCTGTGGGTGAGAAATATGAAATTGAGTCGCACATCAGAGAGTATCACTATTTTCCAGATAGCAAACTAGTTTCTGCCAATAACGGTAGGCTTAGGGGTGATTCCTCCTTAATCTACTCCATCCTTCCATTTTTCTCTCCTTTTCCAAAACAAAATCCTCCAACATTTTCTAATAGGACTCAACATATCTTCAATCTTACTTGGTGCTATTCAATTAATCGTCTTCTTCTATCAGTTCACTTCCTAAACATTCTCTCCTCTATCGCAGACTTGAGTATTTCATCGACTCTCAATTCTTACCTCAAATACTTACTCCGTCTCCTTAAAATATTCCTCAACGACATCACAAACACAGGCTTGATGAGACTACTATAAAACCCATACACGCGGCAGTTATTTTTTTAGCGAAATACTTTAATACCACGGTAAAGAATTAATCTACCCCATATGAGAAATGAGCGGTGCAAATGATCTAGACACCAATGCATCCCTAATACTTTCTACTACTGCTTCCTCAACGACTTCCTTTTCCATTACAAACCTTCCTTTCCATCTTATTCAGCAATGCTAAAGTTAAAACATCAGTAACCTCGTATTTTTATGCCTTCAATCATAAACCCCTATAACACATTCTCTTTGAAAAAGCATCTTAAGATGATGCAGTGTTTATTTCACAGGCAAAAATATGTATTTATTGGAGTTATTTAATTACGACATTTATCGTAAGTTTGCTAAATTAATGAGAAACAAAACAATCATTACAACATGCATCTGAACATATTCTTTTATGGCAGTGAGGAATGGGGTATAACAGCAGCATAGAGGTCACGCTTGAAAGTATTCCAAGCATTAAGAGATAAAATGTATTAACCGAATGACAAACGGAAGTCCTGAGAAGAGTGCGAGAAAAGGGAAGTCTGCAAAACATTTTGAGAAGAAGACGGGAAAGCTTAATCTGTCAAATCTTGAAGCATGATGGCCTGATGTTGACAATCGTTGAGGGAAAGCGAACGGGAAGAATGGCAAAGGGAGGCCTAGTATGAGATGTATAGAACAGATTACGAAGGATGTGAAAGAGAAGAATGATGCAATGAAGATGATAGCCGTTATATGATGAAATTATCTAACGGCTAACGGCTAATGAATAAGCATAATTTCTCAAAACGAAAATGAAAAATTGACCTCCAGTTCATTCTATAACTGGAAAAAATTAGTACAACCGAATTACAAGAACGCAGGTAATGTGATACAAAAAGAAGTATCCAACACAATACTATTTTGACCAATGGCCTTCAAGCAAAAGCATATAGGGACAAAAATAGTGTTTTTGAAATCATACTTAATAAAGAGTGCGTTATCTGAGGTACCTTACAGCAAATAGCAGTGATACTCAAACAACCGTTTAGCTAACACCGTGGAGTTTTAATTAAAAAGGAAAGTTCAATATAGTTAATGTTCACCGAAAGCTAAAGAAATTCAAATATTATGAGCAAATTCCCATTTCCGCTGATGATTTCAACCGTCCTCCCGTCGACTGTTAATAATGCAACTGGGGGATTCATGAAACTAACCTGCACCGTATGCTCGACCTTCAATGATATACGTTCTAAAAGGCAATATTTCCCAACATTGCTTTTCCATTAAGTGGGATTGCTTGTTGCTTCGGCTCGGAGCTAGCGAAGTATGCAAGGGAGGGAGGAAATATGAGGACGCCGCGCACATGCTTCTAAATATTTCCATGCCTCCTCGTAAAATAGGTGAAGCATTACACATTAAACTGACGACCGAGGGCTTTCTTTCCAGCACTTACTCACCACTCCTTGTATATTAATGGCGAAAATAAACACTTCTGCTCGTACGGAAAGAAAAACGAGGTGCCATCAGATAACTAATTGCTCCTATGTCTCTTTTTCCCTTATTATGTAGGTCAGAGAAAATGGAAAAATAGTTAAATGAGCATATAGTGATGAAAGGTTATTTTTAGTACCTATGCAGGAGCCAGCGGTGATGAAAAATGCACTTACTTCGGCTTGGTAGGCGGCGGTGTGCAGGGTGTATTAATGCCCAATTCGTACGGTGTGTTTTTCCTTGAGTGTTAGCTTGCTGGATTTCGTGCGTTCTACTCAGCAGGCGACGAAAGTGGCCGCTAAGCTGGCTTCTCTGATGGTTATCGGTTCACACGTAGCGAGCTATCCTTATTGCTCACTCTTCTTAGAGCCTCAACACGACGATGTTTATCGTGATAGTTCCGATTACCAACTGCATATAAACAAGTTACATCTCTATATGCTTCGATAAGCACACAACTTAGTCTATAGATTTGCACTCATTTTTAAACACAATATCGACCATGAGATGCTAAAACAGAACCAGGCAGAAACTTTATTTTGATCACGTGATGCAAAGCTGTACGATGATTGGCCGGCAACAATAGCCATCAGCAAAACACGCAAGGAAAATAACACCGGACCTGACCTCAAAATCAAGCAAGCTAGCCGTCAGGGCAGCCCGCAGCAGTCAGCGTTTCCAGCAAGCGAGCACGCACGGCACCTATCAGCACTCACCACAAGAAATCCATCCGAGAAAAACGCACCGTGTGAACCGGGCTTAAGAGAGAAGGGAGGAGCCCATTGCTGAAAATACTGTTGGGATCCTGCGCGTTAAGTGCACAAAGAATTACCTATATACCTGGCCTGATATTCCCACAGCTCCCGGAAAACTTGAAAATCACTCATGACGCCCACTATCACTGAAGCTTATGATATTCAGGGCACTGAGTGGAGGCGAGAAATCTGCTCAGAGAATGATTGCGAGTTCAGTCTCTCCCAAATGAAGTATCCCGATCCAACAATCCCTGAATCTGGGTACCCTTATTATGTGGGAATCTGGCTCCCCGATCCAACAATCACGGAATCTGGGTACTTCTTGACGTGGAGTGATTCATTATTTGAAATGGACTTCGACTTTGTTGATCCGCAGTTCTATAATACTACACTTGACCCGAAAACTCAATACCTCATTTAAGATACAAAATTGCACTGACATACTAGGTCATTGATTGACATTATATTCGCAGACCATATCGACATTCAAACGAAACCATAAAAACTATCGAAAAACAACTGAAAATTTTTAATAAACGTAATGACCAAATGTAATAGAAGACGAAGATTAACTCGATTCAAAAAACTATTACTAGTCTTATTCTTCATTGATATTTTCTTTGTGCAGCAAAAAACTTTAATTTGAAAAATAAATTCAGAGCAGCGTTCATGGTGTTTCTATTCCCAATTCCTCCCCCGCCCGTTGAAGGGTAAAAAATTATAATACTTTGCGTCTCCTAATTCATTGGCAAGAATTAAAGCCATATCTACGAAGATTCATTACAGCGAAATATACTGACTTTTAACAAAGCAATCCCGAATGCACAGCCAAAATAATACGACTAAAAATGGTTTCCGCTCAGTACCAATTTTTCGCTGTCTACTTTTAGGAAAGAATATTTGAACACCTTCCATAACGCCGAAATTCGCTAGTATTATTGGAACTGCTTTGAGTAAAGCCTCAGAAAAATGCGTTTCAGAGAAAGAACAGAGGGACAAATGGAAGAAAGGATTTCTCACATGAAAGAAACCATGTAGGAATATAACGAGAATGATCAAAAAATGGCACTGAAGTGGCAGATGTCTGTTTGTGTCCTTTTTGATGCTTCTGTTTCGTAGGTTACCTGGTTGTTCTTCCCGTGTTTCACAAGAGAAAGAACAAGAAACGTTTGTTTTGCAACATTTAAGGATTCTGTGTTTTTCTTTCAAACTGCAGTCCATGACAAAAACAGAAGTCTTTGACTGGAGTTAAAAAGAAACAACGAAGGAAAAAGGAGGTAGTTCATGTGAAAGTAGTGCATTTAACAAGAGCCACGATGTCGAATAAAGCTAAAACTAAAACCGACCAACATCTGTGTCCAAGAGGAAGTCGGCTGCTTAGGAAGAACTAGTGGATATTGGGATCATAATTACGAGATATCACTCAAATGATCGATAGAACAATCCTGACAATTAATATTATTAGATTATATTAGTGATGTTTTACCGGTCATGGTGATTTTTTAAGAACCATTTAAATTTCTTTCAACAAGTTGCTTTTTGAACTCTAACGCCTTCTTTACTTTATCATGAATCCATAAAGCTGTATGTGCCCATCATTGTATCTTCATCCTCACCGTTTCCATCATTGGTCACTAAATAACGGCGTGAAATAAACCATCGACCTTCATTACAGGGCCATAATTTAGTTTTTCCGTCTCCTCCTAACGTTTAACAGCACTTTATCTCCTTCCCAATCATGCCCATTACTTAAGCATTAATAGGTCTTCCTTTCGGTCCAGAGCATCTTCTACATTTTCCTCCATATCTACATGTTTAACACATGTTTTCTCTTATTCCCTCCTCAAGGTCCATGTTTCGCAACCTTACAACGCACCAGGTCAAACTCTCTGCTCTGAGGTACTCTAAGGTATGCTCTGAGCCACATATTATGAATAATATCAGTAATATTATGAGTAGGGATGGGTCGGTTCCACTTTTTTTCGGTTCCGGTTCCGGTTCGGTTCTTAACTTCGGTTCTCGGTTCCGATTCTCGGTTCCGGTTCTTCATTTACCACTTACTTTGCATTGCTCAATGGTAAGATAAGGTAATCAATAATCATTTACAGAGACTGAATTAGAATAATTCGCGACTTTGAAGCATCTAAGTACACTATATCACCAGGTTTTAATGTAAAGTTTCCACTTTCGGAGTGTGAGTAGGTTTCAAACTGGTTTTCGCGCCAATTATTTCGGTACCGATTATTTTTGGCCGCGGTTCCGGTTCCGGTTCTAAGCTCAAGAACCGGTGGAACCGAGAACCGAAGAACCGAACCGACCCATCCCTAATTATGAGTAATATCAGACACTAAATATCTGAAATTACTTACACGAGATGAATCCTGTTAAGTCCCGAAGAGTAAACGGGAGTGGAATATAGCTGATAACTTCAGGCTTAACTATGTGATACCTTTCCATAGTGGAAAATAAAAGAATGAAACTTTGTTAGATTCACTTTATATTTAAATAGGCACGACCCGGGTTTCATAACGTAGTTAACGTGTTACCTGAAGATGTAACTACGTTTTGAAACCAGGGTCGTGCCAATTTTAAATATAAAGTGAACCTAACAAAGGTGGTGGAATATTTTGGAATGCCAGAATATTGCCAATAAAATGATGGCGTTTTTCAATGAGCAATGGAGAAACGATAGAATATTATTGGGACAAACTACCGCTGGCTCATAAATCTTGTTCATTCCTATTTCTAATACCGCCAATTAATCACTTCCTGTAGTACATGACATGCCTGAGATTCTTTTGAAACAGCAATAGAGATAAATCCTGAAATGCTCAACTGAAATGTTCATCCCATGAAGAAAGATATGTGAATTTGATTAAAACAGCTTTATGCAAGCCAGGTTTGAGCTTCAAAGGTCAGAACAAAACGTGGACTCTTTCGCTTTAGACATCGATGCAGCAGGTCCAAAGGGATCTGGCACTGGTAAAAACAATTAATTATGGCGGCTGAGTGATTTTTTTAAAATTGGAGCAATAGCGAAAGCTTTAAGCAGAAAGATTGAACTGTATCACAAGAATTTCAATATATCGTTGAATTAATGGGCAGAATACGAAACTGCTTTTCTTTTAACGTAAAGCCAGTTTCATTGCCAGTAAGATTGTCAGTCTTTTGTCAGTCTTTTTACAGGTCTAATTGAAAGACTTTAAAAAAGATGTTCCGTACCTTACCACAAAGTAGATGAAAGTACAATGATTAAATGAAATAGTCATCCATTGAGCCAAAGTTCGATAGTGAGACAATCGTGGCAATCCAATTTGACAAAGCAATTATTCAGCAATCACGGCATAATATTATCATATCAATCATAAGCCATTGGCACTTGTAATCTCGTGGCTGTTCCATTTTTTATACAGCACAACACCGAAAAAGAAACGGTTAAGGACTGCAAAATAAAAGAACCATTTTAAAAAACAAATTGCAAAAGCAGAGACGCCAACAGCACTAGCGTTCAAATTGGCACTTCATTTATTACAAAGAATGATATATTTTCCGAGCGGATTTGATAGGCATCATTCAAACCTTATAACTAAATTAACTTTTTACAAGCATTTTCAATATAATATCTCGATTTCCTGGCTAAGTACCATGTAGCAACATATTTGTCGACCGTAGCAATTATATTCCCTAGTTTCCAATATCAAAACGTTTGATTAAACAAATACAGGTAAAAAATATTTCGAGAACACGTGAAATGGCCAATTTCCTTGCTATGAGAACTGTAAGTACCTATAAATATTTTGAAAAGGCATAACGTTAATAAAAACATTTTGTTTGAGTTGTTCTCAACTGATGGTAATGTTTTTTCTTCGAATACCAATTTGCACTCCATGGGAATATTGCACTGAATAAATATACAAATATAGCATTCAATGGGATCATAAGAGAGTTTTCATGGGTATATGTAATGGAATTATAAATTAATTGAATTCACAATATCCACTACAGATAACTGACACATGAGTGACGCGAGGATATGTGGAAATAGGTAAAGGAAAAATATTTATTCAACGAGGTACTATAAATATGCATTGCTGCACGCATGCCATTTAAGCACACTCAAAGCTAAATTGAGGAGCCCATTTCCACTCCAATGAGGAGCATTACCTTATGATTGGTTTGAAAATGTACATTTACTTGTAACATAAGAGAATACCAAAATGGCAGGCAAAGACACAATTAGCTTTATTCGTACATGATATTTTAGTCTACGGCAAAAACAGTACTGAAGTTGATGCGATATTTTTAGATTTTAAAAAGGCATTCGATAAAGTACCTCATGATAAATTAATCTTGAAATTAGAGAGTTTTGGTATAAATAATGACGTTGTATGTTGGGTAAAACAATTCTTAAGTGGGCGAGAGCAGATTGTTGTCATGGATGGTTTCATGCCAGAATCAATCAAAGTCACATCGGGAGTTCCCCAGGGTAGCGTAGTAGGTCCGCTTCTATTTCTTTTACACATAAACGATTTGAGTACCGTAGTTAGTAGTAAGCTTAGACTTTTTGCAGACGATGCGGTAGTGTACAGGGGTATATCAAAAGAAGAAGACAGGAAATCGCTTAGCAAGGATTTAGATACAATACAAGAATGGTGCGACAAATGGCAGTTAGAACTTAACCTTAAAAAGTGTGTAGCTATCAATTTTTGGAGGAGGAATAATTCGATAGAGCGATCCTATAAAATTAATAACACGAAGATCGAAAGCGTTGAAACCATACGGTATTTAGGTGTAACAATCACTAAAGATTTATCGTGGGGAAGACACAACCGGTAAATATGCGGCCGAGCGAAGAGAAAGCTAGGATTTATAAAAAGAGTAATTGGAAAATGTGATGAGAAGACAAAAGAGCGATATTACTTTTCACTAGTTAGGCCCCACCTTGAGTATGCAGCCAGTGTATGTGATCCGAATGAATTACGTTTGATCAGAGAACTACACAGTGTGCAGCGTAGAGCAGCTAGGTTCGTTAAAAGGTGTTACGATAGGTTGTAGTGTTTCAAATTAATACAAGAATTAGGGTGGGAATCATTATCAGAGCGTAGGTTAAGGTACAGATTAAATCTATTAGAGAAATTTCAATCGGATAGCTTTACTGAAGATGTTAGGCACATATTAAAAACACCAGCTTATTATACTAGATTCGATCAGATAAACAAGATTAGAGAGATACATTGTCGTACTGATAGATTCAAAATGGCATTTTTCCCCCGTACTGTAAGAGAACAGAATAGGCTCATAAACAAGGGATAGGTGGGGGAAATATTTTAGAGTAGTCTGTAGTGCATGATGCATGTATTAATCCCTTAAGTACTATAGATACTAACAATCTAGTTGCATGAGACCTTATAGTTGCTTGTTTGCATGTTGGTAGTGCATGCTTGGTGATCTTCACCCCCTGCCACACACCATCGCGGTGGCTTGCAGGGTATCGTGTAGATGTAGATGTAAAGGGTAACAATAAGAAAATCGGAAACAATTTATCGTGACTGCTCATGAAAGACTAGACATCCGGGGAGTCCTAGATCGGATCCTTGGAGATAAAGAAGACTAAATAACCGAAGTCATAAGTTTTTTACTATGCAACAGCCTTAAAATATAATCATCATTTTTAAATCATAAATTCTCGTCTAATTTTGTAATTCAATTTCACATGAATTCCGAAATGTTTTTGAAACCCTGAAAGGTAAATTTTAAGATACATTTAAAAATAGATTAGCAAAAAAAGGTTGGCAAGAGGTGCAAAATGACCTCAGCCGTCGACGTACCTCTACAACTACTATTACTAATATAATTTATCGTGAATAAAATGGAAACGGAAATACGTATGTATAAAAATTTCAAAATATGACAAGGTTTTAAACATTTATTTATTTTATTATAACTAGATAATACGAAGTTGTGAAGGATGTAAAAGAGAAGAATTACGTCACAATGAAAAGGTTGGCCGACAGAAGAATCGAGCGGAAACCAATCCTAGGATTCTTGACCAATGATGATGAACTGGATAATAGGATGAGGATAAAAAATGACTAATATTTTTCTTTACCGGTCAGAGTAGTGTATAATGGAGTGTCTCAAATCAAGTTTACATAGATTATTCTATCGGCTTCATCTTTACTCTATTTCTCTGTTAAAATCGGCATAGGTACCTGATGATGGCGCAGAGCGCTGAAACTAGTTGTACTGTAAATAAATCCACTAGTAGAATATACGTTGTCATTTTCTCTGCCATTATGGATTTCCACATTGTTAAGCCTGAATCCTTTGAAATGTGAGATTTTGTTTAAATATAGGTCAAATTCGCAAAAAAAACATTTTGTTAACTAAATATAGCACATTAATTAACATGGTAAAATGCGAAGCCCATCGATGAAAAAATATTGATTACCATATAAATGCCTCAATTTAATAGTATGCCAAACGTTATGCATGGAGTTAAGGGTAATGTTGTTGGGGGTTGGTTTAGGGTCATTGTGTTTGTAGGACACTGAGAATAAATTTGCCTATCGTTAGATTTATGCATGAAAACTAGAAACACTCAGATTAGTAATTCGCTGGGAACTCACGGGTGGTTCGGGAATAGATTAGATTATGCTAATTTTGGCGAAACATGGCACAGGTCCGTCTCCTGTGAGATATACGGACTCAAATACGTCTCCTAAGTTTGATGCAACACGCGACACATGGTAGCGGACCTTCTGCTTCTACCAACGCCCGTTTAACTCTTAAAAGCTAATGCGCCGCTGTCCATTGGTAAAATTTTCTTTACAATTAAAAGGAAGCATATTAGGACTAGAGGAAACATAATTCGAGAAAATACGACAAGTAGCTGCAGAATATACACCGTGTATATTCGAGTATAGCTCGACTCCAGGTTATCGTAAGGAAAATCAGAAATTCTTTCACACCTGGCGTATTCTTCGACCTATCCCGGCCCCGGTGTCGGCGGGGTAAATCCCTCGCCGTTCAATCCCAGAGTCGCGGGTTCGAATCCCGCCCGGGGAGGATTTTCACTCTCCGGGGAATGGATGCTTGTGACGTCTACCCTCTTAATTGGAAGGGAGGCTTGAGTCATAAATTCGCAGGTTTAATAAAAACAAATAAGAAAAACAAAAATACCCCATGACGAAGCAAATGATAATTTGTCGTGGCATCGGGCCCAAACGTATCAGAGACTAATTGGATGCTTTTAACACGGAGGTTAGAATGTACTGGTGTAGGTCTTCCCATGCTAGCTTCATGAGTGACAATTAAGCCAGAATGTGGTTCTTGGGGACTATTAGGCTCCACCTACTCCGTACAAAACTATACGTTTGATATATTCTCTAAGGGATATAGATGTGTGTTAAAACATGATTAAAAATTGAATTGTAACCAAATAGCGTCACATTGGCGTCAGTTAACTTTCCTAAGGCTATTTAAGAGACGTATTAATTCATCAGATGCCACTGGGAGATTATTTTATTACTAACACTAGTTAGAATAACCTCTTTGAACTACACATTTGGTGGTTCATTGAGTGTTTACTCACATTACTCTGTTTCTCTTATTTTAGAAATACATTCCATTATTATTCCATCCAACAAGGAGAGGTTGTGAATTGTGAGTCACGAAATGAGATAAAAATGTTTTCATTTCAAATATGTAGAAGCAAAATAAAGAGATACGTGTCTCGGCTTTTTCCCAATCAATTTCAACAACGCCGAATTTTATTACATTCATGTTCATTTTATTGACATAAACATTGGCATGGACATTCTAATAATCTATCTTTTTTATCTTGTAGGTTATACCTTGTGAAAATCAACTTTTTTGCACGAATATCGCCGGTAGAAAACTCGTATGAACGTGCCCAAAAAGATGGCCGATGGCTCCTCAAATCAACTACGTTGCCTTCTCCAATACATTTTAACCTCATTGGTTTTTAATGATTACGGCAAAACGGGATAAATGATAAACGAATTTATTAATGTAATTAAGGCATTAATTTTGATGAATCGATGCCCGACTCTATCGATGCCTAAAATCAACATTGTGACTGCCGTGAATTTCACACGCAATGAATCAAGAATACAGCGCTAAAATGCCCTACATATCATATTTATTTACGTTACAACGTTAGCACCACGGTTTTTCGACACGCTGATGGTATTAAAAATTTTTAGGGCTGAGGTTTCAAATTCTAAAATATTACTTATGCATAGTCTGACCTTCTATGTTCCGCCAAAAAAAATTGGCCCTAAAAACTCGATTTGCATAAGACTACATGCTGTAAGTTTATCCATAAAAATCCATTAAACATTGTCATGCTTTGGTTTCCCAACCCTAAATCAATGAATACAAGAATACAATGCAAGAATAACTTCGTATTCAGCATAGAAGCATTAGTAAAAAATGTCATGGCCACCCTGACAACATACAATCATTTAAAAATATAAATTAAGGTTTTCTATACATTTCGTGTGCAATACAGGGAGGGCATTCTTTTCTGGCAGAGTTTATTCGGGTCGTACTCGTAAATCTAATCAGGCAGAGATCTAGGTACTCGCTTTTCTAGTAATAAATCAACTAGTTTCTCCCAACTCAGTTTATGCATTGAAACGCCGTTAATATGAGTACCAAAAGAGTACAAAGTTAGTGATATTACAACATATGCCAAATGCCAAATGTCAAGGAGGCCATTGAAAACCGCCTCAAAAAGAAGAATTTGAATAGGGTCGTAGGCTTCCAGCTAAGCAACACCTGGAGACCCATCCTCAAATGCATACAAGAGGGCAGGGGAAATTTTCGACCAATCAGGAGGCGCCCTTCTGAAGGTTGGTCGATGGACCAATCAGGAGACACCTGACCCCAGGAGAAGGATATGTAAGGAGGACAATTTTTGTGATACGGCATTCAGAAGCCTCGAAGACGATGACCGAGTCGGGAATCGAAACGTCTGTGGACACGGACGCAATAACCCGGTGGAGGACCCGACAAACCAAATGTCTATATCATGTCTTCATATGACAAGTGTCTATATCTTGTTTATATAATAAAAAAAGTTACTGAATGCCGCAAAAATCCAACCAAATTCTCCCAGTTAGACGCACTGCAGAGTGTAAATGGATGTATTCCAAAGCCAAATTACAGAAATGAAAGGAAGACCATGGGTCGTAATAAGATAACGGGCCTTTAATAATGAAAGACAAAATGAAAAATCTCCATATTACTACAGCCTCCAACGAAAAGACCAAAGGCACGATCATTTATCGTTAGCACACAGAAAATCGCAGCTGTGAAGATCCACAAGACCACTCAATAAAAGGCAATGCCAACACACTAAACTAAAAAAAAAAACGTTTTTGCTCATCGGGCCCATTCATCCCATCTTTCAACAAGATGCTCGTCTCCCGTTATTCCGAGGATGGGTTGGTACCACTTAATTCCAGAACGATTTTGAAATTGAGCACAATCCTGAAAACGCTTCACGCGGAATATATAGGCGCCTGAAACATGAAAGAAAGATTTCTAGATCCGACACAGGTTATTAACACAGCGAGGTAGACCGGATTACGTGACATTACGCCTGCTAGTTGGGTTCACGTATAAAGATACCCGAAATTGTTTTAAGCGTGGAAAATTCTCGGGCACAAAGAACGATGACGAGGCTACAGAGTTTGAAAAACTACCATAAAATGGGATAATCCTGAAAATGTGGGTAACGAGTATAAAAATCAAAGGCTAATAAACCTAAATTCGCTCAGTGAGTTTATTCTTCATGATTCAGGGGAATTACTTACTTCCTTCGCTTAAATCTTGTGCACTTTATGTTTAAATCTAAGTTTAATAAAAATAGAGTTAATAAAAATATATTCTTGCGGTCCAAATAGACTTTTAAATCTATATTTTATCATGAAAAACACAATCGTATATTGCAGTGGGTGCAGTGGGCACCGCTCCACCCCAGACAAACATTATCGAGCAAGAATGAACAATCGTATTGTTATTAAAAACACCACCGATTTCACTGCTTACTGAATTGAATTCACTGGGAGAACACGGGGTGATTATACGAAATGCAGTCTTCTACCTTAAGCTAACACGAAGATCGCGTTGGTGTGATGGCTAGAGTATTTCCCTCCCATTCTGATGACCCTGGCTCGCATCCCGGCGGTAGTAGAAAATTTTCAGCGGCATACGGTCCTTGATTGAGTGCGGAGAGGAAATCACTTCAAGTAAGTAATCTTTCCGTCGCAAATGGCTTAACTGTCGATCACCTCCCCAGATTAACCACCAAACTAAAAGCATACGAGACAGACTGCACAAATATTGCATGAATAATTTCTGGATATGCAAAAAAAATGCAGAGAGATGTTTAAAAGAAACGCACTCATTTGTTCTATTTTAGAACCTCATGGCATAGATGCAATATGCAACCTATATTTATCATGATTCGTTTGAAAACGAATACATTTTTCTTCTTTTCTTCGGAAAAAAAATTAAAGAGAGCCAGAATATAAAACTCATATACGTATTCAATTTTAGCTAATAACATGAGAATGTTACACAAAATTTTCAGTGTGTTGCAGGCTTTACACGACACTTCATCGCCAGTTAATTTAATTTAAATAATCATGGAGACGAACAAAGCTTCAAAAAGTAATAACTGCAAAAGAATAAAAAGGTTCCCTCAATGTTCAGTCATTAACAGATAAGCATACTCAGGTTTAAACATAAAGGGCACAAGATTTAAGCGAAGATAGTAAACAATTGCTACGAACGATAAAGAATAAACACACTGAGCAAACTCTGGAGATAGAGAATTTAATGAATGAGGAGGACTTTGAAGTACGTAAATACAAAATACCAGCGATAAAAGACGCGAGCTGGCAGCTTTGTCCAACCGATCCTAGAATTAAGGACACCGGATGATTAAATAAATTAAAGGCTAACAGAGAATTATTAAAAAGCCTCACCGTAAAAACCTGGACACAAAGCTTCAATTTTGCTACACAAATGAAATATCAAGCATAATTCCCTTCAAGAAAGAAGTTACTCAATGCACATATTCTTACACGCATTATATTAAAAGAGATGTAATTCCTGTACGATGACGGTTCGAATCGCAAAGGAAGAGGTAAGTGATATATAAAATTACCAGTCAGATATGTCAAAACTTCATCAGTGTGCTAGGTACTTTAGTTCTCGACCCATGGAATAAGACATGAATATAGTGCACGGTTCGGAAAATGTTATGAGAAGTACAATTTTTGTGGGGTATACAGCAAGAATTAAGAAAATAAGTGAAATGTTTAGGACAGTATGCATTACCAAAGCGTTATCGCGAAACATAACGCATGTCTTCTTCAATCTGTCGGTTTCTATTTTGCCAACGACACTTCGTTCTATCTTCAACTGTTTCAGTACTTCCACATTTGTAGAGAGTGTTATAATCTAAGCACTGCCACTTCGTCTAAAAACATCCACATGTACAGACTTCGGCTTTCCTCAGTCCCTCTATCTCTTAAAACCCAAGTTTCTGTGCCGAATAATAATATACTTTTTATTATGGTGTCATATATTCGTTTCTCGCTATATTTAGTCATTTTTTTACTCCATAGGAAAAATAATAATGATGATATATTTATCTATAGCAGCCTTTCTGAAGCTAATATCCTCTTTATAAACAAAGGTATTATTTTTACAAATATAAATAAAACTTTTCACCGGCACAAAGTGTTTGACCAGAGAGAAAAATGGAAAGTATAGTTGAAGAAAGAAGACTGTGTCCCAGTCAAAGTACTCTACACAGATGCTTTACCCTATCACATTGTGTTTTTCCTATAGCGTTATATTCACGCCTGGAAACGGGGGAGAATGCGCCTAAAAAACATTCGATGGAAATTAATAATGAAAAAGGGCCTATGATAGAAAAACCTAGGATGTTATGGTGTGGCTGATGAATTTAAAAAAAATCCGGTCTGTTTTCAGGAAATGCCACCGCATTTCGCAGCCGTGCGCCCCATTGAGTCGCGCTCATTGAATTTGAGAACGGAGTCGAACCTCTTTCGCCCCGCCCAATTTGGAGCAAATTTATCGCGCAAAACGCCATTAATTACGAATGTCCTTTCCGGAGAGGGAGCGAAATATTAGTTGCCCTAATTGACCTTTATGAGCTCCCCTCCGTCCCTTTTGATGACGTTTTTATTCCCTTTCCGGAAGGTCCCGGTCGCAGGGAAGATTTCTATTTCCGTTCCTTCAGTGATTTTCACGAGGTCGGGGGAGTTAAAATTTCGCATTTAGTGCGGTGCAACTCTTCTAATTGTTCCCCAACACCAACGGGATCCACTTAGGCTATATCACATTGAACCGGAGCATCCAATAGTTGAAAGTCATATGAATCTCATTTCGTTTCCGTTTGAAATTTTTTTTTTAATTACGAAAACCCAATAGCAAAGAATGACTTTTATCATCTCCGGCCCCATAATTACTCGCACTCAAAACTAGATTGGATTGGAATGGGGTTTTCAGACGATCCAACTCCTGATTACATCGGACCGTCTAACGCAAACATCAATCTATGGCATGCACGAAATCTACCAGAAGCGACATTTGAACCGGCAATCTTTGGGCATCCAAGTCGGAGCGTTACGGAACTGACTACCGCAAAAAACTTAATACTTTATTCCCCACGTGTTTTTTTTACAAATTTCTATAAAAATAGGCCATTATGCATCGCGTATGTTTACTGTTACACAATACTCAACTGTTTTATTGTGTTTAACGTAATATCACCTATCCGCACATTATCAGGGCAATTATATGAAAAATTACGAAAATGAGCAAGAATAGCTAGTGATAAAAATGAATTCTTTATTATATATAATCTTACAGAAATAAAAATATTGTTCATT
Organism: Platycnemis pennipes; assembly: GCA_933228895.1. Lineage (NCBI taxonomy): Eukaryota > Metazoa > Arthropoda > Insecta > Odonata > Platycnemididae > Platycnemis > Platycnemis pennipes. The sequence continues at coordinate 84,198,916 of OW121854.1, read as the reverse complement.
GCCTTATCAAGACATTAAATGTCAATGTCATCTTGATTTCCGAAAAACGAAAGAGGAGAAATACAAGTGTGGCAGCCAGGGCGGAAAATTCCAAATCTGTTCTGATTAAGTACACATACACATAGGCGTGTTTAATAGTCAAATTCATTATAAAATTTTATAACGAAGATAATAACTCACAGGGACTTCAGAAGTGTGTGAACGTAGCTAAGGACTGTAAAACCAAAGAGATTATAGGTCAGATGCAAATTACGAACTTTCAGAGCAGATAAGGCTCTGCTAACTAGTACTTTAGTTTAATGAAAAGAACGTATCTACAGTTGTAATAAATAACAAATGAAAATTAATATCCACAAAGCCGTAACCACAAGGGGGCAAAATAATAAAAAAGGGGGGAGAGGGGGTATTTGGCAGAGTGTAGGAATGTGTCATTCACTGCCACTTAAGTTTCTCCGTATGCTTGATTTTGTACGGGTAATTGAAAGATCCCTTACATCGTATATATCCTTCCTTTCCCCTATCCCCCATTTTTTATTCCTTTGCCCCCTTATGGTTACGTTTTTGTGGATATTAATCTCCTTTTGTTAGTACTTTAGTTGACCACTACGATACAGTTATTGACCCAAGGCCAGAACTACAAGATTATAAGCGATGTTTAATTAAAAAAAAATTGCTGCCAATTACAACATTCAGGTGTCAGGTACCTGTTGACAATGATTTTCGAAAATGAAAATTTAACATTAGCATTGTGTATTTTCTGTTGAAACATGCACTTTTGCACGGAAGAAGCAAAGTATAAACCTACATGAATTACTATCAATACCGATCCATGCATTCGGGAATGTTATAATGAAATATTACAACTCTGTTTTGTGTTTTATGAACGTCGTCCTCCCTATATTACTTAGTCATTTCAATCAGCATATTCCCTCATCTTTTTCTCCATCTCAAATCCCTTTCTCCATGCCCTTTCCATTCCTTCCCTTCCCTAGTTTAGGCAACATCACCCCCTCAACAACGGTATTCTATAACCTATTGACTGTAATTACATTTTCCATCTACCTACTTGGCCTTCAAATTTTCTATAAAAAATTTATTTACTCCCCCAAAATTTTCTATAATAAAAAAAACCTACTTGAAATCAAATAAAGCAACATGAAGACTTGTCTAGTAATATGGAGATGGAAGAGACAAGGGGGCGTCTGGGAATGAGATTATGCCAGCTCCTACAATACCGTACGAAATACTTTCCCGGGTAATGGACATTGTAAGAATTTCCGACAAAAAGCACGAGTGACAACGGGGAATAATGTTAAAGGGTAGTTGTAAAGGGGCTATAATTTGAAGAAAAAATTCCTGCAATAAATCTCCGTTCTAATAATATACTTAACGCTACGTCCTAAATATTAATAATCTTCTCGTTTATATGAGATAACTTTTAATTATAACTATGTAAATAGTGCTGAGATGTAATATAAAATTCGAAATATAATTATTAATATTAATACCTCCTATGCCTGAGAGGAAAGGACAAAAAATTGTTGCCCGCCCGAAAAATGACTGCAATTTTAATTCTTACTCGCAACTAAATGTTCTTCTTCAATGCCTAATTCGGGGAGTGACGAATTTTAAACCTTTAAGGACAGATTTTTAACTTAAAACTTTCAATCTCTCTTTTTGCATCCAAACTCGTAGCTTACATTAAGATCAGATTTTTCTGGCCTGCCAGCACTCTTATCGCGTTTATGGTGGAGAAATCAGACCTGTGTTCCAAAAAAATGATCAATTCACAGCTGAAAATATGTTTGATGCAATGAACCGTACCATTAAGACGTTGGTACATATGTAGTATGCTCCTTTCTGGCAAAGAGCCAAGGACGATAACAGTCGTAGAAAAGTTCAGACTGGAAGCATTGCATTCGGAATGTAGTGCTACAGAAGAACGATGGTGATAAAATGGCTAGGACTGGTGAGAAAGGAACGAGCCAGAAGAGCAGACGTATATAAGAGAAGTCTGAAGAGAACTTCAAAAATAAGAGACGGGACTATATAATCGGCCGTACCTCGAGACATTGTGGTCTGATCAAGACAGTCATAGCGGGAAAAATGAATGAAAAGACTGGAAAAGGAAAGATTAGAATTAGAAAATACTGAGAAAGTCGTCAAGGATGCAGGAAACAGAAGACACGAAGGGTCCTATCAGTATTTAGACGACTTCCAATTCTTAGAGCGTGGAACTGAATAGGGACAGTACTAGATTACCAGTACCAGGGTGGGAATTAGAATAGGTATCGTACATTTAAAAGAGTACATATTCTGTAGTGCCTGTAGAAGAATAGTCTGATAATTTTAACAAGCTCCTTTATGAACATTACTAACTAACGTAAGCTTTGGAAAGCATAAAGTCATTAATACATTTAAAGAAACGTCTGACTAATCAATCATTTATTGCATTACTTTGTAGAGGCTAACAATTTGGTCGCACGGGTGTCGTGAACGCATATCCGGCATGTTTCCTAGAAGTGGTGGAGTTGTGCTCCCATAGGCATATGGGTGGCGAATGCATGGGCAAGTATTTTTGCATGCCTGTACGTCTCGTGAAATACTGTCAGATGCATTCCATATTTTGACACCCTTATTTGGATGGGACATAAAACTGTATACCGCTAAGCCCCTTTCGTTAAGAGCAGGCTAATCCCGCCGCCGAATTTTGTCTTCACATTTCCTCACTTCTCTTCGAACTCCATCTTACACCTCTCCTTCCGGTCTCATTCGCCTTCAAGGAGGGACCAGACTTAGCACCGAAACAAAAATTAAGACAGAGTTTCCATCTCCTATCCATAGAGCATCATGAATGACCTTGATCTTCCTGAAGACCCCCGGTCGGCAAATTTCACCACCTTTGTTCCCCTTGATTTCAAAGTATTGAGAATGGGGTCGTTTACCATATTTTTTTTATTGCCGAATCTGATAGAGTTTGTAAAATAAAAGGACGCGTATTTTTCCGTTTTCTGATCCGACAATTATTTCCCGAGTTATAAGCGGCGAAAAACGGATGTTTTTAACCCTTTCGGAAAAGTGGGTGTGGTGCAACCTCTGACGTATATCTACTTCGTCCAACCACAACTGAGCCCGCGAAGCTACTCGCCTTATCGCAAAGGGGGGACACAGCTGACTCTGCCAATGGGAGCGATTTCGACAGCATCTGTGCGAGCAGACCTTCCGAGAACCCCCCTCCACTCCCTTCCCCCTCCCCTGAAAGCAGTCAAGGACGGAAGGAAAATGACGTCAATGTTATCACAGCAGCATCTTCGGTGGGCGTCATCTTTTGCTTATTTTAATTTTTTATTTATGAGTGAATGGTTGTGGTTAGAAGATTAATTTTTTCACTAAAATTCGTTTTTCGTTTCCATCTAACGATTTCATGTACAAAGTTGCGATTTCGGTTCCGAGTAAACGCCCCCATTCACTAAAAACTTCGCAAACCGGACCTCCAAGTTGCGAACGATGAGGAAGATAAATGGTTACGGGATTGTAATTAACCACCAAAAGAAACCTTCTACGACTTGAATCATATGGTTCTTATTTAAAATGTTAACATGGCCTAGTTAATTAGTTACCTTCTGCTCGATCACTGCTACTTAATGAAACAATTCATCGACTCAATAGAGATTTTATGAAGAACAAAACGTTCTTCCAGCATTTGAAAGGAGCATTTGGGAACGTAAATTTCCCTTAAAAGGAAGGATATGAAATTATTTGTTGGGCTTGAGCATATTTATTTTCAATATTCTTGAAGCATTTTGAGAGTATCAGTACCACAAAGAGTCAAATTTTGCACCACCATTTTACTAGTTATTTTCTCTTCCTTTTATGTAAAGCATGAAGAAATAAATTCAGTAATCCATTTCTGTCAGAAAGGCAACGTGATTGGGCAGATAAATATGAGGGAGAAAAATTCATAAAACAGTGATTTTAAGGATGTTATCATGACACATTTGAGATTTTTTTCGAATAATTGTGCATATCTCACTTAGTATTTATAAAATAAAAATATGGTTCTGCTCGGAAGGAAAATTAAAACTATTCCGAGTACTAAACTAAGCTGGTGGTGGGGGAGGCAAAATCAATCATAGAAATATCAAAATGAATGACAATAGTTTAAAAACCATTGACGGAAAAAAATCTGCATTTGTACGGAGAAGCTGGACACCGACATAATTACATTTCAATGCTTAATGCTCGACATTAATCGAAGGAAAAACAATTGTTTCGATGAATGCTTTCGAAATCCCCTGTCGTAACACTCTTTTCATTTCCATCACATTTATAAGTAACTACATAACTTTATTCACGCGCTCACTCCTTAAAAACTCCTTAGAGTTTCTTCCACCATATTCACCCATGACTTTACATTGATACAAATTGATATGGTCGTAAAAGTGCCAATCCCTTTTCCGTACGTCCCCCTGTAAGAGCAAACCTCTTGCCGCCTTCCTAATACCCGTCAAAAACCCTTTACACAAATAAGGAGCTGACGTTTTTTTAATGAATGGCTTCAGCTACAGACGTGGCTGAATATCCTTTCCCGTCTCCAGCAGCATATGCGTCAAGGCAGAGCAATGCCCTTCGACGGGAATTAATTTCTCCGGGAGAGATTTTCAAGATAGGGAAATTAGCTGGATTAAAAAGAAGGCTCTCTCACAAAGTTTTCGTGCGTTTTTTTTCCGTCTCCCAAATCCCGAGAATATTACGGCCTATTTTTTCCTAATCTCTCACAACAGCCACACGTCATGGATTCAAAGTGAGATAAAAGGGATTTCAATCTTGAGAGAATTTTTACCACACGAAATGTTAGGTATTATAAGGAGGAAATGGATTGAGGAGACGGAATTTGTCGCACCGGTGAAAAAAGGCGCGTAGCATTGGAAATGGCATTAAGCTTGATTAATTAATCAATAAGCTAATCCATTAATCATCATATGCTCGACCCAGGCTTAGTGAAAAACACTTGTGATGCGCATCGCTGAGATCCCCGCTGTAACTCTAGTGAGAAAATGTTTCCGTATCTTAGATTAGGGAAATGATAGTGCGTATTAAGCGTAGATTTGATGGAGTGAACGAGCTGTATCTATTTCAATGGTTGCCAAAATTTTAGTACCCGTAATGCTGAATGCTGAGAAAATCTTCCAAATGACTTCTAGGACAGAGCCTCGAGGGTTCAATTTACATATTTTCACTTTCCACAGTGATTAACAGGAATAATTCCGTAACTATCCGAGAAAAGGATAGGTATAATAAATATTGCTTTTCATGTTCACGACGTTTAACCTCTTCCTCAAAACAAAACCCGTTCATAAAAATAAGCTTAACCGAAAATTTGATTAAAAATCTAGTTTTGCACTAAACTAGGCTTCCTTTACATGTCACATGGAAATCTACACACAGGGTTCACGTGGGACTTAGACGCTTTGCTATCTACTTACTAACGAACGTGAAATAGTAATACTTTCAATGGACACTTAAGTACTATTCAAGTCATGGTGGAATCGATTCACAGATTTCACATTTCAACAGATTACGAAAAGCAGACAAATTATAAGAGCATGATTTTATAGAAAAGACAGTTGGTCGAGGAAATTAGGAGACAGAAAATGTGTATGAATTGAGGGAGAAAATGTGTATGAATTGAGGGAGAAAATGTGTATGAATTGAGGGAGAAAATGTGTATGAATTGAGGGATGTGGTAAAGAGATTTTAAAGACCTGACACAGAAAAGATGGTGGGTAAGCAACTAAGGGGAAGAAAAAGAAAGGAAATTTTAGATGGATTGAAGAGAGAAAGGAAATATACTGAGCTGAACACAGACGTAGTTTAGAGATGAAACCTTTAAGAAAATGTATGACAGGGTTAGGGTATTTTACCAAACTTGACCCTAACCCTATGAATTCTAGCATGTCAATTCATATGCTATGGTTTAGAATCAAAATGTTCTAAAAAGTATTTTTCTTGTGGGAAGGTCCTTGTCAATATAGATACTTCATGACTTAGCTTCTGACCAATAATCTCATTGGTTGGCCAATTCTTATAACGCGGTCACTTTTTAAGACATTCCTGATCATGCAGCTCTTTAGATGAATATTGTTCTGTTTCGTTGGTATTTACCTCCATGGATATAACAAGACGTCCAACCAAGATAAAGCCACTCTTTGAGGCTCAAGGCTCTTCTTCTCCACTTCCGTTAACTCTAAAACAAGATGGCTACGATTTAAAAAATAACCATGAAATGTTAATGAGCTATTTTTTTGCTAATTTTACCCTGTTTACGATGAGATATTTTTTCCGGAGTATAGAAAATATTTTTATGAATAGCTATGCACTTACATTCCCTAGTAATGTTTTAGTGAATCCTAATTTCAAATTTATATTTTCTTTTTATCTTTATTTCAAATAAATAGCATGCTCGTGTGTGGACAGGTTATATTGAGCATTAGAATGAAATATTTAACATAATTAATACATAATTCTTTTATTCCCTTGACGCAAGTGAGAAGAGGGAACAGATGTTCTAAGCTATATAAAAGAAACACTGTTGCAGAGGAGTTTCAGTTTAATTTTTAGCACAGCACGGATATTTCATCAAAAAACCTAATCTATCAGTAGAAGACTAAAAATGATGATGATGATGGCAACGGAAGTAACGGATAGAAAATTTTCCCGCTACTCCTATTGTGTATATGAGCATGAAGATCCCTCTCAGAAAGGGCAAGCACGTTCACAGATACGGGCGCATCAACGTAATAAACAGCACGCGAACGCGGAGCGACTCTGGGAAATGAAAAAAGCTCGGAAGATGAGATAACCCCTTAATATGGAAAACGCGACATGCAACAGAGTCCCCAAACTCCCTCCCACCCTCGGTTCGATCGAAAGAAGTGGGCGGTGGCGTTCAGGGGGGAGGAGTGGGAATAGACGGTTGGGAGGGGGGGGGGGTTGGGATAAGCGAAACCGCAGGAAACCCCGCTAATTCGGGCGCCCGCAAAAGCGTCCGCGCGGACACGAGCGATCCGATTCACTCGTCGAGAGATGCATCACTCAATCTCTCCCTCCACCCTCCGTCGCCCATTCTACCCCCTCGTACACACACACACCCTCGGGCACAGCAACATACCCTCAATCTCTCCATCCCCGAAACACTAGCGGGCCAGGCGGTTTCGTTCACCGACGCAGGGGTGGGAGGAACTCGGCACAGATGTGGAGAGCGTTATAAATCCCGAACGACGGAGAGAGAGAAGCTATGGGATCTCATCATCGGACGGAAGTCGATAACGGTATCACGGCAGTCTTGTTTTTAAAACGGGGAACGCCAATACTGATATCCCTCCCTCACTTCTAAAGGCGTGAAGCTAATACAGTAGCAAAATAATACTTGAATCTTCCTAAAAAAATGTGAACCTAATAATACCTACAAATTTGGGGAAAAAACATTAATTCAGTAGATTATCAATGATCGGAGACTTGAAGTAATTCATTGCCTTAATAAATTGATTTCATGCAGGAAAAAAGAATGGCTATACTTTCTTCGGATCTGTTTGTCACAATATATACTTGTTCAGCATGCTTCAATTCACCGATGACATAGCGGTTGTGACTGAGACAGCTTTAAAGAAGAATCTTGGCAACATGGAACGGAGCAGATTTCCTGATATCAGCTGCAGATCAATAAAAATAACTATAGTAATGGTGTACAATAGGACAGAAGAGGAAAGGATCAATGTTGAACTAGAGAAATAAAAGCTTGTGCACATGATACAGCATTGCTATCTAAGGCACGGAGTAGCCAGCGAGCTAACCGAGTATGATAGAAATTATCAGTAGAGCAGCCTAGGTGAAGAAGGATACTCTACCAAAAGATTCGACTTGCAGATAGAATTACAAGCTTGGAATAATGGAATCAATTGATTAGAACTTACATCTGTAGTATGCTTTGTTATAGGAGTGAGGCATGGGCAATAACAGCGTCAGGGAAGTCTATACTGGAAGCATTCATAATGATGCAAATGCAGACTTGTATGATGAAGACAAAATGGATGGGCCGAGGGACAAAACGAAGAAGTCATGATAAGAGTGGAAGAAAAGAGGTCTAATATGAACAAATTACAGAGAAGATGGGGCAACCTAACCGGCCATATCTTGAGACACGATTAGGTATCTCACCGTGCATACAATCGTCGCTGAAAACCTTCGCGGGAAGAATGGAAAGAGAAGGCCTCGTGTGAAATTAATGGAGTAGTGAACGATGGTAAAGAAAATACTGGCATAACAATGAAGAGATTAGCCAATATGTAAATCGAGTGGATAGTTGCGTTAAACCAATTTTAGGATTGATTATTCATGATGATATTCAAAATACCCCTATTTAACAAAGATGTGCATCGTTTGTTCGCGCCACTTAATGCTCCCGAACCTCAAAAAATTCCTGCTCCAGGTTGTAATGAATGAACCCCAAGAAGATTCAAACAGATGTTTACCCGACGAGTGCTTTACCTTACCACCATTCAGATAGGTTTATGTAGGCATTCTTATTGACCACTTTTATTTAATTAGAGATAGAATTGTTGTTATCCAACATCCATTCATTCTATCTCTGATATAAGTATGAATAATATCCATCCAATAATAAGCTCCATAATTAATCAAATAGCGTTGCACATTGAGTGTATGGAATATTTGAGAAAACGGTGGCAGCCAGTGTTACACAACCGTAATCCCATGATTCAGAATCTGGGAATATCGATACTTGAATTACTTGTAATGGGCTCAGGCAGGAGTGATGAATATATTTTCAAGGGCGATATGTAGGAAAAATAAACCCATACAAAAAACACATGGAAGGCAGGACCAACAGAAAAAGATGGACACAAAAACGAACAGCTGTCGAATGGCTGGCATATCCCTCATACGTTTCCCACAAGCGAACGCGTCGCTCACGCTTTCCCGAAAGAAAAGGATTTGAACTATTCGCGGAAATAGATCACGCCCTCGCAAATTCCACTTATTTCCGGCGGAAAGGAACCAAAATCTCGTACAGAAATTATCCCGATGATAAAATATGACACAAATTTCAATGGTAGGTTTCTTCCTATTGGGTGTAACGTCGTGCCAGCCCCATATAGAAAGGTGGATTGGTTTAGTTTATAATTCAAGGCTTTGTTTTATTGGTTGTTTTTTTGTTGAGTTTATGACATTTATTCGCTTCTTTAGGTGTGAATTATGTTTTTTGTTGTTGTTTTAAATGAAATGTTTGTGTTATTTGTTGAATGTCTATTATGTAAAAACAGTTGCTAAGCAGTAGTTGATGAAAAGAGAGGGGAATGGTTGAATGGTTGTGTGAACGATGCTAGAGAGAGAGAGGAGCAGAGAAGTAAAATCTCCAACAAAGAGGGTCCGAAACGTAGAAAATAAGTAATTTATTGGGAAGACGGTGTCACGATATCACATGGGTCACGTTTTGGCGGCGGTGTCCGTACCCTTCTTTGCATGGCTTTTACCTAACAGTTGTTTCACTAAGCTATTTCTCCCTTCAAATCAGCGTATTCTATTCCTCTCGTCATACTATTCAAAATGGCTTTTTTCTTACACTTCTCCATTTAACCAGCACAACTTTAAATAATAGCTTTCAGTATCCAATTGTCTCCAATTATCTGTTTAATTCATCTACTTCGCCTCCCCTAAATATATGCCAACAGCCTTCTTTCCATCCCCAAGATTTTCAGCGCTTCTTTATTCGCCATTTCCATCCACAACACTTTCTCCATTCTACTCCAGACTCAAATATATAAGGCTTCCAATAATTTCACGTAATCCACCTGGGTAGAGTCGTCTCAGATCCAGAGAAAGCCACTCTCCACATCAAGCTCTTCACTAACCTCTTCAATGACCCACTCTTTACATTCCTGCTCAAGATTCTTGACGTGAGTGCTATTAAACTACATATATGCTTACCCACTCTTTCAGTCGGCACATTACCTACCCTCTTTGTATTATGCACTATACCTTTACCATACCTTTTCTCCTCGGTCTCGCTTACCCAGAATTCCACCCTCAATAGCGATCTTCAGAATTCCACTATCCCCTTATCCAAAGATTTGCTCCATCGTCCTACATAGCCTTCTTCTAATTTCTCAAAGCAATCTTTATTCGTTTCCCACCTTGTAAGTACATCCCTTTTTATTGCATCAGTCTTTTCCGTCCATCGCACTCCTAAATACAATCATTTTTAAGCTTTCAATATTTCCTTGCCATCTTTCCCCATAGTTCATGCCTGATACAAAGCCATACCTATTCTTTTAGTCTTTCCTTTGCATCCCCATTTAAAATTCTCAACCGAAGTTTCTCATTAGATTCCCTCTACCATGGGTAAATCACATACAAAATGTTTCTGGCAGAGCGAAGAAGAGACTGGGATTTCTCAGACAAACTGCAGCTAAAGAGTTCATGCGGAAAAAGTATAAGGAAGACGTTATTTCGCACTTGTAAGGCCTCACCTGAGTACGCATCAAGCATTAGGGATCCAATGAAGCCCAAAATGAATAATTCGAACACTGTATAACGTACAAAGGGCAAAGGTTTTGTAACAAACTCGCATGGACGTACAGAAAAGGCCACTCGAGTATTGGAAAGAGCTTGGATAGGAAACACAAGAGGCTAGAAGGGTGTTCGCATCATTGAAGTTACTTGACAAATTAAAATCTCACGAATTGGAATTAGAAACATCAGGCATATTTCTACCCCCACCAGTAGGACAGACAGAAGCGAAAAATTGAGATAAAGCAATTGTCGGAACGAGCGATCCAAGAATCCATTATTCCCACGCACAATACGTGCACAGATCCCACAAATACAATGCGAGAAGAGTATAATTCTTTCAAGCACATTGCACAGCATACGCCATCTTTAATTTTCAAAGATTTTTTCAGCCCAACTTCCCGGCTGGGGTTCTACCACCCCCTGCCACACCCCCTTGGGGCGGATTGCAGGGTAAAATGTGGACGTAGTTATGGATACGTTAGTAAATCCTCGCGAAAGCCAAAGCGAAACTTCTCCAACACTATTACTACCACGCGAATCTTCGTCCAAAACTATCCAAGTTATAAAAATGTTCCACCTGTTTGCCTATGAAGTGTTGCATTTATATTTAGTTTTGCCTTCTTTATTCTCAGCAATCTAATGAATTTAGGCTTCGTTGAAATATAAGCATACAGGCCAATTAACCTTAATCTCCGTTGAAACTGAAGCTGCTAAGAATGATTTATAGTACTCACACTAGAAATCACTTTGACCATGTTTCTTCAAATCTTCTCGAGGTCTAACCTTCTAATTGTTTTCAATGCATATCATTATTTCTTTGATTCGCAGCAGTATTTCAACATTTCATCCTTAATGCGCCGCTATCGATTAATGGCGCGCCATAGACTTTCAATAACGAATGGGATATGTGGAACATGCTGATGGCGATGACTGGATCGGAACTGTGCCAAAATACCGAGGCATGCTGGACCCTATCCATGGAATTCCACGGTTTCGCGTAAATTTTTACAGATTTTCCGCGTTTTTCCCACAATTTTAAAATTTTCCAAATTCTCAGATATCTGTTTTCCTATTTGTCACACCATTGCGTTAATCAGTCTGCAAATGTAAAGTGAAGGTAGAAAAACGCCCATTTTGGATCGCAGCAGCTAAGAATGTGAAACATTGGATGCTAACTTTCGCAGTCCCATAAATATACCAATTGCAAATAATCGCTCGATTCAGACAAAAACAATTGAGAATCCAAAAAAAGGTATTACTTAGCTAATTAAAAGCTAGGTGATAAAAGAGAATCCAAATGCGTCAGTAATTCAGGAACAAGCAATTATGTACGATCGATCTAATCGTGCCTTCGATAAATTATTGCTAGGTAATTTTTTCAAAATTTTGATTGAACGCTATTATTAATATCTACAGGCGTTTGCATTCCAATACTAATGCATTTGAAATATTAATTACTGTCAATGAAGTATTATAAAGGATAATATTCTTCAAATTAAGGGATAATATTCTTCAAATGAAGGTAGTTTCCGGCATGAAAAACTATCAATATCGCAAATATACACATCGAATAACAAAGGTATACTACAAGACCCCAGAATTTGTTTCACACGTATTGAACTGTCTAACAGATTACCCAGTTTATATATGTTGACGAATTGAAACTTCAATGGCCATTTATTTTTCGTGCTCCAGCAACGGCACTCATTATTTGTGAATTTTAGTATATGACGACTAGACCATGTGTGTAAATACGAACGCAGATGCCAAAACAATAACATTAAAATTGATGTTTACCTGCACCATTATGATAACGCTTAGGTAAGCTGCATCGGGCGTTTCGGGAAAAAAATTGTTTTGTGTGTGGCCAGTGGATATAAACATTAACAGCATAATAATGCTTGGAATGAAATAAATATTCAGTGAAAATTTTACACATATGCGAATATGAAACATGCTGAAGATTAAATGGATCGACCGAGTAAGTAACGAGGAAGTCCTAAGAAGAGTGAGAGAAAAGAGAAGACTGCTGACAACTCTAAAAAGAAGAAGGGAAAACTTAATCGGCCATATCTTGAGACACGATGGCCTGATGAAGACTATCGTCGAGGGAAAAGTGAACGGGAAGATTGAAAAAGGCAGGCCTCGTATGAGATACATGGAACAGGTTGTGAAGAATGTAAAAGAGAAAGATTACGTCACAATGAAAAGGTTGGCCGATAGAAGAATCGAGTGGAAAGCTGCGTCAAACCAATCCTAGGATTGTTGACCAATGATGATGATGATGATGAACGATAACATGCAAAAGGAAGCAAAAGAAACGGGGCCTAAAATTATTCAAAATTATTATTAACAGGGCGATGAGTACTTTTAATGCTAAAATTACCAAAAAAAATCAGTGCTTTATCATTTTCTGCGGGAGTGATTTAGCATGTTATTCTTTTTTGTTTCAAAAAATATGACAGGGAGAGAAAAATAAATCGGGAGGAGAAAGGTAGAAAGACAAAATGTGCAAGAGCTCACATGAAGCAAGTGAGAGAATCAGATAAATACACGTCCTGAATCGGTTATCGTCAAAACATCTATTCGTGGTGGTGACAAGTTTCGTTCTATTTGTTCTAAAACCCTGATTATCCATTATTTCGGAAACAATGACAAAAATCTGACGCTACCCTTCAAATAACCATGAACAGGCCGTCGTAACAACCTGGATTACCTCGGTATTTTGGTTCATACATTGTAATCCCACGCATTTTTATTTTCAGAATTAACCCAAAGATTATCCTAAGTTTTCCAAAGTTCCAACATTCCCCAAGCCTGGTTTCCCTGCTCCGCCAACGACCTGCGTGGGAGAGAGATGCTCCATCCCTACCAGGGTACTGCGTGGAAACTAACTCAAGTTTGGTACGTCAGATATGACGTTAACACTGATTGATCCCAGAAGCCTTTCGTTAAGACTACGGTAAGGCAAACGATAGGTTTCTCTACGCCCTTCCTCCGTTCCCTGCCGACCAAACTGTCACCTAATACTCTCCTAAACCTGATGACGCAAATAGCTCATGTATGGCCATTCCTTGGGAGGGTTCACCCAGAGGATATAGCGGGTTATTCTGGGCAATGACCAATGACATTAACCCATAGAGGGGAAGGGGTGAGAGGTTAAGGAGTACTACAGTTAGGATGAAATACATTTCTTTACAAGTTCACTAACCGAAAGAGATGATTAACCGTTCGTTGTAATATTGTACCGACCAAAAACTACTAATAATACTCCGATTGGTGATGTAAATTAATTATTTTCTTCGTACTGTTTTTATTGTTCAGATTGCCATTATGCCTTTCTCCTTATTAGCAATCTAAAATGAAAATTCTTTTCTCCCTCATTTCCATTTCCTCAAATTTTCCTCCAACCACACCACATGTTTTGGCTCCAGATGACCGTAAAGTTTCTGATGCATGAAATTCCGACTGTTTTCGCCGCTCGTCAATCCCCTCGAGTAGGCCATATCTTCATCTAAACACATGAAGCGGTTCACTTTTCCCTTATTTCCAAAAGCATTCTGCAGCCTTCCTCATAGTCAAATCTCAATGACTTCAGATTTAATATCGTTCTTCTTCCTCATAGTACAGGATTTTGTATCAAGCAATGCCTCGTTACATAGTCTTCACCAGTTAGACCTTTACCTCGAGTTTCTATTTTAAGTGCCCTCTTTTTGAAAATACTAATTTCCCAAGAGCTCCTTAAAAGACAAAGCCTTGAAGTTGTTTTCAGTTATTTTACTGGATGAAGACGAGCGACAACTGAGGTAATCTTTGCAGTTGCCAAGGGTAAGTTGAGAAAGGGATTTTTTTGTGGAGCCGGCCGTGGCAGCCACGTCGATAGCGTACCACCCAGGGCATGGATGTTACGTTTGTCCCAGGATAGTTATTCATCTACATAATACCCCATCAGCTGCTAAAAGTGTGTGTGGCAGGGGGTGTACCATAGCCAGGCATGAACTTTAAATCAAAACGTCAAATCCTAAATTAGGTAGGAGAGTGCAATGTTCCTTAGAAGTGGGGCACCAAAAGCGCAAGACTATCACTACCTTTTTTGGGGAAATCATAAAAAATTGAATGAAACCCGGCGCTGGTGTCAGTCAGCTCCTATCGAAAGGTTGCCAAGGAGTGCTCTGCTTAGCGTTCCGTCCGACAGACGGTGTAGTTACCTTGAAGAGCTCTCCGCGCATCAATCTACGTGAGCCCGGTTTGTTGCCAACGCTGAATCTCCTCAACCACCCGATTCGAGCCCGGGTCTTTGGATTTGCAAGACGATATTCTAGCCGAAACACCAATCCGATACTGTTGGCAGCTCTGTCAGGAGAACTCGCCAAGAGTGAGATAATCCACAGTTCTAAATTACAACAACCCATTACACTCAAGAGGACAGAACTCATTTCACACGATACATAATTCAGCGCAAGATACCCACCAGCATGATGGTTTTCTAGTATCTTGCGATACAGAACCAGTATGCTGACTAACAAGTATCATTATGGGTGTATTCAAGTCTGTTTCCGCACTAATAGGCGCTTCAGACCCAAACAAGCATGATAACTACCATACTCACTTATCTACTTGATTTCATGCTTGATGCGGCACTAGTTTGCTACTAGCTCCCAGTAGCAACGTAAAACAATCAGTTACCGTACGATTTTCTCTTTCAAAAATTAGCATGAAATACCGCTTCACCCCACCCACAAGTTAAATGATCGCGTGAAACATACTAGGACGGTTCCAATCATGCTACATTCCGGTCTCAGTATCAAATAACCTCTTGCACACTCTGTCTCGTGCTGAATGAAGTATTGTGTGAAAATTTCTTAAGCTAGGCATTCATTATTTCGACCAGATTTGTCAGCAGTAATCAGCCTTCACTGCATATAGGTATACACTGATGATTTTACCATGCCACTAGTTATGGCTGGTACCATATTAAGATTTCCCCTACGTTATCAGGAACATTTTAGTGGGACTTATAAACATGAAGTTCAATACTACTGGTGCCAAAACAACATGAAATAAGACTGTGCCAAGGCGCGTCACATATCGCGATGTGCGTATATTACGTTATCGCGAAACGAGAGGATATTACATGTAGGTACTCGTGCAATTATTTCCGAAATAGCAACATTGTAAAATTATTCATTTTTTACTAGTTACTCCCTCTATTGCGATGAAAAATGCAAATTATTACCCTGACACCAAAGTAATTCTTGTAACGGAACTAAGGATCGAGAGAGCATGCATAGAAAGTGTTTGTAAAGTAATAAGGCTCAGGAGCAGTGAAGAAGGGAGGAAAATAATAATACAACAAGTTACATTATCAAAAAATAGGTTTTTTTTACAGCACATAACTCGGAATGGGAACTGTGCGAAGGGTAAATGTGGGAAATTATGAAGGTTTCAGAAAATCAAAGAGGCCCTTTATCGGCCCTTTATCAAGATATGGTTAAAAAGTAAATGGTTGCATAAGAAAAGGAGGATGTGAGGTCATAAAGGTAGCTAAATCCTGACTTTTTTTTGAGTGAGCCAAATTCCACGGCAGAACAACACAATAAAAAAACAGAAAATATAACTTGAACATTTTAGCAAATGACTGTAAGGATTCTAACGTGGATGTATTTCTTCCTCAACTCATTTTAAGTCTTAAAAATATTAATTTCTAAGAGAGAGTGTGTCAAAGACCTCTGGTAGTAATTAACCCATACGAACCCCGGAACTTTCTAGCCATCTACTAATTCTTGGCAATCCAAGATATAGTAAAAAGATAGCCGCAACTTCAAAAGTGAAGGAAATTGAAAAATTCTAGATTAACTAATAAGCTGCGTATTTATTTGCACATAAAAAAGAATTAGAACTAGAAGAGGAAAATTTCATTCTCCACAAAAACCCATAACCCTCATAGAATACCACCGAAGCTTCCAATAAGAGGAAAAAAATACCGACCTATAAATAAAGGGGATCGGTCTTCTCGAAGTTTTCCACTTTTCGCAAGAAAATTAAAACATGCAGCGGGGACTCGTTCGAGAATTTCAGCAAAAGGTTCCGAGAAAAACCGCCATCAATCTGGCAGGGGATAATTTCACATTCCATACCTCCTAGGAGACCTTAAGAATTCAAGGGAAAATGATGGAGAAATTGGATGAGTATTCCACTAACAGCCATTCGATTTTCCATGGCCAGAAAATGGTGTGGAGAGCTACAAAGACCATTTCACAAAATAGGGAACAGGTCTTATAGATTTATTTTTATTTATTTATTTATTTATCCTGGGCTAGATGAGGCCATATGGCCCCCTCTGCCCCTAGCCCAGGGTCTTAGAGGTAAACCAAAACGCAGCTAACAGCATTACTGCCTTTGGTAATCAACCGATCAAAGTGGCATTCAGCTTACAATCATAATGTAAATTTTCCTCCAGGAGCATTTAATTCCATGTGTACTTTTCGTTCTTCGTCTAAGAATGATACCCACCCATATACATTGCATCTAAAAATGCCAGAAATTCTTCCATCACGGCTGACCGATTCATTTTCCCTGTCAAGCAAATAAACAAGAAAACCAAAGAAGTCGAAGGAAAAGGCATGATTAACAACGGAAAAAATAGATTAGTGTATTTGGCCAGCGACATATCAGCAAAAGAAAAAACAGAAAAAATATAGGTAAGGCCAGCTTTTTAATGTCTATTTATATGTTTTTGGGGTGTAAGTTTTGGAACGAGAATATACTCTCCAGTTTTTTAAGCTCCTGTCAAGTAACCGTTAGCTTGAAGAGCTTTCTTTAACCAAATACCTCCATATTCCTCCAACGTTAACTTAACGTTCACATTGATTTGCGGTTAACATTAATCTGATATTATGAAATCGGGCCTATGGAAGGCGCTGACCTAAGAGTAGAAGGCGAATTGGTTTTTAGGGGCTCCAATGGCGAAGTATATTTCGCAACATCCAACCTAATGTTCTAAAACCTAAGGGAAGCATAAAATCCCTGCCCGCTGCGGGATTTGAACTCGACCTTTAGATTGCAAGGGTCGCACGTTACAAATAAGCCCTGATTTTACGCTGATTTAATTCTCCTTAAATCAATAACAAAGCACATAATCATAAAATAATTCATGATTCCATGAAATAGAATAAAGGACATAAAAAATGAGGACAGCAATGAAAGTACCAAGTTTGGATTCGTCCATAAAAGAATAAGCTGCCATTTGAACAGCTTTTAGAGAAGATGAAAAATGTAATTCATTGGGTAAACCAGTGGATATGAAATGGAATTGTGAACAAGGATCACATGATTCAGTAATTATACTTAAGTGACATGATAAACATAATGACAAGAATGAATTCGAACACGAATTTCGAAAACAATTCGTCTTGGAAATTTTTGAAATTGGACTTTTCCCTTTTTGTTTCATCCATTCGTTTCGATCGATATTTTATCAGCAAGTCATTTCAGTACGTTATGACGTAGTACAATGGTAACGAATTTCAAGGAGTTTCGAAAAAAATTGTATTTTTACTTCAAATCCTTTGACATAAATTCCTGAAAATATAAAAAAAATACGCAATTGATTTTTGAATTCTTTTGAAAATCCATGATTCAATAAAAATACGCAACAAATGCTAAATATGGGGATAAATTCCGACAAATGTTAAAATGAAAGAGCAGCTAATATTGCGATATATTTATGATCCATTGTGGGTCATTGGTGATACTGGTATTTTAGCTATTTCGACGGCGATGAAGTTGGTAGAGCAAATAAAAGTTTTTCCGGGAACGAAAACGCTAATAGGTGGGAGTAAAGCGGAAAATTTCAATTTAGAAAACAACTAAAATTTCATAATCACATAGCTGACATACAGTAGCAAAATATTTGAATTTTATTACGGAAACTTGAACCAAATGAATGAGCCCGGAAGATAGCCCCGTGGCCAGGAACTAGGATCATTAGATTGTAACGGTTAATACACAAGAAGCCACTCCCTATGGGTCTTCTTTCAATATTACAATCATTGAGAATAAACGCAGGAGATTAGGCGGTAATTTAGGAAACGGACAAGACAGAAAGATCACATTAAATGAGCTGGAGCAAGGCGATGATTCATTGACATGACAAGTGAGGGAGAAAAAAAAAGAAATCGCGTAACGTTGCTTACGGAAGCGAGTTATAATTATATGTTCATAGGAAATAGTGGAGCAAAATACTTGCACCAGCACTGACTATAACGGTGCACAAGATTGCCTTCAATTAAGGCAGTAAGATGAGGCATTTTGGGATTTCAACGAAGGAAGGGATTTCTTTAAAAAAAAGGAGAACCCACCAAAGAGAGTGGTGTCATCCAAAACTCGTTTCATCTCATCAAAAATCAAGTCTTTATACGAAAAATCGTCCCGCCTGAAAAAATACAGTTTTAATATCGTTCCTTGCAGCCTACCCACTTCAATTATACTCCAAAACTTGCATTCATGACTCCATAAAGGGTACGAAAAACTCAAGTGTGTAGAAAAATTATAATTACATGATTCCAGAAAAACTTGAAATCCTCTCCAAATGGTGAAAAATTTAACAATGATTATTATTCCACCATCTCAAGCTAAAACAGCGTAACGTATCAATAATTTAGTTTTTTGAGTAAACACAAAGATATGATTAATTATTTATATTACGGCGATCCAAAAACAGCAATGTTGGCCCTACATTGGATAACAAAAACCGTTGAGCTCCAATCGCAATTATATTTAAATGCAAAAAATACATGGGTCATATATAAAATTTCATCATTTAGGAAATCTATAGGTTTAATAGTTGACGGAAATAATGGCTGCGTGGATAGCCACTTTATGAGGCAAATTAAGGCAGAGTAAAAGGCACACGGGAAGCAAGAGACTTGGCATCTTACGGTCACGGATACCCGGCTAAGGGATAATTGAAAAGGAAATTTGTTGCAGTTTTTGCAAGGATTTAATATGGAGGAAAAAGTTCTTGATGTATTGAAAACACTCACTGAATCATTGGGAATAATTTTGGATAGAACTAGCGGAGAGCATACCCCAAATAACAGGGTGTGAGTCACCGGTTGGATACCATTTTAACAGACATACCACGATTGACGACACGAACCGGTCCAGGAACAATGGACCGGATACTGAGAATAATCACATTGTGGAAGACAATTCAACGCCTTGAGCCAAGGCGAGGATGGCTCTTGTGAAGGGGGGCAGGATTTGGAATAGCAAGGACTCAAACATTTCCCTGAAACAGAGGGGGAGAGGGGGAGAGCGGATATTCTGTTATCAAAGTTTCCCCTTACCGCTCATCAGCAACAGCGGCTGTAGCGCCAGCGGCTCCTCACCGATCCACAGCGGGAAGCGGGGAGCCCATCTCCGCACAACCCCGAGGCTCTTCCAAGCGAAGTCGACAGTGGGAACACCCTTAACTTCCAATACTATCCATCCCTCTCATAACACATCGACTCCCTCGACACCCCTCTCGATACACACAGCTGCTGGAACCTCCCCCTTCACCCTCCCACCCACGATCTCCCTCTACCGCCCCTTATTAGCAGCCTCGCTCTATATTATCTCCCTTTCACCACCTCCCAACCCTCACGGTCTCAGTCACCCAAACGTACAACCGGCTCGCGCACAGTCTGGGACGACCGGCCACCCCAACTCCTCCAGCCCTTCCTTGGAACACGTACGAGATCACGCAGGGAGGCAGACACATGCGAGTGCCCACATCTTTGCTCTACCCACCCTCCCTCACGGGCTAAAAAAATAACAATGCCGAAGCGTTAAGAGAGTGGAGGAAAAAAAAGAGCCACTCAAAGACACACGCCCGGGCCTTGCCTATCGAGCGATAAAAGGTGTAGTGGAGCTCCCTGGCGGAGCGATGAACGACGACTCAGATACGGGGAGTACCCGCAAACAAGGCAACTCCCCGAACCGAACCCCTCCTTTCCCCTTTCTCCCCTCCCCTTCCTTATCCCTCACCTCCCCTCCCTCCCCTCTCCCGTCTCGCTGACCCCCTTCCCCCTCCCCCTCTCCCACACTCGCCATCCCCTCTTCCCGGGCGCCTCCCCAGGCGCCCCTCCCCTCTCTCTCTCCCACAAACCCACGTTTCTCGCACCCTCCCTCTCCCTAACCCTCCGCCCTTTCCCGATTCCACACCACACCCTTCGCCTCGAAACCACTACGAATCGTACGCAAGGGGGTGTGTATACGGTGGAGCTCTCTTAAGAGCCGGGAGCCCCTCCCCGCCTTCCCCCACCCCCACGACTCCTCCCTCCGGGTCCCACGCCGTGCTCAACCCGGTCGCTAGGTGTCTACGATGCTCGATTCGCGACATCGATCCCCGAAATAAATCGGTCTGGCCAGGGGTTCACGGACGGGACGGTGAATATTGGGTGTGTCACGTTCGAGGAGGCATTGAAAATAACATGCGACCGCAGGTTATAATTTTGGCCAAACCTCTACAGTAAATACGAAGCCGATATGCTTGCAGAACGTGACGTTAGAAATATATTAAGAACCCCTGCATATTATTCCAGATTTGATCTGATCAACAAGATTAGTACTATATGAGGGCATAATAATCGGAAAAGAAAAGGAATAGGTAAGCAGGTTAATTTGTTATAGTAGTATGTAGTGCATGAATTCTGTTTTAGCATTATTGATCCATGCATGCTAGGGAAACACAGAAATATATATTTATAAAAATGCCTTTTTAATTGGAAATCACTTCATTACTATTTATATGCTAACCACCTTGTACATGACCCCTATATCTAACACGTTTCCATTTATTAGTAGCGCTGTAGCTCTTAGTTGCATGTAAAGTGATGAAGTTTGGTGATATTCACCCCCTGCTCCACACCTTCGCGATGACTCGTAGGGAACAGCCTAGATGTAATTATAGAATGCTATATATCTGGAAATTGACAATAAATGCAGTAGGTACCTGTCGAAATATCAACAGTATCTGACATATCGTTACATCCACAATTTTATGAACATTGTGCTATCAAGGTTTAACATTGATAACACCGGGTATGACATAAAACGGAAAGAAATTATCGATTAATTATTTTGTCTGCACTATCAATTTTTTTCGATGAGAAAATTTAGCTCGCGGGTCCAACTACCGTATGAAGGCTACATCTATAGCAGTAAAAATAATGTTTTATTTCAGGAGAGCTGGACAGCCGGCAGGGCGTACCCTCAGCTGATGAAGCATCTAACTCCCAAGTCAGCTCGCGCATTAGAGTACAATATAATATTTATTTTTCAATCTGGTATTACAAGAAGAGTAACTAGGTAACCCCTAAGGAATAAACCTGTGTTGGGGCTACTATCAGGTAATCCACGCAAACTATGGTAACAAACAAAACATACATTAACCACGAAGCATCAACCCATCGACGACGGTTATCGGAAATGTCACCAATTTTCTTTTTTCATGATAATCATTTACCATATCGAGCTATTCGTTATAGCTATCCATACTTTAGTTCGGTATATCATATCTATAATAAATACCGATAGTATATACATATATATATATATCGACAAAAATTCCTCAGATTGGATTTATCGGTTTATCTCATATCCAACGACAATGCAAGAAACACGAAGTGTTCAACCCGAAGGTAGGTGATGGAAAACCTCACCAAATATGAAAACAGAGCGCGAATCACGACAGTGTGAACTTCACATGTTTACAATGAGTAGAGGGGCCAGTTCTTTTCCAAGTGATTAAGTAAACGAATAGCACATGATGATATTTAGGCCGTCACACATAGGCAGGAATAAAAACATCATTGGCCGCACAGGAGATTAACACCTCTTTGTTTTCCCCAGAGAGGGAGAAAGTTGTAAACGTCAACACATATTTTCCCGTCGATACGAAAGAGAGATTCACTTGGGAGAATCACGAAAAAGTTTCAAACTGTATGCACCAATTTTGGATGCCGACTTTTAGGATCAGCAATTTTCAAATTTTTACAGGGACACGTATCATTTAAATATATCTATTTTCAATTTTAATACAGATAAGTATATTTTAATGCTGACGATCATTTATTTATTGATACCTATTGTAATATTCACCAAATTTCCATACGACGCTATTCAAATTTCAATATTTAAAACCGCTGGACTGAAACCCAAATTCAAGGATCATAATCTACCTGATCTACACCGAGATACGCTGCTATCGACGACATAGTCGATTTGAAATGTATATATCGACTTGGAATCGATATATCGCCAAATATCGCTCCTCCCTGCCGGTCACTCCCACTCCTTTCACCGTGGTCTTCCATTCCTCTGGAACATTCTTTCCGTCTCCCCCATTCCCTTCAAAGCCATCCTCATCTTTCCTCCTCTACCACCGAGCGCTTCCAAACTCCCACCCTTACCCTTACCTCGAAAGCCGGCCGCTTCCTCCACCGAAAAAGAAAAAAAAAACTGACCGATCTCCCGGATTCCGGCGCGCCACCCCTCGGGACTGGACCAAGGGGCCACGGCCAACTTTTTCTCATTTTTTTTCGCCTTTAATAGAAAATAAGGGTGGACTGAGGAATCAACAAACTTACACTCGGGGAATTCACTTAATTGCAATCGAAAAGGCATAGGTTTAACCCGAAAAAAATACTAATAAAATCACTCCAGTTCAAATTCGCAGCGCGATACGTAAATTGCGGTATTTGAAACCCTTTGCAATGCTCATCTTCTCTCCCCGCTTTAAAATGCAAGTAATCATCCATGCCCGCTTCGATGGTGCAGTTCTTTTTTGGGGTAAAGGCAGGCACAATTTAGATGACCACAGGAGAAGAAAGCTAGTTTACTTTAGCATTTGCCAAAGTAATAAGAAAGTGATGAGATTTGCCACGTAAAATAAGTCAAAGATGAACTAAAAAAATTTAGAAGACCACAGGAGAAGAAAGCTAGTTTATTTTAGCATTTGCCAAAGTAATACGAAAGTGATGAGATTTGCCCATAAAAATAGTCAAAGATGATCTAAAAAATTTAAAAGACCACAGGAGAAGGAAGCTAGTTTATTTTAGCATTTGCCAAAGTAATAAGAAAGTGATGAGATTTGCCCATAAAAATAGTCAAAGATGACCTAAAAAATTTAGAAGACCACAGGAGAAGAAAGCTAGTTTATTTTAGCATTTGCCAAAGTAATAAGAAAGTGATGAGATTTGCCCATAAAAATAGTCAAAGATGACCTAAAAAATTTAGAAGACCACAGGAGAAGAAAGCTAGTTTATTTTAGCATTTGCCAAAGTAATAAGAAAATGATGAGATTTGCCACGAAAAATAAGTCAAAGATGAACTAAATATAGTAGGATAAAAACTTAAAATAGGTTGAGAAATTCAATGACTTGGACAGCTTTTTGAACGAAGGTAAATGAAAACCAGATATACAGGTGAGGTAATTGCGTTCGTGAAAGAGGCTTTCAATAATAAGAGAGAACATAATGGCCGGAACCTTTTTAGAAAGACGTTAGGAAAAGATAAGTTGTGAGTTTAATCTGAAGCACGGCGTTGCAAGGATGCGAAATGTGGTCCTTGAGGAAGGAATAAGATAGAAAGGGATCTGAAGTGTTGGATATTGGAGAATGAGAGGAGTCGTCTGGTAGAAATTAGGAAGCAGAGGAGGGGGTACAATTTACTGAAATAGTAATAGAGGTTTGATTAATGGGGAAGAGAGGAAGAGGGAGGAAAATGACAGCCCTATTAAGTGGCGTAAAGGAACGTAGAATATTCGATGAACCAGAGGGAAAATACCGTAGGAAGCCAAACGTTCAGACTTGTTAGGAGAAGGTGTGGTAGCATTTCATGGAAACTTATCCCGGTCGGTTGAAAATCATCATCTTGACCCAAAATTAATGTAATCCTCTCACGGTAGGAGGCTAAGCTAAATATTTTATTTTGGAGGCTTAAGTTACGGCAGTTGAGAAAAATTATGACTTATCCGTAAAAAAACTTCAAACCTGTACATTGGCCCTTATTTATTTTATAAAAATTCAAGCACACCATTCTTACCTCTTTATCTGAAAAATAGTTCCATATTTTCATTATACTGAAGTATTATAACCCAATCTTTTTCAATAACTCCGAAAATAACTCTAGACCTCACTCAATATTAGATTCATCTTCAACGGACAAATATCATATCTCTTCGAAAATTACATCATTAATTTCCGTTGGTTAAACATTGGCATTAGCTAAATCATTTAATAATGTTTCACCAGTTTTTCAAACTCCCCTCCCAAGCGGATAGCTAATTCTTTTCTAAAAGATTTGAAATTTTGTCCAAGGGTTGTTTGCACTTTTATATGAATACAACTTTGAAAAATAGCTTCCCATAGTTGTATACCAAGATTTCAATGTTATTTGAATGCAGATTTGCTAACATCATCATAATCGTCGGTCAACAATCCTAGCATTGGTTTGACGCAGGCCTCCACTCGATTCTTCTATCGCACAACCTCCTCATATCAACGAAATTCCTCTCTTTCACATACTTCACGACCAGTTCCATGTATCTCATACAAGGCCTTCCTTTGCCGTTTTTCCCGTTCACTTTTCCCAAAACGATTGTCTTCATCAAGCCATCGAGTCTTAAGACATGGCCGATTAAGTCTTCCTTATAGAGTTTTCAGCACACTTCTCTTTTCTCCCACTCTTCTAAGACTTCTTCGTTTGTCACTAGGTCGATCCATTTTATCTTCATCATTTTTCGGCAGCACCATATTTCGAATGCATACACCCCTTTCTTCTCCGCTACTCACATTGTCTATGACTCACTGCCGTAAAGAAACATGCTCCAGATATACGTCTTGATGAATTGTTACCTTACTATTGCCAGCTGTAAGTAGATTCTTCTTTTGATAGAATGCCTTCTTTGCCTGAGCTATTCTACTGATTATTTATTTCTCGCTTCGTCCAAAGTTCGTTACTCCGCTTTACAGGTAACAGAACTATTCGCTAACATATTGCACTGATTTATTCAAGCTTTAATTAATGTACGACTGATGAGGGTACTAGGTAGAATGCGGGCCTATCTAGCTTCAACGTAGTCCAAAATGAAAGAGAAATAAAATTAATATTATCATTTGTATGTACATGATTTTATATGAAGTGAAAGGTAGGGACGAGGGAAAAGAATTGCGTCACAAAATATGCTTTTTTGAAGAGAGGGAAATTAATAATGGACACCATGAATGAAGACGTGAAGAAAAAGTTAGTTAAAATTTCACATGGGCAAAATTAAGGTAGCGAAAATCGGTGTGACAGATGGGGGACAAAGGTACCGATGGGTCGATGGTTCCTTTAGATCCTTGGATGAAAATAGAGATGGTAAGCTGAGTCAGAGAAGACGAATGAAGAAGTTTTCAGTAAGGTTAGCGAGAAGAGGAAAGTGCAGGGAGAAATTTTGGGGCTGAGAAAATAAAAAAAGAAATAGTGAAAGTCAATAATTGACTTAAGTTTGCAATTGAGGGAAGGATGAAGGCAAAGAATGTAGGAGGAAATGAATAAGAATTTGAAACGCATGACGGTAAGGAATAATACTTTAAGATTAGGGCGAGCCATCAAAGTTAAAAATATGCCAATCAAATATTTTTGAAATAGGAATGAAAAAACCCTGCCCATTTTAAAATTATCGCAACAATGTTTTAATATTGGACACCCATCCATGGATGGATTAGTCACCAAAGCCATGCGTGTGAAAGAGCACAATTTATAGGAATTAGAGCACAATGTTCCTTCAGACCCCAAAAAAATAAAAAATTCCTTTTGAGCAGCAAAGAAAAATATTTAAAGTGACGTTGGTAAACCGAATAATGGGCATCCTTTAACCCATTTCAGGTACTATATTCAATGCTGTGGCATAACCAAGGCACTAAAAATTCACACGTTTTACTGCATAAAATATTTTAGGTTTTCTGGAAATTAGTTATGATACATTTTTCTCAGTTCTCACACAGGGTGATATCGTTAAAGCCCATTTTTGGAATAAGTGCCCATTAACAATATCAGGCGTTAAATCCGAGAAACGAGCACATACAACTGCATGTTTAAAGATATCTATAGAAACAAAACGTAAAGCAGCAACAGACTTACTCCCAACTATTCAATACGTTGCGTTATCTCTACATCCCAGGCTACATCGGTCATGCTAATTCAAGTGCTTTACGTAAG
Source organism: Platycnemis pennipes (assembly GCA_933228895.1). Taxonomy (NCBI): domain Eukaryota; kingdom Metazoa; phylum Arthropoda; class Insecta; order Odonata; family Platycnemididae; genus Platycnemis; species Platycnemis pennipes. The sequence goes on along the minus strand of OW121854.1, from coordinate 84,172,075 downwards.
GCTTTTGTAAGCCCATGTTATTAGGCGTGTGAATGGATATTATATTTAAAAGGTAGTTATTATATTCTCTCGTCGAAAATTCGATAAATGTGAACGCTTTATAGAAAAAAGTATTGGTATTCAAGAAATTATTGAAGTTCTGGTAACATATCAGTGAACGCGAAGCGTAGCGATGCTTTCCGGAAATTGAGCCCGATAAACTTATTTCGCTACTTTTTATAAGCTATGACGAGCCTGCTCCCGGAGGTCGAAGAGGAATAATTTCTCATGACAGACAGGCAGGCGTATGTGATTGACTTTAAACGAACTAACACGCTTAAAAAATGAGGATGTCACTGGAGTAAAGTCATAGAAATCCTCCTTCCTGCGTTTTAAAACCGTATTGACTGAACTTTTTTTGCCAAAACGGCTGTAACTTCAGGCCAAAAATAATGCGACAGGCGCATATCACATCTACGTCTTACCCTCGGAGACGCGAGCTAGGGCGTGGGCTGGGTGTTTCTGACATTCAGTCATTGACAGACTGACGTACTGTTATGGCCCCGGAAATAGCTTTTTAAGGGTTTCTTCAAAATGTAGAAATCATATGGCGTAGGAAGAATATTATCGAGGAGGATGGCAATTGAACATCCCTACGCCATAGACTCTCCCACTCAATACATGGTCAATATATATATAGATAGTGAATGACGCAGGGTAAAAACTGCGAGGCGAATATGAAGAAAGCAATGAGCTCTGCTGATAGTGCTAGGCATGTAGTCAATAAAAATAGAGAAATAAGAATTAACTAAAGATTGTAGCGGAATGATTAATATTTATACTGTAATATTTTATGCTAATAATACCACCATTTGAAAGATTTCTGCTTTATATGAAGTAGGCATCACGCCAAAAATATACTATCCGCCGAGGTGCACAAAAATTATAAAAAAAAATACACGTTAAAAACACATCGTAGAAAAGCCGCCTTTGAATTAAATCTAGGTAGCGATATCATGTTTAATCTTCTTCTTCTGGCATATTAGGGTTAGGCAATTTGCCTGTTCCGGCTTCACCATCGTAATCTCGGTCTCCCAACACTCCTTCTCTCTTATAAGCTTATTCTCTAAGACCTTTCTGGGAATTCTTTCTAGAGAAATACGCTCAACAAGTTCTTACCATCTTTCTTTGTTATTTATTGCTACTTCTATTTTATCGTTTTCAATCACTAGATAAAGTGATTTTCAATTATTGACGAATGTTTCGTGATTTTGATTGCATGGTAGTCCGTTACATCATTTAGATCCCTTTGGACTGTTAGAATCCATAAGGAAGAAGTACGCTTTCTTAGCTTAACTGCCTAAAGCACGAGGCGCGAATTAGAGAAATCCATATATGGCTCACGCTGAATAATTTGTCTCTGCGTAAATTCTACTGCTTACTTGGGTGCTTTTTAATTTATTACCATAAGCGATAAAGTTAAAAGACAGCATATCACGTCATGAACCTAGAGTACGTCGAACAGGAAAACCATTTGGATGAAAGTTGCAGTTATTAGAGGCACAAGCACCACTCGCGACACAATCAAAGTCAACTCCGCTGCAATGAGCACAGTCTAAAAAAGGACTTCTCCCCTCAATACTACGAAGAGAAGCCAAGCTCTCTTACTAGACAAAATCCCTGAAGACACTGTACACGTATCCCGGAATGAGAGGAAATTCTCGGAAGTCGTCATGTGCTATCCATGCGAAAAGGGTATAGTCACTAAAAAATGTATAACTTGAAATCATATATTTTTTATTCATCCATTTACCCAATTCTCGAATAAAATTGAACTTTCGCTCCAGATGGAAGGGACATAATAAACTCCAGAAGTCGATTCGTAAGTAATGTATTACATGTCCCTTTGGGAGCGTCCATTTCTCCAGCGATTCTTTAAGTAGTCTGGGGGAAGCAGACGGGGATCTTTATTAGTGTCACCGAGGATCGCCCTTAGGGATTCATCACGCGGCTATTCTCTCTTTCTCTGCGACTAATATTTATAAAAGACCAAACTTTCACTATATCTGCAATCCTAGAGCTATCAAATTATTGGAGTATTAAATAAAGTCGAAAGTTCTCAGAATTCTATGTGTCGATAAATTTCAATTCACAAATAATTATGTATGGTGAGAGGATAAATAAAAACACTATTTAAAATTGAAGCGCAATTTAAAGAGGGTCTACTTGGAAAACAATGGATGTCTATAAGCACACAAAAGGATTCTTGAGGATTGGTCGAATGCTCATAAAATTATAAAATGGATTTTGAATGAGCGAGAATCATTAGAGTTGGCACAGTGGCAGAAATAATATTATTTAAAGAATAATAATATAGCCAAAATATAAAAAATCCCCCATAAGATTTGGATGTAAGAACAGAGCATTGATTATCATCTCCAGAAACCAACATGAATTTCTAACGAAGTCCGATATTTTACAGGAAATTAAAAATGGAAAGTAAAGCTAAGCACAAGAGAAGTGAAAGAAAAAAATGGATGAGAATTCTTTTATTTATTACCCGACGACGGTATATCAAAGTAAGTCGCATTTGCGGAAGTTTATTATGAGCCTTAACTGAAAAAGGTGCGAAGGTTCTTAAAAGCAACAGACACAATATGTCTAGATACAAGCCTATGAACATATGATTTCCCGTATGATCCCACCTAGGGCTCGTAACATAAAACACATAGCACATATCCAATTTGACAATCACCTAATCCGGATCCCAAGGCTAAGATACCCCAGCCGAATTTTTGTAGCTGGCAGACGCGGGAATATCAGTTTATTTTCCAGAGTTATCGCCGAGAAATGAAAGAAAGATATAATAAAGCACGTTTTATTTCTTCCATCAAGAGCAATATCCGTTATCTGGTCGCCGCAGCTTGAAAAACGAGACTTTTATCCCATTTTTTAATGTACAGGCCTACAGGACTGGGTTTTCTCTTTGATCCTCTTTCATTCAAATAACACATATCGATCTCCCTGTATCTACTGCATTGTGCCACCGCTATTGTTGAATACCCGGAATCGTATAGCCTCAGGAATGAAGGCTTGTCAACATTTTCTCCGAAGTTCTTTTTGGCCACTAGAAATAAGTCCGTCTCTCCACTGCTAATTAAGAGATTAATGGATTAGACTACGCGCAGCCGCGCGAGTTGCATATAATGCCCCTCAGTTCGCGCCTCACTCTGTTGCCAACGATGGCTTTGGAAGATTAGCAAGTAAATACATTATATCCCCGAAACTGCTAACTATGATACATTCTCGCCGACCTCGATAACCAGGTCAGTGACGCGCCAGTCTAGTCACCCAAAGGTCGTGAATTTTAATTCTACCCTGGGCCCGTATTCTCGTTTGAAACGCAACCTCGGTTATCTCCCCAGCAACGAAACCGAGGTTGCGTTTCATTGATTTCCTCATTAGAATGTTTACAAAAAGTTAACGCGAGTCCCGAAAACCTATGGTATCCCTTGGATACCACTAGAGTTTCAGAAAGAGAATAAGGACCTAGGGTCACTGATGTCACGTCAAGGCTCATCATCATCAGTATTTCAATCCCTGAACTGGTTTACTGCATCCCTCCATTATGTGCTATTCAGCGTTGATTCTCTCACGCCCTGATATGTTTTCTCTTTCACATACGTCTTTATTTGCCCTATATACTTATCCCTTGGCCTTCCTCGCGGAACCTTCCCTCCAATTTTCTCTTCATTATTCCCTTCATATTATATCATTGTGCCTCAAGGTATGCCCAATCCATCTGGTTCTTCTTTACCGTAGGGTTTCCCATATTGTCCTTTCTTCATCTGCTCTTCTGTACACCTCTTCGTTCCTCAATTTATCTGTCCATTTAATCTTCAACATTCTTCTCCAGCACCATGTTTCGAAGGCTTCAATTCTACGCTGTTCTGCTTTCCAGATGTTCCATGTCTTTGATCTAGAGTGCCACGCTCCAAATGAATGGTTTGATGAAGTGCTTCCTAGTTTGCAGCGGTAGGCTCTTTGAGCACAGTAGTTGTCTCTTCTTCATAAACGCCTCCTTAGCTTGTGCTATTCTTCGTTTGATGTCCGTCGAACTTCTTCCATCCCAACTTATAGTGCTACGTCAACGTTAGATGGCGTAAAATCACTTAAGCAGTTGGATCATATAAAGATGGAATACTATCAGTGAAGGCAGCTATTTTGGGGAGGCGAAAGACAAATTTCGAGTTCCTATTACGGCTGCTGAATCTTTATTTCAAAAAGGATCAAATTAACGTTGGCGATTTGTGGGAAAATAGGAATGCAACAAAGAAGTTTTAAGGCCATTACAGTTAACATTTCCTCCACCAGACTAATTTAATGATTCCTTTCCGATTTCAAACATTCTGAAATCAATAAAATCAAACGTTGACGAGCAGACTTTGTGGAACAATATCATTATGAAATTTGAGACTTTGTATTTTTAAACACTGTTCTCTTGATAATGACACGGAGACGTTGAAACCGGCAGAGGTTAATAAAAAACAATAAGTGTGGAAAACTACAAAGTCTCTCAAATTTCATGTTCAAACATTCTAGTGAACAGCAAATCATAGCAACGTCGCAGCCATTGGATGGTACACGAGTTCATGAATACTAGTGTAATATATTTAGCCATCCCCACATTAATTAAATTTCACTTCCCCTACAGAGGCTCTACTGCGAATCACGAGACTTTCCAAATACGAGATAAAGCTTATCAAATAATATCCGGACTAAGAAACAGGATGTCCGGCTTCATTCCTAACCACCAATACGTGGACATCGTCCATGTATGAAAACTACCGGCTCCATTACCCACCCTTCCTCATCGATAGCAATTCTAACCAAATTTCCCCTCTCTATTTCAATATGCACGGGTGATAAGGGGTGAGGATGTTTGGAAGGTCATTATCGAGTGAATAATATTGGGGAGGTGGAAGAAGAAGAACGAGGACACAAGTTTGGTGCAGTGACTTGTGTACAGGCTTCCCACCCTGAAGGCCCGGGTTCGATTCGCAGTGGCAGAGATTTTTCATTGGTATTCATGTCCTCCTTAGGCGATGTGTGGAGAGCACTTGTAGTACAGTACTCCGTCCGTCAGATGGGACGTTGAACAGTAGTTGCCTTGGCGCCTTTCGATAAATAATAACTTATGCCGAAGCCTTTTGCCGAAGTTTTTCACCTACCTTCCTCCGTTTCCTGCTCCGTAGACCGGTATAACAAAGAAAGATTTGTCTCAGTCGGCATCGAACCATCAGTTTCCACGATTTTTTTTAGGGAGAGAAGGAAAGGTGAAGGGAAACCCAGCATTGCTAATAGCCTGCTCTGAACGACAGGCGCCATAGGGATCCTGGGCTTAACGTCCGGCGGACGGAGTACTACACTCGAAGTGCACCCAACACAGCGCTTAATGAGGGGTTTAAGCTAGTGATGGAAAAATCGATTTCGATTAAAATCGAAAATCGAGTTTTAATAGTCAAAGATCGAGGAAATCGAGATCGAGCCATGAGATTCGAGTTTCGATCCAAACTCGATTTTTCAACTTCGATCTTGACCATTTCGTTTGATCTCAGCAGCGCGTAGTAGTCAGTAGAGGTCCTCGATGAACTGCCACTGAGGTCACTTCTTGTTAGAAGTAGATGATGAGTATGATAACGTCATCCGTCCCATGTGAAAGACTTTTCTCTAAGGCCGGTAAAATTGGAAAGGCACGCCCTAGATCATCAAGAAAGCATCTCAATCAGTTGATCTTTCTTAAAAATTTTAGTGAAGCCGAATGGTTCCAAGCGGTGATCCACATTAAAGTGAATTGTAAATTTTTACGACTAATAATTCAAGAATGTTTTCAGAGTAAATTTTTTAGGGATTTTTTTATATTATTAAAATATGTATTATGAGCGTTTTTCAAATGAATAATAAACATTTTTTTGTACCAACTGCATTTTTTTCAAAAATGAACCGTAAATTTTTTTGATTAATCGATCTTTTGGTTCAAATTTCGATTTTGCTGAAAAGTCGAGCTTTTCATTTCGATTAAAAATCGATTGCTCGAAAAATCGATTTTGACCGACATTTTTCCATCACTAGTTTAAGCCGTGTTTACACTTTGTAGCAAAACCTGCTACACAGCAAATTTGTATAATATTTAGCAAGTTTATATAACATTTGTAGAACAATTGGTAACAAAGTAATTTGTAACAAAGTAGAAAAAGTCACTTCTGAAAAGTACTATATAACATTGCTATATTTAGCAGATTCTGCTATAGGTATATTGCAAAAATTATGCTATCCAATGGGAGTCAGTAAAGATCAAAAGCAATCCGTGCTATATCTAACTTTGTCTAATGTTATATAACTTTTTGTTGAATAGCAAAAGTTATTAAACAATGTTATACAGCAAACGTTACATAACATAGTTATATTTCAAAAGTTATACAACAGGTTTTGCTACATAGTGTAAATGCGGCTTTACAGAGGAAAAATTTGAATTCGAAAGCATTTTAAACCAGACCTTTAGGGATGGGAAGCCAGTACTCTAGCCCCCACATCAACCCATCGCCCTTTTTCTACAATGTTCAACAAAGTTCAGATTGTTTGCAGCCCTCATCTTCCTCCCACAGTTCCCCTTCGATTTCCATCCAACCCCTCACCAAATTACTCTCCTCCGGCCTTCTCCCCCTACCACTTCCCTTCCCCGAATCCCAAACCAAACGATTCAATCCCACTCCGCTCCCCATCACCGCGCCTCTGCTAAAACCCTCCTCGCCGGCTTCCTCTTCCGATACTCTTGAGTTTCCTCTTAGTCAACGCTTCCCTTGGAAATTGCTCCCCATCCCCTTCCCCGAAATTCCTCTCCCGCAACCTTGCAAATCCCTCCTCTCACTCCAACACACCCTTCCAAAAACTCCAGAAAACCCTTCTCTCTCTCACGGAATTGAAAAAAAACCTCAATCGAGTCCGATACATTTATTCCTAATTATAATCGCAAATAATTGGATGTGACCTCATTCAATCCAACACGAGTTCCCTATTAAGAAATCAGCTCTATCTACGCAGAAAATGTTCAGCTTAAACGCGAACACAGATGGTAGTCCCGAAGTAATTTATACTCCAATATCAAACTGGTAATACGGATGTTAATTAAACGGTTTCAACGACAAGGAAGCTAAAAGTGACAGAGAAATCCCACTGATGAGCAGTAACGTAAGTAAAGGAAATGTTATAACCATGGTTTTGATTGATGTTTCGACGAAAACTCTTTCTTGAATTCCTTCGCATTGCAACAGACTGGCAGCAAATAAACTAAGCATTGCTGTTCCGTTGCGTAGTAGTAACATTCATCAAAATACATAAACGATGGGGATGAGGGAAGACAACTGATTAGAGTTGTGTGACGTAAGCAACATTTCATTATCGCTACACTCAATATTTGAGGTAGGTATGAAAAATATTTGCACATACTTCTGTTTGCTGTGAGGATCAGTGAAAATTAACACCGTATTCTGTGAGATGAAATGAAAAAATAACGAATGAGAAGCTGCGAAGCTATTCATAACGATGATACTGATTAATGAATCTTCTAAAATATGTAATTAAAAAACACTGGACTATCTCAGGAGTCCACAATGGGCTTTCCTGAATTAAAAATAACTACTTCTCTATCTTCATCTGTGAGATATTACATCAGTCTGAATGAGATAATACAAAGAATGGGATAAAATAATGGAAATTATCACCCATCCCCAAGCGGTATTATCAGAAATCCGTGCTTTTCAATTAAAATCTGATCTGAATTATGATTTTCAATTAAAATCTGAAAACTAAAACCAGAGATATCTGAGTCAAATCAAATGTCCTCCCACAGGAACGGAGACAGTCATCCACCAGAGCGCTCGTCACTGTTTCTACACAGAAAATAAATTAGAAATAAATTTTATCTGCAATCATATTCTTGACTGGTAATTTGTTATGATACGAGATTTTAAAACTGAGGCTTGGTAGAAATTTCACCATGGTGTTTTGGTCGACAGTGCGCAGACCTGGCAACGCTAATGTCGTGCATTTGAATCCCTCTTAGGGTACGGAGGTCTAGTCCGCATAAGGATTAAGTTGAGTAAGACGGTACGATACGCATAACCTTGGCAGTTACACTACCTTAAAACCTAAAGCTATTACAACATACTGAGTCTTTGAAAAAATTAACTGAAGAGCACTACAACATGACAAACTTCTTCCAAATGGCTTAGTACGTTTCACTAATATGAAAGGTAAAGCACTTTTATATTTAAAACTTCAAACACCATTTATTTCCGTTAGGGTAACTAATGGCTACTCAAGAGTGAGATTCATAGCAAGTTTTGCAATTAGGCAATTGAAGGCGAGGTGGAAGAAAATAATTTAAAAAATGCATCGGAGACAATTGTGTAGGTTTTAACTCTCAGCATCCAAGGAGTTTCCCTCAGAACTGATATTATTCGAAAGATGGAACTTCCAGAGCTTCAAACGAAAGCTTCGGGTATATTTCACCTTAAGGGAAGGAGGAGATTGACCCAAAAATGAGAATTTACGAAATTAAGAGAGCCGTGAGAAAGAAGTTGGGATGCTTTATTTCCGCTCTTAGTTAAAAGATATTCTCACCATCTCTCCCAACTGAGAGGGAGATATAGATACTGACCAAAGAAGCAGCAGAAGTAAAAAAAAAATACTTTCAGCGAAACTTTCTGGGTGAGTTTCCCGAGAGGGAACGATGGGGGTACACTTTTTTATCTTACTCAAGGCGCCAAAAAAAAAAAAAACATTTTGAACAGATGTTCTGAATGAAACACCATTGACGTCAATGGTACACACAAAAAACGCACGGTTCTGTTTTATTTACTTCCTACCTCTATTTGAAGTGTGTCGGGGCCGATTAAAAATCCACACTACGAAAATGTCATCTCCTTTTTTTCAATAAAGAACTCCTTGTGCGGGCTAATTGAGTGACCTAGTTCCTGAAAGGATGACTGGAATTGCATAAATGGAAATCTTCCTCTCACCGCACGCAGACACGTGCGCTCAATTATTTAAACGCCCGCGGTACCATTCTATTCCTATCCATCAGTAAAAAAAAATCAACGACAGTCCACAGTTCCGTTTGATCGAAAAGGAATGAGCTCATTCGTATGCAAAGAGTAGAACGCGGTCAGCCCGGCCCCGGGGGTGGTACAACACGACCGTCCGCACGGGGCCTCGCGCTCATGGGACGCCCCTGGCTTCTGATTCAAGCCTCGAATAAAATCCCATACGTAACACGCAGGATTCACGATGACAGCGGGATGGAGAAAAGGACCGGAAGAAATCGAAGCAGAATGACGCGGCAGTGTGTGCATGCAATCAACGACGAAACTGTCAATTTTTGCGAATGAGGATTTCAATTTTAATTGAGCTCACACTAGAGCGTACACTGTCGACGACTTTACATGAAATATCCGGGCACAAAAGCATGTATAAATTTTGCATAAAACAATCTCGATAATGGAAAAAATAGGTTAATAACCCGTTGCAATATCCAAAACCGAGGGCTAAGCACCAGCTGGATGTTCTCACACCACAGGAATGTAAAGTAACTTTGATTAATTTTCCATCCTTTAAATAGGAACCATATTCTGTTTGATGCAACAGAAAAAGACGAAAGGGAAATGAAAACATAGCATCGAAACAGACTAAAGAACCAAAAATTGAGCTGGCTTGGAAATAGCGATGAATGGAAATGGGAAATAGAGGGTGGCTTGCAGAGCAACGAAAAAAGGCTTAACCGTTCCTTGAAACACAGTCTAAAGCTACCTCGTATCCAATTTACGGTTAGGTCACTGACGCATTTGACCAAGTTAGTTTCGTCGCAGAGTAAAATAGAGACTTTTAAATTAAAGGAAGAGGAATGACACACATATGACTTGCTCCTTCCCCTCCTTTCCCCATACCCGTTCTTCATGCCATCACAGCTTTTAATAAATAAGTCTTCCCTTAAGTTTTTTTCTCGACTGAGGATTTCTTCTCAAAGTTAACTCACTTCCCCTCACTCACCTAACACCTCTTCCTCTGTTTTTCTCATTAGCCAGATCTATCTGTTCTTCAACAAACTTACGTAAAAGCCATCAATATACGCTCTTCCTCTTTTCCCAAACGCAAAGTCTCCGAAACAATTCATTAATGCATTATGACAGTAAATATAACGAGCGCACACTTAATTTAAATACCCTAAAACATAAAATTTTTATCTTGCAAGGCTGGTTTCAATTCAAATTTAATGTACATGTAAAAGGTAAACAACAGATTATGCAGTTACTCAATAGTTACGCAGGATTTGCGAGAATTCGACGACCTTTTCGGAGGAAATCTTATATAAAAAGCGACCATGAAAGTCAGGGTCAGGTGACAAGATCAGGTGGATTCACAACTTACCACAGGATTTGACGATGATGTACTATTCTTGAAGGCGGCAGCATAAGCAGCTCTAAGGAAGTTGGTAGTGTAAAAAGGTGATTCGGTTGAGACCTTGAGAACTACTCGTCCAGTTCACCTGAGAACAAAAGAAAAATGGAGTTTTGAAAAACGAGAGCAAATTTACATTCCAGTAATCATAAATACAAGTAATTTATCAATTACTAGCTGAAGGTGCACGTTGGAATTCAACGGGGTGAAGGGAGAGGGGTAGACATATAATAAATACAAATTGTGTTAAGAAATGTTAACATTTTTCATGAAGGGGCGAAATATGTGCGTAAGGTAAGAAATTAGGGGATAAACGTTTGCTATGTAGTTAGCTCCAAGTTGGTATCGGAAACATGAATATAATTTAAACCAATGTAAACATATAATTATTGCCTGGACAAATTCCTGGGCTTTTACAAAAATAAGAAAATTATTAAGTAAGTTTCAGGCCAGATGAAACAAAGGAGGTTAGAAGGGGAGGTGCATACGAATGTCTCTCCATTGCTGACAATGAGGCTAGATTCGCGGTTTGGAGAGTGTTAGGACGCAAATCTTGGGCAAAAAATTTTTCTCTGGCCTTTCATGCATGTTATGTTTGTCTCAATTCTCCAACTCCATGACAGTGCTGTCAATGAACTTCCTACGGATACGTATCAATGCCTTTTATTCCAATTAGATTAAATTCTTTTCTTATAACCTAGTATATATTTAGAAGAATGGAAAAGGCAGGCCTCGTATGAGATACATGGAACAAGTTTGATGGATGTTAAAGAGAGGAGTTACGCCAATATGAAGAGATTGACCGATAGAAGAATCGAGTGGAGAGCTGCGTCAAACCAATCATAGGATTGTTGACCGATGATGATGATGAAATAAGGTACTTGTCGCTCTGTTACATATGTTCACACCTTATACGGGATATTTGATGTATCTCTAAATTACAATTTTTTTATTTTACTCCTATTTATACTCCAAATTACTTCTATTTCTGGTTAGACTCCATTTAAGTTTCTTATCACGTTCTTGAGTTTCAAAATACAACAATTTTGAAAGCGATCCACTTCAGAATACGGTATAAATCTATAAAATATTCACTTATTTAACCCCATAGAAGCTGTCATATAAATACTTTTAGTTTTACCGAATTCACACCTACTTAATCTGGGAGTAGTACAAAAGTTATCCCGTACTATTTTGCCGGATAAAATAGTGGATGTAGATTGAAGAACCAGCAGCGATATCTTTTTTTAATAACTTTCAATATCTTCACCAAATAAGCAACGCAGTTTACGGCATTTCTTTTGGACGAACTTTTTAGCATCATTGCAATGGCATTAATAAACAACCCACGGATACGTAATGAAACATTACGTTATATAGGGATTTGAATTTCATTCCCAGGTTTAAGTTAAACTATCTCAAATCTCAAGCTATTTCGCTCGATGACGATTTCTAAAGCGTTCCATGTCTTCTCTTCACGTCACTGGTTTGTTCATATGCACAAACCCGTAAATAAATAAAAATTCACAATTTGAACACCGTTGAAGCATTCATTTAAATACTCATAATTTGGACCGAATGCAAACCTTCTAAATCTGTGAGTAGCGCTAGCAGTCAGCACGTATCTTTTTGCGCAAAAATATGGCTGACCTTGCTTCACGAATAGCCTACAATGCCTTCGGTACCTTCCTATATCCTTGCGAAAAGCAGAATGCCGTTTGCGGTCAACGATGTAGTGTACTTCACATCGGGACAATTCTTTGGTCCGCGGCGCGCCAAGGCGTGCCGCAGTTAAGTGAGGTCAGCATCAACAATGTTTTCATTTCAGAGACGGCAATGGCAATAGCCTTAGCATCACTCGGAAAAGAACCGAAAAAAACCAGTAAATTTCAAAATAAACTACACAATGCCCAGAAACCTGAAGAATAAAGAGTAGGTAAATCGGTTATAAGAATATGAAAGTATAAACATTTTCCCATTAAATACAGAAAAAATGAAAGAAATCGACTAATTTTTAGTTAGTTTACTGAGCAAAGGAAAAAAACTCTTGCGCTACCATAAATTGAATAAGTCAATTTAAACCAATGATAATACATAATTGGCGCCAGGAATCGAACCTGAGCCTTTTTTTATATAGCCTATAACACCTTCTAGTTTATACGCTAGAATCCTACAAAATTTCAGCTCAATCGGTTCGGTAGTTTTTGAGATGCGTAACATAAAGCTGGCAGACAGACATCACTTCATTTTTATATGTTAGTATGATTACACACCATATACCGAAAAATACATCCACATCTACGTAATGCCCTGTGAGCCACCACGAGGGTGTGTGGCAGGGGTGAAGATCGCCAAACATGCACTATTGACATGAAACTAGGATATTTAATGGACATAGGTATGCTAGATAATAGGGTCACGTGCAGCTAGATGGTTAATATCTACTAATTAAGAAAGGAATTATTGGTTGTTATTACATGCATCATGCACTACAGACTGACTGATCTGACTATATTTCAACTACCCCTTTGCTACACTGCCTACTCTGCCTTCTTACGGTACGCGGGAAAAATTACAATTTAAATCTATCGGCACGACAAAATATCTCTCTAATCTTGTTAATCTGAATAAACCTAGCATAATACGCAGGAGTTTTAATATATATCTAACGTCATATGTGAAAAAATCGGTTTCGAATACACTTAAAAGGTTTAACCAAAATTTTAACGGTGAGTACGAGAACTATTCGAGTAAATACGGTGTATGTACTCGAGTAAATACGGTGCCTTCAGACAAAACGCTCTAACGGGTTATGCACTTTGAGAATAAAGTTAGTACTGAACTTGCAGATCGTATCAATCCCTAGAATAATACCTGCCTAATTATCACTTGGGGCGAGCAAAGTAAGCAAGGGAACGAATAATGAGACGTGTGGGACTCATGTGGAATTTGACTTTTGCCTCATCGAAACGAGAGCTATGACGTCAGCGTCGGAGAGATTATGTATATACCTACATAACGTAAAGCCTAGAAAGTAATTAAAATAATAGCCGTTTTTCACGCCAAACGGATTCTCGCGAGATAGAACATGCATCAATTCAGGGATTTAAAAAGTAAAGCTAGTTGCATATAATGATAAGACAAAGGCAAGAAAATAAAAGCAAACAACCTAAGAAAATTTCTAAGGAAAATAGGCCGTTAATGAAGGTAAATATGGAACAAGTGATGAAGCATGTGAAAGAGAAGAAATACGAAGAGATTAGCCGATAGAAGAACTCAGTGTAGAGCTGCGTCAAACCAATCTGGGGATTGATGGCTAATGATGATGAAGCATGAAAGTAATGGTAGGCATTCAAACAAGGAAGTCATGAAGACAATGGAAGTGAGACGAAGGCCTTAATGAACTGACTTTAAAATCATCATCATCAACGGTCAACAATACTAGGATTGGTTTGACGCAGCCCTCCATTCGATTATTCTATCGGCCAACCTCTTCATATAGACGAAATTCCTCTCCTTTACATCCTTCACAACTTGCTCCATGTATCTCATACGAGGCCTGCCTTTTTCATTCTACCCATTTAATTTTCCCTCGACGATTACCTTCATTAGGCCATGTGTCTTAAGGTATGGCCAATTAAGTTGTCTCGTCTTCTTTTTAAAGTTTTAAACAAAATTCTTTTCTCTCACTCTTCTTAAGACTTCTACTTTAAAATTACTGAGAGGTAAAACATTAATACTAATATATATCACACGCTGAGAAATAGGAAGTTTAACTGGCTTCTCCTAATTCGGTGGGCTTCACAAATTCGTCGAAATCTATACACATCATCTCCTAATCCACATCACTCCACACCAATGAATTCCATCAGCCAGAAGATGGCGCACACCTCTACTCACTGTTCACCGGCGTGCCACGAAAACTACGGATTGTTTAGCTCGGAACGACGCTTGCCAAGCTCGACGGTGAGACGCGTTATCAACAACCAAATTGCAAGCGTAGCACTCCGCCCGGATAAGCCCGACTCAGTGAGGCTTAACCTTTTAAGTGAAGGTAACTTTCGGTAATGCGAAAAGATAAGACTCGTTGGTGGACAGAATAAAACAGGTTTTTCTGCACTTATCAACAAAAAGTACCCGCCATCAAGCTCTCAAATAGTGGATGAGTGCAAACATACAAACAAGAAGGGCACACTGGAGGTCCTCCATTTGAGCATCCAGCAAAGGAATTAAAACAGTAAAAACATTCTCTTCCGTCAGGGATAAGCCTTTAATACAGTGTCGAAAGATAAATGGAGTACCCCGAAAGCTGTCTGAACTATGAATTAATGGGTGATATTATTATTTATATTCACCATTTATAAAACTCAAGATAACAGTTTACATTACACAGTGTATGGTATCATGAAGTAGCAAATTTATGAGATTTTCAATGATTTACCACAGGGCAGGGTAACATCGTAACTTATACAATCATCCAGTTTTTATGACAACGATGCTGATTCCTTATTGGGCAAAGAATGGAGATTTTTTTGTATTTTTTGAGATTTCATGTAATTTCGTTCAGCAGTCAAGATCTCAAATCACACCCTTAAAATCAAATCGGTAATATAATTACAAGGTTTATACAATGGTTTTAACAAAGACGGACAAAATCCAAAGAATTTGAATGCCCTCGAGTTCAAATTCCTTCTCAAGTTAACAGTGTAAGAGTGATTTTCATCCAAGTCCAGAAAATTTCCTAGGGCATCTGTGCAATCATTCCCTGGGCAATGTTAAATCCACAGTTTTCATATCTTGCCACCAAGCTAGCGAAAGGGTATCCGACGATTGTTACGAACATGATATATTGATCTTTACAATCCAAATACATGTCTTCAATAAATTAGGAATGGATGAAGGGAACATAGGAAAAATGTAATACAACGGCAACACTCCCATTATGAAGTGACTGTACTACTTCAATGAGATGAAGGATGTGCTTATATAGTGGCACGTATAAATAATTAGTATTAATAAACATTACCAAAATTCATAGAATTGTTAAAGTATTTTGATATTTTCGGACTGTTGACGAAGTAAACGTAAAAGTATTTTGAAATCGAGTATAAAACCACACAGCGGCGGATTAATTGGAATAAGGAAGTTACCCTTAACCTGCATACATCTGAAGTTCCATATTCCAGAAAGAAAATAGATTTCCAGCCACTGAAGCGAATAGATCCGAAGGCATATTTTGCAGCACGGAAACCCACACGGAAATTCGCTCAATACACGTGAACGACTGCTAAGTTGCTAACGAGAATCTTGCTCGAGCGACTATGATATTTAGTTCCCGAAACAGGATCTCTATGGCTTAAACTACTCGGCAAAAAAGGGCTGTATTTTATGATGGTACTTCAGTCTTATCACTATTACTCGATTTACATTCCAGGAAAAGGGGAAGAAGATAGAATGATTCAAGTTCGTACTAAACTAAAAACACGGACGCAGATTAGTTCCTCGTCCAAAACATGCGCGAAGTGAAGGTCAATTATAATTATGATTTACAAATCATACACCTTATAACTACTCGATACATTTGAATCGAAAACGAGAGGTTAAGCAACGAAGCCATGAGTTTAAATAAGGTAAAATGGAGTTTCTTAACCATGCACTAATTATGTTTTTGCTCGTCATTATTATAACCCACTTAAAATACCGCCTGAATTTAGCTATCTTACAAGCTGTTAGTGCAACAAAATAGAATTAAAAATTTAAACACCAATCAATATTTGAAACAACTGACAGTTTTTCTTAAATTAATCATAGGAGTGGGTACTTGAGAAGATGAGTTTGTGTGTGTATGTTTATGCTTAATTATCTTTTTTAGTAAATTTGAATTCATGATGAACATATGTAAATACATGTGTGCATGAAGGCAATGAAATTATCTGCCCTTGTTTACATCATCTTAGAGGCATTCATAAAAAGCGTAATGCTGATTTTTTATATTTTTTCACCACTTCCTCTCTTTCCTCTAATATCGCTCAGTAGCATTCTCTCTGCACCCCTTCCCCTATATTATCCAACCCTGCAAATGAAGACTGTTTTTTGTGAATAATAGCATGTACACCCGGAGTACGCTTTTTTGGCAGTGAGGCATGGACAATAACAGACGTAGAGAAGCCAAGACTCCAAAAATTCGAAATGTGGCATTATAAAAGAATTGCTAAGACCGAATGGATCGACCGAGTGACTAACGAAGAAATCGTTAGAAGAGTGGGAGAAAAGAGAGGTCTTCTGAGAACTTGAGAAGCAGACGGGAAAACTTAATCGGCATACGTTTGACGTGATAGCCTGATGAAGAAAATCGCCGAAGAGAAAGTTAATGGGCAGAATATAAAAGAAAGGCTTCACATGATATACACGAAACAAGTAGTGATGGATGTGGAAGAGAAGAATTATGTGAATATAAGGAGGTTAGCTGATAGAAGAATCGTGTGAAGAGATGTGTCAAATCAATTTAAGGATTGCTGACTTATGATGATGAAACATGTTGATAAATACCCTATTCATTTTTCAATAGCATTATTCATTCACTAATTACTACCTGTGATATCATTTATGGTAATTATGTACCCTTACATATGTAGAGGTGAAAAGTGTGACTATCAGGATCAGGGTGGGGTTAGGATGAGGAAAGAAAAGATGCAGGAGGGGGCTCTGAGTAATCATGACTCCAAATTTGAGATTTACAGTTTCAATTTGGTCCCAGGTGCGCCCAGGTACGTATAATGCAATGATTGGATGTGGGCTCGCTCAAGAGTTCTCAGTTTTGTTTCACGTGAGGCAAATGGGAGAGTTTTGATTATATACATTCGAAAATAACGGCTTAATTTCATTCCGAGTGCGCAAGAGTGGTCACAAACAGGGGGTTACGAATTATGAAATTTTTCAGACAACAGTAGTCATCATTGCAACACGATATTTTTAGATAATCCAATAAAATAGTAAGGGAAAAAGTTAATATAAACATTATGGATAAACCAAAGAACTTAGTGGACACCACAGTAAGCTTTATTGGGACGACCTAGGTTTCGACATGTAGTGTCATCATCATGCGATCAGATCATCAGGTGATCAGACCTGATAATGACACTACGTGTCAAAACCTAGGTCGTCCCAATAAAACTTAATGTGGAGTCCACTAAGTTCTTTAATTAATCCATAATGAAAGACTTCCACCATATCTCGCCGGAATTTGTTTCCTCTATTAATATAAACCAATAATTATAATTACTGAAGCAGAGGCTGCGGAGAATAAAGGGAAAATAGAATATATATAACATTGAGAAGACGAGCTACCCTAAAGGTGGGAAATGACTTCAGGTTTCAGTCGTCTCTTCCGAATAGCTTAAAGTTAAGGGGAAGGGTTTAAGAAGCCCAAACCATTATTATTGCTTATTTTGTAGGTTGTAGAGATTATATTGTAGACGAAATAATGTAGAGAAGAACGAAAATATATTTATCTGATATCAAATTGTATTTCATTGTAAAATACGCAGAAAATAGCTGCTCCAGCGACCTATCGTAGCCAAACGAGGAATAAGTTGATGTCATAGTAGCTCAGGCGGGGAATATATAAGGATAAAGATCATAGATCGGTGTTTTTCATTGCAAGGTCATTCATGCGCCTGATAATGTTGCCAATGTATTGAAATCCAGATTGTGCCATAGTATTCTTGACCCTGTGGTTTGTAAAAGTGAATCAATTCATAAATGGAACTGCACAAAGTTAATCGAGTCGCATTTCGTTTATAGGTGGAAGGAATATTGGGAAGAATCATACAACGAAAATAATCTCAGTGCGAATTTAATCGAAAATGAAAATAAAATTCAGTGAATATAAAGATGCTATCTTATAAGAGAATCGAGTGGAGAGCCACGTAAAACTAATCTTATGATTATTGACTTAAAACAGTAATGGTTATGAAAAAAATGTATAGTAAATGCGCCGGGTTGAACGTTTGTGAATGTAAATATGCATTTTTACACGTAACGCAGCATGCACACATTTTTCACAACCAATCCTACCCGACTTTTAATAGTTAAAAACACTGGTTTTGAAGAAAATAGAACAAGAATTTAAGATGCTTACGCGTTGTTGGCCAATGAGTATGATTTTGACGCATCACAACTCCTCCGACCTTCGTTTGGCATTGCAAGGCAATGTTGAAGTAAGAATATCGTGCGGAGTCATCCAAGGATCTAGGGCGTCGTCGCAATTTCATGAAAGAGCTTTTTACTGCCTTCGTCTCTTAAAACTAGGGCACCAAATAAACTGAGAAACCTAAATCCCCTAAATCATTCCATTAAAAAAGTACGGTCTAGCGTTCGCCAGCTTTGAAAATCCAGCTTCAAACATATGCATTTGTTACGTCGTCATTCCTCAGCAATAGTACAGATTATGTAGACATAACGAGAGAGAGTTTTCAATGATGCCACGCCCGAATCCAAAACGTCATAAATTAAGCCAACCGCCAAGTCTGGGGGGAAACTAATAAGAAAAAAAATGAAGCTAATAAGTAAAAAATCGTCGTGCATTCCAGCATCTCAAATACTTCCACATGCTTACCCCGCCTTTACGTGTATAGCTCAAAAACACACCTGCACTGTAATCTAAGTAATCTTCTTTGAAAAAAACACCCAAAAACTAGAGCTGAGGAATTTATTAAGAGTACAAGATTATTAAACCCGAGTTAAAATTGACTATCCATAAGAAAAGTCATCATTACAGCCTTTTATAGCAGAAGAAACCGGGTAACAGAACAACTAATGGCACATTCAAGCAAGGAAGTTCTCTACAATATTTGTGGGTCAAATAAATAATAAAGTAAATCAATTATACAGTAACACCATTATAGCATCATGAAAACAAAAAACGAAAACTGAACATATTATAAATGTTCACATTCACATCAATTAAGAAGTAAAATTAAAAAGTTGTGTTCAACCCGAAGGTTGGTCTTTGATAGATGAGGGGGGATAGATAGAGCTCACCCCGTACTGAGCCATCGGCGTGTGAAATTCAAACATTCAGGGTAGGGGGGCCAATTCCTTTTCCTGGGTATCCTGCGCTTTTCTACGAAGTTCTGACACACGGTAAACTGAATCGCGAGGATTTTAGGTGGTGGTGCCTAGAAATGCTCTTGTCCGGGATTGGAACCCGGGACCCTCAGCGCTCTACCCACACGACCCCCCCACTTATTATGACTAAGTACAATTATGGTATAATATACAAGTATATTACAGTGAAATAGCACCACATTTACATTTAGTAAGCTGCAGTGAAATTCCAAACTACGGGAAACTTGCGTCAAAATTGCTTTTCTAGGCCAACGGAAGTGATCAACTGGATTCTCCTGCGATATGTGAATTTCTGTGACATTAACGGCATAATCTTGGGAACGAATGCGTGTTCAAATTACAAATTCACATGAGCCACATCAAATAAACGTAAAAAAAACATCTTTTTCCAACTAATAGCCCTACTATTTCCAACTATTTGGGCCTAGCTCTTTTTAAAAGTTTCCCCCTGGGAAAATTTTTAAAAAGAGGTAAAAATATCCACATACCCCGGAAATAAGAACTTAAAAAGAAAACACTCCTTGCTGTTTTAAGAAGCGTCGCCCTATGCTCCACATCTGGCGAGGAACGAGAGATATTACTTGCGCCGGAAAAGACCAAGCCCGCTTAACCCACTCCCGCTAGCCTTTGAGGGCACACAAAACTCGGGAGGTATAGCATATAAAATTCATGTCATGCGCAGTTTAGGCAATAAAACTCGAGGATATTAAATATTTAAGATTTTCTGACGTTTTCAAAGGGGAAAGGCAATTTTAAGCTAGAAATCTCGCTGCCTGGAACCAACACCACAGCGGTGCTCTTCAAAGAATCTGATCCAGTCAAAATATAAGAAACGCAGTAGCATGACAATCCGCTGTTATTAAGATAAGCAACAGCCATCTAATAACTACAAATCACAACAATGCATGGGGTTGAAGCTGATTGCGTGGGAGCTTTGAGGTGAGTGGGAAAGCTTCTCCAATCAGGGAACAGTAATGACATAGCATTACGCGTATACGTTAGAATCCCATCACCTAATTGGACGATGGCCAAAAACGCAAATGCCGCAGAATTGAAAACGCTGAATATATGGTTGAACTAGTGAAGATGTGAAAAGGCGTATTCTCGGGGTTTCTCTCTTTACTTTGATTACGGTGGATAGCTAAGTACCATTATTAAGATGAGTTTGCAGAAATTACTTAGTCTGAAGGAAATGAAATCATATGAGAATAATCCATGGAGGCTAGAATGTAGCGGAGGCGCATACGCGGGCTAGCCTACGAGTTAAAATGAAGCCAGAATGGGGGTGCTTGGGAAGGATTAGGCCCCACCTTTTCGGCACATAGCGCTGAATTTTCTATTGCATCTGATGAAGATTTCATGTGTATTAAATCATAAATAAAAATCAAATAGTACCCAAAATTCGTCTCAGCGGCGTCAGTTAATCACCGAGGGATACTTAAGGGAGATACGATATGCTCGTATATGCATTTGATTACCCTGGGCGTAATTTTTATTCCTTGAATCTGGTTCGAATTTAATAGCTTCTAACTACATATTTGACGTTTGCTTCGCGTTTGCGCACGTTCCTCTGTTTCTTTGGCAAATTAAAAAATGCCTTCCATTATTCATCTTACAGTTCTTGGTTTAACGGCGTGAAAATACAATTCCATTCAGTGAGCACTAAGGGTATGAATACAAAAATAGGAAATACGAATACAAAAAATATGAATACAAATCTACTTTTTTTAGGGTGAGATAGCATAAAAAGCCCGTATGTCTGGGGCTACCAAGGTAGCCAAATTTGTTTCTTAAATCACCTACTTTGTCGCCACCAGTACTTTCTGGCCTTCTTGGAAAATACAATCGCGTCATGCGTTAGCTTATATGCATTTATTTTTTCAGGCAGAAGGTTTTCACAGGTATCGCAACCTTATTTCGAAGAATTCCTGTTACGAAAGCTTACAATTAAAAAGTATGAAAATATTTCTCGATCAAGACTACAAATTGGATGAGAAAATGGACCCATAGCGCCTATGTTCAGGATATATCTAAGCATTATCCGCGGAAAATATAGGATAAAAGAGAATTTAGAAAGCCCCGAAAAGGGTATACGTGTAGATAGCTCGAAAGGTGAGATGAAATGGAGCCCCTGCGGCGGTGGAGCACCCGAGACGTATTCACAGAGAGCAACTCGTATTTCACCAATACCCGTTTATCCAGAGAATGCAACATCTTCATTTCCTCGCCTCTTTTTCCTAAGGATATGAACACAAAAATAGTCTACTTTTTTAGGGTGAGATAGCAAAAGAAGCTATTTAACACGAGCAGTGAACGATCTTAAATTTTAAGCGCGTAAGAGAAATTCCATTCTCACACAAAATTCGCAAGAAATGCGAGCCAAATCAATCAAGAACGCTGACTCCATGCTACCCCATAGGAAATAACACCAGATGAAGCAACAGGAGAACAAAACACTTTTCCTCGTCCTCTCCCAGGTGGACCACGACGCATTTCCGCGGAAAGCGAAGTTGATGTGGTGCGTGGTGGAAAATCGTATCATTTCACGCGGTAGCATCATGGAATTCTCAAACTTTTAATAAGGGCAGCCGTATAAATTAATTTAGAATTCGACACGGGTTACAAAAGGAGCGGAGAAAATATTCACAGCACAATAACTACAGTTCTGAATCGCCAAAGTCAACTCGCAGGAAAATGTGGTGAGAGAGATAGGAGACAGGAACAACTTTTAATTAGTAACAACTCCAAAACCGTGAGTAACATGCCAACTGTACATACCTAAAAATTCTCCCTATCGCAAGCTGAGGAATGGATCGCTAATAAATTCTTCGTTGTATTTTAGGTAACTACACAAAGGACGTTCACAACGCTGGGCACACAATTGATTCTGGCCGAAGAAGAAGAAAATAAAGTAGGAAGGCAACGAAAATTAACTGGGGCATAATGAGAGTCTGTCCTACCATAGAGACCAGGTTTGGAACCTGGGAGAAAATTAATTTGATCCTTAACTGGATGCTGTCTTTGGTACTTCGTTTTTGGTTGTTTTGCCCTCCGTCCGTCGGACGATGTAGTTTAGTAGGGTATTCGCCTCCCGTCCCGAGGGCGCTAGTTTAATCCCGGGTATGGCAAATTTTTCAGTGGTGCACTTGTCTCCACACTAATGTTATTTGAGGATCACTTCAATTGCAGTAGTCCCTCCGTCGAATGGTACGTAAGGCACCCTTCCCAAAAATGTATATTGGGGTGGGCGGGGGCCTTCTGGAGCCCCCCTGTCACTTAGACCTCTTTAGAGCCATTGTGCCAACCCACATTTAACCTGCCCGCCACTCGCAGACAGGGGACAAGAGCACCACGGTAAAGGTTTGGAGGAGGGTTGCGTAACTCCGGTGATCTCACGGGAACCGGTGTGTCAACGTGGCTAGGCCCTTGCCCCACCTTTCCCAAAGTACATACAGACACATACCAAGGCCGTGTTTCCCTCCACCCTCCCCAACCCATCCTTCCACCTTTCCTTCCGATTTGACGCACCTTTACCTGAAATCGAGTAGGCCTTACATCACTGATGATGAGATGAGCAAATATTTTAGTAAAGCAATTGCCTGAATCATCGGAAGAAATGAAGTCTTATGAAATATGTCTAAATTAGAAAAACTAACAGTGTACATATACAGCATAACAACCTAATTTGAATGAAATTTCAGTATTTTGATATTTCCAGAAATTACTAACAAATTACAATGTGGGTAAACCATATTGATTATTCGTCTGAATCATTTATTTCCACCATTACGAGGCATACATTAAATGCCACTGCCAAGATTCAGTTTCCGTACGGCTACCAGTCAAACGGAGACACGAGCAAGTAGATGAATGCATGCAAGGTAATATGACTTAAAAAGGAGAAAGTTATTTCAATCCTGAAATGGAGGCTTGCTTTGGAAGGACTTACAATCGAGGAATCTCGATCATATCCACATCAGATTATATGATACCACATTTTCAATAAGTACTACAGTTTGGATACCATTGTCATAATTGACAGCGATACACACTCCAAGGATTCCAGCAATTTCGGAGGGAATTTGAATAAAATTGTGAAATGATGAATTCAAACAGAGTTTGTCACTCTTCCATGGGGTCTTGAGGTGAAAACTAAAATACTGTCAAAAGATTTTTGTCGAAAAAAATGAAGTCAGATAATCCCAAAACAAAGTAACGAGAATTCGAATACACCAGCAACAATATCAACATAAAGGTTGTAAAGAGCAATTTGACTCCGAGCTCTTGACCTATTTTTACAAGAACTGTTGCTCAGTGCAGCGGGGTCTACATTCAGTAATTCATTTTTCACATCTATGGCCACAAAACGGAGCTGATCAATGGTCAAATACATTGTATTAAGTCACTTCCCATCTATGAAAACCCTTGTATTCTCCTTACTATCAAGAAAGTCTGGCCACCAAAATTAGGAATGGCTAGACCAGGGGTCGGCAAAATTGTGATTCGAAAGAGCTAAAAACTGTCACTCACAGACTGTAGAAACTTACTCAAGAGCCATACATATGTAACTGCAGCAAGAAAAATCTTTAAAAAAATCATTGCGTAACAAGTGATAGTAACTAAATTCGCTCAAAATCAGAAAAATATAACTTAAATTTGCTTCTCATTGATTTTAATCAGTGTAAGCAATGAGCTGGCATTTTTTTAGGGGCGTTTCTGTAACGATTGTATTTAATGTTAAGTACGATTCCTTTTTGGAATTAGCAAATAAAACCATAAGAGTGTCGCTTATATACCTAGTTATGGTTTCATCAATGATACTAAAATATTCCATCTTCAAATTCACATGCTCGTACTCAAACAGCATGTTGCTAGCAAGCCGTAGTTTGCTAACCCCTGGGTTAGACGAAGCTCTCCACTGCTAACATCTTTAAATTTCATTGGTTCTCTTTCACGTCCTTAACTGCTTATTACATCTATCGCATTCATATTCTTCACTGAATTTCTTCCAATTCAGTTACCCCGTAGCATAAAATTCATTTCACCATCTTCAAGACTCTAATAAATAGTTTCATAACCGATATTCCCAGATACCTTAAATAGTTTAGCAAAAATGTTCTCCTTTGCAAAAGACATGCCTGAAGAAATTATACCTACTAAGTAAAATTCTTAAATCCTGAGGAATACGCAGATTTTCACGTATTCCCTAGGCGAGAAGATAGTTTCTTGTTGATGAAGAGCGACATCAACAGTGTTCTAGGCTTTGAGATGCCGTCTGCTCGACTTGTAGGGTAAAGTTGGGAGAGACGGTGACGGCGAAGTTCCTCATCAATATTTGCCCACGTGCCCAAACAGACGACTGATTGAGGTAGCCGACTATTGCCGCCACCCTCTGCCTTGAACTGAATCGTTTTTTTAGCACCTTCGTACTTTTAACATTTTCAATAGAAAAACCACTTACAAAGTGATTTTTCTACTTTCAATAGGCTCTTGTAGTGGAAATAAGATATAAAAGGACACGGACAAATATTATCTATCATATAGGTACATGCAGACTATATCCACATGTCCTACTCCGCAAATTCCTATGACCAATTGAGAACTTTTATACTTATTTTCGACATCTTCTTAACAACCAAAAAGCCACCATAAAAGGGTGGTGTGGCAGGGGGTTGAACATTATCAGGTGTGCATTTTAAATCAAAATAGAATTAAAATTACACTTACTATCATGCGGGCATGCAAAAACATGCATACTAGCCCGTGCATATACCAAATTCAAGTAACTGAAAGCCACAGCTAAAATGTTAGTCTCTACAAAGTAATGAAATAATGATTGATTAGCCAGGATTTTCTTAAAATATATTATTTAATTTTTATTTCGCAATGAGTGCACGAGTTAGTAATATTAATACATGAAAATGTTAACAAATCTCTACGGACTACTCTTCTACATCGAAATCTACAATTACTATTCAAATAGCGTCTAGCATATTCACTGTAATCTATTGCTGTCCCAAATAGTGCGTGTAAAAAATGAATTATTAATGTAGATAGATCAAAAATCGAGAATCCATGCTACTTATCAATAATCAACCAGGTTTTCTCAATAAATTAATCAGTCTTCCTAATAATTATTCAACTCAACCACACCAAGGCCTTAAAAAAAAACTATCGCTTACAATTCCATAGTAACGCCCAGGAAGTTTGCTTACTTAGGTTTTTTGACGGGGTAAACGATGTTAATTGATGTCAAACAGTATGTATTTTAAAAATATAAATATTAAATACTACTGTTTTACTGCGGCATGCGCTATGTAATAAGAAAGTATATTTAAATATCCTCTACCTTATAAATATTCTAAATGGCTCAGGTATTGCAATACAATGCATCATTATTGATTTGCACATCAGGAAGGTAATGATGAGGTATTCCAAGCGTGCTCGACATTTTTGAACGCCCCCTTTACGAAACTTTCCCTCCTTATGCCATATTATGTGCCCATTCTTTTCCTTCCTCTCAAGGCCAGTTTACACGAGATCTGTCATTATGCAGTCTGATACACTGAGAGAAAATTGTACCGTATAAAGCGCCATATTGCAAGGTACACTCCCCAAATGAACCAGCAACTTGTACCTACAATGTTCCGTTTTATTCGCATGCATTGATCCATGCAATTCCAACGATTTGACGCGGTATCAAGTGGTACATTTCATTGTTTTGTGTGCAATGACCTTCATAGGCTCTCTTAAAACTCTTCCTTCACTAAAAGAACTCACAATCCGAAATTTTTACCAAACCACTAATTTACGTCCCGAGCGAGTCATTCACACCATATCCTACCCTAAGGGTTACTTTTCTTAAATTTTAATCCTAATCCAGTACATGTACTAAATATCTTGTGAGCCACCACGAGGGAATGTGACACAGGGTAAATCACACCAAGCATGCACTACGGACATGCACTAATGTTTACATACACTACACACCTAATGAGATGAATATCATGAAGGATACAAACTAAATATTCCAATTTTGATCCAACACGCAAGGAAGTATTTGAAACACTACTAACAAAAATTACACACGGTAAAGATTCATGCAGGCATGCCCAAAAACCCCATATATCCACCATCTCAGCCTACACTACGCACAACACTTCTAACTTTGCGTAATGTGGTCGTGAGATTTTTCGTGAGAGAGAGTTTTCTCCGCACATCGTACTTTCTCGACCCATGCATCTCAAAAACCTCGAATCCACTCTCATCATTGTTCCGTAAGGAGGAGGTCTTGAGATCAGGTAACGCCGCGTACCATATTAAAACGCTTCACCAACCTTTTCTTGAAATACTCTCCTCAAGGTTCGAATCACAGTTCGCTCGTGTTTATGAGATTTTGTACGCCCTATCACTGAAACACTCCCACCAAAATTCAGCGAGTTCCTCGGGGTTGTCACATCAAATATGTTTACCCAGCAGATAGGAGCAACAGCCTGGTATCAGTTATTTGGACTCCCCCGGGAGAAATCCTCCCATCAAAGGAGTTCCTTAAGTTTACAGTGAAGGGAAAACTTATCGAAGCCATATGGCTGGTGTTGGAAGGTCGTAAAACCTAAACCCAAGGTATTAGTTCGCCCTTGTGATATACACTTTCTAACCTACTAGCAGGATGTACTTCATCCGGAAATCATAACCACATAAATAACTACGTCGCACTTTAGTAGTAAACACGTTTTTCTGAATTAGATGCCGCATGAAAATCCACCGTTTCAATAGTTGCATGAAGTCTTATCATACCATGAACCAATTTATAGCTCATACCTACGAATTTATTCAGCGCAAAGAGGTACATTTCTTTGTGATAGGAAAAAATATATCATTAAGTCAAACGAATTCAAAGAGCAACCAGTCATATAGTCAAGTAGTTCCCAGCCTTTTTTCATTTGCGAACTCCTCTGCAGTCCATTTCCCTAATCCACATCCGATATTCATGAGAATCCATTCACGCAAAATATGCTTGCGAATAAGTAGCTTCCGTCCACTGTAGTTAAATCGGTAGTGTAATCGCTAACTATAAGTTTTTTTACTGACTGATAATGAAAACGGACGGTTTTCCCTTAACTGGGTGTAAAATTTCAGATCAAGGGATTCTATTCCTGTTACTTCCGCGATCATTCAAGTTTCTCCGCATTCCCATATTTCATCAAGCGTGTATCCCTTAAGGGTACAGGTACCCCACTATGGGAACCGCTGTTACAGTCCTTCGATTACCATAACTATGATTTTGTCACCACAAATACGAGATATACGTTGCGACTTAATGTTCGTAAAAAATAAAAGTGATAAATCAGAGCAGTGCGGAAGTTATTTCCAATATTTTAGTACCTTAAAAATTACGTTTCGGTGAAGAAACAATATAGCAGTTTAGCAGCCACAATATTCTCAACGAATGGCAGAAATCGGGAATTGACCCCAGCATCTGGAGGTACTTCGGTATATCGGCTCTCCTAGAGTAGGTATGTTTCATTTGTTTCACCATATGTACGCCAACATGATGAACAAGTATCTCTTCATGTCATTATAGGACATTCCACTCCGATATTTGAAGTATTTTCCAAAGCCACAAATTCAATGTACTTGATTCGTCTATATTAGTTTCTTAATTTCATTTGGCTTAATTGCCTAAATAGATTTCCTAATGTGCCCATACTACACCTGAATGCCAGGTGCGATTCACTACTTCCATTCTTTATGAGTAAAAAATGTAACTCTTACACCTCCCAAACAATCTGAAAAACGGAACCTACCAAGCAGAAGGAAATTTCCATAATTGGCGAACATTTCGTGGCATGACTGTTTTTCAAGATATCAGTGTCAGTTTACACATTTCCAGAATCCTCACAAGAGGGAAAGTGTAATAACCTCACATAACCTAATTAAAATTTCGTTGGCATCCAGTCAAACTACTGCTTCTTCCCTACGCATGTTACTGTCAACATCTTGATGAGAACAAGTATTTCTGAGAGGAATGTTTCGTCCATATTTCCTCAGAATGAATTCATTTTCTAAACGATATTAACATTGGGATGTGTTTACTTCGGCGGAAAACGAAGAGAAACAGCCATGTGTACAACCCCACGATAATGGGACAAATAAGATCTCCAACACCCTGTTATCGCCGCTTACTGAACATATTGGTATATGCTAACATCACTTCTCTTTCCCAAAACTATGTAAGGACCACGCCATGGCTTCTGGGCTGCTGTAAACCTATTTGGTAGCAGTCATCCACGAAAAAGTTGATGATAATAACTTTCTTACATCAAGAATGGATTTTATGAGCCTTTATATGCCTTAGAGACTAAAAATATAAAACACTTGTAATAAAATTTGGGTTCTCCGAAAAATAAGTCGGATGCGCATGACTACACCCCGCAGAACAGCTTTGAGTCTTAAAAGAAAGGGAAGGAAGCAGGAATAAACTTTAGAAATGTTTCAGATTTCAAGAAAACAAAGATAAAACAAGCCAACTGTATTATTTACGCCAGTAAAACAACGAATTTCCAATAAAAATGCCACTGGCTCGAATGTCATCTATGACATTGTCGCTTTGTGTGTATGATGTAAGTGTAAGCTAAAGATTCGGTTAGATAAGAATTAATATTAGCTGTTGGAGGACGTTACGGTATTAAAGCTCTGATTTGATGGAGCAGGATCAGGGTAGAGTCCTGGCTTCCTATCCCGAGGGAAGATTTTTCATTGGCATATCGTTGCATACCACTGGTTTATGATTACTGAAGTGTCATCCACAGCTTGTATAAAAACCAGGTGGTTGTGGTCAAATCAGGACCCAGCAGTAGAAAGGCAAATATAAAGAAAGGAGTGAAACAAGGCTGTGCACTGCCTCCAGCATTATTCAATATCTACATAAAGAAAGCCATCCAAGAGGTCAAAGAAAAGTCTCCGAGAGTGAATTTCCACGGGGAGAAAAAAATGCTGAGATTTTCCGAAGACAAGGCAGTCATGGCAGAAACAGGAGATTTAAAGAAGAATATAATAAATATGAAAAGAACAATGGCCATATATCTCCTCAAGATCAGTAACAAGAACACTAAGGTACTGGTATTCAGCAGAAGAAAAGAAGCCAGGACCAATGTTAAACTAGGAAAACTAAAAATTGAGGCGGTGGAAGAGAATTCTGTTTCCAGGGAAGGCAAGTAACCAGCGATGAACGAAGTAAAAGAGAAATTGCCAGTAGAATTGCCCAGGAAAAAAGGGTATTTTGTCAAAAGAAGATCCTGCTTACAGCTGCAAATACAAGCGTGGAAGTGAGGAATCATTTCATTAGAACGTACATTTGGAGCATTCTACTATATGGCAGCGATGCATGGTCGATAACAGCAGCAGATAAGTCAATACGAGAAGCATTTTAAATGTGGTGCTACCGAAGAATGATGAAGATAAAATGGATCGACCGAGTGACAAGCGAAGAAGTCTTAAGAAGTAAGGGAGAAAAGAGAAGTGTACTGAAAACCCTAAAAAGAAGGCGGTGCAACTTAATGGGCCATATCTTAACATGGCTATTCTGTAACTTGAGGGCGCTATATTACGCGCGCCGTCGCTATTTCCCTTCGGAAATGACGCCTTTTCGGATTCTGTAAATACCGCCGTGCTATATTACGCCCAATCCAAGGGCGCAATATAGGCGCTGTGGCTTAATCTCTCAGTATGAGAAAAGTATTAGGGCAGATTCCAAGCGGCCAATAGGAGGAGCAAGAGCAAACAATTTTAATTAAATCTGTATTATTTGGGTAGAATTTATCGAATTATGCCTCAAGAATTTCTTAAAACTTTAATAAAAACTTCATTCTTGATATAAACTCTCAAAACTGAAATACACAAAATATTGTTTGCGACTGGGACAAAGTAGAAACAGTTGAATATCGTGAAGAAAATGTTTGTTGACGAAGCTTTTGTTCAGTGGACGACAGAATTCGGGTTGGTTTTAATGTTGTTCAATCGTGAGTTAGCGGTGTTGATGTGTTCAATTTTGAATTGCTAATAGTCTTTTATATTAATTTTGATCGTTGAACAAATGTTTCTGATGATAAATACATTGAAACCCTTCATCATGCAACGTTTAGTTGTTTACGACGTTAAAATAACCGCATTCAAAGAAGTACCCCATTGAAACGGTAGTAATTACAAACTGAACAGGGAATATTTTTTTACTGAACCGACGAATGAAATACGAGTTAAAGTCCGTTAATATTTTCATGATACTATGTCATAAATGATATGAAATTCTAGAATGACAGGATGTAGAGAAGGACATTAAAAAGGGACCTCCTGTGACTTAAAGGATAGCGGCTGCAACGTTGCTGTACAGCATGCGGCCAAACAATTTCCCAAGAGAAATGGCCCCTTGATTGAGCTTGAACAGCACGAAATGATCATCAGCTGCACAGCTTATAACGTTATACCTATATAAGTTTGATTATCATCATGTCATTTAGCCTATTTTATACTTTCCTTTTTAACATTTCGCACCAGTTAATTATGCAAAATACAATATTAATTCGTTTGACAAATGGAGTAGATATAAAAACAAAATTAATTTGTTTTGCACTCTATCCAAATATATGCCACAACGTGAAAGGTTATAACCTATAATAGTTACCAGCTGATCTCCTGTATGTATTTTTTTGTGCTCATGATTGCCAAATTTACGGCTTAGCTTTCTTATTATATGCCTTGTAAGGTGACATGAAGATAGTTCACATACGAGTATATGAATTCGCTTAGATACAAGAAAATTTCTTCGGATACCAGGTAAACATTGAATATTCTACGTTTAACCAAATTAACGTCATTTCTGAAGTTTGAGAATCAAATATGAACGCGAATACAATATTTGTAGGTTCATGGCTACAGCAAAATAAACTACGGCATTGTTTCCAAGTTCAGTAAAGTCATTGAAGGGGTCGCAATCTGGGATAACGCGAGCCATAGGCTGGCGTTATTTTTGGTGCTATATAGCGATCCCCCAGGGGCCGCTACGTTGCTTACAGAATTAGGAAAGCGTTATATTGGGCCCATCTCTCAAAAAAGCGCCCTACGTCATAATAGCACCGGCGTAATCTGTTACAGAATAGCCCTGTGAGACACGATGAAGGAAATCGTCGAGGGAAAAGTGACTGGGAAGAATGGAAAAGACAGGCCTCGTATGATATATATGGAACCAGTTGTGAAGGATGTAAAAGAGAAGAATTACGTTCATATGAAGAGGTTGGCCGATAGAAGAATCGGATGGAGGGCTGCGTCAAACCAATCCTAGAATTGTTGACTGATGCTGATGATACCGTTCCCAAACTGAGAGAAGCATACTGACGTTCTCCGCCAGTCGGATTGGACGTTTAGCCATGGGCACCTTGGCGCCTTTCGCTAAAAGTAGACTGATGCCTGCGCCTATTGGGTCTAGTCTCAATGGCGCTAATTGAATAAGCTTTCCGACATCCTCCCCCCTTTCGAATAACTACAACCAACTCATGGTGTATCCAAAAAGTCCGGGTTACTCATTATTGGACGAAGTCAAATATCACGACTCACGCAAATATTTCTCCACATCACAATACCAATAGAACTGGCAGATGGGAAGAATTAATTGATGAACTGTCCCAGGAATTCTAAAAGAAGTTTCTCCTAAGCATCACCTCCTAACCACAACACAAATAAGGCATCATGCTCACCATGCTATTATTTCAACAATTCATTTAACCACATATTCATGGTTGATGTCGACGCCCTGCCAGGCGTTTTTACGTCGGCTCCTAGAGTAACAAGGTAATGTAGATATCATCAACAAAAGCAGTTTTTTCAAGCGGCTAAAATAAAAGAATGGAGTCAATGATCTGTTTAGACTAGTACACTTGGGTCCCTACATTTTTACAATGTATTCATTCGGTTCTATGAAAACACTGTCGCCAGATTATCACGGGTACTGCATTCGAAACCCGGTCAAGGCGGTTTATCATTTCAATTGTGGAATTCTCACACTTAAGTGCATATCAGAGAGTGACTATGTTAAGGAGGTTGGCTCGCGACTGCTTTAGTCAAGTTGTCTGAGGAGTCTTATTAATTTAAGTACGAGTATATGCCTGCTAAGTGATCCTTACTTCACAAAGAAAATTACCTAATCTATTGAAAGTCATACGTAGAGCATGGAAAAAAAGTCTTCAATTTTGCACAAAATAAAGTCGCCTAAAAAGTCACCAATATTTTTGAAAAAAGTCTCTCAAAAGTCTGAGTTATTTCCGTGAGAAAGTTGCTGAATTTAACTGAATTGTTGGAGAAAAGAGCCTAGAGATGCTAGTCCAGGCATTAGGGGATTTTACTTGGAAAAATTAGATGTAGTTCTGAAAATTGATTTATCCTATTCTTTTTGGGTTGCTGAATCCGAATTTTTAACTTTCCACCACAAATTCACCCCGCAACCCCCCAAATTTTGAAAATAACACTAAAAAATCGCTTTTTTAGTTTTTTTTTAATCGTTTAGTTTTGATTTTGGGAAAAACTAATCAAATAATCAGAAAGTGGACAATATAAGCAACAAAAAAGGTATTCTAACATTTTGACGTAGGACTAACAGGGGAGGCGCCAGCGCGCCCTGAAGCATGCGCCTCGGCGTCGCGGGGCTGTATGCTCCAAGTTATGCAACCCCGCTTAACCACTCACGTCGTTTATATTCGCTCTCCCGTCTCCCCATGGTTCATTTTCTTCGAAACTCACCCTCCCATCTCATTGTTCCTCTATTTCAATGTCTGGAAGTCCCCAGCACCCAACCTCTTACTAAAAAGGTATTAGATGACAAAGAGGGTGGAAGTACACTCCATTGTAAAACCTTGGAAACGGCGTTTTTTCAGTCAAATTTAAAGGGGATAATTTTATAATATACAATACAAAACAAGTTTTTACATAGAATCAATAATGTTATAAGGCAGTTGAAACATGATTTAATAGTTCAAACTTAGTTTTCTGCTCAAGAAATACCGAAAATGAGAAAAAAGTACTTATTTGTTGTCCATTATACAGGTCAGGACCCCTATTTTCGGGGAAGCTGAGGACCTTTTTCTCTTGTTTTTCGCGATAATTTTAAAATCTTCTTATCCGCTTGTTCGCCGCCGAGGGTCCAGGTTCATCTACGTCATGCTTGCCTCGCTACAATGTAGGCTCATTTAATGATCATCTGCACACAATGTGACGCGTTCACCTCGTCGGAAATTCTAGATGATCTTTCATATAATTGTATCATTTTTCCACTAACCTCCTAAACAAAAGCGGAGTGCTAGCATACAGTGTAGCGCCGTCGGCTTGTCAGCAGACCACCCGGGTTCAAATAATCTGGTTCATAATTGGATCAATGCACTCTTTCAGATCAATCTATCCCGTTGTGAAGTCTTTGGACACCCTCAGCAAAAAAAACTCGAAGTGCGAGGTGGCCCAGGGAAAGGAACAATATGTGAATTTGACATGCAAATGGATAAGTACGGGGTGAGCTCTACCCTCACCTATCCAAACCAACCTTCGGGTTGAAGCACTGAGTGAGAGTGATTATTTCATGAACGGTGGAGCAAAAGAAAGAATTCATTGCAGTTTCCGGAGCTATTATTAAAATTTCGCATTAACAATTGTTAGGAGCTTACATTTTACAGTACATCTCTGCTCCGTGTAGTACCGCATGAAAAACACAGATGCGTCCAACACACAGTTGAACATATGTGATCACAACAGCCAAATATTAACTTAGGCATGCGGTTTAAATAAAAAGGCCCATAAAAGTGTCTTTTAATCAGAAAAGTCCCGTCACGCCAAAAAAGTCCCAAAAAGTCTCTAAGAAAGTCATTAAAAACTGTTTTATTTGATGAGATTGGTGAAGATTTGTATTTAAAACCACAAAAGTCAAAAGACTTTTTTTCCGCGCTCTAGTCATAAGTATCACAAGAAATACGATGTAAAGTCGAAGAATTTCTTTTTTATGATAATTTTAATCAGCTCGACGATGGAGTCATTCAGCACTTACTTTAAAGAAATAAATTCATGTACTGAATGAATTTACTAATGTATAACACCAGAATCAAACATTATGTTATATATTTTTCTGAAATATGCTTTAATATCTCATTAGTAATGATATTATTCATACGCCCTACATTTTTGCTGGAACTACCGCAGCGCCACTTGAAGACAACTACGCATTTCGTCTGCTATAAGCGCAGACATTGGTGGATTTAGCGAAACATTCGGTGGGTTGATGCCTTTTTTTTTCGTGTAATTTTATTTCTTGTGAAATTACGCATTAAATATCAGTTTTTTGCAAAAATGATATGTCACTATGGTATTTTTAAACGTTATATTCCCATGTGATGGCCATTCTCGCCGTTAATCGTATGTAATTTCAAATAGAATTGGTGGAACAAGGAGTATGGGTTGGTGTAATTATCTTTACTTTATTAGATAGAGGAACTTTAGTTCTATAAGTGCTGAAATATTAAAAAAAATTACATGACTTTCACTTTCTGGATCAACCTCCTTAAGGTTCACCGCGACCAGTTTGAGTCTCCTTTAATTTGTACCCGAGTAACGTCAGAATATTAGCTTCCTTGGTACCCATGTGCTTCAAAATAAGACGATCAAGAAAAGTAGATACTTCTGCACAACATGATAGTCTTAGGTCAGTCGTGGAATTCGCATGCTAGGTGCTACAACTTCTAAGGTTATATAGAGCCACCAACCATTAACTAAATTCTAAAACAAATACAACCTGCATACCCAAGAAGGATACGATCCCGCGGCATTTGGGTTAAAATACGGACGTGTCATCTGCTTATCTACTGAGACTCGCCATGAGCTGAAATATCACTCTTGAGATACACAGTGTACATCGCACGGTGGTCGAAATATCGTCATAGCTCTGCAAAAGAACCGTATCGCATTTGATATGGTGACACCGCATGACACGGTATTTGGCACGTGGCACGACACACAAATTTAAATCTCCTTTCGCACGTCAACACAAAACCCACAAAGCGCACCATGATACGACACCACCCAACTTAAAAACTCGTTTTTGGCATAATTTTTCAAACTACAACACTGAATTTCCAAAGATTATGAATACAGCACGTGACATTACATAAATATCAACTATCGTAATAGATGTATGGCTCTATTACACCTCACGACCCTGTGACTGAAATAATCTCCATGGCACAATTTTCACGGCTAAATCTCCATTCCTGAAACTCCAATCACGTGAACATACCATCTTAGGTCTAGTGACACAATAACGAGGCCGGATGTCTTCTTCACTTTCACGCCTATTAGCCAGTAACTGTCACGAGGGAAAGCCAGTCGTCATTGCTTATTACTGATATCTTGTCAGAGAATGGTGACCAACCGAACGAATATCAATCGTTTGGCATAAATGTCTAAGAAACTCTCGAGGTAACGACCATTGTTATTAAGGCATGGGAATAGGGATAAATATTGGAGCACAAGAATCCGGGTGAAAGATATCCGACTGTCTTCACAAAGATTGAAGTGCCTGACCTCCGGGCAATGGGGGCGTTTACTCGGAAGCGAAATCGCAGTGTTGTACACGAAATTGTTAGATGGAAATGAAAAAAGGAATTTGAGTGAAAATTAATCTTCTAACCACAACCATTCACTCATAAATCAAAAATTAAAATAAGCAAAAGGTGACGCCCACCGAAAATGCTGCTGTGATAACATTGACGTCATTTTACTACCGTCCTTGACTGCTTTTAGGGGAAGGGAAGGGAGTGGAGGAGGGTTCTCGGAAGGTCTGCTAGCACAAATCCTGTCGCAATCGCTCCTATTGGCGGAGTCAGCTGTGTCCCCCCCTTTGCGATAAGGCGAAGTAGCTTCGCGGGCTCAGTTGTGATTAGACGAAGTCAATGACGTCAGAGGTTGCTCCACGTCCACTTTTCCGAAAGGGTTAAAAACATCAGTTTTTGGCCGCTTATAACTCGAGAAATAATTGAAGGATCAAAAAACGGAAAAATACGGGTCTTTTTATTTTACGAACTCTATCAGATCCGGCAATTAAAAAAATATGGTAAACGACCCCATTCTCAATGACAGTGGTTCAGATGAAATGCTGTTAAATACTTTAAAAATTTCGACCGCCTCCTGCAACCCACTGCTTTCATTTTGGAGGACCTTTCAGCGCAATTCCAGCGTAAGGTTTCACTTTAAGGCATAAATAAATGCAGCTTGGGGTGAAGACGGCAGCGGTTCACAAAGCTCGTCTTACGAGAGTATCAAGAATACAATCGTTGAATATGCATGCGCACGTGACCCTCAGCACAAAGAGGTTCACTGCGTCTGAAAATAACTCACTAAGGGACCTCCGGGGGTTTGAAAGCTCGTGAAAATATCATATGATGAAAGCGAAATTGGAGACAACTCTGATGTACACAATGGAGACGAAATGTGGACAAAATATATCAAGGCAAGATGTCCCATTTCTTAAATCATAACCACTTAATTATGGATAAATAAAAGTACTTAGTGGACTCAACAGCCTACACACACAGTAGACTCCACTTAATTTGTTGCAGCAAGGAGTTTTACCTCGTAAGGCTCGGGACAGGGTAGAGGAACTTGCCATCACTTCCTTTCTTTAATATTAATAGCATAAGCCAGTGTTGATCCCAAAAACGATATATCAAACCTTCAGTTTTCTATAGCTTATGCCCCCCGACTGCAATGTTTAAGCATAAAGTTTGCAGTCTAAGGTTACATAGAGTTGACATTTTCTTTCATACGTGTGCTCGGCATAGGGATGCCACATCGGCTAAAAAACATCGAGTGGTCAATGTTTCGACGTTTAAAAAAGTACTTACCACTCACTCATTATTCATCGACAAAAACATCGATGTTTCGATGTATCGAGTTTTTATGCCTTCATATCCGAGGTAAGGTATTATCATAGAGGTATTATGTATTAGGTATTATGCATCAGATCACTGTTTTATAATGAAATAAAGATGAATAAACATAATACAATAAAAAACAAATAACAAAATAAAGTGGGTGTACCTGTTCCCTAAAAATATTCTAAGCTTGGTAGTATAAAAAAATCAAATTGAAAAACAGTGCGTTTAAAACGTTCAAACCTTCCAGTATCGGTAAGGAACACTCTTTGCTTAATATGCAGCGACCCCAACCTACTCCTGTTATCTTGTACCACCAAGTTGAGAGCCGATACAATCCTCTCAGAAGGCTACTGATGTAGGCATGGCGGATCACGTTCTTGGAAGGCAACACTGGGATGAAAACATGAACGACTTTATACCTTCACTTGTTTCCCTGCACTTGTTTAGATGGCGTAATTAGGGAAGGTTCGTTCGTATTCTTAAAAGGGTTATGATAATCAGAAAAATTAATTATTGGTACACCAAAAACATTTATTATACCGCTCGTTTCCTAAAACATCGCTGTGATGTTGAGTGTTTTGAAAACATCGAGTCGATGTTCCATCGATTGTCTTACCACTCAATGTTTTCGATGTATCGGCAAAAAAACATCGAGTAGTCCGATACATCGATGTCGATGTGACATCCCTAGCTCGGCATGAAACATGCCGCCAGCTTGTTTCATGCCGAGCCTTTCTCTACCCTCTGATGCGCCAATCGTGAAGAGATAACGGTAAATTCATTTTACTAAAGTTGACACGAGCTCTTGTGCATGAATTTTCTAATAAGCACCTACCATAATACTTATGAATTCAACCTAGTACAGCCCTTTCATGTTTCCTGCATTGAACTTGGAATAAATGGTACGAGCTGTCAAATACGATGCGTAAAGAAAGGAAGATGATTTTCTCTCCGGGAGTGAATACCTACGGGGAGAAAATCAGCATACTGGGATTCACCGACGAAATAGCATATACCTATGTCTCGGCAAAGATATCACCTGAAGGTCAATAAAATGAAGACTAATGTGTTGGTATGTAGGAGGAGAAAGGAAGCCAGAATAAATGGTAAAATAGGAAAACAAAAAATCGAGGAAGTTGAAGAGCTCTGTTACCTGGGATTAACCAGCGATCGACGAAGTAAAAGAGAAATTACCAGTTTAATTACCCTGGCGAAAAGGACATTTTACGAAAAGAAGATTCTGCTTACAGCTGCAAATGCAAGCGTGAAAGTGAGGAAACATTTCATAACACATACCTCTGGAGCATGTTTCTTTACGGCATTGAGGCACGGACAATGACAGCAGCGGAGAAGAAAAGGGCGGAAGCATTTGAAATGTGGTGCTAGCGAAGGATGACGAAGGTAAATTGGATTGACCGAGTGACAAACGAAGAAGTCCTAAGAAGAGTGGGAGAGAAGAGATGTTTACTGAAAACTCTAAATAGAAGACGGGACAACCAAATCGGCCATATCTTAAGACACGATGGCCTAATGAAGATAATAGTTGAGGGAAAAGTAAACGGGAAGAATCGAAAAGGGATATGAGATATATACAGGGTGGCTACTGATAAACAATTCTCAAATTCCCTGACTTTTCCCTGATTTTTCCCTGACGGCTTTACCAATTTCCCTGACCGGACGCCAAAAGGTCTCCTATTATTGGAATATTTTATTTCTGCTGAAATTTTCCTCAAAACTCAGAATATGTTAAAATCTGAAATCAATACATTACAAGCTTTAAGAATGAAAAAATATATTGAACCTTCACAAGTTAAGCCCTCACAAAAATTGTACACAGTTTTAATACATTTTTCGCGGCCATGTATCCACCGTTTATCGTATTTCCGTGGCCTTGTATGTTTCCTTCGGTAAAATTACAAATTGACAGTGTCTAATTCTTCAAGGAAGAGGAGGCATGTCGTGGTAGTTCTGGGAAGTTGAAAGTTACTGAAAAGGCATCAAAGGGAAAGTTAATGGCCAATTTACTGGCAGACTCCGGCACAGGTATCAATCTGCGAAAAATACAAACCAAAGCCAAGTTCTTAGACTGGATCAAAATCGGATGGGACGAGTTTTAAAATCGAATAACAACTTGATTAACGTGGTATTAACCCCTTGATTGTCAGAAGGAACCAAAAACGTAAAAATATTTGCATAAACAAACAAAACGCAATCGCGCCACTGCGAGCAAAAACAGGAGGCAAAAAGCAACGGCAGCGTCATATTTAGGAATATCATATTTGAGGTGGTTTGTGACCCGACTAAATTGCTTCGAGAGGGAGCTAAGGGGGCCATTCAATAATTACGTCGAAAGGTGGGGAGGGGAGGAGGACTCTTCTTACGGTCTCGCGAAGGGGGGTATGGGAATCGAAGATGACCTTATGTAAGATTTTGTTTACATGTGTGATCGTACTTGTATTACCGTTTTAATAATCATCGTCTCGTATTTTTAGAACTGCAAGCACGTATTTACTACAAGCAAACGTGATCCAACTACCTCTTGACCTGAGTCTCGGAAGTTAAAAAAAAACGCTAGGTAAAATCTTCCGAACAATATAGCCTCGACTTCCTTGTGATGAGCAGAATACACGGTGATCATGAATTTTAACACTACTAGGCAAATGTCGCATTAAGGATATACAAAAGGGATACATTGTACAACTGATTTACAACTAAATAACTAAGATTCACAACTGAATGTTCAACGGATTGACGGGGCATTCTATGCACTTCGGCGACGGACATTAGCTTTAGTTGGTGAAATGTTTTGGTGAAATCAAGGGTGGTGAAGACTGCGCGGTAAACATAGTGGTAGAAAAATAATGAGAATTTCCAATCCCACTTTCTCCCTGACCTTTACGAGATTTCCCTGACTATTCCCTGACTTTTCCAGATTTCCAAAATTCCCTGACAATTCCAGGTTTTCCCGGTTTTCCCTGACGATCGCCACCCTGTATATAGAACATCGTATTAGATGTTATCATCGTATCGTATCGTTATCGTTATGTCATCGTATCGTATCGAACAACCTCATATGATATATATAGAACAGGTTACGAAGGATGCAAAGGAGAGGAATTACGTCAATATGAAGAGGTTGGCCGATAGATGAATCGAGTGGAGGGCTACGTCAAACCAATCCTAGGATTGTTGACCCATGATGACGAAAGAAAGGAAGAAAGTCAAGAAAGACTACTGGCAACGAGTTATCTGGAGTATGTTTAATTTTAAATAGGGCGTCCGAAAGTCCCGAGTCTTGAAATGGTTACTTAATTTGTATGTGAAAAAATATTTAAAATGTGCACAGCATTGACTAACAAGAGCTTCGGAAGGAATAAAGATGAGCGAGGCAAATTTCATATTTATGGAGAGGGGCAGCGAGAAGGAAAGGTAGACGAATGAGTGGACAATAAACACAGTAGAGAAACAACGGAACTTGGAAGGAGAAATTTGAAGGAGCCAAGGAAAACGGACGTATTAAAAGGCAACGGCATAAAGAAGAGGCAGAGAGGGGAAGAAGGTATGGTAAGTGCGGAAAGGAAGATAGCAATAGTTCTGGATGACTACAAGTGAGCGGAAAGATAATAGGAACTAAAAGAGAGGTAGGATACAACGAAACGTTCAATGGAAAGATTTTACAATTATAAAAATTATGGGAATCGAAGACTTGTTTTAC
This sequence comes from Platycnemis pennipes, assembly GCA_933228895.1. Lineage (NCBI taxonomy): Eukaryota > Metazoa > Arthropoda > Insecta > Odonata > Platycnemididae > Platycnemis > Platycnemis pennipes. The sequence continues at coordinate 84,130,777 of OW121854.1, read as the reverse complement.
AGGAATCTGCAATGATTATGAGGGCGGATTCCTTCGATAAAGCCAAAATAAATCATTCACCTTGACTGGAATATTAGTCATGGTAAACGATTTTTTCTCTCTCTGATGATATCTTGCCGTTGCGCCTAATTCCGTAGTTTTCTGCCACTATTACGTAATCTTCAACAGATTGCGGAAAAAAATTTATTGCTGGTTAGGCCAAATGGACGAGACACATAAAATATGGAGACGTTATTGTTTTAATTTCTGAAATGCGTTCCTTTTCTGATAAAAATTGACTTTTTTCATCAATAAAAATTTATCTGCAAGCCGTTATATCTTTTCCGATACGGCTAAAAATCTGAACATCGCGGTCAACTATAAGTAATGCTATAAATCTTAATACCATTCATGACAACGTTTCATCATATTTCAATCTTAAACTACGTTAAACGTACAAAAAACAAATTCAAGCGTTGTCGAGAAAATATTACAGCAATGGCACTGTAAAACGCAATCTGATTTCCTAAATGGAATAAACGCGTAGACTAACCCAAAACTAGGTCGTAGCAATGGGGCTAAGTAAGCCGCACTATTGAGTATCATCAGTAATAGAGGGCATAGCGTACTTTAAATGTCACCACCAGTAGTAACGGAGAATTTGGAATAGAAGTTGCCACAAAGAAAACATTCCACGGGAGCGGAAATTGATATCACTTCAAATCCCATTAGATACAAAATGACACCTTTCATCCGTTATTAAAACGGAGGGAACTAGGCCAAGATCCATTCTCGCCCAAAGTTTCACGACTCACGGGTCACGAGAAGGAAATTTCTCGGGAGCGAGATATACCGGAGTCGTAACACAAAAGATTAGATGCACAGAAAGTCATATATATCAATCAGGGACTCCTTTTATGCCACCAAACTCTGACAGGGCAAGATGGAGGTCGATGGGCGTGAACTCAAGACCAAGGTTAGAGAAATAGGGACGCAATATTTCAAGGAAGATACACAAAGGTTTACGTGGAATTGGATTCAGGTTGAGGGATAGGTTCACGGTGAAGAATGTAAAATATCTAAGGATAGCAATACGATTGAGAAAGCAATTTTTCGACCAAAAAAATACCTCTGATAAAAAAGGTAATTATTTTTCTCTGGCTAGATGAGTCTGAATTTCATAAAAATTTTAAACCACATTTCTGTTTAAATTGAACTAAAAGTTCCATTGGATCGGATGATGGGTTAAGGAGAAATAAATTTTCGACGTATTCCTTGAACACTAAAAAATTGAGGTGTAGCATTCAAAATGTAATTAAAAGTACTAAAATAGAACCTATAAATGTTAAATGTACATACATTAACGTTGAATTGAAAGAGAAAAAATGCAGTGTAGCAATTGTATATTTGTACCCTTCTTCGTTCATTCATTAACACCCTTCAAACTCGACTGCATATTATTTATAGGTCGACAGTAAGGGATTGTTAATTCAAAAATATTAATCTTTTCTTCGCAGACTATTTTACTTTACCTGACAATGCAAGCTTTGGCGGATAAAAGAATTTTATTTTTAAACATTAATTACTACGCTTTTTTAGTATTTTTTTTTAGCTGTTTGGACATCAGGTTGACGCTGTAGGTTTTGTAATGGCCTTCCACCTTGAGGGCCAGGATTGCTATTCCAGCAGTAATAGATTTTGCACAGTAATTCCGGTCCCTACATTATAAATATGTGTAGAATACATCAAGATAAGTGTTCAGTCCGACGGACTCCTGCGTGTCTTTTATTAACAGTAGCTTAACGGCGATGCCGGGATTTTCTGCAATAAACCTACGTTTCCAATAACCACATTTCCTCCGTTCCCTAACCACAACGACAGCAGAGTTAATTTTACGTTAATGACAGGTGGGTAGTAAGAGACATTCAGGACTTTAGGGCCCGGATTTATGATTAATCACTATCGTTAACCACCACTTTAACGGTTGTGAAAAAATTCTGGTAAAAAAAGACATCACAAAAAAGATTACTTGACACAAAATTTACTGCCTAATAGCATATATTAGCTGTTTTTAAATATAAATTAAATAAAAATACTCTGTATACTCCACACTATTTTTAATTTGCCGACCCGGGTTTCGTCTACTCCGTAGACATTATCAGGATGGAGTATACAGAGTATTTTTATTTCATTTATACGCAAACATGCAGTTCCACCAAGTGACGCCTGAAACTGTGCAGTTCACTGTTTTTAAATCTCAAAAATGCTTATTAAACCAGATATTATAAAACCGGTCCTTAGGGTGAAGAAACGCTTTTGTTTTGGAGAAGAAATCATTCCGAAATGGCGCAGTGAGGATCATCTGATGAGCGGAGACCTGAAACTGAAGTTCTCTTCACTCATCATTCAAGTCACCTAAATGCTGTTTCCACTGAAAAATGTTCAATATCTAGTCGATAGTCTTTTAGGATGATAGGAGGATACTATTCCCATCTAAATAAGATTTAGATAGGAAGTCACTGTAGTAATTACCACGCCAAGCCGATGATCATTTTTATTAGATCGCTTCCCATCGCTTAGATCATTCCCATCGCTTTATATCGCACTCGTTTCCAATTTATATAGCAACGATACAGCCCGACGTCAACCCAAGGTCGCGCCTGTAAAGTTGAGTGTTAAACGACCTTGGAAACCAAATAAATTGGTCAAATAAACTCGAGTGGAAATCGAAAAAGAGATAAGTTAATAAAGGGAAATCGTAAAATGTAGTACAAATGTTTGTAAAGAAAAGTCGTATTCAAAAGACCATTCAACACTAATCGTTTTGGATAATACGTTAGTCAACAAATTTAAATAACCAAGGTAAACAAAGTAAGAACCGGAAGCAGCAATTCGAAAAAGAGACGGAAAGGAAAAGAAGCAGAAAGAAAAACAGGTTGTTCCTTATTCCTCCCAAGGAATACTGATTTTCACCGTTTAAATTTAATAAATATTAAAATTCAATGCATTGAGCTCAATGTTTCAAGTGGTTCAAGGGTTTGATATTCTGAAAACGTATTTCATCATGTTTTAAAGAAACATAGAATTTTCCAGAGTATGTTGATTGGTAGAAGTATATTGCAATGAGTTGGGTTAACTATTAATAAGGGCAATAGTTAATAACCATATATATAACCTGACTCCTTGCCTATCCACCGGAACGCTTCCTACGCCTTGAGCAAGTCGTAGCTACGTATTGTGTAATACTGTAGAGGAAAAAGGAAAGAGCTATTTTTTTAACTGCTTCATTTGGCGGCAATACGGGATCGCTAGAATATTAAATTAGATGATAGAACTTAAAATATAATACATTTTTAATTATTTAATACAAATTTGACCAATTATGAAGATGAAGAGCTAGAAATCAATGCTGGCGAGCCCATTAGTCAGACTGGAAGGAGCTACCAAGTTATGCCTGACTCGCAGTCTACCTACGAATAAAGGGAGAGCGTTGTCTGGTTTGGGTGTAATTACATCATAGGTACTACCGCTTTGTTGGGATAATTTATGAAACAGGTCATTTCGATTGCAAGTAATAGGCAACGAATCACATGATTGGTGGAAATAAGCCAACATTTTGTTATATGAAATCATGTAAGCATGATAAACCTTTTATGCGCCATAAAAATAAACAGGGAGAGTAGCTAACTGGAGGTAACCAATTCAACTTTTTTCACCCACCCGGGATAACTGAAAGGTAATTCTCAGAAATATAAGCCTCAGAAAAATACTCTTCATGGATTAAATATGAATAAATAAAAAAAACTATGTTTAAATCCACTGAACTTTTAATGGTCAAACGTTCGAAACTAGTCGTATCATTAAAAATTCAGTGGATTCAAACATAGTTGTTTTTAATTATTCATTATGGACTTCCACAGTGTTACGCCCGAAATGATTGAATTGACTGTTCACGAAAATGTAGTGCTTTCGGGCCAGTAACGGGGGGGGGGGGAGAGGGGGGGGGGGAGGGGGGGGGGGGCGGGGGGAAGAATACAAATTGACCAAAGAGAGAAGGATTCAAATTTTAAAATAAGATTTCGGAAGATTGTCGAACAAGAATGCCATTTAATGCCAATTAAAATATGCATCGAAATGAAAGAAATGTGAAATGATTTTCGATTTAAAAAAGGAGAGTTGGCATTGAACACAAAATAGTCACTTAAAAATCTCCTGATTTGTGGAGGCTGGTGAGATGCTGCATGATCACCGAAATAAACGCGGCGATCACCATGGCTGAGAGAAGTGGAGGACGATTACGTCCACGCTCCACATCAACCAATGGCAAATCAGCTCTTCTCTGACGTCAGCACCGGACTAAAGATGCAGAAGTATAGGAAGGAGAGAGGGTGGGGGTAAGAAACGCACTGAGCGTTGACCCGAATCATAGATTAAATTAGGATATATGTAGACGCTACCAGACTGCGAGGATACGCACGAGAGAGGTGCAACCGTTTCGAATGAATAATCCGAGGTGCTGGATTCATTTATTGATGAAATGATTCCGACGACATTCGGGATGTAGTAATGGGATGGATAGTGAGCTAGGATGCCTAATTCTATCTATATACGTCGCTGATTGAATTGTTTCCTTAACAATGTTGACATCGAATTCCCAAATACGATATAATAGCTTAGGTTGATGGTTGGAGGCTAGGCGAAGTAATATCTAAGGATTGTTGACTAATGATGATGATAATGAAGAAAATCTTACTTGGCTGGAAACCCGAGAATTATTTATAAATATCATTCGCCGAGAAAGAACAAAATCATACAATGATGATGAAGTTTCATACAGATTTCCGGTAGTTTTTTTTCCTCAGTTCTTAAGTGAGTATTATTCAAAAGCAGAGACCAGTTGAACTTCCATTATCGCAATAATTACCAAGATTCTTAAAAACAACTTAAGGGGCTGAGTTATGGAAAATTTGCGGTTGAGCAGCGAAGACTTTCCACCTAACAAAATGATTATCTCTCGTCGGGGAGTCCTCATGACAGTTGCCGGTAACCTTCAGGTAAAAGAGGGGGAATTTCAGGAAATTGCACGTGGAAGATCGACGGAAGTAACGCATGGAAAGAGAGAAGTTTTGAGGTCGCGGGGCACGGCGCATGCTCGATCCGACCTCGAAACACACCACGACCTTAACGACTAATGTATGTACTATGCATCCCAGTTTTCATTCGCTACGTATATATTTTTTTGGAATAAATCTGAAATTAGAGCCGCAGGGTTTCCGGGATAACTGATAGCGTTCCTTTGTCTTTTTCTTGATTAGGATCTAGGGGGAAGGAAAAACAAATATCTGGCGCGCAAATGGAATGCGTGAAAGGTGGGAAGAGGATTGATCTGGATATATAGGTCACGTTTAGTTGATGCAAGTGAAAAAAACGGTCGAGAAAATAAACTAACAAAGGTCGTGTCGAGCCAATGGGAAACCGTGAAAAGGATGGATGTTCCTCTATCACATCGCATATCACCGCACATTCCGGTAGTCCCATAGGGCTCGGGGAAATCACGCCTACCGTTGAAATCTGACGGGCATTTACGGGACGCGACGCAATACGATACATCGGAGCGATGAGTGAATTCGATGGCTCGATGCAGGTTAGGGCCATGAAGGCATATTCCACGTGGCAACTGTAGACCATTAGATTGCTTCCAAAAACCCTCTGGCTCACGAAGAATTCCACACTTCAGTACATGAACCAATCTCGAGGACTAAAGCAAAAGCTATACACCAAATTACTCCAATGAAAATATATTGGCTAATTAACAAAAGAAGCAAATGTGGCTTCATGTACCGAGATTAAATAATAATAATAAGATAATAATTTGAGTGTGCCGGCTGTGGATCGTATTTAACGAGAACACAAAACTCTTGAGGCCTTATCGGTGCGAAATAATATTTTTACTTGAACATATTCCAGCAGTAAACATTTTCTCGCATGATAAACTCAAGTCTCTTGAGCGCTGTTTCACAAATATTTCGTATATTAGTGTGATGCATATACACTCGACCTGCCAAACTAATGTTTGCTCTGTCAACATTAAAATTTGTAGGTTTTCTAAGTTCTTATGCCAGAAGTGACAGAATGAATAAAAGATAAGAGTTTGTAGAGGAACACACTTGGAAGTAGCTAGAAACTCTGGAAATTAAAAACACAAGCGCACATAGTAACTCGGCCACTAATGCTGAACTATAGTTGGCTCATCGACTTAATCTTAAGCACCTAATTACAATAAAAGAGACAGTTTCCCCAACCGATTAATCTAATCTACACGATTCCGGATCCAATATGTGCCACCGTTTCCACTATGCGTTCATTCGAGGGGAATGCAACCTCATGGTTGGAATGTTGGAATGGAGAATGGAATTCCTCGCAGGAATGACGGTTGAAATAGAAACACTGCAATTTCCATACACAGTTTTATTGACCACGACCATGGTTTCGTTGCGAGGCAACATCATCAAAAAATTAACGTGCAATTCATTGCGATGCGGCGCAAAGAAATCCTCCAGCCCAACTTAGCCTTCATATCTAAACTATTAAGTACCCCCCTCCTAGAGAGAGATACCCTAGGGGGTTTGTCCTTAGATGTTAAGAGGGCTAGAGAAGTGGGCTCTAAGGAAAAGGAATAGTAAGCAGTGGGAAATGGCAGCAGTCATTCAACAGTGGGTTAGATATTTTCACCATGCACTATTTCCCACAGTTCCTACGCGTCTACACTTGGGCCTTATCTTTCAGTACATAATTTCCTGGATGAAGGGGAAGAGATGTGATGTTTCCAATAGGTGTTTCAGTAAAAATAGCATCATTGTGGACAAAGACTAAATTTCACATTTCTACAATGCTCAAGGAGCTAATCATGATATTTTCTGCCGCATTAGGGTAGATTTTAATTGAGTTTCCAAACTCTTCTGTGCGTTTAACTCATCTATCAACTCCTTATCTACGCAATTTCTCTCTTGGAGTCGGCATATATCCTACCCCTCTTTATAACATCTAGCACCTTTCCTATTTCTTCCTAGTCCTTACTTGTCCAGCATTCTTCACATGACATCTACCTTGAGTATTCAATTGCCCCTAATTACCTGTCACATGCGTCTACTTTGCCTACTCATAGTTTCCAACAGCGACCTTCTTTCCTCCCCAACCATGCTCAGCACCTCGTCAGCCTTTCCGTCCGTGCGTGGATATGACTGAATAAAATTAATATAATGCGTTGCACATACATTTCGAGATTCATGCAGCCCTACAGATGAACCTAATGCCTATGATTGAATTATTATTCATGGCATCAATGTCCAACCGTTAGCAACTTTTTTGCGCAAATTTTTCCTTTTGACTTAGCGTTTGAGAGTTGCAGAGGTGGGGTAAAACGGACGCTGCATAGAGCATGAAGGAGCGTATATGTAGTCATTAAAAATCAGGTGCATGGGAAACATGGTACGTGGAAATATGGAATTTTAAATGACACCACGCAATGAAAAGGAAAAAAATGACACAGAAAAATCATAATGCACATCTCTCAATTTATCCTAGTGATTTAGGCTACTACAGTATACATCTACGTGTACTGCGTAGGTACACTGCGAGCCACCGTGAGGGTATGTGACGGGAGACGAAGATCACCAAACATGCACTGCTGACATGTAAGTAACAGCTAAAATGCTAATATGCTACTTCTGCGTGGAATTAACTGGGATTTTTAATGTATTTTTATCCATATCAATGGGTAACTAATAGTTTCAGGCTTGAGTTTGTGAAATAAATCCTTGGCGAGAAGAGTGAGTAAACTCGTTAATTTAATTGGAAATAATAATTATTTTTTTCTTCCACAGCTTCGATGGATAAAAGGACCTAAAAACGATACATCTACGTAACATCCTGCGAGCCACCATGAGGGTGTGTGGCAGGGGGTGAAGATCACCCAACATGCACCACTGACATGCGACTAAGCTACTCTCTATCAAAACCCGGGTCGTAAGAATAAACATTACCGGTGGAATGGACTAAGATAATTCACTTTTTCCGTAACATCCTTACAGGTATCCGTATTACATTTGACGACTATAATGAGGATTACTCACGACGCCACACCCCAAAACCTTGAGGCGATTGACAAATTGTGACGAGATATGAAATGCGATTTGGTCCACCTGCGAGGCGACGTCGATATGTATACACTTCCCAGTATTCAATTTACGGCGCGCCACGGCGTACAAATTGGAGCATCGCAAAGCCCTAGAAAACCACCCCGGCCAATTTAGCCCGCCGGGCCAGGCGGAGTACGAAATTCTCCTTTTCAGCCAGTCCTCCCATCATTCTCTCCTCCAACACTTCCCTCCCGAATCCACCTCCTCCTCCACCATTCCCTTCCAATCCCCCATCCCACACCTCAAACATCCATCATGCTCCTTCCGTTGCCCGAATTTCCTCTTGTCGTACTCCCCACCCCTTCCCCAAATACATACACACGCAAAACTCCAACCCCTACTCTCTCATTCCCATTCCCTAAACATATCTCAATCTTCCCGCAGGGTTTTTTTTTCTCTCTTTCCCTCACTACATTCTCTCGCCATTCTCATCCATCGATCAATCTTACGCTCAATTTCCTCCTCCCCACCCACCCCCCTCTCAACCGTCCCTCCAACACCTTCAACAAAGGGACGCACCACCGACTGCTGCTCCTCCCTACACCCCACAGTCAACCTCTCCACCTCCTCCCACCCTGGTCCCTCCCTCGGCGTGTCCAATATAGGTACTCCTTTATTCCCACTCTTTCGCCACCGACCCACTTCCACGGCAATGCCTCGTCATCTCGCCCGTCGACAAGGGGCGTGGTTAGGTGGAAAGGCTTCCCCTTTCCCATTCTTCCAGAAGCACAGGTTTCGCGATACACATTCGACGACATCGAACCTCGATGCGAAATATTTACCGATGCAGAGAGGCATGCATTAACATAATACCCTGTAAGCCGCCATAATGGTGTTGGGTAGGGGGTGTATTCACACCGAACATGCATTACGCATCATACTAAAAAAAAGGTAAGTAACTATATTCTAGCAGAAACTTAACAATTAAAAAAATAAGTAATTTCAAAGCAAACATGCACACACATACAGTTACTTGGGGCAGCTAAAAGTCCTTATACCAGGCAACTTCCTATGCTATCAATTGATACACTTATATAATAGTAGTATCGCATACATAATAGAGCTATTCATATCCCTAATCGCACAAGGGAAGAATATCATTTTCAAGCTGTCGGCTCGTCAATCAATTTCTCTAATTTTATGATCATGGTCCAGTCTACCATAGCAAGTAGGAGTTCGCAAAATATTTTTGAAGCTATCAGTAAAAATATTGTTTTGGAATTTAGTTAAGAGATTTAAGTGTACATATTAACCTACAGTCTGATAATATTTTCATTTTCGTTCATCTAATACACTAATTACGCTAATATAATCATCATACCGTCCCTTTACACATCTTGCAGATCTTTGAACGACAGCATAATTAATTAAAAGGTGAAATAGAATAGGGATGAATAAGTTTGGGAACCCTTTCGCAGTATCATCTGCCCAACGTTGACTTTCCACGATATTCTCACAACTGGCACGCTGGCAATAGAATTCACATAATGAATATCTTCGATATCGTCCTTAGGTCAATTATCATCAATTCTCAGGATGTCAAGTAGTTCTGAATTTCCACATCGAAGAATTAATTTTGAAATAGTATCGGACAGGCCATGAAGTATCGTGATATCGTACCGCCAAATGGAAGGGGCGGGCTGAGAGTCGTATTAAGTAAAAAGCCGAGAAGAATGTTTTCCCAAAAGATTTAAGCAAAGTGGGAGAAAGCGAATGCGTGCGCGCGCCAGAGAGAAAATGTTCAAGGAAGGAAAGAAAAACGCAAAAATAATTTTTTTTTCTTCGGAGAATAATCGGCTCAGCTCGATGGGTTGAGAGCGGCTGGAGGGATGGAAGGAAAAGCCAGGACGAGAGAGATTTTTTGAAAAGAGGAGTGAAAACGCAATATCCCTGGCCGTGTTGAGTCGAATGTCGTAAACGATGTAACTTTTTTACGGAGAGCGAGAAAAGCAATCGAACTAATGACCGAAATCGGGTTTATTATTAATTGCAACCATGCGGTTGATATACTTCAACTTTTTCGAGTGGTTTTATGGCTATGCTCATTAAAAAAAACTAAATCCATTCCTCTACAAATACTTCTACGTTATACCATACAAACAATCACCATGGCGTATCACGGGCTTTCTCCACAGTGCATTATCGACGCGTAAACAATCATTGTGTCAGTACCGTTTCCTTGAACAATTTTAAAGACATAACTCAGAAAAAATGGAATTAGCAACATTATAGAGCGAATAACTTGAAAACTATTGCTATAACCTCAATTTTTACAAAAATAACTTAGTAAACTAATGTGAGAAAATTCAGGTACATATATGTGCATAAATAAATGCTCATTCATAAACTGCGATCAGAAACTACGATAAAGTTATCCAAATTTGTCGGAATCAACATGGGCATCAAACATTTGTATTCTAGCATTTATTAAAGGGGGTAAAAAGAAATACCGCACATCTGCGAAATTCACTAGGAAGTAAATAGCCTTACTTTCAATCATTAACCCTGCACTGGATTCAGAATGTACCAGAACCAGCAACTGCCTAATGAACGTCCATGATTACATAGAATGAAACAAGGGTGAGTACGGAGACAAAATGCTGGGCTAACTTTTATCATCTATATCTACCACGATATTATAATTATTAATAATAGTCATAATGAGCAGAATTAAAGCTTAGTAAGCATGGACTTAAAAACCACATAAAACAAGAGAGCAACTAAAAGAAAGAAAGAATGAGGATGCCTCGGACAGCAGAGTTATAACTAGCAATGGCAGCAACTTTGGGTTTCACCGCGACATTGTTGATTTTGTGACAGTAGTTTCATCTGCATTACAGTAAGCTAAACTGCCTTTATAAAAGCAATAACAACGAGGTGAAACCCGAAAGATGCATTCGTCACCGTCCACACAACGCAGAAGCCTTCGTAATACAGAAATAACTAGTTATTAAGGAATGTTTTTAGCGAAAAGAGAGTTGTAAGATGGTATCTTGTGAGAAGGCAAAGCAGAAACATTGAACAAAAGATTATAGTGTATTGGATACTGGAAGTTTTTCATAGAAGGTTGATTAGTAAGCGACCAGTATTGGTCATTTTGGGTGAAGAGAGTAAGAAGCTATGCCGAAATGGCAAGAATGATCACGAATAGACAAAACAGTGTGAAAATATCAAAATTTAGTATGAGTGACCCATGGAGAGCATCCTGACCGATAGAACGCCAATAATCAACCCGTAGGTATATACTAAATTACTTCGGCATGGTTTTATAATCTTTGGTTGAACGCGGAGAAAATGAAGCCATTGTAAACACGCTTTTTCCTCGTTGAAACTCTGCCGACCGAAGGACAGATAAAATAAATAATAATTGCTAATCAACTTGGGAACTGTCAGTAATCATCACATTAACACCAATTCCGAATTAATTGATGTTTATCATTAACCCTCACTTATCAAAGTGGATTTTTACCTCCGTTAATTCACTTCAAAAGACATCCATTTTCACCACCCTGCCCTTCCAATGCAATATCCTTCCTTATATCAAGGCCCTATTCAGCCCATTCTCTCTCATTAATTCTTCCATTTACTTATTCGCAAGCTCCTAATTAACTTCAGCATACTCTCCTCCATCACCAAGCCCAACTCCTTTTTCTCTTATTTTATAATGTGTTCATTGTATCTTTTAGAAATTTTTCAACTCTTACTTTAAAAAGATCCTCCACCCATTTCTTATATTTCCCGCTTGGGAGTAGTTAAACGTTACAGTTTACTACAAGTGACGAGAAAGTCTTTTTTCCAATCCTCTACATCTTCACCCATTTACTTATGGTGCCTATCATCAATTCTATCCAGGGAAAAAATGGAAGTGTTCATTCATACAGGAGAGGTTTTCCTGGAGATTTTCGTTGAAAATGCTCCCATTCGTACGTCAAAAACAAAAATGCAACGCGATATGAATGAGTAGATCATATTAGTTTACTATATGGCAAAGGTGGCATTTAGAACCTATCAAAGAAAACAAAAGAGCGCAATAATTCGCTAATGAGGACCGCATAGGGACTCGGAAAGAGTGGAATCGTAACGATATCACGATGATAAGAACATACTTGAGATAAGAACATACCAGAATGTGTTTTTACTTATCATGCGGAATTCGAAAAGGCTTTTGACGAGGTAAAAGAGAAAAGTATTTGGATGCATTACTGTACTTAGCAGTAGATTAACGTCAAAGATGACTATTTAACAATCTTTTAGTGGCTTGGAAGGCGAAAAAAGTTTAGCTTACTCCATTGAGAATCCACATTGACAGAAATAGGTCATGGATAAAAACTGTGTTGTCCGTTACATAATATCTAAATTACGAGCTGAGAAAATTGCGAGGGGACGACGGTTGGTAGTTAAGAAAGGAAGCGATAGCATCAGTTCAATTCGCAGGTGAACGAGATCAATTGGCCACTTAGCTAAAGAAATGCTAATGAAAAGATTAAATTAGATGGCAGGAAAAGGTTCCGTGAAAAATATCCGAGATAAAGGTGAGTCGGAAGAAATGTACAGGACTAATATTGTCAATGTTAATAAAAAAGGTAGGTGAATCTTAATGAATAAAATAAAAATTAATTCCATTTTGACAGTAAAGTAAAATTTAGTCTCAAAGATAGCATTCAAGGCATTTAAGCTAGCAAGATTATCTAGCAGAGGAGAAGCAGCTAACAAAAAGTAGTAACCTAAGACGAAGGACTTATAGGAAGAGTAGAATGAATTTTTATAAAAGAAGTCCTATATGAGCGTTGAGACTAACTGTGCCAAAACAAATAAAATGGCGAAATGATAAAAATAAACTCGAGACGTTTGACATGCATGCGACCGTTGCGTGAGGAAAGATGGAAGCTATGAGTAAAACTAAAATAGCAATATTGGAAGCGGTGGCGAGGTAAGCGGCTACTAAGGAACAAATTGAAGTATCAATGAAATGTGACCTAAGCAGAATGAGAATTTGTATGCAGAGTGCCATGTGTATATTACGTAGGGCTGATTATCCATTTTTTCGACCTCCTTTTAATGCTTCTAAACATTCGTTAGGACACCCCTCCTAAATTACGTAACGCAGCAAATGAAGCATCCCTATTTTTAAATGATAGAACAGATATTCTGTAAACATACCATATTCATTTTGTAATACTAACATTTATTCACAAATGATGACGCAGCACCCTTCTAATTTGACGAAGGAATGATTTTACGATTTAATGATTTACTCCCAAAGTAACTGAAGGCTGGACCCCCCTCTCCCTGTCGATAGCCCTTCATAACAGTTGGCCCGACATTTCCACCCCCACCTTTAACCCCTAAATATGACGAAGATTAACTATGCCCTCTTAAAGTTATGGCTTTTTTACTACACTTCGAAGAGCAATTATTGAATTACCGTCACTGGTGTTGGCATGCCGTTACCTATGTCGCATTTGTGAGTCTTATGAAAAATAAAACAACTGAAACAATCTTGCACTCGCAAGCAATACATGATTTGTCAGACAGATACTGGCTTGAAGATAACGATCGTATAGATGATCCTACTATATTACGAGTACATATTTCAAACAAAATTTGACTCTATGTATGTTTTTGGGAATCATTGTCAAATCGTAGGTTGTAATTTAGACTTAATCTCTTAAATAAATTCCAGGATAATATTTTCACTATTAACGTTAAAAATATTTTGCGAACTCCAATTTACTACGGTAGACTGGACCATATGCTGAAGATTAAATGGATCGACCGAGTAAGTAACGAGGAAGTGCTAAGAAGAGTAGGAGAAAAGAGAAGTCTGCTGACAACTCTAAAAAGAAGAAGGGAAAACTTAATCGGTCATATCTTGAGACACGATGGCCTGATGAAGACTATCGTCGAGGGAAAAGTGAACGGGGAGATTGGAAAAGGCAGGCCTCGTATGAGATACATGGAACAGGTTGTGAAGAATGTAAAAGAGAAGAATTACGTCACAATGAAAAGGTTGGCCGATAGAAGAATCGAGTGGAAAGCTGCGTCAAACCAATCCTAGGATTGTTGACCACTGATGATGATGATGATGAGACTGGACCATAATCACAAAATTAGAGATATTGATTGCCGAACTCACAGATTCAAAATGTGCATTTTTCTTCGTACAATTAGGGATATGAATAGCTGTTAATATATCCAATATAATAAATACGAGTGTATCAATATGTAGTATAGGTAATGGGGGCGTTTACTCGGTACCGAAATCGCAATTTTGTGCACTAAATCGTTAGATGGAAACGAAAAACGAATTTTAGTGAAAAAATTAATCTTCTAACCACAACCATTCACTCATAAATCAAAAATTAAAATAAGCAAAAGGTGACGCCCATCGAAAATGCTGCTGTGATAACATTGACGTCATTTTCCTCCCGTCCTTGACTGCTTTTAGGGGAGAGGAAGGGAGTGGAGGGGGGTTCTCGGAAGGCCTCCTCGCATAGATGCTGTCGCAATCGGCTCCCATTGGCCGAGTCAGCTGTGTCCCCCCCCTTTGCGATAAGGCAAAGTAGCTTCGCGGGCTCAGTTGTGATTGGACGAAGTCGATTACGTCAGAGGTTTCACCACGCCCACTTTTCCGAAAGGGTTAAAAACATCAGTTTTTTGCCGCTTATAACTCGGGAAATAATGGACGGATGAAAAAAAGGAAAAATACGGGTCTTTTTATTTTACAAACTCTATCAGATTCGGCAATAAAAAAATGTGGTAAACGACCCCATTGCATGTTGGTATAGAGGACTCTAAGCTAACCTAACTAACAGCATGTTTTAGCATGCGTGCTTTGCTATTTTTATCTTTTTGAAATTACGAAGTTTAACCTAGTATATCATTAAATTCAAAGCTCACGAGATAGCTGTGAAAACTTTAGCGGAGTTACCCGCTGAATTGCTCGATATCAAGTTATTCCACAGAGAAAAAAATCAATCGCCTTGACCGGGACTCGAACCCTGATTTCCCTTAAAGCCTCTAGAATTCTTCCCTCAGATATTCTTCCCTTAAAGACTCTAGAATTTCCACAGAGAAAGAGGACGTCTTGGTGGCTCGACTCGTGGAGCACCTGTCCGGAAATCAAGGGGCCGGGTTCGAGTCCCGGGGGGTTATTTTGTAATCTCACCTTTTTAATGACTCTTTGCGGGAAGGCGGGAGATCCGTTTCGCTCTCTTAATGATCGGCTCACGAACGGATCGTGAATTGTCGAAGCTTCTGTCGTTGAATAAACAAACGAGTGCCTGACAACGGTGACCGTTTTCTTCATAAATGGAGGAATACGGTGAAGGTGAGTGAAAAATTGTTTGTCCATATCATTTTAATTATTCGGATGGCCTGTCAAGATAATTCATGTCCGATAATTTCCTTTATACCAATATTGGAATTTGCATTTGTTTCTCGCTACATTTTACGTTAATAGTGTATCATCACTTTTCATTTTCTCAATAGTGTTTCATTCATGAAATCATTTGTTGTTAATAAGCAATTCGTGATTTAAGAAAGTTTAAGTTCTTCACGTTGTGCAAATTCCAAAAATACAATTTATAATCGATTGTATATTTCTCGTTCTTGCCTTTTTTCCAACTCAAGCTTCATGTGGAAACGATGGTGGCTCCATGCCACGTTATTTATGTAGATGAGACGGGAACTAATGTCAGGCGGAGATAATGAAACGGATCAAGAGTCGAAAGATACGGATCAGAGCGGATGAATCGTCTGAAAGACCAGCACATGACCGGCAGTTCACCGCTTGAGATCCGTAGATGGTCACGCCGCCTGGGTGGTGGAGTTTAACTACGAAAAAGTGACATTGTATTACGTATTCTCACTAAAGTGAGATTACAAAATAACCCCCCCGGTCAAACCAATTATTATTTCTCTGTGAGATGTCTTTCTATAGTATATTATCTAATCTTTTTTATGTATGATAGGTAATGCATGTCTGATGTGAATTCACCCACCGCCACTCACCTTTATGGTGGCTTGCAGGGTATTATGTAGATTATATGTACGTACCACCGAAAACAGACAGCAACAGTGCAATTGAAAGCGAAAGTCAATTTCTTCAAATGATACCCATTAAACACGAATTCAGCACGGTTAAAAAATTGATGAGATCCTTGATCCATTGAATCTGCCCATTTTCCTCAATACAGGGACTAAAAAAATAGATCCATACATAAAACGTCGCACCACCCATTGAATGGAAGATGGTGGGCGAAGAATACGCGATGAAAAACATCGCCTATCCACATTCGTTCCATCCAAGTCATCGCGCAGACCTCCTTTTTTGAGCATCCGATTCAATATGCACTCGAAAGGTCCCAAAAAAAATGGGAAAAAGATGTGGTGACGCCCATTTTCGAGTCGCGACGCGCGGCACTCCCCCGCATCGTGGGATCGTTATCCTTCGCACAGAACACACGTTTTTCATTTCCCTCGAGTCGAGATGCCCTGGAGATGGGCGGTTCGGGAGTGAACCTAAACGTCGATCAGTTCTCTAATGGTGCGAGCAACAAAGACGGATGCTTTCCTCCTTCGACCACGAAAGCAGGAAATTATCGCTCATGCGGCGAAACGGCCTTTCCATACGGAACGTTGACGTGGCCCCCTATGCGTACGAAAGATATACGGAGGGATATATAAAAAAAATACGTCAGATGATGAAAACTTCCGCCTAACGTCACAGAAGAGAATATATTTTTTCCCCTCAACGTGTCCAACAGGGGATTATAATAAATTACATGGCTGGAGCGTATCCTATTATGGAGAAAAAATTGTGTATCCGAAAGGGTGTGAAACAGACTCACAGAGAATATTGTGAGAATGCAACATAGACATATTCCTCGAAGACATATTCTTTTAAGACGGCGGTTTGGCACAGTATCTACATGTACGCAATGCCTTGCAGGACACCGCAAGAGTGTTTGGTATGGGCAACCAGCACCAGGCACGCATCATAAATCCGAGAGTATAAGAGCACACTTACTGTCATGCAGGCATGCAAAAAATACTTCTCCGTACTTAAAATACTATCATGCAACTGAGAGTCATAACGCTACTACCTCGAGGAAAATAACACACAAGAAGTCAAGAGGAACGCGAAATGCTGGTTATAAATGGTAGCAGTATACTTGTCAGCACATGCAAAGCAATTCAACAGTTGTGGATTACAAATTAGATTATGAACATATATTTCCTAGAGCATACATTACCTAGGTATTAAAGTTATTTGTAACTGACAAACAAAGTATTACTGTTTCATTTACAATGATCAGTAAATTCCACAAAGTCACGCCGGAAACACCCAACTTTATTAGGGTTAAAACATGTACAAGGAGATAAAGCCACTACGTTTATTATCTACATCAGCATTCTACAATATCTAATCTGATTTCCACATTTAGCTTCCCTGTAGTCTATTACTGACATAAATTGTGAGCGGGAAAAATATTTCTCGAACCTCTCTGTCTTACTTTCTTTCTAATTTTATCTTCATGATCTAACCTGCCATAGTACGCTGGTAGTTTTAAACACTTTAAACATCTTTAGACAGCAATAAAAGGTAAAGCAAACAATCATGAACGTGAAAGAATATATACTGGTACTACAGAGAAAGAGAGAAAATGACTCAATTCAATTTGGCACCGGAGGTGTAGATGGATGATGGTGATCATAAAATGCATTGGGGCGCTGAAGGCCATGATTTAAGGAAGATTCCTCAGAAAGACGGAGGTGGGAGCAAGGCAGGCAAAATGGCATTCCAAGGGGTTGAAGTATGAGAAGCTGAAGAGTGAGAGCGCGGAAAGCAGCGGCTTTTAAGACAAACCTAGTCGATAAATAGCCTCTACGTAGTCCATCCAAACCTACTTTAACTGATACAATAACCATTAAGTGGATGGAAATATTTTATTTTCAGCAATTACTTTTTTAATATCTCATATATTTTACAAGTCACGGTAGGTTATACGGGGGCTATTTTGAGTCCTCAGGAAAAAGAGCAAGCCAATCGTTTTATTCAAGGAAAATGAATTGGTTCCAAATATTTGCTTTGGAGTTTGATTTTCTTTCACCCATTAAAATATCGCACAAGTGGGTGTCTTCAAACCTGAGCCCTCTCAATTGAGGTAACCTCAACAACCTAATTTCCTGCAGGATTTTGAAGTGCAGCGTCTTAAGCCTATACCTCACGAAAGACACCAAGGGAACTGCATCGGTTCAACGTTATATCCGACGCTGAACTTAAAAGTGCTCTCCTCTAAGCACTCGAATAGGGAACGGTATATCGCAGCAAAGTCTGACACCTAGGGGATACGAATCCGGAGGATCGGAATAGGACCCTAGCCACCACACCTAACCGTTTTCCATGTAAGGCAGCTCTTAAGAAAAGAACGGCTAATATACCATAGGTTTCGTAATTGGATACACAAACAGAGTTTTTGTAATAGCTAGAGTACTGAATTACCCCGGTTGGAATCCCAGTAGTGGTTTAGATTTTTACTGGTGTAACCTATCCATATTGGAGTTTTATGCAGAGACAGTACAGTAGGAGAGAGTACAGTACTCCATCCGTCAGATGGGGCGTTACACTATTGAACCCTTGGCGCCTTCCGACAGGTCCAGGCTACTGTCGACGCCGGGTCCCTCTCCACCTTCCTTCCTTTCCCTGAAATCTTACCCCACACCAATTACCCACCTATATTTAATGTATTAATGGGGATACGAATCGATAACGAAGTTGTCGATCACCCCCAAATATCAGTAGCAATACATGTAAAATGAGAATTCTACTCATTGAACCCGCGTCACCTTTAGAGAAACGTCACAGCAAAACGATCGACCAAACACATCGATCAGCTAATTGCTAACACGCATTTTTCCTAATATATACAGAGGACAAAACTTCGTGGCAAACACACTGAATATATTTGATCTGTAAAATTGCAAAGGTCAATCCTTGTGCAGCGCTGAATTCAATTTCCACGCTTAAAAACAATTCCTTACAGCGAAAAAACCTAAATTTATTCATGATAATTTTTCTGAAGAGTGGCAACGCGTCGGTAACCTTTTAATGCAAAGTAAACTTCGATTACCGAAGAGATAAATTAAATTCGTTCATGTAATAGCCACCGTGAACGCAAAAACAGAATTCACATTAGCGCCCCTTGAGCTGCATTTAAAAAAATTGAGCATCACTCAAAGCTCACAGAAGAAATAATATTTCGCATCATATACTACAGCCATATTACCACATTAATTGCGTTGAGAATAAATTACAACCAAATAACAACATTGAAACCTCTTTCCAAGCTCTTAGGTGACAACATTGAAACTTATGTTAAGTACTGTTCTGCCCATAGTTGGTCTGGTTGGTGAAGGTAGATATCACCAAATATGAAGCGTGTGATACGTATAGATCAGGGCAGAGGAGCGGGGGGGGGGGGGGGGTGGGGGGGGGGGTGGGGGCATTTAATTTCCCTGTGTCTCCTGCGGTTTCCTCTGGTACAAAAATTAATGCGGCTTGGGTTTGTCTCGACATGTCCAAAGGTTTCTGCCGGTTTCGAAGCCGCGACCTCCAACCAATAGCCCAACGCGCTACCCTTGGGGCTTTTGAATTTTACTGACAAACTGCGCTATTCCAATAGAAAATTGTCAGCCTACATTCCTGAATATGCTACCATTATGAATACCATACATCTATATCTACATAATACCCTGCAAGCCACCATAAAGGTGTGTGATAGGGGATGAACTCTCACCAAACATGCACTACATATCATGCATAAAAAAGGATTAGTACTTGTATAGGTACTTTGCAAAACTACGCTTTTTAAAAAAAGATAAAAATAGCAAAACATACATGCAAAAACATTCCGTTAGTTGGGTTAGCTATAAGTCCTTATACCAACATGCAACTACCAATGTTATCCATTGCTACACTCGTACTGGATACATTTACCGTTATTCATATCCCTAATAGTACGAGGAAAAAAGGACATTTTGAATCTGTCAGTTCGGCAATCAATTTCTCTAATTTTGTGATTATGGTCCAGTCTGCCATAGTAAGTTGGGGTTCGTAAAATATTTTAACATCATCACTGAAAATATTGCCTTGGAATTTATTTAAGAGATTAAGTCTAAATTTCAACCTGCGATCTGACAATGATTCCCATTTCAATTCATTTAATAGACTAGTTACGCTAATATAATTATCGTATCGTCCCTTTACAAATCTTGCCGATCTTCGCTGCACACGTTCAAGTTCGTTATTTAGACCGATTTCGTAGTTACCATAATTTGTCCGTAAATCATTAAGACAAGTATTTTCTCTGCTGCACATCAATGGAATAGTAAAACTATCTCCTCAGAAATATAGATATAGAGATGACTGGCTGATGCTATTGATATTTCGGCACAAAAACTAGCAAACAGAATTTGATCTTATAAGACCCATCGCCAACCCAATTGGTCGCAGCGCAAGATGGGTTTCAAAGAAAGTTAGATCGGTTGGAAGTATCGAGCGATAATTCCATAAAAGACAAAAAAAGACGTGATACATAAACTAATGGGCATGCTGGTACGATCACTTCCGCCCGAGAAACAATCAACTAAAAGGCCAACGTTAGATAGGGACCCACAGATTACTTTTGAGAGATATGGTCAAATCTAAAATCAATAACCGTTCTTGCCTTTCCATATACATAAATGACGAAGTTTCATTGCTCGCGATATTTTTCTGGGGCTTTGTGATAAACGTAGACTGGATTTTTCTGGATTTGTTCGTAGAATCCCTCGGACTAATAGATAAACCATTATCAGTGTAGGATCTACCTTACCCCGCGGGCTTACTAAGCAATTTTTTTCATAAGAACGGATGGGAAGGCCCACTTCACAGCCTTTCCACGCCTACAAAACAGTTGAAAAAGCAAGAAATGCCATATTCTGCGCAGGAGTTTGCCGCGCAGAGGAGAGAAAGGGTTTGAAATAATTCTTTCGTCATAGCATAAAGAAAAAACGTACTCGGAGAATTCGCATCTTAATGTCAATCGGCAAAACTTGAAATTCTGTTCTAAGTAATCGCCGCTGAGGTAAAATATTTGCTCCTGAAATACAATTTACTTTGGAGGATGGGAGCTAAAAACACTTCAAGTTGCTTATCTTATATATCCAATATCCCTCGTGGGAAAATGTGCACTGACGGTTAGAAAGTAGCTCAGAAATCTAGGCGGAGATGATATTAGGATTTTTTTTAATCTGTACTATATGTACACTAATTATTTACTAATCAAGGTTTCGGAAATTAACAGAGTGGGCAAATTACGAAGTAAACACGAAGGCTTCCTCAAAGATACTAAATGGAAATATGTTTTCCGGGACTTGTTCCCTGTATGCTCATTTTAATGACAATATTAATTTATTTTCGCATGATTCACAAAGGTCCACATCAGTCTATTATATTCTGAGTGGCTATTTTAGATCATCAAAAAAACAAAAAGAATTTTTACGGCGTTTCCTAAAGTCATAACCCAAACCATCATCCTCGCTATATTCCTCAATCACTGTATTCCTTTGATCCTCAGCTACAATTATAGAATTGTATTCAAAAAGCCTTTGATGTTAGGAAAACTACACCATTATATTACTGAGCTTGAATACGTCACATCATACGCGAAATCCTACGTTCACCATGCTTCCTCACACCCTTCTCACAAAAGCTTTCATATTCATACTCCTTAGTTAATTTTCCAGGTTTCGTCAACACAATGTGCCATCCTCTCATCAGACTCTTCGCCAATGTTTTCTGAACGTCCCCGCTTAGCGCTTTTGTCCTTAATTGTCTTCTGAAAACTGATGATTCTTTCGTAAAGGTTACTCCTGTTTGAAAATCGTAGGTTCTATGAATATTTTCCTGCAAGATAATACCTACGCTGCTGAAGTTTTCCATGAGTTCCAGCTGTTCTTTCCCTTTCATACATATCACGACCCTCTCTGTCCCAGGAAATTTCGTTAATTTCGTTTTCTTATGTTTTAAGTTCATTCCGTGTTTTAGTACTACATTGCAATGCACCAAGCATCACTCGAAGTCGAAAACTCTTGGCTGACTGGACAGCATTGAATAGTGTTTTCTACTGGTTAGGGTAGGTTTTGACGTAGTGCCCTTTCTCTTCTTTACAATTTATCGTTCATCGGCACCTCTCCAGTGCTACTTCTATCTACAGATCAGGATATTTCCTATTACACTTTATACTATCACTATAACTGATTTCTTACTTCCTTTCTATCACTTACACAGAATGTTATTCCATTGTTTCATATATACAGCTTCCTTATTCCAAATAAGACCGAAGGTTTTCCCGGCGATCTAACTGTAGAAAATCTTCTCGGGTTTTCCACCGGGTCAGGTTGTTTATGGCCTTCAGTATTCAATATTCCATTTGCTTAGTACCTGTTCCATCCACCTTCTCTACCTTTCTCCAATTTCTGATTTCAATCTTCTATCCTCTCAAACTTTATTCATGTGCATCTTCATTAACCCTTCACACTTGCATCCCTAAGGCTTCCGATCTTTTCCTACTGTACAGGTCTCATTTCCATACAAAACCACGTTCCATATAACGGTGTAAGTACACCGAACAGGACAATATACTGAATATGTAAATATAAAAATAATAAAATAATATACCTTTAAATTCGAGATAATTACTGAGGGGCGTTCTAATTTTTTAAAGTTAACATGACAGCTAGTTCCAATGATTTGTTCATGGAAAAGCAGAATGTAGTCGCATAAGACCTTTTCCGCCTCAGATTTTCTCGTTATTATGTCAAGTGCCATCCTTCTAAGGATCTAGTGAATGATTCTTTCGAGCCTTGACCTCCTTTGCATTCCTAATGACATACGTCGACCTTTTTTATCGCTACCCTTATGGTTCACGTGATATTATCCCATTACTACGTGCGTGAAGCGTAGAGTGTTGGTGCATAACGAAATTGGTTTCTTGCGAAAGGATTTACCCAACGGGACCCACGAGACAAAGGGAAGAGGCCAGATCGAGAGTATTATGCCCAGGGGAGCTTGAAGAAGTAAAAGATGAAGAAAGGAGGAGAGAAAGCAAATCTTTCTCTCGCCACGTGATATCGCATGCAGCGGCTTGTCCAGAAAATATGAGTGTAATCTTTCCTATTAGAATACATCCTCCTTGGCTTTCACACAAAACTCCAGACATTATCGATATTTGTAGACGAAACGTAGCCGCAAGTGGGTACCAAGAGGTTTTCTGGAAGGACGAAAGTTTTTAAAAATAATTAGAATAAAGAAATTAATAGCATACTATTCTATTCAAGCTCTAAAGAGAAATGAACGTAAAGTTTAATAGAAACCGTTTCCTCAGACATTACCGCACCAGCCATGAGAGCTTTTTTTAGAATGAATTTCCTACAGGCCGAATCGAAGGACGAAGGAAATGACTACATGGCTATGTCACAAACTAATCCAAGTTCTTTTCCATTTACTCGAATGCGAAAGTTAGGCGTTTAAAAAAATAATGCTGAATTTTACCATGGAATTGGAATAAATTTCGAATTCAAAAGAGTAGTAAGATAAGATTTAGTCACTCTCGGCTTTCTCGAGCAGACTTTCGCGGTTTGATCAGTTTTTTGAGATTTTGTAACAGATACCAAGATGAAATTCAAACATAACAACATGAATCTGGATAAAATATAAATGGGCGAAAACTGCAAATGAGTTATAACTGTGAAAGCGTGCTTACATCAAGCCTATTTGACGAAAAAAAATACTGAAAGAATTGTTTTGAAATACCTTCGCACGATAAAGCATTACTCCACCAGAAAAGGTTTTTAAAGTACTGCATGACCAAGACTAAAAACAATATTTCAAGCAGTCACTATGTTTTATACCAATCACGAACCACAGAAAACTTGGCCAGCATTACACACACGCGAAAAGTCTGAATATTTTACGCCCGATAACGGTATATTAAAGGGCCGCGACTAAAATTATATAAGTAGATACATACAGTTTGGAATGAGTAGGTAAAAGTGCGGTGGCTACAATCAAGGTCCCATAAAGGGACCTTGGCTACAATGACGACAAAATATAGGGAGTAGCTAGAATTCAAAAGGTCAAAAGATTACCAGAGAAAATGTTTTCGATGTATTGTCGTGTAACTTCGAGACCACCTTTCTACGAATAATGCTTTAACCAAACTTCCCTGTGAATTTCTAAACACGAGGCGCAAATTCGGGGGATTTGGGCTCGAAATTCGGTTAAGGCTAATTTTTCAATTTCAGGCTAAATCATGCAAATGTAGTTACATATCAGCGGACAACCTAGTAAAAGTCAAGCAAACTTATCAAACATATTCATTGTCAATGGATTGGTTTTTGGCTACAAAATAATTAAAAAGGACTTGGGAAATTAAAATAAAAACCAATATTACCAGATGAATTCAGAGAAGAAAAATCAGTCCGCTGATGCGTTTTATTCTTTTATTCTCACATTAAAAGCCTTATGACATACGTATAGAAACTCAAGGGCACTGAGCTTTCGACAATGGGTAAAGAAACTCAATCAAACTTATATTTTTGTGAAATACTTCAGTATTGATTTTTACCTACGCATACATACATTAAGGGAAAAAACCTCTGAGCATTGCAAGGGAGATGAAGAAGAAATAAACATTAATCCAGGCACAGATTTTTTTTAAACCGAAACAGCCCCAGCGTACTCTTTCAATTCTACGGCAGAACTGTTTTCGCTACGGTCCATTCACTAGGTCTTCTATCCCGCCATTCATCAGGTGTCGACGTGAGGGTATTCTTGGAAGTGAGAAAGCATTCCTCGTACAGTTAACCACAATCTTATTTTTTTTTCATTCCCGGAACAGGTGAGAGGAACACGTGGGGTTAGAATTCAGGGGGCAAACAGCGTGGGCGTCGCGTCTGAGGCACGTCGCAGGTTATCCAGGACGTCAAAAGTTGGCCGTTCGCTGAGAACTAACCTTAGCTCACCTCTCTCATAAACCTGGTCGCCTTCGGATCCCATCTCAACCCTCATATATTTTTTCACGTGCTCGCGGTAAACGCAGCCCTGAATAGCAATCAGCATGAACACAGTAGCGCTTATGAGGTCAGTTGTGGTTTTAATATGACAGAGGCGTCGTTTTTATAACCAGTTTCCCGGAACCCTCGGAGCTCGATACTTTTTAAATGAAGTTCCTTGATCACGGGAGCGAGAAAGTGAGCAAAGAACCAGGTTTGGCCCCACGGAGACGACATCCTAAATCGCTGGCACGTAAGTGAGATGTATAGCGCGAGTTTTAATCTCTTCGCTAAGTTGTTCTGGGAAAAGCCAATTACTCAAAGACGTGAGAGGGAATAAAAACCTGACTGGGGCATAATTAAGCGTTGTTGCAAAATTAGTTAATATAGAAGCGTAGTCTCACCTCCTTAACTAACGCGTCTGAGAGAATAATGTAAAACTATCGAAAAACTATACTTGGAGAAATTACTAACCAAAATCATGTTGACACGGGAATTCAGTTCTATCTTATCTGTTAAAATAATGGGAAAAACGAAATATTCTCCGTGAAGGGGTTACGAGTACCCATTGGGTACATACATACCTAGGAATCAACAAATTGTGAAATACATATATACGGGTAATTTAGGAATAGAGGTACTAACAGAAAAAGTTAATATGAAAAGTTTGTCCGATAGAAGAATCGAGTGGAGGGCTGCGTCAAACCAATCCTAAGATTGGTGACCAATAGTGATGAAGATGAACAGAAAAAGTATAACAATGCAAAAAAAATTGGAGATAAGACTGCGCGTATTCCTGCAGAAAAGACCACGAGGTGATCAATGGAGTAAATTCCAATGGGAAAGAGGAATATCAGTTATTCGGGGTAGACGACAGACAGCTGAGGTCGTTTGCACCATTTAGGCTATGCGGGTAACTGTATCGAGGTAGGAATTATTCAGGAAACGGAGGGAGTGGGGAGAAAGATATCCGGCGTCGGCATTAGCCTTCTCTTAACGAAAGGAGTAGCGAACGCAAAGTGTTATTCACACAGCACCCAATTGAAGACCGATATTGTAATGAAAATAAAAACGGCCTCAGCCGGAATTCATACCAGGTCCATCGCGATGGGAAGGAAGTTCTCTATTCACCACACCAACTAGATTCCCCAGGAGAGAGGAGTGCGGGAAGGCCGAGGGTGAGACGGAGAAGTCAGTAAAGGCGGATGAGCCTAATCCTGAAACAATAGGAGAATAATAAACAAAAAAGCTGTTTCTCTCACAAAATTTCGCTGAGATATTCCATTTCCAACGACGAATTGATCCACATTGGTAGACAAAATGTGTTAAAGCTCGCCAACTCTGCGTTTGAATGTGAAAACCCTCAATTGATAATTGGGAACCCAGCTTCCGTAACGGCTACGAGCGCTGGAGAGGCTGAAGGTTTGAAACAACATTATCAACAAAAACTGTCAACAATTAAGTCATGGCCATCAGGTTTTGCTCCAAGGAAAATTGCGAGGAACGGCTTTCCCATTATGCCACGGATACCAGGCACGAACCATATCGCCTGTGAATTGGTTTTGTCAGGGAGCTGGTATGCCGGTCTCCCAATTCGAAGGTCCGGGTTCAAGGCACGAAAGTGACAGATTTTTCAGTGGAATACCAGTCCCTACCTGAAATTCACGTGGAGACTTAAGTATATGCTAGAATGAAGCGTGGAAAATTGTTGCCTTTTATTACGAGTACCTACGCTAATACTGGGTGCTGGGTTTCTCTTCACCTTACTCCTCCAACCCATAAATCCCTGCCTCTCTCAAATTACCCATAAATACCCTCAATGGCGACAATGAACTTAGCTATGGTTTGCGTCACATAATAATAATAACAACTGCATTCGCAATCCACTGCGACGGAAAATTAAAATAGAGACGTCTACATTCCTCGATAATTATTGCTAGGAATCGGACAATTATGATATGCCATGTAGTGCATGCGTGACCATTGCCGCTGCTGCTGTGTTCCAATTATGGGCTTGTTTGTTCTAATCTGACCGTATCCCGGGCCAATCAAAAACGAGATCCCATACCAAATCAAGTGTGTGAGGAAAATCAATAGTGTCAAGAGGGGATAAAAGAAGAGAGATAGTACGCTATTTCCTAATAGAGAGGGCTACGGAAAATAGAATCTAAACACGGCGCATTTTCAAAGGTTAGAATACAGGCAAGGGAAGCAGTTCGAAATCAATACATAAATTAATAAATCACAACTTTTCGTTTTTAAATCCTTTGCAAGTTTTATTTTTATTTTGCCTGCTGCAAGTAATAGCGTAGCTGTAACTAAAGCACCCTAAATATCGGCGAGTCGTCTTCAGCAAAGCATCCAATTTTGAATACCATGACGTTGATTACTTAATAAATGATGGCGATTACACTCATAGTCCTTTTCCCGTCAGGGTGAAACCAAACTGTGGGGAAAACAGCGACGGATTTAAAACAGTACTCCCTGCAAAAGACACAAAATATCGAAGATATACTTTCAGAACAAAAACCATCAATCTTTACGGGAGAAATGATTCACTTTGTACTTATTCCACGAATTTATTTTAACCCAACCGGTTTCGACGTTAGCACGTCATAATCAGGGGTACAATGGCCCATTCACTACAACCTCCCAAAGGAGATTGTACCCCTGATGACGACGTGCTAACGTCGAAACTGGTTGGGTTAAAATAAATTCGTGAAATAAGTACAAAGTGAATCATTTCTCCCATCATGCCGTCATTCCACAAAGTAGAGCCTGCAACAGTTGAAGTTTTATCAATCTTTACGTTAGGCTGCAGCAAGGAAGGAGGTATCGGTAAATGAAACGAAATACACATTAACCAACCTATTCTAAGTAGCACAAAATAATGTAGAGCACCCAATGTAATTTGAAATTAAAGTTAATGGACATATTAAATCACTCATTCCTAATTAACCAAAATTTATAAGAAGAAACCTTGTATATATAAGCATAAATTTCCCATTCTTATTTCATTCCAGAAAAGGGCTTCCATTCTAAAGATTCATACTTATTTTGATCGGACGGATGCTAAATAAAGAGAATATTATATCGGATTTGTGTTTCCTAAAACTGTTTTCCCCTTTATTAACAACCGCTAGGGATGCGGTTTTACGATAAAAACTTGAGTTCCCTACATGAGATGAACATTAGAGTATATTCCATGTAACACCGGGGGAAATCTGGGAATGTGCCGGAGACCTTCAAGATAAATTAGTTTAGTCATAAAAAAATAGATTTTCCAGGGTTTTACATTCCCTGAAGTTTCACCAAGCCCCGCCTCTGTCAACAACCTTATCTCCACTAGTAGACTCCCATAAGTCAATCGGAAGGCGATTTATTTACAGATAACGTAAGAAATAATTGGAGAAAACCAGCGTATTACAGTGAATTGTATCACGAAAACAAGATTACATCTTTAGAAGAGGCTACGTTCGATATTTATCCAATTCAATTCAGTAGGTGTTTATCTACTAGTATTGGAGATTGAGAACGCAAAAAATTTAGATAATAAAACACAAAATATATACCATTATAAATAATTAATCGGCGGAGGCAACCGACAGCTAAGGTAATTTGCCCCATTTAGGATAGGTGGCTGATTAGGCAGGGGTAGGGATATTTCAGGGAGTAGAGAAATGTTGAAAGTATACCCGGCATCGGCATTAGCATGATCTTAACGAAAGGCACCAAGGGATCCACGGTTTAACGTCTAATCCGACGGACGGAGGACTGACCTCGAAGTGCTCTCCGCAACGGACTCTACACTAAAATATTTGCTACTGCCGGGACTAGAACGCAAGCTCTAGAGAAGGAAGGTCAGCACTCTAATCAACCCGATTCCCATCTCATGCTAACGACAGCCTAGCATAAACTAAGTAAAAAATTGTTTTGTGAATTCACACACAGGTGGACCCATTAATTAAGGTTTTATTCCTTCTTCGTCAATAATAATTAATTTTCACGTATCTGGTACGTGCAAAACCAACACGTTTCTCTAACTACGCAGTTACATTTATATCATTTAGAGCAAGTCAATAGCTCATGTTTGGTGATGTTTCACTCCATGGCGCACAAATTCAAGGTGGCTGACAAGGCACTGTGTAGCTGCAGATGTAGTTTGTCGCGCACTTACATCATAAATCACTACACTAGTAGAAACATAGGACATGCGACGCAGAGTTCAACTTTAGCTGGATATCGATTTTTGGAGAAGAAGCGCAGAGTGCCAGGCACCCGGTCAGGAGCTGATAATAACCAACTAAAATCTTCCCCGCCAGGACAACAACGAAAGGAGAGAAGTAAAACGAGGAGGACCATGGCTTGTTCCTTGATGCACGCTCGCGGGAGACGTAACGTCCACGGGAGAGTACCTAACGACAAGCTGGACACAACAATGTAGCCTCAGATAAAAAGGGAGAAGCGAAATTGCCGAGTTAGACAGACACCCGTCCCGAGATCCCCCAAACTGGTAATCTCAGCAAGTTTTATAAGGGCCGAAACGAGGGACGTTACGCGCCACATAAATTGGCCTTTTTTTTTTACACCGGTTGAGTCTTAGCGGAACGAGTGGTGAGGGAACCAGAGAAAACGCGAAAATCCTGACCCCTGCTGTTCTTTTCACGAGAAAAATCTTCGTTGTTTGGTTTATTTAGGATTTTTTTCACTTTCCCCGAAATTACCCGTTCCGGAGGCCGAGAAATCCCCTCCTACGCTGATAAATCCTAAGCCCCAGCTGAACGTCTGGCACAAGAAGGGCCACAATGGGGGAAGTTGGAAATAAAGATTCGAAAAGCCCTACAAAACCACGAGGAATTTATCCGAGCGAAAGATATTAGCGTCGAAAGTGCATACTTCGATCAAAGCCCGCCTAATACATTTTTTGATGGATGAAATTGGATTAAAATTGATTTTGCGTGGGGTAATATAGCATGTGTGGGTGTGTCCCGCTCAAAATTGGAGGCGATCATGATATCGAGATCATCGGATATTGCTTGGCGAGAAAGGCCTGACTACGGTGACACCCCTATTAACGCATCTGTGCCGGGTCATTTGCTTCTTTTCTGGAGCGTTGCCGAAAAGCGTTTCGCGCCCAAGACTTAACCGTTGTGACTGAACCCTAGGGAATGAGAGAGAGGAGTTAATCGACGCAAAGGACGAGCACAGGAAAACACATCTAGCACCTTCCGTTTTCAAGTACATAAACGGCTAAATTTCGGCCTCATTCTCGTCATGCCGCCCACAATTAGGGACAGTAAAAGTTAATTAATTTATATCAGGGGAAATGCCTGATTAATAATCTTTGTGCAATTAAAAATTTCGTGTCATTCATAGAATATATGTTCCTCACGCATGCATAACTAACATGTTCCACTTATCAGGAGCAATATATCTCGAAGTTGCAAGCAAGTAGTTCATACAAGAACTAGTATTTTTGTGTGTCTATGATAGCAAGTGAGAATTTAGTTCTATCTACTTTAAAATTCGATGTCTGGTGATGGTTCACCCCTTCTCACAAACCCTTTAGGTGGCTTGCAGGGTATTATGTAGATGTACCGCCAACATAAATGAAATATTAGAGACAAAATACGTGAGAACTAATGACAAAAAATTGGATTAAATTTCATCATGGATAATTTAATTTACCAACAGGAAAGACCTTTGGAGAACCTACAGATGAAAAGAAAGGTTTAGTAAAGAGCTGGAGTGTGGCATCCTACGGATTAGACACTAGGAATCTAGGGAGAGATGACGAGAGTGTATATTAGAATTACATTAGAGTGTATATTTAGAGATGTATGCGCGAGGAAGACTGAGAGAAATCGATGAAGGAAAGGAGGATGATTAAAGAAGTGCTCCGCTTGGTGGGGAAGGAAAGAAGAATGTGGACAGAAATGAGGCAAAGAAGGTGGATGGAATAAGTAACGGTACAAAGGGATACTGATAGCAATTATCGGGAGTATCATTCTGGGCATGAAAGTAACATTAAAGAGAAGAGTGGGGAAATATTAATTTTAATGGCGTAGTTTTCATAAATTGATTTTTTTCTAAATGACTTTTGTCTTCCACTATGCTGATCATAAGAGATAAGGAGCCGCTTTCATAAAGCCATGCTTTTAAGAGTAGTTACATCTAAACCTACTGGTATAAACTTTCCTAACATACACTTCAGTCATTCAAGTCGCAATGACTACTAGCGTGTTCAACTAAACCAAAAGAAGCATCTTATTCTTCCTGCTAGTTGAATATTAAATCTACGCGTAAGAGAAGTTGATAATTAACAATACATTATTTTCAAGAATGGATCATAATACTTCCATTTTCGAGCTTTTGTTGGATTACGCGGGTTATCCTAATAGCATATCCCGACAACTAGTTGGTTTTTCTTTTATTTAAGGTAGGTTTTGGTGAAGTACCTCTTGTCTGCTTTGAGGTGCATTTTCTGAACTGTTCTTTCTTCACTCTACTTCTTCACCTCAGCATACCTTCAACCGCTCTTCATTACACCTAAAAGCCCTTTTCAATCACTCTACTCCACACTTACTCTTCCCCATCTCAACCTTCTTTCTTAAGAAACGGTCTTAGGTTACCCATCTCCTCTCATCACCATCCACTTACTTCGCATCCTCCAAACTTCATCCAACAACTTTCTTTCCTTCCCAACACTCCCTAAGCTTCCTTGTTCGTCCCTTTCTTCCGACAATCAGACCTCAATTTTTCCTTAACGCCCACATCACAGAACCCCGCGGTCCATTGTAAATGATCTCTCCCCGGGGGTCAGGTCTCGGAACAAAAAAAAAAAGAAAATTTCGCTCTCCCAATCAAAACAATCACCAACCTATTCTTCAGCTACATATACATAAAATTCCAAGATAATATTTTCAGTGATGACGTTAAAAATATTTTGCGAACCATAACTTACTATGGTACACTGGACTATAATCACAAAATTAGATAAATTGATTGTCGAACTGACAGATTCAAAATGTCCTTTTTTCCTCGTACAATTAGGGATATTAATAGCGGTACGAGCGGTAAATATGTCCAATACGAGTGTATCAATGAATAGCATAGATAGCTGCATGTTGGTATAAGGACTTGAAGCTAACCCAAATAACAGCATGTTTTTGCATGCTTGCTTTGCTATTTTTATCTATTTTAAATAGTGAGGTTTAGACTAGTGTATTATCACTAATCCTTTTTTATGCATGATATGTAGTGTATTTTTGGTGAGAATTGACCCCCTGCCACACACCTTTATGGTGGATTGCAGGGTATTATGTAGATGTAGATACATGATACTCTGAAAGCCACAATACAGGTGGGGAAAGGGCTGAATATTCCCAAAACATGCACTAACTATCATTCTTAAAGAGAATTATTAGCTATATTTAATTGTATTATAATAATTTTAAAAACATTTAAAGAACAGAGTAAGCATGCATAAAGGTGTTAGTAAGGGTAGCTGAAAGCCTTTATACCAACATGCAACTACCTGTGATACCTATCGATAAACTTGCGTATATATTAATGAATATATTCAGATAGCTATTGAGATCCCAAATTGCACGAGGAAAGAAAGACAGTTCTGTAATCTATTTTTCTAGTTTTATGTTTATGATCCATTCCACTACACTAAGGCGGAGTTCGCAAAATGTTTTTATGATAATGTCTTAGAATTTACTCAACAGATTAAGTCTATATTTCAGCCTATGGTTAGATAGTTAGTTAGAACCTCAGTCTTAACTTAAGGTGCCGTCATTTGACAAATCTTGCCGGTCTTCACTGCAAACGCTTCAGTACATTAATTAGCCCTAACACGTAAGGATCACATACAATGGCAGAGTATTCTCAGTGAGTTCTAGTATTAACAATATTACGACAAATACATGGAACTAAGAAATTACAACCTACCACTAAGTAAGCAAGGGTGCTTTGCTCCAACTCAATATCTTCCATTTTTGTGTGCAGAGAGCAATGGACAAACGGATTGAATACGGTAGGGCAAGAAATAAGAATCCCAATAATCTACCAGAATCTGCGTTGTTCTGCCAGAGAGCGAAGAAGAGTTAAATATTCTTTACAACACATTTAATATATTCTAAAGTGAGAACATAGCTTGAGGCTGGATCGGCGAAGGATAAATGTCCTAGTGTACCGCAGAGAAGGAGAGAGTTATCTCAGGATTAGGTTGTGTTATGGAGCAATCGAAAAAGAGGGCAAGTTTCGCTACTTAGGAAGCAAAATAACTTCTGATGGAAGAAATACAAGGGATATATTAAGTAGGACCCTCAAAGAAAATATTGTTTTTAATAATAACCGGAGAAAAACTTCATTGATGGTTGAGGAAACAGTTGTGTTATAGAAGGATGGCAAAGATAAACTGAACGGAGTGATTGAAGAATCGAGAAGTATTGAGGACAGTATATGAAGTGCGATGCCAATAAAAGACTTCACAAAGGGGAGGACTATTAGGTTAGACATAAGCAATAGGGCAAGATATTCGATAGCTAGAAGGGATAGTTTACGGAAAATTCTGAACAGGATGACTAAGATTCGAATATGTGAAACAGATAGCGGAAGACATGGGATGTGGAAGGTTTTTTTAAATTAAATGGGGTGATAGAAAATGGAGATACGTAGAAGGCTGTTAACCAGGGCAGGGATGATAGAAGGCAACATCAATATTAATACATTAATGACCGAAGAAGAAGAATGAGGATAAAAATTGAGCTAATTCACGATTTATAAAAGTAATGAAAAGTATTATTAATTTCTTCCCTATGACGGATATCAAGCACTGTCAAGCCTTAAGTCGCGGAATTTAAAGATATTCTACAGCACAGATTTACATCTGAAGTGGTACAACCCATGACTACATATATTTCCCATTATCCAGTTATAAATCCAATTCTGCAAACCAGAAAACTGTTATCAAATCAGGACCTAGCAGTAGAGTAGCAAGGGTAAGAAAAGGAATGAGACAAGGTCCTATCAACGGGGATAAAATCAGCATGCTTCGATTCGCTTTTGACAAAGCGTTATAGCGGAGACAGGAAGAGACTCAGGGAAGACTCCAGTAAATATGGAAAAGACAATGGACAGATATCACCTGAAGATCAGTTACCAAAAAACTAAAGTGATGGTATGCAGCAGGAGAGAAGAGGGCAAGACCTACGTTATACGAAAAAAAATAAAAGCTTGAATGGGTGAAAAATTATTGCTTTCTAGGAAGCAGGGTAACTAGCTATGGATGAAGCAAGAAGGCCGGTAGGCCAGCACAGGCGAAGAGGGAATTCTACCAAAAGAAGAGCCTACTTATGGCTGGAAATACAAGCGTGGAATTCTGGAAATACTTCATCACAACTTACATCTGATGCACGGTTCTTTATGGAAGTGAGGCATGGACGATGACATCAGCAGAGAAGCCTTAGTTAAAAGTATTCGAAATGCGGTTCAACAGAAGAATGATGAAAACAATTGACGACTGAGTAACCAACAAAAAAGTCTTACGAAGAGTGAGATAGCTGAAAACCAAGAAGAAGACAGGATAACTTAATTGGCCATATCTTGATACATGATGGCCTAATGAAGAAAACCGTCTAGGGATAAGGGAAGAATGGAAATGGAAGAACTCTCATGCATGGAAGTAGTATTGAAAGATGTGAAAGAGAAATATTACGTGAATATAAAGAGGTTAGCCAATAGGAAGATGAAGTGGGTAGCTGCGTGAAACCAATCTTAGGATTGTTGACTTCATCATACGAAGGATTTGAATGCCTGTATAAAATTATAAATGTACAATACAACAAAGTACTTGCTTTATATATGAATTATAAAAGAACTACAAATGAGTCTTTTTGCATGTTTTGCACACAAATATATTTGCATACAATTTTTTTAAGTCTCTATCGGGCATGATGTCAGTCTGAAGGAGGCAGTGTTGCATGTGAATTCGTTGCACATCCTTGGAAAAATTAGTCGATTGAAACAAAAATTGCGAGCGTATTCGCGGGATATAATTGTATGTAATTGTCTACTCGTCGATAATACATTCCTGGTCGGTATCAACTTCGTCCATACACCCTTGATATAGCTTCCAGGGTCGTAAATGTAGATGTATTGGCGGTGCCCTCTGTTTGGAGGTTCGAGGACTTATGAGGCCACTTGGATTACCTTGCGCCTCTCGCAAAGAATCTCCAACCGCGTAGCGTCATAAGAGATACTTCCAGGGGTGGTGTTTCAAGCTTGCCCGCCCGTGAAGGGCCTTAAGGCAGAGAGGAGAGGCGTACGGAAGAGGTCGGAAGGGGAAGTAGGAAGGGCGGAGAGAAACCTCGAGACCGCAGAGGCTTGCTCTTAACGAAGGGCGACATGGGGCCCGAAGCTTTAATCCCTTTCCCGCGGAGACTCGCCTGCTCAAGGCTTCCACGCTGAAAGTGGAATTCCGTCAAATAGTCCATTTACCCGGATTCGAACCCGGCCGTTACTATCGAAAAGCTTGCCAAAACATTTGGGTGGGATTCGCAATCACAGTGTGGCCAAGAGTTTAGGTACTGCTTCAAGTAAATTTGAACCAGTGGGTTTTTCCGTGGACCGAAGAAATATTTTGATGGCACCCAAATTTAAAGGTTCGATTCTTACACGAAAACAAGTTTGAGTGATAAAACACTGTACGGATAGATATGTCTCCTTTCCCGCAAAAAATGAGAATTCATAATGGGCAAAATATTAAGTAAGTATAATGTACTTTGGCACATTTGAAAAAAGTTCTTGATTCTAATATGCCTAATGTAAACAGTTTTCCTTCAAATTTAAATACGCGATTAGTCGAGAGCGTCGAGAGATAAAATTTATATTCATTCGTAGTTTTCCATTTGGCCACACTCGCCTGGGGCATGCCAACTAACACTAGTTTTTTCACATATTTTTTGACTTTTTAATTTAGTGCATGTTTGGTAATGACTGACCCTCTTTTCCACATCCTAAGTAGGTTTCTACAGTACTCTGAAGGTTTTAACGACGGGAAGCCAGTACGCCAGTACTCTGCGCCCCTCCATGGGGAGAGGGATACAAGCTTGGCCGCCTCCACCCATCTGATACCATCGTCTTCGGTTGTCAATTCTTGCATGAAATTTCTAGAATACCAACTTCCATTCTCACTAAAATATTTGCGGATGCTTCGGTCATAGGAGCATATTCGAGATAAAATCGCTAAAACATTCCTCGCTTTTGAATACATTTGCGACTGCATCCGATCCATCCCTAATCTCTGACTCAATATTCTTCACAGAGTGTCAGCACTGTATTTAGCCTCTTTTCCTTGCATTCCAAACGTAAAACTCTAAACACACAGCTCATTATTGAGCTCTTGAAAGGAACAACTACACCGTTCCCATTTAATATTTTCCTTGAGAGCCTCCTCTGTCTTTTCTTCCATCATTGACGGTTCACATTTGAATTTTTTATTGAACGCAAAAAAAACATATCATTACGTATAAGACCAAAAAGAGAAGTAGTCTGATTGAATTATTAATAAAATTTTAAACATTGCTCAAAATAAAATCGACTGTATCTGGCGTTACGCGGTGGAACAGCATTTCACGAATGAAATTAAGACAGAGTTGTATTCACCCTCCCTAATAGTTGTGCAACTATTGTGTTTTAATTTAACTCATTCTTTAAAGTATTATAAAGTTACTCTGTTCCCAGGAAAAAATCTAATAACCCTTCCTTAGTTTAATCTATCAATAAACAAATGCGTGACTTGCGTTCTAGCAAACAAGCCAATATGAATTTGTAAGAACTCAGGGAATTTAGAGTTAGCAGCAGAGAGAGGGTACAGTATCAATTTCTAAAACCAGGAGTCGAGCTATAATCCCAAAAATATGCGTGCCTGTACGTCATAACATCAAGGAGCAGATAAAGGCTAAAGTTCAACTCAACGAGACAGGCAACTCAAGAGGTCACTTTCTTAATACTCATCTGAAACCCAAGGATCGCACAAACATCCGAGGTAATCAAAAACTAAATTAATGCATGATCGTATTTCGAATTTCGTGACCAAGCAACAAATTATCCTAGTCGCCGGGAGTGACCCGAAACCCCACCGTACAATGGATCCCACGTGACGGCTTGCAGAGGAAAATTGCAGATGTATATTTTTCTCCAGAGAGCACGAAATATCCCGACCTCACCCCAGTAATAAAAAAGGGAACTTTTCCTCGCAACAGGACGCCCTTCCCAACAATATCCTTCGCCTCCCTCCCTCCTCCGCCCCCTTCCCCCCACGCTACTGCCGCCGCGGGAGAATGAGGACGGATGGAAAAGAAAAGGGACGGAAAAAAATACAGAAAAGAGGACGCGCAGGTATGAGAAAAGAGCATCTTTCTTCTCCACCGCACGGGCCTACCGACCCCCCACCCTCGTGCTCACACGCGACCCCACCCCAAACTCTTTCTTACCTTCCCCCATCTTACCCTCAGAGCAAAGAGCACTCGCCACTCGACTAAGTTTCCGAAATTAGCGGGAGAGAAAAAAAGGTGGAAACTAATAAAAACGGAGGAGAGAAAATTCGTGAAAAATGAATGAAAAACTCCACGCCACTCGCTGTAAAAAGTTGCCGTCTACCCTCCCCCACCTCCTCTTTCTTTTCTCCTCCCATCTCCTTCGCGCTCACTCCAACTTTGCCTCCTTAGCCTGTTGGCAGAGGATACTAGTGCCCTTTGGACTGCAACCTGTAGCAGCCGCGGCTTTGGAGAACACTCTTGTCCCAGGGTGTACGTACCTACCCTCCCACACCCTTCAGTTCCACGAATGTGAAGGCGGGGGAGAGGAAGGTCATGAGCGGAAAGTTCGGGGACGGAGGGGGGAGAATATAACTGTGGAGAAATGGTTTCGGGAGGGTGAGAGAATGGAAGAAAAGGTGGGAGGGGACTACACATCCATCCCACCTTTTCAGAACTCAACTTCCCAGGCAGCTCACCTCGGGGAGGGGTTACGGGGGGAAGTTTGTCACTCCCTCCTCCACGAATAAAACCCCTCTCCCCGCACATGCTCCCGCCACCTCCCTTCCCCCCTTACTATGCCTGCCCCCTTGCCCCATCTCTTCCTTCCCGCCAACTCCTCCCTGCCCTGCATATCGATTACTCTCCTCGTCTCCTCTCACCACCCCTGCCTCTCCTCCCAGGGATGCCTCTTTCCCTCTTTTGTCCTCTCGTCTCACCTGCCTCCTCTCTCTCTCTCTCCTCCACTCTTCTTTACTACCATCTCCCTGCATCTATGCTCCTCCAACCCCTCCTATTCCCTCACCCATACCCAACCCTCGAAAAAACACTCGGAATATTTTTCGATTTCACATCCGCGCGACGCTTTCTCAGCCTTCTCCTCCTCTCCTCCATTTTCAGCAAGAATTCGGGATTTTTTTAATGCCACGGCGGTCCGGTGCGTGTGACGGTAAACTTGGAAGGACGGTAAACTTCGCCAGAAAGAATATTTGCATTGGTACAAGCAACTGCTGTCAATATAACAGATGCTGAAGTATATCTGGTGTGCCGGCAAACCTCTCCAAAGGGTATCGGGTTGCTACGATGCGTAGAGTACTTCCCTCCAATTCTGAAGACCTGTGCGCATTCCGTCCGTCGGATGGGACGTTAAACCCTCGACCTGATGTCGCCTTTCGTGAAGAATACAATGATGCTGACGCCATGTTTCTCTCCGCCCTTTCTCCAATCCCTAAATCCCTGCTTCTTTCCAAATACCTTACTCTCTTTAGCGGTGCAGATGATGGAGTTGGTGGTTTCCGACATTGTAAATGAATAAGTAATGCCTACTTTTTTCACATAAATTTAATATAATACGACCATGGTTTCAACTTTCCGTAATCTTCAGGTAGATGACGTAAAGATGGCCTAAAAGAAGACGACAATGACCTGAAGATGACGTAAAGTCGAAACCATGGTCGTATTATATAAAATTTAGGTAGAAAAACAAAGTAAGCATTACTTTTTCATTTACAAGGAACAGATGATCTTAGTGGTTGGTCACCCACCCCTCTCATCGATGACCCGGGTTCAAATTCTGACCTTAGCAGAGGTGGATTTCTGACAGAACCAGGTCCTTATCAAAAAAATAGAACCATGAAAATGTTCACATAACTATTTACATGCTGCCGAGTCCGAAGCGCCGGCATTGTCATCAGATGCGGGTACAGAATGAAATAAGATCGTAGGTATTCCCGGCGAACTAACTGAGGAAAATCTTCTCATTCCATAGCGGCGATTATTCACGTGGCACCTGACCTCCCGGCAAAACCTCAGTTCGACACTCATCTGCCCTGATGACGGTGCACGAGTCGAGCATCGAAACGTCGGCCATGAACAACCTGACCCAGTGGAAAACCCGAGAAGATTTTCTTCAGATACCTCCTGTATGTCGACCCCGTTAGCTTGAAATAAATTCAGAGAAAACTATCGTTGGCTGTGCCTTCCAGTTTAACTTGAATTTTCACTAAGTGGAAGCCGAATCATTCGAACCTCACCCCGTCCTTATTTGAGAGCCGGAGCACATCGAGTACAGTATTTAGACAATCGAAGGGTAGGCTTAATTGTTCACTCATTGGGACCTTTCATGCCAACCCTGCACTTTTCTCCTCCCTTTTCCCTTTCCTTAGAAAATAATCCTTCCTAATTCAACTGCCTCAACAAACTACATTCCGCAACTGACTTTCACTAACGGTTGCGTCCTCTGTAGTAACAAAGACTTCCCTAGCGTAAGCCCAAATTCGCGCAACCAGGACGGAACATGACGATATAGACGTAATATGAGTGAAAGTTTCTCGGGTCCTCCACCGGGTCAAAGGCTCCATCTCTGCCGGCGTTTCGGGAAACGTCGAAGGTCCCAGTGGCCTCGAGAGTGGGCAAGTTATTCCGTTTCGTCCAACAAAATTGCATGGTCGTTGAGGATGCGTGTTCTGCCACTGCCTACTTTTCAGGTTGCGCCAAACGGAAATGTCTCCGGTGTTATTTTAATCTCGTCTCAATGGTCCGGCTGTTCTCTCCCACATAGACTTCACCGCACTCACATGGGACCAGGTAGACTCCCGGTGTCTTCAGGCCAATCGGGTCCTCTACCTTTACCACCTGGTCTCTAATTTTTGGTGGTTGTAGATGTATTGTTTTTATGTCGTAACGCCGCAGTATGCGATGAATTTTCCCAGATGCCTTTACCACCTGGTCTCTAATTTTTGGTGTTTGTAGATTTATTGTTTTTATGTCGTAACGCCGCAGTATGCGATGAATTTTCCCAGATAATGTTCCGACATAAGGCAGGAAGGCCTTGGCCACAGGTCAGGAGCCACAGGTAAAAAGGATAATATAATATAGGTAGGTATGTATATTAGAGCACATTAACCAGTGAGTGAAAGCAGAATCATCCAATGATTTCGGGTAATTACCCTGCTTCGTCTTATTAATAAAAAATCTATTAATTTTAATAAACCTATTAACAAAAAGTGACGGGTCCGGTAGGTACTTAGTGGAATTTATTTCTCTTTCTATTTTTCCTTCCTTTTCCATCTAAAATTCTCTCAGTAAGTTTTCACAGGATTTTCACACTCCCTTCATATGTGAGCGCTTTCTTGCAGTGTTTTTTTAATGATGGGCATCAGCGATAATCCTCACATTTTTCCCACAATTGTACTTATCTTTTACACCTACCTTTGATAAATTTTTTAAACCCTGTTGATATCCTATTTTATTATTATAATTTCATATCAGTTTCCAATTGTATACAACAGTTAAATCAAGCTAATGTATTGATGAGGGATTAGATGGAAGACGGGAATTTAAAGAGTCTCAAAGGCGTCTATCTTCCTTAATCATAACCTTTTTGCCCACCAGATTAAAAAATATCACGGTAGAACATTGAAAAGTTTGATATTAAACCCATTTAATCCATAAATGTACTAATATCTTACCCAATAGAAACATATTGATGTTGCCATGAACTGTGTGTTAATTACCCATTGAATCATTAATAGCAACCAAAGTGACAATAGATATTTTCTAAGACCACTGGTAGGACGCTTATCCATCAAAATCTGCTCAAATATAGTATTCCATATCGTAAAATCAAAATTCGCGATGAAGCTTAATATCCTTAACATTTCGGAAGTGACGATAGAAAACCGTAGAAGAACAAAATAATTCGATAAACCCTAAGCAATATTACAGAGAAGCTACTAGCGTTAACATATAGGTATTATTTTCATTTTTTTTCAACATTTTCTCTAAACGATACCGTTAAAATAATGGAAATGTTCACAATAGGACTTTCTCGAACTCAAGACAGCTAAATATACGGTGGGATCCTCAGTTTAAGGGAATGGGGAGGTAGACTCCCATAAACGAATACACTCAAAATTTTTCATCTTTTTTTTAAGGATAAAATCCTGGGTCATTAAGCCAAAAGCGAAAGCTCCCATTCCAGACAACGATCCCTCTCCCTTGCATTTCATTAAATAGAATTTCACAGCCATTCACATATGTGCACATATATAACCTCATTTCTTCCGCAACCCTTATCTCTCTCTCTCTCTTTTTCACCCTAGCTCACCGCCACGAAAGGTCAAATTCGAATTTCCTTCACGTACGTTTCCCCTCCGCCTGACCTCCCCAAAACCCCCCTCCCCAGTCCTCCCTTCCCCTCCCTCTTCTTCATCTCCGGAAAAGAATTTCTCGCCGCATGCGGAGCACAATGGAGGGAAAATAATTGAATTATTCGGGACTCCTCCTCTTCCCCGTCCTCCTCAACGGATTGCAACGCAACACCACCCAAAAATTTTTATTTTTCCTTTGGGAAAGAAAGGTTGATCGGAAAGGAGGATTAGATGCACACTCTACCGCTCTCATATATTCCCATTAAATATTTACATCGTTCAAAGTTTGCTAAAAACCCGAACTAAAGCAGTTTCCAAATGCTTATATTCCGTTGGTTGGTTATTTAGGGGAGGCGACCGACAGCTGAGGTCTTTTGCGCCGTATAGGATAGGTGGATAATTGAGTAATGGTAGGAGTTTTCAGGGAACGGAGGAAGGGTGGAGAGTCGAGACGGCACTTGAAATGTCCTCCACTAGGCACTCAACTGGAGACCGGTTTTCCACTGAAAAGTCCGCCACTGCCGGGAATCGAACCCGGGCCCTCGGGATGGGAGGCCAGTACTCTAGCCACCACACCAACCCGATCCCCTTAGATTCCGTTCTTCTCTTCGACTGCGTCCATGACTGATTTTCCCTTCCCAGTGGTGGCAGCAGTAGATTTCGGTTTCATGTGATCCAACCGCCAATAGAACTATTCAACCCAAGAACTACAACTAACAAGACGATTACAACATCTATGCCCAAGGCGTGATTCGAACCCGCTACTCTTTGATTGCCGAGCCGGCACGTTACCAACTGGCTATCTCGGCCAGCTGCTGTATTTGCCGATGGCATGGTATTCATCAGAATAGAACATCTGGTTCCTGACCTTAGGTCTCGGATCCAGACCCGTAGGAAAGTTCATCTCTAGAAATAAATGCAGCTCTTCTGAAGTAGCGAAATGATTTCCAGGATTCGGGAGGAAAATCAAGATTTTTGACAAAGCATACAAGTAGAAACTCAGCAAAACATTTCTGTGGTAATAATTTCCAAGAATATGCTATAAAAGTCACCATAAAGCCCTGAATAACCAACCAACCAAATGGGGTCTAACAAGGGAAAAGCAGCTGATTTCTCGCACATGATCGTCACATTTAGCTAATAATCTTTTGATGAATCCCAATTTACGATTAGCTTGACCCATTATTTCACATATGTGTTTACCCCAAGAAAGATCATGTGTCAGTCTTATTTCAAGATATTTAATCGATTCCACGTTCAACCCCCACGCTGATGTAGGGCTTCCTCCATATTTCCATTCTCCATAGGTTCTTCACTGTTTTCTTAGCTTCTCTAATTTTGGGTGGCATTTCATCATCTCTAAATTATGGTCACTGTCGATGTCCACCCCAGGGTAGCGTTTGCAGTTCTTCACCTGGTTCCTAAATCTCGGATTCACAAAAATGTTTTCTATTTGCAATCTACTTCTGTCACCTGGCATTTCCCACGGGTATCATCTTCTTTGTGATTTTCAAACAATGTTTTGGCGACTACTAGCTTGTGTGGTACGCAGATTTCCAGTAGTCTTTCTTCTCTTTCACTTTGGGTTACCAAGCGGTATTTTTCAGTTATTCATCCATTTTGAACTTCATCCTTCATTGACCTTCATTGACAACGATCCAATCTCCTAAAATGATTTGGTTTTCTTCTCCTCTTCCCAGTTATATTACTTCTGCGATATCTTCGCTGACGCTTTCCACTCCTTTATTTTTATAGTCCGTCGTAGTCATGTAAACCTGCACCACTACGGTATCTACGGGATTGGTCTCTATTTCTT
Organism: Platycnemis pennipes; assembly: GCA_933228895.1. NCBI lineage: Eukaryota > Metazoa > Arthropoda > Insecta > Odonata > Platycnemididae > Platycnemis > Platycnemis pennipes. The sequence continues at coordinate 84,086,988 of OW121854.1, read as the reverse complement.
CTCCGTGAGCAGTCTACGCTCAAGGAGCTCCCATATCATTCTTTTAGACTTCACTTTCCTCTTCGATAACTTTCGCGCTGAGGTTGTTTCCGTTGTATAAGTCCTCTAAATATGCTTTCCACATCTTCAATTCATATTCAGTCCAACATAAAAATAAAAAAAACACGGTGAAAGGCGGTGAGGATGAGTTAATCATGGTGAGCCACTAAGAATAAGGTCAATGGACAGCTAAGGAGAACCGCAATCTCACCCCCCCCTTTCTTACTGGAGGCATAAATATATACAGATGCAAGGCCGGTGCTATATACCTTGAAAATGACGGTGATCTGCTGAAACATTCGTCTGTGGTATAAATTGAGTGGATAACACCATTTAATGATTTCGTATTTAAAATGTTATTTTACTTTTTCACACAGATTTTTCATTAAAACCCAACCAATGTGTCAAGACTTAAACGTCATTATCGTAGGTCACTGTCGTAGGAGTATAAACAATTTTTCTTTCTTTTTTAAAATGGTAGCGTTCCAAAAAATGAATCCTGAAAAAAATAGTTTAATTTCTTTCATTCATAAAGCACGCTCTAAAATAAAATGGAGGAATTTCTGGGAGACATTGCGGAGGATGAAGGTAGGGAGATTGCTCGGCAAGCATAGAAGAGAAAAGAATGAGAATAAGTATTTTGGATCTGGAGAATAAGTATAAGCATCTTTTTCGGGCATGCACGATACCAAACTTTCCAAGGATTCCTAATCGGGTTCTATCCAGATAAAATACCCTCTCCCCACTAACACAGCTATCCAAAAGTCTCAAATGGCCAGGCGTAACCCAAATGCTGGCTAGAGAGCATATCAAATGTTACTGCGATAATAATTCTTTGTTGAAGATGGATAAGAAGGAAGTCAAAGGTTAAGTGAAAAGGAAAAAAAATGGGAATTCCCTAAGCTTTTTTAATCCACGCTGTAACCCTCACGTCATATTAATCTTTGCCTAAGCTCATTTCGTTCCGGGCTGAGAGTTGCGTGATAGCTTTACATAAAAAAACAAGGCTCTTACTTTCAGCTAACTGAAACTCCGGGGAGGCTTTCTGCTACACTTTCTCCCTTTCCTGAAGGTCGTTATCTCGCCAAAGGCTAAATTAAAAAGACAGGTGGGGGGGATTTGACGACACTAAGGACGCAATTCTCAACCGAAATTGAAGCGTGCTGGGTGTAACAAGGAAATGGAAAGTGTCTCGGGAACTGGTGGATAAGATGGAGGAGAGACAGTGACAACGAAGGCAGACGAGTTTCGCGGGTGAAGTGAGGTGAATGGGCAGGGGCAAAACACAACGATCGTCTTGACAAAAAAAAGAGTAAGGTGGTCGCAAAGAAACAATGGCAAAACTCGGAAGGAGGACAGAGTCCTCAAGTGAGTCTCATGGAGACAAAAGAAATCACTCGCCGGGAAGCCTGGAGGCTTGCCAACTGCATTTTCTTCAAGGGCCGTTGCCGCCGAGTCGGGAGAATCCTGCCGAAATGCTCAAGGGGCGGCCAGTCATGCCTGCGGATACTTTCCCTCCCTCGAGGGACCGAAAACTGTCAACTGCCACGTCGATGGTGACACCACGGATTTTCGTGGCGACATGGCGATTGCTTGGGGAGCTGAGGAGGAGTCAAACTAATCTACATACACGTAATACCCTGCGAGGATGCATGGCTAGGGGTGAAACATCACTGTACATGCACTAAATACTTACATGCAACTGTTCTACTACTTAAATATGCATTATGTTGTATATACACTCACGAGTCGCGTGCAACTAAATGGCTTGCATCTACATAGAAATGGAATAATTATTGATTAAATAAGCATTTCTTTTAAAAGGTATATTATATTTACAATATTCCTGTTACCAACATATCTTTTCACCTACTAATAATATGCCTATCGTGATGAACAAGGTATCAGTGAATGTTTTTTTACCGTATTCTAACATCGGGTACTTAGCCTACGTCAAAACACAGCCGCATCCGAAAACTAAGAATGCTTCGGCAAAGAATTCAAGGTGATGACGTATTGCTGACGTACAATGAAGCAAGCTTGGGAAATAATACCTACTTCATATTCGGACGGTCGGAGCGACGTTAAGTATTAGTGGCAACAAAAAACCACTAGGTATAGTGAAACACGATAGAGGGCAATCAAATATTTAGATCGGAAGAAAAAGATTGATTAAATGTTTTTATTATTATGCATATTAATAATTAATCAAAGGTAATATATTGAGTTAAAAAATAGATACTACACTCAATTATAAGTAGCCAACGTCTCCGCCATATTTTATTCTCGTCAACAATGCTTCGAAGCCTACATGGAAGCGTACTTCTGTGTTTTGGCTTCGTAGCATGCTTCCCCCAGAGTGCCTCGCGTTCGGACATGCTTCGGGTGTTTCCGACTGTACCCCCCTCCACTTGCAAGCAAGCATTGTAGTATGCTTAGCGCTAGAAGCACACGTTTCGGACAGGGCTAGAACATGGAGACGCCGTAAATGAATGACGAAGAGTAAAGTATTATTTTCGACAGGAGACATGTACGTTTCCTTAATCGTGCAATAAAAAACGAATATAAGGTAATGTCATTTGTAAATACTTTCACGTTAATTTACCGCCTATGCTGCTTTTTGTATACACTTCTCGCATTACTAATAAACCGAACAAAAGACAAATCAGTTTTTTGAGGAGGAAGGAGAAGGTCAAATATACGAAATTTTTACACTGATTTACTGATATCGGTTTATTCTATTAAAGTTTTCGTGAAAAGAAAGTTTTTAGAAAGAAAAACTTTCAGGAAATAACTATACATTACATGCTAATAATTAGATTTTCATGGTGTTTCCTTTTTTTTTGATCCATGTCAGTGTTTGCAAATTTACAAATTATATTTTAATTTTGGAAAAGAAAACACACCATGTTGATAAAACTATTTATTGAGTATTTTTAAGGGAGCGCGGAGAACGCAATACGTGGAGCTCGAAACTAAAGGGTAACTGAAAGTTGTCCATATTACGCTGGTTGACAATATAACAAATTTGCTATATTTCATGATCATAAAAGTTACGGTTCTCTCAATTAACGAGCGTTGACTAAAACGATAAAAAAACCTTATGGTTTTGTGAGTACCTTTTTTATTAAATGCAATACTTTATTTCAAGCATCACATACTTTTGTACTTCAGGGAGCCTACGTTAACATTCAGCAATTTTGCATGTGACTGTATTGTTATTTTTTTATTCTACGTTCTCTTCAATTTGGATATTAAATGAACACATAAACCCAAAAATAACAAAAGAAGTCCCTTACATTTCACAACTCCAAAGAGAGAATCCAGCTGTAACTAAACGCATCCCAAAGCAAGAAACTACCAAAAAATCACTTCCACTCATCACCAACGCTGCAAAAACCACGACTAAATTCAAATCTAAATAACAACTCCTCCCGGAAATTCAGAGAGAATAAACGCTACGTAAATGATACCAGCAATTCCCTTAAGGAGGTTCCACCGTGACTCCGCGATTCAATATCCCGTAAAAGAGCTATGTTATTTAATGAATAAATACCGATCCAGAAAAACACCTATATAGAAAATCATCTGCAGGGTGATAACGCATACACAATAATTGTATGAGTATGCTATTTTATAGCGCGTTGTAGTTACATTCTATTTTTTACAGGCTCTTTTAACTCATTTTGACTTCGGAAAATGACTGACGTGTTGATGCCACGTTTAATTTACAAAGTGAGGATACATGCTCAATTCCGCTAATACGTATTCTAAAATGGTTAAATATTTTCTTACTTAGTTTTAAACTACATCCTTGCAAATACAACTCTTTGTTTTGAATTTTATTAATATTCGTATTTTTGAAAATTGTTTGGCAACAATGACGCTGCTACCATTTGGAAGCATTGATATTAATTACACCATATCAATAACCAATAAAATATTTAAATTACGTAAAAAATATAAGAAGGATCTTGGTAAGGTATATTCCGTAATTAAGACGGTAAATAAGCTTGTAAGCACGAATAAGCTTGTAAGCACGTTCCGTCACAAGTATCGTTGCCAATGATAACAACATACTGTAGCGCCACTTTCACGTAACTAAGGCTTTTCTGCTTTTTTTCCAGCAAACATTTATTAATATCAATTAAACAAGTGTGGTAAGGCGAGCACTTTTTTACAATGCTAAATTCTACGTAAAATCACGCATCTTATATTAGTTTTTCGTCAAAACGACATTTCTCCTTACATTATTAATCTGCAAATATTACTGCAAGAGCCATGCTCTGCCGTATAGCCACGTATAAAATATCTGATTTTCAGTGTCTTTTTTCTTCAAATATATTATGGTAAGGCCAAATTATTTTGTTGCCAATCGATAGAAGGGGCAAAAAATGATGTATTCTGACATTTTCACAAAAATGACATCTACTTCATAATTCGATGGAGCCACCTTAAGAGCATAAACCTTTCATTCCTGAACGTGGGAATATAGTGCCACTCAGTTGTATGTAAATAGTGAATGCAAGGAGAAGTATTTTTTGTATTCCTGTATGTGTTCCCAGTTCACACGGTGCGTGTGAACTGGGCATTAGTCAGAATAAACTTGTTCTCTTTAATTGATAATGCATGCCTGGTGATGTTTAACCCCCTGCATCACAAACTTGCGGTGGCTTACAGGGTATTATGAAGATGGTACCTCCATTAAAGAAATTTGTCATTTATCGTACAACAGTTGCCAATAAAATACGTACATAGTAATTGAATTAATACATAAGGGTCGAGTTAGATAAGTAGTTATTCCGGGGTGAAGACCAGCGGTTAATGTCACTTTGGTCATTTTGGTGGGAAAGTAATACGTTAGAGAAAGGAATTTCATCATGAATGGGAGGTAGGGTAACGATAAACCTTGCGTCGTCACATATCTGCTCTTAATGAAAACATCCAAGGGGCCCACGGTTCAACGTCATATCCAACAAAAACAGTACTGAACTTGGAGACCCCTCCTCGCCACACTTAAGCAGGGACCCGGTATGTCAATGACAAAAACTACCTCTGTCAGGTTTCGAACTTGTATCCTTGGGAAACCAGTAATCTAGCCACAGTAAAAATCCAATATCCAAAATTGTCTGCATACCATAAATAAAATTTTTATCATTAACACTTCGTGGGCACTAAATAGCATGCGGATTCGATTATTTGAGAGTGAAAGTTGAGAAAAAAACCAGTTTCTGCCACTCTAGGGTGTCACGTGGTATAAACACGAAGGGCTGGACTTTAGTGTGTAAGAATCGCTCGTAACAATATAACAAATTGTTTTCACTTCATTTTTCCATTTTCCGTCACGAACATAGATCCCCGAGATGGAATAAACTTAAATAAAAACAATGAGTGATTTGATGGTGAGCGATTCAAACACAACAAATTTACGAACCATTGTTGTTTAGACCACGTGACTCGTTGGTTACCAATTCGAGTTAATCCCGACGATTTCAAACACACACCACCAGGAGGAGCCTCGACAATTTTACGACAATGGCCCTCCACAAAAGTTTGTACTGGAATAATTAATTCTTTCTACCCACTCTTCATTGAAGATGGCGGCAGAACATCTACGTTCTCCCTGAAGTTCCTTTTCAAAGTATCCTAACCACTTTTTATTCCAAGTTTCACTTATTTGACTACCTAATTATTCCATTGAAAAAAACATAAACCTAAGTCTGGCATCACAGCTCCCTCAAATATACAAAACAAACACCTGCAAATTACATTTGCACAAATCCAATCAAGAAGAATTCGAAAAGTTATTGAGGGAACTGGCGACTAAGGGAAACAAAATGAACCAGGATGATTAAGGTGATAGAAACACTCAACAGAAGAAGTTGAGTTGAGAAACTGAGTATTGCCCCACCATCGACGGATAGTACGAGATTAAAAAGTCTGGACCGCAATTTATCACTTAGGGATCAAGTTGGTGTGGTGGCTAGTGTGCTGCCTTGCTATCCTAAGGGCCCGGGATTGAATGCCCTGTCATTAGCAGAGCCCTTTTTTTCATTGGTTATCCGGTTCCTACTTAAGTAATGCGTGGAAGGCACAGGAAGTTCAGCACTCTGTCCGTCGGATGGGACGTTGAACCGAATACCACCTGAGGCCTTTCGTTAAGAGCAGGATAATGCCGACGACGGGTTTCTCTCCAACCTTCCTTCGTTACCAAATTTCTTAAAAATAAATCCTGCCTCTCCCTAAAAACCCACCTATCCAAAATGGCGCAAATGACTTAAAACTACAGTAGCCTCCGCCGAAGAATACCAACTAAGTTCAAATTTGAGATTATAAACAAAATAATAATACTCCTCCATCTATTCACGTAAACAGAATTCTTACTTTTGTGCATCACTTTTTGCATGAATTACATATTTAATTAAACTGGATTAAGGAGCGGAACGAAAATAATCAACGAAAGATCTGGCATCATATTTTCTGTTTTTTTTACTAACAGACAACTGTAACATGTACGACTTTTCCAATAAACAAAATGCCTGAAAACATTCAGATTCACTCTGCGTTTTCAACAATGTCAATATTAATCCATTTATTGCGCACGAAAATAAATGGATTTAAACGTATAGGTACATACATACAAGCCTCAGTGTTCAACCCAAAGACTTAACACTGGTAGATTCATACGTACTCTTCTATTCCTCAAAATTAAAATCTGTAAAAAATCTTCCCTTCCAAGAATTTTGTCACGTGATTTTATCTACCTTGATTTTTGAGAGTCCTTCTACTCTTCTCGTATATTCACAATCAACGACTCTCTTTCTAAAAATACTGTCAATGGTCCAAATGGGTGGGATTAAATGAAGGGGTGAAAGGTGCTCGACATTTTCCCACATTTTTCATTACAACCGGTAAAAGTGTCGGACAGGTGATTCATTTGCAACCTACGCCAATTCCCACGAGTCAAAAAGCCTTGGATGGATGAAAAATAAACGCATGAAGAAATGATAGCTCCTCATTAATTGGCTGCGCTGTTTATCTGATCATTCCTTTCAAAATCAACTTTCTGGGAGTTCAACTGAATTTCTACACACCGCAAAATTAATTTCAATCCTTTTGTTTTTAATTACACCTTGACACATGGAAAATCAGTGGGGTCCAAAAGTTTCCTATGCCGCAAATAATTAAATTTAAAAATTCTATAATTAATCTGGCACAATGAGCCAAGGCTGGGAGTGATTTCGCAGAGTTTCTAAGAAGGTAACGTCACGAGAAAAAAAAATGTCGTGGATACTTTTTACACTTCGTTCCTTGTTAAATTGCAAACATTCATGCTCGCGTAAGTTTATCTTTTTTTTCAAAAATTTCAATAAAAGCTTAATCCTGAATTTTATATCAAGCAAAGCTATGCCACATAAAATAGCGCTTCACAGTGTAAAATTACGTTGATGAGGAGTAATGAATATTGAAACCTGGGCAAGTCTGCTCACATCCTGGAATCGAGATTGTGTGGACGATCTAGTATACTGTCCACGCCAAAATCTTGTATACTCGAGTTTAAACCTAAATAACTCCGAAACCGTTCATCGGATTTTCACGCTGTTTACATAGCAATTTAGATAATTTTGTTGTTGACTGACTACAATGTTAGAATAATTTTTAAAAACAAATTTTGGACCAAGGGTCCAAATAAGGTCCACAAAGGGTCCATAAAGGCGGAGTGTCCTTTAAAAACAAATTTTGGACCCTTGGTCCAAACACTCCGCCGGCAACGGTGCGCTTTTTCTACGCTGCGTTATTTCAGGAAACAAAATTCGATATAAAATTAGGTACTAACTTCAGCTAAATATTAATATATCTGATTCGCTCTGGAAATTTAAAGAGGAAGATGACAGTTTTAGTCTCGTGGCGCCATGATGCATAGTTCCGGAGACAAAGTGAGGTTATAAATGGAATAGCATACCAATCAGTACTAAAGTTAAAACCTTGAAACTTCGCAGACGCAATAATAAAGATATAATTTACCTTTTATTAAAAACTTATTTTAGTCAAACGCTTTTCTTGGAAGTTAGTAGACGTCAAAGTGACGCATGGCTCCGTAGCGCTAAAAAAAATGGGCCCTTTTTTTTACTCTAACGTAAGAAACAGGTCCAAATTTTGTTTTTAAAAATTATTCTAACAATGCAGTCATTCAAACAACAAAACTATCTAAATTGCTATGCACATAACGTGAAAATCCGATAAACGGTTCCGGGGTTATTTAGGTTTAAACTCGAGTCCACAAGATTTTGGCGCGGACAGTAGACCTGTCAACCCGAGGATCTGAATAATAATCCCAGTATTGAGTAGGTATATTTCACTGGGATACTGGCCCTTGCTTCACTAATGTGTGGAGAGTACTTAAATTACAGCACTCTAGCTATCGAATGGGCCGTTAAACAGTGGACCCCTTGGCGCCTTTCGTTAAGAGCAAGTTGATGCCTTCGCCTATTTTCATTCCATCCCATGAGATATTCCTATCTAACCTCAATTTTCTACCTAATTTTAATTGTATTATTTACTTCAGTTGTCAGATGCCTCGCCCTAGTAACTTGTCAGCTATTTACTACGGTGAATGTGTAATTATAACTTGCGAAAGATATGATGAAAAAGCTCCATTAATAATAAAATATTGTTTTGTTGTTTTGGACCCCATACAAACATTCTGCGTTCAATTTTTTCACATTTGCATTTCAATAGGAACATTTTTTTCTTTTGCAAAATAATAATATGAAAATAATTGTACATCTATCAGAAACGAGCTAGATAAGGAGCGAGGCTTTGTTCGTTATTTGAGACCAAGATAATAGGAAAGGATGAAGAGAGAATAATGGAATCCTTGGAAACAAAGATGGGAAAAAATGCGATTACTGAGAAGCCGACAAGTGCAAGCGTTTCTGGCGTAATTTTGTGGAGGAGGTTCTTCATAATGATACAAAAATTATTCTTCCATACACTTTCTGCATTTGCATATAACGATGACGCCTTAGCATCGAAACCAGTCGCATCAAACATAACGTTCGTTGAAAACCTACTTTGGCTTAGTTATGAATGAATATGTGTTGATCATGGTTATGGCAGAGAGAACACTGCTGTTAACTGTTGTTAGAAATTACAGAAATTTAAAAAGGGTAGCATTACTGAAGATATTATACATATATTAAAAACACCAGCGTATTATGCTAGATTCGATTAGATACATAAGATTAGAGAGGTAGATTTTCTTACCGATAGATTTAAAATGTCATTTTCCCCCCGTACTATTAGAGAAAACAATAGGCAGCATAGCAAAGGGATAGGTAGGCGAAATATAGATAGGTAGAGTAGTCTGTAACGCATGATGCATGTACCAACAACCAATTCCTTTATTACTATGTAGACACTATCCATATAGTTGCATGTGACCCATATTAATAGCATGTTTCCATATAGTACCCTAGTTGCATGCCAATAGTTCATTTTTTGGTGATATTCACCCCCTGCCACACATCCTCGCGGTAGTTTACAGGGTATCGCGTAGATGTAGATTGCGTAAGGGAAGTATGTGTAATAGGGGTACGAAAGTGAAGGAAACACGAACCATCGTGCATTTATTCCACGTCGCGACTAGCACGGTCCTTATCTCATAAATGAATCAGTTCCCAGGCTGAGGACAGAGAGGGCATCCAGATATTTCTGAAGAGCTCCTGCTAAACAGATGGTGAGGATATGAGGTCGGTAATATCCCGTTCCCACAAGAAACTTCATTTTTCCGAAAGAAAAAATGCTGACTAGGCAATCTTTGAGGAATCTTTAGTTTTAATTCCGTTTCCAGCTATGTTCTGAAGGAAACGTATTTAGAAACAACCCTATCTGGCTTCCCCCGCTTATCCCAACAGACCACACGTGCTTAAGCATCCGAATGATATGGTGCGCGTTTGCGAGTCAAGGTTGGTGCACACTCGGTGCTTACCTGAGGAGGATCCATAGGAAAGATTAGCCTCCTTGACATAGAAAGAGACGATTTCGAGATAAAAATACAATGCAACCCTACTCACTCACTCAAGTGCTTGAGAAATGAAGGAATAGAATTTCAGTCTCGCGTAACGATGCATTGACCGCGGTAGCCAGGTCTGTAACGGACCGTACTGGCATTCTAAAGGTTGCGGGTTCGAATCTCGCATGATGTATGCATGCCTTGTTTGTCTAAATCATAAGCTTAGGATTAAGCCAGATAACAAGATGAGATCAAACCTTAGCAGCTGGAGTCGCATAGCGCCTAATTTAACACCTACAAAAGAGGGAACAAAAAAATACACGGATGCAACGTTGTGAAAAGTGAAGTATACGAAGAATGAGTGCAAGAGGAATGCAACAATTGAACCCGGCTACATAACTTTTATAATTACTCGTAACATTAACCATCAGTAAGAGTATATACGTACTTTTCAGGCCAATTACTATACATGGGCAAGGTATATAAATACATGGCTTAGGATACGATAAGATAATGCGGCAACTACCGTTAGCTCAGATTATTAAAAAAAAAAACACTAGAGGAAATTTATATTTTGATTCGAACGATAACGATAGAAGATGGTATTACCATACTTTGCATATATTCAATATATTTAACCAAATATTATAAACATCTCGCGGCTGAGCTTAAAGCCACCGAGTGCGTCCACCGGGTTGCGGATGGTGGGTCGACCTCTAGATATAGAGGTTAGCTGCGAGATAAGCGAGTTTACTCTTCGAATAAGCAGTCGTGGACAAAAAGCGACGGCATTCCGAGGGCGTATTGGTCTATCCTTGGGTAAGGATAGACCAATAAGCCTTAAATAATACAGAACCTGTGAAGATGCCGTGACTTGGCGATGGAGGCCGCCAACAATTACGCTTCCCATCACCCGGAGGAGAGGGCAGCAGCTCTTCTTCACATGAGTGAAGGTGGAGACCACAGTGGTCGGTACAGCGACACTCATTTCACTGCAGGCGTGGTAACATTCACTTTAACGGCTGTAGTACTGCGATGTGGAAGGCAAGGGGAAACCACCACATTATTATCCCGAGGAGTCGCAGCTACTCCACTCTTTTCTTTATTATCAAGACGTGATGGCACCCTCTCGAGTAAAATATTCCAGAGGTAAAATAGTCCCCCATTCGGATCTCCGGGCGGGGACTACCCGAGAGAGTACATCAATCAAGTGTGATACTCATTTTAGGGTAGGAACGTGGAACGTTCGATCACTTCGGACCTGCGGAAGACTGGAAAACCTGAAGGTGGAAATGCGGAGAATGGACCTCGATGTATTGGGAATCAGTGAAATGAGATGGCCCGAAGAAGGAGACTTTTGGAGTGGAAGTTATAGAATTATTCACACCGGATCACTGAATGGTAACGCTGGAGTAGGCATAATGCTCAGGAAGAGTGCGGGACTGCGTGTGAAGAGCTTCCTGCAATACAGTGAAAGGATTGTAATGGTTAAAATTGAAACTAAGCCTACAGATACCATTGTGGTGCAAGTTTACATGCCTACGTCGGACTACGAAGATGAAGGAGTGGAAGACGTCTACGAAGATATCACTGAAGTAATAAAACAGGTAAGAGGAGAAGAAAACCTAATTATTTTAGGAGACTGGAACGCTGTCGTCGGCGAAGGACAAGATGGAAGAATAACTGGAAAATATGGATTGGGAAACCGAAACGAAAGAGGAGAAAGACTGCTGGAGTTCTGCGAACAACATAAGTTAGTGATTACTAACACATTGTTTAAAAATCACAACCGAAGAAAATACACATGGAAGATGCCAGGAGACAGAGGAAGATTTCAAATAGACTACATTTTAGTGAAGCAGAGGTTCAGGAATCAGGTGAAGGACTGCAAAAGCTACCCGGGTGCAGACATCGACAGCGACCATAATTTAGTGATGATGAAATGCCATCTAAAATTCAAGAGATTGAAGAAAGCAGTAAAGAACACTTGGCAAGTAGAAAAACTAAAGGAGACTCAAAATCAGCTGGAATTTCAAAAAGCAGTAGAAAACAACATAGGAGAGGACCTGACTGAGAAACCAGTAGAAGAGCGTTGGGAAAACATTAAATGTGGACTACAAGAAGCCGCAAAAGAAGTTCTTGGAAGAAGAAAAGTTGTTAAGAAGAATCCATGGATCACGGAAGAAGTCTTAGTGCTGATTGAAGAAAGAAGAAAGTACAAGAATGCGAAAACTGAAGAAGGGCAGCTTTGCTACAAAAGAATAAGGAACGAAGTAAGTCGCAAATCCAGGAAAGCTAGAGAAATGTGGATGAACAATCTGTGCGAAGATGTACAAAACAACCTTACCATTGGAAAGGTGGAAGCTGCCTATAGGATAGTGAGGAACCACTTCAAGGAACGGAGTGCAAGATGCAATGCTATAAGGGACAAGAATGGAGAACTTTTGATTGAAAATGAAGACAAAGTGAAGAGATGGAAAGAATATCTCGAAGAGTTATACAACGGGAACAACCTCAGCACGAAAGTGATTGAAGAGGAAAGCGAAGTCGAGAAGGATGATATGGGAGCATCAATATTGAGATCGGAATTCGACGCAGCAGTAAGGGACCTTCGGACGAACAAGGCTTCTGGAATTGATGATATACCCGCAGAACTGATAAGGAATGCGGGAGAGAGGACATTGGCCCAACTTTATAATGTCATCTGCGACATGTACTCAACAGGAGAAATACCCAGGGACTTCGAGAAAAACATCATCATTCCTATTCCCAAAAAGAAGAGAGCAGAGAAATGCGAAAATTTTAGGACTATAAGCCTGACGACACATGCATCGAAGATATTGACAAGGATCATCTACAGAAGAATAGAACGAAAAGCAGAGGAGTTCCTGGATGAAGATCAATTCGGATTCAGGAAAAGTAAGGGTACAAGAGAAGCAATATTGGCCCTAAGGCTGCTTATAGAGAAGAGAATGGAGAAGAACAAACCGACCTTCATTGCATTTGTGGATTTAGAGAAGGCTTTCGACAACGTGGACTGGAATTCAATGCTTAATATTCTGAAAGGAATTGGAGTTTCCTACAATGATCGAAGAATTATCCACAGTTTGTATAAAAACCAAGTAGCTGTGATTAAATCTGGACCCAGCTGTGAAGAAGCAAGAATAAGGACAGGAGTGAGACAAGGCTGTGCACTGTCTCCCGTAATTTTTAATGTCTACATTGAGAGAGCCATCAATGAAGTCAAGGAGAAGTGCTCTGGAGTGAACATCCACGGAGAAACAATCAGCATGCTACGATTCGCTGATGACATAGCTCTCATAGCAGAGACAGAGAAGGAGCTGAATAAGATGCTAACAACCATGGAAAGGACAATGACCAGACATCAGCTGAAGATCAATAAGAAGAAAACTAAGATATTGGTGTGCAGCAAAAGAGAAGAGGCCAAAACCAACGTTAAACTAGGAAAACAGAAACTGGAAGAGGTGAAAGAGTTCTGTTACCTGGGGAGCAGTGTAACCAACGATGGACGAAGCAAGAAAGAAATAGTGAGTAGAATAGCCCAGGCAAAGAGGGCATTCTATCAAAAGAAGAATCTACTAACAGCTGGAAATACAAGCTTGGAAGTAAGGAAGCAATTCATTAAAACGTATATCTGGAGTATGTTCCTTTATGGCAGTGAGGCATGGACGATGACAGCAGCGGAGAAGAAAAGGGTGGAAGCATTCGAAATATGGTGCTATCGACGAATGATGAAGATAAAATGGATCGACCGAGTGACAAATGAAGAAGTCCTAAGAAGAGTGGGAGAAAAGAGAAGTCTACTGAAAACTATAAAAAGAAGACGGGGCAACCTAATCGGCCATATCCTAAGACACGATGGCCTGATGAAGACAATCGTCGAGGGAAAAGTGAACGGGAAAAATGGAAGAGGCAGGCCTCGTATGAGTTACATGGAGCAGGTCGTAAAGGACGTGAAAGAGAGGAACTACGTTGGTATGAAGAGGTTGGCCGATAGAAGAATCGAGTGGAGGGCTGCGTCAAACCAATCCTAGGATTGTTGACCCTTGATGATGATGATGATTATAAACATAGCAATAGCTAGTTGTGATTTGTGTCAGAGTACTAGACAATTTTAATACTTAATTTTTAATCCAAAGGTCGTGTGTTCCAATCCCACTTCTGGCATGGACGTTGTGCTCGTGTTAGGACTAATCTCAGATCCGAGTTTGGTGAGACGGTGCGACATAATCTTATCAACTGGGACGCCTCAAAACCTAATTCTGCGACTGCTACAACTATTTGAATGTTGTGATGATAACACTTCGAGTGAAGAATTCCGTCCGTCGGATGGGACGTAAAACCGTAAACCCCTGTAGGCCCTTCGTGAAAAGTACACCAATGCCGACGCCGGGTTTCGCTCCACCCTTCCCCGTTTCCTGAAAAATACTAACTCTCACCCAATCACACATCCACCCTAAATTTAGCTAATGACCTATGAATGAATATTGCATTAATTCGTATAAATTAACAATTAATGTCATTTATAGCTAACATTTCTCGTGTTTCATCAGTGCATGTCTGATATATTTCCCAGGGTGGTAGCATTGTGCCTCTCAGTCATTTTGCATGTGTGCGCACGGAGTAGTATGTGAACATGCCTGCGTGTGAACACATTCTCTAGTTTATATTGCATGGTTCGGGATGATGCACCCGCTGTCTCCTACCCTTGCAGTGGCTTTCAGGGTTTTATGCAATAGAGACCTTAGCTCTCTTCTGCCATCCCCGAATAACAACTACCACTAAAAAGCCTTCGACCTACGCTCATCCATGTCGGTAGTGCATGCTTGGTGATCCTCACCCCCTGCCACACACCTTCACGGTGGCTTGCAGGGTATCGTGTAGATGTATATCCAATGGTACCATCCATAAATTATGTAACGCTAAATTGGTGGTATGGGTCGGGCCAACTGTAACGATGCACTACCGATTAGGGAAGAGTACATCCTTCTGTTACGTTGAGAGAAAGATATATTATAAATTCATTCCTTGTTAAAAAAATGATGAAACACACAATAAAAAGTAATTAAATGATAAAATTGAGAAATATATGCGGTATTTAGAGAAAATATGTGTTACCATCCACGAAAAAGAGGTTTATTAGCTGCATTTTCTAATTTACGATCTTAAAGAAAGATACTATTCTTCAGCAAAACTTAGTCGCGGATAATAAATTCTTCGCGGAAAAACCAAGTCATTTTATAACCAAATAATTTTACTAAACATTTACGCATACAGTAAACTCCCGATTATCCGTACGCGCGTTATCCGGGCTGCGGATAATCCGTTCCCCGCCAATCTATTTAGTGTACCTATCGACAGCGGTCTCTAAGGTAAATAAACTTTCGTTATTTTCCTCCAATCGTGACTTTCACTATGGCCCCTACCGACTGGTCAGAGATCTTACGATGGCTTCGTGCCGCCACCCGAGGCTTGCGAACATTTAATTGCGGCCGGGACAGCTCTACTGGATTCTTTTTTTTCCTAAAATGCTATTATTTACAGCGAGGATCTTTTCATTGGCAGTTTGTGTTATATTCTTTGGGAGTTTATTTATTTTGTCGGCGCACATTAGAGAAATGAATCCGGAAGGAACCAAATTGCGGATTATCCGTGTTTCCCGATTATCCGTTCACCCTTTAGCAGTCATTAGCCCGGAAAATCGAGAGATTACTGTAACACCATTGAATTCTCAGATAATGTAAAAAAATCGCAAATCAGTGTTACCTTCTATATGAACCTCCTCTCTCCCCAAAGACCGATCTTCGAAATCATATTACATCACGTTTCATTTTAAGTCGCCGGCACTTACTGATCTTCCCTTTACGTCTTTACATTTTATAGTGTCCTCCTCACCTCAACTATTCCTTCCCCTTCCTCCCGCGAAGTTTTTCTCTTCGTCCCCTCACCAATATTCGTTCAAACTATTACGCAGGTACCTACGTGAACTGTTCCTGTGGGATCGGATTGAAGGTGTAAATATTCCACCTGATCTTGGAATATCACGCACGTTAGGGGGAAGGCGTGAGACGTCTGAAGCCACGTGACGACATTTATGAAATTCGTTCTCCAGAGGGAGCGACGACTCAGGATATGCAGATGAGAGCGTCCCAACAATAAACCTTCCCCACCGTACCCTCGTATCTTACCCCTAGGAGGGATGGGGAGCAGGGTAAGGGATCTATTCAAATGTAAGGGTAGCCTGCCTCCCGAGGGAAAAGGGACCTCAGCAGTTTCCTCTTCTCCACGAGGGAAACAAATTTCTGTGAAGGCTCATTGCATTGAATTTAAAGAGAGAGCGTCCAAGAAGTTTTATAAGTACATTTTCTTGGGAAGGTGGGGATATACGTAGGGTGCCTTAAGTTTTTATCCCGCATCTCGGTCATCCATGTATTATGTAATGCTGATTTACGACTTTTTTACTCACGCCCATCTTCAACGTACGTCCTCTCAAATTACGTAACACAACCTCTACATCATGGGTCAACAATCCTAGGATTGGTATGACGCAGCTCTCCACGCTATTCGTCTATCGGCCAACCTCTTCATGGTGACATAACTCCTCTTTTACATCCTTCACAATCTGTTCTATTCATCTCATACGAGGCCTGCTTTTCCGATCTTCCCGTTCAATTTTCCCTCGACGATTGCCTTCATCAGGCCATCGTGTCTCAAGATAAGGCCGATTAAGTTGTTCCGTCTTATTTTTAGAGTTTTCAGCAGACCACTCTTTTCTCCCACTATTCTTAGGACTTCTTCGTTGAATACAACTTATGAACACTATTTGCGAATGATACAGCAACCGTTCCTTAAAAATAATACCTTATTTACTTTTCAGCATACTCATAGATATCTATTCACAAATTATAATAAGTTCCATCATTTGTTTTGCGAACAAGGAAAGAATTTATAAGGTATCCACTTCCAAACGTAAAGGAAGGCCAGAACCCTCCTCTCTTTCGTTATTACATTGTAACCAAAGAGGTGAAAATGTAGGTACTGGAGGCGGAATAGCAGGTGACTTGAGAAGCAGGGAGCATCTTGGTAGGTGTGGCCCATGGGCTTGCTACTCGCGATACACCCACGAATGTAATTGTTTTTTTTGCGGTATGACTTAAAAGTAGTAAGATGAATAATGGAAATCATTTTAAAAATTCGTCAAATAACAGAGGAAAGAACCCAAACACAAAAACATGTGCCAAATGTTTAGTTTAAAAGGGTTACATTCTAACAAGATTAAGTCATAAAATTGACCCCCAGGAGAATCAAATGCTGTAATATGTCCATTAAATAGCTAATGTAAAGATTACTTAAGCCACAGCGATGGAATTATGGCACGATTTCATTGTCATTTATGTTTCAATAGACTTGTAGTCTCCATAAGAGGCTGTACAAAACACAATGTTTATACCAAGTAGGCTGGGCCTAATGATGCCCATGAGCACCTCCATTCTGTCTTCATTGTCACCCAAAGGCTACCATGCCAATGCCTCCTCCCGTACATTCTAATCTCCTTGATGGTAACAACAGGCGCCATCTATTTGGAGTTACGTAATGTCTGGACAGCCCCATTTTCACAATTCTCCAGCGGTTGCTACCAAAAACTAGTTTTTAAAATGCGCAAAGATCATTGCCTGCATTTTATTTTCTGATAAGCTAACCAAGGCATTAATATTATTAGTTTTCTACCAATGAAGGTAGGTCTGAATGGACATTTAATTTCTCCCACCCCCTAAATATCACACGATGTCCCTCTTCAGCCCATCATACCTGCTGCCTCCCATCATTCTATTCAAGCTACCCGTTCTTCTCCGCCCTCTTCCCCGCTTACCCAAAGTTATTTCACGTCTTTTAAAACACCATCCCCTTTTATTACCCTTTCCATCCACACCCTCTGCCTTCTCCTAATTTCATCTATCAAATTTCCTCACCTACCACTTCATCGTTCGTCCTTCTTTCGACCCGCTTTACCTCTCCTAACCCACATATCAAAAGTCCTAAAGCCCTAAATATATTTCCATCTTTTTGCTGCAAAGCATTCAACAACCAAGCAAATTAACCGCAATTCAAACTGCGAAAATCATGTCCTACATTAATTTCTACTTCTCTCCAGGCCCCTTTAACCGATTACTCCAAGTAACAATCAATCAAAAAGTAATGAAATCGGTGGGATATATTGATCATAATTGCACAACGCCATTTGTGTCATAACCGTTATAGCAGTAGTATGACTGAGTAGTAAGGTAAATAATGGAAGTGGTCTTGTGTCAGAACAGTGAAAAAGGAAAGAGATTTCTTACAACTTCTTTCTTCGGTACCCTCCAAAATTTCATCACGATCGTCTGGCTTACCGAAATAAGGAATGCTAGGGACAACTATATCAGAAAAATGGATAAGGTTGGACCAGTTAGTAAAAAAGTGCAAGGAAGAAGACTGAGGTAAAGTGGGCATTTTGAGCCTAAAAATGAGGTATACGTGGGAAGCTAGATGTGGATAGGTGACTTTGACTTGACATGGAAGAGTAGAAGGAAGACAAAACCTCGTGTGGATGAAGAGAGTACGCAAAGATTTGATTGAGAAAGGAGAAAGTAGAGAGCGAATCCTAGGCCAAAGTGGGTGGAGGAAAAAACTAAAGATGGTATAGGCTGACCCCATTTGAGTGGGATAAGGCTGAGACGATGAAAAGACCGGCTTAGCAAATCAATATGTACAGGGTCAGTAGTTCAATGACATAATATTTTCATAATTGATATCACTCAAATGAGTATAAACTACAATAATTTTTTTTAAACCTGGTAAAAATCGAAACACAAGATTAGAAAACTATCATATCATCCAATAAGCATTCCTCGGCATTTGATGATGTCTGGTATTGGATGAATGCGGTAGTTAAGTTAGTTTTAAAGTAAATCCTGTGGAATTTTTATCTAGTTTTGTATATTTCTTTAAGATTATATTCCACAAAAAGGAGTAGGACTCCATGGAAGCCTAGTCTCTACCAATGTATATTTTATAGTAAATTTGAGGGTATCGGGTTACGTCCATGAACTTTACACGAAGTTGGTGGGTTTTTTCTGGAGTTTATTCAGAGAGTGGATAAAGGTACACAGTACCACCCTCAGTTCCGTTAATCTTTAAAAAAAATGGAACAGTAATAATATATTAGAGATATGCTCACATTAGTAATTACATGTCGTCGGCCCAGGCCCTCTTTGAAAAATGGATTATATATTTTTCCGGTCCTGATTCCTGAAGGTTTCACAATACCTCACTGTTTACAATCCCTCTCCGATAGTTTCCATCAAAAATTGAAGTTACATGCAATATTCCATCAAATCGTTGTATTTGGTACTCGAGCAGTGAGATAAATCTATCGCCTTTACTTTTAAACATTCCAAGAATTGCGAAATTTCGGACGGTGAGTCTACCTCAAGAAAAAAGCAACGGGGGCATATTCAACATACAGAACAGGGCATCTTCACTTAGTTTGAAAGCATTTAACTTGTTAACCGAATTTTAGAAAACCAACTGTTCTCTAACTTTCGCAAAATGTGCTCTAATTAGCATCCACTTACAACGGCGTTACTTTAAGGCCATGTGACGCTATGAAGCGTATTTCACCCATCGGAAAAGCCAACTGGAAAAGAACGGAAGCAGTTAGCGGCAACAGCATACTGCAGATCCAACAAAACAATAAAAGACGAAATGTAAAGTATAGAGGAAATCACCAAAGAAAGGCTCCAATGGAGCATGATGGGCCAGAAAAAACTAGTACTCATAACAAGTATACGTTGTGATAGAGTTGGTGTGATTACTATGGATTAGTTGGCAATACTCTTCTTTTCCGAAGGCCCGGTTCGAACCCGCAGTACAAACTTCCCATCACCATACCAGTGCTTCCTAGGAGAGCGCCTAAAAAGTCCGTCCGTCGGATGGGACGTTAAACTGTGGGATAATACCGTCACCGGGTTATTCTCCGCCCTTTCTCCACTCCCTAAAGATAAAAAGCCTTCTATATCTTCCCAAACACTCACCAATTCTTAATAGCACACATGGACTCAGTTGTCGGTCACCTCTCGTAACAATATCAATAAAACAAGCAAGCGTAGAGGAATCAAGGGAGTACGTCACAATCTGAAATGGATTTAACAAGCTCTCGTGGAAAAGAGAGCCCTTCATGGTATACTGAGGAATAAAAACCTTCAGTAAATTAAGGGGAAGTGATCAGAATTATGACGATGTAAAGAAGACAGCTCTGAAAAGAAGAGTGGAGACATATAGACAACAATACTATGATGGAAAAACTGCATGATGCCTCAAATCTTCGATACCTTTACGAAATACAAGGGATAGGTAAGATATATGCGTTCAGCATATTTGAGATGTTATTCTCTAGATGGTAGAACATACATTCTTAGAATGATGAATGAATTCGGGCGTGAAAAGTAGTAGAAAAAGTGGAAGCTCATTAAATTGAACTTTCACAATTTTTTTCTGTTAATCTTTTGTCCTCCTTTGAAAAAGGTGGTTGTATATTCCTGCATGGATGAGCAATCATGAATCCTTTCAGGTTATCATAGATCCTTCATCCGTAAAACTAGGGAATTGGGTTGATGAGCCGGTTAAGATGGTCAGGGTGGTGTGGTGGCTTGATCACTGACCTCCCATCCCGAGGGTCCGGGTTCGAATCCTGTCTGTGGCAGCTTTTTTATTGGTATCCTAGTCGCTACTTGAGTAGTGTTGGCAACACATCGAATTCAGTGCTCTGTCCGTAGAACGGGACGCTAAACCATGGACCCCTTAGCGCCTTTCGTTAGGAGTAGGCTAATTCAGACGCCGGGTTTCCCTCCTCTATTCCTCCGATCTCTGAAAATACCAGCCTCTACCCAATTAAATAGCGCAATGATCCTAGCTGTCGGTACCTAAACCTACCTAAATAAATACAGTTTGAGATACAGAAGTCAAAACAGCACAGGAAGAGAACACCCGGAAAGTTCCGCGCGGGAAAATGGTCAGATGCGAAAATCTAATTAGCGAAATCGGAGAACTTCATACGGAATAGCAACCTCTTTTGGGTCCCAAGGTTCCATTGATGAGATGGTTGGGAACCCGGGGCTCTCCTTGCCTTCAAGGGACCCTCCTTAAATTCTGTCCCGAGCTCGAACGAATGATGATACCCTCCCAAAACCATCCATACATATTCAATTCATTCGAGCGCACACGCAACTTCCCTTTGAGGGATAAATAATCAAACGAGGAAGAGAGGACGTGAGGGAAAGATTAGTCAAAATTATGACGGGAGGAGCGGAGAGAGTTCAGTGTTGCGAAAGGATGATCATAAATCGAGGATTTTTGAGATACCTTTCGTTGAGGAGAAGGACGGGGAACGCACACTAAATGAAAGGAGGGGATCATGAAAACCGCATGGATAGACCAACGGTGAGGAACCTTTTCAAATCTGAAGGCCAAAATTTATAACGGAACGAACGGTAAACAATTGTAATGTTCTACATATCAATTTAAACACGGCAAATTCCAATGGCGCTCGTATCATCATCACTTTATAAAACAGAACGAGAGGAAAACACAAAAGGAGAGGCGTAGTACACTCTTGGTATCCCGCCATGTAATTTCGTAGGTGTATGCACACCTACATTTAATGGCCTACAATATAGGTTAATACATAGACCTACTGAAGCCCACCTACTACTCTCCTAAAGAAGCCCACCATGAAAGCTGAATCGATGTTTTGTGTCCAGTGCACATATGTTTTCATGCTTAACTGGGTTCTTCGGCTAACACTCCTGCTAATTTTCGGGTTTCTCCAACCCGTATTCAGTCAAAGTATGTGTGTTACGTCTCTGTTTTTGTGTGTTTCTCCCGTCTCTCCATCTACCTCCAAGATGTAATGTGAGAGCACTAGACACTGTGGGACACATGTATGTTATACATACAAGAGCTTAATTAATTACACTTCTAGGATACGCTGATGGCTCTAACATACTTTTCGACAACTTCAAAATACATATTAGAAACGAGACCCGCGGATGCTAAAATGGATGTGGCTCCTTCCTGCAACGTACTCCTGTCATGCACGGCAATACTGATTAAGACGGCAGTGGGGACCACAAAAGGCCTCAAGTTGCCGTCAATATATTACATAATGGCTATGGGGAGGGGGGGAAGGTTGGGTGAATTGTCACAATGTACTATCGACTTGGAAGAAAGATTCAGAGCATTCCATAGCGTTGGGAAAAAGAATTATTATAAATATATTCTTTGTTCAACCAAAATGACGATAAAAATAGTGATTGTCGTATGCCTAAGTAATAATAGAAATTGAGAAAAATAAGATATTTATAAAGTATGATTGATTTTTAAAAAAAGTAGGGATGGGTTGGTTCCACTTTTTTTCGGTTCCGGTTCGGTTCTTAACTTCGGTTCTCGGTTCCGGTTCTTAATTTAACACTTACTGTGCATTGCTCAATGGTAAGATAAGGTAATCAATAATCATTTCCAGAGACATACTGCTTGAAAAAGAATACTTCATTATATTTTTGTGTATAGTCATTTTAACGACTGAATTAGATTAATTCGCAACCTTGAAGCATCTAAGTACACTATTTCACCAGGTTATAATGTGATGCCTCCACTTTCTGAGTGTGAGCAGGTTTCAAACTGGTTTTCGCGCCAATTATTTCGGTACCGATTATTTTTGGCCTCGGTTCCGGTTCTAAGCTCAAGAACCGGTGGAACCGAGAACCGAAGAACTGAACCGACCCATCCCTAAAAAAAAGGTTTAGCATACTGACTTGCTACCCAGGAGGATTGTACATGCATACACATATAAGGGCCACAAGCGGCCAAAACATCATGATAGAGTAGATATTAATGGAGCAATTAAGAGAATGTCCCTACGGTTGTATGCAATGCAAAATTGAAGAATAAAATATCCCCAAAGCCGTAATCTTAAGTAGCGGAAGAATAAAAAGGTGGGGGAGGCGGAAAGATGGAGTGTATACAAAGTAAGGGAGCTCTCAATTACTCATACAAAATCCAGCATACAAAGAAATTTAAATGGAAGTAAATGACACACTCCCACACTCACTCATAATATATATACATATTAATTTCTTCCCCCTTTAAATAAAATGCTCGCTTACACATGTTCCTCACTTGATTCCTGACTAAACAAATTTTCACACACTTCCCACTTTTACTACTTGCTGGATATCATAATGAGAATCAAACGAAGGATGCTAAAGTGAAGAATTACACATGACAATATATGAAGAGCTTATGGAAGAATCGAGAGGAGAGCTGCAATAAACCAAACTCAAGCTTGGTGACAGGTGATGATGATGGTTAAAAAACAAATTTAGATTAAATGAAAAATTTTAAATTTTACAAAATTTGGATGGGCAAACTTTTGACTTGAATAAAGAGGGGCAAAAGTAGGTATGTAAAGCTAAGAAATATCATCATTAGGACGGGGGTTAAGGAAGAGTTGGCAAGTTCCTAAACTAGTGGTAGAAAATTCATACTTAAATGAAGCTTATTGTTGTCAGCGTCACTTATATATCACAAGCTTCTCTCCAAAACCAAATTCTCTATGCATAATCTCAATGTCATTATGTCTACCAGTTTGTACATGAGTATAATATGTAAATGTCGTGAAAGAACGAAGTATATGGGGATGATTGAGAAGGATCAAAACCTCAATGTGTCATAAGGTCATTTAAACATTCAATGAATTTGAGACCATTAATGTTCTTAAATTCTCAACAGGCATCTCAAGTGAATCATATTGTTTTCGCTGATAAAGTAATAAAGCGGTTGAATAATGATTTCCAGTGAATTATTGCCTTCTTGGAGAGAGCAGATATTCCATAGAGAAAAAAATCATTCGCCTTGACCAGGACTTGAACCTAGACCCCCTGATTTCCGGCCAGGTGCTCCTCCAGTTAGCTACCAAGACATCCTCTTACTCTGTGGAAATCACCTTTGAATTTCTAGGAGAGATTTATTGCTAGATGATCATTTAACGAGTCTTAACTATTCACATAATTGGGGATGGACAACTAATGCACTCTGCCCTTAAGTGTCACTTTTTCATTTTTAACAAAAATAATTAGCTTTCTTTTTACTGCTTTTAGATTGTATATCTGAGGGTAAATGTTTTTTTGGCAAATCATTTCGCAGGTAATATTACAGGTGATGACCAGAAGGGGTTTAACCACAACACCAGAACAGAATAACAAAACAGAACAGAAAAATGTTAAGTGGAGCAATAAAACTAAACTCTTTCATGTAACTACATAAGGTGAATCACTTCAGAGTAACAAATTCTGCTCCCAGGTGAATGACCCCATCACAATGATGCCGTGAGTTATCATTTACTTCAAGATAATCAACTGACCATGTAAGTGAACATTTCCACACTAACTTATATTAATGAATATAATACCATTAAAGGTTCAGTGTAATGGAATTTGCCCGGCAATAAAGATCTAAACAATTTTAAAACCACAAGGGTTTTTACTCACAATCAGAACTTTACCAAAGGCTTTTAAAAAGTAGATATTCAAAAGATAACTGAAAATCAATTCTTTTTGCCCTCTTTGTTTTCAATAAAACTCCATAGAAATGCTTGCCTAATTAACTATGACAATCACTCCATTCAGATCATGTAAAACCTGCAATACTACACGTTTCTCATGAAATATGCCTAATTTGGAAGCATTTTAATGTTGGAGTCTATATCACTAAAAAGGGAATAGATGATGATAAGAATCTCATCAAAATGATATTAGGGGTACAAGAATGAACTTGAAGATGAGAAACAATTACAAATAGTTTTTGGAGAAATTTAAATTTAAACTAATATTTATTATAATTTGTTTTGCTAATATATCAACTCCTTCTCAGTGGACTTTCTAATACCTTCCTATGACTCTATAACTTATTTCATCACAAGCTTTCCCTGGCAAGCCTCAAATGGTCACTGTATGAAAACACTTCTCCATATAATAATCATGAATGGACTATAACTATTCCAAGTAACATATAATGCATGTGATGAGGCTGATTAATTACACAGTAGTGTATAGGAAATAATGAAAGAACAAAAACAGTTGAAATGTAACAACATCTGCTAAATAAGTAAACAGGTTGATTTATAGTGATAATTTTCCCCATTCATTGAGGAGTAGGTACTTTGAAATTAGTAGGTCTGTACGGAAATGTAGATTTTCATTGCTTAAAGGAGAAGTAAGCTTCTTTAGCAGATTTTCACACCAGATAACTATATATTATACGAAAATTTGATGATGAATATGAATCCTGTTGAAAATATCATTAAATCCTAATACTACAGATAATAGTAAAATCAAGAACATATATGTTCTTGACTTTTCCAATAACAGATGGTGATGTTTTACACTTTCCACTGAGAAACGAAAATCCATACATTAACTGTACTCTCCGTTATTTTTATTAATGCATTGCGAAACAGGCCTTCAAGAAATACTGTGATTATTTCATTCAAAGGCAAGAGAAAGTAACCGGACTGTAATGTGCAGACCTCATAAAGTTTTAAGCTCCAATATTACCACAAGCATATACGCTATGACCACCATAGTTTGATTACGTTTAGAATAATTGATGTGACATTAACTACGGAGTAATGGTATTTAATTTAGCTTACAGGATGACATTTACCTACTAAAAACATCCAAATTTTACTAAAAAGTATGAACGTTAAACCTATAAGACAGCTTAGCTTTTGTATTTCACTACATAGGCTCCTGTAAAAATAAGCCATGGACAAATTCTTTTCATCATTTAATCTTCCATACATTTCTCATTCACACCACACTTTTAAACAAACA
This sequence comes from Platycnemis pennipes, assembly GCA_933228895.1. Lineage (NCBI taxonomy): Eukaryota > Metazoa > Arthropoda > Insecta > Odonata > Platycnemididae > Platycnemis > Platycnemis pennipes. The sequence continues at coordinate 84,060,984 of OW121854.1, read as the reverse complement.
GAGACCTAATGACGTTCCTCAACAATTAAAAACAGAAACACCTCTGATTATATCCCAATAAATGCTTTTTCTAATAACACTGGTACAAATGCAAGCGAAAATGCAACAAGAAATTCAGGGATCTACCAAGGGAAACTTTGCACCACCCAATATAGTATATTAAATAAAAGTACAAGAAAAACTCTGAAGCAAACATACATCCCGATTTCATTAAATTGTTAATCATATGAACTTCACAGCTTTCTTATTTGTATATAGCTAATTAGGGTCATAAAATAACTAAAGCATAATTCCAAATCCCCGCCAATAATACCGTGCTGCCATTTGCTCAGAACAACTGTATTTCACTCTCTAGCAGACAATAATAGAAATACAAACAGAAAACGACTCACCGAAGGCTTCATAATATAAACTGTGGAAGACGAATGGTTATCGGCAATGTATCTTCATCGTTGACAGAATATTCGATGTCAGTCGGCGATATTGCGAGTTGATTTGTTGAGCAAATTTTTGCCGTCCTCTTGGTAGCCATTTAAGAAATACGGTAAACAACTGCACTACTCAAAAAATGATGCTCGACGTGCGCACCCATGCGCACCTCCAAGTTGTTCCGCATTTGAATACCTTGCGTAAATCACGGACAGAGTTTTGATGAATATTTTCCGTTTTAGCCACTTGTATCGATGATAGCTCAAGCTGTTCATTTCGAATACACCATTTCCCGATGGTGTTTAGTAGTGAGTAGTCAGACGTCATTTATGTTATAATTATTGCTGTATATCCCAGCTGCAAACTGGCCAGTGTTGTACGGAAAGATGATTGAATACGCTTGCATAGATAATGTTTAGCACCGAAGAAGATTTAATCCATCGCACTGGAAAAAATGGTGTGCCTCGACGACCATATCTTCAGGAATTAGTTAATGAATTTCAAGATACTAATTCGGAAGGTGACTAATGTTTTTTTGCTCACAAGTTTACTGCTCTTCCATATTTATGATGGAGGCCAAAATTGATCGCAATTTATCCATTTGTCCTTTTCCTTGATAGAGGCAAAAGAGCAAGTTTTGGCAAATCTTGCCAATTTTGCGTATGACCCGATTAATTACAAGTATTTTCGAGAGCTGAAAGTGATAGATTTATTTTTGGACCAAATAACTGAAGGGACGGAGACTTTAATTCACTACGCTCTTGCCGGGATTTTGAACTTGTGCTTAGGTATTGAAATGTTCATTTACCATTTTCATTTCTAAAGCTGAAATATGGTAGTGTGTCGAGATGTCTGATGTTTTGTATTTCGTTAAATTTAGATCCTGAAAATAAAGAATACATCCTTGGATGCGGAGGAGTGCGAATAATTACCTGCTGTCTGTCGACCAAGAATGTCGACACACTCCTTAATGCAATAACTACCTTACAGTATCTTATTACTCCAGAGTCAAAATCAGGTGAGATCTGAATTAATGGGAATGTATTATTCTCGGTAGACAGTATAGCGAATCCCATGTGTTGATGTTACTAAAAGTAATTTTGTCATCTAAATGTAATGCCTCGTTGGATACATTTCGATGGGTGTCCATTTAATGTTCCTGTGGCAGTAAATTAAAGATAGTGCATTTCATATTTGTGATGAACGGTTTGATTTATTTTCTTCCAGAAATTACGAGTCCAGCAATTGTTGACTGCATGCTAAGGCTTTCCAAGAGTCAAAACCCCCGCATTAGAAATTTGGCTGTGATATTTCTCGAAGATTACTGCTCCCCAGAATTGTTACATCGACCAACTCAGGAAATCAATGTAGCTTCTAAACCCTCCACATCCAACCCTGAAAGTAGCTGATAAGGTAGACGATTTTAATGTAAGTTCCACCTTGGAGGTATAAACATATTGGGTTATTTAGTCTCTTTTTTAGATATGAGTCATACCTATCATCCATTATTTCTCAGCTTTGTTATGGAATATGCAGACTAGAAACGTAAATGGTACTAATTTATTTCAAGTCATCCTTAATGAAGTATCCTCTTCCAGCTTTCTCATCTCTCCTGACATTCCAATGGGAATATTTTATGATTTATTCCATGCCTTGCCTTCCTGCACAAAATCAGATCTTCACAGTTATGTTTTACTTATATTACATTTTTCTCTTGGAAATTAGTCCCAAAATACTGACTTTATCTAACTATGTAATAGAGTGACTCCTTAAGGTAAATGGAATTAAAAACTAAAACTTCAGTCGTATACAAGTGGTTTATTAATTTACAGTATGTGTCATGTATATTTCAACCTTCAAATTTTTTGTGAGCACATAAATAGAAGTCCAATTTTATTGCTCATTTAAATTGCTCAACATCATCATCATTAGTCATCAATCCTCAGATTGGTTTGATGCAGCTCTCTGCTGAGTTTTTCTATTAGCTAATCTCTTCATATTTACTTATTTCTTCTCTTTCACATCCTTCATCACTTGTTCCATATATCTCACACAAGGCCTTCCTTTGCCCTTCTTTCCATCCACTTGTCCTTCAACGATTGTCTTCATCAGGCCATTGTGTCTTAAGATATGGCCGATTAAGTTGTCCTGTCTTCCTCTTAGAGTTTTCAGCAGACATCTCTTTTCTCCCACTCTTCTTAAGACTTCTTCGTTTGTGTCACTCGGTCGATCCATTTTATCTTCATCATCCTTCTGTAGGACCACATTTCCAATGCGTCGACCCTTGACATTTCATTGATGGCTCTCTCAATGTAAACATTGAAAATTATGGGAGACTGTGCACAGCCTTGTCTCACTCCTTCCTTTATTCTTGCTTCTTCACAGCTGGGTCCAGATTTAATCACAGATACCTACTTGATATTTATACAAACTGTAGATAATTCTTCAGTTTTGCTCAAAATTCTTCTTGCAACACCATACTTATCTATCTCTTAAGAGAAAGTTGGAAGTTTTTTTTAACAAACAGGGTGTGGTTTCTTGTTGGCTTAGTAAGTTGGCTGAATGACCAATGTTGTTGTTACCCCTTAAAAAATATGGTACTATTGTTACTAAAACCATGAAAACTTAATTTAAATAGGTATGTACATTATAATGCTTATTCCTAGAACAAGTTTATGTACTTATTCTTTGATTTTGTTGATTGTTAGTATTTGTGCAGCAATGTATGATTTGCTAACAGAGTATCCTTCAGTGTACATCCCCCAGACCCTTTTCCAGAGGACACTGATGTGGAATGTTTCTAGTGTGAAATGAAATGCCAATGAGAGATTGAGTTTGTTTGATTTATTATATAAAAATATCTAACTGGACTGAGTTTATACATGGTAACTTACTAAAGATTTATACTTTTAAAATACATGGATGTGATTTATAGTTTAAAATACTTTGATGAATTTCTCCGTTAGCAGTCCTCTTATTTAGGATGCATAGTTAATAATATAAAATAAAATAATTTATTTGAAAACTGCAGTGGACTCTTTCTAAAATATGAAGTAACTGAGAGTTTAATATTTTCACTGATATCTTAGTATTTTCCTAGTGTCATTGGTTTGCCAGGAATTGCAGTTTATTCATTTTTATATCACCAGCTTCAGTTGCCTTTCATGCATTTGAATGTCATGGCTGATTAACATTCCTTGTTCACATGCTCATTGAGGACGATACTATTGCTGAGTTTGGAGGGAAAACTGTTGTCCATCATGTATAAGAGGAGTCCATTCTTTTATAGTTTTCAAGTGTATTGTGTGTGAAATATATTTTGGGTTTGAAGGCTGTGTCAACATCATACATATTCTAGGATACTCTAAATCGTTTTATTCATCTATGAAATGCTATTATTGGTATTTTTCCTTAGTACATTTTTATAGTATTTTGCTGCGTTTGGTGAAAGTCATGTACTACTGGTATGGGGTACATATTTTTGCTGTTTTAGCTCACCCAATCTTTACAGGAAGTATCATCAGGAGTATAGGTTGTGATTGAAATGTTGGGAGATATTTTTAGGGAGGAATCACCCTCCTTCCTCTCTTCATCTCAGAAAAAAATTTTCAGAAATATTTTTCCTATTCTTACCTTTCTCAGCCAATTTGCCTTTTCATATAAAAGTTAGCGTGATGAAAAAGTTATCAAAGAGGAACATATTTTTTAATTCACATGCACGATATATGTGCTTTTATCCAGCATGAAAAGTGAATTACAAAATCTGTTGCTATAGATTCTATTCAGAATAATAGTATAGCTATTTCTCTTTCTTGTTTCAGTAAATACTCCAAGAAACCAAGAATCAGCATGCTTTCCCAAAGGTACTCGAGACTTTGTTCCAAATTACTCAAGGTTCAAGGTTTAAGCAGTATAGTCTTTGCGTCGGAAATGCCTTTCACCTGTGTCCCAGCCCTAAAAGGCCCTCTCCATACTAGAAGGGCATCAAACATTCTTAGAGAAAGTTACTGTAGGCATCAAAGTAGGAAACTTTTGTCTAGTATTGGAGGTATTCATTTTACTACTGCTTCTTTACCTCCTCTGCATGTGGGTGCCAAAGTTGTAATTGAAACGACAATCACTGCAGATATGGTGAAGTGTTTCGCTCAAACAACTGGGGACTGGAACCCCATACATTTTGATGAATCAAAGTGTAGTGCTAATAGTGAAGATAAAAGTGGCCAAAGGAGACAAACTCCCATAGTCCACGGAGCATTGTTAAATGGAATTGTTTCAGGTGTAATTGGATGTAAACTCCCTGGTCCAGGGACAGTTGTGGTGTCACAAATTTTTAAATTTTCAGCACCCCTCCCTGTTGGTAGCCAGGTAGCAGTTGAGGTTGAAGTTTTAGATTGCAAGAGGAGAGAAGTAAATGTTGGCTACAAGGTTGTGGCCCTGCCAAGTGGATCTGTGGTAATGGATGGCACTGCTAGGCTTATGGTGCCTAAAGATAGAATCAAAAACTGTGGCTAAGCCCACTTTCTAAAATTGTGTACATATAAATAAAAATGTTTTACCTTTGGGTCTTTTTTTTGTTTTTATTTAAACAAAAGGCAATCTGGGTGTCTACATAGGTATGTTAAGATGTGGTAAATTATATTCAGGTGTCTACACCTGAATATAGCTGGGTAATAATAATAATAATAAAAGGTCTTTATTGGGGCGAGATTGAGACAAAACTGTCCCTTCTGCCATCTAACCCCTCGTCAAAATAAATATATAAAAGAAATAGTGGTCAATAATTAAAAATTATTACAATCCGATGTTAAAAAAAAATAAGTAAAGAATACACTTATAGGAATCGAATAATGATAAATTAACACAAAAGAAATATACACACACAATATATCAATATTACATATCTAATAGTGTGTGAGAGAATTTACAATGTGGGAAAAACGTGAGGATTATTATGCTTACATCCTTTACGCAAAAACCCACTGCAGAAAAACACCCACACAAGAAGGGGGGTGTGAAAAACCTGCGAAATCCTACTGACAGTAAAGCTAGTGTTTAAGAATAACTCAAATATAATAGCATGTACATAGGAAAATAAGTATATTATAATGAAATTCAAGAAAAGATAAATACAAAAGGTAGGGAGAAAAAAAATAGAAAAAAAAGGTAAAAGGGAATTAAAGAAAAATTAATAAACAAAAACAAACATCAACATGGTGTTAAATGTGTGCCGTTTATCTTGCCATCCGTGTTCTAATCTATCATGTGTATTGAGAGAGTGCCCGTGACTTGTGATACTCATGTGCCCGTCTGCTGAACTTTAAGAAGTGTTTTGTGTAGCGCCCTTTTAAAAGATGGAAGTGATGGAGAGTTTCTTAAGGATAAGGGAAGTTTATTCCATTCACGACATGCAGTGACAATGAATGATTTATTGAAGATAGTAGTCCGGTGGAGAGGTATTACCAGCTTATGATTTCCTCGCGTATTGGATTCATGGACATTTTTCAGCTTCTTGAATTCTTCAAAGAGGTAAGAAGGCGTTTTAGTATTCAGAATTTGGTAAAGAAGTAAAGAGGTAATGGTATATACTGTATACAGTATATATCATTTATGATACAATTTACTTGTATATGACCATATTACCAGTATTTATTGGTAAATTTTATCATAAAGGTCCTATATTCTTGACTGTTGACATTATAACAGTTTCAAAATATTTTGATTTGATGCAATGTTTTGGTACACTGGCAGTCCTACGCTACAAATTCTGAGAAATTCTGCTTTGTATTATAATGTAAAAAGAAAAAATGATGGTTGAAGAATTGAAGTGTGTCACAATGGTGATATCTATGTTTTTTGATGAAAATTCACATCTGAAATGCTGTCTTCAGACACTTCTCTACCTTAATTCTTTACGATTAAGTTTTCCAAAGAGATCCTTTCAGACTTGATCACAAAGATTTCCGAGTTTTGAAATTATCAATTTGTATTGTTTAGCCCTTTTCCCATGAATTCTTAGAAAAACATTCCATTAACAAGTTTCTATAATGAATTCCACTAAATGAGAATTATTTCCCCATCTGATTTGATGCCTATTAGAATTATTAGGAAGGAATTATTTATGTAGGTGATGCATTAATGATAAGAGTGTATTTCAAGCAAGGAGTCTACATGTAATATTCGTGATTTTAAGTGTGAATACTCCTGCCATCTATTGCTCTTTGGAAGAAGTAACAATTAAGCAGGGAAAGTCTGGGAACATAATGCTCGAAGGGGAAAGTTGAAAACATTGGAAATTATTTGAAGCCGATATTCTTTGACCAAATCTATCATGACATACTTACCTTTGACAATCTTAAGTTAAGTTATTACAGTGTTTTTTGAGGAACTACTGAAAACCTAAATGACAAATACACTCAAATAACCAATAGCATAAAAAAATTGGACTTTACTCCTGACTCCTCTAGGAATAAGTTTTTTTAAGGAACAAATGCCACTGATGAAAAAATGCCACAACTGGTGCTGGAGGGCTCATTATCCCCATCATTATCGGTGCTTCACCTAATTTTGCCACTCATTGGAATTTCTTATTACATACAACTATAATTCTTCCCATACAAAACCTAAAATTTCAAGTCCTTCCATGCCATCCGTAAATAATTGACTAATTATATAAATAAGTGCTGTAAGCAGTGATATTAATGTCAATCATTAAAATAGGGCAAAGCAGACCATTTTAAATTAATTGTGCAGATAGAGGAAACAAATTCAGGCAAAATATGATGGAAGTTTAAACTTCTACTTGGGATAAATGAAAGAACTTAGTGATCTCCACGGTAAGTTTTACAGGGAAAACCTAGGTTTTGATCCCATCCAATTCCTAACGGAATTGTGCCTCACACAAAACTACTTTCTCTTTAATGACAGTTACTACAACCAAAAAGGAGTTGCAATGGCATCACTGCTCTTATCCTGGATAGCTGAAATCTTCATGACAGACTTCCAAGAAAAAGTCTTCCGTTCAGAAAACCAACTAACAAAATTAGTTCGATATTGGCACCTTTATGTAGATGATATATTGTGTTGTTGGACGGGCACCACCAGACAAGTGGAATCATTCTTACAATTTTTAAATTCAGTGCATAAGAACATTAAGTTCACAATGGGAGTCAGCACAGATCAATCTATAAATTACCTAGATTTAACTATTAAATTGTCAAGTGGCAAACATGAATTTTCAAAATACTGCAAACCCTCCACAACCGACAAAATCATTCCAGTATATTCATGCCATCCATCCCAACTCAAAACCACAGCATTCCACTCAATGATAAACAGATTAGTGAAAATCCCCCTCGGTGACATCGAATACAACAAAGAATTACAAGTGATAAAATACTTTGCGGTATCAAATGCTACAAACCAGAACTAATTGGCAAATTTATTATTAAATCCCACCAATAACTATCTTAATGGTATCATCACGGTGCCAAGAAGAAAAAACAACTAACCCAGCCATTGCACTGACGTCCATTGGATGTCCCGCATGGATGTTACTGACATCCATTTGACGTCCAATGGACATCCTATGCATGTCCAAATGTCCCACTTGTGGACATCCAATGGATGTCCAATTTAAGGCTTTGAAAGGATGTAGGCAAATATTTCAGTTTCTTGGGATCTACAGATGCAACCCATATGCAGTGCGGTCATATTAGAGAAAAATTACGTAATTAAAAAAATTAGCTTGAGGCATGAAAATTGTCGTCACTAAAAGTTACCTATTAAGTTATAAAAGTTCAATTAAGTTGGGAACTTCATTTGGTTCTAAGCAAGCGGAACTGCATAATAATAACGCTACTGATGTTTTCTTAATTCAAAATGTTCTCGGCAGCCATTAAACTACGCGAATACAAAGTGAATCACAATGAAACTAAAAGAGATACAGAAACTAAAAGAAATAGAAACTAAAATAAATACACCTTTCAAGTTTTCCCGAAGGTAAAGATTGCTGGCGAAATACATATATAAACCCAAAGAAAATATAAAGTATTTGATAACAGTTACGAGGAAATGAGAAGGGATTTAACTTGAAACCTAGTACGCCAAGGTAAAGAATGAAATAGGCATGTTATTTACCTGTCTAATTTTGTTTTACCACCGTGCACTTCACCGTCGTAGGATTCCAAAACCACAACGAAACTAATAAAATAGTAATATTGCACAAATAAACGCAAGTACGATTAAAACAGCACGTTTCACACTCCTAACCGTGAACATACAAATATCAACAATAAAAATCTTAATAACAAGCCGGGGAAACAATTGAGCAACACCTTTCGTTCTTATTTCTTTCTTTACGTAACAAGAGTAGTTTTCGTCCCATGTAGCAGGCCTGTGTATATCGAGATTACCCTTCAATGCTCATTTACAACTAAAACTTTGAACATCATTTCCTGGCCTGCATATTGATGTAACTGCATGGACGTTTTCAGGATGTTATTTTCATGGCATTGGATGGACATCCAAAGGGTGTCCTTTTCCTAACATCCAATGGATGTCCTTTCCTGACATCCAATGGATGTCCTTTTCCTGACATCCACAGAATGTCCTATTCCTGACATGCAAAGGATGTCCTGCATGGACCTTTTAGGGATGTCCTTTTCCTGACGTCCAATGGACATCCAATGGATGTCCATAAGGGACTTCTGGATGTCAGGATGTTAAATGGACGTCATGCAGTGGCTGGGAAGTGGTGTAAACTTCCATTCTTAGGAAACATATCATATAAAGACTCCTCGTCGTTCCCAAAGCAAAAATACAAAACAACATTCTACTCCCCATCAACTATACAAAAACTATTACTTACTTAATGCCAAAGACAAAATCCCCAAACTCAAAAGAAGTGCAGTGTATTGTTTAAAATGTGGTGACTGCTCAACACTACATTGGTAAGACAGAGTGTAGAAATCAGAACAAGAACACAAAAAGTGCCAGGAAAAGAGAATCCATACTCACGAACCACCTCAGTGACAATAGCCACCATAGCAGCTTTGTTCCAGATATCCTACAATAGAAAAAGACTGAAGAAGATTGGATGCTCTTGTATCTGTAGAAATAATACACCACTACAAAAACATTGTCCCCTTGGCTAATGATCAAATTCTTCCCTCCAACTCTTCATTATTCTCCATTTCCTTAAACACCCTGTGCGTGAAATAAAATGTAAGTGCAATACCATAGGGACTGACGAACAATTGACAACTATGACTGTGCTCCCAACCCCACCCACATCACCTATCTTCCTACAAACCTTTCCACACTGAAGCCCAACCACTCACAGTGAACCAAGATGCAGTGAACTTTACAAAAACCTAATCCTAATAACTAACCTTCCAAAGCCAAGTCCTTAAACCCTCCCCTTCCTCTTCAGTGACTTTCCTAAAAACCCACACCCTTACCCCTTCCTCCTACTCATTTACCCACTCCCCTCCAAATCTTGTGTAAACAAGTGATGTCTGAATTGTACACGTTACCTGAAGATGACACTACATGTTGAAACCTAGGTCATCCCAATAAAACTAACCGTGGAGTTCACAAAGTTCTTTCATTTATTCATAATTGTGCAGAGTTGCAATTATGGAAATATTCGCCCAAATTCTTTAAATTCAAAAAAGAAATAATTAGAGTCATATTAAATACTGTATTTGGTGTTATGAGTTATGTGTACCAACCTGTGTTATGAATCATAAAATAAAATGCCCAAGGTGTATGCCAAGCACTAGATCTATATTATTTAATTTCTGAGTCCTCCAACCCTTTTGAATTTGACGTAATATGCCATTACTACTCATTTTTGTCTGTGTATGCATCAGTCACGGAGAATCATGAGACATAATTATGCAGTTTCAATATATTACCTTAATCGTGACGGCATAAATCTGAGCATAAAACCAGATTGAGGATACAAGCATCAACCTCTTGGCATAGACGGACATTAGCCACAAATGCAAAGCATTAGTACACTCATAAAATATGCAGGCTTGGATTATATAAGCGATTGAAATTGATGGTGGTACATGTTGCAACCACGATCTACATATGAATAGGTTAGGCCTTTCAAAAGATACAGAAACCTTGAAGGTCCCATGATTTTGCAATGGGCGGCTGCCTATATTTCACTCACCTGGAGTCAGAGGGCACTGAAGTCACCCGGAGGATATGGTAGCAGCTGCTGCAACATATGAACAAGGGCTGACTCTTCTTCACATGACTGAATGTAGAAAACAAAGTGGTCACTAAAGCAACACTCATTTTCTGCAGGCATGTTACCGTAGCTTTTGCAGTGTTGACAGTCCTAGGGAAACCACCACATCAATCCTTTCACTGCCAGTGTGTTAATACATCAGCCAGTAATGGAACCTTCTTCAGCAAAATAGTCCCCAATTTGAGACTTAGGGTATAAAATCCCTGATATAGTTGATCACTCAAGTTTATTATGAAAGAGGATTTTGATGACATTAAATTTTTTAATTTAAAACACTTTCTTTATAAAAATTATTCAATATTTGCCTGGATTTTGGTGACATAGGTAAGAATGGCAAAGTAAATAACCTTGTTATGTGAAAGTTTACCATGGCTAAGCAGGTGTTTGCCAACTGAAGAGGACTTCTGAAGTAACCTTTCGCAGTGACTACATGTCAGTTTAATGAAGAAGTTGTTATGAAGTGGAGTAATTTATTGATCTAAGGTCTGGGCTAGGATCATGGAACCTTCTTTCACTTGGTCTCTATCTTTATTAATAACAAAAATTCATCTATAAGCTAAAAGCTTGCAGTTATTGTCCCAATGACTATCTCTACCTACTAAAAAAAATCCGACTGGAAATGCCGGACAAAATATGTAGAATTGGCATCATGTTTTCCCTTTCCAAAGCATAAAAAAATTAGCATCATGCAATCACAATCAATGTAAAGATCAGTGATCAGAACACTATGTTATAATGGAGGAATGATGAGAATGGATAGGAGGCTTGGAAATGTTCAAAGGATGGACGAAGAAGAGTTGAGTGAGTAGGGCAGAAATTTGTTGGAGGCAGAGTGGGTGAAAGAAATAACTGACAAGAGGATAATGAAGGCCATTATCCACGGTAGAATTTTGAGTGAAAAGAGAGAGATATGGGTAGAAAATTTGTTTTGTATTGTATGAAGAGAGATAGAAAGGATATGATCCTGATCAGAGAATGGAAATGGCATAGAGATACAGCAATTAAATGAGTGAAAGGCAAAGGAGAGTGGTAAAACTCAATCAAAACCTACCCTGGCTAGTAAAAAGCATGTCATTCGAAATCAATTACCTGTTTTATTGTTTCCCTGACATCACCACGGACGTCAACTTAGAAAGTACTCAGAAATGTTGATGCTGACACAAGTTGGTGATGCGGAAATATTATATTCAAACAATGTACAAATATTGGGTTGGTTGGTTATTTAGGGGAGGCGACCGACAGCTGAGGTCATTTGCGCCATATAGGATAGGTGGATAATTGGGTAATGGTAGGAGTTTTCAGGGAATGGAGGAAGGGTGGAGAGAAACCCGGCATCGGCATTAGCCTACGCTTAATGAAAGGTGCCAAGGGGAACACGGCTCAACGTCCGATCCGACGGACGGAGTACTGAACTTGAAATGCCCTCCACTAGGCACTCAAGTGGGGACCGATTTTCCACTGAAAAATCTGCCACTGCTGGGAATCGAACCCAGGCCCTCGGGATGGGAGGCCAGTACTATCGCCACAACACCAACCCGATCCCACAAATATTGGGGTCACCATGGTATGCAACATGTCTTGTGCTAGCTACTATACTTAAATTACTCAACCATGTTAGTGCACCTAACATAACCACCATTTCAGAATTAAAAACATATTGTAAGAACTTACTGTTAGAAAATCAATGAGAACATAATGAAACAGGTTGTTAATTCTCCTGAATACATGTTTAAGTGATTTAAAGTGCATAATTTACTATATAAGTGTACTTGACTAACAAATGTAATTTCACCAATAATGATACTTATAATATAAGGGAATGATGGAAATTAACTTCACCATCATTCTCAGTATTATTTTTGCCTTTACAATCCAGTAGGAGGAGGACTGTATTCATCAAATTTGCAAAAATGAAATGATTTTGGCACATTTGAATAACATTTATTTTAGATGTCTCTATTTGTAATAATACATATACTATGAAGAATAAATTAATGTAAATTTAACAAAAAAAAACAATAACTTATTGTATCACTGAAATAATTCAATATACATAGGCTGGAATTAGGAAATATAAAAAAAATTTGTTCAAACACACTATTTAAAGTCTCCCCAAACCTTCCATCAGGTAGGAGCCTTCTGTCAATGTTCTGATGTCTCATTTGTCACTCTACAAGTCTTGCCTAGTGGCAATACTCTAATACCTACACTCACCATCACTTGAACACATACATCCATGCTTAGGCAGCAACCTTACCCTGTGCAATTGATAAATAATTTTTCCCTGTTGCAAGCCTATTAAGCATTACTTAAATAATAACTTTTGGCATATTTGTGACTGTAGGTAAATTCACACAATTTTAGGATCTATTCCTTCTTTATCACAGTTTTCTCCATACTGGGCTTGATAGAGTAATTGCATTATTTTAATTTTCACCTCAGCACTTTTCTTTGGAGTGAGCTTCTTCATTGTGGCTCCAACAATGCGACAGAAATTTTCATCCTCATCATAACTGGTATATTTTCTTTCTGCCTCAGCATCATCCAGCCTCCTTATAAGGTAGTTCTGCACATCATATGTAGTTGAAGTCACACCTGCCAAGAGATTTTAAGTAAATTTTTCCATGTATCATCAGTAGATATCTTAAGAACACATTAGGTTTTGGCAGTCGGGTCATAAGTTGAATTATATGTTAGTTGGATATTTATAATTTTTTGGGGATTCTATGATACGTAACCCTCGGAATGACAAGGACTGATCGAAATTACCGATGCATTCCAAATATGTAATTTTTAATATATTATACTGGATATCAAATATCTTGCTTTGCAATAAGATTTCCTTTAGTCCTAGGCACTATTGATGTATGATTATTACACCCATATTAGAACAATAAATGTAGTTCAGAGAGCCATAGGGGTGAGGAAAAGAAGGTTCCCTTGCTAATCATTGAGAATGCAAATCCATATTAACATGTTCAGCGCTGACATGAATTTTCAAAAAATGCCATCAGGGCTAAATTTTTTTTTAAGTTTTATGACTTCGAATATCCTTTAGAAATATAGTAACTCCTTATACATATTATTATTTGCCAATTTTTCTAAAAATCCTGAATTTTTTTGTAGCAGTCCCAAGGGACCGGCTATGGCAACCACGGTAACTGTTGGTCCTCTGTTGCTGCGGCGGTCCCATGATGGTCCACGTCATGGGACTGCCATGACGGACGACTATTCCACTGGCATTGACTTGTTCATTTGATATTTTACCTGATGAATGCTTACACTGCAATATTCGTACGGCCTATTTCTTTGCTCACACATGTCTCAAGTGTCATCCAAGGCACCATGCCGACACCCTACCCTTTCATTGAGCCCTTCCCACCTCAGCTCACTCTTATACCTTGTGGTTCACAATCATAATGGCTTTACTTAGTAATCAAAAGGTAGAATTTTGTATTACCATTGCATAGAGTTAATGGGTTTGCAGAATATATCTGCTGCAACATTGTAATGAATTTATTTGCCTCATCTTCGAAATAATAGATAATTTATCTGAATATAGATTCGATCCGGTTAAAGATACTTTATACACACTAATGTTTAGGTGTTTTCAGCGACGAAGACTTTGTATACTTAAATTCCTTTCTTTTTCAACGGTGCACGTAAGTGCCAAAGTGAAAGGCAATCCAGGCTGCATTCCTTGTAACCTACTACAAAGGAGGAAATAAAAAGATTTGTTGGCATTGTTGGGTACATGGGTATTGTTGATTTACCAACAATTTGCCACTGCTGGTGTAAAAGAAGGCTTTTTGGTGTCAGCATCCTTTCAAGTGTTATGTCGCGCAATTGAATATTGAAATCATATTAAGGATGTGGCACTTTAGCAATAATGAAGAGTGCCCAGATGGGAATAGATGTAACAAAATAGAGCCCCTAATAAAATCCCTCATCAGAAAGTGGCAAAAATTCTTTACTTCTGGGGAACAATTTTGTGTGGACGAGACTAGTTTCTTCCAGGGGGGACGTCTTAAAATTGAGCAATATAAGTATTCCACAAAAAACCCATAGGTATGGAATAAAAATTTTCAAGCTATGCTCTGATAAAGGATAAACATGGAACACGAAAATTTAATATGGCAGAGAGCAAGAAACAAGTGTTTCCATTCCAACTATGTAATGAAACATGGGCCTTCTCTTAAAGTAGGATAGTGTGTATTGCTTTTGATGTTTTTAATTATTTATTTTGTGGCAATGAAAATAAAAGACTAGCACAGTGGGAGTTTCTTCTTCTGTTATTTTATCTCAATATAAAATGAAGTCAGAAAGCATCTACATGAACAAAAATTCATATCACAAAATATGCCAACAGTCGAACTTCTAGATTCACATTATAATGTCATTTCACTTGAAATTTTTATAAATACCAAGGAACAAATGCTAGGTGCTAAATACTAGGCTAGCAATTGCTAGGTGCTTCCTTAATGTTTTCTGACTGGGAAATATTTTAAGGAGACATAATTAATGAGCTTTCTCTCAAACATTCAAATGAAAAGATTAAACAAATTAATAGTTTTCATTGACTACTTATAACATTAAGAATTTTGTTATCCAGCCAATGTGAACAAAAATATGGAAATGAGGAAAAAAAATATCTCATCAAAACTCTTCAAACTGAACATAACTGGTGGTTTTTATTACTATTTAATTAAAAAGTTTTCTTTTCAAGTTCAATCACTTTGCACCTTAGCTCAAACTCTTTAATTTTTCCTCCACCTCAAAAATGTTGGATGTTCTTTGTAAAATTTCCTTTTATAACTCTTGCTCTGTATCCAACAGTTTATATTAAAAAAATGAATTTCCTTTTCTAGACAGTTTTTAAGAGCTTTTTTTATCAAATTGCTAATTTGTTTCAAGATCGTGGCAGATATTGTGGTAAAAGTCTATTTTTTTTCCTTGTTAGGGCTAGAGTGGACTATTTTGGTGTGGGGGGAGGGGGTGACCCAGGGCATGGCTGTGTGTGTTGTCTACCTGTTATTTGTCATTGAACTTGATGTAAAATGACTAGATGAGCTGTATTTGAGTCACTGGAAGCTAAAAAAAATAGTGAGGTTTAGATGATCTTAGATGAATAGTGAGACTTAGAGCCATCTCCAAGAATAGACCTTAGGTCTCCCCTCACACCTAGTTACTTAGGCCCGAAGCCTTTGCACATGGTTCAAAAACTGGACACCTAAGATATTATCTGGGAAGAGTAACAATGGATCAGAATGCAGTGTCCTATTTTCAAGTATGAGAGACAAACTTCCCCCCCTCCAATCTCTCCAGAAATAAAGAGGATCATATGTTATCAGCTTCATGTGAATAATTTACTGATCCATATTTGGTCAGATAACTGACCACTGCTCCTTTATTGGATAACATAATTTCAATAAAAGATAATTAAATATTTCAATTCAAAAGTACTAAAATAAAATCAATACCCATCAAGACAAGACTTTGCTAGGGACCTTTTAATTATTCACCTGAAATTTTAATTGGATGAAGATCATTCAGTGACTTTGGTTGACATTTCTCAATCATGGACTCTTGGCTAGGATCTTCAGTGGACTCAAGGTCAACAGGCATAGTCCATGGTTTCTCTTCAAGGCAGCCTTCATCTTCAATTCTCGGCTCCGAAGTCTCTGGGCTAGCACCATCAGAGGTCAGTGGTTCCCTAGTAATAAACATTTTGGTTTTTTCCAGGCATAGGTATAATTTGAGTGAAATTCTTTAGGGAAATCCAAGAGGTTAGTACATTAAATGCCGACATTTCTGGGCCAAACTCTGACACAGTCCTCAGGGCATTTTTTGATATGATCTTAGTGGGTACCTATTGATTTGTTTATAATTAAAAAATATCTACAGCCCAGCTGTTGGATATTATGATTTATTACTTGGAATTATAAACAAATAAATATTCACTTAGAGATAGACGAAAATGCCCAGAGGACGGTGTCAGAGTGTGACACCGAAATGTTGGCATTAAATGCACTCACCTAGTGGATTTCCCCAATTTCCCTAGTTATACTACTTACTTAGCAATTTAAAATGATGATGAATGGAACAAAATGGATTAGAACCTGGCGGATTTCCCCAATTTCCCTAGTAATAGTTACTTTGAAATTTAAACTGATGATAAATAGAACGAAATAGAAAATGGTTATATCATGAAATTTCAACATATTAATTCAGTATGGCTGAGAAACTTGTTATAACATATCTAGAAATGTCTACACTTGCATCAGTATAAAATTTATAACCAAGTCATCACTTCTTCATAAACCTATGAGCTATGTAATAAGCACTAATTTAATGATTCCCATGTTAATTCAATTTAACTGCAGGAGAACCTGCAAACCATTATTTGGATTTCATCTGGTGAGACTTATTCTGATGGAACTTTTTAACATGGGGTACACAACGTAAAACATGCTTTCCATGCTTTTTTCCCTCCCACCAACCATGTTGGTGAAGCATATATAAAATCATTCCCAGCATTATATTTTACCATTGATAATGAGATGGTAAGAATTGAAACCAGTTGCGAAACAATGAAAGTTGTGGAATATTACCAGGTCTTTTCAATCTTACAAAGTCCTGCCTATATCACATGAATCGATTACCATAAAACTGGGTGGCTTTGGATAGTAGGCTGACTTGACAATATGAGGTATATTTGTTTTTTTGAGGTTGGCCAACCTCTTTCACAGGAAATGCTATTCTTTAGTTCTTGTTCTACTCAGCTGTTTCTACTGATCACTATGTTGGTTGCTGGAGTTCTGCTAGTTGGAGGTGAGTAATGTTTTTCTCCCTTCAAACTTTTAAACATTTTTAGGTTAAAATTAAGGTTCAAAAAACTTCTGGTGCCCAGGTAATAATATTTATACCTAGACAATGGTTTTAATCGAAGAATTATCCGCAGTTTGTATAAAAACCAAGTAGCTATGATTAAATCTGGACCAAGCTGTGAAGAAGCAAGAATAAGGAAAGGAGTGAGACAAGGCTGTGCACTGTCTCCCGTAATTTTTAATGTTTACATTGAGAGAGCCATCAATGAAGTCAAGGAGAAGTGTTCTGGAGTGAACATCCACGGAGAAACAATCAGCATGCAACGATTCGCTGATGACATAGCTCTCATAGCAGAGACAGAGAAGGAGCTGAATAAGATGCTAACAACCATGGAAAGGACAATGGCCAGACATCAGCTGAAGATCAATAAGAAGAAAACTAAGATTTTGGTGTGCAGCAAAAGAGAAGAGGCCAAAACCAACGTTAAACTAGGAAAACAGAAACTGGAAGAGGTGAAAGAGTTCTGTTACCTGGGAAGCAGAGTAATCAACGATGGACGAAGCAAGAAAGAAATAGTGAGTAGAATAGCCCAGGCAAAGAGGGCATTCTATCAAAAGAAGAATCTACTAACAGCTGGAAATACAAACTTGGAAGTAAGGAAGCAATTCATCAAAACGTATATCTGGAGCATGTTCCTTTACGGCAGTGAGGCATGGACGATGACAGCAGCGGAGAAGAAAAGGGTGGAAGCATTCGAAATATGGTGCTATCGAAGAATGATGAAGATAAAATGGATCGACTGAGTGACAAATGAAGAAGTCCTAAGAAGAGTGGGAGAAAAGAGAAGTCTGCTGAAAACTATAAAAAGAAGACGGGACAACCTAATATCATATCTTAAGACACGATGGCCTAATGAAGACAATCGTCGAGGGAAGAGTGAACGGGAAGAATGGAAAATACAGGTGTCGTATTAGGTATATGGAGCAAGTTGTGAAGGGTCTAAAAGAGAGGAGCTACGTCAATATGAAGAGGTTGGCCGATAAAAGAATCGAGTGGAGGGCTGCGTCAAACCAATCCTAGGATTGCTGACCCTTGATGATGATGAATGGTTTTAATGTAAGCTGTTATATCATTCATTGTGCACAACTTGAGGTGATTGCCACTAAAATAATCATAACCTTAAAATTTTTATTATTTTGTTTTGTAGTACACGAGGCAGGTGACTTAGGAAGGTGTCCAAACCCCTCCTGACAGTCCTGGGCTTACCTGTTTTCTTCAATGAAAACTTAAATTTTCATACATCTAGATATTAATGCATTGTTCCCGGTTATTTGCTGTTTAATATTACCATAAGCATACCATAGCCTGTTCTGACCTATACTACTACACCAAAGATGGGTAAATACAAAAGGAAAATTGAAGGTAGAAATTATGCAAGCTTCGAGAGTGACAAACTTGCAAAAGCTATTGAAGAGAGGATGAAAGGTAAATCCTTGCATTATTTAGTTGGGGCTAACCATCAATGTTAATGATACAAAATGGATGGCATTTGGAAGACTGGTTTACACTGGTGCAATGATACAACTACATAAATGGATGCAGAGTTGAAAGGGTGGATAAGTTTAAATATCTTGGCAGCCTTCTTACAGAAACTCTTGATCTGGATCTAGAAATAAAGTGTACAATTGAGACGGCTAGATCGGCATTCAATAAGATGAAAAATCTCTTCTGCAATGATGACCTTAACCTAAATCTGAGACAAAGGATGATAAAATGCTTTGTGTAGTCTGTTCTATTGTACGGATGCGAGACATGGCCCTTAAAGAAGAATATCATGAACAGGTTAGAAGTATTTGAAATGAGGCTTCACCGAAAAATGCTCAAAATTTCATGGACTGACATGGTCTCCAACACTGAAGTCCTAGAGCAGACCGTAAACTTTTGACATTGGTAAAGGTCATATCATACTTGGGTCATGTTCTGCATGGAAGGAAATACCATGTGCTTCAGTTGGTACTGATGGGTAAGATAAGAAGGCCACCGAGGCCTGGCAGGAGAAAAATGTCCTGGCTGATAAATGTAAAAGAGTGGACAGGTATTAAAGGTGTGGAGTAGCTGATCCGGGCGGCACAGGACAGGGAAGCATATGCAACAGTGGTCACCAACGTTGGGGGGACCTAACACGGCACATAAAGAAGAAGATTTTTCTAAGAAGATTCCTCAGTCAGCAATAGATAATAAAGCAAAGGGTAGACACTTAGGAACTGTGGGAGGACAGAACAAGTTGCGAGCTGATGAAGTCTCAACTGACTGAAAATATAATTGTGGCTAGTAAGGGAGGATTTTCACTAAAGTTTTTTTGAGATTAGGTAGCTGGGTAATCTTACTTAGATTCTACCGGACAAGTTAATAGATTATTAAAACAAAATTTGCCAGGAATAGATTGGGCAATTGGTTTCTTGCAACTTCAAAAACATATGATTTCCCCAAGATGGTACCAAGAGGTATAGGGCAGCCATTAGTTATGAAAAGATTATTTCAATGAACTTGATGAATTAATTGAAACTGTTGAGTCTAGGGAAATTATTAACTACAACGAGACAAAACTCACCGATGATCCCAGTGTCAAGAAATTCTATGCCAACGAGGCACAAAACATCCTACCTGGGAAATGGATGCATCAAAACAGTCTTACTCAGTTATGTTTGCAGGATTGGCAGTTGGTACCCTATATAGTGTACAAGGCAGAACATTTGTATGATACTTGGACAACAATGGGGCCAAAAGGTGCATGGTGTACAACCGAACCAAGAATGGATGGTTCACAACTGAAGTCTTTCAAGACTAATATTTCAGCATCACCTTGCCTTACTTTCAGAGATTGCCGCAAGATATTCCCAAAGTCCTCCTTGGGAATAATTTAGCAAGTCATATGTCACCAGCCGTGATCAATTCTTGTTCCCAGAGCAATATAAGATTTTGCCTTTTACCCGCAAACAGCACTTACCTCACCCAGCCTCTTAATGTGGCATGTTTTAGAGGCTTGAAAGGTAAATGGCAGGAAGTCCTAACTAATTGGAAAGTTGAACATACGGGAACAATACCAAATGATACATTTCCACTATTTTAAAAACAAGTCTCGACAGGATGCATGAAGGAGATAAGAGAAAAAAAAAATTTACAGCTGGATTCGAAGCAGCTGGGGTGGTTCTCCTAAACAGAGACAAGATCTTAAAATGCATCCCTAAGCCAAGCAAAGAAAATGTTCATGAATCCAACAATTCAATAACATCAACATTTGAAACATTTCTACATGAGCTGCAAAGCAAGGAGGCCGTAGTAACGACGAAAAAGAAAAAAAAGATATCTATGTTCCTGCAGGAAGAAGTGTGATCAATCTTGCTGAACAAGATGAGTCAGGGACAAGTTCCACCTTGAGGCACCAGCAAAGCCAAAAAGGAAATAGGCAAGACTGTAAGAAAAATCAGACTTCATCAATGATGAAATTGAAAACCAGCAAAAAACTCCTGAAGGTGAGTGGCTGGAGTCAAGCGAAGATGAAATAGAGGAGTGTGTGCAGTTAAGTGACACTAAAGATGGTGATTTACTCAATGTAGAACTTGATTATGAAGTTTCAAAATCAAAAAGTACTAAGAAACGATTTATTTGCCAAGTTTAAAGAAAATACACATCATACTCAATCCTGTGTTCATTTTTAAGGTCAATGAAAGCCAGTAATACCAATATATTTCCCACTGAAGAGGACATCACATCTGTATCACTTAAACAAGTTTTGCAAATTGTTAAGCCTTTATTATTCAAAAGACAGGGAAGGTACACCTTTCTGTATGAGCTGTAAAACTGTTTAACTCTATTAAAAATGATGTGAAATAATTATATGTGTTTTGCTTTTCCTCCAGTTTAGATGAAATATGTTCTAAATATTTTTAAAATTACCATATTAGTATCAACAGTCATCCTATATTGTTTTATCTTTTGAAAAAGACCACAACAAAGTCTGTCTGTCCAAAGTCACCCAAACTTGTTGCTGACTTTGGACACAGGTTTTTTTTTTAAAAGCTACCTATAAAACTTTTTTAAGAACCCACTTTTTATTTTATTTTCTATAGGTCAAGACTAAACTTTTAAGCCTGTTTCAGACCTTCTGGCTAAACCCAATAATTTTCAAATTCAAGGTCAAAGTTCAAATTTGTCCCAAGTCGCCCAGTTTCACGGTATATAAAGCACAGGCAGAAGCAGTTGACAGTATGCTTTCATGATTATGTCCCTCATTATTCCTGCATATTTTCCTTCCCCAGGTCCTGCAGGACATGTCCACATTCTATTTTAAGGGGCTTTATGGGATTCTTGCAAATGAAAAAAACAAAGTAGTTTGGTGTACATTTCCCAGTAAAAATCACCACATGAATGAATTCTATTCTACTTGATAATAATTTTAATTTCACTGCAATAGACATTGGTTGAACAATTTCTCGATTCTCATTCTTAATCATTTTCAAATTTCTTCATACACGAGTGGTTTATTATAAGCATTTTATTATTGATTAGGCGCCTGCTCTCATATCACCATTAAAAATGTTTCCCTTCCACTTTATACCACTAAAAAAATGTTTTTGATGTATTTGAATAATGCATGCCCATAAAATAGGGGTGTAGGTCATTCGTCCCTGCACGTTCGCTGTGTTAGGAACAAGGGATTTTGAAACAGACGGTATGTTCTAAAAATATCAATGATGAAATACGCTAACAGACTATAATCTGCCTGTTTTTGATATAATCTCGGTGTGTTAGGAACTACTTACCTGTCACGGCCATTGGAGCAAGAATATTTCTCAACTTCCGACAGTTCGCTGACTGCTTTCACGGAAACATGTCGAGCTCTTAGATGGCCCCAGAGGGATGATGTACTCCCCTTCTTCTGAATAATTGCCTTACAGATTTTGCATTGCGCTTCATGGTAACCCAATTTAATGAAATAATGCCATACCTCACTTCGTGATGCCATATTTTTACTAGCTAATATTTTCCTATCGATCAACCATCACTTAATCCTAAGGAAATGAACACATTTTCCTTTCTTGTCAACGTCACCTACAAAATAACCCACGTAGATCACGAATGTTCACGAACTGTTCCAATTTACGACATATCACAACCCGACATTTTGTTTCTCGATATCATCAGATGACACTTCAATTTCGAAAATTTTTGTACGAAAGAGTTGGGGTATATTTTAATTCTTTTAATAGTTAAGAGGGTTAATTTTCTCTAACGGTTCAAATAGTTTTACGCGTTTTACGTAATTGTACATTTCATTTGTTCTGCTGGTTCTGCTCGCGCTGCTCACTCGCAATGCAGCTGTTTCTCGCCGCGCACCGCGAAGGCCCGCCATGAAAGTTCACATTTTGAAAGCATTAATACATTGCAAATATTTCAGAAATAATCTATAAAGCGTTTATCTAAGATTAGTATTTTGAATAATGCATCCATTGAAACTAAAAATATATAAATTACTGTGATACCGACGTTTTTCTGGTTAATAGTAAGAAATGCGATTATAGAAGTCATTTATTTTTCGTGCACAATTGTATCAATTGTATGATTTGACTTATTGTCTATGGCATATTGTCTGAGTTTAATTTGAAAAATTGATCTTGGATTAGTTTTCAGGCTCTTGCTCATAAAATGTCGGAGATGCGATGATGCAGAGTGATGTGCAAAATATTTAGCAGGTAGGTATAAGTAACTCTCGGATAATTATAATTCTATAGAATTCGATGGGCCAACATTAATAGGCGTAAACAGATTAATTTTATATAGAATATAAACGGAGTGCAGGAGAAATTTAATAAAAGAGTAATAAGTCCTCTACAGTTAACAGTATAGGTATATACCTACTTATTCTATTCCATTTTGGTTTGAGTTTAAATCAACCTGTAGGTACACATGATGTACCTACTTATCATATTCCATTATGATTTTTAAATAGTGATAAATGGCCCACTACATGGTATGTAAGATCATTCTAGGAATGATAGGACATGATATGATAGCAGCATATGTGTTTTGGTACCTACCCACATAGCAAAGTCCTGCAACCCTGCAGCAAGCTTGTCATTGCAAGATAGTAAGCTTGCTGCAATCTGACTACTGCACCTGCTGTAGGGTTGCACTGCAGGTTACATTCAAGTTTCACGTAACTACTGTGCAAGCTTCAACCCTTCAAGCGTTCATGAACCACACACAAAAACGTTGCCTAGATCATGGAATTTTACAGAGGTGCTGTACCCATCTACCTAGCGAAACAAATTAGTTATTACAAAAAAATCACTACTTGCATGGGTGTACCTAGTGTCAAAATTTAAAAAGAAAATGATTATAATAGATTTACCTACTTTTATAAATATGCAAGTCATATTTTTTAATCATTCATTGCTCACATGTATGCTAGTCCTACATGTCTTATCTACCTTTTCTAATTGACTTGACATACTACTTTCGACGATGGCTATCAATCGCTTCTGCATGCAAGCATGGAGACATGCAGAAGATGGGAGGCTGGTATATATACAGCTGCTGGCTTGCATTAATTCATTAGTGATAATTAACCTTACAACATATCGACACCGGTATTTTGCATCCTTAAAACATTTCCCCAATTACCATTTTGTGGCTAAAAATAAGCATGACCGTCATGAATATGCATAACTCATATTCTTTCAATTCCAGGAGAGATGAATTAGAGTTTCCTCCATAATGTGCCAATCGCTGTATTCATCGGACAGGCCATGGGATCCTAGGTGATACAAGGAGGAACCCTGACATCAATACCCCTGATGTAATCAATCTTTATTCACAAACTTTTCAACCTTTTTCTTCTTCCAGCTTGTTAAGTAATTTATTGCTACATGCTTAAGTTATTTTCATGCTAATTTTTTGCATAAACTCGTCTTTCTTCAATACCTATAGCATGAATTGTTTTTCTCCTAAGGGAAGTAAACTGTGTGCATTCAAACAAGGGTAGAGCTAGGATAACTCTACCCCTCCCTCAGTAGGAACCCTATAGTTGTAATTGCCTTGCTTTGCACTATTGCTACCAATATTGACAAGTTGCCAGAGTCCTGCAGCAAAGTTGGCAAGGTTGGCACACCTAATGCAGGCCGAATGCAACTCGCACCCAACATGACAATGATGGCAAACTTGCAGCAGGCTTACATCTAGATTGCTAATCTTGGCAAGCCTTATGCTAACCTCAAGCAAACTTGATGCAATCTTGCATGCTATGTGGGATCATTTCTATTTATGTCAATAGCTCTTACATCCTTATTGTGCCCACTGCTATTATAGCTTTCCTCAGCCTATTGCGTTGTCCATGTCTGATATTTCTATAACGTTATTAAATTGTTACAGCTATGTATAGATTTGACCATGGTAATGTTCTTAGTTCATGGTACTTTTATGCTGATTGGAGCTTTTTCATTCGACTTTACTCTCATCTTGTGATGGTGAATGAAGCACATAATGGTAGGCACTAGAATTTTCATGATCAAGTTTTACAGCTCTGCCTTCTCAGTGTGACCATTCCTTAAACCTGGCTTATACTCCACTATCTCCTTTCCGTTCCTAACCAGATAGCAAGCAAGCCAGATTCCAGCCAGGATTTCGGCTGGAAGAACCCTGCTGGACAATACAATCTAGAATCCAGTTGGTTTCCAACTATAATATGTTGCTTAAATCCAGCTGGACTAGTCTAGCCTGAATACAGCTGGAAGATATAGCTTAGGGATCCCTTTCCTCAGTATCATACTCTTACCACTATAGTTAATAGTCATAAATGTACTATTTCTGCATGGTTTTTCTACCCAGATCTCTTCTCCATGCTTCTTCCGGCTGTTTATATATTTTATCCATTTCTTATTCCTACCTTCCCCATTTTGCACACACCCTGGAATGACTGCTTGGCTACTGACTCTTTCTTTGTGACTGCTTGTCTCTTGTGCCGGGCAACTGAGTGTTGCCCAAGATAAGGATAACACTGTTTTAGATTACCAACTGAGTGTCTCTACTAAGGGTTAATAAGCAGGTAGCGGCTAGAGCTTACCATTGGCCTAGTGGTAAGAAATCACCTCTAAAGGCAGAAGAACCATTACAGGGTAAATGGAATTGGAGAGTAGAAGACCAAAGGAAACCACTACTTAAAAGATCCATTTGTTTTCAAAATTTTCCAAAGAAACAGCAGGTTTTAAAATACCTAATGATGCGTGCTTACACAATATTTTGTGGTGAAATAATTCCCCAGTTGAATCTTTTGTTGGGTTATGCTCAAGATATCACTTCAACAAACGAAAGAAAAAAAGTTTTAACTACAGGGGCTTTGCTATGTGGAATGTATGAATATTATTGTAACCATCCAACTTTGATAACATCAAGGCAGAGATAGAAAAAATGTAACTGAAATTATTTGGGTTCTCTGAAATGAGATGGCCAGATGAAGTTGATTTCCTTAGTGATCATTATTATGTAACACACACATGACACACATACTGGGGCATCCTGTCTAAAGGATCACTCGAGCGCATGAACTGCACGGTAATCCCAAACAATTGCGTGTTATGAAAACACTATTTCTGTATGTTGAGAACGTATTTGTGTGCCTATTCACTTTCTGTTTCCATCTGAATCACGTGCCATGCCCACCAATTACACTCCTCTTGTGAACTACCAAGTTGGGCATATTGCATAGCTAGTGCTTCAAGGGGCGATGCTATTGATAGGGTAAACATGAGCACAACTTGAGTGTGATAGTGGTGCCACTGGCACTCCTCCAATGCCTTCTCTAATAGTCCTTCTCAAATCCCAAAGAAAGCAGCCTGTCTCATGTAGTCCGTGGCAGTGACAAGCTCTACAAATGTGGAGTGGGTGACTTCCAATAAGATTTAGGGTTGTAGTTTACTTTAGTATTGAGAATGTACCTATGAATATATACTAACGCCACTTTTTACATCAATATTATGTAAGTAGTTTTTAAATTGCATTTGTTAACTTCATATGTGTAAATTCTTATCGGTATATTCTGCAACATTGACGACACAATGCATGCTATCTGGGCTCCCATTAATGCACTGACCGACTGAGGAACAAATTACACAATGGATTTTTCAATCTATTGTTAGCTTTACACCCAAAGATTTTATGCATGTGATGCCACTGATATCTTACATGTATACTGTAATGGTTGGCCTCATTACACCATGCTCTCTTGCTTAATCGTATTCCTACCTTCCATCAACCCGGCCATACTCTTACCCCACCCCTTCTAAACTCGACCCGTGGAGGAAGGTGAGACTATGTGTGAGCGTGTGTGTATGAGTAAGGCATCGAATGATAAGGAAGTGAAGTGCTTTGGGTCTTTGACCAGACCCACACCCCCTAATCCCCCCACATCGAGAACCCCACCCCATCAACATTTGGGGGTATAAAGGCAGGCGGCAGCAATGACAGCGAGAGGAGATTGACTAAGAAAAAGGCATGTGGCGGAGCTTCTGCCCGTCGCCAGGCCCAAGGAGAGACTGATATTAGTTTGCAGACATTCAAGAAAGACGTCCAGGAAGGAGAAGAGGCTATGCTGACAGCAATAGGTGGTCACTGAATCACCACGTACGGTCTATGACATGGGACCCCTCCCCATTTTTGAAGAAAAGCACGGTCAGAAGGACAGTCCAGAGCATCATCGTGTGCCAGACGTCGCTCCAATCCCGACGAGGAGGAGCTTGCCGTCGGAAGAGCCGAGGCTGTGATATCTCCAGGCCGTGGCTGTCGCCGTGCAGTCACATAAGATTGTCACCGCCAAACAGATTTTCACCACAAAAAAGAACCCCTGTGTTCAGCTACAGCACTCGCAATTCTACGGATACCCCTTGCCCCTGTGTCATTAATCTTGCTGATGTGGGCCGAGTGTTTAAAGAAGATAGGGAAGGACTCATAATTACCTCCCGCCAATTGGTGTAATAATTTAACTTGTGCCGCTTGCTCACCGCCTACGACGGTGTTATTTCCTTTTGTATTGTTATTGTGAATTCTCTTTTGCCATTAATGTTCACAAATTCATTTCATCCATTCATCCTTCATTAGTTTTAAAAAATGGTTATCATCTTTTGTAAAAACATGCCGATTTAAGCAATGTGGTTCAACAAATGGGACAGTGTGTGTGTTTCATCCTTATCTACGGGTCGGGAGGCGAGGCTCCTTATCACCCCCTAGTACATCCTTTTCCTACCCTCAGTACGCCCTGGCGGTAAAGCCAGGGAGCACGTAAAATTGCACAAGGTCAGGGATCCCCCACCCGCTTATCCTCTCTTAAAGAGGCCTCTATTTTTTTGTGTTCTGTATCAGATGATGCAGGTTGGCCCCACGGATCTCATGCGGGAAAGGTTTGCGAGGGTTTTTTTATTGTACGTGTTTCTCTTGGCCCAAAGTTTTATATGGGCGGGCCGTGGACCTACAATACCTGCCTACATCAACTAAAAATGATGAGGAAGTGGAGAAAACCAACCATGGACTTAATGTGGCATTAAAATGTGTTGAGACATGTAAATATTGGCTGATTATGAGGGACTGGAATGCCATAGTAGAAGATGGGAGAGAAGATAGTGTTTGAAATAAAGAATGAACGAGGTGAATAACTAGTATAGTTCAGTGCAGGAAGCAAACTGACAATAGTAAATACATGGTTTCAACTCCATTCCTGTGGAGTATATATACATGCTTGGGATTCTCCAGGAGAAAAAGGTGATTTCAGAGAGACACACTATCTTATTCAGAAAAAGATGTACAAGTCAAATAAAAGAGTGTAGAAGCTATTCTAGACCAGATATTGACATAGTTCGCAATATGGTGATTAGTGGCCTATATTTTAAAGACTGAAAAAAAGGGCATGTGGTAAATGGAATGTTGACCTTTTAGAGAATGGGGGCTTTTGAATGAACCCAAAGAAAAAAAACTAGAAATAATAATGCACTTACAGAGGAAAATAGTAATTGCCTACAAATGATATGGGTAGCAGTGAAGGAGAAACTGATAAATGCAGTGGGAAAATATAATTGGAGGAGAAAATATATGGCCAAGAAAAGAGTGAATCCCCATTGAATTAGTTGAATGAACTAACCAATTAAGAAATTAGAAAAAGAATGACTCCCAAGGATGATAAAGAAAGCTTGGAGAAATTTGGAACAGAATCAATTGAGTCTCAAGGTTTGCAATGGAGTGTTTTCTGTAAGAGATGGAGAGAAGTAGAGTATCGTATGGGAAATCAAGGGAGAACACTGTCAACTTTGAGATGAGAGTGAGGAAATATTATGGTGGTGGAAGGGGTGACCTTGGAGAAATGTAGGAACTGAAGTTAAATTTGAAGGTGTCAAAAGATATTGAACAGGTGGACCAAAATGAACTAGAGATAACAAATTTTGGGGTGAGTTTGATTTGTCAATGAAAAAGCTGAAACACAGGAAAACTTGAGGAGCAAATGGTAATCCTGCCGAACTGCCTAAGGCTGCTAGAGATGGAAAAAAAAGGATGCTCTGTATAATATAATATCTGTGATTCATGAAAAGTTATAGTTATCAGCAAACACTAAAAAATGTGCTAAAGTTGTTCTCTGCATATTGGGTCCTGCGTCCGCATATGTTGACTAGGGGTGACAACAGTTTCGCTAGCCAGCCTGCTAGCATCTTCAAGTCGAAGGACGCAGGACCTGATATGCAGAGAACATCTGAACGACGCCACGGAAACCTTCGCACCAATGTGCTAAAGTAACAATCCCAAGGAAATAGTCGGCTAAGAAATGTGAACATCATTGGAACATAAGTTTTGCCACTCATGAATCTATGATACTATCAACAGTAGTTTTACAGTGAATAGAATCGTAGATGTAACTGAATGTCTCAGACCACTGGTTTGGATTTCAGAAACAGGAAAGGAAAGTGTGAGGCCATTTTAACCTTAAGACCAGTACTTAAAAACAATTGACAAATCCATCTTTTTTATTTACTATTCCTGTAAAAATTTTTGTTGCCATATCTAGGCTTTGTCAGTAATGAATGTGAGGTTTATTTTGTCATATGATACACCATATTCCTCACCCTATGGGTACTTGACCATAAAATGGGCTAGTTATTTGAGTTGTATTTTAAGAGAAAAAATAATTAATTTCTGTAAATGTTTATAGTTCATGTATAGAAAATGGGCTTTTAATTTCCAAAAATAGGGATTGCATTAATTTCTCTGTAAACCAATTATGTCTCCAAGAAATTACAGAAACCTTGCACTGCAATTGACATGATGTTGCTGCAACATCCTGGCAATGTCTTAGAAGCTTCCAAATGTCCTCTCTGCAATGCATTCCCAGTGTCTTGGCATCCTGATTGAAATCTGCAGTGCTATATAAGAGCAAACTCCTACATCCTCTGTGGAGCATTTTGGCAACAGTGTAGTGCAACTTCCTAAAGAATAATTGCGTAATGATTAAGACGTTTCTCAAGTGTTGTGGAGAGACCTACAACATGCTGCAACCTCGTGCAACATTTTCACTATGTTTCTGCCACACTTTGTGTTTACAGGTTTGTCCAAAGTAGGTAGAATCTCAGAGTTGTGAGATGGGCAGGATTCCTTTAGGTTAAGCTGCTGAAATGTGTTTTGGGGTAAAAGAACACAGATAGGAATCTCCGGCAGCAATACATAATGAAATGCATGGTATAGCATTTTTCAAGTACACAATTAATTACGGACTTAATGTAGAATGCATATTTGAGTAAAAAAAGTATATCAAATAGGTCAGGAATGAAATTCATGACACTTATGGCATCTGGCAAAATGAAATACATTATGTTTGAAAAACTTTCTTTATTAAAAATATGATGAGAAGAAATTGTGAATAGTACACAGTAAAATATGATTTCACAACATAAAGATAAACTTTTTTGCTTGTCATTTTTAAAAATAAATAACCTATGTATAAAATGCATATTGTATATGGTTTTGTGTTGTTTATGCCCTCATATCCAGGAAGTGAATTCTCTATACTCTCAATGAAAGTACATTTTGTTCTGTTCTTAGGGGCTATCAAAATGATGTCCATTGATGGCTGAAAAAATGATTTGGCTACCAAGATATATAGATGGATGAAGTGTTGGAAAAAGAAATATTTCTCCATAAGAATTTGATGAAAAGCTAGAGTGAACACATGTATGGGAATAATACATGCCGGTGAGCAGATATCCACCTTTGCTATCTCATTTATTATCAAATTGGTTTGGTGGAATTTTATATTTGATAGAGGATTACATGATCTGTATCATAATTTAGGAAGGTACATTACATTTTCAGTATTAAATGCAAACTTGAACTCGCATAAAATGGGTGAAACTGATGAGAAATTAAGCTGCTCTAATAAGAGTTGAAGAAGATAGCTTATACTTGAAGAATGACATGGAATTCATTCCAAAAAAGAAATATGTTGAGCAAATATATGTGATTACTATTCTTTAAACACTTTTTACCACAAAAATCACTGAATATATTCCAGTCTTTGGATATATTACCTTATTTTGGAGTCTTTTGATTTTTTCCGTGAGATTATTGCCAGCTATGAACTTCCAAAAAATGACAGTATCAGTAATAACTTCATTTGGATTATTTTCATCTTTTTTATGTTTAGGCTAATATATGGACACATGCATCCAATATTCCTCATATTTTTTAGGTTTGATCCAAATTTATTTTTTGACCCTGAAAATATTCTGTATTTTCCATTGAAAATCTGTCAGATATTATTAGGTGTATCAATTTTTGTTTAACCAAAAAATGTCATCGATATCATCATAACTTGAGAGATTATTGTCATGAAATGGAAGTTTTATTTAAGGACTTAAAGTTTAAAACATTTAGCTACGTCTTATCACTTTTCCCAAGGGAAGATTATATTGTTCTATTAAATTACTATTTTAATATTTATGAAGTGCTATCTTAAAATTATTGAAATAACAGAAGCATACTTTTCCTAATGAATGCAACAGAATGTTAACCTTTTTGCATTACTATATGAATGTTTTAGCTTAAGTTTTTCATTTTGACTATTGTAACAGAAGTCGAAATTCAGTAAACAAAATTTAAGATGGACCCTCTTTGTTGCAAAGACTTGAATGCTATTCCTTTCATCAGTCTTATGTACAATCATAAAAAATATGAATAAAAAAACACTTTCAAACAGCCTTGAATTTTCCCCATATTTTACATTCCCTAAATGTACATCATGAGAACATTTTTGATGTTGAGAACACTTGACAATGTCTTCTTTAATTGTTTTATTTACAAGGTATAATTTCTCAGCAACATGCCCTTTTTCTTGTGAGAAACTTTAAATTCTTATTTCTGTTTTCTAAAAATATACATAATATAATGCATTGACAATGAAAGTGCCTTCAGTCTCACTGGTTGAAATGCTTACTTCGCGATGAAGTTTTGTATATACAACTCTCAAAGGGGAGTTTCACTTTTCTGTTTCATACTTGGTCGTCCCAAATAA
This sequence comes from Platycnemis pennipes, assembly GCA_933228895.1. Lineage (NCBI taxonomy): Eukaryota > Metazoa > Arthropoda > Insecta > Odonata > Platycnemididae > Platycnemis > Platycnemis pennipes. The sequence continues at coordinate 84,028,864 of OW121854.1, read as the reverse complement.
TAGTAGTTACTAATTTTAACCAAGATACAAATTTGCTACAACGGAAAAGAGCGCATTAAAACCGCCCCACTCTGAGGTGAAGTATGCATTTCCGATGAGATTTCCACTGCTCTTGATGAGATGCAAATGATCAGATGATTATGATACTGATGCTCCCTCCTGGATGACAGTCTTCATGTAAAATCCAGAAGATGTTCATGCAGAAACAATGTTACCTATACTCCTGTAATAAGATAAGGCATGGCATTTTAATTTTATAGTGTCATTTTAGAACTTTAGAATTGATAAAAGGTTTATTGAAGGCCTATATATACATTCTAAATCTGTGAGATATTCTATAAATATGTGAATTAAATATGCTCTATTGTTGGGACATTGAAGTTTTTGCGTAGGCATTCTTTCAAGATTGAGTTGGTCTTTTGCTTAAAATCCAACTTTGGTGGATTTCTTACATTTCATAATTGAATTTTATTTTTACCAGCTTTAAATTTAACATAATGCTTGCTAACATGTGTAAAGTTATTCATTAGACATGACGAAACAAACTAAAAGAAATAAAATAATTTTTTCTCAACTGATTTGAATCATAGAGTAAGTATAATACAAATTAGCAAATTGATTGCAGAGTTGACTCTTTGACTCGATTTCACATAAAGTAATCTAATTATATTCCATCTTATGTTGAAACACTACAAAAATGTTTAGAGGTAATTGAATTCAAAGCTAAAAAAATTCAATGGTTTAACACATTCAAAGTGGTTAGAATTTTCCTGTGTTGCTGCAGCTTTATGTTTTATGAGTTTATCCAGAGGTACTGAACAATTGGCATAACTCTGCTCCCAGCATAAGATAAGAATGACTCCAATTGGCATCATCCTCAGTGAATGTGTTTGATAATAATAAATTTTATTTGTTCTTGGTACAATACCCCTAAGAGCACCAGTTGTAGAATGCGTGGTGATCTTAAGAGTACAAGAATAAAATTAGCTTAAATATAAACAAATTTGATTGGTACATAGCAATAGCAATGTATTATAATAAAGAGTTATAACCAAGTATTACATAAAATTATTAATAACAATTTTTTGAGGTGGTTCTACATAGTGTGAATAATAATTTATAGATGAAATTTAGGATGAAAGAAATGTTTAAACACAATTAGGAATTAAAAAACACAACAAACTATTGAATCATCAACATGGAAATAGGTGAACAGAAGACAGTGATGTACATCAATGAAACAAATTAGAACTTTATATCTGAGTTTTGAAGGTAATGATAAAGTTTTAGCTTGAAAGACTGTGCACTTTGCAGGTTCTTCAGAACTTTGGGAAGTAGTTTCAATAATGCCGTGGATTTAACCAATAAGAGTTATGATATTTAATAGTTTGGTGAGCGGGTCAGTAAAAGTTGAATGCTTCATTCCTCATGTTCATAGTTTGAGATGGGTTATTTTGTAAACAGGTCTAACAGATATTTAGACTCAGGGACAGAAATTAAGGCAAACAGAAAAATGTCTAGTGTGTATTTACGCATGCCCTTAACCATGAAATTTTTTCCCTATATGAAGAGGTGGATATGGTTATCTTAACGAAGGTTGAAGATAAATCTAAGATATAGATTTTGGATTCTCTGGAGTTTGTCGTTGAGTTCTTCTGAGAGATCACCAAAAATGAGAAAACAGTAATCTAAATGAGGAAGTACAACAGTGGTGACTAGCAGCTTCCTTGTATGAGTTGGCAAAACATGTTTCTGATTTTTAAGTTCATGAAGAATACCATTTACCATTTTAAATTTGGGGGATTTGATCATCCCAGGTTAAATTATTGTTCATCAGGATCCCTAGATTTCGTTGACATTTGAATACTGAACGATCACGCCATGAATATGTGTTACAGCAGGGTAGGACAAGTGTGGGGGGCACCGGAATGTTCTCTAGTCTGGGTAAATATTTTGTCCTAAGCCGGCTCTGTGAACGGTATACAATCTAATACTTACCCTATTAGGAATTCAATTTTTGAGGTAAATATTGTACTCCATTGTTAAATGTTTTATGTTGCATTGCGTTCTGCAACTGTATTAATCATTATTTAAGATGCATTTGGTGGCATACAGTTTGTATGAATTTTGCATTTAAATGTAATAAATGTTATGGAGTTCAATGTTATGGAGACAATAAGTTGGTGAAACATTTTTTACACTAAGTTTATTCCCTGAGAATGTGCATATAAATCTTTAAGTACGGCACCTTCAACAACATAAGATAACTCCTCTGAAAAAGGTTATATCTGAAATGTAATGTTTGTCGCTTTCAAATAAATATTTTTATTCGGTCAGCAATTTGGTAGGTACTGTAGCCAAAATGGTACAATGATGGAATTCTAACCGGAGGATTCCATTTTAAATCTTGGAGAATCCCCCGGGCATGTTCACCTTATGTGCCCAAACTAGGTGGTTCTTAGGGTGCGAAATCATTTTGGGGAACCACAGACAGGAAAAGAAAAGAGACTGCCTCCATGGGCGTAGCCACGGTGGGGCAGGGTGGGGCGCTTGTCCCCCCCCTGGCTCATTAGCCAAATGAAAAATTGCAGGTCACTTAGCTGAAGGTGCCCGATGACATTCAACGAGAGGGAGAAATATAATAAAACAAATTGTGTTAAGAAATCTTAATGTTTTTCATGAAGGGGCAAAAACAAACTTGTGTTATGGAACGTTAACTTATTTTTGCCCCCCCCCCCCCTGGAGAACATCCTGGCTACGCTACTGACTGCCTCAAATACTTTGTTGTGGAATCCCACCATGCTTCTAACTTCCCCCCCCCCTTGCAAAACCCTCCCTTTCCCCCATCCTCCCTCTCAGTGATAACAAAGGTATAAATGGGAGAAATTTCCTGCAATTTTACCTATTGATGATGCTATATGCATTGAAAACCGGGTCGTACGATTAAAATTCAGCAATGGAATCGACTAAATTAATTTATTCTCCCCCCAGTTAAAACATCGCTGGCCATGTGTTCGATTGTGTTTTTTTGTATGTCACAGTGCTTCGTGTTTGGGTGAGCGCTCTGTATGCGATCTGCACTTGGTGTGATACAGATAGGGGTGACTCCTTTCCAGCATCTCTGCCATTGGGTCAACTCCACTGCGAGCGGTGGATGCTGTAGAGTGCAGGGAGGGGGGAGTGTCCCGTCTAGGGAATGGGTGGGGTTAGAAAGCGCTCGCCGGCTGCACCCCGCTCGCTCTCTGACCCACAACCACCCGCGGCTTCCCTTGTGGTGGGGAAGGGGAGGAGATACGGCGGAAGGCCTTCTTGGACGGCGAGGGAGGAGTCACCGCCGGGTCGTTAGCCTTTTCCTCGCGCAGACAGGTTTTCGCTGACCCGATTCCTTCAAAAGGGATGGAGGAAAACTTCTCTAAAGCCGATCGTTCTGGATACGATAGGCGTTCCGATAACACCTCAAAGTCCTCTCGGTTTCAAGCCTCCCCCCTTTCCTTCAACCTCCCTCTTGAGCTATCTCGTTTCCTTTCCCTTTTCTCTACTTTTCTCCTCCCATCTCCTTTCATTTAACCTCCAGCTTCTCTGTCAATAGCCACTCGTTTTTTTCACCTCTTGTTGCCACGGGCGTCTATTCCCTCTGTGGGTCTTGTATTCTTTGTCTAATTCCTAATTAATTAATTTTTCTTTATCTTAAATTCTCCCGGCTTGATTCCTTATCGATTTTATACAAAACACTTTAGTCTTTTTTTTCTTTCCCTCTCCCCGTTTTCTCTGCTCTGCTTGTTTTTTTATTGGAAACTGGAAGGCTTCGAAAAATTCGTCTTTCGATGTAAAAGAGATATTTTTCTTCGCAAATTGGAAATTTCTGACGAAGCGAATGATTTTGATGTGGAGGAGGTTGGAGGGTTGTTGAGGATGTAGGAGAAGCACGGAATAGCGAATTTTAATACATTGTTCTTTATCCTACCTTATTCGTTTCAGTACATAGCTTTCATTCCGCCCTACTGCCTCATCCACGAATCCTTTGGCTGCTATGCTCTAATTAACTCATGAACTTCCAGATTTTAATCCTGAGGTTCATGGAATAATAATAATCATGCATGTTGTCGGTGTTTCAAAGTCAGAGATTATATCGCGTTGTATTACTCTATCATCCTATTCTGGAGCTTCTACATTAGGCGTCTGTTATCTTACTCTAGGAGATATATCGGCTTCTGTGGCGGGATTCCACCCATGGGTTCCTAGGCTTATGCCTTACGTACCTAATTGACTCTCATCACCAACATTTTCATGTGCCGCTGTCGGGACAATTGACGAATCGATAAGTGGCATTTCGATAATTGACACATCGAAAATAGACCAATTGGTAATAGCTAAATAGAAATTTTGGCAAGTTTCTAATTTGTCAAAAATCATTATGCGGTGGAAGGAATTAAGTGATTGCTTCGCGTGACTCAATCTCATCCCGTTTAATGGAGACGTTCGCCTGTCTCCCTACCTCTCCTCCCAATTCTCCCTTCCCCAGCGGAATCTCCTTCCCTCATCCCAGCTCCCAGTTCACTTAGACATTAACTGGCTTAGATCTCCTCTTCCAAAAAAAAACGAAATTTTGCAACTTCTAAGGGAGTCAACCTGTTCCAAGTCCATTGCCCAATCCAAAAAGTTTCCCCCTTCACCAAGCCATACGGACTCTGTAATAGTTCAGCCTAGATGGGAGTCGCCTTGATTCAGAGATCCGCACTGCTCCATTGTGCAAGGGTCAACGCCTTCATTCGCTCGGAATGTGTGTGTAGCACGTTTCGCCGGCGAGTGCGGTGATCAAATAACGCTTTTCTTGGGGAGAGGGTACGGAAGAAAGTATTGGACAGGTGGTAAGGAAGCAAACTCCCGCACGGAACAAGCTCGTGTTATGAATCTTTCGAGATGAGATCTTTCCGATAAAAATTCTTGCTTCTATACTCGTCTCTTTAAGACATTGACAAGTTGACGGAAGCTGAACCTCTCGTTCGCCTCAAGCTTCCTTTCTGATACCTGGTCTCCCAGTCGAAGTAAATTCATTGTATTTTTTTCATAAATTTCATCTTTTTACGTAATTATGCTTATAATTGTAATTGCGCATGCCATATAAATCGTAATTTATCTGTTGATATTTTAATGAGCGTTTGGAAGGCAGAAGAGACAGTTTTGTTTCAATTTTGCCCAAATAAAGACGTATTATTATTATTAAATGTTACAGTACGTAACTTCCACCTACGAGTTTCCGACTAGCATCAGGTTTCATCGCCGTCATAATGTCCGGAGACTCGAGAGGGGGTCGCGCCTACGAGTAGCCACTTCCGCCACCGCCGGATAAGTGGCTACCCTGCGTTTGTGTCATGCGCACGAAGCAGGCAGAGGTACCCGAGAAGGACAGCCTTCTGCATTTCACCTGCAAGTGCATCCGTTTTGCTCGCTGGGATGCACTTGAGATTGTCTATCGAGCTCTTGACACCACCAAGCACGCCCACGATGAGGACTACCAGTTTCACAGAGTAGCCCGCGTACATTTGCCGGAGTTCGCACTGCAGATCTTGATATTTAGTCCTTTTTTTAATCTCCTTCGCCGCCATGTTCGTTTCAGCCGGTGCGAAAAACTCGATCACGAGCATGGCATGCGAGAGATTGTCGAGGAGAACGATATCAGGCTTCGTCACCTCCAACCTGGTGGTGGAAAAGGAATAATTCCACTAGTCTTATTATTATTACATTCGTACAGGATACAATTAAAATAATAATAACCCCTAACACTTGCTGGACCTATGGACAACCATGGTTTGCGCGCCTGGAAAAATATATTAATTTGAGCATTGCATTATAAAATTGGGGAGCGTGGTGGCAGTGGGTAGAGTTCTTGGCTACTGATCGAAGGGTCCTGGGTTCAAATCCGGGTGAAGCCTTTGGACTTTGTAGCTTTAAAAAAATCGTCGTAGTGCGAATTGGCCCAGGGAAAGGAACTGGCCCGCCCGACCCTGAATGTGTGAAATTCACACGCCTGTGGCTTAGTCCGGGGTGAGCTCTACCCTCACCTATCCAAACCAAACTTCGGGTTGAATCACTGAGTGAGAGAGAGATTCATCCTCATTATAATATACCACTGTTAAATAAGTTATTTATTACTTTTAAATTTAATAAAACTAATAATAATAATTTCGGTGATTACCGAGGACCGAGAAAAAATACGGGGCTTTTTGAGGCGCAGGGCTCGGGGTAGATTCTCCGCTTCTAAGGGTTATACTGTACCTGCAGGAGTGATTACAAAAGCAAAGACTATAATTAATATAGATCACAGTATCAGGCGTCTCGTAGTGGAATTTAGACATATTGGATGAGTAAAAAACTTTAGCAATTTTCCACAATGTATTTTAAATAATAAAACTACACAACACGTGTTTCGGCTTACTAAGCCATCATCAGGTGTACACTTATTAAATTGTACACTTATTATTATTGTAAAATACATTGTGGAAAATTGCTAAAGTTTTTTACTCATCCACTATAATTAATAGTATGGTGGAAGGGTTTGTGTGGTGGCTAGAGTACTAGCCTCCCATCCCGAGGGCCCGGGTTCGATTCCCGTCAGTGGCGAGCCGGTCCCTACTTGAGTGCCTAGTGGAGGGCACTTCAGCTCCAGTACTCCGTCCGTCGGATGGGACGTTAAGCCGTGATCTCCTTGGCGCCTGTCGTTAAGAGTAGGCTAATGCCGACGCCCGGTTTCTCTCCACCCTTCCTCCGTTCCCTGAAAACTCCTACCATTACCCAATTACCCACATAAATTGCGCAAATGATCTCAGCTGTCGGTCGCCTCCCCTGGATAACCAACCAACCAATGACATAAACGAATATTCAGTAGGGCGGAGATGTTGGAATCTAATCCGCGATTTCTTGATATGGACGCGAAACGTGAATCAAGGGAGGGGTTTACTGTATGTAGCATGAAAGAAAAATATCATCACCCCCTTCATTGTTAAGAAATCAAGGGAAAATAAATTTAAAGAAATACTTTGTGGCCTTTTTAATTCCAGGGGTATACCAGGAGACGTTCTACCCTGCTTTAAACCGTGCAGTGTTAAGCATTTAATTAGCGATTAAATTTAGCGATTCTCGGGATGGTTACTCCCCCTTTACCCTTCAGCCCTCTCATCCCCTTGCACTAGTCTTGCTTGTACGCATAAAACATGTGGAGAGAAGCGTAGGTAGTTAGTGAAAGGGACTTTTACTTTTTTTCAGGGAAAGAAAATGCAATTCAGCATCCGTGTATTATTTGCGAAGCCCGCTTTAGCTTTTCATTTTATTTTGATTCCTGTTGTGTTATTTTTTGTCCCATATTTTTACGTCATGCTATATCATCGTCACCAATTATATTCACTCGTTGTCGCTAGCTTTAACGTTCTTTTTGTGTTTTTAAATTGAAGGGTTGGGTTTAAAGGTTTTGCGATGAGATAAAAAAAACACCGTTTTGAGTTCTACAGCGCACATATACCGAAATGTATTTCTGTCCTCAACTTAGAATGGAAAATTTGGCCGATTTGTTTTGATTAGGCTGACTCCCTCCATAATACATCCACATATATCCTCGCTCCGTGAATTGACTTTAAGTGGTAGCGTGGTGTGAATTCTTATAGCAATTTTGCTCTCATGAGTTGCATAGAGGGAATGATGAAAATACTGGGTTAAAATTTGTTTGCAGAAAGTGAATAGAGGGTACGAGAAAACAAAATTTGAAAATTGCATGAGTAAAGGTGTCCAATTTGTTTAAAGGCGAGATGCAAAACATGTCTCGCACGGCATTGGTAGCATTATTTGGAAAACTAGTGAGAAGATAATGGATAGTGAGATCTTAGTTGTTCCAAAATGAATTATTGGCATGATTTAGAATCGCTAGGGAACACTTGCCGACAATAGTGTCCAAATCAACAGCTGAATTGGTAAATAATGGAAGAATAATTTGGAAAAATAGTTGAAAGCCCATTCGCCTCGCTTGGAATTGCGTGGGCGACTGCCGAGCGTATACTCATTCTAAAATGCAGCCGGTCTATTAGATCATCGAGAGGGATTTCACTTGTTTTTTTCTTTCTTGAACTCCAACTGGGTCAGCATGGTTGGTATCATGCCACGCAAAGCTAGCCCATAGGTCGCGGTTTCGTATCCGGATCAGGCATTTAAGTTGTGCAAGAATCTGAAGCTCCTTCATAGGGAGATCATTCTACACTTTCCCAGGCTTATTCCGTCGTGATTTTTTGTGAGAGTCTTGGCAAAGGGTTGAATCTCAAGCCGTCCGTAATCAATGCTCATCGTGACCATAAAATAGCCTCCATCATGGATGTTTGCTTTCTTCAATTGATTTTGTTTCAAATTCGCCATACGCTTTTTAATTGGGAATAAGGTTATTCCAAAGCTCAAAGATTATTCTAAGTCCGTGTTCCAAAGTCAGTCATGAAAAAGACGCCTGCAATGGAAATGGTCATTGTTAAGGTGGACGAAGGATAAGCAAATTTCTGTTGAGTCGCAGACGAGGACTCATCGATCATATAGTGACTCATTTCACGAAGCCGCTTTATAATTTACAGATCCTCATCGAAATCTTGCCTATTTACGATAAATTTGAAGCAAGCATGTCCAAAAGCCTTGTCTTCTCATCATGGATGGCTTAGAACGCACGACATTAGCATCAGTAATACAATAATTTGATTTTAAAAAACTCCTAAGATCTTCTGAGACGATCTCGTATCGTTTACCCCTGCCACACACCTTTATGATGGCTTGGAGGGTATTATGTAAATATATCTTTCAACCTATAATGGTTTGGCTAACTTGGAAGAGGCAAACGTGTCCCTCACACTAAATAAAATATATATTCGAGAAGCATTAAAATATTTTTTCAAGCAGAAATTTTTAAGTTATATTCGAACAAGTGATAAGATTGATTGTATCTTTAAGAGGTTAAGGAAAAACACCCAAAAGTGGCTCTTATTTGTTTGATTTACAGTGAACAATCAGAATTCATTTGATGAGAAAATTCTCAGTCTATTTTATGAAAAGTTGTTTTTATGTTTAAGCTCAATTCTTAGTGAGTATCTATAAATGAAGCTATTATAGTTCTATGACCAGATTCATATGTATTTATTTATAGACGAGTCAATTGTAGCTTCATTTTCATTTTCTATTTTACTTACGAGCCACGTTTATGTATCCAAAGAGCAATGTGTGGCTCACTACCCGCAGTTTGCCGACCCTCCCGAGGTAGGCATGACATCCACACCCGAGGTTGGTTTCGCATTCACAGTGCTTGGATTGCCCGGCCGACTCGTTGCCGGACTATCTAGGGTTGCAGATGATATAACGGTAGTGGTTTATGCAGAAAGAATTTTACGAATTAATTCGTAGCCGTGATGAACGGGATCCCCGTCGATTGATGATTTAAGGTGAATGTGGCTTCGTCTCGTCAATTGTGTCCTTTCTCCTCGTCGATGAAGTAACGAATTCATTTATTCCCTTCGAATCGAAAAATAAATTATCAGTATTGCGAACTGGAAGAGCTGAAGCGAATCGCTTTACTAAAAAACATTTGCTACTGGAAGAGTTTCGGCCTGCTTATGTTGCGGTGGAAGAAGTGTTGAAACATTAAACATTGTAAATTTTCTAAAAATATAATAATGAAGTTTCCTTGTGCCAACCTTACTTTGAAAGAAGGATATGAGCTTTTATTATTCTAGATATCAAACTATTCTCTGCGCTACTAACTCATGTTAACCCCACTCTCGTATGCCAAATGAGCATTATAATTTAATACGTAGAAACAGTGGCGTTGTATGCCTCTTATTTCGTATCATTTATTTTTCTACTTCTATCTCTATGATCGAAAATCTCAGGTGCAGTTGTAATCTATCTGTGCATTAATAGATTTTACCTGTACATTGCAGGAAAAATGGAAATATAAAAAAAATGAATTTTAACACATTCCTATGCCATTAATAAACATTGTATTCCTATGTAAATACTAAATATTTAGTTGCTTGTGTGCGAAAAAAACAATCATGCATTTTAAAAGTGGCTCATTTAGGAACATTTTCAAAAATGGACTTTACCCTATTTTTTCATGCACTCTTGTGGGCCGATGTTTAATAAGCGAGCAATTTCAACTAGTTATGTACATATTACAAAAAACAATCAGGTGTTTCCGAGAAAAAACTCCTTTTACTTCAAATGGTTGGAAAGAAATTCAGTTTCTTGTATCCCCTGAAATTTTTAAAATATTCGGGATGAACCGTTTTCGAAATTTACAATTAAATTGTATCAATTGGTGCATAAACCTGGTGCATTAATAGTACCTACCCTAATCCATGCCATACTACACACCCTTGGAGTAGCTTGCATGTAACTACACAGTAGAATTAGGGAAAGCTTTAGTGATGATTAGAAGTTAAAAGATTGCTCCCTCACCGTTCATGGCCAAGATCCTATAGCCTGATGGACCCTAATCGGAGTGCACGAATCAGTTGTATCTATTGGTGCATGTACGTGGTGCAGAACTAGTGACCGTAATTCACTCCTTACTGAACAACATTGAGGTGACTTGCATGGTGCACAGTATATATAGGGAAAGGTTTAGTGACGATTACAAGTTTTAAAAAAAATATCTCTATCTCACCGTTCACAGCCAAGATCCTATAGCCTCGTGCCGAAGGCGACTGGTCTCTGAAGGTAGAACCCCCGTGGTGGCGAGGGAGCGGCGGACAGGATTGTCACGGGTGGCGCGGCCCTAGGGTGCACGCTCCTCTGCGGCACGAGGCGCGGCTGCACCGAGCGCAGCGGCTCGGACTGCAACGGTATCTGGTGGTACTGCCCCGATGGAGGAGGAGGAGCCGCGTGGTACTGCTGCTGGCGCGTCAACTGCGGCTGGGGTCTCGGGGGCAACGGGTTGGCCCGCTTCTTCTGGTTGCTCTGCACGGCCGACTGTGAGAAGCTCGCCGAGAGGTCAGAGTGGCCTCCGAAGGCGTCGTAAGTCGCTGGGCTCAGGGGACCTGAGTAGCCACCGTAAGTCCCCGCACCACCGCCGCCGCCGCCGAAGGAACCGGACGCCCCCGCGTTGTACCCGAAGCTCTGGGAGATCTGTGGAGACTCGTAGCTGCCCGGGGGCTCTGCGAAGTGTCCGCTCACTCCGGCCCCGCCGGTGGACGGGACGTTGATGGGTTTGAGGACGAGGAGGCCAGCTTGCACGCCGTTGGGGACTGTGAACGAGAAATTAGGCACTGTTGCTGGTTTGGTCATCCTATGGCGCGGACAGTCTCTTCCAGTATGATTAAAACACCCGAAAATTCGCAAGGTAAGCTCATTTTTTGTTTGTGTCATCTTCTGTGTACCCTAGGGTTCCTATTTACCTGTTTTCCCTGGATAGTCCTCTTTTTCATAATAATATCCCTAGTTAATTCTTGAATTCTAGATTTTTTAGTATCTCTCAGGAAAAAAAAATAATTCTGTTTAATCTCGTTCTTAGATATGGTTGTGAAATAACATCAATAATAATAACCATTTATATTAATAATAATAACTAATGGTGATGATCTTTTTGGAATTTTTACTAAAATTCAGGCCAATCTTTTTTGAATCAAAGGTTTTCATTAATGCTAAAAGGTATTAATAGCAGTATATAAAGTGCAAAATATATAATAGTTTTATTTTAATACCTTTTTAATGCCCTAGGATTTTTGAGTAAAACATTCAGAATGTCCCAGATATACAGGAAAACATGGAAACCCTAGTGTACTGCTAATCAACTCCATACTTTAAATATGGCTATATTTACACTAGTAAATTCCCCGTCAAGTTGTGACGGAACTTATTGAAATTGAACTGTAGGTTCATAAGAATTGAATGCCTGATATGTTCTCTATATTGGAGGTATTATTCGCTAGGTGGCTCAATGTACGTTATAAGAATATCACTCGTGTGAATGGATGAATAAACCTTGATCTTTTTGTCTCTGTCGGTTGTATATCCTTGCAAGGAGGAGCAATTATCAGTGTAATCAATCAGGTTATCATTCATCTATGATTGACTAAATCAGGGAATCGGGTTGGTGTGCTGGCAACCCATGTCGAGACCACAGTTTGAACTGAACCTTGTGTGTGAGCATGTGCTTTCCCAGCTGACTAGCTGAAGAAAAACTGCCCATTTTATCAACCGGGTCAGGTTGTCCATACTAGCAGACGCGTCGGGACGTTTCGATTTTCGACTCGGGAATTGTCCTCAGGGCAGGGCAGCAGTCCTCAGAGTGCGTTTCAGAGATTTTTAAATGTGCTTCATAACCTCCCGCACTAACAAATCACGTAGTGCCTGACCTTCCGGGAGGATATGAAAGGCATGCAAAATATCCGAAACGACACTCAACTACCCTGAGGATAGTGTTCGAGTCGAGCATTTAAACGTTGACTAGTTTGGCCATAGACCTAATATATGATGTTAAGATCTATTTCGAGTAGTTAGGCCAACTTGAACCGGCGGAAAACCCGAGAAGTTTTTCTTCACCGATTCTCGCGATTTCTTTATTTCCCAGACTAGGGTCTATTGCAAACTCGGCTTAGCGCTGTGTAAATTGCTAGTACTATGTTGGTTAGCGATTTGCCTGTTTTATTCGAATATGAAGAAATCTAGGCATTTTAAGCATCACTGGATCCCTTCGGTGACAATTTGACAATTGGTCCAACTCCCTGCTCTCATACAACTCCGATATTTCACTCACCACCATATCCTATGGCCATGTAAAAATTATGCATCAGAGATATCTCCTCTCCGAACTGTTCAAATCTTTCGCAATATTTCCATCAACTTCTCCTACTTTACTCGGTCGAACGCCTTCTCGAAATCAGCGAAACTTGCCAAAACGTCCGATTATATTGTATGTACATCCCTTTCCACTTATATTCTCATGAATGCTATGACATCACGAATTGTCTTCCCCACCAAGATTCCATGGTATTAGACATATTATGAATTAATATGGACTACTTAAATATTAAAAGTAGAAAGTCACATGCTATAGAGCAGGTGGACCAATTTAAATACCTAGTAGTATGTGAAGGATGCAAAAGAGAAGAATTACGTCACAATGAAAAGGTTGGCCTTTAGAAGAATCGATTGGAAAGCTGCGTTAAACCAATCCTAGGATTGTTGACCAATAATGATGAGGCAGTATGTTGGAGGTAAAGGGGTATATAAGCATTGAAATAAGAAATAGAATTGCAATGAAGACGACGTTACGTATAACCACAGGTGAGAACCAATGACGAGGATTTTAGGCAGGGACGTAAAGAAATGACTAGTGAAAAGTATTAAGTTGGAGCGTGGCCGTATCCGAAAACCAAGTATGCTTCAGCAAAGCATTCTTGGTGATGACGTATTACTGACGTACACTGATATAATGAAGAATGCTTGGGCAAGAATATTTCATATTCGGACAGTCTACGGTGAGGAGCGACGTTAAGCAGTAGTGGCAACATAAAAAAACCACTAGGAGTAGTGAAACACGTTAGAGGGCAACATCTATCAAATGTTTAGATCGGAAGAAAAAGAGCGATTATATTTATATTAACCTTTTCATTGATATGTATATTAATAATTATGCAAATGTAATATGCGAAGTAAAAAAATTAGATACTATGCACATTTATAAGTAGCCAACGGCTCCGTCATCTTTTGTTATTCTCGTCAACAATGCTTCGAAGCCTACATGGAAGCGTGCTTCAGTGCTGTGGCTTCGTAGCATAGCTTCCCCCAGAGTGCTTCGCGTTCGGACATACTTCGGGTGTTTCTGATGGTACCCCCCCTCCACTGGCAAGCAAGCGTTGTAGTATGCTTAGCGCTAGAAGCACACGTTTCGGACAGGGCTTGTAATGTCGCGGAAACAAGGAATTTTAGGAAAAAAGATGAACGTGGATTTGTGGCTTTGAAGGTGTGAATATGGAAAGGGTAAAGTGAATGGAAATGAAGACAAACAAGGAGGTATAGAGACGGTAGGAGAGGAATGAATGTTGTTTGAGGAAATTAAGAGACGGTAGAAGGTTTGGATGATACAGGTAATAAGAGGCTGGGGTGTTTTAAAGTAAGTGATAGAGGGAAAAGTGTTGAGTGGACAGGGTAGAGCGGGTAGTTTGGATAGGATGATAGGAAGTAGGAAGTATAAGGGACTGAAGAGGGACGTCCTGTAAAATGTTGGAGATATAGGAAAAATGTAATATCCATTTAGACGTTTCTCACCACTAGAAAACTAACGATGATGACGAGGGTATTCTTAGTAGGTATTCTATCGTTTATCACAGATTTATATAAATATAAATTTCTTCTTATGACCCCTATTCATACGATGGCCAAATAACTATTATTACGCAATATATTTCAATAAATTCCCCCATGAATTAGAAATGTTCATAGTCTACGCATTTCGAAAGTAACTTGGAAGCGTGTAGGCTATGCGGAAATTGAAAATTCTCCTTGATGCGAACGAGAAACATCTATGATCTCATCTCAGCCTCTTCACCTTCACTTTAACGAGTACTTCGAGCCGCGAACTGGTCCCTTCTTCTGCGAATCGATGGGATATGAGCGAAAGTCGACGTGCCGGTTTTCGCTTCCAGGTAGGAAGGCAGTCGCAGGATCTGTTTTTGAGACGCGATGGTCGCGTACTATCCATTCACTCTCTTCGACCTCGCATTCCCCCTGCGCTTTCATCCCCGGAGGATTGATTTTCATTGCCTCGAAAAACAGAACAAAAAAAAGCGTGGCAACTGCAGTTCCTGTCTCGCAATGCTCACTCACGGGACGGGTATTTTTCGTGAGATTGTCTGGAGCTTAAGACTGAGGCTGGGGTGGTAACGAAAGAATGGGAAAAATACCGGCTTTCTTAACTCAGAACCCGTGTTCGAATCCCGGCGATGGTGGAGATTTTTTTCAAATATTGGTTCGGGCCCGTGCATCAATGAAAAACGGAGAAAACGGTGAAGTTATGATGGATGGGACGTATAATTTTTGATCTCCCTACGCTTGTCATTAATTTGGTTTATTCTGGGTAGACAACCGACCAACTGACTGAGAAGATTAACAGTATGGAAGGGAAAATGATTACCGTGGCTCGGAAAACTACGGCAATAACATGACATAAGCTATTCCGAGCAGCTGCATATGTCAATTTGAAGGACCGCGAAATGGCCGCGAGAACCTTAACGGCGTTACCCGCTGAAATTGCACAATAGGAGAAATTCAAGTCAATCCGACCTTTCGGCTTCGGACCTTATACTATCCCCATCCCTTCCATTCCTATCCTTATACCTTTCCTCCCGGTCTGAAGCGCCTATTAGTGCGGAAACAGACTTGAAAACACCCACAGACAAGTCAATCCCCGGTCAAGGCGAATGATTTTTTCTCGGTGTAATTTCTCCTATTGTTCAGATGTCAGTTAAAGTCCCTTCTGCCCCTCGGACAGATAATTGGATAAGGGCTGGGATTTTTCATGGAATGTAAGATGTGTGGATTTAGACTCAGTATCGGTATATTCTTTATGGGCGTCTATTGGTCAACGTTTGACGTCCTCCTGGATGTCTTGAAATACTCTGCAAGCCACCGCGAGGGTGTGTGGCAGGGGGAGAAGGTCACCAAGCATCAAACATTCACTATTGATATGCAACTAGGCTACGTACTACATGGGAACTCCGGCAATATCGGCTATGGCTTGAGAATTTCAAGTCCGGGTGGAGTACTAAACTCCCCACTCTCGTCGATTTTTCACTTAAACCTTGAACTTGGAGAATGAGGCAATTTTACAAAATCCACCCTTCCCAAAATGATGTACTTGTAGAAAGCTAACCAGCATCTCTTTCTTCCCGAAAACTATTAAAGCTAAGAAGCTGTGTATTTGGTATCCGCTTCGAGCGCAAATTTTTGCTTTCGTGTTATTTTATACTGTGAGTTCTTCAGGAAAGCGAGAAATTTAAAACCTTCAGGTCATAGCGAGACTCACCAGCATGTCATTAGAATGGAAAACATGAATGAGCGTCTACGAAATATATATTCTCTGCCTCAAGGTAGAAAGTATAATTAGCTCAGTTCAGATAATTTTGCCAATTTTCTCGGATGAGAGGGCTTAATTCGTTGCCGGAAACTCTTTATTTCCCAGACTTTCGTTTCTTGTCACTAGCCGCCGTGCTTTACAAGTCTTGATGATATACAAGAATCGTCACTTGAAACTGGCCGACGTTGTCCAAGGAGGGTGATTGAAACATTCCCTTCCTTTTCTGTGCTACTACAGATACAAATGGGGGGGCATTCTTGGTGAATTCAGTCGAGATAGTTATTCGTAATAAGTCCAAGACAGTTATTTATAGATTTCACCTGTGCATTAGTTAAGAGACATTTTCTCTGCTCTGTGATATTGACAGATGGATTATTCATTTGTCTTGTTTCAGGTATGTTCGCGATTATATGCAGTGATCGAACTAGAAATTACCTAACCAGCTTCTCAAATCACCTTCCCTTATTCTGGCAGCGATATTTTTTTGAAGTTTGAAAAAGTTGAACCTTCAAAAGCGTTTTGGATGGCGCCGAGAGAGGTAGGAAATATGTATGCTGATTTGAAGGAGATAGAATGTTGAAAATTAGCCGTTTGGATAAAGAAACGCAAAGTGGATGGGGATATTTTATCCAAACCTATCCAATTTGATGAAACACTTATGATAAACACTAATGATTCCTAAAGCGCCGTACACACATTAGGTTTAACAGACATTTAAAATGCCAGGGGCGCTATTACTTTCATTTCTACGATAATAATGATTTCAAGCCGACGACTGCTTCTTAAGTTCTGCTGATTAAGACTACATGAATCCATATTTCCAAGAATCACATTGGTGTAAATTAAAACGTTAAAGCACTGTTAGAGTGCTGACAATATAGGATAAACCGATTTGTTTAGCACGATGAAATAGTAGTTTTGTGATGAAAAATCATCACGGAGGGCTTTAAAAAATAAGATGAAATGGATTAAAGGGGTGTCCCTTTCGGCCGTAATTTTTTCAGTCAGAGATTTATTCAGTTTACGTGTCATGATATTCGTTGATTTCTTGCTAGTAAATTACCGAGATAAAGCAGTTGCGGATACAAATTTTTCTGCGTTATCATGGTTAAGTTACATATCATGCATGTCTTGCTAGCTTGAATGGGAGCATCAGTAATGTTCCATTTCCTGCTCTCTTTATTTTCCCAGGTCAACATCCAGCTATCCTTCTTTTTTCCATCATAAAGATCCTCCATATTCCCCTCATACCTGCTTTCCCGGAATTCTGCACTCAATTAGGCTGTCATCTGTTCCTCCCGCCCACTAGGCTTCCTCATAATTTCCGCCAGCAACTTTCTATCCTCCCCCACGACAGTCAACACTTATAATTCGTCCTCCTTCTCCTTCCATCGTATTCTCTCCATTCTCTTCAACATCCGTATCTCAAAAGACTCGGGTCTACGGCCTTGGTCAACTCCCTAAGATCTTCATTCTCTCCGATCTATATCATGCAGCGATGCATATCAAGCTTTTACTATCCTTTACATCTTTTATCGGGGTTCTCGTGGAGTTCCCTTATGTTTATTAATGCATGTTTAGCCAAGGTAATTCTCTTCCTTATATCATCTGAACAATGTCTCACTTTCCACAAAATGACACCCAATTAGCAAAATTGTTTCAGCCGTTCTAGCCGACGTTCTCCTGCTTTTATAGTCAGCTTCGTCCCTTCATGCCCAACCATCTCATTAATTTTAGCTTAATTGTGATTGGTTCCTATCTTATAAGTGTCACACTCATGCTTCTCAATGCTTACAACAGTAATTGAATACCTGTGGGTGACCGACTTACATTATATTTCCGGCTGATAACTAAAAGTAAAATGCTTTTATTTTATTAACTCAGGTGTTGGTTTTTTATTATGGCACCTCAAGGTATGCAAGCAAAAAAATTTGAATGCCTCTGTGGAATGCCCCAGGGATAGTCAACCGTGACTTGCCATTCGAGCGAACTTTACCTCAAGCAAAAGGTGCTGTTGCATCATTATTGTCAAAAGTCCAATGATCGGTAGGTCGCAACTCTCCATTTAATTTACCCCTAAGTCAGTCTTCTCACGTGATAGCTTTCACGTCCTCTAATACTTGCTTCATGTCTCGTGCGTGGCGTCTTTCTCTGTGGTTAACTCTGGGAATTATTGTCTCCTCAGTAATCTCGTCTGGAAGATATCTTACCTTGGCAAATGCCCCAGCGAGTGTTTCCTTTAATTTTTCCAATACCTTTTTTCGGTCGTAATTTTTAACGTAGCCTCATTAGCTCTCCATTTATTTGATTGGGAAAAATGGGAGTGGGAGGATTTCATCGTCTCAAACTCAATTGTTCTCGAACTGTACGACCACTTGCGGGTTAAATGGTTTTCGCAGATTCCAAAGTCGACCTGTTTCTTAAGGCATTCCATTAGTGTATTCTCTGCGGCGTGTACACTTATAATGGCCCTAAACATTTCTATCCCAACTTCTGTAGATTGAGAAAAGCATACCAGCTGCAAAATGGACATAACGTGAAAATGGGAGTCTCGATTTCTCCTACGTACGGTTGGGAAATATTTTTTCAAACACGCAAACAATAATGAATTTGTGCAGAGGAAAATGTAATGATTGCTCATAAAAATTGAAAGAGCAAAATAAAGGGAGATGGTGCATCGTGACTGCTTTAATCAGGGCTAATGAGAAATTCCACCATTTTTCTCTGCTGTAAAAAATATACTGGTATCACAAATAGCGATTGGTAAAGGAAGGCCTCATATGAGATATGCGGAACAAGTATTTAAAGATGTGAAAGAGAAAATTTAAATAAATGTGAAGAGGTTAGTCGATAGAATAATCGAATGTAGAGCTGCGTCAAACCTCTCTAAGGGTTGTTATAATTTGAAGTTGCAGGCTTAACTTTATGGAACTGGTACACAGGAAAAGAATTACAACTTTGCACGTTCCTTCGATAAAGCGTGGACCTTACAACATTGTAATTATTGTCCTAAGGGTTGTTGACTGATGATAATGATCACTAATAGCATGCCTAAATATCAGGCAAACAAAATCAAAGTCCCAATAGATAGATAAAAAATGAGTGAGAATGTTACGCGATTTTCATTGAACGATGGGATATTGTTCATAATCACTTTTTTCTGCCAGCTACTCTTAAAAATACGATGCATTGGTGTTAACAACTTTATGACCGTTATATTTTTTGGCAAAATAATGCATGCTTTTTAGGATCGTGGGATCGAATCACGCCTCGGGTACGGATATTGTGGATAAGCCAAGAAAAAGTTTATCATTGAGTTACGTTACACGGTGCAATATAAATTTAGTTGTTGGGAGCTCTAAAACAACTTATTCTACAAATTGAAGGACCGCGAACGGGTCGCGGGAACCGTAACGGCGTTATCCTCTGAAATTGCACATTAGCTGGATATTCACATAGAAAAAAATTATTCGCCTTGACCCGGATTCGAACCCGGATCCCCAGAACCGGGTTCAGGGGTTCCGGGTTCGAATCGCGATCGGGCGGAATATCTTTTTCCCTGTGGAATTCCAGCTAACCTGATTCTACTTAGTAAGTACTTCTAACTTACATTCATTGAAAATTTAAATAAAGCTTGTGTGCTGTAGATTATGTATGCTCCTCATCTACTAAACGTGTTATCATAACGATAAGTTCCGGCATCATTTTATGCGAACCTCCTTAACCATGGAAGAAAGCACGAGAATGTATTCCCAGATGAATTACGAGTAACAAACTCCATTTGCTTTCCGTAACCCCTGAATGAGTTTTGTAATCAGAAAATAAACCCTGGACAAAGTTTGCAAGATCAGCTAATGCTGTCGCATTAAATCTGACCAGCACTCTATCTACTTCTTTTCATTTGCCGTTGATCTGCCTTCTTTGCGAGACGCATTAAAACTATATGCATGTCCTTAAGGTCATTTTACATGAAGCAATCAATTTTGCATCTTGAAGTACTTTCAAATTATGGATATTACGTGGATGAATGCGTGAAAATAGAACTTGGGCTATTTTTTTTGCACAGTCTTACATTCATTTGGGAATTTTTTGTATGTAGTTTGTTGCTTCACTCGATGCAATTTACACCGTAAACCCCCCAATGCATCAGACTGCATAATGAACGTCGAGCAGTGCGTGAAATTGTATGCATGCTCATTATTTCTGTTTCGTGTCCCGATGGAGAGTAAAATGTTGCATTCAGATGGTGAAGGTGCCAACTTTCGCCCGTGTATAAACTGATCCTTTTACCCGAGGTAATTTTCACCTCCGAGCATCTCTTCAATGCCGCGAATTAATCACAGAGCGGGCAGAGAAAGTAATGGCCGGGAGCCCTTTTAAGAAAAAAATGGCAAAGCAAATTATATGTAAATAGTATTCTATCATACACGATGGATCTCCACACTAGTGACGCCACTAAACTGGATGAATATTTAAATAAATCCACATTCATATGTTTACTAGCTATATTGTAAGTGAAATATCGAGAATTATAAGCTTGAGAATTATATCTTACAACTAAAATGCTCTAGAACTACTACTTCTCTTGTCCTTGTTTTCACTGATGTTTTAACTTCTCCACAATTCAGAGTAAATTCAAACATTTAACTAATCAACTACTTTTTGTTGAAGGGTTTCACATTGGTGTTATGTCTGCAGTTTTCGGTGCCTCGGATTCTTAATTGATATTCGTTTCGTTTTTATTGCCCTAATCTTTGGCCCGAGTCTTGAATCTTTCGTTACTCAGCGAATAAATATTGACGTTTTCGTTACCAACAAAACAGGTCATATTTTGTTATCAACGTGGATAAACGAATAACTTGAAGCGAATGATGTTATCAAAGCGATTAATTTCATTCTTTATAGCGTAACGAATAATTCAAGACTTGGGCCCCTTGTCGACGAGGCGATTGAAGCAGAGACACGACCGTTAAACAGGGATGATGGATTTGGATTCCTCAATAGATAGAAACGGATGATGATAGCTCCAGCCGGTAGGAAAAGCACCTCTAAATGTGTTGTGCAGTGGTTAAGGAACCTTATAATATTGTTAAAAAGAAGAGCCCAATAACGATGAACTAAGGAAATAAAAATAATTTGTTGCCATGCAACAACAATAACTCCAGGGTCGTGTGATAAGAAATCGTTCAAATTGGCAACTTATCATTGCAATATATTGCCTATGCAAAAAAAGTTTAACTGTTTTATTACTATCGGGAAAATTTTCTGAGCGAATAACCAGGATAACTCTTAAATTAATTCCTTTAATTTTGTTTAACATTTGGTTGATGGATACCTGTGACTTTGTTGGAAGCATTCACAAAAAACGGTTGTTTCAGGGATACATATACTTGAATTGTAAATCATACATTATGATGAAGTGCTTGCTAGATCTTTGTAGAGGGACGAATTTCCCGATAGAGAGTTTGAAAAAAAATGGTGATGAAGCACGCGTAAGAAATCCCTGCGTGTAGGATGAAGAGAAAGGAAGGTTTTTAACCTCAATGCGGTGGGGGTCGCGTTTCTATCGTGATGCAACGAATCGCATAGAAAGTGCAGTGGGTGGGGAGGGGTGAGTACGGTCGTGTGCGTTTGCAAGTTTGACTTCGTTTCTGAGGTCCATGCGACAACTCTGCCGTGTCGAAACCGCTCACTCAAGCGGTCAAAATCCTCGCTCTGGAGTGGAAAAAAGTTGGGATAGTCAACTCCAGCGACATTCTTTCCAAATTCCTCTCTCTCTCTCAGAATGCGAGGTATAAATAGTTCACCGATTGCTTCTCGTGTAATTAAGATGAGGAGAAAATATGCTTGAAACCTTTACTGTTGAAGAATTTACTCAAGTTGGTCACATTAATGTGAATCGAGTCATGTGCTCTATGTGTAAGTCCTTCCTGGATTCATTTTTGAAAAAAGCAATCAATGGAGTGATAGATTTTTTTTGAATCCCGGAACTGAAATGAACTATTGGACTATCGTTGAAACTAGAAAACCAGTTAAGTGTGTCATTTCCTTAATGACTGTCTTAACTGTTTCAAGCTCCAACCCTTCGGTGAAATTATGACGTCCGTTACGTACCCCACAAGACACCTTTCATTGCATTTGAAAAATAAAATTTAATTGCTATTGTGTTCGCCCAATTACCTTCTCAGATTCCAGGCCGTATCCTTGTCTTTTGAACATCCTTCATCCGTAAAATTCTCTTCGGAACCTTTGAATCATTTTCATGGTTTTGTATTGTGGTGAGCGAGTGAGCTTTTATCGCGATATAATTTAACTTCCATGCCCGGAGTAATTATTATTTTTGGTACTCTTGATGTTTAACTATTCATTAGAACATATATCTTGAGTACGTTTCTTCACGGAAGTGAGGCATGTACGATGATAGCAGCGGAGAAGATAAGGGTGGAAGCATTCGAAATGCGGTGTTGCAGAAGAATGATGAAGATTAAATGGATCGAACGAGTAACGAGAAAGTCCTAAGAAGAGTGGGAGAAAAGAGAATTCTGCTAAAAACTCTAAAAAAGAAGAAGGGACAACTCAATCTTGAGACACGATTATCTGATGAAAGCAATCGTCAAGGGAAATGTGAACGGGGAGAATGGAAAAGGTAGGCCTCGTATGAGATAAATGGAACAGGCCGTGAAGGATGTGAAAGAGAGGATACGTCAATATGAAGAGGTTGGCTGATAGAAGAATCGAGTGGAGGGCTGCGTCAAACCAATCCATGGATTGTTGACCGATGGTGATGATGATGATGTCTAATTAGTTTTTTTAGATACCTCGTGTAAAAAAATTCGTGAGGAATGCTGAACTTTTGTCCATCAAATTTCAGAAAACAATCCGTGACCTTCTTTCCTTGAAATTTAAGACCATCCATCTCTAGCTCCAACTTTGCAGCATGCGTGAGATTATCCTGATGGTTTGGTCGGAGCAAGAGAAAGTGGACTTGGATGTATTCGTGCGATAGAAGAGTCGAAATCGATGTAAATAAAACACCTTGAGATGTGGACGGATTGATGCTCACGAAAGAGAAAACAGAAGGTGCTTCTTCGATTACTTTCCATGGCAACGAGGGGAAAGAACTGGAAGAACTTGGTTTTGACTGAGAAGAAATGCTTGCGTGACTGGAAGTAATCTAGACGATTCTTGCCGGTTTAAAGCTAATATTGAATTCCTTAATGCCACAAAATACCTTTATTTCTCCCATTATGGAATATCTTCTTCTCTTGGATTGGTTTTTCGTTGATATTTTCATCCCGTTGATTCGCTCTTCGCGTGCTAACATATCAACACTTTCACGTCCTAAATTGTTTGATCGGGTAGTTCAAAATCCGTCAGCCACCGACGTTAGAACCAAGTTGCCTCCTTGTGTGTGAAAAACGAAAGAAATATACGAGCCAAAGTAACGAGGGGAGTCACATGATGATGTGGCCTTTCACTCCTGTTGGCAATTACAGAAATGGAATAGATCGTAAAAGAAGTAATGGCGAAGGAATTAACATGAACGAGGTAAAAATAATTTTGTCCCGTTGCCAAGATGAGATCAAAATCTTATCTGGGTACCGAGAAGTCCACCTACTAGCCTGCGTAAGTTAAATAGAACAAGTACCTGAAGAATATCAAGGAAAGTTAATGCGATGGAAAATGCGGTGCTAGAGTGCGGGATAAAGAATTTGAAAGTTGTCGTTCCGAAAAAATGAGGGAAAATAGAGCAGGCGGAGTAGTTTGCCAGACCAGAAAGCAGTTTAACAAGGAATGGGTTGAGTACGCCGGATGGCAAGCGAGGAGTAGAGCAAGCTAAGAATGATGCGAAGATAGCTAACGAGTTCAAAATTGATATGAAGAGGAAAGAAATAGCAAGGTGTGGGAAAAGTCATATGGCACTCAAGATGAATATTTGTTGGGTCGTAGACATTATTTTGTGCCCACTGCTAAGATGCTTAGGAAATTAAAATGGAAACGTCATAAATTTGTTTTTAGCGCCTCTAAGTAATTTTCATCATAACTTGTCATCAATTTTAAGGTTGGTTTGAGGCAGTTCTCCATTCAATTCTTCTGTCGGCTAAACTGATCATCAGTTGGTCGGCTAAACTGATCATCAATTCCATTTCTGATTTCAACAGTTCATTCATCAGACTTCTCTTTTTCTCAACTCTCCATAGAGTGCCTTTGTTAGTTATTCTTAATACTTATAGCATTCAATTTCATGCTTTTGATGGTGCGTCCCCCATTATCCGAGAAATCTAGGACATTAGCAATACATACATCTCAAAAGACTCCAATAATCCTCTGAATTTACTTGAACGCAGCCATAACCTGCGCATGCGACTTTTGGGAAATATTGGGAGAGTTCATGTGGGATATACGGAAAAATTGACTATTATTGTCGTGGAATAATACAAGAGATGTATGGAGTGGATGGAAGTAGACACGAAGATAACATTCGGAAAAAGGAGAAACTGGAATTGGATCAGAGGATTATGATAGAGGGTGTATTAACGGTGGTCCTGCCGTAAAAACTAAAGAATAGTTCTCAGACGCAAGAAAGGTGAGAAAAGGGAAGGAACTATAAAAAATGATTGTCTGCATAGAACACGGATAAAAATGAAGTTGTTGTCAGCCATTAATAGAATCGAATCGTTGATGATAATAAACCTGCCGTTTGGGGAGCATAGTTGCCGATCATTTTCTTCAAAATTATCCTGAATAGTAGTTGACGATATTGTGTTACCTATAACCAAGGAGGTCAGGTGGATATTTCCAGACCTCGCCCGGTAACCCAAAGCTTTCGAGTTTTGATCCCACATCGGGCTTGTGTGTTTTGTTTTTTCCTAGGTTCCACATTAGGCGAAAGGTGCAGTATAGCTGAAACTGAAGCCCAATTCTAATTCTGCCAGATTTTTTTCGATCGTTTTTCTTTTTATATGGCTAATGTTTAGTTATTTTAGCAAGGAGACCAACATTTAGGGTCATTGTTACCATTTGTGACAGGTGGGTAATTGGATTAAGATATTTTCCACACTTTAGTCTGCTTTTATCGAAATGCGCCAAGGGGTCCACGGTTTAGCGTCCGATCCGACGGGGACGGTGTACTGGACTTGAAGTGTTCTTCATATGGCACTGTGAAGTAAGGACTGGTGCACTAATTAAAAATATCTGCCACCGCCGAGACTCGAATGGGAGGCCAATACTCTGGCTACAACACCAACCCGACCCTCGAATTGGCTAAGATTGGCTAATATTAGATTTTTGTTCTGCATCCCTTCATGGAATATATTTTGCCTGTCTCATCCAATTCGCTACTTGCTACCTTTTACAGGTGTAGGTTATACACTTCAAGGAAATTCATCCGCTCTCGAGGGTTTTCGAATGTCCTTTTTTCGGTCGAACGGGTTGCTCGCTGGTTGAGAGCTGGACCTTCGAGTGCACCTTATAAAACCATCACCTTGGTTGCGGAGAAAGTTATAGCATCTTGCGCCGCGTGGAGTGCCGGCAATCGGGAGTGCACTTAAAGGCTAGAGAGTAGATTGACTCAGTGACGGGGTGGGTGCCACGAGGCAATAGAGTATCCCCCACTATTTTCCTTTCACGCGTGGAAGACCTGAATAATTTCTCGTTTTGCGTTCATCCACCGCGAAGATAAAATGTCAGCGCGTTGCTCTTTCTATTACATAATGATTTGCTTCGATTTACATATGTATGGGACACCGTTGCTCAGATAAAGTCAGCAAGTATATAGATGCCTCTTCATTTCTAGGGAAACATTTGGTTTTTCACTGCATCAAAAGTCATCAATCCTAAGATGGGTTTTCCGGAGCTCTCTCTCTCTCTCTCTATTTCTATCGACTTATCTATTCATATCTAAATAATTATTTACTTTGACATCCTCGACTAGTTCCACTCGCATACTCTCTTTTCAGTTTTTCCCTCGAAGACTATCTGAAACAGAGCATCATGTCTAAAGATATGACCGATTTATTTGTAATGCCTTCTTTATAAACTTTTCACTGGTCGTTTAGTTTTGTCAATCTGTTCATATATTTTTTGTTCGTCACAAGATTTATTCATTTTACATTCCAAACGTCTTCATTTCAATAATGTTTATTGTAAAGTGGTTAATCTTTTTTTCGGATTTCCCTGTCAAATTTATGATCAGATTTCTTTTATGAAAATAGTTTTGAAAAAGGTAGATTTCTCCCACTTTCTCTGCCATAGTCATTTTGAGCTGCTTCATCATTTATACTGCCGTTGGTTTACTTTTGTGGATGAACTACGCCAGAACGTATCTGAACCTGTCACTGACGTCAACTTAACTTTTGGAATGCAAATAGGTCACACACGTGGATCACATTATGAAAGTATTCTAGATAAAAAACCGACGAGAACTACAGAAAGCCACAGAATTGATTAGGGATTAAAAAATTAGAAAATCTTGTCACACTCATTTTCATTCTGCTTTATTGATAAGTTTACCGTTTAAAAATATCGATATCTAGGTAAATCAGCCATTTGGGGACCAACTTGGTTTAAGTTCATCTCTTTTTTCAGTTAATGCTAGCATGTATTTTTTTTGCTAGGGACTTCATTAGTATGATAAGCTAGCATAAAAAGAAAACACGAGCCAAATCCACAAAAATATTGTTACTATACAAACTATTTTTGTGGATTTGGCTCGTGTTTTCATTCTATGCTATCAAGTTTCGCCTCCACTCCGTATCGCCAGAATCTTCAGAATTAGTATGATAAGCATTTTTTAAAGATACCATCTAGTTCTAGTATTTGCCGGTTCCTTAAACGCTTAACGTATCATAACATATAAATCATGAACCTTGAAATATTCATTTATTTTTTGTTACCGTATTCTAGGATTAATACATAGGCATCTAATAAGAAAGGGCTACCGGAAGAGGAAAAGGTGAAATTTATCACAACCTTTTCACCATATAAATATAGTCACCATCTTGTCAATACCGCTACCAATAATAAGGGGTTATTGGACGGGGTTGTTTGACCTACTTTCCACTTTTCCCTCCCTCTGTCTTAACTGAGGATGAGAAGAGAGAAACCCAGCGCCCGCAATACCCTGGTCTTAACACAATGCACCTCTGGGTCACAGCTTCACGTCTTATCCGACGGACGGAGTACTGAACTTGAAGTGCTCTCCTCTCGGTAGTCTAAAAGGGACATATGCTTGTGAAAAATTTATTGTTCTCCCGGGACTCGAATCTGGGCTCTCGGAATGGCAAGCCAGAACAATAACAACCTCACTCACTCCTCTCCCGTAGTCTAAACATTCGTTTCCGGCTGGATAACCTCTTCCCCGTTATCTTATTTTCTTCATGTCACCCAAAATGTCGATTAATTTCTTACCGTTTACCATAAATTCTGTATTATATAGCAGCTATTTAATATCAGTTGTGTCTTCTTTTTCCCATCAAAGTATTTTCATACAATACACCTTTATTTTTAATGACAGAATAAGGTTATTGTCCACAAATCAAGTCGATGATGGACATTTTACAAAGCAAAAATGTCAAAGGTGGAGGTAAAAAAACATGAGGTATTCGAAAAATAGAGAAGTTTTATCAGGAAATAAAACTGACAATCCAGATCGTTGAAATGTGTCAGTAATCCATAAGCCTAAGAAATGGCAATGAGATTTTGAAATGGGTGATTAAAAAATAAATGTGTGCGAAGCTTTTGTCTGTTCATGCGGGCGTCGACCGGGCGAACGACAGTAAAACAACGTTATTCAGTTTGTGTAAGATGGTTCCTCAGGATGTAGAAATGATGCAATACAATTTCCTCAATGCAACGGATTCTAATGGGCTGACAAGGGTAAGAAGGCTAGAAAACATCGCAAGGGAGGGAAGAGCAATCAGTCCGTGATAGAGTTCACTTAAGCAGATGGAATTCGGTTGCGCAGGTCGCAACTCCGGTGTGCACCGGACCATTTTAAGGGCATCGGCTGCTTCAGATGAGCTAACGTGAGGGGGCTGTTAGAAAATATAGGAGGGAAAGTGAAAGTAATGCATTTCTTGTGCAACAGCTGTTAAAAGGTCTCATTAACCTGGACTGGTCTCGTTCTCCTAATCCTTTTACTTCACGTCTCATTCTCCCATGCACCTACTCCATTCTGCCAACGCACTGCAACCCATTTACGAATTGCCCTTTCTTCGCACTTTTTAGTTCTTCAGTTTTGCCATCTCCTTGATTATATCGTAATTGAAGGCTTGTAAAATACCCTTTTGGTTTACAAATTCAGAAGGTTCCCGTGATATTGCGTGGAAATAAAGTATAATTACCAACGAAATTGTAGTTAATTGTACCAGCGAGACGATTTCTCTTACCTCATTTTAAGGATCCGTCCGTCGTCATTGTCTTGGCCGTAATAATAAACTTGTTGGAATGACTCACTCGCACGACTAAAGAAAGCTGCTTGAACAGAATCACATTCAAAATTGTATCGAGAAATCGCTAATCGTAGCACAAATGTCCAAACCCAAACCATAAATTCTCCATTTCGATTAGGTTTGGCCATTCACTCAACACATTTTCAACCTTAGGTCTATTGAATATGCAATCGCAAATGCGTCTATTCGCGCCGTTTCACATGTTGAATAAACGGATTATAAGAATTCGAGTACTCTCCTCCTTTATAAAAATACATTTCCCCTATTTGGTTGAAAAGGGTTTTCCAAATTATTGTCTGCACAAAATGATATATTTCTCTTATTCCTCATATGGTCTTTCGAAATTACATACTTTCACTACTTTATCTACGGTGTATTGACATGAAATCTGAATTTTGCTTTAGCTACTTGGAATGAGGCAACGTCTATTTTTCACTCTTTCATCACTCAATCTCTCTAAGCCACATGAGATATAGCTCCTTTTCACACAGCCCTTGAAGTTATCTAATTTCAGTTATCTAAGATACCCGATATTGGAGTGGCTACTCGCCTCTTCAGCGATGTTCACTTTGTAGGAAGTTAGGTTGATAAAATTATTACCCACGAGTGGGCGTTATCTTTTCAGAGACTGAATCAGGTGTTATAAAAAATATGATTTTATATTCCAGGCGAAATTAATATAAGCTATAAAAACATTTCATGGAAAGTAATAAGATTTTAGAGGAGGAAAGGAGCCAGATTTTAGTACAAAGTAGTAAAATCACAAGCGTGAGTTTGTGAAGTCATTTAACTAACTGAGTATCCTACCCAGGAGGGATATGGGTAAAGAAACAAGGAAATTTGAAGGAAAATTATATTGGCGAAAGGATCGTTTACATGTAAAAAAGAGCTGATGACAAAGTCGTTGAGTAGAGACTTGAAGAACATTTTTGTGTGAAGTCAATTTGATACTTCGTTGATGATAGACCGTGGGATATTTTTTCCCGTCCCGTACTACCCCCCCCCCTCCACTTCAGTTCCATTCATGCACACTCCTCACGTTAAGGAACAGATCGGAACGCTTGATCGAATCATGCATGTACTACTCATGAATATTCTTGATGGAGGCCAAAACTTTTTTACGCCCAGGGTCCAGTGGATGAATTACAAATTCTAAGCAGGTAGGTATGCCGCTATTCATTCATTATTCGTGTACTTGAGCATATATCAATATATAGCAATTCATGCAAGTAAACATTGACATGCTAGCCTCACTGACGCATAAAATATTATGTGTAATGAGGAAGAATCGGATGAGAGTATGAGTTAAAATATGATCGTAGCGCCTGCTGTTTCCATTTGATTTTAAGAGTCCAGTTACTTGTGTTTAACGTAATTTATTTCATACCCTATGAAATAGCACACTAAACTATGGTACTTTAATGTGAAATTATTTGCTGAACGGAAGTTAAAACGATGGATAAAATGTTTCTTAAGGTTTGAAATTAGTGCACTTATTATACCCTTGTTTTTCCTATCTCGGTAGGTTTAGATATTTTATGTTTATTGAGATATCATTTATTTGAAATGAATGCTATAAAAAATGCTTATGAATGAAATGCTAATGAAAACTATAAGAGAACAGAAGAGGCAGCATAGCAAAGGGATAGGTAGGGGACATATTTTAGAGAAGTCTGTAGTGCATGATGCATGCATTTATCCCTTAAATACATAGATACTAACCATCTAGTTGCATGAGACCCTATAGTTGCTTGTTTTCACGTCAATGGTTCAGGCTTGGTGATGTTCACCCCCTGCCACACACCCTTGCGGTGGCATGCAGGGTATCGTGTAGATGTAGATGTAGAATGCCAAAAATAGGAGTGATTACGGGTATTTTTTCTTTCCTGTAAGTCATATTACTGCCCATTCGGATTCTTTATAAGTTACCTTTATTTCGCTTTATGGGCCATGAAACACGACCTTCGGATCAATCTCCTATTTTTCCAGTCCACTCCTCCTATCGTGTAATATCGTGCTGTGTGTTTGGGTGTATTATGTCATTATATTTCCAATACAACCTGTCTAACGTCTTTTGGAAGCCAATATAATACCTCGAAATCTCATTGCTACAATCGTATCCCAGGTATCGCATTTCGCTCCCCGTATAAAATATATTTCCACTTTAATCGTAATGATCATTGAAATGTGATGCAGTAGATAACCGGAAATGAAGAGGTTCTCAAGTAATGGCTGCTGTGATAAAGCTTGTTTTTATAAAGTGAATGAATTAATGCCACACCAGGCGGTGATCCCACGCCAACCTAAACAAAAATTCTAATTCTAACCCGAATAACTTGAGTTTTGACAGATGGAATAGATGTCCTGGACTGCGAATCGAACCACCTACCTATGACTTTTTGGGTCAATAGGCAGACTAATATGCTGCTCAGAATTTCTGATCCTAAAGGACTGCAATTTTGAGGAAGATTGGATATGGAGTGTGATGGAAAAAGTAATCTGGTAGGGTATAGTGGTTGGAGTACTTCTTCCATAGAGAAATACACACGGTAGGCCGTGTAGGTAACTTAACTGGTGTAATCACCCCGCGTTTATTTGGGAGGTCCGGGTTGGAATGCCGGTCAGGGCGAATGATATTTTTTTCTCTGTGGAAATTCTATAATAATAGCTGAAGTGAATGTTGGGAAATATGCGCTCAAAGAAGGATATCGTGTCAAAGCTAAATAATAGCCCTTGCTTTTGCGGTGACATTACCCAAGAAAATGTTTTCGGATTCTCCACCGGATCGGGATATATCCTCACTAGCCGATGTTTCGTTGCTCCACTCGGGATATTGTGCAGAGAAAATTTTCATGCCCGTCTAAACCTTCCTCAGCCGTATAAACACTGATAATTATAAAGACAAGCATATGTCGGGAAGAGCAAAAAAATCTGTTATTTTTTCTTCCCACTTACATCCTCCCTGCGCGTAGTCCTTCGGTGCCTCCTTGGGTTCCTCCTTGAAACCCCCGTAGCTGTCGAGAGTGGGCAGAGGGGGTCCGTACGATGGTTCAGCGGGTTCAGGATGGCTGGCCTTGGTTGGCAACGGCGGAGGGGCAGCCTCCTTCACGGCGGTCGTGGACGCCGACCCGTAGCCGCTGGGGGCTGAGAAGCCGATGGGGGAGTGGACGGGGCCCTCGTACAGCACTGACGGGTCGACCAGGGACTTGGCCGCGACCTGTCGGCCGAAGTGGGTGATGGCGTCGCCCTTGGCCGCCAGGATGGAACCCTTGGTCTGCAGGAGGTGGCCCTTCGCCTTGAGGATCTGTCCCTTGACCGCGATAATGCCGCCCTTGATCGCCTTCACCGCTTGGAAGAGAGCGTTGAGGATGGCCTTCTTGAACGCCCAGAGGTCGAAGTGCTTGCCGTGGTACTGAAAGTGGAAGAGGAAGACGAGCGATATTTTATCACTTCTGTCGGAGTGGTGGGCAAAGAGCAGTTATACCCGTTTCTTTTATTTCTCGTTAAGTATTTTTTTAAGGCTCGATAGCGACTGCAATTTTAACGTGATGACGTTTGTTGCTTAGTAGGCAGCAGTTCCGCTAGTCGTCCTGCCGACGTCCTTAGGTAGATGACCTGACCTGAAGGCGCGAGCAGACCAGAGGTCAAAGATGACCTGTCCTGAGGATGCCAGCAGTACAGCTACGGAAACTTTTGTCTCTTAAAAAACGAATGCCGACGAACACCCGGAAAGCAGAATTCTAGGCTTTTGTTACCACCAAGGTACCATAAAAGGGTTAATATGGGTTCAGAAATTACTGAGAAAATCGGTATTTGTGTATTGAAAGTGGTAATTAGAGAAAGGAGATAGAGGTATGATAACCATTATTTTTACTCTTTAGAAAATGCGTGCCTTCATTCAGGAGTGAGAAATCATCTCTATCCAGGTAGTTATTTATTAAGCTAGTTTTGTATGTAACCAAGGAAGAATGGCGATTGAAGGAAACGAGTAAGATGGGCAGGAGAATGAATGAAAGCAGGAATTAAGGTGAAAGGTGAAGTCGGAGATACTTGTGTACGATCTCAGTTCAGTCAATCGGTACATCTACATCGACATAAAGCGCTGCGAGCTACCATAAAAGTGTGTGGCAGGCGGTGAAATCACACCAAACATGCATTACATGTCATGCATAAAAAGGATTAATAATAGTATACTAATCTAAAATTCACAATTTAAAAAAGATATAAATAGCGAAGTAGGCACGCAAAAACATGCTTTTAGTTGCCAAACGAGTTGCAGTGAATGTGTGGTTTCCTGTGAAAGTAGCAAACTCACACAAGCCTAACACACTAGGGAGAGCACTAGCAGAACTTCTACAGAGAAAACATCCACCTTGACTGGGGCTCGAACCCGAACAGAAATAGACAGTCTGTACCCAAACATTAGAATATTATCGGGCATCAAGTAATGGAAAACGTCCCGTGCATCAAAGACAGAAGAGGAAATTTAGCAATGGAACCGGAAGAAAACCAGAGTCGTTAGAGGTATTATCTTAAGAAACTGTATGATAGCGAAAATAGGCCTAGGAACTTGGACATAGAAGAGGAAAAGGACTTAGATCAGGATAACGTGGGCCTCGGAATATTGGATAGTAAGATAGAGAAGGCATTGCGAGAAATGAAGGTGGTTAAAGCGGTGGGGATATATAACATCCCAGCTAAGCTTCTGAAAAACCTAGGAAGAGGGGGAAGGGAGAGATTATATGAACTTGTTCGTAGAATATACGAGGAGGGGGCTTGGCCGGAGGATTTTGTAAAAACCGTGCTGATACCTGCCGAAAAAGAGGGTGACAAAAGAATGTGAAGACTATGACTGTGACAAAAGAATGTGAAGACTTTGATTTCTCATGTGGCAAAGGTAGTGCTTAGAATCCTCAACAGAAGAATGGAAAAGAGAGGAAACGAATTTCTAGGCGAGGATCAGTTTGGATTTCGGAAAGGGAGGGCCACTCGGGATGCTATTGCGGTGATGAGAATACTAGTGAAAAGGAATCTAGAATATAATCAGGATGTATTCGCGTGTTTTGTTGATTTCGAAAAGGCGTTCCACAGAGTGAGGCAGGGCAAGTTAAAGGGAATATTGCGGAAGATAGGAGTAGACTGGAGAGACAGGAGACTGTCCGGAATTTATACATGTCGCAGAAGGCGCAGGTGAGAGTAGCCGATGGAGAATCGGATTGGGCAACAATAGGGAGGGGAGTTAGGCAGGGCTGTCCTTTAGTTGAGTAGGGAAGTGAAGAAAAGACTAGTGAAAAGTTTAATATGGAGCGTTGCACTATATTGGATGGAAACGTGGGCTTTACGAAAAGGAGATGAATATAGACTCAGGGTTTTTGAGAATTGGGTGTGGAGAGGGATGGGGAAAATAAAGTGGGTGGAAAGGAAGACGAACCATGAAGTTCTAGAATTGGTAGGAGAGGAAAGAAATTTGATAGATGAAATTGGGAAAAGGTAGAAGGTGTGGATGGAAAAGGTAATAAAAGGGAATGGCGTTTTGAAAGGAGTGATTGAGGGAAGATCATTGGGTATAGCGGATAAGAGGGAGGAAAAGAACGGGTAGATTGGATAAAATGATGGGAGGCAGGAGGATGGAGAAATTAAATGTTCATTTAGACCTGATTTCACCGGTAGAAAACCAATAATAATTGTAATAAATATTACTCTGGGGCTGAGAAAGAAGGTTGACTAACCGTTATCGGCGGGCCGTACTCCAGCTCGTGCTGTGGCGGGTGTGGTGGAGGAGGATGTGGAGGGTGCTCTGGTGGGCCCACCCAACCGAATTTGCTGGCGAACTTGCTGGTGATCTTGTCCGCCAGGAAACTCAGCGCCCTCTTATCCCTCTGATCCTCGACGTTCCCTTCCGCCTCCGTCTCCTCAGCTTCCGGTAACGAAGCCGCCCTCGCGAACGCCACCGTCGCGATCAGGATGAAGACCAACGTCCTCGTCTGTAGAGAAAGAAAGACGTGCACATAAATATTGGAGTTGCTGGCCTCCTGTTTCCTCATTCTTGAAATAGAGCCAAGAACAACTCATTCGAAACTTCAATAAGAGCGATAGAATAGCATTTTCAAATTGGGTCCGTCGTGGTAATCAGGTCGGTAAAGCGTCGCCCTGATACCAAAATGTTTACGAGTTCGAATCCAGCCTCGAGTATGGCAATATTTAGCTTATGGTTTAGTTAGTTTACATGGTGCAGTATAATCTAAGTAGTTCAATTGATGCAACAAGTAGTGTCTAATTTGTCCTCCTGATTATCTTTTACTGAGGGAACATTGCTTCATTATTTTATTATATCGCATATTGCTGTTACCACTACCTATGCTTTAAATGCTTCATTTTTTCTTATATCTGAATATTATCCATACATTCGACGAGCCTCGCTATAATTTCGGACCTTATGCGAAGCCTTTATTCAATGCATTGCGGAGCTTTTACAAAATACCTAAGTTACTAAACCTAATGCTACCCGAACTCTTTGGTGGCTTCCAAGAGCGATTCTCATGATCAGAGTTCATGTTTCTGTGAAATAGAATAAAGTAATTCACGCTTTTTGGCAAATGACATGAACAAAAAATTTATCTCGAGTTAATATTGTTAAACAACGCTATCATTCATTTTCGTCACCAGCCGTTTTTATCTACTCCTGACTATAAATGTTAACGCATACGAACCTAAAAAAAATTAAAAACGTCTATTGAAAATAACGCAATAGATTTTTCCACGGATAAAGGTCAAGTACACTTGGCGTCCGGACTCTTGAGTGAATATTTCTCGGATCTTTCTCCAGGTCAAGTTCGCCATAGGAGTAATGTTCTTTTAATGTTCATCCATATGAAAAGTTTGTATTGTTTCGTCTAACCTAAATTAATCTTAATAATAGACTCACATAAAGTTCACGCCCGTATCGGGAATCGAACCTATGGTTTTTGAATTGCGAGGCCGTTTCTTTACCCTGGCCAGCAAGTTCTTCATCTTCTCCACAGTTTCACTGAACGACTCAACCGTATTCATCTGGTTTCAAGGCCATCTTGAATTTTTAGATCTTTGAAGTCAATGGTAGACTCATCCTTCAAAATATCGAGCGAAATAAAGAAGCTATCTCGGTGATACCTACACCCAATAAATGTTTCCCCGAAAGATTTCTCGTGGAAATAGGGTCGTTCGCCATATTTTTTACAGCCGAATCTGATAGAGTTTGAAAAATAAAAAGGCCCGTATTTTTCCGTTTTTCCATCCGTTAATTAGCTCTCGAGTTTAAAGAGGCGAAAAACTGATGTTTTTAACCCTTTCGGAAAAGTGGGCGTGCATGCGACCTCTTACGTCATCCACTTCGTCCAGTACAAACTGAGCCCGTGAAGCTCCTTCGACTTATCAAAATGGGGGACACAGGTGACTCTGCCAATGGAAGCGGTTGCGACAGGATCTGTGCTAGCAGACCTTCCGTCAGCCCCCTCCACACCCTTCCCTATCCCTAAAAGCAGTCAAGGACGATGGTAAATGATGTCAGTGGTCTCAAAGCAGTTTTTTCGGTGGGCGTCACCTTTTGCTTATTTTAATTTTTGATTTATGAGTGAATGGTTGTGGTTAGAAGATTAATTTTTTCACTACAATTCATTTTTCGTTTCCATCTAACGATTTTGTGTAGAAAATTGCTATTTCGGTTTCGAGTAAACTTCCCCATTAAGGAAAATTTTACGCGTCTGGCCAAACACAAGTATCGAGATCGTGTCATTTTACATTAATTGCTGATACTTTGTTTGATTGCAGCTTTTTTTACTAAGTTACCAGAAATAAGACGCTGATCATCACATATAAAAACCACATTTGGTCTATGTATTTTTGGCAATAGATATCATGAACATTTGTCATTTTTGTAGTTTATTCCACATGATCTGCCCAGTATACTTATCCAGTATATCATTTCACTAACCAACCAGGCTATGAATTGTGCATGCGAATATACAATACTTTTTATCCTCTATCGACTGAGAGGAAAGTCACCGATCAAGTACACTTCATAACTTGAGCAAAAAGTCTTCAAAAACATTCATTGTCGCGTACTTCAATTTTAGTTTTGTTGAATAAAAGCGTCAGTTCTAGTCTCAATTAGTGTTGAGATACAAAGTAGTAACATTATTGCAATAAAATTCCTTTTCAATCACAGGTAAATAAATTGCTATAGATTTGCTCTCATATGAAAGGTTTCATAGTTTAAAGTAACCTCGACTGAGCAATGATCTCAATGCACCCTAGAAAGGAATAATCCTACTCCTCCAAATAATTATAACGCCAATGTAACGCTTCGAATTTCGTTTGTTTTTGTGCAATAAAAGCGTAAACTTTGAACGTTCACAGCCATTATGTTGAATGAAGTAAATCACAAATGCATGACAAATTCAAAGCTCGCGAGCTAGCCGCGAAAACTTTAACGGAGTTACCCGCTGAGATGCCCGAATGCAAGATATTCCACAGAGAAAAAATCATTCGCCCTACTGGGACTCGAACCCGGACCCCCTGATTTCCGGCCAGGTGCTCTACCAGTTGCGCTACCAAGGCGTCCTCTTCCTCTGTCTAGATTTTCCACAGAGCGCAACTGGTAGAGCACCTGGCCGGAAATCAGGGGGTCCGGGTTCGAGTCCCGGTCAAGGCGAATGATTTTTGTCTCTGTGGAATATCTTGCATTCACAGACGCATGATTAAGTCTTTGAATTGGATTTTAGCACAATATAGAATCGAATAAAACTGATTGACAGATACATTATGTATCAAAAGTTTCCTATTGTTTAATTTGGAGCGTTGTATTTGTGGTATTGACTAAAGGTAATTTGCACTAATTGGCACATTTTCTTTTTTTTTAGTTTGGCCACTTCATTGGGGGTGATGCCATTGGTGAGAACCGGAGGAATGGTGCAACTTGACGTCGCGTGAAAGGTAGGAAATGTGACGACTAAACATTTTCTTTTGAAAATCATCTTCCCTTCCAGATATTAATGGCTAATTCTATAATCTTAAGCGAAAAATCCCTTTTTTAGCGGCATGAACCGTGTGAACACTTCGATGAAAGTCATTTTTTTATGTAACAAACTTGCTTCCTCGCGTGACTAAACAGACCGTGAAAGCCGCAGGACTTTATGTTTTCCTTTATTGGTTTTCGTCCGTTTCAATGAGCAAGGTTAGGAAACTTTTGAATGATTTTTGCTTTCGCAAAGAACCGTTAGTAATTCACAGAATGCGGGAGATGACTGCTTTGAAGAAAGGATGGGTAGATATGGCTCTGGAAAAAGGCGCTCTATAGGAAACTTATGCCGGTATAATTTTGTGCTGGTTGAAAGAATACAGGCAATTGACGAATCTTGGTGCCGTTGCTCTGCTGGTTGTTTTTAGTTATCCAAATTATTTGACTCATAATTGAAATTTTTTACGCCAGTAATGATGGATGGGTATGTAGACTTCCGTATGTGAATGTGTGTGGACTTAAGTGGGGTGATATTAAGTTGTATTAATTCAGGGCGGCATTAATACTGAAAAGTACTTTATTCCACCTGCCTGTCATCAGTGTTGCATGCACGAAATTATACAATATTTAAATCAGTTCAATATTTAATTTTAGAATTGAGAAAGGGGGGATATTTTTAGAATTTATGAACCCGGAACCATCATTCCTACTCTTAAAATGGAAGGCTTCAAGAATTCAACTGTTTAGCGTCCCATTCGGCGGACGACAAACTGCACTTGTTCTCCAAATTGGCCAATTAGTAGCGTGTGAGGGCAACCAAAAGATGAGGTCTTTCACGCCTATAAGCAGCGTGTAACTGGTTATGCTACACGTAGAGTTTATAGAAGAAAGAGGAGGGTTGAATTAAAAAATTCAAAAACATTTTAGGTGACAGTTCTTAGTGAGGACATCGTGTATCGTTCTGTATCCGATCAGGTTGTCCCTTATTTCTTGCAGAATTTTCATCAGGTTTTTTTTCGTCCTCTATTGGCTATTCCTCGTTATTTGGTCTATCCTTTTGTACTTCATTTGCCTTCTGCGATTTTTCTCGTCAGATGGCTTCATGCTTTTTGTACGACAGTTATATAGTACCGTCCATGCCTAGTACCATAAAGAAGAATTACGTATGAACGTTTAAATTTTGGCTTAGTACTTTTAGTTTCCTAAATTTCAGGCAAATTTTCAGTAGTATTGTTTATTTATGGGGCCAAAGGCCATTTAAAATACATTTGACGCTCAGATAAATTATCTCCATCGTTAGGCTGAAACTTCCTAGGTTTTTCCAAACTGATCTTCAATTGTGGTCATAAAAATTCTTCATGTATGATTTAAATAAATTAAATGATTCAAGTGGAGCAGGGCATATTGTACAGTGCTTTAGACTCTTAAGTGATTAGGTTTTCCATCCATGAAAAATAGTTGACCCACGTAAAAATTATTGCTCCCTTTTCATGTTTTTTTCTGTGTTGGTGAGAACAGTATAAGTTTTAAATATTTATTTATAGATTAGGAAAACTTTTAGCGTGACTATTTTATCGCTTGCTGAGCCTCTCCTAAAACCTTTAAGATTCATGCGTATTTTTTAAGTGAAATATTACGAAAGATAAAGCGATAAGGAAAGAGGCGCTCACGGTCCAACTCTAATTACCGGCCGTTACCCATCCGGAGGGAGAAAGGTGAAAGGAAATCACATGGGCCCTCACTCTCTCCCGAAAGTGAAAAGTGATTGAAACGTTCCCGTGTTTTGTACGTTTCGTGGATTTTTTCTCTTTGCACCTATAGTCCCTCGCAACGCAGGAACTTTCTCCTCCGTGAAATTTATACCGACGAAAATAAAAGTCTTTTCTGGTAGCGCAAACTTCGTTGTCCCTTTTGGTGAATTTTTTTGTTTAGTTCTCAAAATATTTCGCTCCAAAAAGCAGTCGCATTCAATTGTCAGTGTGCTCCAGATCATTGGTTGGGGTTGATTTTGACGAATCTATAAAAGCAGGAGAATTTCCCCGCATTTGCTAGCATGTAGAGCTAATGAATGTCATAAAATTCACACAAAGCGTCCAGTGTGGAGATACGAAGATACATAAATGAAATCCTATTGGGTATTTCTGGTTCTGATTCTCCAAATCATCATAATTTTATCATCGTATGCAACAAGCGCCCTTATTTCTACGTAGAAAATAACAAGCAATTGATGATATGGCTAAAAAATTCGCCACCTAGTAAATAACAAGCAGCACTGAAATCGCTGTCAGGGCAAACCGAAGGTTCGTTTATAGAGTCATTGATACTCAGACCCGAAAATGTCGTTGACCTCATTCCCTATCCGCATTCCTCATGCTGCAGTTTGGAATGAGGAAATATTCAGCGATCAAGATGAGTGATTTGGGGCAGATTTCGTCCTTCTAGTTTCCCTGCCGATGATCATTCCCGATATTTCCTTGACCTCTGGCATTATGTAAATATTCCGCTTCGTTAAGTTGCCTTTTAGCTGAGTCTACCAAAAGGCCTTTCAGGCATGTATCTGACACCTTTTGCATGACCACGAGGCTATATTAAGGGAGCGATTTCATAGCTTTACCTCAGTTTAACGCTCCGTTTTGAATTTAGACTATTTTTTGATACTCCAACGGTTAAAGTTATATCGTATCATTTACTTTAAGATGTTAATCCTTTGGAACCGTATTAAGCATCAAGTTCTACTAGATGACATTATAGACCAGCCAACTAGAATTTAAAATTTTTTATTTTCCTCCATATTACCAATACAAATCTCCTACCAGTACTTCTAAAACTCAACACTCCTCAAACGCATCCGTAATCCTCTTTTTCTGTTTTCTTAAACATTTTCCACCCTTCTTTAACATAACTATCTATCAATAAGACCTTTTCGTTCGTCATACCCTCCTCCAGCCTTATTATTTCCATTCTTCTCCACAGTGTAGTATCAAAAACATCTAAACAAAGTTCTTCCTCTTCCCTCAGAGATTAATCTTCGAAGACACAGAGCTCTGAGATGAGCTCTACAGTGTTTTCCAATCTTTTCGTTACTTATTTCTTTAATTAGGATCTCTCTCTTATCCCTTCAGCACATAGTTGCTCCCCTCTTCTCCACAAAGATTAAGGTGCGTACTCTAGTACAAAGTATCAAAATTTTCTACGTTTGGAATGGCAAGGTGTAGAAATCTATCTTTAAATACCACTGTTCTCTCCCTCTTGAAAATCTCATTGCCACCGTTTTCAAGTGATTAATTATCATCCGAATTTCTTATCTAACTCAAACGCACTCATGGTTGACTTCACTCTCTTGGCCGACCGACTAACTTTCGGTTGGTCATCCAGCTATCCGATTTAATTAGCTCATTAAGGGACTTCGCTACCTCATTATTTTCTTTCCGTGCTCTTTGATTCATATACTCTGCGTACAAGTCGGAAATCTATGTTGCTTACTCGTAATTCTTTATTATTAAACTCCTCCATGTAACACTCTCTATCCAAAACAGCCATTCGCTACCCTTGGATAAATATATATATTTATGTACTTAGGAAATCGTTCCTCTTTCCTAATGACAGAAACGTGTCAATGAAATAGCGGGACTTTTATAGATATTGCCAATCCTTTTTTTCCCACCCTCTTTTGGTAGGTACCTCGTTGTCTCGCGGCGATAATGAACCTTCTTTATTTAATTTGAACCGACCGCAATGACTACGTTGCTGCTTTTTCACCTTCATTTCATCTTCATCTACTGCAATAGCAAATATGGTGCATGACATGGAGTGTTAGCATGCATTTTTCATTATGCTTACGTTTAGGGTGAGTTTCTGTATTATCATCAGAGAGGACGTTCTTGAAATGAAGAACCTATACGCTTCATAAAGTGGCAAGCCTTGGTGTTGTTGTGATCGCGTATCGTGAGAGGAAAGAGGGAATATTAAAATATACCCCCAACGGAGTCCATTTTTTTCATCTTAGCTGTGTGATCCAGGCATCCAACATAGTGTGAGGTCGTAATAAGCCTCTCGGTAAACTCTACTTTACTCCCCTGTATCTTTCTAGAAGCCTTGGCCAAGCTTGTCCATCAAGTTAAGGGCTCGTAAGTGCACTATAATTTAAACGGATGTAAAAGAAAAGACTTAGGTAAATATGGAGAGGTTGACTGAAAAGACAATCGAGTAGAGAGCCGAGTCAAACCAATCTTAGGATTTCAGACTAGTTATGATGATTGCTAATCACCACAAGAAAACAAATTTTTACTACTCTTTACTCCGGTTTTGGGTTCGTGTGGTGGCTGGAGTAATTGTTTTCTATCCCAAAGAAATATAGGCAGTGGCAGAGTTTTTCGGTGGTATTTCGGTCCCCATTTGAGTTCTGTGTGGAGAAAACTTCAAGTTCAGTACCCCGTCCGTCGGATGAGACGTTAAAACGTAGACCCTTTGGCGTCTTTCTTAAAGAGACAGCTAAGCTGACGACGGAATTTCTCTCTTCTCATTCAGTGGAAAAATTCCTACTTTTACCCAATTACCCACTTATCCGAAAATTTCTATGTGGGGACATAGCTCTTCTTCCGGTTCAGTACTCCATCCATCAGATGGTACGTTACACCTTGGCCTATTTGATATTTTTCTTAAAGAGATGACAGCCGACGCCGGGGTTTCTTTCCATCAGACCAACGAAATATTCTTACTTTTATCATAGGGTAACTATATTATAGAGAGCTCCCCGCATAGGGCAAAACTATTGTTTTGGATATAGTACTGGAAGGTTTTCATAGATGGCGAGGGCAGAATTTTTCGCGTTACGTCACAAACGATATATATCGCTTCCATCGCTTTCGTTTTTCTAATCAACATCGATACAATCGAGACATGTTTTGTAGTCTACTCCTTTTGCTCCTTGCATGGGTGGTTTATGTGTTTTTTATGAAACAACAAGGAATCCTTCCTGTGACTCTGTTTGCTAAAACAGTGAGATAAATGTTTACTTATCCATGTGACTGTTGACATTAGGTAAAGGCATATAGTAACATTATAATAAAAGAACAAAACTACAACAATAGCATATGTTATGTGCCGCTTAAGTCCATTAGAAAAATGAAAGCGATGGAAGGGTTTTTGATGCAACGGGAAAAATTCTTACCGCGCCATCTATGGAAACCTTCCAGTATTACACCCAAAACGTATAGCAGTTTTACCTTATGCGGTGAGCCCTCTATATTATACTTACACTATGGGATACGAATAAAATAGGTTTGATCAGAGAGCTTGACCGTGCGCAACGTAGAGCAGCTAGGTTTGCTAAAAGGTGTTACGATATGTTAAGTAGTGTATCAGTATTAATACAAGAATTATGTTGGGAATCATTATCAGGTTGTAGGTTACAATGTAGGTCAAATCTATTACAGAAATTTGGAACGGATAGCTTTACTGAAGATGTTAGATACATTAAAAACACCAGCATATTATGCAAGATTCGATCAGATACATAAGATTAGAGAGATAGATTGTCGTACCGATAGACTCAAATGTCACGTTTCCCCCGTACTATTAGAGAGCACAATAGGCAGCATAGCAAAGGGATAGGTAGGCGAAATATTGTAGGGTAGATGTATTGTAGGTATGTAGATACTAACCATGCAGCTGCATGTGACCATATTTTGTAGTATGTTTCCATGTAGTACCCTAGTTGTGTGTCAATAGTGCATGTTTTGGTGATCTTCACACCCTGCCAC
Organism: Platycnemis pennipes; assembly: GCA_933228895.1. NCBI lineage: Eukaryota > Metazoa > Arthropoda > Insecta > Odonata > Platycnemididae > Platycnemis > Platycnemis pennipes. The sequence goes on along the minus strand of OW121854.1, from coordinate 83,985,559 downwards.
ACGCCCTTGCGGTGGCTTGCAGGGTATCACGTAGAGGTGAATATATGCTTTTTTCCGATTATTCACCAATCCGAAATGGCGCAAATGATCTCAGCTGTTGGGAACCTCCTCCGAGTAATTGATAGGTACTCTTTTTCTCCGTCGCTCACTCTTGTTTTCACACCCATCTCCCCGTCCTCTCTTTCATGCCTTTCTGCTTTTCACGCCGGATCTAAGGCGAGTCCCCACCCCTCGTCCCCTCTACGACCAACCGCCTCCCCCCACCAACTTTCCTTTCCTTTTCCTCCGAGCCATCCGACCTTGACACTGAGGGAAGAGGCGCCAGGAGAACCGGTTGCTCTTCGGAGGGGGGAGGAGAAGACGACGGGATTCGGCGATCATCATCATGTCATGGTTAATATTCATACGACTCCTCATCCTCCTCTCTGGGCCGCATATCCTCTGCATGGGAGCCTGAGGTTAGCTTTTGCCTCGACCTTCCGAAAGTTGAGCCTTTTTTTTTCGTTCCCTCCCTCACGGAATTGGGTCGGAAGAGTGGCGCCCTCCTAAAAGCCAGTTTTTAAACAGCCGATGGGCGGGAAAAAAAAGAAGTTAATCTGTTCTCGCATTTCCGGGCTACGGGATCTTTTTTAGCATCGCTTTCACCCGGGGCCCAATGCAGTGTTCCCGTCCGGGTTAGCGGCATCGCACGCAGTTTTTCTTCCGTACCAACTTATCGGCGGCGAAAGGCTCTTCGAAAAAAATCCTCATCTAATGTTGTCCTGCCAAAATTTGGTAGGCATTTGAAGTGACGATAATTCTAGGAAGGGAAAGAAGTAGCGTTATGCTGTTCCTGAACCGTCGAGGCGTGTCGTACCGTGCTTGCGAAATCAGTGCATGACGAAAAGGAAAGAGAATCAATTAAATTTACGAGTGTTTACTATTGTTCATATATGGTAAGGAGTATAGGCTTTTTGAGTGGTCCGAATTGTGGTAGGATATATGCTGATCTAAAGAGCGCAGAAAAATGAATTTTCTAAAGTGGTAATCAACCAACAATATGCAGCATTGCAAAGGGATAGGTAGGTGAAATATGGCATAGCTGTCTGTAGTGCATAGTGTAAGTATTAAAAACCAATCCCTTTATTATTATGTAAATACTAACCATCTGGCTGCATGTGACCACACTATCTATCATGTTTATATGCAGTAGCCTGTTTGCATGTCATTAGTGCGTGTTTGGTGATCACCCCCTGCCACACACCCTCGCGGTGGCTTGCAGGGCATTGCGTAGATGTAGATTAAGTGCCGATAGTAGAAGAAAATATACCCATATAATCAGAAAATCACTTATTGTGGTCTAATGGAACCCAACTGGACGAAGAAAGAAATTACTGATTTGAAAAAAGCGTGTTATAGGTATACTTTTTACCAGTTTGGAAATTAGCGGGTACAAAAAGGAAATTTATCCCACAATAACTACATCTGTTAACTTATTTTATCTTTCCTGAAACTATCCAAATTTCTTCATACCGAACCACTTAACTAAAAAAAACTTTCTCAATATATGTAAATGTGGGAAAGGCTGATAATGCAGTTAAAGGAATTGAACGTCCGACAAATAATTACTATTCAAAGCTTCAAAATTGATAAAGGAATAAAACTAGAGTTAATATTATGGGAGATGATGGAAGGGACGATGTTATCGGGGGGGGTTTGAGAGAGGCAGCAAGTATGTATCAATGCAATCGTGAACGCACTGATAACTGAGAGAATGTTAGCAATAAGGGATGTAAAGGGAAAGCGGAATGAACAGGATTAGGATATATATTGACCTGAAGATAAATGACGGAAAGATTGCTAGTGAGGGGCGAAGTACAGAATTTAAAGCCATCTAGATTTGTTAATGAATTCTGCCACCCCATGTTAATGCGTAAGTGATAACTCCTGTCTAAAGTAATCCGTGGTAAATTTCTTCTCTTTAATTTTTTTCCCAACAGATACGCGCATCTTTATAAGCCAGTAGTTAATTGAAAGGACGAAATATGTGCATGTTTTCTCAATATTTGTATGGTAAACATGACCAGACTTTTTCGCACTTTCAGTGTAAACTTCCTTGCTAAAAAAGAAAAATAATAGAAATTTCAAAATCGGGCTATATATTCGCAGTTTTTCATCGAAATTTGACTCAGTGCGAGCCTCTTGAGAATTTGAAGACAGTGAGGCAAATGAATTGGGTCTGAGTCCCAGCATGGGAAAGGCATGTGGATATCTCCACCTAAGCCTTAGGTGCATGATTACTGAGTATGGTCCATTTTGGGAAACTACAGGCAGTACACGGGAAGGAACTAACTTTCTTACTATAATGTAGGACTTGAATTTGCATAAAATATGTGGGATTAGTTAATTGAGTTGGTGAATTAGGTTTGATGACAGAATGAGATAATCTGCAGCGAAGAGCGGCTAGGTTTGTTAATAGCTTTTACGATAGCAGGTTTAGCAGTGTATAGAAGTAACTAAAAGAATTAGGTTGGGAATAATTATCGGATCTCAGGTTTAATTATAGAATAAATCTAATTCATAAAATTTAGGCGGATAAATTCTCTGAAGATGTTTTAAATATCATAAACTCCAGCGTACTTTGGCAGGATAGATGGTACGACAGAGGTTATCAAAATGATTTTTACACATTATTAAGTACAGTAATAGATTGTAACGAAACTATCTGGGGAAAATTAAGATAGGTATCGTAGATTTTTGCATGCCTGGATGATACTGAACGCATGTGCATATGGTTATATGATATAACTTATATCCTAGGTATGCACTCCCCTAAAACATGAGCAAATTTAGATCCCCTAATCCTGTGAGAGTTGTCAGAAAGTGCCACATATTAATTAACAAATTAACAGTGGTCTGTTGGTACTGACCTTGTGAATTTTTGCCGACAGTGTCAGCGACTGTAAAATGGGCCACAGTAGTGAGAAAAGCGACTCGCTGTTAGGCGTCATTCATGTGAACGACTCTCGGAACATGAGTTTCATCCCTCGCTTCATCATTTTGAACGTGGACTTCCATAGTCTTCGCGTCGGAGTTCGCTGGCTATTCCTCAAGGCAGCGCTAAAGTCATTCGTCTCGCATATAACCCCACCTTTCACTCGCGGGATGTTCTCCTTTGTTGCTTTGTTGTTCTCGTGGGGCAGTGAAGAGATCTGAGCGATGACAGAACATCGGAATAGGCCTGGATGGGAGGCATTTTTCAAGACCATCTCGCTGGCAGGAAAAAATAAAAATGGGTGCACAGCTCAGTGCAGCGTGATGAAAAGAGGCAGGGGAAGGAGGAATTTCTTCGGGTGGGTGACACTCCTTTCGAGAGAGAGAGGGGAAAAAAATGTCTGACAGAAGACGACGACGCATCACGTGCCTCTTTCCGTTAAAGGAGGGCAGCACCTCCGACCACGGACGTCTCGTCTTTGTTGTCATCATTTGAGGTCGCCCGAGGTAAACTTTCGAACGGAGGGGAAGGCCACAGACGCCGAAGGAAGAGATTTTCGCCACAACTATGAGACGTGCCTGTTGGATATTCATCGTGCGGCTCTAGATCGGCATCACGGCCTAACTGATTCGGTGTGGTTTCGGTGGTCCGTGGTTGCGAAGATTGGCTCAAAATTTATGCAACATCATATTTTCTAACTTAGATCACTCTAATGTGACTTTGTGGTCTAGAAGGCATATGTATATAACAGAAACTTGGCGTTATCATGTTATGGCTAGGCCAAATGGTGAAATAGTATTGTAGTATTTATGAGGGGAAAAATTATTTTCAGCTAAGACCATTTGCACTATTCATCTACATATACATCTACACGATACCCTGCAAGCTAACGCGAGAGTGTGGGGCAGGGTTGGTGATCTTGGTGACAAGATCACCAAGCATGCACTACCGTCATGCAAACAAATAACTATAGGGACTCAAGTGGGTAATGAGTGAATTTAAGTGGGTAATTGAATAGTGGTAGAAGTTCTTCAGGGATCGGAGCGGAATGAAAACCGGCATCGGCACCAGCCCTTAACGTAAGCCCCACGATTTAACATTCCATCCGTAGGACGAAGTACTGAGCTGATTCGAAACTATCACTGATGGGAGGTCAGTACTCAAGCCATCGCACCAATATGATCCCCCACGGAATAGTAGCACGCATATTTGTTCATGAGGATAAGTAGTGAACGCAATTATAATATTCAGAAAGTAAATATATTGGGCCCTTTGAAAAAAAAAAGATTTTAGCCGGCCGTGGTAACGTGGCGCAGGTCGCGGATTAAAGGTCCGGTTCAGATTCCGCTTCGGTTACGTATTTTGTTTTTTGAAACAATCACTTGATACCTGCCAAAACCCAGTCCTCAGTTGCTCATCGATTATTCAGACGTATATCTGTGTGTGGGAATGGAACGAAACTAGGAATGGGGAATTAGCATCCTTTATAATAATGGCTATGCACAAAATCTAAATAAATTAATTTTTGCCGAATACCAGATAATGACTCAGCGTGTAACCCCAAATTTTTTTGATCTCAGGGATTCAGTTGATCTTGGATGCAAGAATTCATTTAGGGAAAGCTTATAGCTGAATTATGCTTCAGCATACAATCTCACCCTTTCTCTTTCGTGCTCCGCTTGATTTATTCGGATCTCAGCGTCTCTCATGGGAGGCGATCAACTTCTTTTTCTCATCTCATCTGAAGTTTTACACGAGGTTGTTAGCGTTATAAGTTGAACTCGCTAAGACATATTTACCTTGACTTGGATATTGGTTTGGTATCAGAATATGTAGTTCACTAAAATAGGACATCGCTGTAAACATTTATAATTTCTAATTATTATTCATAACCTTAATGGACTCATATTTGAATCGAGATTTGTGATTTATTTCTTTCAAAAAGCTGCTCCCTTTTAGGATCTTTCAAAAGCTACAGTGCGTCCTGGAAGCTTTTTTTAGCGTTATGCGTCTCACTTTTGCTGCGCTAATGTATCCACGACGTTTTATGGGATGTATTTTTTGTTTGTGATGTTTCTGTTTTTGTGCTCTCCTTCAGAATACTAATGATGAGGTATCTCGCGGCCTATTATTCGGTAATGGAATAATTATAAGTTGAAAGTTAGTCGGAGGGCTGTAGGTTATGCAAATGTCTAATCTCTTATGCCCTGCTTTTTTCATTACTAAAGGTTTTTGCGGTGTTATACCGCAAACAGAATAGATGCCATAAATCGAAGTGAAATCAGGATTACACGTACATTTACCTTTCTCTAGATGTCTATAAAAAGTGAAAAAGACCTTTCACATGAGAAACCAGCTTATTATCTCCTCACTGGTCACAATATTATTAAAATTATGATACTGAGATAGTATTGCTTTTGGGAGAGCTAGCGGAATGACAAGATTACTTTCATCCCCAGAGTTTCGGCATATTAGGAGCAGAGTTTCTGCTTAGTGTTCTCTGATTGTTGAAGTTACCCCACAAAAATACCAAATCGAGGATTAGTAATAAGGTAAAATCGAAAACCATACCCGAGATGGGACTCGAATCCTCGACTTTTGTGTTTCCAGGCCTTCAAAATAAGGATATAGGGAAGACTTTAAATCATTATCATGGGTCAAAATCCTAGGCTTGGTTTGACGCAACTCTCCACTCGATAATACTATCGGCTACCCTATTTATATTTACATAATTCTTCTCCTTCACTACTTGCTTCATATATCTTATAAGAGGCCTTCCTTTGCCATTCTTCCCGTCCACTATTTTTAAAAGGTTGTCTTCATCAGACCTTCATGTCTCAGAAAATGGCCAATTGAATTGTACCGTCTTCTTTACAAATTTTTCAGCGGACTCCCACTGTTCTTAGGTCTTCTTAGTTGCCAGTTATCGGTTGATCCATTTGATCTTCATCATTCTTTTGCTACACCACATTTTGAATACCTCCAGCCTTGACTTCTTGAACTGCTATTATAATTCGAGCGAATAATTCCTTACTTCCATGGTTATAAAATGGAAGAATTATGTCAAAAGGTAGAGGTTAGCCGATAGAAGGGGATCAAGGGCTGCCTCAAACCTATTTTAGTGTTGATGACAAGTGATGATCAACTACATCTACATAACACCCTGCAAGCTACCATTTGGTGTGTAGCACGGGGTGAATCTACACAAGATATGTTTTACCTTTCATATGTAATAAGAATCAGCAGCTTTAACCACAGAATTAACCATAGCAATGTGAAAAAGATTTAAATAGCAAAGTAGGTATGCACAAACGTTTAGTTAGCTTAAATTCATTATACCAGCTTGCAATTACTAAGGCTATTCATTTATACACTTATACATATACTACTGAATATATTTGCAACTATCAATATCCCTAAAAGTACGAGGAAAGATAGTTATTTAAAATCTGTCGGTTCCGCGATCGTGTAACTGCTACTCTGGGGAGGCCCTCCTTGGGTTTCAACCGTAACATCTAACCCAGTTTTCCGTCGTGTCCTTGACTGAGCCAGAATTCATCTCGGTCTCGGAACTCAGTGCCAAACGGAAGTTTATGCTCATCATCACGAGGTAGCGTAACTGGGCTAAGTAGCGGAATTACCTGAAAATGGCAGACGGAAGCGAGAGAGAAGGAGAGATATAATCCCAAACCCGTGATGACGCACAAAGTCACCGTTCATTTGTGAGTTTCCCGGAGTGGGAGATAATGGAAATAACTGCATCCTTAGGCTCCCTTTTCGTGCGAGGACCCTCTGGAAATTTCGTATATTTTTTTCTTCCCACGGCTCAACTTGGCGGAGGGTGAGTGGGGGAGGGAAGGAAGCGATGTGCACGCATGATTCGTGAAAGCCGGCGCATGGTAATTTTATTAATTTTTTCTGTTGTTTTTTTTTGTGCGTGGGCGTGTGCGGTGCGTTGTGGTGACTCGTGTGCGAGCGTCCGTTTTAGAGGGCGGAGCGGTTTTCTCTTCGCCGAGAAGCGAACGCGCTCTCATCGCCCGCATATCGTTGCGTATTTGCCTGATTGAGTGGAAAAAATTGAACGGTGGAGCGCGCAACTCCAAGTAAGGGGTTGCGCACCAATCCATGTTTAAGTTGTAGTGAAGTAGGACGATGCTCGGAGAGTGGATTCGGAAAGCTGAGTAGGTGAAAGAAAGGGAACGAGATGCCCCAAGTTGTAGCATGGGCTCTTCGCTAATTTGGCTCGATCTGGACGGAGAAAGGCGTTTGGTAGGAAAAAAAGTAATTAGAAGTCGTCGGAGACATTTCTCCCTACCTTTTAAAGCTTTGACCCTTATATAAGGCGCTGTCTATGAGTTAAAGTATCGCATTGACGCAGATGTATCGTGTTTCATGCTATAATGTTATGCGCGAAATCACGCAATCATCACTAACGTAGCATGTCATTATGTTATGATTATACAGAAGATAAACATTGGCTCAAATGGAATTCCTAGTGTATATAATAATATTTTGATGCATATGGAAGATGGTTAAACAGATAAGGCATTGATCTAAAAATGTTTTCTTAACAAACAATCAACCGCCGGGCTAGTAAATTTTAAATTGTTCCCAATCATAAAATTTGCCAAGAGTTTTATCCCAAATTTGTGATTCATCATCCCCCACCACTACACACCATTGTGGTGCTCGCAGTGTAAAAAAATGGATGTAAATTAATGGCGTTATCGGAAAGATTCTTAAAGGAACGATAGAAAAACCTAATGAGCCTATTTGTCTATTAGGAGAACTTAAATGAGAATCATGAAGAAACAACACGTGCAATTTTCCACAAAGTAAAATTTACTTTTGACCCGGGTTTCTATGTTGTCGCATCATCTTCAGGATTCTTTCCGGGTAATATTCGTATTTTTAAGTGAGAATCATTATCAGACCGTTCGTTGAAGCCCAAATTTAATCTCCTAATCCAAGACAATATTTTTACTAATGACGATGAAATATTTTGCAAACTCCAAATTCACCACTACTTTACTACTATGGCAGACTGGACCATGGATATGAAATTAGGGAAAATAAACGAACCGATGGATATAAGATGCCTTTCTCTCCTCGTACAATTAGTTATCTGAATAGCTGTAAATATAATCAATAATATAAACATGATTTTATCCTTTAGTAGCCTAGTGGTTCCATATTGGTATAAAAGATTTTAGCTATCCCAGCTAAAAGTTCGTTTATGAATGCTTATTCTGCTTCTTAAATCGCTTTTAAATTGTCGAAATTCACCTAATTATACCTAATTCCCTTTGTGCATGGCAGGTAGTGAATGTTTGGTGAAGATTCATCCCCTGCCACACGCTTGCATGTAGGGCGATATGAAAATGTAGATAACTGCTGTAATTGGTAAGACCTGGAGATGTAGCTATCGTAGTTACCCCATTGTAAAATTGCTCGGCAGTCACATGTGTTCGAGTCGATAGGTACCAATTCTTTACACGTTAGGGCTGAGAAAACACTGATGCGCTCTGTTATACCTTAGGACTGTGGATATATTTTTTTGTCTCTTTTAAGGGTTTGTGAATTTTGGCGCTCCGTTTTTTATGAATGCTTCTTGAATTGACCTAGAAAAGGAAGAGTATATGAAAAGAGTGAGATTGAGAAAAGGGATAGGGATAAGAACGAGAAAGCTAAGAGTAGCATAGTGCGTAAGCACCCTTAGGCTGTAACTGGATAGAAGAGTCGTAACAGACCCATTATTAGTTGCTCATGATCATTATGAGCTCTGAAGTTTGATTCCAAAATATTGAGCAAAATATATTAATATTTTCTAGGTTGACGATATACAACTTTTTCTACAGGCGATCGTAGCATAAAAGTGTGAAAATGGTATCTAGTATGGAAATTTTCTCTTAGCCTAGTGAAAAAGTTTCTTACATGTTTGATATGCACTATTTCCACAAAATTACACCTGATCTCACTAAAAGTTTCCAGAATGAGTACTTAAGACTTACATTCACAGGATTTTTGACTCAAAGACTGCCGATACTCTCAGAAAAAGAGTATTTACTCATAAACGTTAGTGTGCAAGTCTGCTCTTAGAAGTTCTTAGAAGACTGATGCATGATCTTGGATTGCGTTTATATGTTTCATATTTATCTTACGTATTTTCCTTTGAGAAAAAAATTGAGTGAGAAAACCTTCGGGTCTTGATATATATTAAACGTGCAGTTGAACGCAAATGTCTGCTGAGTGTAATGTTTGAGTTTGGAAAGTAATTATTAGGAGGAGAGAACTCTCGTAGAATGAAAGATGCTTTTGGGAAACTTACCTGGTGAGCATCGGTTTGGGGCAGAAATTGGGAGGAGCGAATCTGTTCCTGATTCCGTTTTACAGAAGTACCTCACCACTGGAGGTTTTCGGAGAAAACGAACCATTTTGAGCTTTTTAGAGGGTTTAAAAGTATGATGAATTCAGGGTAACCTGCAATTTCGAAAAAATAGGGATTCCGGGACGTATTGATATGAACCCCGATATCACACCATTGACATAACTAAGAAATATGAAATTATGTAAATTCTCATGTCTATTCTCGGAGAATATTTGTAAAAATTCATTCCATAATAGGAGATGTAAGGAAAGTGGATAGAGAAATTTAAAGGAGGCATTAAAAGTGAATGAGGATTTAAAAAAATAAGCTTGTTGAAGAGGTTGTGTACATGGAGAGAATATGCTGTGAGTGTTGGTGAGGTCGGAGAAGAATAGGCGTTTTGGATCACACGAAGATAGGCCGCCGTTATTAATACTCGAAGAGGGCTTATCTCGAAAATAATGATTGGCCATAAAAAGAGATGAGAAACATGGATGGGAACTACCGCAGGCAGATATCTACAAACCTACTCATGTTGTCATAATCATTAGCCAACAATCATAAGATTGACTTGACAAAGCAATCCACTCGATTATCCTATCATTCTTCATATCAATATAGTTCTTTTCCTTCACACCCTTCACTACTTGCTTCATATATCTCATGCGAGGCCTTCCTTTTTTATTATTTCCTTTCATTTCTCCCTCGACGATTATCTTCATCAGACCATCATGTCTCAGGATATTGCCTATTATGTTGTGCCGTCACTTTTTCAGAGTTTTCAGTATACTTCTCTTCTCTTAGCTGAAATGTGATCTTTGGCCTTATCTTTCCCGCTGCGCACCATTATCTTGGTTTTATTTTTATTGATCTTCAAGTGATATCTGATCTTTTTAATTTTCCATGCTAGAAGTCTTCTCTAAGCCTCTTTATTTCTCTGCTATGAAGTTGATGATGCATAAAACATGACGATCTCTATATCGAGACGGATAAACACTATCACACGAGTGGTTGAACAGAGGTGAACTTGGGAAATCAGGTCCCACAAAAAAGGGCGAAAAAACATGTACACCTCCCTTTACAAGCATGTGACTGTGAAAAGAAATCCCAATTATCTTCAAAAACATTCAGCCTTAACCTCTGCCAATATCGGGAAAAATGATGTGTTGTTCATAATTATTAAGGTACATTTCGGCTGAGTTTAGAGTCCTTCTTTGTTTAATTTATGGGAAAATTACTTACGTAAAGTTGAACGTACTTAAGAGTTTTGGTGTTGATTATGAGGGAATATGGAAATACACCTTGGAAATATTTCGCTAAACCCAAAAATCGAATATAGTTTTTCCTCGTATTACTTTACTTTCTCCTATCACCTGCCCGCCTACTGTAGTCTGGTTCTTGACTTGGCTTCGTGACCCGACTCAATGAATAAATTTACGTATTTATGTGGAGTGAAGTTGCTGTAATAAATTCTCACGCTTCCTCAAATCCCTCTGACTCTAAAACAAGAATTGTTTTACCCCTTTCATTCAACTTTTACTTTTCATTATATCCTTGCCATCCATGTGAGCAATTACGCCCTATAATATTCTGATTAACTTTCTAATTTCACTTTTATACCTCCCTTAATTGGTTTAATTCCCTCTCCTCCGCCTCAAGAGATCTCTGTGGAGAGTTTTGGTGCACAGGGCAAGAAGCCCTATAACGAAAGCATTGGGAGAGAACCAGTGAATTGGGCTCCTCAAAAGGAAAACCAGTAGAAGTAATTCACATTAATTGCCATGTGAAAAAATTCACCTAGACCACGAGAAGAAGAAAAAAATTCACCTAGGAATTGAACCAAGGACCTTTCGCTCTCCGAGCACTGCGGAGACCACTACGCTACCCAGGATCCGTAATTCACATGGCAGTTAATGTGATTTTCACTGCCGTTCACGCGGCAGGTTTGATATTTACTACATAGTAGAAGTAAGATGTGAAGTCTCGAATCCGTGAAATGGGTAAAAAATGTATTCTGGAAGGAAAAAGCCAAAAAGTCTTCTATGACTCTGTGAGGACGTCACCGCGAAAACATGGCCATAGAATGTGGATTCCGTGTTGTGACCACTGTTAGTTTTTAGTGGACTGTGCGAATTGATGAGAAGGGGAGAAAGTTTGGGAACTCGACGAGATTAAAAGCGGGTTCGAGTCGAGAGGAATCTCCGAACAACGCGTGTGGATCTTTCGTGAGGAGAGAAAGGTATCCGGTACGGAGAGGACGCTATGCGGGAGGGAAACCTTTCCGGAGTCAGGGGTCGCGACCTCCTTTTCGAGAGCGAAGCCATCGTCCGCCAATGTTAAGGTCGGAAACTCGTCCGCTGGCATTTAAAAGGAAAACACTTTCTTTATTTTCGAGATTGGTCCTCGTGCGCACATATTTATTAGTCGAAATTCAGGTTTGGATGAGTGAGGATGAGCTTATACATATTTTGAGAAGTCTGCGATATTGGCCTGGAGAAGGATAGAGAAACTACGATGAACGAGCAGGAAGACAAGCTAGAGAGTAAATTGGCTCCGTGGGAGAGAAAGTAAGTTGACGAAGCGGATTATCAGGGAGCTGAAACGGTGGGTACATACGGTAATTTGTGAAGTCAGAATATCGAAGGCCGCAACCGAGAGGGGATTGGAATGGTGCAATGGCTAGAGTACTGTCTTCCCACCCTGAAGGTCGGGGTTTGAATCTTGACAGTGGCAGAGACTTTTCATTAGTATACCAGTCCCCACTTGGGTGCTGTGTGAAGAACACTTGGAGTTCTCTACCCCATCCAACGGATGGAGTTCTGAACTTGGAGTTGTGCCGTGGACCCCATGGGACCTTTCTTTAAGAGTAAGCTAATATCGACGCCGAGGTTCTTTTCACCCTTCTGTTCCCTGAAATGTTACTTCCACGGCCTTATAATCCTCTTATCGTAAATGGTGCAAATGACCTTAGCCATCAGTCTCCTCTCCAGAATAACTACTACTTCTACTATCACCGCTACGGAGGGTAGATTTCGGTGCAAGAAGGGAAGAAGGAGAAGAAAGGACTCGAGTTGGTGCAGTAGTTAGGACATCTCACTTGGAGGACCTGGCCTCGAATCCCGGCATTGGAATATATTTGTCATCGGTAAACTGACCCCTACTTGAATGTTTTGTGGAGAACATTTGAGTTCAGCACTCCGTCCGTCGGATGGGTCGGTTAAATCGTGGTCCCCTTGGTACCTTTTCTTTAATTTCAGGCAAATACCGACGCCGGCTTTCTTCCCACCCTTCCTCATTCCCCTTTCATTCCCATCCTAATATTTTTTCTCCCGATCTGAAGTGCCTATTAGTGCGGAAACAGACTTGAAAACACAACTGAGGGAGGAAGAGGGTAGATGTTTTATGCTGGATGAAGGAAGGTAGGAGTTAGCGTACCGAGTCGTCGTAGAATTAGGTTTCTACAGTGCTCCAACTGCTTAAGTCGCATATCACAGCGTAGCCTAACTTTATCCTAAACCTCATCCTAAGATAAACGCAACATCCATGCCCGAGACGGGATTCAAACCCAGCCCCTTTGGGTCATAGGGTGGTGCGTTACCAACATGACCACCGTTCTTAAGCGAGTGGAACTGAAGATCAATCGTATATGGAAGGACTTTTGGTTGACAGAGCGCGTAGAAATAGTTGAATACTCATGGGTAACTAATTTTCACCGGTAAAAACTCTATAACAATGATACTGATTCCTCGAGCGTTAATCGGAGCTCGTTATTTGAAAGTTTTTGATTCGCTAGGGTAGCTTGAGGGAATTGTCAGAGAAAGGTGAAAGGATTGGGAGAAGGAAAAGTGAGGCTGGTCATGTGAAAGTGACTGCATTGGTCTTTTTTTCATAATATCTCGGGAAATACGCGTCACATGCTAGAAATAAAATGTACTTAAAGCAAGTGCAGTTTACTACTGTCGTCAAGCTTTACTCTGTTCCAACTGAGTCCCATGTCTACGCCGAGCAAGAGCTGATTTCATTCCAAGGTGGGCTGGACCCCATTGCGTTATTGCCGATTCGCGGAATTGGGCGCTAGCTCAAATACGCGTTCTTAATTGAAGCAGTGTGAAATGAAATCATGTTTGGCCCTCCAAGATACTAGCCTTCTTTTAACGTGGGGAAAAGTTATTTACAGTTTGTCTATTGGTGTGTTTTGCGCACGTCAATAAAAGGAAACTTCGGAAATATCTACGTGTTTCAACCGTAATGTGAAACCTATATGAATGACTTTTTTGGCAAATACCTTCAGTGATGTCATTCTTTTGGCACGGAAAATGGGTAAACTGACTCTTTTGAGACATTCTATTATCCCCAACGCGTGGGCATGATGGCAATGGAGTGAAAGGGGTAATTACCTCCTCCCAAAAGATTTTATTTATTTATTGAATATTATGTATCCTTTTTGAGCGAGTTGAAGCCGAACTACAGGAGTGCTTTGATAACATAAATACACCATTAGATCCATCCAGTAGGGCATATTGAGGAGACTATTAGACTTCCTAAGAGTTGGGACTAGAGCTATTATTAAGCTGTTGAAGCGAAAATGCTTGAACGCGCATTTTCTCCACCGCATAACACTTTCTCTTTTTATTGCCTTGCACTCATGCCCTATACCAAATACAAACCGTGTTTCGAACTCACTCCAATATTTTCTTTTCCTCTAGTATAGTAAAGTGAAGCAGAAATGTGTCAAACAGTTCATTTTTTCCCTCAAACGCTAAAAGCTCTGCATCATCAATCGCCAGTGCGACAATTAATGCTGAATCTACCATTCCGCTGCGTTTCGCAAAGCTTGAGGATTGACATGTTTTTCGCCCACCTTCTCTAGTTTTCTAATTACATATAAATAAACCCTTTGAAAATAATGTTTACATCTTATTAATTCACGTAATTGAACCAAAACGTTAAATATGTGCAACAAAAACGAAGACAAACCTAGGTAAACTCATGGTGAAATCTAGGAATTTGCCTCCCTTTGAAATACTCTCTTCGTAAAATGCTCACTTTCATCTAATTTCACAATATTGTGAAATTATATGAGTAAGATGTGCTGATTAGCCTACAAATATTTATTCCTGCTATGTTTATTAAGTTTAAGTCTTGTGAGATTAATGAAAGCTCCACTTAATAAGGGAGTTCTTGACATCATAATAGAATGCCGTCAAAAGTGTTGACTCACCATATTGTGCCATAAAGCCAATTTCAATTCAGGAAGTTAATCATTAGTCTTCAAATTTCAATGATAACCTAGATTTCATGGGTGATAAATTAAAGCATTATTTAACGCATCGTATATACACTAACTGTATCAATATTTGATGTAGTAATAACTCAAGGATAATGTATCACATTCAGATTATAATTAAAACTCGTGTGTCACCAAATTGAAAAATAGCTGTTTCCATTGCCCATAAATGAAAGTATCATAGCTGTCAGCGGACTGAGGTCATATCAGCGCGTTGTCATTAATCTCAAGTTGGAAAGGAGTTGAATGTTTTAATTCCATTCAGAGGAAGCACTTTAACACGGAGAAGTAAACGAACCTATTGTGGATGGTAGGATTTGTTAGGAACTACCATTTAGCTTATCAAATATGTTTTGTGTTTTGATCTTTCTTCACACGAATCAGATATCTTTTTACTGTTATTACCGAAACTTTTGCGGTACCAATTATTCAATAGTGCAAAGGCTTCAGGATTATGAAATAATAATGAAAGTTTCTCGTGAAATTAAAATGCTATAATAGTGTATATTTTTGTCCTGAGAAGCGTGCACGGAGGTGAAATAATTGCTTTGCCAATGTTATTGTAACAGTATGCATTTTAAGAAAGGGTAGTTGCAATAGTATGAAAATATAAGTAGATAAGTACATTTACTCTTCTTAGTTAACGGTGCCACTATCGTAAGAAAAATGATGGAAGAAATACGAGTACTTACTGGGATAGAAGTATGTTTATACTTCACAATAAAAAACCTTCGTCTTATTTTTCCTTCTCAGCGGTTGTAAAAGTTATTCAGGTAGGCGACCGACAACTTTGTTCCTTTTAAACATTTTTGTTTTGCTAGTTTAACGTTGGTCCTGGCTTCCTTTCTCCTACTACATACCAATACCTTAGTTTTCTTTTTATTGATCTTCAGATGTTATCTGGTATTTGTTCTTTCCATATTTCCTAGTGTCTTCTTTAGATCTCCTTCTGTTTCTGCCATGACTGCTATGTCATTGGCGAATCGTAGCATGCTCATTTTCTCCCCGTGGATTTTCACTCCCGGAGACTTTTCTTTGACTTCTTGGATAGCGTTCTCGATGTAGAAATTGAACAGAGCAGGAGACAGTGCACAGCCTTGCCTCACTCCTTTATGATTTGATTATGGCCCCCAGGTTATAAAACAAGCTGTGGATAACTCTTCGGTCATTGTATGATACTCCAATTTCTTTCAGAACCTTTAGCATCACGTCTACGTAATATGCATAAATAGCAAATTCTTTAAAAAAAACTGAAGTCCACTTTTCTAAACGTTGTATTTCGTGTGTGACAAAAATGTGCGCGGAATGAAAAGAGAGGGGCTGTATCACGTAGCGTGGATAGAGAGGTACAGGGGAGGGAAATTTACGTTTCGGAAATCTCGAACGAAGAGCCGGAGGACTTTCACTCACTTTCGCGGATTCCGCCACACAGAACTGGATGGAACTGGGTTTGTCGTGGAAAAAAAATAAATAAATACATGTACAAAATATAATTGCATTTCTTTCCCAGAAAGGGAATAAAAATGAATGTTGAGGGACCGGAAGGGGGTATTCGAGCTGGCCGAAAAGTGTCTCCCTCTAGTGTGGGAAAAAGACGTTTTGACAATGAGTTCGTTCATTACCTCACACTCCACTTTCTGTCAACCGCTCCCTCCGTCGTGCAAGGACAGACACGGCCAACACGTCTCACAACACTCTCCAAAGTCTCATCCTATCACACTCCTTTCTCCCCCTCAACCCTCCCACCGTTCGCCTTGCGCATGCCTTTTGTCGCTTCTGCCGCGAGGTGAAAGTTCTCCTTCCCCACTCTCGAGTCCGCCTCGATCGAGAGATGAGTACGCGCACTGAGGATGGGATATCCGCTTCTGCGCTGCGAGAATCACGGAGAGAGGAAAGAAAGGTGATAAAAAACAAAGAAATTGGGAATCTTGAGGTGGTTTTTGACTGGATACACATTCGTAACAGAATTTGCTTTGACTAAAATTTTCTGTTTCCACACCAAGGACAAGTTATGTACAGGAATGAACTGCCATACTAGCGTACCTATGGGTGACTATGGATCCAAAATGGGATACTTGGGAAGGAATAGGGTCCACCTACTTAGTTATGTTATTCAGGGGAGGCGACCGACGGCTGAGGTCATTTGAATTTGGGACTGCGCCATTGGAGATAGGTGGGTGATTGGGTAATGGTAGGATTTTTCAGGGAACGGAGGAAGGGTGGAGAGAAACCCGGGGTCGGAATTAGCCTACTTTTAACGATAGGTGCCTAGGGGACCATGGCTTAGCGTCCCACCTGACGGACGGAGTACTGAACCTGAAATGCCCTCACGTAGGCACTTACGTAGGGACCGGTTTTTGCCACTGAAAAATACGTCACTACCGGGAATTGGTTGGTTGGTTATTCAGGAGAGGCGACCGACAGCTGAGGTCATTTGCGCCATATAGGATAGGTGGATAACTGGGTAATGGTAGGAGTTTTCAGGGAACGGAGGAAGGGTGGAGAGAAACCCGGCGTCGGCATTAGCCTACTCTTAACGAAAGGCGCCAAGGGGACCACAGCTTAACGTCCCATCCGACGGACGGAGTACTGAACTTGAAATGCCCTCCACTAGGCACTCAAGTGGGGACCGGTTTTCCACTGAAAAATCCGCCACTGCCGGGTATCGAACCCGGGCCCTCGGGATGGGAGGCCAGTACTATAGCCACCACACCAACCCGATCCCCACTACCGGGAATTGAACCCGGGCCCTCGGGATGGAAGGCCAGTACTCTAGCCACCACCCAACCCGATCTCCTCTTTCGTTCAAAACATTGTGTTTTATTCGACTGCATGTGTATGAATACATAAAGAACGATTTAATCATCCTCAGCTGACTACTTAATGGGCTACTATATGTACTTAATAAGAAATCACTTGCTGACATCATATGGGGAATAGCTTCCTAAGTTCGCTACCGAAAATTATGAAGTCGACGCTGTCAAACTGGGTCTTAGTGGTTGATGAAGACATGCGATGGAGACTAAAATCCACATTAATTGTGCTAATATTTTCCTTTGTATCTTAGATTTAATCTAGTATTTCCACTTGTTTTCGGTAAATATGACAATTTAAACACTACAAAGCTATAACTTACGAATTTTATTGTTACCTATGGTAAACATCATGTTGCCGGAAGTCCGAACCTATGAATCGACTAAGATGCAGCGGATTAATTTTTTAAATCTGAAAGTGATTCTGAGTCAAATGAAAGTTCATAGTATCGCATTGAAATGAAATGTGACGCACGATTTGGACACGATATGTTAGGAGGTCAGACCATATATGTTATTGCAATTTTTAACGAACAATAATGCGACTTTCATGGCTAATTGAAACTTTAAATTGTTGTGCAGTATCTCCCTCTCATGTAGCAATCCAATATTTTCACAATTCAGTATTGCTTAGCCCTACCCAAACAGTCTTAATATCCTAGTGTGCAGATTACTTGGTACGTGTCCATTTTTCCGAATTTGATCTCCACCGGTAATGGTCTTTAGTTCAGTGCTGGTCGGAATATTAATGTCACCAAATACCTAGACTTTTTATGCATAGCCCTCCAGAGTTATCGTACACTGAACTGAGCGAGGTCATCACGAGCGCTTGGATGAACGTTAAAATTATTTAATTGTATAATATACTCTCTTTCTCAATTACATGATTCTTTTATCGACTTTACGTGGATTTATTCAAACATTATTTTACATATTTGCCTACATAAATTACTCACAGTAGAAAAATCATTCTCCAATAAATTATTTTTTTTTCTACAAAGAAAGCAGCTTGTATGAAATGTCAATGATGAATTTGTCTATAGGTTTTATTACCGTTTTGGAAAAAGTTTCCATTTCATGTGCCATTTAACAATAGGCCCTGCTTCTCAAAGCCGTATTTAACTACCATGAGACAAATGATTCGAGGTATTTAACTTTTGCACCATGATTACAGGCTTGAAAGAACATTGTTTTACCGACTTTATTTACGGAAAAATCTCGCCAAATTCGTTACGATTCCCTCCTCCCTTAAGTACTACGATAGCTTTAGCTTAATCCGGCAAAACAAATAGCTATGAGATTGGTTTTGTCTATCAAAACTTTGTGGTATTTGTTTAACATTGTGAAATGAAACTGTAATCTTGGATTTCCATATAAACTTTATTGACGACCTTAGCTTCGAATTATCTGATGATGACTTCATAAGTCAAAACCTAGGTCATCGATAAAGTGTTTGTGGAATTACATGATTATAGCTTTAATTTCACAATTTTAATAAAATAAGTGATAGATATTTTTGTCAAAAAGTGAGAAGTTCCTTTTAGGACCGTAGGGTTTTCAAAAGTGCTCACAGTCCTAAAACGTCCCCATAATGGGAAATTTATTCACTTTACATGAATGTAGGTCATAGTTGATTTCATAGTGGAATGTTTTTGATCAAAAACATTACATGGCCAGCAATGCAAATGGTTTACTGAAAATCCACGTCTGTTTTTACCTCTTGTGCAATGCTGAGTCTTTAACAGGAATTCACGAAAAAACTCATCTATCTCTATGTCAATTCTTTAAATTATGGACGATTAGCAGCTTAAGTTGGATACATTCCATTGTTTGCTATGGTCAGGTGCCAAATATTTCTCGTAAATCGTACATGAAACCGTTTTTATATTAGAGGGGTATGCTTAGCAAACACCCTTAGCAGTGTGTGTAATCTTTAAGTCAGCTAAATGAAACTACTTTGCCGAACTCGAAAAGCGATATGTATGACTGCTAGTAGTGCCTGATAGTTTTAAAAATGGAATTATGTGGCGGAGAAAGCTAATGTAAGCGCACAATATCACATTGATAAATCCTAATGCACTCTTTGCGTTATTTCATTACATTTCTGTGAATTTTTCAACTCAATGTTACCTCACATATCCCCCGCGTCTCGAGGGATATATTCAAATGCATTATAAAACGAAATTTTAGCGCTTGAAACTGCTATTTCCTGTCCGAATGAAGCAGAATAAAACGCACGCGCTTTGAATTCAATGAGAATTGGTGCGACAAACGATCTTCCTTCGTGTCGACCTCTTGTGTTCTTCCCGCATACTGATGACAGACGGTGCAAGTTGAGAGTCAAGGAGTGATGTGAGTTGAGAAATATTACGGCAAGATTTTATTTTTTTCTTTCTTTTTTACATTCTCGAAAACTGTCCAGATCTGAATGAGTGTTTCGAGTGCAAACGTTTTGAGGGAATAGATATGCAAGTTCGAAAAATAAGCATCCTCACACTTCTGTCGCCAACAATGCGGCTATGCTAAACTGCCTTGACCCACATTACTTTGCCTGAATTTTAAAGATGACAAACAATCACAGAACTGAAAAAAGAGGTTGCCCTATGTTACAAAACTAAGATGTACACATACGTAAGTGCTCCAGGTAACATTTCAAGAGCCTAAAAGTTAAAACATACTGCCTTAGGTTTGATCACTGCTTTTCAGACAATCCGGGAAAATATGTTTGCCCTGAATCACGCTAAACACAAATTTTTTTTATAGATACATAGAAATCAATATAATTCGGTGCCTAACCCGATTGCCATTGGTTTTAGAGGTTTGTGCTATACTTTTGTTCGGTGTATCATTTTAGTTGCTTTGAACTGTCGAACGTTTGTGACACTACTATAAACTTTTATACATGGTGTACTGGAGTTAAACATAGCCTAATACGAAGATTATTCGTCCAAATATTTTTATACCCCGTAGACGCTACAAGAGTGTCAACATGTACGCGTGTTGACGTTTCTGAACTGTCATAAAGTCGTCTACTCATTGGAAGTTTTATTCCTTTATGAATTTAAATAATGTTAACTAGATAAATAGCACTTTTTGCGCACGCTGTGAAGCTGCAAGAGGTTTAATTGTGTGTTTATAGTATTTATAGTATTTCGCGTGTTCCCACACTCCAAAACATCTCTAAAATTACATCAAACAATTGATCCTCCCAAAAAGACAGAATTTTACTAACTCTCAGGAGTTATTGTCTACTTAGGAGCCATTTTAGTTTATTTCGACCCTAAATTATCCTCTTCATTTACGGATGGTGAGGAGTTTTGAATGAATTCGTAGAATGATGTGAAGTGAGAACTCCAAATAGACGTATTAGTCAAACCGAATGCCTTAATAGCCTTGCAATATGGCTCATAATTTGGTCTCACTTATGCTGGAATCCAATCGTTTGAAAAATGTTATTTTATGATTTTATACGTTAATTGCATTCTTACTTTATAAATACATAGATAAATAGTGCTTAAATAAAAATGTTTTCACGATAACAATAAGTGTACTTCATGCTTTACACTAGAGGGATTGAGAACATTATTGAAATAAATTAGCATAAATATGTTAACGTATGACTCCATGATAGTTATCTGTTTTATATTTCGTGCTGAACAGTAATATAAGTAGACTAAATATGACCTCTGAATATATACATGTCAGTATGTAATCATGAACGTGTATGATACAAATTTCCAAATACCCACCCGTAGAAAGATAGACATAAATAACCGAAAAAGACACTTAAATTTAATGTAAACTTTCTATAAATTAAATGTAAACTGATACCATAATGACACCTGTGGGATTAGTTGCAAAACTCAAAAAGTGAAAATTAATTAGAAATTATAGCCGGGAAATTTTCCGGTGATCGCATTTTCCAGTGATTAAATTAATAGGAGGGAGAGAGGATGCTCTAAGATGTGACTTTGAATTATATGGGTTTCGGGAAGTCACTTTCTCGAAGATCCACCGAATTAAAAACGACGAACATATATAAACATATGTTTCGACTCTTCCCCCTTCGAGTATTTCATTCCTCTCCACCGTCGGCCGATCAAGTGAGTTCACAGTGTGAAGAGTTGATACCAAACAATAGATCAAACATAGTCGTTCACTGAAAATATTAATGCTGTAGGTGTTCCCTTTCTTTCTACTAGCTTTCAAGAAGCTTTTGCTAAATTCGAAGTTTGATTTGAAGTGATCGGAGAGTATTTTCACCATATTCCGTGAATTTTCAGATATTTTAAGTAATTGCTTGTATAAGCGGTTGGAGAAAGTGGATTTTTGCTTGACCTGCATGACCGATAAATCAATCCTTACCATACTTTCTAATTCAGTCTGTATTTTCGATTTTCGAGAAAAGTATACCTATTCGAATCTCACGAAATGAAATTATCGAGAATGGCAGGATAAGAGATTCACGAAATTAAATATCCACTACCTAAGGAATGTGTTAGCCATATTTCATAGTGTACTTTTGTCACTCTCTGAATATTTCAGAACTGACCTCACTTTCTAATTTAAATAGATTTTATAACCTATAGCTGCAGAATGAACTCAAGGAGAGTTAAAGGACTTGAAGCTATTTTTTTTTAGCTACTCCTAACGATGAGAAGGGAAGAATAAAACACAGCACAAATTCCACAGGGGGAAAATCATTCGCCTTGACCGGGATTCGAACCCGGATCCCCTGATTTTCCTGAACCCGGAAATCAGGGGATCCGGGTTCGAATCCCGGTCAAGGCGGAAGATTTTTTCTCTGTGCAATTTCAGCTGATAGTGCCGTTAAGGTTCTCGCGGCCAGTTGGCGGTCCTTCAATTCATAAGAATAAAACGAGTTTTAAAAAGTTTATTTTTCTCCCTATTTAAATAAAGAAGAGTAATTAAAAGGCTCTCTACGCGTCGTCTTACCTTCGAACGATAAGGGAAACATTACTTAAGCTCGAACGAATTTTTCTCTTCACCTGCACGGTTTTCTGAATAGAAGTCTTCTGGCAAATGAATTGGTTTACAATAACTCCAAGCTATGTATATTTCAATATTGTATCTACTGTACGTCATTTTATGATAAATTTCGAACCTATGGCCGTCTGTTCGTCAGCTACTCACCGGCCCGGCAATTCAGATGTCACTGTTTCTAATCCTACCTCCGGGTGTAACTTGAATTGTGCGATACAGTGCGATATAAGCTTAGAAATTCGAACACTTTTAAGACTAATTCTATCTCCACTTTAATATTGATTGATATTAATTCAGTTATGTGGGTGAACAGGAAAACAAACGGTTGAGTTTTGGGAATGTGGTGGGAGGAGAGGATGTTGCTTAAGAAATTACGAGCCTGGTTGAAGAGATGAAACGGGATATTAGGGGCAGTGTGTGTTTAAGAAGGTGATAGAGGAAGAGTGTTGAGTTTACGCGGAAGAGGTACGTAAAGAACTGGAAGTTTGGAGAGAATGATGAGAAGTAGGGAGAATTCCGAAGATGTAGATTAACTTCATGCAATTGATAAGAGTACTCTACCGTATGGGAAGCGTTTCGACTGCAGCCAAGCCTTCCTTAACCGCTAGAATACTAGCAATAATCTCAGAACGAATTCGTCACCGTGTGAGTACCAAGATCTTCAAACATTTTCAGGTATCTTGAAAGTGTATTTCGTCATGGGGTTCTCTCTTGCCAGAGCTCTTCATGAAGTGGGTTAATGGCTCACAGAAAGCTCACACTTCAGTCGAAAGAGGAGAGAGAGAATGAATTGCCTCTTTTCTAAACGATACATGAAAACAAAATGTTTACTCTTTTATGTGGCTATCGTTCCTCCTTCAGTGTTGTTCTGTTTCGATTACTAGAATACTTTCATGCCATTAATTCCACATAACAGGCTCTCGTTGCCCTACATTGATGTGAATGCTAATCATTTCTTAATTTTCCCTGAATTTAGAACCTCGTTCAGTATACATTCAATTCAAATCAATTCCTTTAGTGATAGGATTTATTTCTAATCGGCGTTCGTTTCTCATGCATTTTTATTTCTTCTTACGGCAGTAAATACCTTTTGATTTTTACTGCTACCAGAATGCTAAGGGAATGGGGAAGGTTATTGTTGAACGGTAGTCTAAAGCCTAATGTACGTCAATGAATTACTGAAAAATATTATTTAAAAGAAGTCTCGGAAAGAAGTGGCTTTCGATCAACGGGCTGTGGTGGAATGATGTTGTTTTTCGGGTCTGGTTTTGGAGGTACTAAATTTCCCACGTTGCGGGCAATGAACTCTTGGAGTTCAAGTTTAAACGCTTTTACGCGGAACAACCCAATCCCCCTCTCGTCCTTGGAAGGATGGAATAGGTCGTGGTTTGAGAAGGGGCGGAGAAAAAAATTGATATTGAGAAATAATTTTTTATTCGTAACCCCGAAAAGCATGTAACCCGCTACTGATTTCGCTTGATATGTTTTTATTCTTCGCAAGACGATGACAGAATTAATAGGCGTACCACAGCTAATTATCTGCGCTATGATCTGACGCATTTTACTGTTATCAAGTGACTAGAACTCCTTGGGATGGAATAAAGCGCAAAAGTCATACAAAGAGGTTTTCAAAAATGATTTATTTGCCACATTTTATAAGAAGTATTTTCCCCAGTGTAAAATAAGTAGAGTATGAAATATTTGATCCGTGCTGATGATGGACGTACGTGTGTAGATTTTGGATACCTGTATTGGAGAACACTTTAGCATGCCTCAAATTAATAGGCACTCCATTTTTTCATATTAACTTTTGGTCCTTTTAGAAAATAAAACTCACTACTGAAATATTATTTACGAATGATTATTTAATGATTTAAGCTAGTTGAATTGCATTGAAGCTCTTAGAAAGTGCAATTAAGTATATAAAACGTAATGCTTTGAATTCAGTTATAATCTCTGTGCCAACCCTAGTATATTCTATGGACTGATGCATTAAAGTAATGATATTTATCTTAAACAAGCACTTTATCTCATTCTAAGTACGGCAGTTGATGTATCACTCAATGACGGCAGCCAGCCGCGGCATTCAGTTTGATCACTCGCCGGCTTACCACCTGTAATCGTGGGTTCGAATCCCACCTCAGGCTAATCGTTATGGATGTCGTCGTGTTTGTCACAGGATTAGTTGAAGTATCATGGTGAGCTTGACTCTGCGGAAATGCGCGGTATATAACCTTATCAGTTGGAGCACCATAAATTTCAAATCTAATTTACTCATATGCATTCACTCTGAGAATAAAGTGCTCCTCAATTTCCGTAGGGATGATTGATGGGCCCTAATTCACTCATTAATTCTAGTCGTGATTAGTGGTCTAATCGGCATCAATAGACTATTCCTATCAGGTTGTATTGAGCTCTAATTTGGTTAATATCTCTTAAGATGTTGAGCTAGGTCATAAATACACGGTTTTCTAGAAAAAAATTAAGTAGAGGATCTACATAAGGGGAAATCGCCTTATTGATGAACTTTTAGGGATCCAGACGGTAATTGGGACAATCATTCGAATACAGCCTTTATAAATAAAGTTAGCACCTTCCGAAGGAGGAATAGCATTATGAACTATGGTAAAGGAAGAAATAAGCGAAAATGATTGAGAGATACTGATCTCATTCTTATGCGATTAGCCTCCATAAAATCTCTTGAATCGCGCAAATAAATTATTCTCATTACCCAGGGATCACGCGTCTTAAAACTTTAAGCCAACCTTGGTTGTAAGGATTGAATCGCACCGGCTACACAACTCAAAGGTCGTAGGTTCGAGACCTTGTACGCGGGTGATGTTTAAGCCTAAAAATGTGGCTTAGGATTAAGTAAGTACGATATGACCTTAGTAAATGAACCTCCTGAAAACCGCACTTAACTCACAATCATCTGGTATTCTGCCTATTGGCTGGTCACATGCTCCAACGTTCGCTCCATTTATTCCTATCCTGGGCCTCTTCATAACTCTAATGCATTATTTATAATTTTAGTATTATTCAAATTTTTATTCACCTAAATTGAACTAGTCATCGGGGTGTATATTATTTTTATGGTCACAAAATCTAACGGTAATTTAAATACCACGAGAATCATTAAAAAAATAAACACAGGGGGACGAAAAATTTCTTGTTTCCCCATTTGGGAGTAAACGTGCTAGATAATTTACACACCTAATAATGAACCCTCCTATTCACTGTCCTGCTTATCTTTAAAATTGGACACTGGGATGTGGATGCCTCACTGAAAACCAGGAAACCCTTTTAGTTCGACCCCGAGGCAGTACATTCTTCCGGACGGGCTATATAATCTTATGGGCGCTCCACAGAAAATGGGTGGGGTCCTTGAGTGCTTTCCA
Source organism: Platycnemis pennipes (assembly GCA_933228895.1). Taxonomy (NCBI): domain Eukaryota; kingdom Metazoa; phylum Arthropoda; class Insecta; order Odonata; family Platycnemididae; genus Platycnemis; species Platycnemis pennipes. Next base: position 83,959,716 of record OW121854.1, on the reverse strand, counting down.
CCACTAGACTGGACCCTGAATCCTTCGGAACAATTTAGATGCAACGTTCATTTCACTGTGTAAATAGCCACTCACCTTCATTCTGCCGATCTTCCTCCGGGTTCAATCGAGTGTACAAGGTTGCGCCCCCTTGCTTCGGGATCTCCGCTATAATTTTCTTGGTCGAAAAACAAAGGAGAAGCCGAACGGGCGGAAGGCGATGGGGATGCGGACTAGGTCGGCTCCTTGAGGCGGCGAAGACGATGGTGATCTGAGGGAGGTTGGGCTGGTGGATCCACTACTAGGGCACTGGGAACTCTCACTGATGCCCCGAAGAAAGGGCTTTTCTCTTTATATACCGCCCCTCACACCACTGGCCCTACTTGCCAGACCTCCCCTCTTTCCTCCCCCATTCCTCTCTCCCTCTCCTTAAAGGAGAGTTCTCGTCCCTACTTCTCCGCCTTTGGCTTGGTCTCCCCATGAACTTTCGGGACAACCTCCCTCCCTACCTCCTGCACGTGACCTCCCCTACGGATCCATTGCCTCAATCTTCCCTTGCCTCCTTTACCTTCTCGCTCCCAGAGAGACCTACCGTAAATACCGCGGTACCGCCTGCATGGAATGGGCGCATTCGCTACTTTTTTTAATTATCGCATCTGGTTGAAAACAAAAAAAAATCCTTCATATTTTCCCTCGCGCGAACCGTTTCCTAGTCCCATAGTCGTGATTGTGTCACTGTAAAGGACGGTGCTATGGTTAGTCATGTATTAGTAAGATGGGGCAGGAAACAGATAGATGGGGTAATAGTCACCATTAAGGGATGGGTAGGGAAAGGGTAAGTCTGAAAGAGTAATTAAAGGGTAAGATAAGAGAATAAAATATTTCATCATCATCATCATGACCCGTCATCAATTCGTAAAGTGGTTTGACGTAGCTCTCCACTCAATACTCCTATCGGCTAATCTCTTAATTTAAAAAAATGCATAGACTGAGCAACAAACGAATCAGTGCAGAGGAGAATGGAATGGAAGAGAAATCTAATGACAGCTAAATAAAAGAGAAGACGGAGCAACATCATTCGCTATGTCTTGAAACCTGGTCTTCTGAAGAATGGTGTCGGGAATTAAATTAATGAGAAGAATGGAAAAGGTAGGCCTCATACGAAATACGTGCATATGCAGCAATTGGTGAAGGATATAAGAGAGGTGGATGATGTAAATGTGAAAAGTTTAGCCAGTGGAAGAATCGAGTGGAAAGCTGCATTATACCAATCTTTGATTACTGGCGATTATGATTAAGGGTTAGTGGATGGCAGGGTATGGTAGGATTAAGCCTAATAGATGAGAGATGGAGATATACTCGGCGTCAACATTTGCCGAGTCTTAAGCTAAGGCTCGTATTTTGCTAATCATGTTGGGAACTGAGTGCTTTACTTGAGGGATCCCTATAAGCATTAACACTTTAAAACTATGCTTCACCTCTAATTGATAACTTTTAAATTTTTATCAATCGATTCATCTAAGTAATATGTGCCGTTGACAAACACTTTCTCCACAGAAAAACCGCGGGTATATCACTGAAAAATATTTCTATTGCCGTAAGTTTTTGTAAGGGATGGGAAGCCTCTATTCTAAGCTCTATCCTAAGTACTCTAGCAAACTCGGCGTACTAGTTTCTACACCATAAGTCGTCAGACAGCTTTACAGTCCTGCGCCGCCCTGTCACATGAAAAATGCGACCGGAGCAGATCAATAGCAAGTGTCGCCGTACCATTGACTTGTCTGATGTCGTAATGCTTGGTCACGAGTGGGCACCCACTTTTGCTTAAGTTCATTTTCTCGTAACGTGTTCTTAGATAGACTCAGAAGTTTTACATGGAATACGAATTTTCAGCACCTCATTATAATCTTGGGAAAGCTTGATTTTGGAGGTTTCCGGTAACCGTTTCAATGGCCTGACAATAACTGTTCTTAACCTGACAGTTTACTTACTAGTTAACACTCACTTAAATAGTTATAGGAAAAATGTTCATAGCACCCATAAAGTTTGTTGGAAAACAGCCATACCGAAAGATACGTTTACGAAAGAATAAAGAAAGGTTCACATAAGGAGGTTAGGATGCGCTGAAGGGTGACACGGATACCAGAATGGGGTTGCTTGGGAAGGATCAGACCCCAAATCCTAGGTATTGCGTTTTCTCTTGCCTGTTATGGAGACTGCGTGTGTATTCAAACATAAATAACAACCAAATCGTACTTAAATTCCATCGCAGCTGCCTCTTTTAATCTTCGTCATGCTGTTTAAGGGAGATAGTAATGCATTCGAATCCTCTCAGAGATGATGCAATTCCTATTAGCTGGTTCGAATTGGACTTCTGAATATTTAGCACTTGTTTTGCTTGCTTGCTCAATTCCCCACCATTCATTCGATGAATTTTAGATATGTTTCCCATTATTCAAAAGAAAACTAAGGTATTGGTATGCAGTAGGAGAAAGGAAGCCAGGACCAATCCTAAACTAGGAAAACGAAAAATCGAGGAGGTGGAAGAGTTCTGCTACCTGGGTAGCCTAGTAACCAGCGATGTACGAAGTAAAAGAGAAATTGCCAGCAGAATTGCCCAAGCGAAAAGGTCATTTTACCAGAAGAAGAATCTGCTTACAGCTGCAAATACAAGCGTGGAAGTGAGGAAACATTTCATTATAACATAACTACATCTGGAGCATTCTATCATATGGCAGCGAAGTATGGACAACAACAGCAGCAGAGAAGTGCAGGCTGGAAGAATTTGAAATTTGGTGCTACCGAAGAATGATGAAGATAAAATGGATGGATCGAGTGACAGACGAAGAAGTCTTAAGAAGCGTAGGAGAAAACAGATGTCCACTGAAAGCCTTAAAAAGAAGACGGGACAACTTGATAGGCCACTTCTTAAGACACGTTGGCCTGATGAAGACAATCGTCGAGGAAAAGTGAACGGAAATAATGGAAAAGGCAGACCCCGCATTAGGTATATGGAGCAAGTTGTGAAGAATATAAAAGAGAGGAGCTACGTCAATATGAAGAGGTTGGCCGATAAAAGAATCGAGTGGAGGGCTGCGTCAAACCAATCCTAGGATTAAGAAAAGTTTCTCGGGCTTGACACCGGTTAATAGGCTCCATTACTGCCAACGTTTCAGAAGCACTCAGAAGCCCTGATGATGAAGAGCGAGTCGCTCTTTGAAACGTTGGCAGTAATGGAGCCTATTAACCGGTGTCAAGCCCGAGAAACTTTTCTTCATACTATTCGCCGGGAAAACACTCGATCTTATATTACAATCCTAGGATTGTTGACCGATGATGATGATCCCATTATTCGTCCCATTGCTCTGATTTTTACGGCGTACGAACAGTTTCTCATCCTTGAGTATCTGTGAGTGACAACTCCATATGTACGTGCTTACCAATATGGCCGACATTAAATTTCAAATCAGCCGTGATGCCGCGTCCAGTACGTTCTAGCCTCCTAGGGGTTACTGAGTTTCGATTATAACTAAAGACTGGTCCGATATGGAGCGTGTCATAGCATCTGTGAATGTGTACTGAGGGAAAGTTGATGAAAACTGGTAGTCGGCTTTTGAGATATGGATTTGGAGAACGAAGGAGGTAGCTTTCCAAATGGTAGGGGAGAGAGGAGGTTTTATTGAAGTATATCCGAGGAGGATGATTGAGTGGAGGGAATGGATAGTATAGGGAGGAGGGTGTTTTGAAATAAGTCAAAGAATATACGAGATATGCGGGGTAAAGGAAGGAGAAAAACGTATGGATAGAGTAATGCTGAGGCTGAGAGGAACAGAATGTAAAGAATAGGATAATCCTGCTCTACATTCGTCCTCTATCACCTTCTTTAAAACTCTCTGCCCCTAATATCATGGGAATGTTTAGAAGTATTTAGACGAATTCTTGCACTAATTCTTCGCTTATTCCATTGCCCAATTCAGCACATTTTAAATTAAATAGTATCTGTGCTCTCCTCTTCAGTTAGTAGTTATTTTCGGGTCAGAGAATGATGAGCATTGAAGCGAGTTTATCCAGTTCATTGGTATTTTCAAGTATGCAACCGCGTGATGCTTCAGACTGGGAGGAAATAGAGGCCCGGTATTAGGATAATTCCAATACAGTGCTTCTAGGAGGAAGATACAATGTTGTAATGGGTGGGAAGAAGTTTCAACCGTGCTCTTAACGTAAGGCTCCTCGTGGAGCCCGTCCTCCAGCTTCGTGGAGCCGTTAAGAGCACGGCTTCTCGTCCCGTTATTTCATGTTGCACATTATTATTTATCGTTTCACAAGTTGCCAGGGTCAATAAACACGGGCACGAGGAGCTATCTAAACTAACAGGCTACTTTGGACTAAGTAGTAGATTTAGATTTATAGGGTGCGTCGACAACTATGGTCATTTTGCACCACGCTTAACCTAATTTATGTAATAAATATAAATTTAGAAAAAAATTGCAGTATTAAAAGCACGAATATATGAAAGTACATTAGATTTTACTTATTAGGTTAGTTTCCTTTAAAAAAGTAATGACTTGGCTAAGGCGACCAGTATCGTTGCCTGGAACTTGTTCTAGGTCGCCGCTGATGCCTAGCCTGTTACGTGTGTCCCGGTATTTGTCACGCTCCGTCAGGACATGTCGCACACTGAGAGGACAGCCACAGTCATCACACCGAGGAGGAATTATCACTTCTGTAAAGAGGAAAGAGTGGGTCAGGGCGCAATGCCCGATTCTTAAACGTGTGATGACGACTTCCTCTCTGCGACTACCCCTGACTGGACTAAGTAGAGCCTTGCCTGATTACATTGTGAATTGCCAGAAAGTCAACACTTCCATTTCCATCTTTCTGCCCAGTAGCGCGCCCACGGGGGGGTCAAAGGGCCCTGCCGCCCCATCCCCCCCTAGCTTTCTACAAAACCAAAATTAATTTTTAATTGACACGACCTAGTCACATGGTAGCAGCAATGGGAAATTTACCTTATTAGCGTAACCAGTCTATTAAATGAATTAAATTGGGAATCATTGTCAGATCGCAGGTTGAAATTTAGATTTAATCTCTTAAATAAATTCCAAGACCATATTTTCAGTGATGATGTTAAAAATATTTTGCGGACCCCAACTTACTATGGTAGACTGGACCATAATCACAAAATTAGAGAAATAGATTGCCGAACTGACAGATTCAAAATGTCCTTTTTTCCTCATACTATTAGGGATATGAATAACGGTAAATGTATCCAGTACGAGTGTAGCAATGTATAACATTGGTAGCTGCATGTTGGTATAAGGACTTAAAGCTAACCCAACTAACAGCATGTTTTTGCATGTATGCTTTGCTATTTTAATTTTTAATTACAAATTTTATGCATGATAAGTAGTGCATGTTTTGTGAGAGTTCACCCTCTGCCACACACCTTTATGGTGGCTTGCGGGTATTATGTAGATGTAGATGAAGTGAGACGTTTATACTTCTAGGGTATAATCGTTTCCTTAAAAAGATTATACGAAATGGTCCTAAATAAATATTTTCTACAGACTTTTGGATCCATTAACTAAATTTGTAATGAAGTGAAACATAATCTCCGATAGTGCTCTCACATTCTCTAGCCAAAGCTGGAAATAACACACGCGTTCAAATTCCAAGTCATTGATCGATATTTTTCCATACTCTCATGAACGATACCCTGAGAATAGTTGGTCTAAGAGGATGAAAAGTTTCGGAACTGTATTTTAGGATCAGAATTCTGGTCAATAAACATCATATAGTCACAGTAATTTGAATTTAAACTGTATTTACTTACTGAACATGTTAAGACAATTAACTTTGTACAATTCCACAAAATGATTTATTTTTCCGATCGATTTCGACGTTAAATGATGTTAAATGACGTAACGGAATTCAAATGTTCCCAGCTGCTTTCAAAGTGTTTAACCTTGCTTAAACCTAACCTAAAAGATCACAATACCCGGACTCCACATTCACCACCACCAGTCAACTATCACAAACCCCCCCTCCCTTCCCTCCTGCAAACGGCCCAATCCAATCCCAATACCAAAACCCAACTCCCACCCTCCACCTACGTAAGCTTTAGCACTCACCCCACCTCCTCTCCCGGTGTATATAAGGACCCCGAACTGTACCAGATGCATGTACCTTGACAATGACGCTCAGACGTAGAAATCGATCGAAAGAAATAAATCATTTTGTGGAATTGTACGAAGTTAATTTTCTTGACATGCTCAGTGCAACTAAATTCCATCAAGTTTCGCCTGCATCCATTGATATTATTGTGTTTACTTAGCCTGAAATCAATTTATACCCCAATTGTAAGGTATAAGAACCGATTTCTCTCGATGCTACCGTATCCTATACGATAACCTTAAATAAAAGAAGTTTTTTGCTTAGCTGTTGCAGATGAATAGAAACGAATAGAAAAAAAATAGATGGCATTCAGAATACCGTGCGAGAAATTTGAATGTTGACTCTTCAAAAATAAAAACCCGTATGAGCATTTTGTTCCATGAAGAATTTTTATGGACTTCTCCCACTCCTCTAGACAATCAAGTTGATACAGTGGTTCAAATAAATCCCTCCCATCTTGAGGTTTTGGGTTCGAATCCCGGCATTGGTGGATATTTTTCATTGGTGCACCTCTTGAGCGCTTGTGCTCCGTCTGTTAGGTGGATAGTCAAGCCGTGATCCCCTTTGCGCCTTTCGTAAAGGGTAGGCGAATACCGACGTGGGTCTCTCTCCACCCATCCTCTTCACCACATCATTCGCATCCTTGCTGCTTCCCTTCCGGTTTAAAGCGTCTCTTATAGTAGTATTTTCAATGGTTAACTCGATCTGCATTGTAACTTTACCGTCTTTCTGTGAGATCACATTTCGAAAGATTGTAATACTCTGTTTTTACTGTCCATGCAGTCATATTTTCAAGCAGTGTGCTCTTACATGTTTTCGGAATTGAAATCTTAGTTCTCTTCATTTGGTATTTCCAAATCACGTTCTTTGGATTACGTTATGTCGTTTACTTCTTTTTTACTGTTTGCACTTAGATTTCTGATCATGGGTGGTCTTTAATTTTAAAATCATATGCTTTGACAGTAAATACATTGTCACTAAAGTAAGGTCTGACTATGGTTAAAAATGTATTTTCATTACGTACTGCACGTTAATATATAAAAATTAAATTAACTCCAGGAAGTTATTTCATGTGCGTTTAACTGTTACAGCATGACCAATGCTTAGAGCGGAGGCATTGGTTACATCACTTTGCTTTCGCCATTTAGATTCGCTAAAACCATTAAGTGGCTGGTTACACAATCAATCCTGTCTGGATTGAATTGAAACATATAGATTTAATGATCCGCTATTGAAACGCTTTAGCTGAAGTTTGGGGAGCAATTGGTCACGGAAGAATGAGGAACTGAAAGTTTTGATTATTGATAAATATGAAATAAATCTGCTTATTTAAATCTGTGCCTCACAGGAAAGTAATGAGGCACGAAGCCACTCAAGAAAAGATAAATCAAATATAAAGTTTTATGGCATTTGAATGAAGGGACACCCTGAGAAAATACTGGACATAGGTGTTGAAGCGGCTCACTATTGGAATCACGTGTCGCGTGCAGGAAAGATTGAACGAAGTATTGCTCAAATGTAAGCAAAATAAAAGAAAGCGCTCGAGAATAGGGCAATGTTAAAGGATGTTGGAGAAATATATTTCCAATCAGAAAATAGTTTCGCAGTTAGAGAAACATATTTTGTGTAGTCATTGGTAAAGAATTTTAACGCTATCTATCTGAAGCGGATCAATTTGGCAAGAAGACTCAATGAGCATGATGTATGCATTTAATTTCTCAATGCACGATCGCAGAAATTCTTTGAATATTTTTTTCAATATCCTGCAACTATTTCCTCTCATTTTTAGACAAGCTGCCACCACTTGACTCAAGGGTGGACTTTCGTGTTTGCCGCTCACTTAAAGATTCTCTGACCGGGAGGAGAGATCTTAAGATGGGAATAGAGGAGGAAGGTGGATGGGTAGGGAGAAAATCCTTTATAGCAAGGAGTTCCACAGAGAAAAAATCATTCGCCTTGACCGGGACTCGAACCCGGACCCCCTGATTTCCGGCCAGGTGCTCTACCAGTTGAGCTACCAAGACGTCCTCTTTCTCTGTGGAAATCAACGAGGCTTAAATCCTTTGCCTGTTCTTGGTAAAAAATACCAAGAAATCCCCAGTTTTTGTATCATTCCAAGGACGGAGAACTGAACTTGAACTGCGCGGCATCCGAGTTGTAATTTGGATTCCATTGAAAAACCTTTGCTGCAGTCGGTATTCGAACCCGGGCTCTATAGATTGAAAGTTAGTATTCTATTTTATACTGAACTAACCAGAGTTTTGATCTCTGCATTGTTTCGGGTTTTCTTCCGCATCAGTTGGCTAGTAGACAACAGTTTCGCTTCCTCCTGCCAGCGTCTTCAGGTCGAAGGAAACTGTTGTCTACTAGCCAACTGACGAGGAAGAAAACCCTAAACATTGCAGAGATCAAACCATCACCGCGGAAACCTTCGTTCTAACACTAACATTATTTTTAACCACTTTATTTCTCCCCAGGTTTCTAGTCAAAATGAAGGAGGGGATTTCCTGCACCGATTCTAACACAAACCCTCTCTTTATCCCGGAAAGGTATATAACTAAGCATGCAACTAACATATTGCTTAGTTTCATGGTTTTATTGCAGTTGCATCAAGTAGCTTTTAGTTACATGTAAAGGGTGCATGTATGGTTATCTTCATTCCATGCCATACACCCTCGCGGTAGCTCACGAGGTATTGTGTAGATGTAGATGAAGGTGGTTTGCAGTGTATTTTCGTATACATAGAGGAAATAACTTTGTCTGCTCTTGTAGAATGAATTTTTACAATTTTCCTCGTCGCTGATGAAATTTATTTTCCTGCCTTTATTGGTTTTTAAAGTCGAAAATATTTACCTTTAAGAGTATATAGCTTAGGGAAAAAATTAGTTCTTCTATACTTAAGATTTTTCCGGGAAACCGAGTGGAATCCCGGAAAAATCTCCGATGCCTAAATGTGCGGAATCCCGTTCGAGAATCCCTGATACAAAGAAGTGATTTCTCTCAATTATTCGCACATCAAATTTTCCATCAGTATGTTCTAGACCGGTATCTGCCGCTCAAGATTTAACCCTGGTAACCGGGTTATAAGAATTTAAGAGCGACTTTAAGAGGCTCTTGGACTCGTCCAGTTAAATAAAAGATGTCTTGTTTTCGTAGTTATCAGATGTTTCCGTGAAGTTACTGGAAGCAGAGTGAAAGAAATTAAACCCCCTACTGTTATTTGCAAAATTTAAGGCCATTAGGTTACGTTCGGATCAGTGTTTACCACCCTTACCGGCGAAACTGACCTTTAAAGTAGTAGCTTTTCAGGGAAGGTGTCCCACAGTTAAAGTTATTTGCGTCATTTAGGATAGGAGGGATATTAGATATTGATGTGAATCTTTCAGGACACAGAGGAAAAGTGACATGAAATCCGGTATCGGCATTAGCCTCCTCTAAAGGGAAGGCGCCAAGGGGTCCACGATTTTACGTCCCATCCCACGGACGGCGTACTGTACATGGTGCTCTCCAAACAGCACTTATGTAGAGACTGGTATACCAACGAAAAATCTCTTCCATGGCCGGTATTCAATTATTCAAACCTCGGCCCGAACAGTTGGTACACTCGACACCGCAACAACCCGATCCCCCCTACCTTTGGACTGACTGCTAATGACGGTGGTGCAGTGTGTGGAAGTCCTCAAAAACATCTTGATTTAAATAGAAGGTCCAATATGCGAAAGACTCACCATAATTACATAGTGTGAGAATGATGCGAGTGGCGTTTGAAAACCCGAAGGGAGTTGGTCGCATTGATGTATCGCCTAATTATGACCTCTGCGTTGCCTTTGATGGATAGTTGTCCGTGGACGGGATTCCGCCTCTACCCTTTTTCTCGCTCAATACACTCTGCCCTATTTACTCTTACGCTTGGCGGGAAAAATTAAAAAAAAAGAACGGATTCTTTCGCTACAGCTGTTTATGTGTTCGAAAGCAGCGCATTGAAAAAAATGAATGCGTTTGAAAGTTGAGCGTTTTTTTTTCTCCTCCTCTCTGTCCGGCATCAGCACTTTCCTTTCGCGTGGCGCCGATCAGAATTCTGTGTGAGGAAGGAGTGAGTGTCGTTATATTATGTATAAATTACTTTTTTTCTCTCTCTCTGAAAATCCATTTAAAGTGTTGCGTTAGTTACGCTTGAGAAAACTAAAAATAATATTTTAAAAATTCATAAGCGTGTTTAGAATTTCCTTGTGCGTAGTGTGCGGATGATTTTACTCGGTGCACGGCATCATGAAGTTTAACCTTTTACTTTCCCTCACCCAAAAAAAAAATATTGATGGAATACTTGAAAAGCTGGGTGTGAGAAAGTAATGCGAGTCGAATGATGGACAAACGAGTAAGTGCTGGAAAAAGTTGGGATGAGAAAATGTTGACCCTAGTAATTAGGTGACAAAGTGATGGGACTGGAAATAAGGAATGAAAGTGCTATGAAGAACGCAGTAAAGGAGCTTTCGAGCTAGAATATTCTATTTTAATCGTATGTTGAGTCGCAAAAAGTATTCTAAGCTTAAGTGAAATATAATTTGGAATATCAGGTGATCCAACAACATGGGAATACCCATTTTAAAATATTTAGAAGTTATTTTGTCAATCTAAGTTTACCTTGACCGAAAAAAAAACAAAAATGTTTATACTGTTTTACTTGCTGACAGAATGCAGTAAGATTTGTTAAAATAGTGAAGAAAATGGTCTCAGATTGAATTTAATGGAAGTTATCAGTAAAAAATAATTCACTTGACTGTAAAATTCCTCTTAGGATTCATTAAAATCCGACTGTTGTTTCGACACTGTGAATTTTTACTCTTCCTGAAGGTGGCAATAAATGTCGAAACCATGGTCCAATTTTAAAAAATTGTTAGAAGTTTTTGCAAAGTCAATGCTATCTATTCCTTATTGGAAACGGGTTCGATTCCCTGTGAATGTTTGGATTTTTTCGTTATAGATATTGTTTGAAATATTGTATGTAGCCTTCCGGTATCAATTTGCCTATGTACTTCGTCGGATCAATGTTGTGTCTTTGGTTCATCAAACTAAATTTTTGAGTTATGATCTTCCTACGAAGAAGATGACAGCTCTGCAAATTATTTGACAAGACGAATAGGTAAAGCTCTTTTGAATTCTAGACGAGGTCTTAAGCGATCGGGTTGGTTTGGTAGCCTGAATACTGGCGTTTCATTCGGAGGGCCCATGTTCTAACTCTGGCTGAGATGTTTCTCCGGTTTATACTTGTTTGCTGTGTGGAGAGCATAACAAAGATAGTACTTCGTATGTTGGGATGGGAGGTTAATCAGTGGACTTCACATTCGTCTTTCGTTAATATTAGGTTAATGCCACCGCTTGGCATCTCTCCGCCATTCATTCTTTGTCTTCATAAATGCTTGATTTTACCCAAGAACTTACCTTTTCTAGCAGTGATTAGCAGAATTACCTTGGCTATCAGCCACTATCCCCGAATAGTTGATTATTACTCCAACTTCAAGGTCATTGAAGGGACACTGGTATACAAATCTTCGAAAACAGTGATTAGAAACTCAAGTTTGTATTAATGATAAGAATTTTTTCTTTTCACAATCCTGAAATTTAAGATGTTAAACTTTCTCTTGATCGTTGTGTGAAATTTTATCGTTTTTAAATTTAATTTAACTTCATGGCACCAACTGAATGAAAGCTCAGATCAAATTATCATTTGTAGATATTGGTATCAACTGTTCAAATATAACGAATTTTTTGTGTCACGTAACAACTCAGATACTATCAATGTTGTCCGAAACCTAGATGTATGGTTATTTGATTGTGTAAAGTCATATGAGCGAATCGTATGATCCACGTCTCTAATTCAGCAACTCGATTTAGCAGTTTGGAAAAGTAAGTAAGAGTGGGTAATTGTGAGGAAATGGTGGACAATATTCTATTACGCAAGGAGATTGCGAGGTATCATGTAGGTCACTGCGATTGTCATTCTTTAAAAGTCAAGTGGAATGCGAACATCACGCTCAGGAATATTCAAACATATTCAACCAGGAATCGGTGAGAGTAGAAACTATTGGATAAGATGGGAAGTCTTTTATTCGATTAGAAAAACCTGTTTTTCAATTCCGGTGTGATCTGTGGAAGGCAATTCTGGACACGCCCTATGTACCACGCAATACTCACTCTCCTGTTATGTCGTATTTGTTCATAATTTAGTGCCCTCTCGCTTCCCACTATAATTATCATGCATTATATTTCGCTTAATATATTTCAAAATGTTTTTCTTATTGTTCAGATATGTGGTACTGTAAAAATTTGTCATTAAGTTAACTTAGGGATTGTCTGTTTCACATTCGTTTTGAACCACCTGTAAAAAATATGTTCAAGAACATGAAGATATGACAAAGAAGCTCGAGCTAGTAGACATGTTGTGGAAGTGGGGAACCCTGTGTTTTACATTTCTGGCGAAGAAGCTAGTTAAACTGTAATTAATAGTAATGTAGTAATTAATCTTATAACCAGAACCATTCACACTTAAGTCAAAAATTAAAGTAAGCAAATGGTGACGCCCACCGATCGAGCTGCGTTTAGGATTACTACGTCATTAACCTCCTGTCCTTGGCTGTTTTTATGGAAAGGGAAGGGAATGAAGGGGAGGGGGGGATCGGAAGGTCTGCTTGCACAGGTCCTGTCGCAACCACTTTCATTGGCAGAGTCAGCTGTGTGTCCCCCATTGTCATAGGGCGAAGTAGCTTCGCGGTCTCAGTTGTGATTGGATAAAGTATATGACACACAAGTCCTTTGTACGCCCACTTTTCCGAATGGGTTAAAAACATCATTTTTCGCCTCTAATGACTCGAGAACTAATTGACGGATCGAAGAACGGAAACATACGGGTCTTTTTACTTTACAGTCTATCAGATTCGGCGATAAAATATGGTAAAGACCCAATGCACATGTTATATAAAGACAAGTGTATTATCAATAATTATACTCAAAGCATCTTAATTTGCCTGTCTCTCTGTTGACAGTTTTGTTGTTGCCCCGTCGACCTGTTACCAATCATTTCACTGAAGATAATTTTCCCTGAAGAACCGTGTATTGAAGTATTTTCCAAATGAAGGCACAGGTATACTTAAGTTTGTTAGCATTTGCATAAAGCCGCCATTGTTGCAGCAATTACGCGTTAGCTCGATTTATGTGTCACTGCATTTTGGCACTTGAGCTGGGAAAATAAATCGTAGAATTATACGAATTCAAAGGACCTATTACCTAGTTCCTTTAAGCCTCGTTGATTTCCACAGAGAAAAAGGACGTCTTGGTAGCTCAACTGGTAGAGCACCTGGCCGGAAATCAGGGGGTCCGGGTTCGAGTCCCGGTCAAGGCGAATGATTTTTTCTCTGTGGAACTTCTTGCTCGTAGAATTATGTTTGAAAGTGCTCGAACTGTTAAGGTTAATTCGTACCTAACGTAGCATCTTGTTGCCAAGCTTACTCCGAAGGCAAACATAATTTCATTTCCGAGGCGGGATTCCAGCCCGCAACCCCTGAGTTTCCAGGTTGGCGCTTTACTGATCTACCTACCTTATTTTCCGGGGAAAATAATTATAATTAAATAAAAGTAACTTAGCAAATATTTGTAGGTCCGGATTAGGACGATTGCAAGGAAAGACCCTGCTAATGACCGTCTTCCTGAGTTGCCCCCCAGAAAACAACCATGAACCAAAAAATATATACCTATGTCAACTTATGAGACTGCTTAGTGTCTCATCCTGCTTGTCGTAGGTACGCATAGGCATGATATCAGTGAATGCGGCATAACACTGATACATGGATACAATGGTGGAATTCCTCATTTGTCTAGACCGTCTAGACTCATATAATTACGATGACTCCCGTATAAGATATTACGTAAATGTGATAGTGTTTTGTACATGTCACCACCTGCCACTTGTATCGAAGCCGACTATCTTACTCGCAGCTGGTTTCAGTAAGTGAACGCTACATTGTTTTTTTCTTTTGAAACTCCTCAAAAGAGGAAACGTATGGAATTTAGAAAGGGAGGTCGTTGCGCTTAATCAGATCGACACCTTTCTTCTAAAGGTGCAGAATCATTGCCGAAAATTTGTCAGCTTTTATTATTGTAACCTCTCCCCGGTGAATGGCTGTTGCAATTTTCATTGGATCAAAAACCTCTAACTTGACACAAACGTTATAGCAAACTACCGACCACGCCCCAAATTCTTTACCGAAGTTCTAATCACTATTCAGCACTCCATACTCTTATTTTTTTACCTTCTGAAAGTATTGAATTTTTTGCAATCTGTACAATGAATCGGTAGTTCATGACCCCGTTTCGATTCTATTCTTACCTTTTATCGTTTCCTTTTTAGCCTGCAGATGTCTTTTGTTTTGGCATTAACCTCAAATAGGCCCATTTATAAATTGGGTGATCCATATGTTATTTGCTTCATGATATGCAAAGGATTTTCCGAGGAAATCGCAAAGTATTTGTCGTGAATTATTATATCATGTCAGTGTAAATGCAGGAAAGAATGAAAATATCATGTTAAGGCCCCTGCTATCACTTTTAACATTTCAGAGCTATGAAAAGGTATATGTACCTGATATTTTTAGAGGGATTATTGGAAGTATAGCACTTACTCTCTCTGTGTCCAACTCAAAGTTCGGTTTCGGTTTGAATCGGTGAGGGTTTACCGTACATGAGATTACTCATGCTACGCCATAGGCGGGTGAACTTATACATTCAGGACTCAGGAGGACATTTGCTTTGAGCTCCGCCCGGATTTGAACCCAGGATCTCCCGATCCGTAGCCCAGTGCCCTACCCACTTGGCCGTCACAGCCCCTGGGAAAATATGTATGAGAAATAATATCTTTAGGCTGAGAATGAGAGGAAGCCTACCGCAGTTCTGATTCAATCATGTAGGTGAAATTTAACCTTCTATTGCTTACCTGATTTGGTAATTGGTGCGAAGGTTTCCGCGGCGTTGTTCAGATGTTCTCTGCATCTCGGGTTCTGCGTCCGCGTTTTGTTGACTGGGGGTGACAACAGTTTCGCTAGCCGTCCTGCTAGCGTCTTCAGGTCGAAGGTGAGGAAAGCTGCTTTTTCGCCGTCTTATATAGGGCTGGTCGAGTCCGTGCTGCGCTGTGATTGGCCGGGATGGATGATTCTTTTCCACGCAGTGTTTAGGGGATAGCCATCTTCTCTGTTGAAATTCGTGGGAGTTTTCCATATCTCTATTGCCTCTCTGATGAGCCTGGGATAATAGCGGCTCTCCTTGGCTATTATTGTCGCCTCCTCAAATTTAATCCCATGGCCAGGCTCGCTCCATGCATGTTCGGCAATGGCTGACAGTCGGAATTGCTTATTTTTGGTCGCCCTTTGGTGTTCTTTCATGCGTGTGCCCATGGCTCTGCATGTTTCGCCAATGTAAGAACGACCGCAGGAGCATGGCACTCGATACACGCCTTCGGATAACTCTTGTGGCAAGTTGTCCTTGGGTCCAGGCAGGGCGCTGGCAATCTTTTTCACACAATTGAACCTAGTCACCACGTCATGCTTCTTTAGGATTCTGGCGATCTTTTCTGAGGTTCCCGCGATGAACGGGATGGTGCAACGGGCTCTAGGTTTGGTGGTTTCTTCTGCAATTGTGTTTTCTGTGGGTGGCTGGCTTAGTCTCTTCTCCACATTCGCGGTCCTTTTTAGGACCATATCATCAGTATAGCCATTCTTGCGTAGTGCTGAAGTCAGGTGTTTCTTCTCAGTCTCTAAGGAGTCGGCATCGGATAGGCTGTATGCTCTGTGGATAAGAGTAGTCACTACTGAAGCCTTTTGACAGGGATGGTGATGTGAAGTGGCACTGAGATACCGGTCGGTGTGAGTTGGCTTCCTGTATACAGCATGCCCGAGACTCCCATTGCTTTTTCTGCTCACCATTACATCCAGGAAGGGCAGTTTGCCTTCCGTTTCACTCTCCATTGTGAATTGGATGGCTCGGTGCTGGGTGTTAAGGTGTTGGAGGAACTTGTTTAATTCCTTTTCGCCATGTGGCCAGATGACAAATGTGTCATCTACATATCTCAGCCATAATGTCGGTCTCTTAGCGTAGGAGTTTAAGACAGTCTGCTCGAATTTCTCCATGAAGAGATTCGCCATCACCGTAGAGAGGGGGGATCCCATTGCTGCTCCCTCCGTTTGCTCGTAGTAGCTACCATTCCAGAGGAAGAAAGAATATCGAAGGCAATGCTCCACAAGTTCAGGGAGCGAGCCTGGCCATGGGATTAAATTTGAGGAGGCGACAATAATAGCCAAGGAGAGCCGCTATTATCCCAGGCTCATCAGAGAGGCAATAGAGATATGGAAAACTCCCACGAATTTCAACAGAGAAGATGGCTATCCCCTAAACACTGCGTGGAAAAGAATCATCCATCCCGGCCAATCACAGCGCAGCACGGACTCGACCAGCCCTATATAAGACGGCGAAAAAGCAGCTTTCCTCACCTTCGACCTGAAGACGCTAGCAGGACGGCTAGCGAAACTGTTGTCACCCCCAGTCAACAAAACGCGGACGCAGAACCCGAGATGCAGAGAACATCTGATTTGGTAATACCTTGTCAAAGGAGTCAGTTCGGAGTAACTCTTTGGCTATTTTTCCATATTAACAATTCCCATTTCGTTGTTCTCGAGACAAATAACGCTATTCTACGATGTGATATTATTTTTTTAAATTTCAGGCTCATTGCTGTCCCAATATTGATGTAACGTGAAAAATGGAAGATGTAAATACGTAATGTGGAAGGTTTTGTTAACAAAAACAGCAGCTTATTTTAACGCTCAGGCGGCCTTTTAGCGATTGCTTTATATCCATTTTTACCTTGTTGTTCATTTCCGTTTGAAAATTGGCGTATGTCTTTCGGGGGCTATCAATTTTAATGCAAATTTTCATCATCACAAGTTTACTGGTGTCTTTGCAGTATATTTTCCGCATCATTGACCATTTTTTCTTAATTCTGCTCTGGTAATATTATCGTTACTCTGTAGTTTTCTTTACATAGTATCTTTTATGAATGTGTTGTGGATTTCTTATGAGACATACATTTTGTCATATTCATGTACTTCCTCAGGTCATCTTTTCCGTAGAGTTATTGTTTTTTTCAGTTTTATGTCATTTGTTTGTCCAAAACGATGCACATACTCTCTAACTCTTAAACTCTAGCTTTGTTTTTCGCTCATCTTTTCTAAAATCAAATTTCCATTTAGCCGCAAAATTATTAGGTTGTAATGCAAATAATAAGTTCAAGCTTCGAGTGCTTTATCAAATTACTCTTGAAGAGGAGGTTGTTTCACATTCCTATGATCAAGAACTTATTTCATTTTGTGACCCTTTGAGTGCCATACGACGATATATCGTCGTTTGCTGTTAATAACAGAAGTGCCAACAACGATAATCCAACGATATTCCTCAATGAGGAAGGCCTCTTCAAAACGATTCATAAATTGACATCAATATAACAGCAGATTTTTATTGTAATGTATTAAGAAGTGAGTATTGACTTTCTAGACAAGAATAAGTTAAGAAAAAATAGTGATGAATAAAAAAGAAGTGCTTTTTTTACAAAATGTATGCAATAAGCCAAAAATACCCTTGGCACTTCTCGAATTACCCACCAAAAAATGGTGGCACTCAAAGGGAGCATGCAGTAATGACATTATTGAACAAGTAGGGAAGGATTTAAAGAGAGTAATTATGTATACATGATCAAGAAATAGCTGAATGAAGAATGTTTAGGAGTGCTTCTTCAAATCAATCTTAGGAACGACAGCAAGATATTCCACAGAGACAAAAAATCATTTGTCTTGACCGGAACTCAAACCCGGGCCTCCTAATTTCCTTCCAGGTGCTCTACCAGTTGAGCTCTTTCTCTGTGGCTTTCTCGGCTTCTTTGTGACATAATATGTCCAGCAGTCCGACAACATCTTGTTCCTGTAAAGCCTCTATAATTCTTCAGTGAAAGAGAACGTTTTGGTAGCTCAACTGGTTTAGCACCTGGCCGGAAATCGTGGGGTCCGGGTTCGAGTTCCGGTGAAGGTGAATGACTTTTTTCTCTGTGGAATATCTTGAAATTGTGAAATTTCAGTGGTTTAATGTTTTAAAGTCTTTAAAGTTTTCTCGGCTGGTTTGCGAACTTTGAATTTGTTCGGAGGTATTGATAATGGAGACGATGAAGTCGTGGGTGGTTTTCTACGCAGAGCGAAATAATTTTTGCCAGTTTTGAGACTGATTTTCAAATATTTTCATGAAACTTTCAGCTCTTCTGAAAACTCTAGTGCAGCACATTCTCTATTTTTTTCTCTCGAGCCACTTCCCTCTCGTTCTAATTCACTGTTGTACTTACTTGAAGAGAGTCAAGTCAGTGACTTGGGTGCGAGGATCCCTTTAGTATTGTCTCAAAGGGAAACCATCGTTAATAGTAGAATTTACACCGGGCTCTCTATCTCGCTGTGTGAACGGATTCTTCGGAATGGTGATTTTCTAGCCGTTCGGCGAGGTGTCACAAAGACCGTCAGGGGGAAAATATGACACGGACGGAGGATAGTTTCCAGCACTAGAATTGTTTTGCGACTGAAAGTACTTCCGGCCTCCCTGATTGTAATTACGCTGATGCTCTGTTCGAGTTGTCGGTCGGAGAGGGACTAATGGATTTCCGAGACGTAGGTCGTGAAGGAAATGGGTCAGTGGCTACTTTCCACCATTGGCTTGGAACCAATCGAGGGTGTTTCCACTTGTTTTGGTCCCGAGAATGCCTAACTTCTCAGCGGATAGCCTGTTCAGAAGTTCTCGAATAACATCGCGTCTTAACCAACGGAAAAACTCTTGATTTCACCCGTGTTACCCGGTCAAACACACGAATGAGATCGAGACACTGGACTTTTCTGCATGATAGACTGTTCATCTACATCTACATAATACCCTGCCAGCCACCATAAAGGTTTTTTTTTAAAACTAGGGGAAGACTGTTCTTGCAACCATGGGCACGAATGGACAACTTTTGAATGAAAATTAAGATAAAATGAAGAGATGGAAAGAATATTTGGAGGAGTAATACAACGGAAACAATCTCAGCACGGTGGAAATCGAGGGGAAAATGAAGTGGAAAAGGATGATATTGGAGGTTCAATCTTAAGATCGGAATCCACGCAACAGTAAGGTACACGCGGATGAATAAGGCTCCTGTAGTTTATGATATTTCTGCTGAGCTAATTAAAAAAGACTTCAACTCATCTTTGCAACACTGTTTGCGAAATATACTCAAGAGGAGAGATGCCCACGGACTTCGAGAAGAACATTATCATTCCTATTCCAAAAGAGAAGAGAGTGGAGAATGTGAACATTTTAGGACCATAAGCTTGATGACACATACCTCGAAGACGTTGGCAAGAATTATCTGTAGAAGAATAGAATGAAAGGCATGAAGAAGTTCCTGGATGAAGTCCAACTCGGATTCAGGTAAAACAAGGGTACAAGACGTGCAATATTGACCCTAGGCAGCTCATAGAGAAGAGAACGGAGAAGAACAAACCGACATTCATTGCATTTGTACATTTGGAGAAGGCTTTTGAAAACGTGGATTGGGGCTGAATGCTTGCAATTCTTAAAGAAATTGGAGTGCCCCCAATGACCGAAGAATAAACCACAGTGTATAGAAAAACCAAATAGCTGTTTAAAATCCGGCCCCAGCTGTGGAGAAGCAAGAATAAATAAAGGAGTGAGACAAAGTTGTGCACTATCTTCCAGTGGCGTAGCCAGGATGTTCTCCAGGGGGGGGGGGGGGCAAAAATAAGTTAACGTTCCATAACACAAATTTGTTTTTTCCCCTTCATAAAAATATTAATATTTCTGAATACAATATGTATTTATTATATTTCACCCTCTCGTTGAATGTGAACGGGCACCTTCAGCTAGTCGACCTGTAATTTTTCATTTGACTAATGAGCCCGGGAGGAGGGGGGGCAAGCGCCCCACCCTGCCCCACCGTGGCTACGCCCATGCTGTCTTCCATTATTTTCCATGTTTACATCAAGAAATCCATCAATGAAATCAAAGAGAAGGCTTCAGGAGTAAATATGCATAGGGAAAAAATTAGGTTGATGCGATTCACCGATGGAACAGCAGTCATAGCAGTGACAGAGAGGGATTTCAGGAAAACTTGTAACCATGAGCTGGAAAATGGCCAGATATCAAATGAAGATCAATAAAAAGAGAACTAAGGATGGATTGATGCAGCAGGAGAGAAGAGGCCAATGCCAAAGTAAAACCTGGGATTCCGAGTAACCTGTAATGGACGAAGCAAGAAAGAAATAGTCAGCAGAATAGCCAAGGTGAAAAAGGCATTTACTAAAAGAAGAATCTGCTTATCACTTGAAATAGAAAAATGGAAGTAAGGAAACAGTTCATCAGAACATACACCTGGAGCATGTTTCTTTACGGCAGTGAGGCATGGACGATGGCAGCAGCGGAGAAGAAAACGGTGGAAGCATTCGAAATGTGGTGCTACAGAAGAATGATGAAGATTAAAAGGATTGATCGAATGAGTAACGATGAAGTCCTAAGAAAGTGGTCTAGAAGAGAAAGAAAAGAGAAGTCTTAAGAAAACCCTATGAAGACGACAGGACAACTCAATCGGCAACATTATGAGGCATGATGACCTCATGAAGGCAATCGTCAAAGACTGTAGTGAATCAGAAACATCTAGTTTCTTCACACAATTATTCTATTATACTGTATCGGGCACAGCTTATCCGAAAACATGTGGAGTTATCACAAATTCTAATACTCCCAGTTTACAAGAGTAGCAATCATGATTTTCCGAGGCTGTGACGAAAATACTTCACTCATTTCTATGCCCTAGCGTATTGATAATGTACTTTCTGAACGAGGCCGCTAATTCCTATAAAAGGCGGAGTGCGATAGTATTTTTATGCTGGATTGAACAGTAAAGGCTCAGTGCGAACGATTATGGTGTTTGTCTTTTGCAGAGACCTCTGTTCGACTATTCAAAGAGCTGATTCGTTGTTAATCTTCCTAGATTGTCACTAGGGCAGCTTTGGTCATTCGCACATGGAGGAATTAGTGGGAATATGGTGGTAGGTAACATTTTTTTCAGTGGTGGGAGGGTGGAGAGAAATCCCACGCTGGCATTAACCTACTTTTAGCGATTTTATCCGATGTGACGCGGCAACAGCGCCGGGTGCCATTCATCTTGTAACCATAGGTGCGCCTCTTGCGTTAATAACCGAAAAACTAGTTTGATTCCTTCCGGGGTTTGGCCAGGCACGTGGAAAACTGGAGCCCGTTCTATTTACTGGTGAGAAACGCGTGGGATACTGCCTGCTCCATCCCACACCGTATCTATTCAATAGTGTTCAGGCGTTTGTAATAATGGCTGGCATGGAAAATCAAGCCATATTGTAAATGGAAGATGAAAGACCCCAGAGGTTTCATTAGATTCGATTGAAATGGCAATCAAAAAGTCACGTCTCTAAATTGCTACCGTTCTTCGGAAACTGCTTGGCAAGGCATTCACGTTGATTGTTTATCAGCAGGAAATAAGCCGACTATTCCCTAATAGTTACGCCTTAAAGTTGTTCATACATGTTATCCCTTGTATTTGACGCTTCCTGCGTCATAAAATCTACGCAAATATTAGGAATTATGAGGGACCCCCAATCAGCGAGCAGAAAATTGGGAATATTTGACAACAGGGAAAAATCACGAGGGTTCATCTGGCTTACCCACCAGCGTGCAAACACGTGAAAATTTTTCGATGTGGCCAAAAATCATCTACGACGCTTGATTTGCAGGTGAGAGCGCTCTTGATTGCTAGATACACGAGGCGTCCCAAGGTAAATCGATGCGTTAGAGGCAATTCGGAATATATATTTATTTTCCAACACCACCTTTAAGAGAAAAGTGACAAAATGAAAGAGACCGACAAAAAGAGAATAAAATTATTTATTTTTACATGCAGGGCCCATAACTACCAAACGGACATACTAGTTCAATGGTCACGTACTAAAAATGAAAGGGATGTTAATTATCAGAATAGTTGAGGATTCAGTATGGTTATGAAATAAAAGGAGGGCTCTCTGAATCAAGTTCATTGGCCTCCTGAATAGAGCTACGGTTAAAGAGTGTTAGGGATTGCATGAGAATGGTGGACCTTCATGATATATATATCGAGGATTCGTTATATTTATAAATATTTTTATCTTCTTTTTTTCTTCTTTTTTTATCTTTATCTTCGAAGGAGAGGAGTTCTCTCCTCTCCTTCGAGAAAGGTGGTAGTGGCCACCGAAATATCGGGACATTATCTATGTGAGTGTCTTTTATTTATGTGTTTTTAGACTTTTATCACGCCTGTGACGAGTTTTATTGTAATTTATAAATATTTTTATCGTTATTCAAGAATAATTTTTGAGGAATTCTTCGGTTAAAAGCCATTTCAGCGCAAAGCATGATTTTTTACCGTGAAATTGCGCAGGATGTGTGCGGAATATTTTATCGGTAGACTCACTCAGTTTCCCAGTTAAAGCAGCCTGGGACTCAAATATTTGTGAACGGACTAGAGCGGGTGCATGGCTAGGCGGAGGGAGACTTTCGTAACCTCATCTTCTGGCCTTCACCTCTTTTCAAAATTAACAATTTTTCGACTCATGCTTCCCTCATGCTCACCCATGCACATGGAAATGGTGCTTGAGAAAAAAATGCATCTCTTGAGTTGACAAACACTTAGGTGATGTCGCAAAGAACATGGCTGGACTGCGTCCGGGGCGTATTAAGTGTTAGGGATCGGCGTATTTGCAAGGGGGCATCTCTCTGCCTTACTCTCTTTTAGCCGCAAGGTTGCATCCGATTTCGTTACGGCCGCTTGAGAGATTGAGGTTGTTTCTTCACCGAATCGAGATTGTTGCCAAGATATGATGTTTTCATCCTTTTTCATTCATGCATATATCGCTCCAAAGCCCGTGATGGAGATTATCTGGAAGGACAGATAGAGATGATGAACGACTACTCCTTTGTTCAGAGTTGGCTTGAATAGCTGAGCGCTATTCTGAGACTTAAGCTCATATCTCACTCGCCTAGTTCTCCTGTGGGGAAGAAAAATGAAATCGGTTTTCTATTTCAAGTCTCAACTAGCCGTAATGCTAGTTTAGGCTAGAGGTGCTCGCATGCTGAGATGGTGTGCAGGATTTATTTATCGTGGATTGTGCCTTGAGGCGATCGATTGGGTTAGAAAGCATATCTAAGGAAGAGTACAAAAACAAGTGTAGAGAGTATCATGACGTCTAACCCAGCAAAAGAGAAAACCCAGTCTAAGGAGGAAAAATAAATCTAAAGGTAGATGTCTTGTTAGGTATATCCACCGCGTTTTTGCGTAATTATAGAAAGCATCTTGACATGAAAGGTTTAAATGGTTTGAGGTTTGAACACCTATTAAATTATTTGTGAATATCTTTAGATTATTATACAAACCTTGAGGGTGTGTGGCAGGGGGTGAAAAATCATCTAGAATGCACTACGTACTTGCCACTAAGTCAATTAACAGTTCGACACATTACTAAGTTTAGCAGAGGAATCAGTTTCAGGCTTAATACTGTGGAGGCTATCCTTCACGGAAAAAAATACTTTTATGAACTGCACTTAGAATTTATTTCAAACGACCACGGTGGACACTTTGTGTTATCCTCAGATTGTTGGTCTGTAGGCTCAGGTACAAGTCTGGGTTTTTTACAATTAATTCAAAGCGTAGTTGTTTCTCATTTTTTCGTGATTACATAATTTATTTTATGTACTACACCGGAAATTCGGCGAAAAAATGCAACTACTTTCCTAGATTTCGATTAAAACTCCAATACGGATCTCATTTCACTCGTTTGTGATGAGCCATGCTTGCCGTATAATTTCCATCATGAATCCTAATATTAGTTTTTCTCCCCTTTCCGTTTCTAGGATAACCTCTTCAAACTGACATAACACTTCTCTTTTATATCCTTTGTCACACGATCCACTTATCCCGTGCGAGGCATTCTTCCCAATCATTTTTCCTTCTAAGATTGTTTCGATGAATATTCAAGTCTCAAGAATTGTCCATATAAGTTGTACCGTTTTTGCTCGTTTAGGGAGCACTGTAATACAATGTATACTTATCAAACATTCCGTCAAGAATCAAACTATCTGTTTTCCTCAGGTTTTTGGCCCACTTGGTAAATATGTTTGGACAAAAATGATTCTTACAAAGCTTACTGTTTGATAATGGTTAGAAAATTGGATGAGGAGTTTTATGCGGGCCAGGAGTTCCGCCATGCTATATTTCTTTACAGCCACACCCTATTATTTTATTCAAAGAGCAGATATTGCTCTTTTTCCGTGAAGAGCTGTGGATTAAATTACTTCAAAAATAAAAGCAAGAGATGACTCTAGACCGTAAATGAAATATTTAACCAGTTAAAAAATAAATACTTTTTTTAAATCCTGCATTGCCAAAATTTTAAATTAGAGGTACGGGAGAAAGGATAGTGGAATGAATTGTATAATAATGATGGGAAGAGTAAAAATTCACCCTGAATAGTTTGATTTATATCTTTGTGGCATTTATTTTATGCAAGAAATCTGATTTTCTGAGGGAGAGTATGTTTGGATTGAGGATCAAATCGAAGCTTTCTTTTGATGGGAATCATGATAAAACCACCGTTGGAAAGCCGGCCCGTGGGAATAAGGCAGGCGACGCTTGTCTAGAAACTAATAATAGCCTCAGGGCTGTTCAGGGTATTCATTGCGATAGTATATCCTAATGATAGGCAAGCCCTTGAAACCCATATAAATTTCGCGTTAATTGATGCCAGATTTATATACCTTGGGTCTATAATATATAGTTTAGAGGCGAAAAGCGGTAATAAAGATATTCTGTTTCGTAGATATGTCGGCATCACTTAAGTTATGCACTGAGGGAAGTCAATTGGTTGGAGAAAATACTTCTGTAATTCTTCTCCTCTACATCCTCACGATAAGCTCCATGTGTCTCATACGAAGTCTTTCTTTGCCATTTTTCCCGTACACATTTCCCTCAAGACTGTCGTCATCATTACGTCTTATGGGCGATTAGATTATCTTGGAATTCAAGTGCGGTATGCCATCCGTCTGATGGCACGTTAAGCCATGAGCCTCTTGGCATATTTCACTAAAAGTAAGGTGACGCCGATACCAGTCATCTTTCCACCCTTTCCTGAAAATGTCCTGCCTTAATCCAATGGGGGCGTTTACTCGGTACCGAAATTGCAATTTTGTGCGCGAAATTGTTAGACAGAAACGAAAAAGAATTTTAGTGAAAAAATTAATCTTCTAACCACAACCATTCACTCATAAACAAAAAATTAAAATAAGCAAAAGGTGACGCCCACCGAAAAACCTGCTGTGATAACATTGACGTCATTTTCCTCCCATCCTTGACTGCTCTTATGGGAAGAGAAGGGAGTGGAGGAGGATTCTCGGAAGGTCTGTTTGCACAGAACCTGTCGCAATCGCTCCCATTGGGAGAGCAAAGTGTGTCCCCCCCTTTGCGATAAGGCGAAGTAGCTTCCCGGGCTCAGTTGTGATTGGACGAAGTCGATATACGTCAGAGGTTGCACCACAACCACTTTTCCGAAAGGGTTAAAAACATTAGTTTTTCGCCGCTTATTACTGGAGAAATAACTGACGGATCAAAAAAATGGAAAAATACGGGTCTTTTTATTTTACAAACTCTATTATATTAGGCAATAAAAAATATGGTGAACGACCCCATTTTTCACCTGTCCTTAATGGTTCAGGCTGCTTTGGTGTCAGTCGTCTCCCCCAAAATAACTATTAGCACTACATTATCAGCTAGAATCTAAACTCCTGGGTACCATTATTTCTCGATCAAATCTCTAATACTTTCCTTTTGTGGTGTCTGGTCATGTATGAGAGTTCTGTTGATTAGGTTTCTATCAAAGCCATATAACTCCATTATCCAGTAATTCCAGTTCTTGGACTTTTGTGTTTTTTGAATTTTATTCCCTCCGTGGTGCAGAGCATTCTATCTTTTCTATCGTGTGAACTTAATTAATTGATGGCCTGAGAACATCACTACGAAGTGTTCTCTCCCTTTGTTCCTAATATTTATGCACACCTAATCCCAATTAATTTCCCCAGCTTTGCCATTAGTTTTGCGTTTTTGCTCCTAGCTTTGCGTCGGCCTGGGCCAATTAATCAGTGTGAAGCAGGTTGCCCGATATTTCCGAAATGTCTCTCAGCTTTTTTAAAAATATGTAATATCCCCTTTTTTTGTTGGGCTGAAGCATATTTTCAATAAAATAGCTATCTAGGTACGTTTTGAGGGTAGCGTTTTTGCCTGAGTAGGAGAAGAATGGAGAAAGTAAGTTGGGTCGAAAAAAGGGCAAAGGGTGAATCATCACCAATCATGCACTACATATACTCTACAACTGAACCCGTTACTACAAATGATAAGACTTATGAAAAGGGCTAATATATTAACATAGATTAAAAACTGTAAGGAGTACTTGAGTTTCACTTGATTAAAAACTAGTTATTATACAATCGACAACCTTTTAGAATCGAGATAATAACAACAAAAAATCTGATGAACTACATGAAATGAAACTGAAAGCAGAATCTGATGCATCTAATTAAAAAACCAACTATAAGTATAGTAATAATAATGCACAATAATAAGGTTAAAATAAAATTATAAGTTACTTTAATGTAACTTCCACATCCAAGTCTCCGGCTAGCATCAGGTTTCGTTGCCGTCATAATTGCCGGATACTCGATAGGGGTCGCGCCTACGGGTAGCCACGTCCGCCATCGTCGGATAGGTGGCTACCCTGCATTAGGGTCATGCTCACAAAGCAGGTGGAGGGACCCGAGAAGGACAGCCTTCTGCATTGCACCTGCTAGTGCATCCGCTCGTGCCCATGCATGCTGGGATGCACTTGAGATACTCAACCAGTGAGCTCTTGACAAAATATAATAATAATAGACAAACGAGTAGCATAAATACCTGGTGAGTGGGTTACTGGTAAAATGAAGACGTTGGGTATTTGTTTGACAATCATTTATTTAGCCAGTTTTGATGGATACATAGCAGTGGTGTTAGAGTGTGGGCGATGTTTAGTATTCTATGGTGACGATATGCATGATGGTTCTTTGATATGTTTGCCTGATCGGTCTGTTCCTTTTTGTATGCTTGGCTTACTGAATATCTCTCAGCACTTGTCATAGTTTTTGACTTCCTGATATTATTTTGTTCCTCTTTTGTTGCTCTCAAACCTTTTTTTACGTTTCTCATGCCACAAATGAACATTAGTATGATGGTTGCCATCATAGAGCAATCTTCGACAGTTCGTCACTTTTCAATTCAAATACCTACTTGTATGGTATGGCGCCCCTTAACAAATAAAAAAAATCCGGACAACTTTTAAACCTATAATTACTGATGTAGGTAATCAGGTAACTGTACCATTTCTCCAGATAATCCTCTACGGAAGGTTGATTGACGGCTAAAATATCCCAATATGACGTATTCCATCATATCAGGACGTGACTGGCAAAATTCGAAGCATCACAATAACGCGAGCAATGACTGTAGCTTCGCCCGTTTTTTTGAAAGCGAATCTTTCTCTGCTTTCACAACTTCCCAGTTGCTTGCGCTGATGAATAATTAATAATGAGGCATAAGAAACTGCAACTGGCTTGGAAAGGATATAGCTCGGCATGCGCCGGATGTACGCTGACATGCGCTCTAAGAATTTTTAAATAGTTGGTTTTCACCATGGGCCTTCCAGGGTTATCCGTGCCTTTTCGCTCCAGATAAGAATTTTTTCAGCTGACTCGGACTGTTCTCTCTCTGTCAGTCTGATATATTTCCTGAAGAGGATTATTGTTAATGATAGTCAAGAGATCAGGGCCAACTTTAAATGTCTGTTTTTATATGCTTTCTTTCGAATATTTTTTGCGTTCATCATTACTATTCTGAAGAAGGATTGGACATAGTACGAAAGATAGATTGCCTGGAATGAGCTTTCATCTCCATATAAAAATCAGTCTCAATCTTTTAAAAGTTAATAGTAAATATATAAATTACAGTCTTTTGTTCAACGTTTTTCCTCTCCGTCTTCCTTTTACCCTAAATTCCTATTCTTGACCTCATTCATCTTCTCTCATTGAAAACCCTACCCTTGGTGTATTATTGTCCCTAATGCCTCAACTTACTTGTCTGCTATTAATTGTGTTCTTCAGGGAAAAATAGGATATATTGATTGAGGCTAATATTGATGAAAAGTAAGTTCTTTCCTCTGCTTATATATCAAATAATGCCCTTCTTTAGTCTTTTATACTTAATACCTGCCATTATTCTATCCAAACTACCCATTCTTCTTCTTCCTTTACCTATCCAACGCAATGTTATTCGCTCTGGCGTGTACTTCTAAACTCTCTCTCTCCTTTGAAATAGTTTCATTCAATCCTTCTGTCTTACCCTACTTTCCTCGAGCAAATTCCTTACCTCCCCCGCAATCTTCAATACTTCCGCGTTTCTCATTTTTTCTACCCACTTTACCTGCTTTATCCTCCTCCACCTTATCATTTAAAAAGTCCTAAGTCTATTTCCACTTTTCATTCGATTTCTTTGCAAACCTCTACTTTTTTAACCTTTTCTCAACAGCTCTCATTAGGGCATAAATTACTGTTATTAGTAATACATACGGAATATGATAAATATTCCTCTTGCCATGGAGCAGCAAATCGTTCAGATAAACATACGAACCAATTCTTACATATTTTTGTTTTTGGTTTTTATTTTCAGTTTTATTATTGTTAGCTACGATTAAGTTAGCTTAGTCCCATCAGTAAACACTTTTTAGTCTTCTACAATCTTCTTTGCCTTCAAAATATCACCCGTTTTCGCTAGAAATATTGCGCAAGTGCTAAAATTGTTCCAATCGTTGTAGTTCTTGCCCTACTATCCCCGCGTTTCACCTAAACGCATTTCTCTTTGAGAATTTATCTTGCAGACTTTGTGTGATCGACACTTCATCTCATACCTCTCGAAGTGGTTTTGAGTGCAAAAAACATCGTATCGCTGAAGGCTTGGGAACTAACTCCTAGTCATCCGCAAATGCAATAGCCTTAATCATTTCTCCTCCTACTTTCGTTTCCACCCCTGGTTCTCTCAAGGTCTTCTTAACCTTTAAGCTGATAAAGGGAAAATATAAATTTCATCCAGCCGTCGACATTTTGGAAAAAAATGCGAGGAAGAGTTATTAAATTAGCGCAGATGGTATGCGATAAGGTTTTCCTTCTTTCAGAATTGCATTCGAGATAAGGAAGGACCAAAGAAGGGGGTAAAAATATTGGAAAGTGGTTCCACTTGGCCCCAAGGGCAAGAGAGATGCCTCTGTGGGAACCATGTTGAGAAATGGGTCAAGAGTCAAGCTCCCCTCCTTGGAGTCGTTGCTCTTTTCCTCCGGCGTCCCGTTCATCGAGGCAACTTCCCAGACCCATGTCTTCTCATGTGGTCAAAAAAGAGTCGCCCATATTAATGTTGATGCCTCACGGGCCTTGAGACCCCTTCCTTTTCTTTTGTGGGATGAGCTCACGTCATGAACTTTCATTAGTAAATGTTCTTGTGGCAAAATCTTTGCGAAATTTTACCCTCATGGGCTTCCTCCGCATTTTTTGTGAATATCTGGTTTAAAAAAACTCAATAACCTCCATTGAATAAAGTATTTCATCGAGGAGCATTAGATGGAATAGTAAACGAACTTGAAAACCACTGGCTATCAGAAGCTGAGATAAATTGGGATTCAACGCCAATATCATATTATTGTTTCTCAATTTCTTAATGGAAAATAGATGCGAGTTCAATTCAGTCTTAACGAAATTGTATTAATTGTATTGTAAATTCTGTAGGTACCTGCCGTGTTCATTATGATCACTAGCCAGTAATCCTGACGCAGTTCTCAACTGAATTCTCCTGTCGGCTAATCTCTTCATATTCATGTATTTATTCTCCTTCACATCCTTCATCACTTGATCTATACATCTCATTACTAGGCCTTCCTTTGCCGTTCTTCCCGTACACTTGTCCTTCAACATTTGTCTTCATCGCATCTTGTCTCATGTAGGAAATTTCAAGCCTACCGCGTGAACGGCGGTGAAATTCACATTAATTGCCATTGGTCGTGGCTTCTTCGAAGCCCTTTCTCCCTTGATGGACCGCGAGGGCTCAAAATCTAGTACATTGAACCTCGGTAAAATTGCATCGGGAATTAAGGATCCTGGGTAGCGGAGAGGTCTGCGCAGTGGCCCGGAAAGTCAAAGGTCCGTGGTTCCATTCCCGATCCAGGGGAATTTTTTCTCATGGAAATTAATGTGAATATCATGTCTCATGATGTGGCCGATTAAGTTGTCCCGTCTTCTCCTCAAGGTATCCAGTAGACTTCTCTTTTCTCCCACTCTTCTTAGGACTTCATTGTTACGTACTCGGTCGATCCATTTAAGGAGGTTCCACCGCGACTCCGCGATTCAAAATCCCGTAAAAGAGCTGTGTTATTTAATGAATAAATACAGTTGCAGAAAAACTCCTATATGGAAAATCATCTATAGAGTGATAACGCATACAAAATAATTCTATGAGTATGCTATTATATAGCGCGTTGTAGTTGCATTCTATTTTTTACAAGCTCTTTTAATTCATTTTGACTTCAGAACAATGCCGACGTGTTGCTGCCACGTTTAATTTCCAAGGTGAGAATACATGCTCATTCGTGCTATTACGTATTCTAAAATAGGTTAAATATTTTTTAATCAGTTTTAAAGTATTCCCTTGAAATACAACTCTTGGTTTTGATTTTTATTAATGTTCATATTTTTGAAAATTGTTTGGCAACAATGACGCTGCTACCATTTGGAAGCATTGGTATTAATTACACCATATTAATAACCAATGAAATTCTTAAATTACATAAAAAAATATAAGAATGGCCTTGGTAAGGTATATTTCTAAATTAAGTTAATAAATAGACTTGTAAGCACGTTCCATCACAAGTACAGTTGTCAATGATAACAACATACTGTTGCGCCACTTTCATATAACTAAGGCTTTTCTGCTTTTTTTTGAGCAAACATTTATTAATATCAGTTAAAAAAATGTGGTAAGGTGAACACTTTTTACAATCCTAAATTCTACATAAAATTGCGCATCTTGTATTAGTATTTCGTCAAAACGACATTTCTCTTTACATTATTAATCTGCAAATGTTACTACTCTGCCATATAGCCAGGTATAAAATATCTGATTTTCAACGTCTTTTTTATTCAACTATATGATGGAAAGTCCTCATTATTTTATGCCAATCGATAGAAGGGCCAAAAAATGATGTGTCCTGAAATTTTCACAAAAATGACATCCACTTCATAATTCGGTGGAGCCTCCTTGATCTTCATCATTCTTCTGTAACACCACATTTCGAATGCTTCCACCCTTTTCTTCTCCGCTGCTGTCACTGTCCGTGCCTCACTGCCGTAAAGAATTTATTCCGCTTTTATTTTGAACTGTAAGTAGATTCTTCTTTTGATAGAATGTCCTCTTTGCCTGGGCTATTCTGCTTACTATTTCTTTCTTGCGGCTCCCATCTTTGGTTACTCGGGTTCCTAGGTAACAGAAGTCTTTCACCTCTTCAAGTGTTTGTTTTCCTAGTTTAACGCTGGTTTTGGCCTCTTCTCTCTTGCTGCATGTCTATTCTCTCTTGCAGGATCTTAGTCCTCTTCTTTTTGACCTCCAGTTGATATCTGGCCATTGTCCTTTCAATTCAATCCTATAAGCATATTATTGTATCCCAATTTCTTAATTTGGAAAATAGATGCGAGGTACTTCAGTCTTTAAAGAAATATCCAGTTCCGGCCGTGGTAGCCAGTGCCTCGATCATGGATCTTCATAAGGCATGTGCTAGTGTTATCGTTATTTTTGATTTAATTTATGTCAGAGAGAACGTGATCTCCGTTCTTCATTTTTCGCACAGCACTTTAAATCACTTATCACAATCAGTGGAGCGAATTTTATAGACGGTTATTGTTAACCCTGCGCTACTTTAGGGGTAAGCGTTATCAATACAGATTGCGATAACGCGAAAGATGCATTCATGATTCCACCCCATGTTATCAAAACGCCGGCTTGGTGACAATAGGTAGCATGGTCGGATTCCGCCATGGGGCATAGTGGTCCTATTTATGGTTAGACATCAGTTTAATGTTTTGATATAATCATGACCGTTAAATTACTTGCAAATCTAATCATGCTACTTGACGAGTTTATTGATGATCTCATCTCAACTGTAAATGGATACTCTCTCTATCCATGGCTTTTAAAATGAGTTTTACGTGATTGATATGTCCGGTTGTTCTTATCCGATGGTGGTCACCGACAACTAAGATCATTTTCGCCATAAAGTATAGGTGGAAAAATTACTATTATGAATATTTCAAGTGGCCATTTGCGGAAGTGTGAAGTGAAACCCGGCCTTAGTATTATCTTGACCTCACCGAAAGATGCTAAAGCGAATACGCTTTAACGTCCCATCCTGACGAAACCAATTTTCCACATCGAAGCATTTTGATAATAATCTGGCTTTTGAATGAGCTAGGGCATACTTTTATTTCCATTAACTACGGAATGTACATAAATTTAATATAATGGTTAATTAAGGTGTTTGATTTTTCACATATTTTGCCCAATACTTTTTTATTACAAATGGTTATACAACGATCGTCTACGTCTAAGTAATACCCTGCGAGCCACCACGAGGTTGTGTGGCAGGGGGTGAAAATCACCAAACATACATTATTGACATGCAACTAGGATATTTAATGGAGATATGCTAGATAATAGGGTCACATGCAGCTAGATGGTTATGTATCTACATAATGGGAAAGGTATTATTGGCTGTTATTTCATGTATCATGCACTACAGGCTACTCTAACTATATTTCACCTACTTATCCCTTTGCTACACTGCCTATTGTTTTCTCTTATGGTACGAGGGAAAAATGACATTTTAAATCTATAGAAACGACAATCTATCTTTCTAATCTTGTTAAACTAATCAAACCTAGCATAATACGCAGGGGTTCTTAATATATATCCAACGTCATCTATGAACAAATAGGTTTCGAATTTACTTACTAGGTTTAACCTAAATTTTAGCCTGCGTTCTGATAGTAATTTCCATATTAGTTCTTCTATTAAACTCGTAACACTTATGCAATTATCATAACGGCCTTTAACAAATCTAGCGAATCTCCTTTGCACACGCTCTAATTCTTTTATCATACATTCCTCGTACGGATCACATATACTAGCGACACAATGAATGGTAAAATGATTTGCTTTGGTTCCAAGGAAAGCAAAACAAGGCCGCTAGTGTAATTACAGTTACTGGATTAATATTTTGTAGTATCTGCGTTAAAACAGAATTTAATTGTATTTAACGCAGTGATGGAGTTGTGTCCGATGTAAATGGAAAGAATCGGCTACACCTAAGTGAGCTCAGTAAGGGGTGGGGTGGCTCGTATTTTAACCTGAATCATAAAAATGTGGCTATTCAAGTAACATATGCTCAAAGTCACCTTTCCTGATTTGGCGAGGCTGGTTCATCGAAAAGAATTCGCAAATTAATGAAGTTCAAGGCGGAGAAAGAAGAAGGGCAAGTATTGGGTACCGGTCTCGTGGTTCCAGAGTTTTGAAGTTGCCCCAAACCTTCAATGTCAAGGCTGCTTCGATGAATGAGCCAGCTGGTTCCCAGGCCTTGGGACTGAAATAATTCGGAACGAGAAATCTCTCACCCAGTTTTTTTTGGATGATTTGACGTTGGAATGGCTGTAGCGGGGCGAACTTAGGTTTACAGTTGAGTCTCATTATGGCAATGTTTTCTTATGGTCATAGACATTAGCCATTTCCTCTTCCAGTACTGAACACTGGTGGTTACTGCTATTGGTTGGATGGGACGTAAAGCTGTGGTCCCCTTGGCGCCTTTCGTCAAGAGCAAGTTAATACCAACGCCGGGTGTCTCTCCACCCTTCCTCCTTACATTCACATCCTTGTGTGCTTTTCTCCTGGTCTGAAGGGATTTCAACTGTGGGATAGGCTTGAAACTCCATGGATGAGCCCGGAAGTTGCCAGTTATCTTTGATTATTTAAACTGGCTGGAACCATCACAAGGTATTTAGGTGTAACAATCACTAAAGGTTTATCGTGGGGCAGACACATCCGGGAAATATGCTGCCGAGCGAAGAGAAAGCTAGGATTTATAAAAGGAATACTTGGGAAATGTGATGAGAAGACAAAAGAGCGATGTTACCTTTCTCTAGTTAGGCCCCACCTTGAGTATGCAGCCAGTGTATGGGATCCTAATGAATTAGGGTTGATCAGAGAACTAGACAGTGTGCAGCGTAGAGCAGCTAGGTTCGTTAAAAGGTGTTATGATAGGTTGAGTAGCGTTTCAGAATTAATACAAGAATTAGGGTGGGAGTCATTATCAGAGCGTAGGTTAAGGTACAGATTAAATCTATTAGAGAAATTTCAATCGGATAGGTAGTGGAAATATTTTAGAGTAGTTTGTAGTGCATGATGCATGTATTAATCCCTTATATACTATAGATACTAACAATCTAGTCGCATGAGACCCTATAGTAGATTGTTTGCATGTCGGTAGTGCATGCTTGGTGATCTTCACCCCCGGCCACACGCCCTCGCGGTGGCTTGCATGGTATCGTGTACATGTAGATGTACATCTGAACCTGAAAAACACCTCAAACGCGTATGGCAGGGGATAAATCATAACCATGCATGCATTTTAATTTAATAAAGAATTAAAGTTGCATTAACCGCCGTAAAGTCATGTAAAAATACCTGTCCGTTCAATCACAGCCTAATAGCTATCCATGGAAAGCTATGTGACTTATTGCCAAAATTCCGTTTATATGGCCCCTACCCTTACCTGTGACCTAGCATAAATTTTTCATGCACACATAATAGTGATGAGATAAATTTAAAGAAAATGCGGCAAAGAATGAAACTGACCACTGAAACGAGGCTGTATTGCCAATCATCACTTACAGCCTCTTTCTAGATCCTCATTTTTTAAATGTAAATCCATGCTGAAAACTTCTCCTGCCTTAGCTGTATCAGGGAGCCGAATGAAAATGTGATCCTCTCATTTGGATTTAATGCGTCGCGTCTAGATTATTAAAGTTGACATTTCCATTGGAAATGTCGATAATATGTAGTTTTTATGGGCTTAGCCATTAATTTGGCGGGATTTATATTGATCTTGTCGAATTGATTGATTGATTGGTCTTTTAAGTACGTCTTCCATTCCGTTACTTTGCCTTCTCTTATTTCTCCTTCTTTCCTCTTTCTTCTTTTCTCCCCGGCAATATTCAACGCCTCTGCGTTCGTCCGTCTTTCCATCTATCGAACTTTCTCCCTTCTCCTTCGCACTCACATTTCGTCGATTATCAGATGTGGAACCTAAGGTCAATAACCAGATAAAAAAATGAAATAAAATTAAAATGAAAGTTAAACCATGGAAGTACTCATCCACCCTCTGGCGAAGAGGATTAATCTTTAGGAACCCGCCAGGATAATCCGTTTGAAATTGACCGAGTCGCCAGCATCCAAACGCAAGATGAATTAAAAAAATAATGATTAGGTTTATGAAGA
Organism: Platycnemis pennipes; assembly: GCA_933228895.1. NCBI lineage: Eukaryota > Metazoa > Arthropoda > Insecta > Odonata > Platycnemididae > Platycnemis > Platycnemis pennipes. The sequence continues at coordinate 83,923,715 of OW121854.1, read as the reverse complement.
TCTTAATTAATTTAACCTCTCCAATAAGAAGTAAAATCAACACTTACAAGAATACGATGGCCATATCTAATAAAAGAAGTACGGTCATGTGAATCAGCATGAAGGAAACTAACGAGGGAGATTTTAAAATGTTCCATTTATCAGGCAACTGACAGCATATGCATCTGTTGCTGCAGATGACCCTCTGAGATCTTGAAAGAATCTTTAAAATTCTCGAATGCTTAAGAGGAAAGCTGAAAGCTTAACGCACCGAGAAATTTTTGATTCAACCACGTGGAGAGATTCATCTCGTCGGAGAGTGGAGACCTCTAGTGATAATAAATATTTATTTAATGGGCATGAACTCTTATCGCCAAAGAAAAAATGACCAAAAAAAAGGTGTAACACATGCCTGTATTACAACACATCATATATTCACGTGATTGTGGCATTCAAATGATTTCAACCCCGGTCAATCTAAAAAAGTTAGGAGTAAGTAATATCTTTAGTTGCTGTGAATTCTCTTGCTCAAATAAAAAGGTTAAACCGACCTTAAGTTTAAATAAAAGAAAGTAGAATGAAGTAAATATCTTAAGGAGTGAAAGTGGGAGAAGCTGCGAGTGAAACGGGATGGATCGGGTTGGAAGAGTTTTGCCACCTCTCCAGTTTTCGCCCGGAGACACCGGTTTTCGTGGCTCATCTCTGGTCTTTGTTTTGTTCAACCGATATCCGGTCTCTGAACGTTTTTAGACTGCTACTTCGAACAGCAAGTGTTCATCAGTTGACAACTTGATTTTCTGAGTATATAGTTGCTAAAATATTTTAGCATAAAATTAATTACCATATGAATTATGAAGGCGTTATACGTAGAATGTATTATAAAATTTGGCCTAAAGTCAATGCTGAAATGTATAATTTTAAATCATTATGAACTGATTCATTACATTGTACTGTAATTTTTGTTTTAAATATCATGTCAATGCTTAGTGTTTATTGCCTTCATTGTTTTTTAAATATATTAAAACCATTTTACTGAGAATGTTTACTCAATAGGTACCTACCTCATTTAAAAACGGTATTTCATGTAGTTGTTCAATGTGAATCCACCTGCACCAGCTCATCTTTCACAATCCTGTCAAGGTCATAAGCTTCGGTTTTGAGGTGTTCCCTATGTAAAAACATCCTGATTTGGAATCTTCGTGAGGTTGTACCCGTCATCACAGTACTGGCTTCTTCTCCAGAGGGTTCACGTTTGAGTCTTGGTGGTGGCATAGCTTTCCAGGGTAACACCTAGCCCTACCTAAATGCTGTGAGGAGAGCACTTAAAATTTAGTGCTTGTTCCGCCATGTGCACCATGGCTCATCTGATCACTGCCAACGAAATAAAAAATCCAACATTTTACCCCATTTGCAAAGTTCGCCTGTCGGATTGGGATCGAGATGGTTTGAAATGATGGTTCAGACTTCCAAATCCCTATGATCCGGGATCGAATTGTGGAAGTTTTAGCTGAAGTATAACTTTAGTGCTTTGTGGAGGGTATTTTGAGTGTAGTACTCCGTCCGACCAATCAGACGTTATCACCTGGTTGCCTTCCGTCAAGGATAGCCTATAACCGACGTACAGTGGGCTGGAATCGAAAATAAATTAACAAATTCAAAAAGTTATTTTTTCAAGCAAGGAAGCTAACACTTTGCATAAATATTCTCAAAACACCTGCGCATCCAATAATGCAAGGAATTTTCCTTAGTACGCAACAATTAACAATTTGCATGAGGTCAAAGATGCACAAATTTAGCAAAAATGGTCTACACTCAATTTTCTCACGAAATCTTCAAAATCAAGCCCTTGCTGAATCTTTATGGGTAAATAATTGAAATATGAGGTGATGTAAATAGGTAAAACATTTATTTATCTTTGTTTTATTCTGGTATACTTAAACTTTTGGTATTATTTACTGAAGATATTAAACAAAATTGCGGACCCTCATTTTTGGTCATTTTTTAAATATATGTTGAGAAAAAGTAAATTTCATCGCCGAGCATCAAAGAGTAACTTATATGGGGAAACTCTACAAATCTTCCATAGTGCGAATCCGATGAGTTATGCTGCGACCGTTTGCGACGCCGAATGTCACATTAGTTTTTCGATCGCGCGGTCGAATCTGGTCCAACCCACCTGCAACGGGGCGGCAAGTGTGTGGAATGGACTGTAGCCGCATCCACTCCGCTGTGGAGATTTTCGAGATATAAACATTGGCAAGAGCCTCCATCTATTACATTTTGAAGAAATCGCGAAAAAACTACGCATTTTATAACGTAAAGTAAAGGTGTGGGAGGTACTGAAGGACTGCTTTCTTTGGGTGCACCGCGGAGCAGGTGCTGAGGAACAATAATTCATCCAACATCGATTCTCAGTGTTATATTTACTTAAACTGAGAATGGCCTGAGCTTCCGTGAAAGCCATATATACAAGTTAGTGTACAAATTATATTATGCGAGGCTGTTGAATCTCTGTAAATGCATTCCAAGATACTCGATGCTGTATGATCAAGTAGACTTTGAAGTTTAACTTCACATGTTTTCTCTAAAATAGTAACTTCACCTGGATAAGTAGCACTTTAACCATCTGTAGTTTTTTGTAATTAGAATATAATTAATGGGTATGACATTGTGCTACTTTTTGAAGACCAATGTATATACTACTTCTATATACATGTGCTTGTGTCTCATTCTCCACTTCTTCCACTAGCATTTTCACTGTTTTCAATTTGGTCATCATAAATGAAATAGTATCTATCTTTAGAGCTATGCTAATATACGCTTTCATGCAGATTGTACATATAATGATTTGGGGACGATTGAGCGTGGAATGTAATGCTTTAAGCATGAAATTCCTTATTTAGGCCAAAAACCCTGATAAAATCATTGCCCTGTATTACATTCTCTCGATCATTAGGAATGTGAGGAGTATTGGAATGAACAGAGATATACGTGTAACGTCTTTGGCCCGGTCGATAACGTCCCATACTTAAGTCTCGATTCGAATTTCAACTTGGCTGCTGGTGTCGATATAGTCATAAGATTAGTGATAGCTAGATGGCTCGATTTAGAAATTTCTCCTTCCCGGTTAAGAGTTCTTAAATTACTACGTAATAACCAGATAGGTGGCTGTAATTTAGTCAATAGCATGCGTAACTGTAAATTTTCCATAAATATAATGACTCATTCTAACTGCACCATCACATGCATGACATATTAATTGTTTTTTGGAAAAAAATAAATGTGCAAGCCATTTATAAAAATTATGCCACGTGGCCGATGTATATATGATAATATAAATTCATGTACTCTATTAGCAGTCCTAATAGTGTACACAAACCTTGAAAAAGCGAGGAATCTTGAAGTGGTTAGCAAAGTATCCACACCACTAGGAGTTGTATAGAGAAATTTGAGAGATCCAATACTGAAACCAATACGAGTGAAATCAGAGCTGAAGTTTCAAAAAGCTAATGATTTACACCCCTGCAAAAATGAAACTGAACGCTCTAGTGCATTTCTTTGGAGATTAGAGAACCTTCTCCCAAAAATATCCGCAAATAACCGCCTAAAGAGCACCTTGGTGCCATAAAACAACCCTTACAGCCTTTCACCCAACCACAGTGCAGGGGGCGGGGGAGTTGCAGCCATGCAAGACCAGCTGTGGGTCGTTGGCCTCGAAGAGACAATAATCCTGTGTGGTACGCTTGCTGTCTCCGTTAAAGTGTACGTATTCGTCAGTAGGCGAGGTCAAGATGGTAAGAAGAGAAACGCCCGTAGTGCACCTGAAGAAAGCAGTCTTTCAGTACCTCTTGACCTTTACTCCACGTGATGAAATGCGTAGTTTTTTTCGCGATTTCTTCAAAATGTAATAGATGGAGGCTCTTGTCAATGTTTATATCTCGAAAATCTCCATAGCGGAGTGGATGCGGCTACAGTCCATTCCACACACTTGCCGCCCCGTTGCAGGTGGGTTGGACCAGATTCGACCGCGCGATCGAAAAACTAATGTGACATTCGGCGTCGCAAACGGTCACAGCATAACTCATCGGATTTGCACTATGGAAGATTTTGAGAGTTTCCCCATATAAGTTACTCTTTGATGCTCGGCGATGCAATTTACTTTTTCTCTACATATATAAAAAGAATGACCAAAAATGAGGGTCCGGCATTTTGTTTAATATCTTCAGTAAATAATACCAAAAAATAAGTATACTAGAATAAAACAAAGATAAATAAATGTTTCACGTATTTATATCACCTCTTATTCCAATTATTTACCCATAAAGATTCGGCAAGGGTTTGATTTTGAAGATTTTGTGAGGAAATTGAGTGTAGACCATTTTTGCTAAATTTGTGCATCTTTGACCTCATGCAAATTGTTAATTGTTGAGTAGGTACTAAGGAAAATTCCTTGCATTATTGGATGCGCAGGTGTTTTGAGAATATTTATGCAAAGTGTTAGCTTCCTAGCTTGAAAAAATCACTTTTTAAATTTTGGCAATTTATTTTCGATTTCAGCCCACCTTATGACGCTGGGTTTCTTTCAGCTCTTCCTCTACTCAATGATTTCCCACCTTTTCCAAATACCCCCCTTTGTAAAAATAACACTTTCAAGCGTAACTTTATGGAAATTCAATATCACAAGGAAGTAAATCTTTGTATTTCCATACAAACGTATTTCAACGGCACGACCGGTTTCACCCGCTAGGCATCATCAGGTACATACATTGTATCTACCTGATGATGTACCTGTACCCATTGTACCTGTACCTGATGATGCCGTATCGGGTGAAACCGGTCGTGCCGTTTGTGTGGAAAATACAGTTTTACTTTCTTGTGGCCCCGTTTTATAATTAATGGAAAAACAACTTAGTTTCTGGTCACTCCTACTCATAATAATGACTGCGATTGTAATTGATTGCGCGTCTTTTATCATGATTTTTCAATTCTATCAATGGAAATTCGTAACCATCCAATTCCTTCCATATTTGGTTTTACTATTAATTCCATTCTAGTTATTCTATATATTGATTATTTCCTAAATCTCTCAAAACCATTATCGCTTGCTCTTCCTTGTCTGGTTTTTCCTTCTGGCTTTCCTCAGCTACGTCTTTGAGGACTGAATGGTGCTTAGAGTGTGATCCATTTACGCGGCCAATGGTCCAATGATGTTTTATATGGAGGATATGAACAGTGGACCGTCATGGAACCTACCTTGTAATTCTTATCGAGGAGGACAACTGAGACCATACAGGGTTGGTGGGTTATTCAGACAGAGGAAGAAATTTAGGATGCGGAGGAAGGGACGAGAGACAACCAGCATTAGCTTAAGTCTGCTTTAAAAGAAATGGTCTAAGGGGTCTACGGTTTTACACCCCATCCTAAGGGCATAGTACTGAGGGAAAATTCTCTCCACACAGCACTCTAGAAGTAGGAACCATCGTGCAACAGAAAATCGGCCGCTTATTAGATTTGAACTGGAGTTCTCTAAGGGAAATATTTCATTTTTCTTTGCCTAATCAATTTACGTTATCTTTGGCCAATCTTGACTTTGATGCCTTTCACAATTTGTCTCGAGTGTTTTTTTTTATATCAACTGCGTGGTCGAATTGAGGTAAAAATAAGAAAGATTTCCGAATTTATGGCGTAATTGACTCTAATACCCTGGAAAGAACAATGGCCAGATATCATCTGAAGATCACTAAGAAGAAAACTAAGATATTAGTGTGCAGCAAGAAAGAAGAGGCGAGAATCAACGTTAAACTAGGAAAACAAAAACTGGAAGAGGTGAGAGAGTTCTGTTTCCTAGGAAGCTGAGTGACCCAGTGATGGACGAAGCAAGAAAGAAATAGTCAGCACAATACCCCAGGTAAAGAGGGCATTCTATCAACAGAAGAATCTACTTAACGCTGGAAATACAAGTGTAAAAGTAAGGAAACAATTCATCAGAACGTATATCTGGAGCGTGTTTCTCTATGGCAGCGAGGCATGGGCAATGACAGCAGTGTAAAAGAAAAGGGTGGAAGCTTTCGAAATGTGGTGATACAGAAGAATGATGAAGAATAAATGGATCGACCGAGTGACAAATGAAGAAGTCCTGAGAAGAGTAAGAGAAAAGAGAAGTCTTCTGAATACCTTAATAAGAAGACGGGATAACTTAACCGGCCACATCAAGAGCCATGGTGGCCTGACGAAGACAATCGTCGAGGGACAAGTGTACGGGAAGAATGGCAAAGGAAGGTCTCGTACGAGATACATGGAACAAGCGATGGGGGATGTGAAGGAGAAGAAATGCGTAAATATGAAGATATTAGCCGATATAAGAAATCAGTGGAGAGCTGCGTCAAACCAATCTGAGGATTGATGACCAATGATGATGATGGCATTATTAAATATTGGAAGTTTGACCATCATTATATTACCACTATACAGTGAGATAGAATGTGACAGTTTTTTATACCAGTAGGGACACTGACTGGGGGTCTGACGAGATAGAGCCCTTCGGAATGCCATGCGAGAATTCTAGCCATCACAGTAAACCGATATAACTGGTGGTTACTGGTATAACTTTATGGAACCTATTCATGATTGAAAAGGAAACTTAACTGTGTCGCTCCACGTAAATTTACTAACAGACAACTCGGGTTTCGACGTCCAGCGTCATCATAAGGTCAACCTGTCGATGACGTTGTACGTAGAAACCCAAGTTGTTTGTTAGTAAATTTATCTGGAGTGACAAAGTTAAGATTTCTTTTCAAGAGTAAACCGACTAGACAACAATCCCCAGTTTTCATGGAATGATGAGATGGTGGACTTAGTATGCTTAAATGAAGTAAAATATCATGAAGAAACCCGTCGCAGTCATTCACGCAAGGCGCCGGTTGCCCGTGATCTTTATTTTGAGCATTTCGGATTGCATCCCGAAAAATTCGAACCTCTAGCATTTAGGGTGGAGGCTGCGATGACCGCTCTCTTTTGGATGAAAACACACGGGAAGATCTCCCTTTCGACTTAGGACACGAGAAGCGCGTAATCACAGTGAAATCCCGGAGACCTTTACAGCGATGCATTGCGCACATTCGCTTTTGAGATCATCCACTGGAAAGTGGACTGGTCAGAAGTGGTTTGAGCCTGGTTCGAGAAAGGCTCCCGTTCTCCTCCCGTCGGCAGCGGTTTCTCCGGATGATCTTGCCGTCAAGATCCCCCCTTCTTGCATCCCCCCTCCCTCCCTCCGTTCTAAACGCCTCAACTCCCCTCAGCTGATATCAGCGACCGTCCCTCCCCTCCCCCCCTCCAACCCTACTGCCACGAAATCCTTGCTTTTCCCGTCCTTATGCGCTGTGCTCTGGTAGTTTCTCCGACGGCGACCTGCATTCCCACTGCCAACTCAATAGGTGCATCCAGTTTTTTCTGTTGGATTCAACAATTTTTACGACACCATCGACTTTTTATTGCCCAAGGTTTTTTTTTCATTTTCTATCCGTTCCTAGTCACGTTAATTGCATTTAATGCCAATTAGCACAATGGGAATTTTTGGAGTTTTTTTCAATATAATTTCCAACCGTTATTTGCAAATTTATATTTAAATCCCCGCCAAAGGATTTACAGCCCAGTCGATGATTGAATATACTCTTTGGTATCAAATACCTATGGGGACGACGAATTATATTTTTTACAATAGCAGAATTTCCTAAGAGAAAACATTTTTCATCGGGACGCAAACCTCGGACTTGATTTTGGAAGGGGGCTCCGAGTTCAAGGTCCGGTCAAGATGAATGATCTTTATCTGCGAGAATACTGCTATTATGCATTATTATTATTACTTATAGATAGAAATGTTTTTATAGAATTTTTTTTGATTAACACCATTACAGCCAACGATTTGCCTCTTTTAAAACCTGTGCTCTTGAACCTGTGCCTTGGAAAATCATGCTCTAGACAACAACCATTCTTTTAAATTTTTGACGCAAAACACGCCTTCAAAATTTGAAGACGCAAAATCCATTGATTTTGGAGCTAATCATCAAAAGAGTCCTTTAAAGAGGTGGTTCACATAATTAGAACTCCTATTGCATGTAATAATAGAATAGATATACAGAAATTTAGCAAAATATATCATAATATCTTTACGTCCACAGCATAAATATATCTAATTGAACACAACCATTAACATCATAATTGGCCTACAACCCTAGGATTGGTTTGACGCAGCTTTCCACGCGATTCTTCTATCGGCCTATCTTTTCATTGTGACGTAATTCTTCTCTTTCACATCCTTTACCACCTGTTCCATATATCTCATACGAGGCCTTCCTTTGCCATTCTTCCCGTCCACTTGACCCTCGTCGATTGTCTTCATCAGGCCATCATGCCTCATGATGTGGCCGATCAAGTTATCCCGTCTTCTTATTAAGGTATTCAGAAGACTTCTTTTTCTCCCACTTTCTCGTTACTTATTCGGTCGATCCATTTAATCTTCATCATTCTTCTGTAATCTTCATCATGCATTACATTTGGAATGCTTTTACCCTTTTCTTCTCCGCTGCTGTCATCATCCATGCCTCACTGCCGTAAAGAAACATGCTCCAGATGTATGTTCTGATGAACCGTTTACTTACTTCTACGCTTGTATTTCGAGCTGTAAGTAGATTCTCCTTAATTTTCCTAATTTGCACTTAATCATTTATCAATCATCTATAAATCTCCCTATAGAATCACCTCTGTGGAAATTCTGCTATTGTGCACTTCAGCGGGTAACTTCGCTATGTTATTTGCCGTTAGTTAGCATTTCTTAAGTTGCGTGAAGGTTTCTTGGGCCCTCCACCGGGTCATTGCGTCCATGTCTGCCGAAGTTTTGATTCCTGACTCGGTCATCGTCGATTCAGAATCCCTGAAGACGATGACCGAAGTGGGAATCGAAACGTCGGCGTACATGGACGCAATGACCCGGTGGAGGACCCGAGAAACTTTCACGCAGCAGATACGCCGGGAATGCACCAGTTATTTCTTCGCAATTCTTAAGTTTATACTAGTAAGCACCTTAGTGTGTAAAGGCGGCCTTAACTTCGTGAACAGTGGCGCTGTGTGCACGGTTGCCTGTGATATTGCAAATACGGCAGGCACGTGGCATATTGTCCTTTAAGGCCTCTGGAAATCCACAGGGGAGAAGAAGGCCTTAATTGGTAGATTATCTGGCCAGGAAACAGGGGGTACCGGGTTCGATTACCGTTCTTGGTGGATTTTTACATGAGGATATTCGGGTCTACACCCTTTCTAACCTATGCTTGCTTCGTGGATTTGTGGATACTAACCATCTAGTTATTATGTGACTCCTATTTAAATCTTGCCTCCGCGAAGTAGTGGCATTGTAGCTCATATTTGCTTGTAAGCAGTTCATATTTGGCGATCTCTACCCTTTGCCACACACCCTCGAGCGGCTTGAACGGTATTACGTAGATGTAGATGCTGACCTGTGGATAACTATTTTCAGATAGGTTCAAATCTTGCATAATCGTTTATTTAAATGCAATGCCTCACGCTTCCCAAGATAGACTGAAGAAGAAAAATTCCAAATTTTAAAAACATTTACCTCCGCTGCTTAAATGGCATTCGCAACTTCCGTGAGTCAAAAGGAGAAAGAAAGGATTGCGGCAGCTAAATTACTTAATGAAACAACCACCATACCTAGGGTAACAAAAGTTATATCAAAATGGAGGAAAGTGATGCTAACCAAACTGAGATGTCATGTGAGGAGACTTTGTCTCTTATAGTTCCCACGGAGATGAACGAGAGTCAACATAAAACTCTGATAGCACTATATTGTCATTGTGTTTATCGTAGTTATGGCCTAATACTACTGGCTTAAAGCGCAGTATATCCAAAAGGTAAAATAATCACAGATAATGTGTGCGAAGTGAATTTACTGAATCACAGTGCGCCAAGAATACTAGCGGATGTCCACTGTTCAACCACTCGGTGATTAAATAAATTTCACATTAATTTGTAAGAATGTATCTAAAACAGGCGAAAGTATCCCAATTGATATCTTTCTGGAAGGTATCATGGTCCCTAGGAAGACTCCACAATTTTCAAGGGCTGAAGGGAGTGAAGAAAAAGTATGTTCCCGGAGCGTACGCAAAGAAAAATAAATTAACACGATTCTGCGTATCCGAGTCTTCTGCGTATCTGAGTCTTCAACGAGTGCTCTGATATAAGTCACTTGACAGGTCTCTCCCTAAAACGCTAGATATTCTCTAGTTTATGCAGAAATATTGTCTGAAAACAGCGTCTGCGATTTTGCTATAGAATAGCACTAAAATGATTCAAAAATATTTGAAGCTAAGGTATTGTAAAGGCAAAGGATTGTGTTAATAAATCGTGCTATTTTTAATTCGATCAAAAAATTCCTCCCACAGCGTCACCTTCAACTTAACTTGGAAGATATTCGAAGCAAAATGAGTCAGGAGTTTTTTGTTTGGAAATTTGGTCATGTTTGAGCCCCTGTATCTGACTAACGTTTGAGAATAATGACAAATGGTTCACTATTGCTTAATCAGCAATCTTTTCTGAGTATTAGTGTGAGGTTTCAAGTCTATATCTCAAAAAAGCTATTTTTGTAATTTTGTCCAGGTTGCTTGTTTCGATTTCTGACCACTGTGCGACGATGGCGTTGGCGAGGGCGGCTTCGTTACCGGAAGCTGAGAAGACGGAGGCGGAAGGGAACGTCGAGGACCAGAGGGACAAAGAGGGTGCTGAGTTTCCTGGCGGACAAGATCACCAGCAAGTTCGCCAGCAAACTCGGTTGGGTGGGCCCACCAGCGCACCCTCCACATCCTCCTCCACCACCCCCGCCAGAGCATGAGCTGGAGTACGGCCCGCCGATAACGGTTAGTCGACCTCCTTTCTCAGCCCCAGAGTAATAATAATAATTATTACTATTATTGGTTTTCTAACGGTGAGGGTACGTGTAAATGGAATTTAATTCCCCCCTCCTCTCATAAATTTCACACGATGTCCCTCTTCGGCCCCTCATACCTCCTGCCTCCCATCATTCTATTCAAGCCACCCGTTCTTCTCCTCCCTCTTCCCCTCTTGCCCAAAGTTCTTCCCTCAATCACTTCTTTAAAACCGCAATTCCCTTTTATTACCTTTCCCATCCACACCTTCTGCCTTTTCCCAATTTCATCTATCAAATTTCTTTCCTCTCCTACCAATTCTAGAACTTCGTCGTTCATCTTCCTTTCCACCCACTTTACTTTCCCCATCCTTCTCTACACCCAATTCTCAAAAACCCTTAGACTATTTTCATCTTTTTTTCGTGAAGCCCACGTTTCCGCCACATAGAGTGCAACGCTCCATATTAAAATTTTCACTAGTCTTATCTTCACTTCCCTACTCAACGTCCCTGTCATTAGTTCACGCCTACGGGTAACAGCTTCTTTTGCCAGTGCTATTCTTCTTCTCACTTCAATGCTGATGTACCCTTTTTCTTCTACCTATCTAGTAGGTAGAGCGTTGGAAGAAAACTACTCTACTAGTAGATAGCTAAATTTCTCCACCTGTTCTAGCTTCTGACGTTCTACTTTTATAGCTATACTGGTCCTTTTTGTTCTTGAAAATCGGATTTCTTTTCTTTTCTTATGATTTATCTTCATCTTGTATCATTCGCGCTGTCCCTGCAACGTACCTATCCAGCATTTTTTGCAAGCCACGGGCTGACTGGCCGACTAGCGCTTGGTCATCCGCAAACCTGCGCTACTGTGTATACGAGAGGGCAACTCCGTTAAGTCATTCCGCGACTAGTTCGAAATCCTTAATTTTTTTTACCTTTTACTGGCCTTCTCGGCTTATGCAGCTTTGACGAGGCTTCCTAAGCCTCATCATGCAATAACTTGGTCTACCATACAAGGGTTTTACAGCTTTCAATGGTTTAAAGCTTTCAGCACTGAAACTTACATTAGCCCTCTAAAAATGTCTGTGCTTGTACACATACCTATATATTTATCATGGAAAAAACTGAAGATGAACATAATTTCAGCCATGATACCTGAAAACTATAATTAAATTTTTAGACGATACCACTACTTTCAGTAACACCGTTAAAGGCACTAGTATTATTAAAATCAATTGACATTATATTTATGTAGGTATTTATTTGGATATAAATTTGGGTTTATGTATTCTTTAAAGCCTCGTGAACTACATGATTTGATTCACTCTTCTATACTCCTAGGTGAGTGAGCAAAGAAATTCGAGTATTATTCCAGTCATATTTACTTCCGTTGATTTTTTATTAACTAAGAATTCGCTTTTAATTAGCGGTATGAGTTACGAGTTGATTTTTCTTATTTCATATAATTTATTCCATATTTAGACAATACCTACCTTTGATTCTAGTAAAGCATAAAACTAGTCCATTTAATATTTATTCGTCATCAATAACCTAAAATCCATCATTTTTCAGCCTTGATATTAGCTCTTGACAGTTTTTGCTTCATATCCTATAGATTTCAGCCCATACACTGACTGCGCAATGGAATGAAAATAACTCTGGTCAAAGCTTTTGATGAAATTTGAGTATTTTGCACAAAGTTTCCAGAAATGAAAATGGAAAGAGTAAACGTCCACCTCTATCGTATTAGATGAAGTATTATGATTTCAAGTTTCCCAAACACCAAACCGTTGCTATTTTGGAATACGAAATTCATATTATTTTCAATCTTTATCATTTATACTGAATCAATTTTCACCTTGTTAAAATAATTGAGCAACCATCATTAAATCTTTGCCATTTCAATGGAACCGTGTTCTGGTAAAGTACTATACACGCTCAAGTCCTTGAGACACCCAATTTGACAAAACTGTTCATTTTGGGACCCGTAGAATCCAAAGAGGTAGCCGAAAAAATGTTTACAATTCATCCCGCTTTCTTTATCCGTCATCCAAAATAATTGTGCTGTTTGAAAATTTTCTTATACTTCCGAGTTATAGTCGGAACTTATGTTATAGTAGGGAGTTATGTTATAGTCTGTGCAGCATAGAAGAAAAACTCATCATTTCTTACGGAGATGGTAGATAACGAATGAAAAAAGAGAAGGTATTGCATTACATTTGTACCTACCTCACACAGTTCGGTATTTAGTATTTTGAATTGAAAATGTACCATAATTTCATAATTTGCGGTAAGATCCTGTTTGAAGTTATGGATGAATATTTAGTTAATCTTCTCTGTCGTATGAAATAATTTGTTGAATTATGCAGTTTTAAATGGTTTGTATCGATGTTGTTAATAAAAAACAACAATAGACCAAGTAATTGATCGGTTGTCATGTGTTAGAACGGACGTAAATTGAAGTCGCTGCCCTTTATTGAATTCTCCCGAGACAGAAAGTAGGGTTGAATTAAACAATATAATTTGAAATAATAGATTTTTTAATTTAATATTCATAGACTTATAAATGAATATACTGTACTTTTTCATCCATCCTATAAGAGAGCTAGAATCAGCTTAGGATAGTAAAACATTTATTTTTTTAGGGCAAATAATTTGCAATGAAGTAGGAACGATGTTATAAAAAGTTATTAGCCATTTTATTTTGCAAGGTGAAGAATACTCACAAATCCGTAGACTTGTGTATATCGGTGCTGAAAATTTTTAATGCAAAGTATTGTAGGTCATCATCATCACCCACTGAAGGCTTTGACATATCGAAGCAACCATTTCTCTTCCTATACTGCTATACTTTACATATTGTGGCATGGATCACTTCTCACCCTTTTCATGACATCTACAAGGCATTATTGCCAATGGCTTTCTGGTCTTTCCTTCCCCAACACATTGCCTTCGAGGATGCATGTTATGAAAAAATTATGTCGCATACAATGTCCTAAAAATTCGATTCACCACTTTTCTGTAACTGGTAGCATTATCCTGTTTTCATTCACCATCTTTAGTGCTTAGTAATTAGTTTTTCACTATGCTGACATTTTTCATTTCATTCCAAGCCTACATTTCTGCAGCCTCAAGGCAGGCTTTGTTTGTGTGGCTAGGTGTATCGGAAACACGTGCCCCCACTCCGGAAAAGCCAACCGCCTCTCTATGGCTTGTAACTATCCCCTTTTTCAGACTTTCCAAGATACAGATTCTTCAAGCAAAATATCCTCTCCACCTTCTGGGTGGACATAAAGCCTAGAAACCTGTTCTATCCGTCACCTTTGCCTAACTCTACTTTCTCGACTCCAAAATTCCAAGGACCGCGCTCCGTTATCTCCGTACTCAGAGAGTTTACTGCCAGGAAAAAGTGGTATAGCATTTTAGTTTCCTCAGTTTTGCAAAAAAAAATCAAAAAATTCCGTCTAAAAGGCTACTCACAAAAGCGATTCACTAATTAAGAGGTGGAACGGATTCTAATGTTTAAAAACGTTTGGGAGAGTGCTATTATACGTATTTTAACTGCTCTTTCTGTGAGAAATATGATCATATAGTCTATAGAAGGACACTCTGCCTCTTTTATCACGAGGCACAGGACATTAAATGCCATCAGTAATGTAACTTTCGAGCGAGCTTCAGTTGCCTGTTACGGAAAAATTATCTCCATTGAATGAACCTCATTTCAATGCCAAAATTGGCTCAGGAAAAGTTCAGAGAAGCGCACGGGAAGTGATATTTTGGTCGAGTGATCATGGAAGGGGAATGTCGTCGGACTTGGAAAGGAGTGACATTGATCAAGGAAATGGCATCAGCTCCTCGTAAGCCTTAACCAGCAAGCATAAGATCCACCATATACGTTGTTCATGCTGATCACTAGAAATATATGTTCCTTTACTTCCGGCTGTAATGTTTGCGGAAATGTATTCAAAGCCGAACTGAAGAACTCCCAACTACGTGATTTGAGGCAGTTTTGGTAGCCTTACTCTGACGAGAACCATGTAAATGCCTCGAAAGAGCACCGTTGCCCAGAACCAACGCTACGGCAGATATTCCTAGCTAAAAGTGTTTCTTGTTCACGATTCATGATTTTTATACAATTCCGAATTGCCATATCTTCAATATATAATAAATGGAGTATTGAGGAACTATAGTTAGAAATATGTATTCATTTGAATGGAATATTAAATTCCCTAAGAAACTGTCCCTTCCAGTGTGGGTCGCGTGGACTTTTAGAAACCTTTAATGTGACGGACAAAAATCAAAATCTTGTCTGAAAAAATGAGATGCAAGCATTAATACTTTGGTCAGTTGCAAGCTGATGGAAGCTCAATTGCTCTTGACTGAAGGCGAAACAAAGAGTGACTGTAATTTAGGTTCTAGTACATGCACTGGCATCATTATGCTATTTATTTCGTATATACCAAGTGAGAAATTTAATCGAGGCTTTAAACTAATTTTGATAGGTTCATTGTTGAGGTGGCATAAATCATATAGGCTAGGATGATTTGAGTTTTGGTTTGAATACATTATTGTTGCTGAGAAAAAGATTATTTCTGGGAAAATTTTCATTGGCTGAGAAGCAAGCATGAAGCATGGCAATAAGTAAACTTGATTTTTTTCTTCTCTCATCACAGTTTAAATGTTAATTATTTGCAACTCGTTTTCTTCATCATTTGCTAATATTAATGTCAAAAACGTTTTACCCTTCATTCATTATCCTTCAAAATTTCTTTCGTGAAAAAAAGTATTTTTTACTAGATCAAAAATTGGCTCAACTTAATTTTTTAATCCGGTGGAAGACCAGAAGATTTGCTTAAAAGTTTCTTACAGCCAGTTGAATGGTCTATCGGCCGTATTTTTTACATAAGTAACTAAATGAATAATAAGGAAAATTTTCAGAATTGTGAAACGGGCTTCAAAACATTGAACAAGCTTACTCGCTGAAATGAGATGTGTTGGGCTCAGAAATCCTGGTGACAGAAATGCTGATATAAATTAATGCTTTAATCCACTTTTTAGGGATATTTCATGAAGGAAACCTATTACAGAATTGTTGAGTGGAGGTAAAGATGTATGGCATTCAAACACGGACTTCAAAAAATCATGGCATTGTATGACATTCAAACATGAACCTTAAGAAAATACCATATAAATAGTCTATAGACTTTTCACATAGAGGGATGAAGAAAAGGATGGAGAAGGTAAGGTAGGAGGAAAGGAAAGCAAACGAAGAAATGCCGGAAATTATAGAGAAGTTGATCGAAGAAATTCCAGTCAGCACAGAAAATGCGGATATAATATGGCCTACTTGTGGGTCACCCTGCGCAATTATGGCTTTGGCTATGTGAAATATTCCTCTGTCATGGCGGTCATGGCCCAATTGTGGATAATATTCCGCCTGTCGTATTAGGTCCGGTCAAGCAGGTGTCAAAATATGACCAGAATGGCCGGATTGGTTTTTAAGTCCTTAGGAGCTATTTTTAATTACGCTGAGTGCATGCATGCTCTTATGTTGACAGAACCATACTGATCTAGATTTGTTATTTTGTGCTATACTTGTGACGGGTGCGTGTGGATTAAAAACCTTTTAAAATAGTGAACAAAATAAATGAGCAGGTTGGTTGAATAACGTCTAATAAAAAAGAATCCTTGGGAATCGTAGGTACATTTTATTTAAATGATAACCTACAAGCAATTGCAAAATGGTGTCATACATGACAGAATTAAATTTTTAAAAATGTGCAGTAATGAATTTTTGGAAAAAAAATTGTTCTCCTCCTAACATGTACAAAATAAGTAATAATGAATTAACAAACGTGGAACCCATTAAATATCTTGGAATAAGCCTGACACATGATCTTTCCTGGGGTAAACACTTACGTGAAATCGGTCAAGCTAATCGTAGACTGGGATTCATCAAAAGAGTATTGGGTAAATGTAACGAACATGTAAGAGAAATTAGCTACATTTCCCTTGTAAGACCTCATTTGGAATATGCTGCCTGTGTATGGGATCCCTACGAAATCGGTCTAAATAAGGAACTTGAACGTGTGCAGCGAAGATGGGCAAGATTTGTAAAGGGACGGTACGATAACCTTATTAGCGTAACCAGTCTATTAAATGAATTAAAATGGGAATCATTGTCAGATCGCAGGTTGAAATTTAAACTTAATCTCCTAAATACATTTCCAAGGTAATATTTTCAGTGATGACGTAAAAATATTTTACGAATCCCAACTTACTATGGTAGACTGGACCATAATTACAAAATTAGAGAAATTGATTGCCAAACTGACAGATTCAAAATGTCCCTTATCCTCGTACAATTAGGGATAAGAATAGGGGTAGATGTGTCCAATACGAGTGAATCAATGTATAGCATAGGTAACTGCATGTCGGCAGAGGGAGTTGAAGGTAACCCAAGCAACAACATGTTTTCGTATGCTTACTTTGCTATTTTTATCTGTTTAAATAGTGCAGTTTAGACTAATATGTTAATACTAATAATAGAGTAAGAATACTAGAGTAAGAATAAATAATCCTTCCTAAATTTTCGTTTTTTCTCGTAAAAGTTTGGCTAGAATAAACTAAGAGAGTTTTCTTTTAAATGTATGATATGTAGTGCGTGTTTGGTGAAAATTGTCCCCCTACCACACATCTTTATGGTGGCTTGCAGGGTATTATGTAGATGTATTATGTAGATGCATTATGTAGATGTCGTCGGCCCCGGTGGCGGCGTGGTTAAGTCCTCGCCTGCTAACCTGAGGGTCGCGGGTTCTTGTTTTCGTATGCTTACTTTGCTATTTTTATCTGTTTAAATAGTGCAGTTTAGACTAATATGTTAATACTAATAATAGAGTAAGAATACTAGAGTAAGAATAAATAATCCTTCCTAAATTTTCGTTTTTTCTCGTAAAAGTTTGGCTAGAATAAACTAAGAGAGTTTTCTTTTAAATGTATGATATGTAGCGCGTGTTTGGTGAAAATTGTCCCCCTACCACACATCTTTATGGTGGCTTGCAGGGTATTATGTAGATGTATTATGTAGATGCATTATGTAGATGTCGTCGGCCCCGGTGGCGGCGTGGTTAAGTCCTCGCCTGCTAACCTGAGGGTCGCGGGTTCGAGTCCCGCCTGAGTGGGTTTTTTCACCACTCAGGACATGGCTGTGTGTGCTCGTCTGTTGTTACATTGTTAAATACCCCGATGTAAAGGCCACATGTGGCCGTAGTGGGAAAAAAATAAATGTAGATGTACGCTATCGTAAGATTTATCAATTTTTCTTGGAAATGAGTTATATTGCTGAAATTACGTACATTAGTGAAGTATAAATTTCTTTATTCCAAATAATGAACAATAATTATGTGGTAATAAGTGCTCTCTATAGTAAGGTAATGGGAAATTATTTTATCCTTACGGATGCTCCTAAGAATTACGATTGGGAAAATGAGTCTTGATTTTGCCCAGATTCTCGTAAGGGTGCCAGAACCATAGTGGAACCATATTGGTTTTCAATAGTAATGCCAAAATGGCTGCTATATTTTTGCTATAATGGAGCCAAAGTTTTTGTGCTGACTGGGTTAGGATACAAAGTGAGTGGATGGAACGGGTGATAACAAGACATGGTGTTTTGATGTACGTGAAACAGGGAAAAATTTTGGGTTAGCATGTGATTGAGAGGGAAAAATCACGTTTTGGAGGGAATGATGAAAGGCAGGAAGTACGTGGAACTAAATAAAATAGGTATGTTGAGAAAGGTAGATGTATCCTGCAGCATGTGTGCATTTAGATGCATCTAAATGCACGCATGTCCATCTAAACCATAATGTATACTTGAAAATTTATCGATTATTAATAGTAAGTCTGTCTCCTGCATTAAGGCAACCAAGAATTGATTTGTGCCCTGATAGAAAAAAATGCAAAAAAATAATCCTTCCTAAATTTTCGTTTTTTCTCGTAAAAGTTTGGCTATAAAGTGTGCGAAAGATGTTAGGGTGAAGAATAATATAAAAAAACTTGTAATTAACGGAAAAAAGGTTTATCGATTTGTGTAAATTTCCAGTTCCGCCTGATCAACCACGACTAGCGAGGCTCTTTGCTGGCCTAACAACTTTCACTCCTGAGAACGAGCGCGTGCATTTTCGTGCTCGGAGAAATTGCACTGGCAGACGAGAGCTCGCTTGAGTCACTCTCGTGCACCATCCGGTGCCCACCGGCGCCGGCGCATGTTCCACCCCGCGTAGATGTGCAATACTGTGGGATGACCGCCGTCCTTAGTTTTTTTTATGCGTAAATATAAAAACAAGAACCAAACCCATTGTTTTCATTCTTTTAAAACTTTCTTTTGATGTGGCCACAGAGGTCAATCGCCTACCGTTGAATCGCACGCATTTTATAGCCGTTCAACTTCTTTTTTCCAGACGTTACTATTTAGAAATAACTATTGATATTTCCAATCATGTTGGAGCCTGGGAAAAATACTTGAAGTGTTTTCTTGTTTTCTCCCTGAAGAGTTAACACTATCAATTGAAATACCGCCCTGGGATTAGGTGCCTCGTTTCCTCATGGTGGTAACATTGTGCCACTTGGTTTCATGCACGTACATAGTGCATAAACGGAGTAGTATTATTTCCACGCGTGAATGCTAGTAAAAGATCTCTCAGATTGATAATGTACCTATCCCTTTGCCACATACCCTTGCGGTGTCTTGCAGGGTATTATGTTGGTGAAGATGTTGAAGGCGTTGCGTAATCTATCTTTCATCTGGCTCCTACCCTTCTACCTATCACGTATAGTTGGCCCTAATCGGTGAAATATAATTGTACTATCCACTCCAGCTTTAGGGACTACGGAAACACGTTAGCACATGCCACCGCATTTATTAGAAGATTGTAGAAACAACAAAATCGGACGAAAGATGCTTGGAGAGGAGATGCTGAATAGGGTGGTAGAAGGGAGAATGTTTGGTTAGCGCGTAATAGTTAGTGAAAATAGACTATCTGGATGGAATGAAGGTTGGAGGATAAAATGGAGAGTCAAAAGAAGAGTTGAGGAAGGAAATGAGGATTGAATAGGAAGATGGAGAAGGCCAAGCAGGGGTTATTCATATTATTGCTGGATTATTTATAATGATGGTCATGACTATATTGCGGACAAATGTAGGAGTAATATCGATTTCGTATGGATCGCCGATTGTCAGTCATCATGCCATCAATATCATAGGTATTTTGACAGAAGGGTAATGTTTGTCTGTGGATAGCCTCTTTCTGCTATCCCATGTACCCTTTTCCAACTAATCTGGTTCCCTACATTCAGTCTTTCTTGTTATTTTCAAGAATTGTTCTGTCTGCTTTCATGTCACGTAAATCGCCTATTTTTTCATGCCTTATCCCCGCTTACCTTAATATTCTGCCCTCTATAATCCTAAAGCGGTGTTCACCATGTATGATCGTCTGAAACTTTGGAGTGGTGTTCACATTAGTATCCTCTACAAACATACAATTACTCTCTACTCCACCCTTTTCTCTGCATCTTCTCGTTCAAGTTCAGAATGGTTGAGAATTCATAAGGGATGTTATTTTATTCCATGCATTCAATGTTTTTAATTCATGTATGGAGGGATATCATTTGAATTTATAAACGGTGTACTTAAGTGGAGAACACGCATTATTTTAATTCAAGGACCTTTTGTGATTCTTTTTACGCTGCCAACCAGAGACAACGTCGCCCATGAATCTTGGTAGACGAATGTTTTCCGACGCCATAGTTGGCATCCTTGGGCCACTTTGGGACTGCAGAAAATAAGCTGGCAGATTTTGAGATAAAGTTGAGGCGAAGGAAATGGGAGGTGAGATGAGTGGAAAAGAGGACAGACGAGAAAGTATTTAGAAGATTTCTTTTCGGTTAAAACCTACATTTTCCGGTATACTACTTATGTTGATGATAATCCTTGAAATGCCTTTCTAAAGTATTTTTTCTTATTTCCATCAGTGATCCTCAACCACGTATTTTTTCTACCCCAAAATTCCCTTCCTACATCATTTTCTTCTCTAAATTCGTATGAATTGCTTTCGCAAAAGAGAGAAATATTTATAAATTAAATGCTTTCACAAAAGTAATTACGTGGTGTGACTAAGCATCGATTTTGTCCCCTTCTAAGTAATTCCCCTCAGATATAATGCACTTTGACAGTTTTTTTCAAACTTGCAAACACTTCTGCAACTCACTTTTCGGTATAGCGTTCAGCTCCTTCAACGATTCTGTTTTTAACTCATCATTGGTGGCTAAACGTAATCCTTTCATGGTTGTCTTCAGCCTAGGGGATAGAGAGAAGTCACCGAGGTCCATGTCCGGAGAATATGGTGACTGAAGAAAAATAACTGTTTGTTCTTTTACCAAAAATCACGAACAAGCAGTGAAGTGTGAGCGGGTGCATTATCGTGGTGAAATTTACACGAGTTGTTTTACCACAATTCTGGGCGTTTTCATCGCTTTGCTTCACGAAAACGGTGTATAACTTCCAGGTAGCCCCCCTTATGGTACACACGACAATATGGCAGAATCTCATGATGCACTACATCATTAAAATCAAAGAAAAGAGTGAGAAGTTATTCCCACTATTTTTTTACCACACCACGTGTATCACATCTCAAGGAAGTAATTGCTGCGGATATAGTGTGATAAAGTCAGTCATATAATTGGCATAGTTATAAAGCCATTCATAGTTATTTCTTCCTATTCATAGTCATTGGATGAAGCCCTTTTTTTCGTAGCGACATTGCTTACCGCTAAGCAAGTTATTTTATACATACCAATGCACCATGAATCTCCCTTTTCTCCCATTCCTCTCTGACTCTCCGCCATAAATGGATGGTGATCTGCTACAGCAAAAACGCCCCGGTGACGGCTTAAATGTAAACGTGGTTGAAGAAAAGGCAATCTTGCCGAAATTTTCACCTTGCGTAAGCTTTCGTGAAAGTGAAGCTCGGTAATTATTCATGCTCAAAAAATTCGCGGCTGAGATGACATTTTTGTCGCAGAGAGCGGATTAGATTCATGCCCCGAAATATTTGCCTCTTGGTACACTCGTGAGACCCGCCCAGGAGAGGGAAGTGGTGCAGTGGTTCTTTTATCTCACACCCCTCGAAATGCGTAGAAGTGAAAGCCGAATGATCTGTAGGGTCGCTTCCACGCAAGCACCACGAGTACCCGTCGCCCTGCAGGGCGCAGTTCTCTCCTCTTCCCCAACCCTTTCTTCCCTGTGTGTGTGTCTCAGCTGTGTGCGGTGGTATTTTTTTTCTTCGCCATCCTTCGCAGTGGAAAATTAATACACGCCTTCGGAACTCGAGGAAGAAAGCGAAACTGGTCTACGGCGCTCGAATGTCGTGGTGTTGTGTTTTTTTTCCTTTTACTCACCGGTCCCGGCAGTCGTACCTAAATGCCCACACCGAGACAACTGCACTCGCGAATATTTTCGACAAGAAACTGTAAACTAGGAAAAAAGTAAGGGGCTGACCAATCAAATCCCTAGCTAGGGATGGGCATGGTATTTTAAGTAGATATGTGTCCCGAATTGCATGTAATCGTGATAATCTCTTTCGGGAAATTAGATAGTGAGGAAGTTAGCTGTGTGCTCTTGGAGCTGTCTGTTGTGCATCTGAAATAATATGTGAAATTACTGCCTCATGTTAATTGCATACTAGCCATTAGAAGGAGGAAATACTGAACATGAAGTGATGTACATTTCTTATTAACTTCTTCTCTCCCAAACCCCTTTTAATTGGTCCATGTATTTGTTCCTAGGGTTCGTTATTCGTTTGGTTCTATTTTTTCCCTTTTTATATTTATTCACTCAATTGTATTTATTTCTCAAGGCGAGAAAAAAGATTGAGGAGGTGAAAGAGGTAGAGGTTAGCTGATAAGAGAATCCGGTGGAGAGCTACTTCACAACTATTCATAGGATCGTTGACTGCTGATGATTGTTACGGTTATTCTATTTTACCCTCAGTTATATTATTCTTGAGGAATCCATAGTCTCCTTGTTTTATCTAATCCATCAAGTTCTCTTCTCTATGTGATTTAATGCACCATTATTTGGATTATTTTGTGGACATTGTTTTGATAAAAAAATGTAATTAAGTATGAATAAGTTTGCGATATAGAATAATGAATAGGATTTCGATTGAATCAGTCCAATTTTGCTCCGTCATAAGCCATTGCGTATTCAATTTCAATATGGGATTAATTTTTAGTCTCTTCGACCGCATAGACGATTGAAGAGCAGGACTAGGAGAGCTTGTGTATTCTCCAGTGTATTTGTTAGAAATCTGCTAACAGTTGAAAGTATGAAGTTGGGAGTATCACTGAAGATAGTCTTGAGGCTAAAATCTGATATGCATTTCTAATAAATATACTACAAAATACGCAAGTTCTCCTTGTGCTGTTTTATGATGGAAAAATTCCACAAAGTTAACTGCAGTTCATTTAGCATTATGCTAAGATTATGGTGCTTCGTTAAAATGCCTAAATTCAATCCTATGACGAACATAACACCCATTTCTGAGGCGATATATTTGTACTGGAGACCTTTAAGTTGTCAGAGCTGTGCATTACCAACCTGACTTACTCGGAAGGCTCTATATCAATATTATAGGGTTGCTCCCAACATTAAACTTTTCCATTGAGTTATCTGTCAATGCTCTGGCAAATAAATGCATGTTTATATGAAGTGAATAAATGGGCAGAGTACCTGACTGCAAGTGTAACTGAAGATAGTCTAGTGGCCGAAACAGATAGTTTACTTTACTAATAGATACACTGGGGAATGCTCAAGTTCTCGCTCTCCTAAATGACAATCTTAGCAGTTGAAGGAACTCAAAAACTAAATCTGGTGCGGTCAGTCTTTGGATCAACCCTTATGACCCGAGACGCATGCACAGAACCGGCCGGCCAATGCCCTGAGATTGTCTGTTTTTCGCGCGACGAGAGGGAAAGCTGCATCGACGTGTTTTATCACTCGAAGGGGCGAGGTGCCCGGCTATGAGGCCTCCGCGGAGGGCGTCTCGGACTTTCTCTCAATTAACCGGAAGACCGGAGAAGGTCTCCTGCATGTGGTCGGGTGGGTGCAAGCGACGCAAGGGGTCGGAAGCAATCGCGCGAGAAAATATAACCTTCCACGCTCAGTGACGAAATTCATAGAGGAATGATCTTCCATTGAAAGCAGATCAATTCTAAGCGACGGACTCAAATCGACATTGTAGAGCATCCGTATGAATATTATTATCCAGAATAATAAATATTATTATTATCCAGACATGGAGAACACACTAAAAGAAGAGCGAAAAATTATGAGGGCAATTCTCGGTCCAAAATTAACAGAAGATGGGTACAGACTGCACTCCAGGAAAACCACAGAGAGGATGTCCAACCTAGCGGCGGATATCAGAAAAAGAATACTGCAATTTTTCGGACACATCAGTAGACTCCCACCGACAAGACTTATCAAGAAGGTCATTACACATTTACAAGGTGTCAGATCAAGAATACCATGGATGGCACCAGTTACAAGTGATCTAGGAAAAGCACAAATGGACCCTACATAAATTGAAAACAAAAAACATACAGAAATAAGATACATCAGTGGAACGTGTCAGAGCACGAAGTCCCAAAGAAACCGGGGACAAATTGGACGGAGGAGAGAAAGAATCCATGGAGAAAGAATAAGAGAAATGTGGAAGATAAGAAAGGGACTAAGAAAGAACAGAGCCATAATGCTTTGCGTGATCTAACGGGGTCCACGCGCAACTAATAATAATAATTATTATTATGCAGAGGAGAATGTGCATCATCATCATCGGTCAACAATCCTAGGATTGGTTTGACGCAGCCCTTCTCTAGATTCTTCTATCGACCAACCTCTTCATATTGACAAAATTTCTCTCTTTCATATCCTTCATAACCTGTTCCATGTATCTCATACGAGGCCTACCTTTTACCGTTCACTTTTCCCTCCACTATTGTCTTCATCAGCCCATCGTGTCTTAAGGTATGGCCGATGAAGTGGATGCCGGATCTGTTTTTAGGTTTTAAAATAGGATTGAAGAGGATTATAGAGGGAAGAACTTCAGGTAAATGCGGAATAGAGAGGGAATATTATGTTCTCCGAATGGAATGAAAACACAGAAGATAAGATTTGAAGAGAGTTTTGTAAAACATTCGTATAGGTTAAAAAAATGACCTGCATTGGCAGGTAGGGTTGGTTAACTAACGTACAAACTTTGGTCGAATGGGTACTTATGGAAATGTTTTGTGAAAATCATACTTTGGAGCACATATTGACTGTAAATTGACTCTGACTGGGCTAATATTTTGGATGCACTAAGGAGTGTGAGTTTAAAATATGATCAGAATTAAATTCTATGTAACTATCAATTACTGTTCTTCAATCTAATTTGAGCAGATTACATAAGGCTGTAACTTATAAAAAGAATAACTACAGGTTCGTATTGTGATGTAACGTCGAGTTGAGAGGAAACATTATGCACCATCATCATCGCCTACTGTCGTTAGTCATAGGATTTGTTTGATGAGGCTCCCTACTTGATTCTTGACTCAACTAAGCGTTGTGGGCTAATCGCTTCAGGTTAAAATAATAATTCTTATGTATCCTTCTTTGCCTACTTCATAGACTGCGTACAAAGCATTCGGTGCATCATGTCCTCGCTTTTACATTTTAATCCGGAGTATCAAATGTTGTGTGAAAAATTCTGTTACCATTCGCTAGTCAGATGAGTGTCTTTCATCACCGATGCCTCAATATCTCAATATAGTCCATATTCACTCAGGGTTACACGGGCATTTATCTAGATCAAGGTTCGCTAAATTTTTGAGACAGAATAACCAAATCCTTCTCTCACAGCTATTGATAATTTATACCGGAGTCATAATATATTTCGATTGAAATATTTGTTAATATTGTAGTCGTAATATTTAAATATATATTTAAACCAATATTATGATAAGTGACAGTATTCATCATATCTTAATTTAGATAAGAAATAAATAACACGAAAGGTTCATCATTTGCTTTAAACAGTGTAAAAATTGAGCTCTTTATTTAAATAAGAAAAACATAGCGTAAAAATTGCACTTAGTTTTAAAATTCAGCTTGAGCCTTTATTTGCTTAGGGACGATTAGGACGATTAGGAGATTATTCTTTTAGAACCGCCCAAGAAAACTATTTAGTCAGGGACAAGGACAATTCCGGTGTCACAAATGTTTCAAAATTCGATCGCTTCGGGAGTGGTAAATTTTTACTTAGTACTTGCGGAGCACTGGTTGCCAAGTGTGATCAAGGGAATCAAAATTACTTGTTTTAGAGGTATTGTGTGCAAATTTCTCAATCAAACTCCAACGGTAGCGAAGAGAACCACTGGTTTTGGGGACTCGTCAGAATCTAATAAGGCAAATAATATCTCCACTGCTGTCAGGCATTTATTTCGGGTGCTTTCAAAAGTTAACTTCGGGAGATGCTCAGAATTTTTTTATCACTCAATAGAAATATTTTTCTTTTTAGAATTTTAAAAAGAGGTTTGGAGCACCAATGGTGTCGAAATTTTTTCCGCATGCTTTCAAAGATAGAGACGTAGTGGTTTGGAGAAGTTGGTTTGCGAAATATAGGTGGGCGCCTCACTTTATATATATTTTTCACGTCCCACAAATAGCTTCCGGTAAAAAATATGCAACCCTCAGTGAAACGAAACGGAGCATACTTTAGTGAAAGGCAGCCTGCTGATAAAATCATGTGCAACCCTCGCAGGCTTGATTGGCATTAGGTCAGTTTTCCCGGAGGCAAATATACATTATATTGCATTATCCCCGGAGAAAAGTTCCCAGCCTCCTCAAGTTGGTGCTTTGAACCAATTTTCTTCTCTTCTTCCGCCCCTGTGTTTGGAGCTTTGGCGAGGTAATCCATTGAAACCATCGTTTGAGGGGAGGACTAATCGGTTCCGGGTCAATGACTTATGATGACCATAGCTTAAAATGTTCGGCGGTGCAGTTTTTTGGGGTGTACAAAAAATGAATCACAAATCGAGGCAGATTCAAGAAAAAGACAGCTGCATTAATATTTAAAAACAATGATTTTCCATTTTTGGCGGCGTTCCTAATTCTTAGGCACTGTCCAGAGTAACCGTCAGGCCTGTCATTTAATGTTGTAGGGGAAGCACATCCGTCCGAAATAACTGCGATTAGGATTTATGAAAATGGTGTCAGATAAGTGCGATAGGAAGGTAAGAAAGATTTACATACTATATTTTCATTCGTTAGGGCTCATTTAGAATACGCCGCTAGCTAATGAGATGACCATGAGACCGATTTTGCTATGGAATTTCAGCGTTTTCAAAGAGGGGTGAGGTTTGTGAAAGGTCGTTATCATAACATGTCGCTGGTTGATTATAATTCGGTTGGGAATCCTTATAAGAGCGGAGACCAAAACGGTGGTTAGATTCCCGGTCCAGGTGAACTTTTTCACATGGCAAGTAATGTGAATTTCACCGCCGTTCACGCGGCAGGCTTGAAATATCCTACATTTACCGCCAAGCGCGGCTTTAGCGCTGGATGGGGTTCACCTTTGGTCGTGGCTGCCTTGAAGCCCTTTCTCCCTTGCGTTGCCATCCTTGATGGACTGCGAGGGCTCAAAATCTAGTACCTTGAACCACGGTAAAATTGCCTTGTGAATTACGGATCCTGGGTAGCGTAGTGGTCTGCGCAGTTACCCGGAAAGCCAAAGGTTCGTGATTCGATTCCCGGTCCAGGTGAACTTTTTTTCACAAGTAATGTACGTAATACGTGGTTGGTGAATGCATGACAAGGACGTTTTCAATATTGAGTTTTATTATGTTCTTAGTGCATTGCATGCACTAGCAAACTATAGTAAAACTTAACTTTACATTCACTTAGAAACTGAACTTAGTGCAACGTGTAGATGCAGTGCATTGTTTGTGGTTATTCACCCCATTAAGTATATATCTGTAGACGTCTGCAGATTGTTCAGCCTGTAAATTTTTCAAAGTTCACCGGTGATGTAGAATATTCTTCACTCATTTGTTAACAGAGCTAATCATTTAGTGAGCACAATGCGTTTTGTTTGGAGGAAAAAAAATGCAAAGTTGAGCTAAAATGTCGGCAATGTTTGGAAAAGAAAGGATATTAAATGGAAAATTTTGAAGAAGATAAAAATAGGTTGACAAATTCACCAAGAAGTAATAAAAGAGAAAATGCTAGTTGTCATGTAAATGGAGTGGAGACAAGAATGATTTTTAAATAATTGGGTAGAAGTGTACGAAGATTGCAAGAGAGATAACGTATAGCCAACGTGGCAGATAAAAAAATATTGTTTTTGGATTCAACGTTCAGCGTGGATGTAGATTTGTTTGTATTGAATTGTTGTACTTGTTGGATTGGATATTGCACTGTTTGGATGTGTAGATCCTGATTGGATCTGCTCAGAATCCAGCAAGGTTTATAAAAATCGTAAGTTTGTATGCAGCATTGTCCAAAAGTGGGGTAAATTTAAACAGTATCCAATAAAAAAAGGATCGAAAACAAAAGGTGCACTCAGCAAGTAAGTGCCCTATTACGGAAACTGGAGGCTCTTGCACGCTCATAGGGAGAGGCGTAGCAATCGCAATTTTGGCAAGATTACTTTCACTTCCTGGTTGACTCAGTGGGGATCACAAGGGATGATGGGGAGCTATTATCACCAACTAATGAAGAACGTACTAATTTCAAAGATGTTATCAGTTTACTTATAAAAGCTGTTTGCCACGCTGTGTATTATTGCTCCTCTTTACTTAGTTGGATTTTTTTACTGAGAAATAAAAACGTGGACTTATTTAAAATTTTAACATAGAAACACTTGGCTTATACTAGGGCAATGGCTTAGAAAATTTAAACGTCGTCATTTTCAAAAATTCCTTTTTTTCCTTGTTTTTAACAAACACTCGAGTCCACAATGTTAAAATACCTCAAGAATAACTCTTCTTAAAGTGACAACTTTCCGTTCCACTCTTTATTTCTATTTTATTTGGGTATCCTAAAATTCATAAGTAATTATATATGGTAGTGGACGAAATGAATCTAATTATTTTCTAAATTTAAATTTTGCATAGTTTCAATTGCTATGAAACATGCCGGAAATAAACGATTGCGTCAAAATTGCTATTGTTTATCCTCATTATCATTATCGATATTCTCCAATGCAACTATATATTTATGTGGTGTCTATTTGCAAGTTAGCCCATCTTATGCATTCTCTGAACATTCTACTGATCTCCCGAACGATCTTCCGTTTGTTTACCATTATTCTACGCTCTAGATAGATACTTATCATTTCTACCTCCCTCCATTTATCGGCATCTTTAAATTTTTTCTTTCTTCCCTTCATTTTTTTACACACTTTCATAATCAATCACTTATTTTAACTCCCCTTCAGCGATAAATCCTAAGTTAAGTCGTCAAAGTTTTTGGCCTTCATTGGGACTCTTTGATTATCATTGTCCTTGTGCAATATATAAATCACTTCTTGGTTTATTTCTCAATCCACTCGGCTTATTGTTTTCACTCTTTTCCATAGTTAGTCTCTGATCTCCAGCCTTTCATATGTTCATCTTTCCTCATCAAAGATTAAACTAAGAAAAACTCGACTAAAATATTTACGTTGTCGTTTTTATAAGCTTTTTGTCAATCCTCCTTCTAGAGATTCGTAGAGGTTCTTGTGTTTAGGGTCCTTTTCTTAGAAAACACAACCCACTTGCCTTTAAACGTATGGTCATTCTCAATGACTCCCTCAGCACCAATGAACGATAGAAGTATCGTTTTATTTGATCTCCAAATATGCATCATGGACATTTTTTCGAAGCGGATGATCATTGGAAGCAAAAACAATGGATTACCACTCGTCTAAGCATTTTTTTGGTCTTTTTCTATCTATCCTGACTAGCAACATCTGAGCCATCCAGGCTTTATACCAACAGAGAAGACATATAATTTTACAGTCTTCTTTAATTTGTGCTTTCTCTTTTGATTACTAATAAAATGTTGACAGGCCAACCTTCTGTTGAACCGTAGAAAAACATTTTACAGCAAAAAAATTTTTTTTGGCTTCTCCATGGATCTCTTTGCTTAAGATGCTCAAATGAGGGGTATATTTGCCATCTTTGCGTAACTGTGTCTCAGGCTGGCTTCGAAAGTTCGAAGTAGGGTAAGGGAATGGAACATTTACAGGGTGTGTGGAAACTACTTTTTAAAAGCAAGTTAATGGAACAGCTTTTCAAGTCCGTGATATAAATTATACGCTATGCCGTTCGTCCTCTGGTGAAGAATTAATGGACCTGGTGTTTATGTAGTTTTCATCACGCTTGAGCTGATGAGCTGGCAGAATCCAGAGAATAGCATTTTTATCACAGTTTTTTTCTCAGCGCACAGAGTTCTGATTTTTCTCTATAAATCTAGTTGGCCAGACTCTCGCGTCGGCCGCGGGAGTTGGCAGTAGGTAGGCTACGCGTAGTCTGACAAACCAAAGATCACGGGTTCGAATCACTTCAGAACATAAAATATTCATTATTAGTTTACACGGTGCGATGTAACTTTAGTATCTGATTTGTGGACCTAAACGATGAATTCTTCTTCTACTCCTGGAAGAGCTTTGGTGTGCCACTGCCGTTTTCGGCTCGAACGATGCAGATTATAATCTCCCCATAATATCACCCCAATTCTTGGGTAAACGTGCTTATTTAATTGCATATATTTTCGACAACTCCTCATTTAAATATCGTATATTGGAAGAGATATTTTTAACAATAATCTTCGCGATTGATTAGCCTAGTATCTCTGCTCTGTTAGAACTGGTGGAGTAATAGTGTGACTGTGTGGAGATAGTGGTATATTTCCCCACACATTCACGTAAGGAGGGGCTGGGAAACCTTAATCTCGCTGCCACAAAAATAGGGCAGTTAATACCTGTCTCTATTCTTCTATAATTAGACGCAAGAAATTATATAGCACCGATATATGAATAATGAAGGGTCTATTTTATTTTCATGTCGTGTGGGGTGTTACGAAAAACTTTGGACCGGAGGTGGATTTTATCTCCGTTGTCTTTCTCAAAGTCTTCACTCAACCTCTTCTCATCTTAATTGAGAAGCCCCTTGATCCTATTTGATCCTATTTCTCAAATGGCGGTTTATTTTCCAGAAAAAACATCTGCTTCAAGTTATTTCTTGTGAGCTAGTTGTGCAAGAAGTTCCTAAGTCTCCTCTTGCATATTTTGATTTTAGACTGATATAGCATAATAGGAGTTGGTTCCAGCATAAAACTATGATTAATGAATAATATAGCCCTGCTCAGCTGACTGATTGTCTATGCAATAATCTCCACCATTTCCATTAATTATGCGCGAGGAAGTAATTGTTTCTACTCCCTTCTCAACTTGCTCTGATAAGTGTTGAGAGCTTAGTTTCACTCCTGAATCCATTTTAAGGATAAATTCTGGTTTTGGTTGTCATATATATCCTTGCCTCACTGCTACAAAGAATGTCCCAGATGTAAACAGATGTAGATGTGATTTTAATGAACTGTTTCCTTACTTCCCCACTTGTATTTCTAGCTGTGAGTAGAATTTTCTTTTGGTAAAATTCCCTTTTCGCCTGAGCTATTCTACTGAGAATTTCTTTCTTGAAGATGGAATTCTTCCTGGGTTCCTTCCACGTTTTTCTTTCTTGCTTCAACCATCACTGAAAAAAATATAATTTTTCATTCATACATAATGTAATGATGATGCATGTAGAACTTTTTAGTAGCATATGAACATTCAAAAAAAATACATCCATTCAAAGAAAATTATGCATACTCTACCCGTCGCTGCATGGGATTTATGAGTCCAGGAAGGGAAATGTTAAAGGAAACGAGAGGTGAAGGCTGTACTTGTTTGAAAGTGAACCCGTGCCAATCTGTAAACTGTATAAAGAGATTGCGTTTGAATGCTGTATGCCACTTGCCGATCGATGCTAGGAAGTGCTCGTAAAATCAGGTTTTGACGAGATCTGGAGAAAATAGTGGACGATGCGTGCGATTGGCTTTAGAAAAAAATTGTTTTCGCTTTCCTGTTCCTTAGAAAAGTCCATTACACGGTATTTCTCGTAAGTAAGCAGGTATTCATTCATTGCGACGGGCCGGTTGTACAAAAACGTTTCCTCTCTCAGAGAGGAATAACGCACGCCCCATTTTTTAACCATTGAATTTTTTACCCCGGTACCGTGAAGTTAATTTTATTAACAGAGTTTTCTTTGGTCGACTGAGTGAGAAACTAACCGCTGCAGCCATTGAGAAATGAAGCTTCTCAAAGGAATGTTAAGAATTCAGCGGTCAGAACATATTTGTTACAGCTTGAAAGAGAAGCGTAAAAATAAGGAAACAATTAATCAGATCATGCGTATTGAACACGCTTCGGTATGGCAGTGAGCATTGGACAAGCCTAAATAAAATAGTCTAAGAAAAAAGGGCGTGCTGCCAAAAAAGTACTATTCACAGTTGGAAATAAAAGGGTCGTAGTAAAGAGACGTTATTGTAACATACGCCTGGAACACGGTTTTATATGGCAGTGAGTCATGGACGATAATAGCATCAGAGACGTTAAGGTTGAAATCATTCGAAATGTGGTGCTGCACAAAAATGAAGATAAAATGGATCGACCGAGTGACAAACGAAGAAGTGTTAAGAAGAGTGAGTAGAAAGAGAATTCTTCTGAAAACTTTGAAAAGAAGACTAAAAAATCGGCCATATCTTGAGACATGATAGCCTGATGAAGATATTTTTCTGAGGAAAAGTAAATAAGAAGAGTGGAAAAGGGAGGCTTTTGCATGAGGTATGTTGAGCCATTTCGGAAAAATATGAAAGATAAGAAAAATGCGGATATGAAGAGGTTATTTGCTAGGAGAATGGAGTAAAGAGCTGCGTCAAGCCAATCTAAGGATTTTTGACTAATGATTATGAAATAAAATACCACAAAGAATCCACATATTTGGGATTCATCCGATGACTGGAATTATGTTACCCACGAAGCTGTACATTTTCACTAAAAAATCCCTACCTTTTCGGAAATAAAACTTAGGGGCTCGCGAAAAACGTTTAATTATCGTGAAAGTCAGGGTACTCGTTCGTCTGAAAAATTATATCCAGTTTCAGTCATTGTTATTTGACTTTAATTGGCTCATAGATCATCATCATCGGTCAAAAAGCATAGTATTGATTTAACGAAGCTCTCCACTTGATTCTTCTATCGGCCAACCTCTTCATATTGACGTAACTTCCCTCTTTCACATCCTTCACAACTTGCTCCATATATCTCATACGAGGCCTGCCTTTTCCATTCTTCCCGTTCACTTTTCCCTCTACGATTGTCATCATTAGGCAATTGCGTCTTTAGATATCTCCGATTAAGTTGTCCCGTCTTCTTCTTAGAGTTTTCAGTCGGCATCTCTTTTCTCTCACTCTTCTTAAGACTTTTTCATTTGTCACTCGGTCGATCCATTTTATCTTCATAATTTTTCGGTAGCAACACATTTCATATGCTTCCAGTCTTGACTTCTCCGCTGCTGTTATCGTCCAAGGCACATAGATGAGGGGTGCAAAATGTAAATGGGCTCCTGAGCTATGCAAGAGAAAAATGGTTGAAAACTTCCACTCTACAAGTTTATTACCATATCCTTTTTGCCTGCACGGTATTACGAAACAATTGGAACTTTAAAAATGGCAGAAAAACGTGAAATCATAACGTTCCTTGAGAGTATTACAGTCCAAGCAAATGCACTATCGACAAATTTTACTGATTGTTCGTGGTATCCAGGTCTTTTATGTGATATTTTGTCAAATAAATGACCTTGAGTTTAAGAAATACCCTTAGGCGTTACTTTGTGGAATTGAAGCATCATGAGTATAAAAATAACTTGGTATATTTTACACCTTTTATTGCAAAAACCGACCTCGGTTTCGACGGCTACAGCTTCATTATCAAGGCAACATATACTGCACTACATGTTTCCTTGATAATGACGCTGTAGCCGTCGAAACCGCGGTCGGTTCTTGCAAGAAAACGTGTGGAATATACCAAGTCATTTTTATTTTCATGACCTTGAGTTTGAATTTTGTCAGATGTTGTGTGTTCTTTTTTCTTAATTTATTTTACTTTTGGCGACATAGCCTCAGTTTCTGAAATACCTTAAAAAAATTATACCAACATGACCTCCGTACAGATATGTTCTCCATTGGAGGTGAAAAATACATATTTTAACGTCTACATGTGCCTTTAATTTTAACATTTCAGATAAACCCTTTCTAAATTCGATCATTATCGGTGACCATAGAGTATTTAAATGACGAAATAATAATTACACTTCACTCCGGGCAACGAAAAGTTTGGTTAAAAATTCGGCGATACATCTCCAGGTCAGAGTTGTTGCGATGAATAATTTAAAACCGGGTTGTACGCCCTTAAAACAATGTGAAGCCACATTTTTTTGTTGTTGTGAGCTATATATTACCAGTATAATTCAGACAAAGAAATCGTGATATCTGGTTTTTCCTTTTTTGACCTCAAAAACAATTCGTCAACAATGTACTTGTTAATTTTAAAGTTTAAATATAGTGCTGATTTTTTCTCACTTAATATGACGTAATAGCTTTAATCCTCGTACTATGAGGGATATGAATAACGGTAAATGCATCCAATACGAGTGTAGCAATGGATAACATTGGTAGCTGTATGTTGGTATAAGAACTTGAACCTAACCCAAATAACAGCATGTTTTTGCATGTTTGCTTTACTATTTTTATCTTTTTTTTAAATAGTAAAGTTTAGAACAGTATATAAATACTAATCCTTTTTTATGCATGATGTGTAGTGCATATTTGATGAGAATTCACCCCCTGCCACACACCTTTTTGGTGGCTTGCAGGTTATTATGTAGATGTAGATCTAGAATAGCTATTATTATAATTTATGTTAAAGCATGCCCATTACTTCAAATTTATTTCCCTATTTTAAAAACAAAAAAGGGGTTTTAATTATAATTCCCCTCGATGTCAATAGGAGGCCCTACTAGCTGTCGTTCGATCGACTTCAAGCCGAAGAGATGGGATGAGGGCGAATGAGTAGTATTAGCGGAAGTTAGATTGGGTGACTGCCAGGTGAGTGTAAGGAGAAAAGAATTTCGTGCTCTTGCGTTCGCCGCTACTCACTTTCTAAGCGTCGTATCCAAGGGGAATAGTAAATACACATTAACGCGGAGAATATTGCCTGGTGTCTCATACCTACCACTCATGTCACTCGCATGAGAAATCCCTGGATCACTCACGGAAGTAAATGGCGATGAAAATCGTCGCCTGTGGCAGGCGTACTTGTGCGCGTGTTGCGACCACAGGGGTGGTAGTCCACGGCCTTAGCACGGATTTAATTGCATAAAAAGGATATTCAAGAAAAACAGCTCTTTGTGGCATTTATTTTACGACTGGAAATCACTATTGAAGGGAATAGAAAACTATTTCTACTTTTTTCTTCGTTTTTTATCTTATTGCTGGAGTTTTCTCGTCACTGCGAGCACCAACGATGTCTTTCAATTATCTGTCCAAAAACTGACTTCTGGTACATCTCATACTTCTTGGTTTGTCACGTCATGTCATAAGTTGAACGAGTTACATTACTGGTCTTTTTCCTCATCCTGTACTCCTACCAGAACTTTCCAAAAGGTAATGGACAATTCTCTGTTCTAACCTGTCACTGATGAAATCCTTTTCGAACCGGAAATCAATGCAAAAGGGATCAGGTTGGCATGGGGGCAAGAGTACTACCCTACTATCCTGAAGGCCCGGGTTAAAATCCTGACAGAGGCAGATTTTGCATTGTTGTTCTGGTCACTACTTGAGAGGTTTGTGGAGAGCACTTCGAGTGCAGTACTCAGTCCGTCGGATGTGACGTTAAATCATGGACCCCTTGGCGCCGTTTGTTAGCAGTAGGCTAAAGCAGACTCCGGGGTTCACTCCACCCTTCCTCTTTTTTTGGATAGCACCTACCTCTGCTCCATTTCCCACCTGATCTTGGCTCAAATAACCTCAGCTATTTTTCCTCTACCCGAAAGATCTTGCAGATGACCACAGGGGGGCAGCCTATCACGTGATGGGGTGGCACTAAAAATACTGTTGGGGCAGGGAATGAATAGCCACCCCGATCAACTTCTTAACTTGATTATATTGTGCAATTGGCTCACATTAGTGGACTGTAATTTTAATCGTCACTAATGGTTGGATTAACCAAAAGAATTTAGGGCGCGTGCCACTTACCCGGTCGACTACTCATGCGGTGCAGCCCGATGACTTGGAGCGGGTACGGTGTTGATCCTCTCTGGACCACGTTCAAGGGTACATTCAATCATTATCAAAAGAAACACTCACCCATAACCGAAAGCAAATGACAAACTAAAAGTAACTGTTAATTGATTCCGCCATGTGGTGGTGCGGCTTTAGGTTTAAAAATTTAAATCTGAAACACAACTAAACACACCCTATATCAATATTTCCTAAGACATTTGTGATAAATGGTGAAAAATAGGTGTAATAGATGCGATATTCAACTCTTTACTAGGGGGAAGGAACTCAGTAAGGACTAACTTAGTAGTGCTAAGCATTTTGTGGCACCAAAATGTGGACTATAAGGATAAATGGATAAAATTATTTCACCGGCTTCTGAGAATAGGGAGGAGTTTGAAGATGGTGAGGTGAATGTAGGTAAAGGTAAACAAATAAATTGAGAATGTGTTGAAGTTGATAGAAGGAATTAAGAAGATCAGGAGGATAGAGTGATTGGACTGAACAGGTAATAGATGGAAATCAAGTGAAGGGTAGAAGTAATAGGGGTAAAGATGAGTGGGGAGGGAAAGGGTACGAGAAAATGAATGAGAAAAAGAGAGAAAGACCAGCAACCGTGCGGTACCCGGAAAAATGCGCTAAAATTCCATTTTTAACAACACGCTAAAATTATTACGAATAATGAAAAATTTTGTATACCATCATTACACGTAAAATGAAAGTAGCTTTAATTTGGTGTACTTCATTTTAAAATCCATTGATACGTCTTTGAGATATTAGTCTTCAAACTCGGGTGACGGAATTTTGCAACGTACAGTAGGTAGTAATTTTAGCGTTCACTCCATTGAAAGAGAATCAAAGGCCTGGAACTTGGGCCTTATCAGAGTTTAATGGAAATATGCCCATGGAAGTGCGTATCCAACTCATAGAAAAGAAGGGAGAAATGATTCACTTTGTACTTATCCCACGAATTTATTGTTAACCCAACCGGTTGCAACGTTAGCACGTCATCCTCAGGGGTACAAACTCCCCCTCTCTCCCCCTCCCCAGGGGTACAATCTCCAATCTCAGGGGAGATTGTGCCCCTGAAGATGACGTGCTAACGTCGAAACCGGTTGGGTTAACAATAAATTCATGGAATAAGTACAAAGTGAATCATTTTTCCCATCATGCCGTCATTCCACAAAGTAGAGCCTGCAACAGTTGAAGTCATAGAAAAGAAGTTGAGTGTGTGAGAATTATTTTTAGAACAAGACATTTTCGCAATCACCACTGTCGGTGCAAGTGTAATGGCAAAGGTTGGTAGGTTGATACTGGCAAATCATCCGCTTTGTTTTGCTCATGGTATCCACCTAGCAGTCATTAATGTTTTGCATAAATATGAGGGTAGATTAAATGTAATATAGAGTAAATGTTAAGTTGAAGAAAAGTAGAATCTAAAGAAAGTTAATTCAGTGATCTACATCTACGCGATACCCTGCAAGCCAACGCGAGGGTGTGTGGCAGTGGGTGAAGATCACCAAGCATGCACTATTGATATGCAAACAAGCTACTAAATGGAAATATGCTACATAATTGGGTCTCAGAGTCATATAGTGATGAATACTTTCCGTCGAATGATAAAACAGACGGGGATGATGTATTTGAAGACGGAGGCGCGTTTAAACAATCAGAATAAAGCATTAAGGCGTTGATACAAAAAATAGGGAAAGCTGTTTTTCTCTTTAGAAAATCACCCTCAAAATATTACAGATTAACTAAAAAATATGTGATTGAAAATTTGGTTATTGACGCTATAACTCAAAGAAACACTTTGGTTTTCATGTTAGAACGTTTTCTACTGCTAAAAACTGGCGTAATGAAGGCCTTACTTGATCTTAATTCCGAAATATATATCATCATTTGAGTGTGAATATTAACTTTCTTCTATTTTTGCAACATTGTAGCCTGTGAAAATTACTGTGGAGGCGCTTTGAAAAATCGATGCAAATCTTTTGAAGTGTGTGGCTGCGTATCAATTCTTGATACGGAAACTAAATGATGTTAATACAGATTTGGGGAATTATATGAAAAATGCCTTACTGAATTAAATAATGGAGAGACGAATTGATTTCATCTACATCTACATCTACACGATACCCTGCAAGCCACCGCGAGGGTGTGTGGCAGGGGGTGAAGGTCACCAAGCATTCACTACTAGCATGCAAGCAAGCAACTAAAGGGTCTCATGCAACTAGATTGTTAGTATCTATAGTGTTTGAGGGGTTAATACATGCATCATGCACTACAGAATACTCTAAAATATTTCCCCTACCTATCCCTTTCCTATGCTGCCTATTCTGTTCTCTTATAGTACGGGGGAAAAATGCCATTTTGAATCTATCTGTACGACAATCTATCTCTCTAATCTTATTTATCTGGTCGAATCTAGCATAATACGCTGGTGTTTTCAATATGTGCCTAACATCTTCAGTAAAGCTATCCGATTGAAATTTCTGCAATAGATTAAATCTGAACTTTAATCTACGCTCTGATAATGATTCCCACCCTAATTCTTGTATTAATTCTGATACACTACTCAACCTATCGTAACACCTTTTGACGAACCTAGCTGCTCTACGCTGCACACTGTCTAGTTCTCTCATCAAACCTAATTCATTAGGATCCCATACACTGGCTGCATACTCAAGGTGGGGCCTAACTAGTGAAAAGTAGCATCGCTCTTTTGTCTTCTCATCACATTTCCCAAGTACTCTTTTTATAAATCCTAGCTTTCTCTTCGCTCGGCCGCATATTTCCCTTATGTGTCTTCCCCACGATAAATCTTTAGTGATTGTTACACCTAAATATCTTACGGTTTCAACGTTTTCGATCTTCGTGTTATTAATTATATAGGATCGCTCTATCGAATTATTCCTCCTCCAAAAATTGATAGCTACACACTTTTTAAGGTTGAGTTCTAACTGCCATTTGTCGCACCACTCTTGAATTGCATCTAAATCCTTGCTAAGTGATTTCGTGTCCTCTTCGTTTGATATACCCCTGTACACCACCGCATCGTCTGCAAAAAGTCTAAGGTTACTACTAACTACGGTACCCAAATCGTTTATGTATAAAAGAAATAGAAGCGGACCTACTACGCTACCCTGGGGAACTCCCGACGTGACTTCGATTGTGTCCGACATGATACCATCTATGACAACCCTCTGCTCTCGCCCACTTAAGAATTCTTTTACCCAACATACAACGTCTTTATTTATACCAAAACTCTCTAACTTCAAGATTAATTTGTCATGAGGAACTTTATCGAAAGCCTTTTTAAAATCTAAAAATATCGCATCAACTTCAGTACCGCTTTCGCCGTGGACTAAAATATCGTGTACGAATAAAGCTAATTGTGTCTCGCAAGATCTACCTTTCCGGAACCCATGCTGGCTGTTTATGAGTAGTCCCTGACTATCCAAATGCCCCATGATCGAACTGACTACTATGTGCTCAAATATCTTACAAGAGATTGACGTGAGTGAAATGGGTCTGTAGTTACTAGGTTCTTCCCTATCACCGCTTTTAAATATAGGTGTAATGTTAGCTACTTTCCAATCCTTGGGTACTGTGTGGTTCTTTAGTGTTTTATTGAATATTATTTCTAGATAGGGGGCTATTTCAGAAGCTAATGTTTTATAAACTCTGGAAGGAATTTGATCGGGACCTGGTGCTTTGTTTTTACATATGCTTTTTAACTGCTGCTTTATTCCGCGACATGAAATGTTTATTTCGGGCATTTGCTCACTGAAAGTGTTCGGCGGTGGTTCCACTGCGTTTTGTGACGATGAGTTGAATACACTTTGGAAGAAGGTGTTTAAAGTGTTGGCTTTTTCTACACTGCTGGTGACTCTGATTCCTTTATCATTTTTAAGTGTGTGCACTGTGGACTTATTTCCCTGAAGCTCTCTCACATATGACCAAAACGCTTTAGGATTGCTATCTAAATATTCTCCTAACATCTTGCTCTTGAAATGTGATAACGCTTGCCGACATGACTTCCTTGCTAATGCTCTCGATTTTTTATATTTTTGAACTAGCTCATTTTTTTCCTCTACCGATAGACCCCGTCTGGCATTTTTCATCTTAGCGTGGCATACCCTTTGTCGCTTTAGTGATTTCCTAACCTCCGCGTTATACCACCTTGGCTCTGTATTATCACTAATATATTTACTTGGTATGTATTTATGAACTGCGTTACGGGTGACCTCAAGAAATTCTCTCCACGAATCCTCTGTATTTAATCCTTTGCTTTGTTCGCTGAATACATTAAACGCTTCCCTTAATTCCTCTTTCATACCGTCGTAATTTGCCTTGCCAAATAAGTACACCCTCCTTCTTGGTTTATAATGTCTTTCAACGCCTACAATAAATTTCGCATGCACTATTTTATGGTCACTAATTCCTGTGTCTGTAACTGTATTTAGAACTCGCTCGGGTATATTTGTTGCTAATAAGTCTAGAATGTTGTTTCCCCTGGTCGGCTCTGTTACTAGCTGTTGTAAAGAATGTGTCGTAAAGGTGTTCAACAGTGATTCGCAATGTTCCTTATCCTTACCTCCTGCAATGAAACTACAGGTATTCCAGTCTATCGAGGGGAGATTGAAATCTCCGCCTACTATTATTCCTCTATCATTCTTCCCAGAAAGTAATGTGCGTATCTCTGACTCTAGCTCTATTATAGAATTGACGTCTGCGTCCGGTGGCCTGTAATATGCACCTACATATATCTGTTTTGCGTTACTACTTTTACTTTTAACGGAACACCAAATACTTTCTACATTTCGCTCTGAAATAAGTTCTCTTCTACTGACATACGGGTCCTTCACAGCTATGAAAACTCCTCCTCCGTTTCTGCTTACTCTATCCTTTCTGTACACTGTAAAACACTTCGGAAATACTTCATGATCTGATATGTCCTTCGAAAGCCAGCTTTCTGTACCTACGATTATATCTGCATTAGTACTCTTAATGAGGTGGTGAATTTCTGCTACTTTATTTCTTATACTACGACAATTCACTACTATCACTGAAATTTTTTCTTCCAATCTGTTTCTCTCTTGGTGCTCCTTTCCAACTAAAATTTTCCTCGATAATTTTTTGACGGACAAACTATTTGGTCTACCTCTTACCTTTGATGAATTATTATGTTCGTTCTCTCCATGTGTTTTTCTCTGACCTTCTAAAACTACTCTGCATGTTCTGTCAAATTCTTGCACGATTTTTCCCCCGCGGATTGACCTGCACTCTGGGCTACCACCTGAGCTAAACCCTACGTGTATGCTCCAGTATCCTACTCGCTACCCTAGACGATGCCTCGTCCGTGTAGTGGACACCCGAGCGATTCAGGGGCACCCGACACGTTTCCAGCTCCGGCCCGAGGTCCAAAAACTCAGCTCCCTCGCTCCCACAGACTTCACGGAGTCTCCGGTTTATGCCTAAAACTCGGCTCCAAACCATCGACCCCCGATCCGTCCTAGGTACCAAGCTACATATAGTCAGCCTCATATCGATACCCAGACCTCCACGAACACGGTGGAACTCGGTGCATAGATCCCTTACGGAATCCATTACATCCTCGGACCCCCGTTTCGCGGCGTCGTTAGTGCCGACATGGGCGACTACGTGCAGCTTGGAGCAGTTAGTGGCACTGACCGTTGCTTTCAACGCCTTCGTCACCTGGGGCACCGTACCTCCTGGTATACACCAGGAACGTACCCGTTCTTCGTCACCTTTCCCTCGGGATTCACCACCTCCTTCCCGACGGGCCCTGGCACGCATCGAGTCCGCTACTCGGCGGACATTGGAGCTACCTATCACTAATACTCCCTCCCTTCCCTCCCGACTCCCAGTCGGCGAAGTCTCCCGAGGCGGAGCGTTCGATGCGCCGACCTCCGCCAGCCCATCGAACCTATTACTAACGGGGAAAGGCTCAGCCTCTGCCTCTGCATTTCCCCGTTTGTGTAGTGTGACCCCACG
Organism: Platycnemis pennipes; assembly: GCA_933228895.1. NCBI lineage: Eukaryota > Metazoa > Arthropoda > Insecta > Odonata > Platycnemididae > Platycnemis > Platycnemis pennipes. The sequence continues at coordinate 83,881,329 of OW121854.1, read as the reverse complement.
ACTCCTCCTACGGACCACTTCCCACTCTCCCCCGGATTCGGAGGTAGGCTCCGCTAGAGGCTCGGGTGTGCGGGGAACGTCCTCAACCCTCCAACCCACGCCAGTGCAAGGGCTCGCCCCCGCACCAACGCGTGCGGAAGGCCTTGGCCGACCCCCACTCCCCCTCGACCGTTCCAACGTAGTCACCAGCCGTTTCACGAGAGAGCGAAGACTATCCACCGTCTTCTCGAGCTCATCGACTCGAGCCCGCAAGGGCTCGCTATCGGGTGAGTCACGGAAGAGGTTGACAATTGACCTAATGGGAGTCATCCTAATCTAACTCTAACTATCTCTCTCCCTTAGACTCGCAGCGGAGCTATCTGGTAAAAGAATCTACTATTTACTACACACTAATGAATAACTAACAAGCCTCTTGAAGAAACGAGCAAGCAAGCAAATACAGACCACAGATTATCACCAGAAGACAATTAACCCAAAGGGAACAGGGACTAGGAGTAAACTACTCAGGTAAAAAAAACTACACGGGTGAGTGGTTGCAAGGGTAGCGCTCGGTAGGGAGTCGCGATGGGAGGTGGGTCACGGTTGACCTTGGTTAGGCTGAGGTTTGGGTAGGGAAGCACAAGGGGGGGGGGAGCTCTGGAATGTATACGAGAGGAATGTAGGCTGTAGGATGCGCAAAACCAGCGATTACGAGAGATGAAGCAAAAAGTGTCAACAGTAAAGCTAAAGTAAATGTATTAAATATCTACTACTAAAAGAAGCAACGAAAAAGACGAACTAGATTAAGCACTAGTCAAGGAAATATAAATATATCTAAAGAAACTATCACCAACTAACTTCAATAACAATAAGCGATAAAAAAAAAAGCAACTATATGAATCTACTAGGTTAAAATAAGTTACGCAAACTACAGAGTTAGTATAAACTATATATGTATAAATAAAATTTATGTGTATAAAGCTAAAGTAAATGTATTAAATATCTACTACTAAAAAATCAACGAAAGACGAACTAGATTAAGCACTAGTCAAGGAAATATAAATATATCTAAAAAAAAAACTATTACCAACAATAAGCGATAAAAAGATCAACTATATGAATCTACTAGGTAAAAATAAGTTACGCAAACTACAGAGTTACTATAAACTGTATATGAATAATAAACACAAGTGCAAATTACACCTTACACGTTAGGATGGATTATACGGTTCTACACAGGACTATGAATAAATAACAATAAGATAATATTAAATTAGAAATTCACTTGTAGGAGAACAAGTCTACATATATCACGGAGATTAAACAGCGGTACGGAAGCACGGATATTATGAAACAATAAGTAATGCAGTGTAGCTAGAACGAATAAAGTTAAATTAAAGCCGAGTGAAGTCTAGAAATATATTGTTAACAATAGATTATAATGAACGGTTCTATAACTGAGAAATACTTAGAATAACAAAACTATGGTTATGATAAAATATAAATAAGAAACGTAAATACGCTAACTATGGAATAGCCACAACGATGTTAAACAATAGTGGAAGATTTGTATTTATCTCAGTATAAGTGATTTATAAGGGGTTTAGCGGTATCTTCATTACGGTTCACGGGCAAGTGGTCATGATTTTGGAGCACAATTTTCTCTGCAAACACAAGCGAACTTAAAAAAAATTGTCGAAGAAAACTTTCTTAGTTCTCATATATTTCATTATAATGCCTAAAACTTTTAAATCAGCGAGCACGGAAGAAGAACGAGCTTCTTTAGCATCAAAAAGTCAATATATTGATGGCTTGTTATTGTTGCTTGTTGCTAAATGTTCAGATAGTGGTTCACTATGTTCGGAAGAGCTAAAGAAGGAACTTGATTCGGTCATTACCCAGTGTTTGATTTCTCCCAAACAATATCCTCCTAACTGCAGTTCAAATGACCTAGAATCCTCAAAGAGTTCAAGAGTTGGAGTATTTCCGTGAAAGCGGACGAAGAGGAGAAATAGTAGAATTAGGTTATCACAAGTGTTGAGTGAGAACCCCCCCACCAGTGTTGAGCCAGAAAGGACTTTTTCATAAGTGGGTATGCTTTACAATAAATACAGGTCAATAATGAGTGACAAAGTATTAGAAACTATTTATTTTTAAGGATATATTTAAGAAAATAATAAGTCACTTTTCGGTGAGGATAACCTAATTCTACTATTTATTTCAATTTAAGAGCAATCGCTAATGCAATTGGTGCTTTATTTTTATTAATCTCCCAAGAAAAAATGTATTTATGTTTTGATAAAAGAGATTCTTTAGTAACTTTGTGGGATTTTTCCAATTTTAATACCAAAGATAAATCAATAAAAAACACAAAAAATGTAAAACAAACACACGATCCCGGTTTGTATGCTTCAGAATTATCTCCAGTGAAGATACTCCCCTGTTTATAAAATTTTTGTGGTTTTTTTAAATTGATGTTGCTTAAAGTGTGTGTGATTTTAATACTGACTCCAAATATGCATGTGATATTTTATTTCTTTTTAACTTTAATTCCATATGTGCATGTGATACCTAAGTCTAATCCCGGTATCCCGGGATTGAAGAAATCACGATATCCTAATCCCGGGATTGAAAAATCTCTCCGGGATTGCAACCCTTAGTGGGGACAGTATGCCATAGATAACATTTGTTGCCTTTCGTGCTAGTGCTTGATATTATAACCGTGTTCAAGAGAGCTAGGTTGCTTTTTAATATTGGTCACAACTAGGGAGGGGTCGGTTCGGTTCTTCGGTTCTCGGTTCCACCGGTTCTTGAGCTTAGAACCAGAACCGAGGCCAAAAATAATCCGTACCGAAATAATTGGCACGAAAACCAGTTTGAAACCTGCTCACACTCTGAAAGTGGAGACTTCACATTAAAACCTGGTGAAATAGTGTACTTAGATGCTTCAAAGTTGCCGCGAATTATTCTAATTCAGTCGTTAAAATGACTATATGATTTATTTTATTACATCCAATTCTAGTAAATGATGAAATACCGCCGTAATAAGGATATTCTGATTGATAGGTATGCGTGGCGTCAACCTCCTTTGGAGGTACGAGTCCTCATATCATTTTCGTAAATTATATCATAATATAGTATATATAACACAAAAATGTAATGAAGTAGGTATTCTTTTTCAAGCAGTATGTCTCTGAAAATGATTATTGATTATCTTATCTTACCACTAAGCAATGTAAAGTAAGTGGTAAATTAAGAACCGGAACCGAAAATCGTAACCGAGAACCGAAGTTAAGAACCGAACCGGAACCGAAAAAAAGTGGAACCCACCCATACGTCAATAATACTTGCGATTTCGCTGAAGTTATTCGCTCTATGCCGACTAGCTGGTTCTAGATATATTCCCACTCCTGCCTAACGGAATCTTTGCAATATGGCACTTGGGCATGTTGCTTTGAATTATTCTACTTATGCGTTGAATGTTCAGTACTTAATTGAGCTGATCGGAGGCATACCGTTTGGTTTCCATGAAGTAGTTGGGCAAGCAATGAGACATTAAAACCGGCATAAATTCTGTCGTTAGAAAGCGCAATTAAGCGTTAAAATTGCAATCCCGATGCGCGAACAATCCTGCACAAAAAATTGCGTACGTTGAAAAGGAGACTTGCAGATCGCAAAACCCGGAAATAGCTCCAATTGTTCAGAGAAATGTAATCAAACAAGTTAAAAGTAGGTTTTTTTTTTCATTCCTCCACGCCTTGGAGCATAAACCACCTGATATCTTCCTGTGTCACTTGTTTCCGTGCATTTGTCCCCGTGCCCTCAATACTTTCTTCTTTAAGTATTTTAGTTGCATTTCATAAATATCAAGCTTTAGTTTTAAGATGTGAAGCGATGTAAACACCAACTCTTTCTTGTTTCAAAAGAAAAATGAATTCTATGAATAACGAAGTGAGTACAGCATAGCTTTGAGGAAATTTTTAGTGCCCCGTTTTGCATGAAATAAAACACAAGTTAAAATTTCTCACGATATCATGGAAACTCCTCACTCTCCGTTTAAAAAATTCAGAAATATATTTGGCCCATGCTGGTGAAGTCTTCACGGGTTCTCCACCGGGTCAGGGAAACAATTAAGGCCGACGTTTCGACGGCTAACACTGCCATCGTCCTCAGGGCGTCGAGTGCGTCCTCAGGGCGTTGAGTGGGCGAACTCAACGCCCTGAGGACGATAGCAGTGTTAGCCGTCGAAACGTCGGCCTTAGCCGTTTCCCTGACCCGGTGGAGAACCCGTGAAGACTTCACCAGCATTATATGCCGGGAAAAAACAAGATCCTATTTGGCCCATTATTATTTTTTTATTTAGAGCAGTAAAAAGGGATATAATTATCGAAGAAATACCTTCAGGCGTAACTTTGTGGAATTGAATCATCATGAAAAAGTAAAAATGACTTTGTATATTCCACACTTTTATTAACAATACCGACCGCGGTTTCGACGGCTATAGCGTCATTGTCAAGGCAACATATAGTGTATATGTTGCCTTGACAATGACGCTATAGCCGTCGAAACCGCGGTCGGTATTGTTAATAAAAGTGTGGAATATACAAAGTCATTTTTACTTTTTCATTTCAGGATATAATTATGTTGTTGTCTACCGGTGAAGATAGATATAAATGGACCATTAATTCTTCACTCGCCCCTAAATTCCACACCATGTCTTTCCCCTACACCTTATCTCTTCCGGTTCCAATAGCACTCTCCTGACTTTCCTTTGGTGCACCGTGCGGTGTTCCATATCTCGATACCGGGTAAAACTCTAACCATTGCCTGCGACTGATACTCATTCTCTCTGGATCCTACCTATCTCCTCATTTGCTCTCCTCACCACTTTTCTGTCACTCTCTTTGTTTCTCTCCTGCGTCTATTGTTAATTTACTTATATCGTCTTATTTCCAGCTACATTTTTCCGTTTCCTTCTTTCGTCGATTTTTTTCCATCTTATCTGCTGTTACCCAGTTTCTTGAACTTTTTTATGTCTACTATTGCTGTTGTTTTCTCTGCTGCACTTCTTATCCCTTTCTTTATTATTTTCCATCCTTTCTCTGCTTTTTTAATCTTCCTTCCTCGTCCCTCATGCATCTGTCCACCAACTGCGTCTTTATTCTCTTTCCTCTCTTTGATCTCTTCAATCTCATCGCACATTTCATCACCACCATGTTATGGCCGGAGTCTGCACTTGGGAGAATGTGTGGCTTCTTCACCCTATTTCTAAAATATGAAAAACATGACGTACACTAGTTTCTGTGAACCCCACCATTTTCGAAGTGTATCTGCGCCTGAAATGATGTTCAAATATAATGTATTGGTGATTGTGAAAAGCTTTCTGGAGCCTTCTGCATTGTCATTCCGATAAAATGGCGACGTTTCACCCTACTTCGGGCGTCTTCTAGCTAGGCTGGAGTGAAAAATGCTTCGAAGTTGACGCTTATTTATACTCGTCTTTTGAGGTGGCCGCTGCTCGCTGCTTGTAATCCAGTCTCCTCATCAGAGCTAAGGATCGCCTCCCGCCCGGAATCCACGAAGGCGTTTACGAGGTTATCTGCTGCTGTGGAAAATCCTACGTAGGGCAAGCATAGAGAGCTGTACAATGCCGAATGAAAGAACATTCACGGGCCCTCAAAAACGGACTAGGGGAGAAATCGGCCATTGCAGAGCACGTTTAGATGGAACCTAACCACTCCCCGAAGTTAATGGAACCAAAAATCCTCGCGAGGAAAAAGCGCTATTTCCCTTGAATTATAAGGGAAGCAATTGAAATTTCCAAGAGGCCCAACAATATGAATAGAGAGGATAGCTATTCCCTCATCAACACCAGGAAACGAGTATTCTCACGAACATCAACAGCCAATCAGCCAGAAGCGGCCACCTCAGAAGACTACCACCTCAGACAAAATAAGCGTCAACTTCGAAGCATTTTTCACTTCAGCCTATCCTGAGGACGCCCGCAGTAGAGTGGGTAAAACGTCGCCATTTTATCAGAATGAAATCGCGGAAGACTCCCGGTTTTTACAGTCATCGGAACATCGCGAAAACCTTCGCCAGAAATAATGTATTGGTGGTTACAATTTTTCAATAAATCTTTTCAATAAATCAAAAAATCTTTTCAGAAAGGAGTATTTTAAATGAGGGTTTTCCAATAATTTGCTGGTTTGAGGATTTCTGTGGCAGTATTCGTGTAAATATACGTGAATATTTGCCATTTCGAATTCTTTACCTTTTTGCAATAATATTCCAAAAACAAGTTTTGCTTCGTGCTCTAAAGCAAGCCACTTGATTCGGTTGGTTTCAATTTCGGATAAGTTGGTTGGGTAAGGTAATAATAGTAGATTAGTTATGGTAATAATAGTAGAATAGTTTAAAAAATATTTGACGTTTTAGTTGCTCTAAAGTCAATAAAATTACAAAAAGATGCCGTAGTCTGAATTTAATTTGATTTTACGATGCTCTAACTGCTCGCTGTCTGTAAAAATGTCTATAAAAATAGGACACTAAATTATATACGGTAAATATATCTTGCAGAATTTTTGTATCTACGTAAATTTGTGTGGATTATTTTCTTCATCGTCGGCGAATTTATTCTAAATATTATTTGAAAAAATAGGTGGTTTGTGGGCCTTATATTCCGATGCCTCAACTTTGGTGGTTTTTATTCGGTTACCTATCGTTTCACTAACTTAAGCTTTCATCAAATAAGGCAAGGATGTTTTCAACGATGTGCGGAAACAATTTTCATCTATTGCAAAATTAACAAAAGTTGCGACACTAGGGTTTTACAAACCCTAATAACTGCTAAACGGGTAACTCGACTGAAGCTTGTGTTGGACTGAGGAATATATATACAGAAGTAGATTATGCATATCAAACTGATAAGCCAAATATTAAATTTGATACTAACGCAACACCCATACACTTGGCGGGATTTGAACACTAGGCCTTTTGCTTGGTAAATGAACGCTTTAGAGACTTGACTTATTTATTTGTTACGAAAAACTGATATGTTTTAGAAAAATCATTATTGCGGAACCCACCGCGGTGGATTATACAGAATTTAATGCCTGTTCCTAGAACCTATTAAGTGATTGCTGCTGTATAAATAGGATGAGGACAAAAAATGACTTGCATACGTTGATTGGAGGAGGTTGAACGTGATAAAAAATTATTCTCAAAACGATCTAATCAACATTTCCAGAAATAAATTTTCTCTATACCTGGTGCAAAATGATCTTCTACCACTCATATTTTGAAAAGAGGCAATTAGTTTTACCACGAGGGAACCGAATGGCTGCATCATAGCCTTCCGCTGTTCACATGACAGTTAATGGGCTTTCGAACAGGTTGCCGTAATAAAAATGCGCTGTTTAAATGTCCCTCTTGGTCGTGACCACACAATACCGTTCACCGAAACAATTTTATTGCTAATTGCATCTCGGGAAATATTGCGACTGGAAACAAAAAATATTCCGGTGATTGGATTTCTCTTCTACCCAGAAGAAAATTTAGAGATGCATGCAATACCTTGGGATGATCCCAATTGCCGCACTATTTGATGTGGAAATAGGGCGACTCCCCTCTTTCTTTCAGGCTCTGTAATCATATTTTCTTGCATCCTAACCTCTTTACTGATTTTTTTACTGGGATTTTAATCGCCCTAAGGGCGGATAGAGGTTAGAAGGGAGAAAGTCTTTTGGTTTTTGCAGCACATGAAGATAATGCAAATGGAGGTCCTGCTTGATTTCAGTTGAGCATCCTGGCAAATTCATAAAATAATTTTACTCCCCCTTCCTTTTCATTATGACCTATTGCACACGCGGTCTGCGTTTATTTGATTTGTTGGAATAATTACTGAGCAGTTATACATTTCTAAATGTATCACTGAATGGATACACAATCCTTTCATTCAAAATATATCAACATTTATTGCTGATGAACCCACGGAGTGTTGGGAAAGCAACGCAAAGTCGTTAGTTTTTAAATCGCATCCTTTTCTAAGTTTCATTAATTTGTGAGTTATTCGCCAATTTGCCATTAAATTATTCACACATTTTCACAAATATATTCTTGCTGGCCGATCTACACCTAATCGGAGGATTTCAAAATATGATTAGATTTTTTCTCTGTAATTTAGCCCTTGACTACTCGCGTCGGACCATAATTACCCTAAGCAAGTGGTAATAAGTGGTTAGTATTAATCTTGTAGGGTACATTGTAGTAGGTATATACATATATATACCTATAAAATAACGACATAAAACTGGGAATTCACCAGGCTTCCAAAACCCGGTCACAGTGACCCGACGTGAGTAGTAACTTCTTGGCACGCGAGTTGTTGGTGGAATGTGTACAATTCAACTCAGACTCATTAGTTAAAGAAGTAGGTAGTTCAACTACTGTTTTGAGAGTGTAAATAAGAAGTAGGTGACAGCTACTTTTTATGGGTAGCTGTAATGTAGCTTCTATGCTTTTTCAACTGTTAGCCAGTATAGTAGCTGCTACTTGTTTGACTAAATAGCGAAAGAGTAGCTAGCTACATTTTTTTGGTAATTGACCTATCTCCCATTCCCAAGGCTCTCTAGAGTGGAAGGATGGGTGCAAGTAAGGGAATAGAAAGTTGATGGGGGAATGTCAGGAGTTCGTCTACGTACCTAATTACCCTGTAGGCCACCGTAAGGGTTGACTCAGCAACAGTTGCGAATTACCGTTGTAAAAACATACTGTTTCATATTCAGATTTGAAGAATTGCCTCGGGTTATCGTCTGTCAATAATGGGATAGTCCCAACCGTCTCAACGTTTCCCGACCTATACACGTCGCTTTTTCAGGGAGAGGCTGAATGTGAACATTCCCCCAGAAGAAGCGATTAACATCGGTGGGGAAACGTTTGAGCCATCCCATTATTGACGCGGTGACAACCAGAGGGATTTATTTTAACCTGAATTCCTCTGACTCCCAAAAAATTGAATGACAAAATAATAATGATTCTGAATAGAATACTGGTTTTAATGTTAAAGGGGATGAGTATCACAGGTAAAAAGCTATGGTTTAAAATTCAAGGAAAGCGAACTGGCGGTGAATACCTTCATGGAGTCACCCGTTTATATGGACAATAAAATATTTCCACCGGATTCGTTAGGGGTCAGGGTTTCTGTAGTGGTTAGATTACTGGACTCTCACCCAGATGGTCTGGGTGCGAATCCCGGCAAAGGGAGATATTTTCCATTGGGTATTTGTTGGCTTTTGTTTGTGTGCGCTTTGGAGAGCTTTCGAGTTCAGTACTCCGTCACGTCAATCCGTGGTCCCTTGGCGACGACAGGTTTCTCTTCACCCTGTGTTTCCCTTACCCTTAAATTCTCATTGGTCCCAAGTGACTTTACATCTACATCTACGAGATACCCTGCAAGCCACCGCGAGGGTGTGTGGCAGGGGGTGAAGATCGCCAAGCGTGAACTATAGACATGCAATCATGCTACTATAGCGTCTCAGGCAACTAGATTGTTAGTATCTACATAGTAATTAAGGGAATGGTTATTAATACATGCATCATGCACTACAGACTACTATGAAATATTTCCCCTACCCATCCCTTTGCTATGCTGCCTATTCTGTTCTCCCACAGCACGGGGGAAAAATGACATTTTGAATCTATCAGTACGACAATGCATGATATGCAATGCATGTTTTGTGCGAGTGCATCCCCTGCCACACACCTTTATGGCTTTAAGTGCGGGTTCAGATTTGAAAACTGCCCGGGTTCGTTTACGATCAAGGTGTATGTTTTTTCTTAATGAATAGCTATTTTGTATAAAATAATAAATCTTAGATTTTAATTTTGGCTTAAGCCTCGTGGATCGTGGCGCAGTGCACACGACATTCTTCGTGACATCGTGTGTTCGATGTTCGGCTAATGTCTTGTTTCTTTTAACACACAAGAATTCTAAGGTAAAACTTACGGCTCAGTAGTTTAACTCATGGTAAAAGTACTTGACCGGAAATCAGTAGGTTTAGCGTTCAAGTTCCGGTCAAAGTGAATTATTTTTTCTCTCTGTGGTAATTCTGATACGCGCTTTTCATGCTAACCCAAGTCCTCTCTCGATTCGATCCCGGGATCCCTGGTCTGTAACCCAACACTTCCCACTACACTTCTATTCTAATACTAGGCGACGCGACGAGGTCTCTTTTAAGGCCGCTTTACACAATACAATTACAAACGCTTGTATAAACTGAACTAAATTGTATGTTTGTCTGAATGGAATTAGAACAGGTTCTGTTTCCCGTTCAGTCACTCAGACAATCGCACAAGCCTTCGTACAATTTGCCGCTTTACGCGATACAATTTCCTCATACAAGAGTTTGAACAAGAAATTGTACACAAAATTGTATGTTGTGTAGCGGCCTTTAAACTACCCCTTTCATTCAATCATTATAATCTGACCTCGCGGTTGAGCTTATAAAGCCATCGAGAGCGTCCACCGGGTTGCGGATGGTGGATCGACCTCTATATACAGAGGTTAGCTGCCAGATAAGCGAGATTACTCGTCGAATGAAGCAGTCGTGGGCAAAAAGCGATGGCATTCCGAAGGCGTATCGGTCCATCCCTAGGGAAGGTAGGCCTTTAAATGATACAGAACCTGTGAAGAAGCCGTGACTTGGCGAAGGGAGACCGCCAACAATTATGACTTCCATTACCCGGAGAAGAGGACAGCAGCTCTTCTTTATACGAGCGAAGGTGGAGAACACAGTGGTCGGTATAGTGACACTCATTTCACTACAGGCTTGGCAACATTTAGTTTAACGGCTGTAGTACTGCGATGTTAAAGGCAAGGGGAAACCACCACATTGTTATCCCGAGGAGTCGCAGCTTCTCAGCTCTTTTCTTTTTATCAAGACGTGATGGAACCCTCTGGCCGATAGAAGAATCGAGTGGAGCGCTGCGTCAAACCAATCCTAGGATTTTGACCGATTATGACGAGTATTTCTGCACTTTTTGCTGCATTTTGGGGGTGTATAGACATGTTTTTTTCTCCAATTTCTATTTTCAGTGATGATGTTAAAAATATTTTGCGAACCCCAACTTACTATGGTAGACTGGACCATAATCACAAATTTAGAGAAATTGATTGCGGAAATGACAGTTTCAAAATGTCCTATATTTCTCGTACAATTAGGGATATGAATAACGGTAAATATATCCAATACGAGTGTAGCAATGGATAACATTAGTAGCTGCATGTTGGTATAAGGACTTAAATCAACTAACAGCATGTTTTTGCATAGTAGCTTTGCTATTTTTATCTCCTTTTAAATAAGGAAGTTTAGATCAGTATATAAATATTAATCCTTTTTGATGCATGATATGTAGTCCATATTTGGCGAGAATTCACCTCCTGACACACACCTCTATGGTGGCTTGCAGGGTATTATGTAGATGTAGTTATAGTACGAGGGGTATTTTATATTTATTTTTAATATTCTCTCAACACAGATCTACCTACAGCAATTCGTCCTGAAGGTTTGCAGGAGGTTACTATCTGTAAATTAATGCACCGTGTGAAAAATAATTTCCAACTATTTCTTCAAACTATTTTTGCACAATTCCTAACCTAGAGTAGCAACTTTTTTTACAAACCTAGAGGACCTATATTGCTCACCATCCAGATTGGAATTTAGGAGGAACGGACTTAACGGCTGAAAAGAGGTTGAAGCTGGTTAATTCCCAGGTAATGCTTGTAAAGCCATTACATTCTCTTAATTCGTACCCAATTAAATCGATTCCAAAATATCAATCTTTTAATTACATTAAAAGGTCGAAGTTCGCTCGTGTTGCTTCTGAAACTTCAACTGACTAATCGACGCCACGTCAAAAGATTTCACCATCCAAGTGCCTGCGCCTGCATACCCACAATGATATTGTTGTCAGGGTGCTATGCGCAGAATGTCACCGCTGTTGCAGATGAGGCGAAGACGATGATACCGCGAAATCGTCTGTGAGTTTGAAAAATACGCGCTCCATCTCGATAGTTGTCCCTATGGCCATCTAGCGGTTGATGTCTCAAGCATCCGGGACCACGCCGTGTTGGCTTTCACTCAGCACCATCTCATGGCCAAGGAACGAAACCTTTGCAAACTGATTTCATCCGACATCCAGTATCCGTTAACCGCGCTAAGTCAATTGTTCCTCGTATTACCATTATCGGAGATGAGGGAAAACTAAAGACGTTTGCGACGTTAGGGATTAGTATGTTTTTGCTTGAAGACTTTCGCAGCTTTTTTTGTCTATGAAGGATGATTTTTTCGGGCAATGTTGCGTTTTGTTTACTTAAAAAATCGCTTTTTTAAATCGCTTAGCAAAGATTTAGATGCAATTCAAGAGTGGTGCGACAAATGGCAGTTAGAGCTTAGCCTTTAAAAGTGTCTAGCTATCAATTTTTGGAGGAGGAATAATTCGATAGAGCGTACCTATAAAATTAGTAACACGAAGATCGAAAACGTTGAAACCATAAGATATTTAGGTGTAACAATCACTAAAGATTTATCGTGGGGAAGACACATTAGGGAAATATGTGGCCTAGCGAAGAGAAAGATAGGATTTATTTTTTTAAAATAAATATTTCCCTAGTTTTTTATAAAAAGGATTAACAAAAAACTAGGGAAATGTGATGAGAAGACAAAAGAGCGATGTTACTTTTCACTAGTTAGGCTCCTTGAGTATGCAGCCAGTGTATGGGATCCTAATGAATTAGGTTTGATCAGAGAACTAGATAGTGTGCAGCGTAGAGCAGCTAGGTTCGTTAAAAGATGTCACGATAGGTTGAGTAGCGTTTCAGAATTAATACAAGAATTAGGGTGGGAATCATTATCAGAGCGTAGGTTTAAGTACAGATTAAATCTATTAGAGAAATTTCAATCAGATAGCTTTACTGAAGATGTTAGGCACATATTAAAAACACCAGCGTATTCGACCAGATAAATAAGATTAGAGAGATAGATTGTCGTACCGATAGATTCAAAATGGCATTTTTCCCCCGTACTATAAGAGAACAGAATAGGCAGCATAGGAATTGGATAGGTAGAGGAAATATTTTAGAGTATTCTGTAGTGCATGATGCATGTATTAACCTCTCGAATACTATAGATATTAACAATCTAGTTGCATGAGACACTTTAGTTGCTTGTTTGCATGTTAGTAGTGCATGCTTGGTGATCTTCACCCCCTGCCACACACCCTCGCGATGGCTTGCAGGGTATCGTGTAGATGAAAAAAACTCAATGTTTCGCTTCCCGTACTGGATGCGACTTCAAGAGAATGAGCGTTTTCCAGCTTCAACTCTGTCTTATATAGAAGCGATGCATGTTGCACTATTGTTGGGCCGATTTGAATCTTGAGTGGGAGACAATAGCCGTTGGGCTTTTGCAGGAGTCAGGAACCCCTACCAAACCAGTCTCATGATATTTTTCCATCCTCCCTATTGAAGTTTTCAAATCGGCGCAACAATGGTGCAACGGACATCGATGCTTCTATATAAGATGTCGCTGGTATACGCTCATTCTCTTGAAGACGCTTCCAGAACAAGAAGCGAATATGTGTACTTTTTTTTAATTTACTAAACCAAGCATTGCCCGGAAAAAATCAACCTTCAAAGGATTAACATGAATTTCAGAGGAGGGAGAGGAATCTTGGGAGTGGAAAGAAACACGGCTTCAATGTCAGCCTGCTCTTAACGAAAGTCGCCAACGGGTCTACTGTTATGCGTCCCATCCGACCGACGGACTACTGAACTCAAATGCTCTCCACACTACGTTCAAGATATGGACTGTTATAACGCTGGAAAATCTGACCGATTGCACGAAGACACCTATTTTCTGCGCGTTGTTATAATTGACCAATTTACAAGTTTCTGCAACTGCTGGTTCTCTAAACCATAGAGCGTTGCATTAAAATGTTTGACAAGTGCGTGATGTTTTAGTAGTACTAGTGAGTTTTATTTCATAGTTCTTGAGGACAAATATTTCAAATACAATAATTGGTACAAAAGTATTTACGTATGTGTATAAATATCACTCACCACGTTACAAATATCACAAATATGATCATTTTATCACCTACAAAGGAGTTTGAAAGAAAAACAAACAAGCAAAATCACCAGTGATCGTACAAGATCCCTTAATTGGTTTGTCCCATCAACCGTTGCCCGCAGACCTTTCTGGTAATCTTACTAATACATAAAAATGAAGTGGTGTCGGTCTGTCCGCCGGTTCTGTGTTCGTTACGCATCTCCTCAAAATCTACTGAAGCGATTGAATTGAAATTTTAAAGGATTCTAGCGAATACACTAGAAGGTGCTGTAGGCTATATAAAAAGGGCTCTAGGCCTGGGTTCGATTCCTGGCGACAATTATGTGTTTACATTGGTTTAAATTGACTTTTTCAATTTATGATAGGGCAACAGTTTTTTATTTCACTCAGAAACATAAGTAAATATTAAAGGATTTCTTCCATTATTCTGTCTTTAATGGGAAAATGTTAAAACTTTCTTATTCTATCTACAGATTTACACTTTGTCCTTGACTTTTCTGGGCAATGAGTAATTTACGTTGAAATTTACTGTTTTTTTGGTTATTTTCCGAATGTTGCCGAGGCATTTTCCACTGTCGTCTCCAAAATGTAAACATTTGTTAAATTTCACTCCTATAAAACATGCTATGAATTCGGTGCTGATGTATTTCATTTGCTTTTTTAAATTATTTCAACTCCAGAAAATGGATGGAAATTTATGTCACTGTATAGAAAAAAGAATGTAGAACTTAATACATTCATACGATTTTCTTATACGATTTATTTTTGACCAAAAACTGTGTTTCTAACTCCAATTTCATCAACTATTCTTCGTTTTCAACAATAAAATTTCCTTGGCGACCAAGCGAAAGTCCATTCCAATATGATTTCAATCATTTTAAATTGATAATTTGGCCTGCAGGATTTGAAGTTCTAGCGAAATATATTAATTGAAGTTTTGTAGAAGGAACTTACAAGATATATCTTTATAGATTTAGTGAATTATATAAATGAAAAATACCGTCCATGTTCTGCTTCCCGCTTACTTTCTCTCAATATATGACCTTCCAATATCCAATATGCCATTAGGCATTCACGAAATAATGCTTAATACCGTTCTATATTTTTCCCCCTGCCACACACCTATATATTGGTTTGCAGGGTTTTCATGTAGATTCATGCTGTAACCTGCCTCGAGTGAAACCCGTAAAATAGCGACGTACTCCATACGATACCAGACGAAAATCATCCCTTGAAAGATGTGGTGTGACTCCTCCATGATTGCCGACAAAACTTGTATTTCTAGAGGGATTTCGCTCTTCATCCACCAACTAATTCGTTGGTCTCATCGACCATTGGCGGAACCAACTCACTCTTACATGATACACACTGGAGAAGATAATAGCTTCCGTAGAAGCGTCCAAAAATTGCCGGATCCGACGATATTTCACGTCGAATCGGCGGGGTATTGGTATAAGTTTTCAACTAGCAATAATCGCACCTCAGTAGAACTTCATTGGTTACGATATCGCCACTGCGCAAAGTTAACCTGGGAGAGGATTTCAAGAGGTGCCCTATCAGCTCATCGTAGAAGTCGGTTGCGAGAGGTAAAATATTTGCTCCTCGTGGAATAAATCATTTTTTAAAAAAGGTAATATTTTAGTATTTGAGAGACAAACATCTAGTTTACAACGTTAAACCAATTTATCATTCTCTACATTTAAATCCTATGATAGGCGTGTTATCGCCGTAAGTGGTCCCGCCGTAAGTACATCTTTTGAAGAGGTCTGACTCATTGACTGCCAACCTATTCATTTACAAAGATTTCCTAAGACGCGTGGCTTGTTTAGGTGTGGACGCCGCGTAGAGGGCAATAGGGATTAGTTATGAAAGCAATGGATAACATCGGTAGCTGCATGTTGGTATAAGGACTTAAACTATCTAACTCAACTAGCTCAACTAACAGCATGTTTTTGCATGTATGCTTTGCTATTTTAATTTTTAATTACAAATTTTATGCATGATATGTAGTGCATGTTTGGTGAGAGTTAACCCCCTGCCACGCACTTTTATGGTGGCTTGCAGGGTATTATGTAGATGTAGATGATAACTTTATTGGCGTAACCAGTCTATTTAATGAATTAAATTGGGAATTATTGTCAGATCGCAGGAAATAGTCTGCGCGGCCTTGGATGGTAGTGACGCCATAGTCACATCGATTTTCCCAAATGAGATAAGCTAAAAATCGCGTACATTGACAAGATTTTTTTTGCCAACTCACGAGGTCCACAACAATTTACTGTCACTACAGCGAATTTCTCAGCGGGAACTTCAACTCGTATGAAAGTGATTCCTTTTCCATAGCAGAGTAAAGTATTATTAATTGTTTACAGCACAAGAATTTAACGGCAACGGTAGACAAAAATGCACTTGTTCCACGTCTAGAATGAATTCTTACCAAGTATACAACTACATCTACATCTACATCTACACGATACCCTGCAAGCCACCGCGAGGGTGTGTGGCAGGGGGTGAAGATCACCAAGCATACACTACTAACATGCAAGCAAGCAACTAAAGGGTCTCATGCAACTACATTGTTAGTATCTATAGTATTTAAGGGATTAATACATGCATCATGCACTACAGAATACTCTAAAATATTTCCTCTACCTATCCCTTTCCTATGCTGTCTATTCTGTTCTCTTATAGTACGGGGAAAAAATGCCATTTTGAATCTATCTGTACGACAATCTATCTCTCTAATCTTATTTATCTGGTCGAATCTAGCATAATACGCTGGTGTTTTTAATATGTGCCTAACATCTTCAGTAAAGCTATCCGATTGAAATTTCTCCAATAGATTTAATCTGGACTTTAACCTACGCTCTGATAATGATTCCCACCCTAATTCTTGTATTAATTCTGATACACTACTCAACCTATCGTAACACCTTTTGACGAACCTAGCTGCTCTACGCTGCACACTGTCTAGTTCTCTCATCAAACCTAATTCATTAGGATCCCATACACTGGCTGCATACTCAAGGTGGGGCCTAACTAGTGAAAAGTAGCATCGCTCTTTTGTCTTCTCATCACATTTCCCAAGTACTCTTTTTATAAATCCTAGCTTTCTCTTCGCTCGGCCGCATATTTCCCTTATGTGTCTTCCCCACGATAAATCTTTAGTGATTGTTACACCTAAATATCTTACGGTTTCAACGTTTTCGATCTTCGTGTTATTAATTCTATAGGATCGCTCTATCGAATTATTCCTCCTCCAAAAATTGATAGCTACACACTTTTTAAGGTTGAGTTCTAACTGCCATTTGTCGCACCACTCTTGAATTGCATCTAAATCCTTGCTAAGTGATTTCGTGTCCTCTTCGTTCGATATACCCCTGTACACCACCGCATCGTCTGCAAAAAGTCTAAGGTTACTACAAACTACGGTACCCAAATCGTTTATGTATAAAAGAAATATCTACATCTACATCTACATCTACACGATACCCTGCAAGCCACCGCGAGGGTGTGTGGCAGGGGGTGAAGGTCACCAAGCATTCACTACTAGCATGCAAGCAAGCAACTAAAGGGTCTCATGCAACTAGATTGTTAGTATCTATAGTATTTGAGGGGTTAATACATGCATCATGCACTACAGAATACTCTAAAATATTTCCCCTACCTATCCCTTTCCTATGCTGCCTATTCTGTTCTCTTATAGTACGGGGGAAAAATGCCATTTTGAATCTATCTGTACGACAATCTATCTCTCTAATCTTAATTATCTGGTCGAATCTAGCATAATACGCTGGTGTTTTCAATATGTGCCTAACATCTTCAGTAAAGCTATCCGATTGAAATTTCTGCAATAGATTAAATCTGAACTTTAATCTACGCTCTGATAATGATTCCCACCCTAATTCTTGTATTAATTCTGATACACTACTCAACCTATCGTAACACCTTTTGACGAACCTAGCTGCTCTACGCTGCACACTGTCTAGTTCTCTCATCAAACCTAATTCATTAGGATCCCATACACTGGCTGCATACTCAAGGTGGGGCCTAACTAGTGAAAGGTAGCATCGCTCTTTTGTCTTCTCATCACATTTCCCAAGTACTCTTTTTATAAATCCTAGTTTTCTCTTCGCTCGGCCGCATATTTCCCTTATGTGTCTTCCCCACGATAAATCTTTAGTGATTGTTACACCTAAATATCTTACGGTTTCAACGTTTTCGATCTTCGTGTTATTAATTCTATAGGATCGCTCTATCGAATTATTCCTCCTCCAAAAATTGATAGCTACACACTTTTTAAGGTTGAGTTCTAACTGCCATTTGTCGCACCACTCTTCAATTGCATCTAAATCCTTGCTAAGTGATTTCATGTCCTCTTCGTTTGATATACCCCTGTACACCACCGCATCGTCTGCAAAAAGTCTAAGGTTACTACTAACTACGGTACCCAAATCGTTTATGTATAAAAGAAATAGAAGCGGACCTACTACGCTACCCTGGGGAACTCCCGATGTGACTTCGATTGTGTCCGACATGATACCATCTATGACAACCCTCTGCTCTCGCCCACTTAAGAATTCTTTTACCCAACATACAACGTCTTTATTTATACCAAAACTCTCTAACTTCAAGATTAATTTGTCATGAGGAACTTTATCGAAAGCCTTTTTAAAATCTAAAAATATCGCATCAACTTCAGTACTGCTTTCGCCGTGGACTAAAATATCGTGTACGAATAAAGCTAATTGTGTCTCGCAAGATCTACCTTTCCGGAACCCATGCTGGCTGTTTATGAGTAATCCCTGACTATCCAAATGCCCCATGATCGAACTGACTACTATGTGCTCAAATATCTTACAAGAGATTGACGTGAGTGAAATGGGTCTGTAGTTACTAGGTTCTTCCCTATCACCGCTTTTAAATATAGGTGTAATGTTAGCTACTTTCCAATCCTTGGGTACTGTGTGGTTCTTTAGTGTTTTATTGAATATTATTTCTAGATAGGGGGCTATTTCAGAAGCTAATGTTTTATAAACTCTGGAAGGAATTTGATCGGGACCTGGTGCTTTGTTTTTACTTATGCTTTTTAACTGCTGCTCAATTCCGCGACATGAAATTTTTATTTCGGGCATTTGCTCACTGAAAGTGTTCGGCGGTGGTTCCACTGCGTTTTGTGACGATGAGTTGAATACACTTTGGAAGAAGGTGTTTAAAGTGTTGGCTTTTTCTACACTGCTGGTGACTCTGATTCCTTTATCATTTTTAAGTGTGTGCACTGTGGACTTATTTCCCTGAAGCTCTCTCACATATGACCAAAACGCTTTAGGATTGCTATCTAAATATTCTCCTAACATCTTGCTCTTGAAATGTGATAACGCTTGCCGACATGATTTCCTTGCTAATGCTCTCGATTTTTTATAGTTTTGAACTAGCTCATTTTTTTCCTCTACCGATAGACCCCGTCTGGCATTTTTCATCTTAGCGTGGCATACCCTTTGTCGCTTTAGTGATTTCCTAACCTCCGCGTTATACCACCTTGGCTCTGTATTATCACTAATATATTTACTTGGTATGTATTTATGAACTGCGTTACGGGTGACCTCAAGAAATTCTCTCCACGAATCCTCTGTATTTAATCCTTTGCTTTGTTCGCTGAATACATTAAACGCTTCCCTTAATTCCTCTTTCATACCGTCGTAATTTGCCTTGCCAAATAAGTACACCCTCCTCCTTGGTTTATAATGTCTTTCAACGCCTACAATAAATTTCGCATGCACTATTTTATGGTCACTAATTCCTGTGTCTGTAACTGTATTTAGAACTCTCTCGGGTATATTTGTTGCTAATAAGTCTAGAATGTTGTTACCCCTGGTCGGCTCTGTTACTAGCTGTTGTAGAGAATGTGTCGTAAAGGTGTTCAACAGTGATTCGCAATGTTCCTTATCCTTACCTCCTGCAATGAAACTACACGTATTCCAGTCTATCGAGGGGAGATTGAAATCTCCGCCTACTATTATTCCTCTATCATTCTTCCCAGAAAGTAATGTGCGTATCTCTGACTCTAGCTCTATTATAGAATTGACGTCTGCGTCCGGTGGCCTGTAATATGCACCTACATATATCTTTTTTGCGTTACTACTTTTACTTTTAACGGAACACCAAATACTTTCTACATTTCGCTCTGAAATAAGTTCTCTTCTACTGACATACGGGTCCTTCACAGCTATGAAAACTCCTCCTCCGTTTCTGCTTACTCTATCCTTTCTGTATACTGTAAAACACTTCGGAAATACTTCATGATCTGATATGTCCTTCGAAAGCCAGCTTTCTGTACCTACGATTATATCTGCATTAGTACTCTTAATGAGGTGGTGAAATTCTGCTACTTTATTTCTTATACTACGACAATTCACTACTATCACTGAAATTTTTTCTTCCAATCTGTTTCTCTCTTGGTGCTCCTTTCCAACTAAAATTTTCCTCGATAATTTTTTGACGGACAAACTATTTGGTCTACCTCTTACCTTTGATGAATTATCATGTTCGTTCTCTCCATGTGTTTTTCTCTGACCTTCTAAAACTACTCTGCATGTTCTGTCAAATTCTTGCACGATTTTTCCCCCGCGGATTGACCTGCACACTGGGCTACCACCTGAGCTAAACCCTACGTGTATGCTCCAGTATCCTACTCGCTACCTTAGACGATGCCTCGTCCGTGTAGTGGACACCCGAGCGATTCAGGGGCACCCGACACGTTTCCAGCTCCGGCCCGAGGTCCAAAAACTCAGCTCCCTCGCTCCCACAGACTTCACGGAGTCTCCGGTTTATGCCTAAAACTCGGCTCCAAACCATCGACCCCCGATCCGTCCTAGGTACCAAGCTACATATAGTCAGCCTCATATCGATACCCAGACCTCCACGAACACGGTGGAACTCGGTGCATAGATCCCTTACGGAATCCATTACATCCTCGGACCCCCGTTTCGCGGCGTCGTTAGTGCCGACATGGGCGACTACGTGCAGCTTGGAGCAGTTAGTGGCACTGACCGTTGCTTTCAACGCCTTCGTCACCTGGGGCACCGTACCTCCTGGTATACACCAGGAACGTACCCGTTCTTCGTCACCTTTCCCTCGGGATTCACCACCTCCTTCCCGACGGGCCCTGGCACGCATCGAGTCCGCTACTCGGCGGACATTGGAGCTACCTATCACTAATACTCCCTCCCTTCCCTCCCGACTCCCAGTCGGCGAAGTCTCCTGAGGCGGAGCGTTCGATGCGCCGACCTCCGCCAGCCCATCGAACCTATTACTAACGGGGAAAGGCTCAGCCTCTGCCTCTGCATTTCCCCGTTTGTGTAGTGTGACCCCACGACTCCTCCTACGGACCACTTCCCACTCTCCCCCGGATTCGGAGGTAGGCTCCGCTAGAGGCTCGGGTGTGCGGGGAACGTCCTCAACCCTCCAACCCACGCCAGTGTAAGGGCTCGCCCCCGCACCAACGCGTGCGGAAGGCCTTGGCCGACCCCCACTCCCCCTCGACCGTTCCAACGTAGTCACCAGCCGTTTCACGAGAGAGCGAAGACTATCCACCGTCTTCTCGAGCTCATCGACTCGAGCCCGCAAGGGCTCGCTATCGGGTGAGTCACGGAAGAGGTTGACAATTGACCTAATGGGAGTCATCCTAATCTAACTCTAACTATCTCTCTCCCTTAGACTCGCAGCGGAGCTATCTGGTAAAAGAATCTACTATTTACTACACACTAATAAATAACTAACAAGGCTCTTGAAGAAACGAGCAAGCAAGCAAATACAGACCACAGATTATCACCAGAAGCCAATTAACCCAAAGGGGACAGGGACTAGGAGTAAACTACACAGGTAGAAAAACTACACGGGTGAGTGGTTGCAAGGGTAGCGCTCGGTAGGGAGTCGCGATGGGAGGTGGGTCACGGTTGACCTTGGTTAGGCTGAGGTTTGGGAAGGGAACCACGGGGGGGGAGGGGGGGGGGAGCTCTGGAATGTATACGAGAGGAATGTAGGCTGTAGGATGCGCAAGACCAGCGATTACGAAGAGATGAAGCAAAAAGTGTCAACAGTAAAGCTAAAGTAAATGTATTAAAAATCTACTACTAAAAGAAGCAACGAAAAAGACGAGCTAAATTAAGCACTAATCTAGGAAATATAAATATATCTATAAAAAAAAAACACTATTACCGAATTATTTCAATGACAATAAGCGATTAAAAAAAAAAACTGTATAATCTACTAGGTTAAAAAATAAGTTACGCAAACTGCAGAGATAGTATAAACTATAAATGTATAAATAAAACTTTATGTGTATAAAGCTAAAGTAAATGTATTAAATATCTACTACTAAAGGAGCAACGAAAAAGACGAACTAGATTAAGCACTAGTCAAGGAAATATAAATATATCTAAAAAAAAACTATCACCAACTAACTTCAATAACAATAAGCGATAAAAAATCAACTATATGAATCTACTAGGTTAAAATAAGTTACGCAAACTACAGAGTTAGTATAAACTATATATGTATAAATAAAATTTATGTGTATAAAGCTAAAGTAAATGTATTAAATATCTACTACTAAAAATCAACGAAAGACGAACTAGATTAAGCACTAGTCAAGGAAATATAAATATGTCTAAAAAAAAACTATTATCAACTAAGTTCAATAACAATAAGCGATAAAAAAGATCAACTATATGAATCTACTAGGTTAAAATAAGTTACGCAAACTACAGAGTTACTATAAACTGTATATGAATAATAACACAAGTGCAAATTACACCTTACACGTTAGGATGGATTATACGGTTCTACACAGGACTATGAATAAATAACAATAAGATAATATTAAATTAGAAATTCACTTGTAGGAGAACAAGTCTATATATATCACGGAGATTAAACAGCGGTACGGAAGCACGGATATTATGAAACAATAACTAATGCAGTGTAGCTATAACGAATAAAGTTAAATTAAAGCCGAGTGAAGTCTAGAAGTATATTGTTAACAATAGATTATAATGAACGGTTCTATAACTGAGAAATACTTAGAAAAACAAAACTATGGTGATGATAAAATATAAATAAGAAACGTAAATACGCTAACTATGGAATAGCCACAACGATGTTAAACAATAGTGGAAGATTTGTATTTTTCTCAGTATATAAAAGTAATAAAGATACTGGTTTAGTTCTACTTATCGCTATCGGCACACACTCTCGGCAGACGCTCGCGGGATGGCAGGGACTACAGCCACAGCAGGCACAGAAAACTCACACACTAACACACTCACTTACTAACTAACTAAACACTCACTACTAAATACACCACTACACTATGAATAGGCAACGGCAACGGCAATAGGCAACGTTAAAGCTGCTACTGGCGACCAGGTAAAAAAGTGAAAGTCACAACTCAAGACGGGAGCTCTCACCACGCGACCTTCCTCTGCGAGTGCAGGTAGAAGAATGAAATAGAATGCGGACCTACTACGCTACCCTGGGGAACTCCCGATGTGACTTCGATTGTGTCCGACATGATACCATCTATGACAACCCTCTGCTCTCGCCCACTTAAGAATTCTTTTACCCAACATATAACGTCTTTATTTATACCAAAACTCTCTAACTTCAAGATTAATTTGTCATGAGGAAGTTTATCGAAGGCCTTTTTAAAATCTAAAAATATCGCATCAACTTCAGTACTGCTTTCGCCGTGGACTAAAATATCGTGTACGAATAAAGCTAATTGTGTCTCGCAGGATCTACCTTTCCGGAACCCATGCTGGCTGTTTATGAGTAATCCCTGACTATCCAAATGCCCCATGATCGAACTGACTACTATGTGCTCAAATATCTTACAAGAGATTGACGTGAGTGAAATGGGTCTGTAGTTACTAGGTTCTTCCCTATCACCGCTTTTAAATATAGGTGTAATGTTAGCTACTTTCCAATCCTTGGGTACTGTGTGGTTCTTTAGTGTTTTATTGAATATTATTTCTAGATAGGGGGCTATTTCAGAAGCTAATGTTTTATATACTCTGGAAGGAATTTGATCGGGACCTGGTGATTTGTTTTTACTTATGCTTTTTAACTGCTGCTCTATTCCGCGACATGAAATGTTTATTTCGGGCATTTGCTCACTGAAAGTGTTCGGCGGTGGTTCCACTGCGTTTTGTGACGATGAGTTGAATACACTTTGGAAGAAGGTGTTTAAAGTATTGGCTTTTTCTACACTGCTGGTGACTCTGATTCCTTTATCATTTTTAAGTGTGTGCACTGTGGACTTATTTCCCTGGAGCTCTCTCACATATGACCAAAACGCTTTAGGATTGCTATCTAAATATTCTCCTAACATCTTGCTCTTGAAATGTGATAACGCTTGCCGACATGATTTTCTTGCTAATGCTCTCGATTTTTTATAGTTTTGAACTAGCTCATTTTTTTCCTCTACCGATAGACCCCGTCCTGCATTTTTCATCTTAGCGTGGCATACCCTTTGTCGTTTTAGTGATTTCCTAACCTCCGCGTTATACCACCTTGGCTCTGTATTATCACTGATATATTTACTTGGTATGTATTTATGAACTGCGTTACGGGTGACCTCAAGAAATTCTCTCCACGAATCCTCTGTATTTAATCCTTTGCTTTGTTCGCTGAATACATTAAATTCTTCCCTTAATTCCTCTTTCATACCGTCGTAATTTGCCTTGCCAAATAAGTATACCCTCCTCCTTGGTTTATAATGTCTTTCAACGCCTACAATAAATTTCGCATGCACTATTTTATGGTCACTAATTCCTGTGTCTGTAACTGTATTTAGAACTCTCTCGGGTATATTTGTTGCTAATAAGTCTAGAATGTTGTTTCCCCTGGTCGGCTCTGTTACTAGCTGTTGTAAAGAATGTGTCGTAAAGGTGTTCAACAGTGATTCGCAATGTTCCTTATCCTTACCTCCTGCAATGAAACTACACGTATTCCAGTCTATCGAGGGGAGATTGAAATCTCCGCCTACTATTATTCCTCTATCATTCTTCCCAGAAAGTAATGTACGTATCTCTGACTCTAGCTCTATTATAGAATTGACGTGTGCGTCCGGTGGCCTGTAATATGCACCTACATATATCTTTTTTGCGTTACTACTTTTACTTTTAACGGAACACCAAATACTTTCTACATTTCGCTCTGAAATAAGTTCTCTTCTACTGACATACGGGTCCTTCACAGCAATAAATACTCCTCCTCCGTTTCTGCTTACTCTATCCTTTCTGTATACGGTAAAACACTTCGGAAATACTTCATGATCTGATA
Organism: Platycnemis pennipes; assembly: GCA_933228895.1. Taxonomy (NCBI): domain Eukaryota; kingdom Metazoa; phylum Arthropoda; class Insecta; order Odonata; family Platycnemididae; genus Platycnemis; species Platycnemis pennipes. The sequence continues at coordinate 83,855,878 of OW121854.1, read as the reverse complement.
TGTCCTTCGAAAGCCAGCTTTCTGTACCTACGATTATATCTGCATTAGTACTCTTAATGAGGTGGTGAAATTCTGCTACTTTATTTCTTATACTACGACAATTCACTACTATCACTGAAATTTTTTCTTCCAATCTGTTTCTCTCTTGGTACTACGTACTCTAATTATAACAACCTCAACCCTCTTCCTGATTATCACTTTTGCTATATTAGTAAAGCAGCTGTCTCTCTTTACAAATGGTTATGCACGTGCAGAAGCGACAGCAAGCTTACTGAGGTAAGCAATCAGCAAATCAAAGCTCTTATGCTAGGAGACTCCCTGTGGCAATTTTATTGGAACTGAAAAACTGGCTTGAGGAAGTTAATACTGAAAAACACACTAATTCTGGGTTCAAACTTTGATCCCTATGAATCTAATCACCTGCCCAAGACATTAAAAATCAAATTAAATTTATTCATTTAATAGACTGGTTACGCTAATATAATTATCGTATCGTCCCTGTTAAAATCTTGTCGATCTTCACTGCACTCGTTCAAGTTCATTATTTAGACCGATTTCGTAGGGATCCCATAGACAGGCAGCATATTCCAATTGAGGTCTAACAAGGGAAAAGTAGCTGTAGTAGTGATTTGTCGTACATGATCGTCACACTTACCCAGTGCTATTTTGATGAATGCCAGTTTACAATTCGCTTGACCCATTATTTCACGTATGTGTTTACCCCATGAAAGATCATCTACATCTACATCTACATAATACCCTGCAAGCCACCATGAGGGTGTGTGGCAGGGGGTGATTTCTCACCAAACATCCATCACAATCATGTGTGCACAAATGCATACATGAGACCAAATGTGCACAAATGCACGTTGTAACGTTGTACCTGGGGTACTTTCTATTTTGCACTTTGAAATAAGTTCTCTTCTACTGACATACGGGACCTTCACAGCTATAAATACTCCTCCGTTTCTGCTTACTCTAACCCCTCTGTATACGGTAAAATACTTGGGGAATACATCATAATCTGATATATGTATACCCTATACTTATGCACTATAGTATTTACACAATACCTATTGTGAATTATGCAGATGCTATATTGCTTTCATAACTAATCCCTGTTGCCCTCTACGCGGCGTCCACACCTAAACAAGCCACGCGTCTTAGGAAATCTTTGTAAATGAATAGATTGGCATTCAATGAGTCAGGCCTCTTCAAAAGATGTACTTACGGCGGGACCACTTACGGCGACAACACGCCTATCATAGGATTTAAATGTAGAGAATGATAAATTGGTTTAACGTTGTAAACTAGATGTTTGTCTCTCAAATACTAAAATATTACCTTTTTTAAAAAATGATTTATTCCACGAGGAGCAAATATTTTACCTCTCGCAACCGACTTCTACGATGAGCTGATAGGGCACCTCTTGAAATCCTCTCCCAGGTTAACTTTGCGCAGTGGCGATATCGTAACCAATGAAGTTCTACTGAGGTGCGATTATTGCTAGTTGAAAACTTATACCAATACCCCGCCGATTCGACGTGAAATATCGTCGGATCCGGCAATTTTTGGACGCTTCTACGGAAGCTAATATCTTCTCCAGTGTGTATCATGTAAGAGTGAGTTGGTTCCGCCAATGGTCGATGAGACCAACGAATTAGTTGGTGGATGAAGAGCGAAATCCCTCTAGAAATACAAGTTTTGTCGGCAATCATGGAGGAGTCACACCACATCTTTCAAGGGATGATTTTCGTCTGGTATCGTATGGAGTACGTCGCTATTTTACGGGTTTCACTCGAGGCAGGTTTCAGCATGAATCTACATGAAAACCCTGCAAACCAATATATAGGTGTGTGGCAGGGGGAAAAATATAGAACGGTATTAAGCATTATTTCGTGAGTGCCTAATGGCATATTATTGGATGTTATTAGGAACCTCTTGATGGATATTGGCCTCATACCTCATAGCTTTGGATATTGGAAAGTCGCATATTGAAATAAATGAAGCGGGGATCAGACCATGGATTGCTCTTTACGTCTGTATGATACTATTAATCATCCTTCAGATATATTCTTCCATTTAACTAGGAACAACTCTTCCCGATGGTGGTAAAGCAAAAACTTTTCGTTGAAAGAAGTTCGTTGCATATGATTAATCACTTGGTTCCCGCGCACCGTTTATACTTAATCCTCATGAAAAATATCATGAAAATTGTCACAATTAAATTAATTTGATGCAGGTAGCTAAATTTATATAATTATTCCATATCCATCCACAGGATACCCTGAAAGCCACCGCGAGGGTGTGTGGCAAGGGGTGAAGATCACCAAGCATTCACTATTGACATGCAAACAATCAACTTTAGGGTCTAATGCAACTAGATTGTAAGTATCTGTATTATTTAAGGGATTAATACATGCATCATGCACTAAAAACTACTCTAAAATATTTCCCCTACCTATCCATTTGCTATGCTGCCTATTTTGTTCTCTTATAGTATGGGGGAAAATACCATTTTGAATCAATCAGTACGACAAACTATCTTTCTAATCTTATTTATCTGGTGGAATCTAACATGATATGCTGGTGTTTTCAATACGTGTCTAACATCTTCATTAAAGCTATCGATTGAAATTTCTCTAATAGATTAAATCACTGTATTATAATTTGTGCAACGAATCATGCAATACCTATTCTGACTTTCCTGTGGGCCACCACTGTATCTTATGAGCTATAGATTTAATTGAAACGTCCCGGTGCAGTTGTTTCTGCTTTCAGAAATCTCTTACATCGCATGCTTGGAAATACGTTAAGCATTCTTTTTTCTATTGGTAATATGCTGCAGCGAAGTACAATTAAAATTACCGCGATGGTTTGTGGCATGGCTTGAATATCTGTCACATGTGCTCTACGTTTAATATAATATAATTTTGCTACATGCGTTCACGTGAAGCAGTTTTGTTTCCTAGGCTAATTCTACGATGTCTACGCCCACATAATATTTTGCGAATCACACTAAATATATGTGGTACTGCCTTATTCTTCACTATACTTCCGCAACCTATCATTCCTAAAGATGATTATCATTTAGGTCTATTGCAATTTAAAAATAATTATAGAGAAGAGCAAGTTTACATAAACGTGTTGTTAACTGGGTTAGCTAAAACTCTTTATCATGACCTATAACTATATAGGTTACCTATTGGTAAAATTTAATTTATGGCATTGAAAATAACAACGGCTATTAAGATCCCTAATACTACGACGTAAGAAAGACATTGACTCTCTTTTCCCCAATTACTCCAATGTATATTATATTTGCCTGGTTTTCAATGTAAGTCGGGATTTGTCTAATGTGATTAACGCCATCCGTTTAAATATAGTCCTGGAATATGCTTAAGAGGTCAGGTCAATATATGTATTTCAACCGATTGTCTTATAATTCATTTAAATCAAAGGGAAAAATTTACAATGCAGCACATAATACCTGCTTTAATGCAGGACTGTGGCGCGCACCTGGGTACGATTTGACCCTCACGGTAGAGGTGGTTTGCAGAATGCAATATTTATTTAGGCAGTGGTGTACACAGGATTTCTTTCTGGGGGGTGTTCTATTAATATTTATGTGCTTCATGATAAAATGGTGGCCTATTGGGTAGAGAACTGAGCTACCGACCGGAGGGTCCCAGGTTCAAATCCCGGTCAAGAGCCTATGTGGACACCCCCATCTAAAATCCTCGCGATTCGATTTTCTGAGTGTCTGAACGTCGTAGGAAATCGCAGGTGGCCTAGGGAAAGGAACTGGCCCCCCTACCCTGAATGTGTGAATGTCACACGCCATTGGCTTAGTCTGGGGCGAGCTCTACTCTTACCAATCAAAACCAACCTTCGGGTTGAATCACTGAGTGAGTGATCAAAATTATATTTTTACAATTATTCACAATAGCAATAACTAAATTAACATTCTCTTTTCGTGAAGAAAATTCAACCATATTTTTCAGCCCAAGGAGTAAAATTATAATCTCTATTGCAAAATATACAAATTATAGTGAATTACGCCAGGTGGGTAGAGCGCTTGGCTACTGATCGAAGGGTTCCGGGTTCAAATCCGGGTGAACCCTTAGGACGCCCCCGAACGAAAAAATCCTCGGAGTGCGAGGACCCAGGGAAAGGAACTGCCCCCCCCCCCTTCCTGAATGTAGGAAATTCACACGCCTGTGGCTTAGTCAGGGGTGAGCACTATCCTCCCCTATCCAAACCAACCTTCGGGCTGAATCACTGAGGGAGTGAATTACGGCAATGTTTTGGGGGACTTTAAACCTTAAAACCCCCCCAGTCGGTACGCCACTGCATTTAGGAGCTTTTGACAAAGAAGGACAAGAGAAAGCTTTTGAAAAGTTGTCTCATAGCAAACTAATTTTGAAATTAAAATCTTATGGGTTAGGCAGTAACATTATATCATGGATTAACGATTTTCTGCATGATCGGGTGCAAAGGGTTGTTTTGGACGGTGTTACCTCACCGGCAATTAAAGTCACTTCGGGTGTCCCACAAGGTAGTGTGATAGGTCTACTCCTATTCCTTTTGTACATAAATGATATCCATAAGGTGGTAAAAAGTAAGCTTCGTCTATTTGCCGATGACGCAGTAGTATACAGGGAAATTCTATGCCCAAACGATAAAGAATATTTAAATATTGACCTACAAGCAATTGAAATTTGGTGTGATACATGGCAGTTAGAATTAAACTTCAAAATATGTCTTGTAATGAATTTTTGGAAAAAGAATAGCTCTCCTCCTAGCACTTACGAAATAAGTAATAATGAATTAACAAACGTGGAATCCATTAAATATCTTGGAATAAGACTGACACATGATCTTTCTGGCGGTAAACACATACGTGAAATAATGGGTCAAGCGAATCGTAAACTGGGATTCGTCAAAAGAGTACTGGGTAAATGTGACGATCATGTACGAGAAATGAGCTACTTTTCCCTTGTAAGACCTCATTTGGAATATGCTGCCAGTGTATGGGATCCCTACGAAATCGGTCTAAATAACGAACTTGAACGTGTGCAGCGAAGATCGGCAAGATTTGTAAAGGGCCGGTACGATAACCTTATTAGCGTAACCAGTCTATTAAATGAATTTAGATGGGAAACATTGTCAGATCGCAGGTTGAAATTTAGACTTAATCTCTTAAACAAATTCCAAGACCATATTTTCAGTGATGATGTTAAAAATATTTTGCGGACCCGAACTTACTATGGTAGACTGGACCATAGTCACAAAATTAGAGAAATAGATTGCCGAACTGACAGATTCAAATGTCCTTTTTTCATCGTACAATTAGGGATATGAATAACGGTAAATATATCCAGTACAAGTGTAGCAATGGATGACACTGGTAGCTGCATGTTGGTATAAGGACTTAAAGCTAACCCAACTAACAGCATGTTTTATCATGTATGCTTTGCTATTTTTATCATTTTTTTAAATAGCGTAGTTTTGAACAGTACCTATAAAAGTACTGATCCTTTTTTTATGCATGATATGTAGTGCATGTTTGGTGAGCAATCACCCCCTGCCACACACTCTTGTGGTGGCTTGCAGGGTATTATGTAGATGTAAATGTAGGACTTGGTATTTGGTAATATCTACCCTCAACAAATACCTACAGATGTAGGTACTGTAATTAGTGCCTCACCGATCTTCAATGAATAAACTTTTTCAGGTGGCGAAATCCAATATCATTTCGCATATGTATCTTCAATCACTTTTTTCCGATCATCAAGGCATCAAGAGATACATGTAAACAAACGCTGGATTTTGTATATGAATACGGACTGAAGCACGTAGATATCTACATCTACATAATACCCTGCAAGCCACCACAAGGGTGTGTGGCAGGGGGTGATTGCTCACCAAACATGCACTACATATCATGCATAAAAAAGGAATAGTATTAATATAGTAGTCAGAACTACACTATTTAAAAAGATATGAATTGCAAAGAAAACATGCAAAAACATTCTGTTAGTAGGGTTAGCTTTAAGTACTCATACCAACATGCAGCTACCAATGCTATTCATTGCTACTCTCCGATAGGACATATTTACCGTTATTCGTATCTCTTATTGTGCGAGGGAAAAAGGACATTTTGAATCGGTCAGTTCGGCAATCAATTTCTCTAACTTTCTGATTATGTTCCAGTCTGCCATAATAAGTTGGGGTTCGTAAAATATTTTTAACATCATCACTGAAAATATGAAGAGATTAAGAGAAGAGAAGAAATAGTTGGGGCAGGTGACGGTAGATGATGCAATATATGGAAGGGTAGGGATTATCCATCAAGGCCTACAGTAACGTAGGAGACTTTGGATTATATGAATCACTATCCTTGTTCTTGTCAAGCACAATTATCTCCTAAAAGTTTAGGTCGTTAACGAAGTCAAATGGTTATCGTAAGGGCCCGGAATCAGTTCAGATGAGCATAAGATTAGGTACCGGCTTGTAGAATTCGTAATTGATCCGGGATTATTAAGTTACTATTTTGTATGGGTATATAATATTATTCTACTGAGTACCCTGAATGCCATATTGAGGGCTTGGCAGATATGAATAATGAGCTCATATGCGCTACTTAACGAAAAACGTTGTGTCAGTGTACGTCAGTGCGTCACTTGTGTCAGTGTGCGCGTATTGACTAGGTACGTGCCACAAAATTATTAATGTGTACGAAAGAATTAACTTTTCAGTATTTTATTTGGAATTTTAATAAAACAAATGTATCAAGAATCAGCACCATTCATGTTTGGCATTTGTTTGAATTCAATTTGTTAAAATATCCACTACATATTATGTAAGCTTGTGTCAGTGTGTCCCAGATCAATGGCATCAGGGAAAACTCCAAGTTGTAAGGACTTATTGATAAGGAAAAGCAACCTATATCATTAGTGATAGGTAGCTCCAATGTCCGCCGAGTAGCGGACTCGATGCGTGCCAGGGCCCGTCGGGAAGGAGGTGGTGAATCCCGAGGGAAAGGTGACGAAGAACGGGTACGTTCCTGGTGTATACCAGGAGGTACGGTGCCCCAGGTGACGAAGGCGTTGAAAGCAACGGTCAGTGCCACTAACTGCTCCAAGCTGCACGTAGTCGCCCATGTCGGCACTAACGACGCCGCGAAACGGGGGTCCGAGGATGTAATGGATTCCGTAAGGGATCTATGCACCGAGTTCCACCGTGTTCGTGGAGGTCTGGGTATCGATATGAGGCTGACTATATGTAGCTTGGTACCTAGGACGGATCGGGGGTTGATGGTTTGGAGCCGAGTTTTAGGCATAAACCGGAGACTCCGTGAAGTCTGTGGGAGCGAGGGAGCTGAGTTTTTGGACCTCGGGCCGGAGCTGGAAACGTGTCGGGTGCCCCTGAATCGCTCGGGTGTCCACTACACGGACGAGGCATCGTCTAAGGTAGCGAGTAGGATACTGGAGCATACACGTAGGGTTTAGCTCAGGTGGTAGCCCAGAGTGCAGGTCAATCCGCGGGGGAAAAATCGTGCAAGAATTTGACAGAACATGCAGAGTAGTTTTAGAAGGTCAGAGAAAAACACATGGAGAGAACGAACATGATAATTCATCAAAGGTAAGAGGTAGACCAAATAGTTTGTCCGTCAAAAAATTATCGAGGAAAATTTTAGTTGGAAAGGAGCACCAAGAGAGAAACAGATTGGAAGAAAAAATTTCAGTGATAGTAGTGAATTGTCGTAGTATAAGAAATAAAGTAGCAGAATTTCACCACCTCATTAAGAGTACTAATGCAGATATAATCGTAGGTACAGAAAGCTGGCTTTCGAAGGACATATCAGATCATGAAGTATTTCCGAAGTGTTTTACAGTATACAGAAAGGATAGAGTAAGCAGAAACGGAGGAGGAGTTTTCATAGCTGTGAAGGACCCGTATGTCAGTAGAAGAGAACTTATTTCAGAGCGAAATGTAGAAAGTATTTGGTGTTCCGTTAAAAGTAAAAGTAGTAACGCAAAAAAGATATATGTAGGTGCATATTACAGGCCACCGGACGCAGACGTCAATTCTATAATAGAGCTAGAGTCAGAGATACGCACATTACTTTCTGGGAAGAATGATAGAGGAATAATAGTAGGCGGAGATTTCAATCTCCCCTCGATAGACTGGAATACGTGTAGTTTCATTGCAGGAGGTAAGGATAAGGAACATTGCGAATCACTGTTGAACACCTTTACGACACATTCTCTACAACAGCTAGTAACAGAGCCGACCAGGGGTAACAACATTCTAGACTTATTAGCAACAAATATACCCGAGAGAGTTCTAAATACAGTTACAGACACAGGAATTAGTGACCATAAAATAGTGCATGCGAAATTTATTGTAGGCGTTGAAAGACATTATAAACCAAGGAGGAGGGTGTACTTATTTGGCAAGGCAAATTACGACGGTATGAAAGAGGAATTAAGGGAAGCGTTTAATGTATTCAGCGAACAAAGCAAAGGATTAAATACAGAGGATTCGTGGAGAGAATTTCTTGAGGTCACCCGTAACGCAGTTCATAAATACATACCAAGTAAATATATTAGTGATAATACAGAGCCAAGGTGGTATAACGCGGAGGTTAGGAAATCACTAAAGCGACAAAGGGTATGCCACGCTAAGATGAAAAATGCCAGACGGGGTCTATCGGTAGAGGAAAAAAATGAGCTAGTTCAAAACTATAAAAAATCGAGAGCATTAGCAAGGAAATCATGTCGGCAAGCGTTATCACATTTCAAGAGCAAGATGTTAGGAGAATATTTAGATAGCAATCCTAAAGCGTTTTGGTCATATGTGAGAGAGCTTCAGGGAAATAAGTCCACAGTGCACACACTTAAAAATGATAAAGGAATCAGAGTCACCAGCAGTGTAGAAAAAGCCAACACTTTAAACACCTTCTTCCAAAGTGTATTCAACTCATCGTCACAAAACGCAGTGGAACCACCGCCGAACACTTTCAGTGAGCAAATGCCCGAAATAAAAATTTCATGTCGCGGAATAGAGCAGCAGTTAAAAAGCATAAGTAAAAACAAAGCACCAGGTCCCGATCAAATTCCTTCCAGAGTTTATAAAACATTAGCTTCTGAAATAGCCCCCTATCTAGAAATAATATTCAATAAAACACTAAAGAACCACACAGTACCCAAGGATTGGAAAGTAGCTAACATTACACCTATATTTAAAAGCGGTGATAGGGAAGAACCTAGTAACTACAGACCCATTTCACTCACGTCAATCTCTTGTAAGATATTTGAGCACATAGTAGTCAGTTCGATCATGGGGCATTTGGATAGTCAGGGATTACTCATAAACAGCCAGCATGGGTTCCGGAAAGGTAGATCTTGCGAGACACAATTAGCTTTATTCGTACACGATATTTTAGTCCACGGCGAAAGCAGTACTGAAGTTGATGCGATATTTTTAGATTTTAAAAAGGCTTTCGATAAAGTTCCTCATGACAAATTAATCTTGAAGTTAGAGAGTTTTGGTATAAATAAAGACGTTGTATGTTGGGTAAAAGAATTCTTAAGTGGGCGAGAGCAGAGGGTTGTCATAGATGGTATCATGTCGGACACAATCGAAGTCACATCGGGAGTTCCCCAGGGTAGCGTAGTAGGTCCGCTTCTATTTCTTTTATACATAAACGATTTGGGTACCGTAGTTAGTAGTAACCTTAGACTTTTTGCAGACGATGCGGTGGTGTACAGGGGTATATCAAACGAAGAGGACATGAAATCACTTAGCAAGGATTTAGATGCAATTGAAGAGTGGTGCGACAAATGGCAGTTAGAACTCAACCTTAAAAAGTGTGTAGCTATCAATTTTTGGAGGAGGAATAATTCGATAGAGCGATCCTATAGAATTAATAACACGAAGATCGAAAACGTTGAAACCGTAAGATATTTAGGTGTAACAATCACTAAAGATTTATCGTGGGGAAGACACATAAGGGAAATATGCGGCCGAGCGAAGAGAAAGCTAGGATTTATAAAAAGAGTACTTGGGAAATGTGATGAGAAGACAAAAGAGCGATGCTACTTTTCACTAGTTAGGCCCCACCTTGAGTATGCAGCCAGTGTATGGGATCCTAATGAATTAGGTTTGATGAGAGAACTAGACAGTGTGCAGCGTAGAGCAGCTAGGTTCGTCAAAAGGTGTTACGATAGGTTGAGTAGTGTATCAGAATTAATACAAGAATTAGGGTGGGAATCATTATCAGAGCGTAGATTAAAGTTCAGATTTAATCTATTGCAGAAATTTCAATCGGATAGCTTTACTGAAGATGTTAGGCACATATTGAAAACACCAGCGTATTATGCTAGATTCGACCAGATAAATAAGATTAGAGAGATAGATTGTCGTACAGATAGATTCAAAATGGCATTTTTCCCCCGTACTATAAGAGAACAGAATAGGCAGCATAGGAAAGGGATAGGTAGGGGAAATATTTTAGAGTATTCTGTAGTGCATGATGCATGTATTAACCCCTCAAATACTATAGATACTAACAATCTAGTTGCATGAGACCCTTTAGTTGCTTGCTTGCATGCTAGTAGTGAATGCTTGGTGACCTTCACCCCCTGCCACACACCCTCGCGGTGGCTTGCAGGGTATCGTGTAGATGTAAGCTGGTATCATCACTCATCAACAATATTGGTGTACATGAATTATGATGATTAAATGGATCTAGTATGTAGCAAACAAATACATAATGCTAAGTGCGGAAGAGCAGATAGGTCAGATCGGTTAGATGAAAACTTGTAGAAGAAGATGAGATAGCATAATCTTGGCGGGGAATGAGATCGGGAATTATGTCAAAGAAATCCTAGTATAAGCATGTAGCAAGGTGTGAAATATCAAAAAGAGAACGATTATATAAATATGAAGAGGCTTGCCGAAAAAAGAACTGAGTGGAAAAATGCGTAAATCACTCATAGTATTAATCACAGGTTTGACCAAAAGACAACATATGGCGTCGTGAGCCGCTAGGTTTGTTTGAAGGTGTTACGATAGGTTTAATAAAGAATCAGAATGAAGAAAAGAATTAGGTTGGGAATCACTATCAGATCGCAGGTTAAAGTACAGATTAAATCACCTGCAGAAATTCAAAACGGATAGTTTTACTGAAGATGTCAGATGCATATTAACAACCCCTGCGTATTATGCGAGATTCGACCAGATAAATAAGATTAGAGAGATAGATTTTGGTACTGATAAATTCAAAATGTCATTTTTCCCCCGTACTACAAGAGAACACAATAGACAGCATAGCAAAGGGATAGGGAGGGGAAATATTTTAGAGTATTCTGTAGTGCATGATGCATGTATTAACAACCAATCCCTTAATTATCATGTAAATACTAACAATCTAGTTGCCTGAGACTCGATAGTAGCATGTTTGCATGTCTAGAGTACATGCTTGGTGATCTTCATCCCCTGCCACTCACCGTCGAGTCGGTTTAAGGGTGGTGCGTAGATGTAGATGAAATTGAACAGCGATGCATTTTTATTGTATCCCTCACTACCTTCCACATATCTGTCATGAGATTCCTTCCATTTTCAACTTCCCTGCCAATTTCAATTACATTGTTTTCGTATTTTTACTTGGTTTTTCGTGTCTGCAACGATACCGTACGTTAACAATCGCGGAGAATGCATCCGAGTGCTGCTGTCGCGATTCCGTGGGACGTTCACGAGTGGAAGTTTCCCATTCGGAGGCGTACATTTGAGTACAGAACAGGTTTCCAACCGATTCCATTTGTCCGTCGAAATTTTCCTCGTGGGACCGGTCTCTTTTCTCCGACCATGTGCGCTACGGATGAACTGGATACCGCCGGTTAACTGACATGGTCACTTGCCTATTTTTTTTAGTCGGACTGGAGAGGTGAAGGATGGTATTTCGATGCCACTCTTCGGTTGCTATGAGAACTCTCTGTTACCCTGTGTTTCAAATGTTGACGGATATCCCGTTTGATACGCATTTTTCCCAGGCTAGGTAGTGTCTCATTAATCTACATCTACATCTATATAATACCCTGCAAGCCACCATAAAGGTGTGTGGCAGGGGATGAACTCTAACCAAACATGCACTACATATCATGCATAAAAAAGGGTTAATACTTGTATAGGTACTGTTCAAAACTACGCTATTAAAAAAAAGAATAAAATAGCAAAACATACATGAAAAAACATGCCGTTAGTTGGATTAGCTATAAGTCCTTATACCAACATGCAGCTACCATCGTTATCCATTGCTTCACTTGCACTGGATATATTTACCGTTATTCATATCCCTAATAGTACGAGGAAAACAGGACATTTTGAATCTGTCAGTTCGGCAATCTATTTCTCTAATTTTGTGATTATGGTCCAGTCTACCATAGTAAGTTGGGGTCCGCAAAATATTTTTAACATCATCAATGAAAATATGGTCTTGGAATTTGTTTAAGAGATTAAGTCTTAATTTCAACCTGCGATCTGACAATGATTCCCAATTTAATTCATTTAATAGACTGGTTACGCTAATAAGGTTATCATACCGTCCCTTTACAAATCTTGCCGATCTTCGCTGCACACGTTCAAGTTCGTTATTTAGACCGATTTCGTAGGGATCATTCTATGCGCTTAACTAATTAAAACTGCAGGGAACTGAAAAATTCAAATTATTGACAAAACTCTAGAAAAATTTACATTTGTTCATGCTTTTCAATGTACTAATAATCATCAGGATTAATTATTAACATCAAAACTTTTCACACCTTGATGTCTTGATAAACCTTGTTTACCTTAGTACGAAAATGAATTGTCGTACATTAGATTGATACGGGTTCATGAACCTTACAGACATGAGATAAAGAGGGTGGTTTTTTTTATAGCACTTAAGCATGTCCATATGAAATACTAATATTTGTAATTAATTTACGTTGTACTTCTCAGAGGATTGTTTGCATTTTGGATAAAAAGTAGAATTTGTAGAGTGTATCTCGCATGATCTTCATGGGAATCTCTCCTTCGGTAGCTAGTATGAGTATGAGTTAGAATGAAGTTTTAAAATTCAAATAAATAGAGCAAAGTGCGCAAATAAGCAAGCAAGCTCCAAATGTGTAATTTAAATACATTTAATCCTATGTAGTTTTAGTGATAAAACTGACTCCTAGGGGAAGGAATTGCGTTAGTACATCCATTAAATATCCTCAGGGAAATTAAGTGACACCCCTGGGATGAAAAGTTGGGCATAATTTCACGGTTACTTATGCATTAATAAACATGCAGTCACCATAAGAGGCTGAAAAGAAGTTTTTGTACCTAGTAGGTAAGGCTTAATCATTCCCAAGTACCCCTATTCTGGCTTCATTCTTACCTATATGCTAGCATGCCAATGCCTCCTCCAGTACATACTAACCTCCTTGGTGTGTTATCATAATTATCACGTGATATGCCGTAGAGCTAAATGCCATAATGCTGTCCCTGAGGATTTAATATACTAATATTGGTAGTTATGACGAGAAAAAATGAATGCGTTTGAGAAACTTGCCGGTATGTAGGACGGAGAAAATAAGATGGAAGGAAAGGAAGGGGTTTTAATAAATCTTGGTTTAGTAGGTGAAGGATGAAAGGTAATGTCGGGAATCGGGAGTGGATGCTAGCGCTTATTATTTAAGAGAAAATATTGACGGAGCAAGTATCGTCATTTTCCAATCATAGTACGCTCCCGCAATAACACGTACATCAGTTTTTTCCTATAAAATGGGAGTCTTACCTTATATATCTGTCTAATACGCACCTAGATTTGAGAGAACGGTACAATGCGATATTATCTTAAAGTAGAATTATTATAAACATAGTGTACGGCACGCTACAAATTCCGCTTTTTATCCAACATATAAGGAAACATTTGAGAATTAATACAAATGTGCACTACAAATGTACCTGGTTTTCTGTATGATTACCCCCTTGGTTGGTATGATTAACTGAACTGCATTAGAAAAAAATCTTGCTGATAACTTATTTGTAAATAGAAATCATTGAAACTTTCCTTGCTACTTAACAACATTCTATCAACTGTTGGCAGCTTTTCAAGGTGGAATGAGCATAATAAATAATTTACCTATAAATGGCAAATATAGTCACAGGAAACGATGAGAAGACAGCGTAGGTCTTTAAAAAGAATACACCAAAGTTAAACAGGTGTGCTTAACATTGATTATAAGAAGAAGTTTCAATTGGGGAAAGATCTCCAATTCAACACTCGACTGCTTTTCTCACTTGTCGCGAAGGTCGGGACAAATAATTTCTTATTATAATAAAATAAAACGGCGTTGTGAGGAGGTTGTTTGATGCATTGACGTAAACGAAATAAAATCTAGTGGATAGGTTGGTGGAGATATTACTATGTGTATGTATCACTGGGGAATAAATGCTTGCTAGAAGGACGAACGAGGAGTTACGCCGTTCGAAAATTCTTCAGGAAACGGCTTTGTCCTTGAAGTCCCCTCCTTCCGAGCAGAACCTTTGCATCGACTTCGTTTATGCATCCTTTTTTCCATCGATAGTCTTTTATTTCTTCCCTTTAGGTCAAACAGAGCAACTTCTTGGTGGTCTCACCGTGCAAGGAATACTAATAGGCCATATTTTCGCTACCACAAAGCAATAGACGAGAGCTCGATTGTATTTAAGATGTTACTGTGTGCGTTTTAATGCCGAACCACTGTAATTTGAGAACTTATCCCGGAGTATGCTTGCTTGCATCTTTAAGGTCCAGCTCTAAGCTTTAAGGGCTCTAAGTCATTTTATTGCCATTATAGTGAACATTTTTATTTTATGATGAGTACAAAAATTTGGATATCGCAAAGCAATAATTAACTCCACGCATCCTAAAATTAGCGGTTTTCTCAAATCTATGATCTGTGTAACTCATCCTGATGAAAATGACAAAATATACAGCAGTAAACTTTTGCCAAAAGTTGCGAGGGTAAATGAGAAGGGGTGCATAGGTAAATACATTTATGTATTAATAATAATTTATTCTAATAATATGCATAGATACTAATCTTTAGCCATAATCGAGATCACACCTACTGCTTTGCGATAGCCAGATATGATCAATTATAATTCCTTACATAGTGAGACCACCGAGAAGCCGTTCTATTTGGCTTAAAGCGCTTACAAGGAAAGAATGAAAGACTAGTTAACGGTGAAAAAAAGGATGCAAAAACCGAAGTCGTGGCAAAGGTTTTTTTTAGTAGTTCGCTGCTGACAAGTCGTGGAAAAATGTTAATTGAAAAATATGTGTGCTTGTTGAAAACTCCGAGTTATTTCTGTACCGCTTGAGGAAATAAATGACTCCTGTAATGCGTAGATTGGGAAGGGAGAATGCGTTCTCACAGTTCTCCGGCTCCCACCAGCTAGGTGTTATTAGTGAGAGTGGCTGCTTGGAAAGAACACCGGGCTTCACTTGGTGGAATTATTCCATAATCGAAAATAGCAAGACCTTGTAATATTCCACAAAACTCAAAGTTTTGGAGTTAAGAAGGATCTGGGGAAGAAAAACTACAAGGACATGGAGAAATGAGTATGGGATAGTAAGGAATAGAGGGCTGTAGAGGGTAAACCAATTCGATGATTTAAACGCTAATGATAATAAAATGAAAAGGTGGAGCTAAAAGGGTGGACCTTACTAACGGTAATGAAACGAAAATACAATCGGACACATAGAACGTGGTTAATGAATAAAGATTAAGCAAATCGACCATGGATAAGACTTAGAACATTTGAGTTTTGACCAAAAAGTCTGCATGAACCATGATATTCATACTATTCGTATTTCCTAAATACTTCATTGCATGCTGTATGAAAAGAGAAAAATTTTGGTCCTGCTCTTTATTCACAATATCTCTCAGTAGGCATTATGTGTGAACTTTAGTGCATGCATGTTCGTAGTAATGAAGATAGTGAAGATGCGACTGATTGGTGTCAACTCAATCCCCCCTGCCAAACCCTCTCGAAGCGAATTGTGTGGTAGCTTTTGGTGATCTCTACCTTCACCCACCAGGCACCCATACTGGTAAATCTTTATGTGCTTATTGGCAATTTGCGTCAACACATATAGCAATTTGACTTATCTATTTGTACTTCGCGCCCATTTTCATCTTCGTCACTTATGCCTAACCCTATATTTTCCACGCTACTTTTCCGAAGCAATTTCTCGCAGCAAATGGTCTGTCTTTCTTGATGGCTATAATCAAATAGTATGTTGATTTGTTTCTCTCACTTAAAGTGGATTCAGACCAGGAGGAAAAGCTCACGGATGCGAATGGAGGGGTATTTCAATCGGATAGCTTTACTGAAGATGTTAGGCACATATTAAAAAAAACCAGCGTATTATGCTAGATTTGACCAGATAAATAAGATTAGAGAAATAGATTGTCGTACCGATAGATTCAAAATGGCATTTTTCCCTCGTTTTATAAGAGGAATAGGCAGCATAGCAGAGGGATAGGTAGGTGAAATATTTTAGAGTAGTCTGTAGTGCACGATGCACGTATTTACCCTTTAAATACAATATATACTAACAATCTAGTTGTATGAGACCATATAGTTGCTTGTTTGCATGTTAGTAGTGCATGCCTGGTGATCTTCACCCCCTGCCACACACCCTCGTGGTGGCTTGCAGGGTATCGTGTAGATGTAGATGTAGGAGGGAGGGTGGTAAGGAACCCTGCATTAGTCTGTTCTTAACGAAAGACTGTAAGCGGACCACGATTTTACTTCTCATTCGACGAACGGAGTACTCGAACTTAAAGGTCTCTCCAAATAACATTGAATTAGGGGCCGGTATGCCAATGAAAAATGTCTTCCGCTCTGGGATATTTTCTCAAGCGAATCGTAAACTGGGATTCGTCAAAAGAGTACTGGGTAAATGTGACGATCATGTACGAGAAATCAGGTACTTTGCCCTTGTAAGACCTCATTTGGAATATGCTGCCAGTGTATGGGATCCCTACGAAATCGGTCTAAGTAACGAACTCGAACGTGTGCAGCGAAGATCGGCAAGATTTGTCAAGGGCCGGTATGATAACCTTATTAGCGTAACCAGTCTAAATGAATTAAATTGGGAATCATTGTCAGATCGCAGGTTGAAATTTAGACTTAATCTCTTAAATAAATTCCAAGACCATATTTTCAGTGATGATGTTAAAAATATTTTACGAACCCCAACTTACTATGGTAGACTGGACCATAATCACAAAATTAGAGAAATAGATTGCCGACCTGACAGATTTAAAATGTCCTTTTTTCCTCGTTCTATTAGGGATATGAATAACGGTAAATGTATCCAGTACGAGTGTAGCAATAGATAACATTGGTAGCTGCATGTTGGTATAAGGACTTAAAGCTAACCCAACTAAAAGCATGTTTTTGCATGTATGCTTTGCTATTTTAATTTTTAATTACAAATTTTATGCATGATATGTAGTGAATGTTTGGTGAGAGTTCACCCCCTGCCACACACCTTTATGGTGGCTTGCAGGGTATTATGTAGATGTAGATGGGATAAGGACCCGGACCCTCCGGCTGAGAGGAATATTCCCCCACCACTACACCAATCCTACCACGTTATGCGTTACGCAACACAGACCATGCACTCTATCATATGGCTCTCTTTTGAATTCTCTTTCACAAGGTCGACGAAGGGCCTTGCTACGGTCACTGAGCGGCACCTAGCTAACTCTGTCCTGTCTCTGTTCAACTTCTTACACTACTTGGTACTGCAGTAAACTCCCGATTTTCCGTGCTAATGACTGGTAAAAGGTGCACGGATAATCGCGAGACACGGATAATCCGCTGTTTACTTCTTTCCGGATTCATTTCTCTGCGGTGCGCCGCCAAAATGAATAAACTCCGTAAGAAAATAACACGATATGTACATGAAAATATCCTCGCTGTACATAAAGCATTATTTGGCAAAAAAAGAATCCGTTACAGCTGTCCTGGCCGCAGTTTATCATTCGCAAGCCTCGGGTGGCGTCACGAAGCCTAGCGTAACACATCGCACCATCTACATCTACATCTATACGATACCCTGCAAGCCACCGCGAGGGTGTGTGGCAGGGGGTGAAGATCACAAGTCTGTAGGGCTGTAGTTAAAGTCACGATTGGAGGAAAATAACAAAAGTTTGATTAGCTTTGTGACCACTGCCGATGCACTAAATAGATTGTCGATGCATGGATAATCCGAAGCCCGTATAACGCGCTCAGGAACAATCGGGAGTTAACTGTATTTGTTTTGCCGTTACCATACAATTTCGTCATTGTTTCCCTTCTTAGAAGATTTCGGCTGTAGAGGAAAGCGGTATTAACATCTAAATAGCGAAGAAATGCATTTTAAATAGGAGGAAAAACGTTTTTTTGAAAGTAAATCAGAAAGTGCCAATAGTGTCGTCTATTACACGGATTGAAATAGTTTATTTGCGGATTTTTAGAAATTTATAGGATTAAAACAATTCTATCCTTCGGTTTCTTTCCCGTTTTCTTTGATTCTAACAGTTTGCTTGTCCTTGGGATTTTCGATGAGAACATTGCTGGTATCTCGTCTAATTGTTCCTTGAAATGCAGAGAATTTCCTCTAAGGATCCGCGGCCAAAAATATAACCTTAAGAAAAGGATGACAATACGACCGATAGCTTTAGTTCCCAGAAAGTACGAGTTAAATTAGAAGCAATTCAGGAATGGAAGTGCATATATTTACTCTTCAGTATGATGAGAAAGTAAATTTATTTATGCAAAATAATAAAATATGGAAGTTGTGAGATTTTGAGCTGAGATTTGTTGCTAAGGATATTGTTGAGAGAATTGGATGAATGTGACATTTTGATAGCTCAGTGGGTAGAGCGATGGGTTTCTGACTTCGAAGTTCCCGGTTCAAATCATGGAGACGTCCTTGGGGCACATTCAGTGAAACCAATGTAGTGTGGTTTCTTGGATACCAAATCTTTGAAGGTTAGCCATACTTCACTTTCATTTTCTCGTTGTCGCTTTCCACTGGGAAAGAAGCTACTCCCCCTGAAAAATAATGCAAGTTTTCGTCAACATTCAAATGTAAAGTGCTTTATACTTGATATTCCACCGTTTTGTTTGATTTTGATGAAGTGCTTCTACTTAGATGTACTTTAGCTCCTCACTTTTAAGAAAGAGGGTCTCATTTTCCCGGGGTTCCGCCTTATTTTGTTTACCTTGAATGAAAAATGATGAAGTTGAAATAGATCGACCGCGTGAATAACGAGGAAGTCATAAGAAGAGTGGGAGAAAATAGAAGTCAGATGAAAATTTTGATAGTAAAATGGGAGAGAAAAAACTGAATCGAACATATCTTAAAACATGATGGCCAGATGAATACAATCACTGAGAACAAGTGAACGGGGAAAATGGCAGAGGAAGGCCTTGTATGAGATATACAGAACAAGGGATGAAGGATGTGAAAGGGAAGAAATACGTAAATATGAAGAGAATAGCCTGATAGGAGAATCGAGTGGACAGCTGCGTCAGAGGATTGCTGACTAATGATGTTGATGGATGTCAAAGTTTCTAATCCATACTATGAGTAATTTTTAGTTCGCATGCTGTCTCAGTTTTGATCTTATTTCAGCATTCGGCTGATGTTTTTATCTAAAGTTAACTAACATGGTGGAAACCCGGAATGTTTAAATTTGCCTATATCGAAGTTACATCACCAAAAACCTTGCTGTTTGCTATTCTTATAAGCTCTCTTCTTTTTTATATTTTCTCTATGCTCTCTAAAAAGTGATGAAGTAGTAACTACTAACCAATTAAAAATACATCCGTCACGGTCAGAATTCGAACCGGGGCCTTAGGGATGAAAAGCAGGTGCTCAAGCGACCACACCAACCCGATCCCCTCGCAAGATGTTCCAAACCGATTCAATATATATAAATTGCCTTGTTGACTGATCAACATTAGTAGCGTTAAAAAGGGAGGAAGGTTTACGAAAGAAAATATAGTATTATTTGGCGGAAAAGCTGCGAACATTACAGGAACGGTTATTTTTCATGTTTCAACATAATTCTGCTCTTTGGGTAACCAGGATGCGGATATGTGCGGGATGTCTGACAAGGGAGTTAATTACGGTGTACGGCTGGGCTGTGATCTACCACTGTAGCCACAAAGGGGGAAGCCTCTTTTATCTTGAGAGCGGTGGTTTTGACTCTTTGACTCTTAAATACAGAAATGACTGTCGGAAGTCACTCACCGCTGGAGACAAAAATAACACTTGCTTCAATGAATCAAGGAGCGTAAACATCAGCCACACCCTACACAATGATTTTTTTTCTTTCCTGTTATTGCTGCTTGTTGTTGATTCTTAAACAATGAAACTTGTTGCCATAACAGTGAAGGCACTATTATTTTTTTGCCACTGTTTTGTGCTTCGAGTGTTTAAAAAAAATTATGCATAGAGTATTAAGGCATTTGATTTTATTTTCCATCCTTATCCCTTCTCTACACTCGTGTTCTTTAGGCTCCCCCATTCGTTAAAATTCCGTAGGAAATACTTCGTCCTTTGATTGTGATTTCAACTCTACTCATGAACACTTAATTTATTCATTATGCCTCCTTTCACAGGGGTTCGCATGGCTGTTGAAAGTCATTTAGCTTCTTAATTGCTGAAATGTCTGGCACTTTACACTCTCGTGTGAATTGAGGAACTTGCAAATAAATATAATCTTTTTGAAATTCTTTTTTCTCTATGGTAATGATATTACGTAAAATGGCAACAAGTTTTTCTGTTTTCAGAATCAAACGGTTACACCTGATTAGCTGATCTCGATATTTATTTAGATATTAATAGTCTCTCGGTCAAATGCAAGAATTTTCAGCGGTATTTAAACATGCGTTTTATGCTTATTTCAAAAGTTTTTTTTAGTGAGGTTAATCAATGAACCTTACAATTCCATCTGAAGAAAAATCGAACTTCATATAATGCCATTTAATTAAAATTGTCCGCTGATAACTTTTGGACCAAATTTAAAATACAAATAGCTAATTGCTTAAACTGCCAAGTGCGGAAAAAGACTTACCATTACTCTGTTCTGGATGCACTCTTTCCTAGTGAAAAAGCGATTACAAAAGCCTGTACCAGCCAATAATTCCCCTGAAAAGTTTCGCCCCTTGCAACTCACGGTTGAGAGCTCAAGAAATGTAATCTGCATTCATTTTACGGATGCTTTTGTCTCACTTTCAAATATGATAATGTTTATAATTTGAAATAATAGTATATAAAGTTTGATTAAGTTTATACTGCTAACTATAGCTATGTGTTTTTGTTGATGAAAAGAAATGTTTCAGAGTAAAAACTTATTCGAAGAGTTTTTATTAGAATTTCCATACACTAGTTTTCCCAATTGAATACACATTTTATAATTACGATATAGATCGTAATAATTTTTATGGTAGTCCCTGTTTGAATGTTCCGAAATGTTTATTTTACTATTCAATCAAAATATACCTTCGGTATGGTTAGCTTTGATAGACAGAATGAACGATGAGTATAACCATTCAATACATTTCTTGCAGATTATTTCACCCAAGAAAGTTATTGATCCAATCAATATCACCTCACAGTGATCTATAATTGCCTTGATGTTGCCTCTTTTTACATTTCGGTACATATTGGGAGCAAATGCGGTACATTTTAGAATTATACCTTAATATAGTTTAACCCTTTCGAGGAATGCCAGGAAGTATCATAGAATGATAAGCTATGCATGTGCCTACGTTGTTCTTGGTAGCTTGGAGCCGGATGCACGCAGAGTTCCGGCGTCCTTTACTAACTAAATATATGAACGGGCTGAGGATGATCTAATGAATGGCGGGAAAGGGAATGTCCAACTTCAATGCTCGTCTAACTCTATGCCTGACCTTGGCCTTGGAGTCTCTCTATGTTTAAAGTGTGAAATCATGAAAAAAATTTGAATTGTTTTTAGTGTGTGACGTGTCGCGGAGATACATCCATTTGTTCATGCATTACGGTGCAATACCTTAGTATTAGCGGCTCGTGGCGTCATATTGGGGCTTAAGTAACCTTTAGGCATGGAAAGTGCATTTTTCAGAAACAAAGCATTTCCAAGAGATCTTGTAAAACTTGCTCAGCAAGAGTTGTACTTAGTTGGCTAAGTTATTTAGTTACTATCAACAGATTCAGGCATGATGTAATGGAAGGCATCCATGAATGACAACCTTAAAGCATTTTTTTCGCAGATTTAATAAACACACTGTGCGTTTCAACTCACAGAGTCATCATCACATAGTCTTGCACCTGATGATGACTCAAAGAGTTGAAACGCGTAGTTGTAAATATTAAATCTGTGGAAAATTGCTAAAAGTTTTTCATTTAAGTTATTTGGTGCGTGGCGCTTCTATATTTTCGACATATTCGACAACGAAAAAACTTCTTTTCTAATGATTAAAATTATCTTTTAAGATGATGTTGTGTTATTACTGTCTTAGGAATAGCTGAGAGAATGGGTTGGTGTGGTGGGTAGAGTGCCTCCCATCCCAAGGTCCGAGTCCCGGCGGAGATTTCGATTTTGCGGAAAAATATCGATCCCTACTGAAGAGCTGCTAGTCAGATGGGAAGTTAAATTGTGGGTAATTTGGCGCCTTTCGCTAAGAGTAGGCTAATTGCGACAACAGATATCTCTCCACTCCCTACTTCCTCCCTTCCCGAGTACTCACCTACCTTTTAGGGCGCATCAGACCATACACCTACATCTACATAATACCCTTCAAGCCACCATAAAGGTGTGTGGCAGGGGGTGAACTCTCACCAAACATGCACTACATATCATGCATAAAAAAAAGGATCAGTACTTGTATAGGTACTGTTCAAAACTACGCTATTTAAAAAAAGATAAAAATAGCAAAACATACATGCAAAAACATGCCGTTAGTTGGGTTAGCTATAAGTCCTTATACCAACATGCAGCTACCAATGTTATCCATTGCTACACTCGTACTGGATATATTTACCGTTATTCATATCCCTAATAGTACGACATAGTAGTCCCAACCGTATAGTAACAACTAAAACGAGCTAATAAATTATATAAAAAAGAGAAAAATGTGATGGTGACCAGTCTAAAGCCCGGTTCACACGGTGCGTTTTTCCCGGATGGATTTCCTGCGTGGAGTACTGATGGGTGCCTTGCATGCTCGCTTACTGGAAACGCTGACTACTGCGGGCTGCCCTGACGGCTAACTTGCTTGATTTTGAGGTTAGGTCCGGTGCTATTTTCCTTGCGTGTTTTGCCGATGGATATTGCTGCCGGCCAATCATCGTTCAGATTTGAATCACGTGATCAAAATATTGGTTCTGCCTGGTTCTGTTTTTAACAGCATCTCATGGTCGATATTGTGTTTAAAAATGAGTGCAAATCTATAGACTAGGGATCAAGTTGTGGTGCTTATCGAAGCATATGGAGACGAAACTTGTTTATATGCAGTTGCAGTTCGTAATCGGAAATATCACAATAAACATCATCGTGCTGAGACTCTAAGAAGAGTAAGCAAGGAGGATAGCTCACTACCGACGACCTTCGGTACCTAACCGACAACCATCAGCGAAGCCAGCTTAGTGGCCACTTTCGTCGCCCGCTGAGTAGCACGCACGAAATCCAGCTAGCTAGCACTCGAGGAAAAACGCACCGTGTGAACTTGGCATTACTCGGCTGCGAACCATACCCAATTGTTAACAAGGCTAACAATAAAGTAAGGGAGAGGGGTAGACTTTCATCTTTACTCTGTAACTTTTTAGGTTACAATTTTTGGATAACCGGAGGCCATTGGTGTCGGGTGCACTGTAAATGCTGAAAAGTATTAGATTACGTTCGTTCGGAAGAGATTTGTCTCCAAAACTAGTTTAAAAAACCGAATGAGCCGCCTTTTTTCTAATTGCACCCTCAGCCCACAGCTTATAGTTTTCTGTTAAAAGCGTGGCAAATAATGTCGTGATATACATCGACGGATTACCCTACAAACCAAAGCAACGTCGAGGGTTTGAGACTGGAGGGTGAATGACCACCAAACCGGCACCTCGTAGATGGACATGCATAGTTATAGACATTGCTTTATTTGCTCTTGGCTTGATGAGACGATTTTCTCCCTCATCCCCTAAATCAGAGCTCTTCTTTCGTTTCACACATAAATATATTCATAAGTTGATACGTACCATATTAGAGAGAAGGTGCGTTATATAATTCATGAAATTTATGGCACTGATGTTTCCTCTCAGTTCCTCAGATTATTCAACCAAAAAATAAACAATGTTTGAAATGATTTTGGGTGTCGTTGAGGTATAAATCTGATGAATTTCCCTTTATTATGACGTACCATATAATAATGCTAATAGTATGGTCATCTTGTGAGTCGCCCCCTCCTAAACGTGATGTAATACTACTACTTAATGGGTAAACGAGTTTACTATGGGCTCTAAATGCACTTGGAACTTAAGAAATTTGGTCTACAAAGGCATATAATGTTTAGTAAATGGTCAGAAATATGTATTAATACACTTATATGTGCGAGTGATTACTATATACTCGTATTTATAAATATTCGTAATTACTATTATGCATGAAATTATGTGACTAAAATCATACCCCCTGCCACACACCCTAGCGGCGGCTCGCAGGGTATTACGTAGATGTAGATGATGTAAGTAGTGTTAATAACATTATTCAGACGCACCACAAGTTATATTATCTACCATTTCTTCTCACATCTACCTATTCTATTCCATATAGGTACTAACTATCTAGCGGCATGTGACCCTATTATGTCGCATTTTTTCATGTAGCAGCTTGTTTGCATGTCAATAGTGCCTGTTAGGTGATCTTTACCCCCTGCCACACACCCTCGTGGTGGCTTTCAGGGTATCACATAGATGTAGATGTAGGTTAGAGGCACTCGGGCGGGGACTACCGACGGTCAAGCCTCCTAATGAGGGTCCTACCTCGACTCCGAGCCTAATCCGACCCTTCGCGAGCGACCCGAGATCCTCACCGAGGCCTACAACTCCTCGGGGAGTCCCACCCTTCAATTTGACCATTTGCAGTTAAGTTTTACTTTACAAAATATAGTTGTTATAAACAATGTGTCAATTTCTTCGTGCTCTCCATTGAAACACGATTACAAGCCTTTTTTGATCGATCCTCTACGGTGAAAAATAAGATTTTTACAAATTAACACGGAAATCATAGTTCACACTTGGCAACGCTGTAGCGAAACATGTGGTTATCGTGAGGGGGTGAGAGAGAACGGAACGAAGGAATCTCACGGGCGTATGTGTTCAAGAAGTAGAGTGGTTTAGGATAGAGAGTAGGGAAATGAGTAGGTGAAATAGTGGGCCATTAAATAACTCGGGAAAACAAAAACCCCACACGTACAACAAGCAGCCATATTAAACTAGAGGAATTCCTGCAGTGGTAGTTAGATCTCGTAGTGTAAGAAGGAAGAAGATACCCGAATTCCAACACCTTATAGAGAGTACTATCTTGGAAAAAGACTGACACGTGATCTTTTCAGGGGTAAACACGTGAATACTACGTGAAATAATGGGTCAAGCAAATCGTAAACTGGGATTCATCAAAAAGTATTGGGTAAATGTGACGATCATGTACGAGAAATCAGCTACTTTTGCCTTATTAGACCTCATTTGGAACATGCTGCCAGTGTATGGGATCCCTACGAAATCGTCCTAAATAATGAACTTGACGTGTGCAGCGAAGATCGGAAAGATTTGTAAAGGGACGGTAAGATAACTACATTAGCGTAACCTGTATTTAAATTAATTAAAATGGGAATCATTGTCATATCCCAGGTTGAAATTTAAACTTAATATCTTAAATAAATTCCAATACCATATTTTCAGTGATGATGGTAAAAATATTTTGCGAACCCCAACTTACTATGGAAGACTGGACCATTATTACAAAATTAGAGAAATTGATTGCAGAACTGACAGATTCAAAATTTCCCTTTTTCCTCGTACTGTTAGGGATATGAATAACGTTAAATATATCCAGTACAAGTGTAGCAATGGTAGCTGCATGTTGGTATAATCTTTTTTTTTCTTTTAGCATCTTTTTTTAAGTAGTGTAGTTTTCTACAATACATATTATAAATACTAATCCTTTTGTATGCATGATATGTAGTGCATGTTTGATGAGAATTCACCCCCTGCCACACACCTTTTTGATGGCTTGCAGGGTATTATGTAGATGCAGATAGATGTAAGAGTGTAGCGATGGATAGCATTGGTAGCTGCATGTTGGTATGAGTACTTAAATATACACGATACCCTGCAAGCCACCGTGAGGGTGTGTGGGAGGGGGTGAAGATCACCAAGCATGCACTACCGTCATGCAAAGAAGGAACAATATCGTTTCATGCAACTAGATTGTTAGTATATATAGTGTTTAAGGGGTTAATATATACATCATGCACTATAGGCTACTCTAAAATATTTCACCTACCTATCCCTTTCCTATGCTGCCTATTTTGTTCTCTTATAGTACGGGGGATAAATGCCATTTTGAATCTATCGGTACGACAATCTATCTTCCTAATCTTATTTATCTGGTCGAATGTAGCATAATACGCTGTTGTTTTTAATATGTGCCTAACATCATCATTGATTTGGAATATGCTGCCAGTGTATGGGATCCCTACGAAATCGGTCTAAGTAATGAACTTGAACGTGTGCAGCGAAGATCGGCAAGATTTGTAAAGGGACGATACGATAATTATATTAGCGTAACCAGTCTATTAAATGAATTGAAATGGGAATCATTGTCAGATCGCAGGTTGAAATTTAGACTTAATCTCTTCCACAAATTCCAAGGCAATATTTTCAGTGATGATGTTAAAAATATTTTACGAACCCCAACTTACTATGGCAGACTGGACCATAATCATAAAGTTAGAGAAATTGATTGCCGAACTGACCGATTCAAAATGTCCTTTTTCCCTCGCACAATAAGAGATACGAATAACGGTAAATATGTCCTATCGGAGAGTAGCAATGAATAGCATTGGTAGCTGCATGTTGGTATGAGTACTTAAAGCTAACCCTACTAACAGAATGTTTTTGCATGTTTTCTTTGCAATTTCTATCTTTTTAAATAGTGTAGTTCTGACTACTATATTAATACTATTCCTTTTTTATGCATGATATGTAGTGCATGTTTGGTGAGCAATCACCCCCTGCCACACACCCTTGTGGTGGCTTGCAGGGTATTATGTAGATGTAGATGTAGATGTAAAGCTACCCGATTGAAATTTCTCTTTAAACTGTACTTCAACCTACGCTCTGATAATGATTCCCACCCTAACTCTTGTATTTTTCTGAAACACTACTTAACCTTTCGTAACACCTTTTAACGAACATAGCTGTTCTATGCTGAATACTGTTTAGTTCTCTGATAAAATCTAATTCATTCGGATCCCATACACTGGCTACATACTCAAGGTGGGGTCTAGCTAGTGGAAAGTAACATCGCTCTTTTGTCTTCTCATCACATTTCCCAAGTACTCTTTTTATAAATCCTAGCTTTCTCTTCGCTCGGCCGCATATTCCCCTTATGTGTCTTCCCCACGATAAATCCTTAGTGATTGTTACACCTAAATACCTCTTGTCTTCAACGCTTTCGATCTTCGTGTCATTAATTTTATAGGATCGCTCTATCGAATTACTCCTCCTCCAAAAATTAATAGTTACACACTTTTTAAGGTTAAGTGTTAACTGACATTTGTCGCAGTAAACTTGTAAATGAGATATGTTTGTGCCTACTATGTACCACCCCATTCCGATGTACACTCAGTATTACAACTCGAGAAACAGATCAGCGGCCTTATTCGCTAAGGATTTTTCAAGGAAATTCCGTGGTCGAATCTCGGAATTACGTCACATTCTCGGAAAAATACCCAAGTCGCGATTCAGTAAGGTTTTCACGGTTTTTCCGTCTCGACAGTGTTGCATTCCGTCGCCGTGGAGAGCTAGTCTCCAGGTCCATTAATTCCCATAGCAACGAAAGACTGATTATTGTAGGTGGACATTTCAATATATCATCGATAGATTGGAAAACGTGTATTCATTAGTCTGGGGGTAGGGTCAAAGAGATCAGTGAGTCATTTCTTAACCTGTTCGCATCAAATAGTAAGCTTGCTTAATAGAGGGGAGAATGTTCGATTTACCTTCTCGATTTACTTTCCACAAATATCCTGGAAAAAGTTATTAAAGTTGAAATTGTCGATGGAATAAGTGACCACAAGGTACTACACTTTAGATTTTCCCTCAATTCTGAAAAATTTTAAATTAAAAAGAAACATTTACCTTATTAGCAAAGCAGATTTGAACGGATTTAGGCGTGACTTACAGACTTCTTTTGAAAAATTCGAGAACATCATCTATTCATCTACATCTATCTACATCTACATAATACCCTGCAAGACACCACAAGGGTGTGTGGCAGGGGGTGATTTCTCACCAAACATGCACTACATATCATGCATAAAAAAGGAATAGTATTAATATCAGTAGCGAAGCTAAGGTATTCGAAGTGGGTATTCTAGCTCATCAGCCCCTTAATTCACTGCTTCAGAGACTCAAATATTCCAGTTGACAAAAATCAGTCGACTTAACACGTTGTGTACCGGGGTATTTAAATGGGCTATAACCCTCCGTTCCGGCGGATTTTTAAAATCTAGTTTTTTTAAAATGTGCATTGCATATGAAGAGAATTCTAGATGCTTCAAGAATGTTTTCTCACTTCTTTACATCTCGCCCCACTATTAATTTGAAATAAATTTTCCGGTACCCAACCATGCACAGAGGTTAGCACTGAAAGCTAAATAATTTGCCTTAATATTTTCTGCTGATCACATAGATTCGGCGGGTTTTCCCTTGGGCAAAGGTGTCGATGACGCGTTCTTTGAAACTTTCGTCGCTCGGAAGGTTGTTCAGTAAAGCCTTTTCAATCGCCAGGGTGCTTAAATTGCTTAGGCTCGAGTCCGTCATGGAGTTTCTTAAAAATATCTTCACTGTCTTCAACGTACTCATACTTCTTTTGGACCGTACAGTTGATACAGGAAATGTCTGAATCAGTCTTATGATTCCCACAGTTTCTTGATACACTTTATCCAGGCCACTGTCCAAAAAATATTTAAGTCACTAATGTGCAGGCAACTGTCGTTGGAATAGACGTTAATGAGTTCATTTTTTAGCAGTTCACTATTAAATAATGAGTACATATTATCAGGATACTTAATTTCGCCGATGGAAATGATGTATTGTATGCAGGAAACTGTTTTTCATCTAGTATTTCTGCAAAATAGAAGTTATTGAAGTCTTCAAAACGAGATTCCATGTGGACAACGAAAGTGTCAATTATTTCAAAAGCGAGCCTTCTGAATTAGTTAAACGTGTCTAGTCTACCCTGGTTGTTGTTGCTCAGTCCTTAGCTTGTATGCTGCCAGTGTATGGGATCCCTACGAAATCGGTCTAAGTAATGAACTTGAACGTGTGCAGCGAAGATCGGCAAGATTTGTAAAGGGACGATACGATAATTATATTAGCGTAACCAGTCTATTAAATAAATTGAAATGGGAATCATTGTCAGATCGCAGGTTGAAATTTAGACTTAATCTCTTCCACAAATTCCAAGGCAATATTTTCAGTGATGATGTTAAAAATATTTTACGAACCCCAACTTACTATGGCAGACCCGACCATAATCATAAAGTTAGAGAAATTGTTTGCCGAACTGACCGATTCAAAATGTCCTTTTTCCCTCGCACAATAAGAGATACGAATAACGGTAAATATGTCCTATCGGAGAGTAGCAATGAATAGCATTGGTAGCTGCATGTTGGTATGAGTACTTAAAGCTAACCCTACTAACAGAATGTTTTTGCATGTTTTCTTTGCAATTTCTATCTTTTTAAATAGTGTAGTTCTGACTGAAGTAGCTGATTTCTCGTACCTGATCGTCACATTTACCCAATACTCTTTTGATGAAACCCAGTTTACGATTAGCTTGACCCATTATTTCACGAATGTAATTACCCCAGGAAAGATCATTTGTCAGTCTTATTCCAAGATATTTAATGGATTCCACGTTTGTTATTTCATTATTACTTATTTTGTATGTGCTATGAGGAGAACTATTCTTTTTCCAAAAATTCATTACAAGACATTTCTTAAAGTTTAATTCTAACTGCCATGTATATATTTGAAGGTAGGGAGAAATTTCGGGAGCTAACTCTCTATACACGCGGGAGGGAATTTGATCAGGGCCAGGAGATTTGTTGGGACTCATATCTTTGAGTGACTTTTCAATAGCATTACAGGAAATTTCTAAATCTTTCCTAAGCGATTTCCTGTCTTCTTCTTTTGATATACCCCTATACACTACCGCATCGTCTGCAAAGAGTCTAAGCTTACTACTAACTACGGTACCCAAATCGTTAATGTATAGAAGAAATAGGAGCGGACCTACTACGCTACCCTGGGGAACTCCCGATGTGACTTTGATTGTGTCCGACATGATACCATCTATGACAACCCTCTGCTCTCGTCCACTTAAGAATTCTCTTACCCAACACACAACGTCTTTATTTAATCCAAAACTCTCTAACTTCAAGATTAATTTATCATGAGGAACCTTATCGAATGCCTTTTTGAAATCTAAAAATATCGCATCAACTTCAGTACTGTTTTCGCCGTAGACTAAAATATCGTGTACGAATAAAGCTAATTGTGTCTCCCAAGATCTACCTTTCCGGAACCCATGTTGGCTGTTTATGAGTAATCCCTGACTATCCAAATGCCCCATGATCGAACTGACTACAATGTGCTCAAATATCTTACAAGAGATTGACGTGAGTGAAATGGGTCTGTAGTTACTAGGTTCTTCCCTATCACCGCTTTTAAATATAGGTGTAATGTTAGCTACTTTCCAATCTTTGGGTACTGTGTGGTTCTTTAGTGTTTTATTGAATATTATTTCTAGATATGGGGCTATTTTAGAAGCTAATGTTTTATATACTCTGGAGGGAATTTGATCGGGACCTGGTGATTTGTTTATACTAATGCTTTTTAACTGCTGCTCTATTCCGCGACATGAAATTTTTATTTCGGGCATTTGCTCACTGAAAGTGTTCGGCGGTGGTTCCACTGCGTTGTGTGACGATGATTTGAATACGCTTTGGAAGAAGGTGTTTAAAGTATTGGCCTTTCTACACTGCTGGTGACTCTGATTCCTTTATTGTTTTTAAGTGTGTGCACAGTGGACCTATTTCCCTGAAGCTCTCTCACATATGACCAAAACGCTTTAGGATTGCTATCTAAATATTCTCCTAACATCTTGCTCTTGAAATGTGATAACGCTTTCCGACATGATTTCCTTGCTAATGCTCTCGATTTTTTATAGTTTTGAACTAGCTCATTTTTTCCCTTACCGATAGACCCCGTCCTGCATTTTTCATCCTAGCGTGGCATACCCTTTGTCGCTTTAGCGATTTCCTAACCTCCGCGTTATACCACCTTGGCTCTGTATTATCACTAATGAATTTACTTGGTATGTATTTATTAACTGCTTTACGGGTGACCTCAAGAAATTCTCTCCACGAATCCTCTGTATCTAATCCTTTGCTTTGTTCGCTAAATACATTAAACGATTCCCTTAATTCCTCTTTCATACCGTCGTAATTAGCCTTGCCAAATAAGTATACCCTCCTCCTTGGTTTATAATGTCTTTCAACGTCTACAATAAATTTCGCATGCACTATTTTATGATCACTAATTCCTATGTCTGTAACTGTATTTAGAACTCTTTCGGGTATATTTGTTGCTAATAAGTCTAGAATGTTGTTTCCCCTGGTCGGTTTTGTTACTAGCTGTTGTAAAGAATGTGACGTTTGGTGTGATTTCACCCCCTGCCACACACCTCTATGGTGGCTTACAGGGTATTATATGCATATAGCTTCCCTGGCTTCCTCCATGTCTCACACTATGCCTGATTTTTGGACTTCGGGAACAGAATTTATCAGTAGACTCTTGAACACATGACAATTGCTTTTTTTTAATGTTGCAGTAAGATACGCTTCTCATTCCCTTCATTCTCTTCTCCATTTCACCCGTAAAATTCCTCACACCTACCCTCGCTCCCCTCTTTCTTGGAAACCACGTGTTCCCGTACAGCATTGCCAAGTTCGAACTATGATTTCCGTTCATTTTACAAAAAATCTTATTTTTTATCGTAGAGGATCGATCAAAAAAGGAATGTGATCTATTTGAAATGGAGAGCACGTAAAAACTAACACATTGTTAATAACAATTATAGTTTATAAAGTTAAAATTTAACTGCAATCGGACGAACTCAGCCTTATGACCACCCGTGGAGAGGTGGGCCTCGGTGAGGGTCTAGGGTCGCTCGCGAAGGGTCGGATTAGGCTCGGAGTCGAGGTAGGACCCTCATTACCAGGCTTGACCGTCGGTAGTCCCCACCTGAGTACCTCTAACCTAGATGTATTCTGTCATTATTTTGTCCACTTTTTTCTCATATTTCGTGGGAAGAAAGATATATCAAATCTATCCTGTTGGTTTTGTGTGCCGTTAGGACCATGCCTGGAAATATAACTCGAGTGAAATTAATATGGAAAAAACTAGTCCGCTAAACCAATGTTTCAGAACTCATGCATATAAAATAGAAAACCTATGAAGAACATTAAAAAAAACCGTGCCTAATATTCCGCTTCGGTGAGAGCACTATTCTCGGATGGCGTAATGCAACACCCACGTCTTGCGGTTGTGTTGAGATCGCTTATTCATAGCTAAATATGTGGATTATAATTGAACCTATGATTAAGAGAGCTTGAGGAAAACTCTCAGGATGGGTTAGTTTCCTTATTCCGAGTCATTCCCCGCCGTTTCACGCTTGCCTGCGTATAATTATGAAGGCTTCATTGCGGTGGGTTAGAGCTTGTCGCCAAGCGTCTTGCAACCGTGTCTAATAATTCGTTGATTAAGTCCCTGCCTTTTGCTTCTGACTGTCCGTTTTATGATGCGAGTCATATAAATTCGTCGTCCATCTCCGTTTCCTCAACGTTTTACGCTGGCATTACTTGTTTTTATTTTATATTTTACGTCTTCCAATATCCCACAACATGTGACAATGATTGACACGGTTGATGGAATCAGTGACCACAGAGTTATAGCTGCAAAACTCTCGCTATCTTTAGATAAAAATTTTAAACAAAAAAGAAAGATTTAAATTTTTAAAAGAGCAGACTTTGCTAACTTTA
The DNA here is from genome assembly GCA_933228895.1 of Platycnemis pennipes. Classification (NCBI taxonomy): domain Eukaryota; kingdom Metazoa; phylum Arthropoda; class Insecta; order Odonata; family Platycnemididae; genus Platycnemis; species Platycnemis pennipes. Next base: position 83,822,431 of record OW121854.1, on the reverse strand, counting down.
AAATTTATTTAAGAGATTCCTTATCGGATTTCAAAAAGTCTTCCATAAAGGTATGTACCAACGATTCATGGAAGTCGTTCATTAATATCATGCGCTCTGGGATCAACAGATTTATCCCTAGTAAATTCAAAAAAGAAAGCACTGAACCTAGGGGGTCAATGCCGAAGTGAGAAAATCCCTGAGACGGCAGCGAATAAGTCATGCTAAAATGAAAAAAATTAGTAAACATATGCCCACTGATGAGCGTAATGTAATTATTAAAAATTATAAAATTTCAAAATCCACTGCAAAGTCAGCCCTTAGTAATGCATTTGCAGAATTCAAAAGAAAAACACTTGGGGAACAATTGAAAGAAAATCCAAAAGTCTTCTGGTCGTACGTAAGGGAAGTGCAAGGCCATAAGTCTGCCGTCCATTCACTTAAAAATGATAGAGGTGAAATGACCACAAACACACTCGACAAAGTTAACTTGCTAAATTCCTTCTTCCAAACCGTTTTTAACCCACCTTCCGGGGATTCAACTGTCGTGTTACCTGACCTCTTTCAGCGGTTGATGCAACCAATTGACATTTCCTGTAATGGTATTGAAAAATTACTTAAAGATATAAGCCCCAACAAATCTCCTGGCCCTGATCAAATTCCCTCCCGCGTATATAGAGAGTTAGCATCCGAAATTTCCCCCTACCCTGAAATAGTATTTAATAAATCCCTGACCGAACACGTCGTACCGATGGACTGGAAAGCAGCCTATGTAACACCCATTTTTAAAAGTGGCGATAGGGAGCAGCCATCTAACTACAGACCTATATCCCTCACATCCATTTCATGCAAGGTCCTAGAACATATAATTGTCAGTTCAGTCATGGGACACCTAGATAGCCAGAATTTATTGTCCAATGTCCAGCATGGCTTCCGAAAGAGCAGATCGTGTGAAACCCAACTTGCTCTCTTTTCCCACGATATTTTAGTTTCGGGCGAAAATAATATTCCAGTGGATGTTATATTTCTTGACTTCAAGAAGGCTTTTGACAAGGTTTCTCTAAGCAAACTAATTTTGAAGTTAAAATCAAACACATTCGTGAAATAATGGGTCAAGCGAATCGCAAACTGGGTTTCATTAAAAGAGTATTGGGTAAATGTGACGATCATGTACGAGAAATCAGCTACTTTTCCCTTGTTAGACCTCATTTGGAATATGCTGCCAGTGTATGGGATCCCTACGAAATCGGTCTAAGTAATGAACTTGAACGTGTGCAGCGAAGATCGGCAAGATTTGTAAAGGGACGATACGATAATTATATTAGCGTAACCAGTCTATTAAATGAATTGAATTGGGAATCATTGTCAGATCGCAGGTTGAAATTTAGACTTAATCTCTTCCACAAATTCCAAGGCAATATTTTCAGTGATGATGTTAAAAATATTTTACGAACCCCAACTTACTATGGCAGACTGGACCATAATCATAAAGTTAGAGAAATTGATTGCCGAACTGACCGATTAAAAATGTCCTTTTTCCCTCGCACAATAAGAGATACGAATAACGGTAAATATGTCCTATCGGAGAGTAGCAATGAATAGCATTGGTAGCTGCATGTTGGTATGAGTACTTAAAGCTAACCCTACTAACAGAATGTTTTTGCATGTTTTCTTTGCAATTCATATCTTTTTAAATAGTGTAGTTCTGACTACTATATTAATACTATTCCTTTTTTATGCATGATATGTAGTGCATGTTTGGTGAGCAATCACCCCCTGCCACACACCCTTGTGGTGGCTTGCAGGGTATTATGTCGATGTAGAATGTAGATGTAAATCCCTGACCTAATGTTCACATACATCTACATAACACCCTGCAAGCCACCTAAAATCCGTATTTAGACGTCCATCTTTATCATCCGGTTACATGATGACTTTCTAAAAATATTTACGAAATCATACGAAAACAACGTCTTCAAAGTAAGTGGAATCATTCACTCAAATGTTTATCTTTTACCTGAAAATCAGATCGTCTATATTGAGAGATCTTGGTGAGCTGAGTTCGATAACTATAGCATATATCTGATCAAAAGTTATTTCAGCCACTTTCAAAAAAGTGAATCTCACAAGGTCGTTACTGAGCAAAACGGGAATATCTTCTTTTTCACTTGTTGCTGAATTTAGGAAGGCCTCATTAAAACCTGCTGAAAGAAATTCCCATTCCCGAATCCGTATTCGTAATGCCTATCAAAATATTTCGCTGTGGGAACCGGTTTCGACCCCCTCCGGGCATGGAAACTGTTGAAACTATGCTGTGTTGTTGTAGTGATGTCAGAGAATTCTCAAATCGTAATATATGGGTGTCGAAATGGAGAGTAATCGTGGGAATGACGGAAAAATTTCCTAATTTTTAAGGCTTAGTAGTGGAGAAATAAGCACGTCACAGTCTTGACGTATTCCGATTACGACATCAGAAAATCAAGACTTGCGGATGATACGACGTCACAACCCCCGTTCCTTTTGAGGCTTTCGCGTTTCGTATCCCATGCTCGCATGCTGCGACCCATTCACAGTGTTCGAATTTTGAAAGTTTGAAGTCGACGATTCATCCAGGCAAGATCCGAAAATTGGAAATTCATAAACTTACTCCAAATATTAGCACCAAAAACAAAAGAATACAATATAAAGGATGATTTTTCAGGGCACTGCTGCGTTTCGCTGATAAAAAAAATACTCAATAGTTTCTCTCTTCGTATTGGAAGCGTCACCAAGAAACACGCTAAGGGTACGAGGAGCGAAACTGTTGAGTATTTAAAAAAAATGAAGGAAACACAGAATTGCCCGAAAAAATAATCCTTCATAGACAAGAAAATCTGCGAAAGCCTTCAAACAAAGTTAACAATGCAAACAAAGTATGCAATATTCTACGCCTACATCTACTTCAATCTACATCCACGCAATATCCACAACCACGCAAGTAAGCTTCGTCTATTTGCTATATTGTACAGGGAATTCTATGCCGAAATGATGAAGAATATTTAAATGATGACCTACAAGCAATTGAAAAATGGAGTCATGCATGGCAGTTAGAGTTAAATTTTTTAAAATGTGTAGAAGTGAATTTTTGGAAGAAGAATTGTTCTCCTCCTAGCACGTACAAAATAAGAAATGATGAATTAACAAACGTGGAATCCATTAATATCTTGGAATCAGACTGGCACATGATCTTTCCTGGGGTAAACACATAGGTGAAATGATGGGTCAAGCTAATCGTAGACTAGGATTCATCAAAAGAGTATTGGGTAAATGTGACGAATATGTACGAGAAATCAGCTACATTTCCCTTGTTAGACCTCATTTGGAATATGCTGCCAGTAAATGGGATCCCTACGAAATCGGTCTAAATAACCAACTTGAACGTGTGAAGCGAGGATCGGCAAGGCTTGTAAAGAGCTGGTACGATAACTATATTAGTGTAAACTGTGTATTAAATGAATTAAAATGGGAATCATTGTTAGATCACAGGTTGAAATTTAGACTTAATCTCCAAAATACATTTCCAAGATAATATTTCCAGTGATTTCGTTAAAAATCTTTTGCGAACCCCAACTTACTATGGTAGAATGGACCATATTTACCAAAATAGAGAAATTGATTGCAGAACGGACAGATTCAAAATGTCCTTTTTTCCTCGTACAATTAGGGATATGAATAGCGGTAAATATGTCCAAAACGAGTGAATCAATCCATAGCATAGGTAGTTGCATGTTGGTATAAGGACTTAAAGCTAACCCAACTAACAGCATGTTTTGCATGTGTGCTTTGCTATTTTTATCTTTTTTAAATAGTGTGATTTGGAACAGTGTATCTATACTAATCCTTTTAAATGCCTGATATGTAGTGTATGTTTGGTGAGAATTTACCCCTTGCCACACACCTTTATGTTTATTTGCAGGATATTATGTAGATGTAGATGGTTCACCCAATGCCACAAACTCATAGGGGGGCTTGCAGACTATTAAGTAAGGCAGCATAGTAAATGGATAGGTTCACCCCAGGAAAGATCATGTATCAGTCTTATTCCAAGATATATAACGAATTCCACGTTTGTTGATTCATTATTACTAATTTTGTAAGTGCTAGGAAGAGAAAAATTCTCCATATCTTGGCATGAATTATCAATCAGAGAGAATTATTGAATGATTGTAGTTTTTCCCGGGGAATACTTTAGATAGAAGTTTCCTCGGGTTTACAGCCATATGCTGATAGGCACTGACGTTTGGAGGGCCTATAACCCATTTTATTCTATTATGAATTCTATTCTTTTTTTCCTCAATTAATTGCCACATAAAGTTACGCATCTGAACAATTGCGACATAATTTCCTTCCTCCCATAAGTTGGGGTAGTTGCTGTAGTACTAGAACAAAAGGGTTGGATATTTAAATTGCAGAGGCAAAGGAAAAGATATTTTTTCTCCCAAAAGTCAATTGAATATTGAATGGGTTGTATTAAATAATACTCCACCTATTTAACCACTGTATTATTTTCCGACAGTGAATTTTTTGTTTCCTTTTACAGTAAGCTAATATGATGGATTTTGGATGCTAAAAAATTATTTTATTGTGATCCTATATTGTGTTTCTGAGAGGAATGTACATTAAGCAATCTACATCTACATCTACACGATACCCTGCAAGCCACCGCTAGGGTGTGTGGCAGGGGGTGAAGGTCACCAAGCATGCACTACTAACATGCAAGCAAGCAACTAAAGGGTCTCATGAAACTAGATTGTTAGTATCTATAGTATTTGAGGGGTTAATACATGCATCATGGACTACAGAATACTCTAAAATATTTCCCCTACCTATCCCTTTCCTATGCTGCCTATTCTGTTCTCTTATAGTACGGGGGAAAAATGCCATTTTGAATCTATCTGTACGACAATCTATCTCTCTAATCTTATTTATCTGGTCGAATCTAGCATAATACGCTGGTGTTTTTAATATGTGCCTAACATCTTCAGTAAAGCTATCCGATTGAAATTTCTGCAATAGATTTAATCTGAACTTTAATCTACGCTCTGATAATGATTCCCACCCTAATTCTTGTATTAATTCTGATACACTACTCAACCTATCGTAACACCTTTTGACGAACCTAGCTGCTCTACGCTGCACACTGTCTAGTTCTCTCATCAAACCTAAGTCATTAGGATCCCATACACTGGCTGCATACTCAAGGTGGGGCCTAACTAGTGAAAAGTAGCATCGCTCTTTTGTCTTCTCATCACATTTCCCAAGTACTCTTTTTATAAATCCTAGCTTTCTCTTCGCTCGGCCGCATATTTCCCTTATGTGTCTTCCCCACGATAAATCTTCAGTGATTGTTACACCTAAATATCTTACGGTTTCAACGTTTTCGATCTTCATGTTATTAATTATATAGGATCGCTCTATCGAATTATTTCTCCTCCAAAGATTGATAGCTACACTCTTTTTAAGGTTGAGTTCTAACTGCCATTTGTCGCACCACTCTTGAATTGCATCTAAATCCTTGGATCTACCCTTCTATTGCAAAAATTAACGTAGAATAGTATTTTCATGCATACATTCCATGTTGTAAATGGACTGATGTGGTTAATTGTTAGACGTGGCAACGTAAAAATGTGTAACATGCCAAGGAAATTTCTATAAAGCGAAGGGAAAATTTTGGTGCTGAGAACGGAGCAAATTTGTTTTCTTCAGTCTGAGGCATCTTGCGTGCATAGCACGCTGCAAGCCAACTCAGGGGTATGTGACAAGGGGTGACTCCATAACAGGCGTACACAAATGTCGTGCACATATTAGCAACTTATTAAATAGCTACTACTTGTAGTTATGTAACCGGTTTTACTGCTACCTTGAATATTTAGGGTAAGAGTCATATTTGAAATATATATTATTAGTAACAAGATAGAATAATGTTACATTTTAGAGATGCCTCAGTTGTCTCACCACGCATTTGAATCCATTTTTTCATCTATGCCCTTATAATACTTATTTATTTTGATATTAATTTTAATATTTTATGATTACCATTTGATAATATAATAATCATAGTTATACCCAACTATAACATGCAGACAGTGTATGTGATCCAAATGAATTAGGTTTGATCACAGACTAGAAAGTGTGAAGCGTAGAGTAGCTAGGTTTGTTTAAAAGTGTTACGATAGGTTTGGTAGTGTATCAGAATTAATACAAGAATTTGAGTGGGAATCATTATCAGAGCGTAGGTTAAAGTACAGAGTAAATCTATTACAGAAATTTAGCTTTATTGAAGGTGTTACGCATCTATTAAAAATACCTTCATGAAATACTCGTCGTTTATTTCTGTGGATATTTAGTCAGCAATTCAAATAGTGATCTGCTTGTGATATCTAAACTTATTTTCCTGACAGTTTAGATCGAATGCCAAGTCGCTAACTTTGAAAGCCAATGTGCAGTTCTTTTTAACTCTGGACCATAGACCGATTGTTTTCCTTTACTTACATCATCATCATCATCATGGATCAACAATCCTAGGATTGGTTTGACACAGCCCTCCACTCGATTCTTTTATCGGCTAACCTCTTCATACTAACGTAATTCCTCTCTTTCACATCCTTCACGATCTGTTCCATATAACTCATACGAGCCTGTCTTTTCCTATCTTCCAGTTCACTTTTCCCTCGACGATTGTCTTCATCAGGCCATCGTGTCTTAAGATATGGCCGATTAGGTTGTCCCATCTTCTCTTTTCTCCCACTCTACTTGGGACTTCTTCATTTGTCACTCGGACGATCCATTCATCGTAATCATTGTTCGGTAGCACCATATTTCGAATGCTTCCACCCTTTTCTTCTCCGCCATCATACGTTCTGATGAATTGCTTCCTTACTTCTAAGCTTGTCCTTATACCTGTACCTTTACCTACGTGTTTACATCTACATCTACACGATACCCTGCAAGCCACCGCGAGGGTGTGCGGCAGGGGGTGAATATCACCAAGCATGTCTAAGCAACACTTCTTTTTTTATATATATTTTTAGACGTCACCAAAACAGACAACATGTCATAGGACAGTAAAGGAAATATAATGCAACTTTTCCACAAGTAAACAATTTTTATTCCCACTAGTTTTGGTGTACTACACCATTTTCAAATGGTGTAGTACACCGAAGCTAGTCGGAATAAAAATTGATTACTTGTGGAAAATTGCATTATCTTTCCTTTAATATGGAACGTTTCCACCACATCTCGCCTGAATCAGGTTTGTTTATGTCATAGGATGTTTTATTTCCTAATGTTCTCATGTACATAATACCCTTTAAGTCACCACAACGGTGTTTAGCAGGGGGTGAACCATCACCAGCCATGCATTGGAAATAATTTTAAGTCCTATGTTAGCTACTATAATACGAGTACTTTTACTGGACCAAAGTATCTTAAGTTAAATGCAATTGTCTAAAGAAAAATTTCAGTTTCAATACTGTTGCGGAAGCTATCATGGCCGTCAGAAATTGTATGTAATCAAGTATATTCCATGAAATGTTATAAATGTGAGTTACCTGTGAACATTCTAATGCTGATGATATAATTCCACTTGTTGCCGTCTTACAGTAATAAAAATTCCATCATTTATGCATGATCCTATACGATTTGGCATAGTTTCTAGGTTAAATATAAATGGAGCTGAATATCACCTGATGTGATTTGATAAGAAATTTGAGAGCACTTTAAAATCATTATTACTTTGGTTTGAGATTGAAATGCACTAACGGAAAAACACAGTTTTGTATCCATAATTATTGGTAGGGAAAAAGAAAAAGAAATCTTGTGAAACAGGATACGTAAACGGATTAAATTCCGTGAAACATAAATTCTTACATAAGCGCTAGTTAAGCTAATGGGTCGATGTTACCAATTATTGAAACGCATGGCAGTGATGTAAATTAAGCTTCTTCTAATGAGGTAGAATTAACTAAAGAACGACTTAGGGACAATAATTAACGTGAGGGTTTCATTAATTTTCTTGACATAGGATGGATCTTCTTCTTAGATGATAGTGTCAAACAGAATACACTGCTTATTCTTTAGGAAAATTTTCCATTTCTGCAGGTGATTTAGTCCGTGGGGTAATATCCGGGTGGTATGCTTTCATTTTCACTGGCACTTTTGCTCCCTGGTGAAGTTTCTAACCCGAAGGGTACACTTCCGCATCTCTTTCTGCCCGTTTCAAATATATCCCGGAGATTTCTTTGAGAAAAAAAGAGTGGGATCCTGTTCCCGAGTTCTCGTCGGTCGTCTTCGTATCCGGGATTACTTCCAGCATGTGCTCTAACCGGAACAACACAGACAAAAGGATAAGAAACTATTTTTTTTCAACCAACGAAGGGTCCTTTCTCCATTAGTGAATTGACGCGGGCGCCTCTCGATCTCCTCCGCCATCTTCTCTCATCCCAACGAGAGAGATCGGAATATCGAAATTTCCAAATCGCCTATGGCGCCGAGAAACGGAAGTCCCCTCTTGATGTGAAAACGCAATTTTCCCCTATTGGCTTCCCGCGGAAGCTCATTACCCTAAGGTTTACATGTACATAACACCCTGCAAGCCACCACAAAGGTGTGTGGCAGGGGGTGATTTCTCACCAAACATGTACTACATAACATTAATAAAAAAGGAATAGTATTACTATACTAGTCAGAACTTTACTATTAAAAAAAGATCAAAAACGCGAAGCAAACATGCAATAACATTCTGTTAGTAGAGTTAGCTTTAAGTACTCATACCAACATGCAGCTACCAATGCTATCCATTGCTACTCTCCGATAGGACATATTTACCGTTATTCGTATCTCTAATTGTACGAGGGAAAAAGGACATTTTGAATCTATCAGTTCGGCAATCAGTTTCTCTAATTTTATGATTATGGTTCAGTCTGCCATAGTAAGTTGGGGTTCGCAAAATATTTTTAACATCATCACTGAAAATATGGTCTTGAAATTTATTTAAGAGATTAAGTCAAATTTCAACCTGCGATCTGACAATGATTCCCATCTTAATTCATTTAATAGACTGGTTACGCTAATATAATTATCGTATCGTCCCTTTACAAATCTTGCCGACCTTCGCTGAACACGTTCAAGTTCATTATTTAGACCGATTTCTTAGGGATCCCATACACTGGCAGCATATTCTAAATGAGGTCTAACAAGGGAAAAGTAGCTGATTTCTCGTACATGATCGTCACATTTACCCAATACTCTTTTGATGAATCCCAGTTTACGATTAGCTTGACCCATTATTTCACGTTTATTCCACATCCACGCAATACCCTGCAAGCCACCTCGAGGGTGTGTGGCAAGGGGTGAAGATCTCCATCCATGCACTATTGGCATGCAGACAAGCTACTAAATGGAAACATAACAGGGTCACATACAGCTAGATACTTAGTATCTACATAGTAGGGGAGGTCCGTGTAATTTGGACCATTAGCTTTAATTTGTATTCATTAGGGGTAGCAACATATTTGATACAATATCGTTAGGTTGTATCTCTGGAACGCCTCATCACCAAATTTTATCAATGAAGCTCGAGTGCTTCAAGCTCTCTTATCATAGAATATTTAATGGAGAATACTGGTCAATTAAACTGTTTGTAAATCATTTATTATAAGCAATAATTAAAGAAATAAAACATGTTAGTTTGTAAGAATTATCATGACAGAACGAAATTACACGCATAGCGGAACCAAATGACACGCCCTCGGTCCAAATTACACGGAACCAAAACTTTCCTACAGACATTTTCTAACGCCATACCTAAGAACAATAGGGAAATATAGAACTATCAGTGCCATTCTTTTTTGGTGTAGTTTGTCATGTAAAGATGCTGCTTTTGTAGTGTAGGTACTTATGGAAAAAAGTTATATGCAATTGAAATTAGGTGGTCCAATTTACACCGACTTCCCCTATTAATGGGATTGGTTGTTGATATATGCAAAATGAACTACAGACTATTCTAACAATATTTCACCCACCTATCCCTCTGCTATGATGCCTATTGTGTTCTCTTATAGTACGGGGGAAAAAAAGCAGTTTGAATCTATCGGTTCGACAATCTATCTCTCTAATCTTATTTACCTGGTCGAATCTAGCATAATACGCTAGTGTTTTTAATATGTGCCTAACATCTTCAGTAAAGCTATCCGATAAAAATTTCTCTAATAGATTTAATTTGTACTATAACCTACGCTCTGATAATGATTCCCACCCTAATTATTGTATTAATTCTGAAACACTACTCAACCTATCGTAGCACCAAGCATGCACTACCATGTCGATAGTGCATGCTTGGTGATCTTCACCCCCCTGCCACATATCCTCGCGGTGGCTTGCAGGGCATCGTGTAGATATAGTTGTTGATAATAGGGTCACATATTAATAGGGAAATTTGACATTTTAAGTCTATCGGTACGACAATCTATCTCTCTAATCTTGTTCATCTGATCAAACCTAGCATAATACGCAGGGGTTCTTAATATATATCTAACATCATCTGTGAACAAATCGATTTCGAATTTACTTAAAAGGTTTAACCTAAATTTTAACCTGACTTCTGATATTAATTCCCATCCCAGTTCTTCTATTAAACTCGTAACACTTACCTATACAATTATCATAACGGCCTTTAACAAATCTAGCGCATCTCCTTTGCACACGCTATAATTCTTTTATCATACCTTCCTGATCCTATATACTACACCTATCACACTACCTTGTGGGACACCCGAAGTGACTTTAATTGCCGGTGAGGAAACACCGTCCAAAACAACCCTTTGAACCCGATCATGAAGAAAATCATTAATCCATGATATAATGTTACTGTCTAACCCATAAGATTTTAATTTCAAAATTAGTTTGCTATGAGAAACCTTGTCAAAAGCCTTCTTCAAGTCGAGAAATATAGCATCCACTGGAATATTATTTTCGCCATAAACTAAAATATCGTGGGAAAAGAGAGCAAGTTGAGTTTCACACGATCTGCTCTTTCGGAAGCCATGCTGGACATTGGACAATAAATTCTGGCTATCTAGGTGTCCCATGACTGAACTGACAATTATATGTTCTTGGACCTTGCATGAAATGGATGTCAGACCTATATCCCTCACATCCATTTCATGCAAGGTCCTAGAACATATAATTGTCAGTTCAGTCATGGGACACCTAGATAGCCAGAATTTATTGTCCAATGTCCAGCATGGCTTCCGAAAGAGCAGATCGTGTGAAACTCAACTTGCTCTCTTTTCCCACGATATTTTAGTTTATGGCGAAAATAATATTCCAGTGGATGCTATATTTCTCGACTTGAAGAAGGCTTTTGACAAGGTTTCTCATAGCAAACTAATTTTGAAATTAAAATCTTATGGCTTAGAAAGTAACATTATATCATGGATTAATGATTTTCTGCATGATCGGGTTCAAAGGGTTGTTTTGGACGGTGTTTCCTCACCGGCAATTAAAGTCACTATGGTGTCCCACAAGGTAGTGTGATAGGTCCACTCCTATTCCTTTTGTATATTAATGATATCCAAAAGGTGGAAAAAGTAAGCTTCGTCTATTTGCCGATGACGCAGTAGTGTACAGGGAAATTCTATGCCCGAACGATAAAGAATATTTAAATATTGACCTACAAGCAATTGAAACTTGGTGTGATACATGGCAGTTAGAATTAAACTTTAAGAAATTTCTTGTAATGCATTTTTGGAAAAAGAATAGATCTCCTCCTACCACTTACAAAATAAGTAATAATGAATTAACAAACGTGGAATCCATTAAATATCTTGGAATAAGACTGACAAATGATCTTTCCAGGGGTAAACACATTCGTGAAATAATGGGTCAAGCGAATCGCAAACTGGGTTTCATTAAAAGAGTATTGGGTAAATGTGACGATCATGTACGAGAAATAAGCTACTTTTCCCTTGTTAGACCTCATTTGGAATATGCTGCCAGTGTATGGGATCCCTACGAAATCGGTCTAAATAACGAACTTGAACGTGTGCAGCGAAGATCGGCAAGATTTGTAAAGGGACGATACGATAATTATGTTAGCGTAACCAGTCTATTAAATGAATTGAAATGGGAATCATTGCCAGATCGCAGGTTGAAATTTAGACTTAATCTCTTAAACAAATTCCAAGGCAACATTTTCAGTGATGAAGTTAAAAATATTTTACGAACCCCAACTTACTCTAGCAGACTGGACCATAATCATAAAATTAGAGAAATTGATTGCCGAACTGATAGATTCAAAATGTCCTTTTTCCCTGGAACAATTAGAGATACGAATAACGGTAAATATGTCCTATCGGAGAGTAGCAATGAATAGCATTGGTAGCTGCATGTTGGTATGAGTACTTAAAGCTAACCCTACTAACAGAATGTTTTTGCATGTTTTCTTTGCAATTTCTATCTTTTTTAAATAGTGTAGTTCTGACTAGTATATTAATACTATTCCTTTTTTATGCATGCTATGTAGTGCATGTTTGGTGAGAAATCACCCCCTGCCACACACCCTCATGGTGGCTTGCAGGGTATTATATAGATGTAGATGTAGACTAGTATGGATCCCATATACTAGCGGCATATTCTAAATGAGGCCTGACCAGTGTAAAGTAGCTTCTTTCTCGTACTCTCTCATCGCATTTGCCTAGAACCCTTTTCACGAAATCTAATCTACGGTTTGCTACACTAGCCATGTGTTCTCCCCATGACATGTCTTCAGTGATGGTGACGCCTAGGTATTTAACAGATTCTACATTAGATCTTTTCTTTTCTTTCATGCAATAATTATTCCGAGGAATCATCAAACATGCACTATGGACCTACAACTAGGCTCGTGGTAGCTCGCAGGGTGTTACGTGGATGTGCATGGGAAAATAAAGAAGGGCGTAAAGATCTATTAGGGCGTGAGGGAATTAAGATTAAATAGGGCCGAATGGAGGGCTTCAGTAAACCAATCCTTAGGTTGAAAATACTGATGAGACGGCAAAATTAGAATACGTATTGCAGATTTTGGTGTATAAAAATCGAATTGAGTGATTTTTTTCTACTCATCATGTTTTCACAATGGATACTAACTCATGCATATTCAAGTAAATATAAGTTCATGATTTAAACCTTGAACTGAAAGAATGGAATTTTCCTTTTTTACTCGTACATTTAGGGTTTTGAATAGCGGTAAATATATACAATAGCATGAATACGAGTGTATTAATGGATACCATGGGTGGTTGTTTGTTGTTATAAGGACTTTTAGCTAGCCCAACCAACAGCATGTTTAAGCTTGCTTGCTTTGCTATTTTAATCTTTCTTAAATTGTGAAGTTTAGACTAGTATATTATTACTAATCCTTTTTTATGCATGATATGCATAAATACTACCTCCCTGCACACAGCTTTATGGTGCCTTTCAGGGTATTATGTATGTAGATATGTAGTGCACGTTGAATTCACCCCATGCCACACACCTTTATGGTGGCTTGCAGGATATTGTGTAGATGTATTTGTGCGCGGAAAAAAATAATCCTTGAGCCTCTCCGCCTTAGTATTGGATACCGATACATCATCGGTAGAATTAGAAGAGATCTATTCAAAGGAGTCAAGGATTCTTAGGTCATTAGAAGGTAGGACATGAATTAAAATTACTTTGCAACTATTCCACATAAAAATTTATTTCGAACGAGTCAACATGTTTCACTGCACTGCAGCATCATCAGGACTGTAGAGTCCTGAAACATAGCACCATCAGGACTGTAGAGTCCTGAAACATAGCATCATCAGGACTCAACAGTTCTGATGAAGCTGCAGTGCAGTGAAACATGTTGGCTCGTTCGAAATAAATTTTTATGTGGAATAGTTGCAAAGTAATTTTAATTCATGTCCTACAATGGATTTCCACAAAGTATCTGCCTCCACCATTCATTTCATTAGAAGGTAGTTAATAACCGATTTAAAATCTAGAGGGTGCATTGTGAAGTTATGCATTCGCATCCCCATGTCTCGATATTCGATCCCTATCTCATGTCGATGCTCATAATCGAAAATTGAACTTCTCGAACTGCCTCCCTCCTTATCGCTGGGTAACGCCTCTCTCTTTCAGACCAAGCACCTTACACCTTTTCCCCCCATATCCGTCACCCTCCCCTCCCCCCTAGCACTTCCCCACCCTCTCCCTCTTCCGACCTCCGGTTCCTCCCCTTCCTCAGCTCAACTCGTTCCCCCTTCCCCTCCACTCTCCCCCACTTATCTCTCCCCAACCTACACCGCAAACTCAACTCTTTCCACCCCCTTCCCTTCCCCTCCCTCCGTGCCCTCCCCCTCTCTACGAGCCACAAATACGGAGACATCACCCGCGGCGAAGATCACCTCCTCCTCCACCTTGCCCGGGAACTGGAAGGCGCCCGATACCAGCAGTCCGTTTCCGTGACTCGACTCGCGCGGTCGTCTGGTCAAGTTCTCTCCCTCTTCGACTCACGGCCAGTCTGCGAGAACCCGCTCGTGAGAAGGAATGGTGAGAGAGGCGGCGTGAGAGCTTCCATCCGGGCCGGAGTGTGCTGAGCGCGTGACTCAATCCGTGAACGCCGTGTGGACGTGACGACGGAGGGGTTTTGACGTGTGTGATTGGAATAACTCCCGCGTCAAGTACGCCGGTAGAGTGTTACTGCCCGTTCGGTTCCTCGGGTGTTTTTAGTGTCGAGCGGTATTTAGCGCGTGTGCAAGGACTTTGGCGCCGGCTTCCAGACGTCCGCGTGGGTACGCCTTTTGTTCGGACGCAGACGGTCGGGGACTTCGGAAAAAAATTCGAGATGGCAGTCACACGTTTGGTGCTGGTAGCAGTTGTTGCCGCTACGGTAAGTTAAATTGCTGCTGGCGATGGAAAATTGCCTTAGTGCTAGATTGAGAGTTTGTTTACACGAGCAGCTCGAGCTCCGAAGTATCCTGAACCCGAAAAACACTGCATTCATACGATTCGTTTTAGCTAACTTTGACGTCTGTCGAAATAACTTCTATGTCGCATTTAAAATATAGCACATTTTAACTTGTGATTATCTCTAATAGTCCATGTATGACCTATTTATCATTTTGCATATGTAATGAATTTGGTTGCATTATAATCCACGATGTGCATTTTGACACAGTTCGATCAATGTTTGCAATATTTATCTACCCTGAGATATCTCTACTAGGCATTACTTTAATGTAAGTTGTCGATGTTTGGTGATCTTCACCCTCTGCCACATACCCTCGTAGTGTCTCGCTGGGCACTACGAAAATGTAGATTCACGGGTGTAGACTGCTTGTATGGTCTTGTCTTGGCACGAAATGACGTCCTTCATAAATGCTAGCCAATAATCAAGGATACAATGTACAATGTCCAATTTAGAAGAGTTTATGAAGAACCACGTCGTTATTCAGCGAGCGTTAGCTATTACCTAATGTCTTCTAAAAGGTATACATCTACATAATACCCTGCAAGCCACCAAAAAGGTGTGTGGCAGAGGGTGTATTCTCCCCAAACATGCACTACATATCATGCATAAAAAAGAATTAGTATTTATATACTATTCTAAAGTACACTATTTAAGAAAAGAGAAAAATAGCAAAGCAAACATGCAAAAACATGCTGTTAGTTGGATTAGCTTCAAGTCCTTATACCAGCTTGCAGTTACCAATGTTATCCATTGCTACATTCGTACTGTATATATTTACCATTATTCATATCCCTAATTGTACGAGGAAAAAAGGACATTTTGAATCTATCAGTTCCGCAATCAATTTCTCTAATTGTGTGGTAATAGTAAGTTGGGGTTCGCAAAATATTTTTCACATCATCACTGAAAATATAAATATATTTTATATTTTCAGTGATGGATGGATAGCTGACAACTGTGAGGCAATGTTTACCGTCAAATTTATTGACAACTTTGCAATAAAATGAAGTTTTTCTTTTGGTATTTGTGTAAGTCATTGAACTTATTGAGAATGACTTCCTAGCCGATTTCTTCTTAGTCGCAAAAAAGAGAACGATGGATAAATTCTGTGCCCGAAGCTATTTCCCAGCGTATAGTTGTTATTGGCAGATTAGATGTGCGTCCACTCTGCTGAAAAATCGGAATCATTTTTTCGAGAAAAGTTGTGATTTCGTGCCCTTCTCGCAGCCGATTAGAGATTTTATTTCTCTCGTTCGCGAATAGGCTTCTTGGCTCGTTTAGCGGGGTAATAACTGGTTTCTCGCCATCCTCATCACGACGTTGTTGCAGCGCATTGTCTTTTTTCCCTCGAGCTGGTTGGCTTTTTGCAGTAGTTGCTCACGTGTTGGGATTATGATACCAGGTTTAGTTTCGAGTCGCTATTTTACTTTTCAGGTCGTGTACTGACTACTTGTTTTGGGCTGTAAAGTCCCGGTTTCCGCTGCCAATGGCCGTGAATTGCACGGGTTTGGACGAAATGTCTATATACTTTTTTTATTCATAGAGTTGGTTTTTAATGCTTTTTTAAGATTTTATTACGAATAATTCTATTGCGTTTCTGTCATCGAATTTTCTTCTACGACCTCTAAATGCGTGTCTGTCGAAGACTGGAATTATATCTTGGTTTTTAAGAGACTACTTCTGCCAGAAATGTTAACTGCTGTGTTTGGAATTTGCAGGCTAACTTATATAATCCCTTTGGGGTTATTATCTACAGGGAAGAATGATGAAGATAAAATGGATTGTCCGAGTGACAAATGAAGAAGTGTTGAGAAGAGTGGGAGGAAAGAGAAGTCTGCTGAAAACTATAAAAAGAAGACAGGACAACTTAATCGGCCATATCTTGAGACACGATGGCCTCATGAAGACAATCGTCGAAGGAAAAGTGAACGGGAAGTATGGAAAAGGCAGGCCTCGTGTGAGTTACGTAGAACAGGTCGTAAAAGATGTGAAAGAGAGGAACTGCGTTAACATTTAGAGGATGGCCGATAGAAGAATCGAGTGGAGGGCTGCGTTAAACCAATCCCAGGATTGTTGACCCTTGATGATGATCTATAGGGAGCGTTAGGATTACTGATATGCATTACTGCTCATTCATGAAATAAGTTGCCGCTCTTTCTGCAGTGTTGGCCGTTTACAATTGAAGCAGGCTCCTTTATCAAAATTAAAAGAAAAATTAGGTAAAGGCAGTGTATCAAAATTAAAAGAAGAATTAGGTTTGCAATAATCGGATTGTAGGTTAAAGAGAAGATTACATCTCTTGCAGAAATTTGAAACGGATGGGTTTACAGAAGATTCTAGATATATATCAAGAACCTCTGTGTATAATGCCAGATTTGACGAAGCAAATAAGAGATTGATAGATTATCATAATGATGGATTAATAATATTATTATTGCGTCCAATTAGTGGGCATAATAGGCAGAATAGCAAAGGCAATCGCAGGTGAAATATTGTTAAGTAGTCTAGCTCTTAGTGACATGGTTATTATCACATGGTAGCTCTCAGAACCATGGCCGCACGGTTTGGTATCTCATAGTTGCATGCAAATGGCGTGTGTTTGGAGATTTTCACCCTCTGCCACACACCTTTGTGGTGGATTGCAGGGTATTATATACATGTAGAACCATAGGCCCATTTTCCACACACTCGCGGTGTCTCACAGGGTATTATGTAGATATAGGTAGTATGTGTTCCTTCTGGTTGATAATGAATGCCTGTTTTTGGCACGCCCCCTGCCGCACACCATTGCGATGTCTTGCAAGGTATTATGCAGACGTAAATTTAGTTCTCTATGCTTTAAAACATCAATGTTCAACCTGAAGGTTGATTTTAGATAGTTGACTCATCCCTCACTATTCCTCACTCACTCACGCCGTCCCCTGCCACACACCCTCGCGGTGGCTTGCAGGGTATCGCATTGATGTAGATATACTAAGCCATTGGCGTGTGAGATTCACACGCTCCGGGTTGACGGCTGAATTCCTTTCCATGGACCACCTGCGATTTCCTACGAAATTCTGGCACACAAAAAATAGATTCGTGAGGATGTTTAGGTGGGGTGTCGAGGAAGCATCTGTCCATATTATGAATCTGTGACCCTCCAGTCTGTAGCCCAGCACTTTACCCACTAGGTCACTATGTCCTTCTCTCTGCTTTAGTGAGTTTGAATTTGGTTGGCTGTGTGTGCAGGGGGTGAAGATCGCCAAGCATATACTGTTGACATGCAACTGGGTTGGTTCTTCCTTGTTAAAAGTGCGCGCCTGGTAATGTTTTAACTCCTGCCACAAGCCCCTGCGTGTGTTGTAGGGTTTTATGTAGATCATTCCTAGCAGCAAAATTGCTTATCGAATACGGAATCCGCACATTTAATATTCAATTTGTTTCATGTGATTTTAGCTCAATCTAAGTCATTGTTGGTACGAAAAAATTCTTCATTTTTTTGAATTGGCTGACCCAGTGGCGGAGCTGGCGCTCCCCACGGGGGAAGGTTTTCACAAAATATTTTGGGGTTGAAAGCTAATGCAACACTCACAGCCAACTCTTTTGTGACCCGTGAGCATTAAGCCATTCAACCCCACTGTGTGACTGACAATACCCCAAGCTCCTTCCATCCCAGCAGGAGCCTGTTCTGAAAGGGTCTGCGCTCGTTCCATTGTGGCCCCGCCCTTCCACAGACTACTCGCTGCTATCTCTGTCTCTCCTCCTCCCTTCTACCTGTCCCCCGACCACCTCAGGGACTCTTCGACCCTCTGCTGGGTCCGCGGACTTCGGAATCCGCAAGGGTGCACCACGGAATCCTTTCCTCTCTAGGTCATAATGGACAATGGCGTGGACAGGGACTAGATCCTCAATGACATTGGCTATTGTGGTTGGCGTGTAGCTTTTCATCCCCGTGCACTAAAGGGAAAGAACTGCTCGGCTGTCATCAAGATTGGGTAGTGAGTTGGTTGCGCTTCACGTGCCGGATCTAAATCCACCAGATATCCTGCAAGCCACCGCGAGGGTGTGTGGCAGGGGGTAAAGATACTAATATACTTAAATATGATTTGATTCTTTCCCATCGAATTATTTTCGTAGTCTTCTCGGGCTTCCCACCGGGTATTTACATCATATATCGCTGTATCCATTTTTCCAGAATGTTGTCTTCAGATAGCTGAACTCATCAGGAAGACTCTCGGTGTCAGCTCGTGGAATCCCATTTTAAATTAAATAAAAAACAATATAACTCCTCCTTTTTATCCAAATTTCGAAGACCCTTCCGGCCAACCAGGAGTAACATGATTGTTGCAACAGTTTATAGATACATGTTAGACCTCATTTGGAATATGCTGCCAGTGTATGGGATCCCTACGAAATCGGTCTAAATAATGAACTTGAACGTGTGCAGCGAAGATCGGCAAGATTTGTAAAGGGACGATACGATAATTATGTTAGCGTAACCAGTCTATTAAATGAATTGAAATGGGAATCATTGTCAGATCGCAGGTTGAATTTTAGACTTAATCTCTTAAACAAATTCCAAGGCAGTATTTTCAGTGATGAAGTTAAAAATATTTTACGAACCCCAACTTACTATGGCAAACTGGACCATATTCATAAAATTAGAGAAATTGATTGCCGAACTGATAGATTCAAAATGTCCTTTTTCCCTCGAACAATTAGAGATACGAATAACGGTAAATATGTCCTATCAGAGAGTAGCAATGAATAGCATTGGTAGCTGCATGTTGGTATGAGTACTTAAAGCTAACCCTACTAACAGAATGTTTTTGCATGTTTGCTTAGCAATTTGTATCTTTTTTTAAATAGTGTAGTTCTGACTACTATATTAATGCTACTCCTTTTTAATGCATGATATGTAGTGCATGTTTGGTGAGAAATCACCCCCTGCCACACACCCTCGTGGTGGCTTGCAGGGTATTATGTAGATGTAGATACGTCTCAAACGCTTTAATTTACTCACTCACCCTGAAGAATATAGACGAGTCGTCAGTTGAAACGTTGGTGTTATATAAATATTTAACCCGGAGGGAAGCCCGAGAAGACTTTACGAATACTAATATACAAGCCTAAACTCAACTATTAAAAGGAGATAAAAATAGCAAAGCTAGAATGCGAAATAATGCTGTTAGTTGGGTTACCTTAAGGCCCTTATGCCAACGTGCCACTACCTATGCCCTGCATTGCTACACTCGCGTTGGATATATTTACCACTATTATTATCCCTAATTGTACCTGCTATTATAATGCTTAATCTACATCTAAGCGATACCCTGCAAGCCACCGTGAGGGTGTGTGGCAGGGGGTGAAGATCACCAAGCATGTACTATTCACTTCTACACAAGCTACTATAGGGTCTCATGTAACTTGATTGTTAGTATCTATAGTAATGAAGGGATTAATAAATGCATCATCCACTATAGACTACTCTAAATTATTTCCCCTATCTATCCATTTTCTATGCTGCCTATTTTGTTCTCTTATCGCATGGGGGAACAATGACATTTTGAATCTATTACAAGTCACCTGTCGCCACACACCCTCAAGATCGCTAGCAGGGTAGTCAGAAGCTATGTAGATAAATATACAATTTTCACCTCCAACTACATAATTCCCTTTATGTATTTTTTTCCTTCGTTATTTTGCCTACCCATGTAATGCCGTGTATCCTTCCTTAAACATGCCTGCCGTGTGTTGTTGTTTACAAATCAGTTATCACGTATTCGCATCATTCTGTGTTGCCTGCGTTGGTTTGCGAGTGTTTTGAGATGTCCCACCGCTCGTGACTTGCCATCAAGTTCTGGAGAAACCTCACCGTATGTTACACAAGATCGATTTCTAAATGTACTCCCACCATAATCCACCCGTCAACTGCTAGGGTTTCATCTACATCTACGTAATATCCTGTGTGCAACTGCGAGGGTATCTAGCAGGAGGTGAAGATCACCAAACATCACAACTTACAACTACGAGCTACGATGATCCTACTTCACGATAGTTTGCGCTATGTTATACGATAATTTGGTGTTATACAGTGCGAGGCGTCGGCTTTCTGTTAGATCTTCCAATTAATCTGCTAATTTAAATGCGTCAATCTTGTGAAGGAAAAAGAGGTGTCACCTATTTTGGTTTATGGTCTCTAGAGCATTTTTTCTATCATTTAACCCAAAGCATCAACTATGCCGAAAGATATCATTACTTCATCATATTTCCCATACGTAGGCGCAGTCGGAAATAGTAACCCCTATACGAACCCCAACTTACTATGGCAGACAGGACCATAATCATAAAATTAGATAAATTGATTGCCGAACTGACCGATTCAAAATGTCCTTTTTCTCTCGTACAATTAGAGATACGAATAACGGTACATCTACATCTACATAATACCCTGCAAGCCACCACAAGGGTGTGTGGCAGGGGGTGATTGCTCACCAAACATGCACTACATATCATGCATAAAAAAGGATTAGTATTAATATAGTAGTCAGAACTACACTATTTAAAAAAGATAGAAATTGCAAAGAAAACATGCAAAAACATTCTGTTAGTAGGGTTAGCTTTAAGTACTCATACCAACATGCAGCTACCAATGCTATTCATTGCTACTCTCCGATAGGACATATTTACCGTTATTCGTATCTCTTATTGTGCGAGGGAAAAAGGACATTTTGAATCGGTCAGTTCGGCAATCAATTTCTCCAACCCCATGACCATGGTCCAGTCCGCCATAGTAAGTTGGGGTTCGCAAAATATTTTTAACATCATCACTGAAAATACTGCCTTGGAATTTGTGGAAGAGATTAAGTCCAAATTTCAACCTGCGATCTGACAATAATTCCCATTTCAATTCATTCAATAGACTGGCTACGCCAATATAATTATCGTATCGTCCCTTCACAAATCTTGCCGATCTTCGCTGCACACGCTCAAGTTCATTACTCAGACCGATCTCGTAGGGACCGCCATACACCGGCAGTATATTCCAAATGAGGTCTAACAAGGGAAAAGTAGCTTTTTACATTTGTCACATTTACCCAATACTCTTTTAATGAAACCCAGTTTGCGATTCGCTTGACCCATTATTTCACGAATGTGTTTACCCCAGGTAAATATGTCCTATCGGAGAGTAGCAGTGAATAGCATTGGTAGCTGCATGTTGGTATGAGTACTTAAAGCTAACCCTACTAACCGAATGTTTTTGCATGTTTGCTCTGCAATTTCTATCTCTTTTAAATAGTGTAGTTCTGACTACTATATTAACACTATTCCTTTTTTGTGCATGATATGTAGTGCATGTTTGGTGAGCAATCACCCCCTGCCACACATCCTTTTGGTGGCTTGCAGTGTATTATGTAGATGTAGATGAATAGTTTCGCTGGGGGGAGGGGAGGGACTTTTCCACCTTGAAAATGGCCTGCATTTTTTGCGGTATGGGGGAGGTAGAGACAAGAATTTCGCTGTAAGAGCTTAGGTGTGAGAATATGTCTCAGAAGAGTGAGCTGGAGACAAGTGAAATTTAATTTTTATTAATGAAGACTACTCATTTCTCAAGGGTCCGGGGAAATTTATTGGGGGAGGGGGGATTCGACCCCTCCTGCCCCTCATTTCCGACGCCTCTGTGTAGTGGTTACTGAAATGAGCATCATTGATGTTTCTAAGCAATTTAATCGATATATCATCCTTCAATTAAAATGGATACTTTGGGAAATTGATTGATTAAACATATAAGCAGTGATTTCTTTCCTTGATTATACTATCAGAGATATGGATAGTTTCATGAATACAATGAATTATATTCCTGAATAATTTCATTGGTGAAATATTCAATGACATACATAGAAGTGTGTCAATGCGTAGCCTAGGCTGTTTCACGTTCGTCGATATGAAGAGGTTGGCCGATAGAAGAATCGAGTGGAGGGCTTCGTCAAACCAATCCTAGTATTGTTGACTGATTATGATTACTATGTGAATAAGGTACTATTTATGTGCTTTATTTAAGTATGTGGTTCACTGCTCACCAATCATAATTTAATGTGATACATCCAATGAAATTAAATTTATTATATTATATCAGAATATTCCACGTAATGGAGCAGTCACGCGATTGCGTGGGGTCAAAAATCGGTAGACAGTTTGATGGCCTACTTTGATGTCATTCAACAATATAAGCATTGGTGTTCTACATATTTTGCGTGTATACCTCTTAATTATGAAGAAAATCGTTGTGGGAAATGTGAACGGGAAGATTGGAAAAGGTAGGCCTCGTATCAGATAGGTACATGGAACAGGTTGTGAAGAAAGCTAAAGAATTGAGTTACGTCAATATGAAGAGGTTGGCCGATAGAAGAATATAGAGTAGGGCTGCGTCGAACCAATCCTAAAGTTTTTGACCGATAATTATAAGGAGATCAAGTTATACCAACTATCCGCATGCTGCTTTGCTTCTTTAATCTTTTAAAAATTGTTATAGCTCAAACAGCTTATAGTATCTCATATAATCTTGGTCACTTCATCTTTGTACATGTTACTCTATCTGATACCCTGTTTGCCACTATAAAAGTGCGTGGCAGGTGGTGAATATAGGCATAACATATTTTACATATCTGGGTTAAAGAGGATAACTGTATTGTAGTCGAACCATTAGAATTTAAAGGATAGGTAAAGCAAGCATGCATAAAAATACTGTGTGTTGGATTAGCTTAAGTAGCTACTGTTACAACCAGAGACAAGATGGTGAGAATTTATTACAAGTGTATTCAGTTTCAAAGCTTCCTCACTTTTTATGCACAACGCGCCTTCTTTCGCGACTAAATGCCTTTTCTGAACTTAGCGGGTCATGCTTCTTCCCTCAATCCCCGCGTTCTTTCGTGCGATTCGCTAATACCACTTAGAGGCCTCCCTCTGTTTGGACGTCAAATTTAGCGCGCAAATAACTTTCGTAAGCCGCCGGAGACGTCAGTACGGGTCCAGAGGTTTTTCCCCGGCGACGCACGCGAAGATAGCATCCGGATGCGAGACGTGGTCGTCGGGTGAAAGTGGTCGCGAAGAGGAGAGGGCCGCAGTTGACCATGAATGGACCCGAAGTTCCCCCTCCACTCTCCCGCGTCCGTGAGCAGCGGAGAGTCAACCACGACTCGGAGAGTACCTTCTCCAGCTGGACGTGGTCTCCAGCACATTTCAGCGGATGTGGTTTTGCGTTCACAGCGACACTTTCGTTTTCGCCCCCTCCCTCTTGGTGGAGAGTAAAAGTCAAAATAATTTAACGTTACATTTACCGGTGTCTCTTTGTGGAACTACATGTCTGTAGGAATTAGTATCATAACGTGGTAAAAGCCACACTGAAATTAAATAATCAACAGGAGTTTCAGGTGTAACCTTGGTAACCTTGCAAATGATCTAAAGTTGAAACCCAGATATGGTACTTATTTAATCAAGAAATTACTGATCATTATCCCGACTAACAAGCAACTATAATGTCTCATGCAACTTGATTGTTAGTATCTATTGTATTTAAGGGGTTAATACATGCATCACGCACTACAGAATACTCTAAAATATTTCCCCGCCTTATCCCTTTGCTATGCTGCCTATTCTGTTCTCTTATGGTACGGGGGGAAAATGGCATTTTGAATCTATCGGTACGACAATCTATCTCTCTAATCTTATTTATCTGGTCGAATCTAGAATAATACGCTGGTTTTTTTAATATGTGCCTAACATCTTCAGTAAAGCTATTCGATTGAAATTTCTCTTATAGATTTAATCTGTACTTTAACCTACGCTGATTCCCACCCTAATTTTTGTATTAATTCTGAATTGCTACTCAACCTATCGTAACACCTTTTAACGAACCTAGCTGCTCTACGCTGCACACTGTCTAGATCTCTGACCAAACCTAATTCATTCGGATCCCATACACTGGCTGCATACTCAAGGTGGGGCCTAACTAGTGAAAAGTAACATCGCTCTTTTGACTTCTCATCACATTTCCCAAGTAGCAGCGCATCTATTCCAACCGGCCAATTGTTCAACCGTGGCCAATGGGAGCTCGCCTCGCGGTCACGTGCTGTTCGTGTTTACATTTCGCGATATTCTGATTGTTGCCATTTGAGCTGCTGCCTTAAAACTAAAAATATGAACGTTACAATTAAAATATCCCCTGCCAAACACCCTCGCGGTGGCTTGCAGGGTATCGCGTAGATGTAGATGAAGACAAAATTTGACTTTCTTGCGCTAACTACCTATTTTTTTGTGAAGGATGTATAGCATGCATTTCATTGAGGTGAGATTAAATGTGCCTCGTATTTGGAGTAGTTTAGGTACGAAATGTAATTAGAAGCGATACACGACCGCGCGGAAGGATCCTGTGGGCTGCGATTGCCCGACCGGCGAGGTTACGTATCAGTGAGATTGGAGCAGTTTACAACAACCGCAACCGGCATTTTGATCTACATCTGCATAATACCCTGCAAGCCACCATAAAGGTGTGTGGCAGGGGGTGAACTCTCACCAAACATGCACTACATATCATGCATGAAATTTGTAATTGAAAATTAAATAACAAAGCATACATGCAAAAACATGCTGTTAGTTGGGCTAGCTTTAAGTCCTAATACCAACATGCAGCTACCAATGTTATCCATTGCTACACTCGAACTAAATACTTTTACCGTTATTCATATCCCTAATAGTACGATGAAAAAAGGATATTTAGAATCTGTCAGTTCGGCAATCTATTTCTCTAATGTTGTGATTATGGTCCAGTCTATTTTGATGCGGTCGGTCACGTGCTGGCCTGTCTACCCATGGGTGGCATGTTTGAATCTCACCCCGCGCATGCGCAGGAAAATTTTTAAAAACCTTAGCATTTCGCTTATTTTTTATATTTTATGTATTTCCTCTAGTTTCTCTTTGATGTGAATCTAGTTGAATTATCGTCGTCGATACTAATGTATGATTGGGTTGATGAGGCTCTCCATTCTGTTCTCCTATCGGCTAGATTCTTCATATTTTTTAACGATTAGCTTTTCATACCCTCTGAATAGGGTTAAGGTCGCTTGTTTAATAGTCTCATCTACATCTACATCTACACGATACCCTGCAAGCCACCGCGAGGGTGTGTGGCAGGGGGTGAAGGTCACCAAGCATTCACTACTAGCATGCAAGCAAGCAACTAAAGGGTCTCATGCAACTAGATTAGTCACAGAGTTTGGTAATGAAACTTATGCGAATGTTCTTTTTATGTTCGACAGGATAGAATTGAGATATGTGGAACAGATTGTGAAGGATGTGAAAGAGCGGAATAGCATTAATATGAAGAGGTTGTCCGATGAATGAATCGAGTGGGGGACTGAGTCAAACCAATGCTAGTAGACCGATGAGGATGATGATGAAGATGCAGAAGCAGAGTGGAAGTATTCGATTAAAGTGCCTTGAAAGAGGAAAGAGGCGAATTGTCACTACTTTGTGAATGAAACTCGAATCCTCACGGAAAAAGTGTACATATACATCCACATAATACCCTGCAAGCCACCATAAAGGTGTGAATTCTCACCAAACATGCTCTACATATCATGCATAAAAAGGATTAGTACTTGTGTAGGTACTGTTCAAAACTACACTATTTAAGAAAAGATTAAAATAGCAAAACATACATGCAAAAACATGCCGTTAGTTGGGTTAGCTTTAAGTTCTTATACAAACATGCAGCTACCAATATTATCCATTGCTACACTCGTACTGGATATATTTAACGTTATTCATATCCCTAATAGTACGAGGAAAAAAGGACATTTTGAATCTGTTAGTTCGGCAATCTATTTCTCTAATTTTGTAACTATGGTCCAGTCTACCATAGTAAGTCCGCAAAATATTTTTAACATCATCACTGAAAATATGGTCTTGGAATTTTTTTAAGAGATTAAGTCTAAGTTTCTGATAATGATTCCCAATTTAATTCATTTAATAGACTGGTTACGCTAATAAGGTTATCATACCATCCTTTTACAAATCTTGCCGATCTTCGCTGCACACGTTCAAGTTCGTGAAGGGACATTCGTACATCTCTTCGGTGACTTGAAGATGTTTATCGTAACTTGTGTTTCCTTGCTCGATTCATTGTATAACTATCATAGAAGAAATACATAAATATGAAGAGATTAGCCGATATAAGAATTCAGTGGAGAGCTGCGTCCAACCAATCCGAGGATTAATTTCGAATGATGATGGGGATAGAATTGGGTTATTTATATTCATCTTAATTTTTCCTCCTAGTTACATATCTTGTTCCATGGAGAGGCATTTTCTCTGTATTTTAAACATGCCCAATAATATTCACTCTTGGAATGCATATCTGCTGATGGAGTAGGTTTTTTTTTAACCTCACCTAACATAAATATGAATACCAATTTCATTCGAACGAAGCGCTTTAGCATATTTTACGCTGTCCTATTTTAAATGAATGTTTTCGGGCGCGGCCCTGGTGACTTTCGTGGAAGTCATTTGTAAACAACGGGACGGAAGATACCGGAAATCTGGGGATAGGTTTCTTCCTCCTAAATTAAAAACTGGTTCTCGAATGGAAATCGTGTCATTGATAGACAATCATTTTACTTTCTGTAGAAATACAGGATGTATTCTGCAGAAGGATTGGATGTTTATTAGATTCTATGACAGCAGCGACATTTTTTATTTCCTGCCCTTGAGAATTCTGTATGAATTTTTGCGGTTAATGTTAGCCATATGGGTATTAAGTTTTAGCATGGATATTCAGCGGAATAACACCACGATCCTTTCTCTATTAGGGTAGAGTAGTAATTTCTTTTGAGTAATTTTAATTGACTTTGACAGTTGTTCCATAACGAGAAACATATTTAATACGCGAAGAACCTTATTAGGCGACTGGAGGTAGCTGGTGAATGTTATTCACCAGCTATCTGCTTTTATATATGGGTACAGCATATTTATTCCCAAAGCATTGTGCAAAACACGTCGTCTTCAGTTTAGTTTTTTTGTCAAAACGACATCTTCTCGGCTGGTAACCCACTACCCCCTGCCTATCGCGTTCGTGACGGTTCACAGGGTAACAAGTAGATGACGATATGATACCACTGTTTTATTAATTAGATCCAGTAAGGGAGATGTAGGAATGCTCTCGTAAATAATCATATCTCCTTCAATCATTGTTCATCTTAGTGGCTTTTAATTTGCAATGAACTTGCCATTTGCTGAATATGTTTCCCAGACGAGAGGTTTTCACTGATTCATCATATATCGATCTGAATGGTGGCAATAAGATCATTGATTCTACTCCTACTCCGATTATTATTAATATTATTATTCATTTTTCCACCGGTGGAGGTAGGCGTGAATGAACATTAATTATTGACGCCACGCCTATGCTTAAACGATATCCCTCCTCAGCCCCCATACTTTCTGTATTCCATCTACATCTACATAATGCCCTGCAAGTCTCCATTTACGTGTGTGGCAGGGGGTGAATACACACTAAACATACATTACATATCATGCATAAAAAGATTAGTAATAATATACTAGTCTAGCCCAAAGTCCTTATACATACTTGAAACTGCCTATGCTATTCATTGGTACACTCGTATTTATGCTATTGGAAATATTTACAGCTATACATATCCTTAATGGTACTAGAAAAGAAACATGTTGAATCTATCAGTTCGGAAATCGATTTCTCAAATTTTGTGATTATGGACCCAGTCTACCATAGTAAGTTGGAGTTCGCAAGGTATTTTTAATATAATCAGTGAATATATTATATTGGAATTTATTTAAGAGAGATCTACTCTAGATTTCAACCTACGATCTGACAATGATTCCCATTTTAATTATTTTAATAGACTGGTTACGTTAATATAATTACAAACAGTCCCTTAACAAATCTTGCTGTTCTTCGTAGCTCAAGTTCAAATTCATTATTTAGGCCGATTTCGTAGGGATCCCATATACTGGCAGCGTATTCCAAATGAGGTCTATTAAGGGAAAATTAGCTAATTTCATCGTTTTCTCGAAATAACGGAGTTAAATACCCTCACTTAATTACTCTCATATTTAGTTTAAAGTAATTCCAATTGAGTGAGTTTATTCAAGAAAACTTATCTTTTTAGATACGGTTTATCGTGTTTATACTTCGATTCGGATGGTCTGGCATCGCGATAATTACTTGTTGCCTCTTAATCTCTTGGTGTTTTTCCGAGTGGAATTTCATTTCTATCACTCTCAAGAAAATTAGTTTGCTACATTAAGAATCTTAGAGAAATCAAAGGCACGGGGCGATAAAGATTTTCCGCCTCTGGAAAATTAGAGAGGTGTCGGTGTCTTGCGAGAGTTGGAGGTTATCTCTCCGCCAATTACCTTGAAGGAACTTGAGGCCGGAGCTTTTATAGTTCTGCCCCATTCCTCGTGGTTTCTCAGCGACCTGTGTGAGACGGCTCGCGGCTCGCTCACAATAAGTACAAATGAGGTTTTGCAGATAAAGGAAGGTTTTCGGTCAACTTCGGCCTCCAGGGATTCGCATACCACCGTCCGCCCACCTGTGGAAGTGGGGGTATTGCGCAAAGTGCCGAGTCCAAACGGGGTTGGCGTGGGAACGGTCGATCCTCGGAGAAGGGGCTCTCGGGCTTCTTGGTTGAGAGGCCGGGGGGAAGCCTTATCTCGGCGGATGGTTATAACGAACTGGCCTACGCCGGCCTTCGGTCGGGATATGGGTCGTGAGGGATATCGGTTCATCGGATGATGACGAGAGGAGGTAATTTGCTTGACATCTGCCACATTTAAGTTGGTAGTTAGGAAGTTTGAAATGCCTGGAATGGAATTCCGTCTTGATCCGTCAGAGGTGTTCCACGGGCCAGCTTGAATAAGTTTTATTCCCCACGCTTCTAAAGAGCCACTTGTCACCTCGGTCGAATGCGAAAACCGTAGATGTCTTTCATTTTATCATTGATGTGATGCTCAGCCTTGCCAATTAGAAGTCTATGCTGGTGGGTGCCATGGAACACAACCTTTAATGTGCTCATCATCATCAGTCAGCAATACTAGGATTGGTTCGACGCAGCCATTCACTCGATTCTTCTATCGGCCAACCTCTTCATATCAACGTAATTCTTCTCTTTTAAATCCTTCACAACTTGCTCCATATATCTCATACGAGGCCTACCTTTTCCATTCTTCCCGTTCACTTTTCCCTCGGCGATTGTCTTCATCAGGCCATCGTGCCTTAATATGTGGCCTATTAAGTTGTCCCGTCTTCTTTTTGAGGTTTTCAGTAGACATCTCTTCTCTCCCACTCTTCTTAACAATTCCTGTATGACTCGGTCGATCTATTTTATGTTCATCATTCTTCGGTAGCACCACATTTCAAATGCTTCCAGCCTTGACTTCTCTGCTGCTTTAATTGTCATGCTGCGCTGCCATATAGTACAATGCTCTTAATGTATGTTCTAGTGAAATGCTTCCTCACTCCCACGCTTGTATTTGCAGCTATAAGCTGATTCTTCTTTTGGTAAAATGCACTTTTCGTCTTGGAATTCTACTGGAAATTCCTCTTTTGTTTCCTTCATCGCTGGTTACTCGGAATCCCAGGTAACAGAACTCTTCCATCTCTTCGACTTTTTGTTTTCCTAGTTTAATAATTGTCCTGGCTTCTTTACTCTTACTGCATACCAATGCCTTAGTTTTCTTTTTATTGATTTTCAAGTGATCTCTGGCCAATATCCTTCCCATATTTCCTAGCATCTTTTTAAATAGTGTAGTTCTGACTACTATATTAATACTATTCCTTTTTTATGCATGATATGTAGTGCATGTTTGGTGAGCAATCACCCCCTGCCACACACCCTTGTGGTGGCTTGCAGGGTATTATGCAGATGTAGATGTAGATAGTGTCTTCTTTAAGTCTTATTCCGTTCCTGCTATGTCTGCTTTAGTATGTTATGAAATAAATCATTAGTAAATGGTCGATTTATATTCGTGCGGTGCCTAATAAGTGCTTAAATAGTGTATTGGTGATAGATATGCTGAATAACATGTATTATGTTTCAGGTATTTAAAAGGTGACAAGTGGTCTTTCGTTGTTTTAGTCACCAATTTTAGGAGGGATGAATATATCATATCGTAGATAATTTAATTTCAGCGAATATATATCCAACACTTTTTATCTTACGAATAAGTTTAGTTACCTATTAGCTGGAGGTACTTATTGGACGTTTGGTGACTATTCTACCCCTGTCACACACTCTCAAGTTTACTCGTAGAGCATTCCTTGCATGTTGCTGTGGATTCATCGTTTGCTAGCCTTTTTGCATGCCTGCGTGATGATAGGTATTTATTCAGTTTTGATCTTCAATTAAATTTCTTCTTGATTTAATCGTAAACCTGGACATGGTTCACCCCCTGCCGCGCACCCTTGCGGTGGCTTGTAGAGTATTATGTAGAGGGATCTGTAAATGCTTTCACCCTGACTGTAGCAATTCTTGAATTCACTGCCTCCTGCACATTTTCCCGTGGGCTACGAATTCCATTGGATGCAAATTTGATCATGGTACATATTTGAACTCGAGAAGGCGTATCGTTAGCACGCCGGCCCAGTGTGCTGCCGACTTGTGTTCCCCGTCACGCTTACGGTATCTCCAGCATGCTAGAAGGAATCATATGGAACCGCTATCAGGCCGTAGGTTAATATTATGACTGAATCTTTCGAAGTAGGTTCGAAGCATATCCATTTCCGATGTTTTTTGACGTATTTTTAGAACACTCGCGTGATGCGGTTGAGTCCATTGCGATAACAAGACTGGTTAGAGGTAGACAGCTGATATTGTCCGTTTTAAGTGTCATTCTCCCGCGAACAACAAGAGATCGTAATATAGGACATAAAGTCGTGTAGGTAGTTACTCATATTAGTCAGTAGTCTCATATTCAGTAATTGAGAAAAAAGCTCATGTTAATGATATTTACTCGTCTCTTACGTAAAAGATGACGAAGTTATATGCCTGTCGTTGCGTGCACATATCACGTTCTTATATATATCCACTGACTGCCCTGCAAGCCACCTCTAGGGTGCATGGCAGGTGGTGAGTTGTCACCAAAGATACACTGCATACTATGATGCCCATTGTGTTCTCTTACAGTTCGCGGGAAAAATTTTTATTCTAAAGGTACGAAAATCCATCTCTCTAATATTACATGGCTGAACAACTAGCATAACACGTAGGGGTTCTATATATATTTATCTAGCGTTATCTGTGAATAAATTGGCTTCGAATTTACTCACAAGTTTCAACCTAATTTATACCTGCATTCTGATAGTAATTCCCATCCTAGTTCTTCTAATTACGATAACAAGACGAAGTTTACACTAATACATTTATAACGACGACCTTTTATCACAACAAATATTGCTGATGTCTTTTGCACACGCTCTTATTCCTTTAACGCTCTAATACATCTATATCTACACGATACCCTGCCAGCCACCGCGAGGGTGAGTAGCAGGGGGTGAAGATCACCTAGCATGCACTACCGACATGCAAACAAGCAACTATAGGGTCTCATGCAACTAGATTGTTAGTATATATTGTATTTAAGGGATTTATACATGCATCATGCACTACAGACTACTCAAAAATATTTACCCTACCTATCCCTTTGCTATGCTGCCTATTCTGTTCTCTTATAGTACGGGGGAATAATGCCATTTTGAATCTATCAGTACGGCTATCTATCTCTCTAATCTTATTTATCTGGTCGAATCTAGCATAATACGCTGGTGTTTTTAATATGTGCCTAACATCTTCAGTAAAGCTATCCGATTGAAATTTCTCTAAAAAATTCACCTTCCAGAGTCATTAACAGAGCGTAGGTTAAGGTACAATCTGTACCTTAACCTACGCTCATCTACGCGATACCCTGCAAGCCACCGCGAGGGTGTTTGGCAGGGGATATTTTAATTGTAACGTTCATATTTTTAGGTTTAAGGCAGCAGCTCAAATGGCAACAATCAGAATATCGCGAAATGTAAACACGAACAGCACGTGACCGCGAGGTGAGCTCCCATTGGCCGCGGTTGAGCAATTGGCCGGTTGGAATAGATGCGCTGCTACTTGGGAAATGGCGCTCTGATAATGACTCCCACCCTAATTCTTGTTTTAAATTCCTGCAGGGAGCCAATTTGTTATCCAAAATATGACTGATTTTAATCTTTTAATGTTTTTCAGTTTTACCCATATGCGTCTATCATAGTGTTACCCATTTCATCAAGTGGTTAAATTTTAACTTCATTCCTACCCCGAACTGAGTAAAGGTGCAAAATGACCGCAGCAGTCGACGCACCTTAAACTAATTCTACTACTACTACTACTTGTTTTAATTCTGAAACATTACTCAACCTACCGTAACACCTTTTAACGTACCTAGCTGCTCTACGCTGCACACTGTCTAGTTCTCTGAACCTAAACCTCAACCCTAATTACCTGTGGCAAAGTAATCCATAACATGTTTCCAAGTGGGCGGTACCTGTCGTAGAAAGGGTCAAGTGGATACATTGGCGGTATAGCCCTCTGTCTCGTTCTCAGTGCCCTATGCTTGTTAGTTTTTTCAAGGTTACTTCCTTGTGATCTTGAAAAACAGCACTCGTGATAATCGTGAGCTTCTCTTGGTAGTTTGACATTGATCCCAGATGCCTCGGACGGCGGAACACCATTAGTTGGGCGTGTTCATGGTAATGAGGAGCTATTTTCATTCTTCCAGGAACACTCTGGAGGATACAATATAAAGTGCTTGATGTTTTTTGAAGTGCGGATTTCGCGAACGAATCCGCGAATGAATGTCTTCCTTCGTCAATTCGCGGAACACGCATTAGCACTTTTGCATAATCATTCCCTCGAATTAGAATTTCGCTTACAGGACAGTAAGATCTACATCTCTTGCTATGTGTGATTGTGTGTATTTGAATCATAATAATAGAAATTGAAAATAGTGATATTGTTTCTCCTCTTGCTAAAATGGCTGTCATAAAGCATTTTATTTTTTCATCTTGGTTCCTCGGCGTGAGGTAGTTACAAACTAAAACTAGTCGGTTTTGTGGTGTCAGAAAGAGCCTGAGATAAGGTTTCTTTCGAATATGTTAATCCGTCGCCTAGAATTGAATTTCGAAGAAGTTATTTATGTGCAAATGTAACATATCGTGGAAGAATTATTTTGTCAACTTAGCCAACAGGCACGTCGGAGCGTGGCCAACACATTTCATTTAATTTTATTTATTTGGTAGTAGCGGTTGTTTAATCGCACAGATTTTAAAGAGAGTTTACTCTTGTCATCGATAAGTGATATGTTGATGATTTATTTTTTTTAGGACATGTAAATAGCAGTCAGTTGATAGTGAAGTGGTTCACGTTTACTCTCGACTTTATTCTTAGATCAATAAGTCAACATATCATTCTTATAAATGAGTTAATGGGTTGTGATGTAATTAGCATCAGGATTAATTTAAATCATTCTCATCAATAAAAGAGAAAGTACGATACTCGACATTTACACCCATGCCCCTAGTCCTTCAAAACAATCGTAGAAAATATTGAGTGTTGCAACGAAATTTAACAGATTATTTTAAGCTTACCTCATCAAATGTTTAAAAATGCCACCAGTAATGCGTATTGTAAAGAGATTCTTGTGTAATATACCTCATGACTTAAAATGGTGTATAAAGTCATATCTTGTTTTTAGATTACTCATCAGAAAATTAATTTAAATCCATTCAGGCTTGTTTTTTTCATAAAACAATTCTTAGGTGAATGTGGTCATGAAGAATCATTTAATATTTCTATTATATAGACCTTTTCGGGAACAAATAAAATATCTAGTAGGTAGTACATTTTTCTATGAAATGAAAAGTCCGAAATAGGTGAGAGGGTGGATAATCACTAATCAAGGTGAATGTTAGCTTTAAGTGGCATGCACGGCGGGCCTGATTCATGCCTACTGTAAGGTGCCCGTCTTACGCACGAACCGAAATATCCTGGATAGTAAGTATGTGTATATGAAGTCACCACTTTGACAATACTATTGGGCTTTCGATGTTTGTTTTTCTCTCGCGCAGTGCAAGTTCATATCCAAAAAATGTAAACAAATCGATATTCGTAACATGAGGGCTTCGTTTTGGTTTAATTTTTTTCTGCGAACACTCACATCAACAGATAGCCTGGAAATCCTCTCCGACGGAATTTGGACATGGTTTTTATTTTTACGATGGACGAGGTTTTTTGGTCGGTAGTATATTTATAGCGCGATCAATTGTAACACTCGAGGGTATTGAGTCAGCGCGCAAAGGTCTTAGGTTGAGATGCTACTTGAAGGCTGTTTTAGATTTAATAAGAAGAAACTTCCAATCCATAATTTGGATCCTTCTAAAGACAACTTAATGCATGATACAATATTTCGAGGGCCGGAAGAGACGTTTTACCAATACTTCTTGAAGTTTGTAGTGGGGGAGAAAGTTTCGACATGGTTTAGTAACACTGTTGAAGTTATGGGTAAGACGTCAAATACGAGAATACAATTATGTACTTGTTATTTGAGGTTTCGGTGATATTTAGGAGGGAGAACGTGGGGTAAAGTTCAAGAGAAACCAGCCATATTAGAACCGCTATTAAGTAAAAGCGCCAAGGGGTCTACATTTTTTACGTCCCATCCGTTGGACGATTTACTGATCTTCAGAGTGACAACCAGTATAAAGTAAGGACTAGTATAGACTTTTAAAATCTGCCACCCTCTG
Organism: Platycnemis pennipes; assembly: GCA_933228895.1. Classification (NCBI taxonomy): domain Eukaryota; kingdom Metazoa; phylum Arthropoda; class Insecta; order Odonata; family Platycnemididae; genus Platycnemis; species Platycnemis pennipes. Next base: position 83,786,591 of record OW121854.1, on the reverse strand, counting down.
GATCAAAACCCGGACCATCGGGATGGGAGGCCGGTGCTCTGGTCACGGTACCAACCCGGTTCCCGTATTTGTGAATTCGCGGCATGTGGTGCCAAGGGGGTTGTGTTTGAAACCGTCAGGATTATCTCGAATAGGTAACCAATGAGTCACGTGGTATAAACACGAATGGTTCACAAATTTGGTGTGTTAAAATCACTGATTACAACCTCTTTCATTGTTTACACTTGTGTCCTATCTAATCGGGGGGCTCTATAGTCAAGGCAGATGAGAGAAACTCAAGTGAAAACAATTAAATATATTGTAAAGAGCGATTTAGACATACTAAATTTGCAAACCAATCGTGTTTATACCACGTGACTCCTTGGTTACCTATTCGAGATAATCCCGACTGTTTCAAACACCCCCCGAGAAGGATCTCAATGAGGAATCTTGACTGGGAGGTGCAAGGGAGGGTTCAAGTATGCAAATCTTTTCGGACTCAGGGATGTTGAGCAGTCCGGAGCGGGCTTTCCGATTTTACTTTCACGAAGTATGTTTTCTCTCTCGACCTGCCGTTCTCTAGCATCCACCGATCGTTCATCTCGACGACCTTCGAAGCTTATATACCTCCTACTTCCTTATTTGATGCACACTCGAGACGCAGGCTAAATCCCCAGTCTCGTTAGGTCTTGGAATTTTCTGCCTCTCTCATACCAGCGTTTTATCATCGCTTTACCGGGAATTCCGATTTTTTTAATTGCCTGTAATTAAATGAGTGTGCTGTCACCTCTAATGGTGTATGAAGACGTAGATTCAAGACTTAATTATTGCCGTTTGGAATTCATGTACAGCCGGTTTGATCATATCGTTGAATCGTCGAATATTAATTTCTCTTTTAATTTTTGGGGGCTGCTTGTATACGTATATTTTTAACTTTAAAATGACATTTGTTTAGCTTATTGAGACCGATTTAGTTTTCAAGGGGCGCTTCTAAAGCGTTTGTAGAAAAAGTATATCACTGCGTAAGGATAACTAACTGACTGCAATTCCCTGGCAAAGTACTGATTGTATCTGGTATAAAAAATGGTTAAGCAGGTGATTTGTGACCCTCGAGCCTTCATTTGTAATGCTTGAGGAAAATCTGTGAGTTTTTGCGTCAACCTTAATCGATATTTTATGTGCCTATATTTTATGTAGCTCTTGCTAGCTTGTATATGAGCGTTTTTTCCCTGGAGTGGTCTATTTATTGAGAATTTAGCCTCATGATGTTGGTATTTCCATCAATAGTTCTGTGCCACAGCAGAGTTTTATTTATGTGCTTTGACGCTATTTATAAATCGGGATTCACGTAGGGAATTTGAATTTAAACTAAGGGACGAAATTAAAAACGTCACAAAATGTTTCGTAAAAGGTAATTGGGAACATGCACTATTTTTTATAACTCTTTGAATGAGAAGCTCAATTACTAAAATATGCTTGGCGGAATTTTTTCTGATGAATAAAGTTGTATTAATGAGATATTACTCTTTAAAAATTGCACGTTTTCGGTAACTTAAAAACACGGTGTCATCGGGTATCCAAGGCATGACGTTACTGCACACCATCACCAAGGGCGTTGTTAATCTGTTGCACGTGGAGGTACGTTGTTCAATGTATATTTAGTGAAAAGGGTTGTATTTATCTCAATTGTTTAATACAATAATATATTGTAATTCGATTTTTTAATTAAGTGTTACGGGTCGTAACGAGAAAATCCACCATAAAATATATAATACCTGTATAGTGTCCTGTCTGTTTTCATCCGGGGGGGAGGGAGGTGATTGATAATTCGTTTTATTGATACATGCAAAACCTTATGCTAAGACTTAATGTTTCATCTATATAATATTTATTTTAACTCGATGAATTCTTTAATGTGGGATACATTTGAAGTGTAAACGGTAATTATAGTACCAAATGCTGTCGCATGATTAGCGCAATTGGATAGATAATGATGGAGACATAGAATACTCAGGCAATGGGCAGGTAGTATTTTTCATTTTAAACCTTTTTTTGAAGTTTAGAATAAAAAAAATGTGTGGAGTCGATATACCTCGAGCGAGTAATCGACATGGAAAAATCGAAACTTTTAAGTCAAATTAATGGGCAGATAGTGAAATTTGAGATTGAGATTGTATTTTTCGTCAGAAGCCGGAGATTCAACGTTTAAAATGATACCTTATTTATCACTGTAGTTGCATTATTAGCGGAGCATATACGGAATGACAGAAAAAGACCTTTCTGTAATAATATATGGGATGAGGCGAGGCAAGGGACAGGTAGCATCTTTCTTCATCTACATCTACGCGAAACCCCGCAAGCCACCGCGAGGGTGTGTGGCAGGGGGTGAAGATCACCAAGCATGCACTACTAACATGTCAACTAGCAACTATATTGTCTCATGCAACTTGATTGTTAGTATCTATAGTATTTAAGGGGTTAATACATGCATCATGCACTACAGAATACTCTAACATATTTCCTCTACCTATCCCTTTGCTATGCTGCCTATTCTGTTCTCTTATAGTACGGGGGAAAAATGCCATTTTGAATCTATCGGTACGACAATCTACCTCTCTAATCTTATTTATCTGGTCGAATCCAGCATAATACGCTTGTGTTTTTTATGTGCCTAACATTTTCAGTAAAGCTATCCGATTGAAATTTCTCTAATAGATTCAATCTGTACTTTAACCTACGCTCTGATAATGATTTCCACCCTAATTCTTTTATTAATTCTGAAACGCTACTCAACCAATCGTAACACCTTTTAACGAACCTAGCTGCTCTACGCCGCACACTGTCTAGTTCTCTGATCAAACCTAATTCATTAGGATCCCATACACTGGCTGCATACTCAGGGTGGGGCCTAACTAGAGAAAAGTAACATCGCTCTTTTGTCTTCTCATCACATTTCCCTAGTACTCTTCTTATACCGTCTCGTCGCAAGGTTTTTTTGGTGCGCCCCCTAGTGTTCAATTAGGCTCTACTCATTGACCTCAGGGTCTCGGACACGCCCCTGGGCGGTTGGGGACCTCGCCCATCCTGTCGCCTTCTTCCTTGTTCGACTTCCTGCGAGATTCTTCCTTCCCTCACCGGCAGCAGCACACCGCATCCACCGCACATTGGTTTCCCATTACGCAACGCCCTTGTTTGTCGCGATGCCGTCCGTGTTGCTTGCTTGCTCCATACCCCCCTCCTCTCCTTCCCCCCATCCCTCTTGTATTCTTCTGTCACCTTCGTCACGTTATCCGCAAGTGCCTCTTTTTTTGCTTCTCTTTTCGGCTTTCGAAGGCGATTGTCCTTGGGGAAGGTCGCAGAGTTACGGGAGAGGAAATGAGACTTGAGGTTGTATGCAACGGATACGGGAGGGACCAAGTGAATTATCCCACTTATCGATCGCTTGCGGGTATTATTGCTCGCGGAACTCATGGCGTCTACCTTTCTCCTGCTTTTCTTTGATTCTTCAACTATATCTACATAATACCTTCCAAGCCACCATAAAGGTTTGTGGCAGGGGGTGAACTCTCACCAAACATGCACTACATATCATGCATAAAAAAGGATTAATACTTGTATAGATACTGTTCAAAACTAAGTTATTTAAAAAAAGATAGAAATAGCAAAACATACATGCAAAAACATGCCGTTAGTTGGGTTAGCTATAAGCCCTTATACCAACATGCAGCTACCAATGTTATCCATTGCTACACTCTTACTGGATATAGGTATATGGACAGATTTGTCTTGACTCAGATTCCCCTCGACTGGGGGGTGAGCGGAATGCTTCAAATGACAGCGAATTGTCATTAGACGGTGTCCCACTGTGCAATGTGCCAATTATTTTTGAAATCCGTCTCGGCGCTGAATATTTTGCAGACATATTTTTTTCATCATCCCAAAATCTGCTCAGATGGCTTTTTACATCAGGCATTTCAACGGATATCTGATGCACAATACACAAGTCATGTTATTGGGTGGTGAAAATCCGACCTAGGTGGGACTTGAATCCGAGACTCTAGGAAGAGCAAGCGAGAACATTATCCCGTCACAAAACGGAGGCTGTCGTATTAGCTTTTGCCATTTAACCACTTTTTATGCTATGACCTCGAAAACATAACATGAGTTGCGCATGTGGTTGACTTGAATTTTAGCTGCTGGCTAAGGTTTTATCGCGCCGTTTAATTTTAGGTCCTAAACACCTATGACAAATACAGCATACCTTCACAATATGGGATGCGAACCCACGATTCTTCAATTGCTAGGCCGAGACTTTACCGACATAGCTATTGTGACCGGCGTGTATCAATTATTATGACTACAATGATACGACTATATTCTGCTATACATGAACACTAATAATAGAACGAATATGGTCGATAAAATTTGCATGAATCATTAGAACCATTATGATTTGAAGGACTTTTAGCTATCTGTGCTCCGTTTCCGACGTCGCTCCGTACAACTAAGGACATTGGGAATATTTCTGTAATTATATTGCTTGCCATTTCCGGTAATGATGAAGACATGTTGTTATAAAAATTTTATTGGTATGCGATTGCAATGGTGTAACTGCTCGCGTATTATTTGATAATCATATATCTAGAGTACATATATTTTTCCAAGAGGTAATATTTGTTCGACCGAGTGATAAAACTGGTAGCATCAGGAATGTTCACCATCGTATAATGTTAGGGATTACTGAGATAGTTTTGTAATCCCGAAAGAGAGCCTGTTGATGTTTATCTCATTGGAAAATTACGTCAGTTGCTAATGTGATTGGGACACGAATCTCAGGGCATAATGCCATTGTATGAGACATCATGCCGGTCTTGAATATGAAAAATTAGCTGACAACTCCTTGCGAATAACCGTATCATATTATCAAGATATGTGGTATAGTTTAACGTTCGTTCGATCTACAATTTCATCGTCTTCATCTATCTACATCTACATAATACCCTGCAAGCCACCACAAGGGTGTGTGGCAGGGGGTGATTGCTCACCAAACATGCACTACATATCATGCATAAAAAAGGAATAGTATTAATATAGTAGTCAGAACTACACTATTTAAAAAGATAGAAATTGCAAAGAAAACATGCAAAAACATTCTGTTAGTAGGGTTAGCTTTAAGTACTCATACCAACATGCAGCTACCAATGCTATTCATTGCTACTCTCCGATAGGACATATTTACCGTTATTCGTATCTCTTATTGTGCGAGGGACAAAGGACATTTTGAATCGGTCAGTTCGGCAATCAATTTCTCTAATTTTATGAATATGGTCCAGTCTGCCATAGTAAGTTGGGGTTCGTAAAATATTTTTAACATCATCACTGAAAATATTGCCTTGGAATTTGTGGAAGAGATTAAGTCTAAATTTCAACCTGCGATCTGACAATGATTCCCATTTCAATTCATTTAATAGACTGGTTACGCTAATATAATTATCGTATCGTCCCTTTACAAATCTTGCCGATCTTCGCTGCACACGTTCAAGTTCATTACTTAGACCGATTTCGTAGGGATCCCATACACTGGCACACTGGTCTTCTTCCAATGGAAAATTTTATTATGTTTTGTTTTATACTAAGTTTTATCTGTTCTTCAATCTTTTTGTAGCAAAGAAATTCATCACCATTGACTAAGATCATTTGTTAATTAATTTTCAACTTTTTCCAATTGATATAACGAGTTGATAATACGGTTTCTTCGTGTGTTTGGGAGTGGATAAAATAATCGCCAATGGGCTCTTCCGCCTAATAACCAAAATGAATTTACAACTTTACTTATAAGGCCATCGGTTAATGGGTTCACTTCATGGAAATTCATCTTAATTAATGATGGAAATTAGTATTTTCCATAATTTTTATTGCTGCCTTGACCGATTTCCACTTTTTTACGTAATTTCTCAGTCTCATCTTGTAAACGACGTGAACGTATCGAAAGCGATCGAGGTAGCAATAAATGGCGTGGAAATTACCAATTTCAGAGTGTTATTACGAATTTACTTATTCCATTTGCAGGTCGAGTCTTTCGTTAAGTTGGTAACAATCCGATCCGGCAACTCAAAGGTTGTGGGTTCAAACTCCTTTCCCCCCTAGGTCTTGGGTGATGTGTTTCTCTTGAGGTTAATCTCTTAGGTTAGACAGTGCGATATAATCTTAATCTATGGAGCATCTAAAAAAATCCTATGACTGCTCCATTAAGGCGAACTCGTAATATGCTAACTATCAGTATCTATGGGATTATTATAATATGCCGGATTTTATTTTTGTTACAATGTTTTTGTCGAATGACGTAACTATTGTCGAAGCAATAAAGATTCTTTTTATATTTTGCAAAAATAACTTTCTCCGTGGTTATAGTGTAGCATTTCAACCAGCCTTGAAATAGTTCACATGTATACTGAGCAGAATAGTTCACTTAAAAGTGATTCCTTGTGGTCACTTCAAGACCGCATTGCAGTTTGTTATGGCTTGATCTTTCACGCAGCGGCGACCTGATATGCTTGACCGTTCTGCGCTTAGCGGTGCTAGGAGAAGGTGCAAGCTGCTCATGGAAAGGCCTCTCTGCTGGTGTTTTCGGTCGGATTCCGGAAACGACCATTTGCTAAGTGGGCCAAGGATACCCGTGCGCACTTTCATCTGACCCGAAAACTCCATTAGTGCAGCGATGCCTATTGCTTGTGTTGAACGCGCCGCTTGATATTTTATTGTTCAATGCTAATAATCCAATCAATGTACTTGGTAACCCTAGTATCCATTCTAGTAGGATGTGAGGGGGAGGAAGTATTAAGAGAGACGGATTTGCTTCCGGAACCAGAAGGTAAGAAACCAGATTGTACTCTTAATAACACAAAAATTAGCTTCATGCCGACTATTTATGAGTATTACTTTTGTGCGGTTTATCCATCAAAAATAATATTTATTCCGTAACATATTTTTGTGACTCATCATCATCAGTCAACAATCTTATTATTGGTTTGACGCAGCCCTCCACTCGATTCTTCTATCAGCCAACCTCTTCATATCAACGTAATTTTTCTCTTTTACATCCTTCACAACATGCTCCATATATGGAATACGAAGTCTGCCTTTTCTATTCTTCCCGTTCACTGTTCCCTTCACGATTTTTTTTCATTAGGCCATCGTGTCTTAAGATATGGCTGATTAGGTGGTCACATCTTCTTTTTAGGGTTTTCAGTATGTATCTTTTTTCTCCCACTCTTTCTAAGACTTTTTCGTTTGTCCCTCGGGTGATCCATTTTATCTTCATCAATATTCGGTAGCACCACATTTCAAATGCTTCCAGTCTTGAATTTTTGTGACTAGTTAACTAATTTAAAGCAATTCAGTTTTCGCTATGATATTTTTTCTGCATTATTTATGTATCATTGCGGTTAATTAATCTACCTTTCCGCTGAAGGTGCTATTTCGGTTCCTTCAGTCAATCCATAGAGAAACTTCGACTGAGGTGGGGTTCAATCCTGCAAATTTTGCATGCTCATTTTCTCTGGCATCACTGCTTTTTGGTTTTTGTCAAATAAATAGATTTACGGTTTGCTGTTGAGAATGCGTTAGGGTTTTCTCTCGTGTGAATGAGTAATTTTTGCTAAAAATTCTGACTCTATCATTTGAACTATAACGCACTTCTTGTTCTTTTTCGTCCTGTACTTACGCGTTCATGGCTTGAAATACTTCACGGAGTGTGGATGTGTTGGTTGCGGATCCATAGTTCATTGCTCAAGGTGAAGATTTATTTTTTAGTTAGATTTGTTTCTTTTTTGTTTCGAATTTTAATTTCCAGTCCTCTGGTTGTACATACTTCAATACAGACATCATCTGCTACTTGATATTGTTTAGTTTCCATCCATATATTTCGTGACACTAATTTTCTATTATTTTACCTTACCCCTCCCCCACTATAGCGATCCGTAAATTTCCTTTCCATAAGTCCTTTCACACTGAATTATGTAACTCACCGATTTTATTCACGTGATTTTATACACTATATTTTTTAATTATTATAACTATATTTTTTTGAACAAAAATTAATTTTACTACGTACCTCTTCCCTAACGTAAGTTTAAATCTCTCTTCATTCCTGCCAGGAATGCATCGTAACGGTTGGCCCGACGCTTCCCCCCTTGTTGTTACGTAATTTATGGACTGCCCCTTAGGTGTATCTTTTTTGAAATCGTATTAACATTCTGCCCTTCATCATATCTACGTTATACTTTACCTTATCCAAGCATGAATACTTAAGATTTGCTAAATACCTGGTATTGTGTTCACAATTCAGTAGACTCATCTTTGACGTTAGTCTGTAACTGCCCGTAAGTTCAACTTCATATTTTCCTTTCGTAATACATAAATAACTACAGAGCTACTCAAAAGTATTTTGAGCGGCCCTGTAGTCGAGACTCCTGTACATACTTGTATATGTTCTCTAACTATTTGGACATGGTAGCTAGATACGTAACGCGCACTGATCTGGCAACCATTAGGTCGTGGGTTTGAATCCCTCCCAGGGTGTGTTAAGTTTTTTTTTCTTCTGGAATTACAATTTTAGTTTAAACGGTAACTATGATATAACCTTAGCTGTAGGATTACCTAATAATACAAGACTTATCTATCTGTAAGTTTTAAATATCTCACCTCGTCACATTGATTTGATTTCATTCTCGTTTTTGACATTCAGGGTCAGAGGCGGCGGAAGCTGCCTCACGCTTCGTTGGTTTCGGAAATTCTAATTTTTTTTCGACCGTTTCACAAAGCGGGAAAGAATCCGGATGTTTTATGCCGTCTTTTTTGCTGCTCGATTCTCGTGTCGTTGTGTGTAGGAATGACAGGTTTGGCCAATTAGGTGGTGATGGCATGCATGGGAACGAAGGAACATCTGCGCCAGGCGGAGGAAGTTGACAAAAGACACTCATTCATGTGGCGATGACGCACCAATACTTCACAAAGTCCGTTCCCTAATCGTTCATGCTTTTTTTCGTTCATGCTTCTCCCAGCCCATTTCTCCACTACATCACCTGAGTGGGCTAATATCGGCAAACAAGTCACCTTCAGTAAAAAAAATCCGGATTTAAAAATAGGAGTAATGGTCTCGGGCTTTTAGATGCTTCAACGGCTTAAATTATTACGCCGATTCCAGCCTGAGATGTTTATCCAAGGACAAGATCCATAGACTGGGTGAAATTCGAAACCGTGACCTTAAGGTTGTCAGGCCAGCACGTTACCGACTTCACTAACACGGCCTTAAGAATCATTAAATCTGCCTGGCTACCACGGTCGGTGAAATAATGGGTCAAGCTAATCGTAGACTGATTCATATCTATCGTGGGCTATTTATCTACGTAAAGAGTAATGGCGAATGTTACGACCATTAGCTGCTTTTCCCTTGTTAGACCTCATTTGGAGTGTGCTGCCAGTGTGTAGGATCCTTACGAAATAAGCTTAAATAATGAAATTGAACGTGAGCAGCGAAGACCGGCAACATTTGTAAAGGGACGGTATGAAAACTATATTAGCGTAATCTGTCTGTTAGATGAACTGAAATGGGAATTATTGTCAGACCTTAGGTTGAAATTTAGACTTAGATCTCGTAAATGAATTCCAAGATAATATGTTCACTGATGACGTCGAAAATATTTTTGGAACTCCAACTTACTTCTGTAGACTGGACCTCAATCATAAAATTAGAGAAATGGATTTCGGAACTGACGGATTCAAAATGTCCTTTTTTTTACGTACTATTAGGGATATGAATAGTGGTAAAAATATCCAATAGCATAAATACAAGTGTTATCAATTGATAGCATAGGTAGTTGCATTTTGGTAGGTATAATGACTTGCAGTTCTCTCACTAACAGCATGTTTTTGGTTGCTTGGTTTTTATTTTTATTTTGTCAAGTTTAGACTATAATATAATTACTATTCCTATTTATGTATGATATGTAATATATGTTTCACTAGGGAACACATCGGCTGTTCCCCAGGGAAGCATGATAGGCCCAATTTTATTTCTTCTCTATGTAAATGACTTGAATACAGTAGTTAAACATCGCAAGCTCCGTCTTTTTGCCGATGATGCAGTAGTGTATGAGGAATTGGAAATGAAGAGGACAGTCAGTCTTTAGCTAAGGATTTAGATGCGATCATGATGAGTGATGTGATAGTTGGCTGCTAGAATTAAATTTGAAGAAATGCGCCGTAATGAACTTTTGTAAAAAGATTAGCTTTCCTCGGAATAATTATTACGTCAAAGAAAAGAAAATATGTAACGTGGAATCTGTTAAATACCTAGGCGTCACCATCACATTCACGTGTCATGGGGAAAACACATCAAGGAAACAACTAGTGTAGCAAACCGTAGATTAGGATTCGTAAAAAGGGTTCTAGGCAATTGCGATGAGAGAGTACGAGAAAGAAGCTATATTACACTTTTCAGGCCTCATTTATACTATGCCGCTAGTATATCCGAATCCGTACGAGGAAGGTATGATAAAAGAATTATAGCGTGTGCAAAGGAGATGCGCTAGATTTGTTAAAGACCGATATGATAATTGTTTAAGTGTTACGAGTTTAATAGAAGAACTAGGATGGGAATTACTATCAGAACGCAGGTTAAAATTTAGGTTAAACCTTTTAAGTAAATTCGAAACTGATTTGTTCACAGATGATGTTAGATATATATTAAGAATCCCTGCGTATTATGCTAGATTTGATCAGATTAACAAGATTAAAGATAAAGATTGTTGCACCGATAGATTTAAAAGGTCATTTTTCCCGCGTACCATATGAGAGCACAGTAGGCAGCCAAGCAAAGGGGTAGTTGAAATATAGTCAGAGAAGTCTGTAGTGCATGATGCATGTAATAATAACCAATAATCCCTTTCTTATTTCGTAGATATTAACCATCTAGCTGCATGTGACCCTATTATCTAGCATGTCTCCATTAAATATCCTAGTTGCATGTCAATAGTGCATGTTTGTGATCTTCACCCCCTTTCACATACCCTCGTGGTGGCTGGCAGGGTATTACGTAGATGTAGTTGTAGATGTATATATATGTTTGGTGTTAATTTACCCCCCTGCCACTCACCGTTAGGGCGGCTTGCAGAGTATTGTGTGGATGTAGATGTGTGATTTTTTATATATTCTAAGGATAGGAGGGACATGGATAGAAGAAAGAATTTTTCCGGAAGCGGGATATGGGTGGGGCAACCCGAGGTTGGCATAGGTAGCCTTAACGATAGGTGAAAAAGGGTCCACGGTTTTACGTCCCAACCCTATGGACGTTTGTTTTTGCCTCAACTACTTTATATTTACCAATAATTTCAGGAGTTGATTCTTGCATCCTCCACAAAGCCACACTCCTTTAATTACTTGGCGACATAATATTCTCTTTTTACGTAACCTTTGCAGTATTTGAAATACTAAATGGAAGTTATTGGTTTATAACAAGGAAGTAAGGAGAATTGTGATAACAGGAACACAAAGGTCATTGATGAATGTTATATCTGTGCGTTTATCATTTGAATACTGTTTTAAATGACCCAATTTTAGCTTCTTTTATTATTTATTTCATTTAATCCTCACATTCAGAATCAGTTTTCAAGTTTCAGTGAAAACCAGTCTCCATTTTCAACCGGTATTTTTAAAGAATACTTTTAAGGCCAATTGTATGAGAAAGGAGACGAAGTGGGTCGCAGAGCTGAAAATCACATCGATGGTGAGGTCCCCTCAAATCCCTTTCCCGCACCTAAGAACGTTCGCTGATAATATTTGTCAACATCTACTTGAACACTCGCTGAGGAGTGCATTTATAGCCCGTCTATTAGCACCCACGGCTGTTCCATCTCCCTTCGTGATTGTTCAGTGACTCATCACTTGACGCGTGAACGATCCGTTCGTGAAAGGTACAGTCTTATGGAAATGGTAGGTCTGGGATTAATGGTAGCTCTCGGATCCCTCAAAGGTAATTACTGGTATAAATCTCAAATGGAAAACGTTTCAAAGACAAACTCAGGATAGAGATTTTTTCGCGATGGACTTTTTTTAGCCAATTATCGTTCTAATAATCAACATTAACATCGAAGTATACACTCCATCTCAAGGTTACACGGATTGCATAGGAAAGCATTTTAATTCGGCTACTGAGATGAAATTTCGACCGAGATGTCGACCATTCCGTGAGTAATTCATGGTGACCCATTCAGAAAATTCTGGCCATCAAATCCAACTTTTTGCTGACCAATTGGCGGCCTCAAGTATTAAGATTACCATTTACGTGTTACCTGACCAGAGGTATCGAGTGTGTTTTACGACCAATAAAAAGACTTGGCATGATGTGCATTCAAGGTGTTGTTAGATTCATACTTTGAAACGTCGGCAACTGTGAATTTTTTATCACGGCGGAAAACCCAAGAAGATTTACTTCAACCCGATACAACTTTTAAATTCCCTGTGCATGTCAATAATTCGGATTTTTTTCCTCTATTGAGGGGTAACGACCGAGCCACTGGAAAGCCGGTCGTCGGGTAAAACAGTAGGAGAGGTCTGAGAAGAAGACGAATGTTGTGACTCAGGAAACTGTGGAAATAGTATGGAAAAACATCAAGGAAGCTTAATAATAGAATTTCTTATCATTATCATTCGACTATCCTAAGAGTGGTTTGACTTACTTGATTATCTTATCGGCTGACTTGTTCATATTTACATATTTATTCTATTTAACAACCTTTTCCACTTGCTCCATATATTTCAACTGATACGCTATCTCCTTTTAACTCAATTGAGGTGATCTTGTTTTCAAAAGTACATAATTATATTTTAAATTACATATTTATAAAGCTGAATCATTGTGCATTATTTGCTTTCATTGACAGCCATCTAGTTTGACTGGTGGATCGTGATGCTTAAGCTATGACTACGTTTGGGAATCGATATTTGAAGCCACGACAGAGAGGAAAATACTGGATTTTGAGGTAGCGGGGTGAAAAAATAGGATTTAGAAATGCATGCAATCCTTTCCAGCAGCAGTTTCACCGTACAACGTTTGTTTTTTGTCTTGCGATTACATTGAATCACGGACTTAAAATCATTGAATGGATTTTGCAAGCTCAGCAATTTCCAATTTTCGGCTCAATAGTCTTGACTACCGAAGCTGGTCACTATACGATCGCCTTGTCGGAATGGATCTTCGCAATACATCCGTTCATGGAATATTCAGGAATAATTCAACGCATTTTTAAATCTCGCTCAGCATCGAACATTCGACAGTCGCCTTACGGATATCAGAGGTTCATCACCATAATAGTTGTTGGTCCTGGTGGCAAGGCATATGGACGAAATACAGATGCTGTTTTCAACATGATGTTTAATTTCAAGTCTAGAAGGAATCGTTACATCATTTTATCCCTACGGTTTTTCGAAAAAAGTTTTCATAACCTCTATTCGAACGTATTAAAAACTGAAATTGTTCGCTTTCACGAACTGGCTCAGAGAGCCATAGATGTCGCCAGTGAGATAAATTTACCCGAAACCTGTTATGGGGAGACCATCGGCATTCGTCATAACAGGTTATTTACCTCTCGGCTACTGTTTCGCGAGCCCCGTGTTAATTGGTTGGTCGCGTCAAGGATGGCCGCGGTGTGTTTCCTGGTTGTCTTGGGCTTGCCCTCTTGTGTTCATTCGGCAATCGGAATTGGAAGTTCTTCCTACCGTACTGGTGCTTTTGTCTCATAATCGTTTGGTCGGGTTACACGGTAATTCAAACAAATCATTAGAACTTGCATCTGGAGCGTGCCTCTTTATGAGATTGAGGCGTGAACGATAACAGCTGTCAAGGCTGGAAGCATTCGAAATGCGGTTCTGCAAAAGAATAATGAAGGTCAAATAGATCAAAGGAGTGACAAAATCCTGAAGTGAGTGGGGAAAAAGAAGTCCTGTGAAAACTTTAAAAAGAAGACAGGTTAATCTGCCATATTTTGAGACATGGCGGTCTGATGTAGATAATTTTTCGAGAGAAAAGTGGCCTACTCTATCGTTTCACTGACGTTAATGACCCACAAGCCCTTCGAACCTTCTTTTCTTCTATCGTTCTTCCAATTCTTACCTATTCCTGCCCCATCTGGTCTATCTCACCTCAAACTGATCTCTCATCTCTGGGCTGTGTCTGTAATTTCTTTGCTAAAATAGTTAAACATAGATTACCACATTTTCGTAACATGTCCACCAATACTATTCTCTCTTCCCTCTCCATCCCTAATCTTAGCACCCTTAGACTCACAGCAGACTTAAAACTTATTTATAACATTCTCAATTACACCTTCGACTGCCCCGATTTACTCTCCTTTGTCAACTACAATGTTCCATCCCGTCCCATCCGTTCTCATCCTTTACTCCATATGCCCTTTTCCAGACTTTCGATTACTAAACTTTCTCTTTATTCCGTCTCTCCTCTCTATTGAACTCCCTCCCACAACACGTTGATCCCTTTGTACTCCCAATCAAATCATTCATAGGCCTTTCTATCTCGTATCAGCCACCAGAATAGATTTTCCCTTTTATTTTTTTCCTGTTACTTTTATTTTATTTTTTCTTACATTTATATGTTAACAAATTCATGTACTGCTATTGGCCACTATAAAATGGCATTAGTGCTGTATGTGGTTTTCTTTCTTTAAATAAAAAAATAAAAAAGTGAATGGGAGAAATGGATTAGGAAGGCCTCGTATAAGATGCATGAAACCAGTAGTATAGGATGAGAAAGGGAAGAATGATGTAAGTAGTAAGTAGGAAGAAGTTAGTTGATAGCAGAATTGAGTGGAAAGCCATCTTAGTGGACCCATGATGATGAAATTTTAACTTTTGAAATGTTGACAGTCATCTTGCCTTAACTCCAGGTTACTAATTATCCTCGAGTAAGCTTCAGTGACAAATCACGACGAGAAGGGGCGCGAAGGAGACGTGATCGCAGTTTGACACATTTTGTGTGGTGCCTCCAATCCCAAATCGATCGACATAATTAGAAAATTCCAGAGAAGTTCATCTCTAAAGAGGTTTACGCTAGCGGTAACGATTGTGTAATAGCGACAGGGAGATTCCACCCCAGGCTTCAATTTGCAGGATGCCTAAAAGTTTAAATGATATATGTTACTTGAGCTAAATGAGGTATGTAACAGGGGCTGTTACTTTACTGCCGCCATTCGAAATGCCTTTTGTGATTTAAATCCTCCTCGAATGATCTGAGAAAACCTATATATTGGATTGGTTTCTCCATAAATTAACATTAAACTACCTATTTTTTACTTTCGTGCGTTTATAATATATCTTACTAAAAAAACAGCATGAAAATGCTAGTATACTTTTTTTATTCTTCCTAGTCGCTTTAACATTACAAATATTTTACTTTCAAAATCGATTGAAATACGACGGAATACGGGTATGTAAACTGTGCCAAACCAAAATCATGATTGATATCTGGTGGCGATGACAAATCCTTTACTCGTCCTTGTGTGGAGTTTGAAGGTCGGAGGTGTCTTTTAAAGTTAACTTGGCACAAAACGTGACCAATTAGGTGCACGTTTTAAAAGCCGTAAGTTCTTTTCTGTCCACGTGAATCGCAACAGAATCTCGCATATTCGTGATATCTTCAAGGGCCCTTATCCTGCAACTTTCATTCTTCCTTTTGAGTCATGACTCAATCGTGGAAGTGCCGTGCACTTTGCGCTTCTTCTTCGACGAGTATGACGGAATGTGCGCATCCTCGTTTGAGTAAGATCCTTCCGCCGGTGGAATAATTACGAGCACTCGAGATTTGCACCCGACCAAACGGAGGTGATGAGCAAACAAAGGTGTGGAAAGGGAAGTTTTTTTTTTTTTAAATCTTTTCATCCCTGCGCTCGGTGGTTGGGGCTAATTAATTCAAGCACCGCAAAGTGCATGAGCGCAAGCACCGCTGGGATTAACGAGGCGTTGCAGAAAAACAATTTCGCTGTCGCTTGTGGCTTAATTAAATACCGCAACCGGAAGGCGGCACGCGAGACAAAAAAAATTAGGTGGGTAGTGGAGGCAAGGGAGGAGGCGGAAGAGATGTGCGGGAAGGGTATGTTTTGGAGGGTATGGGGCGGGGTGGGCCGCGAGGCTTATCTCGCACGTAGGGTGCGGGCATTGTTGCGGAAACGGGAACGTCGCCTCAGCAAATGCCATGTGCAATTTTTTTCGGGGCGTGGCGGCTCTGTGCGGTTTTGCACACATGGACATTCTTCCACTACCGGTGAATGAGAGGTTCATAACTGAGAAAGGGGGAAGGTAACGACAATGCTGACTGTCCTCTTCAAGAGACCGGGTTCAAATCCCGGAATTTTCCTCAGCATTCTCTTTTTCGTGCGAAAAAATGAGCTACTAAGCGAATCATACCAAAACGTACATCCTGGGGTTGTTGTGGTGGAGCATCTGGTTCATGTAATGGTTATGAATACTGGCTTCCCTCTTCGAGGGCTCTGGTTTGAATCCCAGCTGAGGCAGAGCTATTTTATTGGTACACCAAATCCCACTTGGACGAGTATGGAGAATACTTCAAGTCCAGAATTCCGTCCATCGGATGGAACGTTAAACCATGGGCTCCTTGACGCTTTTCTTTAAGAACAAGCTCATCCCTAAACCGGCTTTATTTCCACTAATCCTTCTATCCCATAACAATCTTATATCATTCCAAATAATCATCTTTCCTAAATTCCTAGGTTTTGATATAGTGCACCTATTCCACTTTGTATTTTATGAATGATGTGTAGAACATGGAAGTTATCCCTCTAACAGAAGACAACGTAGCGATCCAATGGATAGGATGATTTTAACTACAGGTTCGAGACAAGGCATTGATGAATAGCTTTCAAAATAATCTTGACCCTTCTTTAAATGGTCTGAGGGAAACATTGCATGGACGGTCATTTGAATGAGGAATAAGTCTATGAACTCCTTAAGTGTCCATGTTTTTTAGACGACAAATATCACATCAGCATGTGTCTTGCACGCTTTGAATTCGATCGGGATTTATTGTTTTGTATTCCATCGGTATTTATTGCTTTGTACATTTTTTATGACATTTTGCTAGCGCTCCTGCTGGCGGAATCGTCAGGTCTGCTGAAGTAAGGGTCTCTCTATAAATCCTGAAATAACTCAAGTAGCACAAGAGCATCACCGTGAGCGCCTTCTTATAAACAGCATGCATCTTGTTTTCAGACCTTCTTATCTTTCAGATCTTACCTAAACCAAACAGGCCACACAATATATTCACTCCCTGTCATATAGGCATTAGTCCACCCCGAGGATCCGGGTTCAAATTCCGGATTTGGAGGATATTTTAGTAGTGTAGTATTTTACCGTCTTGCTGGAAGTCTGTACGGAGGACATTCACAGTTCACTGCTTCGTATGTCAGGTGGTACACTAAGCATTGGTTTCGTTGGCGATCTTAAGTTCAGAGGGGGCTAATGATGGGTTTGACTCCTCCTTGCAAGGCATCATCCCTCAGAAGTAAACGGGTCACACCACAAATCACCCCTTCTTTCCCTCACAATTTTATGCTTACTTATTTCATTCTGGTATGAGTGCAAACAGATTGAAATCAGTGTTAATGATGACGGAGAAGAATTCGCCCTTTAATGTATGTTAATGTGCGAGTCCCTTAGGGATTAGTATTGAGTTGCCTCATCCAATTCTTAAGGTTTTCAGTAGGCTTCTCCTTTCTTCCACTCCTATTAGGACCTCCATTTCCTTTGTCTCCCAGGAAAGAAATATAAACTACATGGTCCACAAATATTGAAGCATTTTTAATTACGTGCTGACTTAGATCATGGGCAATTAGAACGTAGTGTTAGAGGAATCAATGGAGTAATACCACCGCATCAATGAAATGGCGGTTGAAGGTCAAAACAAAGCGTGTGATGGCATATCTCCACTGTCATCGAGAGGCTGTTGCACATTTGGCATTGCATGGGCGAGACAATGCCTCAAGTCCCCCGCGATTCCTTTCGTATCCAAGGTGTAGGTCAAAGTCAAGACTGGTGTTCCTGCAAGTGTTGTGGAAAATTTCATCATTTGATATTCTTCTGGCAGAAACCTCATTGTTTGCCTGATTAATACCAGGCTTGCTTGCATTCTAATATCATCGTTAGACATCCTAGAGACACAAGTCGTTCCTTAAGTTTTTTTACGTTACCTAGTTCTGTTTTAAATTCAGAAAATGGCTTTATCTCAGTTTTTAACGTCACTTGAATGGCTAGTAAAACGAATTATTTTGTTCTTGTAAGCATAATTGGACGGTATTCAAGAAACTCCGTTACGTGGAAGAAGTCGTATTTGAGGATTTTATTCAGTCAAAGGATTATTCGATTTCATTCTGTTATTTGCAGCAATGTTTAGAAGATTTTAATTGATTGAATGTATTAATTGCTGGTTGTATGTAAATTATTATAAAATGAATGGCCTTGGATCATTATGACATTGGGGTGAGGAAATCCGTGGATGCGTACATTTGGTGGTTTTTCAGCTCTCCTTTCGTATTGGTTGGTGTACTTTAATCTACATTTACGTAATACCCTGCGAGCCACCCTAAGGGTGTGTGGCAGGGGGTGAAGATCACTAAACATGAACTATTGACATACAACTAGGATATTTAATGGAGACATGCTAGATAATAGGGTCACGTGCAGTTAGATGGTTAGTATCTACATAATAAGGAGGGGATTATTGGTTGTAATTGTATGCATCATGCACTACAGACTACTCTGACTATATTTCACCTAACTATCCCTTTGCTACGCTGCCTATTGTTCTCTCTTATGGCACGCGGGAAAAATCCATTTTTAATCCATCGGTACGACAATCTATATCTCTAATCTTGTTAATTTAATCAAACCTAGGATAATACGCAGGGGTTCTTAATGGTTTCGTCAGAATACCACCGGTCTTCTTCAAACACGAAGTAGTGGTGCAACCATACGAATAACGGTAAATATGTCCTATCGGAGAGTAGCAATGAATAGCATTGGTAGCTGCATGTTGGTATGAGTACTTAAAGCTAACCCTACTAACGGAATGTTTTTGCATGTTTGATTTGCAATTTCTATCTTTTTTAAATAGTGTAGTTCTGACTACTATATTAATACTATTCCTTTTTTATGCATGATATGTAGTGCATGTTTGGTGAGCAATCACCCCCTGCCACACACCCTTGTGGTGGCTTGCAGGGTATTATTTAGATGTAGATGAACCATTTCTCCGTTTTGTTTAGGCCCCCATTCAGTCAGTTTATTACATTGCCATTTATATATATTATATTGTTAAACTACATCTGTGGCAGTAGAATTAATGGGTTACATGGCTCACTATGATTTTAGGTACCCTTTAATACTGCACTGCTTATAACGCGGAGGTGTATTCCAGGCTTTGGAGAAAATGTATTTTCTTCCAACACTCCCATAGCTATTTTTTTTTAATTCAGAGGCCAATTTTATCGAGTATTTACTCGAGCATAACGGAAAAGCCAGGTTAGGCAGGCAGCCATAGGTTTCAGGTGCTCCAACGGCTGGTTTATCGCAACGTCTAACCTAATGCCCATATCATAGGAAAAATGCAGCATCCATGCCCAGGGTAGGATTCGAACCCGAGATCCTTGGGTAGGCAGGTCTGCGCGGTACCAACCTTGCTACCACGACCGACATGCTACCTATTTCTTACCTTTAATACCGTCATTAGGGCGTAGAAACGTCCGAATGTCCCAATATGAATGAAAATTTCTTTTATTTGAGATATGAACAATTTTTCGGTTTCCTTATCGAAGTAAGAATTCATTATTTATCATATTTATTGACCATAATCTGCCCGAAAGGTGTATTATTTATATTATCTCATTGATTAGCGGTATAATGATGCCCACGGTAGTTGGAAGAAAATTATCCTTCCTGTGTTTTGCTTGGCAACTTAAACAAATTGGTTGCGAGCGTGTGGATAATCACTGGGAGACAAAAGGAAAGAGTATGGCTTAGGCATATCTCCTTTGTTTCTGTGGAATAGCCTATCACCATTGTTATCATTATGAATGCTAGTTGAAAGGCTTGCACTGCCTGCACAATGAATGGACTGTCGCGTGGTATTACATAAATTCGCTTCCATTATCATAAAAATTAATGTTATGATTTTATGTTATGGTTAACGCTATTTTCAGAGAATTTCGTATTACTTACAATTGTCGTTTTCCATATCAACTGCAATTATGGGAATTTTTGTGTACTCAGTTGGTCGTATCGATTTGTCATTTTTTGAAGCTGAGAAGTCTAGTTACAATCGATTGCTTTTATTTACATTAGCTATATGCGCTACATTAACGCGGTTTCTACTGGGAGAAAAATTTCACTTGCATTATTAAATATTTTTGTGAAGATTGTTAAAACTGAGTTTCCAACTGGGAATATAGTAATGGCATATTATGAATTTTATAAATTAGCTTTTGTCTTTATATATTTAAAAAATTTTCTGCTATATCTATTTTTAGTTGTCTTGACAAGTGTTTGCCAAAGGGCAAATGCTTCAGGAAAATAGCGTTTCTCAGGATCTTTACTTTACTATTTTGTTTTTTGCTACGTATATTCGACTATAGAGGTGACTATGCGAAATACGGGCAATTTGCATAATTGGAGCAGCCTCTCGATAGTTTGTAAGGAACGGAGGTCTTGAAAGCTTGATCGGTGAAATTGTGTATCGATGGAAACCTTTATTTTCCTGGCTCTAGCTCCTCCACAGGTTTTACGAATTTTCAATTTTGCTGCGTAGATATTTCTGGCTTTCTCACATACTTTGAAGCCAGATTGCGATTTCTTCGGCTCATCATCCTGGCCATTAAGGGAACGATTGGGGGTAGGCTCGCCGTGCGTCATGGCATTCACTGTTGAGTGCCAGTTTATCGACTTTTTGTTCCAAGGATGCAATTCAATAGGATAACTTCTAACTCGGTGGATCATGAGAAAAATAACTACACAGTTATTTGTCTAACGGCACTTCATATTTTGGGATTTTGGTTGGTTTTTATTATTTTTGCCGTCACCGTTCCTCACTGAGCAGCATTTAGTCGATGTAAACTCGAATGAGGAAGTACCGGTTAGTTTAGAACAGTGGTGGGCAAACTTTTTAAAGACGGGGCCAAAGGAAAAGAAAAAAATACTTTAGGCGGGCCAATATAATTTATTAAAAAATAAAAATGATACATTTTACAAACTTCTTGTGTTTTTTGTGATACCAAGTCCTATTATTGACTGAAAGATTATGGAAGAGAATGTAAAGAATGAATCTGTGACCGAATTTCCAAAAGATTCATCTACATCTACATAATACCCTTCAAGCCACCACGAGGGTGTGTGGCAGGGGGTGATTTCTCCCCAAACATGCACTACATATCATGCATTAAAAAGGAATAGTATTAATATAGTAGTCAGAACAACACTATTTAAAAAAAAGATACAAATTGCTAAGCAAACATGCAAAAATATTCTGTTAGTAGGGTTAGCTTTAAGTACTCATACCAACATGCAGCTACCAATGCTATTCATTGCTAGTCTCTGATAGGACATATTTACCGTTATTCGTATCTCTTATTGTGCGAGGGAAAAAGGACATTTTGAATCTATCAGTTCGGCAATCAATTTCTCCAATTTTATGAATATGGTCCAGTCTGCCATAGTAAGTTGGGGTTCATAAAAAAATTTTACCTTCATCACTGAAAATATTACCTTGGAATTTGTTTAAGAGATTAAGTCTAAATTTCAACCTGCGATCTGACAATGATTCCCATTTCAATTCATTTAATAGACTGGTTACGCTAACATAATTATGAAGTTTCTCATAATTTGGATCGAAATGGGATTTGGAATAATACCTCGGGAGCCGGATAGAACATTTCACGGGGCCGCATCTGACCCGCGGGCCGTAGTTTGCCCATCACTGGTTTAGAGTACTGGTGTCTCGCTAAGAGGGCCCTGGTTCGTATCCTGGCAGGGGAAGATATTTTTTACTGATTCATCTACCTCTACACGAGTGCTTTGTGGAGGGCATTCCAGTCCAATACTCCATCCGTCGGTTGCGACGTTAAGCTATGTCGCCCCCTCCACATATTTCGTTAGGAGGTTGCTAATACTGAAGTCGGGTCTCTCCGCTTCCTTCCTTACCCTTATTTTCTCATCCATGTGTGTCGCTTATGTTGTGACCTACGGTTTAACAGCGACTCCTAAGCTATTCCTTTGATAATTTGGTTTTTACGCCGTGATTGCTTAACACAAATGTCGCCTTCATTTTGTCTGCACGTTCTAACTTTACATTCAAAACTACCTCGTATGGATACCATGTGGTGACGGCAACCAGTAAAAGACTCCTAATTGACGTTTTTTTCAGCCAGTTATTTATTCTATATATTTCCCGCCTAATATGTCATCTGTGATGGTGACGTCCAGGTTTTTAATTTTTACCAGGTTTAATATTTTAATTTCGTTTAAAATAGTATTTCGGTCGAGACTTACTCTTTTTTTGAGCGCTTACTTCCTCGTATTGGTTAAGATTTATTTCCGGCTGAAACACACCAGTTAGTAATTGGTTCTAGGTCTTTTTTTCACGCTTCCTTGACATCTTCGTTACGAATTATTCACTGAAATAGTGCGTCATCGATAAGAAGGCAAAGCATTCTGTCATGTCAGTGGAGAACTGTGGAACCAGACTAATTGCTCTTCCAGTGTGTTTAATTTCCCCAAGGGTCGATAGGCGCAAATAGTTTGCTTTTTAATCACAACACTCTGATGCCATGACATGGAGTAATGTTTAATTGAGTAGGGAATAGGAATTAAAATATCGCGTATCAACAAAGATATTGCCCCTACCTGAAGGTTATATTGATTTTGCGATGCGTAAACTGTCCTTCACTGACCTTCGTAGAGGGCATTGACCCGGTTCGCTGTGCCAAATCTTAGTAGATATGTTAATCCTTGTCTTTGGATCAGGCCAATCCGGACGGCAAGTCTTTGTGACGTGAGCTGACGGAAAAAAAACGCAGCTGGACATGAGATGAAGGAGAGAGCGAGTGAAAGAATAATAAGGGGAGATAATTCGTGATGTTTTTTGTGCACCTGTTTGATTTTGTATTCAGCAACTAATCTCTAGGGAGTGCGTTTGAGTTGTGTTATTACGCATGATTAACCAGAGTCTATAGTGAGTTTTGGTTTTCTGTCGGTGTACGCCTATGTGTTAAACAGTCTTAGTCATTATTTACCTGGATGTGAGTTTAAAAATGTACTTGACTATTTAAACAAGTTAATAATGGCAATTAAAATAGTTTCCTACGATATTGTAAATACCTTTTCCATTTTCTTCTATTCGTTTTTATCCATAGGGCAAAAATTAACCTTCATATTCTAAAGACAAAATTTTGGCGTGTCACATCCTTAAGATTTGCTGAGCCAAGCGGTAATCAATATCAATTGTTTTCATTGGGTAAATTAGAAACTCTCACCTAAATGATTATTAGGTATGCTACCTATGCAAAACTTTTGCACATTTTACCCCCCTACACCCAATATGATTAAGTCTTTTTGAAATGAAATAGCCTTGAACGTTTACCTATGCACAAACTAGCAAAGACAGTTTATTGATTTGAATGTAGTTAAAATTTACTCTTCCTCTTATTGGTTTTTTATTTCCTCGATTAAAGGCAATATACGTGTCTCCTCCCGACAGTAATTATTTCTCCTTCGTTGTTGATTTACGTCGTCTCTATGATCGTCGGCGTCCTTGTTTCGTTATAGTAAAAGTTGTTTACCTTAACTCAAGTTATTAACAGATGATTTTTTAACGCAGCTTAAGTACGATGTGTTAGAAGTCGGCTAAAATCCTATCAGTTGATACAGTATTTATTGCTACAAGCTTTGTAACAATTGGGAGAAAACGATGCTCCCAAAAACTTGCTTTTTTGATTGGTGCTATCCTTGTGAATGCACTTCTACATCTGATCTTATTTAAACCCACCGCGAATCATTCCTTTAATCTGTTCACGTTGTGGGTGCTAAGATATTGCAGCGGATGGAGGAACATTTTTGGCACGACATTCTGGCATTTAAAGTCCTACCTGCATCCAGGATCACATTGTTTCCCAGAAAACTACCAGAACACGTGCAACCTGCTAAATGCGTGATCGAACAAGTTGAGAATCGAAAAGAGGAGGTAATTTTTATACTTGGTTTATAAGAGATTGTCAGGTGCAGTTTTGGTACACTGCTCTTCTCCTCAGCTGTTTGCTTTCACTTTTGCATTACTATATTCCGAGCCTAGTGGCACGGATGCCCAATCAGGTTTATTGGCTTTTTTTTTCTCCTCGGCTACTGGCGTAGAATCTTTCCTAATGCATTTCAGCCAGCTTTTAGTTCTGAGCGAAATGTGTCGTCATCTTGAGTCGAATGTGTACCCGTACCTTGTTACTAGCTAGGTGTTTGTTTGGTTATTAGCATGCTGATTCCGTTCACCAGTTCCTCAGTTTCAATAGCCTCAAATGTATTTCAAAGGGTGCACCACTCCACTCCTGATGTCCAGTTACCGTCATAATTCTTCGTGTTGATAAAGTGTAGAGCTTTATTGATTCGTTAAATTCAATATTGTTTACCACATGTTTGTATTTTTAAACGGCTTATTTTCATATTTTCTTCATCGTAGAATTGATGATTCCACATTGGTTTTTGCATTTATATTTACTTCTGCTGAGCTGGAATAAAGCTATTCATGAATGGAATGATGATGTTATCATTCTGATGATGGCGGAATGGTTTGGACGCTATCCAAACCAATCCGTTAATAGAAGTGTTGAATATATGTGATTACATGTCTCCATTAAGATGTTTATCACTTTTTAATTCTTCTAGAGTCCTATTTTAGTTGATTTCGTTGCTGCTGGCTTTGTTTGCTATTGGGTACCTGCTATATATCAACTGTATTTAACATCCTCATGCTTTAACGTCCAACTCTGCGCATTTTATATTGATGAAATGTTTAGTATAGACTTCTGTTGCATATACTAGCTCTTAACTGTCTAGAATTACGCCATTTTCTTTCCAAAATGTGATAATTATGAGTCCTCTCTTTGTGGATAACCTTCAGTTTCATTTGATTCTCTCCCTGACTTTCAGGATTAGAGCTGATAAATAACTACGCTTCTATAAAAGTCGTTTCATCAATGCACCAAAAGATATTCGGATATATTTTGAAATATCATTTTAAAGCAAATTATTAGAATTTATAATCTGGTATCTACATAAGCAACAGAAAAAGAATATGCCTACAAGGGAATAAAGAATGAAAGCAATATACGAATTTTGGTGGACAGCTATAGCTTTGCGTTTAATATCAACATAAATAAAATCACAGTAGCTTATTCGCAAAATGATGTCTGCAATAAAAAATATTGTAATATATTTTAATGTGGCTAAAGAATGAGTAACAACTGTGTTCACAAGGAAGCTCTTTTCTACTTCATGGGATGGATGTGTATTGAAGGACTTCGTGGGCTTCACCGGTCCGCCGCGGTAGTCTGGTGGGTGAAGGTTCTAGTCCAAAAGTCGCGGTTTCAAATCCCACCTTTGGAATCTATCTACATCTACAGAATACCCTAAAAGCCACCGCAAGGGTGTGTGGCAGAGGGTAAGTCATATTAAGGCATCTTTTTCAAATTAGGGAGAACTTGTACTACACTTACTATCATGCTGGCATACAAAAATAGCAGTTCGCGTATGCATCGCCAACAAGCAACTGGGACGTATGATGCGACTGATATGTGGAAAATGTTGGATGCATTCATAATAGTATAAACTAGGTTAAACAGTGCGATATAACCTTAACAATTGGAACACCACTAGCACTCTGCTCCTTGATGTCAACCGCCCTTCATTTTCTTCCGCTCTCACCTTCTGTCCGAGTGGATTGGGGGACTTCACTGGCATACATCATTCTCAGTGCCCTTTTATTTGGTTTGGCAACATGCCTGTAGTGACTTTCTATGGCTATCGTACGTACTTTCGTCTGGTTTTTCCACGAAATAAAAAAAGATAAATCCGGTCGTCTAGAAACGGGTCGGCAATATTGATATACCAAAGGCATCGCCACCACTCGTTGACCATTGGCGTCAGAGTGGTCAACGGTTCGTGAGATTCATTCGTTCTCTTTCTTTTATAAAAAAAATCTTTTTCGCCGAAAAAGGGGCCAGAAATAGATTTCTTCCGGGAAATACCCGTTGACCGCTGAGGTGAGGCGTGATCCACCATCTCCCTCCGGCTTTTTCTGCATCCGTTCATCCCGCGCGCGTGCCTCGTTTGTTTTCTGATCAGCTCCGGGTTTTCTGACCCTTGTGTGTCGGTACACACATAGCTTCACGGGAGATGAGAGCAGAAACTTAAAAAAAGAATAAATTTTGCTCTTCCGCCAGAGAAATTATTTAACCGCGTCAGGTTACGATACAGAGTATCATCCTCAGGTAGAGGTGGACAGTTTTAGATTCCCAGGATATACATATACATCTACATATATACTAGAATTCGACGCATCTATTGCCCTAAATCTAGGATACACCTCTGTGACCTTTTGCCCTTTCCCAATCATTCAATGTCAGATAATTCCTGGAGGGAATTTACCATCATATTAGGCACTCTTTGAAATCTATGATTCGATACGTTTAGCCTAATTTCACTTTTTGTCACCATTTTGACCTTTGACACCCTGAGTAACCCTTAAAGGTCCAGGGATGAAAAGAGGGATCTGATGACCTTTCCATCGACATTAGCACCTTTTTAAACCTATGATTCGACACGTTTGTAGCCTGGATTCTCTTTTTCCATCCCTGTGACCTTTGACCTCTGAGTTACCCTTGATGGTCAAGAGATGAAAAGAGAGATCTGAAGACCTTAAAATCCACCTTGTCATCTTTTTAAACCTATGATTCGAAAGTTTTGTAGCCTTATTTCACCTTTTGTAATCACGGTGACCTTTGACCCCAGAGTTACCCTAGAAGGTCAACGGATGAAAAGAGGAATCTGATGACCTTTCCATCGACATTGACACCTTTTTAAACCTATGATTCGACACGTTTGTAGCCTGGATTCATTTTTTCCATCCCTGTGACCTTTGACCTCTGAGTTACCCTTGAAGGTCAAGAGATGAAAAGAGGGATATGAAGACCTTAAAATCGACCTTGGAACCTTTTTAAACCTATGATTCGACAGGTTTGAAGCGGTGATTCATTTTTTGTAACCCCTGTGACCTTGACTGTGACCTTTCAGGGGTCACAGTTGCAATTTCTGACCTCAATAGTTCTTCCATCGTGTTCTTCGTGTCCAAAAACCTATTAGTCGAAAGTTTCGCTAAAAAATTCCGTCTTTTTTGTACTTGGAATATTTTAACATTGAAAGCCCATAAGGCAAAATTTGGATTTTAGGTTGGACCCTATTTCTGGGGTCAAAAGGTCATATTTTTCATATTTTGCTTAGACTCAACAAAACTTACATCCTTTTTCTAGCCAAGTACCAAATTTCATCCTTGTGGCTGGAAAGGAAGTGTCTAAAATTACAGGTTAGAAATGACACACGATCAATGGGACACTCTGTAGATAGATAGATAGATAGATGGATAAGCGTCTTTATTGGGGCGAGATTGAGACTAAAAAGTCCCCTATTCCATCTAACCCCTCGTCAATGCATTAAATATAGCATTTATATACATACAAACGTTGTTCTAAATACTCAAAAAATATGTAAAATTACAATAGAAAAATAATCAAAATTACAATGAGGAAAAAATAGGTAAGATAATATGACAATGAAAAAAAAATTTAATATAGTAATACAATGTGAAAAATATGAATATAAGTTTTCGATTAGGAAAACCGTATAAAATCAACAAGATGCAAATGATAACATTAAAGGTATGTGTATAACAGATGTACAATTGTGGGAAAAAAACGTGAGGATATTAGCTGATGTCCATCATGGAAAAAAACCCACTGCAGGAAAACACCCACACATTAAGGGGGGTGTGAAAAAACTGCGAAAACCCTGTGGTAGAGGGTTATAGGTGATATAGGGTTAACCGGAGAGTAGGTACTCTCGAGGAGAATTACGGCTGGCCCCATGACTACCATTCAGTTGTACACATCTGTATGCATTAATACACGTAATGTACATGCGTCGTGCATTTTTTCCTGGTAACATATCTTTGAGGTGGCTTATGCAGGCATATATTGGGGGAATTCATACACGACACCCCAAATAAATGTATACACAATTGATTTTTGGTCAGTGTTATTGCATGATAAAATAATTTATGAAATTAATGAAAATTTATTAAACGTACAGGTTGGCACATATATTGCACCGAAACTCCTTGATATGAGGAATTATGGAAAAATAATTGAAGAAAGTAAGGAGGAATTGGAATTCTTGTTGGCGTAAAAAATGAAAACAGTCACAGATAAATGAAAGAATAAGCTCTGGGCATAGGACGATGGAAGACATCTCTCTAGATGTGGTCGTAAAAGAACTAGTTAGAGCTAACCAGTGATGATAAAAAATTTATTCGTGGAAGAGTGATGCTATTAAATTATTTGTTAACCGTAATGAATGTACATAGTTATCTTCAAATACTATAGATACTAACAATCTAGTTGCATGAGACACTTTAGTTCCTTGTTTGCATGTTAGTAGTGCCTTGGTGATCTTCATCCCCTGCCACACACCCTCGCGGTGGCTTGCAGGGTATCGTGTAGATGTAGATCTTACGTCCAATTGAACTTTGTGGAACTGATTTGTATTTGAGATAAAACGTAATTTAGTTTTAATCTTAAGGCATACAACACAGCAGGCAGAACACAATAGGCATCATAGGAAAGGGATAGGTAGGCGAAATATTGTAGGGTAGTCTATAGCGCATGATGCATGTATGAACAACCAATGCCTTTATTTTTCTGTAGATACTAACCATGTAGCTGCATGTGACCCATATTATTAGCATGTTTCCATGTAGTACCCTAGTTGCATGTCTATAGTGCATGTTTTGGCGATATTCACCCCTTGCCACACACCACCAGGCTTACAGGGTATCGCATAGATGTAGTTAGATGTTCAGGTATACAATATACGACCCAGGTTTTTCGAGTATCGACCTGAAAAAGAAACCTGTACTTGAAGATGTCGTACCACAACGAAAACCGGGGTAAATTTAATCATTTCATGGTGAAAACTAAGAAATGTTTTATTTAAAAGACAATCACGAAGGAGCTCCAGTGTCTTATGCCTGAAACCATATCGTATGCACATAGGAATCATGTGCACCTGCCTGTTTTATTGGCACTATCCTTCAAAATCTCTTCCCTTGTCTCTTTTGTTCCTCTCTTCACTTTCCCCCTTCTCAGGAACCCAACGGATTTTTTCCCCTCCCGAACAGGATGTGGTACCTCTAGCGGTGTTCAAATGGATCCTTAACCCTCTTGACCTTGGCCCAGCCTTCACTCTCATTCGCTATACCCTTCGTGGGCCGGTATTATGACGTAAGTGCCTGCGCAATAAATCTTAAGACGTCATCACCTGCGTGCTGTGCCCGTGACGCACGTGCGTTCGCGGAGAGCCGTTTCGGAATTATTTAAGAGAGAAAAAAAAAGAACTCGTTTCTTCCGGCGATGAATCGCGAACGCCGAGGTGAATACAACGACGAATAATGACAGGGGGAGTTTTGATGAATCGTTTAGACGTCAATTGCTGCGATTTGCTTTCTTTCAGCGTCAAATCGAAAGCACTTGTTTTGACGCTTGCCTTGAAAACAAGGAAGCTCGTTGAAAACGCAGGTCACGCATTTAATGCCTCGTGGGAAAGATCCTTATGGTTTTTGTACGCAGTGTCTCGGTTAAACAATGCCCAACGAACAACCAAATGTCTAGGAAGCAGCATTCAGAAAATGTATCAGGTGTCGATTATATGTATTGCCAATATAATTGTGGATTCAACCTTACATCTACATCTATCTACATCTACATAATACCCTGCAAGCCACCACAAGGGTCTGTGGCAGGGGGCGATTGCTCACCAAACATGCACTACATATCCTGCATAAAAAAGGAATAGTATTAATAAAATATCAGAACTACACTATTTAAAAAAGATAGAAATTGCAAAGCAAACATGCGAAAACATTCTGTTAGTAGGGTTAGCTTTAAGTACTCATACCAACATGCAGCTACCAATGCTATTCATTGCTACTCTCCGATAGGACATATTTACCGTTATTCGTATCTCTAATTGTGCGATAAGGGTAAGTATAGTGTAGGTAGGGTAAGTATAATATAGAGGGTCACCGAAAGGAGGAAAACCGTCATTCGTTTTGGGCGTAGTACTAGACAGTTTCCATAGATAGCGTGGTAAGCTACAGTTCCCCCATCCCTTCCACTCCTATCCTTATACCTTTCCTCCCGGTCTGAAGCGCCTATTAGTGCGGAAACAGACTTGAAAACACCCGTGGAGTCTTGAAAAAATCTCAATATGTATTTTCAAAATTATTTCATTTAAATCACTTGTTTCGTTCTTTATTTTTTTATATAAAATTAATCCATTAACAAACAAAGATTTCTGCTCAGCTGTATTACCTTGAACATTCATGTAGAAAATGTTCCTGTTTATGGTTGTGTACTTATGGTTTTCACTGCTTCTTACTAGGAAATTCTTAAAATAGTTACTTCTATTTGAGTTATTATTTGATAAATATCTATGTATAAAAGGAAGGCTTCTACAAACTACTCTTTGTTCTATAGATAAGGAGTGCTTTCAACATGTCATTTCTATTTGTTCTTTTTTGGCATGCTAGAATAGCCCTCATACCTCTTGATTGCAGTTTTTTTAAAAGTTTTCTTTGTTCGAATCAAATAGAATGGTGGCACAGTAATCAAAGTGAGGAGCTGTTATTGTTTTGTACACCAAAAGTCTTGTCCATATGGATAGAAATTTACTAATTCTAGATAACATTACAATTTTTTTACCCTTACCCTTTAACGATATCTATCGCTCCCATTGCTTTCGTTTTTCGAATCGAATTAAGCGACACATAACATATGCTATTGTTTTAGCTTTGTCGTTTTATTATAAGGGTGCGATATGCATATACCTAACGTCAACATCACGTGGATAAGTTAACATATCCCTCACTATTAAACCAAACATATCTTGTTACATGAGGGATTCCTTGTTGTTTCATTAAAAATACTTAATCCACCCCTGCTAGGAGCGGATTACAAGAAACTTCTTGATTGTGCCGTTTAAGCTGATTAGACAAACGAAAGGGATGGAAGCGATATATATATCGTTTGCGACGTAACGCTATTAATTTTTCCCTCGCCATCTATGGAAACCTTCCAGTACTATCTCTAAAACGCATAACCCACTTCCTTAAAAAATAAATGCTGTAACGCTATCATTGTAGATCATTGTAGGAATTCTTTCTGGTAGGTTTTATCAAAAGCTGCACGATTTTTTTCTGTTCGTACAACAATACAACAATGATACATACAACGTTGTCGCATGAAAAAAATTATTTTTTTACAAGGTGCTAAAGTAATATGGACAGAGAGGGTGGGATGGGCGGGGATTGTTATGGGATGGGCGGAAGAGCTTAAATTTAATTAATCTTATGAAAGGTGCCAAGGGTCCACGGTTTAACGTCCCATCCTACGGACGGAGTTGGTACTGAACTCGAGTTTCTCCAGAAAGCACTCAAGTAAGGGCTTACCAAAAGAAAATATCCCCTACTTCCGGGATTCGAACCCGAGCCCCGAAATAGGATGCCAGACTTGCAACTGTAGATTCTAGCCATCTACATCTGCGCGATACCCTGCAAGCCACCACGAGGGTGTGTGGCAGGGGGTGAAGATCGCCAAACATGCACTATTGACATGCAACTGGGGTATTACATGGTAACATGCTATATAATAGGGTCACATGCTGCTAGATTGTTAGTATCTACATAGTAATAAAGAGATTGGGTGTTAATACATGCATCATGCACTACAGACTATTCTATAATATTTCATCGCTCTTTTGTCATCTCGTCACATTTCCAAAGTGTACTCTTTAAATTAATCCTAGCTTTCTCTTGGCTCGGCCGCATATTCCCCAGATGTGTCTTCCGCACGATAAATCTTTAGTGATTGTTACACCTGATAGACAAGCTGTGGTGATAGACAGAAAAAAATAATTATAACCCATAAGGAGTACTGTCTCTTTGGAACCTGATGAGCGTTTGATTGTCAGATGATTTCTTATCATTGCCCCGAGAGAAATAAATTTTGTTAATGGCCTTCCTTGTTTCACGGCCGCAGGAGTATTACTCTGCTACCAGCCACTGCAGAGTGCAAACTCTTAGTGGTGGCGGATTCCCACCTTTAATCATAGCAGCTGTCATGCGACGAATTGAAGTTCAGAAAACCACAATCGACTGTCGTAGGTTGGTTTCGTGACAATGCAATATCGAGGAGTGCCGTGAAGTCAAAGGAATTGTTTGGCAAGCTTTTTTCACTTCGGAGTTCTTGGAATATGTGAAAATCACTTAGAGAGGTTTGCACAGCATAAGTGCACTTAAATAACTACTAGGACCAATCTAAATTTATCATCGGTAAAGCATATTTTTATTGATTTTTTAACGTAACGAGAAACCTTATTTTATAGAATTTTGCAGGAATATTCCATCATAGATTATTTTTACCAATTTGTAATAGATAAATCTCGTTTTCTTCACTCGTTATCTACTTTATCACCCTATACTGCTTGCGGTGACTAATATATACCATTGATGTCCAGCTCTTGTCACATTCGTTTTTTTTGGATTAACCAATTATCTGTTTCAATTTAAAATTCAAGATACACAAAAGAGTTTAACGTATACGTTGCAAGGAGAGAATGGTTAGTTGCCAACTCACTGGGACTGGTGTAATGCAGGAGCAAGAAAATCAGTGAGACGCTTGCTATTGTATCGTTGCAGAGGGTTGATTGCGGTCTGAAATATCCATGACACGTGCTGAACTTTTGAAGTCAACTAATGCCTAATCTGGCAGATAAAAGTTTGTTTGGGTTATTAAGCTTTTTAAAACGAATAAATTTGATAACTCATAAGCATTATTGAGTCGATTCCAGGTAATGTCTTTCTATTCAAAATTTCACGCCAGACAGGAAACACTGTGAAGAAAACGTGTTTGGGAAATCTTGATGATACTGATTATTTGAGTTTATTGTTTTCTCATGGAACTATGAAATGCTTGGTGTTGTGACGGAGACGAACAGGAAGAGTTCACTTGTCTATGCGATATCACAACACACCTCTATTTCCTCAATAAAATGCGCAACTCAATTGGCGAGCTGCATGTAATCTAAAGAAAGATGAAATATTACTTGCTTGAGACTCATATAGAAAGAAAAGTGCTTGAGACTCATATAGAAAGAAAGGTGCTTGAGACTCATATAGAAAGAAAGGAATGCATAATAAGACCTCGCAAGTTTTTTGCAAGATAGGTATAGTCGCTGACAAAACTAGAGTGTAAAAGGGGCAACATATTAGTATTCCAGGACTCACTTGATCGGCTCGGATCATGGTATTGATGACCGATGATGCTGGTGAAGGAACACACGTAAATTTTCGCATCAAAGACGTGAATAAAGGTGAAATTTGAAATGATGAGTAATCGCTATAAAAGGCCAAGGGCATGTGTCATTACTTGCGCGTAAGCAATACGATTATGCGTGTCCGGAAAGGAATGAAAGGCTTAATTGAGGAAATTTTTTCAGGCGTGATATGGTAGAATTTACCCATCACGGCAAATGAAAAGAGCGTATTGAATTCCAGAAGAATTTCATTCGGTCGAACCAGGTTTCGACACTTTGTGGCATCTTCAATTGCGGATACAAATTTCTAGTCACTAGGTACATACATAATTTCATGGAGGAGAGTGTAAAGTGAAGGGGTGGAGTACACTAGGTGTGAGTAAAAAGGTTGAGGGGTGAGTTAGGAATTTAAATTGCATTCTCTAGCAGTTTACCTAATTAGTTCATGTTTTTAATTGCCTGTAAATTTGATGTGAAGTATGGTGGTTAACCAAAGAATTGATGTACACATATATTTCTTCAAATCGCGCCTTTTTTATATTTTAGTGTACTATTTCTCCTTTCTTGCTTACGTTTATCTTATCATCTAACTTGTTATGACAATCTCCGGTCATCAACCATAAACATGATATGACGCAATTTTTCACTCGATAAACACCTTATTTTCATCATTTTTCTCATTTGAGCCTTTTCGTATTTGCCCAAAATATCCTATCCGAGATCTTCCTATTCAATTATTCATCGATGATAATCTTCATAGGACTATCATGTTCAAGTGCTACCTGGTAAGTTTGTCTCTTCTTTGTTTCAGATCCTTCATGTCAGATAACCCATTTACTATAATCTCATTATCAACATACAAACTATTTCCTTATGATCTCTTCTCTATCCACCTTTTCAATATTCCTAAAATATTCCTGTAAATTTCTTTATTTTCAACCATTCTCCTTTTTATGCTTGCCTGAAACGTATGTCGCTTACTCTTCACCGTCAAATCTCAGGTTTTGGAACCCTGCAAAGCTATGCTCTTGATGAAGTCGTTTACTTGATTTGTTTTCTGCCACTTTATGCACGGTTTTCAAGGTTTCTTTCTTTAGCTCAATTTTCTCTCTTTAACGCCTATCATATTCCTTTAAGTTTCAAGTATTACGTAAATTGTGGACCATTTCTTTGCTTTAGGGAAATATATTTTAATTTTCAATTGTGTTTTGCTCGTTTTCCGATGCTGTTGGAAGGTTTCATTTGCCCTGGAAAAAAACCATTCAGCGGTGAAGCACAAGCATGCAAGATATTAATGAATGATATTAAAGCCATTATATATATGAAATCAGTGACAGTAGTGGAGTCATATATCAGCGTAATATTCTGCGAACAAGGGATGTTTGGACTTCGTTAGAGCATATACGGGCAGAATAGTATTTCTGTTGAAGGTTTTTATGCTACTGATGGATTGTTTGGCCATCTTTTGTTACGTTTCAGTCTCGGAAAAAGCAAGGCGAAAAATTGATGTCTTAAACATCTAATATACCAAGTGTCCACTTCTCTTAGATTATTTGGCTGATCGAGTCCAGGGATATTTTGAGAGAGCTCAATAATGCCCTCTGTGCCTGAAGTCTACGCTTTTCCCTCATTCATAGGTAAAAGCTTGTTCCCTCTATCCCTCAGTTGTTCCAGGGAATCACATCCAAACTTCCCCAGTTGCCAAATTGCACATTCTTTTTATTGTAAGTAATATTTTTATCAGTCCTTAAGGGCCGTCGTGGAGCTTTAAGTTCCAATTTTAATATTTTCCTTTGGTTGTAAGGACATGCAACACGTTATAACTGTATGTCTAACTATGTTAAAAGAACAATTGTCTGTAGCTATCCTATTACGTTACAAATATTTGGTTAATCCAATTTTTTTATGGTTGTCCACATATTCTTCTAATGTGCATGTCTCGGGCTTGTTTTGAGGTGAGGTCGACTGATACGCCTTTGAAGCATATGTTTAACCAAACAAATTTTGTATATCTTTTCCTTACCTTTTTTCCTTAAAACCCATTAATTTTTAACCAAAATAGTTAGACGTAATGATCAGGCGTAATAAAATCTCTGAGAGGGACGGCTTTGTTTTCGTGAGAAAGGAATAAATTTCCACTATAGATTTTTTGCGTATTAGTTTTTAATAATCATAAAAGTTCCAATGATAATTAAAAGGATAGTACACCTTTGACCGCGTCACACATGTCAATTGTTCTGGTGTACCATGCTCTATCTCTGCCTCAGTTATTTTGATGTATCTTTGGTCCTCGCCTCCACCTTCTTGCGTGATAGTATGGAGTAATACTTTCCTCTATTGGGGCGAGTGCATTTCGCGATGCCCTCCCGCTCCTGTTTGAAGACCTTGGACTCCTTTTAAGACTCACCCGTTTCTCACTACCCCTCCATTCTCCTCCCCAGAGCTCGCCATTTGTTTCTCTCTGATTGGAATTAATGCGAACTCCAGTGATGCATTTTCCGATCGAAGCCAGGGCCCAGAGTCCATAACGTTCCGCTCGATTGGCATCAATAGTAAGAGATCATTGTGGGGAAGAGCCTAGCCACGTTGGATCGCCGGTTCCCGTCAGATCCCCGAAGATAAGCAACGTTGGGCCGGGACGGAGGTTGGATGGGTAACCCTCCTCCATACCTCTACCACGGTGCTCTTGCCCCCTGCCTGCAAGTGATGGGGAGGTTATGTGTTGGTTGGCACAATTGAGTATCATTTACTTAATGATGTTTGGAACTAATATCGCAAAGATGCGCCGATCCACCATTGACCGAAAGGGACCTTGACCAAAGGTTTAATCATTGGTGTGCAGTGACTATGAAATGCCGGCCTGTTATTTTTTATGATTACTGATTTTTTTGGCGATTATTCCATTAAAAAAGAACTTTTGTTCAAATTCGCTCTCGCTGCGACTCACTAACGAACTTTATCTCATTTTAGTTTCGATTTACTCGCTTTATCTGGATATTTCGTTTATTTGGGTGCGGGGGAGGCTCTGTTTTTGATAATACCGACGAATTAACTGATGAGCGAGAAGAATTTTCCATTTCATTGTGCCCCTCCATATGAAATCTCACCTGTTAGTTAAAATAGGGATAGTCCTAAGAGGCATCAATCAGAATGTAACCTTGGGGACTGTGTTTGAAATCGTCGGGATTATCTCGAGTTGGTTGCCAAGGAGTCACGTGGTGCAAACACGCAAAGCTTTGCTAAGTTAGTGTGTCTGAATCACTCGTTACAATGTCATTAATTGTTTTCACGTGAGTTTTTATCTTCTTTCTCGACTAAAGAGCCCCCAGATGACATAAAACATAAGTGTAAACAACGATTGAGGTTGTAATCGGTTTTAACACACCAAATATAAGAACCATTCGTGTGTATATTAGTTGACTCTTTGGTTACGTATTCCAGATAATCACGGCGGCTTCAAACACAACCCCCCTGGCTCGATTTGGTCCGTGACTTAATAGTGTCAGCATTAGGGCACATTATTCTCGCCCCCATAGTAAAGCTAAAAGTTGTATTATTCGTATAAATCCAATGGTGGCTTAAGTATAACAAAATTTCCACTGAGGAAAAATCCTGCTATAGTGTATTGCAGTGGGTGACTTTGCTATTAGTTCATTAAACTTTAAATAGTGTAGTTCTGACTACTATATTAATACTATTCCTTTTTTATGCATGATATGTAGTGCATGTTTGGTGAGAAATCACCCCCTGCCACACACCCTTGTGGTGGCTTGCAGGGTATTATGTAGATGTAGATGTAGATGAAGGTAGCCCTACGAGTGGGTAGAGCGTTTGGCTACTGGCCGAAGGTCCCGCGTTTAATTCCGGGATTGCCATCACGGCTATGTCAGGAGTGGCATGCGTCAGGCCAATTTGCGTGATTTTATGGGAAGTCGGCACGCGGAAAGGAAATGACAACCAATACTGATGCAAGTATTTTAGGCACCATTGGGCTTCTTCATACCTGGTTGAGATCTACCTTCACCAATCACAACGAGCCTTGTATTAAACGCCGATATTTGGTGGCTCAGTACCACACAGAGCCATAGATTGCGACCATACTAGTGTCATTGATATAGAATTATTAGATTTTGTACGAAAATTAGAAAGAAGTATTTTTTTAACGTGTATATGTCTTAAACGCTACCAACCCAAGTAAGTAATGAACTTGAAAGTGTGCAGCGAAGATCGGCAAGATTTGTAAAGGGACGATACGATAATTATATTAGCGTAACCAGTCTATTAAATGAATTGAAATGGTAATCATTGTCAGATCGCAGGTTGAAATTTAGACTTAATCTCTTCCACAAATTCCAAGGCAATATTTTCAGTGATGATGTTAAAAATATTTTACGAGCCCCAACTTACTATGGCAGACTGGACCATAATCATAAAGTTAGAGAAATTGATTGCCGAACTGACCGATTCAAAATGTCCTTTTTCCCTCGCACAATAAGAGATACGAATAACGGTAAATATGTCCTATCGGAGAGTAGCAATGAATAGCATTGGTAGCTGCATGTTGGTATGAGTACTTAAAGCTAACCCTACTAACAGAATGTTTTTGCATGTTTTCTTTGCAATTTCTATCTTTTTTAAATAGTGTAGTTCTGACTACTATATTAATACTATTCCTTTTTTATGCATGATATGTAGTGCATGTTTGGTGAGAAATCACCCCCTGCCACACACCCTTGTGGTGGCTTGCAGGGTATTATGTAGATGTAGATGTAGATGTAGATGCTATGGCATTCGTGGCTAGTTCGTGGCGTTTTAGTGGCGTAATTTTAGTGGCGTAAGTATTCATATCTAAATGAGTGCCTAACAGGTACGTTAAATAAGAATTGATATTAGTTGAAAATTCACTCATCAGGGAATTCGGTTTTCTAATTATTATCCTATGGTGTAAAATCTTTGTATGTTTAAGAAATATATGAATAATAATGCACAAACCGATTTAAAGAGATTGGCCGATAGAAGAATCGAGTGGAGGGCTGCGTCAAACCAATCCTAGGATTGTTGACCGATGATGATGGTGATGATGAATGCCCAAATATATGAAAATTGGAATGTATATTCTAAATTCCTGGGAAAAAAGAAAAAGTTCCACAAATCAAAGACTGAAGCTATCTGTTTTCTGATATTCATGGAATTTTGTTTGTACTTTTTCCATATGGACGCTTTAGAGACTCCTATAAAAACGTTCTATTCCGAACTATACAATATTCAGGAATATATCTCTCGTTTTTCTGAAATATATCTCTCAATCTATATTCTGATTTAAGGTAAAAGAATACAAGCTTTCGTTCCCTTTCGCCATTTTCAATTTAGGTAGCTACTTAACATGAAATGAATCTACGTTTTGGTTGATGAAGAATCTCCTCGCCCGCAAGTCATGACTTTAATTGCTTTTCCTTGGGCGTTTTTCCTCGATACCTTCGTGATATTGGAGCCAAATGTCCTTGCCTTTTCACTTTTAGACTTACATCACGATGAAAGTGATGGAGGTGGGCCTTGTCCAAAATCCGGTTTGTACATCCTACACTAGGGATCTCTATCTACGGTCAGAGCGTGGGCCGGCTGTCATGTGAGGCAAAGCGAGTTACGAAACTAATAAAATACGCAAACGATTTTTCAAATGGCCAGTTATAAGATAAAACATTTGTTTTGCTCCATAAAACAAGCCGTGACGATTTGGGCATTTTGTTAAAAGATTCATTTTTAATGGCTACCGTTCCCAGAACACGGTGCATTGTAGTTGGAAATATTGGGTGGGAATAATTATGAGAGCGCTCTCTTCAAATGTAGGACACAATTTCAATCATCAGTACTCGGAAGTTAACCAAATAAACGAATATTTGGATGTAATTATATTATATGAAAACGACCTTCGGAAATTATTTACGCAATAAATGACAGAGTATGTTTCAGTGGACAGTTCTTCAGTTAATCTTAGGTATTTGACGTATTTCCAATGATGGTTACGTGAATGGTATGGGTCATTCAACAATTTCTCAAAGACGATTTGCCAATGTGAAATGCCAAGTTAAATCTCTTGGTGAGCCATTGCCGTGGCTCAAATATACCTAGCATGCGTTTTTCGTCACAGAACTTTCTGGAAATCGGGACATCAGAACCCCTATCCCTAATCCCATATTAATTATCAGTTGATTTCTCTCGCAATTCTACGCCATTAATTACCATTTAGTACCATCTATTAAACCATATAACGGTTGGAGACTGTTTTTAGTTAATTGAATGGTATGAGTTATTTGGGATTTTCAATGGCATTTCATTTTCACTGATATGTTAGGCAAGAAAAGTGTTGATATCACATAATTATCACTAAAGTAAAAGTGTTATCAATTGCGAATATGCATCAGTTCAGCGTTGTACCTATGCTATCACCAGTCTCAGATCGTATTTTCCGATTACTAATGTGCGGTTGGAAAATTAACTGCTCCAGGACATCGAATGATTACGCCATCCGCTTTGTTGGGCCGTTGCCAACTTAAGATCTCTTGAAGGTGAACTCTTAAGTAATTTGTTTTCGTTGCTGATTTGAGATCAACTTACTGCCAAGTCTTTGAGTCAATTCAACCTCTTGATTGTAAAGTCGGTGGGCTGCAAAGTCAACGGAAACCTTGAAACTACCGCGCCGAACTGTTAGCAAACGTAAAGCCACTCCTAAAAAAAGTGGACGACTAAATTTTACGACTTTTTTTTCAGTCGGAGAGGCTCAAATGTTGTAAACATTTAAAAATACATTTCAAGCATTTTCTATCGTAAAAATTTAAAAAGAAAGAAGGAACCACGTCAACTCTTTATAATTTATTTAGCCACAATAGAGTAGTTAAATAGAGTAGTTTTGAACAGTACCTATACAAGTACTAATCCTTTTTTATGCATGATATGTAGTGCATGTTTGTTGAGAGCTTACCCCCTGCCACACACCTTTATGGTGGCTTGCAGGGTATTATGTAGATGTAGATGAAAATGCTAATCTGCATTTTTATGCCAGGTTCACGAGAAAATCTTTTGCGTAATACAACGAAACGCAATGCGTTACTAAATAATTTATTGAGAAAATATGTGGCTGGTAACTTCTATCGCAGTTATCAATCTGTCCAATAAAACGTGTCTAAAACCCATAATTCCATATTGTGACGAGCTCAAAGCAACAGTTGTAGAATTTCTACGGAGAAAACGGGCGCGTTAATCGATTAAGCTCCCAGGGGATCTTTATTCTCTGTGCATCTGTAGATGCTTCGCGGCTAGTTCGCAAACCCTGAATTGTTCAGTGTAAAAAATCTGATGGGTGATTGTGTTGGTGTGGAGGATTGGCTTCATATCCCTTATGGCTCGGATTCGAATCCCGGTGGTAGATGCTTAATTGACGTATTAGTTCTCACTTGTGTGCGATGTGGAGTGACCATCAAATTCAGTACTCCGTCCATCAGATGGGACGTCATTCCGTGGACCCAGGGCCGTGCCTACCACGGGTGCAATGTGCGTATTGTATACTTGGCCACAACTTCTAGGGGGTCTCTCATTTGCAAAGAAAATATGGCAATTGTATGACAAATTTTGGTAATTTAGTGCAAGGAGTCGTAGATTTTTAAATAGGTTCATTAATGAACAACTCGTTACGAACATTTCAAAAAACATAAATTTGAAACTCATGTAGTTTTCTCCTAATGGTGTTTAATAAATAGCATTGCATTTGTTACCGTATTAACATGTTTGTTCAATAGATTAAGATACTCTGAAAACATAAATATTATTAACATTGTTATTCTTATTTTATATTTATATTTTATTACTAGTGGTGCGGAAAATACAACTTCATACATGGGCGGCGTCTGCACTCGGTATAGTCCTGCGTGGCACCTTGGCTTATTTCGTTAAGAGTAAGCTTAATACTTACGACAGGTTTTTCTCTACTTTGCCTCCACTCCCTGAAAATTCCCACCTCTTTACCCCCGTATACTTAATGGAGCTATCTGACCTTAGCTGTAGTTCAACCCACATGAAAATATAACGAAGTCGATTTCATTTGCAAGCGCAGAGGATCTTGGTGTAACAGCAAAACCACGCTAAGTTGTAATTCGTCCTTCTTCTTCCCATCTAGCTGGTTTTACCCACCTATCACTCACATACATGAGGCACGGGAAAACTTGGGATACGTTTTCCTTTTGCTGTAACTTACATAAATTACTCTGGAATATGGGAAATTTTCCGCGATCATTTTGTGGATCTGGAAAATTACCGCGACGCCGTACGAGTCATGAAAATAGCTACTGTTGCCTCACGGCTGCGTGTATTGGAATGCCATAGAGAGATGCTTTATTTCCTTTTAATGACACATTGAGGCTAACTTCGGGACTCGCTAGCATAATTGGTAACTCCCAGGTAGTGTGGCTGTGGTGAACGCGATAGCGATATTTTATTTCAGTCCGACGTCCGACGCTGGGAAACCAAATGTGAACTATGCTGACCTCTTGACATATATGACCTCGGCATGT
Source organism: Platycnemis pennipes (assembly GCA_933228895.1). Taxonomy (NCBI): domain Eukaryota; kingdom Metazoa; phylum Arthropoda; class Insecta; order Odonata; family Platycnemididae; genus Platycnemis; species Platycnemis pennipes. The sequence goes on along the minus strand of OW121854.1, from coordinate 83,744,286 downwards.
TACGTTGTATCGGAATTTATTCATCTGTGACTCGATTGCTTTCTCTCTCCATTTTAATACCGTCACGTATTCATGATTAGAGGAAATCCTGATTTATGAATTGGATTGCGTATCAGCGTTATGGATTCCTGGTAACTCGTAATTTAATTTGGATTGGTATTTTGCATTTCTGTTTTCTTTAATAAAGACTCAAAAAATTTTGCCACGAAATTGGTGGAAAAACGTTTATTTTAAATGTAGGATGATTCAATAAGCTTGCCATTACCCTTTTGTGGCCCTAAATGTTGATGATGAATATTTGTGGGCACATGAAAGATGATGATCAAAGATGAAACCAACCTATAATTCTTGATTGATAACATTAATCCATTTTTTGGGCGCCGCTTTTGTATGTATTTTCTGTATTTGCTTACAAATACTAAAATATCTTCTCAGAAATTTTTTCTAGGCAGACTATTGTGCCGTTTTTTCTATTAGGACTGTATCTTAAGGAGTGATGTTTAAAAAATTGTAAAAAATCAAAGGGAATTGCATAATATCACATAAATAGAATTTTATCAACGACATATTACAATTAGTCGACCTATATCAATGAACTGATCAGCTTAATGCCAAAGAGAATTACACAATCGTTTTCATTTATTCTGCTGAGGAAAATCAAGTAGGTATATTGTTGATTTAATACAATAGAAAATAGCGTGAAATTTGTATCAGTTAATGCCATGATACTGTTAATGCTGATACTTTACCATTTGGCTTACCCTGCGGTTTATTACTTCTGATGATTTCCGCATGTTCTCATTAACATCGCCTTAATCTTACGTATTTCTTCTGCAAAATAGGTCTGTCGTCAATTGAGAGAGTAGCTTATAGTACAGTGACTGCACAAATCAAATCCTTATCGCACTAAATGCTTTTAATGATGACTCAAGCATGTCCTGGAATTATTCAAAATGAGTTATCCTGTGGTTAGCCAAATAGATGTAGAGGACGGAAGAAAGCAATAGATTTTTCAATGCTACGCTTTGGGAGGAAAAATCTAGTTGGAGAGGTTTTCTGAAGGTTTTAAAAATAGGCACATTAAAGAATGCAGCGTACTATGGTTAGGCCAAAACGTTAGAACTAGAGAGATATATAGTAAAACTGATGATCAAAAATTCAATTTTTAAGAACTGTTACAGTAATATATTGAATTGAAGCTACTAGGGCAAAAAATAGGATAGATACCATAGATTTTTGCCTGTTTTTTACACACCAGCGTAATACTTAACAATTAAAAAAATTTTGCGTGCTTCTCGAAATATGTCGATAACTTGATTATGTACGGTATACAAAAGTGATTCATTTTATTTGGACGCAGTATTGTAAGATTTATTTCTTGTTTGATTTCCTTTTATTATAGTATTTAAATTTGTCAAAAGAACCCATATTTTGGGATTTAAAATGGGTTTCAAATAAATAACATTTTTGTATACATGGTGATGGTTCACCCCATGCCACAAACTCTTATGGTTGCTTGCAGGGTGGATTGGGTGGATTTAGAAGAAAATGAGAATTTTCTGTGAATGGAGAAGACGGGAAATAGAAATAAGTATCATATAGTTCGAATCATTTAATGAAGTCAATGATGAGAATGACGGCAATAGGCTAGCTAATGGGAGATTCAAGGAGAGAGTGGACTAGTGCTTTGGTTTCGTCGTTGTTGTTTGGGGTCGGCGACTAACAGCCAATAGCGCCATTTTGAATAGGTGGATAATTGGACAGAAGTAGAATTTTTCAGGGGAAAGTGGATTAGTAGAGAGCAAGGGCATATCCTACTATTGATGAAAGGTGCCAATGTTATGAGTACTGAACTTGAAACGCTCTTTACTTAGTACTCAAGCAGTGACCGATATACAGTTGAAAAATCTTCACTGCCATGCACCACTAACTGGATTTAACCCGGGCTCTCGAGATGGGAGGCCAGTACTCCAGCCACTACACCAACTTAATTCCTCATTCACGTTAACCTACTTTACATCAACCGCACATTCATGCCTTTTTACTGCTCCCGAACCCTAAACCAATCCTCACTGGCACACCATGGCCATTAATTTTTACTAAGAACTGATAAAAAATGAATTAAATTTCTCTTTTGAGTGCACGTGAAGAAATTTACGTCCTATTCTCAATGGTGACTTTATCGTCTCGACCCTTAGTACCCCCTTCTTGTACTCTATCCGGTTTCCACACAAGTCACAAGTAGATAAAGAAATACCAGTAGAAATCTCAGCTGGGATTTGAACCCGACCCTCGAGATGGCAGGCCCTGGAGAGGGTATGTATTTGAAACCGTCGGGATTATCTCAAATGGTAACCAAGGGGTCACGTTGTGCAAACACAAATGATTCGTAAATTTGGTGTACTTGAATCGCTCGTAACATTCTCACTCATTGTTTTTTCATTGGAGATTTTCTCATTCGGGGGCTCTATACTATGCCGGGGGGCTCCATTGCATATCCCAATCCCTGAGAGATTACTCTTTTAACTAGGGGAACATTTCATTAGAACGTGCATCTGAAGCATTCTACTATGTGGCAGAGAAGCATAAACAATAACGGCAGCGGAAAAGTCCCGGGTGGAAGCATTTGAAACATGGTGCTACCGAAGAAGATAGCGACAAAGATAAAATGGGTCGATCGAGTGACAAACGAAGAAGTCTTAAGAAGAGTGGGAGAAAAGATACATATGTGAAAACCTTAAAAAGAAGACGAGACAACTTAATCGGCCACATCATGAGACGCGATGGCCTGATGAAGACAATATTCGAGGGAAAGGTTAACGGGAAGATTGGAATAGGCAGGCCTCGTATGAGCTATATGGAGCAAATTGCGAAGGAAGTAAAAGAGAGGAGCTACGTCAATATGAAGAGGTTGGCCGATAGAAGAATCAAGTGGAGGGCTGCGTCAAACCAATCCTGGGATTGCTGACCGATGATGATGAACTAGGGGAATTGAACCAATCTTAAAATCGATGACCATTGATTGTGGTCCGTTTTCAGGAGAGTTGTTTTAGGTAGTTTGTTGGAAGACCGCACTATGCTGGAGCTACATAAACAGAATACGCTCTTCCAAAATAACTTGCTTGGCGCGTAGGATTTAACTGGTGATCTCGGCGGTGGGCGATCCATTGTCCGGCAGTCCGAGAGAGAAACCGTGAGTCCTCCACTCCCTATTTTCCCTCCTTCAGACTTGCCACCTTTCTCCGACGAAATCATTCGGTGGAAGTGGCGTCGCTGGCCTCCCGCGGACGGTCAACCGTTGGGTGCCGAAGAGCATTCCACTCGGTCTCTTGGGCAGGACGGTTTTCTTCGGTTTCAATACTGCGGAGTCCGCCCGGCCTCCGGCGGCGCCGTGAATGGGGGCCGGAACGAGGAAGTTGACGCCGAACTTGGAATCCAGACTTTGGATCTCACATCAAAGACTTTCTCCTCCCCGCTTCCCCCACCCGTTCAGATTCCAAACATTAGTGTTTGCGCCGAAAGTGTCCAACCGATTACCAAAGCAGGAGTTGTCTCACAAAAACATGTGCGTTCAGGCGTTTAAATTGCATTTTCAATTCCAAAAATGGTTCATTAGCAGTTTATTGAATTGTTACGATTCTAGGCGAGTCTTAAGCCTAACCTAATTAATCACGGAATGTCGTATCTGCTATCATTGTTTTCCTAACTTTACCATGAGTTTGATTTTTTCGTATATTTTTACAATAACCATGCAGGGGAGGTAACCTAGAGCTGAGTTCATTTGCGACATCAAATTATAGTTGGCCGCGAGATGCACGTAAGAATACATCTACATCTACACTATACCCTGCAAGCCACCGCGAGGGTGTGTGGCAGGGGGTGAAGATCACCAAGGATGCACTACTAACATGCAAACAAGCAACTAAAGTGTCTCATGCAACTAGATTGTTAGTATCTATAGTATTTAAGGGGTTAATACATGCATCATGCACTACATAATACTCTAAAATATTTCCCCTACCTATCCCTTTCCTATGCTGCCTATTCTGTTCTCTTATAGTGCGGGGGAAAATGCCATTTTGAATCTATCGGTACGACAATCTATCTCTCTAATCTTATTTGTCTGGTCGAATCTAGCATAATACACTGGTGTTTTTAATATGTGCCTAACATCTTCAGTAAAGCTATCCGATTGAAATTTCTCGAGTCGAAAGTCTCTTGGAATTTCAATACAGTTGACAAAAGAAGGATTGAGACAATCCTGGTGTCTTCATTACCATTCTGTTAACAAAAGACGGTAAAGGGATCCACAGTTTGACTTCCCATCCGACATATGGAGCTTTTTACTTGAGATATCCTCCATTTGCAATCGGAAAGATACTTATACTCCATCAAAAAGCTTATGCTACAGCCTACATTCGATCCTGAGCCCTCGGGATAGGAAGCCAGTTCTCTATCGCCTACACGAGCCCAATCCCTCATGAATAGCACGAGGAAGTAGATGGCATGAAGAGTTTTTAATGGAATATAGTACAACGCCTGTGAAGAAAGTTTTCAGTCTTTCCCGGCGAATGCAATTGGTGAAGGCAGGCCTGAAATGATGTGTGACACTTGCATCGAAACGTCGGCGTGCTTCGAGCAATATTCTTCGAAAAATATTCTTCGATCTTCACTCCCTGCAATACAACTTCGCGGTTGCTTGTAGGGTATTGCGTAGATGTAGATCGTGATGTGGGTGGAAAATAACCCAGCGTCGGAATCAGTCATTTTTATAGAAAAGTCACTTGGGAGTCCTCGTTCTTATCGTTGTCATTGTACGGAGTGAAGATCACTTGAAGTACCCTCCACTTAGCCCTCAAGGAGGAAACGATGTTCCCAATAAAAACATCTGTCACAATCGAAACCCAAATTCGGGTCCTCGGGATGAGAATGTAGTACTTTTGCCATCCCATTGATGCAACCTCCATGGGTATCATCAGTATTTCAACCCTAGGATTGGTTTATTGCAGCCTTCCATTCTGCCCTATTCAGTGTTAATTCCCTCACGCCCTGGTATGTTTTTCTCTTTCATGTCCTTCTTAATTTGCCCTATATATTTGTCCCTTGGTCTTCCATGGGTATATATATATATTAAAATTATTTCCCCTATGGTTTCCTGGCAAGATCTGTTAGTCAGAAAATCTCTCAGATAGGGTTTGGACTTCACGTGTCCACAGGGATCCCGGCTTTGAAACGTTCTACAACTCAACGCTCTACTCTCTGAGCTACTGCACTATGAGAATGGTTAAATGAGGGATCAAAACACTGAGCTCAAAAACTCCGCTGTTTGTTGAGTATATATATTATTTTCTTCTAAAAGGTTTGTTCAGTTAGCGAGTTACAAACTGCTGTCACAATACGGAACACCATGTAATCGATAATGTTGAGTAAATATTTGGAGACAATCAAAAGAGCAATGTCACAGAGAGAAGTCTAATGACATTCCTATCGACGAGTTCGATGGATTCAGGCTCGAGTTTGAGAAAATGTTAAACATAAAAATTAGTTTTTGTGGATTTCACCCAGTTGTATTTAGTACGACCGGTTTCATCGGTATCATCAACTGATGATGTCCACTATTCGGCGAAAGAGGTCACATAAAATATAATTTTGTGAAATCTACAAATTTTCGTTTTTCCAGATTCTGTTCTATATAACTATTGATAGCTGATTTATTAGTAGCACGAGCCAAGTCCTAAGAATGTCGGGAAACACAAAATTAGCGGAAGCTTAGTTTAAGATAAGTGTTGGACCAAGCGACCTATTTTGAAATTCCCCCTTCATTTACCTCATTCCTGAAGTAAATAGGGTGTGTGGATGTTCAGTATGAAATATCTTTGGCTGTGTCTTTTCTTTTGCTTACGTTAGTTTTCCTTTCGTAAGTACTCAATTCCAGCCATGACGCCGATAAAATATTTCCCTGCCCTTTAAAGAAACAAGAATGTCGTTTACATAATAATAATAGATACGTGTAGCTCTCCATTTCACTATAAAAATGTAATGTGTGTGTGGATTAGAGAGAAGCGTTAATTGAAAATTCCTGTATCGTGAATAAAATGGAAAACAAGTCCCAAAGTGCGAGGAAAAAATAAAGTGCTTGCTCTGGAACGTCAGAGGAAATGAGGGGGTTGAGCAACGATGATGAGCCACCGCAAACAGGATGCAATGACTATATGCACCTGCTTGAAGCACTAAATATTTTCTCTTTAACTCTGCTGCTTCCCTAGCTGAGTGATAAAAAGAATGGGCTGTGCTGTGACGTAACGTGCGGTTGACAAAAATGGAGCAATCATTGCGATGTATGGAGGAAGTTGGCCGGCGCACTTCCTCTCCAAATTCATTCATAAATTTCCGTATCATCGAAACTTACCATAAAAAGGAAGGACAAAGGCCCTCAAGTTAAGCCGAAAGAAAAATGTCAGCTATTCCGGGGCCTTTTAAAGCTTTAAAAATAACGCAAGTTTAACACGTGAGCAGCCGAGGGAAACGGTAATGTGATGCAGATGGTCGTTCATTCGTTAAAAAATTGGCAAACGGCGAATGAAGTTCAATTTTTAGATAACCTGCTATACTTGTCAAACTATTGTGGGCTAACAACTTATAACACCCCTTTAGATAATCGGGGCCTCGATCATGGATCTTCATAAGGCGTGCGCTAGTGTTATCGTTATTTTCTTATTTAACTTATGTCAGAGAGAACGTGATCTCCATTCTTCATTTTTCCCCCAGCATTTCAAATCCCTTATCACAATCAGTGGAGCGAATTTTATGGACGGTTATTGTAAACCCTGCGCTGCTTTAAGGGTAAGCGTTATCCATAAAGATTGCGATAACGCGAAAGATGCATCCGTGATTCCACACCAGTATATCTCAGCCAGTCTTGAATTTGGTAAACAATGTTTGTTTACACATTCTTATTTCGTGGCAATTATTATTTACAACCAATGCGAATCACACGGGGATTTCTTGCATGCTATCGATGAAAATTGCAAGTTAAAAATATAATTGCAATAAATGGCTGCGGAACTGCTTATCACACTCTCTGAAACGCCAGCGAGTGAATTTTTGTTTGAAAAGGAAATTTGAGGGCGTGTATAGAAATATTTATTGGGCAACAAAGTCACTCTTGCGGTGAAATGTTAAATTATGGTTATCAGATACTCTTGATTGATAGCATAGTATATAAATTTAATACTGTTTTTTCATATGACCGATATATATGATTGATAGGCTGACTGAGAATAAAACTAAGGGCAATGCCGAAACCATAGCAATGGGCTAAACAATTATTAGGCTTTCCTAGAAATTTAGAAGTGAAGTATTTTCTAAATGAGATGAATAGTGAAAGGCAACTAAGTAAAGAATAAACGGAGACAATTTGAAATTTCAAGCACACCTACGTAATACTCCGCGAGCTGCCTCAAGGGTGTGTAGCAGGGATGTCACTTAAAACATTAGAGAATTTTATGCCTCACTCTGTGGAAGCAATTTTTTTGAAAAAAAGTGAGAATCACTTCGATTAAAAACATTGTTGCCATGACAATATAATTAGATATTGTGAGGGCATAGTATATCACCTCGTGGATGATAAGAAATTAATTATTGTGAAAGCGTACATCTTACCTTTTTACTGGAAAAATTGGCATGGAACGTAATAGTCCATGGCTGCGAGGACTCCGAAGTAAAATGGTCAAAATAGAGGCATGCGAATTGAATTTGGACAACGTGAGGCGAGTTGAAGGAAAGGGACGAATAGAATTAGGGCTTTATTAAGGGAGGAACAAAGTTTATGCAAGAAAATTCACTTTGGTTGAGTAACTGGACGGAAGAAGTGATGGGGGTGAAGGTACTTAATAGTTTCCGTGTACCACATTAATTAAGGTCTAGATCCGAAGGACACCCACCAATTGATTCTTAAATTGCTACCATTTGGGTGAAGGGAGAAACTGTTGGCCAGGAATCTAGTTAATGCAATGGCAAACTTAAATTTGGCGATCAAACATGCATGAGCACAAGGGGGATATGTTTTTTTTTTTTACCGAGGACTTAGGGAAAGAGTTATATAGTAATTATGCACGGGACAAGGACCACTTCGCCAACGATTGTTTCTTCGAAATTTCGCCATTTCGTATGAACCCATTAATATTCCAATTCATTCCAAATTCCGACGGGTGAAATGCTTTCGTCGTAAAGTGTGGTTTAAGGGCGGAAAAATGTGTGATCCTTAGGGAAATGATTTCATCGTATTTCGACGGGTTCATCGACCGCATATTGCTGAGTAATTGTTTTCCAAGTAACTGAATATTCTACGAACTTAGATAACGTGTGAACATTTTGCAATTTCTGTAATCGCTCGAGCTGCACACGATGATATTCTGTGTGGTTCACCACTGCCTGATTTCCTGAATTTTATTAGAAAACTATTTTATTTCATAAATTTCTTAGAGCCATAGAATTTTCTAATTAATAATTGTGTAGTACGTGATACTTGACTCGAAAATACCTACCTACTAAAATTGGGTCGAGATGTTATCAATCTTTGTTTTAAAAAGAGATCAAGTCCAAATTTATTTTATACTGACTTCCATAATGGGACTTCTATAACTCATTCTCAAGTATTGCTTATCTTTGCACTTTATGCTTTGACTCTATTTTTTTATTGGGACGAATTGTGATTTGCTGTGTCTTGATACTTAGATAGGGTTCGATAGTCTTTACCTACAAACTGTAGTACTGCAAAATATTCAGAGAAGACGGGTCTGTGGTTTAGACGAAGTTGGCATGCATGGTCTGCATATGCCTTTGCATCTTGAATTACCACGTTTTGAGCTGGCACATTCGATAATCAAGTTTTATGGGTTCTTGTACATGGCCTTGGTTTAAAAAAATAGGGATTATTAAAAATAATTTTTTATCGCTTGATTATTGACAGCGAGGCCTCCCAGGGGTATTATGCCTCTGAGTGGATACCTCCAGATTCAAAACCGGGGAAGGTCTTTTTGTGCACCTCCAGTTAAATCAAAGCTATGTGACATTCAAAGCATCAGATCTGATTTAGACGGCGTCCATATTCTGAGAGTTATTCTAATGGATACATTTTACGACCCGAAAATATTCATCTTATGTCCTATTAGTGCAGTGCTCCATAGTGCTAATAATACTAAAATTGATCGAAAGTCTTTCATGGCAAGGTATACCGATGGATATGACATTGGGCTACTATACGGAGGTTCTGGGCTCAAATCCAAAAGGTACTTTGGACAAGATCAGCTGCACCCAAGCTGTGTGATTTTCAGAGAAGCAAATATTTCTAGAAAACCTCATGAAACTCAAAAAAAAGGAACTACCCCTACCTAGATGCATGTATTTATCAAGCTGTTGGTTTTAAAAAGAAGGCTGAACTCTATCCTCATCAACCACAACGGCCTTTGTTTTTACACTACGGCTGGATATAGTTAAGGTCATGAGTGCATAATAGCATCTAGTCGTCATCGACCCATCTTCAGCTAACTAGGATATATATTCCTATTTTACTTTTTGGTGGGAATTCTCGTGATGATTTGAGAGTAAACCAAAGATCGAATGTTGTAGGGCGTAAGTAATTAAATTTTCCCTGGAAACAATGGCATGTGGCTAGATAATGTGAACAAAGAGCAAGGAACAGCCGCCGTCGGAACCTCCGAAGAGAGGTTACAAAGACGGACACGAATTATCATATTGGCGTTGAGACATTTGTAACTCGTTTTCGATGAGGAGCCAAGTAATTCACCCCAATATCCCGCTCATTTTTGAATTAGCATAATGGGTCGAACATTTTTTACTTGGTTCAATTGTCTTGGATCAATACTCGAGTGATGTTCGCTACCAGCTTTGATAATCTTAAGTGCATTTCTGGGTAATAGCAATCGACAGCCTAATTTGGCTAGGAGGAAACGGCCCCTTCGAACCAGGCTGTGTCATGCGTCTGATTACTTGAAACCGCTAAAGCTATACCCTCTTTTCTCGTGCCCTCCTTCGGTAGCGGAAGATTCGAATGATTCATAACATGATTTACAAAATATTTCCCGCAAAAGGAATCATATAAAAAATTGCGTGAGTTACGCATGTGACAACCATTTTCTCGTAAGTGAATCTCTTATAAAACTTCAACCTTGGGATATATAGATCGGGCTCTAGGTATCGTATTTTATCGACAATTCAATGGCTAATACATTAAACAAGCACATTCATTATTTTTGAACTGATTTAAGTTTCTGCAATGACAAATCAGAACCTAGTACAGAGAAAAGAATCGTATATCAGATGCCCTGAAGACGATGACCGAGTCGGGAATCGAAACGTCGGCGGGCATGGACGCAGTAACCCGTTGGAGGACCCGAGAAACCTTCATGCAGCAGAATCGTACATTCCTATAGAATATAATGGGTTGTTTTATTACCTGCTGTGGGACATGAATGTCTTTGTCTCGTGCATTACATTTTATTGCGCGGAAGTGTGTCAATATCCAGTTTTTTTCTTTTGATTCCGATTTCAAGTAGGCGTTTTTAGTGATTTGACCATGAGATTCAATAAATACTATTACTTCCTCGTATGCCTTTCTCCTTGGCTATCGAGGCAGAGATTTAGAAGGAGAGGATCAGCATGTGTTTAATATGTGCAATCTGAGCTGTAAAGAAGGACAATTCTAGTTAAAAGGGCAGGAAGCGCTCTTGTGTTTACTTTAACTCTGGTGCACAAATTTATTTCATATTAAGCCTTTGGAAGTAAGTAATTGGAATTAACTTGCATGAATCCATTATAATATTGTGCTTTTAGAAATATTATGCTTGATAGATGAAAGAAGAGGCCAAGTAATTGTAGCGCCAGGTTTTATATGGAATAAAATGGACGACCATGAGACCTATACCTACTGGCATTCAGGTAACTGCACTAAACTCTGATTCCAAGTTCATTCGATTCTAATCCTTAATGAGCTTATACGGAAGTGAGCACTGAGCATGATAAATCTCTGATCCTTAGTTTCGTTCCGTAGGAAGGAAAAAAACGACTCAGCTGTATCGTATTTTTCACCTTAGGACGTGTTGAATTCAAACATTTAAAACGGATATGATAATGCGCGTAGCCACCTAAGTTTCACTGTCAGTAAACATACGCAGAGCATCTTACGGCTTGGGTTCAATTAGCTACCAGATTTTAAAGAGGTTTCAATGATTCGCAAGTAATTTTTATCTGGTGAATAGAATTGAATACGTGGCATCGAGCATAGGCTCAAAAGCCTGTGGTTTTGACCTTCTCGCTAGTTTTCTAATCCTCCATGCTGAATGTAATTGATGCTTGATAATAAATTGACGTATTAGTTCTCACTTGTGTGCGATGTGGAGTGACCATCAAATTCAGTACTCCGTCCATCAGATGGGACGTCATTCCGTGGACCCAGGGCCGTGCCTACCACGGGTGCAATGTGCGTATTGTATACTTGGCCACAACTTCTAGGGGGTCTCTCATTTGCAAAGAAAATATGGCAATTGTATGACAAATTTTGGTAATTTAGTGCAAGGAGTCGTAGATTTTTAAATAGGTTCATTAATGAACAACTCGTTACGAACATTTCAAAAAACATAAATTTGAAACTCATGTAGTTTTCTCCTAATGGTGTTTAATAAATAGCATTGCATTTGTTACCGTATTAACATGTTTGTTCAATAGATTAAGATACTCTGAAAACATAAATATTATTAACATTGTTATTCTTATTTTATATTTATATTTTATTACTAGTGGTGCGGAAAATACAACTTCATACATGGGCGGCGTCTGCACTCGGTATAGTCCTGCGTGGCACCTTGGCTTATTTCGTTAAGAGTAAGCTTAATACTTACGACAGGTTTTTCTCTACTTTGCCTCCACTCCCTGAAAATTCCCACCTCTTTACCCCCGTATACTTAATGGAGCTATCTGACCTTAGCTGTAGTTCAACCCACATGAAAATATAACGAAGTCGATTTCATTTGCAAGCGCAGAGGATCTTGGTGTAACAGCAAAACCACGCTAAGTTGTAATTCGTCCTTCTTCTTCCCATCTAGCTGGTTTTACCCACCTATCACTCACATACATGAGGCACGGGATATGATAATGCGCGTAGCCACCTAAGTTTCACTGTCAGTAAACATACGCAGAGCATCTTACGGCTTGGGTTCAATTAGCTACCAGATTTTAAAGAGGTTTCAATGATTCGCAAGTAATTTTTATCTGGTGAATAGAATTGAATACGTGGCATCGAGCATAGGCTCAAAAGCCTGTGGTTTTGACCTTCTCGCTAGTTTTCTAATCCTCCATGCTGAATGTAATTGATGCTTGATAATAAATTATTAAAGAAATCCTTGTGCTAAATAAGCGAGACTCCCTTCTACGCTCACTCGAGTATTTTATTTGTATTTGAATAGTCGTTCCTGGAATACAACGATGGAAATTGTATGTCGAGGGCATGGATAGTGTCCTAGTGTGACAACATATTTAAAGTAATGTCTTGAGATAAATTAATAATATTGACTTTGGCCAATAGATAGTTGTATCTTCGACTAGTTCACCTTATCATATTCATTATCCTCCTATCTCTATAAACTATATTGATGATGTTTGAAACGTGCCTAAATGCTAACTAAAGCTTGCTATTTGCAGTCTCTTGATGGTATAAATGTCATTGATTCCCATTGCACAGTTCTGATATCCTTCAAAGAGAGATTTTCGTGGAAATTATGCTATATTAAGCCCACAGTTGTTTCCAGAATCAACAAATGAATATGACATTTATGTTTTTACCCAGGGATACAATATTAACACACTCCCTATACTAGGGAGTGTGAGTGAGATACTATATTAATTTACACACTCCCTGTTTTTACCATTGATATTACATGCATAACTAGCTAGCAGCTCTCCTGTTCGTGAAAAAAACGCTTCATTATTAAATGGGTGATAGATACATTGAACATCATTCAGTGGAATTTTTTACGATTATTGGAGAGGAATTTTTTTAAGTTAACTTAAAAAAGAACATCATGCATAAGTATTGATGACTTTTTCCTCTGTGATATTTCACCCTTGGCTTGGCATAATTGGTAAAGAATGGAGCCCAGAGAAGTTTATTAATGTGCTTTGCACAATGTATGTATGGACTTGTCATAACTAATTTTTCATTGACTGCTTTTCAAAAAAAATTTTTTCTCTGATATCATTCCAGTTGTGCGCAATTGAGGGAAGACCTCAAGCTGGGGATGAAAGGTCTGAAACCCTTCCTTTCCGAACATTCAGTCAGTCTGACCGGAGACACGGAAAAGAGGTCATACAGCAGTCCTACAACCAACCGATCCAGCCATTCAGCCAAGCGGATGACCCCCAGGGTCACCCGGTACGCGTCTCCACTGAGAGGGAAGTGTCTCCAGAGAAACTCCCTGTGCGACCCTTCGACCAGTATGATTCCAGGGGCTCTAGCAGCTCTGGTAGGGTTGCTCCAACCATTTCATCCCAGCCAGTCAGACCCTTCAGCATGTTGGAATCCACTGGTGCCTCTGGGGATCAAAGGTCAAGGCAGACATCGAGGCGGGAGGAAGACCCTTTCCAGTCAAGGGCGCATGCCACTCCCCTGAACCCTAGAATCACCCTTCAGTCGGAGAAGGACAGGCAACAGCACAGAACTCATCACGTCCACAGTTCCGTCTCGGCTTCACAGAGGAAGGATGAGACACCAAACTGGTCAACGGGCCAAGTGAGGCTGGAACCAAAGCAGGGTCAGTCCAGTCACTCCGTGGGTCAGAAGTCTTCCTCAACACCTCTACAAAGGGACAACAGGAGGACCAGCCCACCGGACCAGACGAACAAAGGTGGCTTCAGGAGCCAGCAGCAACATCATGGTGGTTCATCCCTCAGAATGGGCTCAGTCGAGGCTGCAGCAGCAGAGCAGGGGAAATCAGAACCCGCTGTGGAGGAGGGGATAATTTTCCCTGGGCCCACAAAGGAGGGCAGCGGTGGAAAGTTGACAGAAAGGTTCACACCTCCTCAACTTGGCTCTGTTGAGCCTAACTGTGCTAAAGGCAGTACTTTCTGTGAGAATGCGGATAGCTACCCTAGGTAGGTGAAAGGGAATTACTATTCAAATGTATATATCCATTTTGATTAGTTGGTGTGGTGGCTAGAATAATAACATTCTTAGGGTCTAGCACAAATCCTGGGCATGGCAGAGGTTTTTCTATGGAAGACTGTTGCCTGCTTGAGTGCTATGTGGATTGCATTCCAAGTTCAGTTATCTATCCATTAGGGAGTGCATTCATTAAATTGCAGACTCCTCTTGTTTTAAGGAAGAGAAGTCTAAAAAAAACTAATTAAATGGAAGAAATATAAACTCCTATTCTGGTATTAACAAGGTGAATATAAACATGTCAAATTCTCCTTCCTGTTAATGGCCCCCTTGTTCATTGGAATACTAGTATCAGAGTTTAATCTTCTTCTTTCTAATTGGATTTGTTGTAATTCTCTTCCTTGGGAAAAAATTAACTCCAGCCAATTTGCTCCTCACAAACATGGCCTTAGTTCTTAGTTACCATCCCTTGTAATGACAGAGACATGTATAATCTCCTAAAACTGTAGTAACTAAATGAGCATAGTACTGCATAGGGCCAATGACTGGAGGTTCTGGGGTCAGTATATCTGATATTTCTTTTTCAACATCCTTCACTGCTTTTTCCATGCATCTCGTTCTAGACTTACCTTCTTGCAGTTCTTCACTTCTAATTTTTCACTGGCAATTTTCTTCATGAGGCCTTGATTTCTTAAAATTTTTGCCATAAAGTTATTCTTTCTTATTCCAGAAGTTGTAATATATTTTTTTTGCTCTGCTCTCTTGGAGAATTTTAATTTGTTGTTTAAAGCTGATTATTAAACCTTAATAGTAATTATTCCATAACTGCATATTCCAAATGCTTCTAGTTTTACCTTTTCTTATGCTGCAAATATCTGGCTAGACTATCATGAAGAATCATGCTCCATGAGTCTGTTATAATGAAATTTGCCCATAAGTGTTTCAGCTGTTGATGTACATACATTCTTTACTATAAATCATTGTGAATTCTTGCAATAGTTTCCTCTCTGCTTCTTCCATCACTGGTTGTGCTGTTTCCCCAAAAATAGTGTAATATGTTTATTTTATTCAAATAGGTATTTTTATGTTGAAAAGATAAGCAATTCTATTTTTATTTTATTCTCCATGAGTGGCTAAAAGACTAAAGTAGAACCCTACTAAGTTCCTGCATTAGAGGTTTTCTCCTATAGAAAATTTGGCTCTTGAAGCTCAAAAATAAAATCTGTTAGGCATATATTTCCTTCATTATATATTTTCCTGCATATGAACTCTCTGACCCAAGAAAAACTTCTTAACACATTGCCGACCAGTCTTGAGTTTACTCGTGTTTTGTGTGCCATCTGTTAAGGATGGGTTACGAGAATACTGGTGTTTACATGTACTTTGCCATTGTATTGCAGATGTAGTTTAATATAAAATAATATTTTATATTCCTTGTAAATAAGTAATTAACCATGTAGCTCCTAATTTTTTTTACAAATGCTGAATATTCAAACCAAATGTTTTATAAAGCTGATGAGATATAAATTATTTAATAGCTGTGTTAAAAAATTTGGAGAAACTGCACGGCCTCTGTGGAAAGATATGACAAAATGCCCGATCTTCAATGTGTTTACAGGTTTTATTGTGTTTCGCATCATTTTGTCAGTCAATTATTAATTGTGGTTTCTTTCTGTTACATTTCTTCTCATCTAATTGATTGAGTTGATAGATATGAATACTAATATAATTTTGAAATTAGCAGTAAAAATTTATGAATTGATACTATTGTGAAGTTTATTAGTGGTAATTAGAGCCTATCCTTTAGAAGTTTCAAAGACTAGCATTTGACTAAATGTTCTTTTCATTTTCAGTGAATATTTGAAATCAATCTTGAGCAATGAAGGAAATAGTCTGAAAGAATTTTTTGGCAATGATCTTTTGGTAAGTTTGCAAAGAATCTCAATGAATTGTACTCAAATACTCCCATGGAACTAGAGTTTCAAGCTAATGTTCTGAATTTGCAATTTCCTTTTCAGTTGAATGACACATCAATTTCACAGAGGATTGATTCAGTAGATGAGAATCCATTGTGCCAGTCTGTTGTAAGTATGACCATCATTTTCAGTGTCTTTATAATGATGAATTATGGGCAATGAATTGAGCAGAGAATGCTTACAATAGAAATTTTAACAAGCATTTTCATTGCATATATCAAAGGGTAGATAACTAAGTCATAAATTGTACATGCCCGTAAACTTTGCACAGTTGACTCTTAAATGGGTGAATCAGAAATGGGTGCTTCCTTTCTATAAGTTGCCTATTATGATTCTAAATTGTTGAAGTTGTTAAGTTGTCATGTTCTGATTTGTAACTTTGAGATACTTATAGGTACTTCAAATGCATATTTTTTCATGCCATATTTCTGTGAAACACATTCTAATTTGCATAATAGAAACAGCTTTTTATCTCACGTTTATTAATTCTTGGACTAATGAAAATGAAAAATGGATCTATTCCAGGAGCAAGTAGTCTATCCAAAAGCGGCTCAAAACAAGGAAGACAAATGGCTCTATGTAGTGAACCAGGATCAGTATATCCAGGGTGTCAGAGTAGAAAAATGCTTGTGAGTATCTACCTACTCCATTGATGGAATATGTGCCTATTTCCTTTTTTTTTTGAGTGGTCTATGAGTATGATGTGCGGGGACTTTTCTCTTTTTACTCAGCCACCCTTTCATGAATTTCAATTCTGAGAGTCCCAAAGAAATAGAATAGCAGAAATAGTCAAGTGATACCATTTTAGTGATAAGGAAAACAAATTTTTAAAAGTGTAATTACATAGAAATTTGAATGAATGCAAAGTAAAGCATTTATTTGCCATGTGACTTTCACATGTTCCATGGTCAACATGAGGGTCAGTTTCTCAAGTGAGAGTCCGGTTCAATCTACGATTAAGCTCAAATTTATGATAAATCCATGCTAAGGAGGTAGTTTAAGGTTCCTAGTTCATGTTCATGGAGAGCACTTTGAGTACAGTACTATGTTCATCGGATGGGATGTTGAAGCAATTACAGCTTGGAACCTATTTTTACGAGCTGGCTAATGCTGACACTGGGTTTGTATCCACTCTTCCTATCCCAGAACAATCCTATCACTTTTTTAACAAATTCAAAGTTCGCGAGCTAGCCGCGAAAACTTTAACGGAGTTACCCGCTGAGATGCACGAATGCAAGATATTCCACGGAGAAAAAATAATTCGCCTTGACCCGCTCGAACCCGGACCCCCTGATTTCCGTTCGGGTTCGAGTCCCGGTCAAGGCGAATGATTTTTTCTCTGTGGAACATCTTGCAATCCTATCACTTCCTAAATAATCACCTTTTCTAGATGGTACAAATGACCTTAGCTGTCAGATGTCTCCCCATTATTATTATTACTTCTACTTTTTTGTGTACCTCTGGTTAATATACCCATGCAGCCCATTTTTATTCTATCCCTTTGCCTTTTCCAAAAAACTCTTCTTTCCATCTTAGGTTGTTCATTCTGCCACCAATTTCCATATCCTCCATCCAATTTTCTGCCTAATGCTAATTATTTCTAAATTTTCTCTCATATCATACCACCATCACCAAACTATTACTTCAAATAGCAGTAGACCTTTTGGGACCCTGCTATTACAACTCTGGCAATTCTGAACCGGCCCCCTCTGAACGGTATTATACTTTTCCATTTTTTTCAGAAAAATTTGCTATTCTCTTACCCCTTTGCTCTCACAGCATTTACTTTTCTTCCTGCAAGATAGCTCACAGCTAAATAATGATAATATTAACACTTTATTCAAGTAATATTTTTGTAAGCATTACACATTACCCAGACCTTTGAAATTTTAAACATTTATTTGAACATATTCATCATCATGAGCTAATATAATGGCACTTACAGTGTTTTAGGGAAAAATCTGAAGCTGATATATTAGCACCTTAAAGGATTAATTAAACTCTGCCTGTTGCAACTTCAGTCTCACTTCGTGTCATCTAATATCTGTATAGTTTTCTTCCCAATTCACTGCATTTCCCCCCTCTATCATTCAGTTCTCTCTCTCTCATTACCTCACTGTATGTCTTGCATCTACTTTTATTTCCCCCCATGAATATTCCACATGGTATTCTCTCTCTCAAAAAAATTGTTAACACTTACTCATTTGTCTTGCTCTGAATCCAGACCATTCTCACAAATCTTCTCCACACTCAAATATCAAAAGCTTCCAATCTATACTCTTTTTTTACTAGAAAGACTTACAATCAGTTGAGGTTATCCATTGGGGGCACACAGTGTTAACACACCCAACTTATATATTTTAACATGATGCAATTCAATTTGAAAGTACTGTATTTAATTCTGTTTAGGAGAGCATTTTAGTTTCATGACCTAACTAAAATATTTGTGTCGGACTGGTAGATGGATATAGAACTACATAGTTTGTATTCTTTGGTATTTAAAAGGTATACATCCTATCTTGTTTCATGTCTTATAATGATTTTAGCTAGTCACTAGAACAATTGTAGTTGGATTAAAAATTTATTATTTCTCCAACATAATGTACTATGGTGTTTTAGCTCATCATTACTGTGCATGGCAAACTATTTTTTTCCATTAATTTTGAAGTAGAAGTGTTTTTGTTGTGCATGACAATTGTTATAACCACTAGGTATCTCAAGCATAGAGGGTGAAGGTGTTTTTTGTATCAGTTGAGCATCTTTGTTTTTTCTCTCTCAATCTACAGGAAGCCTGAGTCAGAATGTCTTCTCACCAAATCATTCCCATTGGGATACAAAACAGTTTGTCGACAAAAGTACATTTACAGAAGAATGCTGGCACTGAACGGTGATGGGAAAACATTTACGGACACATTCCGCTTGCCTTCCTGCTGCTCTTGTTTCGTCAAAACTGTGTCTGACTCAGAGAGGAAAAGATAATTCTCTTAGAGAATTAATTTGAAGAGATGGCAGAATGGAAAATGTTATCTGACTTTTATAACCAGCTAGTGAACCTAATAATTTTCAGATTGCATCCAGCAGTTTTAGAATATTTAAATAGGTTCAAAATTACTGGTAGTATGTCTCTTTAAGTGCTTTGGTGCTAGAAGCTTAGTCATGATGAGTGCTATATATTTCTTATAAGTAGTAAAAGTTCAATTCCATGGAACTGAATGGATGAATTTTTTGACTTGCTCCATAAATTTTAGCTAAGTCATGGAAATCAAGATAAGATTCTTAGTGTGGAAATGCTTTTGGTAATGAATCCGGAAGAAATCTATTTAAAAACATGAACTTCAAAACTTAATAAGATCATATGTTATTGGAAAAACTCTGATGATCTCATCAGCAATACTTGGATAAATATTTTGAGTTGTATCACATTTAGGGGCTATGAATCAATTTCTCAAAATGAACCATTTCATGAAAATCAGTAATCATGGCTATAATAATCTTTCTTACTTGATTTGTTTCATGACCAAAAAAATTATGGTCTGTGAATTTTAATTTGCTGATAATTGATTTGTATGCAATTATAATGCATACGTACAGAAAAAATTGCTATTTGAAACTTGATACATACATACTTTAAGTGAGGGCATGAATGTGATTGATTTGTGAAACAATGGTATTTATTTATATTGGCACTTGTAAATTCATTATTTATAGCTATGCAATGCCAGCTTTGAAAGCTGTTTCTGCATTATATTAGCATATGCTGGTTACTGTAAATATTTTCAGGAAGCAAAATTCTTGCCATATGTTAGTTTTTAATAGTTTTCCAGTGCCTACTTTTATCTATTTTATATTATTAGCTTAATCAAGACTGTGATCTCTGTGTGCGTATGTAGTTATGATAGATTTAACTGTGTGTGTTTAGTGCTTAGAATAATTTTGTGCCTTCTTGTAATATATCAGTTGTACTGTTGGTATTTAAAACAGTAGTATTTATAATAACAAAAATTATTTGTTTGTTATTAAATATTTTTTTCATAATTACCCTATGTGCTTGAAATGATCTCACATACATATATATCAATGTAATGGTATGACCATTCTATACACCAGAGTCTTCACTCAGTGGATAAAAGCAGTAGGGTTGATTTAAACATTCTATACTTGTTTTCATCCTCTAATTCCTCTGACTGTGTTTTGCATAGCACACTAAAAGTTAATCATCGTCGTTAGAATATCTTGGCTTAATATAAAAAAAAACATTCCTGATCTATGAGGATGAGATACGAAAAGAATTATTGTCCAACACTGACCATTTTCAAATGTACATAATAAATTAATGCCGTGAAAGTGGGGATTGTAATATTTCAATTTTGAATAAACTTTATTGACAGGTTAATAAAAATGTTACCTTTAATTTTTTTCTTCTAATTTCTGTGAATTTAGTGCTGCTTTTAGCTTTTTGAATACATTGTATGTATATGATTTAGTGGAGTGTCAACCCATGCTTAGGCATATCCAAATATAAGTAATATAATTTTCTTTTAAACACCTTTGCTTTTATACTCCTCACATTTTTGGATTAAAGAGATTAGGTGACGATAAACAGCAACACTGCTGTGCAATACCTACTTACAGAACCAATAAAAAAATGAAAATAAAATATTTTTAAGCATGCTTTTCTAAAAAAAATAAAAATCTAAGAAAAAGAAATATATATCTTCACATTGTACTAAAAAAGAAAAAATAATATTTTCTCAAGTGATTTAAAGCTTAGACTAGTACTGGAAATAATTAAATGTAATTCAAGGAAATTATCCACACAGTGAATTATTTCTGAACATTCATAGGAAGTAATTTTGGGTTCAACAATATAACATATTTAAAGTTGTCTATTTATGCAAGGCCACAACGAAAAGCAAGGGGTGCTCTTTCATATCTAATATCAATATAAATTAATTAAATATAAACAGGGTATATAGGATTTCTGGCGAAGATTTTCGCGGCGTTCCGATGATTGTAAAAAGCTTTCGGGATTCTTCCGCGTTGTCATTGTGTAAAATGGCGACGTTTCCCCCACTGTACTGCGGGCGTCCTCAGGCCAGGCTGAAGCTCACTTCAGCCTGGCCTGAGGACGCCCGCAGTACAGTGGGGGAAACGTCGCCATTTTACACAATGACAACGCGGAAGAATCCCGAAAGCTTTTTACAATCAGGGTATATAGGAACCTGGAAAAGTCAGGGAAAAGGAAAATGGACATGGAAATCCTGGAAAAGTCAGGGAATTTAACTTGTGGTCAGGGAAAAATCACAAAATGTTTAAATTTATCACCAGAAAATGCCAAGAGATCAAAAACTGCACAAAGGCGTGGAGGAGGAGGGTGAAGGAGGGGAAGGCTGGCCTCAGGCCAGCTTCGCTGTGGAGGCAGTCCAGGGGCCCTATTCTGGTTCTTTCTGGCTATAGCCTGCACGATTTGGTGAAAAGATTGGTGAAAGGTGTGCGCATTCATATTCTCATTTTCATTCGCTAGCAATTTTGCCAGGAATGCTTCGCTATGTCTCTCTGGAGACGAAAAAGTTATTCTCAGTCAAATTTAAAGTCACTTAGCCAAATTTGTAGAAGGATGTGAGGAAGAAAAAATCAAGATTGATTCAAAGAGCTACTTTAACATGACATCAGGTTGGAAGGAAAAGCCAGGTTAGCCGTCTTTGCATATATATTTTTGCAATTAAAACTCTTTCTGAAGGCATATCAATGTAAGCAATGATAATTTTTATTTTGTTGACTTAAGGTTCTTGATATCTTATTACTGGAAGAGTTCATATGATTAATATGACAATAAACCTACAATTTTTCATAAGTTTAGACTTCTTAGCTTCCTCACTACCACTTTTATCTCTATAAATGACCGAAATCTCTGAGTTTTCAGGTGCTCAAAAGTCAGGGAAAATCACTAATAATGGTCTGGAAATCCTGGAAAAGTCAGGGAAAATGAAAACTCCTATAAACCCTGATAAAGATATTGGTATTCAGTTGAATGGAGCACTTCTATATATAATTTCCAGAAAATCTTTAAATGAACTAAAGTTAAGGAGCGAAATATAAATGAGAGCACCCCATGCTTTTCATCGTGGCCTTCCATAAATAGACAAAGGCCCATCCATGTCTCCCTGAGCGAGAAGGTTAGAGCAGTAGTAGAGCCCTGAGGTTTAGGGCATGGGTAGTGGAAGGTAGCACTTGCACACGGGAAGGGTAGGGTGGGGAAATGCCTTGGAATATGTTTCTCTGGTATAGTTACTTGGTGTTCAGCATAGTGATATAACATTTCTCAGTTATCTCAGGAATAAAATGGAGATGATTTTAATACATAGAACATGAAAGCCCTTTTCAAAAAAAATATTTAAATTCATTTTTGGAAGGATATAAGAGGGCATTCTATTAAAAGAAGAATCTCCTTACAGCTGGAAATACAAGCATAGAAGTAAGGAAACAGCTCATCAGAACATACATCTGGAGCATGTTTCTTTACGGCAGTGAGGCATGGATGATGAGAGCAGCGGAGAAGAAAAGGGTGAAAGCATTCAAAATGTGGTGCTACAGAAGAATGCTGAAGATTAAATGGATCGAACGAGGAAGTCCTAAGAAGAGTTGGAGAAAAGAGAAGTCTGCTGAAAACTCTAAGAAGAATAAGGGACAACTTAATCGGCCATATCATGAGACATGATGGCCTGATGAAGACTATCATTGAGGGAAAAGTGAACAGGAAGATTGGAAAAGGCAGGCCTCGTATGAGATGTATGGAACAGGTTGTGAAGGATGTAAAAGAGAAGAATTATGTCACAATGAAAAGTTGGCCGATAGAAGAATCGAGTGGAAAGCTGCGTCAAACCAATCCTCGGATTGTTGACCAGTGATGATGATGGAAGGGTATAAGATGAAGCTCAAGCTTCTTCCTCCTGCAAAGTACAAGATGGATCCTAATATCCAGGGAATGGATGAGGACATGTTGCTGTTGAAAAATTATGGGTAATTATTTACCCCATAACTGATGGAAATTTTGGTACAGCTTTTGATGAACAAATTCATGAGTCCATTACAATTTGTTGTAGTAATTCCCCAGCAGATAGCAAGAAATACAAGGAAGTGTTTAATGTATAATCCTTTGATAAAAAACTATGAGGTTGCTATTTGCTAAGCAGTGCATCCAGAACAAGCATACAACCAATCATGAAATAATGATGCAATCTTATCTGCCATGCAGCCTATGTGGGCTAAGTAGTGCCTTTCCTTATCATCAAGGTGAAATTTTCTTGTTTTCGCAGCATATTACTCCTGAATGTTGAAATATTGTAGCAACACAGGCTTGAAGTATTTGTTCCAGCTAGTTTCAATTTTTTTGATGAAGAAATTCCTCACTATATATTCCCTCTGCAAGACAACCTTCATTGACAACTTTTTGTATTCTCTGCTGCACTAGTTCTCCATTCTCTCTTCACTCAGCATCCTGTTTATGACTTCAGCAATAACCAGCACTACACAAACTGCAGCCACACATGCCTCCTTGGTGGACTCTTGGATCTCTACAAGGTTTTCATGGGGTGGTCGCACAGACCCCTCCTAGTTATAGCTAGAGATGGGCAACTTGGTAAATTACCGCGGTGATTTTCGTAAAATACCATGGTATTTTTCATAAATTACCAACACCCCTGAAAATTAACGTAATAAACGGTAATTTTCAGAAAAGTTCTTTTTCAGAAAATTTCTTCCTCATGAAGAAACCATTGGAATGGATAATATTATAAATTAAGAAGCTAAAATGATTTTGTTTACACTGTGCCCATGATTAATTCCAATTAATTCAGAGTAAAATAACAAATGAATATTGCGCAGAGGTATGTCTTTGGAACGAAAGTTTCGCATAGTGTTACAAAAGAGAGGCAAATTGCATGTTGCTGCCAACTTCGTTTTAATTTTTTAAATGAGTTATAATAGATAAACGTCGTGATATATTTGATATAAGCATCAGCATTTATATCTCAATGCTATTTGATTTCGTTTGGAGCCCTCTGATAAGGATTTGCAGTTAAAAACTTAAAATTACTGGAAAATTATGGTAATTTTCGAAAATTACCGTAATTTACCACGGTAATTTACCTCAATTGAAAATTACGGTAATTTACCCATCTCTACTTATAGCATCCACTGCTATTTCAGTCATGCTCTGACCTCTTCATTACTTCCGGTGGTAAATGGTAGCTTACCACTACCTTACCCTTCCTTGGGATTTGAACGAGTGTAGGCGACGTAGAATAAAGATAGGAGGTATGCTTACCCTCCCTTTACCCTTCAGAGTGGTTAAAGGGAAGGTAATTGGAATGTAAGCTGTGGACAGTCAAGGAAGGGTACAGGGGACGTTACACTACACCTCCCCCACACTGGGGTGGGTAGGGCAGGGGTAAGTGGGAGATAGCTGTGAGAGCATCAGGGAGTGTATGGCAGGTAGCTACACTCCACGGCATGTACCAACATCCCTGTACACCCCGCCTACCCACTGTGAAGGAGGTTATTTTTGCCAGGGAAACTCCATAAGCATACTGCTATGCATACACCATAGTATCACCAGTATCATCTTGCTGGATATTCTAGAGCAATCTATGTGATTTTTGATGGTACCATTTAGTGAATTACATATTTCTGCTGCTCTATCGTACTAATCTATGCATACAATATAGTAAAACTTTGATGCATCACTATAGAAAATACTTTAGAAAAACCTGAGGTGGATTAAAATATCCAGAGGAAGGATTAAACTGTGGTACAATTGGTATCCCTTATTTAAAGTGGGCTAACATTGCCCCTTGGTTTCTCTCCACCTTTTCTCCTCACTCTTCCAATCTCATTTTTGTCCCTTTATTCCTTTTCTGAAGCATCTGTAAGTGTTTGCACGGACTTGAAAACTACAGGTGAAAGGGATTCACTCCACTGTTAGGATTTCAAAACGTACAGTTTCAGACTTGAGGAGGTCAAATAGGCTTCCCATCCCTAACTTTCTCAGACATGCTGAGACCACCTTTCTCAGCATGTCCATTACTTACCTGCATGCATGCAAAAAGTCAGAAAAAACTGGATTTTTCTTTGCATAGTCCTGCATAAAAGAACTACCACTTCCCAATGGCGAAAAGAAAAAGTTCTTCATATTTGTCTGCTTCTGACCCAGGCAATAAATTAGCTTGCCACAACATTGCATTAAGGCTTCGGGAACCTTGGCAATGTTGCCAATGCTACTACAATATTGCGGGAGCATTGAAAGAATAAGGTTACAACACAGACTTTATGATGTGACATTATGAAATGGTTACTGGCCAGAGCATTTTTAAATGTAGGCCAGCCTGTGAAGAAAAGGTCAACCAGCGCAATGGTGAAAATATTTTTTTGTCTAGGACTGTATCTTGGAATGACTTAGTTTTCCTGAGGTTGGAAAGTGGTTGGCAAGATGGAATAGATTGTGAACCTCATAATTATGTAGTTTATGTAGTTAAATACATAGCTTATTTATTCTGCCTCTGCTGAATGCCATACAGAAATCTTACTGGCTTACAACTAGATGCTGGATTAAGCCAGTTTCCACTGGTTTAAAAAAAATTTAGATGAGGTTTTTTTTATTTAGATAGATTTTGCAGAACTATTGCTTAATATTTTGTTAACCTAGGTTAGCTGTTAGCTGGTTAGTTTTTCTTCAAAGTTTTTGATTCCATTTTGATTGACGTGCCATTAAAAAGTATATTTTGGGAAAGTTTATTTAAAAAAAGTTTAATTGCTTTCTGAAATCATATAATTAGATACAGAAAGAAAAACATTTTAAGTAAGTCATACAAGGGTTTTCAAATACATACAATATATTTTATACATAATACAGTTATAATTTATATCAATGTACCATTTTGGAAGTGTGTAGAATGAACCTTTTTTTCAAAATAATGGCTTTCGGCAAACCGTCGGGTTTTATATGCAAATGAGCCTTTATAGGTAATTAACAGGAAGTATGTTGCAGTTGTAATTATCATTGTTGTATTTCTATGCTATCCTGGCTCTAGTATATATTTAGACTGCTCTACTTATGAGCTATTGAAGGAGGTGCAAGAGAGATATTGAACAAAATTGTTCAGCACGAGTGTATGGTTGTACAAAACTGTGTGTCTTTTGGAAAATATTTCCTCAGAAATATGCCCCAATGATATGAGGGTCTGTAATATATACCAGTAGGTACATCTTATGCATTGAAATATATGGTTAATGTGTAGGCACATGCTCACTTCCTTTCATAGCAAAAAAATGATGCCTCAGGCACTGAAATTATAGGCCTGGATCTTCTATTAAACAGTGGCGAATCTTTAAGTGAGCTACACCAAGTTTGTGGCATTAGATATGATGCTGCTGTAGTTGGTATAAAGTTCAAATCTCCAAAGCACGCATTCATTTTGTCCATAAATCCACTTGCTGAACACATGACTTCTGTTGAAGATTTATTTACCCATGGTACTTGATTGGATGGATAAGGTGTATCAGGTGAGATTATCTTGAAATCATATGGAATTTCTTGTGATTGGTGGTTAGAAATTGATATCTCTGGGGGATGGAATGCTGAGTTGAATCCATCACTCCTCATTTTGTACCTTGAAATTCCTGAGAAAGAAATTATTTTATTGGAAAAACCTTATGATATTTTATTCTTAATATCATTGGAAGATTTTTTAATGTTAGAGGTGTGGCAAAAGTTGCCAGACGTTATCAAGGGAAATTAAAATTTTCACAATTTTTTAATGTTAGAGGTGTGGCAAAAGTTGCCAGACGTTATCAAGGGAAATTAAAATTTTCACTATTTTGCTTAAAGACAAAGATAACAAATAGTTTGTCTCATGAGTGAAAAACATTCAACTTGGGCCCTATGATGAGGCATTAAAAGTTAATCAGCATACAGAAAGTTATGTGCTTTCACTGCCAAAATCAGAAAACTAGGTATGTTAGCAGTGGGATCTTATGGGTGCTACTTTGTGCTTTGTTCTCTCAAATAAAATAACTGCTCTTAAGTTACTGAAAATATACAAAGTATTATCTATTCTTATCTTACTTCAAGCCACTCTTGTTATGCCATTTTCTAGCAGTTTCTTAATACCGGTATGGAGGCTATTTGCAGTGATTTGCTGGATTTTGTTTATTCAGGTTTTTTCTGTGTTGATTCATTTAGATGACTGCAGTTTTGCCGGCATTCCAGCTAGCATCTTCAGGTTAAAAATAGGTATTTGAACTAATTTTCAGACCTAAAGATGCTAGCTGGAATGCCAGTGAAACTGAAGTTCTTAAAATGTATCAATGTGGAAAAAACTCGAATAAACAAAATCCATTTTATTAGAAAATTTAATAAAATAGTTGGAAAAGTTGGTGGTGAATCATTGAGCTATTATTTTCAAAAGAGAGAAAGTACTCAGATCCAAGTAATTGTGTTCATCATCAATGAGGATAGTATGTTAAATAGCAAATTGAATGAATAATGAGTCCTTAAAAAACCTTCAAAATGAGTTTGAAGGATAACCATTATCATTATCATCTTCGGTCAACAGCCCTAGGATTGGTTTGATGCTGCCCTCCACTTGATTCTTCTATTGGCCACCTCTTCATATTGACATAGCTCCTCTGTTTTACATCCTTCACAACTTGCTCCATACACCTCATACGAGGCCTTCCGTTTTCATTGTTCCCGTTCACTTTTCCCTCGACAATAGTTTTCTTCAGGCCATCAAGATTAGGCCATTAAGATGTGGCCTATTAAGTTGTCCTGTCTTCTGTTTAAGGTTTACAGTAGACATCTCTTTTCTCCCACTCTTCTTAAGATCTTTGTTTGTCACTTGATTGATCCATTTTATCTTCATCATTCTTCGGTATCACCACATTTCAAATGCTTCCAGCCTGGACTTCTCTGCTGCTGTTATTGTCCATGCTTCACTGCCATATAGTACAATGCTCCAGATGTATGTTCTAATGAAATTTTTTCTCACTTCCATGCTTGTATTTGCAGCTGTAAGTAGAATCTTCTTCTGGTAAAATACCCTTTTTACTTGGGCAATTCTACTGGCAATTTCTCTTTTACTTCATCTATCACTGGTTACTCGGCTTCCCAGGTAACAGAACTCTTCCACCTCCTTGATTTTTTGTTTTACGAGTTTATCATTGGTCCTGGCTTCCTTTCTTTTACTGCATACCAATACTTCAGTTTTCTTTTTACGAATATTCAGATGATATCTGGTCATTGTTCTCTCCATATTTCCTAGTGTCTTTTTAAAATCTCCTTCTGTTTCTGCCATTACTGCTATGTCATCGGCGAATCGTAGCATGCTGATTTTCTGCCCATAGATATCCACTCCCGGAGACTTTTCTTTGACTTCTTGGATGGCTTTCTCGATGTAGACATTGAATAATATGGGACACAGTGCACATTGTTGTCTCACTCCTTTCTTTATGCTTGCTTCTGTACTGCTGGGTCGTGATTTGATTAAGGCCACCAGGTTTTTATACAAGGTGTGGATAACTCTTCGGTCATTGTATGATACTCCAATTTCTTTCAGAAATTAACATCATATTCCAATCCACGTTGTCAAATGCCTTTTCGAGATCTACAAATGCAACAAACGTTGGTAGATTATTCTCTATTCTCTTCTCTCTAAGTAACTTGAGGGCCTAAATCGCTTCTCTTGTGCCCTTGTTTCTTCTAAACCCGAATTGGTCCTCAACCAGGAACTCCTCAGCTTTTCATTCTATTCTTCTATGGATGGTTCTCGTCAATATCTTCGAGGCATGTGTTGTCAGGCTTATGGTCCTGATATGTTCACAGTTCTCAGCCTTCTTCTTTTTGGCAATAGGAATGATGAATTTCTTCTCAAAGTCTGTGGCATATCTCTCCAAAACAGTACATGTCACAGATGGTTTTGTACAGCTTAGTTGAAGTCTTCTCTCTGGTGTTTTTTATTAGTTTGGCCGGATTATCATTAATTCCCGAAGCCTTATTTATCCTCAGATCCCTTACAGCTGCTTCAAATTCTGATCTTAAGATTGGGGCTCCCTAATCATCCTTATTGACTTCATTTTCCTCTTCGATTACTTCCGCTCTAAGATAGCTACCATTGCACAACTCTTCCAAGTATTCCTTCCATCTCTTCACTTTATCCTCATGTCCAATTAAGAGTTCTCCATTCTTGTCCCTCATGCTGTTACATCTTGCAGCCCGTTCCTTGAAGTGATTTCTTACCATCCTGTAGGCAGCTTCCGCAATTCCTTTTGTGAGGTTGCTTTGTACATCTTCGCATAGATCCTTCATCCACATTTCCCTTGCTTTTCTTGCTTTATGGTTTATTTCATTCCTGATTATTTTGTAGCAAAGTTTTCCTTCTTCAGTTTCCACATTTTTATACTTTCTTCTCTCTTCAATCAATTTTAAGACTTCTTCTGTAATCCGTGGCTTCTTCATGACTACTTTTCTTCTCCCCAGAGCTTCTTCTGCTGCTTCCTTTATCCTGATTTTGATATTCTCCCATCTCTATTCCACTGATTTCACAGTCAAATCCTCTTTTATTTGGTTTTCCACTGCCTTCTGAAAGGCCAGCCATTGTTTAGGTTCCTTAATTTCTCTACTTGCCATAAATTCTTCATTGATTTCTTCAATGTCTTGAGTTTTAAGTGGCATTTGATCATCATTAAGTTGTGGTCACTCTCGATATCTGCACCCGGGTTGCTTTTGCAGTTCTTCACCTGGTTTCTGATTCTCTGCTTAACTATGATGTAATCAATTAGAAATCTTCTTCTGTCTCCGGGCATATTCCAGGTATATCTTCTCTGTTGGTGGTTTTTAAACAATGTGTTTGCAATCACCAACTTGTGTTGTGTGCGGAATTCTATAAGTCTTCTTCCTCTCTCATTTCGATTTCCCAAGCCATATTTTCCTGTTATTCTTCCATCCATACCTTAGCCAACAACAGCATTCCAATCTCCTCAAATAATTAAGTTTTCTTCTCCTTTTACGTGCTTTATTACATCCGTGATATCCTCATAGACATCTTCCACTTCTTCATCTTCATAGTCCGACGTAGGCAAGTGGTAAACTTGTACCAAAATGGTATCTATAGGATAGGTCTCAATCTTTACCATTATAATCCTCTCACTGTACTGCAGTAAGCTATAACATTTATATGTAAGTATGAACTCTACCTAAAGTCCACCTGAACCTAAAGTAATTTTTTTCTCTAGCAGGAATAATTTATTTATTTTTCATGGACCCACAATGGCACAGATGGTCTTTAACATTTAGCACTCTAGCTAATAACTAGTACACAACACATACAGCCATGTTCTGGGTGGCCAAAATCCAACCCAGGTGGGACTCAAACCCACAAGCCCAGGAATAGTAAGCGAGCCCTTTTCCCCATCACCACTGTGGCCGGTGCATAAATTAAAAACTGGAGTCTGTAATTTCAAATATGATACATACTGACAAAATGCCCTTTTGATTTGACCCAAATTAATTACCTATAGATCCTACATCCCGGTCCATTAACAACCTTTTTGGAGATGTCTTATTGTTAATACCCTTTACACAATGACAGTCTTTTAAGTTTTTTACTATCTCTGACTTGGTTCCCCCTCTTGGAATGACACGTGAGCTAGTTTGTCCACCTGTAAAAAAATATGGGGAATATTGATAAATGCCATGTTGAAATAAACTTATCTCATGTCTTTACTGTCATGAAATCATGCATATCACAGCCTCAATGCAATGAAATTTGTCTAAGCACATGATTTTTCAGGTGATAATTCTATTAAAATGCACTAATTTATTTATTCATATGAAAGAGTAGGAGATCATCAAAATGCTATACATATTAATGTCTTGATTATTCATTTTAAGGAATTTCTAACTCTAGCCTCCTGCAATTACTTCAGATATGTCCAATTTTATTTCAAGAAGCAGTGATGTTAGTACAAAAAATCAACCTAAATTTTTTTACTTAATTATTGGACTAATGTAATGGATGACTCTCCTTCTCAGATAGTTCATTGGTGAGGAAGGCTATGAAGTTATCACACTCGAATTGAACACTACTATCCTTGAGTTTACCTTATTTTTATTACATCATTGAATGCAATGAATATACTGTGGGCCTGCACTGGGAGAGATTTTTGTTGAAGGCTACCTTTTCCTGTGCCCTTGGAAATTCACCACAATAATAGAGGTGGTGGTCTTTGAAAAGGTGAATACACTGCAGGTATCACAGTTATTCATTTACATTTGTAATGGTATGATACTATTTAGGAATCACCAACAAATTATTTGCATAGTGGCAGGGGCATCGGAACTATTTTCGCTGGGAGTGGCCAACCTTGAAACGGACCCGGTTCTTAACAAAAGGCTCCTATGAAAAGGGCTCGCATTTTTTTTTGCGGATAGGAGGGGGAAGAGACTAGAATTCCACTTAAAGTGCATATGAAGTTGGTAGAATATTCGTCAGAAGGGAAAAGGCAAGCTGGA
The DNA here is from genome assembly GCA_933228895.1 of Platycnemis pennipes. Lineage (NCBI taxonomy): Eukaryota > Metazoa > Arthropoda > Insecta > Odonata > Platycnemididae > Platycnemis > Platycnemis pennipes. Next base: position 83,712,569 of record OW121854.1, on the reverse strand, counting down.
AACAAGTGAAATTTAATTTTCATTAATGAAGACTCATTTCTCAAGGGCCCGGGGTAAATTCTGGGGGGGCCAAATGTCCCCCCAGCCTCCCACTTCCGATGCTGCTGCATAGTGATGGCTTTACTGTGACTCTAAGTAGGATGACCAGGTGAGGGGAATATGCACAGAATACTCACTGCTAAACATTTAATTTGTGATCATTATATGTGTGTTCTGAGGGAGGTCATAGTAAAACCTTAGAATGGCTAAAAAGAGTCATTTCAGGCGTTATATGGTGGAATAACATAATTAAATAAGTTTCGCAATTTCTTTGTGGAAAATTGCCAAACTTATTTAACTTAGAATGGCTGTTGGACCTTGGAATGGCCTTTAACTTAGAATGGCCTTGGAATGGCTGTTATAGAGTTGAAGATATTTAGTCATTCTCTTACTTGAAGCTCTCTGTCTACTTCTCAATTTCAATCACTTTTTGAATTGATCTAAAATTAACACAAGGATTTCTGACCTGATGATACCATTTGGAATAGAAGTGAAACCGTTGACACATTATGATCTCATCCTGGAGAGTATTAAAAAAATCATCTCGTTTCTTTTAGTGATGTGTGGTAGGAATCTAAGAGACTATTTGTGTGTATTTTGAACATAAAACTTGTCCAAAAAAGAGAATTAAAGTTTTACCTTCTAAGGAACATGAACTAATTTCTTGGTTTTTGAGGCATTTTATCAGATCAGCCAATCCATCTTTTATGGGCACCCTGGTCATGATGTTCTTAAACAACTGTGGTTGTAGATGGTTAGTAAAATTAGGAGAAATAATTTCTACAAATCCAGTAATAGGTTTGCTGAAGCATAAATCTCTTTTATCCATATGGAAATGGTGTAACTCTGCAATGAAAGAAAATAACACAAATTCTTACTCTTTGAAATTTCATGATTACTTGCATAATGAACTTGGTATTTCCACAATTATTTATCTCCCACTACGATCATGGTTTCGACGATTAACATCATCATCAGGTACAAATTACACTGTACACATTGAGAATTTGTGTAAAAAATTAAACTCTGCCTACTATTTATTGTCCACAGTTAAACACTCACTTAGTGTTAAAGTACTCAAAAGTGTCTACTATGCATATTTTTTTTTGCATGTGTCGTATGGTATTGTCATTTGGGGTTCTTCCTCCTTACTAATTAATACTTTTAGAATTCAAAAGAAGATTGTAAGATCTATGTGTAATGCCCAGTTCAGGAGCCATTGCCGACCTCTTTTTAAAAAATTAGATTTGCTTACCGTGCCATCTATTTATATTTACTGTACATTGGTTTTTACCAGGGAAAATTTATCTTGGTTTGTAAAAAATGAGTGTTATCATGAACACAAGACAAGACATATAACTGATCTACATGTAATTCAGCAAAATTTTAAGGTCTCCTCATCAGGTCCCAGAGTTATGTGTATAAAATTGTACAATGCCCTTCCGGTGCATTTAAAAAACACTCAAACAATGTCTGCATTCAAATGCCAGCTAAGGAAGTTCCTGATGTCAAAGTGTTTTTATAGTGTGGAAGAGTACTTTTTGTAGTGTTAATCTATACGTGCCTTCTTTGTGAACCATTTTTATATTTTTTTATCTTGACCTGTCCAATACATTCCTGTAATGTCTCCCGGATGGAATAAATTATCATTATCATTATCATTAAAAATTACAGAAATGTTGTCACTTATATACAGTTGAGGTTAGTGAGGGGGGGAGAGATTTTCTGCTCATATAGGTGTGATAGAGGGGGGGGGGGGGTGGAAGTAGAGCCTTATAAATTTATTACTATGGAATGTAATGGGTTATATTTTATTGTGAAATTGGCATACATTAGAATTCCAAGATAACTATGTACTAATTCAAAGCAAGCTTCAACTGAATTTGCTGCTGCAAGAAAAATATGGAAACCCCAATTTTTTTGGGATTTCTTGCAAGGTTCATGCTTTACTAGTTTGCATAACCTGCCAACAAATGATTTTGTTAGGTTTTCATATTGATGTCTTTTAAGGTTTTTCTTAGTTTGAAATGGTTTTCTTCGTCACTGCTGGTGAAAGGTATGAAATATACATTTGAGATGTGAGTGTAAAGATGGCAGAGATGGTTGAAAAACAAACGAGGAAATGCTGGGAATAGTGAAGTAGGAGAGGAACTATAATCTAAGGAATCTGGAGAAAACAGTGATGAGTTGATGGAATAGACAATAAGAGGATAAGTTTTAAAAGATATGATGGGAGACGAATATTGGGTAAGTGGAATTCAGGGAAGAGAAGAATTGGCGATTTGATGGAGTGATGAGAAATAGGAATATAGCAAAGGTAGGTATAGAGAGAGTTTTTAGGGATGAAGATGAATATAGTTCCAATGATTTGTGTATTGAATAGGATGTGGGAAAAATATTTTATGTCCATCTAAACCCAGCATAAGTGGTAGAAAACTCATAGGACATAATGGTACCTAATAATAATATAATAATATTTTATTACCTATTCTTGTTTTAAGTGAAGAAGCAGGGAATACTTTTGGAGATACTTGATCATGGCTCCATATTTTCCAGAATTCTTGAACAGATTCCTCCATGCTGGGATCCTGAAAGTAAAAGTTAAGGGAAAATATACCATTAGCATAATGCAGTAGTCTCATTATTAGAAATTTATGATTCAGATGAAGTTTTTCATTCTTTACATTTAATTGTAGATTGGTTACAGAGTACCAAATATATAGCAATTGAATTATCATCAGATTTGTGGAAAATCCTAAAGAGTACCAGTTATTGAGTTAATAAATGCATCAACATGACTTAATGTGGCAATAATATTTGAATAAGAATGGCACAAACCGTGAAATAAAGATGAATTTGGTGGAAGTCTGAAGGTGAGCAGGATGGTGACTGAAGCACGTTCATGAGAGTGCGGAAATAAGTGGACTCCATCATTAACCTTTTCGTTTCAGGATGAAAGGGAGGTGTATCTCTTTGTCTAGCTATAAGTCTTGATTCCACTTCATACATATTGAGGTGAAGCAATTCTATGTAAGACACAATGATAGGTCTCACAATTTTTTCCTATGGGTAGAAATATAAAATAGTCACATTTATCTATTTATTGTTGATTTGACTAAAATTGTATGAACTTATAAATCGTAAATTTCTCCCAATGTAATGGTTGGCATGGCCCTCTTGTCAATAACAGTTTGCCAGATCACTTCCTGACTTTAACATGAACAGGCCCTCTAAACATATTTATGAGTGAAATAAAATAGAGATTACCTGTGTATACATTAGCCAGAACAACCACAAGAATGTTTCCTTTAAAAATTACTTTCTGACCATGCAGAACATTTAAACAAGATAATTACGCAATAGTTTCCGTCTATTTTTAACACAAATTTATGATATGTCACTAGGCACTATTTTGATAGCCACTTTTTAGGCAAAATTTAACCATTTATGGGTCCACCATGTAATTTAGTTGTAAACTGAAAGTAAATACAAACCTTAATAATGTGAAAGAGTTGCTGATTTGATTCTCCAGGGTATAGCCTTGAGAATGCTTCTCCATGCGATTCCAATATGACATTAGAACCAGCATTCAGAGCTTCTTTATACAATCCCTCTTTCAAATCCATTGCAAGTAACTGGATCATAAAAAAATAGTATCAAAGAATCAAATTCACAGATTCATTTCCCTCATTGTTGGTGCCTAATTTATGGCTTTCACTATGGAATAAAATTTCAGATCTTCTTTAATGAGCTGCTAAAATTTTTTTTAAAGAAATCAGTCCCCTGGATTTTAACTAATGAATATATTCATTAAATTGCTTTGCTATATATTCATAAAATGAGTGATATATGAAGCTAAAACCTCCAAAATCATTGCATGTTATTGCTTTAATTAAAAAGAGTGAAATATATTTCTCTTGCTAAAATTATTCACATCTACTGTTAATTAAAACCCTTGAACGATGACATAAAATATTAGTACTATAAAACATGCTTACTCACGGGAAGATTGTTGAGCTCACACACTGTCTTCCCATTTACCAAAATCCTAAACAAGTTCTCTATGTGACTTCTAAATCCTTCATGCATCTCCTTATGGTTCACAGTTAGAAGACCTATCAAGTGGTGGCTCCTGGTCAGTGGTGATGATTTGTAAAGGAAATCAGTGGTGAATCAGACAGTCATTTTACTGATTGTTTTTAAAAGCTCAATTTCAGTTCATATTCAAAGCATTACACAAGTATCCCGTATTGCCCTAGGAAAAAGTTCTTTGTTTTAAAAGTTATGGCTTCTTTTCCATATTGATATTTTTGGCAAGGTTGTGTCTTGTTGGTACAAAGGAAAATTAACACATTCTGCGCTGATGAATTTTATTATGACACTTGCCAAAGTCAGGTCAATTTTTCAATCAAAGAACCCCTATGGAGCATGTGACTGCTTTAGAAGTTACCAGTCACTGATTGTAGTACTGCGTGACTTCTTAGAAGTGAATAATAATGAATATGTTATATGTATGGTTCTGTGGTTCTATTTCAGGAAAGAGAAAGTAGATGATTGGCACTCCTCTAAGGATTTGACCTTTGTCTGCCAAGTGGAACTGCAAAAATGGATGATTAATCTAAGGTAAGTAAGACCCAATTCATGCTCATCATCATCATCATTGGTCAAAAATCCTAGGATTGGTTTGATGCAGCTTTCCACTTGATTCTTCTATCAGCCAACCTTTTCATTGTGACGTAATTCTTCTCTTTTACATCCTTCACAACCTGTTCCATGTATCTCATACGAGGCCTGCCTTTTCCAATCTTCCCATTCACTTTTCCCTTGACGATAGTCTTCATCAGGCCATCGTGCCAAATCGTGCCAAATCATGCTACCTGTTCTCAAAAGAATCACGGAACTTTTCTAGCCCCCAAGGTGATGCAAGCACTGGGAATCCTATCTAAAATGATAGGCATGATAATTTTATAATTTTAATTCTTTCATTATAAATCTTAAAAAAATTAAATCCCAGAAAAGGCAGACTCCGTATAATGAACAACCTAAGGAAAGACATGAGGCATTTTTAACGCACACCCCTGTATGAAATTCTTTTAAATTTTGTATTCATCCTTCATACAAATGGCAATGCTTTCCCTCATTGGTTTTTATTGGTTTGAAGCAGATATAAGTATCTATTTCACACAGTATATATGTATCTATTTCACACCAAACTTATTAAGGCATATAGGTATTGATATGTCTCAAGAACTGTTTCTTGTCTTTATTGTCAGTAGGGGTTATGAATAAGTTGATGGAATGTATAGAGTGGTTACCAAAAAGAAAGACTATGCATTAAGTGGAAATGATATTTTAATCCTGCCTTTAAGTTTAGCAATTTGAAGTTGATTTACACTTATGAGACAAATGGTTACTGTGATACCAAAAACAATAATTTTAAACATTGCTCCCTGCATGCTCCTCATGTGTTTAAGATGTCTTACACTTGAGGTAGTCATGGGAAAAGACGTAAGATTTTATTCGGTTCAGTAAAATCTCTTTCTGTTGAGGGATGCTCTTGAGGAAGTATGGATGTTCAGTCATGTTCATAATGGTGAACGTAGTCCTTCAAATCCCTTCCTTCATCTTGCAAATGCAAATTAAAATGGATTTTTTTGACTTCAAATGCTCTCTTTGTACATTTTATCCTGTAGAATCATTCAAATTATTATTAATATCAGTGTTTTGCTCATTAAAGTAGGTTTAGATGGTTCAAAGATTCTTCCCATTACTCCAATATTTCTTGTAATGTCCTTCTTTCATTCTGCTTACTTGCTTGGTGAGCAAGCAAGTAAGCAGAATGAATCACTATACCAAGCACTAAGCACTCATCACTATACCAAGACTTCTCATTTTTCTCCACCCGCTAACCTATTTACCAACCATTCTTACCTCTATTATGTTTCCAGAAATACCTTTGTCTCTTGCTACCATTTTCATCCACTCATCTGCCTTCTCCTAATTTCTTTGATCAACCTCCTCTCCTATCCTGCCCTACAAACCTCAGTTCTCTCTTGTTCATCATCTTTTCCACCATCCAAAAATAGTCCATCGTTCTCCATGCCCTTGTCGCAAGAGTCCTATATACTTTCATCCTCTCTTCACAAAGTTCATATCTCTTCCCTACACGTAAGCACGTAATTGTGGCTCAGAAGTAAAACTGAAAATATCTAGCTATAGAACTACCGTAGTTTCAAGTAAATAGCTTATATTTTGGAATTTGCAAATTAAATCAATATAGCTTTAAAGGCTGATTCCGACAGAATTGTGTGTTAAGAAAATACTATATTTGAACTGGACATTAATAAATTTTCAAAGGAAATGAATGCTCACTGCTCATACAAAACCAGGGATATCATTTTTTGAGTGATTATTTTATTTTAATAAAGATATAATTCATAATAGGTATTAATTTTTATATTTTGACATCGAATTTGCATTGCTTTTAAAAATATACTATGGCTCTCGAAAAGTTTTCAAGCTACTGTTAAGGATAGGTTTGGCTCCTCCGTTTCAAATGTTTGTCAACCCCTGGTTTAGGCTAAGGGGGTTGATAAGTGGTGTCAGGTAAGAAATGTGATTTAAATTTGGTGGGCTTGTGAAAGGGCATTGGCAGGAGTGGAGAGTGGTAGAGAAATAAGTTTTCGTTGAGTAGGGGAGTGTTATTGGCTTGTTGAAGTATTTCTATTTGCTCCTGGGTATCTAATTTCTTCCTCTTACTTCCTCTAGGAAATATTTTGGGTCCGAACACAGTTTTATAAAAGAAGACTTGTACTTCCTCAAAACGTTTTGAGGAAGTACAAACATGATTTTAGAATTAGGAACTTACTTACTTCCTTTCTCAAGATATTAGTATTCAATGTCTTCTAATCAGCAGGGGAAAAACTTGTGCAATTTTCTCTGGCAAATATTGTAGTGGTTACTAAGCTAACGTACAAAGGTTAATTTAGCATCATCTCTCATCAACAATCCTAATCATCGGTTTATCGCAGCTCTCCACACACTATTCTCATATCAGCTAACCTCTTCACATTAATATAATTTTTCTCTATCATATGTATGGATTACATATTTGCAAAACTTGCTCCGTACAGGTCAGGCACATAGCCATGGGAGGGAAAGGGGGGGTGGGGGTCAGACCCCCAAAATTTTTCCCCAATACTTTTGTTGTTCTGAATTTAACTGGGCACGAAAATCCAGATTACACTACATATAATTCAAGTGTTAGGTGTCTTGAAACGTGATCTCTAGTTTGATGCATGTGTGTGGTTAATTGTTCTTTTGTATCTGATAAGTGATTATTACACACACACGATCCGATACGTGTGTGTGTAATAATTGTTCTTTTCAATCCGATATGGATGCGTTGAACTTCTCTTCTGAGGCCAGTCAAATTAACTGCTTCATAACAAAGTTAGCAGTGAACTTTACCAGTGACAAGAGATAGGTATGGGCACTGTGAAAGTAAATACCAAGCACTAAAAATGAAGGGAGAGATTTGTCACATGTCAGCACCGAATGGGCAAAGCTGATTTGTTTCAAGTCACGCTACACTAGACTTAGCCCCAACCGAGGAAAATTTCTGGATACGTGCCTGGTGTATAGGTTGTATTCATCAAATTTCAGATAATCGCGGATGACTCACCTGTTTGCGCTGGGAACGAGCGTAACCAGCGTTTCGAATCCGTATATGAATTCAGGGCACACATCGAAGAGCAGCGCTGGCGTAACGCTCTGGAATCTCTGGTTGCAGGGCTGACGATTGATCTTTTCGTCATCGAATCCCTTGCCGATCGATTTTTCATCCGACTGGGAAAGAGATCGTCGTTCGCCGAACCTTCTGACAAGGTTCTCCATGAACGGGAAAGCGAAGGTCACGTGCTGTTTTCCCTTCCGTATGGAAAAACTCTGGATCGCCTGGAATAAAAAAAATGCCGATAAAATAGTCATCGTTAGCAAAAGTACATACTACTTTTTGTGTGTCGCTTCCTGCGTATTTATATTTATTTATTTATGTCTCTCTGGGTTTAAAGACATCACTAATTGGATCTTGTGACGTTATTCGCTGTAGAGATATGGCGATTGATTCCTTGAAATGTCAGGCTTTCATTTTTATGCCGTTTGTAATGGGATAAGAGGCGGTCCTGCTGTTTGTTACAGATCTTTGACAGAACTAGCCCAGGACAGTCGTTGCTCGGTCTCGCAACCTACTTTACTATGAGCACTTTTAAGCATGCATATGTCTTTATATATACTCTTGCTCTATTTTTATTCTATTGCTTTCAACTTCTGGTGGCGAGTTTAACTTGAGCATGAAATTTAAAATTATGTTCAATCTTTGTGCATATAATCTTTAGCATGTTGGAACAAAACGCAAGAAACACCTCCGTATTTTACGTTTTCATTTTGTAATACGAGTCCTAATAAAGTATACTTGAAGGGACGGGTGATAAAACCGTGCTTGGTCATATTTCATCGGATTACACAGTCAGATTTCAAGTACAGTTGTATGTCATGTGAAAGATGGGATAAAAGTAAAAAAGGACCAATGTCATGGCATAAAAATCAACGAATTTATGGCTACATACAAAATAATAGTCGTCATAATCGGTCAACAATCCTAGGATTGGTTTGACGCAGCCCTCCACTCGATTCTTCTATCGGCCAACCTTTTCATTGTGACGTAATTCTTCTCTTTTACATCCTTCACAACCTGCTCCATGCAACTAATACGAGGCTTGCCTTTTCCATTCTTCCCGTTCACTTTTCATTCAACGTAGTTTTCAGCAGACTTCTCTTTCCTACCACTTTCATTAGAACTTTCTCCTTACTTACATGGTCGGTCCATTTTATCTTCATCATTCTTCTGTAGCACCACATTTCTAATGCTTCCACCCTTTTCTTAAAAAAGTGAAGCAGAAGCAGAGAGGTGAAAATAAGCGTAATTTTTAAAAATATGGTCACATTGGCACGAATCATTTAATTTTTGAACGACTGCTACTTGTTGTGAAACATCTTCTGCCTGAAGACGTTTCTTACCGGTCAGCGCTTTGCCACCGATGGAGAGGTGAAGAGAACGGTTGGAGACTGGTTCACAGGCGGCCGACTTCTATGCCGTGTACGTAAAAAAAATAGCAGAACGGAATGATAAGTATTTAAATAAAAAATATGCAAAAATTGCGGAAGGTACAAGGATGAAAAAAAAGATTACCATCGATAGTATATTTACTAGTTTTTATTGAATAATGGCCATGGAGGAGTCTATATAAGTGCACTGAAAACTACGAGCTTACTCAGTTAAAAATGTCCATTTGTGACCAATTGTATAGGATGTTTAAAAGAAACGGTATTTTTGAATTTTCTCGCTTACTTAATTCCGCCTTCTTAAAAGAGGGATTAGTTATTCGGCGGTGACGGCTAACAGCTAAGATCATTTTTGTCAATACTTAATTCCAATAAAGTAAGCAGAATTCACGTCTGTGATAGATTGTTATTGTCTTTTATTGTTTTCCAGAATTGTTACGCAATTGTCTTTCATTGAAAATTCTTGAATATTGTTTTTGTATTAGATTAAAAAATAGTTCATGAAGTAGAATGTTCCAAAAATACATGAAAATAATCAGGTACCTGGGGCTGTAACAATACTTATTGCCCCTGAATTCTAAGCGAAAGTATTTTATATTCATGAAACTTTACTTCAGGGAAATTTCAAGACTTTCGATTGCTGTTCAATGACATAAATCAATTTACGTGTGAGCGATGGGCATATTTCTCCCTGGGGATCGGGTTTTTGTGGTGGTTAGAATATCGGCTTCTATTCCCGAGGGCCCTGGCTCGAGTCCCAGTTTAGGCAATTTTTTTGTTGATACCAGTTTCCAGTTTGATACTAATTTCGTTAATACCTTATTTCGGGTGGAAGCATTCGAAATATCGTGCTACCGAAGATTGATGTAGATAAAACGGATCGACCGAGTGACAAATGAAGTCTTAAGAAGAGTGGGATAAAAGAGGTCTGCTGAAAACTATAAAAAGAAGACGGGACAACCTAATCGGCCGTATCTTAAGACATGATGGTCTGATGAAGACAATTGTCGAAGGAAAAGTGAACGGGAAGCATGGAAAAGGCAGGCCTCGTATGAGTCATATAGAACAGGTCGTAAAGGACGTGAAAGAGAGGAACTACGTTAATATGAGGAGGGTTGCCGATAGAAGAATCGAGTGGAGGGCTGCGTCAAACCAGTCCTAGGATTGTTGACCCATGATGATGACCAGTTTCCCACTTGAGTAGGTACTGTGTGGAGAGCACTTCGTGCACATTATTCCGTCCGTCGGATGGGGCGTTAAACCCTGGATCCAATTTCGTTTAAAGCCGTCTACTGCCAACATCGGCTTTCGCTCCATCCTTCCTCCGTTTCCCGGAAAAAACACACTACCTTTTCCCAGTTACCCACATATTGGTGCAAATGAACTTACCTGTTGGTTGCCTCCCCAGAATAACTAATATTTATACATTCTCTTTTAATAAGGCATAACTTTTCTCTGACTTCATACCTTCTGAAATATGACTGCTGGAAAAAAAAGAATTAGTTGAACAGGCATGGAAATCTAAGCGTTTAGATTCAATTAGCTGAAAAAATGCTTAAAAACTCGCCGAAGAGTCGTACGCAGATTCGGAAAATGAAAACAATTCTTCATCCGAAGCAAATTCAGCTGGTAAGGGAACAAGGGAGTGGGAGCATTGCGCTTGTTTCTTGAATTGATTTTGGTTTCTGAGCACACCGATATACTGACTCAAGCACAATTGTCTATATAATGCTCCCTTTACCGTAATTTCCAAGCAATCTGCCCTCCCTCCAACATGCCAATGAGAACTATGAAAGAGTTTTACTTGGCTGTAATCTATTTCACCTTGGTTGACATTTCAAGCCATCAATCTCAAATCATTTCACTGTCTAATACAACTATTCCACGCCAACATTTTCAGGGCATATGGATAACAACTGCAATTAGCTTAGGAATTCTATAATGAATGTATGCTTTCCCTCACATCACATGGAGATCGGTTTTTTATGCGTATTCTACATTCTCTTTCGTGTTTTAAGGAATCTAGATTGACTTTGATTTGTTTCATGGGAAAGTGACGGAATTAACCTTCGCAAAACACCCAGAATTGATACTAGTGTGTCTCTTAAAAATCTCCATCGATTTTCAGGCGTTTTCTACATTAATGTTAGAAGTACCGCGTTTTATGTCTCAGCACATGAGGACATAATGGCACACATTCAAATTTGATGTATCCTAATAGTTTAAGCAGCAGAAGCCGAAAATACATGTTAGCTTAAACGGAGGAAGGATGTTAGATATGGATTAAGACACTTGTAATGATGGCGATGCTTTGGGAATTAAAAGCTTTATGTTTTAGCGCACATTGATTGGAAAAGATCCAAAAAATGAAAAATGCCTTATCTCAGGAAAAGTCTGGGATGGCGTCAGCGAATTGTATTTAAAAATGTTTCCTCTCATTGAAACTTTAACATAGTATGGAATAAATGGATAGCATTTTATAACATAAATTATTTACTTTTAATGATTCCTGTTGGGTGAACTGCTTCAAATGAGCAGTTGAGGCAAATTAAAAGAAACTAGTTCATTAAAAGAAATCTGACGATTCGAAAGTGTCATGCCAATGTACTTTTGGTTAAGTCTCTGTTTTTCCCTGTAATCTAAATTTACATCTACGTAATACCCTGTGAACTACAGGGTAGTGGCAGGGGGCTGTTCTATCATATCAGGCTTTAGACGAAGGACGGAGATATATATTTTTTAGCGATTAATCATTCAGCGTGCAGCTCATTCCTTAAATTTGCAGTGCGATTCTTATGTGAACATTGGTTTCAGTAATAGACAATTGATGTATAGTGATGAGTATAATTAAATTTCACATTTAATAAGTTCAAAAATATTTTTTTTTGATTCACGTCAAATGCGAAAGAAAATAAATACTGGAATATTAGTGGATGTTCCCGGATTGATTTTTTCTCATGGCAAAAAGTTTACATAGTAAACGCTTGACACATGGCTGTAAATGAATTTCCGTATACAACTAGGCACGATTGATAAAAAAAGTTTTTCGCAGCAAATTACTTTCTCAGTCAGTATTTTGATCTCTGTATAAACACTATTACTTCGTAATGCATAAAGAGGAAGCCGGTGATGATTTAACCTTTAGGATAAGTGGTCCTGAAAAGTATACGTCACACAGTTTACTTCAGAATTAGCTGGTGCCTGATTTGAATCCACTTTACATAACTCTTGATCTTGCCTGAGACAAGTATCCTTCTTTCTGCCTAGCCACCTCTAAAAGATGCTTCTTGCTTTGATGATTTATGCGTTTAGCTTTATTGGACCTTTAATTTAACGTGACTTGACTACGAGTGCGCTTCGGAGCTTATGTGTCTTCTTGCAAGTTTCAGCGTTGGAAACAAACGGAAGCTTCTCAGCTCACGAGATTTGAGGTATCGGCTTGGAAGCTGGGATGCTTCGCCAATGGCCCCGCTTAAATTTTCCGTTGCGGGCGCCAGCCTGAGTTGACAGCGTCTATGTACCACCTTCCCGAGGGAAATCTGCGTTGCGCCACTTGATTATGCAAGCTCGGTTCATCGCGAGGTGAGGAGCCGCCCAGATTCATATGCTAACGCTGATAAACGATGAAAAACTGATGGAACACCCGCACGAGGAATAGGATTTTGGCTCAACTTTTGCGCGAAAAACTTCCGAGCAATACTCAACTTTTGACGTGCTGCGCTGCACACTGGAAAATAAAGATTGCTGCCCTTGACTGCCGATTGAATCAATTTTGCACAATGCAATGAAAGTCTGTCGCCATATCTGACCTTTCACCAGGCTTTTCCTTACGTCCAACAACTCAACGCTCCTGTCACCTCTTTCGAGTTGACGACTTCTTCGCTGAAGTAATTTTCCCTCAAACACTGCAAGTTCCATGCCTTTTTTTTCCTTCTCCAACATACTAACCAGGCGGCTAAATTGCTTCGCCTGCTCTAGCTTGCGATCATGTAATTTTAAAGCATAACCTGTCATTTTTTTTCTAAACTTTGCATCATCTTTGTTTTATCATGATTTATTTTCATTCCTTTTTCACGTTGATATTTTAAATTCACATCGAAATTCAGTATCATTTACAACTTTCCGCTAATGAAAAATTCATACATATCTTCCGTCAAATATTCCTTTGTATATTTTTCAATTTTTCTTTTGAAGTTTCTCAGTATGACCTTTACTTTTTTCAAGATGATACTTTAAGGCATATAACCTTTGGATTTTCTTAATTTCTGATTTTTTGTCCAGGTAGTAAAACAGTTTTCACGTAATACTCTTGCTAAACTCCTCCCTTGTTGATCCTGCGGGCAATCCAATGAAAATTTGGACCTTCATTTTTTCTCCAAATTTTCAAGTAACTCTCATGAACTACTATCGGAATCTCATTGCTTTTCCTGCCTTCGTTTACTGCAATTTTATCTCTATTTCTCTATCTAACACTCTGGATACTTGGTCATCCTCATCCATTTCGTTTTACGCGTGTATGCCCAATATTGCCGACCTGTTATTACAATTATTCCACACGTTCGTTCCATCTGCACCGAATATACAGCGGTTCGATTAATATCCTTCCTTCTTATCCTTGATGTACTACGTTTATGTTAGCCACTACCGCAGTCCTCTAGATTACCATTTAATAACTATGAAGTGTGTCAAATTAGTGTTGTCAGTCTGGACTTAAGTGATATTTAAGTTTCCCAAATCTGAGACTGCTTTTTATTTTGGCCTCGAAGGGAACATCATTCAAGTGACGCTCGCAAACCATGATTATATAGTTAGTAACGGTAGTGTCATTCCCCGTGATAAATGTTCATATAATCCTTATCTATGAGGCGTTTTACTGAGAATATCATTTCTCCCACCCGTCGCAGGGTTAATATCCAATTGCAAGGTCTTCGTAGGGGTGAACTACGGGAACTCCCCACGCATTATAGTAATTTCCGCTGATTACATAACGCTATGCAAGTATAATGCTCATTGACAGGTTTGCTACTTTTTTTGCAGGTTTCATGTCGAATATCATGACTTTTCCTATCAAGAGGAGCGTTCCTTTCATTTCGTTGTCACCCAATAAGCTCTTATTACATTCTTTATTTTCGTCATTTTCATAATTGCCACGGTTAGAATTATTTATGTAATGTTCCTGCTAGTGTCAGACAATATATTTTTTAAATTTTGATCACCCGAAATGCTTCATACAACATGCATACCTCCAATAATAAATATTGCCGTTCATTTCCTCGTAACACTTAATGGGAATGTGGGCCTGAACATGGCCGACTTCGCGGTGTTCATAGACTTCCATATTGAAAGAGTTCGCGACGACTCCACATGGTTAGGAAGTAGTGTTGATAGTGCAATCCAGAGGACTCTGGCCTATTCTCTCTATCAGATATCATTTAAGTCTTTAATACGACGCACCAATTTCTCCTTTTCTATGAAGCAACCGAAAAACTTTTCTCCATCACCCTAGCTTCTTTACCACTTGTCTTTTGTTTTGTTCGTATCTCTCCAAAGTTCATTGATTTTTCCTCACTCTTTCTTACGACCTACCCCAATGCCTTATACATGAAATGGTTATTTGAAAAATGGGAACGTCTAACGAGTAGGATCTATCCGAGGTCCCCAATCCCTTCCATTCCTATCCTTATAAATCTCCTACCGGTCTGAAGTGCCTATTAGTACGGAAACAGACTTGAAAACAATCTGGTAGAACAACAAGACAACTGGAGAGCGATGTAATTACGTCAGATTATTAGTATTGTGAAAATCAATAGTAAATCGGATACCATAAGCTAATCATGATACACAGGAACTGGAATGAGATGTGATGGGTTTGCGCAAATCACATTTCAGAGGGTACGAGGCGTTGAGCGTTTGTCATTCTGCAGCGGCAATATTATGAGCATTACCAGGATCGTCGCTATACCGGCTGTACCTTTTCTTTATTCATGCATAAAAGGGATTTAACCACAGATATGGATTTAACGCACTTTAGTGAATTGTTCCAAGATGGCATCTATTTTACTCTTTGGTCTATGGAATTGATGCTTGCTTACATAAAATAATAAGGTAATATTTAAAAATAAATATTTTTTTGCCAAATTTCACTCCATGTAGTCCTGGCCTGGGCAAAGGCCATCGCATTGTCCTGCAGGAATGTCAATAATGCTCTCCATTTCACTCGAAGACGATCTTTGAAAGAATAAGTGTTATGAAGCTCGTAAGCAAACAATGACAAACCTCTCTATGGTCATGATCCCTGAGTTTCCGATGAACTCTATGGAGGCCTTCGAGTCATGGCCTTTTAATTTTTTTTAATTACCTCATGAACCCTACGCTTTTTCTCCACTCCCTTCAACCAAGATAATACACCTATGCACTTAGCAATAGCCGTAGCTCAGATGCTAAAGCGTTTATCTGGGATTAGAGGGGGTAGTGGGTCAAGATGCATGTATCTGAAGGAAAACTTGGGAGAAGAGAAAGGGAAGAAGTTCGAAATTTTCGGAAGCGTACTGGTTGCCATGTTTCAATGATCCATTATTCTTGATATAGGTCGAAGTTATTCGCGCGCAATTACATTTCAATTTTTTCATAAATTATTATTTTCTTTTAATACGCATTTTCAATAATGTATCAAATAATATTAACACCTCATGCAACGCCTGTCTGCCATGGCTACAATCTTGACCGTCGGCAATTGTAATCAAAGCCACATTCACATTCCACTTTTGTAATTTTTCAACATTGATTTTGCGGTTTTTTTCCAGTGTTAATAATAGAAATAGTTCTGTGCCCCCTCTGACAAGGTTATATCGTATAGTCTGACCCAGAGGGTGGCGAACTGCGGTTCACAAGCCTCATGCTTCTCTTTTGGTGCGTGCTGCCAGCCAGCCCCTTAAATGCAAATCAATCAGATTTCTATCATTAGCTTAAGGCGCCGTGGTACATGATTATTTTTTCGCTTTCGAGTGCTGAGATGATGGAGATAGTTTTTCCGTCGACCGGTAGAGTTACCAGAGTCGGCGCCTACCCAACCAGCCATATTTTTTTTCAGTGTCTCCTCTACGCTTTAATTCTTTGCGCAGAGGTGATGAGGCAATAACGACCCTTCCCTCTCAGCCCCTCCTTCCGCGGAGTTTTCGTACCATAGCTGACCACTAGACGCAATGTTGCCATTTCAACACACGGTTGGACCAAACTGTTTGGCAGACTCCACATTATACCATGTGGCAACGTGGAATTCGCGGAAATGCGTTCGCTACGTTTTTCTAAGAACCGAGCCGGTCTGGTCCTAGTGGGGTTCGTAGCTGCAGGAGAACGCGTCCGCGGTCCAAGTCATGAATAGACTTCATTTTTCAGGGTAGCCGCGTTGATTGGTTGTTGTGACAACAGTTTAGCCGTAAGAACTGCAACAAATAGGAGGTGGTCTCAGCTGGTAGCTTGGCTTGCACGTGTTAATGTCTAAATGTGGTAATTTGAAAGTAATATACGTTTGTGCCTACTACAGACCACCCCATTCCGATGTACACTCAGTATTAGAACTCGAGAAACAGATCAGGCACATTAATTCTCATACCAACGAACGACAGATTATTGAAAGGTGGAGATTTCAATACAACATCGATAGATTGGAAAACATGTAGTCATTAGTCTGGGGGTAGGGAAAAAGAAATCTGCTCGTCATTTTTTAACCTGTTCGCATAATACGCAGTACATCAAATAGTAAATTTGCATAATAGAAGGGAGAATGTTCTCGATTTACTTGCCTCAAACATCCATGAAAAAGTTATTGAAGTTAAAAATGTCGATGGAATAAGTGACCACAAGGTAGTACACGTTAAATTATCCCTCAATACTGACAAAAATGTAAAATTAAAAAGAAAGATTTGCCTTTTAAGTAAAGCAGATTTTAACGGATTTAGGCGTGACTTACAGACTTCTTTTGAAAAATTCTAAACATCAGAAAAAATAGTGATGCAGACATGGAAAGAGTTCCTCCAAATTACACGGTGAGTGAGTATAAGAGTGAGAATAGGGAACCAGGGTGGTACAACGTGGAGGTTAAAAAAATGTTTAAAACGACAACGAGTTATCCACGCGAAACTAAGAAAAATGTAGCTAATAACGATCTACAAAAATTATCGAACGTTACATATAAAGCAGCCGCAAAAATAGCCCTTAGAAAAGCGTAAAGTGGTTTCAAGAGAAAAGTACTTGGAGAACAACTAGAGGGGAATCCGAAAGCATTTTGATCATATGTTAGGGAAGTACAGGGAACTAAAATTTCAACGGTTAATTCCTTGAAAGGGTATAGGGGCGAAATATTTAGATAAGGCTAATTTGTTGAATTATTTTTCCAGAGCGTTTTTAATCAATCTAAGCGTAGTTTGCTCGAAACAATACCAGACCGATTTCAACAAATAATGCCCCCGATCGATAATTGTATCTTATAACGGAATCGTATCCTTACTAAAAATGTTAGCCCGAACAAGAGCTCAGGTCGTGATGAAATTCCTGCTCGTGTGTATAAAGAAATAGCTCTCGAAATGGCACCGTATCTTAAAGTAATATTTAACAAATCCCTCGAAGAACACGCGGTTCCCAAAGACTGGAAGATAGCAAACGTGATCCCAATTTTTAGAAGTGGCGATAGGGAACATCCATCGAATTATAAACCAATATCAATAACGTCACTGTCGTGCAAAATTATACAGCATATGATAGTTACATCAATAAGGGGACACCTCGATAGCCAGGATTTATTGATAACAAATAAGCATGGGTCCAGAAAGGGACGGTCTTGCGAAAATCAGTTAGGTCTTTTCGTTCATGATATTTTAGTTTCCGGAGAAGGTAACGTACAGGTAGACGCAGCGCTTTTAAATTTAGAAAAGCGTTTGACAAGGTTCCCCACTGTAATTTACTCGCGAAGTTAGCATCATACGGGATAGATAGTAATATGGTAGGCTGGATAGGAGATTTCCTACATGAACGCGTTCAATGAATGGTATTAGATGGTGTCACCTCAGGCGAAGCAAAAGTTACATCGGGTGTTCCCCAGCGTGATAGGCCCAATTTTATTTCTTCTCTCCGTAAATGACTTGAATACAGTAGCTAAAAATAGCAAGCTCCGTCTTTTTGCCGATGATGCAGCAGTCATCATTGGTCATCAATCCTCAGATCGGTTTGACGCAGCTCTCCACTGAGTCCTGTCGGCTAATCTCTTCATATTTACGTATTTATTCTGATGCAGTAGTGTATAAGGAAATAAGAAATTAAGAGGATAGTCATTCTTTACACTGTAAAAAGTTGATCTGATTTTCAGTGCGATCTGAATTTAAGCGCTGTCTGGTTTAAGGCAGGAACACGGATGCAAGGTGCGGAAGAGGCAGGAACATGGATGGTTGGTACAGGAGCAGTTAAGCAGGAAGCAGAGGAAGCAGGATTCTGGATGGTCTGATTTTCAGCCGTTCACTTGCCTTATTTTTAGACAAGATAATAATGCTGAAATTCAACATACCCTGTCTTAAAATTGTTGCATCTGAAATTCAGATTGCTTTTGTACCTTAAAATCAGATCTACTTTTTACAGTGTAGCTAAGGATTTATATGCGATTGATGATTGGTGTGATAGTTGGCAGCTAGAATTAAATTTGAATATATGCGCGATAATGAACTTTGGGAAAAAGAATAACTTTCCCCAGAAAAATTATTGCATCAAAGAAAAGAAAATATCTAACGTAGAATTTATTAAATACTTAGGCGTCACCAACATTGAAGACATGCTGTGGGGGAAACACATCAGGGAAATAACTAGTGTAGCAAACCATATATCAGGATTCGTAAAAAGAGTTCTAGGCAAATGCGATGAGAGAGTATTAGAAGCTATTTTACACTTGTCAGGCCTCATTTAGAATATGCCGCTAGTATATGGGATCCGTACGAGGAAGGTATGATAAAAGAATTAGAGCGTGTGCAAAGGAGATCCACTAGATTTGTTAAAGGCCGCTATGATAATTGTATAAGTGTTACGAGTTTAATAGAAGAACTAGGCTGGGAATTACTATCAGAACGCAGGTTGAAATTTAGGTTAAACCTTTTCAGTAAATTGTAAACCGATTTGTCGCATATTTTAACCCTCGTGCGGTACAGTGGTGAGAGACGAAATAGAAGGTACGGTTGGGTCGGATCCGACCCGAACTCTTTTTGATGAGGTTTATGATAGAAATAAGTGCGCAGTCAGCATTTTTATTGCATAATAATATTTACTAACCGAAAATTATGAAGACGCACCTGTTTCTAGTTAAGAGTAGACTTAGTATTTGCAGTCGATATTTATTTCGTCGACCGTGGTCATCACCCTTCCCTTTCCATCGACCTCTCCCTACTCTGTGCATCTGGATAATAAAATCTTGAACAATGTTGTCTTGAAAATGACGCCGTAGCGTTGGTAGCGTCAAAACCGCGGTGGACTACATAAATACCGTGTGGTTGGGTGTGGAAAGCTGCAATTCCACTACGTACAGCCTGAAACCTTTGAAGACGTCCAAACTCCTCCGCTCACTAAATATGTGTCTGAAAACACCGAGTCAATTTCCACCGAAACGACCGGCCACATCTGTGAATTATTCGCATCTTTTTTGACATTTTATGTCAATGTAACATCAGTTGTGCAAGTTAAAATTCCATGCGGCTCCAAGTGGTACATAGTCGACCATCGAACTACCCTCATCCCCTCTCGTCACCTTCTCAGAACATTGTCTATTTGCATCGTTTACTCCAATATGAAGACCCTTTCATGATATTTACAGACGAAAAGTATTACTCAAAACGACCCCGCCTTACCAAAAATTGTGGTAAAAATTACACTGGTAACAATACTTAGCCATTAACATAGTTCCTGTATCAACTCATGAAGTGAACCAATTATCGGCTGCGACATTTCGATTACTCCCAGTAACCGATTCTGTGATCCGTAGAACAGACTGAGTCGGTAAGGATAAATCGCCCCTCTTTTTCGTTTTATCTTAGCCAACATTTGGTATGTCTGAGACGAAAATGAATGTCCTGGCTTCACACAGTGACAATTTTTAAACCATACTTGTCGGGTTTTGATGGTATGAACATCTTGGAGGGGCATCGACCTCGGAAACTAAGCAATGTTTTATCCATCGTCAACAATTCTGAATGGCTATAATACATCAGACAGTGGCTAAAAAACGTATTCCATGTCTCTCGACAAGCAACAAATTTATCTTTAGCCATTCTTGACTCCTTAGTCTTCTTACCATCAAATTTCAAAATTTGCAGAAGGAATTCTAATTTCTTCTGAGACATAGTGCAACGAAAGATAGGTGGTCCATAAATCTCTAAAATCATATCATCTTTGTTTAAACCAGAATCCTTCAAGACACCACTCATAAACAAAAGACCTATGAGTGCTTTCATCTCAGCCACGTCTGTAGGACGTAAAAAGGAAAGGAGGACGTCAGAATAATTGAGATGAGAGAGCTCTATTTCGTCATTAGTGTGACGAGCAATAATTCCTGTCATTTCATCAGTTATGAAATATAAAAGTAATTTTTCTTCATCTGTTACTCCTCGAGCATCCTCTTTCAGCCCAGCAAATGAGTACCCACGTTCGAAGATGAGGTTCGCGAAAATTTTGAGCGTAATGGCTCATCCGTTCCCAATGTTTCTTCGTCTTTCCCTAGCTCAAAATTCCTATTATCTGACATACCTTCGTCAGTATTTGGTTCTACATTTCTCTCGAAGTTCTCATTCTCCTCAACACAGTCGAAAACATCTTATTCGATATCACTGTTCACCAGAATTTCATCCTCCGATTCTTAGACAGGTTCCTCCTGACCAGGTACGTCCTCTCTTTCATCATCAGAGTCTATAACCTGCTGACGAAGTAACTAGGCTAGCACGTCCTCAGGGGTTCGAAATATTTATTTTGAAGCGATTTTGTGGGCAGAACTACGAAAAAGAGTAAAGCGTATAAAGAGAAAATTTTGTAACATTAACGGTACGGTAGGGTCGGATGCTACGTGCGACTCTGTTCCCATTATTTTGAGACGCCTGTTTCGAATAATAGAAATTTGCATACTTACACATGAATATATCATTACATTAAGATAGTGTTTTCACAAAAAATGACAATATTTACCTTTTTTCTTCCCTCCGCTTGGCCAAAAATTCACCCTTTCTTTTTTTCCTCGCCATCGAAAATGTCAAGCGACTGCCTACTTTAATTTTCCGATATCGGTACGCTTCCGATGAAATTTCGAGACTTGACAATTAATCAGTTTGACTGTTACTAGACACCCCGAGAGCGACAACCTAAGCTGAGACTCAAGAAATAACCCGTCAGTAAAGCAGACACTCCGTCTCACTCGCCTCTGCTTCCCGCCCGCCTTCACTTTCCCTTCCCCCTAGCTCCAACACCTCAAGGTTACCGTTTTAGGATATAGGGTAGAGGGATCGTGCCACTTTTTGAGTAGCGCAGTAGGCGGAGAATGTGTGAACTGTTTCGTGATTTGCACGTTGCTAGAGGCGTATCCCTGGGCTGGAGTTGGCGAAAAACATAAATTACTTTCAGAATATCTCAGCAGCGTGTCTTTTAATAAAAATTAATAATTTTCAAGGATCCAACAGACTAAGCTTGAATCTTGTACTCTATAATAACGAAAGTTAAAAAAATAGCCCCTCTGTCTCCCAATATTTGCAACAAAAAGGTCTATTTTTACATCGAGATATATTTTTAACAAGGCTTATTACCTAAAATCTAGGATTATAGAGTAATAGTTTGATACTTTCTCTTTTAATTACTGAAAACCCCATTCCGATATCTAGCTTCCTGTTGGAGCAATCTTCCTTGAAAAATAGGTCTGAAAAACAGCTATGTATCACGGCCCCTTAATTAACTTACACCCCCAACTTCCCATTCTAGTTATTTACTAATAGAATAACTGAAGAAACACGATAAATTTCAGTCCGTTACTATTGGCAACACAACTCTTCACTGTTTCATCCACTTGCGGATAGATTGATTTCATTACCGCTTCCAGCCTACTAGGTTATGCAGTCCAGAATTCGGTTTTCAGACGCTGTTTAAATTCTGATTGCGTCGGCAAACAATAATCCTGTAAATTGTGTCATTACCTGAAAATACCTGTAATTTTATTCCTTTATTCACAATGAACTGTTGAAATCCATATACAAGGCTATAATGCGCATAACTCTATGGTTTTTATGATTTTGGGGACGGATCATTGCATAGAGCATTATCTAGTGCGGTGTCAGCCGTATGTGGCTGATTCTGAGATAAAATTGAAAATGAAAATAAACCTATCCTAGTTTCATTTACCGACCCCAATTTGGAATCAGGCCTGAAATTAAAAAAAGGCTAGTTACAAAACGGACATAAAGATACTTTTTCGGAAAATGAAGGGTCATTTTTCATACTGATTTCATACTGCGAGAGCAATTTTTGCACGAATCATATGCATGCATAATTTTTTTGTGGCCTACTAACCTTTTCTCAACGAATACTGCCAGTTAAAAAGTGGACCTAAATAAACTTTCTCAGGAAATTCAAGCACATATTTCATACTGATTTAATGTGGTGAGAGATATTTTTGTGCGAATCCTTTGTATTATTTTTGTAGTCAACACCCCTTTTCTCTCAGCTAATACGATGTATTTAGCGATAAATAAGGTATCAGGAGATACGATTTTTCACTGACTTCTGGCATAACATTTAAAGTTTAACGTTAAATCACATTAGCAGAATTTCCTTGAGGAAAAAAATCACCTTGACTGGGATGTGATTCCGGAACTCACTGTTTTGAGTCCCGGTCCAGGTGGATTTTTTCTCTGTGGAAATTCTACTATTGTATATTTTCAGCGGGTGTCACCGCTAAGGGATTCGTGTCTAGTTTGCAATTGGTTAAAACACGTTTTAAGTAAAAACACAAATTTAAGTAAAAAATATTTTAGAATGAAGTGTAAAAAACAATTACATTTGATGGAGACAATGAAGAAGAAAGGTTTTATCGGATAGAGACGTAAAATGCGTTTACTTTTAATGGTGAAAATAAATAGCTAATAAGAAATATTGTAAATAGGTTCACATTAATTAACTATCTCTGCTATCTTGTTTATACACTTCCCTGGCTATTACGTTTTAACAACAACAGAAGACTTAATCATTTTAGGGAGGTGGTATGTAAGAAAGTTTCACACAGATTTACTGGTATTTATTATTTGAACAAAAAACAGATAATACTTTCTTTGATGCTATAATCAACCCTCGATTTTTACGTGTTTTGATGTTATTTTCCATATTAGGGGGACTATGCTCCACTGTCCATCTACGGTGACCCAATTTCATCCTCGCTTGCCTCGCTCCGCAGTTAATTTACCAGTTTTTTCTTTTTCGCAGCATGCATGCATTTCTCTCTCATTCATCTATCTCATTAAAATAGGTGTTTCTTCCATAGGATTTTTATTAGAGTCAGCTTTAACAGTATCTTTGGCCACCCAGGTGAAGGTTTTCAAAACAAAAAATGTTACCAAATATTTGAATATATTTTATCAGTGTTTATATGATTTGGGACAATACTATTTTTAAGAACAAGTATGAAATTTTTCGTAGTGTCCTCATTCTTTTGGTTGATGTGCGGTCTTTGCAGGAAAATAAATAATGATTTCATTTTCGAAAAAAAAATTATTCTTTATGCCGAAAAATCTATTTTACCGTTTATTATTATGGGAATATGTTAATGGGTGAAAAGTCGAACCCAGTGAAATCAGGTAAACAGAAATTTGCCAACACTCTGCGGGTTGACGAAGTTAATGCATGTACGAACTTTCAGACTCGCGTAACTTCTGGTCCTCAGAATAATATAGAATTTCTCAAATGCATGATGTTTTGGGCTAATCATTTTTATACTATCGAAAAGATATGTAAAAATTTTATTTATGTCTATATAATAATTATTAAATTGTTGTACAGAAGAGGTTTCAATTTTTCCATCATGAAAGTTTCCCGGCCACTGGTTCAACGTAACGAACTGAATATCAAGCATATTCCCAATACTACACAACACCCGAACCAAGAAGACATTAGCATCTGCGGTTCTCGGATTCGGTAAGCCAGCGTTTGATCGACCGCTGAGGTCGCCCACGGCCCATATGAGTTTCCCTTTGTAACGTCTTTAGCTTGACGCTTGAAATGTTTCCTCCGTGTCTTTGTGCCCATTAACTTAATAGTTTCTAATGTTGGTTTTTGAAAGGAACATAGTGAATTCAGGAAATATCTGGAGATTACGGTAAATTTATCAATTATTCGATTGAAATAACTAGTCCACTAAATTAAATATGCCAGAAATATAATTGTTGACGACTTTCTTTATAGTTTCTAATGTTGGTTTTTGAAAGGAACATAGCGAATTCAGGAAATATCTGGAGATAACGGTAAATTTATCAATTATTCGATTGAAATAACTAGTCCACTGAATTTAATATGCCAAAAATATAATTTTTGACAACTTTCTCCCCAAGTTATTTATCTTGAGTAAATCCCATTCACTGTATTTCTTCCGTATTTTGTATATTTTCCTTGCTGGGAGATCTATTCTATTAAACATAGGGAGGTAAATTATTCAGCATCGTGTCCATATCATAATTAAAGGAAGATGTGTCCGGTAAGATGCAGTAGAAGGATACCATAGCAAATGCAACCTCGGTTACGCTGAGCACTTGGTAATCTAAATCATGAGAACATCGATAATAGACCCTACAAAACTAAAAAAATGTAATATATACTGTTCCACAGAACACTTATTCCAACGAACAACGCGTTTCATCTGTTAACTCATCATCAGATACATGGGAGTAAAAGTAAGTGCCTCTTTTTTTCTAAAAATGGGATTATATACCGCTTCCTTGCTTGCACTCCCTTGTACCTGATCATCGTTTATCAGTAAAAACGCGTTGTTCGTTGCAGTAAATTGTTTTTGGAGCTGTGTTATATTTTGCTGAGTGTTTGAGTGTAACCTAACTGAGCTGTCTTGGGGTTTTGAAGAAGGAACATTGACCTAATGTGGAGGTGAATTTTATTCCTGCCAGCCGTAATAAACAGGTCAATGACGCGCCCGACTGACAACCCAGAGGTCGTGGGTTCAAATCCCGCCATGAAAATGGTTTCTGTATGTGTCCAAGAGTAAATACCTGAGGTAAGATGATGCGATATTGCCTTTGCCGTTGGAATATCTAAAAACTATGTTTACCAAATTTGACACCTTGATCGTTCCTCAGGTAGGATGATTACGGTGCTAAATTTGCAACAGTGGTCAAGTTACCCACTACAACTGCAATACCTCTTGCTGAAAGAAAAGACAACTTGATGAATTCCACTTAAATTTTCAAGCGGAATTTCCAATTTGTTGTCTTTTCTTTCTGCGACGGAGAAGTTCCGCAAAACTAAACCTGACATCGGTCAATCGGGTAAACCTGTTGTTCATCCTTTTTAAACTGAAGAGAGAATCAGTAGTTATTTAGTTGTCTGGATACTTATTTGTACTTACCTGCTCACGGGTAGGGAGTACTACATAAACTTATACTTCGTGGCCCTTTGGATAAGTTGTGTAAGTTGAGAAATACTGTTTCTTTCGCTTCTTTTCCAAGCGTTTCTAAGGCCTTAGCCATTGTCGTCTCCGAAAACATCCACACCGGTGCACCTAAAACCGCACAGCCCTAGAGTGAGCCCTCCCTTCGCGCGCACCAAACTGTCATTGTTTGCACCTTGCACGGGTTCACTGTGCGGCGAATGCACGCTGGGCAGCCTTGCTCTAACCCCTACACCAGGGGGGTTATTTTGTAATCTCACTTTAGTGAGAATACGTCATAAAATGTCACTTTTTCGTAGTTAAACTCCGCCACCCAGGTGGCGTGACCATCTTCGGATCTCAAGCGGTGAACTGCCGGTCATGTGCTGGTCTTTTAGACGACTCATCCGCTCTGATCCGTATCTTTCGACTCTTGATCCGTTTCATTATCTCCGCCTGCCATTAGTTCCCATCTCATCTTCATAAAGAACGTGAAATGGAGCCACCATCGTTTACACTTGAAGCTTGAGTTGGAAAAAAAGTAAGAGCGAGAAAGATACAAACGATTTTAAATTGTATTCGTGGAAATTGCACAACGTGAAGAATTTTAACGTTCTTAAATCACGAATTGTGTATTATCAACAAATGATTTCGAAAAACACTATTAACGTAAAATGTAGCGAGAAACAAATGCAAATTCCAATATTGGTATAAAGGAAATTATCGGACGTGAATTATCTTGACAGGTAATCCGAATTTTAATTAAAATGATAGGGACAAACAATTTTTCACTCACCTTCACCGTATTCCTCCGTTTTTGAAGAAAGCGGTCGCCGTTGCCTGGCACTCGTTTGTTTATTCAAAGTAGACGAGATCGGCAACAGATAGCGCTACCGACAGAAGCTTCGACAATTCACGAACCGTTCGTGAGCCGGTCATTAAGAGAGCGAAACGGATCTCCCGCCTTCCCGCAAAGAGTCATTAAAAAGGTGAGATTACAAAAAAAAACCCAGGCGAGCCCAAGCGAGAGATCCTGAAGTGTACTTTCCCGGTACCTACTTATTTACGGCCCCTTTGGTGTCCAACGTGGGGTCGCTTTTGGAGGGAACCCGACCCCAGTGGGTGAAAGTGGGGCGTGATAAAAAAGATCGAACAGAACATTTCCGAATCGTCCCTCCGACCTTGATGCTTAATCTTTCTCCCATTCAGGCTGTGCCGAGGGAGAGAGTGGGGACGCAGCTCTGTTGGTATTGAGCGAAGCCCAACATGGAAAGACTTCTTACTCCGCCCGTCAAAAACGGGACCAGAGGTTGAGGGCTGTGGTTTATAGGGGTTATTCGGGAGGGACGTAAGCTTCATTGGAGACCCGGACCGTTTCTCACCCTCCAAGTCAATTTCCTAAGGCGTGGAACACACCCCTATTCGCCAGTGACCAAGTTCAGGTCAGGCCACGTCCGATGTCAGCTCCACCTCGGATCTGAAAAGGGTTGGATGCTATTCGAAAGGGGCCTTATGGCAGGAGTTCAACGGGATTACCGGAGGGGAAAAGGGTCTTTGAGGCCCTCCCAAGGGGCCGGGAAATTGAATTGTTCGATTTCAGTCGAGAGATGAAAGGAGTTTGGTCGTTTTGGCTTGAGGGAGGGAGAGAGGCCTTGTCATATGCGGTTTCGGATGTCGCACATGGATGTTAATATCGAATCGCAAAAGCGTCGAAATATCGACTTAGCCACGTACTAAGGGTGCTTTTCATTTAGGCACGGCGATAGCCGATTATCAAACGCAGGAGCAGTCGATCGCCAGGATGCAAATGAAATGAAACACACCGGCTTTTCGTGCTTGCGCAGTCAGTTTAGTGAAGTGGAAGGTAAATAAGAAAGTAGCAACGAAGGAAATCGTCCGGTAAAGTTAGAATCAGCCAACCAATTCACCAATTTTGCTCGGTAAAAGGTACTGTGATTAATTTTAGTAATTATTTTCGCATGTTAGTGGAATGCCATAACAATATTTTTGGGGTTCTGATTGATAAATGCCGTAGAATACCTTTCCTGTGCTTGCGTGTTTACAAAAAAATGTTGTTGATACTTAGTTATTGCATTGGTTGACGTGACGTCGTATTACGCCTACAACTTTTCATCTGTTCGGCTCCCCTCAGAGCAGAGAGTCACCAGCAGCCGGCGATAGACGGCGATCCAGCTAAATCGAAAGCACCGCGGCTTGGCGATCGCCGTCTATCGCCGGCTGTAGCCGCAAATCGAAAGCACCCTAAATAGGTAATATGGCATTAAGGAGGTTGATCCGGAAAGTGAAAGTCATGTCATTTTTTTATATTTTCAGCACTTATAGAACTAAAGTTCCTCTGTCTAATAAAGTAAAGATAAATATAACAACCCATACTCCTTTTTGCACAAATTGCATTTGAAATTACATACGAATAACGACGAGAATGGCCATCACATGGGAATATAACGTTTAAAAATACCATAGTGACATGTCATTTTTGCAAAAAACTGATATTTTATGCGTAATTTCACAAAAAATAAAATTACACGAATAAAAAGGCATCAACCCACCGTATTTTTCGCTAAATCCACCAATTTCTGCGCTTATAGCAGACGAAATGCGTTAGTTGTCTTCAAGTGGCGCCGTGGTCGCTCTAGCCAAAATGTATGGCGTATGAATAATATCATTACTAATGAGATATTAAAGCATATTTCAGAAAAATATTATAACATAATGTTTGATAGTAATATTCTGGTGTAATAAATTAGTAAATTAATTGAGTACATGCATTTTTTTCTTTAAAGTAAATGCTGAATTGACTCCATAGTCGAGCTGATTAAAATTATCATAAAAAAGAAATCCTTCGACTTTACATCGTATTTCTTGAGATACTAATGACTTTCAATAGCTTAGGTAATTTTCTTTGTGAAGTAAGGGTCACTTAGCAGACATATACTCGTACTTAAATTAATAAGATTCCTCAGACAACTTGACTCAAGCAATCGCGAGCCAACCTCCTTAAATTGCTTATTCTGTTAGTGGAAGTTATTTGTGGGAGGCGAACAGCAGCTGAGGTAATTCGAATAATTTAGGTTAGGTGTGTTTTTCGGGTGAAGGAAGGAATTGTTTGGAGAATGGAAGAAGAGGAGGGAAATCCAGCTTTGGCACAAGCCTAGTCTTAATACACTGTAAAAAGTAGATCTGATTTTAAGGTACAAAAGCGATCTGAATTTCAGATGCAACAATTTTAAGACAGGGTATGTTGAATTTCAGCAGTAATATCTTGTCTAAAAATAAGGCAGGTGAACGACTGAAAATCAGACCATCCAGAATCCTGCTTCCTCTGCTTCCTGCTTAACTGCTCCTGTACCAACCATCCATGTTCCTGCCTCTTCCGCACCTTGCATCCGCGTTCCTGCCTTAAACCAGACAGCGCTTAAATTCAGATCGCACTGAAAATCAGATCAACTTTTTACAGTGTAAAAGGCGCCTAGGGGTCCACGGTTTAACGTCCCATCCTACGGACATAGTACTGAACTCGAAGTACTCTGCATAGAGAATAAACGTGGGTACAGGTATAGCAATGAAAAATCACAGTAACTGCCTGGAATCAAACCCGTACCCTCGGGCTGGAAAATAAACACCATAGCTACCAACCACGCTATCACGATTCCTCGCTTACTATGATATCGCATGCTAAGTTTTATCACATGAAATCCATTTTTTCATGATATTACAATTAATATGACATCGCATATAGCAGTCAGCTTGATATTGGGCAATGCAACAAAAATCGCGATATATCGTATACCTACCGATATCATCCGATCATGTCGATCGCATTATCTGTCGTCTCTGCATGACGTTCCGATGATAAATTCATATCTCAAACGATATGTCGCAGTATCGTGCAACCCTAGAAAGAGTCTTTGAGGAGAAGTCGGGTAAACCAGGTAAGCAAAGTGGGCCGAAACGAGATTTTTTACATTGCCGGCGATAGCGGAGGAAAGTCGTAGATGTCGCTTCGAAATTATTACTCGTACATTTTCCAGAAAAATCACCCAGAGATAAAATTTTATGCTCGCCGTTTCGTCCGTTGCTGCTGGAAGCGCAAATTGTCCAGAGAGGCGAAAACATATCGGATGACGGTTCCAAAGATGGCGTTCATTTCACGAAACCCATTTTCCCTCCGGTGTTTTTCTCTCTTTCTCTCTCTCCAGCACGGAGAGGTATTCTAAGGAACGTATCAGCGTCGTCTCCTTGGCCAAGTGGAGCATTTAACTGCGCTGTGTATTTTATCAGGCTCGAAAGCAAAGACGGAGCTTCAAAGCAGAACGTACGTAGTGTCTCTCTCATATTGAACATTCTGGCTAAGACTAAAAAGAATTTTTTTCCTTGAGAACAGCCTTGCTATTTTGAAGAAAGGAATGAGAAAATGATGTATAAAATATTTCTACATATCCCGTTGTGAAAATTAAATGGTTAAGACAATGATGGAAACACTAGATAAGCCATTATTGTATAACACACAACAATGGAGAGATTATTTTAAATAGAAAAATGCCAACAAAACTTGTAAAGCAGGAAAGAATTGAAAATATCCAACACGTAACAGACATTTTTTACGTTGATTCAAAATGACAATAAATTTCACATGTATATTGCTCTTAAAATGATAAAAATTTGAGATCAATCAAAATTGCACTTTTACACTTCTTTTCCGCTTCATATCGGTATAAAATAGTTTACCAGGAATAGTTAAGTTAATAGTTAAGGAAACTGAGAGGG
Source organism: Platycnemis pennipes (assembly GCA_933228895.1). Classification (NCBI taxonomy): domain Eukaryota; kingdom Metazoa; phylum Arthropoda; class Insecta; order Odonata; family Platycnemididae; genus Platycnemis; species Platycnemis pennipes. The sequence continues at coordinate 83,681,968 of OW121854.1, read as the reverse complement.
CTATTAGTTAAGCATTTAGGAAACTTTAAAAAAAAATATTTATATCAGTTATCAATTCAAATTATGGTTAATTGAAGCCCTCCTATCTCCCCTTTTCCTTATCAGATAGCCAGCAGTTCACCTCATGAAATATTCCTAAATTCCTCTTGGTTTTCCTAGTTATACATCCCTTGGTCACCCTCATGGGGCTCACCCCATTGATTTTCTTCTCTAGTATGTTATTTACAAATTCATCGTGTCTAAAGTTGTACCCCATCCACCCTGTTCTTTCATATACACGGCTTCATAGAGTCCTTTCTTCAGCACACATCCTCCTATCTTACTCTTTCCGTCCATTTAGCATTCATCTACAGTATGTTTCGAAAGCTTCTGGTCTTGTCTGGTTCGCTTTTTCACCATCCACAGCTTTTTAATTAATCTAATGAAGATGTTAAACGAGTAAAAGTGCTTGAGCAGTTACGCTTGGATGATTGGCTTGAGAAATTGATGGATGTATTTACAATAAAACGTTGTAACTAAGCATCCGTTATTTTTTATTCAGTTTTTTGTATTCTGAAATTGATTTTCACCCCTGTTTCAATAATACTTTTCCTATTTACGATATTGAGCCCAAACTCGACCACAAGCTCCATGAATGGTCATCGCGATATGCGACTTTACATGCTCAATGAATAGAGGTTGATTTTTTTTATCCAATTATGAAATATGTTCTATCATTCAGTTTCATGGAAGTGAGATTTTTACATTGCTGCACGTATGGCGATTAGAGTAGGTACTGGCCTCTCATTCTAAAAGCCCAGATTTGATTCTCAACAGTGGCAGAGGCGTTTTATTGGTCCTCCTGTCACAACTTCGGTGCTTAGCGGAGGGAACTTCGAGGTTTTCTTCCGTCGGATGACCCTCTTGGCGCCTTTCATTAAGAGCAGGCTAATGGGGATGACAGATTTTTCCTTCCACCCTACCTCCTTATACCATTCCCTACCCATTCGCGTTCCTTTCTTTCCCATCTGAAACGTCTTTGATTTTCGGGACAGATTTGAAACCGCACTTGAAAATGCGTGTTGTCTATTTAGGCCTCATCTTCCATGAGCACTTACTTTGACATCACTTCTCAAGTCATCCGATATATCGGAGCTTAATAATCCATTGTATCTCGAGTTATTTACGAGCGCCATATACTATATTCTCAAACTCTGCCGAGATTTTAAAATCAAGCCGGAAATATTTCAAAGGATCATGTAGTACGCTTACAAGCAATCGGAGCGGCAGAATCTCTTGATAACCACCACTTCAGGAAGATATGCGTCTTTGATTCACATATATATCTTTTATCTCGTGCATGATTTATGGCTCTCTCAGTACCGTTTATCGTAGTGACCACTTGCAACGTGGGATTCTTGTTTACCTCATCATCATATTATATAACCTACGATGGGGGCATTTACTCGGAACCGAAATCGCAATTGTGTACACGAAATCGTTAGATGGAAACGAAAAAAGAATTTTAGTGAAAAAATTAATCTTCTAACCGCAACCATTCACTCATAAATCAAAAATTAAAATAAGCAAAAGGTGACGCCCACCGAAAAACCTGCTGTGATAACATTGATGTGATTTTCCTCCCGTCCTTCACTGCCATTCGGGGAAGGGAAGGGAAGTTCTCGGAAGGTCTGCTCGCAAAGATGCTGTCGCAATCACTCCCATTGGCAGAGTCATCTGTGTCCCCCCCATTGCGATAAGGCAAAGTAGCTTCGCGGGTTCAGTTGTGATTGGACGAAGTCGATATACGTCAGAGGTTGCACCACGCCCACTTTTCCGGAAGGGTTAAAAACATCGGTTTTTCGCCGCTTATAACTCGAGAAATAATTGACGGATCAAAAAACGGAAAAATACGGGTCTTTTTATTTTACAAACTCTATCAGATTCGGCAATAAAAAAATATGGTAACGACCCCACTTCATGAGCATTATGGATAGTTCTTGCCTGCTATTCCCCACCCATCCATATTTCTGCCATTAAATCTCCAAGAGCAATCCAAATTTTCTAACTTAAATTTCATTGTAAATTGATGGGTTTGAAATCAAAATAGTCAAATCAAATTGAATTAAATCACGATAATCAAATCAAATCATTAAAATCAAATTAAACTTTTTGTAAATGTTTAAATATTTTACACATACCTAATGCCTACTTTACTCTTATTTTTTTCCACCTTATTCCTTGATTATCTTACGTTTTTACCCATTCCAGCTTCCATCACCTATTAAAATATACTGCATCCACTTTATTTGCGAGTAATTGACCTTTTTCTTCGGTCAAGTTTCATAATCCCCTCAGTTGCCTTCCCCTATATCCAGCCAACCATCTCCATTTTGCTCCTCACTAACATCCTGGGGAACGGGTAGGTATAGTGGTTAAATACTAGCGTATTAAACTGCTGAACCGGGTTTCAATTTCTGAATTGGAAGAGATTTTTCATTGGTGCGCCGCTTTCTACTTGAGCACGGTGTGGAGATCACTCCGAGAGCAGTACTACGTCCATCGGATGGGGCATTAAAACATAGTTCCTTAGGGTGCACCTTTCTTTCAGAGCAGGCTAAAGACGATGCCGGGGTTTCTCTCCATCCTTTTTCCACTCCCTGAATTCCAACTTCTAGCCAATCACTAACGTAAACGGCACAAATGACAGCTGTAGGCCGACTATCCCGAATAACTCCTACCAATTTCTACATCCCCATATATGTATATCCTCATCCGACCACATTTGTGACACGACTCAGGTTTCTACTTATTATATTTCGCTGACATCAGAATAATGTAGCTCTATAGTATGTTCCAGGTAAACAAGAATATTATCAGTATACTTGAGGTCCGAGTGGCTTAGTTCCTTACGGAAATTTTGTGTAGTGGAGTTCAAAACCTTCCCCATTTATTATATTCCTTAGTAGGGCATTCTCTCATTATATAACACTGTTTTTCCACTTTTTTACCCCTCTCCATCACTGTAACATTCTGTATCATTCTATTAGACCCCCGGGAAACTACTTACAGCTACCAATTTGCTTCCTATTTATGTGGAATATAAAATAGGAAAGTTGCAAATGCTTCCTTCGCTGGTCCAATTCTTAGTCTGGTTTTTATTGAACTCATTTTCATCTTAAGATACTTATAATGTAAAATATCTCACCTGGGCCTCGATCATGGATCTTCATAACGCGTGCGCTAGCGTTATCGTTATTTATTGATTAAACTTATCTCAGAGAGAACGTGATATCCATTCTTCATTTTTCGTACAGCACTTCAAATCGCTTATTACAATCACTGGATCGAATTTTATAGACGATTATTGTTAACCCTGCGCTACTCTAGAGGTAAGCGTTAACGATAAAGATTGCTATAACGCGAAAGATAGATCCGTGATTCCACACCTGATCTCGTTTATTCCGTCCAAGCTTAATACTTATTTTCACCTTTCTATACAAATAGGATATCATTAATTGAAATTTTCTTTGATTGATAATCAGCCAAATATTTACACACTGCAACTTTAATGCTTTAATAACAGCCTAATACCGTCCTTTAGCGCATCATCTATTGATTATATAACAGAATAAGTACGTACTTTATGTACAGTCCACTGCATCTGATATATTTAGTACCCTCTTATATTCATTGTCATGTCCACCCCTTTAATCATTGGATAGCGTTACAGGCCGGCTAAATTTTTAATGACGGAATCGTTGAACTAATTATTTTTGTTCTAAATTCAAAAAGAAATTTATAAAATATATACGGCCACGTTGTTGCAGCAGTTACGCAATTTACGTGTCCAAGGCAGTGGTTTTGGCCAAATTAATGTCACCCTACCGTGATGATATCTCTTAATGCTCGTAAATCTAAACTACCTTTTAACTTCAGATGATATGAATAAATGCATAATTGCTATTAAAATTATTATTTAGCTAGGTTATTAAACGTGGAAAAAGGTACAAAGTGTTTCGTTTTTAATTAATATTTTGTGTCTAAAAATTCTTACCTCAAACTATTATTTTATTCGTGATGACTCCATTCCACCAAGAGGTGGCCGATGCCATTGAGTTAATTATCCTATTTTATTAATAACTTGCGCATGATTGCCGAGCTAGATTAATAATACTTATTACATTAAACAGTACAACATTGCGTGGCGAAAATTGTCTACTCTTTTATTGTATAGGGTAAAGGGGGGTGAATCGGACCAGCGGGTGAATAGGAACGCTTTTCAAAAAGTGCGCTCAGACCCGAAACGGTATCACTTGAGACTGACTACGTTTTAGGAATTGCTTCTTTGTAATCTTGTCCTTCTAGTAGAGTGAAAACGAGAACTCGACGACTGAATTTAAGCAAATGATACTCTGTCGAATGGAAGCCTACCATACGAGAGAGGTGTGAAATTGGGTATTTAGAAAACCTCGTATAGGTTCAAAGTAAGGTGACATTGTAGCGCTTACTCAGATTTCAAGTTTTTCTTTCCTGAAAGGAAATCTAATACCATAGCTGCCACATTAGGTTACTTTTTTGAGCCTTGTATGAATATCGGAGTTACCAAACATGATACAAAATCATATTACTTAGTCGGGTGAAAAGGACCAGCACGCGCAGGAGTTCAGTTCCAAGCCGCTGATCGAGGGTGAAGCATTGAACCAGTTATACTCAACTGACACTTGGAAAAATTCCTTCTGCTACTGAAAAGTAAGTAGATATACAACTAATATTGATAAATTGCTTACTTACACTTAATGTTTTACATTTAAAACATCAAATGTTTATAAGAATGTTTGAGCGAAAGTGGCTAAAAATTTGTTTTTAGGCCATACTCTTTTATTTAAGTATTATAAGAAGTTTAATGGAATAAACCTATTTTGATGCTATTCTATATCACGTTATAGATATTTACTACGTATAACGAGGAGGAGGAAAGAGATTTTCCCTGTCATAGAGGTGAATTATTACGGCGACGAGCACGATTTACAGGCTGAGCGAGAGGTAAGCTACCTTCGTTTGATGTAACATATGTTGTGTACTGTTCCATATATATTAACCAATTATTCGCTGAAACAATATCATAAAACATACGCATTTCGTGATGGAAATTTATTGTTAATAATTCACATTGAGTTCCATACCTATACATTCTACATTACTCAGTGGTCTATATTTTCCAATCTGAAAGAAAAGGAGGTGATATAATGTACGTGATAGAGGGATTGCCAGAGTATTAAATATTATATATATGGCAACAGAATTAGTTGTGGAACGCCTTACAACCTCCTTTTGATAGCGTAACATTAGCAAAATTTCATTTAAAACGTATTTATGAAAGTGATAATTTTCGCTTACCGTTAATGTTTTTCCTTTTGGATTAAGATGGGGAAGTACCGGCGAAAAACGGAACAGACATGGACAGAGGAGGATATGAGAATGGCGCTGAAAGCTTTCAGAGAGGGAAGAAGCATGAGGCATTCTGCCGAACTTTTCCATGTTCCCCGTACTTGCCTCTATCGTAGGATAGTAGCGGATACGGAAAAATTGAAGACAAGAGGGGGGCAAAATGTCTTCTCAGTGGAAGAAGAGGAAGCATTAATTAGAATAATTCTTAGGTTATGTGAAATTGGGTTCGGATTGACAAGAGATGATGTCATGAAGGTGGCATATGAATTTTCCATTGAAAACAACATAAAAAACAATTTCTGTGCGTTAAAAAAACGAGCAGGCAAGGATTGGTTCTTGAATTTTATATCTAGACATCCTTTAAGTCTTCGAAAACCCGAAGGTTTGTCAGTGGCTCGAGCTGAGGGTTTAAATAAGGAAGATGTAGACGATTTTTTTTCAAAGTTAACTATTTCGATGGCTGAGGCTGGAGTTATGGATAGGCCCCACCTTATATACAACGTTGACGAAACGGGATGTGTATTAAATAATCGCCAAACCCAAAAGAATGTTGCAAGAACAGGATCTAAGGTAGTCATAAAACAGACGTCAGTGGAAAAGGGGGAATTGGTGACAGTTGTTGCGTGCTGCAATGCAAGTGGACATTACATACCACCTTTTGTAATTTTTAAGGGGAAAAAGTTCCATAAGGAATGGGAGGATGGATTTCCGTTGGGATCTAAAATTTTTATGTCCGATTCAGGGTGGATAAATGAGGATCTTTTTTTGGAGTGGCTAAAGCACTTTCAAGCAAACAGGATTCCTGGCCGATGCATTTTAGTCCTCGATGGCCACGCATCACACAAGACTTCCTGTTCTACTGTTCTGTGAAAGGAATGAGATCACTCTCTTATCACTGCCCAGCCACACTACACAAAGGTTGCAACCTCTGGACAGGTCTTTTTATAAACCATTAAAGACATACTACGATATTAGTTTATAAGGGGGATAGAAAGATGACTAAATTTAATTTTGGTCGGCTTTTTCGAAATGCATGGAGCAAAGCCGCAACAATCGGCAACGCTGAAAATGGATTCCGATCAACAGGAATATTCCCTCTGAATCCGGGTATCCTGACGGAGTTAGATCTTCATCCTTCTAATCTCGGAAGCTCACACGCCCCAGAAGAAGCATCAACTCCTTTTTTGACAAATTCATCTTCCGATCAAAAATTAACTGCCAGTCCCTATGAAGAAAGCCAATCCTCGACATCAACATCTGAGGAATCGTCAAATACTTTGGGTAGGTCTTTCCATAATTTACTACCTACACCAGAAAAAAGAATGAAAGTCAATGTGAAAAGGTCAAGAAAGCAAATTGCTCAAATACTTACTTCTCCAGCTGTAATAGAAGAAACAAAGCAACGACTGAAGAAACAAAATATTAGGAACGCGAAGGGAACTTGCAGAGACTTATATGAATCATCTTCAGATAGGGACGGCAATACTGAGAATGGGGAAAACTCAGCTGATGATACGCTTTGCGGCTTCTGCTTCAAGTCTTATAATTGTGCGAATTCGTCAAAGTTTAGAGACTGGATTAAGTGCATGAAGTGTAATTGTTGGTGCCATGAGCTGTGTGTAGGTGCTAAGGGGCGAGATAAATTTACTTGTGGTAAATTTGCTTAATTGTTTTGGTAAATTTGTTCTATTTTGTTCTATATGTTCAGATTTGGTGATGTATGTCTATTTGTAAAGTTATGTTTGACTCTAAGAAGGTGTCGTCGAAATATCTCCAGACTGCACTACATTGTTAAAAGCAATGATGCAAAATTTCAAAATTTTATGGAATAAAACTTAAGAAAACTAAAATTTATAACGTTATTTTACTGGTCCGATTCAGCCTCTAATCTGGTCCGATTCGCCCTCCAAGTCGTCGGGCGAATAGGACCATGCAGTCTCTTGAAGAAATTGCTCCAGGACCGTTCTATTCAGAGCAACCACGCTGAAAATTGCGTTTTAAACTGGAAAAATATCAAGTCCTTTGCTGATAATGCTTTCAGAATGTAACTTTTTACACAAACGAGGAAATCGACGATTTTCCTTTTTGTGGCCCGATTCACCCCCCTTTACCCTACTCTTGCTTTATTTCGTTTACGCCATTTCTATCCTTTCTCCTCAGTCCACACTGTCTCGGGATTCTATATTTCATTCCCGTTAAAGAGCTGTGGTTACGCCTTTGGACGCTCAATTGTTTTAAACGATCTTAATCCATTGGGTAAACTACGTCGCCAAGAATTTTATGGGCGATACCTTAAGCACTCTAAGCCGGCTGAAACGCTAAGCAGAATGGGGATAAAAGTCGCAGGTGGTAAACAATAGCTGTTTGGGGGAATGGGATGAAATAAATCGGTCGAAAGCTCGTTTTTTTAATGGGAGCAACGTGGTTGAGTCTATTGGGGAGGAAGGCGAATGTTCGCCTTCTTTTCTTTTCCACTTAGTTCCCTAAGCGCGCCTTTTTCTTGGCATCAGTAATCCACTTTCTTCCTCGATCGCCGCCTCTCATGGTATCCATTCTCACCCAACTCTGCGGGAATTGGCGGGAAAATGAAGGTTGAGTACGAACTCCTCACACTGTGGCAATCAAATGTCTTTATTTAAGCTTGTTGGAATAGATAAGGAAGTCTTTAGTGACCATGAGATCGGATAAAGATAAGGAAAACGAGTCTCTTTAAATGAGGATAAACGTTCGTCCCTCTCTCCACGAATACTACAGACCTTGACGTTGTAGAAGGACTTGCGCTTTCCTACGACTCCTGGAGGTGGAATAGAGATAAGCATATTGCTGGGCCATACATAACAGATAAGTCAAAGGGTCTCAGAGAGGTCTTAGAGAGTCCACTCAGTATTCCTGCCTCAGACATTTGCAAAATGCCTCACCGTTAGTGGTGTGGTGTTCAATTAAGTAAAAGCATCAAGTCGAAAACACTATCAGGACAGAGAGACCTTAAATTGAGTGAGTGCAAGTTGGAAATAAAAGAAGAAACGTTTTTGCGGGAAGAGTGCTATGAAGCATGAAACGTAAAGAAATAATTAATATGGCAAAAACTGATTGTTGTACGATACGAAGATCTATGGATGCCTGTGATGATATTATCTTACTGACAAACGGATTTTCCAAATAATTATTTGAATTGTTAGATTGTTAATATTAAGTCAATGCCACAGGAAAAATCATAATTTATCCATCTCCTATTCTTTTTGGAACACGTATCGTACCTTTTCAGGAAGTGCTAATGGAAAGAAGGGAACTGGCCCATCTATCCTCGCGAAATTGATTAAAAAAATATTTGTTGGTGTAAAAATATTAATGAAGCAATACTACGTAATTCTTGAAGCAATGAGAATCCAATTAATAATAGATAACTTTAAAGACTGAGTATTTTAGTCTAATACTATGAAATTATTCCTGTGGTTTTTTGGGAGAATTTGCTTTTATTCTTGTTCAAAACTAATAATACATTCAAAGTTATTTGTACATTACGGAGAGATATTACAAATAAGTACACGTTAGACAAATGTTTACTTAAGAAAATTGCAGAAAACCAATAAATTGTTTATGAAGTCATGAAAGAAAAGTATGAAATTGAAAGCTGAATTTGTTTAAGGAAAAAATGAGAGCTCAAAAATTCATTTCAGTCAGTGAATTTCAAACTTATCCAAGTTTTTTCGGTAGGAAAAACAAAAAGTATTTATCCCTTGCTACGACTAAAGGTAATGGAATGAAAACTTTTGAGGGCTTGAAAGCGGCGAGGAAGCAGAGGTATGAGGTATATGAGGTTCCAACATGGACGGAGAAGAAGGAAGGTGGTGATGTCGGACATCACAACTATGGGAGCAAACTTTTAAGTGCATGGCTTCCGGTACTAAAGTTGTTACTCTCGTGAGAGTCCATGGATCCAAAGTGGGGTCTTACAAGTGGCCGTTTCCTCTTATATTCTTCAGTGGGGTACTTAACTTCCCGAAGTCTCCATGGCCCTTGAGAGTATTTGACATTCGGTCGAGTACATTAGCCTCTTCCTCAACTGAGATCAAAGTCCGGCGAAAGTGGCCCGTTTATACTTTCTTTCGGCCTGCTTCGCCAAGTTTTTGAATCGACGAAGAAAACATGATTCCCCTACACGGCGTCAAATTTCCTCCATTCCCATTTCTATCTTGTGTGAGTTCTCAACGAGCGAACAGAGTGTTGAAATTTGGCCGCTCATTAGATTTTCTCGTGAAAAGCCAACGGTACATGCGTCCATCAAGTAGAGGTTTGTAGTTCAAGGCTAAAGTGGGTCATTGCCAATCGCGACGACCATCGTCCAGTCCTTTCCGCCGGTAACCGAGTACTGTCTCTTATTTCAACTATAGCTTCAAACTGCATAGAAAAAATATTCACGGTGAATAAAACGTAAATATTTAGGTTGGTAGTTAATTGGCAATTTTTGACACGCCTAATTGACCTGAAGGCAACAAGGCATTAAAACATTCGATGCATCGGAACCTCGATGCTTTTTGCCGATGAATATTGAGCGAGTGGTTAGTACTTTTATTAGCATCAAAGTATCGACTGCTCGATGTTTTCTATCTGATGTGGCATCCCTACCTCGAGTTAAGTCAACCCCTAATACACTCCCCTGTGCTAAATTGCCTGGTGTCATGTTGTATGGTGGATGTTCCGGCACCAACGCAAACATGCATCTATTTAGGTGATATATGTTATGTATCGCTGATTTTTCACCTATAAAACCCCGTAACACTATCTGCGATTACGTAGTACTACAGATAAATCCTCCCTTTCTTGTGAATAATGTCACAAAAATACTTTATAAATGCACTATTTAAAATTGCATAATTGATTTCTTTAATTAATATCATCATTAATATTTGGACAAAGAATTAAAATTTGTTGCCTCAAATTATCTACAGACTACCCTGCATGCCGCCTCGAGGGATTTCAGTTGGGGATACGTTATTAGCAACATACGCTTTGTACATACATGCAATGAAGTTGCCTTAAACTACCTGCATAATGAGATATTATAATTATTATCCTACAAGATACGTATTACAAATTTAAATTTTCATCCAGTATGCAAGGAATCACCTGAAAACTACTACAAAACTTGCATTATGTATATTAGAGGTTATATGTAGGCTTGCTTAGATCCTCAAAAATTGACCTCCCTAGTCTTATACTGTTTATTTGCTTTAGTTGGAGTAATCTGTGTTCGAGTGCATGTTCATTGTATTGGATATTTATTTTTATAAAGGTATATAATGTGAAATGCCTAAATGTTGTATTGATCACGGGCTGCACGAGGAATAAACGAATATTTGAATGTATCCGCGATGCAGATTATTTCTCCAATCGATTCTTTGTGACCATGTCCACCAATGTAGTGTAAGGCCTTTATAAATCTCACGGTATCGAAGGCATAATGGCCTGCTCCTTAAGCATGAAAAATCCATAGACCGAATTGGTGTCTTCGCGTTTGAAGGGTCTCCTATGCAATTGTCTCTAGCAACAAATTCGACACTTACTCCCATAACTTACGTTAAATTATGTTGTTTCTACCTCCCAATGTTACAATAGCTTGAACTCTCCTTACTGTGAATGGCAAGGCGATTGGAATGCGCTAGAGTAGATATCGTAGCTGATTTGAGAGCGGGCCATCCTGGTAAAGCACGTACCTACAAGCTTGTTATTTCCGAGCTTGCCATGTACTCATCTACATTTACATAATACCTATGGTAGACTGGACCATAATCACAAAATTAGAGAAATTGATTGCCGAACTGGCAGATTTAAAATGTCCTTTTTTCCTCGTACGATTAGAGATATGAATAACGGTAAATATGTCCAATACGAGAGTATCAATGGCTAGCATAGGTAGCTGCATGTTGGTAGGAGGACGTTAAACTAACCCAGCTAACAGCATGTTTTTGAATGTTTGCTTTGCAATTTCTATCATTTTTAAATAGTGAAGTTCTGACTAGTATATTAATACTAATCCTTTTTTATGCATGATATGTAGCGTATGTTTGGTGAGAAATCACCCCCTGCCACACACCTTTATGGTGGCTTGCAGGGTATTATGTAGATGTAGAATACCATGCGAGCCACCACAAGAGTGTGCGTCAGAGGGTGAATCATCTCGAGGCACTCATAATCTATAAGAGAGAAAGCTTACTATCATGCAGGCATGCACATAAAACACTACATAATTTATTCACTGCTGTTGAATAACATTATTTTTGCTTCTCTTTCTGTGTTTAGATCGGTAAAGTTTCTTTTCCAGTACCACAGAGTCTACTGAATGTATGTATAGCATACATGATCCATAGGACAAATTTCCTAGAGAAATAAATGTACATATTATAATAAGTACATGAAACCAAGAGACACAATGCTACCACCCTGAGGAGAATATTTAACATGAAGTTAGCATAACGCGAAATGCTGGTTATAAATAACACTAAATTGCTCGCTAATAAAAATTATTATGGTAGTTTTTGATTATAAAGTCATTTCTATGAATAAGTTAAATGCATTCATCCATGTATGTACCGACTATTGCATTCGTCAGGTATCTATTCACTCGGTCTCTCACACAAAAATGAATTGATACGCATGGCACATATCCACACCACATCCCGTTCAGCAGATCCGGAATGGTCGGTTTTCCTCCTATGGCGAGGCGTAAAAAGGAAGGGAACAGGGGAGACGGGGGTGAGAGAGGGGGTGAGGAAACTAAGCAACCACCCACCACCAATCGAGCCAATGATCTGTCACAGAGTCGTCATCCGGCGATCACTTGACGACGTTTTCATAAATATTTAAAGCGCGCTCACGTCCACTCAAATGGACTCTCCATGCGGGTGGTAAATCTGGAGCGGCGTGATTTATGTCTCAGTGCGAAGAATAATGCGATCGTGCCCTCGTGTCTCCGGGGGACTGGTAAGAATGCGATTCGAAGCACGTCCATTCGGCTCCCTTTGTCATCGGATCGAGTGTGTGTTTGTGTCTCTGTGTGATAACCGACTCCCTCCCCTTTTCCTCCCTCCCCAGTCCCTCCTCCCACCTTCTATCTCTTCCCGAGGGACCTTTCACCAGCGTACATATCACTCTGGATCAGCAAATATGAGGATAATGGACTCGCTTCCTATCGTTTCCATCGCTGTTTGACTCCCGAGCCTTTCCAGTATCATTTCTCCACTTTTTCCTTCATGCTGCTAAGTTTCTTTTTTCCAACCCTGGACCAGGAGATGACCGAAACAAATACTTATGCCTTTTTAGGAAGAATTCGTCTGCCTTTTTAGGGAGATTCTCATTTATAATTTTAGCCAAACGTAGTCGTTTTCGCTAGGGAAGAAGTTTGGTTCCTAAAGAATTCGAGTGGACTTGAATGAAATCTTTTGGTGATGCTAATTTAAGTCGTCACTTCATTCGCTGTGATATTGTTCTATTGCATCTGCATCCAGGTAATACCTTGCGAGCCACAGCGAGGGTGTGTGTGGCAGATGTTAAAACATCACCACTCATGCATGACTATCATGCAATTAAGAGGCATAATGCTACTGCCCAGAGGAAAAATGTTAGATATCTATTCTCCAGACAGGTGCAACTCAATGGTTAGTATCTAGAAGTTAGTATTGTTAATATGTGAGACAACCGACAACTTAGGAAATTTTCACCCTCCACACGGTGGATATTTGGAATTGCGATCGATTCACAGTTTTCAACTGGTTGGGATACATGTTAGTGAATTGGTCCATCTCTTCTGCGCCTTTTATTTACCTGCTGACTCCATCCCTGCTTTTTTCTATTCTAATTTAATATCTAATTCCCCTCTTCTAAACATGCATAATACCTTTTCTTTTTCTTCCTTGTACTTAATTTCCCAGTATTCTACCGTCGATAACAACCTTCAGCATTCTATTGCTCCTAATTACCCGTTCATTTCCCCTTCCTTGTCTTCTCCCGTTTCCTACCTGCAAATTTATTTCCTCCCCAACTTCGTTCGACACTGCCATTCGTCCATATTTCTGTTCAATGAGCTTTCTCCATCCTCATTCACACCCACTTTTCGAAAAATTACAATATTTTCTCGTCATCCTTTCTTAAAGTCCAATTCTTACTTAGATCCGTGCAAAGCCAGGCTTCATGTCAACCTCTTAACTAACCCTCTTTACATCTCTGGTTAAGTTTCTCGTCGTGAGTTCCCTTCTGTCGGTAAATGCTGCTTAACAAAATCAATTTTTATCCTTATTCCTTTACGACACCTTCGTGCAATACACTACCTAAGTAGCAAAAATCTTCCACTTGTTATAATCGATATCATTATACTTGACTATTATATTTTACCTGCTTTTTCCTCGAGAATCTCACAACTTTATTTTTATTGTTTTATTTTTACCTCCAATCCATCACACTGAGTCAATAAAGCATCTTAATGTACTTTCAATGCTTTGGCTGTTCCGATCGCTAATTGCTTGGGTCTAGTGGAATGAGGTGGTAATTTTTTGGTCATAGAGAGGAGGTTAGAGAGAGAAACTGGTTATTAATATTGGCTCACTCTTAAGGGGAAGAAACTATAGGCCCGTTGCATGGTGTGTCATTCAATGCTTATCATAAGGGATTAAAGTGGTCATTTTAAACATAGAAAAAATGCCACTTCCGAGATTCAAACCCGGGCCTTCGGGATAGGAAGCCGGATACAACCACCACATCCTCATCTTAAAAGTTTGCCCGGATGGATTCGATCGTATTCTGGCAGTGGTAGAGATTTTTCAGAGGCATGACGGTTGCGTGTGGAGAGCACTTCAAGTTCAGTCCTCAGTCCGTCATATTTGACGGTAAACCGTGGACCCTTTGGCGCCTTTCGTTAAGAATGAATCAATATCATCGCCGGATTTCACCTCACTCTTCCTCAATTGTCTGAAAAGTCTTACGTCTATTCAGCTCTTCACCGATCGTAGATGGCGCAAAATACCTCATTGGTCGGTTGCCTCCCGTGAAGTGCTACTTCTACTGTCAGTGCACAGTCGGGGAAAGTATCTGGTAGGGACTTTATGATAGCCAGCGTGGTTAGATCGATAACGCCTTGGAATCCCTAGGATTGCGGTCAGTTTCTGGACGTGTATCTATTTTCTTTGGATTAAGATAATTATTATGTTGGATCAGATTTGCGATGTAACTTTACTTTAAGTAAAGTACTTTAAGTATAACAACTTGGTGATAGTATTCTTAGTAAAGAGAGTAGGTACTTTAAGCAAAACAACTTGGTAATATCCACAAAATTTATTTGGCTTTAAAACGCGATTCAACGTCATAGCGTCATCTTCAGACACAATAGTGTTCAAGTTTTTTTACTTAAAATTCAGAATGAGGTTCCACCATACCTCGCCAGGCATCGTTGAATATATAACTTTAAGTAGGCGGAGGAACTTTTTCTCCAATACTACCAACACTTGAAAGTTTGCGTCGAGTTTTAAAAAAATAAGATTTTTGTGGCGGATCAACCTAGGAGTAGAATTTTCGAAGATTTACTTTGAATCGGTAGCATTCTTCACAAAGGATTTCAAATCTACTAGATACATTTTTTGATTAAAATCAGCAACGTCAGTTTTACGCCAGAAAAAAGCACTTGATTCTCTCTCATATGTATGTACCATTGAACAAAAAATATTAGAGCAATCCAAGACTGGAGAGGTAATTTTCTGCATTGCCAAACAATGCGTGCATGCAAACTCTGTTTGCACACCTAATTTTAAGTCGTCGGCGTGTGCTTTCGAACGCGTCAAGGGACTCCCCTCGACGAGTTGGCATCCTTGCTCCGTTTCCAACCTAAACCGCCGCATAGTCTCCTGGCCCGCTGTTTCTTCAGCCGTGACGTCGGGCAAATGTTCATCGCTTGGCCGAGCCGAGGCGGAAGGCGGCGGCTACGGTGTCGCCGGAGGCTAAGCAAACAGGACACGTCTTGATGCGGGACTTAGCGAGCGGTCAGGGATTGGAAAGGATAGGGAGGGAAAGTAAAGGGAAGGAGAGAGAGATATGTGAGAGGGAATGTAGGATAACAGGATACCTTGATGCGAGGAGGTATTATGAAGGCCCTTCATCAACTAAGATGACAGCACAATGTGTACAAGGCGCTCATCCATTCGGATAGTCCATTAGAAGCAATGAATTACATCCGTTATAAGCAACCGTTTTCTGCTCTAGAGCGGGGATTATAATTGGTAAAGACGATGATTACGTGTAGAAGCAGTGCGGGGCTCTGATTTGGCATGCCATGGAATCTCTGGTGAAAAAAATAACGGGACAAAATAATGAGCTCTACCTGAAAAACAAAAACCTTGACGTCATGCTTATTAAGATTTCCAAGACATGGAAGTCGCCCAATATGAATGCTAACGAGAGAGTGACAACTTATGTATCATTTTTATTTGCCCAATCACAAAAAAATGGTTGGTAATGTACCAGGGTGTTTTATGTGCAAGGCATACGGTAAGCAAATGTGCGAGGAATACGGTATTGCAGTGGTTATTGACCTTTTTAGCTGCTGATAACAATGGTCTTATAATTGGCTCATAGGACTCCTCGCCAAAATATAGAATGTTTTTTTAACTACTGAGATGAAACATTTGCCCCTTTACACTATCAAAATATAAATGCGTTTAACTTAATGATGAATTTAAAATCATATTGCACAGTCACTGCCAAAATGTCCCCATTGTTTGGTTGGTAAAGGGTTCAATTAAATTTAATTTTAACCACATTATGATTTAAAAATGAATATAAAATATGTATGATTATAAAATATGATGCCAAAATTTCATTGCTTTTTTGAGAAATATTTTTCTTAAATATTGGTATACGGGAATTAAATCAAAAAACTACCTAACAAATATTTTTTTTTGGTTATTGGCTCTAGCAGCTCTATAATGAACATATGTTTTTATCGTAGCGTCTAGTATACCTTGTGGGAGCTTCTCACAACCCTGGTTAAAACTAATGCGATAGAGGTAATACTAAGTGAAGAACTGAAACAATATTCTAAAGGCCGATAATGCTCCTGTTCGAAATTCCAATCCTATCCTATCCTATCCCCAACAAAAAGCTTTCGCAAATTTTGAAATCATGTAGAGTGAGTGTACTGAATGAAGAGTTCGTCTTCATCTCCATAGAGTGAGTGTATTGAGTTCGTCTTCATCTCCATGGTCCTCCGCTGTGTCCGAAGACATCTTGTTATCAGCTAGACTTTCCCATTGACGAAATAGCCCCTAAAATTCTCAATCACAAAACCCTGTTCTCCGATTTTATTAAAAAAGTACATCGATTTGCACCAAATTCATAGCATCAGAAAAAAATACAGAGAAGAAATACAACTTCACCAGGACTCAAATCTGGAATCCCCTGAATCCCGGACATATGCTTTAACTCGTTAAGCTATCTAGGATTCCTTCTCCCCTGAGGATCTCTAGGGGGTACCGGGTTCGAGTCCCGGTCAAGGTGGATTTTTTTCCCTGAGGAAATTTTGTTGTAGTGTATTTCAGCGGGTGACTTCGCTAAGGTATTTGCGATCAGTTTGCAGCCCTTGAATCAAAGTCATTAGAAGGCACTGATTTCGGTCTGTACAATCATCTGCGTAATTTTCTGGCAGCTAAGAAATTCCTACAACGGATGAAAAAGATAGTTCAGCCTTGCAGTTTAATGCCGTTCCGCTGTCCGGCTTTTTCAAGCCCTCATCTCAAAATGCTCGGGGTATCATTCATTCGCAAATCGTGACGCGGGAAAGTTTACGAGCTTATCGCTTATTTGATCGTTGTAATTACTGCATATAGCGGCCTCTTTTGTGCTCAGGTGAATATTTATCCAGTTCGTGAAAGGATCAAAGCCACCAGAAGAATTCCAGGAAATTCGAAGACGTCACAGATTCTATTATGCCAACCCTTGTCGTCGAGCACGCAGTTAAGTTTCTATAGCCCAAGGATATGTGAGAAGTGTCCACTTCGATAACGGGGAAGCTGAATATCATCATTGGAGAGTTAAATGCGAACTCCACTACTGAAAAAAAAATACTTTGCCATTTGTCAAATTGAGTAATGCTTGCAGCTTAATGAAAAACCAAGAAAATTAACTACTAAGCAAGCAAAATCCTCCTACATATTTACAAAAGTACGACATTAGAAAGCGTTACGCAAGGATGTTGACTTAGAAAAAAGGTAAGCGTTTCTAATGCTTTGGAAAAGCATAGTTACAAACATACTATTCAAAGAGCTTGGATGAATGAATTAGTGCATGAACGTAGCTTTGAATTTCATTAATTGCTCTTTCTAAATAACTCGATAACCTACCTCTTGCCTAGGCTAGTGAGACTGCTGACATCCAAAGGGAAATATGTCTCACTACGACAAAGTTTTTACCGGCTAAACCAAATTCTAAATTGTGTTAAATTTTCGATTCAGCTTAGAATTTTTCATAAAGATTTATGTAGGGAAAATGTATAAATTACAAAACTCGTGTCAAGGGTCGCCAACTAGGATAAACCCTAAGATTATCCAGTCCATGATTACATTGCTTCTCAATGGCAATTATAAACCATAAGAACTTTGTAACTTTTTCAAAAGAATTCAGTCACATAAAAAAACTTTTGCTCTATCACGGCTTGAACCCTATTGACAATTGCAATTTACTTATCGAGAAGCTTTGGTACCATATGGATGTCCCGGTAACGGGTTGATTATCAAAACGGTTTGAAGATAACCGGTTTTCTAAGTACTTGGACACTTAAATTATTTAATCGTATTTCCGTCAGTGTCTTTTAATAAAAATTTCTAAAAATTGAGTTTTTATGCTACTTTTAACTTCACTTCGGCTAAATATACATGTATAAATCAGGAAATTTCATCGTTTCCAGCTTTTTGATAAGCAGCAGTGGCACCTCATTCTCTTTCATAAGATATTGACTGTGATATTATTGTAAGAGTTCATACTTCGAGTATCTTATCAGCAAAATTAATATCCATCGACACTGCCGATATAACTACCGTATTTTGAGAAGGCTTTTCCTCCTAAATGAGTCATCATGTTGCAAGAAGTGCGATTATTATGATGTAAATTATGCCAGTGAATATGTCTTTAAGTTATATAAAAATTCGAGTAGATATGTCGCCAAATATTTTAATAGATAACATTTTTATTTTGCAAGAAATATGTTTAGAGTGTTAACGCATGAAAATACCACTAAGTAATACCGTTGGTTTTTTAGTTTTTATTTAAAATAACGTTGGATATTTTGTTACTTTGAATATATCATAATTATTTGACTGTATTGGTCTAAAAAATACGTGGTATACTGCAACCTTTTAGCGTTACAATGCTCTGTAAAATTCTGGAATAACTGTGAATGCCGAAATTATCTTCCAAATCAATGGGATTGTTCGGAAAATATCTGCTCTTCATTTAAAAAGGAATTTCTAATAGTTTTAAAATCTTACAGCCTTTATATATCGAAAACTATGATTTTTTTACGAGTAATTGATAGCTACTACAGATCTTTTCACTATCTACAGAAACACAATTTTTGAAGCTATGATTAGTAATCAATTTTTTCGAATCAACCTAAAAAAAGTAAGTGGGCAAGAGAAGGAGTTGGGGTGATAAAAAGTAAGATTCCAGCCATTGACACCGAGTTCAAATCCCAGAACGAATAACAAGTGATGAAGGATGTGAAAGTGAAGAAATACGTAAATATGAAGAGATTAGCCGATAGATGAATTCAGTGGAGAGCTGCATAAAAGCAATTCCAGGATTGATGACAAATGAAGATGAAAATTCCCAACCTATGAAAACGACTTGATTGCCGGTCTCCTCTTCCAGATGAACGACTCACCTAAAATTTGGCTTCAACGGCCTTAGACGAAGGAATTTTCCTCTGCTCCACAGCCGAAACTTTCTTTCTCGGACAGAGGAATTTTTATTTGTTATTATTATTATTAGTTTTCTACCGGTGAAGGTAGGTGTAAATGGACATTTAATCCTTCCCACCACCTAAACTTCACACGATGTCCCTCTTTAGCCCGTCATACACCCTGTCTCCCATCATTCTCTCCAAGCTACCCGTTCTTCTCCTCCCTCTTCCCCGCTTACCCAACGTTCTTCCCTCAATCACTTCTTTAAAAACACCAGCCCCTTTTATTACCTTTTCCATCCACGCCTACCTTCTAATTTCATCTATCAAATTTCTTTCCTCTCCCGCAAATTCTAGCACTTCATCGTTCGTCCTCCTTCCGACCCACTTTACTTTCTCCATCCTTCTCCACACCCACATCTCAAAAGTCTATTTTCATCTTCTTTTCGCAAATCCCACGTTTCCGCCCCATAGAGTGCAACGCTTCATATAAAACTTTTCACTAGTCTTTTCTTCACTTCCCTACTCAACTCCCTTGTTGTTAGTACACGCCTACGAGTGAATATCCATTTATATTAGGCATGGGACATAGTATGCATGTTCGTCTTTGTTGATGTTGCTTTTTGGTGATGATTACAAAGTTTTCATTTCCAAACGAGTCACTTTTGTTCAAATTTTACCCCAATTCGCTCCTCTCGTCATTGGTCTCGACGCAAAAAATTTGTCGCTCTCCCCTCCGTATGTTTGTTTTTCGAAAGGATACGGGCGGAATTTAAAGGACGCGAGCTCTCGTATCTGTATACCAGCTCACGAATCCATTAGCATTGTCGCCGTTAAAGGTTTGAAATTATTTTTTTTTCACTCCACCCTCGCTTTTATGTCAGCGTTCCGACTTTTGTAACTCTCTCTCTCTGGAAAATAGCGAAATATTCTTCGCTTTTGCTTCGCCACCGCACTGATTCGACACGCCCAAAACAATGTTTGCCTGTTTAATCCTTTTGGCTCTTGTTTCAGTATTCCCAAGATTGAATGAGCGCGCGCCTTGCACGAATGTGTGCCGCGAGGTTGGGCGGAAAAATGCATTATGACCACTTAACGAGAAGTGAAAGTGTAGGCTTTTAAATCTTGGATGTCATCATTGTCACCAGTATTTTCCGAGGCAGCTCCATTCTTCTGTCAGTTATCATCTTCATATTGGAATTACTCAAGCATATAACAAAACTGAAAAACAAAAAGCAGCCGTGTTTTCTTAGTTAAGTTTTCAGGCACGTCTTTTTTCCTCTCTTCATAGTGTATTTGTATAACCGTACATTTCATAACGTAGGCTGTTATCACTCTACGCCGAATGTAGTTAGCCGTTTTTCTCTACCATTTTAAGTTCCTGAGATATGATGATATCAACATAGTAATCATTCCCAGTGCGGCCCGGGGGCCTCATTGTGGTCCATGTATTGCCTATTGTTGATACCACTCAGGGGCGTCGGAACTATTTTCACTGGGAGAGGCCAACCTAGAAAAGGGCCCGGCTCCTATGAAAAGGGCCCGCATTTTTTTGCGGATAGGAGGGGGTAGAGACTATAATTCCCACAGATATAATAATTCCGCTAAAAGTGCATATGAAGGTGGTAGAATATGCGTCAGAAGGGAAAAGGCAAGCTGGAAACGAGTGAAATTTAAGTTTTATTAATGAAGACTCATTTCTTAAGGGCCCAGGGCAAATTCTGGGGGGGGGGGGGGTGGCCGAATGCACCCTATGCCCCCTACTTCCGACGCCGCTGATCACACTGCATCGAATACCGTTTGCCGTTTCTCTCTTACCCGATCAGTTCCTAAGATACGGTAAAGGGGGGTGAATCGGGCCACAAAAAGGAAAATCGTCGATTTCCTCGTTTGTGCAAACAGTTACATTCTGAAAGCATTATCAGCAAAGGACTTGATGTTTTTCCAGTTTAAAACGCAATTTTCAGATTGGTTGCTCTGAATAGAACGGTCCTGGAGCAATTTCTTCAAGAGACTGCATGGTCCTATTCACCCGACGACTTGGAGGGCGAATCGGACCAGATTAGAGGCTGAATCGGACCAGTAAAATAACGTTATAAATTTTAGTTTTCTTAAGTTTTATTCCATAAAATTTTGAAATTTTGCATCATTGCTTTTAACAATGTAGTGCAGTCTGGAGATATTTCGACGACACCTTCTTAGAGTGAAACATAACTTTACAAATAGACATACATCACCAAATCTGAACATATAGAACAAAATAGAACAAATTTACCAAAAAAATTAAGCACATTTACCACAAGTAAATTTATCTCGCCCCTTAGCACCTACACACAGCTCATGGTACCAACAATTACACTTCATGCACTTAATCTAGTCTCTAAACTTTGACGAATTCGCACAATTATAAGACTTGGAGCAGAAGCCACAAAGCGTATCATCAGCTGAGTTTTCCCCATTCTCAATATTGCCGTCCCTATCTGAAGATGATTCATATAAGTTTCTGCAAGTTCCTTTCGCGTTCCTAATATTTTGTTTCTTCAGTCGTTGCCTTGTTTCCTCTATTACAGCTGGAGAAGTAAGTATTTGAGCAATTTGCTTTCTTGACCTTTTCACATTGACTTTCATTCTTTTTTCTGGTGTAGGTAGTAAATTATGGAAAGACCTACCCAAAGTATTTGACGATTCCTCAGATGTTGATGTCGAGGATTGGCTTTCTTCATAGGGACTGGCAGTTAATTTTTGATCGGAAGATGGATTTTTCGAAAAAGGAGTTGATGCATCTTCTGGGGCGTGTGAGCTTCCGAGATTAGAAGGATGAAGATCTAACTCCGTCAGGATACCCGGATTCAGAGGGAATATTCCTGTTGATCGGAATCCATTTTCAGCGTTGCCGATTGTTGCGGCTTTGCTCCATGCATTTCGAAAAAGCCGACCAAAATTAAATTTAGTCATCTTTCTATCCCCCTTACAAACTGTCATATACGCATTTGTTTCAATATCGTAGTATGTCTTTAATGGTTTAAAAAAAGACCTGTCCAGAGGTTGCAACCTTTGTGTAGTGTGGCTGGGCAGTGATAAGAGAGTGATCTCATTCCTTTCACAGAACAGTAGAACAGGAAGAGTCTTGTGTGATGCGTGGCCATCGAGGACTAAAATGCATCGGCCAGGAATCCTGTTTGCTTGAAAGTGCTTTAGCCACTCCAAAAAAAGATCCTCATTTATCCACCCTGAATCGGACATAAAAATTTTAGATCCCAACGGAAATCCATCCTCCCATTCCTTATGGAACTTTTTCCCCTTAAAAATTACAAAAGGTGGTATGTAATGTCCACTTGCATTGCAGCACGCAACAACTGTCACCAATTCCCCCTTTCCACTGATGTCTGTTTTATGACTACCTTAGATCCTGTTCTTGCAACAACCTTTTGGGTTTGGCGATTATTTAATACACATCCCGTTTCGTCAACGTTGTATATAAGGTGGGGCCTATCCATAACTCCAGCCTCAGCCATCGAAATAGTTAACTTTGAAAAAAATCGTCTACATCTTCCTTATTTAAACCCTCAGCTCGAGCCACTGACAAACCTTCGGGTTTTCGAAGACTTAAAGGATGTCTAGATATAAAATTCAAGAACCAATCCTTGCCTGCTCGTTTTTTTAACGCACAGAAATTGTTTTTTATGTTGTTTTCAATGGAAAATTCATATGCCACCTTCATGACATCATCTCTTGTCAATCCGAACCCAATTTCACATAACCTAAGAATTATTCTAATTAATGCTTCCTCTTCTTCCACTGAGAAGACATTTTGCCCCCCTCTTGTCTTCAATTTTTCCGTATCCGCTACTATCCTACGATAGAGGCAAGTACGGGGAACATGGAAAAGTTCGGCAGAATGCCTCATGCTTCTTCCCTCTCTGAAAGCTTTCAGCGCCATTCTCATATCCTCCTCTGTCCATGTCTGTTCCGTTTTTCGCCGGTACTTCCCCATCTTAATCCAAAAGGAAAAACATTAACGGTAAGCGAAAATTATCACTTTCATAAATACGTTTTAAATGAAATTTTGCTAATGTTACGCTATCAAAAGGAGGTTGTAAGGCGTTCCACAACTAATTCTGTTGCCATATATAATATTTAATACTCTGGCAATCCCTCTATCACGTACATTATATCACCTCCTTTTCTTTGAGATTGGAAAATATAGACCACTGAGTAATGTAGAATGTATAGGTATGGAACTCAATGTGAATTATGAACAATCATTTTCCATCATGAAATGCGTATGTTTTATGATATAGTTTCAGCGAATAATTGGTTAATGTATATGGAACAGTACACAACATATGTTACATCAAACGAAGGTAGCTTACCTCTCGCTCAGCCTGTAAATCGTGCTCGTCGCCGTAATAATTCACCTCTATGACGGGGAAAATCTCTTTCCTCCTCCTCGTTATATGAAGTTAATATCTATAACGTGATATAGAATAGCATTAAAATAGGTTTATTCCATTAAACTTCTTATAATACTTAAATAAAAGAGTATGGCCTAAAAACAAATTTTTAGCCACTTTCGCTCAAACATTCTTATAAACATTTGATGTTTTTAATGTAAAACATTAAGTGCAAGTAAGCAATTTATCAATATTAGTTGTATATCTACTTACTTTTTAGTAGTAGAAGGAATTTTTCCAAGTGTCAGTTGAGTATAACTGGTTCAATGCTTCACCCTCGACCAGCGGCTTGGAACTGAACTCCTGCGCGTGTTGGTCCTTTTCACCCGACTAAGTAATATGATTTAGTATTATGTTTGGTAACTCCGATATTCATACAAGGCTCAACAAAGTAACCTAATGTGGCAGCTATGGTATTAGATTTCCTTTCAGGAAAGAAAAATTTGAAATCTGAGTAAGCGCTACAATGTCACCTTACTTTGAACCTATACGAGGTTTTCTAAATACCCAATTTCACACCTCTCTCGTATGGTAGGCTTCCATTCGACAGAGTATCATTTGCTTAAATTCAGTCGTCGAGTTCTCGTTTTCACTCTACTAGAAGGACAATATTACAAAGAAGCAATTCCTAAAACGTAGTCTGTCTCAAGTGATACCGTTTCGGGTCTGAGCGCACTTTTTGAAAAGCGTTCCTATTCACCCGCTGGTCCGATTCACCCCCCTTTACCCTATGCTGGTTTTACCAGTGTACAGCCTCCCCGTGCAGCCCGCCGGTTTAGAAACATCCCTCGTAATTCCCCTGTGTTACAATTTTTTTTCTCGTGTTTTCGAGGCCATCTACCCATTTCGCTAACATCATTTCGCTTTATTGATAGTGTGAATTTATGACGAAATTTCAGTTGTTTAAAATGATACTTACTGCACAGAAGCCATTTTCATGTCACGCGCCATTGTTAATTAGGATATGGATATTTCTCATGCTCCCCAGCAGTCGATTTCTGCACTTCTGGTTACCAAATGAACGTACACTAGTTGTCCCGTTTACGAAATGATAAGTTTCGAGTTGTCTGGCTACCAATTGTCGTGGTCACGAGATGTCCGTTTACGAGATATCGGTTAACAGATGTCGGTTACGAAATGACGGTTACGACTTGACGTGGTACCATCAGGAATTGAACATTACCCAAACTCATAATCAATTTGAAGACTACATCTCAATCTTAATAATACCCAGAAAGCCACCATAAATGTGTTTGGCATGGGGTGAATTCTCACCAAACATGCACTACATATCATGCACAAAAAAGGATTAGTAATAATATACGTCTAAACTTCCACACAAAAATGTTTTCGTGGCAAACGTTGCCAAGGCGGATTATTGCGTCTTGGAATTCCTCTGTCTTACATCGCCCTCATTATGTGAATTACCTATCTCATTCACAAAGGTATATTTCCTGGAGTATTAATGAAAACATTTGGTCAGGTCATTTGGTAATGGGCGACGGATTAGTAAATATTCATTAACCACCTTTTCCGATGCGGTGATAAAAACTTAAAATCTTGGCTAAACTTATTAGGCGCTGTTATTGTGGCTGCAACAAATATTTTGGGTATATGGTTATCAACGTTTTTAAGCCTAATCTCTTTGACGCCTCATAATCATCTTAGCTAGTCTTTGAAAATGACGGTGAAATGAATTGACAATTCTACCACTACGGTCGGCTAGCAAGTGGGTAGCTAGAGAAAAAATATTGCCTTGATCGGGAATTGAACCTCGGACCTTTGGTTTGCCGAGCCTATGCACTGACTATAAGGCTATTATTATTAATGAATATCTAGGATTTTTTTAGGAGTATCTGTAAAAGCTATCTGTCATTTGCCATCACGGTTTATCATGGATGGCACTTATATGATGGGTTTGGATTTCTAAGATGGAGCACTGTCCGTGAAGATGAATAATGTAACCTTTCGCTAATTTAGACAAGCAACCCTCTGTAATATTCTAAACAAAAGATATGGGGGGCTCGCTTCAATCCCAAATCTATCTGCATATCTAATTTGGAATCAATAGTCCTCGATAGCATGCTGGTCTACTCATAGGGCTAGTAAGCCGTAGTTCTGTGGTTCAAATCCCGGTGCAGGAAACGTATTCCTCTTGAGATTTTTAACACACCTCTGCGATTTTCTTAGAAAAGCTGTGAATAAGAAAATTGTTTTTCTTTTTGTTGTGAAATAAGAAATAATTGTTTTGACGACCAAACTCTGAATCTAGATGATAGTTTAGTCGATCCCAGGAAACATAAGACCTGGTTAAGTGATCTCTGTCAAATTTAATAGATAATACTTCGTTGGGTTGATAACGAGACCCATGAATGAGACGACTTCCTAAGTACACACACTCCTGTTGCAGTGAAGTACTACGGGCTTTCCCAAAATGATACGCGCCCTTGAGAAGCTCGAACTTATTAAATCCTCACGGCATTGAGGACTGTTTTCGCCTTGCTGAGGTTTAATGAGTATTGCAGGGCGAAGTCTATTGCTGGGCGATACGCTTTCTGGAGTGGTCGTAGATATCTCACTCGCCCTTCTGCTATTGCGTCACATTACTTGGCAACACCTGGCTATCGGCTAAATCAGAACACCAAAGATTTTTTCAATACTCTTGGATTTAATAGTACTCAATCTTGGGCTTTGAGATAAGTCCGATACATAAAATTTTCTATCATGCTATTAAATAAATTAATATCACAAGGACTAGCTGATGCTAAAATTGGATTAAGCTGCAAGATATTACCATACATTAAAGGAGCAAATACTTTCCTTAACCAAGATATTTGACTACTCGATGAGAAATGTGATTCTCTATTGGACAGATTGTAACATCCCTATTGTATCCTATCATCATCAAGGGTAATTATCAATCTAATGGTTAGACTGGAACATCTATCCACATCTCCTGACTCCTACATCGGCTTATTGCTTCATTTATATATAAAAATTTAACGACGTTCTGTTTTTCGACTATCAATTTCCTCTTAACGATCATTCCAGAGTAATTCTTGTAATCCCTTATCACTCAATTCCTTCTTTATTTACTTATATCCAAATTTTTCAAGGTTTCTTCCTCCTAATGGATGATTTTGTGTGATCTACCGGTCCCCATACGAGTGCAGTGTGGAAGGTATCCTCAAGTTCAATACTTCGTCCATCGGATGGGACGTGAAACAGTGAAATCATAGGCTCCATTCGTTATGAGTAGGTAATTTTCGAGGCCGTGTTTCTATCCACTGCTTTCCCCTCTCTACATTCCCAACTCTTCCCAAATACCCTCTCGTCTTTATTGGCGCATATCAGTTTTCGGTTTCCCCTAATGATAAGGAAGACTAGTGACATTCCTTTGCGATTCTGCCCTGTCACATTTATCTCTGCGAATGTCATCATGAGACCAGTGTTTGATAACGATTTCTTCGCCTTCCTTTAAAAATTTCAGCATTATTTGTTCTTTTTGACAGCTCTTAGAATTTCGTACGTTACTCAGCTTACCCCTGTTGTATACATAATTATTGTACACTATGAGAGGTGTTATGGCTATCAAGTTATTGGATACGTTGCAATAGCCCAAAATATATGGAGGGAATTATTCATAGAATGTCCGACATTGTAAAAATATTACGATTCTCTTTGATGTCATAATTAGATTCTTCCACTTGAATTTGACAGGGCAGAATCGTAATGGATCTAGTTGTAGTTCATAGAAATATATTGACTTTCTGTATTCATAAATAGTTCATAATACTATCTATGCATTTTAAAAGATGTGTGTGGTTTACTTTGAGACGCCTAAATGTATATTGGACCGCAGATGCCATCCAGTCTTATGCGGTGAGAGAATATGAAATCAAGTATGGTTCTATAACTAAGATACTCTGTGGAAACACCGGTGGCTGACGGAATATTCCATAATGGGAATAATATTATGCTTCAGACTTTCCTTCGCTTAAAGTTAAAAAAAATAGTCTATATTTTTGGAAATTTTTCCATTTATAACCGATTTGGTGTAGAGTACAGAAGGAGTAAATTAACCAAAAGAAAAATATAGGAAACAGTTTTCAGCCACCTGATATTTGGCGAATAAAATGCTGATTGATTTCCTAAAATCGTCTTTATATCTTTGGTGGTATCCACCGCAGCGTAATGTTGAGGAAAATTATTTTTTAAAGAAATGGATGAAATTGTTTTTACAACATTCGACTCAATTTTTTTAACTTTTGGCTTCATTTACCTTAGAAGTATATTTTGTAATTTAAATCTTTTAGGTTATATTTCACATGCGTTTCGACGTGCAAAATATGGCCTATTTTTTTAGGTTGTGTGAGAGGGAAAAGCATGATAGAAAAATATTACTATTACCGTGTTTCCCGCAAATTTGGCTATCTATATTCCGCTTGTTCTTATCTCAGAAGCCACGCTCGCACAGATAAATTTGTGTAATTTTACAACCTACTGGACTATTTTCTCGAAATCACTGTTATTCAAAGATAATATAAGAACTTATTTCACAAGTCAAATATCAATGAGATAATCATTGGCATCAGCAAATACTATTTCGATTGGAACCTCCTACATTGTTTTCACGAAACAAGTCAGCTCTTTTTATTCTTCGTTTAAATGTGTGGAAAGATATATATTTAATTATCCTCTTACGTCGCCTAAGTGTCCACAAATCGTGTAAACAAGCGGGAACCGATAACCCTGCTGTATTGGGAAAGCCATGTTTCGGGCTTGCGATACATACGAGGGAATTAACACCGATGGAATCATCAGTTTTTGTGTCTTTACCCAGAGGTGCCAAAACTGAAGATTCCAAAGACGACTCTCCTTCATCTCACTCAGAATAGATTCTTGTCAACCGTTGTTAAACCCATTATTGACATCTTAAAGAGTATTTTAAACCACTTTCTGTGACTGAATTTAAACTGATGTAGATAACGCTTGGAATAAAAAGTAGAAAACTTTGATGCAACTAGTACACCTATTTCAGCCTCCAGGTTTTTTTTCAGAGCAGGTTCAATCGAGTAAAAGTATGCGAAACTTCGTAAAGAAAAAAATTTCTCTTGAGAAATTATGTGGCCATCCAGAAATTAACAGTAAACTGAATATTAGAGATGAATGAAATGAAGAATCACGCTTTTAATATCAATAATGATTTCATTGACACGACATGACGAATTGACTTATCATTTTATCCATAGCTGATATGCTCCTCAGAGTTAAGCCTAATTACGCTTAATTAGGTGAAGAAATGAAGTTGTAGTGGTGGTAACAATACCAAATGGATTGTATTCGTTCTTCAGGTACTTCAACTACATCAGTTATATCAAATCGTTTAACAGAAATTTAAATTTAATTGCAACATATCTTCGAAATCCCACGCGGGGAACGAACCCACGGCCTTTGTGTTACCTGGCCGTTACCTTCCTGGCTACCACGATCGTTGCAATAATGGGTCAAGATAATCTTTGACTGAGATTCATCAAAGGAGTACTGGGCAAATGTGGCGATCATGTACAAGATATCAGCTACTTTATCCTGGTTAGACCTCATTTGGAAAAGTTTAAATAACGAACTAGAGTTGTGCATCGATGATCGGCAAGATTTGTAAAGGGACGGTATGATAATTAAATTAGCGTAACCAGTCTATGAAATTGAACTAAAATGTGAATCTTTAATACGCCGTAGGTTGAAAATTAGGCTTATTCTTTTAACTACATTCCAAGATATTATTTTCACTAATGAAGATAAAACATTTTTGCGAACTCCGACTTACTATGGTAGACTGGACCATAATCATAAAATTAGAGAAATTGATTGCCGAACCGGCAGATTCAAAATGTATTTCTTTTCAATTACAACTAGAGATATGCATAGCTTTAAATAGGTCCAATAGTATAATTACGAGTGTATTATTGGATAACATAGGCAGATGCATGCTGGTATAATGATTTAAAGCTAACCCAACTAACAGCATGTTTTTGCATGCTGGCTTAGCTATTTGGACTTTTTTTAACTGTGAAATTTAGACTAGGACAGAATTACTAATCCTTTTTGCGCATGATACGTAATACAGATTGATGTGAATTCACCCCATGCCTCATACCTTTATGGTGGCTTGCAGAGTATTATGTAGATTTAGATTATGAGTTGGTATGAAAAAAGCCAGCCAGATTTGTTTTTCAAGTGGTAGAGGGCAGGTATTAAAAATGTACAACTTTATAATCCAAGTATGGGAGTGTCTTCGAGCTTTTGATTTGAAATAAAATAGAAGAAACTTTAATGTTTCGATGTTATGGATCTCATAATTCTCTCGAACCTCTAGTCTTCGAGTCACTTCCTGCCAAACACCCTTGCTATGACTTTCAGGGCACCTACATCACATACGTAGATGTAAAACTAATTCAAGGGTCACAGCCTTCGCCGCAAATGCGTCCGACTCCATTGTTCACAACGGCACTTTGGTCACTTCGCCGCTGGAAATGCTCGCTTCATTCCTATCTCGTGAGGCTTGCGAGTGGTATGGACCAACTGGCCCGTGCATAAGTGTCCGTTTGTGTGAGCGTGCGTGCGAGTGTGAGATGTTACGTGGAATAGGGAGAGGAGGGATACAATGCCTCTCGGATGACTGCACTGGGTTCAGAATGCCGGCGCGCGGCCTGACCTTTCCATTAAATTTCGCGGTCACTTGAAGCCTCAAAACCGCTCTTGTGCGCCAACTTGCGCGCACAGGAATACTATCTAATTTACAAACGCGCACTTGGACCGTGGATAACTTATTTCGTGGCTTAAATTTTGCACTTTCCCAACATCACTTTGAAGACTGCCTTCCCGAAAAAAAGATCAATCTGGGTCCTCTCCGACCTGATTACAAAGAGATATCTTGGAGCGCAGCTCAATTTTTAAGGAACCACAGTGCTTCATAATATATTTAAACAAACAATACCAATCAGGGCGTCTTATTTATTTCCAGTTTTTTTTATTATCAATGGAGCGCAAATTATTTAAGAGTTATGGTTTATGTGTTATAAATTACGTTGGAGACCACCCATCATTGTTCACAACTGTACTGTATTGAGCGTGTTTTGGTGACACTCGTTGTTATCATAAGCTTCCTTCAAATAATAAGGTATTCTACGGTTAAAATCCATCTTTACTCTGTTTTTCCCTTCAAATCCGTATATTTCCTCTACTACTTAATGCTATTTACAGTAACTTTACTTTCTCCTCTTCTCGTTTTCACTTCACTGAAAGGGAAGAAAAGAAAATTATGTTATTTGGTTGAGAGGTAGTAAAATTGGGATAATGCTAATGATGAAAATTGAAAAAAATGGATATTCGGGACTAATATGAGGGGAAAAAGTAACACGTCATCACACAAATAATGGTTAGAAAGCCAAAAGAAACAGGGGGAAAATATAAAAGTTAAAATGTTCCTTATCGAAAAGTGACAATGCTGTAGTGATGCATGTTTGTTAACGTCTTCTACGTTAAAAATATTTTGCGAACTCCAACTTACTATGGAAGACTGGACGATAATCACAAAATTAGAGAAATTGATTGCCGAACTGACAGATTCAAAATTTCCTTTTTTCCTCGTAGAATTAGGGGTATGAATAGCGGTAAATATATCCAATACAAGTGATTCAATTGATTACATAGGTAGTATTATGCTGGTATAAGACTTTAAGCTAACCCAACTAACAGCATTATATTCCATTCATGCTTTTCTTTTTTATCTTTTTAAAAAAAGTTAAGTTTAGACTAGTATATTATAACTAATTTTTTTATGCATGATATATAGTGCATGTTTGGTGAGAATTCACCCCCTGACACATACTTTAATGGTGGCTTGCAGGGTATTATGGTATTATGTAGATGTACTTATGTATTCTTATACGTTACTCGAAGAATACTGACGTATTTGTATCAAATACAATTGGGGTGGCGCCGGTAGCGAGCATAGACATACAGATAACTGGAATACCTACGTACTTCACGCCAGGTGCGGATAGGAGGAAAAAGAAAGGCCGTCGGGAAAACGAACGCGGAGAGATTGGAATGACTAAGCGGTCTCCGGTAAAGAACGCGAATCGAAGAGTCTATTATTGTGTCGCATAACGGCCGCTTGAATCCGGGGAGGATTTTTTTTTTGGGCTCTTGAGAGATCACGGGGGAACCGACTCAGTTGTAGATAGAGACAGGCCACAATATGGAGGTGGGGAGAGTATCGGAGAGGGGATCAGGGTGAGATTAGCCTCGACGGCTGATAAGATTTGATTTATCGGTTTCAACATCCTGGTGCCGCGGGAGAGTGATGAAAATAGAATGTGGAAAGATAGAATGGTGGCTTTCCAAGCTGGAAGTTTTGCAGAGAAGGAGAGGAAAAAAGTGGAGTCCGGGTTGTGGGAAGAAGATTAATTGCATTTTCAAGGGTTCGAAACTCACGACTGAAACGAAATGGTATCCGAAAAACTAATTGGAATTCAAGTTGCATCCGGAATTGTGATGACGAGAAAAGTTTTCTGGAGTGAAAAGTTCCCCCTCCCCCCCTCTCCCTCCCCCGAGTTCCATCAGGAATCATTTTTTTCGACCACAAGTCAAAGCGTATAATGCGATGAATTCTGGGCGATAAAAATTCATTAATTCATACATATAAATTCGAATACATACATTAACATTTGAAACTAAAAACACGCTCAAACGCGAATAAAAATACACCGAGAATCATCATCATCACCATGGGTCAAAAATCCTTGGGTTGATTTGACGCAGCCCTCCACTCGATTCTTCTATGGGCCTGCCTCTTCATATTGACGAAACTCCTCTCTTTTACATCCCTCAATACCGGTTCTATATATCTCATACAAGGCCTGCCTTTTCCAATCTTCCCGTTACTTTTCCCTCGAAGATTGTCTTCTTCAGGCCATCGCGTCTCAAGATATGGCAGATAAGGCTGTCCCGTCTTATTTTTAGAGTTTTCAGCAGACTTCTCTTTTCTCCTACTCTTCCTAAGACTTCGTTTGTCACCTTGTTGATGCATTTTATTTTATCATTCTTCTGTAGCGCCACATTTCGAATGCTTCCACCCTTTTCTTCTCCGCAGCTGTCATCTTCCATGCCTCACTACCGCAAAGAAACATATTCCAGATGTATGTTCTTCTGAATTGTTTCCTTATTTCTAAGCTTGCATTTCCAGCTGTAAGTAGATTCTTCTTTTGATAGAATGCCCTCTTTGCCTGGACAATTCAAATCACTATTTCACAACAATTAGAATAGGATGAGAAAAATGGACAGGCAACAAAAATTGACGAGCACAAAGGAGGTGATGAAGAAGTCGTCAAGCAGGATCACAGAAAAAAATAATTGTTACTCTGCCGGGACTTGAGCAACGAACCTCCTTGGGTAGGCTTGCTAACCGTTACCTTACTGTGCCAACTTCATTTTTATGTTAAAATGGTTGACGTTTATATCACCCGTACCCTAGTGTGGCGGCATATAGATGGCGCGATTCAATCTAGAGTTGGCGCTACACTGTTATAATTATTGGAAAGCAGAAGATATGTGATGGCGATAAATTTCAGCTGAGATTTAAAGAAAAGATTAGCCAGGATCTTGATATGGATCCAAGGCTTTGTATAAATATGAGAACTTGGCACTTGGGAAGGATGACGAAAAAATATTGAAAGCTTTTGAAATGTGGGCATAGAGGTGAATTTAAAAATAAATATTATGAATAGAAAATGAAGATAAGATAAATTGCAAATGTTGGTAATGAGGGAGACATTGTGAGGAGGCCGAGGAGTTGAATGTAACTAGTGCATAGAGGCAATTGAATGCTGGGTAAGCGAGGACAAGGAAGAATGAAAATAGAATGGTGAACATGTATATTGATAGGAAATATGCCTGTCTGAGGAGAAAGAGATTTGGGGAGGACCGACAGATGAATGAAATGTTAAGTTGGTTAGGGATATGTCATCTAAAGCTACTCTTGCTGCGAGTAGAAAATCTACTTAGTTAGTGGCAAATCTTCTTCTAATCCAACAAACTGTAAAATTGTCAATCAATTGTTGAAGTATAATAAACCGTATCATTTTTATCGATCGACCCACAAATAAATAAATAAAAATAAATACGCCTTATAATAATATAATAATAATAATAAATAAATAAATATAAATAATACGCCTTTGTTTACATATACATACATTTTGCGACTCATATACATAATACAATGCACATACATTCATAAATATATCTAATTATTTATCATCATATAGTTATTTTTACAATCAAAATACATAAAAATTCGTAAAAAAATTAGATATTTAGAAATCAATTTCTATTTAGCATAAGACTAACTACATGGAGGTTACTGAATAAAAGTTCAATGTAATTTTTTACCTCTCCGCAAAAATGTTCTAGTGTTTTTTTTTATTTTATAACATCGGGGATAAAATTAAATACTTTTGGCTGAATGTAAAGATACTATGCATAATCCTAGCCCTCATGCTTATGTTTAAGGGAATTTATTCCAGAGTATTAAAGGGTTTCAGACATGCAGTAGGACGCACTAGAAGAGATTGAGAGAGAAATGCTACAATCAGAGCCCCAGCAAGACTCAGTCATAGAATTGATGGAAAGAAAAACCTTAGGATGGTATGGGCATGTGGTTAGGATGAAGGAGGAAAGGAAGTCAAGAGAGCTGATGGAGGCAAGACCAGAAGGAAGAGGACGACCTAGGCTGGAGTGGGAAGAATATGTGGAGAGATTGGCAGCCCGGTGTGGGAAAAGCATGAATGAAGGGAAGCGACTCGCTCAGAACAGGAGGGAATTTAGAGAGTGGCTGAGGGACCCCGACGCCTAACAGCATAAGGGGATTAGAGAAAGAAGGATTAAAGGCTTTACGACGGAAAAACCATATGGTATCACAAAATACATACAGACTGGTGACCCAAATGTTTCAGATTCGACTCCAGATGCGTTGTTTTCGTCTTGGGTAAAGGGATTAATTTGGCAGTTCAATATAACTTAGGCTGTTGGTACTCATTAAAACAGTTTTCTTCTACCACTACTACTAAATGGATGAATGCCAGGAAAGTGAAGAGGAAGGAGAAGAACGAGTATTTCCAATGACCTAAATAGAAGCAGAAAATTTTCTAATCTGAGAAGAAAAACAGGGCAGAGAAGAGAATGTTTCAGTACGCTAAGGAAAAGAAGTAAATAAAAGTAGGAGCAATCTATTGAAACC
Source organism: Platycnemis pennipes (assembly GCA_933228895.1). Taxonomy (NCBI): domain Eukaryota; kingdom Metazoa; phylum Arthropoda; class Insecta; order Odonata; family Platycnemididae; genus Platycnemis; species Platycnemis pennipes. The sequence goes on along the minus strand of OW121854.1, from coordinate 83,646,846 downwards.
ATTCTTGTTCAAGAATATACCAAAAAGAAAGAAAACTGTTTTAAATTATGTTTTTCATTGCTCATCCTGTGTTTTGGAGAGGGAAACAGTAAAATTTTGTGACCACAGCAAATGGAATTTTATACAAGGGGATAAATATAGACTTAAAGATAATGAGAAGTGAGTGTATGGAAAATTATGGTGAAAGGATGGTGGGTAGAAAGAAAACTAGAAGTACTAGATGTGGTAGGATGTCGAAGGAAATTGTTTGATAAATCTGGAGAATGCAGTTCTGAATGGAGCAGGTAATGAAGGTCGAGGATGCATTGAAAGACGTGATTAATGGGAAAAATGTTGTATATGCGGGGTAGAGGGAGGAGAAGAACAGGTATTTTCAATAGAAATATGGGAGGAAGGAAGTTTGCGAGGCTAAAAATCGTGTGAAAACTCGGATACGAATAGGAAATTCGTTGGAGAAATTGATGGTCCGTTTAAACATAGGTACCTTTACCAGTAGAAAACTGCCATATAGAATTAATTATTGATAAATACAGAATAACATTGAATAAAGCGGAATATTGTATAGAAATGTTTCCAATAAATGGCTACGCGGAAAAAAGTACTAGTTCTATTTACGTTCATTCATCCATCCAATTTCCACGATATGCATAAACGGAGTAGCATTTTATTTACATGCTTGCCGGTAGTAAGTGTTCTTTCTGATTGTTAATCCTTGACTGATTATGTTTCACCCCCGCCACACACCATAGCGGTGGCTTGAAGGACATTATGCAGATGTAGATGTGACGCTGCATCAAAACGTGCGGTATATCGCTCCTTGTGAATCGACCTTCAAGCTTGGAGACGATGCTTACCCGAATCGCAAGCCAATAGCTTTAATCTCGGCTCCCGCCTACCACGCCGACCAATTTTCTCGGGCGTTTGGGAATGACGTGTCCGTTGCCTTCGGAACCAGAAAAAAAGCCGGATGGAGAGCTTGGAACTCATGTGGAGGATCAAAACGAATGACGGAGGGTACGGCATCTGATGATAGGGATTCTAAAATGCTTCCTAGTCCTTGGAATCCTCCTCTAAAGAGTAGAAGGAGGGCTTTCGACGCGCGGCAAAGCCTTCCATTAACCCGTGGCGTCCTCAAGTGTGAGCGATCTATTGAGCGCTGAAAAGACGAAGTCAAACGCATCTCTGCTGTGGGTAAGCGCGTCTTTTTGCTCAACGTCCGATCTCGCCAAGTCGTTAATCTAACTTCTCGCTAAGCGAAAATCGTTTGAGTAATGCTCTTCCACCATCTGTGCTCCCGCAGATTGTAATATCCGTCGGTTGAATGATGTGCGCATGAACACTTTTCAAACTTGAGTCGAAGCAGTTACTCTTCGAAGGAGATCAAGAACCACTGCTCCACTAAACCCGGTTTTAATAATGTCTGATTAGCGTTAACTATCAGTCCATGTGGGCATTAAGTTACTTCGGTGGTTGTCGAAACTTCTGGTGACAAAAAGTGCATCAGACGCTCAATAATTATGTTTTTTTTTTTAACCTTTAAAATCATGAAATTCGGTTTGTTGTGGTTGATAAAGCACAGTGTTGTGAGTGGATAAAAGGTGCGTCAAATTTAATACATATTTATGTATTTATGTGAGTAAATAAGCTGTTTTTCTGGACGACTGACCTTACATAATTCATCTACATCTACGCGATACCCTGCAAGCCGCCGCAAGGGGGCGTGGCTTGGGGTGAAGATCACCAAACATGCACTATTGACATGAAACTAGGCTACTGCATGGTAACATGCTACATAACACGCATGGGTCACATGCAGCTGGATGGTTAGTATCTACGTAATAAATTGATTGGCTGTTGATACATGCATCATGCACTGCAGACTAGTCTACAATATTTCACTTACCTATCCCTTTGCTACGCTGCCTATTTTGTTCTGTTATAGTACGGGGGAAAAATGATATTTAGAATCTATCAGTACGACGATCAATCTCTCCGATTTTATTTATATGGTAAAAGCTAGCATAATACGGTGCTGTTTTTAATATGTATCTAATACCTTCAGTAAAGCAATCCGTTTTGAATTTCTGTAATAGATTTCATGTGTACCTACTTTAACCAATTTTCTGATAATGATTCCCAAACAAATTCTTGTATTAATTCTGTTGCACTACTAAACCTATTAATTACACTAACAAACCTATTAAATGCTCGTAGATAATTAATAGGGGAACAGGTTCCCGTCGTGGCTGGAGACCGGACTTCTGAGAGCCCCAGTTCTTGGATTTTATGAAAAACTCGTTATATCTACACTTGCAAAATAGAATATTTCAATCTCTTGGTAGCGATTTTACCAAAGAAAACAATAAGTATATCAGAGAGGAGACTAGGTAAGTTGCTATCATCATTCACAATGCCTCTAATAGGATGTCATTTCCAATTTACATTCTGTATTGGTCACTTAAATACGGGCACAATGCTATCAGAGGCAGACATAACGATGCGACCATTGGATTCAAACGAACTGTGTCATAAATAATAACAATCTTGATTGTATGTAGCTGTATTAAAGATCAAGCTTGCAAGGAAGAAATGTGGCAATAAATCATCAAGCTTCACATACTTTTAGAAAAAAAGCATGCCTGCTGACAGGAATTGAAAAAACACCATTTCGCATAATTTATGATTGAACTCATAAATCTAACATTGACGGGATAGTGAGTGATTTCGCGGGGATCACCAAGGTAATCCATCTCCACAGTAACCATGCATTGTTTTGCGTTTCCCTCTCGATGACAAACGATAATGAATGGGGAACATAGCTTTTAGCTGCACACGGCGCGTCGGGTGATTGGTGCCGACTGAGACTCGAGATGTAGGCACGAGAAACATGCACTAATCAGACTGCGTCGGTATTTAAGGTTCAACGCCAATGAAAGCAGACATTTGAGGTGATGACCTCGCGATGCATGGTCTCCCTCGGGAAACCTTTAAAGCGTATTTGTAGAAGCAGTTGCAGTTTTACCATGAAACTAAAATGTTTAAATTCTAGGCGTAGCTAAAAGCTTCATCACGGATTGATTTGTTTTAGTTGTGGCTTAAGAAGGCAAAGCCGTTACCAATTTGGGATGCCAAACCATGTTTAGAAATAGGTTCCTTTGTTGTTTTCAGTTATTTAACAAATGATGATACTTCATAATTGCACACTTTTCTTGGCACGGTGCATAAACCCATTTATTTAAAGACGCACCCCACTTATTTGGCACATTGCATAAAATATTTCTGTGAGATAAGTGCAGTGTCATCCTCACTTGATAATACTTTAGCTGAGGCTGCTCTTCCAGTGGAGTAGCCACTATACCTTGGCATATTTTTAGCAAAAACATCCATAAATGCAATAGCACAGTTATTAAAAATTGGATTATTCACCCAACGGTAATGAATGCTTGGCAGGGAGACGCCTCTTGCAGCAAACTATTGCGGGGAATTTCAGGGTACTATGCACGTACAATGCCACCGTCAATACGCTATTTGTACTTTGCCATCCAGGTCCCTAAGTCTAGAGCCTGATAGGAGTTCTGAAGGATTTCGATAGTTGATTTGCTTATTCAATGTTTCTTGTTCCACTTCAGTTTTTCATTGCCAGGAATCTGCACTGTAGGTAGACTGGGGAAGGACGGAACTATGTCAATTTTCGAAACAAAACAGAAACGAGGAAGTATGTACTTTACGTCTAGAGAGAAGGGAAAGGAAATTTCTGAAGGAAATTAAAGGAAAGCTGAGTGAGAGGTGACAAGATTTATCTAGACGTAGTATATACAGGTTATTGTTGAAGGAAGTAAATCCGGAAAGGGGAAGAGAAGGAAAAATATACATTTTTGGATGAATATGGGAAGGAACACGGAGAATGGAGGAGAAAGAAAATACATATAAGTTATCTGCATCCATATTTCACCCTGCGATCCAATGCAAAGGCGTATGGAAGGGGGTGGCAGGCTATAAACTTTAAAAATGACTTTAAGCTTAAACAAAAGATGAATAATTAATCATTTTTGATGAAAATGGCTAAAATACTATTTTTCTTCGGGTAATTGCTGAAAATGTTTTGTGGAAAAAACGAATTCGAAAAATGAATCTTTCGGTGTTACGGTTAATCTTTCTATTTTTGTCGCTGCTATCTGCCTTCCTAATTTAGTATGGAGGTAGAAAAGTCAGCAGTGTTAGATTTGAAATCATGGTGTGAAACTATTTAAAAATTATAACACGTGGTAGAATATTCGTCCTTCCCTTGCACAGCTTGCTACCATAAAGAATAACACTGTTGTCCGCGTCAAAAGTATATATACTCGAGAGTGAGAGTTTATGTCAAAAACCACTGTGGCTATTTTAATACGAGGTACCTCAGCGTATTGTAAAAATTTAGTTCAACTTTTAATGCTGGCCAAGGAAATTTTTAAAAATTATTTTGAGGGATATTTTTGCAGTAGAAATGAATAATGGGCCCTTTTTTTAAGAGTCACGGAGGGAAGCATTTTGGTGGTTCGTAAAAACAGTTTGAAATACACAAATAAATATGAATTTAGTCAGAATATAAGTCGTATCCTTTTTCACGATGCACATATAATGTAAATTTAACTTTATTAGTTTACGTTATTTTATTCAATTTACGAATCATGATCTTCTCCGCAAGTATACGGTTTGGAGGCAAGCGACTATCCCCATCGTCTTGCCTTCAAACTTTTATTGCTATTCCACAAAAGTAATAAATCTAAATGAAGCGCAATATTTTGTATCGAATATTACAATAGTTGAAATTTAGTGAAGAGCAAAGACAATACAACGGAGTGAAATCTAAGAAATGAGTTAGCCGTCTTCCCTTCCCACTGTTTTCAAAAATCATAAAATTCTTTATAAAAATATTGGTGTTTTAAGAGATTATGAAAGATCATGTAACCCTTCATTTAACTGCTCCAATTCAAATTATATACAATTTACTCAACGTCGTCTTAGCATCATATAATTTGTCAAAGTCTATTTTTTTTACCTCAAAAGATATTTAGCAATTTCTTGTTATCTCCGTTTTGACTTTGAAGATACCATTACCCAAGTATAGTGCAAGTAAAATCAATTTCACCAAAGAATTAGTGCAAAAATTGGTCAGAAAAAATTGAATTTCAGAAATTAGCCCCGCAACACTCGTTCTAAATTTCTACATCTCGATATGTATTCATTATTTTTCTCCCATGAATGTCTTTATTTTGACTTTTATAAGGAATATAATCAGATGCATGCAATATGAAATATATTGAAGTTTGAAAATTAAGAAATTTGATGGCGGATACCAAAAGAGAAACCCTACAGGAAGGTTTGAAAATGGAGAAGAGATGAAACTCCAATATAGAAGGGTAAGTTTGAGAAAAAAGTTTTCCACCCTCGGTTTTGTAAATGGAGATAATGTGGATAGAGATGGAGAGAGAAGTAGAGATGGAAACAAATTTCTCAAAACAAAAAAGACATAACAGAAGCCGCGAATAAAGAGCTATAATAAGAGAAAGAAAATAATTCACTTCAGGTGAAATAAACCGTCATATTTAAAATTATACCCGACAGGAGTTAAACCATGACGATGAAAGAGTCAAGTTCAACGCATACTGAAGCTTCTACAAGTAAAAAAATAGCATATATGCCGTTGGTGAAGGTTAAGACAGGAGATAAACAATATTTGTGTGGTAAATATTCTGACGAGGATTGGAGAGCATTTCGCTGAAAGTGACTAATAAGACGCTGATTAAAAACTGCAAATAATCTTCATTTCATAAAATATGAAATCACCTGATATAGTTGCTAGCAATTTTGTCTCGATACGCATTTTCTCGGTAATTTTCAAATTTTAGTTCAAGTAGTAAGAGCCATTTGCACCCCTTATTAGAATAGTGGCGCGCTACTGATAGGGTTAATTTTTCTTAGACTATTTCTCTCTTCTAAAATCATTTTTATTCGAAACTAATTATTCTTTATATTTCATCCTATGACTCTCCCTTTGTACCATCCAGACAACCCGCCTGTATTCTCTCTATCTATTATTCCACTTGAGAAAAAATTTCATTCACAACAGCTTTTATCCAAAGATTAAAACTGAAGGCTTTTTGATTTCTGAGGAATCTCTTAAAAAACGCTCCCTTCCTTTTCCAACATGACGATAGACTTAAACAATGAAAACTTTTTGAAGTTTGAATGAAGCAAACGAAGGACATACGAATGTGAAAAATGGAAATATATCATTTTTCCGACTTGTGAAGTCCCTTAAGTTTGCATTCTTTTGACATTTAGGTTCAAGGTGACATTAGCATGCCGTGTAGACTGATGCTCATTTATTTTTAGGTGGGGACGAAGAGTTTTCGGCCATTGAATGGTTTTAAATGTAAACAATCTTCGGAAACCATAGAATTTTTATCCTAACCCAACCTAATTAATATTTTTTCTTTTATTGCGTTTATTTAATATCTTCAATCAACACCATTTCCTCATCGGAAATTCCTGGAACTTTATTTTTTGGCAGAGATAAATAACATTAGGTGATTTGGTGAGTTTTTAGGAGGTCATAAAGGACGTGATGGGGGAAGAATATGGGGTCAGCTAGTTCTAGGGAGGAGAAGAAAGGAAAGTTTGGATAGGACAACAAAGGGTAAAAATTGGGAGCAACTAAAGAAGTATATCACGTAAAAGGAATAGGCCGAGTTCCGACTGCCGTGAACATTGAAATCTAACTTTAATATAAGAATAATACTCTCATGATATCAAGCGAATAATTCACGACCTCGCATTAGTGACTTTACATTGTTACATTCTTTCCTTGCATTCCTGTGGAATGGAAAGGGCAGACTCCAGGCAATTTTTTATTCAATTGCGCCTATTTTGGAGAGCCAATAAATTAAAACAATAGAAAAAATACTAATTACTAATACTAAATAAAAATACTAAAAATACCAATCGCATGTGAAAAAAATGCACCAAAGAAGAATGAGCTTATTTCTATGCTTATTAAACTACCCACTCTGCTTTAGGAGGGGATTTTTTTTATAATTTGAAAAACTTACACCATCCATTTCAGGATGGTGTTTTAGTTTCGAGTAATCACCTCAAATTGTTTATACGGGGATTTTGGCATTATTTGCTCTTAAACTTATTGCAAGATCTAGTGGAAGAGATAGGCATATTATGGACTAAACCTACTTGACCCAGCAGGCAACTAACCCATGTCAAAATTATAAGACCAAACCAGAGGCATTTATGCACAATGTTTTAATAATGCACTCAAATGTTTGTGAGAGTTATAACTTGCACAAACTTGAAACTAGGTCAATAATTATATGTTTTCCACCTACAGAATATGTACTACCTTTTCTTCGTCTGATAGTTCCAAGTTTGAATTTGCAAAATTTACATTTTCCCATAGAAATTCATAGTAGAATTGCTTTTCATCATGCAATATTATTTTATTTTGATAATAACATTAATAAATAACTTACATATACCGAACATGAATCTACATCCACACGATACCCTGCAAGCCACCGCGAGAGTGTGTGACAGGGGGTAAAGATCACCAAGCATGCACTAACTAACATGCGAACAAGCAACCAATGTGTCTCATGCAACTAGATTGTTAGTATCTATAGTATTTGAGGGGTTAATACATGCATCATGCACTAAAGAATACTCTAAAATATTTCCCCTACCTATCCCTTTGCTATGCTGCCTATTCTGTTCTCTTATAGTACGGGGTAAAAATGCCATTTTGAATCTATCGGTACGACAATCTATCTCTCTAATCTTATTTATCTGGTCGAATCTAGCATAATACGCTGGTTTTTTTTAAATATGTGCCTAACATCTTCAGTGAAGCTATCCTATTGAAATTTCTCTAATAGATTTAATCTGTACTTTAACCTACGCTCTGGTAATGATTCCCACCCTAATTCTTTTATTAATTCTGCATTGCTACTCAACCTATCGTAACACCTTTTAACGAACCTAGCTGCTCTACGCTGCATACTGTCTAGTTCTCTGATCAATGAATGAAAAGAAAGAAAAAATGTGAAAAATCTAATTTTTATAATGAAAAATAGCTCCTTGTTCCCAATTACGAAATGTTTGATAGAATTTTGTTTTGTTTTGAATAACAATTCCCTTGAATACTAAAGGCATTTAAAAGTTGGCGCCTTTCTATAAGATAAAAAAGAGAAGAATTACGTCACAATGAAAATGTTGGCGGATAGAAGGATCGAGTGGAAAGCTGCGTCAAACCAATCCTAGGATTGTTGACCAATGATGATGACTCAAAGAAATTGATGGGGGAAGATAAGCCCTATGTGAAATTAGTCCTTGAAAGTCTTGACACACCACCGCAACATTGCTAAACATTACAAGGTATGGCAAAGGTATAGGGAGTGAAGCCTGAGAGTTAGACCATCATGGAAGTACAGGGAGGCGTAGCTCCCCTATCAATAAATGATAAATCATAGGAGGAGGTAAATCCTGGCTTGGGTAGCGGGCGAGATATTTTCCGGCGTGTCTGCCCTGAGTTCGAGAGGTGCTATCGAGCGATCGGATTGAACGGACTTCGCCACGAGGACTCTGCTTCAAACGAGATCGGATTATCTCCACATGCGCTGTGACCTCCGAATATGGTCGTGGGAAACCGTTGCGCTAACCTGCGCGGCAATCCGATCAGTATTGCAGGGATGGAGGCCCGGTCGCAGGGTACATCAAGGTATTTGGGCGCCGCCGAGTTCATCTGTGGGTCAGGAGGCTCTTGCTCTTCCCAAACACAAGAGGCATAGGGTACGAACGCCACCCGATGTGCGGACGCTGCGTAAACCGGTGTTGGTTGCTCCATGAGAAATCGGATGATGGACCAAAAGCGGTTTATAGGGTATCAGGGTCCAGTTGGGCCACACCATCTGCTCAGGGAAAGGAGCTGAAGTTGGATTGAGGGTAATCCTGGGCATCAAGTGCAGGTGTGAGCGGAAAACACTTTTTCGCCGGGGGTGATGTTCTCTCTTGGGGTCCAAAGGGGAATGTGAGGTATAATAAGACATTCATAGTGATTCAGGGTAAATACATATATTTCAGGAGGAGGTAGGGAAGACGATTTTAAGTTACCATGAAAACGCTAAAAAAACAATGGATATCACCGATGATTTTGAAGAAAAAATTGTCTACGTTATTTTTTTAGGATCTTCATCTTTCATTTACTTTCAACTGTATGCTTATTGCTTCCAATTTTTGAGTTAGTAACCGAAGTATAAAAAAAAATTATTCTTTAAAAAATTACTTGAATAAATGTTTATTGAGAGCAATGTACTTGAAATACACCTATTCTCGGGCAAGCATATTTTAAATGCTCTAGCAAATCGGTCCGGTATATACCATAATATCGTAATGATAAATTTACAAATGTACCAGTGCATAGGTAGATATTTTTTAATATTGCCAAAGCGGTGTAAATTACGTGGCGCGTATCGCAGATTCCATTTGTTTTTTTTTTAAAGATTAAAAAATTTTTGCTTTTTTCCCTACACAAATTTTCCCTCATTTTATGCCTCGAACTTTGAACGAGTACCGTTGCACAAGATGCAGAGTAACGTGTAGGTAAATTTAAAATGTAAATCAGGGTCAATATATGTATTTAATATATCTCTCTTTGCTCTCGAAGATGGAAGGCAATTAAGACCTTGTAGTCCTTACAATTCACCTAATCCCATTATTTACCCACCGTTCCTCCTGTTCTAGAAATTATTATGTAGTGGTGTCGTACCCAATTAGTGATATCGTACTCTCTTTAATACATGCTCTCAACAAATGCGTTCTCACGATACGGAAAATTATAATGGTTTGCCAATGTCGGTTAAAAACAATCAGCCCATGCTGAAAGATGTAAAGGACGGATTTATTTGAAGAGTTGAGTAGTTTTTTAACACTCTTTTCTCATACACTTTTACTCCTTATCTCGTGCTCTGTTCTGCTATATATTCTCAAATATTATGCCAAAATGCACGATTTACCAACCTATTTCTTCTTTTGCCTATTTAGGTTCATTACACAGTCATTTTTTAAGTTATAGCTATGCATATTATTGCCATGCCAAGCGGCGCCTTTCTTCGTGGTTACCGGGGGAAAATATCTGATGTGGCTCCGGAATTCTTCGATAAAGAAAAAGAATAAAGCAACACTGTATGATTTTCACATCTTCAGCTTCTGAGTGCCCTACAAGCCACCTCGAAGGTCCGTGGCAGGGGGTGAATAATAGCGGACAGTACTCTATATGTCCTTGCACTAATACCTACATTTCTAGTAGATATATCTGTTAATATTATGCCAGACAGACACTGCAAAGCTCACCTTTTAGCAAGAAGATTAGAAATAATTCTTTTCACATACATTATATGTATGTATTAATGGCCAAAAATAGAATTAGGAGTAACTTAAAGAAAACGTTTTTTAGCGTGATTAGCTGAAATTATGGCGTACTCACCCTTATTGAGAACTTTTACTATATTCGGTGTGATAAGAGTGGGATGTTTTTCAAAAAGATTGCAAAATAAGATCGATGGGGAAGCAGGAAGAAAAAAAATACGTATATAAAAGGTATGGGGCCTTGATACGTGACGGGTTCATAAAAAGTAAAAAATGGGCGTTTCACAGCGTGAGGTTATGGTATAAACTTACTGTCACATAAGCTGGCTTCGAGTTGACCTTTTCACGCTTAGGCTAATTAAATTTTGACCTACATCTACATATTAACCTGCTGACCACGACATGGGTGTGTACCAGGGGTTGTTAGGTCGCCAGCTATTAGGATAATGGAAAAGGGAACAAGGGACAGAAGATAGGATTAGGGTTAGTTGATGATACTAATGTTTATCCTAACGAATTTGAGCTATGATCACGAATTTCCCGCGGGAAAAATGAATTCTTATCTTGTTTAGTAGCCTAAGTCTGGCGCCTAATATACGAGTTTTTAGAGCTTCATATTCCAGTCCCTGTGACACTTTCCGTACGAGTTCCGTAGTGAGGAAGTTGCCCGCAGCATACATTTTCGCTCTTTACTTCTAATGGTTTCCAAGACAATCATCCGTGGCTTCCTTACTAAGGAGTCCTTTCAAACATATTCTAATTCCTTACCCCACAAGGCACTAATGGAGGATTTACCTGCTGGCGTAATCGAGGATTTCCTCATATCGACATGCGTTTCACGCTACAGTGACAGTGTTGTGTACAATAGGTACCAGGTGGTAATGTCATACTCGGAAATGTGTCGTCAATTTATTTTTAACCTTTATGACCGTGTTATGTCATTGCTCTGTACCTGCTGATAATGTCATCATCAGACATGAGTGATCAAATGATTTATCGAATGATATGTTCATTAACTAAATTTTAGTATCTACAAGAAGAATTGTAGCAGCGTATTGCTCTGGGGTGTCAAACTTACAGATGTGTCTATACCTATTATAAAATTATTATCCATGCACTAGGTGTGATTCATTTCCGCAACCTTTGGTTTTGAAGCCTGGTACGTTACCTAATTGACTGCCTCATTAGGCCATAAAAAGGAATGAATCTCCGAGCTTGAAGCAGTATAGTATTTTTTAAAGGAAAGTTAAATGTGAAAATTTTTGCGCAGAAGTAGTACTTGACCAAGATTGATTAATTTCATTCAAGTAGCAAACGATTTCGGCACTTTAGATTCTCCAACTTCTATGTTTACAAAACTAATCAAATAACAATCCATTGATCCACAAGAATATCTCTGTGGAAAAGTACGAGTGTACATATATTGTGGATTGCGTTGCTCCTTCCAATATATCAAGCCTGAATCTGTTCCACTTTTTCTACGCTTATATTACACCGCCTTATTCCTAAACGTAATCCCAAGACAAATGGGATATGGATGTCCAAGGCGCGATTAAAAACCCGCGATATTTGATCCACTAGGCTAGGGTGATAAAAACATGATTACTGATGATGCCATTACCTTTAATATTAATAGGAAAACATTTTTAATAACTATAGAGAGGTATTTTTGGCAATCCAGGACGTATATTCATTTTTTGCGCCAATGGTTGGGAAGTACGCACACTTCCTCCATTTTTGTGAGAAAAGCTGAATTTGCCTTCTTTAGATAGTTTGGTCTATAATGTTAGCTCATTTCCCTTGCGGATAAGATGTTTTGCAACCCCTTTATTTATTTTCGACCCCATTTCACCAGGACCCTGACTCTGACTACGGCTTGACTAAGCGCAGTGCGACCCGCCTTTTTATATGCCGTCCCGGGCCCTCGGCGATCGCTGCAGTTGACACGTTCCCAAACCGCATTCTCCTCAATATATTACAACTCCCTCCGCTTTCCACTTCAACTGTTTCGCCTCCATCCCTTTACAGAGGCCTCGGAGACCAGAAGGGACGCTTAATTACAATCAATTTGATTCCATTTCAGAACGAACATACATGCCTTTTATCTCCCCTTCCTCCCTCCCCCGCTGACCAACCCTTCGGTCCTAGGAAACCTTTCGAATGGGTTTTATCGCTAGCGAGTGTCCCGCAAGCACATCAATTTCGGCTCACTCGACGTTAGACCGTCCCTCTTAACTTGCACTCATTCCCGTTCTAACGTCCCCACTCTCCATGCGGACCGTATTCAAATTTGGGACAAAGGAGAGTCCACTCATCGCCCCTCGTCCTCGTTGAGTACGGCCCAAAATAAAAATAAAATTATGTCCCGCACATCGTGAGAGAATTTTCTCCAGAGCATGTGGAGATTTCCCAGCAAAAAAGAAGCAAATTTAAACATAAAAGAAAAAGGGCAGTCCCTGAAAAGAGTCACAATTACTGGAGGAGCATGTTAGGAGAATATAGACGAAGTTCAAAAGACATTTTAAGGAGAGTTGTCTTAACGAAAGGGCACATTACAAAGAGGAGGGATATTCTGATCATAACCCTCGGAATTTATGTTTGAAGAAAGGATAGTAAAAATATTGATCCAGAGAAGCGGTTCCCAACCTGTTGAGAGCGTACTCCAAGGGGTGGAATTCCATTCTCCAAGTGCTTGACGATTTATTGGTGGGATAAGAAAATTTATTAAAGGTGGAAGTAGCAGTAAGCATTTCACTTGAGCAAAATACCTCGGCGGCCGGCTGGATGAATTTATATGGAAAAGACTGTAGTTACCATCCGATCTGATAGACGGGCAGAAAAATAGTAAAAGAATTAGTAATGGGGTAAAGAGCTTGGTTTGGGAAGAGAGACGGCAAGTTGCAGGAGGAAAATCTGAGACAGCAGTGTAGAGGGTGGGATCATTAATATAAGGGGATGCTTTAAAGATAGCCTTTTTGTGATAAGGTTATTGATAGAGAAAAATAGAAAGGAATAATAGGCAAATAAAGAGCACAAAGGAAGCTATAACATATCCTAATAATAAAGCATGAAGTGAAAATGCGAAGGGAAAGAAATCCCCAGAAGGGTGGAACGAAAGAACAAGTATTACACCAAAATCTACCTCGACTGTTAGAGGAGAGTTAATCTCTGTGACGTTCAATTTTTTCCAAATTACCTCCCACCTACCTAGAGGATGAAATGCAGTATTGAACTGATTGTTTCGTGAAGTGGCATCTCTAGTGGTGTTAATCGAAGGACGGTGTTTTGCATCCAGTAACAAATTTAGTCTTTGAAGTGTTCCACCTGCTGAGATCATGTTGTACCGAATCAAAGTGACTTGGTTCGGGGTGATATAGGTAGAAGTGAAAGGAGAGAATAGTGCTCTCTTGCTTCTTTGTAATATTGCACCCGCTTGAAAATTTGGATTAGGAAATATGATAGATCGAGAAAAAAATAATGCCATTGATAGGTGTAACTTTCGGATTAGAAATAGTTATAAGATATTATAAATCAGTCACTGAGTAATGGCAGAGAATATGTAGCACCGATTTAATAGCGATAAAAGCTGCCTTTTTGCTCTGAAAAACAATATTGTATATATTTATAGGCTTTCTGAGTGAATGTATCAGAGATTCATTCTTGCTAAGTGACGTGAGTTACTGGCATTACAAACAGTCCAAGTATTTGCAACTCAATTAAAAGAATCTCATTAAAATTAGTCGATTTCGCGAAGGAGACATTTATTTTCATCCACCTTCCAAGCTCAAAGTACTTGGTCATAAAATACCTGAAATATTACTATTAAAGTACAATAAATGAAAACATTATACTAGCATTACTCTTAGGGGCTTCGTTATGACGTCTCTTTGTGGAGAGATTGAAAGTCTTCAAGATAAGTGAAACGTGGGCCCGAACTGTGAGGTTATAGATTTTCTTGAACAAGAGAGTGTAACGAGAGTAATGTCCCGTCCAAGCCTCAAAAATGAAATAAGTGGTGCTTTAAAAAAAAGGACAAGAAATCAGTAGTAATCATAAATTATGTAGGGAAAATAACCCACCGGTTCCGTTTTAATTGCGAGGGCTGTAAACATTTTATTGGTAAAATTAATACTTGGTCAGTGTACCTTTTTTGTACTTTGTTATCATGATTTAAAATGTATTATAGTAATAATATATTGCCATTGTAATGTTTCATCCGTTTTTGTGCAATATTATTTCATAAAATTTATAAACTCTAGCATGAGGATGCCATTTGTACATAGGTACCATAGCCTCGAAATATGGTGGTAGCGTAGTCTCAAGTACATAAAAAAATATATCACTTATTCTTCCAACACAAAGGAATATAGCCTAACATAATCCATAGGGGAACAATGTAGTGAATTAAAACTAATGCCTAAGGTTCTGATTAAAATTATATCCCTTTGGAATAATAATTTAATAGCACGACTTTTATTGCCTAACTAATTTGCTTTCTTTATTACATGTTAATATATCTTTTGTTTTACGGACGAAATGCGTCCTTAGTTATGACTTGAACCTGCCTGCCATACTTTCTCGATGTGGTATGTAAGAGACTCTGTAGATGTCTACGCAGATTATGAAGCGTAAAACGCCATCGAGTCCTGATGTTTCCCGCTCGCAAGTACTCATGAATGAACGTATTATTTTATGTTGAATTCACTGAAAAAAATATTGATCCGTAACCAGACTCCAGAGGAACATGCCATCATTCTTTAACACCTGCTATGTCAGGTGCATGTGGATATTTTGAGCCTCCAACTTTTTCCCTTAAAATCTTGGAGGCAGGGAGGAAATTTTTCTTGCAAAAGGAATTATTCAGGCTCACTTTGTATATGCCAGGCCAACACTACGATGGTATTCAATTACTGTTACCTATTGTCATCAGAGATGAATGCCCGTTCCGTGAACACCCGATTGTTCTACTGCTCCACTTTGAAAAGGGTCAAGGTTATTGATTTGCAGACCCTTCATAGGTTGGTGAATACTAATACATTTATCCAGTCCGCGTTAAGGCCAAAAACTTTCCTCAGGAACTTTTCCAATCTTCTGAGGACGTCTATTCATTAGGTCCTTGAAATTAAGTTTTCACATGAAAGCCTTGTGTAATCAGTGTCAGAAAAATCACTTGCTTGGGGACATTATTCTTAGTTAGGAAAAAAACATAGTGAGTGAGAAAACGTGATGAAAGACTGCTGCAAAAAGTAGGTCATTGTGCTGGAAGTGCATAATTGTGCTCGATCGGAATATCGCTTTTGTATGATTAATGGAATCCATGAATTACAGAAATGGAGCTCCACAGTGAAGTGTGCTAAATCGGAATCTACCGTTCATCTCCATGGATGCCGGCAGACGAGAAGTTTTAAAAACACCAGTGATATGGGTTTACACATCACCATTTAGTCAATCGGCGCATAAGGCAACGTATTTAGGGGAGTAAAAAAATAGTTTTTAAAGATAGTTTAGATTTACCATATGCTTTATTTTCAAATTTTTTATCCTTCCAAGGGTTTTGAACGCACTTGATAGTGGAGAGTTGATTTCCAATATTTTGTTTGCAAGTTTCCTTCATTTGGCCCACATTCCTCTGGCATTGCCCCCAGTCATGCTGTAAACATCTTTCTTTTTTTCAACGATCGCCCGCATAGACGATCGCATGTTTAGTTGAGTCCGTCTAGGTCAAGGACAGAGGTGTTCCATGGTCTCTGAAAAGCCGCCCTGAGGCCCTGCCAATGGCCCTGAGCCAAACACGAAAACAATGGAAGAGAGAGTTTTGAAAAGGGAGCGAGGTCGGCAATGTTTACCGAAGAAAGTTGAAAAGCAGATGGAGCTGAATGTGAAGTCTTTTACCTTTAAATCTTTTCCATTTCATCCTCTGGTAAAAGGTGAATCGGCGCTAATCTGCGTTGCCGCTTTGTATTTCAATCTGCTTCTATATTTTACCCTGCTATTACTCAGAACGGCGTGTAGCATTTACCAGCCGTTAAGAAAATTTTTAGCCGAAAAAAATTGTTATTAATAATTAATTCTGGTGTGTAGCAGGCTTGCAAATGTATACTTCGTTGGGTTGTAGTTTTGATTGGGTACAGAAAAAAATGAATTCTTGTGCATCTCGATCTGAAAGTTGATCTCTATTAATTCGTAGCTCCTGTCCTCCCGATTTGATCTGGGGGTAGAAATATTTGTTCAGCGTCATGCCAGAAGCAGAAGTTGAGCTATTTTCCTGTTGTATTGGTGGTAACATGAATCGAATCAAAAACATTGTATCATCTTGAAGAGAGGATAAGAATTAGTGCAGAATTTTTGGCGGCCTGCAAGAAACATCAGTTTACTAAGATGGAAGCTATACTATACCTAGTGTAATATTGTTGAAGTGGAGATTAAGGCAACATTTGGCACCCGGGAATAAGAGGGTGGAGTACAAGCAAACATAATCTCAGTGAAGAGAGTAATATTAAAATATATTTTATTAAATATTCAGCCTTCCTTTTCATTATTAATTAGAATTTAGTAGGCTAAAAAATGTAGGCAAGCGAGTTCTGATACTAGCTTCTTCTTAAAATAGCTTATTGTATAGTGACTTAAAACTACATCTTCTACCAGAGGCCCTTCTGGAAGAGTACAAACCCTTCGCCAAAAGCTTTCCACAAACAATCCTCCGTAAAAACCCTCTGGTCCTACATATTTAATCCTTCCGCCTAATTTCCAAATTCCTAATCCTTCCTTCTTCATAGTAACGCAGTAAAACAAACATATTATGCCCCCACCAAATCCTTTGCTAAACCCCCGTTAGCGGCCCGTGGCTGGAATACCGGGACACAAATAGACCAAAAAAAGTCAAATGCATAGTTGGAATCGAATCAAAGTCAATGGGCTGCACCCGGAAATAAGAGGGTGGTGGCTACCTTCAATCAAAGTCAAAGTACATGGAAATGCTGGAAGTGATGGAGGATTTGACCTGGTGGAAACCCAATTGACTTTCAACAAAATGTAGATAAGTATGGGAGTGTAAACATCATTGAAGCTCAAGTAGAATTAATTGTAGGTACTAGATAAAAATTTTAAGGACTCAGGATAGGAAATATTTTTAGCAGCTGAATAGACTAATGAACATTTAATTATTCTGTAGGGGAGTTAACACTAGGACGCCCGGACTTCTCGACATCATTCAACGCCCAAATGGGGTCATTTTGACCCCCGGTAATTAATAAGTTAATTTTTCACAAGGCATTTATATGTTTATATTTTTAGTGTTTTTTCATTAAATAATGCCCTAGTTCTTCACATTTATCGATTTTATCAGTTCATTACAGCAATATTTTTCTCAATATAACTATTTATTGAAATATCAACTTTGAGATTTCGAATCATTTTCTCGTTTTTCTTCAATTTCATTTTTTCTTGCCTAAAATGTTGACACTCAGTAAACAACAAATGTCACTTACTTTATTTAAACGTATGTATTTGTTGTTTTTGCAATGTGCACTGTTTTATGATGAATGATTTGTCCTGCCAAAATTAAAAATACCATCTGAAAAAATGTAAAAAAAATTGAGTAGCCTAATGAAAATAGTTATCATCATCGTCAGTATTTCAATCCTATGATTGGTTTACTGCAGCCCTCCATTACGTCCTATTTAGTGTTAATTGCCTAACGCCCTGGTATGTTTTCTCTTTCACGTCCTGCTTTATTTGCTCTAGATACTTGCCCCTTGGTCTTCCTTGTGGGACCTTCCCTTCAATCTTCCCCTCTATTATATTTCTAAGTAATTCATTGTGCCTCAAGGTATGTCCATCTTTATCTGCTCTTCTGCACACCTCTTCATTCCTCACTATATCAGTCAATTTAATCTTCAACATTCTCCTCGAGCACAATGTTTCGAAGGCTTCAATTCTTCGCTGGCCTGCTTTCCCGATTTTCCATGTCTCTGATCCATAGAGTACTACGCTCCATGATAAAGTGCTTCCTTGTTTGCAGCCGTAAGTTCTTTGTGCACAGTAGCTGTCTCTTCTTCATAAACGCCTCCTTATCTTGTGCTATTCTGCGCTTGATGTCCGTTGAGCTTCTTCCATCCCAAGTGATAGTGCTACCGAGGTACGTGAAGTACTCCACTTGTTCCAAAGTCACTCCTCCAATTGTGGTATTTGCCCTAAGCTTATCTCTTCCACACACTAGGGTTTTAGTTTCCTATTAGTATTGCTCTTATTATATTATTGAAGTACTTAGTCATGGATGCTTGCAAGTTCCCTCGACTTTCTGCTACAACTGCGATGTCATCAGCAAACCAGAGCATGTTTATTTCTTCGCCATTCACCTTGATGCCCTTGATACCAATTTCCTCTGCGTCTCTTATTGCTTCTCCCAGTTATATATATTGAATAACACTGGGGAGAGGTTTGAATCATTCTCTGACTCCTTCATTTATTTTGGCTTATATCTTCCTTCCGTCTTTTATTTGCATTGTGGTGACCTGGTTCTTGTAGAGCCAGTAGATTTTTCTTCTATCCTTGTAATCCATTCCAATGGCTTCCAGTGTCTTGAATATCTTCTTCTATTCCACGTTGTCAAAGGCCTATTCCAAGCCCACGAATGCCACATACAACAGCTTGTTTACGTGTATCATTTTCTCGGCCAGTATCCTTCAGCTGAGTATTGCCTCCCTAGCTCCTTGGTTTTTCCTGAATCCGAATTGATTTTCCGAAAGATTCCCTTCCATTCTTCTGCTAATAATCTTAGTAAGTAT
Source organism: Platycnemis pennipes (assembly GCA_933228895.1). Lineage (NCBI taxonomy): Eukaryota > Metazoa > Arthropoda > Insecta > Odonata > Platycnemididae > Platycnemis > Platycnemis pennipes. Next base: position 83,627,644 of record OW121854.1, on the reverse strand, counting down.
TTTCGATGTCTGTAACACCAGGGTAAAGGTTCTGTGTTCTTCGCATTTCCTGCTAATTTCACTCTCCTGGAAATTCTCTGGTGGCCTTCCACTGTCGTAGCTATCTCTGATTATTCCAAGGAGGGTATCTTTTGCTTTGACCCCGAGTGCCTTGAAAATAGTAAATGAATATTATATCAAATAGTGAGCTTACTTTTAGATTCCACCCTTCCTAGTGTCTCTACTGAGTTCATCAAATGGGTACTTATCGTCACATTCTGAGGATTCTGTTTATTCTTCACAAGTTTCAAATGTCAGCTTGCCGTCGGATTTGTCAAATGAACACTCTCCACCATTGACTCATCTTATTGAATCCTATGCAGCTCAACAAGAATGTCAGCAGAACATTATGCTGTTCTTTGAGAAATATTTGATCACAGCTATCTTCAAAATACCGATCACACCGCAAATTCGTCCCGCAAAGCCACGAACAATGGACAACAAATACACGAACTTCACTTGCTGTCACTGTGAGAACGAGTTCAAAGTTTGAGGCTTTACTTTGTGGAACCACTCGATTGGAAAAGAAAAACCACTTTGCACATTCCACACAAAGGTTTTATTGGTTTCTACCATAGTTTAGACAATATATGTCATAATCAAAATCGATAATGACATATATTGTAGAAAATAATAAAACCTTTTTGTGGAATGTAAAAAGTACGTGAATCGTGGATAAAAGAACGAGTTTTATTCTCCACTCGTCATCCGAAGAGAAATAATTAGATTTGGAGTCAACTAAGTTGATAAATTCGTGCGAAACGGGTAAACAAAATTGCAGTCTCCTCACACCACATTGATTGACGATGTATGATGATATCAACAAAGTAATTACTAAATAATTCACATGTAAGCAAAAGGAAAAGTGAAGACGTGATGGGGAAAGGAAACAAAACTTTTTTTGTAAATTGATACGAACTTGGAAGATAAGTAACCGAATGAAAAAGATAAGACGACAGAGCAGTGAGCACATATGCAGCAGAATGATACAAAAATGCAAATAAAAAAGGACCTTTAGCAGAGATAAAGCGCGCAAATGAACGCTTGGGTCAAAATGACCCCACTTGGGCGTTCAAGGTAAAATATGATTTAACTCCTCAATGGATTATTTTAGGAAGGTAAACATTTATGCAAGTGAACACCAATTAAAAATATTAAAAGTCACGAGAAGAAATTCTGTTCTGTTAAAAAATGAGATCAAAAAATAAATTTAAAAACACGAGGGGGTCAAAATGACCCCTCTGGGCGTTCTAGTGTTAAGCGAGAATACTTGGATTTTTCGAGTTTTGGTGATGAGGCTGGATGGTGGCGGGGATTAGTAAGCTGTCTGTTCAGTTATGTCTTGAAAAGGAGTAAGTTTACTGATTGTGTAAGGCTTAGGGGAGAAAGGGAGAGACAAAATGTGGGGGGTAAAATGAGGGCGGGAGCAATAAGGATTTACGTAAGGTAGAAATCTGAATGCCGGTTGGAGTGAAGAGCACTAATTTCTGATTGGAGGATCGGAATTGGAGAAGAAAAACGAAGTGGTTAGAATTCACCATCAGTAAAATTATTGAAAGGAAAAGAAGTGTTGATATACCGTTGATACATTCGAATATCTAACACTTTCGTAACGTTCCAGATCTAGTTTATTGTACTTAAATTCAACGATTGCGAACTGAGTGCAAAAACTCAACGAAATTTCCCGCTAGCAAACTCAATAGCAGAATTTTCATAAAGAAAAAAAATCATTCACGGATAACCTCGTGCACGGAGATGCTGTGCGCAGAGGCACAGCTGCTTTGTCACCTTGTATGTTCGGCAGTTCGTCTTGGTACTACTGGAAAGGGTATCTGATAAATAAATGAGTCCAATTATGGGTAATCAAATGATAAGGAACCCACATGATAGAATATTTTCATTACTCTATGAAAAATATGCGTACATAACGCCGCTGAATCAATTTTTTTGCGCCTGATGATGGCGTTACTACCGAAAAAGGTTTTAATCCCAGTATTCAATAAATTGGGTAGATATCCATCAAGACACGCTCGTACATCCAATCCTAGATGAGTACCAGGATCGTCGTTGAGTATTAGCGTATTGGTTCATGGCAGGGGGTGAAGTATAATCAAGTATGCATTATTAATCAGACACAATCATTTTACACTTACCACGATGCAGGCATGCAAAAAAATATTACACCGTGCATACACTAGTTACATGCAACTGAGAGAAAGATGTTAAACTCCAGAGGAAAATGGTAGAATAACTGTTACGAGACACGTGAATTTGTTGTGGACGGCTTGAGAATATGTGGGCGACTTGGAAATACGAGAACGTGAATGAATACTATCCAAATATGGGTGCGAACTCCCTTCGTTAAGAGTACTCCAAAACACGGGGTGAATGCTTATTCATTCTACGGAGGAATTAGAGGAGATTAGATGAGCTACCGACGCGCTCGCTGCGAAGGTATAATGGTGTGATTAAATAGAATAGTAGAAGACTGGAGTGATTTATTTTTGCACCGCTAGGCTCGTGGGAGACGCGCTGAAACTCTTTCCACCAGACTCAGCAGCAAGAAAAAGAGAAGGAAATGGAGACGGTACTCCACTCTATAAAACATTTCACTCGCGGACTTCAAATCCCTATCCGCTGATTTAATTTAGTCTCTCCTCAAACCCCCTTTTGAGGATTGGTTCTGAATAGAAAAACTCGGCTCACAGAGAAGGATGAGGTTGGAGAGGACGACGGAGTAACACCACTCGGAAGTGAGGATTCCGGGAAGTTGGATCGCGTTGGATAGCTCGGCCTCCAGATAAGATAGTCGAATGCGTTCCCGAACGCGATTACCTATACTGGTCCCGAGAATGGGAGGAAATGAATACGATGTGTCATCGGCAAAAATTTCATTCGGATGCGTATCGATTCTGAAACTTTACATTACTCCGAAGAAGGGATTTTCAACTTTAATGCTCCCAGCCTGCTTGTAGTCTCTATATAATGGGCGTAAAAGTATTCAAATAAATATTTATCAGAAGGTATGACATTATAATTTATTTAATTATTTGGTGCATTACCGGATTTGAAAGGTTTTCATGGAATACCTTTATACATTGTAAATTCTTTCACACACTATTAGATATGTAATATTGATATATTGTGTATATATGTTTCCTTTGTATTAATTTATCATTTTTTAATTCCTACAAGTGTATTCTTTACTGATTTTTTGTTAACCTCAGATTGTAATTGTTTTTGGTATTGACCACTATTTTATTTTTATATTTATATAGACGAGGGGTTAGATGGCAGAAGGGACAGTTTTGTCTCAATCTCGCCCCAATAAAAACCTTTTATTATTATTATTCTGCTATCTTTTCTTTCTCCTACTTATCTATCTCCTACTTTCCTTCTTATCTTCCGGTTATGCATACACCAGCCGTGGTAGAATGGGGGCGTTTACTCGGAACCAAAATCGCAATTTTTTGCATGAAATTGTTAGATGGAAACGAAAAAAGAATTTTAGTGAAAAAATTAATCTTCTAACCGCAACCATTCACTCATAAATCAAAAATTAAAATAAGCAAAAGGTGACGCCCACCGAAAAAGCTGCTGTGATAACATATGACATCATTTTCTTCCTGTCCTTGGACTGCTCTTAGGGAAGCGGAGGGAGTGGAGGGGGGTTCTCGGAAGGCCTGCTCGCACAGATGCTGTCGTAATCGCTCCCATTGGGAGAGCCAGCTGTGTCCCCCCCTTTGCGATAAGGCGAAGTAGATTCGAGGGCTCAGTTGTGATTGGGCGAAGTAGATATACGTCAGAGGTTGCACCACACCCACTTTTCCGAAAGGGTTAAGAACATCAGTTTTTCGTCGCTTATAACTCGAGGAATAATTGACGGATCAAAAAACGGAAAAATACGGGTCTTTTTATTTCAAAAACTCTATCATATTCGGCAACAAAAAAAATATGGTAAACGACCCCATTGTCAGTAAAACGCAGCCCTGGCAATATAAAGGTAGCAGAGGTTCATATCCCAATCAGGGTATGAATATTTTAACCATCTTTAGAACTAAGCTTAGTATTGAGGTGGAGTAGATCGTATAATATGATCTACGTGGTTGGAACACCCTAAAAAAATGCTTAATTTTACTACTCTAAATATATCTCTTTCTATTCTGCATTTTCATACATTTAATAGATATAATGTTCTTAATTTTTATCTTCAGGCCAGATAACCTTTCAACCTTCTATCTCATTCAAAATGGACTCACTCACTTTCTTCTCCTTTACTTTCCTAGCACTCTTCCTTCGATTACCTCCTCCAGGTTCCAATAGTTGGGTGTTACTTGATCCGCCCACCTACTTCGCCTTCAGCAACGTCCTTTCTTCCACCGATATCCTCAGCACACCCTTCGTCCGTCCTCAGATATCTTCTCGCCACTATGGCCATTCTTCTCCAAAGCCACTGCTCAAAAAAACTACAATCTTTTCTCATCCTTTTTCGTCGGGAGTCACACAAGTCCATATCAAACTCTTCACTGTCATTTTCTTGACATATTTGCTTTAGCTTCCCTTTCATGGATTCTCTCACGTTGGTAAAAGCCTTCTCTGCTATATCATCCTTCGTCTGGCATCCCACATCTTCCCAAAATGCCGCGCAAATAGCTGGATGATCCGCCTGCTCTACCTCATGCTGTCTTTATGTCTAGTTAGACTTTTCATCGATGTGAAATGTTATTGATTTTATTTTTAGTATAACTATTATCTTCTCATATTCCTCACCATGCATCTGCAACGTGTTTTACACTGAACGCAAGACCATGAAATAATTTTACGCATAATTGTAAGAGTTATTTTGACGTGATAACATTTCAAGGGCTCTTTCCAGTTTCACTATTGGTACAGTTAACATACGCAACTTCAATTCAGGGCACCAGAGGTCACGATTCCATAGAATGTCTGTTGGCATAATTTCTACCGCCACACTACATCAGTGTGACAGACAGAAGTGACATATAAAGATACAAGGTTGTTTTTTCCAAGGAATTCGTTTTTCTCAAGCACAATACATTGCAAACAAAGTATATTTACTTTAAGCATATTACCCACTGGACTTAACTAGTAATTAACAAAGACTTTCCTCAGCTAAATGTCATCTGATGACCTATGACCTCCTGCCATACACCCTTACGGCGTCACTCAGGCAAACGTAGACGTATATTATTTAACAATATTGCAGATATATCGATCTAAATATGCGTATCCATTATTGAAATCGGGTATAGTATGATGTGAATGGATTCAGAGCATGAAAACACTTCTCAAGAGTTAAGGATGTAAAAGAGAAATATCGTTTCACAGTCTGACATGCTTCAGAAGGTAGAAAAAATATCTCTCATTATTATCAAGAATCAGGATTGTCCCTCAAACTTTTGTTCAGAGAGTAAATTTATTTTTTCATGGCATTGTGGCATATTTCATTGTATTTGAAAAAAAATAGAGGTGAGTTATAAATTGCACACAAGCAAAAATCATTGAGTTTCTTCCATCTCCCAAAGATATCATTACCATCCACTTAACTAACGCTCATCCGTTTAATTTATTCTCGATTATTCTCTTTTCATTCATCAATGGTTAATAAGAGAGCACTAAGAAATGTGCGCTATTTTAAAAGCTGTAAATGTTGTTGCATGCATTGATTTCTTGTAAGTTTGTACTTTGCTAAAAGCTGTGTTGTAGGACAGCATTATTAGGGGCTGCAACTCTGTAGCTTAGGTTACAATACATTTTCTAACCTGGGTTTTAAAATAAGACGAACACAACATCCTGAGGTTCCATTCCTAAGGTTCTCTGTGGATTCAAAACCGAAAAATGTTCTCTGTATCTAATGAATATTTTTTTTCTTGGAAATCGATAATTTTTCCAAGAAGATATTAGTTAACCTGCCTAACCTGGGTTTTAACATAAGACGAACACAATATCCTGAGGTTCTCTGTGGATTCAAAACCGAAAAATGCTCTCTGTATCAAATGAATATTTTTTTTTTGCAAATCGAGAATTTTTCCAAGTAGATATCAGTTTTTTTATAGTTAATCCACAAGTCATTGTAAACTAAGTAAAAATGCTTCGTGAGGTCAAACTTCATTAAAATATAATTTGAAGTACCGGAACTAATCGCATACTCTGGTGGCTTCAGTCAGCTTTTACACGTTGACTAGTTTGGCCCATGAAATGGTGGTAAAAAAAGAGACCGAGTTGTATTTTTCTGCACCCGCATTCTTATCTTACCCAACCTGCCTCTTCCGGACATCAAGTAGCACAGTGGGGGTTGTAAAAGACGAGGAAATATACGAATCGGGATTGTGGGCTGAAAAAATAAAGCCTCGATACAAACTGATGAGCTTGCTCGGTTCAAAATAGAAGTCGAACGAAAGATGCGGGTCGGAGGAATTCTATTGTTCCGAAGAGATGAAGAATTCGGTCCGAAAATAAGCGGGATCTGACGCAGTTTCGTTTGTGGTAGCATTGCGATAGCTTCGGAAATGAATCACGCCTGCGGCCGACGGATAATTAGGTGAATAGGTGTAAGAGAACGGATCGATATCTGAACGCCGATCGGTGGTTGCAGCGTGAACCGAGAAACGTCGTGCTGTAACACCTTATAATCGTGGTAAATATTTTACTGGCGTAAATACTTTAGGAAATAATAAATAAAGCCGCTATATTGTGAAAATATACTTGTAAGTAAAACCTGATTCAATTCCTACGGATTTTGGGTTAGTGTGGTGGCTAGGATAAAAATCCCATCCTGAGGATATGGGTTTCTTTCCCGGCAGCGATAGATATTTTTCAGATATTCATACCAAGAGTATCAATAGTACAGTAATACTTTTGGCCGAGCATAGCACCAGTGCCAACTTGAGTGAATTGTGGAACTCACTTAAAGTACATTACTTCGGCCTTTGGATAGGAAGTAAATTCGTGATCCCCTCGGCACCTCTCGTGAAGAGTAGGCAATGGTGACGCCGAGATTCTCTCCATCCTTAATCTGTTCCTTGCAAAACTCCCACTCCTCTCTTATTAGGTACCCACCTATGCTAAATCACGAATAGATCAAAGATGCCCGTCCCCGCCCCATAGTAATACTGTTATGATTTGTAATTACATGGTGTCATTTTTCAATATATGATGGTAGTGGTGGTAGTGATGGTTATATGAATTATTATTTAAACATCATCCTCAATTAGCATGCCATGAGTATTATCTTAATTTAACGCGTGTTTAGTTATTTTTATTTGGAGGCAGACTGAAGGATTATGGTAAACTGGATTTCTCCTGCTGTAATCTATCGTTTTGGGTGCAGGAAAATTATGAAGTTTGAGTTCCCTCATCCAAACTTTGGGGTTCAAATGTCTGCCAATTTTCCACTAACTAACGGAACTAAAAGGAAACAAATCCGATGCTTGTAATCCGAAAACAATTCAATAGTTTCCGGCGATATTGGGAGGTATTCGAACATGTCGAAATGAAAAAAATGCAATTTACCTCAGGTGAAAAACAAACTTTAATTCGACCCGGCTTTCGTTGACACTGCAGCATCATAAGGTGAAAAATAAAATCAAGGGGACTCTAATATATGTGCAAAATACGTGGATGTAAGAACCTTCTCCCTCCTACCCTTTTTCACTCCTTATATTCTCGCATTTTGTACATACATAAGCGCACCCTTGATGTTATTTTTTACCTGATGATGCTGCAGTGTCAACGAAAGCCGGGCCAAATTAAAGTTTGCTTTTAATCTGTGGTAAATTGCAAATTTTGTTTTCATTTTCATATCTCGTAAAGGCTGGGAATTTTCGTATCACCGCTGCATATTCAACTTCATAAAGAACCCACGTATGTCGTTATCCTAATTGCCATATGCTGCGTCTAAAATGCCAGGGGCTGTCCATTAATTGCGTAATGCTGAAGGGGAGAAAAGTGGTTGGTCTCGAGGAGGTTTGAATGCACTGGAGTCACCGGATAATTTATAAAGAAACATTGGGCACCTTAAAAAGCATGAGCAGACGGGATTGATACTCTCAACACTCACGGAAGAAGTTGTTTTCACGGTAAATCTTAAGAATAAGGGAAGAAAGAAATAGTCAGTAGAATTGCCCCAATTGTATCAAAAGAAGAATCTACTTACAGCTTAAAATACAAGCGTAGGAGCAAGGAAACAATTCATTAGAATATGCATCTGGTGTTTGTTTCTTTACGGCAGTGTGGCATGGACGATGACAGCTGAGGAGAAGAAAAAGGTAGAAGCATTCGAAATGTGGTGTTACAGAAGATGGATGAAGATTAAATGGATCGACCGAGTTACAAAGGAGAAAAGAGAAGTCTGCTGAAAACTATAAAAAGAAGACGGAACAACTTAATCGGCCGTACCTTAAGACACGATAGCCTGGTGAAGACAATCGTCGAGGGAAAAGTGAACTGAAAGATTGGAAAAGGAAGGTCTCGTATGAGATATATAGAACAGGCTGTGAAGGATGTAAAAAAGAGGAGTTACGTTAATATGAAGAGGTTGGCTGATAGAAGAATCAACGGGAGGGCTGCGTCAAACCAATCCTAGGATTGTTGGCCCATGATGACGATGAAGATGGATAATTGCATGCATTTTTAGAAATACGTACATCAAAGTTTGCTAGGAGGAAAGTTCGCAAGAACTCAAAGAAGCGCTTATCGTAATAAAATTTATTCCCTGAGGAATCAAATGCATTATTACTTTCGCAAAAAAGCCTTAGGAAGATTGATTGACGCGGGTGCGATGAAATTTGGATATGGTTTTATTGTCATTAATACATATATGCAGTCTCCTTCAGATGATGTATAAAACGGAATGTTTTGCACCGAGGAGGTGGAGCCTAACCCTTCCCAGGTATCCCTTTTATGGCTTCCTTATCACTCGTTGAGTAGCATTCATATAATACTTGCAGTACATTGCATTCTCCTTGGTAGAGTTCACTATAACGATGCAGTATTTTAAAAGGAGGTAGAGGGGTCCAGCCTTTCGTTCGGTTAGGAGAAAAAATCATAATGATTCATCCCTTTTTTGAATTTCGTCGATGAAAAACATAATGATTGGCATAAAAATAGCATTAAGAAATATAGAGAGTGTTTTTTATCTCGGATATGAGTTTTATTTTCAAAAATATGGAGTGCTGCGTAAACTAGGGGTAATATTTCATGTGTGTTGTGAAGCGCTATCAGGATGGAAGGAGGGTTGAAAAAAGTAGGAAATAAGCTTTACATAAGATATGGATAGCCCCTTATATTACTTATTAAACCCTTTTACGACCAGTGGGCCGATATATCGGCCGAAATGCATTCCATTTACATATATTTGGAATATTATATTTCCTTCTAATCGGAGAGAGAATGAATGATACTTTTATCTTCATGAATATAAGATATATTTCGTAAAAATTGAGATAAATAAATAAATAATATATTAAAATTAAGTGCTTCAAAGATATCTAAAATTCATAATCTTACGATTTTCACGGAAATGTACTTATCAGTTTAAGCACAGTGAATTGTCAAGCTATAAAGTAGCGGGCAGTAATAATGTTAAGGCTGCAATCGATGACAAGTACTTTTGTAGTTATTCACATTATAATCCACTACTTCCAGACTTTTGGATCCGCCTTAGAAAAACAATAAGGGAACACCAAATAGGCAGTTGTTTCGAATATCGCGGCACCGTCACACAAACTGGCGTCTTTATAGAACGATATCTTTCTGGAGCTCAAGAATGTGACGTCCTTTTTTCCCCAACGAAACGGCAAACTGCTCAAATAGAAGAACGTCTCAAGAAACGCATTCTATCAAAGAACCCTTGACTCGTATCTTTTGCCACAAACCTGTTGACTTCGGTATTGATTGACGATCTGGGCCGCTATATTGGAACGGCGGCGTAGTGACCTAAGGATGTGATTTATAGTTTAATATGGCTGGCGATTTTTCACACAGGAAACTGGATGAAAATATGGCGCAGACCAAATTAATCAAATTGTAACACATATACAGTGTGGGGTTAATATTTACTTCAGGGTTGATCGTGATTGAATGAAATCTACGTGCCGATAATATTGGAGGGTTGTTATCCACTATAGGATTGAACGTTTTGGAAATTATAATCTTGGTTATGGAATGTATTTTTTCCACTCAATAGGGTATCATCACCTGCGTTCACGTCGTTTTATCAATGTAATATCATACATACAACGATGGAATATAATATATAACCGTTCAAACCGTTCAATATAAAAATATAACCGTTCAATCAAAATTGAAGTGTAAAACTAAAGCTACAAAAGAATCAACCTTATTATAAAAATTAGAAGACAATAATTATGATGAAATGATCATAAGATGAAAGATAGATAACACTTTCCCAAACGGGTTTACGAAATATAAGTTACCCTCTTTATTCTTTGTTAATCCGTGTTTTTATATTTGCTATCAATGTTGTGCAACATGACAGGTTATCGCCAAGTGCATTCGTTTTTACGTGTAGGCATGTTACTTCTGTAGTGGTGCTCTCTCTCGGCATCACTTGTTACTTCATACATGATTTAGAGGCTAGCAGTATTTTAGGAAGTATTTGTCTTTTTTCTTTACTGTGCCCTTATCGCAGGGTCACATTAATAACCTTACCTTCTCTCGGCCCTCCATTCACCTGTCATGGTATCTGTTGCCGACCTTCATGTGCCGTCTCAAATTCCTATTCTTTTCCTTTCTTTTTACCGCTAACCCAACACTCCGTCCTATAAATTACCATCGATAGCAGCAAGTTACCCCTCATTTCGTCCTCTACCCACTTCCACTTCTGATTCCTCCACTTGTTTCTTTACCTGCCTCATCACTTTCTTCATATCTTCCGTTGTCATCTCCGTACACTTCATTTACGCCATTTTGCCCAAACCGTGTCTCTAAAAACTTATCATGTACACCTTTCATCTTTCTGCAAACGCCAATTTTTTTTAGACGAACCTATTCTGCATTTAGCAGTAAAAATTGTTCAAATTAATGACGAACTGGAATGTTTTTCGATTCGTTGGAATGGTAAATAGTGGCTTGGATTCATAAGGACCTGTGGATTTTAACGAAAAGGTCTAAGATGGCCGTGGTGATTAGATAAGCCGGCCGTGGCGGACAGGCTGATAACCGTGCCAACTTGACTACCTTAAGGAGGTTGATCCGAAAAGTGAAAGTCATGTCATTTTTTTTTATATTTTCAGCACTTATAGAACTAAAGTTTCTCTATCTAATAAAGTAAAGATAATTACATCAACCCACACTCCTTGTTCCACAAATTGCATTTGAAATTACATACGATTAACGGCGAGAATGGCCATCGCATCGGAATATAACGTTGAAAAATACCATAGTGACATGTAATTTTTGCAAAAAACTGATATTTTATGCGTCACTTCACAAGAAATAAAATGACACGAAAAAAAAGGCATCAACCCACGGTATTTTTTGCTAAATCCACCAATTTCTGCGCTTATAGCAGACGAAATTTGTAGTTGTCTTCAAGTGGCGCTGCGGTAGCTCCAGCCAAAATTAATGGCTAATGAATAATATCATTAATAATGAGGTATTAAAGCACATTTCAGAAAAAATATTATAGCATAACGTTTGATAGTAATATTCTGGTTTTATACATTAGTAAATTCATTGAGTACATGAATTTATTTCTGTAAGTGCTGAATGACTCCATGTTCGAGCTGATTAAAATTATCATAAAAAAGAAATCCTTCGACTTAACACCGTATTTCTTGTGATACTTATGACTTTCAAAGGCTTAGGTAATTTTCTTTGTGAAGTTAGGATCACTTAGCTGGCATATACTCGTACTTAAATTAATAAGATTCCTCAGACAACTTGACTCAAGCAGTCGCGAGCCATTCTCCTTAAGTTCATGGGTTTGATCACCACCTCGGCCATGGGTATTACGTTTATTTTAGGATCATGCATAGGTATATGTGAAGCAATGTCAGTTACAGCTGGTGCAAATTCCATTAAAAAAGAGAGTAGGTAATATTGTGACTATACATTCGTATTGAGATATGAGCGTGCCACTGAGGCATCTTCTCTTTATATGTAAAAAAAACCTTACCTGACAAAATGTCTCCATTGTAATTATGCAACGTGATATCTGCAGTGCTACCTGTCAATGCTCGCTTCCCAATGGCGATGTTATCAACTCAGTAGATAAGCCCGTCCATTTGACCATTTATACTTTCTAAAGCGTAATTTTACGATAGTGAAGGAAGTTCCCTCATTATGTAGTTATATGAAGAGTAATTTCAATGAAATGCATCGTTAAACCAAACCAATCATTGAAATCAGATATGGACAACAATGAAGCGCCAGTGTTTGATTATGTGGCCGTTTCGCATTGCATCTCATGCATTGTGATGTTCAATCAACCGTAAAGCAAGCATTGAGTCTGAATTTCCATTACGGCATCAATGTTATGATTGTGATAATGCTTGCAAAATTAAATTTTTAATAGGCTTTAGTTCGTTATGCATAACAATACACATAATAATTACCTCAGTGTTAATTTGAAGTGACATTTCCTGGTGCTGGTCATTTTATATTTGTAGGCTCTGATTTGATGGTCTTTCTGCAACCGTGAAAATTTTCTCTTCCAAATACTTAAATATCCTGCTCATTCAAAGCTTTGTGGCTAGCGTCCTCGAGACTGAAAAATTAATCTCATTTAGCTTTTGATAATTATTCAGGAAGGACCACCAATAAATTGGGTGATTTGCGTAATTTACAGTAGGTGGAAAATTGGTTATAGATAAGAATTATTATCTTTCGGGTAACGGAAGAGAATTGAGGGAAACCTGCGTTGGATTCAGCCTGATCTGAATGAATGCTGCCAATGGTCCGCGGTTTAACGTCCCGTATGACGGACAAAGTACTGCACTTGAAGGGCACCCCGCTTAGAACTCAAGTAAGGATCACGGCACCCCGCACAGAACTCATGGTAAATTAAAAAAAAAATCTCATCCACTACCGGGATTCTAACCAGAAACCTCGGAAGAGGAGGCCAATACTGTATATATCATATTAATCTGACCATCTTACCTCAAATTTAATTAATATAGGTAGTGGTTGATGGGGGTTGGGGATACATAATAATGCTTATTCGTCCTACTAAAGATAGAAGGGCAGTTTTGAGAGAGGCGAAAAAGGAACAGTAAAGAGGGTGAAGACGGCCTTGCGTCACTAATTAGGGAAAGAAAAAAATGTCCGCATTGAGTTATTGTGTTGATGATCTACATCTACATCTACATCTACACGATACCCTGCAAGCCACCGCGAGGGTGTGTGGCAGGGGGTGAAGGTCACCAAGCATTCACTACTAGCATGCAAGCAAGCAACTAAAGGGTCTCATGCAACTAGATTGTTAGTATCTATAGTATTTGAGGGGTTAATACATGCATCATGCACTACAGAATACTCTAAAATATTTCCCCTACCTATCCCTTTCCTATGCTGCCTATTCTGTTCTCTTATAGTACGGGGGAAAAATGCCATTTTGAATCTATCTGTACGACAATCTATCTCTCTAATCTTATTTATCTGGTCGAATCTAGCATAATACGCTGGTGTTTTCAATATGTGCCTAACATCTTCAGTAAAGCTATCCGATTGAAATTTCTGCAATAGATTAAATCTGAACTTTAATCTACGCTCTGATAATGATTCCCACCCTAATTCTTGTATTAATTCTGATACACTACTCAACCTATCGTAACACCTTTTGACGAACCTAGCTGCTCTACGCTGCACACTGTCTAGTTCTCTCATCAAACCTAATTCATTAGGATCCCATACACTGGCTGCATACTCAAGGTGGGGCCTAACTAGTGAAAAGTAGCATCGCTCTTTTGTCTTCTCATCACATTTCCCAAGTACTCTTTTTATAAATCCTAGCTTTCTCTTCGCTCGGCCGCATATTTCCCTTATGTGTCTTCCCCACGATAAATCTTTAGTGATTGTTACACCTAAATATCTTACGGTTTCAACGTTTTCGATCTTCGTGTTATTAATTCTATAGGATCGCTCTATCGAATTATTCCTCCTCCAAAAATTGATAGCTACACACTTTTTAAGGTTGAGTTCTAACTGCCATTTGTCGCACCACTCTTCAATTGCATCTAAATCCTTGCTAAGTGATTTCATGTCCTCTTCGTTTGATATACCCCTGTACACCACCGCATCGTCTGCAAAAAGTCTAAGGTTACTACTAACTACGGTACCCAAATCGTTTATGTATAAAAGAAATAGAAGCGGACCTACTACGCTACCCTGGGGAACTCCCGATGTGACTTCGATTGTGTCCGACATGATACCATCTATGACAACCCTCTGCTCTCGCCCACTTAAGAATTCTTTTACCCAACATACAACGTCTTTATTTATACCAAAACTCTCTAACTTCAAGATTAATTTGTCATGAGGAACTTTATCGAAAGCCTTTTTAAAATCTAAAAATATCGCATCAACTTCAGTACTGCTTTCGCCGTGGACTAAAATATCGTGTACGAATAAAGCTAATTGTGTCTCGCAAGATCTACCTTTCCGGAACCCATGCTGGCTGTTTATGAGTAATCCCTGACTATCCAAATGCCCCATGATCGAACTGACTACTATGTGCTCAAATATCTTACAAGAGATTGACGTGAGTGAAATGGGTCTGTAGTTACTAGGTTCTTCCCTATCACCGCTTTTAAATATAGGTGTAATGTTAGCTACTTTCCAATCCTTGGGTACTGTGTGGTTCTTTAGTGTTTTATTGAATATTATTTCTAGATAGGGGGCTATTTCAGAAGCTAATGTTTTATAAACTCTGGAAGGAATTTGATCGGGACCTGGTGCTTTGTTTTTACTTATGCTTTTTAACTGCTGCTCTATTCCGCGACATGAAATTTTTATTTCGGGCATTTGCTCACTGAAAGTGTTCGGCGGTGGTTCCACTGCGTTTTGTGACGATGAGTTGAATACACTTTGGAAGAAGGTGTTTAAAGTGTTGGCTTTTTCTACACTGCTGGTGACTCTGATTCCTTTATCATTTTTAAGTGTGTGCACTGTGGACTTATTTCCCTGAAGCTCTCTCACATATGACCAAAACGCTTTAGGATTGCTATCTAAATATTCTCCTAACATCTTGCTCTTGAAATGTGATAACGCTTGCCGACATGATTTCCTTGCTAATGCTCTCGATTTTTTATAGTTTTGAACTAGCTCATTTTTTTCCTCTACCGATAGACCCCGTCTGGCATTTTTCATCTTAGCGTGGCATACCCTTTGTCGCTTTAGTGATTTCCTAACCTCCGCGTTATACCACCTTGGCTCTGTATTATCACTAATATATTTACTTGGTATGTATTTATGAACTGCGTTACGGGTGACCTCAAGAAATTCTCTCCACGAATCCTCTGTATTTAATCCTTTGCTTTGTTCGCTGAATACATTAAACGCTTCCCTTAATTCCTCTTTCATACCGTCGTAATTTGCCTTGCCAAATAAGTACACCCTCCTCCTTGGTTTATAATGTCTTTCAACGCCTACAATAAATTTCGCATGCACTATTTTATGGTCACTAATTCCTGTGTCTGTAACTGTATTTAGAACTCTCTCGGGTATATTTGTTGCTAATAAGTCTAGAATGTTGTTACCCCTGGTCGGCTCTGTTACTAGCTGTTGTAGAGAATGTGTCGTAAAGGTGTTCAACAGTGATTCGCAATGTTCCTTATCCTTACCTCCTGCAATGAAACTACACGTATTCCAGTCTATCGAGGGGAGATTGAAATCTCCGCCTACTATTATTCCTCTATCATTCTTCCCAGAAAGTAATGTGCGTATCTCTGACTCTAGCTCTATTATAGAATTGACGTCTGCGTCCGGTGGCCTGTAATATGCACCTACATATATCTTTTTTGCGTTACTACTTTTACTTTTAACGGAACACCAAATACTTTCTACATTTCGCTCTGAAATAAGTTCTCTTCTACTGACATACGGGTCCTTCACAGCTATGAAAACTCCTCCTCCGTTTCTGCTTACTCTATCCTTTCTGTATACTGTAAAACACTTCGGAAATACTTCATGATCTGATATGTCCTTCGAAAGCCAGCTTTCTGTACCTACGATTATATCTGCATTAGTACTCTTAATGAGGTGGTGAAATTCTGCTACTTTATTTCTTATACTACGACAATTCACTACTATCACTGAAATTTTTTCTTCCAATCTGTTTCTCTCTTGGTGCTCCTTTCCAACTAAAATTTTCCTCGATAATTTTTTGACGGACAAACTATTTGGTCTACCTCTTACCTTTGATGAATTATCATGTTCGTTCTCTCCATGTGTTTTTCTCTGACCTTCTAAAACTACTCTGCATGTTCTGTCAAATTCTTGCACGATTTTTCCCCCGCGGATTGACCTGCACTCTGGGCTACCACCTGAGCTAAACCCTACGTGTATGCTCCAGTATCCTACTCGCTACCTTAGACGATGCCTCGTCCGTGTAGTGGACACCCGAGCGATTCAGGGGCACCCGACACGTTTCCAGCTCCGGCCCGAGGTCCAAAAACTCAGCTCCCTCGCTCCCACAGACTTCACGGAGTCTCCGGTTTATGCCTAAAACTCGGCATAAACCGGAGACTCCGTGACTAGATGTGGCTAGAGTATTGGCTTCCCAGTCCGAGGACCCAGGTTTGAATCCCGGCAGTGATAGAACTATTATTGGTATTTCGCCCCCTACCTGAGTGATATGCGGAAAGAACTTCCAGCTCAGTGCCCTGTCCGTCACATGGGACACTAAACTGTGAACTCTTGGCCGCTTTAGTTAAGAGCAGGCTAAAACTCGGGTGCTGGGTTCCCTAGAATTTTCCTCTGGTCCCTAAATAATCCAACCCATTTCGAATTACACTCCTGCCCTAAAATGGCATAAATGATCCTAGTTGCATGGCACCTGTCTAAATTAATTTACAGCCAACTATCGGTATCCACTGTAAAAACGCTGATGATGGTGGGTCGCTGAACTTGAAATATTTCCTACATGGTTCCCAAGCAGGGAATGGAATGGCATGGCCCTTGGGAAATTCTACCATCAACTTGCCAAAATTCAATCAACTTAGGCAAAACGAAATTCAGAGGCCCTTAATGTGATCATCGAGTCGGTTTCCTAAACGTTGGCAGCAATTGGGACACTCCGGTAGACCCGAGAGGAATTATTTCAATTGATATGCCGGGGAAGCAACAGATCTTTCTTCTGCACTCAACGAAAAGACTTTTCTTTACGCTAAACACGTTGGCCCCTTTGCTTTTTCAAAATCTTGAAAATGAGAATAATTATTTAACTGCTCCCAATGCAATCCAGAAAGAGTGCCGTTACATGTTGAAATCGCACCTCATAATTGGTGTTATCAACATGTTGCCGCCCACTAATAAAATAATAAATTTAACCTTAAGGAGGTTCGAATGCACCGGAGGAGTTTTTGGCATGCTAGCTTATGGGTGACAATGAAGCCAGAATGGGGATTCCTGGGATACATTGCGTTTCATACAGCCACTCTTTCTTTGGCTATTTAAGGGTGGCACTGATGCATTTAATTATCCGGGGAGTTAATTTTATCGCTAAAACTGGTTTGAATTTAAACTATTTAAACTATGTTTTGGGCACCTGTTCGAGTTTTCGCACTTTTATCTGCTTTTTGGTGAATTTTAAAAATGCATTCCATTTTTCATCTCACTACTAACATTTATCACGTGCAAAACAATTTCATCTGTTCATTTATCACCTGTAGCCAGCCCGTATGTCCGTACCTGTCCGTACGTTTTTTCGAAACTGAATTGTTTACAGATGACGTAAGATATATATTAAGAACCCCTACGTACCATAATGAATTTGATCGGATTATCAAGATTAGGCAGATAGATTGTCGTTCCGATAGATTTAAAATGCCATTTTTACCGCATGCTATTAGAGATCACAATAGGCAGAATAGCAAAGGGATAGGTAGGTGAAATATGGTTAGAATAGTCTGTAGTCCATTATGCATGAATTAACAACCAATCCCTTTATTACTATGTTGATACTAATCTTCTATCTTCATGTGACCTTATTATCCAGCACGTGTCCATATAATAGCCTAGTTGCATGTCAATAATGCATGTTTGGTGATCTTCACCCCCTGCCACACACCCTCGTGGTGGCTCGCAAGGTGGTAGACGTACCTACCAAGATGACCACTGGCTACTCAAATCAGATGCGATGACTGCTCCGGTATATTATAAGCTCCTTGCTTAAAATTGACACAGTTTCGAACCTGCGTCACTTACGTTGCGTTTGGACGCTTCAGACAGGGATTTTCAGACAAATTGGAGGGGAGTGAAGTGGGAGAAGACTTTGACGGGGATTATTGCGTGGCACATGGGGAGGGCATATGGCCGCCCTGCGGAGGTTACGTAGGTCGTTAGTCCAAGGTAATTGCGCGTAACTAGTAGACAGAAAAGTGTTGGGTGGAGAACGAGGACGACTTGTTTAAAGTTTAATGAATGAAATTGTAAGCCGTGGGAATCAGGAGGTCCTTATCAGGAGGGTAAATTTAATTTACAATATTTGACAATGTTTATGGGGCACTTAAAGCTTCATATTGAACTTGTTTGGAGTTTAATGAATGAAATTGTAAGCCGTGGGAATCAGGAGGTCCTTATCAGGAGGGTAAATTTAATTTACAACATTTGACAATGTTTATGGGGTACTTAAAGCTTCATTTGCTACATTCAATCTTCTGTATAAAATCGATTTTTGGTATTACTGTAATAATCTAAGGCTACAGACAGCTAGGGTTATTAGCGTTATTTATACTAGATGGGTGTTCAGGGAGAGATAGGAATTTATTAGGGAACGGAGAAAGGTGGAAAGAAACCATGTGTCGACATTAGCATGATCTTATGGATGGGCTCCAAGAGGTCAACGGTTTAACATACTATATGATGGATGGAGTACTGTACTCATATAACACTTCGTTAGGTATCTGTTTACCAATGAAAAATGTGTTCCAATAGGTGGGAATCAAACACGGAGCCGCGGAGCGAGAGTTGATGTACTCTAACCAGTACCTACAGCAACTTGAGCTTAAATGACCCGATACCTTTACATTCAAGTGTGATAAGGTAATGCTACTTTTTTCGTTGGTGTACTCCATCAAGTATTGAAAAATTATGTTGCTATAGTATTTCCTTATTTTTATGTAACGTTATGTGCATGGAGACTGTCACATATCCTTTATTTTTGCTGTAGTTAGCCATGTATTAAAGTCCAATTTGCTTAAATCAGTGTTTAGTACTCCGTTATCATTCTTTTTCTGCTGAAATTTCCGTGGATTATATTATCGGTATGGTTATAATTGACAAGCACTAAAAGGTGGTGTCAATTAACTTTAGACTGTTAATTTATACAAGAAGTATCTTTTCCTACATTGTCAAATTTGGGATGAGAATTGAATAGCATGCATTTATCGATTTAATGATTCTAAGAATAAATTAATTTAGTAATGATAAATATCGCTCTCTCCTTCTACATAATCAAGTGTCGCCACCCATGTGGCGGTTCCAATACCCCTAAATGTTTTGTCGTCGTCAAAAAGTTTTTTTTTTTGTTTTTACTTGATATTTCCTCGATAGTGGGTTAGATGTTTTATGCCGTTTCAGATCAGTGTTTTTGTAGTGTTGCCCGGTGAAAACAAAATAATACCGGTCTAAACTGGTACTTTATGAGTATTCTACCAATATCGGTAAGTTTTGGATTATTCTTTCTTGTTACTCCCCATCAATTTACTTATCTTGTCTCTTACTTCCTACTTATCCACTCCACTTTCTCTATAGTGAATCCCTCTCAAAGATATCATATCTCGCCTTTCTTCTTGATATTTTCCTTCCTCTTCAGACAAGGAACATAATCTTTTTAATAAATTCACTGATTACACATTTATCTTTTTAAGAAACATCCCACCATTAAAATAACACGAACTAAATTCCATTATCATGATACTTTGATTACATTTTAAATACATAGCTTAATACTGTCCCACTGTTTATTTCCACTCAATACACAACATTTTGGCTCTCGGCGATCGTCTCTGGTACTCTCTGCAAATATGTTTGCATTAAGTGTTGGATATTTTTATCTTTGCGCCAGTTCTCAGATTCTCAGAAGCCGTGAAAGATTATATGGTCAATTTTTTAATGAAATCCAACAAAGGTTTTGCGACGAACCACCTCTTCAAGTTTGGTAGGCTACGAGGTGGACACAAAGTCAGCCGCGTCAGATAAGACTTGAGCGCAAGTCACGTAGGATTAGGGGAGTGGCCGAGACTCCAGAGCAAGGGTTCGCCCTATCGCATTCCCACCCACACTCACCCTAGCCCGACTCCTCTTTCGGGGTCCGCCCTAGGTCATGCTTCCTTTGAGTGAGGGGTTCTCGTCCGCCAACCTCGCTATCCGGCCGAAGGGGTGCGTGAGTCAATTCGACTTCGGGCGAGCGGCGAGAGGACGGATTACGGAGGGTGAGAGGAGAGAGGGGGATGTAGGGGGGCGTTGAAGGGGAGACGGAGATTGTGCGTGGGAGGGGAGGGATGCAGAAAGTCGGGGAGTTCGCGTGGACAAGCGATTCAGTCCCTCACCTCCCCGCTCCGAAGAGAGAGAGAGAGAGACTCCGCTCTCGCCGTCTTCAAAAGCCAAGCTGGTGGCGAGGATTTAGCAGCTCTTTATCTCTTTCCCACACTCCGTTTTGCTACGGGACGGATCTCGCCTTCAGATGGTTCCGGATGAGCAAAATTTGGTCAACTTCACGCCTCGCTCCGGGACATCGCAAGTCGTGTCCTGCTGGTTTTGTTTTTAAAATCAAAGCAACTTCTCCCCTCTCCCCCCCCCCCCCTCCCTCAAACCGGTGACAAAAGTTTGTGACCACCCTCTTCATCCCTTCTTCCCATGCGTCTTCAGTTCACGGTATTCCCGCATCTCGCGGGATTTTTTAACGATCGTGTGTTGTGTTGAGTGGTGAGCTTTGTGTCCACGTGGTGAGTGCTGTGTGTGGTCTGGTCTCTCCCCCTACTGCCTTCTTTGCCGCTTGCCGCGGCCGTCCTTGCCGGGTGCCCCGAGAGCCTTCTCGATCGGATGAGGAGTTCTAGCGGCGAAGGAGCCGTGGGTGCGGCTTAGCAAAGTGCTGCAGGTGTCGGCCGTCGGGTCCGTTGACCACCTAACGGGTGAGTGCGCCCTATTCAATTTTTATCTTTGTCAGTTGAATGACACTATTTTTTCGGCGTGATGTAACCCGAGTTATCCCACTTTGTTCGTCAGCTTCGCTGGTTATAAAAGTGCAAGATATCTAACGCTCCATATATGAACCATGTTGAGAGTATTTCCCGGCACAATTCTCCGTCCGTCGGAAAGGGACGTTAAATCGCCAACCCCTTGCTACCACTAGATTAGAGTCATAAGTGCAATGGAATTATTTGTTTTTACCCATGTCACCACGTTGTTTTTATTCATGAAATATTCTTGAGTTCCTCCCTCTTTCATTCTGTCGTGTCCTGTTGGCGGTAAATAGCAGCGGGAATCTGGCTGGTGCTGTGGCTAAAGAGCTGGCCTCCCATCGCGAGGGCTCGGGTTCGAAGTCTTCATTTGTCCTTTGCCTTCCCCAAATAACTACTTCTAGGACTAAGAGTAGCGGTTATTTTCGCAATTAAGGACAGTTTTGTATTTGGATTAGCGTCAAATTTTTTACGAGTGCAGAGAGATTATATGACTGCACCCTTAACAAGCCCTAGGGACACATACTGGTGGCCTATTTCTTTAATGGAACTGATCACTATTTTCTTCAACGCAAAGAATGTGCCAGTCATGGCCTCCCGATGGCCAAAATTGGTTCACACCTCCATGTTGGGTATCTAATTGATGTATTTTTAAAGCACTGACTTCACATTATCAGGTATCTATGAGGCAGAAAATTTTCACTTGTATATCGCTCCATATATGAACCATGTTGAGAGTATTTCCAGGGACAATTCTCCGTCCGTCGAATGGGACGTTAAAATGCCGACCCCTTGGTACCACTAGATTAGAGTCATAAGTGCAATGGAATTATTTTTTTTTACCAATGTCACCACGTTGTTTTTATTCATGAAATATTCTTGAGTTCCTCCCTCTTTCATTCTGTCGTGTCCTGTTGGCGGTAAATAGCAGCGGGAATCTGGCTGGTGCTGTGGCTAAAGAGCTGGCCTCCCATCGCGAGGGCTCGGGTTCGAAGTCTTCATTTGTCCTTTGCCTTCCCCAAATAACTACTTCTAGGACTAAGAGTAGCGGTTATTTTCGCAATTAAGGACAGTTTTGTATTTGGATTAGCGTCAAATTTTTTACGAGTGCAGAGAGGTTATATGACTGCACCCTTAACAAGCTACAGGGACTGGTGGCCTATTTCTTTAATGGAACTGATCACTATTTTCTTCAACGCAAAGCATGTGCCAGTCATGGCCTCCCGACGGTCAGAATTGGTTCACACCTCCATGTTGGATATCGAATTGATGTAATTACTAAAGTACTGACTTCACATTATGAGGTTTATGGTTCGAATCCCAGCGGCGGCCGAAAATTTTCACTTACATATCGCTCCATATGTGACCCATGTTGAGAGTATTTCCAGGCACAATTCTCCGTCCGTCGGATGGGACGTTAAATCTCCGACCACTTGGTACCACTAGGTTAGAGGTAGTAGTAGGAAAATGCTAACGCCGAATATCTTTCCTCAATTCCCTGAAATATTCCTCTCTTCCCATACACCCTGCCACTCGTGTTGGCACGAATGAATATTTTCTTAATGGTGTCCTCTAATTACAGCATTTAATCTTTACTCCGTTCATGCAAATAATTCCTCTACCCAATCACCCACCTATTTTTAAAGACTATAATGACCCCTGATTTTGATCGTCTCCACTGGACAGGTGGGAAGCTTCATCAACACCCTCAAGTTCTTTCAATTATTTAGTGTTGAAGAGGGAGGCTAGAGAAAAGTCTAGCCTCGGCACATACCATCACTCAACGGTAGGTGTCAAAGGGTTAAACATTTTACGCTCACTTTAACGAATGCGGCAGTGACCTCTAATTGTTCCTCATTAGTGACCCACTTGAGCTTTATGTGCTCCTACTGTTAGTGTTTTATCGCCCCTACAAACCTTTTGATATCTTAGGAAAAAGGTAAACATAACAGTCGTACCATTGGCAGGATATGACTATTCCACCATTGATTGGGTTGCTAGGCCGGTGCGTTACCAAACTAGTCTATCTCGGCCGGCATTCATTACTCAGCCAAGTAGGGACTGGGAATCTATTAAAAAGCCTCAGGCATACACGAGTTTCAGACCTTGGAAATGGAATTAGTCACTAGCCGCCATTATACCTCTTTTTCCGCTTTTTTCCGCTTTCATTTAACGTCGTCCCATCATCGGGATTTAGCGTCTATTCAACCTAATAATTCATGCCTTTTTATGGAAATTGAGCTATCCCAGTTAGTTCTAAGTAAAAATTCATCCAGTATGGACGGCGTTCATTTTCTAGTGACGCCTTTCGTGACACCCCCTCCCAAACTACGATCGGCGCGATGTTTCTGTTCACTCGAATGACTTAGAAAATTGCACTAAGCTTAGTGATTGCAAATGTATCTTCTTGTAACTGTTCACTCGTTGCCAGGTCATTAACAAGCCGGCCTATTATTCTGGAGATCGCAGTTTCGAATCCCATTTCGTCTGAGGGAGGATTTTCTTTGAAATAAGCTTATCATTAGGTTAGGTGAAATTATGTGTTAAAACACTTTGCAGTTGTAATTCCTCAGAATTATACTCCGTGATTACTTGATAGCAGTGCAAATACATCAAGTTCATTTTGTTTTGTGTTATGGGGGGCTCCTGGGGTTATATATTTTACCCAAATTTTACTAAATAACTTTTCATCCACTTCTTTCACCAAATTGTCATGCTTTACATGTTTATTTTTCTATTAAATTCCAGATGTGCGTTTGTAGTGAATGAATTATTCAATGATTTCTATCTCCTCAGATTTTTGGCTCAATGGAACTGATACGTTACTGGAGGGTGGACGGGAAATGCAAAACAATGTTAATTTATTTCTATAAATTATTTAAAATATTATGTTAAAAAATAACTAACATTAATTCAAAGCAATACTTTTTTATAAGAGATCTAATTTTTGAGATGGCAAGATCAATGGCTTTCCATCGAGATGAAAAGAGTTCGAGCCCCGAAAGTGGCAGAGATTTTATTCATTCGCTTACTGGTATCCACTTTGGGGCTATACGAGGAGCGATTCGAGTTGAGTACTTGCTCCATCTGATGGGACGTTAAACTTCTGTCCATTTGGCGCCTTGAGTTAAGAGCAATCTGATGCTGACACCTAGATTCTTTCTACCCTTCCTTCATTTCCTGGAAAATCTTACGTACTTAAACTCCATTTCAAATTCTAATAATCAGCATCCTCCGTGCTTTACATGTCTATGGACTGGGAGTATAATAAAAGTTGCACTGGCTTGAAGAAACCCTGGACTTCTGAAGAGGAAAAAAATGGGCTTCAATGCATTTTATATATTGGAGGAATGAAATGTTTCGGTAGACACTGACTGGCGTATTTCAGTATCAGAAGTTTATATCACTTATTAAGAGGACTAATATTAACTATTTCTGTTCGTTTGACAAGTAAATTATCTTTAGCAAACCTTATTCTCGCGTTCAGCAAAACTAATTCTCATAAGCAGCACTATCGTGAAGGATTTCAATAGCTCTCACGCGGTCATTTTTCCTTGTGAATAAAAAGAAAATTAGAAGAAAAATGCCCTGTCATTATTTTCATAGTTCGGTGTTAGCAAGAGAAAAATATATAAAATTATCGTGTGATATATTTTAATTTCATTTCTTTTTTGAAGCCTTCCGCTCTGTGAAAATGGTTGCTAAGGGTTATTGTTATTTTTTCCTTTGCTTCAGATTACTATTTCATGATTTTCTCGTCACAAATGTTTTCACTCTACTTGTCTAACTGAATTTTCGTTCCTGCTGGTGATGGTTTTCTTATCTCTGATCATTTCGTCCATTTAACACCACTTCTAATTGATTATTGCTGTATCCTAATCTGATATAATTTTTTCTAGTTAAGGTAGCCATAAAAGAATCGTCGATTGTCCGAAATAATTTAACTTGAGATAGCAATCGACCGAGATAATAATTTACTGCCACTAGTGTTTGGAGCAGACTTCGTCATTCCCATCGATTTTACCAGAGCAGATTTTTTATTCTTTAAGTGAGTATCGGTTTTGTAGATAATGTCGACAATTATTTTCCCTCCACTATTCCTCCTATACGCAACAAATCATATTGCTTCCCATATCCTCCTGTCACCAATTACTCAAATGAACTTAATTATCGGTCAAAAAATAAAAAGCCATAGCAACGTTATCAATGGTATTTCGGTAGGAAAGCTGGCTTGAATATTAAATCTGAGAAGCTGGCTTGAAGATCAAATTGAGTGAACGAGACGGAATAGATAAAGAGATACAGACATTTGTTTGTTGAATGGTCTTAATTGGTTAAACGAGATTAAGTATCAAGACCTGTAGCAAAAGAAATCCTTCCACCGGATGAAACCTTTCCTGAAAGGAAGGGAAAGTAGAAAATAGGAAGAATTTTCTAAGAGATAACAGATCATTTGTTTTGATAAGGAGTTAAACCAGGAACCTCTTCATATACTGTCAGGTGCAATAATCAGCTAAGCCACCAGGAATGGGAATGGCTTTTAAATTTTCTGGGGAGCACCAGAGGTCAGAGCAGGATACTGAGCTGTATTGCCGTATACTTCAGCTAAACTAACAACATCTTACGTATCAACACCAGGTATCAACTAATTGCGTATATTATTCTAGAAAACGCTTTGTTAAAAGTGGGACTAAAAAAATGAAATCATGTTCTATTTAGAAATTTCATTAATCCTAATATATTATAGAATAAATTCATTATTTTGTACTCCTCTTTGACGGTGGCTCAGTACGCACAGCTGTTTCGTGAAATTGTGTGTTCTACAGTTCGGTTCAACATCTTTTTTAGCTCTATGGTTTCCTGTCGTTGGTTTGATGTTCTACGCATGTTTCCGGGAATTCCTTCACGTAAGTTGGGGTAAAAGACAACAGTTATACCCGGAAACAAGCAGAGAGCGTCAGCATCTTGTTTATTTAAAACTTCTAGCCATCCACAGAGAAGGATTATACCTTGGCTGGTTGACTAAAGCACCTTTCCGGAAATCAGGGGATTCCGGGTTCGAGTCCCGGTCAAGGTGAATGATTTTCGATTTCGAAACTGTGCTATTGTGCATATCAGTTGGTCATACTGTTAAAGATTTCCTCGGCTAGTTAGCAATCTTTGGATGTGATATGAAGAGTCATAAAAGGGTCTAGTTAAGGACATAAATTCTTTTACACTTTTGGTATAAAGAATGTATGTACAGAGATCCTGATTGGGGTGAATACTAAAATGTTGCTGAATCCAAATGGAACTCAGAATGTTTATTACCTATCATTATTGTTTGTTCCATGCTTATAATAATTGGTCTAATTTTCTGAATAATTAAAATCGCATAATGTATTTTCAGAATTTTGTTTTTCGCCAGTATCGAGAAAAAAATCAGGCCTCATTTAGAATATGCCGCTAGTAAATGGGATCCGTACGATGAAGGTATTATAAAAGAATTAGAGGGTGTGCGAAGGAGATCCGCTAGATTTGGATTAGATAGAGGCCGTTATGATATTGTACAAGTGTTACGAGTTTAATAGAAGAACTAGGATGGGAATTACTATCAGAACGCAGGTTTAAACCTTTCAAGTAAATTCGAAACCGATTTGTTCACAGATGACGTTAGATACATATTAAGAACCCCTGCGTATTGTGCTAAGTTTGATCAGATTAACAAGATTAAAGAGATAGATTGTCGTACCGATAAATTAAAAATGTCATTTTTCCCACGTACTGTAAGAGAGAACAATAGACAGCGTAGCAAAGGGATAGGCAGGTGAAATATAGATTAGTTTTTAGTGCATGATGCATGTAATAACAACCAATAATCCCTTTCTTATTATGTAGATACTAACCATCTAGCTGCGTGTGACTCTATTATCTAGCATGTTTCATTAAATATTCTAGTTCCATGTCAATAGTGAATGTTTGGTGATCTTCACTCCCTGCCATACACTCTCGTGGTGGCTCGCAGGGTATTACGTAGATGTGGATGTAGATGAACCTGTCATACGTTTAAGTAAGTACATCAATCGCCGAACGATTCTCACTCCTTAATCATCGATGACCCATGCTTACGTAGAATTTTGGGAAATCTAACTCGCTAGCGTTAGTTATGAGGAGGGAAGAGGTATATTTTATCAACTACGGAGTGTAAAGCGGAGATAGTATACGGTAAAATGTATTGGTTTACAAAACTACTCTAGTTCGCTTGAATTTCTCTTTGGCTTCATTATTACCCTTGAATAACACTGAGAAATTATCTGGAACAGTCAGTACTTAGCTAGTTTGTTATTTTTAATGGAAAATGCTAGCTCTATCATCCTATGAAATAGCCAAGGGATACGTTTCTTTTTATTTACAATGCTTTGATTTTTTTCCTCGATTTAAAAACTGTTTCCATGCCATGAAACGTGATCGAATTCTAAGAGTTCGTCGGCTGTTGTCAGTTTTCCTTGTTTACGCTAACGTATGTGGCACGAAAACCAGGTCACTGCCAGTGGAGGGTCGACCTTGAATTTTGAATAGGCAGAGAACTTCGAGTGGAGCCCATGTGATATCGTGCTTCCGCAAAATTCGCATACATTGGCGGATATCCTAACAGCTAGAAGAGGTGCAAGAGTATTGCTGTCTGGGATACCGAGTCTACAGCGATTGCCGAAGCTAGAATGAAGTACCCAATAGAATAGCCTAGTAGATGAAGGCACGAAATCCATTCTGCCAGCAAACATCTTTGTCCTTTAATAAATTCAAAATAATTAAGAGATTAATACCTCTGTTAATGACACCATTGGTCAATCCTGAGGTTATTTGGACATTATTTTCAAGTCAATTATTGCGCAGGCTAGCCACTTCAGCACTTGCTCCATGTGCCTTATACGGGACTTCATCCGTATTTATTTCCATTCACTTAAATATGTTTTCATCTTCATCATCATCATCATTGGTCAACGATCCTAGGATTGGTTTGACGCAGCTTTCCACTCAATTCTTCTATCGGCCAACCTTTTCATTGTGACGTAATTCTTCTCTTGTTTTCATCTTAGAACATACATTTGGAACATGTTCCTTTGTTGTAAAGAAATATGGACTATGACAGTAGCAGAGAAGTCAAATATGGACGCATTCGAAATTTGACGTCACAGAAGAACGATAAAGATAAAATACCGACACATAAACGAAGTCTTAAGAAGTGTGGGAGAAAAGAGAAGTCTTCTGAAATCGTAATAAAAATAAGAGGGGGTAACTTCATCGGCTACGTCTTGAAATATGAGGGCCTGAAAAAGACTATCGCCCAGGGAAAAGTGAACGGGATGAATGGCAAAGAAAGGTCTCACGTTATTTATTTAGAGAAAGTTGTTAATTATGCGAAGGAGAAGAACAATGGGAAGACGAAGAGGTTAGCCAATAGGAGAATGGAGAATTGTGTACAACCAATCTTAGGATTGTTGACTGATGATAAGGGCACATTAATGTCGGAAATTTTTTCTAGGTCATAGGTTGTTGACTGATGATGATGATCCTTATCCATGGCTGGACACATTGAAATGTATGCAGATGATTGGAATACAGCTACATCCCAATTTATTACTAATATTCTACCGGTTAAGGTACGTTAAGATGGACATCTCCCCATGCAACCTGTGCTTCTCTTTCATTCGCTCCATGTGCCTCCTATTTCGAATCATTCAATTAAGGTTGCCAATTCTCCTTTTTCCTATGCTCTCTTTTACTAACACATTTCCCTCTATCTTGTCCATAAAATAATCCTTTTAATATTCGTTTCATTCACTCACTGTGTCTCCTGATTTTTTTAACTAACTTTCTTTCTTCAGCTATAATTTCCAACATCTCGCTTTTGTTATTTTTCATTTATTATAATTTCTCCTCACTTAAATCTACGACATCTAAAAGTGCATCTTCATCCTCGCTCCTTCAAGTCCACGTTTCGCAGCATAACTTGAAGTCTAATTTATTGCATTTCAATGCAATAATTTTTTTAATTCTTATTTTCGATGTGTAAGTAAATATTAGTAACTTGAATTCAAATTTATTGCACTTCAATATGGCAATTTTTTAAATCGTATTCTTGACATGCAAGGAAATATCAGTGATTTGTTGCAGTAAGAGTGTTGAAAATATGAATCGAGCCGTAATTATTTCGCAATTTGCTACCGAAGCTTCCCTTTGTGCTCCTATCATTCCGTAAATATATCTCAATTTCATGATTCAAAAAATAATATAGGAATAATTCATTATATAACTAATGATTTTGTATTAATTGTTTCAAATTTTTGCACAATGGCAATACCTTAAGCATTATACTTTTATTCAATCATGTTCTGCTGGTTAAGGCTGGATTAGGAGGGCAAGAAATTCTTTGCAAGACTCCTATGCATCAAATGATATCCTTTAATTCCACACATTTCCTAGCTGTCATTGTTCCATCCATTTCTTTTAAGGAGGCTCCACCAAATTATGAAGTAGATGTCATTTTTGTGATTATTTCAGGACATATCATATTTTGGCCCTTCTATCGATTGGCAATAAAATAATGAGGCCTTTCTAGCATATATTTGAAGAAAAAAGACGTTTAAAATCAGCTATTTTATACGTGGCTATACGGCAGAGCATGGCTCTTGCAGTAAAATTTCCAGATTAATAATGTACAGAGAAATATCGTTTTGATGAAAAAAATTTTTTAAGATGCGCAATTTTCCGTATAATTTAGAGTTATGAAAAAGTGCTCACCTTACCGCACTTGTTTGATTGATATTTATAAATGTTTCGTCGAAACAAAGCAGACAAGCCTTAATTACATGAAAGTGGCGCTACAGTATTTTGTTATCATTGGCAACGGTACTACTGTCGGAACGTGATTACAAGCCTATTTACTAACTTAATTTAAGAATATACCTTACCAAGGCCCTTCTTATATTTTTAAATATTTCATTGGTTATTGACATGGTGTAAAAATACCAATATTTCCAAACGGTAGCAGCGTCATTGTTGCCAAACAATTTTCAAAAGTATGAATATCAATAAAATTCAAAACAAAGAGTTGTATTTGAAAGGGAATAGTTTAAAACTAAGTAAGAAAATATTTAACTCTTTTAGAATACGAATTACAGGGATTGACCATGCATTCTCACTTTTTAAATTAAACGTGGCAACAGCTCGTCAGTCATGTAACCAAAGTCAAAATGGGTTAAAAGAGCTTGTAAAAAATAGAATGGAAGTACAACGCGTTATATAAGAGCATACTCATAGAATATTTGTGCATGCGTTATCACCCTATAGATGATTTTTCATATAGGTGTTTTTCTGGATCGGTCTCTTACGGGAGTTTGAATCGCGGAGACACGGTGGAACCTCCTTAACATAGCGGCTAGAACAAGTAGAGGAGTGAGATGTTTAAGTCGACTCTATTTCGTCGTAGGAGTACCTATACCGTACTAATTTTAGTTATTTGAGGGAATTGATCGCCTGCGAAAGTCATTTGTGCCATTGAGGACAGGAGATGTTATGCATTTGCTTAATTATTATTTTTCTATCCTTGATGATATGTCTAAATTGACATTTAATACTTCCCACGACTATATTTCACAATATATAACTCTCCAGCTTCGCATAATTTGCATACTTCCTACCTGCTAATATTCTTGATCCTATATTTGCTTGTTTGCATGTCAATAGTGCATGCTTGGCGATCTTCACCTCCTGCCACACACTCTCGCGGTGGCTTGCAGGGTATCGTGTAGATGTAGATGTAGATGATTGTTATTATTATCTAACCTACCCACTCTTCTCCTCCCTCCGCTCAATCTAACCTCACCACTGAGTTCTTCCCGATAAAACTTCTACTCACACGTATCTGCCTGTTGATGGTCATCATAGATTACCGGGATATCGATACAGAAGTCTTCCTCAAAATACCTGCTGGCTTCGCAGTTATTATCTGCCAGAAAATTTTCGCGGTATCTCCTGTTTCCATCTGAATTTCTCAGGCGTTACACGCAAGGTAACTTCTAGCTTTGGTCGAATAGGCCTATATATAGCTTCTATTTTTGCTCTCTACCCACCCACAAGCTTTAATTTCACTCTCCATTCATGAAGCGATGATCCTGGAGGCTACTTAGATGGGTGAAAGGGGAGCTCATAGTTCTCAATTTTACAGGGGCGTGAGACATATTCCTTCCATCCCTTACACGCCAAGGATTAGGTGGTCTTGTCCTTTTACTAGAACCACTTGCTTACGCTACATATAGGTTTATGATTCTTAAGAAATCTCGCCTGGAGATAGATTTAGTTTGGAATGTTTAAAAAAAAACAGTGTCCGATTTTGAAACCCAGGAAGTCGATCATATACGAAGTGCGGACAAATTATATGGAGTGAAGAAGAGGGAAAGTAATTTTTTTCAGATGCAGAATAGGAATGAAATGATAAATTACAAATTATAGAGGTAAATTCAGTTAAGTTAACGAGTTGCAACATAGAAATAAGCAATAAGATAATTTAATGTTTCCAATCTAATAGCTTTTGCAAAAGGACCGATGTTATACATTGGGTGTCAGGTATAGCAATTAAAGAAATAAAAACTCGTAGGACTAAAACTCTGAAATTCCTTCCCAAGGTCTTGTTTTTGACTCCCGGATGTGTATAATTAATTGGTATAGGTCATTGGACCATGGATCCCTTGACGCCAGTTGAATAGAGCCGGCTGATGCCAAAAAGGAGCTTATCTCCACACTTCCTCCCTTCCCAGAAATATTCTCTCCTATATCTAGCTACCCCCCAGCTAAACCATCCTACGATTAATTTGACACAGCAAACTACTCAATTCTCCTATCGGCGAACCTCTTCATGCTAATATCATTCTTCTATATCACATCCTTAACAGTTTATTGCATAATATTTAATTTCAGGTCTTCCTTTTCCATTATTTACATTACCCAAATCAACCTTGCTAGTAAAAAAAATTTGTGATAGCCACAAAACTCTGTCTACTCATTTCTCTCGTGCACAA
The DNA here is from genome assembly GCA_933228895.1 of Platycnemis pennipes. Taxonomy (NCBI): domain Eukaryota; kingdom Metazoa; phylum Arthropoda; class Insecta; order Odonata; family Platycnemididae; genus Platycnemis; species Platycnemis pennipes. The sequence continues at coordinate 83,595,165 of OW121854.1, read as the reverse complement.
TTTGTGCAAAGTTGCGCCGAAAAACCTTAATTTGAGTTGCAAAATAGACAAAATAGTTGCAATATATTCATCGGTGAAATTAGACAATGAGAGCAATATTCCACCCTAAAAACGGGCAGGACGTATGGAACTGTGAATCAACAATGGGGGGAAATGAAGGGATATTATACTTGATTGGAGTGATCCAAGCCAATGAATAAAGCAATCGAATAAAAACCAGCATTTTGTCCTGAGGACACTATTTAGCAAAAAGGGATCAGATTCATTTATTTAAAAACCATACTGCTTCCCCCTCCCAATGAATGAATCCAGCTTGAATACTCCTCACATATCGAGAAAAACGTAATTATTCTTTTTTTTATTGATATCGCGATTTGGGTTCACCGATCATTTTTACTCTTAACTCTCTTTTTTATTATTAAAGAAGATTGGCAATTTTTCACAGAATAAACTTTATACCTACCAGTTTAGATGTACTATATTATCATCAGGTAACAAATACCACTCAAAGTCCGGTATATACACAAAATTAGGGGAGGGTCTGGAAAAAAAGGAGGCTCACTACCCCTGCCGCCCCCTCTTTTTTCTGCCAATCTTCTATAATTATGTTATTACACCACATCACGCCTGAAACGACTCTTTCTATTCTTTACTCTCTTGATTGAAGTTCAAATCTGCTTTCTATGCCTTGAGAGAACATGCAGTCATTTTGCTGCTACGCTTTGGTTGGGTACTACGTCCGTCATATGCGACGTTCAATCGTGGTTCCTTTGATGGTTTAAAATATTAACGGGAGGCGGCAGCAGCGCAATTTAGGACACTATGGGTAGGTGGGGGGCAGAGGGAGGAGAAGAACGGGCATATTGGATAAAACAATGGGAGCTAGGTTGACTGATAAGGAACGTCTCGAATGAGATAATAATGACAAACCTATAACTTCACCGGTAGGAAACTGGTAATAAGAGTGGCGTGTGTTCTATTTCTTTCATCCTGAAAATGCAGTGGAACTCATTTGAGGTTAGTGAAGCTATCCGATTTCTATCTGCTCAACAGGAATTCTTGGAGAATGTTTCAAGGGCTAGGGTGGGTGTCTTAGATTAAGAAGGGTGTTAATGGGCTAGGATTACTGGAATTATGGGTACGTTTCGCGCTGCTTGGTGCACCCTAAAATTAGTACGTATAACCACCTATCTCTCTACTTAGATGCTATCAAACCTTGTGTGAGGTGTTATTGAAGTTATCCCTTCAAGTACTATGTAGTGTACCTACCTTAACAGCAGTAATATTGTTAAAAAGACTATGTAGTTTTAATTATAAACGTAGAACTTGGTTTTTTTGGCTGCGGTGTGTTTGCTAAACATGGTCATAAGAAGCATACGGTATCGTAAATCATGGCAAAAACTAAATTTTTTGTTCATTTTTTACCTAGAATATTAGCTACCCATAGCACACCTTTCGTATTCTGCACTGTTGGCGTATTATCGATAGCGTTTTTATCCAGAGGGTTAAGTTTTAGACTGTTCATCGGTAGTCCTGGGTTCGAATCGCATAATGAGCCTTTGGGCATGTCCATTATCAAACAGGGTTGTATGAATGATGTAATTACTTCCTCTCCACACCTTTCTGGAAAACCGTTGGTGGTAAGCGGAAATGAAACCCGTAAATTTTTCTATCCATGAGAAGTCGAAAAAAAATGTACCTAATACGTAAGTGATGTTACGTAATAGAGAGAAATATCAATAGGTAATATAGAGAGATGTAAATATGTCCACTCATGGATTCTCGTCCATTGCCAGGGGGGTTGTGTTTGAAACTGTTGGGTTTATCTTGAATAGGTAACCAAGGAGTTATGTCGTATAGGCACGAATGTTTTGCGTTATTTTGCGAAATTTTGTGCGTTAAAAACGCTGATTACAATCTCATTCATTGTTTACACTGGTGTTTTATCTCAATGTGGGCTCTATAGTCGAGACAATAGAGAAAAACTCAAGTGAACACAGTTGAGGATATTTTAACGAGCGATTCAGATACACTAAATTTGAAAACTATTCTTGTTTTACCACGTGACTCCTTGGTTACCTATTCGAAATCATCCCGACGTTTTCAAACACCTCCCCCCCTGTGAGTGATTGTTGAAGTCTTTCGAGTGCGTCATGAAATGGGAATTATTGTCGAATTGGGTGTGTTGACGTGAGACAGTCAGCGCTCATCATGTACCTGTTATGTTTGCGGTGGGCCGAGGATAATTATCTTGCTTGAGATGATTGATTGAGCTCTCGTCCTACGAGGGCTATGGGGATGGCGTCCAGGCGCGAGGAACTAGTCGTTTGCGAGCGCCGCTTTTTATAAACGCTCTCCTAACACGACCGCCATTTGCACGCAAACTCCCTTCAAGCATGCGAAGAGTAGGAAAACCTATCCTTAATCTGAAAATAAGATCTTGTACATTCCCAAATTTATTTACTCGCTGATGATTCCTCACTCTGAATCTCAACCTGTTCCTGGCGACTTGAAAAGACTTTGCTTCTAGTTACCACACGATAGGACACGATGATTTTCGGTGTTTAGATATTATATTGCAAAATTATCTTCCAAATTATTTCGTGCCTTCTGTAATAAAAGACGTTCAGCATTTACGTCTCGCGTAGATTTGCCTACCTTGGGTAACGCTATCTTAAAACAGAGCTTTTCAATTTGTGGCAATTTTGAGTGGAATAGTAATGCCTCTATATCTGTGGTTTATGCAAAATGACAGGAGATCCCAATTATTGGCTTCTTCAGAGAAGATTTAAACATTTTTCTGTAATATGAACAGATTATGCAGGTTTTTGAATCGGGTAAATTCTATCTACAAACCCAAGTAAATATTCATCCAATTTAATGTTCAAAAGGTGAATATAATATTTTGATGGGAACCACCCAAGGGTGTATAATGTCATCCTCAAGACAGAGACCCTTTTTTCTGGTCACCGCCTTTAATAGTTCCTACTCAGGGTGATCTCATGCTTGAGATTCCTCTTTAAAGCCGAGTAAACGGTCAAAAATACCTTTTCTTCGTTCACCGTCCAGAGGCTTGATGGATATGTGGCATTTCAACCACCATTTGTGTAATTTGTTCCCTGCAGGGAGCTGTCTAACACATTTAGGAGAGAGAGGAAGAGTAGAAACGTGCTGAGATAGGTTTAGATGTGTGTCCGGATAGATCGGAAAATTGGATGGAGAATCACTCTCAGACTCAGTGGATGTATGTGAAGAACCCCCCGGAGGAATGGGTGCGTTTACTCGGAACCGAAATCGCAATTTTGTACACAAAATTGTTAGATGGAAACGAAAAAAGAAATTTAGTGAAAAAATTAATCTTCTAACCATAGCCATTCACTCATAAGTCAAAAATTAGAATAAGCAAAAGGTGACGCCCACCGAAAAAGCTACTGTGATAACATTGACGTCACTTTCCTTCCGTCCTTGACTGCTCTTATGGGAAGGGGAGGTAGTGGAGGGGGATTCTCGGAAGGTCTGCTCGCACAGATGCCGTCATAACGGCTCCGATTGGCAGAGTCAGCTGTGTTCCCCCCTTTGCGATAAGGCGAAGTAGCTTCGCGGGCTCAGTTGTGGTTGGACGAAGTGGATATACGTCAGAGGTTGCACCACACCCACTTTTCCGAAAGGGTTAAAAACATCAGTTTTTCGACGCCTATAACTCGAGAAATAATTGACGGATCAAAAAACGGAAAAATACGGGTCTTTTAATTTTACAAACTCTATTATATTCGGCAATAAAAAAATATGGTAAACGACCCCACTGTAAGAGAATAGGTTCTCTCAAGATGTTAAATCATACTAAAAATATAACCGTAAATTGGCATATTAGATCATGGAGGTAAAATAAAAAATATATATAACAAGACAGAGAGGCTCAAAAATGCTATTTCTCCGCGCACAATTTGGAAAAGTACTAGAATAAAGCAAAAATACCTGGGAGAACTTGAAAAGGTACTAAAGATTTTACTGCAGAATAGATCTGTAGTGCTTTTTAGCATGCTCAATTTTTAAAATCACTAACTCATGCATGCTTTTGGAAATGTTGGGAAATTAATTTATTAATTCATGTATAGAAATCCTTGACTAGCCAATAGTTATTATATTACCTGCTTTGTGACAATAAAACTTTGGTATCACCTGTCTCATGTGTTTATATCTTACGTGGGGGACCTTGCTTACGTGTTTACTTAAATTACTAGCGATATATCTCTTTGATGCTAGTGGGTAGTTCATTTGCGGACTAGTATTATTTCACAACCGAATAATAATAATAATAATTAGCTTTACCTGGAATGCCTTCATGGCAGAGTAGTCCTCAATACGGCGTGCCGCGTGTTCCACAGCACGTACCCCCTGATGCTGCTCGTAAAGAAATACGAGTGTCTGCAAAGGGACGTTCCTATTCCAGGCGGCGAAAAGGGCAGAAAACGGCCTCGGTTTGGACTTGGACCTTACTTCCAGCGGAGAAGCGTGCGACATATCAATCTTGTCGCTGAAGGCGGACGAGTTAAAGCTCAAAATAAAGAATGCGAAGCAAAAGACTCTGCCCCGCAAGCATACCGAGAAGCCCATGCATGGAAGTTTCTATCGAAACTTGGAAACGCATGGGCTATCGAAGGATCTCACGTTTGCCTTCCTGGGCCCGTATTCTCGTTTGAAACGCAACCTCGGTTATCTCCCCAGCAACGAAACCGAGGTTGCGTTTCATTGATTTCCCCATTAGAATGTTTACAAAAAGTTAACGCGAGTCCCGAAAACCTATGGTATCCCTTGGATACCACTAGAGTTTCAGAAAGAGAATAAGGACCCTGCGCTCCGCAGGTTTGAAGTCCGAAACCGAGGGTTTCGTGTTCGCGTGCCAATATGGTGTCATCAACACCATCGTGTACCGTCGCCTCATCTTTGGGGCAAACGTGACGTACACGAGATGCAGAGTGTGCCGAAGGCAGCCGGAGACATTAGGTCATCTTCTCTCCGGCTGCAGCTTTTATGCGAAGAACGCTTACATAAACCGGCACAACTCGGCTCTGAGGGGGTTGTATTACCACCTAAGACACCATTACGGCATATACGCGAATCCGGTGCTGCCATAAGCCCCTGGAGACATCAAGTTCATCGTGGAGAACGATAATTTTAAGATGTAGTGGAATTATTCCTTCCCTACCACCAGGCAGTTGGAGGCGACGAAGCCTGATATTGTTCTCCTAGGCAACCTCTCGCATGCCATGTTCGTAATCGAGTTTTCGGCACTGACCGAAACGAACATGGCAGCGAACGAGATAGAGTGACATCTTCTTTTGCCAATGTGATTATCCTTATGTCTTCAGTGCTGCTATACCCCTTTTCCTCCTACTTATGAACTAGATAGCTAAATTGTTCCACCTGCTCTAGCATCAGCCCTACTCCTTTTAAATTTAATCTCTGTAAATTTTATTCTTTTCGTAAAAATTCGTGCCAGATTATAGTTTACCCCTGCCATGTTATTTTGTGCAGTGGATTCAGCGTTGAATATGAATCAACAGGATTGACAGGATTCCATTTTTACATTCCGTTTTTTATTTGTTTTATTACCATGGCATGGATCGTCACCATAATAAGGTTAACAATAGAATTACACATTCAATATAAGTTATTGGTGATATCCACATGTAGGTAAATAAAAAAAAAGATGTTTACCACTTGCATTCTAACACTTCCCCTTGGTAAACATCTCTGGCTACATACAATACAATAATGAACAAGCAGTTAAAGCTAAAGACAATAATTCGAACATGCATAAAATTCAATTCAATACATCCCACAGCATTTAAGAAATATCAACATGAAATTGCTCAAATGCTATCATATTTCATTGAACTAAATTCAAAATGGCACAATATTTCTTCGTCTTTGGCACGATTAAAACTTTTGTAAACAAGTCTCCAACGTTTTCATTTGGCTGGACGTACATAAACTTCAATTTTCTTTTCTCATACAAAGATTGCAGAAACCATTTAGGTCAATATGTTTAGAATTTTCTGAAACAACCCTATCTTTTTCCAGGCAGATTGCACCCTGATTATCAGAAAGAATTACAAATGGTTTGGTACAATGCTTAGTTTGGTTCAATTCACTCAAAATGTCCATCAACCATAAAACCTCCGGTGCACCCTCGCACATTGCCACCTATTCCGCCTCCATAGTTGCTAATGCAACCGTGGTTGTTTCTTTGATTTCCAACAAATGGGACCTCCTGCTAAGGTTGCCACATACCCACTAACCGATCTCCTATCCCCTTTATCATTACCCCAGTCTGCATCACGATACATGTGAATACTCTCATTATTTTTCACATGTGTCAATTTAGCTTCTTTGGTCTGCTTCAAGTACCGCAACACTGACAAAATATCCTGCCAATCTCTCTTCCTAGGGTTATTGGACATTGACTAAGTTTTGATACTGAAAAACTTATGTCAGGCTTAGTTTCATTCGCCAAATACAGCAAGCTTCCTACATATTTCCTGTATTCTGCCTGATCACAATTTTCTTCCCTTAATCCAGTGCCATCATCCCTGGTCATTTCTAGCGGTGATGCTCGCCCTTTACAGTTTATCATCCCCGACTCTAGCAGCAGTTTATCAATGTAGTCACTTTGATCTAGATGCACACGATCAATCATAATGTCAACATTTATAGACAACAATCTTGAAATTGACCTAGTTCTCTCACATATATTTCCTTCTTTAATTCTGCCTTAAACCATGACATATCCTGTTTAGTTCCTTATAGTCCTAAATCATTTACATATACACCAAAAATCAATGTCTTATTGTCAGACACAAACACACAGGGGTCTTTAATCAATGCTTTCACTCCATACCTTTCAAAATCTCATTTAACCTCTCAAAAAATTCCCATCCACTCTGTTTAAGCCCATACAAACTTTTCTTAAGTTTCCAAACTTTTTCTTAACCTCCTTCTCGAAATAGTATGGCTGTTCAACATTCAGAATGGCTCTCATGAAGAGAGCCATTCAGGTAAGCTGTCGCAACATCCAAATGCTCTTCTACCATCCATTCAGTAAAGAGAGAGCTCTTAACAATCTGAGGGTTTTTCTTTTCACAACAGGTGAGTAGGTTTCGTAGTAGTCAACACCTGGAATTTGAGGACAAGCTTGTGCGACCAGTCTTGCCCTATACCTCTCTATCTCACCATCAGTATTCCTTTTGATTTTCAAAACCTATTTTGATTTGAGCACATTCTTATCAGTTGGACGGTCAATAATCTCATAAGTTTCCTTATCCCTTAAATTTTTCATCTTTTATCCATGCGGTGATCAGAATCGTCACCTTCAAGAGCTTGTTTTACACTCTTTGGTTCGCTAGCAAAATCATCAACATAGAGACATGCATTACAACGTTGGCATGTCCTATGTTTCCTGCTCCTAGTACTTATCCTACATTGAACTACATTCTCATTATTAGCATCATTCACATTAGCATCATTTACAATCTCATCATCATTCTCAATCACATCAACAGGCTCATCACAATCTAAATTCCCTAAATCACCGTCAATAGAGTTACTCTGAACAATTCTATCATAATCTGTTCTCTGTATATCCTGCTTGAAGGGGAAATGATTTTTCTCAAACTAAACATGGTATCCAACCACTACCTTCTTTGTTTCTAAGTTTAACAATCTCACTCCCTTGATCATGCGCTCATTACCTAGAAAAGCGCATTTAACAGCTCTCGGTTTGTACTTCCCTGCTTCTGGGCTAACCAAGCTCGACAGCCAAATACACGCAATCGTGACAAATCTTTCTCTGCACTCATTACTTTCAAAAGCACACTCGGTATTTGATTATCAATTGACGTCGAAGGACATAAGTTCCTTATGTGATTGCAGCTTCAGCCGAGAACTTTTCAGGTGAGCCAGATTGGAGGAGTAAACATCTTGCCATGCCTGTTATTGTTCTGTTGTACCTCTCGGCCACTCCATTCTTTTGTGGAGAGTATGCCCCTGTTTTCCTGTGTTGAATGCCATTTTCTAGTAAAAAGGACTCAAAATCACGAGAGAAATATCCCCTCATCCATTAGTTTGAAAACTCTTTAATTTTAATTCGTGAAATAATTATGGCTCTGCCTTGTACTCCCTGATTTTGGCAAAAGCTTTATTCATTGATTTAAGAAATTTAACAGTAGCAAACCTTGAAAAATCGTCTATGAAACTCATCATGTACAATGCACCACCATTAGATCTCGTCTGAGAAGTAAGTAAGTCACTGTGAACCAGTGCTATAGGATATTCAGTCTTTCTAGGAAAAGGATAATAGTCCATTCTACTTTATATACAAATCGAGCAATTATCGCTTCCAGCACAAATACCTTTAAGACTGAGAATTTTCTTCATTGCATCTCCATGCAAATGACCAAGTCGCTGATGCCATACTGTAGTCATTAATGCTACGGCGTCAATTAAGTCTGCATTTTCTTCACATTGGTCATGTCTAGTCAAAGTTACGGCCGCTGAAACCTCATCATGAACACAAGCATCGTCACTGCTTCCCACGATAAACAATATATCTTTTGCGCTTGCAGAAAATAGTGTCTCATCATTCAGGATACCCTAGGCACAAACGTTATCGAAGTTTACGTTAATGCCATGAGCCGTCAATTTTGTGACAGAGACTTAATTGAAATTCAGATCAGGTACTTGAATGTATTATTATGTATTAACTGGTGGTGAATGTTGTAAAAGAGAGGAATTACGGAAATATGAAGAGATTGGCCCATAGAAGAATGGAGTGGAGGGCTGCGTCAAACCAATCCTGGGATTGTTGACCGATGATGATGATGACTTGCCTCAAATTATGAACTGAATATACTATGGTATATTTTTGTCTTGGTTCGCTTTAAGCAAATGAAGTCGGTTGAAAAATTCAAATGGATCAAGTTTTATTCCCGTAATCATTGAAAATCTCTCAAAGTAATGAAGTGTTTATTTATTTTTCAAATCCATTATATTATGAGAAATAACAATAGCAATTAGAAAATTACTTTCAATTATATGGAGAGATAGGAGATCAACAGTGCCATATGTATAAAATCAGCCTTCTAGCCTTCAGCATAACATGTATTGGAAAGATCCTTTCAAAGAATACTTTCGAAGGGTTTTTACTTGTGTATATATGAAACTTTGTGAAATTTACCCAAATGGCATGCAGTTAAAAACCATTCCTCTTAGAAGTTGATTTTCAATTGCAATGCAATAGTATGGTAATGATTGCAAAACATATTTTTCAAAATATTCTGAGGGTTTCTTTGAATGAATGAACCTGCTTATCGAATACTATATTATAATCAGTTCATTACTTGTTAAAACACTATTGCAAATGTTATCGGTAAAATTAAATACCGTAGAGAAAGATATCGACTATTACACCTTTTACCGTGGAAAATTAGAATTCTGCACGTGTGAGATATTAACTGTGCCAAAAATTTTAAAATTTTCACGAAACAATATATTTGTACACATGTGAAACGGTAGAATTTTAGTGAATAACTTTGGAAACTCAACGTTACCACAAATGTTTGAGCACTGCTCATATATTTTGATATTAAAAGGATGCTTCTTAAAACTTAGGATGCTTCACGCCAAGTCCTGAATGTATTAAAACTTCGGTTAATCTCATTTATTTCCTCCTTTTTTTTCAAATATAATCATAAAACTCCCAAACTCTTGCACAGTGTAAACAAAAATGTCTTGGTTGTTCTCGTAAAGTACCAAAATACATTTACATCTTGTGAAAGATCCAAGAATATGGATTCGTCTCTTTTGGATTCCCTCCGCGGAATTTTTCTTTTCTAAGACGTAAGGATAATGCAAGAACGGGTCTTTGGAAAACTTTCCCCAGTTCACCTATTCATTGCAAAACAGGGATGGCTTGGTACACAAACGAAGGGTGAAAGTTAGCAAAAAGTTGTCAATTCAGTAGCAGTGGTATAGGCCTTGAAAGGAAATGTCTTTAAGCGGTCAGAGAGAATTTCTTTTCGCTTTTCGTGCACAATCCCGTGCATGTAATATCCTTACATATGGATGAATCATTGAAAGGAATAAACTAGCATAACCTCTTGTACTAAATTAACTATTCTTAGTATAGTGTATTGTATCACTTTGAAAACGGATTTTGATAAATCTGGATTTGGTAGATTACCAGAGATTAAGGCTCGTGTGGTGTGAAATCCGCAAGCCACAAATAAAAATGTGTTTATCAGCCTTATTCAATTCCTTACGTTTCGTGTATTTTCAATTGTTTTCCGCAATTGGTGTGTAAATTTTCACGTCTTCTACACCTAACATTAGAAAGGAGAGTATTAAAAAAATTGTCTCTATTTTTCAATATTACGTTATTACCTGGCCATAAATGAGAAGGTATGGGATTCTGAAGCCAATTTTTTAATTGAGGACCTACCAGTATTGGTTTAGTGCATAAAAAATGGAATAGTCTAATTACTTGTGCGAGATATAGGCGTCGCAACGCCTATATCTCGCACGACGTCCCTCTCCGGAACGTCTACGATCCTCCGGACGTCGCGACGTGACCTCCAACATCAAGTTCTTCTTACGGCGCGTCGTAAGAAGAACTTCCTGTCCGTAAAAACCTACCTTGATCAGTGGATGACCAATAAGGACAATAATCACACCACAGAATTTGGTGGTACGCACGAAAATTTAGAGATAAATATTACCACCATAAATGGTGGTAATATAGTGTGGTGGCGTTTTCCTTCTTCTTTCTCCGAGGATAGATTTGATGAGAAACGATATGCCCCCGAGAAGGACGCGTTTGCCAAATTTTATCTAATAATCCCCCTTCTGTAGAGTCAATGATTTAAATTGAATATACAATTACCAAAGCATCTAAATTACATGTGAATTAAAATTTACCTAATATTGAATGAGCTTATTTAGCTGCTGATCAAGCTGTTTTCACACCATGCCTAAGGAGGATCGCATCATGAGGAAAATCAAGTATTTATCTATTCGAGTAATTTTCCAACTCCCGTTTCAAAATAGATTTTGCCATTTTCGAATAGTTGCCTTGCATTGTTTGTTACTGAATTTTGGAATCATTTTTTCGTACATGTGCTGTAAGATCTTGAGGATGATATGTGGGACTCTTGTGAACTAACTGCGGACTTTATGCGATTTTTCTACTGAAGTACAAATATCCGGCTACTTCTCTAGCTCGGAATTTCGCTGTCATACAAAAGATGAATCTCTTGCTGAGATCCTACGTTGAAATCTCGTACCTGCTTTGAGTTTCGGAGCCGCCGACTTATCTTTGCCACTATCTTATCTTCGCATTCAAGTCGCAAAACTGTCCAAGTGGAGCAAGTTTACGCTTTATCATCGACGAAGTGACATTGCTTCGTTTAGCTAGACGATTGGCATGAGATACGATGCAACATCTCTGAAAATTAGAAGCGGAAAATTAAAATTCCCACTATAATGCTCTTCATCTTTGAAAATATTTCTCAAAAGAACAAGCTGGAATTTTATTTCACTTGCTGCCAACAAATATAATAATGACCTGTACCTATAGTACCAATTGGAGAGGTGGCAATATAAAAAATTGTGAATTTGATAAAGATGTGATCACTTGCTCCAAAGGCTATTTTTTATGCTCTCTCATAACCACTACACTTTGTAACGAAACCGAGATGTTAAAGAACGCTCTTATATTTTAAACAAAGTTTGGGAGTAATGTTAGCAGCAGTATTGAGTAACTTGATCGGCTGAGGCTAAATCTAAATACTGTTTACCGTTTAGCGCCGTCTAATTTAAGCTCCTAATTCAAAGACTTGAACAAAAATCCATGACCAAGGAGGGAGGACCGTTGAATCATTAAGTTGGCGCGTACACAACCTCACTACAGCGATTATCGGGAATACAAAAACCGGAATGAGTACTGAAGGGGACATCCCGCCTCACTTCCCTTTAGTGTTTTCCTTAACGCTGTATCCATTCGAACGCTAGGGTTCACATAGCTCATACCCATATTATCACAAGTTTTCTGCAAATGAAGTCTTTCTGGACGTTACATTTTTCCGTCCATGACCCCTGCATTTCGCGTGATGTCTCTCTTCAGACCCGCATACTACCTACCTTCCATTCATGTACTATTTACATTAGAGTAAATGGGTTTCTCCCCCTTCCTTCCCCACATTTCCCCACATATTAGACTCTTCACTAGTATTTCCTTCACGCCTCTACTCCACTAGCTCTCTTCTACGAGAAAACATCTCGCAACTCTCCTAATGATATACCCTTTTCCTCCAACACACTACCCAGCTAGTTAAATTGCTCCATCTTCTAGTGACCTTCTAATTTTAAATGCAGTTTATGCCCGTTTTTGTTCTCGAGTAACACATTACTTTCATTTTATTATAGACTATCTTCATTGCGTATTTTTTGCATGTTTTGTTTTAGGTTTATTGTATTTTTAAAGCCCTTACCCTGGCTTGAGTTTCCGTTATTGTGAAGGAACCATTTTCCTTCGTGAGATTTCATGAGTATCCGATTTAGTAAAAGGACTATTAATTGATCGTCAAGACATCTAATAAATTATCAAATGCTCGTTTAAATATATTCGAATACGAGAACTAAAGTGAATATTCAGTTGACTTACCAAGTGACTCTATAATTGCGAGCGCCTACATGGATAACACCGTTTCCATTGGAGCGCAGGCGTACGTATCACTCTTATTTGGTCACAACCTCCCTCAGTACCTTTCTGAAGGAACTAGTTTATTGTCAAGGTTTTCTATAGGCACTAGTGTAGGCGTCTGATTATTCATTCCGATTCTCCTATCCAGTCGTATTCAACCAGGTGTCGGATTGTTCACCAGGAAATCTAGTAAACCCCCAGATTCATCCGGGTACTAAATACTCATCAATATAACCAAGTACTCACAAGCTTCTAAAGTAGACTTGTCAATTTCTCCTATATACGTTTGGGTACTCAAATTCACAGGAATGAATGCACATGGCACACTCCTACCTAATGCTACACACTATTCCTGTGGCTTAGACAGTACTCTGCATATGCAGCTGAATAAATCTGGACCAAACGAAAGTGTAATATTTTTTAAGGAAATAAAAATTTCATGCTCCGCGTCTATTTTTTCTGTAAGTCTACCTCTTGCAAGAGCGGCTGGGAGGGTATATGCTACTTAATCGAAGAAAGAAAAATTATATTTAGGGTGAAGACTGAAAAACGTGGTTGAAAATAGTTAGGGGATGGGGCGTATTTGGAATACAAATCATACTAGTCGAACTCCATTGCAGTGTAGAATGACTTTCGGATGTTTCATTTAAGTTTTTATTTCCGTCCGTCTTTTCCCGCATATTGCAGACTAAATACCAATATGGTACGTGTTGAAAGTCCTTGGTGAAATCAATTTCACTCCGCAAAACTTGAGTTTGTTTACTTCAATCTCGCTAAAATTCCCCTAGTGTGATTTTGACTTTGCCTTGGTTGCCTTCAGACATTGCTGGAGGCGCGAAGGAAGAGGAGAATTATATGAGAAAAAAGAAGTGTTGATATCGATAGTGGTTTACTCTCGATAAACAGTGGTGGCTTTATCTTTCGATTTGGATCAAGGGTAAGGATGCTATGCATTAGCTAACCCTTCCTTTCCGCGTTTGTTGCAGCGAGAATGCCATGGAAACTCGAATAAGGTCATCAGGACAGACATTCGTGTGCGTCTTTTTTTCTCCTAAGGTAGTGTATACACTGTGTGAATCCATTATATACAGTGAAGCCACACTTACATACTCACGAGAGAAGATTAGGAGCCTTAGAAATGTGAGAGTGTAGGAGATTGGAGGAAGACTAGTGAACAGGAAACATGAAGAATGATGATGTTTTGTACATAAATGTGGATAAATACATAATCGGGATAGTTGGGATAGATACATAAATGCATGGATGGGGAGGAGAGAGGATTGTAAGGAATTAGGAGATGACAGAGTAAGTGGATGGAAACATATTCTATATTCATGGGATACTGATATGGTCTTTATCAAGGTAGAATTCTGAGTAAGCTAGGTCAAGGAAGAAAGAGGAAAGATGGTAGAATAAAAAATGGTAGTATAAAAAATGGTAGTATATATGTCAACTTGTGGGTCTTTGTAGCCTAGTGGTTAGAGCGCTGAGCTGCTGACTGGAGGGTCCCGAGTTCATATTCCGGGCAAGAAGCTTTCTGGACACCCCCACCTAAAATCCTCAAGATTTAATTTTCTGCTTGTCAGAACTTGTTGGAAATCGCAGGTGGTCCAGGGAAAGGAACTGGCCCCTCTACCTTGAATGTGTGAATTTCACACGCCTTTGGCTTAGTGCGGAGTGAGCTATACCTTCATCTATCAAAAACCAACCTTTGGGTTTAACACACCTTTTTTATATGTCAACTTGAAGAGAGATATTGTGTAGGGATGGAACTATTACATTCAAGAAATGAGAAGTAGGGTAGGAACACTCATCAAAGCTGCCCCTAGCCAGTTAAAAAACTATCATCCAATGCACCTACTATGATAGCGTCAAATTTAGGGAGATTTTGTAAACAATTCCAATTTAGTATGGATAATCAGAAGAAATTCCACTATGTTAACATCCACGGCAGGAATGAAATGAATTGAGGACAGACTAAAACCGACTCTGAGTACTGAAACCAAATTTGGGTTTTTGTTGAGACTGCGGCTTGCTTAACGTGCAATGCTGCATGTTTATCATAAAAGGTGCATACAGCATGAAATGAATGAGAGACAAACTAAAACTAAGCGTAAGATTTGAAATCAAAGTTGCTTTATTTTCTAAGACTGGTGCTTGATAAATACACATACCATCACATCGCTTGAACGTATCCTTCTTAGCAGACCACCAGGTGAGATGGACGCATGGCACGTCTCCGAAGTAGATGAAATATTAATTCGCGGAGACAAGGGTGTTGTGGGGTGGTTGGAGCACCGGTCTCCCATCCTGTGGATCGGGGTTTGAATCCCTGAAGTGGCATTTCTATTTTAGTTCTCCGCCATTTGATTAATGATTGTTTTCCGGGACGTACTTTTAAGTGCAGCACTCCGCCTGTTAAATGTAATGTGAAACCGTTCTCCCCTTATCTCCTTTCCCTAAAGAGAAGGGCTGCTGCCCGCGCCAGATTTCACTCCTTCTATAAAATATTGCAATGCAGAGACAAAAGGAAGTGGTAGTTTCTCTTTCCGTGTAACCTTTGGTTCCTTTGAAGCATCAAATATTTCAAAATACTTCAGTTAGCCTAATTTGGAAGGGCTTTAAGAGGCTAGGTACTCGAAATGTTGAGTTTAAACCATTTGATCCGTAGCTGAGCGTTTTACCATAACCTAAGGTATGCCACACACTTAAGTAGAGTGTTCAAGGTATGTTAAAATAAATCAATGGACACTCTAATGCCAACTGTGAGTTTAAATGGCACGTTTCTTTAGCATTCCTACATAGCTGCAGATATCAGACTTTGGCTTGCATTACGGAATAATGAGAAATTTTATAAGATGAAGGTTAGGTGAATTTTTTACATGTTTGATTTTTACATTCCGCTACAACGCTCCGCTATTTATCGAGGCAGCCTTTGACTCTGGAGTCCTGATTTTAACCTTGATTAGAAACTAGTTAATCATATAAGTACGAAAAGGATAACAGATGGGAGAGTTGAGTTGAGGGAGATGCAGATCTGCAAAAAAAATATAAACGATCTAAGGATTATATACCCAATATGCGAATGAGAAATTAATTGACATTTCGGACTCCTCACTGCACCGTCGGGCACTTTAATTCCCGTAGATGTCATCGGCTGCATCTTTTTCTGCTTGGGTGTCTTTCGTCTGTGCCACGGAATGAGTAAATGCCATGGAGAGTAGTTGCAAACGGATAGCTGGCTCGTAAAACACTCGGTGGTGAGGTTTTGAGTAGGAGATGCGTGTAGCTTCTCACTCAAACGAGGGTTTTTTTTGTGCTGAGGGAGAGGATATAGCGGAACATGCGCTCCGGAAGAGGAGTGCTTCGATCCAAACAAGAACAGGAAGTTTGACGCCCCGAGGGAGTGAGACCCAGAGGGAGGAGGAAGAGAGAGAGAGGGAGAGAAGAGGGCGAATTCCCTCCAGACCTTGGCATCGTGCGTTGACGGAAAGACGGAAACGAGAAGAAGGGAACTATTTCGCGCGAGAATAGAAGTGTGTATTCATGCCGTGGATGATTTTTTTTTACCCTTGCGCTTGTTGATATGCGCCGGCGTGCAGTCAAAAAGGAATCTTTTCAAGTGAAAAAAAGTGAGGTTTGCCCACAAACATTTCGAAAGGGCAAATGTTTATCCCAGGCGTATGTTTGCTGCCGGGAGTTTTGCCTCTTCTCCCCGAAGGAGGCGCGCGCTTCGGGGATACGCAAAAGCCGAGAGTTCCTTTTCCTCTTTTTAATTTGCATGTGGAGCGTATGGAAAAATTTGGTGTGAGCTGCGATGACGACATTCTTTGGGTCGGAGGAAATCCCGGTTTTTTTGGCGTATGGGAAGCGATTGAAGTAAATTTGGATTCCATAAATACCCAATCGGTCATACACAAACTAGGCTTTTTGGATGAAATTATATTACATTGGAAACTTTGCGAATCCCCTGCGAGCATCCACCAGAGTGTGTGGCTAAGGGGTGAAAGATCACCATGTAGTATTACTGACGTGAAACTAGGAGATACGATTCATTACTTTATGGAAACATGCTAGTTGTGCATTCACGAGCCATATGAAATTAAATGGTTCGTATCTACGATTTAAATTTAAACGCATGACTTTATGGGACTCACAGGAAATAAATTACTGTTTGGTACATTCCGCACTCTTTTATCACTACCGACCATGTTTTAGACGCAAAAAATATCACTATAAGGTTATAAAATATCCGGAAATTGACTACTAGGAAAGGTGCATAAAGAATTCTTTGTAACTGGCGATGTATCCTTCATATTTGCCAAATACTTGTTGGAATGTAACTTTGCCAGCGATTTTGAGCTTAATGTACTACACAGGCAATGCGAAGGTAAAAAAATTAGACTTTAATTAACAGTATGAAATTGTAAATTCAGGTAGTAATTTTAAACTTGTAAATGTCGTTACTTTTGACGGCCATTCAACCTTAATTTCCATAGAGTTCTAGAACTTTCCAGTAGTATATTAGGTGAATCACAACCATTTCCTTACCGGGGATGTCTCACTCCCCTCCCCTCCCATGAGCACCCTGCATTTACCTCTGAAGACCTTGACCCAGAGGTGTGAAAAAACACTGAGGTTGCAGTACATGTATTTCTCTTCCCCCTCCTTCCCTCTTATCCACTTCCTCTATCCCCCCAAACATCCTGTGGGACTATGTGAGTACGCTTCCGAAGATACTCTCTACCTTCCATGGTACAAAATTACTTTATCGACCGTGGTTTCTGCTCCGAAACCACGGTTGATTGAAATAAAATAGAGTGGAATGTTCCAAATTGTATATTTTTTAATCATCTGCAAATATAACTGCTTCAATGTACTAAAAAAGTTTATTCTTAATTTTAACTGCGCAATGATAGTGATGTCCAACCTAGTTCATCAGTTAAACTCGTAACACTAATTCAGCAAACGTAGCGACCTTCACACGCTGAAATTCCCTGATCATACCTTCCTCATATGGATTCCATATATTAGTACCATATTCTAAATGAGCCCTAACTAGAGACAAGCAGCTTCTTTTTTCTCAAGCAGCAAACAAGCAGCTTCAGCAAATCCTTCTTCTGTTTTTCCATCGCATTTATCTGGAACACTCCCAGCAAATCCCTATATACGGATTGTTTCACCTACACTTTTCCTGATCAATTTCACCATGATATATTTACTGTGGCTGCGTCACTAAAATATTTCATTAAGTCTACGCTCAATATTTTATTTTGTTTGATACCATAGATACTTCGTGGGGAGATAATCATTTTCCAAAAGTTCAGCACTGCGTATGTCTTAATTTTTTAATCCAAGCAACTTCGTATGATATCAGTCGTCAATTGCTTCTAAAAATATTTGATTACGACTGGCCATCATCTTCATTTCTAATTTCCCTGTACTCCATTGCATCTTCGGTTAAGAGACGGAGCTTAATGGAGAAATATGGTCCTAAGATGGGGTAGTGTTTGGATGGTGGCTGGAGTATTGGTCTCCCACCCCGAGATCCAGTGTTCGAATACAACAGCGGAAGATATTATTCATCGGTTAACTGGGCCCTACTTGCGGAGAGAACTTCGAGTTTATTACTTCTTTCGTCAGATGGTCCGGTAGGTTTTGGTCCTATTAGAGCCTTTCGTTGAGAGTATGCTTTATTTAGACGCCTCCTTTTTTCCCATCCTCGTGCTTTTCCACCAAGTCCTAAGCCTATTTGTGTGTGGACAGACTTGAAACTACGGATGATGATAATTTTATGCCAAAAACTGTGGAGTAGGTGGGCCACCTTTATAGACTAGGTTCGAACCACAGTGGAAATATCATTGGAGTCTCCAAATTTTGCCACAGCATTAGATTATGCAGCAAATACCATTGAACATTCATAATTTTATTGGTACAGTGAAACCAGATGAATTGATGTTTGATGCTCAACGATTGACTGTGCATGGAAAGAAAATCTTTTATGGTTTTGGTTTTCGACATTCTTCATCATGCACAACTGCGGAATCTTCTTGCGAAGCTGTTGTTTTATTTGGTAGTTATTGTTTAGTTTTACGCTGGGAACTTCTCTGTCATTTACAACTGAGGAGGAATGAACTATTCGGGAAAAAATATAATTTGTTCTTGATTTTATGTAATATGACTAATTCATGATTTAATGAGCATGGTTTCATTAATGTCATAGCACTGTTATCAATTAGCAAGGGGACACCCGGCCGTGTGACATATTCCCACCATGGCAAGGGTCATGATTTTGAAAATACAACCCATTGATATTTTGGGAAGAATTACGAACGACGTTTTCTACCTGAGGGGTTGACGTGAATCACATGTTCATAGGAAACATTCAGCGTTTCTCCACACATAGCGGAGAAGAAAATCTGATGCTTAATATTTTGGAACCAACTCAGTTTATTACAGTGTATTACAAAAATTAATCAAGAGCCATAAGTATATGATAACATGCATGTAAATTTATATTGAAGTTGATCATAGAAGCAACGTTAGCTAGCCTGGAAACACAAACAAAGGTCATGGGTTCAAACCCCACACAGCACTGAAAAAGTGTATTCTTAAGTTAATAGGAAAATATTCTTACAGCTGTCATCTATGACGAAGTTCAAGATTTTAGAGGATTTTCTTACCTGAGTGAGTCGGAACTAATGCCATCTAGCGGTCACGGCCAGAAACTTACAGGGTTTAAGAAAATATTCTCAATGCTAGAATAATTTTGTAATCGCTATGGTTACTAAGGGACTCACATGTGCAAGGGAATGGGGAAAGAAGGGGAATCAATGAAACAATTTCGGCCGTCACATGGTGGAATTTTTCCATGATTGAAAATAAGGATCAACTTTGTAATTTTCCACACGTTTTTAATAAATTAATTTTTAATAAATCTATTACTTTCATTACGGAAATAGGTAATGGTTACCTCAATTAATTAGATTTGTCCATTTCCATCACAGAAATTATACATCAGTTTGCCATTTATCGCAAGGATCGCAATACCTTTACAGAAGCTATAATTCCCAATAGTTCATCCCATCACTACGCACATAAACTGGCTGCCATAAACTCTATGTTCCACTGGTTAGTGAACATCCCACTTCAGGATAGCTTATTTAAAGAAGAACTGCTCACCATAAAAACGATGGCTCATCAGAATGGCTACAGTGAACATACAGTGGAAAAATTGTTAAATAAAATTCAAAAGTCAAAAACTACAAAGTCACTAAGTAAATTGGACCAATTTCCCCACGGAAAATCCAAGAAATTGTTTATACTGCCCTTCCTAAGCAATATTAGCCAAGTAATAGCTAGACATTTACCCAAAGACATTTTTAAAATCTGTTTTTATAATGCGACTACACTAAGCAAATTATTTTTTAATTCTAAAGATAAAATTGAGGTGGAGCATAAAAGTGGTGTGTATCTGATAGTGTGTGGTGATTGCAACGCAGTATATGTGGGCCAAGTGGGGAGAAGATTTGTGATCAGGACCGGTTCTAGGCCCAAGCGACACAAGCGATCGCTTGGGGCGCCAAGCTGAGAGGGGCGCCAAAGTGTGACAAAAGAAAAAACTCTGTAATTTTTTGCAAATATACGATAATTGAATAACAAAATTTTAACTATAATGTTTATGGCACTAACAGGGATGCTATATGTGCGGTTCGCGCAAGAGCAAACACTCTGCGACGAAGAATAGCTAAACTATCTGCACATATATTCAATGTCTCAGGCTCAACTTGGTGGAAATTCGTAGTCATTAATAAAGAATACCTGCCGCACCTATTTGTTGACTTGCCAACTGATGATTGCGGAAAATGGCCTGATAAAATTACTGATGGCATGCGAAAAACAATTGTAGAAAGAGGCCCTTTTCAAGTAACTGATGCTGAATTTCCTGTCGATAATACTGGTAGAAGATTTACTCCAGCAAACTATAAAGGAAAATTATCTAACGGAGAAGAAATCCGCAGAGAGTGGCAGATTTATTGTTCCAAAATTCAATTTTTTTATTGTTATAAACTAATTAGTGCTGAAAGTATCTCACTTTCTGGCACATCTGGATTATCAGACTGACGAAATATGTCCGGATTTATAGCCCAACACGACAAATCCCCTAGCCATTTGAAAGCATGCGAATCATGGCGAGAATTTCATCTGCGCTTACGCCTAGGTAAAACAGTTGATGCAAACCAAAGTTTGCAAATCATTCATGGTGACAGTAAAAATTGGTGTGAAGTATTAAAAAGGTTACTTTATGCAACGCAATTCCTTGGAACTCAGGGATTGGCATTTCGAGGAACAACAGATACACTATTGAAAAAGAATAAGGGGAATTTCTTCAAATTAATAGAGCACATTGCCACTTTTGATGTTGTCTTCAAAGAACACTTGCGAAGAGCAAGTTCTAATGAGCCAGTGTTCATTATCTAAGTAAAAACATACAAAATGAATTCATTACTGTGTTACCAACACGCATTCAAGATCATATTTTACATGAACTTAAAAAAGCGTCATACTACTCAATATTATTTGACTCTACCCTAGATGTCAGTCGTGCAGAACAGGTGTCGATCATCATTCGTTTATTACAAGCAGTGAAGAAATAGCTATTAAAGAACATTTCCTTGGTTTTATTCCAGTTACAGACACTACTGGTGAAGGTCTAACTGACATTGTCTTGAACGGTCACATTAGCCATTGAAAGCGACATTTTGAAGTTAATTGACATTTACTTATTCTATTTTGAAAGATTCTGCGAATTTAAAGGCTAGAAACATTTCAGTATAATTTTTTTGCTCAAAAGAACAATACTTAGTATATACACGATAAAAATTTAACAAATATATAAGCATTATTATCCACATAAGTATAGCATATAAGTATTACTTTGTTTCATTTATAATTTTTTAAAACTACGAATTTGTTCTTTTAACTCACTATCTACTCTGTAATTTCCTATAAGTTTATTAATTAGAATTAAAACATCTTTTTGAAATTTCTAAATGTATCAAAATCAATAAAGTATTTCTTTGGGCGTTTTTTTCTATTCTGTAAAAAATTTGAAAAATGGCAGTAGCCCCTTGAATTAATCAATAAAATTACGGCGGAATGTCTTCGCAATATTTAATATAAATGAAGAAATAATCCATATCCAAAAGGTGTAAGTAGGAGTTTATTATTTTAAGGCTCGAAGGTCCTGTTAAGATCGTAAAAAACAACAGAAACACTATTCTTTGCGAGGGGATCCAAAAAAAATGCTTGGGGCGCCAAACGCTATCCGGCTTGTGCGGAAAAATCCTCTCGGACCGCCCCTGTTTGTGACCAGAGTAAAAGAACATGAGAAGTGTGTTAGATACTGTGATGAGACATCAATGTACGCTAAACATCTACTAGAGACTGGCCACCGGGGAAACTTCAAACCTCAAGTCCTAAACGTCCAGGATGAAAGTTTTAAACTTGACTTTAGGGAGAAATTAGAAATTTTTGATCGACTGTGCTCACCCGATATTTTGCTTTTAAATGATTTGACGGATTTTAAATGTTCCCCGTTGACCACTTGCTCTGGTATACCCCATTATTCGCCGCAATGTGAAAATTTGACCTTAACTCCAATATATATTCCTCTTACTCCTGTGATGTAGCCCCACGCCTCACTCCCTTTCCATCTTAACCTCCCACCAGTTTATACCTAAGCGTTCCCTCAAATTCCTTCCCCTTCCTAAAGAGATATACCCCCCCAGTGCACTATTAAAGGCCCTCCCAATGGTCAAAAATTTTAGTCCCTGATGATGACACGTGAGTGTTGAAACCGGTTGGTTATTAAAAACGTGTGGAAAAAATGTTGATCCTTATTTTCAATCAAAGAAGGGGAAGGTAGACAAGGAAAGGGTAGCAGGGGATCAGGGGAGTAACGGGCTACGAGGTACCAAAACAACTACATAGTTTAGATTAAACATTTTCACGAGATTATCTTCAATTGGGTGCCAAATAAAAATTTCGAGATAGCGACATAATAAGCCGAATCATAGGTGGATTTTTTCTTGCAGTCCAATTCCAACTAGATGTTTAAAGAAAGATCTGGTGCTTTCCCGGCGTATGTGCTGCGTGAAGGTTTCTCGGGTCCTCCCCCGGGTTAATTCGTCCATGTCCATGTCCGTAGATGTTTAAAACTTGCCAAATTTTTCTATCTTCAAACTTCACGGCTCAAGGCAACATGCAATGCCGTTAGGTTGGCCACCAAAGGGCCCCCTTTTCAGCGCGTAGCTATGCTCGTTCCTACACTAGAAGTGGACGGCATTACAAAGTCGATTTCCATTCTTCAACCCATTGTTGGGCCCTTCCTAGCGCCCACTGTTCACAGTTGTGGAGCGTAAGGCAGACTTCACAGAACGCGAGCCACGGGGTTCCAAACATCATCATCTTTCTTGTTCAGACGCTCGGCCTGCGGCAATATTCAAGATTCTTGACCGTGCTTCATTTATCGCAAGTATCCAGCCATCAACTTGGAATCATATAGTATCCAGCTATCGTATTGGAATTGGACGCTGAAGAGGAAGACTGCCTGAATAAGGATGATTTGTTGGAACTTTTGGAAGGAGAATAACTCGTTGGAACTTGTTAAAAATGAGCGTTTTAAAAGAGAGTATGCCTCTTCGTTATAACTGCAATGAATACTATTGGTTTCAATGCTCATTTACTATGCTTTGAAATAAAGGCAACTGAACAATTGCTTCTTGTGTCATCAAGGTACCTAATAAGTTTTCTGGCATTCCCAAGAGTTGGTGATGATGGGAAGGTATATTATACCTTCAAACATAGACATTATTGTGCCATGGCCATTTCTTACTTGTGCTGAAATTGTATGGTTTTTATGCAATAAAAGCATTTTACCCAATTAAATATTGCAGTGTTCATTTTACCATACCTCGATATTCTTAGTTAAAGAGGATAAAATTCTTAAAAAAGCAAGAAATTATTCTTAATATAAGTATAAATTATTATTATCTCCCAAGAGGGTTTACTTAAATTAAGAATACAGGACGCTATTCGATGTTAAGAGAATAATCTTAATTTAAGAATATATTTCTTGTGAATACCACTCTAATGAGATCCCTCGTAGATCAAGAAAATATGCTGGGCACCTATTTAAGTGGTATCTACTCTTAAATCAAGAGGGCGCCTCTCGATTTAAGAAAATCTTTTTTTCAGTGAGGGTATGCATATTGTGTTTATCACAGAATTAAAGATCTTAGGCTATACGGTGACATATATCCATGAACGGTGTGGAATCTTTAAACCCAATAACTCTGCTTTGAAATTATGTAATCACAAATGGATAACAGCTTATAAAAACTGTTTAGATGAAACTGTTAACTTTTAGATTAGTTTCAGAGCCACGCTTGCGCACCTGAAGTGCCGCTTTTGTCCCGCAAGGTGCAGTTTGCCGAATACTGCAGCAAACCCACGCACGTCGACTGAGGTTCTACTCCTAGGCGTCATCGTAAGTTGCAGGGGCTGTAATCAGAAACCGTGCATACATGGCCACAAGCGTCCTTTAATCGGGTTGGTGTGGTGGCTAGAGTACTGGACTCCCATCCCGAAGGTCCGGGTTCGATTCCCGGCAGTGGCGGATTTTTCAGTGGAAAACCGATCCCCACTTGAGTGCCTAGTGGAGGGCATTTCAAGTCCAGTACTCCGTCCGTCGGATGGGACGTTCCCGTCGGATGGGCCGTGGTCCCCTAGGCGCCTTTCGTTAAGAGTAGGCTAATGCCGACGCCGGGTTTCTCTCCACCCTTCCTCCGTTTCCTGAAAACTCCTACCATTACCCAATTATCCACCTGACGCATGTCCTGATCCTAAATGACGCAAATGACCTCAGCTGTCGGTCGCCTACCCTGAATCACACAAGCGTCCTTTAAGAACTTCACGAGGAGGCAGTCACTCTCGGAAGCCTTCCCAGCAGTCAAAGGAATAAAGAGAAAAAACGGCCATAAGGAAATCAGGATGGTGTAGTTGTTTAAGTACTGGCCTCCTATTTTGAAGGCTTGGGCTCGAATCCCAGGTTTTCCAGTAGTATTTGAATTAAAATGGGAATCATTGTCAGATCGCAGGTTGAAATTTAGACTTAATCTCTAAAATAAATTCCAAGGCAATATTTTCAGTGATGATGTTAAAAATATTTTGCGAACCCCAACTTACTATAGTAGACTGGACCATAAGCACAAAATTAGAGAAACTGATTGCCGAACTGACAGATTCAAAATGCCCTTTTTCCTTCGTACAATTAGAGATACGAATAACGGTAAATATGTCCAATCGGAGAGAAGCAATGGATAGCATTGGTAGCTGCATGTTGGTATGAGTACTTAAAGCTGACCCGACTAACAGAATGTTTTTGCATGTTTGCTTTGCAATTTATATCTTTTTTAAATAGTGTAGTTCTGACTAGTATATATATACTATTCCTTTTTTATGCATGATACGTAGTGCATGTTTGGCGAGAAATCACCCCCTGCCACACACATTTGTGGTGGCTTGCTGGGTATTATGTAGATGTAGATGCCGGTCCCTAATTTGAGTCCAGTGGGAAAGAGCACTTCAATTTCAGTACTCCGTCCGCCCAATGGGACGTAGAACAGTGGACCTCTTGGGGTCTTTCATCAAGAGCCATCAGATGATGAAAATTATGTTTCCCTCCTACTTTCTTCCTATCTCTAAATTCCTACTGCTTCCAAAATACCCACCTATCCTTGGCAGTGCAGATGAGTTTAGCCGTGAATAGGCTCTGTGGCCACGTTAATAAAAGCCACCAAGTAGTTGCAAGAGAATACATCAAATAAGAAAAAATATCTAAAGCTGATAAAATACTCCATTTAACACCAGAATATAGATAATTAAGGATGTTTTTTGAGTAAAATAATTATTTTTCATCGTTGTGAATTGAGGTTCACAGATTATGAATCTCGTTTCTGAGCAATATTTTTTACGTGCAACGGAAGATTCTGTCAATCCGTAGGCCAATCGTGATAGGCTCTGCCCCGTGAGGTTAAGTGAAAAGCTTGATTGGCAGGCTATTATGGTGGACCAATAGGCATTAATCTTGTCTGGGATGGAGCCTAACTCATTCAACACGGGCATCTGGGAAGCATTCCTGGAGATAAAGTGCAGACGCAGGCCTGCCTGATGAGGCCGGAAGCCTTGAGGAAAGCTTGAATGAAATTCGCTTCTAAATTGAAGAAATCCTTACTGTATCTCGGTTATATTGGCATGAATGAGAGGAATAATCCTTCATTAAATATATGCTTTTCTCTTTAGTTTTGTGGTACTCCAGGGTCAATAGTGTTTCATGGACACTCCAAGCCTTTAAAAAATACCGCAGAGAATTAAATAGACAATTAAATACACTAATTAATAGATCCTGGTTTCAATGAGTGATCGCCATTGTTGCAAAAACTTCTTAAATAATTAAGACTGCATACGATGGAAGTGGCAGATACTTTTTGGAACTCCATTGATACTAGGTGAAAAAAGACATTGCAATTTCACTGCTAAATAAATAATTTATTAACTTGTTTCGCTACACTACTTGTCTTTAATAAATTCTTTTTTTAGCAGTGGAATTACAATGTCTTTTTTCACCTACTACTATTGTTGTATACTATCAATTTATACCAGTCATCAACAGGAGGGAGGGGGAAGGAGAAGTACAGGTAACTTCATTGGTCTTAAAGGAGAATGGGTCCCGAAACGGAAGGTAGTTTGTTAAGTCAAAGAGATGATTTGGGGCACGAAGGAGCAGAGGGATTGGCGAAAGGTAGCAATCCCCTGTCGCAAGGAGATTAGAAGGTACCTAATGGATGGGAATAATTAGGCTCCACCTACTCCACTCAAAGCATAGCATTTTGTGCGGCCTCTAATTGAAACAGCGTATGTATTAAAACATAATTAACTATGAAAATGTACCAAAATTTCATCGTAGCGGCAACAGTTCAATTTCTAAAGGCTATTTAGTGGGGGAGTTAATGTATCAGATTCCCGTAAGAGCTTGTTTTACTTGTAAAACTTGTTCACGCAACACCTAATTAAAATACATATTTGAATAAACAAACCAAATTCAGGGTTGATGTGGTGTAAACGTTCCATAACAGAAAGATTGGAAAATTGCAAAATCTTTCTGTTAATATACATATTTGAATTTGATGGAAGTGGCTTAGACCTTGTGGCACTCCAATGCTAGTAGGTTAAAAAAGAATTTGCAATGACACTGTATAAAACGAGGATTTATTAACGAATGGTTTCGCTACACTGTAGCATCCTAAGGTATTTAATACCAGAGGTATTTATACCTGAGGATGCTGCAGTGTAGTGAAACTAGCCGTTAATAAATTCTTGTTATAAATAGTCGAATGATAAAGTCTTTTTTAAACTACCTACCATATATTTGAAGATTTTCGGCGTGCTGGGGAACTTACTCCTGTTTCGTTGATCAATTAAAATAATTGGTTTCTATTATGCATCTCAAAAATCTAAATTTTACTGTGTACAATAATAACTCCATCCAGAGTATCGTGAGTAGCAAGTCCGTACGCCAGTACCTATTAACATGGCCATAGGTGATACATCCTCCAGTACATTCTAGCCTCCTTGGCATGCCCCAAAACCCCCCGTTGTGTTACACCTTGCCTTCGAGTTCAGCCCGAGTTGGGCCGAATATATCTCTTAATTTCTATGAAATAGGAGTTAAGAGATATATTTAGTATATTTTTTACCTAATCAAAGAAATAGATGCAGAAGATTGGCGGAAAGAGTTTTATCAGGCCACGCGCGAGTAGCCAACAAATACTATAAATTGACAAGGGATACGGGTAAATGTTATTTCAAGAAAAAATAATGAAAGACGACTTATTTATAGAAAAATTTACAGCGCCAGGTTAATTACCATTCAGGCTTGTTTTTAAAACCACCATAAGGCTATCTTAGTGCTTGCAAGAAACGTATTTAAAATTTAAGTTAATGACTTGAGACGGTTCAACGTTTGACATGATGACTTGAGACTACTAATGTTAATAATAAAGCATTAAAGAAAATCTAATTCAATTACATGCTCTAAGAATTATTTATATCAATAGTACCGTAATTTTTAAGCTCTTATTTGTTCTGTATTTGTTTGTAAGCTCTGTTTATGCTTGCCATCAGTGAAGGCTGCATATTAAAAGCATTATTAAAGATTGGATTTTATAATGTAATACTTTAAATCAATTTGTCACGAGCCAGAATTTTGTTTACTCCGTAAGGATTTCGGATTTGAAACCGTAAATAGGGGAATGATCAATGGACTACACATAGAGGCCCTTTGATTCCTCACCTCTTCCTGTTAGTTGTGGTAGACACAATCTTTTATTGACTCTCACTATCGCCATATCAATTTCCTCGCTAGCCAATTTGCTGGAAAATATATAACAGTGGTCTTCTCACGGCCTTGGAAAAGGGCGGTATTGGCGTGAATAAATGGGGTAAGTATTCCTATATAAAGAATATCTACTGTAGGTTAGCTGGATGAGAAATTTCGAATCTTAACTGAATAGAGCTGGAATAAGACTGGAAAGTCCAATCAAAAGGCAGCGTCACGTATGAAATCATATCAACGTAAGGCATGTCAATAAAGGAACTCAGACACTTGATATAAAATATAATTTTAATAATATTCTTCCTGTTATGGTGGGTTTAGAAGGAAATTGAATGGAGAAAAAGTCCTACATTGTGAGAGAGACTATTCTGCTAGGAAGTTTTTACCGGTTAGGGTTGGTTTTCATGAAGCGTCCCTTCCCTTATTTACATTTCATTTACAAAACGACTATTTTTATGCCCAGTTACTCTCTTCAAATCAATAATTCTCAGTGTACTATCCGAAACACATTTTATTTTTCATTCTCGTTGTCATTCCTACACTAGTTCTTCCCTTAAATCGGCGTGCTTTCAACGCCTCTTCAAATATCCGTACATCCCAACTTTTCCTTGCCCTTTTCAATTTACTCAGCCTTGTATTATGGCTTATTCACTGGATAATTGAATACCAGAAAATGAATTGCGAAGTTTAGATTGGACAACTGGATATGGTTTTATCTCACTGTAGCTTGTGGGCAGTAATTTTGTCTAAAATGAGAATGCGGGACTCGCGGGTGCTAGTTCTACCTTTCTTGATTTAATGGTAGGTACTAATTACTGGTTTTCGGTTCGGTATTCATCCGTACACTGTGTTATTTAGCAGTATCCAGTAATTCACTGGAGTGGTGCATTTTTATTTGTACTTGTTTAATTTTGCTGCTCTAAACATTTTATGCATCATTTTACACTGAATCCCTTTCCATTAATTAGCTAATTAATTTACTGAGATATCTTTGATAAATTATTAAAAAAAATTCCATTCATTATTTAGAATTACTTGCATTTGCCACAGTCCTCATTACAAATTCGGCCCTCAGTTTTACTCTAGTTATACTAGCTATCGGCCTAGTATTGCACTCCTCCATCATGTTCATACTATGCAATTTATAACCGTAACAGCTATGGTTTAAAGAATAAATATTACCTTTACGAGGAAGATAATTTCTTACATGCCTATTTTCAAAAGAAAAATAACTGTCCTGTGCAGTTTAGCAGATTTTCCTCA
The DNA here is from genome assembly GCA_933228895.1 of Platycnemis pennipes. Lineage (NCBI taxonomy): Eukaryota > Metazoa > Arthropoda > Insecta > Odonata > Platycnemididae > Platycnemis > Platycnemis pennipes. The sequence goes on along the minus strand of OW121854.1, from coordinate 83,565,688 downwards.
AGATGAGCAATGATTTGTGTTCTAAAGCCATTAAATGTTCCAATGGTTGACAGCTAACCAAAATATTTTTACTGGCAGGGAACCAGTGTTTCATGCGTAATAGTCCATCATTACGTCGTTTTTCTCAATTTTCAAGCATTCTCAGGGACTTGGAAATGCAGTGGGTGGATGAAGAAAATTGACAAAAATGAAGACCTCTCTTGTTTGTGAATAAAAAAAGCTATATTCAGTATTTTGCTTAAGTTATTAACTAAATGGATATTGTGACTGAATTATTGAGGGTGAGGAAGTGCAACTACTCATGAAAAAAAATAAAAGTGAGGCTAATTTCCAGTATATAATGTCTAGCCACGCATGACCGAGTGATTGTGCATTGGATAAAGAAACAAATCCTAAGGCGTTCAATATATATTATCTAATCTATATGGGCTTCGAGCTCTTTTATTACATTGAAGCATTTGGAAAACCCATCAAAGTTAGAATTTCTAATGTACGCCAGTGATGAACAACTTCCATGCTGTGTAACATTTTAGTAATTATACTTTAATGATTTGTGTGAAATATCTCACATTTTTGGCTTTCAACTCAAACCGCAGTGTATAAACTTTCCCAGATATTCTGCTAAAGGTGTCGGTGATATCAGGATCCTTATCTAATCTCATTTTTGGCGGAAATTTGAGCATGTAATATACTTGGGATGGCAAAGTTTGAGTTTGCTAAGGCACGATAAGGAAATTTCTAAACTATATCCAAAGTTGCTGTAATATTTTGGCTCAGACTACGATCAACAATGGGAACTGAAGTCATTTGAACTCGCTAGAGTTTTGAGATACGAATAGTGGTATATATTACGTTAAAGATGGTATGTGTCATATTTCCACCTAGTATTTTCTGAGAACGCAATAACAACCTTCATTTGCGTAGTTTGCTGATCACGTTATTTTTGTTTGAGCACGAATTAACTATCGATTTCCTTAAATATATACAATAAATTTTCCTTTAAGTCCATTAAAGTTTTTGCCATCGTACACCGTTTACTACAATATACAAAAAAATTCTGAATTTCTTACCATTCCTATTAAAGAATACTTAATAAATTAAGTAAGAAATTATATAGGTTGTTTGGAAATGATTTAAGTGGCTTGAAAACTATCCTCCCATAAATCAGTATCTATCCTTCTTTTTTGAAGTTCAGTACCTACGTCAACCGTCGGATAAGACATAAAATTGCGGACCTAGAAGTACTTTTCTTCAGAATAGGCTAATGTGTTTCTCTTATGTCATCATTTCTTCTTCCTCTCACTCTGTCATCTTCATAATGCCCTGCCAGCCACCGGAATGGTTTGTGGCCGGGAATATCCATCACCAGGAATGCATTAAAAATCAGGGAGAATAATTGTACGCCTACTAAAGTGTAGACATGCAAAATATACTACTTTCACGCACACTACTTACATGTATTTGAGAGGCACAATGCTGCCACTACGAGAAAAATATTAGACACGCAGTTACGAAATGCGTGATAAGTTAGCTATAATCTTTCTCCGTTTCCTAAATACTTCCATGTTATTCCCATAAACCCATCTATTCTTGACGTCGCAAATAGCCTCCGATCTTAAAACCTTCCCTTTATTCAAGAGAGGGGAAAAAATATTCCCTTTCTGCGAGGAATTAAGTGAAGTGAAAGGGGCCATCCATATATTAAGCAACGCAAATATTCCAATTCTACCAGGAAAGAAGTGTCTAAAGCATGATTATAATGGCCTGTGAGGTATCATGAAAAAATGAGTTTATTATTATTTACCTATACCCAAATTATTCTGTACTATCTCTAATTATTATCATTGTAAAATCTGGTTTGTTTGCAATTTGGGAGGATGTTGAATGAAGGCGTGCCTCCTGCCGATAACGATATGAGAGTCATTGAACGTTTATCTTGCTGAAATGATTTTGAGAGTTTTTTGAGTCACGATTGTTCTTTATTTAGGGTTAGAATTCACGATAAGTTTGTGCGAGGGGAAGTCCTACTCCTTCACTTATCTATAATGATTGTCAAATTTTAGAACTACAAAATTCAAAGGCTATACCTATTATCCGTTGCAAACTTCCGTCATTTGAGATGGAAGGAGTTATATCCAAAATGGCTAATGAAATTTTAAACTAAATTACACCTTATTCATCATCAAGGGTCAACAATCCTAGGATTGGTTTGACGCAGCCCTCCACTCGATTTTTCTATCGGCCAACCTCTTCATATTAACGTAGTTCCTCTCTTTCACGTCCTTTACGACCTGTTCTATGTAACTCATACGAGGCCTGCCTTTTCCATTATTCCCGTTCACTTTTCCTTCGGCGATTGTGTACATCAGGCCATCGTGTCTTAAGATGTGGCCGATTAAGTTGTCCCGTCTTCTTTTTATAGTTTTCAGCAGACTTCTTTTTCTCTCACTCTTCTTAATGCTTCTTCATTTGTCACTCGGTTGATCCATTTTATCTTCATCATTCTTCGATAGCACCATATTTCGAATGCTTCCACCCTTTTCTTCTCCGTTGCTTTCATCGTCCATGCTTCACTACCGTATAGAAACATGCTCCAGATATACGTTGTGATGAATTACTGTCTTACTTCCAAGCTTGTATACAGCTGTAAGTAGATTCTTTTTTTTGATATAATGCCCTCTTTGCCTGGGCTATTCTACTAACTATTTCTTTCTTGCTTCGTCCATCTTTGGCTACTCGGCTTCCTAGGTAGCAGAACTCTTTCACCTCTTCAAGCTTTTGTTTTCCTAGTTTGACAAAACCAATGTCAGACAACACCAGTCAGTAACCCTTGCCGAGTAACCAACGATGGACGAAAGAAATAGTTAGTGGAATAGCCCTTCTACTCTCTATTTTCTTTCTTGCTTCGTCCATCGTTGGTTACTCTGCTTCCCAGGGAACAGAACTCTTTCACCTCTTCCAGTTTCAGTTTTCTTAGTATAACGTTGGTTTTGGCCTCCGCTCTATTGCTGCACAACAATATCTTAGTTTTCTTCTTATTGATCTTCAGCTGATGTATGGCCATTGTCTTTTCCATGGTTGTTAGCATCTCGTTCAGCTCCTTCTCTGTCTCTGTTATGAGAGCTATGTCATCAGCGAATCGTAGCATACTGTTTTACTCCTCATTATAGTCTATTTTCTTTCCAGTTTGTTAATTTCAAAATTTTATTTTTTAGTTGATTATACGAGGGTTGTCCGTAAAATAAGGCCTCCAAGGCGCTGGAGACGCGAGGAACGCTTTGACGCAATATTCTGGAGCGCTGGCCTGTAGTTTGGTTCCTCGCCTACAAATCCCCATCACCCCGAGTTGTCTACGACGCGTCGTGCTTTGGTAGCCGTTTGCAATAGAGCTTCCACTCGCCGCTACCACCAGGTGTGAGTTACGCTCTGTGATTCGTTTTTTGGGTGTATAGGACTCCATGCTTTTATCAATTTAGCGACAGTAATGTGCATTGTATGGAAAACAGTGTATGGGCATCAAAAACGTGCGAAAATGGTGCAGAGAGTTTAAAAACGGTCGTACAGCCATTATGAACAGCATGCCGGACGGTTATCGGTTTCGGACAGGACGATTGAAAAAGTGAAGAGGGTAAAGCTTGAAGATCAACGGGTGAAGATTCGGGAGCTGTGCAAATTGATCCCTGATGTTAGTAAATCCACTACAGACAACCTTGAAGAACCTTCGCAGTTGAATTTGAAACAAAATAAGGTTCACGTGGACGAAGGGAGTGCGTTTTCACCAGGACAACGATCGTCCCGTAACCGCCCAACACCAATACCACCATACCACCATGAGCTCACCCGTGCAACAAGCGACCTCATCAACCAATTTGGATGGGATAACGCCACACTTCTACTCTAGAGCCCCGACCGCACCAACCTAGCACCAAGGAATTATCATCCCTTTTCTGCGTTGAAGTCACACATAGGTGGGACAAATTTCAGGACCAACGAGGAGTTGAAAGACGCTACCTTCACACCGTGGCGGGAAAGTTCTATGACACGGGTATACGAAAAATGCTACACCGCATGGAAAAATGCATCAATCTCAACGGGGATTATGTATAAAAAGAGTAGGAAGTCCAAGATTTCCAACAGTATATAATTAATTGTAAATAAACATGTGTTTCTTTTTGGAAAGAAAATAGAAGCTTAATTTAGGAAAAATCCTCGTATTAACAAATGTTTTGACTAAGACAGCTACTAAGGCCGGTTCCTGGAAGCAAATTCAACATAGACACCCAATTAAAAAAAGAAAAAAATGCTGCTTTAGTTATTGAAATGGAAACTTTGAAAATTTTCACATAAAATAACTTTAATACTACCAGTTTCGTTGCGATATTATCAGACCCCTGACGATGTCACACAGGGACGAAACTGGTCGTATGAAAATTATCTGATGTGAAATTTTTCAATGTTTTTATTTCAATGTGTAGCAATTTCATCATGTTATGCCGCAAACCAATAATTTCATCACTCTATCAGAGATTCAACCCAAAGGTGAGGGTAGATCTCACCCCATACTAATGGCGTGTGAAATTCACACTTTCAGGGTAGGGGGGCCAGTTTCTTTCCCTGGGCCACCTGCGAAGTTTTGACACGAGAGAAAATCAAATCGCGAGGATTTTAAATGGGAGTGTCCACCTCTTACCCGGGATTTGAACCTGGGAACCTCCCGTCAGTAGCTCAGTGTTCTACCCACTAAGCCACCATGACCTCCTAAATTAACATGTATTTGTCTTTGACAAAAAATCTTTAAACAGGTCTCAGTTTAGAATTACGTTATGACGAATGCTATAAATATGCGCTCTCTGTATCTCGGCTCGCTGAAGGCGGAAATATATTTAGTTTTTTTTATGGTTTTCTCCGTCTTTGAAAGCTAATCTCATATAAAAGGGCTTTAAAACTTGTGATACTTGGATGCGTTTTAAACTTATGTATTTTTATTCCGGAAAGCGAGCCCCGAGAGGCTGCCCTTTCAGCCAGGAGACAGCGAAGAAAAGCTGCTCTAGTCGTGATGGGAAAGCATTTTTTCTGGCGAGATTCTTTCCTAAAAGGTTTTTGCCTTTTTTCCTATACATTTCATTGGTATGAAGCCTAATTTATGCATGCAATTGTAGCTTATTTATACATTTATAGAAGTACTATCCGATTTAAACTGGTACATTATTTATTCCAAATAGACTAATTCGAAAGAAAAATTGGAATTAATTATGAAAGTTTTTAACGAAGATATATGAAAGGAGAAATCAGTAATTTTGAAAATCACATTTTAACACTTTGGCCTCAAATACATAAACTTAGGGACTCGTAATATAAATGTAAGTATGAGAAAATCAAAAGGATGTTGTGTATTTATATTATATGCGAGACAATTAACGAAATTAATTAATATTCGTAACATTCAATTTTTAACTACTTACAACATTATTCTCCAATTGTTTTTTTTTGATATTTTACAGCATGAGATTTAATAGGATATCCATATGAACTGCGTAAGACGTCTGCCGTCGACGAATGTTGCGAAGTCCTCTGATTTTCGAATTGCAGAGACAAAGACAGTATTTTACTAACTATACTAATTCCCCCTAATAGCATGAGTTTAATTCTAAATTGTTAATGGCATTTAATCTATTACTATGGCATATTTCCCATATGGATATTTAAATATAAAGCTTTTTAGTACATCCCTTGTATTAAAAATGATGTTCTTAATCGAGTTTATTCAACTTCACTTCTCAGTCTGCCTGTCCTTCCGGGTGAAATCTTATAAATGAATTTTCACACACTTCATTTCAGTTGATTGTAAATTTTGCACACGTACCCATGCTCAATGAAAATATAATATTGTACTTCATGAATATGATTTTATTTAGAATTCACAGAATGTTAATTAAATTCATTTTAAAGGTGGAGAAAAATTTCTGCCCTAAAACCCTGTATAAACAACTAACGTAATTAGCAGCTCCAGAGTCGCGGTTGGTTTTAGTGTGATCAGCTATAATTTGAAGAAGCTAAAGTTCGAGGCTCAGAGGGATCATTTCCAATTTCTAAAGCCGCAATATTTTTTCATTTAGGATTTGAGACGTTTTCTTAAATGGTCTCGGAAAACTTTATCCAGAAAGTATTTTTTTAATCTCTGAGTGAAAGTTTCTCGGGTCTTCCACCGGGTCAAAGGCTCCATCTCTGCCGACGTTTCGGAAAACGAGTCTGCAGAGATGGAGCCTTTGACCCTGTGGGAGACCCGAGAAACTTTCACTCATGAAATACGCCGGGAAAACACCAAATTTTTATCTCTGGTTTAGGAAATATTTTGAAGGTGAATCTTGCCTGAGCAGCCCTAGACAAAAGTTTTTCTAAAATAATACTTTCGCAGAGGCCTCATAGGTAAGTAAACCATCGTTTTTTTCCTCCAGTCGTGACTTTCACTACACCCATGCCGACTGGGCCGATTTTTTACGCCTAGCTTCGTGCCGCCACCCGAGGCTTGCGAGCATTTTATTGCAGGCGGAAAATGTATACTAGATTCTTTTTTGTCATAAATTTGCTATTATGCACTGCAAGGATCTTTTTGTTGACAGATTGTACTTGGGTTGTCCGTAAAATAGGGTTCCCAAGGCGCTGTAGTCGCGACGAACCCTTTAGCGCGGGATCTGGTAACACGGTCGAGTAGCTTGGTTCTTCCACTCCAAATCCCTGGCCATAGAGCTGTCTTCGACGCTCTGTCTTCCCTTGGCAGCCGTTCGAAATGGAGCTACCACTCGCTTCTCCCGCGAGGTGTGAATTGCGTTCTGTGATTCGTTTTTTGTGTGCAAAAAACATTGCACCAATGGACATTCATTCCCAGATGTTTGAAGTCTACGGAGAAAAGTGTAGGAGCTGTACAACACGTACAAAAATGGTCCAAAGAGTTCAAAGACGGGCGTACAGACGTCCATGATGAGCAGCTTTCCGGACGGCCATCTGTTTCTGACGAAACGATTGCAAAAGTGGAGGAAGTAATGCTTAAAGATCGGAAGGTTACTGTTTGAGAGCTCTGCGAATTGATCCCTGAGGTCGGTAGAACCTGTATTGACACGATTTTGACAGATCGTTTAGGGTATTCTAAGGTTTGAGCAAGGAGGGTCCCAAGAATGCCTATGGAAAATCACTAACGGCCCTCTCGTCCGCACACCACCCTTGTGACAACCAATCTTCTCAACCAATTTGGATCGGATACCGTCACACACCCACCATACAGCCCGGACACAGACCCAAGTGAATACCATCTCTTCCCTGAATCAAAGAAACACCTGGGTTGGACGCATTTCAGGACCGGAGATGAGCCGAAAGAAGCGGTTTTAAGCTACCTTCGCGGCGCAGCGGGAAAGTTCATCGACTCGGGCATCAAGAAAATGATACACCGCATGCAAAAATGCATCGATCTCAATGGCAAATATGTATATAAATAGGGAAAAACCTAAACCTTCCAAAAACATACGATTTATTGCAAAAAATATGTTTTTCAATGTGAAAAAACAATGGGAACCTTATTTTACGGACAACCCACGTACTATTTTATTAGGAAGCTTATTTATTTTCGCGGCGCATTGTAGAGAAATTAATCCGGAAAGAACCAAACAGCGGATTATGCGTGTTTCCCGATCATCCGTGCACTTTTCACCAGTCATTATCCCGGAAAATCGGGAGTTTACTGTACAACTAGGCTACTGCCAGGAAATATGTTACATAAAGGGCCATATGCAGCTAGATGGTTTGCATGTCAGTACAAGGTAATAAAGGGATTGGTTGTTGAAACATACATCGTGCACTACAGACTACTCTACAATATTTCAACAACCTATCCCTTTGCTCTATTGTCATCACTTTGGTATGTTTAGCGGAATTGGGTTGGAAAAGATTCCCATACAGGAAGGATCTCCCGTGTTCCTTGGCTGTAGTGCGAAAGGATATTCCTGAGTGACCCACGTACGTTGCCTCACAGTTGATTGAAACAAAGTTGTTATCATTAATATTCAGCAAAATTTCATCTGAAAATTCAGCAAAATCTTCACTGCCCTAAAGAAACATGCTCCAGATGTATGTTCTGATAAACTGTTTCCTTACTTCTTCGCTTGCATTTCCAGCTTTAAGTAGATTCTTCTTTTGATAGAATGCCCTCTTAGCCTGGGCTATTCTAATAACTATTTCTTTTTTGCTTCGTCCATAATTGGTTCCTCGACTTCTTAGGCAACAAAACTCTTTCACCTCTTCAAGCTTTCGTTTTCCTAGTTTGACATTGGTTTTGAAAAACTAGGAAAACAAAGGCTTGAAGAGGTGAAAGAGTTCCGTTACCGAGGAACCAACGATAGACGAAGCAAGAAAGAAATAGTTAGTAGAATAGTCCAGGCTAAGAGGGCATTCTATCAAATGAAGAATATACTTACAGCTGGAAATACAAGCTTAGAAGTAAGGAAACAGTTCATCAGAACATGCATCTGGAGCATGTTTCCTTACGGCAGTGAGGCATGGACGATGCAAGCAGCAGAGAAGAAAAGGGTGGAAGCATTCGAAATGTGGTGCTATCGAAGAATGTTGAAGATTATATGGATCGGCCGAGTAGGTAACGAGGATGTTTTAAGAAGAGTAGGAGAAAACAGAAGTCAGCTGAAAACTCTAAAAAGAAGAAGGGACAACTTAATCGGCCACATCTTAAGACACGATGGCATGATGAAGACAATTGTCGAAGGAAAAGTGAACGGGAAGATTGGAAAAGGCAGGTCTCGTATGAGATATATGGAACAGGTTGTGAAGGATGTAGAAGAGAAGAATTATGTCACAATGAAAAGGTTGGTCGATAGATGAATCGAGTGGAAAGCAGCGTCAAGCCAATCCTAGGATTGTTGACCAGTGATGATGATGACAGCAAAATTTGGTCTGAGCTGTACTACAGAGTTCTATGCTCACATAACAGAACACCCCTCTATTCCGATACTATGATGCGTATTTTGATTTCTCACTGTCAGTGGGAAGAAGGACCTCTCATATCCCTTTATACTACAGTCTGTCTCTGAATTTGTTCTTCCTATTGAATCGAGCGTAATATGTAAGTGGTCTTAATCCGTTGGTAACATCATCAAGAAATAGATCTCAAGTTTTTGAAACACTTTCTAAATGTTAACTTATTTTAGGTATCTTAAAGCGATTGGCATTCAATATCTTTTAGTAAACTGCTAAAAATAACGCAATTTATAACGGATTTTCACAAAATTGTTTATTTTGCCCTGTGCCCATTCTTACTGCTTCATGAAACCTTCTTTCTGCCCATACACTAGTGGCATATTTTAAATGATGTCTAAAGAGTAAAAATTAGCATTTTATCTTAATTCTAATGTATGTGATTGAAGATCCGGAAAGGTAGGTGTGTTATGATCCGGAAGGGCAGGAATCGGTTTAGTGTGGTAGTTAAAAGTACTATCATCCCATTCCGAGGGCCCGGGTTTTAATTCCAGCTATGGTATAGATTTTTTACTGGTATACTGGTCTCCAGTAGAGTAGTTTGTGGAGAAAACTCAGACTTCTGTACACCGTCCGTCAGAGGGGAGGTTAGACCGCAGACACATTATCACCCTTCGTTAATAGCAGGATAATAATGACATCGGGTTTCTTCCGCGAAAAAGATAACGTTACTAAGCTTATCATAAGATTGTATGCTATGGATTAAGTAATTCAACCATATGAGGATCAATTTGGTGTAATGGTTTGAGTACTGGATTCCTCTTCCGAGGGCCCGGATTTGAATCCCAGAATTGGTAGAGTTTTTTCAGAGTCATGATGGTCCCTACTTGAGGGTTTTGTGTGCACTTCGAGTATTGTACTCTGTCCTTCGAGTGGGACGTCAAAGCGTAGACTTATTGGCGCCTTTCTTTAAGACTATGCCTATGCCGACGCCGGGTTTCGCTCCCCCTATCCTCCACCACCAGTAAATTTGCAACAGCAATCAAAATTACCCACCTTTTTTACTTTGCTTTAGTTCTCGGTCGCCTACCCCGAATAGTTGCTAACTCAGGGAATGGTCAGCTAACAGCTATGTATGTACATTCGTTGTGAGGAGATAGTGAGACCTACTTCTCAAGGGTAGAAGAGTGATTATTTGTGCTCTCCGTCACCGATGCGGGAAACAAGGAAGCCAAAAGGGAGGGCTGAGGAATGCTTCGATGGGCGTGAACGTGGTGTCTCGGCTGAGTCAAGACTCGGCTTCTAATCCATTAGCGGGCGTATTTGTTTATCCGACGTGAGTTCACTTTTCCTTGACTGCTTGTTTTCCCACGAACGAAACTAAAATATCTCGCAGGCTATAAATAAAAATCGACTGCGGAGTTAATAACACTCACTTTTGGCGTGTTTAAAACCTTTTATTTCACCTTCCTGCAGTAGCAGTGGGTAATAGGACGGCAGCAAGCTCTGCTATGGCTTTAAAGCGTTCTTTTAGCAAGTGATCCGCTTTCAATATGTTTTTTGATGCCACCTAGAACCGCCTAGTAATGAAAATGATTAGCAATATAATTGAGATAGTTAGCTTGCTAATGTACGAGCGTGAAATATAACAAAAATTTCTTCGGAGAATCACGGTGCAGCGCGAATTCTGTGAGCAGTTGACAAAGAAATTCTGCCACTGGGTATAAACACGTGTAACTTGATTCAGGTTTTTCACAGCTTTTTTGCAATCCTTAAATTCGTTAGAGGAGAATAGGTTTGTATGCTATTAGAACGCTTAAGAATGGACAGACCGTCGCAGCTGCATCCTAAAAAGTAAGGAATTGGAAGTATTAATTGTTTGAGTGATAGTTTACTCCCGGTTAAAGTAATTAGGTCTATGGAGTAAAAGTGATACTTATTGGAGTTTTGATACGTAGAACATGTTACGAAATCTATCCATAATCTTGATATCTGGATGATGACGCTCAGATGTTGAAATCGATCGGAAGAATACAATAAATTGTGGAATAGTGCAATGTTGTTTTTTCTTAACATGTTCAACGGTTAAAGTATGCTTTTATGTCCTACCTAACTTCAGATTACAATACTCCATCCCTACGCTTTTTCTCTCCTGGCATATTTTAACCCCTTTCATACGAGATGAAGTAACGCATAGTTCATTTTCTCTTTCTTCCTCACCCCTGATTACCATCCCTCTGCAACCAATAGCAACCATCGTCGTTCATGTTTGGGGTCACCTGTGATCATTATAGAAATTATAATTATTATTATTATTCACTACCCCATCTAACCTTCCTTCTAAATTCTGACATCAGTCACTTTCCTCCCTCGGCATCTCCCACTCCTCTACGTTCGCCAGCCTTTCCGTCCATCATTTCTTCTTCATCATACCCACATTTTTAAAGCTTTCAATCTCTTCTAGTCAGCTTTACCTTGGTTCTAGTCTCATATTTATTTTCTAAAATCCAATAAGACACACTCTTTGTGGACGTTCCGAAATATGCACGCGATCAGGGACTGTATTCTTAACGGGGTGGGTATTCTTTCTCATAAAACTTGAAAGAATTGTTTTTACAATATTCATTAACGTTTGTTCGCATTAACTAGTTGGACGATTCTTATATTGCTAGGTTGAAAGAATTTGAAGTCAGAATTAAAGGGCATGTCGGACATTCCCAAAAATCAACGCCCACAATGCTTCGTTAAAGATATGAAAAGATATTCCCATGATCGTGATGTTCCACTTTGGCTAAACGTTGAAGGGAGGATGCAGCTTCAATCATGTTTATAACATGAAGCTGCGCCTGGGGAATAGTAATAACATAAATTCGAGAAAATATGTGTTACCAAGTTTACTTCAAACAGATATTGTTATGATGCTAGTGAGAATGAAATGGTGAATAATAACTTTTTTATTCCGCTCAATTCTGCGATGTGAAGACTTATTATTAGGATTTACGAATTTTCTTTTAACGTCGACCAACATATTATGTGCACTTGATTTGTGAGTAGACCTACATAGCATCCAATAATAAATAGGTATTATTTTCTTATTTAATTCAATGTTAATTCATATATAATTCAATATTTTTAGGTAAATTTTAGTATATTTTATTTTTGAAGGAATTCAAAGCTGTCAGTTTTTTGCGTGATAAAAATTTATGCTTAATAAAAAAAAAATATTTCTGAAAACAGTTTGTCTTTCAAATCCAAACTTTAAAAAATAAACAATTATGTTTACTTTCATGTGATTTTCAGAGTTTTACATTCAAGAAAATACTATTTCCAATTTTTATTACAAGCATTTTTCCTGGCTCTTAGTGGTCGAGGGGATCGGGTTAGTGTGGCGGCTAGAGTACTAGCCTCCCATCCCGATGGCCCGAGTTCGATTCCCGGCAATGTTGGACGTTTCCGTGGCAAACCGGTCCCTACTTGAGTGCCTAGTGGAGGGCATTTCAGGTTCAGTACTCCGTCCGTCGGATGGGACGTTAAACCGTGATCTCCTTGGCGCCTGTCGTTAAGAGTAGGTAATACTGACGCTGGGTTTTTCTCCACCCTCCCTCCTTTCCCTAAAAACTCCTTTTCCAAGTGCCTGGGTAAATTTTCTCTATCCCTGTTTTTTTCTCATCTCCTTTTAAAATCAATTTTTTCGTCACTCATTACCTATATTTCTAGGGGAAAGTCCCACATATTACCATTTCCCCTCTTTTCGTGACAGATAGTGTGAAAAAGGAATTGCATCCTGATCTAGTCGACTAGAATTGGAATGCAAGAATATTTTCTACGTGACCAAAACTTGAGTACGCCCTTACACAGGCGACTTCCCCCTACCAGGAAGTGAGTGTAAGTAGAAAATTACGAAGTACCTACCCAGGATAGCCGTAGGGAGGCCGTTCAGGAGGGATATTTATCCTCAAATAGCGTCAGTCTTTTAGTGTTGGAGGTTGAAACTGGACGATAGAGGCTGGGGTTTGTGGACAATGTGATGACAGGTAAGGAGTACAGATATTAAGACGCATGTAAGAATAGGTTTCACTCTTTTAACTTGGAGCATTTAGGGGTGATATTGTCCCTTCTTCCTCGCTGTCGTCTTCTCCTACGTTTACGACTCTCCTACATTTTATTGACCTCTTTTGATCATGGAATACCCATCTCATGGTCCAGAACGTCCTCTTCATCGTAAAGTCGCAACAGGTTGGTATATTGGATACAACGAAAAAAATAACAAATTAATTTTATCACCCGCCACAAACGCTGTTCATTGCTTTCTCTACAATGAAGATAATCGACGAATAATGAATTATTTGTATTGAAAACCATGTATTTTATATGGAATGACGATCGAGGTAATGTCTCTCTTAGTGAGTTCGTTACATTGGCAGGAGGCATGATGCAGTGACTCAGGGAAAAGAACTTTACCACAAAATCAAACTTTAATGTGAAAATTAGGTTTTTCTGATGTAGCTGGTATAGTTTTTTTTATATATGGTGGTTTTTATAATGTTGTTGGCTCGATGAACAGAAAATAATGATACAGTATCAAGTTTCCATAGATGGAAATACCTATGTCAGATAGGGTCAATAAAATCTACTACATTTTAGTTTATTGCAGAAGAAAGGAAGATTGAGGAGAGAACGAAATATTTTCAGGAAAAGCATCAATTTTCGGAAATAATAACCCAATATTGGCACTTTTGCGAGATGATAAATCACGTCAATGTGAGAGGGAAGGGAAGACATTAAAAGTCCAAATCACAGAAGGTATGTAATTTATGTTCCAAACGTTGCCCTTGAAAACCCTGGAAACTTAGGAAAAAGCCCTGGGGAATTAGAAATAGCTTTATTGACATATTCGGACTACACTGAAAGCTACGGTGTGTGGATTGAGTGAAGATATATTACTGCGTAAATAAAAGAGACGTGATGGCTACATATTACAAAAGTTCTTGCAGGTAAAATATTTCGGATACGAAAACGGTGGAAGCAGTGCTGGCTCGTAGAAATTTAGATTTTTGTAATTGTAACAAAATTTTGTTCTGTTTTACTTCGGACGAATACTTCGAAAATTTTCAAGTGAAGGAAGATATGCTAATGGGCCGGTAAACTTTCGTATCCGTTTCCATGCCGTCTTTAAAGATTGAGATTGACATTTTTCCAATCTTGAGGCAGTTTAGAGTTTTTAGGCTGAGATTAATAACATGGCCAAGACTCAGCCACTGTTCTTGAAAAAATGATATAATGCGGGCAGGCCGTTGCCGTACATTTTTGTTGCAACAGTAGCTGAAAGACATACCAATTTGACATTTCTAACTCGCTCATAATATCATCGGGATTCATTACTAATCCTTCATATAAATGGGAATGTATCACCCGTTGAGGAGAAACTATGGTGAAATGTCTTGCCGAAACGGTCCACCATTTGATGCCGATCGGAGAATATTTTCCCCTCAATTCGGAAGCTCAATGAGGGGCGAGGTGTTTCTGATTTCGACCGTATGTTCTCCATAAATATCTCGCACCATCGGCCTATCTGCCCAGAACTCACATCTATCTGCCTTTTGCTGCTCTATCTGCCCTCTGAATCTATTTTTTTCAGCGATAAATTAATATAAATATTATACTAAGCAATCTAGACTAAGTCATGAAAGAATTTTAAACATTGTTATTTGAAAATACATTTTTACCATACTACGATCATGGTTTCAATTCCAAACGTCATATTACGGTGAAAACTACAGAGCTGTTGTCACTTATATGCAAATTGAGGTTGGAGAGGGGGAGCTTATGGCCAGTACAGGTGCGGGGGGAGGAAATATGTAAGGAAAATCATGGTCGTAGTGTGATAAAACTGTATTGGGGAATTCAACGAAAGTTTAACTTTTATTCTAATGATTAGGTACTATTAAGTTACGTAGAATAACGCCAGAAACCATCAAACTCAAACTGGCCTATTCGTATGTATTTCACATACACAATACTGCATTATTTTTAATGACGGTAGAGGAGCAAAATAGCCATATTGCTGGTGCATCTAATAATACTCCTGCTAATACCAGACCCTCAGAGAGAATGTTTTTGTGAAGAGCATAAAAGAGGCACATATTGAAGGAAAAACCGTATTGGATAAACGAAGGGAATGACTTGTAAATGATACAGGTAATGAGATTTAAGTGGGCGGAAAGGAGGATGAATGAAGAATTGCTACAATTGATAGAAGATGAAAGAGCTTTGTTGAAGAAAATTAGAAAAAAAACAGTGCCGGTAATAAAAGACTAGTGTTTATTTAAGGACTCTTGGGTATGCGGAGTAGATGATGGAGAAGAACTGGTAGAATAACAGAATAGGGTCGAACATAAAAGGGAATACGAAAACGGTGGAAGCAGTGCTGGCTCGTAAAAATGTCGATTTTTGTAATCGTAGCAAAAATTTGTTTTGTTTTACTTCGGACGAATATTTCGAAAATTTTCCAGTGAAAGAATATATGCTAATAGGCCATTAATTTTTCATATCCGTTACCATGCCGTCTTTAAGGATTGTTTTGATGGAATAATAGCAAGTAAGAAGTAGGCGGAACTAACAAACGGAGGCATTTGAGAGGCAGGGCCCGTGGAGAGAAATTATTCATCATTTAGGCCTACTTTCACTTCCTACGCAAAAAAATAAGACAGGAGTACCAGGATGTAACTTCGCAAGCAACGAGTACGGCAGAGTAGTGGGCTGCAGTTAACCAATCTGAGAATCGAATGACAATGAATGAATATTCATTCATGATTACTTTCTCCTGCGAAAAATACTAGCGGCTCCCACCTGTTGAACGTTGTCTGGCAGGCAGCCGATTATCCCCATCGTCAGCTGACCGCCAAGCTCTCCTGCCTGTCTTTCGCCCGAGCCCGATGACGTCACAGGCGCCGTCGTCATTCTCTTGTCCCTGACGACAGCCGCCGCCGCGGGTGACGCGAAGCACCGGTTCGGTGGCGCCTCGTAGCGGCCGATCCACCCAATGTCTCCTCCGTACATATTCTTCGTTAGATGGTGGCTGCGGCGGCGTTCCTGCGGAGGGACCAAAGGAATCAATATTTTCATGCACATGCGGTCGGAATGAAAGCGAGTGTCTTCAGTCAGTTTCATGCCATACTGCCCGTCATTTTGATCCTGTTGAGCAACTGTCTCAGTCCTAGATACAAATATGGCCTGTAAGGGGCATCGTAAACCTAACAAAAGGGGAAAACAAATTTCTCTCACACTTGTGAAAAGAAATAGCCTTAGGAGCAGTTTGGGAGCCCTTCTTCAGGGTTTTGTGGAGAACAGCTGAGTACAGTACTCCGTCCGTTGAATGGGACGCAAAGCTCCGGTTCCTTTGATGCCTATTCCATAAGATCAGGCAAATGCCAGCGTCGCACAGTGGACTGACATAGAGAAAAAGCTTCCCAATGGTCCAAAAGTGGTATTTTTCAGCCCGGACTTTGTAACCTCGCATATTGTTTCTCCATTGATTGGTGCATTTGGTTTCAAGGGTTTAGGTACAACGCATTAACAATATAAATGAGGTAAATTTGTTCAATTTTGGCAAAATCAGCCTCCTTGAATTCTCCCAGAAAATCTAGAAGATCAACCAAATGAAGCAATCAATGGAGAACCAACATGCGAAGTTCCAATGTCCAAGCTGAAAAAATCCACATTTGGAATTTTAGAATATTTTTCGGTTTCAGCCCACTGTGCGCCTGGTTTCTCTTCACTGTTCCTCATTTCCTTTCCATACTCACCGTTTTACTTATCCTCTAGGTCTGAAGCGCCAATAAGTGCGACAACAGGACAACTTGAAAGCAGGAATGATAATAACAGTTTAGAAATGTCAGTTTATCTCTACCCCTCCTCTCTATCCGTCAACTCCCACTCTTGTGCCTTTCCTCCTGGCCTGAAGTACCTATAATTGCGGGTTGAAATTCAGCAATAGATAGAATAACTGGAGCATTTGGATGGTATAGAGGTTAAAATACTGACCTCTTTCTTAGAGGGTCCGGGTTTGAATCCTGGGGGGTTGTGTTTAAAACCGTCGGGATTATCTCTAATAGGTGGGTCATTCCACCTCAATTCAACAAACGTTTGTCCCTTAGGGTCTCAGATTTTGATAAAAATTGGTGTATGGGAACAAAATCAACTCAAACTAAGTAATCTCAAACAGTTTTGTGAAAAAAATTTTTTTGAGTGAATTATGCATGTTTTAATTTTTTCGCATTTTTAGCAAAAAACCGAGCCTTAAATCATATTATCACTTATATCTCCGCTTGTAATTGTCATACAGCAATGAATAATAGCTTTATTTAAAGCTAAATCTTTATTAAATACAAATATATCAATAAAAAATTATTTTATTCTAAACCCTATTGTTATTAATTACTAATGTTTAAAAATTTGTTAATAAACTTTTCTCAAATACTCCATCTCAGAATCGGCCTAAACTTTTTTTCCGTAATTTAAACATACCCAGCTAACTATTCCAAAAATAAAATTTAGTGGCAATTCATAAGTGCGTTTTTTATAAATATTTAAACTTTTACGATTTTCTTTCTCGCGGCCCGTCGCACAGTGGTCCGGAATTGGACAAACTTGGCCAAAAATAGAAATAATTGTTCGATTTTGATGAAACTTGGTTTTAAGGGGTTTTTTGGGTCCCTAATTATGAATCTGAAGTCAAATTTTCAATTTTCGCGAAAACAAAATGGCCGACATGAAGTAGAATATCTTGAAAGTCTCTGAAGAAGAAACTTAATGTTTCTTCCAAGTAAGTTGTAGTTTCTCCGTTGAGTTTGGGCTTAGGTTCAGATAATGTATCATTATTGCAATCGTACCTATTATTAACTATGTAGCATATTTAAAGAGTGAGGACATTATCAAGCAGTAAATTTGAACAACGAATATTACAGGGATTCAGAAAAAAAGTTTGGAAACACTCAATACGTTAACATTTTCATTCGATTTTGCTTAATTTAAATTCTTTCAAACGAAATGAAAGAGATGAAACATAAAATACCATAATCTTAACATGCATGCGTAAAAATTGATTGATTAGGAGTATTACATTCTCTCAAATTAAATGTTTCCAATTTAAATTTTACCTGCTAACGCTGAGAATCAGTCGTCAGCGAAAGAATCGCTTTCTTTAGTATCTTGAGACTCGTCAGATTCCTCGGATAAATCTGCATCATCAATCATTTCCCGAACAGCTATTGGCAAAGTCCGTTTCTTTGGCCGAGTAAGTTCTCCGGTGGATGATATTAGAGGATCAGAAGTCAAAAGCAGACGATGAAAAACATCGGAATTTGAGTCTACATAATCTGTAGGAGGAGCAAGCATTCAAAGGTACGAATGTATGCATGCAGCACTGAAAAGCCAAACGAAATGGCTGTGGCATTCACTTGTCTCTCTTTCATTTCCTCGATGTTGTTCATCTTTGAAATTTTTGCATTGCAAATACTACATGCCATACTTGAGCACTCCGTTAATGCACGCAAACCTAAAAAAAGTAATATGAACAGATGTATCTGTACCAACTACAATGAGTATACATGTTATTGCTGTAGTTAAAATTTAAAAATTTAAAAATTATTTTCAACATATAATATTTAATTAGCTACTTTGCATTACTGGTTAAAGACGGAAATATCAATAAAGTTGTTGTACATTATCAGTAAGTTTACCTTTCCGTCAATCATGGTGAGGCACATCTGAAAAGATATGTCTGTTTCTCAAAATGAAAGGCTCTAGATATTTGATTTGCTGACTGATAAATTGCTCCTCGGCTTTTGAAATTTCATCTGTCTCCGAAATCCATTGCAACCTCACAGGCCTGCAGAAACGGGGAGATGATGGTCGAGGATTTTTCCAGATGAAGTCTTTTTTGGCTAAGTGAACCAGACGCAAGGGAACAATTGAAGTGGCAAAGAGACTTTCATCGCTTGCTTCTCTCTCTGACCACTTCTATTTATACCAGAGCTCCCATCAAATCCCCACTTAATTATCAAGTTGTAATTTTAATCTTTATTATGGGAATATTGGAGATGTAAAACGTTTACAAGTAGTTTGCATGTGTGGTGGAGAAGTGACTGCAGACTTACTTCGCATTTTTTTCAGTTATTGATATTCCTCCTGGGTAAGCTTCTTTCTTGGCCACAGAAATGGAATGGTAAGAAGGGTAAAGGTCATGTTCGAGCTTCATTGCACCCTTCCGAAGAGAGAGGTATTGTCGTTTGAACAAGTTGCTATTAATAATTAAGAATAAAGCTTCTTCGGCTGTATATTGCCTCGGGTGACTTTTTTAGCTTTTTTCCAATGGGATATTATTTTACATGCACGATCTGGTGAAGTTGTTTTTATTTCTGTCAATAATTTTGCTGCAGCTTCGTTTCCGCATGACTACAAATTCATAGTAGTGGCCAAAGTAAGTTCTTCTTCCTCAAAAGAGGTTCTATTCTTTTTCGCTCTTTTCCGTCAATCCAAAAATGGCATACGTGTTTAGAACAACAGTTAAATTTATTTAAGTCAAATAAACAGGTAAACCGTTTGACTCATTCCCCTTCATAATTGTTCTTTATAACGTTGGTATTTTTGTTAAAACAGTACGTTCGATGAGGTATCTGTAGAAAAATTGAAAATACGTTTATGAGTACGCCTGACTGAGTAACCATTGAAATACGGTAGTGGAGCTAATATTCTCTAATCAAATTCCAAAGTGTTAAAGTTATTACCTTACGTGCTGCATAGAGTAGCACCTGGTTGTTGAAAGGATATGATGCAGTCCTCTACTATGCCTCATACTTCCTAGAAAACACTTCTTCTTTTCGATGGCACTCTTCCTATTTCCTCTTCAAATGACCACATTGTCTGCGTACAGATGCAATGATGATCTTCCTGATGGCTTGGTTTTCCTCCTTAGGTAAATTTAATGCATTTTCTACAAATGAGCATGCTTGCCGAAATCTTTCGGACCAATTAACCCTAGGTTTTGAAGTTAACAATTTAAAAAGTTCTAAACGCTTGATTGTAAACATCGTTGCACTTTGGGAATAAGGTTTGACCGCACAAGACTTCGAGATATCACCCAACTTTGCCGCACAAATGCTGGGAAGCAATTGATTGTGAGGCAACGGGAAAGCAAAGCATTCATGAAATTAAGTTTTGTAAACACTTCCCTGTAACATTGACCAGACGCGCCTAGAAAATTAAAACCTTCTTGAGACCATAACCCAAACGCGCGACTAGCCGGCGCGGCGGCCGGGCGTGCTAGGGGCCAGCCGGCTCGGGCTCTCCAGAAGAAAATAAACAATATCTCGTGGGTCCGCAAGTATCCGCAGATGAATTTTTGTGGCCTCATAAATAACATCACAACTCACCAATTTACACAGATAATACCGCTGCTTCTAGCAGGTTTTTTTTTGTAGCTCTAAAAGAATAAGCTTAATTATTGAAAACTGTACTCTCCATAATAATAGCTGTATAGCGCAAAATATATTAAATATTTCTGTATGGAAACTCCATGGAGAGTTCCTACAACATTCATAGATGGTTTTACAGTTAAAATATTTATGGATTATGGAGTAGTAATTCCGCCATACGCGTCTGTCTAAACATTACGTCGCAGCGCTCCATTCGCGATTTTATTCTATCCCCATTTTTCGGCTGTATTTATCGTATAAATTAAAGATTCCTGTTAAAAATTCTCTGTGCAAAGTATGCACTGGACATTTATCTTTAACTTAAGCTATTTAAAACTACTGTCAGAAAAAAAAAGTTTTTAGGGTTTTTGGCCAAGTATCTCGCGATCCGGCCCACTGTGCGTCGGCTCCCCCATATGGAATACATACAGCAGACACGCGATGCATGCCTAAAAATTCCCTAATTGCTCAAGGTCGTGGCTATATGAGTTAAAATATATTATAAACTATAATTGTTAACAACAATAGTTATTTTTTCTTTCACTTTTCGAGCTAAATATTGAGTTGATCCAAATTTCTCTTGAAATTTTGCCACACTCCAGCTTTTAGGCAGTGTAGACAGGACTAAAATTTTTTCACTGTAGGAATTAGCTTCAGCAAATTTTTCCTTGAGTTGACTTAGTATTTTACACCCTACTAACTCTTATGGGCCGAAGGAAGTTTTTGCTTTTCCCCATACTTTCCCGATTGCTCTTCGATAAACAGAAGTAATTTTATGAATTTTTTCTTTAGAGTATTTTCTACTTCCAAACTTTTTCTATTTACTGGTGATGTACCGATTTCGGATGAACTCAGGTTGATTGTTTCTAGCACAGATTGACGAGGTGAGTAAGGTGCACCATCGCTCTCTCCTTGTGAGTCACTGTCATCGCTGGAGTTGTTTGTAGGTAGGGATACATGAGCCTCCACAAATTGCAAACCAGAAGGCCCCGGCTGTGAGAGTACTGCTTCTGCAGCCACAAGCTGCTCAGTAACGTCTTCTTGATGACTGATGGGATACCTTGGTTTGCCACCTTTCGCGACTCCCTTATTCAGAAACACTCTGCTCTGACGACACAATTTTCTGCCCTCGACCAAAGACATCGCTCTAGTGCTGAAAATTTTCGATTTGTAATATGTGGCAGTAATTGTATATAAATTAGCACTACGGATAATGCTATGTAGTTTCAGTGGATTACAACACTGTTTTTGACGCTTTGAAAAGAAAGCAAGAAACGATTCTTCATTGTTAACGCACACGGTTTCCACTTTGACACCACTTCTATCCTCGATGATCTGCAGATCTCTTCGATACATTTAAAGACACTGTCTCGCGAACACTTTCCTCCTCTCCCTGCTCCGATGGAGCGAATTTTGACTCAATTTTGACAATTAGTTTAAAAAACTATGTACGAGAAAAAAGAGAAGGCAGACAGCTCTTGAATAAGGAGATGGACACGCGGTGACAGACCAAAACAAACTGAGACTTCTTCCGTGAATAAACGTGGCTGTCAACAAAAACATGGGCAGCTAGATGGTCTTCCTTCAAGCTTTTAGGCGAATAGCGCAATGGGCAGAATTGGCCACCAACGGGGTCATAAAAATAGGGTTCTGAAAGGAAGTGGAAAGGTTTTTACCCTCTTGCCCTAATCCGTAGGTGCCATAAAATATTTCTTTTTAGAGAGAGCAACGTTTACGGAGTACGTCTCAATGTACGAAAAGCCACAGCTGCAGGCTCTCGACTCGAATTGAAAATTAAATGTTTTTTCATGGATAAAAAATATTTGGACACTAAAATCCGAGCTTGCAGTAAATTTGTCTAGAGTTAAAAAGAGTGAGATAGCAAAAACGAAGAAAGTTTTCTGCTAGAATAAATGATGCAAAAATTCCATAATTGTAATTTATTTTCATTTCATTTCATCAATGAATTATACTTGAAGATTCTGTAAAAGTTTTCTCATATTAATTGTCACAGATTTTTACCTCAAATAAAAGTTAATCCGCCTGGAAACTTAAGTGGGGCTCAATGGTAAATTTCTCTGCAAACATCCATTTAATAGAATAAATAACAATTGTTGTTAACGTTTATAGTTTATAATATATTTTAACTCATATAGCCACGACCTTGAGCAATTAGGGAATTTTTAGGCCTGCATCGCGTGTCTGCTGCATGTATTCCAAATGGGGGAGCCGACGGGCCGCGAGAGAGAAAATCGTAAATGTTTAAATATTTATAAAAAACGCATTTATGAATTGCCAATAAATTTTATTTTTGGAATAGTTAGCTGGGTATGTTTAGATTACGGAAAAAAAGTTTCGGCCGATTCTGAGATGGAGTATTTGAGAAAAGTTTACTAACAAATTTTTAAACATTAGTAATTAATAACAAGGGGGTTTCGAATAAAATAATTTTTTATTGATATATTTGCATTTAATAAAGATTTATCTTTAAATAGAGCTATTATTCATTGCTGTATGACAATTACAAGCGGAGATATAAGTGATAATATGATTTAAGGCTCGGTTTTTTGCTAAAAATGCGAAAAAATTAAAACATGCATAATTCACTCAAAAAATTTTTTTTCACAAAACTGTTTGAGATTACTTAGTTTGAGTTGATTTTGTTCCCATACACCAATTTTTATCAAAATCTGAGACCCTAAGGGACAAACGTTTGTTGAATTGAGGTGGAATGACCCAGGTAACCAAGGAGTCATGTGGTACAAACACCAATGGTTTGTAAATATAGTGCGTCTGAATTGCTCGATACAATACCATTAACCTTTTACAGTCACTTGAGTTTTTTTCATCTGTCTCGACCATAGAGCTCCCACATGAGAAAAAACACAAGTGAAAACAATGAATGAGGTTGTAATCAGAGGGTACAACACACTGAATTTGCGAACCATTCGTGTTTATACCACGTGACCCCTTGGTCACCTATTCTAGTTGATCCCGATGGTTACAAAAACATCACCCTTGGCAGCGGAAGATATTTTAAATTGGTAAACCCACCCTTTCTGAAGTAATTTGTGGAAAGTATTCTAGTTCCGGGGGTTTATTTTATAATCTCACCTTTTTAATTACTCCTTGCGGGAAGGCGGGAGATCGATTTCGCTCTCTTAATGATCGGCTCACGAATGATTCGTGAATTGTCGAAGCTTCTGTCGGTAGCGTTATCTGTTCCCGATCTCGGTGTGCTGAAGTTCTTCACGTTGTGCAAATTCCTAAAATACAATTTAAAATCGTTTGCATCTTTCTCGCTCTTGCTTTTTTTTCCAAATCAAGCTTCAAGTGGAAACCATGGTGGCTCCATTTCACGTTCTTTATGAAGATGAGATGGGAACTAATGGCAGGCGGAGATAATGAAACGGATCAAGAGTCGAAAGATACGGATCAGAGCGGATGAGTCGTCTAAAAGACCAGCACATGACCGGCAGTTCACCGCTTGAGATCCGAAGATGGTCACGCCACCTGAGTGGCGGAGTTTAACTATGAAAAAGTGACATTTTATGACGTATTCTCACTAAATTGAGGATACAAAATCCCCAGTAGGTACTCCCTGTGTCCAAACCGTGGTCCATTGGTTACTTTAATTTAGAGCAGGCTAATGCCAATGGGATAATGCCGGGTTTATTCGTCCTCCTAACCCTTCCATTCCTATTCTTGTACCTTTCTTCCCGGTCTTGAAAACCTATAAGAGTAGGTACAGGGTTGAAAAACCACGGATAGATCCGAGGAATAGGGGTTGCATATGTTGTTGTGGTTCAATTACTAGCCTCTTACCCCGAGGGCGCGGGTTTGAGTACCAGCAGTGGTAGATTTTTTCTCTGGAAAATAGGTCACTGTCGGAGTGGTGATGAGATCATTCGATTTCAATTCTCCGTCCGTCGGATTGGACGTTAAGCTGTGTCGAAGGCACGGGATTTCTCCCACTGTTTCCCTAAGATTACTGCCGACCAAAATGTCATGTGCACTCAAGTTTGAAGGGTTTTTTTGAAGTAACAAAACAGCCAAGAATAAATATAATCATCTCATATTTTTGTGGTTTTATACTACGTTAATTATTGTTAGTCTAAACTCTTTATGTTTTATATTTATTAGTTTTTGTTACAATTAGAGTGCAAAATATGACGTTTTTTGTGTGTTCAGCAATTACGCCAAGTTAGAAAATGTTTTCCCAGAAAAATTCAATGTTAATATAAAAAATCTTTTGCACATTTTGTATAAATTTCATAATTGTATCCATACAAGAAATAATACTGTACTCATTTTGTTTTAAAGCATTTTTCTCCGCTCTGAGTGGTCGAACAAAAACCATCTTAGTTGCGTTGAAATCTTAGATATCCAAATGTTATAATAGATTGTCTATAACAACGTGATAAATTAAACTTAAAAGTAAATATTAGCATATATGCATTTACTGGGTAAGCCATGCGATGTTGCCGCTCTTATCTTAAACGCCACGGTGCTGGACCGTCCCCAAACATTTTGCGTCCTTGCGGCTTCTTACCTTCTTACCCTCTTCGTAACTCTTACGTTTCTCTGTACTTTGGAACTGTAATGGTTCAAAATTCCAAAAAATAAATTGGCCATCTCTACTACCAATAAACTGAATGCGGCATATATGTCCTGGTAGGATTCGAACGTGCAACCTATGGATGCTCTGAGTGCTACTGACCTGGTACCGTCGCCGGGTCTCATTAAATAAGGCCCGGCTTGATTGCGTAGAACTTAAAACTACTGATAAGACAGTGTATCTTACTATTAGACGCGTTAATACAAATGAAGTTGTTGTGCTTCTTTGATGGAGTGAGTTTATGTAGAAGTCAGAAAGAGTGGTGATGTAATTACACAGAAAAGGACTGTATACTCGATGGTAAGGAATTTCTTCAATGGAATCTACCCAAAGACCTGCCATACAACCTCGCGGTGGATTGATAACTATCATGTAGGCGCAGATTTAAGTTGAAACTCATTAATTTAGTAAGCAAAACATACTTTTTTGAGTTACTATTCTGAAAAAAAACGATTCCGGCTTTACTATGTAGGATTTCTCTATTATCATTTGAAAATATATTAAAATAGTAAATTCCAATGACTTTATTTCGTGCGATTTAGGTTTCGATATATAGCATCATTTGAATGCATAATATCTGCCGCATATGATATCAAACCCGAATAATATAAATTAAACGGACAGGATTTAAAGAGCTAGTTCCATTTCTTCCATGCCTTTACTAAGAAAATATGTCACTCTTTTGTCACATGATGGGTATACTAGACCGAGTAATAACGATAAACCATGATCAGACGATTTAACGATTTAGTGTGTGCTATTTTTAACGTGCTTTTCAAATCAAAGGAAAAAGAATTATTTGTAATGTCCACCACACTAAATTCTAATGGATATATTTAGTAGACCGTAGTAGTGTAGTAAATAATGATTTTTATATAAATTTCCCCGCTCAAAAACTGTCACTTGTCCCTGTTTTTATATCCCTTGTTTTCTGAGCAGATCATTTGAAAAATAAGACACTTAATTACTAGTTTAAAAAGAAAAACTACTCAGAGTAATTTGTTCTGATTAATTTGCGTGAATATGCAAAAAAAGCAACTTTAGGGCTTTCGATTCATAACCACATAATGCTAATGATAAAATCTATTCAAAAAAACTTTCACTGAAATATTTTATATTTAATCCAATTTTTGTTCATGCGCGTATGGATAAATAATTAATGCGGGATTATTAATTAATTTAATAAGCTATGGGTGTGGTTTTTTTTTGAAATTTACTGTCGGTTGAATGTGAAAATATATTCCCACAAATGAAGATAATTCTGATAAATTGGATTTCAACATAATTATTCAGTATGGAGTAATTACATAATGATTCCTTTTTACCTGTCACCAAAGAGCCATTTGTGAATGTCTCTTGATTTTATGTGCTAAATAAGTAGTAAAAATTCTGCCCTTTACGGGGCAATTACGTTAAATCATGAAAATAATAACTCATATTTTTTTGCCTTTCACACCATATATTGGTGCTTAGCTGGATTTGTCAGATTAAACTTAGCTTAAATCTACAAATCACCTAGGAAGTATTGGATCAACACGTAATACTCGGTTCTCAATCGTATTCATTCATGCGTGTCTGTCGGTAACATGATTTTTAATAAATATTTTATTATATTTTGTATCAATATAATAGTAGCATATGGTATTTTGTTGCATTGAAGTAGGGAGAAAGAATAGAGTGGCTAGAGCATGGGTCAGGTTTAAAGCATGAATATTTAACCTAATTCCTATTTTTTTAAAGATGCTTTCTGGATTGATAATGAGAAAGATGGAAAAAAAGAAATGGGGAAAAACGTATGAAACTAATTGTTTTAGCAGAAAACTTGATCAGGAATATACAGAGGGGAAAGTAAAGCTGGACCTTGATTCTTAGGCGGAAGTTTTTGAAGGACTTACTTTATCTTTTTCCCCATATTTACCTCCGAAATACGAACGATGGGGAGAAGGAATGCCATCAACGTACATACAAGCGTGGAAGATGAAAATTTTCAGAGGCAGAATTGGGGAAACTGGAATGGACAGGGTAGAATTGAGAAAATGAGAGAGATTACATAGAAAGAACCATTGCTGCAAAGCATAGAGAGAGCAGAATTCAAGCGGTTTGGTCATGTGGGAAGAATAGAAAGGGATTAGTAAATCCTTGAAACTGGGGTCGACTTTCTTCCCCTTAATTTCATCAGGCAAGATATGACCAAAAAACGATAGTTGATGTTTTGTTAGCCTGTCGACGCTCCAAAAAGATTCTAGTAAAGCTTCCATACTAATCCATTTCGATCAAAATCCTGAATGGCAGTAGATGAAAAGAGTCATTTCCAGCTTTTCCTGTGTTTTCATTTTTCACGACCCGACCCGTCAACTGCCGGGCCGGTGCAAGGCGTTGATGCATTTTATCGTGGCGTACAGAAGTTCCCGAATCCCCACTCCCTTTCTTTTCTTATGCTTTTTCTCTTGAAATTCCGCTTCCTCACGTTCAGGGTGAAAAGTGCATTACCGTGCCAGGTGCCGACCGGGTTTTAATTACCTCCCTGTCATTCCGAGAAAAGTGCATCCGTTGCAGAAGTGCATGCGTCGACGGTGGCGATTCGTATGGGCAGTTCGTTGGGGAATAAGGTTCACTCTCTCTTCACCTTTACCCTACTGTTTCGATACGGGGGTGCATTTTTCATTGACACGCACGCTTGCTCATACTGCAGATTGCATTTCAGTTTTTTTGTTGCTCCTTTTGCGGGGGCGGCACCGGCGGAGTGATTGCACTTTTACACGCGACATCGCGTCTGTTTTATTTTCCCCCATTCTTCTGTCGAGTCCTTCGGGCATCAAGTCCTTCACTTTTTGGCAAGTGGTTGCCTTTAAAATTCAGTTTCACTCACTAGATGGCTTACTTGTCAGTCGCCGGGGTTGTTTCTAGACTGGAATGGCGAGTTTAATCCACGTCTAACTTTTCCCGAACGTTTATAAAACTGTTGACAAAAATATTCTGGCCTCAGAATAGATAGTATTCGCTTGAAATTCTTTTTTTCTCCAGTCTACTAAAAATGGAGTGTGCACTCGTAATTAAGCGCAAGTTCTCGAGTTGACATCACTTTGATTGGATTTAAATTACTTCTCTTGGAGTATATAATAGATATCCGTCAAAAATGGATTCATGAATTGCATCTTTTAGAGGAAAATAACATTATTTTCCCTAGATGAAGCGATTTGCCAATTTGAAAGAGGAAAGTGGGAAGAGAAATATTGAAAGTAAGCTAATATAGCAGTGTTGCGTTAAATAAATCTTTTAAAATGGACTACCTATACTAGACTATAGTATTGTCACATACTAGTATAAAATACAAAAGTTATAATACACAGAAAAAAATTTTAAAAGTGCACAAAATACGCCTGCATGAAGATTTTCTCAAAATACTTTTCCGCTTGGATGGCTCAGTTTTAAAAGTTATGTACGATTTCCAGCCATATATAACTGAAATGGAAGTTGAAAAGGGACACTCAACCAAAGCCACTTGTAACCGGTAGGAAATTATCGGATGCATTCAACCTAAATTTTGAGCCGAAGACAAAGAGCACGCCCGAGCCGAAAGGTGGGATTAGAATCTTCAGACTTGCTTCTTAAATTTTGCGCGGGGCCACCATACGCGCGCACATTTCTTGGGCCCTAACCGTATTCACTTATATTATGTTCCTGTATTTTTTTATTGTTGAAAGCTCACCCCAGCACACCCCATTTCCTTCTCTTACGTATTTTGGAGAGACGATTTAATTTGAAAATTGAATGACATTCCAACACTAAACGTATGAAATACCGGTAGTTGTATCAGGCTTGATTTGGTGGAATATCATAGCGAAAGAAAAAATGGCAATTTTCCACGAGAATAAAGATATTTAATTTGACCGGTTTCGGTGTACGATGGTGTTGTACACCGAAACCGGTCAAATTAAATATCTTTATTCTTGTGGAAAATTGCCATTTTTTCTTTCGGTATTAAATACCATTAGCATACGAGAAGAGACGATCGGTTATGAAAAGTACTTTTTATTGTGAAATTATGGTGACAGAAAATTCGAATGCCGAAACAAAGTCCTTAGATCAAATCAATTTATTTTTGAACTGATCTGTTGCCTGACGCACTAGAAATACTAATCTCAGCCTCAACCATGCATAGCAGGCCTGTTCTAGTCACACTATGGGAGAGCAGGAGGGATACTAGCAGGCACGCAGCCAGAAATTTGCTTCGGGTTGGGGCTAAGTCTAGTGTAGCGTAACTTGAAACAAATCAGCCTTGCCTGTTCGGTGCCGACATGCTACAAATCTCTTCTCTTAATTTTCTATGCTTGGTATTTGCTTTCACAGTGCTCCTTCCTATCTCTTCACACTGGATAAAGTGTACTACCTGCCTTATTATTTAGCAGTTAATTTGACCTGCCCCAGAACAGAAGTTCAACACGTAGTAGTAGTAGTAGTAGATTTAGATTTATAGACTGCGTCGACAACTATGGTTATTTTGCACCACCCACAATCTAATTTATGTAATAAATATGCATAGATATAAATTTAGGAAAAATATTGTAGTATTAAAATCACGAATATATGAAAGAATATTAGATTCTACTTATTAGGTTAGTTTCCTTTAAAAAAGTAATGACATGGCTTAGGCGATCAGTATCGTTGCCTAGAACTTTTTCTAGGTCGCCGCTAATGCCTAGTCTGTGACGTGTTCATCACATGCATACATAAAATGAAAACTGTGAGCTCTTACGACAGACAGTATCTTGAAATGAATTGTCTCCATATTACGGCTTGTGGATACAATTCATTTCAATAGATACATGCAAAAATATCAGATTGAACAGAATAACCTATAACAGAATACCACACACATGCATCAAACTAGTGATCACGTTTCAAAATACTAAACACTTGAACTATATCCAGTGTAATGCTCCGCGAAAATCAGAACAACAAAAATATTGGGAAAAATGTCGGGGGAAGAGGGAGGCTGAAGCCTCAGAAGCCCACCCTCCCAGGCTTCGTGCCTGGATAGAAGTGATGATTTGAATCATGAAGACTTTCAGGCATCAATTCTCAAGAAGGTGCTTTTCCCACAGAGCTACACGTACCATATTGCTTCCTCACGCACTAAAATTATCCCCATACACCTCTTAGGAAGAGCGGCAATTTTAAAGGCGTTAGGCTAATTGTGTTTTTCTAACCAAGCAGGTAGTTGGCTAATCAGGTTTCAGATAAGATCTCGGTTAAAAGTCACTATCAGATCTTGGGTTATCATGTCAACTGAATCTCTTAGGTAAATTAGAGGTTGCTATGTTTTCCTGCGATATGTGCAAAGTTTTAAGTTATTCTGAGAATAACGACCAGAAAAATAATTGTGGAGATAGGTTGTGCACTTGTAGTTAGAGTAGGGCAATAGCGATGCTGGATGTTTTATCCAATTCAACCTTTTTTTTAGGTGTATAGTTGTTTTCTATTGGCAATATGGAGTGTCCAGAAAGTTTTGCATCCATATCTCATCTGCACCCCAGCAGTGTCTGTCTTTTCATGTCTTCATATTTCTTACTCCTCATCAAGTTATAGTATAATATTCTAACTCCTCTTCTCATCCTTAACCCTCGCTCATTTGGCATTATACCTTTGATTACAACCTACAGCAATCCATGGCTACTCAGTACCTGTTCCATCCACTACTCAGCCTTTTCCTAATCGGTGACCACAATCTTTTTCCTTCCCCAACCATGTTCAACCCCTTATCTTTCATCCCCCATTCCATTCTCATGGGTGTTTTCAAGTCTGTTTCCGCACTAATAGGCGCTTCAGACCGGGAGGAAAGGTGTAACGATAGGAATGGAACGGATGGGGCCCCACTCCATTTTTTTTTCATGGGTGTTTTCGAGTCTGTTTCCACACTAATAGGCGCTTCAGACCAGGAGGAAAGGTATGAGGATAGGAATGGAAGGGTTGGATTCCAGTTTTTTTTGCATTTTCTCTGTCCTCCTCTATACCCATATTTCAAGGGTTTCTAGTCTTTTCCCGTCATCATTATCTAGAGTCCCGGAATTAGATCCATCTAACGTTACCCTCCATATATAATTGATGAATTAACCTCTTTATACCTTTTGTCAAGGTTGTCCCCATAATTGTACTTTTTTGGCAAGCATATGCTTAGCCAAAGCGATTCTTTCGCTTACACGTTGAATACTACGCCCTCTCCCGCCATACATGCTAACGAAATAACAAAATGTTCCAACCATATTAGCGAATATCCTCCTACCTTAGCATTACGTATTGCCTTCTTATTCTAGAATCACATAACATTTTATTCTTATTATATGATTCATTCTAAGTCTATCACATTTTTAAAGCATTTAAACAAAAAATGCAATCCTCTGGCTTTCGCGCATACTAACTCTCGATCATGGGAAAACCTAACCCATCAAAACATAATAAAATATCACCATCTACAGTACCACATCGATGTTATTAAAATCCAATAGATTTGGATGACAATACTGTCATTGTCAACGATGAAATTTTTACATAATTTAGACATGAAGGGGCTAAAAATTGATAATAATTACAATTGAAGATGACCCACGGTCTAAATAATTCCCCTTCTTACCACAGTAATATTTGTGATTTATGCTTGTGAGAAATATTTAAGGCTTTAGGTTATTTCCGGTGCTCTATAATAGGTACTTTTAAAGAGGAAAGTGGTATTAAAAGAATGTAGTTGTGCAAATAGTAAAGTTCATTGAGTAGGTTATATTCATGTATGATCAATGAATACTGAACCACGTATGGACTGTGGCCATTTTAATTCGGAGAGTATTGAGATTTTGGATTTAAATTAGTATCAAGGAGGTCTTGGAAAGATGTTCGACATGCATTTTATTGGAATCCCCATAGTGTGTATAATGATCTAACCTCAATCTGTGAACTCTTTGGCGTTTTCCGCAAATGGCACGTTTATGTCGACTCCGGATTTCTCGTCTCTCTCTGCATCCACTCCCAAAATTTGTGCCTTTACTAACAAACCCAACTATAACTATAATTGGTGGTGAAAAAGTCTTAGCTGACAGTCGAATGCTACCGGGTGGCTAAAATTACGAATTTAGTGCTCGACAGTATTGCGGCAGATGGGAAAATGAATGGCCGTGAAAATATTTCTGCTAATTTTAAGAGAATTCAGGGGATTTTAGAATGTCATAGAGTTGGCGGATTCATTCATCAAGTACCAAACAAATGGGAGTACAACTCATAATTTCGGTATTCTCTCACAGATCATGGACGGTTTATACGCGGAAAAATTGACATGCATGAGATGAATAATTTAACAATTAATAATTTATTCAAATAAAACTTAAAAAGTGAGAGATCACAAGGCAAAATGTGTAATTTAAAAAGGCCTAATTTTATCTAGCTTTTACGAATAGAATTATATTCCAGCGGTATGAAATACATAATCGGCTTAACACTTAACCCTTAATAGGTCAAGCGGTATATTGGGACGGGAGAGGTTGCGCACGGTCTAAAAGACCGTGTATAATAAAGTGGGCAATGCACGATCTTTTTATCCAAATTAAGGATTACTTGAAGCGTAATTGTGATTAATAATATAGTTACTTGATGAGAAATAAATGAACTAACGATTTCATTGTTATAAAATAACCATGCGTCATTTTCATAGTTCATTATGATTTACTTAAGAAAAATCGAGCTGCGAAAAACCTAGGATAGAAAGTGTAACTAATAAGAAACTAAATTTATGCATTTAAATTAACATCAATTTTAATATTTGTTAATATTTTTATAGATACCATTATGGACAATATGCTATCATGTAGTAGCAATCCCTCTGCGAAAGATTAACACAAAGACATCGTACCGAGAGATGAAACAGTATCGCCATCTCTCGGTAATAAGGAAATCAAGAGAAACTAACGACCGACAGTATTAAAAAATTAACTACGCCGAATTCCAGTGAAAGCAGTCCTAATATTTTGTCAATTTTAAAATTTGTGAATAATTTCATTGATACCATTTTGCGAGAATATGATATCGTATAGTATCAATCCCTCAGCGTAAGATTAACAGTAAGATATCGTTTCAAGAGGAATAAAACAGTATCGCCATCTCTCAGTAGTAGCTAGAAACTAACGACCGGCAGTATTAAAAAATTAATTGCACCGCATTTCCAGTGCAAGCAGTCCTAATATATTGTCGGATGGTAGAAAAAGGTTTAGAAAGAGTGTACTGAAAAGAAGAGACAAGCATAGAAGACCACTGGTAAATTTTTGCATTTAAAAGAATCAACACGGCCTTTAAAACCGTACGCGTCCTCTTAAGGGTTAAATAGTTTTGGAAAGGTAAAAAGATGCCACAACGATTATATTCGGGCACGATTTCACTAGTATTTATATTTTAATTCACATGTAATAGAAGAGGTGAGAGGAGACTCAATTTTCCGTGCCGAGTAGGCGGGGTCCTTCCCGAGCACCTCCAATTAGGCTTTATTGTCACCCATATACGCATGTCGACTCCAGTACATTCTAACCTTCGTAGGCAGATTCATTTAAAAAGAAATTAGCGGTAAACAGATAAATGCCCTTCACTGGTCCCATAAACTATGCTTAATGATTACGTACCTGCTTTACGGTTCGAGCCCTGTTCCCAAGATGTGGGTCCGTCGGTTGAGTCTGTCCACGTTCGGGAGCTCGACTCCTAGCTACTGCCTTGGGAAGCGCCCGGAGGTTGAGTGAACGGAATCGTGGGAAAGGGTGGTAGCGGCAGGGATCGGGGATTTCGACTCGTTGGAGAATAAAAGGGACGGGGGAGAGGGAGGGAGACCGCGTTCCATCCTGGGAGGGGTGCGCCATAAGAGTTTTCATTTTAGAGAGGTGAATAGTAATTTACGGGCAATTTGGATGGAGCGGAAAAAAATGGATCACTTTTTACGGTTGCCAATGCTGCGTGGATGGTTCTGTACGGTTCTATCGCACTCTACAACTTGTGTCATCACACATTTATTCATCATATTGCAGTATACCACTTTGTAGTCTTCATAAAATTGCACTCTTACATTTATTCATATATTTATATGTAGATGTTAACCATCTAGCTACATGTGACTCTCTTATGTAGTATGTTTCCATGTAGTAGCGTAGTTGCATGCCTATAGTGAAAGTTTGGTGATCTTCAAACCCCCTGCCACACGCCCTTGCGGTGGGTTGCAGGGTATTGCGTAGATGTAGATATAGATTCATCGTATTGTAGACTACCAATTAAGAATTAACTTTGACAATCTTATTTATAGGCTGATTTTTCCGTTATTATGCCTCAAACATAATAGATTAATTGATGGCTTTATATCAGTTGGGGTAGATTTGAATGGGGTGCCCCTTTCTTTGCATTTTATTAATATATTGTATCCATTTATAGTCTATTTTTCTCAACAAATCGGTATTTTTACAACCTCTTCACTATATTCATAATATCTTTCCTCAAAATATCTTTTCGTATCTTATTCAGCATTTCTCCTACGATTGCAATGATAATAATTATGTTGCCCAAAATTTCCTGTTACGTCTACCTACTTTCCCTTAATTTCTCCCAATTATCTTCTCTCTTGCTCAACTATGTTCAACTTCATGTTCATTTGTCGGTCTTTCCTTCCATCACACACTTTCATCTTCTCCCTCCACTCTCTCAACATTTCTAAGGCTTCACATATTTCCTCGTCCCCTTTTATTTTAATATTAAAGTTAGCATATTTGCGGTCTGTATTGATCACGATATCACCATCTTAGCCTCCAAACATTTCATCTAGAATCATGGTCTTCAGAATCCCATCTTTTATTATTGATTCTTCTCCAACCATCATAGCAGCTAATTAGATCATATAATATTCTACCTAATGAATTAAACGTACCTTCGGAAGTCGTAAATTCTTTTCTCTCCTTTTGTACGTGTGCAACCTTTTTTTGACACCTTAGCTCACATGGACTAGTCATGAATGAACTCAAATTGAAATCATTATCAGACAGGAGGTAGAAATTAAGACTTAATTTCTTTACTAAATTCCAAGACAATATTTTTACTGATGACTTTAAGCACATTTTTGGAAACTCCAACTTACTCTGAAACACTCGTACAAAATGGATATTCAGCTTAACATAAATAGTTCTTGCAATCTATAAATACTGTGCTTAACATACGAATTATTTCAAAACATTGGAAGAAATCACTTTACCACTAACTTGAACACAGAAACAGGAAAGTGCATTCTCAAAGTTGCAATGGCAGTTTATTTATGTGAACACATTTAAAATTTACAATACTGACTTCTTATTAGTTATTTATTTGTACGATTTAAGCCAACATGCATATCTCCTGCCGAATAAATCCTATCTTCTATGTTTTTTACTAACATCATCTGCATGGAGACGTTCCTATTTTATTGCGTTTAAAGATTTTCCGTTGATTAAAATTTTAAATAAATAATGTATTTAACGAAAGCTGAGAATGCTTTGTCAAAAGTTAGCAAAAAAATCATGCCACCTGATACCGTATTCATCGCATTAGGCTTAGTATTATATGGGAAAAATGGATGTTGACAACAGAAATAATGTATAAATATGACATTATGTCTATTGTACCTAAAGAAAGTCTAAGGGGAAATATCGATAGGGAATTTCTTTTAAATTATCTTTGAGATACACTAGTTCACCTTGATCTTTATTTTGCCGTGAAAAATTTCACAGAGTCAACTGCAGTTCTCTATGTTATAACCTTCGCTCACTCTTTCTCATTATAATAATTTTCTCCTCAATTTATTCATTTAGGCCGATCTGCTTGTGGTGCCTTGCTATCTCATCAATGACTTTACACGCTGTTGTGTGGAATTAGTGAGTGTGACAAAAAAGAAGTAATAATGGACCTATTTTCATAGGAATATCAGAAGCTACTTGTAGCTTTAGATTTCGCTTGAACGTTAGATGTTATCCGGAATCGGAATGAGCACCTCCCAGGTATAGTAGATAGAGATATGGAGAAAGATACTGGTGACTCTGAAGACACTGTTGCATCTTCAGGGTCACCAGTTTCACCAGGGTCACCAGGTGCTGTTGCCTACCGTACCTATGCTTATGCTATATCCTCTATTTCAAGCGTCAATGGTTTTCCATAACTTTTCCTCACTACTACAGTTGTGCTCAACCCTTCTTGTTAAAATATTATTCCGTTTTGACTTGATCAATTCGTGGGTATAAGGTGTTTCAGAATAGTCAGCGTTGAACTTATGTTATCCCCACCAATTAATTTGGATGGAGGTGACCCCGATCAATAAGGTTGTGTGAAAAAAGATCGCAGGCTTTCCCGGCGTACGCTGGAAGTGAAGGCTATTCGGGTGCTCCACCGGGTCAAATCCTCCATCGCTGCCGACGTTTCAAGGAACGAGTCGTTCCCCATCCTCGGCTGGGCTGTATGTCGTGTGTGGTGAAAATGGCCTCTATATATACCCCTCACCGAGGAGTCAGGTGCCTTCTGATTGGTCCGTCGATTCTCTGCTTTTCCTATCCAATCGGATCCTCCTCAATATGGGTTTCCACGCATTGCTGAGAGAGTACCCGGCATCTCTGTTGATGGAATTGTCCTCGATTCTGATTCCGATTGCTTCCTTCGTCAATCTCTCCCAGTAATGGTTATCTCGGCAAAGGACTTTCACCTGATCCCATTGTATAGCATGGTCTTCGTCTATGCTATGCTCGGCACCACACCCGACATACAGCCCTGAGGATGGGGAACGACTCGTTCCTTGAAACGTCGGCACCGATGGAGGATTTGACCCGGTGGAGCACCCGAATAGCCTTCACTTTCAATAAGGTTGTGTGATTTTCATTATTTAAGATGGGTAGATAACTGGGCAGAGGTAGAATTTTTTCAGGGTACGGAGAAGGGTGGAAAGAAACCCAGCGTTAATACTGGTTTTCTTATAACAAACAGCACCATGGTTTCCATGTTTTAACGTCGTAACCGACGGACGTAATTTTGGCATTGAAAAGCTCTCCAAAATAACTCAAATAGGGCCAGAAATTTATGCCACTCCCGGGATTCAAACACGAACCCTTAGGATTGAAAGCCATAACTCAATCCACCACATCTTATCTTCTTTCTTACCCTTCTTATCCCACCTTATCCCATCTCAATTCCTAGACACGCATTATAAATCACAGAGAATATGACTAGCCTTACTCCCAGATATGCATGCAAAAATTATTGCTCCGTGCATCTACCGCTTAAACGCAACTAAGAGTCAAGATGTTACCATCTTGAAGAAATCAGTGTACGTGCATTTACGAGGCGAGTGAAATTCCGGCTATAGGTGATTCTAAATTTCTGTGCAAAATTGTTACGGGTATTTTTTCCAAAGTTAGGTAATACTTTATGTGTTCAATAACTTCTTCAAACGTCTTTCCACCAAGCTTCATTTCTCGATTTTCTCGTATTCAGCGCCTCAAAAACTTTATTACATGATATAGAATTTTGCATAATATAAATTTACTGCCTCCCTCTAATATAAAGTACCCTGAAAGCCATTTCAAGGATATGCACTTTGAAATATGTACGCACACGCAAATAAACATTAATTTATCAGCAACTACATTATTGGTGTACTGCTAAGTCAATAACAATTCCCGTAGGGTAAATTGTTTCATAATGTCAAATGTACCATCACATAAGTAATGCTAATTGTTTTCCCTGGACCGTTAAATATCATTACGATTTTCTTGAGCTTTAATAAAATAGGCTGCTATGCGTCAGGAATAAGTCATTTTTGCAAGAACTAGCCTTCGGTTGTGGAGGCAGAAGGGATAGGTGGAAGATAATTGGGCACTGACGTACAGTGATGGGGGGGTGAGATGATGGCGGAAATTGAAGGGTGGGGGAGTAGGGGGAAATTCTGAGGAGAGATATAGAGAAAGGGGAAGAGAAAAGAGATTAAGGGGGGGGGGGGTGTAGAACAGGTTGAATATTTCCCACGTGATGACGTCATCCTGTCAATACCTGCCTTCTTCCCACGGAACGCATCGCTTTTCCCCTCTATTGAAATAAACGGATGCAAATCCTCGAATATTTATTCCGACCCCCATCCCATTCCTTTCTATTATGTTTGTTTCTCTCTTGCCCGCCATCAACCGATCTTTGTACTCCAGGTTTTATTTTTTTGGCAACTTACCGCGAGCGATTATGCAGCTACCTTCTGAACGATATTGGTCAGGTAACTGCTGGGTTAAACGAATGAGGAAAAATTTCTTGTGGATCGCAAGGGAAAAGTGAAGGTTAATTGAGGAAGTTAGGAGAAAGGCAAAGTGAGTGAAATGGAATGGTTATTCCCGAGCGATGGAGTTTTGAGGGTCGGGAAAGACATTGGGAAAGGGTGGTAGCAGAGAGAAGCGAAGAGCGGTTAATATATATCTGTAGATTTGGGAGTTGATTAAATCAATGCAGAAAGACCTGTGGTTGAGGGTATCATTCATGAGTTTTTCACATGGTAATGGTTATGGGAGGTTTCGAAGACTTAACTCAGTCATAGTCCTTAGTGCATTTGCTATGGGGATTAGATTTCCAGTCACATTATGTGAGCACAGATTTGTGTCAGACCACTTTTGATTTACGCTTGTCCTCCTTTTTCTGAAGAAACTAAGTACATTGATTACAATCTAGTCCCCGCCTTTGGCTATTCGGTAGAAATGCAGGACGCTATTTTTCATATGTTAGATTTAATTTTGTTGATGCTATACCAGTGCTGCCCCTCGTCGATAATTTTGTAAACAAAATGAAAGCATGGGAAACGGTAGTGGGTGTAACTTTTTGGAAATCATACATCCTATGTAGGTTTTTTGAAGAGACCCTGATGATGTTATACCGCAACGAAACCATGCTCGGAAAAGAGTTAAATTTGGAAATAGCAGAGTTAAATTTCTTGCTTTCTTCTTCTTCTACTTAAATACTTCCTTGAATGAAAATAAAATAAACAAGTTAAACTCTAGCTGTGATGCGAAACAGTTGTTCTTGCAGCTTTACAAATTCTAGGATGCACTGCACTGAAAAATAAGGGAAACAGTCCAGTTCTAAGGTCATTCTAATTTATATTTCCTCTTGTGGCCACTAAATAATTACTAGCATTTTCATCGCTGAATACCCAGAGTAATTTATCTTGAACAGGACGTGTAATGCTTTAATTGAATGTCATCATGCATACGGTATATATTTGTATGTTCTGGACAATTGCGTCCTTGATTGGAATGGAAATGAGAGTCCAAAGTACGCAAATGGCTGTTACGCTCCGGAGATCACAAAACGTAGGCGAGGCGAGAGGCTAACCCACGCATTATCTTGCCATGCTACAGATATTTCATCATGATAAGCAAGAGAGAACGTTACATTTGAGCCACTTGTTCTGCTTCGATGGTGCAGGAGAGTTCTAATTGTTATTTCGACTTCGGAAGCCGTTCGATTATCTAGTGAAGTGTTCGATATCTGAAATGAATAAAGTGAACTCGAGGGTAAAACAGTGTGTTTGTGATAAATTCATGGCGTTGTAACGAGGACCTTAAGGAAAGTCGTAAAAATAGAATACTGACTTTGAAATATGATTGGGAGGAAGATGGAGGAAATAGTTAGCATTCCATACAACAAACATGTTGGAAGGAATGTTGAGTGGTCGGCTGGATGGAATGTTGAGAGTTTGGGCGTGTACGGAGTGGAAGAAGAACATTATGTGAAAGACAAGAGTTTCCATTAAGACGAGAATATTTAGATTTATTTCTTTGTCCATCGTGGCTATCTTTATTTACAGACCTTAGCGCAGGATCCGATATGGAGTGTTGGTGTGTGGCTAGAATGCTGGCCTCTCCCCCGGGCTGAAATCTACAGTTATACATAGGAGAAATCGCGAGACTGGTGTTCGGGATCCAAATGTCGCAATTATTTTTCGAAACTACAGGGGCAATGGAGGAAAGTATCACGGCATGATAAAGTCCACGACTCTTCCAAGCCCATCCTATTCACGGAAGTATCCTGGTATTTTCAAAATCTAAACGTATTTGGCCTACCAGCATATGAAGCCGCTTTTCGGGAAAATATAGAGTCCCAGAATTCGCTTCGAAATTCTTTTAAGGGAGTTGGTTAAAAATTCAGCAAATAGTTTGATAAAAAATGTTGTTGTTACTACGTTAACTGTATGGGATTGAGCATTTTACAGTGATTCCGCAAAATATTAGAAAGGAAAAATTTGACCACGATTGGGAATCGAACGCGCACAAAACTGTGCGGATATCGTTTTAAGT
The DNA here is from genome assembly GCA_933228895.1 of Platycnemis pennipes. NCBI lineage: Eukaryota > Metazoa > Arthropoda > Insecta > Odonata > Platycnemididae > Platycnemis > Platycnemis pennipes. The sequence continues at coordinate 83,525,261 of OW121854.1, read as the reverse complement.
GCCTTAACCCACTCGGCCTCGGGTATTATTAGTAATAGGGTGCCCTACAAAGAATTTATAATGAGGGATATTCTATAGTAGCGTTTTTTCGCGAACCCGGGCCTATGTGGACACACATATATCCTATCTCTAGCATCATCATCATAGGTCATCAATCCTCAGATTGGTTTGACGCAGCTCTCCACTGAGTTCTCCTATCGGCTAATGTCTTCATGTTTACGTATTTCTTCTCTTTCACATCCTTCATCACTTGTTCCATATATCTCACTCGAGGCCTTCCTTTGCCATTCTTCCCGTCCACTTTTCCCTCGAAGATTGTCTTCATCAGGCCATCATGTCTCATGATTTAGCCGATTAAGTTGTTCCGTCTTCTTCTTAGGGTATTCAGAAGCCTTTTTTTTCTCCCACTCTTCTTAGGACTTCCTCGTTACTTACTCGGTCGATCCATTTTATCTTCATCATTATTCTGTAGCACCACATTTAGAATGCTTTCGCTCTTTTATTCTCTGCTGCTTTCATCTTCCAAGTCTCACTGCCCTAAAGAAACAAGCTTCAGATATACGTTCTGATTAATAGTTTCCTTACTTCTACGCTTGTATTTCCATCGGTGAGTAGATTCTTTTTTTGATAGAATGCCCTCTTTGTCTGGGCTATTCTGCTGACTATTTCCTTCTTGCTTCGTCCATCGCTGGTTACTCGGCTTCCAAGGTAACACAATTCTTTCACCTCTTCCAGTTTTTGTTTTCTTAGTTTAACGTTGATTCTCTCCTCTTCTTTCTTGCTACACACCAATATCTTAGTTTTCTTATCATTGATCTTCAGATGATATCTGGCCATTGTCCTTTCCACGGTCCATTTCCTATATAGTTTCGAAAAATAATTACGCCATTTTTGCGCCATCCCGAACATCGGCCTCGCGATGTCTCCTTGTGATTTCGAATCACAGTAGAACTAGAGATTTTTCACAATTATATCGGTCCCTACTTGAATACTGAATGCAGAGCATTTCAAATTCATCATTTCATCCGTTACATAGCAAGTTAAATCATGAACTCCTTGGAGTCTTTCGTTGAGAAAAAGGTTCATGCCGATGCTGGGTCCCTCTCCACCCATCTTTGGTTTGCTGAAAAATTCCTGCCTTTATTGGATTGCCTGCCCAGCATAAGAAGTGTGATTAACCAAAGCTGACGGTTTCCTCCACCTAATAGTCAACCAATCAAGATAAGGTTGTTAGCACATTGGAGGAGAATGGGAAAGGTGGAAATTGGCAGTGAGCTGATGAGAGTCAGTTGGTGTAGTGATTAGAATACTGGGGTCCTACTACGAGAGCCCAGTTTAAAATCCTGGCAGTAAAAGACACCTTTCCTGGGTAAACAGGCTACTACTTTGTGCTTTATGTAAATCATTTGAGGTCAGTCCTCCATCAGCCAGATGGTGTGTTTAAACGTGTCCCACTACGTACTTTTGATGCGGAGAAGGCTAATGCCCTCCCCCACGGGAAAAAAAGATATGATTGATTTTAACATATTTTTTGAAATTTTATCAAAAAGTTCAGTTCATATAGAACATTGAATTGAACAGTTATTTCTATCAAGACTGTTCGGTAAAAAACATTTGGTGAAAATTGTCAAAAGTACGATAAAATTTATCAAGAAAAACTAGCCTTTTCCGGTTAATTTTACCAAACTTTTTCTGTATCCTGGACGGTATGATTAAATTTATTGAACAAATCTTAGCCTTTTTCGTTTGTTTTACCAAACTATTTGATGGCCAAGAAAGGTGATACGGTTAAATTTATCGAACAAAATAGTCATCTTGATTTATCACAACTAATTAATATCTAAACTATTCAAACATATTTAATGCTCACACATTATCAAATTTAAAGCAGTGAATGGCTATTACATTTTATGACATTATTATAATATAAGAAAACAAACATTAATAACCTTAGAAAGACTACACCAATTCCGGCGAACCCCACGACTTCAGCAGGCTTCGTGGCTATTCTTCCATCATTCACAACTTTGCTGGCTCCAAACAAGCACAAAGCACATGCAGGAATTTCTCGTGGTTCAGAGAGTAGACTGCAAGGCTTGCATCTGATGCATCGAATATCATAGACTCAAAAAGGGGTTGGTTGAGGCATCTAATTTCAATTGGATAAGAAATAGTTGGCCCGAAAATCTATTGTAATGGATACAATACCAATTTAATTTCATGCTCGCGCAAAGAGTCTAGTTCCAACTAAATGGATTGGACAGCCACTGATATTGTTAACGTGTTCTGCAGATCATTATTTTCGAAGTTCCGTTTCTATAAACAATGCAACAACAGACAAATTTCTGTGAACAGCGCGAGTATCATGCAAGATAGTAAAATCTATCAAGCAGAATCTCGACGAGTCAGATGTTTTTAATCAAACACTAAGTCGTGTCTTGGATATTACCGAAAGTTTGGTGAAGATTATCAACTCTTACGACTATCATGCTGATGCAGTAACTTTTGCCGAAATGATTCGTGTTTTCAATTCTTAACCACCGAAATTTTTAATACTCGGGTACCAAATTGTGCAATATATTTTATCTATTGTATGGCTATTTTCATTGAAAATGTAATAATTTTTATCGAAAATTGTCCTATCAAACATGTTTGGTTTTATCTGGCAAACTATTTTTTTTCATTACCCTTACCCTTCCATTCCTGTCCTTATACCTACCTTTCCTTTCGGTCTAAAGCGTCCATAAGTGCTGGTGCATACTTGAGAACCACAGACGAGAAGAGTTGAGGGCGTATTCAAGAATGTGATAAAGGAGAGAAGAATTGGTGTTAGGGATTCGTGGAAGAGTAGTCAGTATAGAAGGAATAATGATTGGCTTCAAGCAAATCCGTCGCCGGGCTTCTCTCCACCCTTCCATCGATGAAAACTTCCTACCTCTACACACAACTGCCTTCCTAAAAAGTTTCGGTAGGTATGGTCGTCGGATGGAGTAACAAAGGTGGAAACGTTGGCAAGTCTTGAGTACAAAGGGGCAAGGTTTTAGACGTGATAGATGGGAAAATAATGGGTACATTCCGGACATAGTGAGGAAAATATGCCATTTGGGGAGGAATGATTAAGTGTAAGAAGAATTTAGATGTAAAGAAGAATGCCATCTGAGGGATGGGCGCAATATGTTGTAAGTGGGTACTTTGAGGTGATGGGGGCGTTAATCGAAACCGAAATCGCTATTTTGTGCGTGAAATCGTTAGATGGAAATCAGAAATGAATTTTAGTGAACACATTAATCTTCTCACCAAAGCCTTTCACTCATGTATTGAAAATCAAAATAAGCAAAAGGTGACGCCCCAAAGAACGAGCTGCGTTAAGAATTTCTACGTCATCCATCTCCCGCCCTTGACTGTTTTTAGGGAAAGAGAGGGGAGTGGGTGTGGGGGGGTAGAGGGGCGTAGGGTCTACTCGCACAGACCCTGTCGCAACCACTTCCATTGGCAGGGTCAGCTGTGTGTCCTCCATTGTGATAAGGCGAAGTAGCTTCGCGATCTCAGTTGTGATAAGTCAAAGCGGATGACGTACAAGCCCTTACCCGCCCACTTTTCCGAAAGGGGTAAAAATATCAGTTTACCTAATATATATCAAAAACTAATTGACGGATCGAATAACGGAAAAATACGGGTATTTTTATTTTAGAAACTCTTATCAGACTCGGCAGTAAAAAAATACGGTATGAAAGCCTATTGTTTCTTTTTCTAAATTCAGCCTTTAACCTGTGGCCTCTTTTTTTTTGCTTTTTATATTAGCACATATATTTTCCCACCTTTTTCTCGGCATTCTTTCTTCATCTGGGATGCCACACTTATATTACTATAGCATTGTTGTCCATCCTGTCCACATGTTAGGATGGGCAATTTTTCACTCCCTTCATCTAATTGCCGCCCATTTTCCAGTTGTTTCACAGCCCTCTTTCATCTTTTCATTCTCTTTTCTATCTCTTAGCGTTTTCCCTTGATTTTTCTTATTTTTTCCATTGCTTCATTTTCCATCTGTTGATTTGTATTTGACATTTGATTTTAACTTTTAATTTTAAGTTAAAATTAAACTTAACTAACTATCGATGGCTTAACTAACTAAGATAAGTAAAACCTCTAGAGATTCTAGTCCCAGAAAGCCGTGAAGCCGTGAGCCGCTCCAGCGATATTACGCGTGTTGATTTAGTAGATAGCTCCACGAAGATGGCAAAGGAAATTTTGACATTTGTAGGTCAGACGAATTTCGGGGAAATATCGGCTAACTATCGATCCTTGACTTGACTTTACGTTTACCCTCTTTAATTGAGCATACTCTTTAAGCCTGACTGGTGGAGATGTGTTCATTTCTCAAGCTTCTGAGGATGTTACAGCTTGTGTTTTTGCCATTTACTCGGGAATGCGTGAAATGTCCTTGATATGATTGTATTACCAGTATAAGAAATTATTGATTGCTTCCTACCTACAAAAATCCTAGCTCTCCGTAGTTTAGGAAATAATTATGCTTAGAGAAATAAAAGTGCTGGTCATAATGAGCTATTAGCCATCAAAATTCTTTAATTATAACGAACAATTACAACTAAAACCGTAAACTATATCAACCTACATTTCGGAAAATCTGACATTTATGGGATGATTATCAAGAGCCACTGATCTAGAAGAAAGCCAGGAGATGATAAAAATTGTCAACGTTGTCAATAAAAATGCAAATACGTCATCATCATCATTGATCAACAATCCTTAGTTTGATGTAGCATTCCACTCGATTATACTATCAGCTAACCTATATTATTATACAATTTCTTTCCTCCAAATCCATCCCTATTTACTCTACACATCTCATAGGAGATCAGCCTTTGCCAGCAGTTTGTTAACTTTTCCCTAGCGACAGTCTCTATCAGGCCGTCATATCTCAGTATATAGGTGACTAAGGCGTCCCACCTTCTCTGTAAAGCCTACAGGAGACTTATCTTTTCTCAAAGTGAGCATATAACAATTCCAATTATAAATAATATTTTTTTTCTGTACGTTCATTAATGGAGGCGTTCACTCGGAACCGAAATCGCAATTTTGTACCCGAAATTGTAGATGGAAACGTAAAAAGAAGTTTAATGAAAAAATTAATCTTCTAACCACAACCATTCACTCATAAATCAAAAATTAAAATAAGCAAAAGGTGAGGCCCAACGAAAATGCTGCTGTGATAGCATTGACGTCACTTTCCTCCCGTCCTTGACTGCTTGTATGAGAAGGGGAGGGAGTGGATGGGGATTCTCGGAAGGTCTGCTCGCACAGATGCTCTCGTAACTGCTCCGATTGGCAGAGTCAGCTGTGTTCCCCCTTTGCGATAAAGCGAAGTAGCTTCGCGGGCTCAGTTGTGATTGGACGAAGTCGTTATACGCCAGAGGTTACACCACACCCACTTTCCCGAAAGGGTTAAAAACATTAGTTTTTCGACGCCTATAACTCGAGAAATAATTGACGGATCAAAAGACGGAAAAATACCGGTCTTTTTATTTTACAACCTCTATCACATTCGGCAATAAAAAATATGGTAAACGACGCCATTGGGAATTTTGGTAGATGGAATGAAGAGAAGCTGTGATTATCAATTCATTCCTATTTATCAAAAATCTGGAACGCTGTTGAAAAATGCAACAATGTAAATACTATAGTATAAGAATATATTTCACCACATATTCGTGATTTATTAGGATTCTGAAATTGCCAAAAAGATCTCTAAACAGCGGCGTCGAAGTGGGGGGGAAGGGCGGGATTCGGCCCCCCCCCCCCAGAATTTGCCCCGGGCCATTGAGAAATGAGTCTTCATTAATAAAAATTAAATCTCACTTGTTTACAGCTTGCCTTTTCCCTTCTGACGAATATTCTACCACCTTAATATGCACTTTTAGCGGAATTCTAGTCTCTACCCCCTCTTATCCGCAAAAAAATGCGGGCCCTTTTCATAGGAGCCGGGCCCTTTTCTTAAGAGCCGGGCCCTTTTCAAGGTTGGCCCCTCCAGCGAGAATAGTTCCGACGCCCCTGTCTCTGAAAGAGGTGAAATAATATGTATCACAATGGTACCGCTACGATCAGTTTGACGCGTGAATGTATACCTTGCCAAATATGAAGCCCTTTGGCTCGTGAAATTCGCATGTGAGGAGTAACTCATTCACCCTTGCTATATTAGAATTTACAGGAAGATTTCATCTCTCGAAGATTATACGGGACGGACGTTGTGGGATAACACCTAAAAGACATGACTCGGATATTAACTTTCTGGCCACTGGGCTGGGATAACTTTTCCCGAGTCGAAGAAACTCCTATTAAGGATAACGGAATTATGTCAGAGTTATGACACTTCGTATGAATACTCGGCTGTGGTTCACCTCGTTTATATCTCAGAACATATCCACTTTGCACACGGTAATGACTCAAAGTCAACGTTCCATGCAGGAATTTTTGAAGAGCCGAGCTATAAATCGGCTCAGACGTGCGGCATTAATGAGATACCTCAGTGCTGTGTCGCGGCTGCTGCCAATGCTGCAATATTGTTGACGCTATGAAATACCAGGTAGCATGCTGTACCATCTAACTGGCCCATTCAATTAATTATTGTTATTTAGGGAAAGCAACTGATACCTAAGGTCATTTACACTATTTAGAATATGTTGGTACTTTGGCACAGGCAGGAATTTGGAGGGAATGGTTGAAGGGTGGAGATAAACCCAGCGTTGGCATTAGTCTAATCGGTCTAATCTAAACGGAAGGCGCCTAGGGGTCCACGGTTAAACGTCCCATCTGGCGGACGGAGTACTGAACTCTGAAGTGCTCTTCACACAACATTCAAGTAGGGACCGGTATACCGAAGCAAAATCTCTGAGTTTGGCTCGATATTAGTGCTAAACCGATTACGGTAGGATCAAATGGCCATTCATTACTCTGTAAATGGTATTATTTTTCCAGCTCTAGCCCTTTTACTGCCAGCCCCTTTAAAGTAGACTGTGCGAAAAATGCCAAGCCCATTATGCCCAGCCAATGGGCAAGCTCATTAAGATATATTATAAGCACTTAATATTAATATATGAATTTTTTTTTTTTTAATTTTGATCATATATTTTCACTTTTTAAGATGATGAAAAAATTATTCATGCTGTCTCTGATTTGAATGAATTGTAGCCATTACAAATACATGATGATGTAATGTAGGTGGGCCGGTATATCGGCCCCTTGGCAGTTTTCGCACAACCATAGAGGGCCGATATATCGGCCCACTGGCAGTAAAAGGGCTAGAGTTCATGATACCTACTATTACTTGGAGGTTACTTCCAGCTCGCAAAATTCTGTCTGCTGTTATAATCTAAATCGGGAATGGACAACTTGCGGCACTCGAATCACAAGAGACTATATTGAAATTGAAAATTAGGTAATAAAAACATTTATTTATACATGTTATAAAGTTATATACAATTAATAATGATATTTTCGTTACTTCGGAAAGTACGGTTGGTGTGATGGCTCGAGTACTGGCTCTCGATTTCGATGGACCAGGTTCGAATCCTTGTAGTGTCAGAGATTTTTCATTGGTATACCGGTCCCTACCTGATATCTGTGTGGAGATCACTCTGAGTGCAGAACTCCGTCCATCGGATGGGACGTTAAACTATGAACCCCTTGATCCCTTTTATGAAAAGCAGGCTAATAGTGACGTCAGATTTCTCTCCACCATTTCTCCGTTCCCTTAAATATTCTTTCCCCCGTCCAATTACGCACATGTGTGGTCAAAATGGACAAAGTTGTCGGTCACCTATCCTGAATAACTACAAGTTCAGCTTTATTATTTTAATTTCCTGATGACGACTTGGATTAGAGAGCGCTATTAATTGAAATCAACCAGTCGCGAAACCAGACATACGGGCTCATCTCAGTAAAGGCAAACTTAATATGCACACTGCTTTAAAACAATTTATCGAGCATTTTTTAAATTTAAATACACATATAGATGCTGTTGTATGTTATTTAATGAAGTTATATTTTATATTTGTATAAATATTTTTATGATAATCTCATAAAAGTAACAATTGTGAGTTGCTCTTCTGTCTCTAATTGTTTCTGAACCACTTGTGTATGCTAAGTTAAGGTGTTCATCCTGAGCGACCATCTTTCAGGTTATTTTTTTAAAGGATTTACAGAGTTTGTTTCGAAGGTTGAGACTCGAAGAGTTTCACCCGGTTACCGTTAGTTTCTTTGTGATGCAAGCGTGTTAGCAAAAATTCAGCTAAAAATACACCCCGTAAATTATTCCAACTCTTTGAGCGTAAAGAGTCCCTGGGTATTGAGAATATCTATGCCCACGGTTTAATTTTAATTTCCGGAATATAACGAAAACGTAGACGTGGTCACTTACTTAGAAATTACATTTAATAAAATTAAGTGATATATACGCAAAATATCGGTCAATATTTTAGGAGACTTTTTCTTATGCCCAACATCTACTGCTTAGTGAAGATGATAGTCTTTCGGGATTTCCTCCACGTTGGTCCATAGTTCCTGGGACGACAGTTTCGCCGGTGTTGCAGTCGGCTTCTTCAGGTCTGAAGAAGCCGACTGCATCGCCGGCGAAACTGTCGTCCCAGGAACTATGGACCATCGCGGAGGAAATCCCGAAAGACCAGCATCTTCAAGTAAGACAACCCGCGGAAGCCTACACAAGGATTTCACCTACTGCTTAGTCTCTACTCTAATCTAGTTGCGGGAAAATAAACGATATATTCAACCATTTTGTTGTTGTTTGATAGAATATGTTTATAAATATCGGTACAGGTTTGATTATGAAATCCATACCGCCGCTGACAAAATTTGTCGTTAAAGATAGTAAGATTAGCTCTAAAGATAGAAAGAAAGATTGGTAATCTCGCAATTATTGAGGAATGCAAAAGGAATTCGGTGGTCACTTTTAGCGTTAGCATTTATCTAGTTGGATTATTTCTCCGGGAATTTTACTTCAAGAAACTAACTAGGAGAAATTTCTGTTTTATTTTCACAGGATACTGCTTTCAGGATTGTAGAATTGTTTAAACAAAGGTTAAAGGCACTAATAGTTTAGAGAGTGATAGGTTGAACGTGCATACTATTTTTAGTTTTATTTTTACGGTTTTGATTCAAATAATTCCTCCTTTTTCCCCGCCTTCCTTTCATTTAGTTTTCTCTTTCTTAGCTTGGCGTCGCTGATGTGCACTGCTCCACAAATGGTTGGAGTAGATAGCCTTGTAGATGGAGTTAGCAGTGCATCACGGGAGCGCCAGTTTCATTTAAGCCTTGTGTGGCCTAAGCGTAAATGACTCAAATTCATCTTCTATTATGTATCACGGTGGTCATCAGCAGGGAAAGATTAAGCAGAGGGGATAAGGAGTGGAAGCGGGTGATATGGGGGGTTTGTTTGGAATAGTTGTCGGAGTACTGGCAGCTTATCCGGAGTGCCCGGGTTTGAATCCCGACGGAGTCAGATATTTTCCATTAGCATACCGGCCCATTATTGGAGTGATTTTTGGAGAGAATTTGAGTTCAGTACTATGCCCGTCGGATGGGACGTTAAGCCTTAGTCCCCTTGGTGCGTAGTCTTTGTTAAGAGTAGGCTAGTGCAGACGCAGGGTTTCATTCCACTCTTCCTCCATTCCCTGAAAACAACCTTTATACTACTTACCATTCCGTTACCACCCTTGAAACATTCCTTCCGGTCTAAAGCTCCGAAAAGTTCGGGTACCAAATTGAAAAAAAATTGATATTGGAAGCAAAGGAGTTGGTTTGGAGGGTGGTCCCGAGAACACTTCAACTCCTGGACTGGAAACCCTTCTAGTAACGTAATGCCTTGTGATATATTCCTTTGGGTATTGGCATGCCGTAGGAGAAAAGAAGCCAGGATAAATGTTAAACTAGGAAAACAAAAAATAGAGGAGGTGGAAGAGTTCTGTTACCTGGGAAGCCGAGTAATCAGTGATGGACGAAGTAAAAGAGAAATTGCCATTAGAATTACCCAAGCGAAAAGGGTATTTTACCAAAAAGAAGATCCTGCTTGCAGCTGCAAATACGAGCGTGAAAGTGAGAAAACATTACATTAGAACATGCATCTGGAGCATTATACTGAAGTGAAGCGAAGCCTGGACAATAACAGCAACAGAAAATTCAAGACTGGAACCATTTGAAATGTTGTGCTACCGAAGAATGATGAAGATAAAATAGATCGACTGAGTGACAAACGAAGACGTCCTAAGTGGAGTGGGAGAAAAGACGTGTCTACTGAAAACCCTAAAAAGAATACGGGAAAACTTAATTGGCCACATCTTAAGACACAATGGCCTGATGAAGATAATCGTAGAGGGGAAAGTGAACGGGAAGAATGGAAAAGGCAGGTCTCGTATGAGGTTCATAGAACAGGTTATGAAGGATGCAAAAAGAGATGAATTACTTTAATATGAAGAGGTTGGCCGATAGACGATTGGAGTGGAGGGCTGCGTCAAACCAATTCTCGGATTCTTGACAGATGATTATAGCATTCCTTTTACAAAATCACTTAAATAAATGGTTGCCTGAATCTCCTGTCCTAATAGCCTCCATTTTTGCATGATGAGTTTCACAACAACATTTACTTGATTGATTCTCCTTTGATCCACCCTTTTAATCTCTCAATATGGTTTCAAAGTGTTGAAAAATCAATTTCCTTACCCCAAAAATAGTAAAGAATTGCTCACATGAATAAAAAGAAGATGCAGTCGTGGAGATATAAGGATGAGAATGAAACTTCAGGTGGATGGTGATAGCCATTAATTGCGTTGGTTTATTGAAGGCCATTAAAGAGAATTACTACTTGGAAAGAAAGGACAGAGGGAATGTGTTAGGCTGTATAAACCTTATGAAGAGGGATAGGACATGTGTTTTTTATAGAGGGAAACAGCATGGGAAGATAAACTTCGAGAAGTGTGGGAAGAGATTGTAAGTGTCCATTAAAAGAACCGTTAAAAAAAGAAGAAAAAGGGTGGTTTCTATAAATAGAATAATGAGAGGTGGGAGACAAGCAGAAATTAAGAGGAAAAGGAACGTCTAAATATGTGAACAGTGGGTGGAAAGGGTCTATGATAACATATTCGACCTTATCGGTAGAACATATCTATTTTAATTATTCAATTCGCAAAAAAATTGCTGACTTTGTTTCCTCAAAGATGAACTGAAACAAATCAATAAAGCAGCTTTGGAATAATTTTATAGTTTTTTGATCGCAGTTTTATATTATTGTTACTTTTCTTGTGAAATTACTAATAATATGCTGGTATCAATATTTGCTTTTACAGTCTGAATATTATTAGAGCCATTACAATGTATTCGTTTAATAAATAGCAAGTGTAGCTTAAGATGTTGAGAATTCATTTGTAGGTAGGACGAACTGAATTTAAGTACACGTAATATTTACTTATACTACTTACTGCAAACTGTCTTAATCACCTCATTTCTGTAGCTGAACTTTAATATGTCACTAAATAAATTGAAGCATTTTGGAATTTTTAAGTGTAGGTGTCATGCATAAAAGATTCATCGTTATCCCCCATATTGCCAATGAAAATTAATGGATTCCCGCAATCATATATAAAGTCCGTGCCCTCTCGTTTTCATTTCAGAAATAACAAGAAAAAAATGGAGTATGTATTTGAGTGTGTATGAGATCACTGGGAGATTTAAATAATTTAGCTTTCATTGAATCGCTACTTATAAAACGGTTTCAGTTCTATAGATGTGGAAATTGTTGTGGAGAGTGATAAATATTGATGATGATTGTCTTGTTTTGATGCCTGTCATTTGTTAGGGATTCCCAAGCCCTCTCCGTCGCGGCTGTATCGCATGACTCGGTAGTTAAAATCCATCATTTGGGGCCGTTATTTAGAAAAAAAGAGGGAGAGAGAGAAAAACAAGCATTCGATGTTCGACTGGCATTTATCTTTCTGCTCGAGAGTTAACGGCCTTTAAACGGATGGCGTCATTTGTCGTCGTTAGCATACGAAACGGTATCAACCGCACGATAGTGCTTCGACACGAAAAATATGTTTGTTTTTCTTTTTCTCTTTCAAATCTCGTCAGCCCCCGCGGAATATTCTCAGATAAGTCAAAGTCGCTCCAAGAATGCGTACTGCCTGGGGGTGGTGTGATACGGAGAGGCATCATCCCCTTTAAAGAAAATTGGCCCACAACTGCGGCAGAGAACACGGATGGGTAAACTTACCTTTTCGTTCATACAATTGAAGACACTCTGGTTTCACTCGTGGCTGCCAATGCTATGATTATTATTATTAATGATTATATGCATGCAGCAAGCTTGGATGGACATTCGTTTCTTACCATGAAACTTATGTATCATGCAAGACTTATAATAAAATATTTCACAGACGACTCAATTAACAAATCATAGTACATTTCAAGGCCCACGTGTAAGTTACAAATGATCCAAATATAAAAAGAGGTGCAAATTATCACCGGAAGAAAATAAAAACAAAAACAAAAATGGGAGGAGAGAGTATTTTCATGGAAAAAAACAAGAAGGGTAGCATAGCAGTAGCATAGCACAGGCAAAGAGGGCTTTCTACAAATGAAGAATCAATAAACGGCTGCAAATACAACCGTGGAAGTAGGGATACAATGCATTTAAGCCGGGGTCGGTATTTCTTTGAAAACATTCCACCACTGCCGGCATCTGATCTCGAGCCCAAAAGAATTGCTGCCAGTGTTATGAGAGCAATATGTATTAGTAATAAAGGTATTTGTTGGATTTAACACTTAAAACGGAAGTTGTTTATTGCTGTGCTGTCGCGAAGGCGCATGTCCACACGGTATCGGCTCTGCACCTTCCAACGCAGGTTGTGGTCACACTTATATACTGCAGTGCTGAAGACATAGAGCCATATTCAGAATCTCAACTCCTGACTCGCTTCTGCAGCTGACGCCCTAAAATTCCTATAACGAGCCAAATTGGCGAACAGATTCTACCAGCAAAGGTAGTATTTTGGAAATACTCTTCAGCGTATCGCAGAAACTTGAGTTGAGATTCTGATTATGACTGTTTCACTACAGTCACGCTTCCACTGCTCACATCCAAAAATCCCTGCAACGAGTGAAATTAGTGTATAGATCCTAGCCGTAAAGGTAATATTACTCCTCAGGGCAAGGTGAGAACAGAGTTAAGATTCTGAATATGGTACCGTCCCTCAACTAAAGTCTCACTTCTGCCACCTACGTCATAAAATGTCTATCACGAGAACAAAAGTTTGTGCAAATTCTCCTCAATATGGTGCGAAGCGGTATACAGCGTTGAGATACCAACTTAGCAGGGTGAATCTGCACACCAATTTGACTCAAAGTAGAGATTTTATGGCGTAAGCAGGTGAAGCGAGACTAGTTGAGAGATTGTAAATGTGACCTAAGTATCTCAACAACAGTCTCACTTCCCCTGCCTACGCCATAAAATATCTATTCTGAGTTCAAAAGAGTACAGAAATCCTCTTCGATATGGTTGTACGACGAGGCGCTAAGAAGTAATACCATCTCTGCCGGGTGAATCTGCAAACCAATTAGACTCGAAGTAGAGATTTTAGGACTTAGGTAGTAGAATCGACACTCTAGTAGACGTTCTGAATATGACCCATATTCCCCTTATATTGCCAGTCAGTCTGCCAGTTCGGTCTTCTTGTTACCTGTATTTGACTCCAGATTCGTCGCCGAAGGGATTTTCAGCCTAACACTTGCGCGTAATCTTTTGAAGAGCTAGTATTTTTATTATACATGATTCTGGTTCTTTTCATCCTCGTTAATAATATTAATTTGATTAGCGACAAAATTTAAGTTATAAGTATGCGTCAGTTTGCGTACATAGATTTGCAGAATGTTACTCTCTTCAAGTTTGCGGTTACCAAAAAATATCATTCATCTAACGTTACTGCACACTCAGAAAATCAATAAATGAATGTGATATTTGAATATTTGTTGCAAAAAATTGGATTAAATGATTTCAAAGCGTTTCAGGTGACCGAAGCGAATGTTGAAAATTACACGAGAATAAAACATGTGGCACGTTTTTAAATTCACTTCTCTGCAATATTTCTGCGTAACTTCGGATATAATTTTTATATCCCCGTGGGAATTCAAGAGTCCACTGCGGCATAACGTGCCGTGTAAAATTTTTTGAATATTTGTTTTGTTGGCTGCCGTGTCCAATGATGTATTTGGTTTTTCCTGAATAAGTTAAGAATTGAATTCGCCTAAACCATGAATGACGGGCGTAGTTAGTTGGAATGTGTGCGTGAGTTATTTCATGCCAAATGACGAGGTAGCTATGACGGCATTTCAATGACAAAATCATTTCTTATAATCCACATTTTCGAATATGCTGATTCGAATTTACCTTATTTTATTTATCCTAATTTTCTATTGATTCGAATGCTTTTATGCCTGATGCCATAGTTCGGTTAAAGTTTTAACAGCATTTATCAATACTAAGATTACATTGACGCAGCGCTCCACTCAGTTCCTTATAGGTAAACCTCTTCATTTATTACATCGATCCAATATACATAGGATTTTCTTTCACATTCTTAACTTCTTGCTCCATACATCTCGTACGAAGTATTTATTTGCCATTCTTCCCATTCACTTTTTCCTCAATGACTGGCATCAGACCATTATGTATCAAGGTGACAGTTAGATTGCCATGTCTTCTAAAATTTTGGCACGGACTTAAACGGGGAAAAGTAATTCTTTATTTAAAAAAAATATTAAAAAAATGTTATCGAAGTCACATACAGCGTTTTATGCATATTTATGCTTATTTTCTTAAATTTTCTCTCGATTACAACGCGTTTTATTATGCTTAAAAGGTACTGACAACGCTTATTTAGCTTGCTGAATGTGTCAAAGTAGTTGAGTTGCAGGTACTTGCGTATGCATGACCTTTATGGAGGCAGTGCAAGGTTTTACTTAGGCTGCAGTGATATCCATGCCTGCAAAACATAATCACAGGGGACATAATGAATCTAAAATATAACTTAAAATCACTTTAATGCACGACAACTTAATAGCTTGATTATTATACGCTTAATAACCACATTCTAACTGCATTTATAAGAAATTATGAACTGTTATAATTATAATTGCAATTGAAAAAAATAATCACATGAACTGTGAAATCGAATTAAAAAATGAACTTGCTTCCAAATTACATTAACCCATAACTCATGAACTTTGAAAATAAAATCGATTTTCCATTGCTTCCAAATAATTGATTACCTTCAATCTCCGCCGTTCTAGCACACCTGAGCCCTAAAGCGGCAGTGGCCAATAACTTCAAATTCGTGTTTCAAATGATAACCGTCTTACCTTCCCTGCAGCTGTTATTGTGATTTTTTTCCTCCCAGATGTTTTTTCAAATGAAGTGTATCCTTACTTCCAAGCTAGCATTTTCAGTGGGTTTTCCAGATAATTTGCCTGAAGTAGAATCGTTTCTTCACTTGAGCTATTCTACTTCCTATTTCCGTCTTGCTTTATCCTTTAATTTTCATTCTGCTCCCCATATAGCAATGCTCTTGTATGTCTTCTTGCTTGTTTACCGAGTTTTATTTGAATTTCCTTTTAATTGGCCTTCAAGTAATATATGGTCAATATCTACTTAGTTTTAGTGGTAGTATAACGTAGCTTGAGCCTTCTTCAAATACCTTTATCTTTCTGCCTCGAATGTTATGTAAACGGTGGAACGCAGTAGACTGAATATTTTGCAGTTGTTATTCACTTCTGAAACCATCACTTTGACTCCTTAAAAATTCAAATTTACGATTAAGCCCGTATCACACCATGAATTGTCGGTTGTGTTTCCCGGTTACGTTGTCGACCAATCAATGTCAACCAGCTGTTGATTACTAGTCCTAAATAAAGGATAAGAGGCTACATCTTTATCCAACCGGTCAGCTGTGCAGCCGTAGCCAATAGTCTCTTTTCTCGTTGTCTCTTGCTTTTTTTTTTTTTTTTTTTTACATTTTTCGATATTTAATTGTTGCCGATATTAATTAATCAATTAACTAATAGCATGATGACGATAAAATGGATCGACCGAGTAAGTAACGAGGAAGTCCTAAGAATGGTGGGAGAAAAGATATGTCTATCGAAAACCCTAAAAAGAAGACAGGACACCTTAATCGGGCACATCTTAAGACACGATGAGACAATCGTCGAGGGAAAAATGAACGGAAAGAATGGAAAAGGAAGACTTCGTATGTGGTATACGGCACAGGTTTTGAAGGATGCAAAAAGAGAGGAAATACGTTAAAATGAAGAGGTTGGTCGATAGAGGAATCGAGTGGAAGGCTGTTTCAAACCAATCCTAGGATTTTTGACCAATGATGATGAATTTTAATTGCTAACTAAAATGAAGTAATACTGAGAATAGAATAAAAAAGCATCATCTTTCTTGTAGCACCCATCTTTTGTGTAAGATGTATAAAAAAATTGTGTGTATTTCATCGAGGTTGGAGGATATGTACTTACTAGTAGTTCATTTATTTGTGTACTGAAAACTCAATCCAAATAGCACAAATAAAAATATCGCAAAACGTTAGCACTAATAGCACGTGACCGTGAGTCGAGACTCTTTTAGGATCGGTTGCGCAACCAGCCGCTGGGAACGCTCGTGATAGGAACAGTTTACAACAGCCATAACCGACAACCAATTGGAATACTGAATTAACATCCACATCTACGTAATACCCTGCGAGACACCACGCGGGTGTGTGGCAGGGGCTTTACACTCGCGCTCCCGACCTTGCTGCCTCTCTGAGACTTCTTATAGTGTCGTGAGTAGTTCTGTCGATGGTAGCCATGGGGGTTGTGCCCGAACCGCCAGGGTTATCTCGAATGGGTAATCAAGGAGTCACGTGGTATAAACAGGAATGGTTGGAAAATTTGGTGTGTGTTAAAACCACTGATTACAATCTCATTAACTGTTTAAACTTGTTTTTAATCTCCCCTGGGGACTCTATAGTATAGACAGATGAGAAAAACGCAAATGAAAACAGTTATTGATAGTAAAACGTGATAGAAGTGAGCAGTGAAAGCCATGATAATGTAGCGAGCAAACACGCTGGATACTTAGTTGAAAAGTCGTAGGTTTGAATCCCACTCAAGGCAGCAATGTTGTGTTGGTCTTTGGATTACAATCTTAGACTAGAAGATGCAACGTAACCAAATCCATCGGAGTACTTAGAGGCCTACTAATACTTTTATTTATCTTCAATTGTTACATGGTCAACATCTTTTCTAGGTGACCGCTAATTTTTCTCTAAAATTCTTGTATCTCTGCCATGATATTCCATGCATGTATGGTGATTTTCAACCCCCGCCACACACCCTCGTGGTGGCTCGCAGGGTATTACGTACATTTAGATGCCCATATGTGATCGGCGAAACTCGGAATGCTAATTTTTCCCGTTAGATATTCAATTACCACAAACGACCGCATTTGTTCGAAACCTGGGTTGTCAGTCAATTGTACGCATATAGTAGTGATATTTCTGTACAAATTTTGTTTAAAAAAATTCTTGACACACTTCAATTATTTTTATTCCAGCTATCAAGTGAACTAGGTCCCGAACACCTTCGCTCACCTTCATGTTCTGGACGAAAGCCGAATTCATTCTGCTGATCCTCCTGGTGATCCTCTTGGTGGGACGATGCCCTTGGTAAGTCGACTCCCTATCCGGTGACAAACGCCGAGAAGCTCATTTGCATTCAAGAGGCGCGGGGCTGATTCCTAGAGATTATCCTCCGAGAGGTACCTCCCCCTCCCTAGTGGCTTACCGTGAGGCACGTACGTGATTGGTGGCAAAAAGAAAAAGAAAGACAACGCGCCCGCGCAGTTCTCGACCCCTCGGAAATCCGTTTGACGTCATTGCTGGTAATTGGGAACCGGAACGAATGGCTAGGTTTCGTTGAAGAATGGGCGACCTTGGTCACCAATCGACACAAATCTCGCTAACCCCCCGAGAACATCATGATTAGCCTGGCATTCTCCATGGGTATAATTACGGCGTTATTTTCTTTGCCCATTACGTGCTTCTCCGCTTGTGCAGCCCCTTGATACTCCACATTCTTCTTTCTGGATACTTCAAATTCTGCACTTGAAGGATTTTACTAGGAGGAAGGATCAAATTTAACATTCTATTATCCATAAACTAGAGTTGAAGTAATATAAATGTGTTTATATGGAGTTGTTTGATCGTTTTTTATAAACACCAATTTGTGCCAAAGTTTCGCATCTTTATTTCGGCTTCTTCAGGGCTATTTAGTACACAATGTAAGTTTTTAAATTTCAATTACTTTTGAGCAGACTAAGAATAGAACAGAAAGAAAAAAAAAGGTTACAGAACAATATTAATATCTTGATACATCACACCTTGTGTGACAATTTCGGTAAATGTGAACCAAAGGGTGACACTTTTCGCAACTTTTTCCTGCAAAAACGGTGTGAATTAGCGATTTCATTCTGTGTAAGATAAAGAAAATATGACTCTTTATTATGAAATCAGTTTCTTTGCTTGAAGATCTTTATTTCATGAGATACAAATTTTTGTTGTGAAAATTTCATTGAAATACAACAATTTTAGGTCGTTAAAAATGGTTTGGAAAAGTGTCACCCTTTGGTTCACATTTACCACAATTTATTTTAAAAAAACACAATCAACAATGCTAAACTTCTTAGAGACATAATTTCATGAACAAACTTTTTATATAACATTTAATAATTATAATATTTAAAATTTTATGTAAAATATTTGTCGATGAATTTATGACGTTTAACATTGTTGCTGTTTTAAAAGAAATTGTCACCAAAGGTATGTAATAAGATATTAATATTGTTCTCTAACCTTTCTTTTTCTTTCCGTTCCATTCTAAGTCTGTTCAAAAGTAATTCAAATTTAAAAACTTACATTGTGTACTAAATAGCCCTGAAGAAGCCGAAATAAAGAGGCTGAACATTGGCACAAATAGATGTTTATCAAAAAAAAAACCAAACAACTCCATATAAACACATTTAGATTACTACATAAATAAAGTGGTCAATAAGAATACTTCAACAAAAGAGGAGTTGAATACATCAGTCTTACTACCTTATCCTATAAGTATTGAATACATCTACATCTACACGATACCCTGCAAGCCACCGCGAGGGTGTGTTGCTGGGGGTGAAGATCACCAAGCATGCACTACTAACATGCAAGCAAGCAACTATAATGCCTCATGCAACTTGATTTTTAGTATCTATAGTATTTAAGGGGTTAATACATGCATCGTGCACCAGAGAATACTCTAAAATATTTCCCCCTACCTATCCCTTTGTTATGCTGCCTATTCTGTTCTCTATTAGAACGGGGGAAAATGCCATTTTGAATCTATCGGTACGACAACATATCTCTCTATCCTTATTTATCTTACTGATGGTGTATATGATGTGTATGAACAGATAGCATATGCAGTAGCATGTTGTTATTAGGACTTTAAGCTAACTCACAAACAGCATGTTTTCACATGAATTTTTTGATATTTTTATTTTTTTAAATTGTGAAATTTATAATAGGATATAATTACTAATAACTTTAGTACAAGATATAAAATGAATGTTTGGTGTGAATACACTCCTGCCACATACTTTCATCGTGTCTTGCAGCTTTTTATGTAGATGTAGGTGTATGTGCTATTTACTATTATTGAGGATTGGATTACTTCCGTAATTACTGATAGTTTTTTTCTTAGTGCAGTGGTATACTTGTAGGTTGTAATGAATTTGGTTTTTAGGTACTTTAACTGCTAATATTATATCATAACACAGTGATTTTTAGCCTTTGACACTTCTTTAAAACTTTGAAATCTCAAATTGTGCCTCGCACGCCCTTGCGAAATTGTTGCTTCTAGAAAGATTTGGTGCTTTCCTGGGAAGTTTGGTGAAGAATTCCCCTCGGGTCTTCCACCCCACCCAGTTCTAACTGATTCTGCCCGAGGGATGATTAATATCATTAGGTTTTTATCCAACATGGAGAAAGAAAATTAAACTCTGCTCTTTGAAAGTAGAATGAAACCTTATTTTTATTGATAAATATCTCTATGTGATATGAATTTATTCCAAATTACTTGACGTCTACACAAATATTCCATAATCCGTTTGGTGCTGCAAATATTTAACGAAAATATATTTTTATTGTCATTTCTCGCATCATCTGCTAAAGTTTCATGCCCTCTCCCTCGAGAGATGCGTGTTGAATAGTACTGCTGGTCAACTCTATGCTATTTATTTGAAGAAAATACTTTGTGCTGTAAATGTGATACTGCAAGATGGAATAACCTACCTGCGTCCCCCTAGCTACCTGAGCTACGGCCCCGCTTAAGTTCCATTGACCGTAATAACTTAACAAAGTGTGTTATGTGGAGAAATTCGTTCTTACGAAACGAATCATGGTTGTGAAATTGTTATTCAATGACACATAATTACTAGTGCTGGCCTATGGCGTAGTTTAAATAGGAATTAAGTTATTATATTGAGAAAACTTATTTGTCCTCGTGGCGCATGCATACCGTTGATTTCTGTTCAACGAAAATTATTGAGTCTGGACCTAGAGTTAATTATTAGTTCTCCAAAGTTGTTAGATGCTGAAATCAGTTGTAATGTAGAGAAGGCTGTTTTCAAATGCTCGTAATCATTTTCTTTTTGCCTTCAAAATTTTAAGGAGTTAAAATAGGTCATATGCTTCCCTTAATTTTAATCTAAATCCTTTGCCAGCAAGCTTTCAATTTTATGATTTCATCAACCCTCAATAATTGTCAGCAAGAAACGAAAACAGTATTACAACTCGTGATTTTATTTATTTATGCATTTAGGAGGACATTTATTTTGATCTGAATACACTTTCTAGTGCAACTTGTTGGTGCTAAAAATTACCAAAAGAGATTGACGAAAAGACATAAGACTAATCCATGGAAGAAAGTATGAGAGCATTTGTTTGAACTGGTGGTATATCATTTCGGAAGAAGGGAGGCGCTGTTCTCCTGACCATGCCAGAAAAACAGGGTTGTTTACATAGGCTTCGCCTATCACCACAGAACGTTTGAGGAGAACACTGGGAGAAGAAATAAACGATGGGTTGGTAAGAGCTTACGTACTCTCAGCGTGAATTTCTTGGAGTCTGGTTAGGACCATTGATAGTGTATTGGTTATAATTCAATATTGCTAAGCCTAAAAATAAGTGAAAGGATGGTAAGTGATAAGACATCAGCTGAATTGAAGAGGGTAAAGAGTTATTGGTCGAAATTAGGCGTGAGTTGATGGAATGGGCAATGGGATTGGGAAAATAATATAGTAAAGGGAAGAAAATTAGGTAAGAGTTACTCACGAGCATCAACAGCCAGTTTCACTGGAATTATGACAGATAAGGAGTATTTGGAGCTAAAATAGAAGATGAAATGAAAGGTAAGGTGATCCTGCTTAATGGAAATGGGTGTAAAAGTATTTAGAAGATTCAGTGAACATTTTAAACTACATGGGTATAAGGTTGGTGTAGTGGATGAAGTACTTGGCTCCCATTCGGAGGACCCTGCTTCCAATTTGGCTGTTATAAAGATTATTGATCGGATTACTGATCCCTATATTAGTGAAATATAATGAACACTTTATGTTCAGTATTCAGTACTACGAACGACGGACCCCTTGGTGCTTCTCATTAAGGGCAGGCTAATGCCAACGTTGGATCACTATCCACACTTTTTCCCCCTTCTTCCGTTCCCTGAGCAAAAGCCTAACCCTTCCAAATTACCCATATTTCCTAAACCAAGCAAATTACCTTGTCTTTTGATCTTATGCCCTGAATAACCGCTTCTGATTCTACAGCTACCGTTTGACCGCTACTGATATTGAGTAAATGACACCCTTATTAAGAAACTTTAAAAGCTCCCATACCTTATCAGAATTTTCCAATTTTTAAGATGGTCATCCCCTGAGTAACAAAAAGAAATTCTGCACTTATTTTTTTTTTACTTTGAACATTGGCTGCTTGCGATCTCATTATCCACGGATCTCTTCTACCGTAAAGAATATTATATTTTTTTCAAACACCGATGTACGGGGACTGGTGTTCTGAGAGATAGCGAACACCACTTGCTTAGTGGTGCGCTTGGCTGATCTCCGAAATCGCCTCTAGCTCTTTAAAAAGGGGACCTCGGTACATTTGGGAAAGTGGAACAAGTCAACCATGTTGGCCAGTCCAGTGCTCGTATGATTTAGTGGTTACGAGCTTTTATATTTTTTTCGAAATGAAAAATGTAATTTATAGTTCCATCACTGCGTGAGATTCGTGCCACTCCAATATCGTTCACGGGAGAATTCACAGAGATTTAAGCTGATAATGCTCGAGTTTTCCCGGGAAAGAATTGGCAGTATAATCCAGTTGGTCTTTGAATACGTTCACTGAAAAACCTCACGCTTAAAATCCTTGTCAAAACTCAATGGCGCATTTAGTCCTCTGTATTATTGTCCCTCTCTTCCATTAAAATATGAAAAAATGAACCTCTCTCCTCTTTAATTATTCTCTTAAAATTGTCGTTCAATCTTCATCAATTTCTTCAAATACCGTAGTGACGTTTAAAATAGTGCATCATCATTGTCACATACCATCATTACTTAGACGTGTTTTACGTAACTCTCCATTCAGGGCTTAAATAACTAAAGTACGTTAAAGAAAAATATTCACGTGCTAAGCGCATAAGGTACATCCACCGATATTTGAATTTAAAAAATGTTTGAAGGCAAGACGTGCGTTATATATTTGTTCCGTCATATATCAGTTTTTCCATCACTTTTCTTCACACCTCATAGTTATTGACTCGGACAATTCACTTAATATTTTCACCATACATATGTACAATACGACGTTTTAATTTCCTCCATTTAAAAACTTTCCTTAATACTAAATTTTACTCTCATCCATTAAAAACCATTTCCTTTTTTACGGATGTTATTGATCAGAGATTTAGAGAAGATTATTTTAACCAATGGAAAGACATTGGCCAGATATCAGCGGAAAATCAATGCGAAGAAATCTAAGATATTGTTATTCAGACGCAGAGAAGAGATCAATACCACTGCTAATGTAGGAAAACAAAAACTTGATTAGGTGAAAGATTAGTGTTACCTGGGGTGCCGAGTAACAGCAATAGACGAAGCAAGAAATAAAGGGTCAGAAAAATAGATCAGTTGAAGAGGACATTCTGCCAAAATTAGGATCTACTAACAGTCGTGAATACAAAAACAAGGATGATGAAGATTAAATGAATCAAGCGATTGAGTACTGAAGAAGTCCTCAGAGGGGAGGGAAAAAATATCAAAGTCTTCAGGAAACCCCTTGAAGAAGACGGGACAGCTTATGTGGCCACATCATGAGACTTGATTGTCTGATGAAGACAATCGTCAGAGGAGAAGACGATGGGAAGACTGGCTTAGACGCACAGAACATGAAGGATGGGAAAGAGAAGAAATACGAGAGTATAAAGAATTTAGCTGCTATGAGAATCAAGTGGAGTGCTGTATCAAATCATCTCAGGATTTAGAGTGATGATGATTTATCTTTCGATTATTTTGAAGAATCGTGTTCCAAATGAAAGCTCAGTAAATGTATTTTTTTATTCTTGGTTTAATTCCAAGCTCATATTTTCAGCTATTAACAGAGTTTTAATTTGGCAAAATTGCCTACCTATTCTACTTCTTTACCGTTAGTGTTATAATTGTTAATGTCTTGACTGTTACTTGATGGTTATCTTCTTGGATCCAACTGGATATCATGATTCATCACTGTGGTTTACTTGCG
The DNA here is from genome assembly GCA_933228895.1 of Platycnemis pennipes. Taxonomy (NCBI): domain Eukaryota; kingdom Metazoa; phylum Arthropoda; class Insecta; order Odonata; family Platycnemididae; genus Platycnemis; species Platycnemis pennipes. Next base: position 83,501,304 of record OW121854.1, on the reverse strand, counting down.
TGACTTAAGTAACCTGGATGCTTTCTTGAGTCTCAACATCTTTAAGTTTTGGCAGAAAACACCACGGGAATATGTGGCAACGTGACCAGTTTGCAGCATAATTTAAGCTTAGTGAGATTCATGTAAATATATGTTATTAGCATCATTTACTTTGCTTACAAATGTGGTTGATGGTGGAAAACGATTTCATATTTCTGCTCCACGAGAAGACTGATTTTCTCTCCCAATTCTTTTTAACCGCTTCTCGATTGGGGAGATGTCCTGGGTCTCTCTTTTTACATCATTGAACAAATTGGCACCTGCTCCACCCAAATCAGCGGAGAAAAGGGACCTTGATTGGCCATTTTGTGTTAGGGGTGATTTTAACACGTACGACGAAAAGGAACTGAGGGAGGAAAAAGGGAAGGGGGTGGAGAAGGAGGAGGAGGCTGAAATTGATAGAAGAAGTTTTAGATGGGAGGCTACTCGGATACCGAAGAAGGGGTCTAGGATTTAACTCAATGGAGATAACTTTGAAGCTTGAGATCTAGAAAGATGCTGAATATCAGATTTCAATGAATGAACTAAACTTCGCGGATTAGTGTGCTTATTTTTTAGTTGAATTAGTTCTCATTCCGAATTAAAAGTATTTTAAATAAATACATTTTTTGTGATAAGTTCATCACGCCATTACTTCAGTTTTTCGAGAGCTTGACACAAATACTGAATGAGGTTCTAGTGTACCCTGTTAAATATGTTGAACAAAATAGAAATATTATTATATTAATTGCATTTATTATTATAATAACAGGGTTACTTTATTGGATGGCTGGAATCAGATTTCCATTCATCAATATTTGAACACAGCTTTCATTGGGTACGAAGAGATTTTCTTCATTGAGATCGCACGATGTTAGCCCGTAATGATCCTCATTGCTTGCTTAATGCTGAAAGAAAATTTTTCTACCGTTTGTTTTCTTGTCGATTTTGGTGTGAAGTATTTAGCCACTTTTGTTTTTTAGGTTTTGGATCACATAATAGTTTGGAATGTTTAGGTTGATATTTCTGCGGACAGAGCAGGAAATGCCATTGTAATCTTTTTGTTCATGAAGCTCTATCAAAAAATTCTAATTTGACGATAGTAATGTGGGTTTTAAGAAATTAATTTTCGAAAAATAGGTAGGTTGATCAAAATATCAGCGTCCAGTGAACTCAATAATATGAGCACACGCCAATGGCGATACTGCTGTAAGCTGCTGTATATACTTTGTATTAAGACTAATTACCAAAAGAGGTATGTAAAATAACGGCAGATATTGCGTACTACGGAGCAAATAATTATGCATTTCTATTATCGTCATGGACTTGTGTAACTGATCCGTAATAGGTTGGTACTTCAGTACTTTTATTATAATGACTCATTATTAGAGTTATCTATTCAAGAGAAGGAGAAGTTATTTAAAAAATATGATGCAACAAATGCAAAATCTAGAGATAAAACTATGTTCATATTTCGCGCAATGGTCCCAGCGCTCCAGAAATGGTCTAAGATATTGACGTCCAGACAAGTGGTAGAAGGATACGCTGATAAACTCATGGATGGGCGATATCCTCTGTAAATGAAGCCCTCGAGATGAATTCTGAATATGAGTTCTTTTTCAGTTATGTGTCTACGGTTCCTGCGCTACGAGTAATGACGTAACTCACCCATGTTACAATTTTAAGGAAACGTTCATGCATAACAAATTGAGATATCATCTTCTTAGCAAAGTGACGAGGAATTTAATTTTATCACATTCCATCAACTTGATTCCTTTTGGTACTTCGGAATCTCGTTTCGCGTGAGAATATTGCTTTTTGACCTCGCTGCCGAAATACACTGCCTATAGACAGGTTGAAAGGTCGAAAGAGACCAAAAAAAATCAAAAATCCCATCACCTATATATCAGTAATACGTTTCATTAGCCAAAACTTCAGATTATTTGCTGTATGGTGAGAGAATTTGGCACTTTTTGCAATTTAATATGCTCTTCACTCGCAAAATGGCATATTTTCCTCGATGAATATTCGCGTACTTTGCAATACCGGGAGATCTGCGAAGAGGTTGTTCGGTCTCCTGAAATAAGCTTTCTGCTAGCAATAATTATTAGCTCATCATCTTTTCTCATCTAAGTTTTTATGACGTTTGAATAATTAAGTATCTTTAATGGAGTTCGTTGTTTTAAACTAGGGTGCATGACCTTTTTGTGAGTATAAATATTTCCTGGATCTCTCGTTCGGAAGGTCAGGTGAGTGGCATATCATTCTGCGTTGAACAACTATGAGTTCAGTCAATAAAGTGAGTTGGGAAGGCACACCAAATAATTGGATCCCAAATGAACCTGTTTAGAATTATATGGTGCTATATTTGCTTTCAGATCCAGTACAAGTACCACATTAATACTAGGCAGCTCATTTCAACGAAAACATAACTTTTAAGATGGTGTAAAAGCCTTGGTTGTAATGAATTTGTTGACAGAGTAATTAAAGTTTCATATGTTAGCTAGAAGTGGCACTAGCTGGTTGTCTACACCATGAAAAAAGAAAATTCTACTGCCAGAATATTGATGGTATTCAATATGATAGGTTGGTTTTGATTCGCCATTCCTGCTTCTTTGTCCTGAACTAGAAACAATCTTTTCTTGCGCTGCTTCTCTCCAAGCTGGAAAAATCTGTTCACAAATCAGTTTATTCTACCTAAAAGTCTAGTCTTTTTTATTACTTTTCTCAATGTTTTGGTGTTTTACCGTCTTGAACGCATACTCATCATCCTACTATCATCGCATCCATATGATCTACTCAAGAGAATTCACCAGAACTATTTTTCTCCTCTCTAAGCCAAATACCTCATCACGTTCAGGTACGTCTACATTCTGCCCATTGTAATATATTCATTCTTTTGTAGTTCTAAATCAAGAAATTATCCAATCATTTTCTATCCTCTTTTTATAAAGTCAATGTGTCTCTGCCTTAAGTTGCAATATCAGATACCAAATACCTCACTTTTCTTTGCTTAAAATCTTTGCCGAGAGCTCCTGTTATAAAGCTCTCGCTAGAGGGCATTTCACTTCAAAGCAGTAGCTTAATTACTCCGATTAGTGAAATAACTAGTTTTTACTTTATCATATCGTGCATAATTTATTGGTAAACATTTCTTAAATATTATAAGATTTTGACGGGAAAAATCATTTAATGCAAATGTATGCAACGAAAAACATGAACGTTGATAACAGTTATAATTTAATATACATTTTCGAATTAAAAATCCAAATTAGTACAGAAATGTGTTTAAATTAAATTGGTGCAAAACCAATGTGTGTGCAAAAGTCTTTTTTTTTAAATTCAGCTGCTGCCCCAAAATTCGCAAAATGCCCGGAACGATGAATTCTTCTTTGCATTTTCAATAGTTTGGAGCAATCAAGATTCAACAAATTTAAATGGGTGTAGAGATATAGAGAGCCTTTGTTGGTTGTTTGTCCTGAACCTTCAATCGCGCGTTATTACGCTAACTGACTGCGCTAATCTAAACTTGGGAGTCAAAATAGCCACAATGGAAGCATATCTCCTCGGGATATGGTAGTTCTCTTGATTATCATATGCATACCCAATGGCGAAGTCCGATATGAGTTCTACCCTCACTTTCACGCCCTAACAGCACCATTTTTATGTGGAAATGTCATCTACGGTAATAATTACGGATACATGATTATTCATGCCTCCCACTAGCTATTATTGCATAGCATGTTTGCACGATTATGCTAACATTCTTACAAAGTCGCATATCATAACTGCTAAAATACAAATAGCTCTAGGAAAGATTCCCCGCAGATTGAGAATCAAGTTTTGGAATAAAGGCTTTACGGCATAAATCTCAGGCCGTCTACCATCTTAGTCCTTTTTTCCAGTGGCAATTCGCAGAGTTTTCAAAGCGGTGATAAATTGCGTCAAACAGCCTAACACGGATGACACGAATATATTAGGTGGCTGTAAAGAAGATACTGCTCCGTATTATTTGATAGGTTCGCTACCTCATTGGGTAGGTTTAGATGAAATACTACAATTACACAAGCTTATTTATGTTGATATATGTTGCTTGAAGATGCTGTATAAAGCGAAACCCGGTCGCAATAAACGCTATCTCTACGGGAGTGGCTCATTTTTCAAGTGCACGTGTGTACTGTGGTTGAAATGACGGTTCAATCGGTAAATTCCAATTATAATTTGTCAAAAGAGTTCTGTTACCTGGGAAGCAGAATACCAACGATGAAGCGAAAGAAGAAATAGTCAGTAGAATCGCCCAGGCAAAGAGGGCATTCTATCAAAAGAAGAATCTACTTACAGCTGGAGATACAAGCTTGGAAGTACGGAACCAATTCATCAAAACCCTATATCTGGAGCATGTTTTTTTACGGCAGTGAGGCATGGAAGATGGCAGCAGCGTAGAGGAAAAGGGTGGAAGCGTTCGAAATATGGTGCTATCGAAGAATGATAAATATAAAAAGGACCGACCGAGTGACAAATGAAGAAGTCTTAAGAAGATTGGGAGAAAAGAGAAGTCTCTGAAAACTATAAAAAGAAGACGAGACAACTTAATCGGCCATATCTTAAGACACGATGGCCTGATGAAGACAATCGTCGAAGGAAAAGTGAACGGGAGGAATGGAAAAAGGTAGGCCTCGTATGACTTACATAGAACAGGTCGTAAAGGACGTGAAAGAGAGGAACTACGTTAATATGAAGAGGTTGGCCAATAGAAGAATCGAGTGGAGGGCTGCGTCAAACCAATCCTAGGATTGTTTACCCTTGATGATGATGAATTTGTCGAAACGACTCGGGTTTCACAGCGATGCAATGCGATGGGACAAGACTTCTTGAAGTCGATCCAACGTACCCATAACCGGGTAGTGTTAATAAATTATCATTGGAATTAAACAGATGAATTTTCACTTTGTCCATTTTTGGCCTGAGATGAGCGTCAAGTAGACTCTCTTTGAACTTACACACGTTTAACGAACATGAGGTAAAACTGGGCGTTTTTGAGCGCAGTAGCCTTTTTTTATGAAGGTTCTGCAATTAATTTGGTATTTCTTTTAGTTTTTAGTTAATTTGCTCTATATTGAGGCATTAAAGCTTAAAATTTAATTTATAATCACTAGACAATCGATTATCCTTAATTTTTCCATTAGTTCAGCACTTAAATTGATCTATCCGTCCATTTCTCGCCTGACTGCCGACGTAAACGTGATTAAAGGAAACTAAATCCGTCGGAGAGGATCCTATTTCTACGGCTTTAATGCTCTCACTCAGTTGGATCTTGGATCCTTCTTCGGTTTTGTGAAAGGATATATCTGGCTGGAGGTTGGAGGCTTATCCGGGAAACATCCATAGCCTCCAACTCCTGAGCTAAATTAACACTCTTCCTTTATGGAAACTGTTAGATCCTCTTTCACCGGATATTGCCGAAGGAGCGGTGAAGTCCCATGTCCTTTCTCTGCCCGTGTCTACGTCATGGTGTCACGTGACGCGGTCAGTGAAAGGATGGGGAACGGTTGACCGAAAAACTTCTCTAAACTTCCTTGTACACCTTCATTAAGAGGACTCGAATAAAAATCGCTGTCTGCTGCAGGGAAAAGTTGCTGCCAGATGGAATTGAAATGGAAATTAGGGAGATATTCCCAAGTTTTTTTTTGGTTCCTTATTTGGAAAATTTGCAAAGCTGTAATTTACGAAATTAAATTATTTCTCAATGCAAATATACCTTATTAAATCGAAGGTAGTTAAATTTATTAAATAATTTAAATTTATATTATATTTGGTGAATGTTTAATTTAAATCTTAACTCTGTAAACCCTATAGTATTATAAGGCTAAGTATGAAGGTGCAATTGTATTTCCGCAATTGCCCTTTGCATTGCTGTCTTTACATTAACGGTAGCTGCGGCATCTGTTTGTGCCGTTAAATTAAGTAATATTGATTTGACGCATTTGAGTGTGTGGGAGTTGAACTCATGTGCGAAGTAAAATAAAGGAGGAATACCAATTAAACCGTAAATTATAATATCAAATAAGTTTCGAAGGATATATCCGTATTGTTCATACTTTTAAGTTCCTTTACTATTTACCCGCGCGATTAGTTTACAGTAGGGATGGGTGATTACGATGTCGATTAATCGAATAATCAATTATTTGGTTAGTTTACTGAAAATTCGGAATCGATTAATACAAGAGCCGTTATCGTTTACATCAAAATTTATGCCTGATTAATTTGACCGATTATTTCGGAATTTCGTGTCTGGTGAACTGTGATGGCTAGGGAGGCTCACGTTCGTCTTCAGTTCGAAAATTTAACTTTGGCTGAAGTCCGCGTGCTGACGTCATCGAGGTATTAAAGTAGAATGCGCATGACGTAATTCTTCACGGCACCGCCTTTTGCCGGCCAATCACATGTCAGATGTCGCTTTGGCAGGCATAGCCATGTGCTATTTGCGCTTGTTATCTTGATAAAAAAGTGCTTGCACGTTTACACGATTCTGGACCCTCGGTTCAAAAACTGCACTTCAAGAGGCCTGTAGAGTCTACAAGGAATACGGTTTTAACATTCGTGGAACTGGAACTTGGGCATTTTAAATCAATTTTTCGTTCCTATTCTCACTCTTGGGTAAACGTTGAATATTTATCGTTTGCTGCCTCTTGCAGTTCTGGCAGCACAACCAATATGTTCTCCAGTATATTATAAGTTCCTTTTATCCATCCCTCATTTTTTTTAGCAGAGCTCTCATCTCTGACGATGGTTTGTCTATAAGTATACTTATTCTAATCACGCCTCCAACGCAATCTGATCTCGCTGAGCTTCGCCAAGATATCCATTTGTCCTAGATCACCCAGGATTTGCTTTCCTTGTCGTTTGACATATTTAATGCAACTATATACGACTGGAAAGTGGCCCGTTGCGGCTGTTGGCAGCATCGTTTTTATAATGCAGAACAAATATTGATTTTCGAGGGGCTCGTGGTACTTCATAACAATATGTATTCAAGAATATCCTCTTCTTTAAAACATTAACTTCTTTGAACTACAATGTTGATTAATAGAAGGATAGTTGGACACTAGCGGATAAAAAAATTTAACTCCTCCGCATTTTTAGATGAGGAATCTTAAAAAAAGAGGTCACTCAAGTATTACGTGCACTTAAGGGGTTAGGGACCCTGTTCCGACATAGGGGTAGGGCCAACTGTTGCGAGGCATTTTTTAGTTGTTGCTGGGGAGTCTAGCATCCTATAAGATTAGAGATAAAGATAAATTATAAATTCATTCTTTCACCAAATAATCAACATGCCACCCTGCAAGCCTCCTCAAAGGTATATTGCAGGGAGTTGTAGGTGAAGAACCAAGAAAATGACTTTAATAGGAAGGATGGTATATTGCGGCAAGGCTTTTTTGGGAGAATCCTTTAGGGGAAATTGTGCGTGGACAGAGATTGGAAAGCACACGAAAAAAATTGAGGTGATTGAAGATTATATTTAAAGGAACCTCAAAGCGTTTGACTGTTGCCCTATAAGTACTTTAGCTTTTGCATTGACAAACGACCATTAAAAGAATAATGACATTCAGAAAATCTGATATATTCATAGATAAATGGGCTTACCATGATTGAATGAGTTTCCAGCTCAAAGCCTGCCCATTTATTGGTTGTAAAGAGACCTGTGGCAACCTGGAGGTCGCCCTAAAAATAAGCTTCATCCATAATCTGATCCTACACCCAGAGTGCCAAGCGGAAGAATTTAACGTAATATACATCGCGTGACTTCAAACCAAAATATTAAAATCTCAAGGTTTTAAAAGTTAAGTACCAAGCTTCCAACGAAAAACTTAAAAACGTTGGAATATGTCTACATATTTGTTTTAGATACATTTTAATTGAATAGTGACAAACGGCAAAATTTATTTTGATGCTCATAACTATATTAGACATAAGGAAATTTATGAATTTTTCACAAGTGTTTCTGAAGAAAAAAATATAGAACAGGAAAATCTGTGTAGGTGAAATTTAGGGTGCAACATGTAGAAATATTTCCGGAGAGAAAGAGAACTAAATCATAAATGCAGAGGGGATGTTTTCTGCTCAACGTGGAGTGGTGTCGGAAAGTTAATGTTTGAGTGTTGTCATGTATATTAAAATAAATATTTTATGTGCCGCTAGAATAGAGAATTTAGTGCTTTCCACCTTCCATATGATGGCTAAAATATAATTAAAGTTAGGAATCATCTGTGTAATATATCTTCTGATAGTTATATAGATGACCCTAAACTACTTTTACCAGGTTTAATGCCGTGAAATGGCCGTAAGAGGTTTCATTGCGTTAGCGATGGAGAGATCGGGAGCGGAAAATCTCAACTTGATAAGCCATGAAGCACATGAAAAACTTCCAAAATGCAAGAACGACTGAACGGAAAATACACCATTCTATTTCTTTGCTGTAATCTATTCGATTTCCTTGATTTTAAGCTGCTTCAAGATAAACGATTTATTGCCTTCTGCAAAACGGTCACAATGCTTTAGAGATGTCAAGGACGCTTGCAAAAAAAAGTCATTTGCATTTCCCCCCAATGGATTCTGCTCTGCTAATTCAATTTGTTCATGGTCAGGTTGGAATCATTTCCCTCGGATTCCCTCTAAACGGGAGAGAATGGAGTGTTCCCGCTAATTTCCCCCGCCCAGCCTTTTAAATCAGCCCTGAACCCTCCCCCCTTTGGACAGCCCCGTCCCTCTCTCCGCGGTCGCCATCGAGGGTAGGAGCGACTGAGGTCGACCCGACTCCCCCATTCAATCGGTCGAAACGGTGACCTCAAAAACAAAAAAAAAAAAGAATCTTCTCTTTCGCTCCGCTTTCGATCCGGTCATCCATTTCGGTTTTATTTTCCTCCCCGCCACATCCTCGCATTCATTTCTCTTCTTCCTCCCTTTCCCCTGCATTCACTTTTTTTTTCTCATCTTCGGAAGCGAGTGCTCCCGGCCAACAGTCCAATATCCGGCGAGCGTCGTTGGCGGCGATGATCCCCGGCTGTAACCAACGGCGTCGCGACGGTGATCCTTCGACCCCCTATCAAGCTTCCGCCCGGTGACGCGCGGGGCTTGTCATTGCCGCTGACCAAGGGTGGTGGTTTGATCAAAGCCCTGGACCGCACCGTCGTTAGCTATACCCTCATGCTCGGGGATCGATTCCTCTGAGCTTCAAAGAACTGTGGTTTCAAGCGTTTTTTTTCTCAAAAAAGAGAGATCAATATTTTTATGCTACAACTATTCGTCGTAGGAATTACTAATAGCATATACATTTAACTGTAACCCTTGCAATTCTCCGCAACGGTCTTTCGCAAAGGGTGGAATGTCATGAGCATAGAAAATTATTTGCTGAACCAAAAAAGAAGAAATAATGGGAAATAATAGTCAGTTTTGTAATTAGGTTCATTGTGATAAAGTATCCAGACAAAAAACTAAAAGAAGAATGTTATTTCACCCTAATAACGCCTCATTTCGAGTACGTTGCAAAAATATGCTATCCAAAAAGGAATAATTTCATTCACGAATTAAATCGTAATTAGGTAACTAGAAATCAGCACATCTTGTGAAAAATATATTTGAAGAGTCAGAAAGAACCTTATTGACTAGGGCTTGAAATAGAGTCTGTAAAATGTTGAAAAATCAAACGCTAGCTTAATGATATCTAATAGATTCAAATCGAGTTCGATGGTGGCGATGCATGTACTTATAACATTGTTCCCACAAACATTGATATATTCTAGAAACTTAATTAACTTGGATAAATAGGCTCCCGAGCAGATAAATTCAATCATTCATTCCTCCATTGGATCATTAGTGACTACAATGAAACTGCTTTAATACGCGAATTAATGTCAGTTTTCCCCCTTTTTCACTTCCTGGCTTTCATTCTCTAGTCTTTCCACCCTAAATGACTGGTGACCCAATTCTTTCTCATGAGCAAACGTAATAGTAGGTACGTAATAGACTACCCTGCAGCGGCGAATAATGGTAGTAAATCGGTAAACCACCAGAATAGTTAACAATACTTCAAAGGACATCGAAGTGGAAAGTAACATGGGTGTAAAGATAAATTATTCAGTGAATGTGTCATAGTAGGAACTTGAATAAGTGATGATTCTTCGTTAAATCGTCCAGCGAAAATTTCAATTGAAGCCTTTTCTTCAAGCCACACATTAGAAAATTTTTTGTTAAAGCGTCAAGTGTGGGATGCCACTGCAAGTTAAAGGAGTTTACGAAAGACCTTATCAAACGTGTGGAAAGAAGTACATCCTTGAGATAGTAGGTCAAAACACGACTGGAGGAGTAGCGAAGAACAATTCGACCTGAGCAGACGGCAAAGTCAGCAGTAACTGTGTATGCAGCACTGGGCCACGGCATCGTTTTAGAAAACGCACCAATAATCTTCAAGGTCAACAGGCTTAAAACCAGTCTTATCGGCGAAGCCATTGAAATAAAGAAAGGAGCGAACAGTCGTAACAAGGGCTCTGGGATCAGGATCAGCCGCACGTGGAATCCAGTGATCTCGACAAAAGAGCCCCAACCACCGCTCCCCTACTTCCTCCCCCATCTGCCGTTACTGCCGCCTGGTACGTAAATGGAAATAAATTTCGCTTAAAACCTCCATTCCCCTTGAAAAAGCGGCCTGCATCGGGCAGACAATGTTGAAACTATCTCACCATTCATGCGACGATAACCTGAAACGATACTACTTACTATTTTCTAATTATTAACTAACAAATCAGTGTATTTTTATAGTCAATTTTTTACGTGTCTCGTATCTGCATGCTTAGTACTTTCCTATGAGTATTGGCCATGCCATTTTTTTGTTTCTTTTAAGTGATGTAAAACGGCGTATTTATCTTTTTTGCATGCTTGCAGGGTATTAAGTACTCTCTCTGATTGATTTTGCATACCTATTGATGGTACGCCTCAAGCCATAGCCTTTGCCGCGACCTTTCAGGGTATTATGTAGGCGTAAATGAATTATTTCACTGTTTAACTCTTCACTCACCGGTTAATGTAGATATCTAGAGTCATTTTTGCTCTATATACAATTTTTTTCTTTGATGCAATTCTCACTTCAGTTAGGCATTTCTTGTTATCATCTGATATAAAATTGTTATTTATCCAATTATATAACCTCCCATTACAACATTCAACATCCCAACATCTTCAATGACATTTCTCATCAACCTACCTCGACTCTTTCAAATATTCTCCAGCATATTTTATCTACGCCTCTGGCTCATATTCATACTCTGTCATTTGTATTCCATTGTCGATTGATCTTTTTCCTTGCTACTACAACCGTGCATTTCAAATGCCGCAAATATTGTCTACTTCTATTTGCCCATTGCTCAAGTTTCATAAATATGGAACGCAAAACTTCTCGATTCATCATTTGTCTAGATTTTCGTTATCAAGAGTTTCTGTAATAAGTTGTCAGCTATTAGTATACAACTATTTCACCAACTAAATACTCCTTCCAATATCGTAAGAGCTCGCGAAATTATTCAGAAGGTGTGTTAATCTTGCTGGGGAAGGAAAGTTTGGCTTTGAAAGGAGTTGAAAGTAAGCAGTATTACATACAGAAGGAAGGTAGGCAGAATATGTGAAAAAATCAGTTTAATTTCGGAATAAGCGGAATGCTGTGTTTTTTTTAAATTAGCTTTCACGAGGAAGAATTGAAAGTGAAAGCGTACCCATTGTTAATCATTATTAGAAGAGACGAGTGACAGGTGAGTTCGTGTCTTTTAGGAAATGTAGGTATTTGGAAAGAGAAAGGTGCTTTGAGAATGAAATAGGAAAGATGGAGAGAAACTTGGCCTTGGTATTAACCTATAATTAATGGAAGACGCTTAGGAATCCACTTTTCAACATTACATCCAGCACACGGAGCACTTAATTTGAAGTGCTTTCTACACAGCACTCAAGTAAAAAACCGGTATATGGATGAAAAATATCTGCTATAGCCAAAATAGCCGTCGATAAATTCTAAAATATCATGCTTTAAACGTTGGAACAGCATTGTAGGAATAATAATTGTAGGAATAATAATTGTAGGAATAATAATTGCATGAGTTTTTTAATTAACCCGGTAACGCCTGAAAAAAAAAAGTTTCTCGGAATTCAGTGATAAACTAATATTTCAACTAACATCATTTTCTGATATATAACGTGCAACTTTTATTCTTATAACATTGGTAGTTATGGAGATACAGCCTGGTACCAAACGGTACCGCTAGGCGCTTGAGGGTATAAAATGTAACCGATTGGGAGAATCTCATGAAATTAAACTGTAGCTGTCGAAAATACTTCGTATTTTATATTTTATGACCCGAATATTAATTTTTAACATATAATGTCCTTGCAATACCAAGAAATATGCAAACAATTTATTACAATCGTAATAATAATTTAAAATATAAATTTTCCTAAGGGAAATAAAAGTTCATTTCAAGGAATTCATAAATCGCTGCCAGAAATGGAATGGCGCAAAACAATACAAAACACTAAGTTACATTTCAAAAATTCTGTTCGTGTCTTACTGGTGTAATTTTCATGGCCACACCTTCGTCGCGGGGGAGTGAATTTCACGAGGTAGTTGTACCCATCGTACCTTACTACATCGTAGACACAGAAAAGAAAATCGACCAATAGCAATCAAATGCAATCTATTGAAAATAATATGCTATCTGATGATGAGTTTACTAACATCATTCCAGTTCCACGTCCTCTAGATGCAGATGCACGTCCCACAGATTTTGGGGGATACTTGAATCTTTCCAGGTATGTCTGCACAACTGCCCGACGGAACTCTAACTCTAACCTCTTCCTGACTTCCTCATCAACAACCATGCATTGCGCATCATTGCAATTAGTATCCGCGTAAAAATGAGCCACCACAATTTCTTTCCCCTAACACCTACACGATAAAGGATTATATTCCAGTCCATTCGATCGGTGCCCCCCCATAAATGCATTATATTTCCCAAAAATATCGGGTCGTGGCACAAGGATTCTCTTTTTCTCACTTTTAGGGAAGCTACCCACACTAGATAACGGATATATATCGTGGGATGATGATATAGCTGATACAACTGCATTTTCTACTCGCTTCACTACAGCAATGTTGTCTTTCACGCATTTTCTAGCTTCAAAAGATCCTCGTTTCATCTTAGCCAATTCCTAATTGGACTTCAGAGGACAGTTTTTAGGTATTCTATTTTCCCTCACTGTGCCAGTTGCATCGTATTTCCTTCTGTGGGGATATTTCACTAAGCTGTTACTTGTATAATAATTATCAAAATAGAACCGGTAAGGTGGTTCTTTCTTTTGTAGTTCATCTAACATTCGTATTAGAGATGCTGCTGCGTAACCAAATTATTTTTCGTAACTTTCCACTTTCCTCGGGTTATTCCCTTGGAATACGTCGAAATTTGGTTGGTAGGGCTATTGAGACACCAAACTTTAGAGCCAAATCTTATTGGCTTACCGCGGATGAATTCCTTACATCCGTGTCTCCAAAAATATAATACCACATACTCATTGAAACTCAAGCACTGCTCTTCTTTGAAATTCTGGCCAAATTTTTTCTTCGGTATGTCCATCAGAGTGCGCATTTTCCACATTTCATCCGAGGTATTTACAGCAGTATTGTCAAAACGATAAATAAATCTGTCTCACCTCATTGAATTACACACAATCTCATTTCTCATATCGTGTGCTCCTCCCAATAAAATACGGTTCCACTAGGAACCATATTTTGCCCACGAAGGAAAAGAACAACAACAAGCACTTTCACTTCTTTAGGTGTAATGTTTGGATTAGTACATTTGCAGAACAGGGCATATTTTTTCAATTCCAGTACTAGGTGAGAAATGACTTCTTCATCAAAAAACAGTTCAAAAAATCTGGCAGTGGACAATTCACGAAACAAGAAGTAATCAGGATTATGGAAAATCGTGTCACGTACAGTTATTTCTTTATCATCCCAAATGATTAATTTCTCGCGTATTTGAGGTCTCTTGCGTAATTTATGCTCAGACCGGGTTCACCACATGCGGACTACTATTGCGATCTGCGAGGTGTACATACATTAAACTCACAATATAATCATGCATCAATACGAATAAACATTTAAAATAATTATAATAATAATAAAATAAATAAATACATTGATAAATAGTGTTAAAAACACAATATCGTAAAATAATGGGGTGGAAATACAAACTCGGAAAGAATTCGCTCCCCGCATAAAAATAGCATGGGAAGCTCCTAGCGGTACCATATGGTACCACAGATATATTACACATTGTAAATTTTCTAAGGATACATCTAAATCCAAAACGTCTACTCTAGCTCATAGCTACATGCATTGAAATTTAATATTATTTGAAAAACTCGCGTAGATATGGATAGGACTGGATAAAGTGAAAAAAATCGGAATGAATGCACGACAAAAATCGTTTTTTGGCGATCATTAAAAATTCCCCTATTTCAAACATCTGTATGCACGTTAATTATGATTCAATAAGAGCGCAATTTGCGAAATAATATGCTTCAACGTATTTAAATTGATGTGAAGTTAAAAAAATCAGAAGGAATTTAAATAAATATGAATAAAAATAAGTTTAGGAATACACTACCAAGTGGTACCAAACGGTACCGCTAGGCGTTAACGGGTTAAGCACTGAATTTAGGTCCTCCCTTCGGAGAAATAGGGTAGATACCGGTTAATAAAAAAAAAAATTTGCCACTGCCGAGGCTCTAACACGAACCTTTGATATGGAAAGCTAGTACTCTAATCACCGCAACAATATGATCCTAAATGGAGCTTTCCAAGGAGCCTTCAGTTATTATAGGTCGGTATAAATGAATCGTATTTTATTCACACTCCAGTAATATCTATGTCCATCTGTCAAGTTAATGAATCCTCAAGATACACATTTTTGGAGTGGGATCGTAAATAAAAGAAGCACTTACACGTGATGAATTAAATTTGTTTGAGGGTCTGCAAATTTTAGCGTCTATAAAGACTCTCCTTCGTAAGAAAAAATGTGCGCAGCATCACCGAAGAAATGTGCAGTTACGGCTACGGCGCTAAGAAGGCGTGTTCACTTTGTCTGAAAGATTGTATCCAAAAAAATTTCATTCACTGCGATGTACTTACTTTAAGCCTCCTTCGGGCAATAAAACATTAAAGCTATCATTACTATTCCGCTAATTACAACTGCCTGCTGAATTTACTGGATAGATGGCAGGACGTTTGAATGGTTCGTTTAAATGGCCAATTTTGTACTTGCCCAATGTTTAGAGCATCTGTATGTTTTATTGACATGCTGAATTCCAGTACATAAGGCCATCAACGTACCATATGTATCCAGCGTGAGCTCTGTGGTTGATGCTGAATACCTGGCTGAAACTGACGCTGTATATCTCTTCAGTCCTCTTCCGTTATTTATAATTATATTTTTCTTATTCGCAATCATACCCATGTGCTATCCCCACCATATTTTGCTTAAAATCTACAGCTTTCTAATACTCCCATACCCAGAATTTTCTAATGTATCATGAAACACAAGCATCCTTTTTATATCCTTTCGATATCTCTTACATAAACGTCGCTCCCAATTTATACCCTTCAACTCTCTTTGTTTTTTTTTGCAGACCAAATACCTAATTTATCATCTCTCATTCTATCCAAGAGGATCATGCAGGTAGATTGGGTTGGTAGAGTACTTGATTTCCATTCTGTAGCTCCGGGTTTAGGTCCCGGCCGTGGCAGATGTACTAATAAGATGTTCTAATAAATGTTTGTATGTAAAGTATTTTAAGTTCAGTATTCATTGGATGGAACATAAAAGTACAGCTCCAATGGCGCCTTTAGGCCAAATTTGACACTGGGTGTCCTCCTTCCCATCCTCCATCCCTCTAAAACTCCCTTCCTGCACCCAATTAAACTCCTCTTCCGGATGGAGAAAGTGACCCCACCCGTCAGTGCCTCCCTTAATAACATCAACGACAGATATTTCAACCCATTGCCCGTTCCTTACCATCACCCCCTGTGGTTTCTTGATGGGCCCTTATTTCTTTCCCTTTTCGATGTTGATTGGAGGAAATCAGGGGTGTTTTCTCGAAGGGAAAATTGGGTTTCCCAAACTTGCTAGGATGTGAAGAAATTCTGAGGTTGTATGTAGCACCGTAAACTCAAAGGAGGAGGAAGTGTTGGCAAGTGTCTTTGGACTCTTGGCTCAAAGTAAACCGAAATATGGGATTTAAGAAGAGAAATGGCTGGGGAAAACTGTTTTGGAAGAAATTTGAAATGATTGGGGGAGCCGGAAGTCGAGATTATTTGGAGGGAAAGATGAATAACCCCTCTAATATCCCAAGATATCAGTCTAATAGGATCGTAAAGCCATGTTTTTCCTCTCCGCTAATCATCATTATCAATCTCTTGAATAATCTTTCGGGGACAAGATGATATTTGATTAAAGGAGGAAGAAGTGTTGAACAGATAAGGGTCTTCCGCTTCCTTTTGACGTGGTGTGGGTTATTTTTTATTACAAAGGGGGGATAGTACAAGGAGTGATATACATTGAGCGGCGTGACATTCAATGCATCAAGTCAGGGTGTATTTTATTCCCTATATCGATAAAATCGATGTATCATAAAAAAAAAATATATTGAATGCCGATCATAAAGGTGAATGTAAAAAAATTGCAATTAGAATGACGCGTTTAATCCTGATGACATTTTTGAAACTATATGCGTGTCATTGTCATCGGTATGT
This sequence comes from Platycnemis pennipes, assembly GCA_933228895.1. Taxonomy (NCBI): domain Eukaryota; kingdom Metazoa; phylum Arthropoda; class Insecta; order Odonata; family Platycnemididae; genus Platycnemis; species Platycnemis pennipes. The sequence goes on along the minus strand of OW121854.1, from coordinate 83,484,434 downwards.
CCTATAATTCTCATTAACCATATGGGTGTTTTTTCGGGAAACATCTACAAATATGAGGATGTTGATGGCATTTATAATAATAATATTATAATAATATTATTTGCTCCAGCAACTAAAAATAGTACAAAAAATAATATGATAAGAATTTAAATTGCTCATGGAAGCTTTCGCGGCTCATGATGATACGTATGTTATTCGGGTGTGCCGCGTGATGTTCAGGTATTGCTCCGACGTTTCGTGACCTCTGCCGGTCACTTTTTCAGAGAGATATGAGGTCCTCGTTGCCGGTGAGGGTATTATATATATCAGGTGGGTGGGTAGAGTTGGGGAGAGGGATGGGGGATGGATGGAGATGTAATTGAAAAATGTTTGTGAAGTATGGGCCTCCACGTGTGGCTTATTTGGAGGCCTCCTCTGTTCTTTATAATTTCCATTGCTTCATGGTATAGCCTGGGTTTGAATCTGTTAACCTTCGCGATGACTTTTTCTCACGAAACTAAAGTCATCGGCAACGAGGACCTCATATCCCTTAGAAGAAGTGACCAGCAGAGGTCACGAAACGTAGGGGCAATACCTGAAAATGACGCGGCACACCCGAGTAACATACGTATCGAGAATTTAAATGCAGCCTATTCCTTTATATTATAATTACTACCCTTTCCAAGCACCACCAAGTTGGGTTGCGCAGTAGTTAATAAATATTATTACCATGAATTCATATCATATAAAACGAATTGGCGATCTTATATATATTGTTAGATTTATTTGGATGCGAACTCTATTACGGAAGAAATAAATCGCTTATTAGTGATTTCTAGATTTAAGTTGCAACTTTTAAAAATATGACATTGTGCAGTGATAAATAAGAGATATATGTGACACTACAGAGTGGTGGAGACATGAAAAATAAAAAGGCATAAATTTAGGGAAATATTTTTCCGCCGTATATTCAACTTGGAGTTGGACAATGCTTTTTACCATCGCTCTTTTATGTCTCGATGTCTATAGACGATGTAACGGACAGATTAAGAGCGGTGTTATTTATAAATTTCATTGAATGCGTCAATAATATTCATGAGTTTATTAAAAATAAAACTTTTTATACAGATTTGTTCTTTTCTTTAATTTATCTATGTCAATTCGGTAAAATTTAGGATCAATATTTTGAACTGGATATCGCTTGGTTCGCAGTTCCGGTCCACACAATTAATTTCCGGTATGCTCAGGAGCTTTTTTTTTTAAGTTTAATGGATTTAATGGTACTAGATTTTTCCAACTTTCTCTTTTTCCGCCACAAATCACGCCCCTTGATCTTTGATCCGTCTGCGTTACGTTTGGCTTAGCGGCACTGAACTAAAATGTGCTACTGAAATTACTACGAGTATTAATAATTTATTTTATATTTCATTGAAACAGCATCTATCACCTTCCATGTCCGATGATATTAGTTTTATTTACTTATTAAAATTTTGCTGCCGTTTGTAATTGCTCGAATACATATTGGAAATAACTTTATCCGTTTCCCGATCAATTTAGAAATTTTTGCTTCTGGTATCATTACATTTTTATTTTAATCCATTCTGATACATGATATTAAAGCTAATAACGGTTTATCCTTCCCATTACCTTGTGGTACAAAAGAACTAATTTAGATTGCTTTTGAACTACTCTCAAAACAAGTAATAATGTCCAATCAACTTCAGGTGCAGTAATATTCTGCTTTCTATCATTTTATCACTAAGATGTTGATTCAGATATTTTAAGGAGTGCTTCACTATTCGAACTAAAATATTGATTTTTCCCCCGTAATATAACTGAACAGAATAGGCAGCACATCAAAGGGATAGGTCGGGGAAATATTTTAGAGTAGTCTGTAGTGCATGATGCATGTATTAACAACCAATCCCTTATTACTATGTAGATACAAACAACCTGGTTGCCTGAGACCCTATAGTAGCATGTTTGCATGTTTATAGTGCATGCTTGGTGATCTTCACCCCCTGCCACACACCCTCGCGGTGGCTTGCAGGGTATCGTACAGAAGTAAATGATGATATAGATTGGTTGCATCTGGCTTTGAATGCCTCTTTGCACTTTCTTCCTCTTCATTCCCAATTCGACAGACACGCAAACTGCTAGGTAGTCTTTGTGAGTTTCAAAAAAAATAAGCACATTACTACTGTCTTGTGGTATTGACTCTGGGGACTCTGGGTGAAAGCATATTGAAAGCTATTTCGACTGCGTTTCTTTAACAGAATGTTGCCCGCTTTGTATTCTCTTTTCGGCCGCGAATCCTTTTCTTTCCTCCTATGTTGTAATAAATCAAATATAGTGATGGGATTCTGCCTTCTTGAGAGGGAATTCCACTCAAAATAAATCTCTGAAAATGGTCGGACGGGGACCAATATGGCTTTACTTACTTACGAGTCTGCCGTATAGTTCGCATCCTCAACTAGCTGTTCCTGCATTTCTGTATTTAAATTTATTTTGCCTTCCTAGAAACCTTTCTTTTATTGCCAGTGTTTGGGCATATTGATTCAAAGAAAAAATATTACGATGTGCAAAACATATTACCATTAAATACCCTTCAGGTTTTATCCCTCATAGTATTTTATACGAGATCGAAAATACCATTTATGTGTTATTTATGGAATCCAGGTGAACGCACATTTTAAAAAAAGGGTATTGTATCACTACGTGATGATATGGCTCATGGTGAATGATAATGTTACTCGAATTTGTGAGAACCATATTTTGTATGAAGCCATTACATCCATGAACAATATATACGTTATTTTTGAATCTGGAAAGTCTGGGAATGCCAATCAAATGTTACTCAATTTGACGTCAAAAATAGAGTGCCATAAATTGACACTCATTACTGAAGGAATAGAAATAAAAGAAATATTAAAGTAATAAAAATGAAAAGAAATACCCAGTGAAAGAAATAGGAAATCAAAAACAAAAAGTGAAAAGGACGAAAACAGAAATATACGAGTGCAAAGTTTCATTGTTTGTGGCAGTAGTGAATATGATAAACACTTTTAGGCTGCGAAGCGCAGAATTTTGCTTGAACTTTTGTGTTTAATTACATTTTATAGTAATTGCTGACACCATTTGCACTGGCCATCAACCGTGAGGCTATTCAGAAGCTTTTGATGGGCGTCCTAATCGACAATGGAAACTTTTTAATGCCCTGTTGTTTTACTTTCTCATCACCAGAAGTTGTTGGCTTTGAAACTTTACTTCAAAATCTTTAGTATACTATATGTTTGACAAATTTCATAATACCTCTTTTTAAGCATAATCAGAATCCACTTTATGCGTCGGTAGCAATTTGCGCTTAGGCAGTAGACTAAAAGAGTTAAATAAACCATAAGTTTTTCGTAACGTACCTGTGTAATTAGATATAACGACTTGCCCTTGATATTTATTTTGGTAAAAATGATCCAAATAAGGGTTGAATTAACAAATTGATTTGTAAGTGATTCTTCTGAGGGTTGAGATCTGTCATTACTTTAGAAATTTTTGCTCGTAATTTAAAAATATGAGTACTTTTGAACATGGTTATTTGCTAAGAAAATTGCTACACCTATTTTATATTTCTACTGGTATTCACCATTCGAAGTAAATTTGCTGGTTCGATCCATAGTATTCAACCGCATACCTTTGAGCCTCTCCGAAGTTTTTCATGGTGTTACAATTCAGTGAATATGACCCACGAATATAGTTCGGCTGCTTACAGTTAATGGAAATTTACATTACAAATGTTCTTATTCGGCGTTTCATTTCTTTCAGGAAATTGAGTTTTCACTTAAAGTAACGTGTTCATGTCTATTAAAATAGCAATAAAACTGCTAAAGAATGAGTTTAGCGCTTAAAAGGAATATACGACAGGTTCGTTTCTTAGGAATTGTTGCCTGGCGTTAGGGGTCAGGGCAGCGTTTCCAAATAATACTTTCCCTAAGCTCCGCCCTTCCGTTTTATCGACTGATTATTATTTTCCGATTGTGCTTCAATACGCCAAGAGGTTAACGGTTTCGCTAGTCAGCTGAGTGGAAGAGTCTTGTACCTCCAGAGGAAAGCTCGAATCAGTAATGAATATTTCCGCCTCACAAATTGGTCGTGGACGATATTAATCTTCAGTGACATAAATTCCCCCATATTTTCGTGGAACGGTCGTAAATTTCGCGAATCTGATTATAACCGATTCGAGCATTCTATAAATCTCGTAGTTGCTATTTTTCACACGTGCATTCACAGAACCCCCGTATTTCACCCTCTAGAAATTAGAGTTCTGCACTTTGTGCTTGAAAAAAAACTTCATTTGACAGTTGCATATTTGCTTCACAAAATGAATTTAAAACTGAAAAATTGGATCTATGAGGCAGAGGCAAATATTTTTTCAGGGCTATAGATTAGTTTTCCTAAATTCGTTTCTCCTTAAGGGTTCTCCTAGCACTGGAAATTTAAATTGCATATAGCAACTTTGGATGTTTGAATCACCTGATGTTTTCAATGGGAAAGAAATTCTTGTAGATATGGTAGCATAAGATTCCTAAATTTTATTCATAATCATGTTACATTCAGGTACAGTAATTATCGTTAAACTAGACGTCACACTGAAATTCATCTATAGCAGTAGTTTGTGGGCATTTTGCGTAATACCTCCAGAGAGAAAACATCTATAGGGATGAATAAACCACCATAATTTAGGAAAAAGTATTCTGCAAAGAAAAACTTGTAGTTTTAACTACTCCTTCCATCCTCTTCCTTTCACCTAGAAGTGTGAGAATGAGTCACATTTCGGGCATACGATGAGCTATCCAACAGCTCTAACTTCAGTTTTGATCGACGGATCGTGTCAAAATAGGACTAAAATTAAAGATGCCACCATAATCCTTTTTTCTATTTGTCCTGTTCATAGTCTGGACCATTTACTTAAAAACTGTGTCGAATGCAATGCGATGAATTGTAGATGATTTTTGTTAGTGAATTATAGATTAATAAGAACGTTATTTGAACCCATCTTAAGAAAATAAGAAATACCTATATGTATACAATTTCATGTGAGTGATTCAAGGCCATATTTACCATATGGCCTTCCCGATGGCCGCCGGGGGCCTCACGTAAGCTGGGGTGCTCGTGAGAGAGTACTTCTAAATGTAGTTGTTCTTGAAATGTGCTTTCAGGTATGGTTCCTTCCTGATTAAAAACTCACACTTGATGTCAAAAAGATTTATTAAAAAGGAACTAGCATGTTGAAATAAAGCAGATTACACACTTATCAACAACTAATAATCAGATGTAACTATGTCAACAATGGATGATAAATAAATAATATTAATAAACATATTAAAAAATAATAATAAATAATAAATGACAAATAATAAAATCTATTAATAACATCTAATAACTTGAGTAATTGCCTTTTTTCCAACAGTTGTAAGTAATCTGGCGCCTACTAACAGAGTACTAATAGCGATATATATTTGTATTACATATTGTCTTAATACGCAAGGAAAAGTCTTCGTCAAACTGCCTGATTGCAAGAATATAGCATTGGGGGCCTCTTTCTAGGCTCCGCCTGTGGCGTCTGAGATCATAAATACGTCTATGAAGTGTGTTGAGAATAATTTTCTGTGGCGTTTGAAGAATTATCCATTGATTCTCTATCGTAACCAACAACTAATTACTTCCATTAACGCAGTCAGATGAACGCATCTATTTTTAAGGATTCGCCTAATGCTGAAAGATATTATTTAGTGACATTTATTATAGCTATGATTAAAAAGCACAACTTTTTAAGATTTTGGAAAGGGTTGCTAGCGTGTACTGAGTAGCAAGGGACAAAGTTCTCACCAACTGCTTCGCTATTATGAGCGTACTTCATGCGACAATTAAGTTGAGCGGAAGGAGAAAATTAATTATACTTTTATGGATTCTCTACGGCCTTAAAGCTTCGTAAACGGTGATTTGGGAGAAATGGCCTAGATCCGTGCTCGGTTATTACCAGAGGATCTTGCATGTGTGAACTTTATGACTTCCAAAATCGTGAATTGGTAGGAAAGAGAGAATAAGCTCAGGGATTTGGCAAAGGACAAAAGAAAAACTCCCATTCTCTGCTCTCAGTGATTTACGAAATAAGTTCCACGGGGGTGTTTAAAAAGGCATTGGGAGTGAGGTGATTCCCACGGGAGGTAATCATTTTCCCATTATCTCTCAGGAATTCATCTTTCCAAAAACTCTTCCCCATTCATCCTCCCGGCGCAATAAGACTGGATGTTTTGGTGTTCCCCTACGGGAAAAGTTGACTTACATATCTCGAAATTGTGTTTTGAAATACGTTCAAGGAGCGTATTGCTCCTTCAGAACGACAAATGTCCGATAGGAACATTCAGAGGTTATCGAGTAACTGTATTCCAATCCTCAGCTTTATTTTTACATTATCTCCCAAGATTATTAAAATAAACTCTGAAATTAGTCACTTAACCTGAAACTAAAATGCCGTAGACGTAAAAATCCATTTAAGTCTGTAAAAATACAGTTAAGTGGACATTCCTGCTTGGTTGTCAAGGAAACTTTGATTGTGGTAAAGGGAGAAAAGTTGATGAATTTGAAGCTAAAAACGCAATTTCACTCAAATACGTATCGTAGAAGAAAATCGAATGAAAGAATGTACTTTTATATTCTTTTTTCTATATTATGATAAAATTTGTATCCAGTATGCTGAGTGAAACTCATTTAAAAATGAAAATGAAAAAAACATCTGAACTGAAATAAATGCTTCTCTTATGAGAGAAAAATATACAGAAATTAAGGGGTAAAAACGACTGTTAAAAGTGGTTTAGGGAAAAATTATTTCTTAGTGCGTCCCTACTCCACGATAGGGATATTGCCTTTTAAATTTCACGTTTTTATCACTATTAGTTTGAGCCATGCGTTGATAAGCGAATGTGTCAGTCAGTTAGTCAGTCAGTTAGAACATTTGATTATATACAAGAGAAGATACTATGTTTTTTTGCCGTTAGTAATTTTCTCTACTGTTAGAAAACAATATTCGCATCGGGTGCTTTATTACCTTTAATATAATTTTTGTCCATCGGTGGTTAGTCTACGTCTCGTCTAGGGAAATAGATGTAAAAAATAGATACTCATTCAGATTCCAGAATAGAGCGAATCCTGGAAAACGCACATTCGCTGATTTTGCGTCAAGCCTTGACTTTTCTGTCAGCCCAGTAAAAATATAGTGGCAGCACATAAACTAATAACATTTCATTTGTATGAATACTGTCTTCGTATTATTGTTCTCAGATTAAATCATAGCTTTTATTTAAAAAAAAAGGAAACCTCTCAATTTCAAAACCTCGATTCTCATCTCTCTGGCTCTCCTTGTAATATGAGGTACATGCTTTCAAAAGAGTGTGTGGGAAATGGAATTCTGATATTAAATCTAATTTCTGCCTCAGAAATTCTTCCCTGGGACCTTACTTTCCTCTCTCCATTTTTCAAATTTACTCCCCCAACAAATTTGTAAGATAACGTACGACATGGTGTAGAAGTAGAGGAGAGGAATGTAACTTTGTGTCACCAGAGTTCAACGTACGGAAATCCGATACTTTAATATATCAACTGTGACTCATGGTGGCGCTTGCCCCGGCGATTCTACTTTTGGAGTCATTCAGGTTTGAGAAGTAACATCTGGGGAGTGTATTCATTGAAATTTTTTCATCAGGCGGGCTTTATTAATGAAAAAAATCAATAATTTTCTAAACACGTCTCTATTCAGGGTGAGTATTCATTAACTTTGATTGCATCGATTTTCCAGACTTCGTCGTACGGTAAATAGAAACCACAGACGGATATCTATTTTCTTTCAAGAGGACAAATTAAACCTTGAAAACACATAAAACATTAAGCTTTTAAAATGCCTTCGTTGAATACAGCATTTCTGTATGGCAACACTATGATTCTATCTCGGTCTGATTTATAAACTGGCCCGAAGTATAAATATTAAATTTCACATTATTCTGCAGACATTTATGGCTGATACTTTCGCTGTAAATGATAAACCCTAGTGTACTATATAAGATTATAAATAAAGAGAGACAGTGGATAGGAGATGTTTAAGATTTATCTTTTCGTGTACAATAAGGGTAAATATATCTCGAGGAAAATCTATCTGGAGATCATTAGAATAGGAAATGTAGGATTTTTGGATTTTTCTGATATCTGAGTGAGCCATCGAATATAGCTACGTAAAATTCATAACTAGTTTTTTTTTCAAATTGGTACCTTATGGTATCAGTATCACCGGTCAAAAATCCGAGGATTGGTTTGACGCAGCCCTCCACTCGATTCAGATATCGGCCAGCCTCTTCATATTGATTTAATTCTTCACGTTCATGTCCTTCACGACCTGTTCAATATATCTCATAAAACGCCTTCCTTTGACATTCTTTTCATTCACTTTTCCCTCAATGACCGTCTTAATCAGGCCATCGTGTCTTAAAATATGGCCAATTATGTTGTCCTCTCTTCTTCTCAGTTTTCAGCAGACTTCTCTTTTCTCCCACTCTTCTTTAGACATATTCACTTGTCACTCGGTCAATCCATTTAATCTTTATCATTCTTCTGTAGTACCACATTTTGAATGCTTCAACCCTTTTCGTATCCACTGCTGTCATCGTTCATGCCCACTACCTTATAGAAACATGCTTCAGATGTACGTTCTGATGAATTGTTTCCTTACTTCCACGCTTGTATTTCCAGATGTAAGTAGATTCTTATTTTATTAGAATGTCTTCTTTGTCTGAGTTATTCTGCTGATTATTTCTTTCTTGCTTCGTCCAGCATTAGTTACTCGGCTTCCAAGGTAACAGAACTCATTCGCCTCTTCCAGTTTTTGCTTTCTTAGTTTAGCGTTGGCTATGGCATCTTCTCTCTAACTGCACACCAATACCTTCTTATGTCAACTAATGTCTTTTTATTATTTATCTTCAGCTGATATATAGCCATGGTCCTTTCATTTCCATGGTAGTATTTAGAATCTTATTCAGAGCACTCTGTCTCAGCTACGACCTACTTTCTGGTATAACGTTGGTAATAGAATTTTAGTCGCTTTATAAATGCCACCAATAAGTATTCATTATCTGGCTTGGAAACCCGAGTCGTGCAAGGAATTATTTCTAATGGAATTTAGTAAGTGACTTACAGTTTCTATTCATATCGTTATGAAGTGATTTCACGAAGTGAAGCCCGATTGCGTTTGAAAACTTGACCTCTTTACAAGATTAGAACAGAGCGAACTGTATACTGTTCGTCCGGCATGATATTCATATTTATCCCTGATTTAATGTTATAACTGTTTCTGTTTTAGGTTTTTGTTTTGGAGAAAGTGATAATTTGATCCCTGTCACTCAACCTCCACGTGGCTTACATACTACTCAATAGTTGTAAGTATCCTTATTATGCTTCAACTTTTCCATACGACGTAAACAGGGAATGTTTCTTTCGTATATTCCAATAGAATCATATTTTCCTCAAAATTTCCAAAGGAAATGCGGAGCATAAAATTCCAAATAGTCTTTAATTAGCCATTGCCCTAAATATATGTGATCAGCACTAGCCTTCATTCAGAAAGGGAACTGTGGTACGGCGCACGTATTAAACTGATGTCGTTGGAAAGTTGAGGGGCAATGAGAAGAGATACGAATAATTTTGCAATGATGTGGACGATTCAATGTCATATGTAAGTAATCTCTCAGTTTTGACAGTGTTTTGAACTAGATTATTGTCTTCGTGGGCATATTATGCCTAATTACCTTGGATATGAACGGGTAAAATAACTGCATTACTCTGCAAGCAGCAGTCATGTGGTACATATCGTCAGCATACTCATTCTCGTGTAAAAAACATTTCATATGAAATTTAGTGTAAAGGAGTATGCTGCTAATATAAGATGCATGCTGTTTAGTTTCAGCGACTACTCGGTAGATTGCTTCAAAATATAGCAGCCCAGTGAAAACTGAGATAGCGCTAAATTTGGTGGTCAATAATTATAAATATGGTGGGTAAATTCCCCGAAGTGGTCAATATAACCTCCCAGGATTATCGGTATTGAGCATTTAGGGAACCAGTCAAGCTCCTGGATCTATTATATCCATAGAAAAAAAATAGATGAAAAGACAAAAATGAAATACAAACTCAAAATATAATGCATACTAAACTCTTTAAAAACAAGTAACAGACGATGCATATAATTTTAACTAAATTACGACCAAACATTTAAAACAAAATATGAAACATTGATCGCATATTATTACTATGGAATTGTTAAAATATTTTTTTACTAAAGTGCGAAATTGCATTCGCAATCTTCTGTCTTATAATCACATTTTGCCATTAGGCGCGATGCATAAAAAGTAATCCAGTCTATCACATTTATGCGTAGTTCAGGAAATGTTTTTAACGTCCCCCGTGAAAATATTTTCTTGGAATTTTGTTAAGATTCTAAGACCATATTTCACCCTACGGTCTGATAGTGATTTAAATTTTAGTTTATCTAATAGACTGGGTACGTTAATCTAATTATCATACCGCCCCTTTAAAAATATTGCCGATCTTCGCAGCACACGCTCGAGGTCGTTTTTCAAATCTAGAAGAACCGAAATTTGAGGCATACCTATTAGTACCAACAGGGGCTAATTTCACATCTAAGACACTTTGTTTTACAAGGGGCAATTTAAGCTACTCAGCAAAAATAATGTGCAAATTATGTCGAAATATTTAATTATTTTCGTACGATTTTTTTCTTGAAAACATAGGGGTATAGAGTAAAATACAACTGTTTTCCATGGCCTTGGCTGGAACAGAGTAGAATATTTTGGATTATATTTACTAGTTTTCTGCCGGTGAAGGTAGGTTTAAATGGAAATTTAATTCTCCCACATCCCTACATTTCACGCGATGACCTTCTTCAGCCCCTCATTCCTCCTACATCCTATTCAAGGTGCCCGTTCTCCTCCTCACTCTTCCCCACTTACCCAACGTTCTTCCCTCAATCACGTCTTTCTAAATTACCTTCTCGATCCTCATTTTTTGCCTTCTTCTAATTTCGTCTATCAGTTCTTTTCCTCTTTTATCAATTCTAGTACTTCATCGTTCATACTCCTTCCGACCCACTTTACTTTCTCCATCATTCACCTCACTCATATCTCTAAAGCCGTAAGTCTACTTTCACCATATTTGCGCGAAGCCCAAGTTTCCGCCCATTGTAGCGCAACGCTCCATATAAAATTTTCACTTATCTTTTCCTAACTTCCCTGACTCAACATGATGAAAACGCCTACGAGCCTAAAAGCTTCTTTTGCCAATGCGAATCTACTTCTTACTTCAACGCTGCTATACCCTTTTTCCTCCAACACACTGCCTAGAGAGCTGAATCGCTCCATTTGCTCTAGCTTCTGACCTCCTGCTTTTCAAGTTAAACTTGCCATTTTTGTTCTTGAAAATCTCATTGCCTTAATTTTTTTATTTATCTTCATTTTTTATCTTTTACAATGCCCCTATAATGCATACATATTTTCGTCAGCAATATACCTGTCTTTATCTTCCAGTGTTTCATATCGTACACTTTCCTCAAGAAAATAAGGAACTTGTTCCGACCAATTGCACCTACTCTAAAAGAAAGCTACTTTCTAGTCCTTTAATCAAAGCAATTTAAAGCCAATAGATTCATATTTGTAATATATGTACTCTCGCATAAAGGACAGCAATAAATTCATCGAGTTCATTGAATGAAACTGACCAATTTTTCCCTCTCACCTCCGTACACTTTTATGCGGCGTATCATTGACTCGCTCATCCGTGGACGCCAAACATTCACGATATTTCCTCCAAAGATATGCTTCCCAGGAGTACTTGGCCTGAAGTCTTATGTAAAGGTACTTTGCTCGATGATTTGCTCTTGGGTAAGGATCGTTCGGCTGCCGAATTGCCCATGCAGTCTCACCGTTCCTTTCCAATAATACAGCATCCGGAGCAAAGTGGTCAGCAGCCAATTTCTTCCCCAACTCTTCCCTCTGGTCCCGCTCTTGACCGGTCCCGTCTATTAGGGTGGCTGGAAGGACGACGTGCTGAAATTTTGGCAAGCAAAGCATTCCTTTTGTTTTGTTGAAGAGCGGCTGCCTGGAGCACTAGTAAAAATCATTCAGGAATGCTCTGGATGGAGTAACCTTGACCTCCTTGGCGGACGTTGGCATCTTTACCTCAGGCGGCCATCATTAGTTGCAGCAAAATAAAACGCGAAACTAATACAAGAGTATTCGCATGAAATGATGATAATGTAAAACATGTAAAAATGTAAATACAAGGCTTAAAGCTGTATTTCCCTGATAGGTGGCTACTGCATGTATATCCGAGCCTGGATTTTCGGAAGAATATTGGCATTGAGGAAGGAATTATTAGCTTGAATCCGAATAATCAATACTATTGGGTCCCTCACTGTCTAAATTGTATAAAAATAATACGTTCAATATGTGAATTAGATTTTCTCGTTGATTGCTTCCGCAAGTCATTGTATCTCACGTTTTTTCAACCCCGGACTACCAAAGATGATGGGTCGAGTGGTTGAGGTGTGGTCGTGAACGTGCTTTTGAAGTAAATTACTGGCAAGTATTTACTGTTACATAGCTGGTCAATGTAGGCTTACTAGCATATCACTGTGAATAACGACCTACATTGTAAAAATCCTCTAATCACCTCGCCGAATACAATTACCCAGTTTGCGATAAAAATAATTTAGTATGAAAATGCCTTAGGGCCATTGAAATAGATTATTGCTCTAAGTTATACTAAGTGCATTGATAATGAGTCTTTACTGTTTCTCGGATCATGAAAGTTATTCCAAAAAGTCCCGAGGAAATAAAAAACCACTGGACTCTATGAATTCATAAGTAAGAACTACGTGCGGACCACAAAAACTGAATCACACCGATTACAAAGATTTAATTATATTTCCGTGCATATAATTTCAACTCTCATGTGCCTATAAATTATTATCACCCTTTACTAACACAACCTTAATGACCATTTTTAATAAAGTTTAAATAAAAGGCAATAAAACCTGGAACAATTAAATATAATAAAAATATTATAATAATAAGTTTATTACTCCATACACAAATTACATTTCAATAGCAAAAGTAGAGCAACTTTAGGTGACCTTGAAGGAGAACCTGTTTAAGGCTACCATCAAATAAAAATACATTATGCTTTACTTAAAGATACATATTGCTCGTGTAGTGATACCATAACAATCTCTTAACAATGTATGTGCGTATCTTAAAAGCTACTTACTAACAGTTTAATTACAACCCAATTACGTTAGTTATTTACAATAATATTTGCTCTACACTTTCTTTGGTGAGAAGCCAAGAATGTAAATTTTCCAAAAATTTTTTCACAGATTTAGAAATAGTGCATGACTGGGGTAATAGATTATATACCTTTGGTCCTACATACAAAAGCATCTTTTGAGCAACGTCAAATTTGGTTTTGGCAAGGGCACATTTTTTTTACGCAGTGTAAATGGAGAAGGCAGGCACAGAAATATTTCAGAGTTACCACTTCTAGTATAAAAACACCGTAGAACCTTATAAATATATAGATGCCTCAATGGAAGCAAACGTAAATGAAGAAAAAGTGGAAAGGATCTTTCAAATCTGTTCTTTTTCAAAATAACACGAATAATTCTTTTTTGTAAAAAAAACGGCAGGTTTTAAGGAGTTCAAATAAGCGCCACCTCAACAAAAAATTCCATAACTTAGTCTGGATTGTATTAACGCGTTATAAATTATCCTAAAAAAATTTAAAGGACATTTATTTCTGATGAAGTAAAAATTTGTCAATGTTTGTCGCATTTTATTTGTTAGACTATCAATATGTTGTTGCCACTTTAAGAATTCATCAATGGTTACTCCCAGGTATTTTAAACTGGAAACCCGTTTGGGCCAATGGGCAAGCAGCTGTTGCATGAAGTTATCAGACAGTTTTCTTCATGATAATATAAAACCCAATCAAACTTGTACCTGTTACATAAATTATAACACATATATTTCGTTTTAGTTACACTCATTTTCAATTAGTTGGAGGGGATTTGTTCAAATAGGGGTCAAAGTAACCCCTCTTGTGATAGAAGGCAATATACATTAACAGCTATTATTTTCACACTATATTCTCTGGCGGAAAAAATTAAAACTACATAAACATATAGAAGCTGGGATTGGTTAGTCACCTTGGGATTAGTCAACCTGAAGCACCTGAAGTAATGTGTTATCATAAATGAAAATGGTTCAAAATGACCCCCTCCGGTACTTCTAGTGTTAATACTATTTCGTAAAGATCTCTTATACTGGTAGCAAATTCCAAATTAGGACTAACAAGAGGAAAGTAGCTACCTTATCGTACATGATCGTTACATTTGCCCAGTCCCCTTTGATAAATCCCAGAGTACGACTAGCATATCCAACGATTTCAAGTATGTGTACCCCAGTAAAGAGCATGCGTCAGTCTTATTCCAAGATATTAAAGGAAAGGTAATGCAATTTTCAACAAGTAACTGGAATATTGCATTATCTTTCCTTTAATATGGAACGTTTTTACCACATCTCGCCTGAATCGATATAGTTTATTCCAAGATATTTAATGAATTCCACGTTTGTTGATTTGTTATACTTAATATAACCTTAGAAGAAGTACTCTTACTTACAAATATTCATTACTACGGATTTCTTCATATTTAACTCCAACTGCCATCTATCACAACAGTTTTCAATTGCTGCATGGTTATCACTCAAAGATTCAATATTGCTTGGACTATGTAATTACCTGTGCATGAAAAAATACCAAATATTTACCCTTGCCGTTATTGATTCCAACGTAAGATACTGAATTACAGTATGCAATGATTTATAGTAGTGTTTTCCGAGGGAAAATAATCCACCTTAACCAGGACTGGAACCCGGAACCTCTTAATTTTGCATTAGGACCCCGGAATCTCAAATACATCTACATCAACATAATACCTAGCAAGCCAAAAAGGTGTGTGGCAATTGTATGCACGTTAGGAGAGCATGCAAAAAAGTGGTTTGAGGGAAAAAGTGTTAGGATACTGCGAAATTAACCCTGTCCTGCAGATAAAAAATAAAACTCTACAGGAATAAATATCGAGTTAGAAACGCATTCTAAGTGAAATAGCTAACAATTCCCTCGCAGGCTCTCGAAATACGGCATTTTTTAAAATTTCTCTCTCTCTTAATGCATCTCCTTGAATATCTTTTCCGCTGCAGTGATGGTCGTTTTGCCTCCTTTCACGATTCATCACGCACAGTCATATACTTCTCGAGAAAGGATGTCGATTCGATATTTTCATTCAGGAATTTTCGTTACGATATCTTACTCTGCTTATATTTAACGTGCTCCAGTAATTTTCACTAATCATTAGATAAGTATTAGTCATTAGAATAGGATGAAAGGAAATTCATTCATAGTGAAAGGCATATTGTGCTTAAAATGGGAGGGAAATTGGTGATGAAGCTCTGATAAAGCGAATGCTCACAGTGAGCGGCGAATATTGTTGATGGGTTACCCTTACCTGCTTAGCGAACTTTTAGTGATGGCGAGTGACCGAGTAAGTAGGAACAAGAGAATTCAAGCACTGCAGACATTAAGACTTGAAGTATAAAAAAAGTTAGGTATTTAGGTTTTCTACAAAGAAAATGATGAACATATTACTTACTATACTCACAGCTACTCAGCTCCATAATTTAACGAGGGAATAATGACATCTCTCATTTGGAAATCAGTTTTTCTAATTTTAAATTTAGGGTCCAGTCCATCATGGTTCGATGCAACCAACATTTAAAATTATTACATAATTAATTATAACAATTTTTTAAACAAAAGTGAATATTGAATGAATATTAATTTATAAGGTAAAGGTTATGTTAGATATATTAATGTTGTGGATATAATGTTAAGGTATATTTTACTTAAATTTTGTAAATTTGTTCTATTAATTCATGAAGTAGGATTTTTTTACTATGTGAAGTTTCTCTTTAAAGAGCCTCTTCTGATGGTTAGAATCAAAATCAATGGTTTTTGCGTCTCCAAATTTAAAGGAATGGTTGTTTGCTATAGCATGTTTTGCCAAGGCACAGGTTCCGGTATTTGCTTTAATTGATGACCTATGGCCATTAATTCTCTTTTTTAAGTATTGTGCAGTTTGTCCAATATAAATTTTGTTACATTCTTGGCAAGGTATGCTATAAACAATGTTAATATTGTAATATTTTTGAAATTGGCTCTTTTATTTTGAATAACCTCTATTATGTAGTGTTTTTCTTGCTCGTTATGTTATGCTGAAGGTAGTTTTTTTCAAAAATTTGGATATTTGTACTGACAATCCTTTAACATAATTTATACTCGTATAGTATTGAGTTGATTTTTGTTGGTTTAATGTTCATTTCCTGGGGGAGAAGGATTCATTTTTTATTTTCTTTGTGATCTATGCTACTATTATAAAAAATTGACGTAATAAATTTTCTTGAAAAATTGTTAATGATAGGATGTTTTCTAAAATTTTTTCTCTGATATTCAGGATCGCTTAGCTGTATGGCTCTATTTTAAGGGCTAGAACTGTGTTAAGTTTTTGTTTAAAGGGGTGGCAACTAGTGAAATTTAAATATATATCAGTTTTAATTTCTTTCATGTACCAATCTACTGATACTCTTCCATCTAAGTTCCGTTTAACTATTGTATCCAGAAAAGGCATTAGTTTATTTTGCTCTTTTTCTATTTTAAACTGAAGTTTATTGTGAAATTGGTGAAAGGTTTAAACTAAATTTTCTTCATCACATTATTGTGGAATTTCAAGGAATAGGTCATCAACATATTTGTTAATAAACGGTACATGAAATGGTAGGATTGGAATTAAAGTGTCCAGAATTCATTCATTTAGTTATTATAATGTACTTAGTAGTCTAGCTTAACCGTAACGATAGCTATGTAAGCACAACTAACGTCCCTTTACAAATCTTGTCGATCTTCGTTGCACATGCTCCACTTCGGTATTTAATCATATCTAGTAAGGATCCATAGTTGGAGATGATCAAGATAAAGCAATTAGCGAGGATCGCAAATTAACAGGATTATCTGACCAAAGAAAGTTGTAAAAGTGGCTTGGGAGCATGCACTTACATAAAGGATGTTTTTGACAAGGATAGGGCATGTTTCTACACTTCTAGCATGGAGGAGAGCAGGAAGGTTTGGAAAACACAAAATTGAATCATGGTTCTGTGAATTTTAGAAAATTCATTTTGCTGTAAAAAAGCATAACGTAGGAACTTAACGTAAGTAACGAAACGTCTAACTTATTTGGAAGATTGTGTGTGTGGACCCATAATGAAGAGGAGGTAAGCTAAATACAGAGGAAGACGAATAAGTAAAAATTAAATACAGTATTCAATAGACAACCAAAGTAGTTAAAATATCAGTTAAAGGATATATTATTTACATATTTATTACGATAGAAAAAAATATATTTGCGAGGTTGCTGAGATGTTGAGTATGGGAAAGGAAAAGAATTTGGATTTTAAAGTTTATTTCTTTCAATGCGTACATTTTTGTCTTTTTGATGCGCGTTCCATATGTTTACTCTTCGGGCCCCGTATTCAATTCCGTTCTGAATATTCTGCCGACTGTTTTCTGGGTAACTTTATCATCTTGCCAAAATAAAAAGAGCGAGTGGCTGTAAAATTTCCCATATTTGTTTTTGCCTCGGGTGAAAGGGTTGAATTGGGAGCAAACCGAAGATGAACCGGAGGAACCCTTCAATTTTCCGTGCCACTGTTACCACGTAACTTCTAGAGCGGCGATGAAATGGTCGAACACGTGCCGCTCAGTTGAATCCTCTAACACGAGCGCAGAAGAAAAGAAACAAATAACGAAAGGAGACTTTCAGAACGGAAATTCATTTAAAGCTCATTTAGCAGCACGAATGGAGAATATAGGTTTCGAATTCAAGTAGAGGAATAGACGTGGAAACTGTGCGTGATTTAATTAATTATGGTTAGTTTAACTTGAAGCTCTCAGTTTATGGATAGGAGGAAGTTTGCCAAAAGCTTAGCGTCAGATGTCAGTAAAGGAAGTGAACCCTTAATATTGAAATAATAGTTACCTACCCCTGAGTATTAAGATCGTGAAAAATTAACAGTTTTAACAGTTTGTTTGAAAATAATTCGACTAGTTATCATTAAGTTGATAGAAAAGTTTCTTACAATGCTATTATAATATCATTTAATCTTCTGTAACTAAATCTAAGCTAAATTTCAGGACGTACAAGGCACCTTCACGTAAGGTAGAATTGGAAACCGTGATCTATTAGCATGCCAGGTCGGCACGTTGACTTCAATGCCTCTTCCAGCTGCCAATCAGTATTATTTCTAACAATAAGCGTTGCTGAAAGAGTCCAAATCCTTTTAAGCAATATTTTAGCCATTGATCTGTGATGTTGGAAATAAAAAGGTTAAATAATTTTCAATGTGTTCTGCCGGCGATTCGATACCAACTAGCAATGTTCAACTAGCAACGATAAAAATATTGGTTATAAATAAGAAAAATATTAAAATATTCCTTTTAAAATTTTCATAAATTGGAGAACTTTTCTTGAGCACAACTAATTAAACATTGAGGATAAAAATGGTTCCAAATATTTCATAGTGCCAGCCCCAAGAAATATTTTCTTAGCATGGTAAGCATATCAAGCGATCAGATCTTTCAAGGCCCAGTGAAAAACTCAATTTTAGATTTACTTCTTCAGATGCATCTTTCAGTCAAACCTCTGAATGAGCAATTAGCTCTTATTACTAATTTTAAATCTTAATTTTTCTCGACGTTCGAATTCTGGAACTGGACTTTTGACATGTTCAGCCAAATCCAAAGTACCTATATTATGTTACCCCAAGTTATATTATGGATCCCAGATTGCTCTTTAAAACGCAGGTGATGAATTTCACATGCATTTGGGCTTAGTATTCGGTAGGCTTTACAGTGAACAAACGAACCATTCCCTTTGTTATCACGTCTCCGCGTGTTGACGCGTTAGAAAGTCACCGCGGAAGCCTCCGTACAAAACCATTATTCTGGTTGTACGTAGCATTATTTTTTATTTTTTTCTGAAGCATATTATGAAGAAATATTTCCAATTCCCCATCA
The DNA here is from genome assembly GCA_933228895.1 of Platycnemis pennipes. Lineage (NCBI taxonomy): Eukaryota > Metazoa > Arthropoda > Insecta > Odonata > Platycnemididae > Platycnemis > Platycnemis pennipes. The sequence continues at coordinate 83,465,159 of OW121854.1, read as the reverse complement.
TAGTAGCAAATCAAAGTATGCCCAGTTGTCTTCTAAATCAACACTCCGGCATCTCACGCTTAAAATCAGCAACAGTGTTATTCTACTGTGTATCTAGATAGGGAGATTAGAGCCAGAGGTATTCTGGGCAATGTACTCTACAGTATTTGATATTTACGCACCATTCAGTGTAGCAAGCATGGTGGTTCATTTGACTGTGACATTTTCTGCTTCCCATAGAGCTCATTGAACCAGAAAAACGCGCATCTTGGTTGTAACTGGGCGTAAGTTAGAGTATCTCCAGGATTCAGGTCAGTTTTTAAAGCCTTCAGCACCACCCTCCACCTCCTGTGCTTAATCGTCGATGGTAAAAACGATAGGTTTAAAAATTTGGGTGTATTAAATTTATTTTCAAAGCATCGGTTTATCATACAGATGATGGTGGAGATATCAGATAGTTTAGATTTTAGTTAAGGGTCACCTCTGATCAGAAATCTGCTGCAAAATTTTTCAATTCAGATTTCGGAAAAGATCCTTGTTCTGAAGTCTACAGGGGAATACATTTTAATTTCTCGGCCATTCTTCATTCAGGTATGGTTTTCAAGTGAATCATAAAAAAATATGCTCCAAATATATGCCTGAGGATACTGACCATTCAACCAGGGGTTCATATGCATATAAATGATTCCCACAAGGCAACTTTAACGTGCCAAGATGTGTGAATGGGGGTTAATAATTACTTAAGTATTATAGCACCAAGAGAACAAGATATGTTATAGCGCAAAGTGAAAAAAGGCGTAAGGCAAACACCAACTCTGAAATTAAGTCATATAAATACTTGAGAGACTCAAAGGAATGGTACTCTATGACATGATACACGCATCAATGTATTTCTTCTCTTTCATATCTTCAACAACTTGCTCCGCGTATCTCAAATGAAGTCTTTTTCGGCCATTACTCTCTTTCCTCTCGTTTACTTCTCCCTCAACGATTTGAATTCATGAGGTGATCATGCCTCAAGATATGGTGGTTTTACTTGTTCCGTATTTTTTTTTTTTTTTAATTTTCAGAAGACGTATCTCTTCACTTACTCGTCTAAGGACTTCTACGTTCGCCAGTTGGACAATCCATTCTCTCATAATCAATCTGTCGTGGTATAACGTTTTGAATGCTTGTAGCCTTGACATTTATGCTGCTATTATCATTTATACCTCACTACCATGAACAAGCCTACTGGAAATACAGTTTCTGATGAGGTTTTTTCTTACCTCCAAGCTGTACATCAATGTGTAAGTACTGTAAGTGGTTCTTCTTTCGGTAGCATGCCCACCTTTCCTGGAATGACATAATGACTGTTTCCTTCATGATTCGTCCATCTGACGTTATTTGGCATTTCAGCAATCAATATTGTTTTATGATTAGTTATGAAATCATCATGAATTTGATACGGTATTATTTGAAGTTATTCTTGAAGCATGAGCTAGTTATGCATAAGAATAGTCAAGAAGTCTTGTCCAAGTTGAGGGGACCAGTGCTTGAAAATATATTATTCAAATCCAGGTTCGGTTCCTGGTTTAGGCAAATGATTTTTTTCTCTATGTGGAATTTCTGATACTGTGCAATATCAGCCGGTATCGCCGCCAAGGTTTTCGCAGCATGATTGCGAGCTTTGAATTTGAAATATTATTGAAATGACATACGTCAGCCATAGAGGAATGATTGTGTACAAACCAAATAATAATATGTATTCGTCTTTCATGGGAATTGGCTACGCATGTGAAAAAATGATCCGAATCGAAAAATTGCCTTTTGGTCAAGGTTATTTTTTCAAGGGGTAGGGGGAAGGGGCGAAAGTAGGAATTGGCCACGGGACGAAAGAGAACCTTAAGGTCCTCACGGTTTGCGTTCATTCGCAAACCAAAGAGAGGCAGGCCCGAAATGGGAAATTGAAAAAAAATACGATAAACAAGCGTGTGGTATCTGCGTCTGAGAATTTTCAATCCGTCGTGCAAAGCGAGGGGCACGTTTTGGCGTGTTCCCTCGAATCCATCGGGGTCGTAAACCACTTGGGCTTCAAGGCGAGGGGGTTGGAAAAGAGAAAATATTCACATTTACCAACGACCTTTTAAAAACAGGAATCCAATCAAGACGCAAGAGAAAAATATACACGTATTTATTTGTTAAAAAGAACGCGATTCATTTTTCAGGAGTGAATTTCCCTTCGTACGGCTCTTTTCGCCTTACCTCAATTAATTACTGGAGGTGAGTGGAAATGAACGTAATTTTCAAAGTATTGCAAGTGAAAGTCAGAAAGAATAACACACGGGAAATATCTCCTATTTGATAAAGTCGAAAGCTCATTAGCTTAAGATAACACAACGTTTTTTTCTTGGGAGCATCGCATTTTCTGCCTTGGATAAACCTAGTCAAGGGAGGTGCGAATGCAATCATATATCTTTTTTTCCCCATCAAACAATAGTTTATTCGGAAACTGGATTTATAACGAACGGAATAATGGCTGTGAGTGTCAGATATGGTGTCCGCCAGCCATGATATAAGAAAAAGTTATACAACATCTTACAATGGAGAATTTTGGTTTGAGAAAAACGATTATATTGACAAAATATTTTTGGTATAAATTCAAGAAAAATATTCAGGTTGCTTATTGCCTTTACTTGTTGGTTACTCTATTTAGGTATTATGGATAGTTGGAATAAATATAAAAAAAACTTAATATATAAGTGTCAGAGCAATGAGATTATTATATCTTCATAAATATATCACAATATCCCCTTTTAAAAAGCTCGTATTTCATTAACTAGAGCAACACCGTTTAGTAAATTCTTAAGAGAAGCGGTTCTGCATAGTACAAAATTTCAATCTGACCGGTTTTATATGCGGAAGAACAGTGTTTTGCTTAAAAATTAATTTAATTTTGCTAAGCCTGTCAGAACTCTTTCTTAAGCCAATAGTTGTTAATTTATGGTTTCTGGAATACTTCATCGATGATGGTCTAAAACATATATTCGATCTGTAAAATCTCGTATCCTAAAATCTTCATGGGTGAATGAAATATTTTTTTCAGAATGAACCATGTATCAAAGTACGTTAAGTACATATTTCGAGATTCTTTACGAGGATAAACTCGCAATTGTTTTGGTCGTAAATAGAGTTAATGTCAGAACGTTTAAAGGGAGCACTTCTAGCTTCTTCGTAATAAGATTATATAATCAATGTATCATCAACAACTTAAGGATGCACTTCATAAAAGAAAATGAGTCCCATATTACTTCGAATTTCATTTTTGACAGCAACGTGCAAAGTTTTATCATTACTCAGCGCATAAAATTCAAAAAACTGTAGTTTAAAGAATGTTACCTTTCATCAAGTACTAAAAGTTGTAAATACGAGCGTACCAATAATTTATGAGTCTAGGCTGGTTGAAGTTTATTCTGGTTACATTTGATCATATTGCTGTCTCTCACTTTGTCTTTCAGGATTTAAAGCAATTATTGATACTATATTTTTATTGAAATATACCATTTCATCGAGTGGTCTCTGATCCCCTTGTCTTCCCAAGCCGTATATTCTGCCTTTTTCTAATTTCCGTATCCAACTGTCTTTCCTCTCTTATCTATATATTTATATCTCTACATCTCTAGCTTTTCTTCGATTTTCTTTGCTCTTGTAGTCAAGTCTTCGGTAGATATCATCAATAAGGATGATGACGTACCATTTCAAACCACAAACCATTTCTCTTTTTTATTGGTTCCTAGAGCACTTGAAGCACTACTTTATTGGAAGTTTAAAGAAACTCCTACGGAAAGTCATTAATTTCAAATTCCTTTCACCATAAGAAAACTCTCGATTGAAATGCATTTTAATAACATCGGATACTGTAGAGCATGTCGAATATTCGGCATTAGGGTAAGGAATTTAAAATCTCAGACGCTTGGTATGATGCAATATTTCCTAGCTCATATTAGATATTAGTTCATCCTAACTACCCCTTTTTCTCCATCCCACTTACCCATTATTCCTCCCTCTATAGCGTCCTTCAGATCTTCCTCGCTCTTTATTGCCTTCTCCATCCAAATCCTATGCACTAGGAGGATTATAACAAACTTTCCGTGGGCGTTTGTACTAAAATATTTTTCATATTTTGCTCAGATTCAATATTTTTTCTCCCCAGGTGAATTTTGGGCGCGTATGTATGGATCACTCATCCAAGAGGAAAGGCGCATCTACATCTACATCTACATCTACACGATACCCTGCAAGCCACCGCGAGGGTGTGTGGCAGGGGGTGAAGGTCACCAAGCATTCACTACTAGCATGCAAGCAAGCAACTAAAGGGTCTCATGCAACTAGATTGTTAGTATCTATAGTATTTGAGGGGTTAATACATGCATCATGCACTACAGAATACTCTAAAATATTTCCCCTACCTATCCCTTTCCTATGCTGCCTATTCTGTTCTCTTATAGTACGGGGGAAAAATGCCATTTTGAATCTATCTGTACGACAATCTATCTCTCTAATCTTATTTATCTGGTCGAATCTAGCATAATACGCTGGTGTTTTCAATATGTGCCTAACATCTTCAGTAAAGCTATCCGATTGAAATTTCTGCAATAGATTAAATCTGAACTTTAATCTACGCTCTGATAATGATTCCCACCCTAATTCTTGTATTAATTCTGATACACTACTCAACCTATCGTAACACCTTTTGACGAACCTAGCTGCTCTACGCTGCACACTGTCTAGTTCTCTCATCAAACCTAATTCATTAGGATCCCATACACTGGCTGCATACTCAAGGTGGGGCCTAACTAGTGAAAGGTAGCATCGCTCTTTTGTCTTCTCATCACATTTCCCAAGTACTCTTTTTATAAATCCTAGTTTTCTCTTCGCTCGGCCGCATATTTCCCTTATGTGTCTTCCCCACGATAAATCTTTAGTGATTGTTACACCTAAATATCTTACGGTTTCAACGTTTTCGATCTTCGTGTTATTAATTCTATAGGATCGCTCTATCGAATTATTCCTCCTCCAAAAATTGATAGCTACACACTTTTTAAGGTTGAGTTCTAACTGCCATTTGTCGCACCACTCTTCAATTGCATCTAAATCCTTGCTAAGTGATTTCATGTCCTCTTCGTTTGATATACCCCTGTACACCACCGCATCGTCTGCAAAAAGTCTAAGGTTACTACTAACTACGGTACCCAAATCGTTTATGTATAAAAGAAATAGAAGCGGACCTACTACGCTACCCTGGGGAACTCCCGATGTGACTTCGATTGTGTCCGACATGATACCATCTATGACAACCCTCTGCTCTCGCCCACTTAAGAATTCTTTTACCCAACATACAACGTCTTTATTTATACCAAAACTCTCTAACTTCAAGATTAATTTGTCATGAGGAACTTTATCGAAAGCCTTTTTAAAATCTAAAAATATCGCATCAACTTCAGTACTGCTTTCGCCGTGGACTAAAATATCGTGTACGAATAAAGCTAATTGTGTCTCGCAAGATCTACCTTTCCGGAACCCATGCTGGCTGTTTATGAGTAATCCCTGACTATCCAAATGCCCCATGATCGAACTGACTACTATGTGCTCAAATATCTTACAAGAGATTGACGTGAGTGAAATGGGTCTGTAGTTACTAGGTTCTTCCCTATCACCGCTTTTAAATATAGGTGTAATGTTAGCTACTTTCCAATCCTTGGGTACTGTGTGGTTCTTTAGTGTTTTATTGAATATTATTTCTAGATAGGGGGCTATTTCAGAAGCTAATGTTTTATAAACTCTGGAAGGAATTTGATCGGGACCTGGTGCTTTGTTTTTACTTATGCTTTTTAACTGCTGCTCTATTCCGCGACATGAAATTTTTATTTCGGGCATTTGCTCACTGAAAGTGTTCGGCGGTGGTTCCACTGCGTTTTGTGACGATGAGTTGAATACACTTTGGAAGAAGGTGTTTAAAGTGTTGGCTTTTTCTACACTGCTGGTGACTCTGATTCCTTTATCATTTTTAAGTGTGTGCACTGTGGACTTATTTCCCTGAAGCTCTCTCACATATGACCAAAACGCTTTAGGATTGCTATCTAAATATTCTCCTAACATCTTGCTCTTGAAATGTGATAACGCTTGCCGACATGATTTCCTTGCTAATGCTCTCGATTTTTTATAGTTTTGAACTAGCTCATTTTTTTCCTCTACCGATAGACCCCGTCTGGCATTTTTCATCTTAGCGTGGCATACCCTTTGTCGCTTTAGTGATTTCCTAACCTCCGCGTTATACCACCTTGGCTCTGTATTATCACTAATATATTTACTTGGTATGTATTTATGAACTGCGTTACGGGTGACCTCAAGAAATTCTCTCCACGAATCCTCTGTATTTAATCCTTTGCTTTGTTCGCTGAATACATTAAACGCTTCCCTTAATTCCTCTTTCATACCGTCGTAATTTGCCTTGCCAAATAAGTACACCCTCCTCCTTGGTTTATAATGTCTTTCAACGCCTACAATAAATTTCGCATGCACTATTTTATGGTCACTAATTCCTGTGTCTGTAACTGTATTTAGAACTCTCTCGGGTATATTTGTTGCTAATAAGTCTAGAATGTTGTTACCCCTGGTCGGCTCTGTTACTAGCTGTTGTAGAGAATGTGTCGTAAAGGTGTTCAACAGTGATTCGCAATGTTCCTTATCCTTACCTCCTGCAATGAAACTACACGTATTCCAGTCTATCGAGGGGAGATTGAAATCTCCGCCTACTATTATTCCTCTATCATTCTTCCCAGAAAGTAATGTGCGTATCTCTGACTCTAGCTCTATTATAGAATTGACGTCTGCGTCCGGTGGCCTGTAATATGCACCTACATATATCTTTTTTGCGTTACTACTTTTACTTTTAACGGAACACCAAATACTTTCTACATTTCGCTCTGAAATAAGTTCTCTTCTACTGACATACGGGTCCTTCACAGCTATGAAAACTCCTCCTCCGTTTCTGCTTACTCTATCCTTTCTGTATACTGTAAAACACTTCGGAAATACTTCATGATCTGATATGTCCTTCGAAAGCCAGCTTTCTGTACCTACGATTATATCTGCATTAGTACTCTTAATGAGGTGGTGAAATTCTGCTACTTTATTTCTTATACTACGACAATTCACTACTATCACTGAAATTTTTTCTTCCAATCTGTTTCTCTCTTGGTGCTCCTTTCCAACTAAAATTTTCCTCGATAATTTTTTGACGGACAAACTATTTGGTCTACCTCTTACCTTTGATGAATTATCATGTTCGTTCTCTCCATGTGTTTTTCTCTGACCTTCTAAAACTACTTCACCTCGGCGCATCGGTTATCCACCTCTACTATGAGTGCAGAGTGCAAAGGTGAGCAGATACAGCTATTCCTAAACATTCTTAATGCTTTTGTTAACACCCTATGCACTTATAACCCAGGAACATACCATCCATTGGAGGTAGACGGTACTGGAATCAAGTCACAAGGAAATTATTGCCATGTGAACGAAACAGTAGAAATAAGACGATCGTAAAATATTTGGATATATTTTGAGGGATTTATTCTACTCACGACTTGTACGCGGGATAAAAGCTGCTGCCATTTAATTCTGCAACTTTCTATTTTCCTTAATTAAATCTAGCTTACTCTAATTTATTAGAGCTATATCACTGTTGATTGGTCATTTTTCTTCCGTTACAGTGACTGCACTGCCAATTTATTTTCATTCCATGTTTTTCTTAGGTGGTGTATAACTATTTCCTTCTGTGGTGGTGTGTAGATGTGTATTTATCATCAAAATTCGTTTTTAGAACATTTAAAAAGTATAAAAGATATAAGAAAACTTAAAACTCATTTCCATTCTATTGTACCTTAAGAGTTACAAACATTTGGGGTTCACAGAAAGCTTAGCGTTTTTTATTCCAGGCAAACTGAAGCATATTTCACTGCATTTTAATGTGGCAAAAAGGACTTCAGTTCCTCATTGAAATCTTGTTTGACTCGGTGTGGATCCTTTTTTTGAGAGTAAATTTAGAGTATATCACTAAAAAATTCAGTTTAATATTAATCTCCCTCTGGTTTTGCCTTTCTTTGGCACTACACCAAAATTATAAGTCCAAACTCCTACTCATTTCCTCCAAAGCTAAAGGTTCTTTAGCTTAACTATCGCATCATTAAACATCAGAATACCATATTGTGAGGTACAAAGATAAACTTGTGTTACAAAGGGGTGGTGAAAAAATGTTTTGAATTGATAAGCAGACCCATTGAGTCTTTTTTTCGCCAGTAGAGAATTAAAAATACTTTTTCTAGATAACGTTTGTCAGAGCAAGTTGGAGAAATAGGATATTTGCGGAACTTAAGTTTCAACCCTCGTTTAAAATGCCTTTCCTCGAATATAAATCTCCCTTCTTTTCAATTTTATCGTCTTTTCCATCCTCATGTGCGTTTGAAATAATATATTTCATTGATTTGAATTTACAAAAGGCCCTCGGGTCAAGCTACAGAGTATAACTTTAAACTACCATCAAGTATACGACATCAAAATCATGAAGTCACTTTTATCTTTTCTCTTTGCAAAACTCAGATCATTAAAATTCTAAGGTTCAAGGGTGTATGTATGTTATACTCAGTTTGCAGGAAGAAGCTGCCTGGTTTCAGTGGAAATCTTTAGAGTGATAAATTAGAGAAACTCATGCGGTGATTTCTTTCTGAATAGATCAGTGGCGTGTTGTAGTTTTTGGTGTCGATGTTAGGCTTTTATTGAACCTTTGACGTGACTGGATAAAAAAGAAAAACGGTAAAGGAATTCATATTAATGTCCTTTATACCATTGCATCTTGCGTTCCATTCCTTGAAGTGACCACTCACTATCCTATGGGCAGCCTCCACTTTCTAAGGGGAAGGTAGTTTGTGGACAACATGGTATATAGCTTTCATCCACACATCTCTAGCTTTCTTTAATTTATCATACTATATGTTATCGCGTAAAGACTCAGCTACACACAAGAATTCAACGATAATGAAAATATATGTATATATATTTATATATATTTATTCGAATGCATATTTGACCTTACTTGGAATTCTATTTAGGTATCCACGTTCAAATAATATTGCTATGTAAAAAATCCCAGCTCTTTTGCAGAATTCGGAAGGATAAGAAATTTAGAGTAACCCACCAATTGAAAGCAATCACAACACAAAAAAGCAAGTCATATCGAAGGTGGAGGGCAGTATGTTGAATTCTTCATCATCATCAGTCAACAATCCTAGGATTGGTTTGACACAGCCCTCCACTCCATTCTTCTATCGGCCAACCTCTTCATATTAACGTAATTCCTCTCTTTTACATCCTTCACGACCTGTTCCGTACATCTCATACGAGGCCTTTCCTTATTTTCCAATTACTGTTAAAGAACTTGCCGCGTGAATTCTGGTGCGGAATTTTACCTTTTTAACTAAGTTGACCACTTATGACGAGCATCAAACTTCAATCAGGAACCTGATCAGTTTTCCTCAGTTGTGATATTCTTTGAACTTATAATAAGAGTTTTTACCCCATTTCAGTCAGAAGAACCAAATTGATACATGAGCTTTGAACTTTCTTAATCCCAAATTGAATATTTCCTTCAGGATGTTTTACCGGTCCAACTAGGCTTCATTCGCTTTCCTTTGACAGGACTCAATTCGACTCAATAGGTCATTTCTCTACGTGAAATTTTTCCATCTCCCCATACTTGGCTCGGATTTCCTTCAGTTCCCGTTAAAGTTTCACTTTTTTGGAAAGTAAATTTCGCAAATAACTTGTTTGAATAGATTTGGCCGGAAGAGGGTCAGAAAGTTTTGGCTTTTAATTCCAAGAGGGTTGATGAGTTCAAGTTTCGGATATGGCTTTGAAAAGGAAGGCTGGAAACTACCTTGATCTAAATTAATATTTTTTGGTTAGACGACAGCCCATATAATCAGCCGTCAAACGAAAATTTGATCTGTTAGAGAGCATGTCATCTCGTATATGCAGATCTTGTGACTGTAATGTAATCTAATCTTATTTGGATATGGAATTTTGGTCTATCTGGGATTATAGTTCCATTGCAAGAGTTTTTTTTTAAGTTTATCAGTAGTATATTGAGGGGTTCGGGTATATAATAATTGCCTGCACTGCAGCTCATATTTATCTACTTATAAAACATATTCATAACCTATAGTTTGTTGCTATTTATTAGGAAAAAGCTCAAAGGATCGAAGAGGGTAAAATAGTTCGCGTACTTGGTAAGGAAAACGAGAGATACTGGGCGAGAAATTGAATTCTATGCGCCTATTCTAGGAAAGAGAAGCTTGCTGAAAACCCTAAAAAAAGACGGGGCAACATAGTCGGCCATATCCGAAGACACGATGGCCTGATGAAGACAATCGTCGAGGGAAAAGTTAACGGGAAGAATGGAAAAGGGGACCTCGTATGAGTTATATAGAACAGATCGTGAGTGATATGAAAGAGAGGAATTACGTTAATATGAAGAGGTTGGCCGATAGAAGAATCAAGTGTATGGCTGCGTCAAACCAATCCTAGGATAGTTGACCCATGTTGGTGACACCTATTCTGCTTTTTTATTTTGTCTACAATCTTTTATCAACCGAATCAATCTTCAACAATACTTCATTTATCCTGGTTTCTGTGCATCGCATTTTTCTCCGTGCTAATTTACGTACACATTTCTACAGCTTCCAATATTTTATCGCCATCTTTCCCTTGGGCCAAACTGTCACATTCATATTAAACTATGCTGCTCACCAAGCATCCTCTAATATTTTAATCAATAATTCCAAAAGTCTAGTGAGCGGGTGATATTATGTTAAATACTGGAGTTTCCATTAATTAAGCATAAGTTGAATCCATTAGCCCTTTACATTTTTCTTGGTCCTCTTCTAGGAGGATTGTGTCCACTTTGACTTAGCGTGTCCTATCTGCCTTACCGATACTTGTCTAAAGGTTGCGAAATGAGTAGGAAGCTATTTTTATCTGGCTTCCCTTGCTGCAATGCAAGGGAATGATGGGTCGAGAGAATGATCCCGCATCAAAATCCTATTCAGAGAAGTCATTAGAACATGCCAGAGGTCTCCCCACAGCGCCTGTGAAAGGAATTCCAAACATTCCAATTAGCTCGGGGGAAGGCCGAACTAAACGGGTTGATTCCAAAATGGACCCTTTCTTGCGCCCGGCGTAACGTAACCTTCGAGATCCCCCATAAAGGGAGCAAAGGCTGACATACATTTTAGGGTGAGAAGCGAATATTAACCGGCATTTTATTTGAATTTAAACGGGGAGTATAGTCGAAGAGACTTTCGGAAGGATAGAAATTGGGACCCTTGTAAAATAAGGAAGGGTCATGTATGTACATAGAAATAAATTTAAGGATTGGCTACTGTGGAGAAAATTGGGGAAATGACGAATATTTACAAAAGGAACCGCTAATTTGGAATATTTTCGCATGCGCTTACTGTTCTATACCAACAAACATCATGCATGATATGGGTGTTTGGTAAAAGCTGGTAATAAATGAGTGACAGAGGTTTAGAATTGACGGGAATATTTCAAATAACTTAAGCAATGTAAAACGAAAAATTTAGAACATCTTAATTTTTCCAGCGCAAATGGAACTACGTCCTTGATTATTTACAAATTAAACAGAAACCAAAAACTGTAAAGTCAAACAATACATGATATCGTTAAGAGTGCGTAATGACCCTCATTATCGGTGCACTCTTAAACTCACACTACTACAATTTGTTATGAAGGAAAGAGGGACTATGATAGAGAAAAGGCTAGGAGACGAAGAAAAGAGGAGTTTAAACGTTACGTTGAATGAATTATTTTGAGGGCGGGACTTGAAACGTTTGTGCTCGGTGCGGCATTAGAGTTACTGGAGCCTTTCGAGTTCGCGCCTTAGGGTTACCATGCGTCATGGTGAGTGTACAATATTTGAAATTCCTCAACAAAATGAGGGACGTTCGGTAGAGTCTACAGTGCTGCTGATACGCGTTTCGAGTGAGCGTGCATGTTTTGACCGTGGCAATGAATTTGGAATTAATGGCTTCCCCATGGAGTTCTTTCAACCTCTAATTTAGGGGTTGTTTGGTTCATAGAGCTCTTGAAATAAGGAGTGGCTTTAAATGGTGTCTAATTCTCGTTTGAAATGCTAGCCAACGAAGACGAGAAGACAGCAACAAAGACAAACGATGTAGTATTAGAGGTAGAAAAAGAGTAAGAATGTTGATGAAGGAGACCGGAAAAAAACAGAAAATATGGATGGAGCAGATAGCAAGGGGTGAGAATGTTTTAAAGGACTGGATATAGAGGAATATGTCGGGTAGGCAATGTTGAAGTAGGTCAAGAACGAGTAGTTTGGGCACAGAGTATATACTCTGTGGTTTGGGTAAATAAATGGGAGGTAGGAAGTATTGGGACCCGAAGATGGACATCGAATGAATGCAGGTGCCCCGGAAAGGAATTTAACGACGATACAACCTCTACCTTCTTTATTAAATGAGTTTGGCAATTTTCCACAAAAAAAAAATCTTTACTTCGACCGGTTTCGATGTGATACATCATCATCAGGTGAACAAATTTCAACAAAGTCCAGTATATATACGAATGAGGGGAGGGACCGGGGGGGGGGGTTCAGGCCCCCCCCTTCCACTCCTCTTTCCTCACTCCTTCCCCCCCCCCCCCCGGTCCCTCCCCTCATTCGTATATATACTGGACTTTGTTGAAATTTGTTCACCTGATGATGATGTATCACATCGAAACCGGTCGAAGTAAAGATTTTTTTTTTTGTGGAAAATTGCCAAACTCATTTAATTATGTTATTCCACCATATAACGCCTGAAACGTCTCTTTTTACTCTACCTTCTTTTTCTTTGTATTCCACTACCACCGAAAACAGCACATATGGCCTTTACATCGGGGTATTTAACAATGTAACAACAGACGAGCACACACAGCCATGTCCTGAATGGTGAAAAAACCCACTCAGGCGGGGCTCGAACCCGCGACCCTCAGGTTAGCAGGCTTAACCATGCCGCCACCGGGGCCTACAAATACTGATAATGATCATCATTCTTAAAGATTGTTCAATGCAGATTCTAATTTTCTAATAATTGCAGATTCCAATTGATTCTTCTAATTATTTAACTCTTCGTTAACAAATATCTTCATTACTTACTTAAATAGCTCAAACCGAATATTTGTTTTTATTTTTTTAATTTCCCCTTGACGGCAGACTTCATAAGACCATCAGATATCGAGATATGGCCAATCATGCCTTTTCTGGTGTTGTTATCGTCCAAGCCTCGCTGGAGTATAAAAAAATGATTTAGATATACAGTATAATAAAGAGTTTTCTCGATTCTAAGCCTTTTTTCCAGTTATAAGAATAATATTCTTTTGGTATATTTCGCTCGGGTCCCGGGCTATTTTACTAGCTGTTTATTTCTTGTTTTGTTTGTTGCTATTTTTTAGCTTTCCTGATAGCTGGTTCACCTTTTCTAGCTTTTTTTTCATGAATTCGACATTGGGGTTGACCTCCTATTTTCTTATGTGTGGTCTTGTATTTGTTTACTTTTGGTTGACCTTCAATGTATACCTGACCAATGTCTCTTCCCAGTAAACTACTGTCTTCTGATACATTTCTGTCTCTACCATGACCACTATATCGCCAAAAGATTTTAGCCTTCCTCAGTAGACTTTAAACTTTTCTCTATAGACTTTTGTAGCTTTCTCCTTCACAGCCCTGATACATTTATCAAATAGACAAAATACATGGGAGACAGTACTTAATTTAATACTGGCTAACTTTCTTCTCTTTTATTGCTTCTTCCCTACTGTGTACATATATAATCACAGCCAACTGGTTTTTGTATAAGCTATAATAATACTTATGTTGCTGTTTGTTAAACGAATTACTTTTAGAATTCCAAGCATTGAAATTCAATGCAAGTTTTAAATGCTTTCTCCATATCCATAAACTCAACGATATGGGGTAGCTGTTCTCCAATTCTTTAGGTTTAACAATATTAAATCATTGCTTATTAGATTAAGAGTTCTGTCCTCCCATAGAGTCAGATACCGGAATCGGCTGAGTAATATACTAGTCACCGTTTTAATTACCATGAAGAAAGCACTTGAAGAGTGATACTAAGTCTCTTCCGATGAGGCATACATTTTGGACTCCTAGGTCTTTTCCGCTAAGAGCAGGATAGCGATCCAGAGTCCCTCTCCATTATTCCTCCGCTCCCTGGATAATAAGAGCGTCTTACCAAATGCCAAACTATCCCTAATGGTACGAACATAATTTTCCCTGCCCTATCACGCAATAGCAAACAATAGTAATGCCTCATTTTAGCGGCAAATTTCTGCAATAAACGCTAAGTGTCACAATTGACTTTTTTCATTTACATGGTGGTTCTGATGAAACAGATTGCTTTATTTCCATCTCTGCAGAGTTGAGATCGATCGTCTGGATGAAAAAACTGATTCCCAATTAATTAATTCCGTATCCCTCTTTCAATTTTCATTGCTTTAGCCAGTTGGTCTAGTGGAAAACCGTAGAGCTCCCTGACTGGGCAATTGAGTCATTTGAGTGCGTGCCCAAAATAACAAGATTCATTGACCTGGGTAGTGATTTTTGTTTTGCATGGAACATTGGATGAATTCGACTTTAATATCCACGCTATCCAGGCCGGGTGTACCAGTACCTGGGTGACCTGGGCAACTGCCCGGGGCGCCGCGAAGATAGGGGCGCAGTGGAAAAGGAATATAAATGTTATTTATTCGATGATTGACAACTTACTTCATGTACAACAAGCTAATTTACTATTTATTTGCTACTGCGTTTAACTAGCGAATATGTGTTACGTCAGGGTTTGATAAGCATGGAAGGGGGGGGGGGGGGGGGGGGGGCAGAGGGTAGGCGTCGTAACACTGGCCGTGTTCCAATTCGTCATTATGCACCCTTCAAACTCTTACCCGCTCTTTTCGATTGTCAACTTTCGGATGTGACGTCACGTAGTGCGGTTCCAATCCGTTTCAGGGCGCATCAAGAAGAGCGCCAGGGCCTAGTGCACGTAAGGGTATGTCCATGCTCCCTTTTGCGCACTACGATAATAACAGAGGAGATTCAGGAGACAAAATTGTTAAGAATGGATGAGGAAACGGATTTCTATTATGCAAACTATTATTATTTGACGTTTGTATGTCATGTGAACTTCATATATTTCGGGAACACGAGTAAATTTTTAACGAAATAAAATAGTTCTAATGAAAGTAAACGACATGGTTGCAGATAAACTTTCTAAGGCGAAGGAAGTTATGAATAGTAATTTGTAATGTATTTAAGAAGTATTTTAGTGTAAAATGACGTTAACGTACGGCAGAAATGGTGCTCACTAAATGAAAGAGTATTTATTACTTTCTATGGTGTGAGGACTACGGCAGCGAAGTGGAACTTACGTGTTTTACATGCTGAAATAATTATTAGGTTCTTATTACTCATTGGTAAATGAATGCCGGACCATCTTAAGAATTGAAAGTTAACTAGCCATACAATTGTATGTCCATGGATTAGTAATTGGCAATATAAAAGAAGAGAAAACAGAGTATTTGATGTAAAAAGTCCATATCCACGCATCAAATTCAATATTACTTACAGGTACGTACTGTTTATACTAATGCTCTGTACTTTATCAAGAGCAGTATAGGGTACAACTAATCATGCTCATAATTTTCAATGAATGTAAATCTTTATTTACTTAGTTATTATTCAAATTTCATGCGTACAATCATTTATGTAAATTTCTCCGGATTTCATAACTGGACAGTATTGATATATTCGCAATGGATCCTACATTGATAAAATTTGTTTAATGAGAAATACACAGCATGTTAAGCTGTTCTTGGATATTTCAATCAATACCTTGTTAAGTAATAATATGCGTTGTGAAGTGCGCCTGTTTATTATTTTGGGCACCAACATTTGTTGACATAATCTTAACACCGTTGCGACTTCGTATCAAAGGATACGAAGAATACCATAAGATTACCAAACACCATGAACAACGCCTCAAAAATAGGGTTTATTATTACATGCAGAAACAGCACAGAAAAGTCGTTTACTTTCATATCTCGATTGTGCTTACGAAATCTCTTCCGAAACCACAGATATACACATGTGTCCGAAACTACACGATACATGCTCGTCAACTTTTTTGCAGTAAACACCACTGCCACAAAGTGTCCATGGCGCTAATGCCGGAATAGAGCAAGTAAGTGCAGAAAGGGGTGAAAGTGCAAGAAAGAGCGTAAGGGTGCAAGAGCGTAGTGCACGCCCTTGGGATTGGAACACGGCCACTCTCTTGCCTGGGTGAAAATTTTGTCTTAAGCCGGCCCTGAAACAATCGATAAAGTTGAACTTTAACTTTGCTTCAAAGAAGTGCTAGGAGAAAGGATCACCAGGGAGGCTTGGAGGGAAGGAGATATTTTCGTGCCAAAAGGTCAGACTGGGGTTATTAAAATTAGAAAACATTAAACATCGCCGAAAATAAGCCGTGAGGAAAAGTCGAGCGTGAAAATCAATGAGATTGCCACCCCATAAATTAAAACTGGAGGGATGGGGTTTCCCCGAAAAAAAATTGAGCCTTCCCTACGCTTGCTAATCGAGTAATTTTTTTCACCACGCACACGAAAACATTAATCGGATAATGGAAGAGGAGATAGGCGGATTTTTTTTTTCAATTTATGAAATTCACCCTAACATTTTTCGATAATGGATTTTTCTTAAGTCTACGTCCAAGGTATTAGGCCCGGAGAGATAGGAAAACTGTGCCAAGAGTCTGAAGAGCCCTCAAGCCTTAATGCAAATATATTAACATGAGCAGAAGATGAGTTTAGTCACACAGGGTTATTGGGTGTAATTTTATGGGAGCCAGAAATAGATTGAAATATTTTCATAGAAGTTTTTCCTCAGAAAAAGTCAGTGTTTTTTAGCCACATGCATCTGTTAGTATCATCTATAAACAATACGAGGAATTATAGATGGTTAAGAATGCTTGAAGCACTGAGTGGCAATTTTTACCTATAAGATCGAAGCATTAGGTTTAAAATCAAGGTTAAAAGGACATATGGCTAAAAACAAATATCTTCGTAATTTTTAATTGCCAATGCATTGTCCCCAAGTGGTTGTTAATGAAGTGCAGATCGGAAATTAAAGATTTTTTCAATCTGCTTAAGTTATTAATTGATTATAATTAAGTTTCAGCCGTTTATATAAGTTATTTAAATTGTATACCCCTTTTGATCGTTTAAATGTGATTGGGCCTGAATATTAGAAAATAATGGTTGCGTAGAAAAATGATGAAGATTGAATGGACCGACCAAGTAAGTAACAGGGAAGTTCTAAGGTGAGTGCGAGAAAAGAGAAATCTTCTGACAACTCTAAAAAGAGGACGGGACAACTTAATCGGCCATATCTGAAGACACGATGGCATGATGAAGAAATCGTCGAGGAAAATGTGAACGGGAATAATGGAAAAAACAGGTATCATGTAAGATATGTAAGTTGTGAAGCATTTAAAAGAGGAGAATTACGTAAATATGAAGAGCTTGGCTGACAGAAGAACCGAGTGGAGGGCTGCATAGAACCCATCTTAGAGGATTGTTGACCAATGATGATGATGAATGGTTATGTAACAGCATTAGCTTTCATCTTTCTTGTTTCGTTTATTGCACCAAATACTATTTTACGTTCCAGGTTGTCTTTCATATTCTCTATATATTTTCATGTTTTACGTGACCCTTTTCTGGACTTTTCCCGGTTCTCCAGGATTTTCGGACCTGTTACAATCCTGCTATCTGTATAACAATAGTATATATTATAAAGACTTTACTAGATTAAGATCCTGATTAAGATACTCAACCCACATATCAACGGGAAATAGAAAAACTCAACTTCGATATTCAGTAGTACTTACCTGAGTAAGTATCTTTATAGGAGACAAGCGGAAGCTACCCGTTGAAATTCAACGGGTGTGAAAAACATTGAACTTATTTTGTAAGAAAACCACTGTCTGAAGAATACTGTTAGCGCGGTCATTTGAGGAGTTGGTGACCTATGTTGTACATAGAGGTCGTTGTAGTAGACACGCTGACCGTTTTCCAGGTGCACGGAGAGATGAGTGACTGTTGGTCCTGTTTCATGCACGGAAAATTCAAAAATGGCCAACGCAAATTCATCACCACGTAAGATAGATGGCCATCTCGTATTTTTGGTTCTCTTAGCCATATCTTAAGTGAATTAACATCTTGATCGCCCTTGTGTATATACATACATTAGCATTTAATGACTTACTTAAGTTGTTCTATTTTCCGTTGATATTTGGGTTGAGTATCTTAATCAGTATCTTAATCTAGTGAAGTCTTTATGAGATATACTATTGTTATACAGATGTCAGGATTGCAACAGGTCCAAAAATCCTGGAGAACCGGGAAAAGTCAAGGAATATGAAAAGGATCACGTAAAACATGAAAATATCTACAGAATATGAAAGACAACCTGGAACGTTTTTAAGCTTTCACCTTGAATGTGTCGTATTTAAAACCTCATGCTTTAGTTTTCGATTTTTCAAAACTTTCAAGTGATCCATCAAAGGTTTTACAATGATTGCGTACGAAGCATAAATTATGGTGATATCCCCTTTAATTAAAGAACGGGTTAGCGAATCTGCATTGCCGAACGGCTCATGATAGATAGAACTACATAATTCTCTACTTATCGTGAGATAAATGCTTAGCTATTTTCATATTACCCTAATCTGCCGACTCAAATCACGTTTGGGTGCACCAACCAAACTGTCATGCAGCGAGAGCACAAAGTACCTCTAAACATATTCTATGCCCGTCTCTCGTACTGGGAAGAAAAACATTTTTTACGGTTCTTAACATTACCCGAGAAACACCACGAGGCGGTGACCGTTATTCGTTTCTCTTTTTTAACTTCTTTTTCATACCTTAAAAAACATCAAACATGGGACCCTTGGGACTCTGGGCCCCTGTTATATGGAATTTATTTCTACGTGTTATCATGGGTCTGCAGAAAAACGTGATATTTAAATGCAAGAGGCTTGAATGTCCTTTTAAAATCAAAGAACATTCACACCGATCTCCGGTTGTCAAGGAAATATGCTATTGTTGATTTCAGAGAAAAATGTGAAATTTTCAGCTAAAAATATGATTTTAAGACAAATACTAAGTGTAATTGAAAATTGATTGAAAGAATTAGAAACTTAATTTATTCAGCCATCCGATAAAATATTTCAGCCCTCTGTCTTGAATGGAAGTACTTTAAATAAGAAAAAAATGGGATCAATGCACCAAAATCAATGCCAGAGACCACCAGGATCCATCTAAGGGCCCATTCAGGGGCTTTTGGGGACCCTGAGGGTTTTTTAACATAGCCTATGTTCTGCCCAGACACATATCCTATCTACATACCAAATTTCAGCTAAATCCGTCTTGTAGTTTTTGCGTGAATTAGCAACAGACAGACGACAGACAGACAGACACCATTACATATTTATATATTAGTATGGTTTTAGAACAGGCTGTCCCGTGATTTTTGTTGGAACTTTAAGCCCAATAGGAGAATGAATTTATTTCCAGAGCTGACTGCGTAGGCTGCGTGATCATGCGATATGCAATGTGGAATTAGTAGACATTATTTTTGGATTCAATTATAACCTATGTAATTTTTATTTCACTGAAATCATTTTAACAGAATTTTTTTATATTCGTAGTAATATTGGAAGTAAGTAAACCTGCAATGATTCACGTGGAACTGTATTGTCTGAATGACACATGCCTTGCGCTTTATATTCAGTTTTGAGCTAAGCACTAAATACAATCACAGTTAGTTCACTTACAAGGCTCATGCCTTGGACCGATATAATTTGTTAGAAGCGTAATTCCTTTTTTCAAATCTTAATTCAATCACAGCCGGTTAAGCTCCAATTATTTGACTGTAACTGTAAGTTTCCGAGGGTAGTAAGTATGCCATTTGAAGGTATTAGCCTATTCCACGTCACATGAAAAGGAATGAGATCCTATAGGAAAAATTCAGACACGATATTTCTGGATATTTAAAAAAAGATGAAAAGAATGGAAAATCTATATCGCCATGCTGTTGATAAAAGTGCAATAAAACATTCATTTTGTGAATGAAGTGAAAATATATCGCGCGAAAGTTACTTCTCACGTAAGGTTGTGTGAACTTGTATGCATGTCCGGTCAGGGTGCTTTTGTAAATCGTTACGTGAATAAATGTTGAGTTCCAGAAAATTTCTCATACCACTGCAATGCATGTTAACAAAAACAAAATTAGGGACTGATATTTATGAAAAAAGCTGTCCTTGTTTATTGGAGTCGATTCCCTTCAAATGCCAAATACCTGCCATTTATAATGCTCTGATTATTTTTTCAGCGATCTGTAGTGATCAAAATGGGATTAAGAGTTTCAAATAGTAATATCGATACAGTGTTACGTAATGTCCAGTTGTCTCTTTGGTAGCTGCTGCGGGACAGGCTTTGTCGTCGACATTGACGACAATGCCTGTCCCGCAGCAGCTACTGAAAGAGACAACTGGACATCGTCCACGCTGTGAAAACCTACGATCAGTGTTACGTAGTCTTCCAACCACATACTCAAAGCCTCATTTTTTGAATGTGAATATTATTGTGAGTTGATTCTCGCAGAGCTTATAATGCAAAAATTGCAAATATATACTGAGAGGAGTGCGTTTTATAATAGGGCTGATCACCGAATTCGGGCATCTGAAGGTCTTCTCCGGAATACCGCATCCTCTTTAGGTTCTCGTGTGCGATAGGGGGGAATGATCGGTAAGGATGCTGGTGGAATATATAGATTTAAATGTGCCTCAATCGATAAGGTTGAATTGAAAAAGTTTAATTTAACCATAAATATGAAATAAAAACATGTATTTTTTGTACTGCTTGTTCAAGGTGAGAGTTGACCCCGATCACTATTGGTTGACAATAGAAAGAAAGCAAGTGTCAACCAATAGTCAACCTGCGGAAAAAAACTGTTCACACCTTCGTGAAAGACATGATAGAAATGGAACCAACCACCTTTTGATTCAAGCAATCTTCCTTTCTCTTCACGACTTGCCACCGCAATAGCATCAAGATAACTTACTCCCGTGATCACCTTCCTCCGGAGGAATTGAAGTCACCTTCCTTTCGCAAGGCAGTGCAAATGCACTCGTTAAAAAGGAAACTGTCTAAGGTGTAACTTGGTTTAACTTAGCCATCGTAAATGTAAAAAAAGTGCACTGTAAAATCCACGCATAAAAATTTGTTGCCCGACCAACGTTTCGTTGCAGCGCAGCTTCATCAGCGTATCCGATGATGCTGTGCTTTTTACGTGGTGCGCTACCACTAATTTTTAATCTTCGCAGTTACAATATAACAGGAGAGTAATAAGAAATTAGCCAAAGATAACAAGGAAAATATAAGTGCGGGAAAAGTGAACTTTTATGCATATTTGCATGAATAATAAAATGTATAATACTTTTCTGTAGTATGTTAAATATATTCTATGGATGTTCAAGGACTGTGAACTAACGGCGTAAAACCTTTACGGAGTTATCCGCCAATATGCAAAATAGTAAGTTTTACACAGTTTAACATCGTTCACCTTTAGCAGGGTCGGAGTTCAAATCCCGTGCAGAAAACGATTCGGCGATTTTGTGCATGAAAAATACCTTTCTTTTTCCTCACTTTCTGTTTTTTATATGCTTATTCATTTATTGTGTTGTTGTATTAGTTGTGAAATTTATAGCGCCTATATGATCTCGTATGTTATTTTTGCTGTCGGCAATTCTTCTTTTCAACTAATACAAAGTCTATAGCATTGGGAAAGATATCAGTGAATAAAACGTTTTACAAAGTAATGGCATCAAATGCGTTGTTTACATTAAAACACACTGTTTGTTTACGATGTATGTTAAAAGACACAGCTTTTTACCCAGAGAAACAAGATTTCCTCGCAGAAACTTCGTGAAGAGTCGTAAAATAAGTAACGAAGAATGAAGGATTATTGATGTCAAGATACTTGTACACTCCTTTCTATCATGCAAATAAATAACTATTAAATCGTTTTGGAAATTTTATCGTAAATAATTCGTATTATTAAATGGCGTAAATTTGTGCATACATAATTTTGTACATATCTACACCTCCCTATATTATTTGAGCAATTTAAAGGGCTAGATCATTTTTAAGGGTGGGGGTGAGGTTGAGTGTTCGCAAGATTCACTCGGATTTACTAGTGTTTACAGTAATTTCTAATTGAGTACCATTCTGAGCATTATTGCACGTATGCACATGCGTGATAATGACTATTTACTCCTTGCTCCGCACCGTTGAGCCGGAAATCCAAGTATTCAGGAGATGAGAATGTACATCAAATCCTGCAATGATAGGCGATTTAATTCTCTGCGAGAAATAAAAGTTTGGACTGTTTCACGCAATTGGAAAATTAAGATATGGAAGTGATTCAGCATAATCAATAATATCGTGGTGGTGGCAGTGCTCGCAATGCTTGATATAGTTCATCGCATTCAAAATAAGTGGAAAAATTCTCACAGTGCGTGGTGTTCTCTTGCGTCTCAAACACGTAACATTTAAAAGACACTTGCGTTTTACTCCCCCTCTCACCCACCTTATGGGATTGAAAGATTGAGTTGTATACGATTCGTTGTATACCCTCCCCCGCAGTCCTAAAGAGTGTGCTGTGGTTCAGACCAAAATGAAATTTCCTTTGACTAGAGATAATGGGGCGGTTGTCATGATGAAAAGAATGGGAGGAATTCAGGGAAAAAGGGGGAGGAAATAAGCAAAAATAAAGTGTAAGCGTGGCAAAGGAGAGAAAAATGGAGGGTGCTCTAAAAATGGCCCTTGTGGAACTCCTTTCGTTTCCGTCTCCCGAGGAAACCGGTCGTGTGGAAGAAGCGGCGTGTGGGGGGGAGGGGGGGGGGATGGTAGAGGATAGGAAAAAAAGGTTTCTCCTCCTTGGAGAACTTAGGAATGGAAATAAAAAGGAATCAAAGTAGTTGTGGGAGGGAAGTTAAATGGTGAGTTCGTGGGAGGGAAACGAAGGACACGGCATGTACGGTGGCAGTCGTAGGATGCCATCCGTTGCTTTCCGTCTCTCCCTCTACTCCCCACTCACCTTGTAGACCCTTCCCTTACCGCGAGATCGATAGAGGTAACAAAACAACCCAAGAATTTGTGGTGGGAGGAGAAATATACGAACGGATCGAGTCTTGGTTTGTCGACCGTGGAGTGTCTGATTCACTGCCTCGCCGCTCCATCTTCACTGGAAGGGCATTCTTATGCCGTGCCCGATCAAATGTTTGCCAGTGCTTTTAAGCTAAGAACATCGGTACAAGGTTTAGCCACAAAGTTTAGCAACACATCAGAGACAGAAGCTGAAAATTACAAAGACCCAATTTATAGATCATGGGATTTCTAACGATAAAATCTAACCATTCAACTAAATACAACTAAATGGAGGTTTCTAGAAGTAAAATAGGAGGGTAAAACACTGGTGAAGTTTGAAGATTACAGTTAATTAGATAGAATAATGTGCGGAGGAAATAGCTTCAGAAGCATGCAGGAAAATGGCGCATTTAAGTGTGACTGTTAAACATGAACTTTGAAGACTTGGAATAAGGATGGTTTTGAGGTGCTGGCATGGAGAATAATGGGTAATTACATCGGCTGAAAAATGTTGTTGCTGATCACTAAAGAGTGGTGGTGGTAAGAAATTTGACGGAGGGAAATATGGGTAGGTACATTTAGTTGATGAAATAAGCGATTAAAGGTGATGGCTTACTCCAGATTAATTGGAGAATTAAATATCAGAAACATGGAACGAGGAAGGAAATGAAAATGATTTATGAATACAATGAAGTGGGCTAGGAGTGTATTGAACTAAAGTAGCCAATGGTGTGGTAAAAAAAGGCCCAGTTATATTGAACGAAAGAAGTAGATGAAGAAGATAACTACGACAAATCGGAACAGTAATGGGAGTATATAATTGATGGATTATTGAGTCGAAGTAAAATCGATTGGATTAGAAATCGTGTGGATTAGAAAATATCAAAAGCAAAATACTGGCTTGTTATTTTCCTACCCTTTTCAGGAAGGACATATATAAAGCTTTGAGAGTTTTCCTTCCCACGCATCTCGTCTCAGCTTGGGATATTTATAAACGGCAATCAGAATTCGCTTTCAAGAATACCTCTTTGGTACCGGAGATGAAAGTAGAATCAAGTCAAAATTTCAGAACTATATCGGAAAGAATGTGCATGAAATATTCTCCCCGAAAAAGAACTTCAAATTTATTTGAGCTCATATGGACCCCTATTTCTCAGGGTTCATTTTATGGCCGTAACATTTTCCTTCCTGCACTTTAAGAAGTACTGAACATTAATGCCTTTCATAAGTCATTATTCACGTTGTCTTTAATGTTCACTTGTCTTTTTCTCTTCCTCTCCTTCAACTCTCTTTGTAACCTCCTTTTGCTCGTAGCCCACTTTTCTTTTTGATCTGAGTACACAACCTTGATGCAAACATTTTACCTCCCCTTTTCTATATCCTCTCCTTGACATGACCATGGCATGCATCGCAAATAGATCCCTTTTAATTTTGAAGACATCGTAAAGCTATCACAAGCACATTGATCAGGATGAGGAGGGTTTTCAGAAGAATTTATTACTATGCAGCGAGGTATAACGTAAAGAAGAAACTTATACCATTGGGCAAATCTACGAGAAACAATACGATGATTTTAATTTGTAGGTATCAAAAATAATAGAAGAAATACTTCGGATGGAACATCGGATGATTCAAGTAGTGCTGAGCATGATAAGGGAGGGACATTCACGTCTACATAATACCTTGAAAGCCACCATAAAGGTGAGTGGCTGGGGGTGAATTCTCACCAAACATGCTCCACATATCATGCATAAAAATGTATTAGCTATAATATACTATTCTAAACTTCAATTTTTGAAGAGAATAAAAATAGCAAAGCAAGCATGCAATATAATTCTGTTGGGTTAGCATAAGATCGTTATACCAACATGCCTGTGCCAACAACCTGTGCTATCCATTGATACACTCGCATTGGACACATTTATCGCTATTCGTATCCCTCATTGTAAGAGGATTGGAAATCCCTAATTGTGGAGGTGAGAAAGTTGTAGGCTGAAGTTAGGAGAGGGCTTCGTTGATGGGTGGAAAAAGTACTTTGGGTTGATGTATGTCGTAAAGGTCGTTATGGAAGGTAGGATTCTGGGTAAGCTAGGCCGAGAAAGAAGTAAAAAAAGCACACTGATTAATTTTAGGAGATAAAGAAAATTTGATAATTTGAAGAGAGAGATCGCCAAACTAAGATTAGCCGTTGTTTAAATGGATGCAAGGAATACTATTAGCATAGAATCAAAACATACGAAAAGTGCTAAAAAGCATCTACAAACCACGAATGACAAAAAATTATCTTGGTTAATTTAATTATTTGAAGTGCTTGTGAGATCAGCTATAGATACTTCCCGTTCCAGGACCAAGGAGAAATGGACCGTAGGGGAAGTGCGATTATTTTTCCCATAGCGGAATTATTTCTAAAAAGATTATAGAGCGTTCAGAAAATATAAATTGTTTTTATCGATTGATATAAGATTGGTTTGAGTCAAAGAAGAAAATATAAGACCAGTAGTAACTCAGTAGCTGTGCAATACAGTACATGAAGAAATACTTATCGCTTTCGGCATATTGCAGAAATGGTTTTTCCCCTCTCGGAGATTGTATGAATCACGAGTGAGCCTCAATCAACTCATTTAGTTCCTCTGAGGACATTCTGTGAGAAGAAAAACTGTCACACTCTCCAAACTCGCCTCTTCTCTCATGGAAATGCTGGTTTATGTAATTGAGCCTGCACGCGTTGAAGGCCACGGTTTTTGCGTCCCCGTTCGAATGTCGTGATATTGTGAACGTGAAATCACCTTTGCTTTGTTCACCATTATATTGCTCTAGCCTCTTGCTGAACTTCCTCTCCACGAGAAGATATTGATATTTATTTTGCTCTTGCGTTCCTCCAAAAACTCGCTTCATGCCACTCGCGCCGTTGTGTCCTAGGCAATTTTGGGCTTCCTCTCAACAAGAAAAATGCGCAAGAAATATTGAAATTGAATTACCTGGAGGTTTGCACGGGTGATTGGAAATTTCAAAAATGGTCTCTGTTGAAATAGTTTTCTTATAACCATAAGTTATATGCATGAGAATATCTTCTGAGACGTATTGGTATGATTTGGTACTCGTGCGAAGAAACTGAATTAAGCTATCTGGCGAAACTTTGTTTGTAACGGATGTTTAGTAGTGAAAGCTACATGGCTTATACACTTTTAATATATTCAACGAAACCACACTAGCACTTTTCAGCAGTATTTATAGCGTACTTTGCGTTTCAAGACATTTAAAATCATCTTCAGATAAAATTTGCCCAGAGAGACTCCATATTTATATCTTCATCTGCATAATAACCTGCAAGCCACCGCAGGGGCTGGACCAACACCAGGCATGCATTATCAGTCTCAGAGAACAAGGTTACACTTACTACCATAAAGCCATGCCAAATATACTAATCGTATATGCACTACGTATGCTACTTACAGGATAAATGTTACCATCTCGAAGAAAATAGGTAGTTATAATTTATGCGATGCAATGGATGTGATTTGAAAATTCTATGCTTGAGTGCACGTGCTATTTAATTGAATATATTTCTTCCGGTTTCTCAAGCCTCTGTTCAACTTTACCATGTTTACCTCCTTTTGATTCGGAGCTTGAGTATTTTAATTTTTATTACTGCAATGTTAAGTTCCACAAAAGATCTGAAATATACTCAATGGTTCTTCGTAGATCAGTTTAAAAAAATTAAACAAGTTTTTTTGTCGACAGCTTAATCTTCATCACTTGTATATAACAGTTTAAATTTTAACTCGAGTAAACAACACCAAACTGCGTATGTACCCGACTATCTTTCAGTCATCTGAACTTACGTTATTCCATTATTACCTTTCATCCGCTTAAGATCCATGCTTAAAAAAAATTATGAGCTTGTAGGGAATTTGCTTGAGAAAAAATAGGTACCTAATGCAGAAAAAGTTTTTTCGAACAACATGAAGTATTCCATTTGTGGTGTTAATATATCTCTCCTAAAATAAACATTTAGGCAATGATCATCATAATCTATTTGTTGAGGTTTACGATATGGTGTTGTATCTGGCTAACTTTTAGAGGTTGTTATAATTCCACAAAGGAAATTCAAGCCTAAAGGTGTGCATACGATTATTTTATCTGAATAATCTTTCTTGCATACACGTTTTCAGAAAAAACAATGCGCGGAAGTAGCCCGCCTTACCTTATAGGTAATTATTATCTTTATATTTTTGTCTTGGTTATGTTCTACAAATCAATTAGAGCTGTTATTGAAAGCATATAACCCTGTAGAAGTGTGCCACACGTATAAAAATTTGTAAATAGTTATTCAGATATATATGAAATGTTTTTCAATAAGTATCATGCAGAAAAGCAAAAGGCAGATAGAATTTTTCATAAAATATCCTGCTTTTAGCCTTGGAAACTTCGCTCTGCCTCTCGTATTAGAAACCATAGTACGCTGGTGTTCGTTATCTATTTACTGCATCTTCAGAGAATGTGTCCAAAATTAATTCTGCAAAAGATTTCTCTCGCACAACAAAACCGTCGATCTTTATATATATTTATGATAGTAGATTCGTACATTTTCAACTAGGTGACGATTCAGCTAATACTAATTTCGAAATCCATTACGGTCTTGAACCACACAAAATGTTTTCCCGGTGAAGAATTTTTCTTTCTCTACCTATTTCATTTGCCGAAAAACAATTGTCGGAAAAGTGCTCTGTTCGGCATTCGAAAAGTAATATTATTCATGGGTATTCCCAGCCAACACTTTTCAATGACTCACTCACAATTTCCTTAATCAGTGAAATGAAAGTGGAACTTCAGTCAAGGATAAATGTAACATGTGATTTTCACCCTTTGCGTAGGTAAGGATGCTTTGAAAGCCTCGGTACAAATGGGGTTGGAATGGAAGGATGTAATAATGACATTAGTGCAGAACCTTGAAACGGTCTCTACTCTCCATAAAGTCTAGTAAAGTGGGTCAGGACCTTCGTCGCGACTTCCACACCCAGGTATTCATTTCTAAGTTTTCTCCTCTTGACCTTAACAGCTACAGCGTCGATTAGCGTCGCATGTGGCCTTTGTATATCCGAATAGTTTTGTTTTCGGACTCAAGTGTTGGCTACTTAGAAGGTTTTTAACAATAAGACTCCCTGCTTTTCTGGTTGCGATTTAATCCTACATTTCACTTTAAATGACTTGGTTGACGCTTTGTGGTGACCGTTCCTCCCTCGAAGTCGAAACAACTGTCGTCAAAGAAGATATCTGGAGGGACGAAATATTGTTATGCTCACTATTCACTTTTTTACGCCAATCTTCCCCTATAACGCTCCATACCATTTTCAGAATCTCCATAAATTAAGATTGTGCCGTTTTCAAAGAATCCCCTCTCTATTATGTCAATGATAAATCAAATATCGTACTACTATTGAAAACCTCAATGATTCCACGATATAATTAGGTACAAAATAGTAATTATGGTGTGAACCATTATTGTTATTGGAAGAAAGAATATATTTTGCAGTAGCTTACTCCAAGCATAACGAAAGGTTGAATTCTCCTCCCTTTCATAAGTCTAAATCTGACTAGGGCTGCCGGTTCTAAGTTATTCTGGTTAAAATTTACGTCTGCAATTAAAGCCTGACAGAAATTTTCTACATGCATTTGCAGCTTTTTGCAGTTTGAATTTTTTTGAAATTCAGTTTACGTCAATAAATCTATGCAAGCTGGTTAAAATATATTGAACTTATACTAAGCTAGTATACCAAGGCAAGACTATGCAACCAAGAAATAAAACGGAGCATATTGATATAATACATATATATATTATATTATGCAGCACAATTTAATTTCTGATAACTGACACCATTTGTAATAAATATTTGGCATAAGACTTACGGTATAACTTGGCCAATATTCATAATTATATAGCCTGTTGAAAAAATTTACAAGATATACCAAAGTTATGTTTTTTGCTGTTATATTTGCACAATAAGTCAATTTAGTAAGTAATCCAAACAAGTTTCTAGCTTTGAAAATATTTTACAACTGTTGCTATAGAAAGTTGCAAAAGTGATAGCTTCCTGAACCCACTCCCCTTGAGTGTTACGTAATTTATGGACGGCCATTTATCAATAAATCTCTATAACACGTCCTTCATTTTTTTTCGCGTGACTTCTCATTGCTTCACGTGAATTTTTACTGCTCGTGTTGGATAATTTTGCACCAGGCTTTTATATATCTCATTAGCTTTGTGGTTTCTTTTGTTTATGCCCCCTCATAGCCATCCCTCCATTCCCTACTTTCACAGCGCAGTACCCCTTACACACGCTCTACCCTCCCCACCTCCCAGGAACGGGTATAATAGGACATCTCCAATGCCCACTATCTGAAGTCAGGTAACCTATGCTCTGTTAGAGTAAAATAGCACTGTATGTGTTTGGGCGTTTTGTAATCCGACTCCTAATGGTATAACTACCCCATATAACCGAAGATATTAATCCTAGGGCCCCTAGGACGAATACATTTCCCATACCCTGGGCTAGGTCAATTTTTAAGGGGAAAATATTC
Organism: Platycnemis pennipes; assembly: GCA_933228895.1. Classification (NCBI taxonomy): domain Eukaryota; kingdom Metazoa; phylum Arthropoda; class Insecta; order Odonata; family Platycnemididae; genus Platycnemis; species Platycnemis pennipes. The sequence continues at coordinate 83,435,204 of OW121854.1, read as the reverse complement.
TGGAAAATAAAAGAATACAACTTTATTAAGTTCACTTTACATTTAAATAGGCACGACCCGGGTTTCATAACGTAGTTACATCTTCAGGTGACTGATCATGCATGCATCTTCTTTTACAACAAGTTGGGTGCGACAATAAGGACATCTTTCTGTCGGAAGGGAGTGGGGTGAGTTGGGAGTGAGATGAGAAGGGATAGAGGGGGAAGAAGCGGCGTTAGGTCGGGTAGAGGGATTTCCCTGCGTTGATGGGTCTTCGACCAGCATAACGAACGAATAAATACGAAATTTATAGCATTATTATAGTTCAGTTTTCTGATATCATTGCTATTGTTTATAGTTTTGCATTATTATTGATGAATTGTTTGCCACTGTAGAGTGGATGAGGAAATCAGGGGCTAAGGAGGGTTGAGGTAAGATGAGTGCAGGAGGAGGAAATAAAGATTAGCGGGGGCGCATTATGTTTCACCAGGCACAATAGTCAATGGTAGTTCATGGGTCCGGTCGTTGATGATGCGGGCACTGGGATAATGATTCCCCGGAAATTCAATGGCACATTTTTCACTGGGGAATTTTTACGAGTAGCACCGAGTGGTACAATTTCCAGGATTATATTAATTGCACACAGGTGGATGATCACTGTGGAATTTTTTATGGTTGTCACTGTAGAAGCTCGTTTATGGGGATGGAAAAGGGGAGGGGGGGCAGAGAAAAACTATTTAATTATTGTTCAATGACGACTCATAAATATAATCTAACTATTGCATTAACTGTGCGAAATTTATAGCATTATTATAGTTCAGTTTTCTGATATCATTGCTATTGTTTATAGTTTTGCATTATTATTGATGAATTGTTTGCCAGCTGATCTTTTGTATCTGTTTTTGTTGCAAAAATTGTACAATGTTTTTAATGCATTGCTCTTATGGGGAAACCCAGAGCATGAAATAAATTAAATCAATCAATCAGTAGAGGTTCGATTTCTCGATCTTTAGGTCGACAGGCAAGCTTGTTTCCGATATGGCTACGACAGCTGGCCAGAGTGGAATGCAGTGTGGAGTTTTAAATGCTTATTTTTCATAAGATATAGAAGTGGAAAACATTGCTCATTAAGTAACGCTTAATTCACTACGATACAAATTCTAAGATTTATGACATAATGATAGTCATGTAACAGTATTCTCATGGTGATAGTCATGTAACAGTATATTGTTGATATGCATTCAAAATTGCAATATTTTTTCGAATTTATACTTAGTCAGGCAAAGTGAGGCCACAAACAATGTAGCCTGCTCGTCCAATTTATAGCGTGAATTAACGTAGAGAAAACATTTTAATTCATGGGATGAAATTGCTAGTACATTAACTCGAAAGAGTGTTTGGTCGATAGGGACATTATGAGGTTGAATTTAAATTATTTTTGGGGAATTTCATATCACTTGTGGATCAACTTTACCAAGATCCGGAAATGTCTATCCTTTGCATTCGAATAGGATTGCTACCAAAAAATTTCTAAACTAGGTTAACGGACGGTTAGGAACTGGTAAAAGAAAAACTACGATAGGCGTCCATTTCCTCAATCTCTTCGCGAAGCAATTTTTGCAGAAGCAGAAGTGATCACTTATTGCGTGACTTCTTTATTCTTTTGTGTTCCTGTAAAATTGGAGAAAGAGCGAGCGAGTACCGATGCGTTTGAAGTATGACTGATATCCCATCGAAAAAGGTAACGGAAGTTGTTCCTCTCCGTTGCAAAATTCATGTGCGCTTCTAATGGGAGAGATCGGATGGCAAAGTTAACCGCTTAATATTTGAAGAGATGACCATGACCCGTTTGTTCCAAAGAGTGTCCCCGAGTATATCTTTCGGAAATGAGTGAGGCTATATGGCTTAAGGAATCAAGAAACGAGACGGTAACTGTCCTTCAAGGTGAACATGAGGAAGAGCATGGTATCCCGAAGAGTTGGCGAGAAAGAAACGTAAACAAATGCGCTCTCTTGGTTGGTGTAGTTTTGAGATAGTTCCGTAGGTAATATTTACAAAGGTTGCAGAATTAAATCTGAATGAAAAAGGTAGAGCACCTGGCCGGAAGTTTTCAGGACCCGTTTCCTGAACTTTTAGTTTGTCATAAATAAACGATGAGGAGATTGGTATTGGCATGGTGGGAAAATGAGGAATTGGGGAAAGAGGATGTTTAAGTTTACTGGTGACATTTGCAATGCGGGTTAATATAATTGTGAGTAGGCTAGATTTTCAGCAGTAATAGTTGTAAATATTGGTTTTGAAATAATCCAAATATCTGACATAACACTGAAAAGGTTATTTTAAACCGCCTAACCTACGTTCTTAATCATACTAAAAAAACCAATTAGTCCCATTAATTTGTAGTCCTCAGTAGCATTTGCACCTGCAATCTTTGTCTTGCCATCCTGAAGCATTGCCAACCTAAAGTGATAGGTAACGCTTCAGGCTGGTTGTCAGCAGACGTGGTTGATTGATATAATCGGTTCAGATGGGTATAGAATAAGAAAGGATTAAAATGGACGGGAAATAGAGGAAGTTGATTGAAGTCATTTGGAGGAGTGGGATGCGAGTGAGTGGACGAGAAGGGTATTTGGAAGACAATAAGGTAAGAAGGGAAGTTGAAGGAAAAAAAGGCAGTTTTATGGAAAATATTTCATGCCAATACTGGCCTACCTTGAAAGGCAAAGGAATGATAGTTATATTCGTTATAATAAAATTTTCAAAAATCCTTCTGCTCCCATCAAGTGAAAGATGTTCATGTATCAGAAAATAAATTTGGGATATCTTCCGCATCATGTGATAGATAAATATGCTTTTATTCCAATACAAGAGACCGTCTTATAGGGTATAATTTGATTCCATATAAAACAACCGCATAAATCCACTAACAGGCTACACATGCTCGGAGACCTCCAAAACCTATTTTCCGAGAATCCGATTTCAGGCAGCATATCATTAACTTCTTCTGCAAAATCGCTTGGAGAAATGGGATTTGAATGAAAGAATATGGGTACTGAATTGGAAAGGAAAAGAGATGGCATTAGAATGCGTGCTTTCCCAATAAAGTAGCTGAAGTTAAAGCAAACAAATGACAATATCGCAATATATCGTATCAGCATGTTGAACCTGCAAAACGTCAAAAAATATTTCTTATATAACAACCCAGCAGAAATAATATGGCACTGCTGCTGCCTAACAGCTAGCGATTAATAATAAAGATTAGATATAAAAATTAAACTAATAATAAATTTTGCTAGCTCAATTTTTGTTTAATAAAAGGCATTCTCTACCTTATATTTTATACCATGGTATTTCAATGTGGATTGATGTACCACACGTGGGTGCAAGCAATTGACAAAATAGTGGTTAAAGATGGCTGCAGAAGGGTGAAATTAGCCATTTGTTGGTGATCTCATTACAGGGGCTAATTTGGAAGCAAACAAGAAGCAAAATTGGAGGGGGGGAGATTTGTAAATGTTGTTTGAATGTAAGAGTGTGTGAATGCATGCATATGCGTGCTTATGCCAAACATAAAATAATTACACATCGTAATGCCTTTATATTCTTATTAGGAAAATTGGCGATTTATTTACGGTCATTGATTATGGAATTGGATTGAAAAGTCAACCACATAGGCCTGCTCAACTGATCTCTTGGGGACGGGGGGGTTGATTTCCCCCTTTTCCTCCCCGTGGATCCAACACTGCTTCATTATACATACCTATATATTTATGTTCCTTATTGAGTGGGATTGGCCCTTTTGTTTAAATTCACGAGGTATTGCAATGAATACTTTGCGGAAGCAGAATGCAACCGGAAACCGATTTTAACGGTTATTATTCCTGTTTTAATTTTACTAGGATTCATGGTTTCAGTTTCCACTCATCAACCTGTGAAATGTGAAACATGTATAAATAAGTTTTGTGATGTATTGAATTGAGTGCCATATTTTTCGTTCCAATTCACATTGTGCAACAAATGGGCATAGTTTTTTTTCTTGACAAGTTTTGCCGTCGACACCAATGTTCTCGTTGGTTGGTTCTTTAGGAGAGGCGGTCGACAACTAAGGACATTCGTGCAATGCTTTTGGGCAATGGTAATTGGAAAATTTTAGGTAATGGAGGAAGCGTGGAGAGAAACCCGGCGTCAGCATTAGTCTACCTTTAATGACAGGCGCCATGGGAACCACGGCTAAACGTCCCATGGGACGGACGGCAGTATTGAACCTGAAATGCCAACCACTATTCACCGGTATGCCACCGCCGGCAATCGAACCCGGGCCCTCGGGATGGTAGGCTAGTGCTCTATCCACCAGACCAATCCGATCCACATTTATCTCGTGTGATTTGTAAAGTTCAGAATGGAAGATGGTAAATTTGCAGCCACTAAAACTTCTCCTATTACCCTGATATTATTTAGACTCACTAATTATTTTCTTATCGAGACCTTTATCACTATTCCAGGGTTTCTTCTTCCCAAATGTGTATGCGATACCCCTCTAAGGAACTAGTTTTTCAAAAAACATGCTTTGTAATTTACAGTTAAATAGTTCGAATTATTCTTAGAATTGATTGTATTGAATTTTACGTTCAAAGTTGAATAAATCGTATTTACGGTGGATTGATATGGTGAAATATTTCCGTATTTGTGATTATTTTACTTTTCAGGCACAAATAAAGGTGCTGCGAAAGTCGTTTCTTTGCATTTTAATGCTAATTTATCTAAAGCCAATTAGTTATTCGGAAAGCTAGATTCAATTTACGCGGGATTGTTTGTTTAATATTGGCCCAGATTTGTTTATTTAATGTTGGACCAATTTGTGGTGGCGCTAGAGTGTGGAAACGTATACTCTGGGCTCTTATGGGATTGTCACTTGCCAGGAAAAACTTTTCGGGTTTACCCCCGGGTCTAATTGCTCTTGGTATGGATGGTGATATTTAATAAAATACTTGAATATATTTTGAAATCCTATGATATAGATGCAGAGGTACAAATGCGACTAAAATCTAAACCATCATTCCAGTTATACACTAATTTTATCGATTATTATCCATATTTGTAGGCGATAAGTCTGACATTTTTACCCCTTTGTCCAACTAAATATTGTTGGACTCTCCATAGATATATCTCCATACATACATAACTCCAGATATCTTCAACAGTAGATATTGTTTTTGATTTAATCCACCGGACCTGTTAGACCATGAGCTTAGTATCAAAAAGACATTTTATTTAACTCTGGCAATACCACGTGGATAGGTTTATTTAAGGCTCAAATTTTGTACTTGTCGTAAATGACGACCCATCACTTTTATTACAAAATTTATAAGTTCAAAAGGTCATCTTGTGATCCAGCATACGCAAATGCCTTTCCTGATCTTACCTCTCCACCCCTCCTTCGTCATTCTCCCATGAACCCGAAGGTAGAGCTAATACCTCCAGTGGAATACGAGGACCTCATTCCTGACGGGCTGACTTCCCGACGCCGACACGAGCTACGCCATATCGAATGGCACGTTTCCCATTCATCCCCTCGTCTTCCCTACGCCAACTTTTGCCTTTTCCTCGAAAGTCACTCTTTTTCTCCTCTCCTTCCTCCGGTGACATCTGCCCATTCAAAGTCCTCGCACCTACCCCTTTATCCCCACCCTCCTTCAATCAAAATCCCGAAAACTCGCCGCCGATCCTAAAAGAAAATCTCTAAAACCCTTTTCTTTTCCCCCCCTCCGTGTCATCTTCGCCTCCTGCAAACTGATTCCTCATCATAACTCGGCATTTTGAAAGCACTCGGTGGTGTGAGGCTCGGTGGTTGGATGGCGTGGGATAGGAGCAGATGGGTAATAGGGGTGACGGGATGAAAGTTGGGTCAGAGAGTGGAGTGAGGAATGGAATTTTGGGGAAGGCAGAGGAATGGCGATAGTAGGTAGGGGACGGGGAGGTGACGGAGGGAAGAATAAGATGAGGGAGAGGGAAGGAACAGTGGGAATGGTCGATAGCTAATTCTCCGGAGCTTGAAAATTCCTTCCCGTCCTTTGGCTTAAAGTCTTCACTTGAATACGGATGCAAAGGCGACAATCCTGTCTTCTTACATGAAGATAATACGGAAACTCAACCATTTTCGGACTGTGACACCACAATCTACCCCTCTTCCACACACTTTCGCGGTGTCTTACAGGGTGTCGTGCAGATGTAGATGTAGCTGCGATCTCTTTTAGCACTTCACATTCAAATTGGAGTGGATGACCTTTTAAAGTTGAATGAATATAACTCATAAAAAGTTCTTTCCATGCCACAGACTGGCAGTTGGATCACATATGTTCAGTTTTATAGTTTTGCACATGAAAGTAGGTAATGAATGCATATCCATAGCATAAAAACATAATTAATAGAAAATTAACCGCTATCATTAACCAACTTCAATGACTTACATAAACTTAAGGACCAATGGTACCTTGCTGCTTCACCCACCGTTCGTGGGTATCAATACTGCAACCTTTAACTGCTACTATAACTACCCTGCGTCCCCAAAATTGACTTGAAGCCCAACTGTACGCATCTCCTCTCAAGAATGGAATTATCCGGTAATATTGGTGGAGTAAATTGTAAGTAGTTCCATCTCATAAAGTCGTACCGTACCGTATAACCTTATTAAACCTTAGAAGAACACAACACCAGAGCACAAGGTGGGATTTGAGGTCAAGATCTTATTCATTTTCAGTCCGATAAGTTGACGATCTGGAAACCGGGATCGTGAGAATATGACTGCGTCTACAGGAAGTAATCTGATTATTTCTACCAATACAGCAAAATATTAATAACCTCAATATTAACCTATTTTAGAGAAAAACAAGCTGTATTGCGCTGAAATTGTCTGAAAATCCTTATTTAGCATAGGCTTAGCTTCAAATCAAACTCATACCTCTGTTAATTGAAGAAATGGTCTTGGATTATCTGGAGCCATTACGCCTCCGTGATTAAATACAAAAATAAGGAATGAAGAAATTTTTTCAGCAATTTGAAAAATTGGAGATGCATGTCACACTGATATCTCGAAGTATGAACATTAATAGCTCACAAATTCTTCATAGCAATAGCAGGCAAGTTCACTTAGTGGTATTTCGACATGTTTACAAATAAAATGAACTTGGTAGTATTCTACACAGTTTATATTATCAACCCCTCCATCTGCTCTCTGTTCTATTTAATGACCTGAATAGGTTGACACCGGTGGAGAGAAACAATTGACAATTCTACATAATAATATTTATTCAGGAGATATCAACGCGTTGCCTTCCAATAAGGTTCTGTCTGTTTTTACCTCAGTTGGAATTCAAACCATGGCTATCATTATGCAAATTCAGGCCATTCTATATTTAAAATTACTATTATACTAAATGGACACATCCTTACATCCCAATTGAAATATCGCAGGCAAGGGATCTCTTAATAGAGGTACTGTTAACACTTTTATCTGAAGAATGCTCCTTTATGGAACCCAGGCATGGATCATTGCCACCACAGGAAAGTGGAGCATAAAATCATTTGAAATTCAGTGTTGTAAAAGAATGATGATAACTAATAACATAAACCAAATAATTGGCTGGCCGTTGTAGCAAGGAAACGCGATGGAAACTACAAGGTACCTGGTTCGTACTCTGCCCAGGGCATGGATTATGTGATTTACCTAGGAATAATATATTAATTAAGACGCTACCATAAAAATCAGGTGTTCGAATATCTAAAACACATGGTTACTTCTTTTGTGTGATTAAGGAAGAAGATCTAAGAAAAGTGAGATAAAAGATTAGTGTGATAAAAATCTAAGGAGGAGAGGTGGCAACCTTGTAGGTGGTAGCTTCAATTTCTGATGGTGGTTTGATAAAGATATTTCTGTCACAAACATTTACTTTTTACTCACAGATGGGAACTGAAACTTGACTGTGGATGAACATTCCATTAAAGAGTTGATATCGGGATAATGCTTTTTAAAAGTGGTGAGCCGTGGACTATAACAGCTGCGGAGTGTTAATGGCTAAATGAGTATGAAATGTATTGTTATTGGAGAGTGATGAATATAAAAAAGACTGAGTGGCATATACAAAGAGCCTCTAAGAAGAGTAGAAGGAAAAAAGCCTCCAGAAAACCTAAAAAAAGATGGGAAAACTTTAACGGCCATATACTAAGATACAAAGCTAGAGTTAAGTATAGGCCTGATGAATAAAACCATCTATTGAAAATGGAATGGAAGAATAGAAATGGAAGGTTAGTTAGTTAATTGTTCAGAGGAGTCGGCCGACAGCTGAAGTCATTTGCGCCATTTAGGATTGGTGGGTGATTGGGTAATATTAGGAACAATTCCGGAAACGGAGGAAGGGTGGAGAGAAACCTGGCATCGGCATTAGCCTAATGTTAACGAAAGGCGCCCAGGGGACCACGGCTTAACGTCCCATCCGACGGACGGAGTCCTAAACGTGAAATGCCCTCCACTACGCACTCAAGTGGGGACCGGTTTTCCACTGAAAAATCCGCTGAACTACCGGAAATCGAACCTAGAATCTCGGGATGGGAGGCCAGTAATAGCAATAGTAATAATTTACATCTACATCTACGTAATGCCCTGCTAGACACCATTTAAGTAGTGTGGCAGGGGGTGAAATCATATCATACATGCATCACGTATCATGGATCAAAAGGATTTGCAATTATTTTCTAGCCTAGACTTCACGATTTAAAAAGATATGAAAATAGCTAAATAGTACGATAGCTTAACGTCCTTACACTAATATGCAACTACCTATGCTATTCATTGAAGCAATTGTATTTATACTACTGGATGCATTTACAGCTATTCATATGCCTAATTTTACGCGGTAAGGACATTTTGAATCTGTTAGTTCGGAAATCTATTCATCTAATTTTATGATTATGGCCGAGTCTACTGTGATAAGCTGGAGTTAACCAGTGATTGTATTATCTTGGAATTTTTTAAAGAGTTTTTCTAATATTCAAACTACGGTCTGACACTGATTCCCATTTTTGGTCATCTAATAGGTTGGTTAAGCGAATATCGTTATCATACCTTCCCTTTACAAATGTTGCCAATATTTGCTGCACACGCTTAAGTTCATTATTTAAGCCTATTTTGTAAGGATCCTATATACTGGCAGCGTATTCAAAATGACTCACAATGGGTAAAATTGCCCTAGATTAACCTAACACATAAGTAACTTACGCTACCTGTGGGGAAATGACCTAGATGCTGTCGTGAAACCAGCGAAATAGTGGCTTTATGCGTAAGAGCTTCCTTTCCGGGGTAATGTTTTTATTTATGCGTTTACGGATTACCCACCACAGGCTACGGCCGTGTTACTTTAATATAGTTGCTGTTGCAATGGTGAAACGTAATCTTTCAGTATTCTCACCATCACCGTCTTCCTGTAAAATGCGACCCACTTCTTCCCCCGTAGATGCTTTCCTTTTGTCTTCACTAGCCTTCGTCGGTCGTAAAATTCCGCCGTTTCCGTGGTCTTCTTTTCGAATTCATTCCCTTGACCTTGCGATACAGGTAGACACGCACTTTTTTTTCCCCAGCAAAAAAATAGAAAAGGCAATAAATGGCGAAAAAGATCTTGCGGCGAACTTTTAGAGGTCACAGTGGGAGACACTTAAACGGCTATAGACTTAAGAAGCGCTGACTTTTAATTCCAATAAAAGATTATCCGTATGATTCATGGCTTGCAAGACTCGCGAAGGATGCACTATTAAAACGTAGAAAATTTAAGCCATAAATTAGGGTGCTTCCGAAGAGTGGGAGAAAAGAGAGCTGGTTACGGTATTGGCTTGCTTTCTCGAGGGTCCGGGTTCGTATCCGGTAGCGAAGTGAAAAGTTGAATTTTTGTAAACTTTTCCCCACTTCCGTATTCACAGAGGATTTTGAGCTCAGTACTCATTGTAGCGGATGGGACGTCAACGGCTAAAAGACCAACTCTAGCGATCATCGCTCTGTGATGACAGATGTTAAGATATTGCCAAGATGTTTTCCTACAAGCGAATTTAAATAGGTACGCACTCCCCAGCTGTGTATGAAAGTGAGCATTGGCGAGAATAAGAGCAAAAATAAGCGTAATTATTCTTTTTTATTGATTAAGGGAAAAGTGGAGTATGGCGTTTGAGAGCAAGTCTTTCTTTGTAATACATAAGAAAGGCTAATTACAACACGCATGTCAACTCAATCGGGCCTAAATGAAAACTGAAAATGAAAATCATTGAAGAAGCGGTGGAAGGAAACAGATGATATATAAGCCTGAAAAAATGTGTGTTTTAAAATATCTTGGTGGCAGAAAATAAAAGACTAGATTCCACATCAAATAAATACTTATTGACATATGTAAAAGAATTCGCTTCAACTCTTTCGTGAATTTGATATTCGCTGGTATCAACTGGTGAGGTTGGTAAATAATTTCGACCAAGTTTCGTTAATTTACTTGCCGATGAGGACGTGGAAAAACTAGTGGAGAAGGAAGGTTTATGCAGTCCCTATAAGAATCAGGTGGGATCAGTTCTTACGGAACTGGCCCCTCACCCCGAGGTCTCGGAGTTAGAATCTCGGGAGTGGAAGATATTTTTCGTTGGTAAACCGATCTTTACTTGAGTGCCTCTCTTTAATGAGTGCAAATTGCTTTTCAGCGTGCAACATTTCCTGACGGAGTGTATCGTACACCGGAATACACGCCTCAGGTTAGGGATCGGGGGAACCTAGTACATGTTCTAGGTAACGTAAAATATGATATTAATAAAGATACATTGTTGGTTTTATGTTGATGTACAACAAATATAGTGTAATATATTGCTGAAGGAAAATTAGAGAATGAGTGGTGTGCAAAATGACCTTGGCTGTTGGAGCACCCAAATATCAATACCTACCTAGAGTGCTTTGGGGAGAATATTCTAGTTTAGTACTCCGTCCGTCCGATTAGACGTTATGCCGTGGTCCCCTTGGTTGCCTTCGTTTAGAGCAGTCCTATGCTTATTTCCTCTCTATCCTACCTTCCTCATTTTCCTTCCATATTCATCGATGTACCTTTCCCCCCATTCTGAAGCGTCTATAAGTTCGGACTTAGACTTGAAAGCCACAGATTTATGGACAACGTTTCGTATCCTAATGGACTCTGACACGACTTTAATACCTGCGTGCACTCAAGAAAATCTTTTTCCTACAAATTGTCAGGCACATAGGGGAAGGTACTAAACCGTGACTGAGACTTCCGATAACGAGAAAATTTGAGCCCTTTACATCGCAAATAAAGATTTTAAAATTCCAGTAATAATTGAATACCGTTCTTCTCATTTTCCCGGTGTGGAATTTCGGTTTTGACTCTCTGCGTGGCATTCCCCTCTCGTAAACCTCTGAATATTTCCTTGCATGTCGCTTCATCCGCCCATTTTAAGTATTTTTGCATTCACCTCCGACGCCCGGTATCTGAGGCTTTTTATTCATAATCGATGGGCTTCTGCTTGAAACATTCAGAGGGTACGCAGATGGTAGGGCATGAAATTTGTACACCATGAATGCTCACTCGAGTGCAAAGATGCGAACAATTTGAAAACCATTTTTCGAAAGTTGTTTTGGATCCTGAAGCATATGGAAAGTTAACTATGGCATTTGGCATTTCTAAAAAAATGCCAAATGTCATAGTTAACTTGCCAGTTGTTTATTTCAGGTGTGCAAGCACCAAATTTTTTAAAGAAATTTTATGTTTCAGAGAAATACATTGAGGTAGCAAAAATACTATATATTTCATATTTTCTGCCAAAGTGGTTTTTAAAGGAAGAAAATTGCGTGAGTGTTTCGTCGGATTTGAACGCCAACTATATTTTTCCTGAGATATTTGAAAATATTTCAAAGAGAGATATTTGAATATGTGTCAGAGGGTAAAAAAATTAAGTGTGTCAGTTAAGATCAGTGAGAACGATAGATGCAGCCGTAGCTTCAAGAATAATAGTCAATAATTGTAAGAGGAGCAACAATGGTGGACGACGCAAGAACTTGGCAAGCTTGTAAATAAAAAAATGCCAAATGTCATAGTTAACTTGCCAGTTGTTTATTTCAGGTGTGCAAGCACAAAAATTTTTTTAGAAATTTTATGTTTCAGAGAAATACATTGAGGTAGCAAAAATACTATATATTTCATATTTTATGCCAAGGCTTTTCCGGTGATTATAATTTGACTTCAAGTGTATCGCCTATTTAAGGGTATATTCGGCTTCATATATGACCGTTTCACGGGTTTTAGAGTGGGAATTTTTGGAACTGAAGATGCCAGTTATATTGCTGGTGAAACGTTCGTTTTTCAAGAGTTTTTTTTGTGCGCGGGAAGAACCCGAATAAACTTGAATTCATAAATCATATTTATTTTGGATAATTATCTGGATTTTGTTTTTCATGAAGCATGAGAAAATGCTGCTTGAATGTACTGAATAAAAATAAAGTAGAGTTACCGGCAAATGTAGAAGACTTATATGCAAGGGACAGCTGTAAAAAGTTTTGAGAATATAGATTAGATATGATGCTACGGAGTGTAGTTTTGCTGGAGAGGACGGTAAAAACGGTAGCTGATCGCTAAAAAATCTTATAAAGAAAGAAAATTCTATGAAATGAGCTAATGGGCTAATGGGATGATGATCGATGGGGTTAATAAAGTTTTAATTGCAAACTAAGTGGAATACCAAGCATGTAAGTAACTAACTCTCATTTTATCTATAAATAAATGGATTCCATCTCCTTCAAAAACATACTATTCACAGAAAAATCGAATCGTGATTGTGCGTGTTTTCTGCTACTTGTTTGTCCCAATAAAAAAAAATAAAAAGCCCCAAGTAATTAATATATTTTTATGGTGTAAACCAACGGCTAAGGTCATTCAACATGGTTTGATGGCATCTATCGTCGAAACCATCCATCAAATTATCGAACAGATCATTGATAATATGAAATGCACGTAATCGGGATTGGAATGTCTTGATATCTAAATGAAAAGCAAAAAAATAAATAGAAAAACGTTTTTTCGTAAGAGTTTTTTGACATAGAATCAAAGGTGCTACTCAAAGTTTTTAATAAAGCTTTTTTATTTTAGGATGTGACATGACTTTTTTCCACTGGCTAGTTTCAAACAACCCGCTTAATAAGGTATTTAATTTCAAAGTACTCTTTCAACAACGTTTTTTCTACCTTACATTGAAAGGACTTGAGTGCACAATGAAATGCAAGTTTTTTTATTAAGACTTCCGTATTAACTAAAATACCTGTATTTTTGTTGATATACATTTAATAACTATTAAAAATAGTTTTACTGAGTGGTTTAATTGAAATTTTGTTCGAAGTTTTGAAATTAGTTACTTACTTATCTCTGTGGCTTAATAGTAAGGCAGAATTATGCTATCAGTAGCATTTTAATTTCGGTACGTCCGTGGCATTGGTGTTTTCGAATCTTTTACGGGGGATCGGTCTTTGAGCACTTAAAAACAGTGCCATCTAAAATAGAACTGATGAATAAGATTTTTTTTTTCGTTTCCCCTTCAAGTGAGTTGCTATGGCACCCACTACCACTTAGTGATTCTGAGGGAATGGGTGTAGTTTCTGAGTTCCCTTCCTTAGCTCATAGTAAATCATTCAAAATTTGCAAAATTCTCGCCGTTCTTGTTCTCCTAGGAGTTTTACACGCCATATACAGTTACTTCTCCTTCCACGAAGGCGGTGTGGTTAGGGAACTGTCAACCTCTCATCCATATGCAACGAAGTGCTAATGTTCAAGTTTATTCGACGTTTAGGGGGAACATGAAGTATTCCTGTAGCCCGTGAGATAATTTCAGATAAGCGGACTCAACGCGGTGGATGTGTAGCGAACATAATTTCAGGTGATTATATTGCCAAAAGTTTCACGTGGAATTAGCGCGGTGTCTAATAAATGGGAGATGGCAAAGAGAAAATCATAGTGCTATCCTCTGTTTCCTTCTCCTTAGAAAAGGATCCGCGCCGTAACCTAGCGAGACTCCCATCATCGAATCGCTTAAACTCTTGCTAACTGGCACTCTTTAAATCGCCCTATTTCACTCTTATGCTTGATTATTAGAGGTGAATCGAACAGAATTTTCTTCGAATTAAAATATCAAATGCGAGTGATAATTGATGACTTTAATATTTATAATTTCGAATAACTTGAAAACTAGAAATGCAATTTATATGCTGATTATCATTCTGCACATTAATTTGTTGCCTGTTGCATTAAAAAGGTGCAAGTCGATCAAATAAAAAAAGTAGTTCTTGTGTTAAAATATCAAATTATCAAATATACCTATATTGAAATAATTATTTTATTATTTAAATTCGTATGTAAGTACGCAGACAAAAGTATTAAACAAATGTATTATGGACTATTGAATATATTTTACTTTTATAATCCTTAATAAGTGAGCAGAAATGTAAGAAAAGATATAGTTCATCAACACGCCAAATAAACCGTAATTAGCATAATTATTCGAGATTTCGAATACCGAATAGTTTATAGTATTCCAGTTATTTGAGTACTTGCGAGTAGTGTTCACTTATCTCCTATTTATTCGCTTAAATTAGCGAACTAATTAGCTTTAAGCACACCCAGGTTTTGTCGTAAAGTCATTAGCCGGTGATTTGCCCTTTGATTTTTGTATGTATTTAATTGACTTTTATATAATTGTTAATTTTCAAGTAATTTCTTCATAAATGCTGAAAATATATTATTGTATATTGTTTTTATTAGTCTACGTTACTCTTCTGAAGGAATTCGTGTAAAAATAGGTGTAACTTAATATATGCGAGAATTTTAAGTCATGTGGTGATCATGATTACATCTGAACTTACCCTAACAGAGTGTAACACAGTTTACGAGTCTACTTATAAGTTTAACTTTTAAATATGGGTATCCCTTTGTGCAGACTTCTGTAGCAGCAGTATTACTAGAACTTCTTAATAATGTAAATATTTAACAGTACAATATAGCAATCTTGCAGCCAGTTTAATTTTTAAAATAATTGGTGAGAATTGTTGTGCTGGTTAATATATTCTCCTCTCTCAACCAAGTTTACTCAACACTGTTACACCTGCTTAAAACACACTTATCTCTAACTATTTGTTCCATCCATTCCCTCTCCACTCAGCTTTTAAAAATATCGTCCTTTCTTTCCCTCAAATCCTCAGGACTTCTTTGTTTGGTCCTTTCGCAAAGAGAATTAACTACCTCTTAGTGAAAACGGGGCCAGTATATATGTATTTTGTATAAATGATAAAAAGCTTAATTGTCTTCATTTTAATAAATTTATTAGGCATGTATTTGCTGTAACTACTGACTGAAATAATTGTGAGAAAAACTAGATTACAGAATTATTTTTTTTAGTTTGTGACGTTAATTGACATTGATTATGGGAACTACAGCTATTCGTGGCAGTCAGGTGATTTACGTGCCGGCATGACCACCTGATAACCTTCAGAAGGATGATACTTTCTCTTCTCAGGCATGAGAGTTTGGGTTAAGCATAAATTCAGCTAGTGAGGTTAGCAATGGAGACGTGTCCTCAACTATTGAGGTTTCTCAAAGCCCAAATTATATATGCACTAGAAAGCTACGATGAACTTCATTAATTGGAAATCACTGACTTGTGACATTTCTGTGGGAATAAAATTTCTTTTAGAATATTTCTCTGTTTTGTTTCTTATTTGATGAAATTGTTAAATAATTCAAAAAAAAGAATGAAGATAAGGATGAAAAATCCGGAAAGTGGCGTTCATAATGCATTTTTAAAGCATCTAAGTAATTGTTGTTTAAATGTAAGAAATAGTTGCATGGGATGAGAGATAAAATATCCAATTATGTTTACTCAGCTTGAGCAGTAAGTTGATAAAAATTCAAATGTGGGAACATTGTCAATGACTTTACTATTGCTCTGTTTGGGACTTTTCATCATTAGCTTGGGCTCATACACGGAGGTAGATTTTCGAGTGGTACAACTGATCCTGAATTGATTGAACTCTCCTCTTCCTTATTGAGGAAATTTAATTACGCAATGTTCTCCTCTCAGTACAAAGGCGATGAGGCTTCTCACAGTTCTACTACTTTTTCATCCCCAAGTACCTGTCTTAGGTTCGATATAAAATGCGTGAACATTTCACGTCAAGCCTAATGAACGCTTGAAAACGCATTTCAATAAACGCTATCGAGATACATCTACAGCAACATAATACCCAGGAAGCCGATGGATTATTCTCTGCTTTCAAAGAGCCCATAGAAAACCTCCGTGCAAAACTCTACTAGAGCTTCAATATCTAGAGAAGAGCTGAAGGAAATGTTATCTGACACGGGGAACAAGATTTCTTGTGCCAATACCGACTGCAATGGAATTACTTTGAGATCTTTGTTTCCAATGAAAAATCGGTTATTCACGTTTATGAAGGTGCTACGAGAAAGACGAAAAATTTCCCGCTGTAATGCCCTTACAAACTACATTATTTGAGGAGGATAGAGTACTTATCTAGCAAAGATGGATTCTTATAATCAATTAATTGTTGCGAAAAAAATTCAGTTATCAATTATAACCGTTGACAAATTTTTGCGTAAAAGTCAGTTTATTTTATTAAGTACCTATTATTAACCTTTGAATATATTTAGTATGGAACAAAGCATGAGTGCGGTGCCGAGGATAAGAATGAAAATTGCCTTTCTTATCTTATCCTGTATACACTCAATGAACTTGAAGCAAATTTGTAATTTACCTGTCAATATTTATGCTTAAGGACCATCCAGTTATTATTTCCTGCTCAGTTTTTCTTTCCTCTTTTGAAAATATGTATCTCTTATAAAAATATGGAAACAAAATTCTTGGAAAAACCCCCAGTGGGTAGAATATTTTTTCCCAACCCGCAGGACCCGAGTCCGTATTCCGGCAGTGGTAAATATTTTTCAACGGTAAACTGGACCCTGATTGACTTCTTTGCGGGGATCGTTCAAGTTCGGCATAACATCTGTTGAATTGGACGTTAAACTGTGGTCAACTTGGTGCCTTTCGTTAAGAGCAGACTGATGTCGACATGGGGTTTCTCTCCAACCTTCCTGCTTGCCCTATCAGTTCTACCCTAGCACCTCTCCTTTCGGTAGTAAGCCCCGATAAGTGCGAGTGCAGACTTGATAACGACAGGTATATAGAGAGGAAAGTATAGCGACCCCAAGACTCCCTTCTTATTTTTAGGGATTGGGAGTTCATGATGGAAATGGCACTGAAACTGCATCTTAACAATACTCTTTAAGTTTGGTAATTAGGCACCTGCTAATTTAGTTGCTGTTCTCTTCAATCGCATACGAACGACTGTTTGACGTATAAAGTGACATTGCAGTCATCCAATTGAGAGCTTCCGTTCCAGTAACCTAAAATGCCTTTTAAATCTCCTTTGAAACAGGTGGTGTGTTTAAGCATAGAAATTTTCTAGTGAAGTAGACACATTATATTTTTTCTTTCTTCATGACTGCGTCTGAAAAGCAGTCATCCATTAATATAGTAAAACCTTTTGGAACAAAATGAACAGACAGCAGTTTTTCGCTCCATGAGATCAATCACAAGCAGGTTCTATATTTCAAGAAGCACTTTGCGTTTCATTAGCTTTCATTAGGCAATGATTCTCTCGTTCTTTTTAAGAGATTCTATCTCGAATATTGTAGTCAGAATCCTAAGAAGAATACTTGGAAGTGTTTACGGTTTGCAAGAGAAGAGCACGCTATTTGTTGGAAAAGAGACCTTTTGCTCTTTGAAAAATTCATTCCCATCAGTGAATGTGTAGCCATATTTGCCTTACCCTCATTTTACTATTTCAAAGTGACTCGCCAGACAAATAGAATTCTCTTAAAAAGTTTTTCCTTGCCACACCAGAGTAAACTTATGTTTTCGCAACTTATATATTTTCTTACGTGTTTCAGGCTCGTGGAAGTGAAACTAAATGATGAACTTTGTCGGTAAATTGCACGGCTCTTTTTCTCAAATTAATTTTGTTCGATGTGTACTTGTAAAAATCGTGTTATATCTATTTTCTCTGCATATGGACTGAGAGAGAATGAACATGGTACATGGTGAGCTCCATATTTTTAAATTTATCACTTGGCGTATATTGTTTTATCATTCTTTACGTGATTCTAAAGTTAAGTTTTATCTTCGACGATTTATTTTATTGCATGTGTGGAATTGATTAAAAGTTTTATTTTATTCGTTACCATGAATACCGTTAAATTCTACAAAGTGACGCTCTCAGTCCTATCTGATGTAAAGTTCAAATGATAATATACATATTGACGTAAGTTTTTATACTCAACATAACTCCTCCCAGGACCTCTATATGTAATATAATGTACTATTTATGTCCCTCAATACTTCTTACCTCTAATTAATCTATCCAAACTGTCCGTATTTCTTCTCCCTCTAAACTGCCGAACCAAAATTCTTCCCTCATACTACGTCCTTCATAGCACACTCGCCTCCGAAATTTTTAAAACCGAAGTTACTTATATCTTCTCCAAATGAGGACCCTTGGAAGTTTAGTCTTTCAATTGTTTGATTAATTGCTAAAATTTCTTGTTGATTTCTTGAAGTTACGCCAGTGAATCACTCGGCAAATCAATCGTCTTTCTCTCATTCTTTGGCCTTCTTAAAGGAACGTGGTCTTGATCGAAGGTGGTCTTCCAATTTATTTACAATTCATACCTTATCCATGCAATGAATGTGATTATTACATTATTTTATTTTATTGTTTACCTCTTTAAAAATATTGTGTATTTTATGCATTTATTTTGAAGCTAAAAATGCAAGTGGAATCTTAGTTGGATCTATTATTTGTTTCACTTCTACGCGGTTAAAGCCTGAACGAGACATGGGAAGCCAAAGACAGATGAGGCACTGTAGGACCATCAGAAGGACGAGAGTATTGGAGGCAGCTACATCTTCTTGAGTATCCGATGGGAAGCGTAAAAAGAAGAACAAAAAACGCAGTGGAGGTGTGAGGAGCGATGAAGAAGTTTGATGGATTGTTCTTTCAATATGACATGGGATGAAGTGGCCTCGACGTAAGTCAGCTGAAAAATTTCGAGAAGAAAATGAAATGCTTCTGTACATAATACAAGTCCAATAGTGTTCCATCATACATACATACATACACTGGTATGAGTGAGATCGTAGCTATCTAATTTTGGAAAATCTCGAGGGAGAAATTCGCCCAAAAATTCTTCGAAAAATAATAAAGAAGGAATCCTTTGGAGGGAAGGAGACACGTGTTACCAAAACCACTAAGGACAAGAAAAGCTATCGATTTCCACAAAGGAAAATAGGAAAATAGTCCCATAACGCCTGGAAATCGAATAAAGTCTGAAAAGGCATAATGCATATTTTATTTTTAATGGGAAAATGAGAAAAGAGATGTTCGAATCCGTTGGTTCAAAGGTTTCCGAGGCCAATTCTTGTGGAAATAGTGTTATTTCCTTAGAAAATACACAAGAAACCTACCAGAGGGATCCGTGTGGACCGTTAAAAATATCTGGAGTATAACAAAAGCATGAATCATCAATACTTGAGTCAATACCGGAATTTCCCAGAAGATAAAATCATTCCCCTGACCGGGACTAGAACACGGAACCCACTGGTTTCTGTCCAGGAGCTTTACCACATAAGCTACCAAGAAAAAATATTTTCTTTTAGATTTTTAGAGGCTGTAGAGGAACAGTGTGTTGCCAGGGTACTGTACGTAGTGTGTCACCAAGCAACCTTACCCGTTCGCACTACGTCACCGTCCACGCGGTTTCAGCTCGCAATCCTTGATTTTAATATGCACTTGAATTGTTGAATTCACTTTACTCATCATCCGCAATAGGAATATTAAGCACAATAAATACCACATTCCCATCACGTTTTGCCTTCAATTACTTGATGGAAGTTTATGATTCACCGATAAGGCCACTGATACCAAAAAGTCTCCATCGCCATCATTGTAAGCAGTCATGACTCCTAAGATTGATTTAACGCTTGATCTTCTAATCGGATAACTACTTCGTATTTACATAAATCATTTCTTTTAAATCCTTCACAACTTGCTTCAAACATTTTACACAAGGCATTTATTTCCTGTCATTCTCGTAAAAAGTGCCCAGAAGAGAAAGTGACATCTTAACGAGTGTGCTATCAACTGATGATAATACTTAGAAAGTTCTGATGCTTTCCCCGGCGTATCGTATGCGTGAATTCTCCCCGGGATTCCATCCAGGTTTGGCTCTCCATCTCCGTCGTCCTTTCAATGACCAACTCGCTCATCGAATCGTCCGTGGAGATGGAGTGCCTAACCCAAATAGAAACCCGAGGAGAATTCACGCAGTTGATAAAGTTGGCTGCAATATTATACCGTAGTTGAAAGGCTTGTGGAGTTTTCCTATCTCCTATTGCACACTCATAGTTCACCTCTACCATCCTTCAATGCATCTTATATTTACTGTATTTTTGCCTGTTTATAATCTTTATACATTCCACCTGTCTTCTTGTCTCAAAAAATACCCTTCCTTACTTTCTTTTGTTCATCTTCCTATAACATCCTCCACTCTATCACGTCTTAAAAAATAATTACTTCCTTCAACGGTGTACATTAATTCATCATATCTCATCACCTTTTCTTTTGTGTTCTCCGACCATTGTCCTTCTTTGGAGATTCACTATATTCGAAGCTAGTACGCTAGCCACCACATTTGCCACAACCCATTTGATCCATTCTTTTTCCAATTTTGGCAATGGACATGAACTACCATGCATACTTAAGCCTATTACTTAATCAATGCCTTTTTTTCCGAACATTTCCCTGAAGTTTTCAAATAACATTTGGATTTTGGTGACAGATGATAGTGTAGTTGGCCGATAGAAGAATCGAGTGGAGGTCTGCGTCAAACCAATCCTAGGATTGTTGACCCATGATGATGATGAGGAAAGTTACTAGTGGGAGTTCTAGGCGTGTGCTGGTAATGTAATAAAGGCCAGATGCCTCTACCCTTCATGTTGGAATAAAAAAATTGTAGTTTACGGAAAAAAACTAACGTTAGAGTTTACGCTCACTTCGAATAAATAAATGTTTAGCTAGGTTCTGTAGAATCATGCAAACGTAAGGATATAAACATCAGGGAAACAGAAGGAAATGTTATTGTTCAGTCTGGATCGTGACTCTTTTAAAATACATGCAATATTCATGAGGCCTTTCTCGCTCTTTGTCACCCATAGACTAGCATGCCAACACCTTTAGTGCATTCTAACCTTCTTGGTTTACGCAAATGGTCTCGTGATATTTTACGTCTACTCTTCCATTTTTTCTACTGCTTAAGTATTTGTTATTGTTATTACGGGAGGCGAGCATCAGCTAAGGAGATTTGCACTATTAGAGATAGAGAAGTAGGCCTTTAGGCAATGTAGTTCGGAGGGGAAGAGGTTGGTGATAGAAATAGACTGCTCTGCACTTAAAGCATCACTGTAGCTTCTGTTTTACTTTGCATCCGGCGGAAAGAGTACCGATCATGAAATGCTTTTTACTCAACATTCGAGTGGAGACCGGTATGCCCATAAAAGTGTCCACATAATCAGGAATTCGAATCCTTCCCCTGAGGATGGAGAGTCAATATCCTAGCCCCAACACCAATTTTAAATCCTCTTGGGTTTTAAATGGATTTTTATATCTTATTTAATGAATACCTTGGTATTTGATATGCACACTGATGTTCACTTAAACCCCATGTTCAATCCTTCATCACACTATTAGAATTTAACTCGCCCCGCAAAGAAAAGAGCTTGCAGTCACGGAAGCGAAAATATGTATTATTAGAGCAAAAATAATATATCAGCAAATCATATAATATCAAAGTTCTAATTCCGCTTGTCGTCAACAGAGGATTAGCTCTCATTGGAATCTAGTGAAATCGCGTAAAAAATATGCTGGATAGGAGCTTTTAGATGCAGAACATGGAGTTCGTCTTCTAAAATCGAGACTTGAAATTTGGGTATGGGTGACAGGAGAAGATTGAAGGGTTTTTGTGATGTGGGCGAGGAAGAAAATGGAAAAAGTTGGATGGATGGAAAGGAGTCTGAAGATAAAGTTTTGAGCTTCCTGTGGAACGAAAGAAAGTTGTCAGTGAGAGTAAGCTGGAGGAGTAGTGAATAGATTGAATATATAATTAGAGGAATTGGGCAATGAAGATCGTAAAGGAACGTCGATTTCTAAGTAACTGAAGAATACCGAGAAGAGAGAAAAGGCAGTTATGTATCGCATGAAGAGAAACGAGAAATCCTGATTCGAGACAAGAACTTTCTACTGGTGGAGCCTTTTAGAAAGTTAAGACATCAATTAAAAATTTTGGGCTACTTTTCGAAATAAAGTGATAATGGTATAGGTATAGTTGCGCAAAAAACACTTTCACATACTCCCGTGTAATTAGCGTTACTTAGGGTAAAACATTTTCATATTATAGCTCGATATATTTGTATACCTACTTTCTTTCTGCGTTAATTTCTATTGATAAGTTTTTCTTTAATCCTGAGGTTTTACCCATTTACCTACTGAATGCAAAGCTGTAATGCATAAATTTCAATTCAAATGACTATAATGAATATTTCAAACGAAAAAATGAAAGGTATAAACTATAAAAAAATAAGGAAAAACCTACTATAGTTGGCAGAGGTCGTGAAATAATTATATATTGATATATACTCACCTTTCTCGTAGAATAGTAAATATAATGATTATATCTTCTTGAAAAATTCTTTCCCCATCATAATCAGTCCTTTCAACCTTCTTCACTTCGTATATCTACCAGTAAATGCCAAATCGTTTGTTTTTTTCAATTTGTCAAAATCTGTAGTTATCCTTTCCTGCATCACAAGTTACAAAATACTATTGCATCCAATTTACACGATTAATCCGTCGTAACACCAACGTGAAACCCTCTAAATCAAACTCTTTACAAGTATGCTTGGGAATTATCCCCTCCCAAACTCTGACTTTAGTTTCCATAAATGAGAATATGCTTCTTTTTGCTTAAAACAATTTTTCCAGGGTTGTAGGCAGAAAGGCAAATAAATTCATTTCTTCATATGAAAAACGTGTCATTACATTTTTTTGCATTTCACATTGCAATTTTCACGCATTGAACGTAGCTAGTTTTAAATTGCGCAACCAGGTTCCCCATATTTTGCGAATCTTTCAACGTTATTTCTCGCCATTTGCAATTTCCCTCCGCAAATTTCTTTTCCATGATTTCTATTTTACAGTTCAATTCACGATTTATATCTCATGGGAAGTCAAGCATCGATAATGTGAGGGAATAAACAATGCAAGAAAATGCCGTTATTCTATCACCGAGCTGAGTGGCCGTTTTCCTCGCAATCTTGGGCACGAAAATAGTCGAAATAATAGAAAAAATTATAAAGTTTGCCATGTTTACATTGAATATGATATATTGCACAAAATTTAGTACTATTTGTACAATTATTTCATATTAATATTCCAATTTTTGTCAACTAGAATTGGCAGTTGGCCCATTGGTCTACAGGCAGTATCACCACTGAAGTCTGAGAAACTTCGTACTTCACGTGAAACTTGTATCGCTCCTCCACTTTCCTAGCGAGGGAATCGCGTGATGGGGGGAAAGATAGACCTGTCGTATGTACCCTCACAGCCACCACTGTCTGGGCTCGGAGTCGCTAAACGATGCCCCATAAGGACGTTGTTCTCTCTTCCTCAGAGACAATCCCTCACTTACCCTTCCGTATCGACCCACTCTCCCGAATAAGGCTCTTGTCTTTGAACCTCGTTCATCGTTATGCCTCCTTGACATACTGCCCTCGACCTCATGGGCCCTTTGTGTGTCAGACAATGCAGGGTTTCATCGAACTTAGCGTGTAGTCATCCTTTTCTCTTTTGATTCCATTTTATTCGTTTTCTATGAGCTATTCTTCCAGTTTACACCCTGCGTTATGTTTTAATCCCGTGATGAATTTCTAGGTTCTTTCAAATACCCAGAAAATTGAGCATTGGAGAATCCCTGTCAGTAGCGACAGAGTCATTGATGAATTAAATTGGGTTGAGGCCCCCCCAAATGGGTATCCATGAATCTATCTTTTTTCAGTGCAAAATCCAGTACTTCTCCTCTCACTCCTACAAATAGGTATGCTGGCAAAACAGATTCAGATTGAAAAAAAAATAAGCAGGCCAATTTAGCCTATAAGTGAAATAAACATGAAACTAAAAATTGTTTAAATAAATAAATCCTACTCCTCCAAAAAATTCTACCACGAGCTTCGCAGACTAGCGGCATCATCACGTACCAAATACCTATTTCATCTCTGGTTTCAAATACATCCCTCAATTAAAAGGCTCTTTAGGACCGGAAGGAAGGAGATAGAATGGAATTGGAAGAATGAAAATGAATGCCATCGTTTTCACTAGTCTGTTCTTCAACGAAAGGCGCCAAGTTGTCTACAGCTTAGCGTCTAATGCTGTTGACCGGGAACTGAAGTCGAAGTATTCCCCACACTGCATTCAAGTGGGTACCTATATAACGGTGAGAATTCTCATCCAAGCCAATCCGGCATAAATGACTGTAAAAGCTAAAGTTTGTTGGTACCCCAGGAGAATCCCCTCAGCTTAGAGCTTAATCAGCATTGTAGAGTATTAGCTTTTGTGCCTATGCTGAGTGAAAGCGGAGATTGTGGGTAGGTAGTGAAAGTCCTTTATATAAACCGCATTTTGGAGCCATTATAAATGATACCGATGTAATATGTATATATTGCCTATTAATTGCTGGAGTTGGTTCACTACTGTACATTAGCCTTCACAGGCATTTTGTTCCTGATCATTCCATAAGATGGTAAGAAAGTTTCATAATTAATAAAATTCTAGTGAGCAAAACAGTTATATTTCTTTATATATCATGCGCTTTGCATTTTCGAAGTGAAGCCTGAAGAAGTAGACTGTATGAATAATCAATGAGGAGAAATAAATAGTTGTCCTCATTCTATACTTATTGGGTATCAATGTATTCATAATCAAACACAGCAGTAATACTACACACTTAATTTAATATCAACCGAACCGGGTTTCGGCAACTCATTGCAGTTTTCTAGGTCATAAAATTACAGTGTTTCATTATGAATATTAGCAACTTCCACAAAGTCAGGCCTGAAAAAAATTCTAATATTCGTGGTATCAGTTTAATTCAGGCTTAAGTGCCGTACATCTTGTATTGTGTCACATATCGAAGGTGCTTGCGCATTTTTTTAACAGTGCTCCAAATACAGCGACTGGCCCTTCTCGGAATCTTCACATCCAAACTCTTTCACACTACCTGCTCCTGACAAATATAACCAGGTACCAGCCTTTCTGTCTGCACCTAGCATTCCTGCTAGCGAGAAGAGCGTGGGAATTTTGCAATATTCCATTCGGGAGATTTCTTTTTTTTTTCAATGGAGGAAAACCACTGTAAACCTCTTTCAGGGTTCTGCAGGGATATATTCTCCGAAGAGTGCTTTGGAAACGGTTCTTGTTGTATATGCGAGGCTGAACTCATAAGACTTATTTTGCGAACAGAATACACCCGGACACTTCCTTCTCTTTCAATAGATTCAGGGAAAGCTCCCAATGGAATTGATGAGGTGACGAACGAGGATAATGGCGCCTGGGTTTTGCCTCGCCGTTATTACCGTCACGTACCTCAATCTATGAATTTGATATTACAATAATAATAATAAACCTTTAATGCCAGCTATATTGCTCCAGAAAAGAAAATTAGGATTATACCAACAAGTAAATGGAATGAACATAACTATCCATCATTTGTTTGTGTAAAACATTGTGTCATGTCTAAATATTTTTAAACTAAGATACTTGTTTTTTTAGGTCTCTTAATTTTTTTTTGACTTGAGAAGTATGAACATGCGTACGATATATTGAAGCAAGCGTAGTTATAATCTATGAAAAAAGCATAATACAACGCTTCCCAAAGCGAATATCACGTTCTTATGGAAATTTATTTTAGTATTTGGGGCCAAATAAACTCGATGCCTTCCCTGGTTTCATTGTAAGCATAAGGAAGGAGGAAATGTTTTTGAATCTGGAGAGGAATGGATATTGGCGCATGATTGAGTAACTGTTATATAGTAAAAACCCGTTAAATGTATAACATTGTATTTAACATGCTGTACATTTATCTTAGTTAAATAGTATTGGTTTTAATTACTATTGTGACAATTGGCGTAAAATAAAGTTTATTTAATAGCTATTACAAATCTTCTCATAAGGATTTTGATGTAATAATAGCAATGCATACTAATGTGGAAAGCAATCACCCCAAACGTTTGTGGCCTTTAATGCTGCTTAATGATCCATAGAAATTGTTCAGAAACTTTATTGCTATCAAAAATCAAATTTACAGCACTCAATTCTGCCACGTCAGAGTAAAATTTCATAGTATCCGTATATTTTTAAATAGTGTTTCACTTTATTTCGGCGTGAGTACTTTATCCTCAATATACCTTGTGAAATATTTTGTACTACCTAATTTAAAACTTTTTTTAAGTAAAAATAAATATTTACGCATGACCTGCCCAGAAAACTAAGTCCATCATATCATATCAAGTGTCAATGTTTTTTTTTCAGAATTCCCACTTTCTTTGTCACCTCTTTTATAGCCCTTGGCTACAATTTGTCCATATGTCCTGATACACTCAGTTCTCCTGTATCTTTATTTATCGTCTACCATGTAAGCCAACTCCTGAGTGTGTGATAGGTATCATCAAATATACGCTAAAGCTTACACATATTGCGTGCCTAATGAAATATTTCTATGAATAACATGCGGGACGTAGGTACTTTACCAAATCTTCTTTTAATTCAATATGCTAAGAAATATTTAAAAAGTACTGCTCTCACACATTACACGTATTTTATGAAAGTGTGCTTAAATCCTCAAACAAGGTGGTAAGAAAATGTAACAAGCATATTATATTTTTCTGTGCTTGTTCCATTAAATCCGATTTAATCAAATGCATGTAGTTTCATTTACGTGCTAGGTAAATTTATTCTTTGGATACCTTATGACGTGAAAAGTCTTGAAGTTTCTATGGTCGCAAATTATTTTCTAAAATATTGAATATTTGAATCTGTTTGTGTTGCAGAGTATTTCTCTCATCTTACTCCTGTCGTTCTGTCCACCTACAGAGCGTGAGACTCTAATGATCACTGGGTGTCAAAGGTGAAATACATGCTGTCTTCGTGTTTGTAGGCTGCCCCATCCCATTGTCTTATTGCCAGAAGTTACAGTTATCATAACAATTATTGACCAGTCTTCCTGGTGTTCTCTGAATTTTATCTGATTCTGGAATATCTTATCCTATTGTCCCCAAATACTGGAAGTATTTATTGATTTTGGTCTAACTAAGGCCAAGTAATAACTTTCCTAAACTCTTGCGCTACACTCTCCCGCAACCAGTCAAACAAATCCAATTCTTTAATGTAGACCCGCGAAATTTTTTATATGTGCTTTCCAAGAGAGTTTGGTGGTTAATTTGACTCCCAAGTACTTCACTTATTCTAAAGTATTTAATTTAATCCAGTCTATTTCGTATTGTTTAGTGTCATATTATTCCAAATAATTGCTTCAAAAGCTCATTCCTGAACTCTTCTTTAAATTTAGTTTTAGTCCCATTTCTTACGCCAGTCCGACGTATTGATGTAACTCTTGAGTAAGAAATATACTATTATAATAATTATTTGTTCGCCTATATATTACTGTGTTATCCACAAGTAATTTAATTATGATGTTTAAGCTTAAGTGTATGTCATATATTGAATGTTAGGAGTATTTGAGGACCTAAAACATGTCCACTTCTGCCGAACTGAACCCGTTGATTAATACTTTTTACCTCCGGTTTGATAATAAGTTCCTAATAGAGATTATTTCTTCTTATTAATACCATAGTAGTTACATTATTGTTTTGTGTGAGACTTTGTCAAACGATTTTTTAAATCTATGAATATTGCATCTACTTGTGTATTGATTTCTCCTGGTTTCAAAATGTAATGTACAAAGAGGAAACCCAGCTGTGCTTAAGATGATCTACGTTTTCTCAAACCGTGTTGATTTGAACCTAATAGGTAATCTATCATCTAGGTAGGACATTACGTTTTTGGATCTATTATGCTCTCGGATATATAATAGAGTAGATCGAGGTCAATGAATGGGTCTTCAATTTTCTTAGTTTTCCTCTTCGTCTCCTTTGTAAACTCCTCATTGATCCTACTCATTCATTTTACATTAGCCTTTTATTTAACATTCGTCACTCTGTGTGCCATGCAACGTATATAATGTCAATATTTTCGTTTCAATTTTTCCTCGAAAGTTTTCTCAATATTGGCCATATGTCCATGCCTTAGCATGTGGTCTATTTGATTGTCCCGACCTTCCCTTAAAGCCTTCATCAAACTACTCGTTTTTTACTCTATTCTTAGTATCACTTCGTTTGTAACTTGGTACATCAATTTTATCTCCACAAAAGGGCATGTGAATGATTTCAGTGCTATTTTATATGCAGCTGCATCTTATTCCCATGCCTCTTAGTCAAAAAGAAAAATATTCCGGATGCAGGTTCTGTTAAAGTGCTTCCTCACGTTCTGATTCCTTCTCTTTGATTTCTTTAGTGGCTCTCTCGGCGTACCCAGATATATTAGAGAAACCTTGTATATTTATAAATATATTTTCACTTATCTACCTACATTTATGTAAATATTCTCTACCAGAAAAGGAGACAAGCAGTTCATTTGGCCCGGGCTCACGTTTTATCTCTGTGAGGCCCCGTGCATGCATGGTGCTCTCCTAAGTTTATGCATCTTGTTTTTTTATGCTTATAGTTTTGCAAGTTATAAAATGAAGTTACTGTTATCCTTATCTTTCACCTTTAAATTTATCATAATGTTAAAATGAAAATTAGCATATTACATTCATCATCAGTCAACAATCCTAAGATTCGGTTGACGCAGCTTTCCACTCAATTCGCACATCAGATATTCATGTATATGTAGTTCTTCTCTTTCACGCCCTTCATAACTTGTTCTGTACATCTCTCACGAGGCCTTCCATTCCACTGTCATGGATCAATTGAACAAACACAGATTATGATGTGAATATTTTTTGGGTATTAGCATCTGGCCAGATGATGATACGCTGTATCGGAACCGGTCGCAATAAAAATTCTATCCTGTGGATAGGCAAAGTATTTTTTCTCCCTTTTGTTCATTTTGAGGTATTTTTTAAAAGCATCCTTGCAAGTTGGATGAAAGAAGAATTTTAATGTCGTCGTACATGGTATATATAGACATCTTTCATGAGGTAGGTACAATGCACTTTTGCGCAATAACGTCGCGAATGTTAGCTGACAACTTTCCCCATGCCATACACCCCCAAGGTAGCTATCACGGTAGTCAGTGGGTATAGGTACAGATACCGTCGTTGTGTCTTAAGCATAGCCATTAGTCAATGCTACTGGAAACAAATATAAATATGTTGGTCAACAAAATATATTGAACTATACAACCTCTACTAGCAGGTCAAATTAACAATGCTTTTAAATATCCAGGCTCCAAAACTGACTTTGAGGGAAAGATTGTGTGCGGATGATGATAACAAAGAAAAAATGAGATGTCGAATGGTATATAAGGATTAAAAAAAATAGCTTCTAATATGAGGAGGTATGAAGATTGGAAAATCCAGTGGAGAGTCATATTCTTTTGAACTTGGTATTGTGTACTCATGAGGAAAATTTATTGCTTAAATCCGTTAACGTAAGCAATCAGGGGTGATGAGATTTTAAAGATGGTTATTGAAGAAATAATCCTAGAAAAAAAGGAAAATTCCTATGATAGAAAGAGAACCTCTTTAAATCCGTTTCATATCCATGCAGTCAAGCGACACTAATAGAAACTACGATGCAGGCTTGCAACAGTCAGCATTATCGATTATGGGCCTGGCAATTGCATTCAATCGATCATTGAGGGTAAAGTTGGAATCCCCATGGGTAAAACTCCACCTCGTAACGTGACTTCCGGTGGCACCTAGTGAGGTATGATGCAAGCAGAGATTCATTGCCGTTGCTAAGAAACGAAGGTAGGTGGTCGTAAACCACCAAGATATAGCGCGATTGCCGTGTTGCCCTACCTACTCAAACGAGGAAGGCCCTAGGCTATCCAGTACCCAGGGGGTCGGCCAGTACAAGGTATAGGTCATGTCTCGTCGTAGGGTTAGATTGCTTCAATTGTAAATGTGCTTGTTTATGATGGTTATTGCGTAAGCACCCAGTTGTGAGCTCATCACTAGCTTAGATAATCTAGCAGTCCCATGACTATTGAACGCTAACGGGACCCACGCAAGGTGTTCATGTAGTGCGACATGAAGCTGATTGATTCCAAAATTGCAACAAAAAAGTGAAACAATAACGCGATTGGAAGACGGTAAAAACAGTTTTTTATCAGCTCAAAAGGCTCCCGAACGCAATGATAATGCATTTTTAACCTTGGCCCACGGTCGTTCCTCGTTGCAAACAAACAAACGGAGGATCCAACCGTAAAAAGGCATTGTACAAGATATATTATGTAGTATAGATAAAAGATATATATTTAGCGTCAATGAAA
This sequence comes from Platycnemis pennipes, assembly GCA_933228895.1. Classification (NCBI taxonomy): domain Eukaryota; kingdom Metazoa; phylum Arthropoda; class Insecta; order Odonata; family Platycnemididae; genus Platycnemis; species Platycnemis pennipes. The sequence goes on along the minus strand of OW121854.1, from coordinate 83,404,420 downwards.
TTGCATACATTGCCGGCCTGAGTAGGATAATTACTTACTTTAAATAGTTAACTGCTCTCGTTGGAGTATCGTGTAAGTTATTTTTCCTTTCGCCTTTCGCGTTCTTCTTGACTGTACAAGTTACCCATGGTGATTTATTTTCCTGCTGGTACCAGCAAAATTGTAGCGTGGATTTCTACGCATAATCCATTTTTTATGCTGCCCTGTGCTTTTGACGAGATGCATTTCCGTAATTGCCGTGCTTTCGCCGGCCTTATATCGGAGGTCTTAGTGCCGTGCCTAAAACCACCCAGGTGGGTTTTATACTACTGCATTACTACTCTTGCTCTTCTTAGCCAATAATAATACAGTTATTTAGTTAAATTTTTAAACCGCCACTCCTGCATATTTAAATGTCGAATGGGACCTAAAATACTAGGGGAAATTGCTCAATTTGTTTGTATGAAACTAACTAGACGATTTTTATTTTGAGCTATACATCTGTATCAATCAGAATATAATTTTTTATTGCCTAAAATATTTCAAAGCATAAACGTAGTTGCTGCGCTTTTCAAAGTACAAGCGTAGGTACTTGGATGTCAAATGTCTTGGCAGTGGCATTTCCGTAAGGATTGGAAATATCTTGCACCAGAATTCAGCAAGAATGAATTAAGCCATTGATGTATATCAGGTTTACCACCATCAATAGAAATGCGAATTAAAATATTTTAAATTATTTTTATAATTTCAAAGCTCAAAGTTGGTAATCCTACAATGAGTCATCTTAGAGTGGAAATTCCAATGGAACATCTTAACCACCTCTTGCACATTCTAACCCCTTTGTCCTGACCTGATCATAAGAATAACAATAGAATATGGCGCGCAAACGAACAAAGAATGACGACATGCGAAAAAAATACTTCCGTCTCATTGTTAGATCCAGGTGACCCGACATATTTCGCGGCGAACGACGTGTTAATGAGCGATGCCATTAGAAATAAAGAAAAATATTGTCAAATGCACCCGCAGAGATGAATCGGCCTCTGCAAAGTCGGGCCGAGAGACAAAAGAGTAAAGTGGTGAGGACACTAGATTGAGAACTCGTGCGAAAATTTGAACACCGGCGCGCGTTACCCGGGAAACCTCCTGGGATCCGCTAGCGCAGCGAGCGGAAAAGAAATGGAAGAGGAGAAGGAAAGAGAGAGGAAAAGAGAGAGGTGAGAGGTTCCCCCTTAATTTTCCGTGGGGACAAAAACAAATGGCTCTAACTTCCCCGCCGCTGCTGTCAGCGTCGAGGATTTAATTCCCGCGTGAGAAATTAAGGGGCAGAACCGCCGGATTGAAATTCACGCGGAACCAAGAAAAAAAAACGCGTTTGGAACGTTAAATGAAGAAAGAAAGAAGAATATGTTTAAAGAATTTCGGTAAAAAGGAAGAGAGCTGTGAATGTAGGAAAGGTCATCAAGGAGTTTTGGTATTAAAACGAAAAATGGTTATACCGTGCTCCTTGTAAGATATTATATCTAGAGTTGCTATTTTCGCAAATTTTTTTTGCCAGATTTAGCAACTTTTGCGTAGAGTGGGCAACTGATTTTTAGAGTGAGCAAGTTGTTGAGATTGCTTTCAAATTTCATTTCAGAACTTTTAGAAACGGACACTTTATTGTACCTCGCCGTAAAATTTTTCCATAGAGCTAAACATTTTTATAGGGTGCCAAATTATCTTATAATAAATTATTAATAAACAAAACATATTTTATATAAAGATTAATGCCGTAAATAGGAATTAAATTGTATTAAATGATGCAATGTACTCTTAAACCACCGACGTGTGAGTAAAATATATTTTATTTCATGGATATAGGAAAATTATATGTTTTTTGTATAATTATTCCTAGCACTTAAGTATTATTATTTAAACTGAAATTGTAACAAAATTTCCGTAGTGCCGAGTAGGTAAAAACGAAAATTACAGCATTTTTTGTATATATATCTGACCAACTTTTCAATATCCCCCTCGCAATTTTTCAGAGTTGACCTAGCAAAATAGATAATGCAAAAAGAGCAGCTCTTTTATCCACCATCGTGATGCGTCAGAGATAATCTTTTCCTCGTATTAAGTATGGAATTACGCTCACAATAGTGTGATGCTATGCATCATGAGTGAGACTGAAATATTATATGACGTTATAATAAAAAAATATGGGTTATGATCGATGTAAACTGAAAATTTTATGAGCTAAAAAAGCGAAAGAGTACTTAAAGAGATTATAAGGTTATAGCGCAGTATGCTGTGAAACAGAACGCTAGGGATTCAGTTTCAGAAGAAAACTATTGACACTCCAAAATTGATCGATGATGAAATAACGGTATGTATCTCTGTGGTTGCTTAAGTACAAGTCCTCCAACCTAAGGTCCTGTGTCGAATCCCGCTACTGGCTGATAGTCTTCAGCAAAATAAATCTTTCGTCATGGGTACTACGTGGAGAATATTTAACAAGACCGCTGAGGGGAAGATGAGAAGCTGAATCTTTGACTCATTTGAGCCTTTCGTTTTACTCTTTACCGTTTCACCTTTACCTCTCACTTTTAATAGTATGGGTAGCCCAAAATTATTCTGCAAAATCTGTTTTTGTGCTAACAATTACTTTGAAAACAAGCTAAACTCACGGGTAAAGAAAGCGGTCCACCTGATCAGGGGCGTCCCTATCCGCACCGTTATTCATGCCATTATGATGAACTCTTTTTCTCTCAACATTTCAGCTTTAACCCAACAAGGCATCAACAATTTATATTGTTGGTATGCACAATATCGGAGATGATGATGTAGAAATACATACTTATTAATCAGTTACTTCCATGTGTCACACTTTCACCTTGCTAATCATTTTTCTCCCACAAGTACAAAAGTGACTGACTGACCCATACTCTTCGGGTAAACACTTGAGTGAAATAATGAGTCAAGCTAATCGTAAACTGGGATTCATCAAAAAAGTACTGGGTAAACGCGAAAACCTTAAATTGACAAAGTAACTATTTTCCCTTGTTAGACCTCACTTGGCATACGTTGCCAGTATGTGAGGTCCTTACGAAATAGGATTAAATGATGAGCTGGAACGTTTGCAGCGATCTGCGATTTTTGCAAAGGGACGGTATGATAACTCTATTAGCGTAATCATTGTATTGGATGAACTAAAATGGGAATAATTTTCATACCGTAAATTGAAATCTAGACAACCTCGTATTCCTTTATTTTCGCTGTTAACGGTAAAAATATTTTACGGCCTCCAACGTTCTATGGTAGACTGAACCATAAAAATTAAATTAGAGAAATTGATTCTCGAACTGACTAATTCAAAATGTCCATCTTTCCTCGTACAGATACGAATTTGAATTCCTGTGAATACGAATAGCTGTGAATACTTTACTAATAAGTAGTATAAATACAGGTGTATCAATTTAAAGCATAGGTAGTTTAATGTTGTTGTTAGGAATTTAAGGAATCCCAACTAACAACATGCTTTTGGATGGCTGCTTTGGTATATTAATATTGTTTTATTATTGATCTCGCGACTGAGCTTAAAGCCACCGAGTGCGTCCACCGGGTTGCGGATGGTGGGTCGACCTCTAGATATAGAGGTTCACTGTGAGACAAGCGAGTTTACTCGCCGAATAAGCAGTCGGGGAAAAAACGCGACGGCATTCCGAGGGGGTATTGGTCTATCTCTGGGTAAGGTAGGCCTCTAAATACCTGAGAACCTGTGAAGATGCCGTGACTTGGTGACGGGAGGCCGCCAATAATTATGCTACTCATCACCCGGAGGAAAGAGCAGTAGCTCTCCTTCATATGAGTGAAGGTGGAGACCACAGTGTTCAGTAAAGCGGCACTCATTCCACTACAGGCGTGGTAATATTTACTTTAACGGCTGTAGTACTGTGATGTGGAAGGCATGGGGAAACCACCACATTAATATCCCGAGGAGTCGCAGCTACTCCACTCTTTTCATTCTTATCAAGACGTGATGGAACCCTCTCGAATAAAATATTCCGGAGGTAAAATAGTCCCCCATTCGGTTCTCCGGGCGGGAACTATCCGAGAGAGTACATTAGTCAAGTGTGATAGACATTTTAGTGTAGAAAATTGGAACGTGCAATCACTTAGGACCTGTGGAAGACTGTAGAACCTGAAGGTGGAAATGCGAAGAATGGACCTCGACGTATTAGGAATCAGCGAAATGAAGTGGCCCGAAGAAGGAGGCTTTTGGAGTGGAAGCTACAGGAGTATACATACGGGATAATTAAATGGTAATACTGGAGTAGGGATCATACTCAAAAAGAGCGCCGGAATGCATGTGAAGTGCTTCCTGCAGTACAATGAAAGGATTATAATGGTGAAGATCGAGACCAAACCTGTAGATACCGTAGTGGTGCAGGTTTACATGCCTACGACGGACTATGAAGATGAAGAAATGGAAGACGTCTACGAAGATATCACGGAAGTTATAAAACATGTAAGACGAGAGGAAAACCTAATTATTTTAGGAGACTGGAACGCTGTCGTCGGCGCTTGACGACCGCTTAAGTCGGTCAGATTAAGATGGACGAATAACTGGGAAATATGGATTTGGAAACCGAAATGAAAGAGGATAAAGAATTCTGGAGTTCTGCCCACAACATAAGTTGATGGTTGCCAACACATTGTTTAAAGACTACCAACGAAAAAAGTACTCATGGAAAATGCCAGGAGACAGAAGAAGATTTCAGGTAGAATACATTTTAGTGAAGCAGAGATTTACGAACCAGGTGGAGGATTGCAAAAGCTACCCTGGGGCAGAAATCGACAGTGACCATAATTTGGTGATGATGGAATGCCATCTAAAATTCAAGAAATTGAAGAACAGAGAAGAATATATGGCAAGTTGAAAAACTGAAGGAGGCTCAAAATCAGCAGGCAGTTTAAAAAACGGCGGGAAAACTCATAGGAGAGGACCTGACTGAGAAATAAGTGGAAGAACGTTGGGAAAACATTAAATTAGGACTACAGGATGCCACAAGGAAAACACTTGGAGGAAGAAAAGTTGCCAAGAAGAAGCCATGGATCACGGAAGAAGTCTTAGACCTGATTGAAGATAGAATAAAGTACAAGATTACAAAAACGGAAGAAGGGGAACTTTGTTATAAAAGGATAAGGAACGAAATAAGTCGGGAAGCCAGGAAAGCTAGAGACATGTGGATGAAGAACCTATGCGAAGATGTACAAAGGAACTTTGCACTTGGAAATTTGGAAGCTGCCTATAGGATAGTGGGGAACCACTTCAAATAACGAAGCGCTAGATGCAATGCCATAAGGGACAGGAATGGAGAACTTTTGAGTGAAAATGAAGACAAAGTGAAGAGATTGAAAAAATATCTGGAAGATTTATACAAAGGATACAATCTCAGCTCGAAAGTGATCGAAGAGGAAAGCGAAGTGGAAATAGATGACATGGGGGCATCAATATTAAGATCGGAATTCGACGCTGCAGTAAGGGATCTTCGGATGAATAAGGCCTCAGGTATTGATGATGTCCCTGCAGAACTAATTAAAAATGCAGGAGAGAAGACATTAACTCATCTTTTCAAAACTATCTGCGACATGTACTCAACAGGAGAAATTCCAAGGAACTTCGAGAAAAACATCATCATCCCCATTACCAAAAAGAATAGAGGGGAGAAATGTGAATATATTAGTACCACAAGCCTGACAACACTTGCATCGAAAATATTGACAAGGATCATCTACAGGAGAACAGAACGAAAAGCTGAGGAAATTGTGGATGAATGTCAATCTGGATTCAGGAAAACTAAGGGTAAAAGAGAAGCAATACTGCCCCTTAAGCTGCTTATAGAGAATAAAATGGAGAAGAACAAACCGACGTACATACATTGCATTTGTGGATTTAGAGAAGGCTTTTGATAACGTGGATTAAAATTCAATGCTTGATATTCTGAAAAGATTTGGAGTTTCCTACAATGATCGAAGAATTATCCACAGTTTGTATAAACACCAAGTAGCTGTGATTAAATCTGGATCCAGCTGTGAAGAAGAAATACTAAAGAAAAGAGTGAAACAAGGCTGTGCACTGTCTCCCGTAATTTTTAATGTTTACATTGAGAGAGCCATCAACGAAATCAAAGAGAAGTCTTCTGGAGTGAACATCCACGGAGAAAAAATTAGCATATTGCGATTCGCTGATGACATAGTACTCGTAGCAGAGACAGAGGAGGAGCTGAATAAGAGTCTATTAACCATGTAAAGGACAATGGCCAGATACCATCTGAAGATCTATAAGAATAAAACGAAGATTTTTGTGTGCAGCAATAGAGGAGAGGCCAAAACTAACGTGAAACTAGGGAAGTAAATATTGGAAGAGGTGAAAGAGTTCTGTTACATGGGAAGCTGCATAACCAATGATGGACGAGGAAAGAAGAAATATTATGATAGCTCAGGCAAAGAGGGCATTCCACTAAAAGAAGAACCTACTTGCATCTGAAAATACAAGCGTAGAAGTAAGGAAACAATTCATCAGAACGTGCATCTGGAGCATGTATGGACAGCAGCGGAGAAGAAAAGGGTGGAAGCATTCGAAATGTATTGCTACAGAAGAATGATGAAGATAAAATGGATCGACCGAGTAATAAAAAAAAAGAAGTCTTAGGAAGAATGGGAGTAGAGAGAAGTCTGCTGAAAACTTGAAAAAGATGACGGGAAAACTTAATCAACCGTATCTTAAGACACGATGGCCTGATGAAGACAATCGTTGAAGCCCAAGTGAATGGAAAGAATGGCAAAGGAAGGCCTTGAGTGAGATATATGGAACAAGTGAGGAAGGACGTGAAAGAAAATAAATACGTAAATATGAGGAGATTAGTCGATAAAAGAACTCAGTGATGAGCTGCAATCAAACCAATTTGAGTATTGATGACTAATGATGAATGATGATAATAAAAATAATTTTCCTATGATTACCTTCGAAGAGAACTAATGAAAATCAGTCTAAATGTCTACTACGCGCTTTAGGTATAGAGACGATTTCAGGCAGAATGCCTGAACTTGTCAAAATCAGTTTGATAAGGACGTCTTACTTCTCATTGAAATTTCGTGTAATTTTCACTTCCCCTATTCTCACTTTTTTTTAACTTCATTGTTAGAATTCGTTTTATACATTTGAACGTCATTATAATCCTATGATTTGCATTTATCATTACAAATGTGTCTTTTTCAACCTATCCATTCGTAATTTTAGTCGTGGTCCCAGTGCCTCAAGAAGAAGGCTTTGGAGGAAGTGGTGTAGGTACTATTTCCAACTCATTAAACCCACCTGTGTCCAGATATATATTCTGATAGAACGCCTCTCTTCTCCTGGGATATTCTAATTTTTCTCTCTAGCTTTGTCTAACATCAATTACGAATACCTTCCAAAAACATTTTAGCTCAAGTTTTTGGTTTTTGATAACCATCAAACTTTTTCTTGATTTATACTGCCCGCACATAAAAACATTTTGCTGAAGTGGTAATTAAGATGATGAAAAAGTGGGGCTTGATTTTATGCTCAGCCTTTTTTTACTCTAAGAGGCTGAAAAAATACAAAAAAGTTTTCCCTCCTTGTTATTTGTATGATAAAATGACTTATATAAACATTTCCGTTGAAAGTAAGTACTTGTCATCGTAGGCTTTCACGTTTTTCTTTGCAGTTTTTCATGCGCTTAAAACCATGGGCGATAAACCCTTTTGGATTTGTTAGCACAAAATTAAATTCTACTTACCTCATCTCCAAATTCTGGGGGCCTAATTTAATGATTACTTTGCGTTTTCATCCAAAAAAATTTCATCTTTTTGGTGGTCTTGAACCGGATTCATCCAACCGGTTCCACCCATTTATCATCCACAATTCATTCAGTGAATCTCTCTCAGCCATACGAAGCTAATGGGCAATGATGTTTGTCCCCGCGGGCATTACTTAGACAGTGGAACACTTTCCATTTTTTTACTCCCGGAGCAAACGAAAGTCTCCGTAAATAAGTCAGTGTTTTTATTTCGGGAGCTATGTTTTCACATTTTCCCTCGTAATTAAGCTGAGAAAATATAAAAGGAACTCGTTCTGTAGTGCAGTTAATGAAGAGGGAGACGAGGGAGTGAAAGCTGCAAAGGGAGTGAAACTGCTGCTTTAAAAAAAAAAATCTTTACTCGAGCGGTCGAGGAAGAAAAGTGGAGAGGTTCTTATATGCGGCAGCTTTTTAAAATTTTAAAGTCAAACACTTTTGAGGAAGGAACATTTGCTATTTGTTCCATGGTTTGCGTAATTACTCTAACAATGAGACCGCTCTTGTGATACGCTTGCTAAGGTAACACTACCTTCCTTAAAGGCCAAAGTTTTATTCCCCATTTTGATGATATGGAACAGAGCTCGGCAAACCTTTAAGGAATAAAGGCCAAACTTTTTCCTAATAGCTTTGAAAAATATATTAAAGCGATAAATATATCTTCACAATGAAAGAATGCAACTATTACTACCACAAGTAATATTTTGAAGTTGATATTTTTTTAAAATGAATACATCTGCAGAAAAGGATAGTTCTAATCCCAGTGATCAATGATATTGAATTTTCTGATAGCAAATTTTTCCGGTTTTTACCTAGTCCCTTTTAATTTAAGGCATAATTCTAGGCAGATATCACTAAATGAGTTTGATATTCTGATGATTAAATAAGGTATATGAAAAAACTACACTAGTGCTATTTTCATATTAAGATTTACTTCAGAGTCCTTTAATTTGGTCTATTTTTACTATGATGCATGATATTCAGACTTATAGATCACAATAGATAAGATCACAAAGCTAAGTTCACTTAAGTTCACCATTCATAAAGAGTAGGTTACTGGCGGTTGATAGACTACAATATTATTCTACGGGGACGTACTAATTGTAAGAGAATTAAAGAAGGTAGAATGTAGTGTTCCGGTAAGAGGGATGAAAAAATTTATTATTATAAGTATTGAAAGAAAAGATATTATTCGGTATCCTTCAGTGGGCTGCGATCTTCAGGAATTAGCATGTCGTCCAAGGAAGCCTTAGGTAATGGGTTTGATACACACCTTAGTCAATAATGTCATCTTTGCGTAAGTAATATGGCTAGCCATAAAATACTATAAAAATGCTTTAGTATTTGCTTATTGCTCTCTAAATGTACGGCGCAAAGTTATACCAGTTTATTGTATGTCTGAATTTCAGAATATTTATATTTTTAGTATACCATTATTTTTTGCACCTGGTGGTAACTTAAATAGCTATACTCTTTTCCGAAGATCAGTGAACAATCATTTCGATTTAACATTGATACGATTACTCCTAGATGCCTTTCCTTCACCATAGATGATGCCCAGAAAATTCTGCTAATAATTTCACTTTCAATTTCTCCGGCTTTGCTACAGTATTCACATGCTATAAACTTTTTAGCTGTGAAATCTGTATCAAAGAGACGCGTGAACTGGTTGCGGGTTACAGCTGATGTGCTTTCCGATGACCTCGAGTTCAACATTATTTCTGAATTCTTTCTCTGTATTCCATGTCATTTTCAAGTAAGTCATGTAACCGTTGGTCTTATATAAATCCCCAAAACTTATGAAGGAGGCCTTGAATATTAGCTTGCAAAGAATTCCCAAGAAATTAGTTCGGCCAAGGTTGAGGTAGATTGTTCACGGATCCACTTTGTAAAACTGCGATGTGATTTAAAGTAAACACTGCACCAACTAAAATTCCACGGTTTTTCTTTAACCTCAACAGGTCATGGCGCAAAGTTATTCTCAAGAGTTTCGGAATTGGGGTTTGATAACTTAAATACTAATCTTTTTTAAAACAGCGAAGGCATTGCAGGAGGAAGTTTTGGAAGGCTCGGGGTGCAATTGGGGTAGCGTTTTTTGGTTTACTTAATGAGGGGGGGAGGGGGTTGACAAGGCTACGGCGAGGGAGAAGAGCAGAAAGGAGGATAAATCCTTTTTTTACCCGTTCTTTAAGTTAACTTAATAGTAGAGAGGAAAATCGCGGATAAACTTGGAAGGGGGATAGATAGAAGGACCAGGATTTACGAGAAAAGAAGCTGTTTATCTGCCCAAGGGTGACTTTTGATAACCCTTAAAGTTTCAAGGCCTTGCTACCTTTGGCTCTTGATTTTTAGGTGAATATATTAACATGTATACAGACAAGCATTATACTTTATACATAACACTTTAGTTATCTTTACATGATATAAGCATACAATGACGTCGTTAGCTTGACACTACCATGGTCTTTAAGTCACCAAAGAATGGACATTTTAACATAACTAGCACTGGTGTATATAAAACAAAAATCGTCATAATCCACTATTTTTCGACCGTTAAGTTAAACTCGTTTCCCAGCAAATGTTTAGTAAATATCAACGGTTTTCTTGAATGCATGTAACACGAGTTGTAAAAAATACAATTCCTAGAATGATATACACTCAAGTAAAACGTAAATTGTGATTTAAGTCCTTAAAGAGCTTCTCCAGACTATGTTTACAGTTTCTCGGGGAATTAAAAAAAAAAAAGCAATTCCCCCTTTTAGTCTCGCTGAAAAAATGTGTAACTTTTAATTTTCTGTTGTATTCAGAAACCGAAATGTAATGACAAAAGGCAAGATATTATGAAATGCTACAGAGCAAAGTTCAACTAAAAAGTGCAGAAAAAATTCATTTTTCCGAACTCGCGTAAGCCAGCGTATTTGCAATATTTTCTGATGAATGTAATTATTATTAATTTACATCTACTCTAAATTAGGTGATTTTCTTTCTCCAGATCACTATTTTTCCTCTCTCCATTAATTATAATCCTTTACGTGCATCCTGCTTTCTCCCATACACTGCATCCTATCTGCTTTAAGGATTCCATGGCCCCCAATTACCTGGCCCTTCCACCTACGCTGCCGGCTAATTTCCGCTGAAAACCTCTTTTCCTCCTTCACCTTCCCCAGGACTTTTTCAACCTTTCTCCTTTCCATTTGTCGCATCTTTATACTTTATAAAAGGATAACATGTTGCAAAAAATGTGTTCATAAACATTTGTACAACCTGCCATCATTTGAGTGACTGAAACCTTTACCGAATAGAAAGTGAAACGCTATCATTAAAAAGCATTTAATAGTTGAAAAATTTGCTGGGGTGAACTTATATTCCTGCAGGAAAGAAGAGGAACTCCGTCTAGTCGAAAACGTAAATTAGGAGGATTGGAATGGATTCAAGGAGCAGGAAAATGTTTTCACAATATTTCTTATTTTTTGGATAGTACTGATACGGTGTTAGGTTAACTTAACGGAACATATGTGCCACAGATAAAATGAGAAATACAATTGATTAATTTCAGTAACGTCATTATTGACACGACTCAGGTTCCAACATTGTGTTTCATGTTAGACTACACGATAATGACACCGAATATTTCTCTTCGTATTCGTATTCTGATTTTTCATTCAGAGGGTTGATATTGAATTTACCGCTTCGACTTACCCTTGCCTTTAGGGCGTGGATTCAAAAGGTTTGCGTAAGGTATTCTACTGTTGCAATGGTCTTTAATAGTAAAGTTTTTCTTAACGGAGGAGCTTATCACAGAAGCTTCAAACTCCGCTGTTCCTAGGATTTTGATTTTTTATTTAGCCCACCAAAGGGATTTGGCGAGTCAGGCAATCGTGAAGATTCGTATCACAAGGAATTGCTTACTCAACAAACAACTGCAATCAGTTTTTTTATGGTACCCCTTTAAAAGATGGCCTTCTTATCGAGATCTCCTCAAGGAATCCAATTTTCTGAAGATTTATGCGTGATGCCTAATGGAAGCGTACGAAGAATGTCTCTAAGGTGGCTTTTTTTTAACGTTACTTACTTTAAATTCGTAAAAATTATCATTTTTTCAGTTTTTTACGTTTTTATTGTAATTTCGTAATTCGTCTATTGTTGTAAAAATAAAATGCGAAGTCCTTTTTTGGACCGTTGTATTTTTTTCAATATTTTTGATACCGTTATCTCATATGGTTTTTTACTAAAATGTATTTCTTCTCGGAAAATAAATTAACGAAAATTTGATAGATTCACTTTATATTTAAGTAAGCAAATTTTTCCTATTTAAATATAAAGTTTTATTCTTTTATTTTCAATTATGGAAAGGTACCACATAGTTAAACATGAAGTTATCAGCTACATATTTCTTCTCGTCAACATCAGATAATGATTACCGAATTGGCATGTGAAACGCAAGTAGCCAAGTCTGTAAAACGTCCAAGCATTTATCTTTTATATTATGAAACATAAAATTGAAATCAATATCGCACGTTTGGTGGCTAATAACTCAATTCAGCCAAGCAAATGCAAAACGTATTCATAGGTTTACACTATAGTTTCCAACTTCATGTTTTCACCTTACTCAAAGCAGTAACATCGATATTGTTCTGCAGATATTCTAATTTATTTCTAAGAAGAATATAATTTAGCGTTTGCTGGAGAACTAAAAAAGATAAGAGATTCTCTGTCATTTAAGGTCGATTCTCATATGCCTGTTCCATTATCAATCCACTTTTTATAGTTTTTCCAATGCACACTTCTCCTACACTGTTTCCTCCTTCAGTACGCCATATGCCCAATTTCTTTCATACCATCAATCTATCCTCTTTTATATTTTTACCATCCTATGTGTACTAGGATATCAAATTAGTAATAGTGTTTAATGGGGGCGTTTACTTGGAACCAGAATCGTAATTTTTTAGGCGAAATTGTTAGATGGAAACGAAAAACGAATTTTAGTGAAAAAAATAATCTTCTTACCTCAACCATTCACTAATAAATCAAAAATTAAAATAAGTAAAAGGTCAATTCCATCGGAAAAGTTGCATTGATATAATTGAAGTCATTTTCCTTCCGTATTTGACTGCATTTAGGGGAAGGGAGTGGAGGGGGGGTTCTCGGAAGGCCTGCGATAAGGCGAAGTAGCTTCCCGGGTTCAGTTGTGATTTGACGGAGTGAATGACGTCAGAGATTGCACCACTCCCACTTTTCCGAAAGGGTTAAAAACGTCAGTTTTTTGCCGCTTATAACTCGAGAAACAATTGACATATCAAAAAACGGAAAAATACGAGTCTATTTATGTTACAAACGCTATCAGATCCGACAATAAAAAAACATGGTAAACGACCCCATTACTTGACGTACCAACTAATCCCTTCTTATCTTTCCTATTAAGAGGTGTATGATATGCAACCTTACCACTCCAAGCACCACTCATTACTCATCTTTTGTTGGCAGTGAAAACATTACTCTCCATACTTTGTTGTCTGAGCTCTTAGGTATAAGTGACTGGGTAAGTATAAATTCCAAGTTTATTGATTTTCAATCACCTGTTCAAAAGTTGAATCGTTGACTATGCAACTATGAATTGGTGGGGTTTGAGTCTAAAATTTTGAATATACATATAAAGGAGCAGGCACTCATAGCCAAAGTGCTGGCACGCTTTAATTTTGATATAGATACAAGTTGGTGTCAGAAATCTCCACCATTATACCCTTAAACACCTCTAAATACCTCTGAGCTGTGGGCAGGCATCATTATTTCGATCCACCACCTTTTCCCGGGCTAAGACGGAAATTAACTTCAGCCACCAGCGCCTAAATAACAGGAGTTAACCCCTCGTACCCTTGTGATGTCATGAGTGCTTCCTGCTCTCCTAGCGGGGAAGGTTACTCGAAACTCCCGCTATTAATCATATCCCCACTCGCGTCAAGCGAAGAGAGTTCTACGGACTCGAAGAGAGAATTTCACATCTCCTCGCCCGTGAGTTTCGAACGCCTCAGCTATTTCTACGCATTCAGCAAAGGAACGCCACCTGCACCTTTCCTATAGTACATTAACGTCTTAGTAATATCCTGCTTGCCACCAATAGCGAGTGTAGCACCAGTTACCAGGGATGCATTTCAATCAACTCAATGGGTCAATTCCAATGATCGAAGCAAAAATTTGATTTTAAGATTTCACAGCGTGGAGAATTTATAGTCTTCTCTTTCGGGAGCCGCCGTGTTCAAAGCTTCGTCCGCCCCCCGAAGGAAAGACCTCCAGAGTACCCAGGGTCCAAGTTGAGTCACCACCTTTTGACGCAAGCGGTAATACGAGAAACAGTTCCAAATAAGGCTAAGGGAAGGTGGCATGTCTTCCCAATTAATAGCCATGTTCCAACTTCATCTTCGGTATTTCACCCTGATGATGCGGCCTGAAATGGACGCGAGAGCTCAGACGAACAAGCTCCAAACGCGGTGGCTCCCGAAAGAGAAAACTGGAGAAACTAAAATACCTAATAAATTCTTTTCATAAGTCAAAAATATATAAAATGAGGTGAATATCTTTCAAAAATTAAAATATTTTCGAATTAAAGATACCATAATGTAAAACATTGTCGTCGGAGTCGGTAATTGTAAGTAAATAAATAAGTATATTTGTTCTTCTAAGCAGAAGAAAAATTATTTACCTTCATTAACATTCAGATATGCAAACATTATCGTCTTGGACCAAAGATCACAAAATAGGATTGTCTTAAATCGCCTTTTGATTCTTCTATCAGCTAACCTCTTCATACTTAATCCTTTTCTTTCATATGCTCTTTAAAACTTGCTCTGAATGCCTCATGCGACGCGCTCCTTATCTGTTCACTTTTCCCTCGAGCTAGCCGAAAAGCAGTTGACACAGAAAATCACGTTTTTAAGTAATTTCATTATCATGTGCGAATAGCGAGCCTATGATTTGTTGTTAAAGTGCTTCTAAATGAATTTTCTTTTCTGAGCCCACGACCATTTTCACAGAATAAAAACATTCAGTGACTCTGCATGAAATCATAGTTTTTTGTTCTAATGAACCATACTTCCATGCATGGCATTTGAATTTCAAGATTTTCTCGTTTATTTGTATTATCAAATGTTCGAAAACGAGTAAAAATTTATTTTTATCAGTAATCATTTTCTGCTCCTCTCCGTAGACCTTCTGCCTTCTTAGGAAACTCTTCAAATCTTTATCTGACTTCAAATCTTTATCCTCAGCTTATTTGTCTTCCTCTGAACTAAGGGTCATTATAGGTTTTGTTTTTGCCTGTAGAAGAATACACTGAGAAGGGAGGAGAAAAGAAATCCCATTCAAGGTGAACGAATTTCCTTACATTACTGTTTATCTCTATGTGCATAATGTCTGTAATTAACCTGATGTACTAGTACGTTTGGCACCAAGCAGTGCTAACCTGATTAATGCTTCGGTTGGAGCCTAGAGTTACCTCAATAAATTAAGTTACTAGTGACAGAAACCCACCCATTGCTTATTATGAAAACAATGATCAGTAAGGTAGGAAACATTATCTTCCTAATAGCTAAATCTCTTTCATAACGTGGTTCTTAGTCATGATTTTATTCCATTGATATTCCTTAAGTTTTGCCTCAAATGATACGTGCCTACACTTTGGCCTTTTCTAAAACCCGGCATTTTGAATAGAAAAAGGTATTGTTCAAGGTCTCAAACCCTATAAAATACATATTTGTCAGCGTACTACTAGTGCCAGCATCCTTTTTAGCTTGTGGCGGAAATGAAACTAGTCTTCAAATAAGAAATCTGATGCTAATTTCTTTTTATTTGCCACGTAAAGTCAGCTATACTGAGTTTTGAATTTTTGCAGAGAAATTACACTCGAGTTTATAGCTAGGGACCATGGATCCTTTTATTACGGTTTTGAGCTTTTTACGAGTATGCTGCGTAGACAGGCGAGATTGCTCCCCGAAATAAATGCTCGCAATTCCCTTTCGGCTTAGCGAGAGAAGGCGGGGAACTGCAGAAGCCTACGCGTGGACTGGCTGCCATGAAGCCGTTGAAGCGAGAAGGGGATGAAATCTCACAATGGGGAACGGTCTTCGGGCGAGATGACGGATCTTGCCTCCGAGGACATACAATTTGCGTAGGGGCTGTTAAAAGAAAGCGTGCGGTGAGAGAGCCAGTCAGAGATGAAAATCCTTAACCGTGCTCTCTGAAAGGGAGGAAAGAATTAGCCTTGGGGGCAGTTATATGGTAGGCTAGGAAAAGCAATTTTGGAATTATCCAAACTTCTCTCTTCACATGCAATATTCCTGAGCAGAACCATGACCACTTGCATGTCACGTGCCTTTTTTAATTACTCGAAAGAGCTCTCGGGTTTTTTTCATCATTGCAGTCACTTTCGCTCTGTTCGTTTGCATTTTGATCAGAACATTTTATGGTCCTGCGTGCTTGAAAGAAATAAATACATTTCGTTCAATTTCTATCCTTGTTATTTTTTGGCAGCATCTATAACTGTCTACTGGTGAGATATTTTACTGACAATTACATAGTCGTTGTAAGCGTGTTGTTTTGGTTCTATTTTTATTTTGCATGCCATACGAGGGTCGCTTGCTGCATTAAAAATTATGACTTTGTTGTCTTTGCAAGTGAGCTGTTTGACTTCTTGCCAGAGTTGGTGCAAATTTTACTCATAATACTTGCTAACACCTTCCATACAGACGTTTTAGTGTTTTTTTACCCATTACAGCTCTTATATTGGTCCCATTTTTTACCTTTCTAAACTAAGTACTCCAAGAAATGAATGTCAATATTTAAAAATTCTTACGCTTTTTAAGCTATTGAACTTTAAAAATTCTGAACACTTTGCTGGTCACGATTTTTCGCCACAATATTGTACCTTAAAGATACATTAAATTGCCTTCTGTATTATTTTGTCAATTAGTCACCAGAAAAAATCAAAGGCTACAGTGGTTTTTTTCTAATTTTAATGGTAGTACAGTATTAGTGCTGATGATTACGGAATTCGAAAAACAATACTTGGAAATGAAAATAGTAATTCTCCGCAACTAGTGCATCAAATAAAATTTACTGAGTTTTACCATTATTTTACATCTTCAGAGCGTTAAAACGTTTATGCCAAAGCGATATTTTGCATAAAAATGTAATTAATGACCAAAAAAAATTCGGAGAAACGCATCAGGGTTATCCTATATTTTGAAATATCAGCGGTTATAGCAGAAAGTACTCAATAATTTAGTGAATATGGATTTAATACAAATTGTTAAGTAAACCTTATAGTCAAGAGCAGATTTTTAGATCAGTTAAGCAATGGGTTCGTTGCTTAAAATTTCTCCATCTTTCTAAGAATGCTAATTGTAACTTTCTGTGGTTTAAATCTTTCATGACATTGAGTGGTCTTACGTTGCAACAGGGAAGCAATATAAAGAAACAAACAAACAACAATAGCCTCAAGTAAGCTTTGATAATTTTAAAATTAAAGTGCAACTGAATAGAATATGAAGAATGGCAGAGAAGGGCCTAAGATGACGTATGAAACCAGCATGAAGGATTGTAAAAAGAAAATACTCATAAGTAATATATGAAAAGGCTAGCTGACAGGTGGATTTGATTGGAGAGCTGTGTATTACCAATCTTAGAATCTATATTATTGTCGATGATCATGACCTCATTTTGAGGCGATTTGCAGCGATTATATTATGCAATTCAGGTAAGATGTGGCGGATGAAATAATTTATTGAAAATATCTGCCATAGCTTTGGCAGCATTGGCTTTAATGGAGTGTGTAGACTCTTCTTTGCATTTCGTTCATCCACCGAATTTGGCATCACGCTTTTTTCTCTTTTAAAATTTTCATGTTCTCCCTTTTTCCATTTCGGCTTCCTGTGGACCACGTCATTTATAATGTTTCCTTATTTTGTTTTTTAACTTTCGTTCAATGCTTCCGCATTCTTGTTTGGTGGCGTTCCTTGCTTTCTCTAATCCACTTCTTCGCTTTTTTCATGTTTGGTTTTTTTTCTGGAGAGCCCTGGGGAAACCCTGGGGAACCCAAAAAAAAATTTTTTTTTCTTTACCTTCTCCCGCAGTACTTTCGTTGTGATACCTATTTTGTTGATCTCTTTTTTATTTGAGTGAATCAAGCTACTCTGGTTTTTTTGTCCGGAAATATATAAAAAAATGGTTTAATCAATCTCTTTGCACTCATTTGTGTGATGCCACCATAGTTGATAATCTCTTCCTATTCTGAGTCGTAGTGGCAATACTTTTACTAGTGTGTGTATAATTGATGGATTTGTCGTATTTTATGTCCACGATTCTCTTTTACCGAGCCCATGACTTTTCTCAAGAACTTTCTGTATTTGACTTCTAGCATTTCGATTAGTTTCTGGATTCCTATACAATATAGAGGTTTCATTATTCGATTCTTCCTTATCACTTGTTCAATTCAACTACTCTGCCTTCTTTTTAATTTTATGTCAAATATCATCTTTCTTTCCTATGTTCAATGCCGCTTCATTTGTACGCACTTCCATTCAATTCTCTTTCTCCTTTCCACCCTCCGTTCTTAAATTTCCAATCTCATCTCCTCTCTTATTGTCCTTGAGGTGACATGAATCACACTCCAACGATAAAGACGAGAATAAATGTACGAATTTGATGGTTGTACATATTTCACATCAGGAGAGGGAATTAACGCCCTAAAGATATTTTGTTAATCATAAATGTAGTCCTTTAGAGTACCTTAATTCTCAAAAATTTCCTTAAGGCCGCTTTACACGATACAGTTTTTTGTACAATTTCTGGTACAAACACTTGTATGATGATGTTGTACCGTGTAAAGCGGCAAATCGTACGAACGCTTGTGCGATTGTTTGAATGACTGAACGGGAAATAGAACCTGTTCTAATTCCATGCAGACAAACATACAATTTCGTTCAGTTTATACAAGAGTTTTTACAAGAAATTTTACAAAAAATTATATCGTGCAAAGTGGTCTAAAGAAGAGGAGAGCCACCCTAGTTAAAAGCGCGTATCTCAAACAGTGTTAAAAATACATATAAAATGCATGAAAATGCATGAAAAGATACTTTCTTGAGATGGAGTGCAAATCGATATGGGCGTGGGAGAGGTCACAATCAGACAATGAGCATGGTTAGTCATTCATCTGTAACCAGTGTAAGAAACTGAAATCGTAGAGTCCCGAAATGTCTTAAGAGGGAAAAAGCACTGCTTGAAGAAGGGCAAAATCGTCTATATCAAGAAAAATATGCCTTTCTTACGAGAAATTAAGCTTTTCATTTCCATCGTAAATGAGAAGAAGATAAGATGGAAGGAGAGAAACACAAAAAAGGCCATTATCTTCCTTGAGAATCGAAGAATGGCACTCCCACTTGTAAAGTTAGTCTGTATCTCCATGCTCTCACTATCCCTTCCGTAACATCGATCGCAGCAAAGTAATTTCAGCTTTCAGTAACAAAATTTGGACATAAAATTTAAATATTTATCTTTACCTTTGCAAATATTATGCCTCCAAATTTTTTTTGAAACTCTTCTTATTAAAGAGCAGCGGGAAAAATTCAATGGAAAGTTTTATTTAAAGGTATAAGGTCAGGTAAAAGTGCTATTATTTTAATTTTAAAGGTTTATCAAAGAGTTGAAAATAAGATACGATATATATAACTTTACGAAGACAGTTAAATGCTTTACCACTCGTGGAAAAATCTATAGAAAGAATACGATAATCTGATATTTATATATTTTGAGACCTTTGTCAGCTATTTTATGATATTTAAAAAAAATTAATCAGAAAACCGATTCAGGTGAAACAAAAGTTAGCCTATAAAACAGGGGTTGAAATGGAAATTCAACTAGTCATGAAATCTATGTTATTTAATTTGGAATATTGAGCATTTATTAACAAAATGGAATGGAGGTATATTTGTTTCTTGATGTTCTTTGATTAATTAAGCTTCAGAGACGTCCGTTCAGTGTGAGAACAGCGTACAAGTAATAATCAATGCTTGTTACTTGAGAACCATGTAACTATTTATCTGTAACAGTTAAATCAAATGAGAACGAGGAAAACGCTGTGAGAGTTCAGTGGGTGAATCATTGTTTTGATGTTTTCAGGATCAAATGAGGTAGGTACTTCTTGTTAGGAGCAACCTGCCAAGTTGTATGGGTTCAATACATCTATCCTAGGAACCGGAGACGAGATGGGGAAATAACAGGTGAATACAAGGATTCCGCATGCTTCAGATCCCACGGGAACTCTGCCATTCTTCAATGCCAGGCAAGCGAGTGATGATGCTCTGTTCACTTACGTAACGTGAGATCAACTCATTTCCTCCTCGTTTCGAGAGGGGAAAACATTTTGCGTTTCCCTTTACCGGACGTCATTCTGTGAGTACGGAACAAAGCGTAGCGGAAACTCGTGCGCGAACACATCGATGACGATCTCTGCTACACAATCGCCCTCGGTCATTATACGGCGAGATAACGCTTCCCACCGATTTCCTCACCGACACGTCCGTACGTGCTTCTGTTCCCAAATGCACACACACATGCGTGCGTGCGTCGAGTATAATGCCGATCTCACCCGTAGGAGCGAAATCGGGCGCTCAGAGTGGTAAGTCCCTAACACTGTTTCCTTCTTGAATAGCGCAAAATTACGAGGGATTGGCGCAAGTCTCTTTTCCTCCCGGAAGCTCTATTCAGCACCCTTCTCTTCATTTCTAGACGGAAGAGCTACCAAATGAAGAGGATGTTGTTCTGAGCGAATCCCTCTTTTGTGGATTCCTTGTCGCAGTTGAGGCATTTTAACTATATTTATTACCCGTTCTGTTAATTTTTAGCAAAAATAATACCCTGCAATAATTTTAATCCGCCTTCATTTTCGTATTAATTCCGAAATATAAGGGGCAGAAAAAGAATGGGAATGCAAAGATTAAAATAATTAACCATTGCCTTGCTATTGAATGCACTAGGGTAATGGTAATGAAACAAATATGCTAAGAAACAGCTATGTTAGCATCCGTAATAGCAGATATAATATACGGAAACCGAATTGCATACATACATAAAAATACGCATGCATAATAAAAGATTCAAAACACCAAATTTTAACCAAATTAAAAAAATATTTTCTGAAATATTTCCATCTTGATTTTTTTAAACTAACGCCAATACGTAATCAATTTTTGGTGAGAACATTGAATATAGTACATAGTTGTGCCTTATCTTTAAAATACTACATGGTACTATAAACACCCTTCCAGTAGGGGTTTACCGTAACTCGATAGCATCCAATATCGACGACATCGCTATGTATCGCTATGTCGGTAGCTTAACGAAAGAGTCGGCTATCGACTATTCGCTTTCTGTAAGCTGTTCGGTATGACTAATGTCGATAGTGTTACCGAAAACTTTTGCTAAGTAACCGGAACCTCAAACACCCCCCGTTAAGCAATCGGAACAACATGGTGGCCATTTGTTTACGTTAGTTGGTCTAGTCTGACGTATTTATTAGTGTTGTATCAATTGTCGAAGGACATTAACTGTCTTTGTGATGCATGAAATGCAATTAGAAAAACTGAGCAAAGGTAAGGAAGGTAAATGTGGTGCAGTTAGCTAGCAAAACTATGCCGTTGTGATTCTCACGGTGATGCCTATTGAAAGAAGACGTAAGAGATTTTATTGATTTGTAACTTTCTTGGCGTTTGTGAACCGATATATTACTTATTATATTACTTTATGCATTGCGTTTAATGTTCTTATACCTGCCTCGTTGCCATTACTTCCTTTATTTGATCCCCTTTATCGTAATTCGTCGCTTGACTATGCATGATAATTAAGAAATGACCCAGGCGTAAAATGAATACGAGAATATTAAAGGTGGGCAATGATTGTGCTGTCATATAATTATATTTGTCAAATCTGTATCCTACAGTGAGTCCTACAGTCCTAGTGGTGAGGTATTTTTTGCTGTGCACTTCAGCCAATTTGTTGAAGGGAAGTTTGAAGTTTGTTGAAGAAGTCCTGCAAGCAACTTTTTTGACGAAATGTCGCCTCATTTGCAAGTCCACAATCATATACTTGTCATCAACAACGTACAATGAAGCGATGGTATTGGGAAATTTCAGCGTTTCTTGGAAATAAATGCAAATGAAGCCAGCGGAATGTTGCAGATTTACATCTTCTTCGCCCGAAATCAGTTGTGATGATTTTGTTTACATTGAGTGTTCCCTGAACGTTTAGTAGTGTTAGTCAAGTGGTGACAAAGTGTTTTCGAAAAATAATACGCTGTGACTGCCAAGCACTTAATTAATAAGGTGTTATACTTCCTTTGATGTCTTTGTAGTGTTCATATATGCGTTAAAATCAGTTTTACGAGATGTTCCGAAGACTTCATACGGTGATCCAATTTTTTTATAGAGCTTTGTATACGATTGAGTGAGTACGTAATGGATAGTGCTGTCATTTGAGTTGAAATGTGTGTACAATGGTCCTAACCAGTCAAAACATTTGGTGCACTCACGATGCTGAGTTATAAACGTTTATAAACGTCAATTTATGATCTGTTATGATAATTTAATGTGTACAGTATTCTCAACCAAACTTGTTGTTGAGAAATATGCAGAACTCGATTCTTTCCAATCATGTATCATGATTGCATAGATATTTTCATTTATGCCATGTGTGTGTCCTTAGAGGAGTTTTTGCATGAATAAAATTATATTTTTACCTAACAGTGCATAACTAGTGTCCACATTAATTATTATCTCAAGTTATTTAACTCATTAACAGTAAATAACCTTCATAAAGTAGGACCTGAAACAACGTATCTACCTATTTATCTGTTGATTTAACTTTTTTAGAATGGAGAGTTTTTGGGTTATTTGGGGTACCTTTGGTTACTGAACTAGCTCGGGATTGTATTTGAAAGCCATATATCCACCACTTTATTTACTTTTCTCTACATTATTGTAGGAAATACATAACAATCTTAGAACATTTTTACTTATATCTTATCAGAGAGAAAGCCAACTATTAATGCTAGGAGTTGTCATGTTAAATCCCTTGAAATAGCTTAAAACAAACTTAATTCCTGTAAGTTAGGCCCAGTAATGGGTTGCCATCTATATATCATAATTTCGGGCAGTTGGTGGCGGTAGGTTAGGACTAATTTTAGGAAATTGCATGACTAATAACTTAATAATGCCAACCAAGGGATCCTTTTGTATGTACAATAAATTACCAAACCAAGTTAAAAGTATTAAACTGCAACTAAGTTTAAAATTTCTGTTAATTAGCTGTTGGTAAGTGAATTATTTTACAATGTGGATGCATTTTTTTCAAGTTCATTGACGGGCATGCATAGACGTATGTAATTGGAAATGTTAAATATTATTATAGTATACTATTCCCTCATAATGAAGCTATACATTATGAATATGCCTCTGGTGAATAACATTATTATTATTTAAAAAATGAAGAAAATATTTCTCAAACGTTCGCATTTAATGTTTCTCCCATGGATATAGAACCTTGTTTCTCTGGTTTCTCCGTTGCTAGTAGCGAATATCACATCGCTTTTTTCAAATGAAGGGCGAAAAATCTCTGCTTCTGATTGGCTGATATTTTAGCCTCTCTCAAGGGTGCCACTCGTTGCGTCCTTAGTTACCGAAGCCACTAGTGTATGTTTTGCATCGACGAGTTGTCGATAAGGTGAGTTACAGAAACGCACTCTGGGTAAGAGGGTGTCGATGCAAGCGGTGGCTATCGTTAACAGTGTGCAATCGACAATACGCTATCGAGTTACAGAAAGTCCCTACAGGCTAGTTAAGCTAAATTACTAAAAATAGATGAGTTCTTTATTTCCCTGAGGAATTCATTACAAAAAGAATAGGATTGGTGCGCGCAACAATATCCAACGTTGTATCACGATGAAGCATGATGCAAACAAACACATAGTTATAGAGTTTCCGAGAAATATTTTCACATTTGAAATATTCGATTTATAATTCCAAAGAAAACATACAGATCAAAAACACCCAATTAGTCTTTGGTAAACAAAACAGGCCTTTATTTAAATACTGTATGTTGCCTGCAACTAAATATTTAGCTCTGCCTCTGGTGTTTAAAGCTAAAACTAGTTAAACAAAACTTGAAGAAGTGTTTGAATACTGCTACCTGGGATGCCAAGTAACCAGCGATGGACGAACAAGAGAGAAATTATGGCCCAGTATATACATTATAGTAATATAAACAGTATAACCCAGGCAAGGAGGGCATTCTGCCAAAAGAAAAATCTACTTATTACTGGATATACAACTGCTGAAGTAAGGAAATAATTCGTCAGTACTTACATCTGGAGCATGTTTTTATGGAAATGACGCATGGACGAGAACAACTGTAAAGAATGCAAGGGTGGAAGCATTTGAAACGAGTTGTTATAGAAGAATTGTGGTCAATGAATTGACCGTATGAGTGAGAAAAAAGGCTTTGGAAGATTGAGCTATAGGAGAAATCTTCTAAAATCTTAAGAAGAAGACGAGACTACTTTTTCGTCCAGATCATGAGATATGATGGCCTGATGAAGATTGGTCGTGGATGGACAAGTGATGAGTATGATATATATAGGACAAGGGATGAGGGATGTGAAAGAGTAGAAATACGTAAATATGAAGAAGTAGCTCATAGAAAAATCGATTGAAGAGCTGCTTAACACCAATCTCAGGATTGTTGACTGATGATGATGTGGCCTGTAGTTTGTGCGATCGTGAAAAAGAGAGAATTTAAAGACCTTAATAAACCCCTACTCACCAAGACAGCAAAACGCTTCGCACGTTATGAGTGAAATATTTGGATTGGTACATTTTAGTTGTTAAGTCATAAGAGTAATTCCTGAAAAGGTCATTTTTTCCAATCAATCAATTTTAAGTGTGCTGTGTTGCATACATTGCGGATAAACTATCACATTTGTTTCTCCTCAACTGCGCCAGCTCTGATCATTCTTTGAAATATATAGTGGAACTTCATCATTGCCTTGAGATATTGATGGCTGAAGTGTTGATTCATCTTAATTGGTCGCTGCTTTGTTCTTTGGGATGTTTATAAATTTTGGAGAAATTGTTTAAGAAATCTGTTGAAATTTCTCTTGGCAACGTTTTTCCAGGGTGAAAATTTTCACACACGCTGTAGATAGGCCACAAAATAGGTTTCATCAATTGTCTTTGTCACTAATGGGAGTAAATAGGTAATCTGGGATTGCAACTCTGTTGAAACGGTTATATTATTGTGTTTCCAAATCCCTAGATTTCATTATCCATAAAAGCAGTTTTAGTGATGGTCTTTCTGAGTAGTTTGGCTATTTGCTAAACGGTAAACTTTCTTCACGGGTGAGTAAGTAGTCATTTCTTATCTGTTGCTCATAATATGTCCTTCCCAAAATTCCAAGGACACATCTTATGCTCAATTATAAGGTATGTGCTTGGTATTTATCAATATTTGTTGACTATTATTTAGAAAAAGGCATATCAAGTCCATTTTAACTTCACGTCTCTCTTTACTGAATGGATGTGGGTAATTGTTTTTCTCTGCCAGCTCAAAAGCACGTTTTTGCAATCCATCAATGTTAGACTAATAAGCCTTAAAACGCAGATGTATTGAACCAAATTTTCCCCCTAAGCTCAGGTGAAAATAGTTGAAAAGGATGCAGCGCAAGAGTGAGTATGGTGAGGGTTTGCTATTGATAATGCGACGCTAACACGATTTTTTAATTTTTAATTTTTTTAACCATTTATTGTGGCAGCTGCAAAAATAGTACGACTTTTATTTCTACACCAAAATTCGTCTAATCATCCAGTCTTTTAACCTTTTAACCAGTATTGGGAGAAAAGCCATCATATTCCGTACCCTCTTTCCTAAAAGCTACATTATAGACTGGGGTACCTAATATACATATATTTCTGACTATTTTACTCTTGGTCTTTCACGACAACACTCTTCAAGCGCAACTGTCATTTTCTATTCTCACCCAATTTGCCTTGGTCAGTCTTTCTTTGTATTAAAGTGCCATAACCTTTTCCTAATATTTTACAAAAGGCAATGATAAATAAATCGGTAGCGACAGAAAAGAATTGCCAAAAAAGGTATCTTAGAAATCGATGAATATCTTGCAACACGAGCTTCCAAGATTCCTCTAACACTGTTTAATATGAATATGCTACATTGGAGTGGCATGAAGTGAAGAAAATTCAACGTGTTTTTTCGGTTAGATCAATTCAAACGCGGGACAAATTTATGCCTTGGCAAATACAGGGCATATGTTTAAACCGGGTACTCGTTGAGTTAGGGAGGTTACTTACTTGGTTTTGCTCCACTCGAATGTACCCGGTTTTACCCGAATAGAACCTCAGGAGTAAATATAGTCTCATTTTCTAAACGATAAGCATTACATGACTCCTCTTTGTGGTAAAATACACATTAGGAACTAGAGAAAACAATGATTGATTTACCGAAAGGATTTCTTCTCGGCAGAGTTTTAAAACCAGCAGTCGTAATCGCCATGGAGATAAAAAGTTTGCAGCGGATTTTTAAAATCAACACACAACTCACGCAAATGACCTTCCGCGTCCACAAATGTTAACAAAACGATAACGGAGATACATTGAATGAGTGATTGGTGCCGAAAACAAAGTAGCTACTCTGAACAAGGAATTCGGAGGCTACAGGATATGACCCAACTGCCCGGTTTGACCCAAATGTACCCTACTTAATAAATCGTATCAGCATCTTTAAAGCTGCTTACACCGCTTAAAGATATCCCGGAGTAGTAGCTCAACCGTCGGCCTATGTCTTACAATTTGATGACAAACCCGTGATGCCTGGGTCATTTTAAGTAAATTACCATGAATGCATGTTTCTATGTGTTTGGAATCGTGGATAACGTGGAGCATAGTCATTAAATAATCTGAATTAGTTGAAATATAATAATGAATTCTAAACTGGAGTGTTACAGAGCTACTACGAAGGCAGTGAAATATAAATCAATTCTTAGGTAATTGGATCGCGTCCTACTGTGCTCAACTGAGATAGGATCTATGCATAAATTACTTCACCTTTTCCTTTTGCTAGTCTCGTAATATTTTGAATTTTTTAGGCTCAGCGGTTCAGGGGGCTCAAACTTCCAAGGATTTTCACTCATTCAGATGTATATCAGAGCGCGTATGTGCTTGAGGGAGTCGTTGGTTGGTTGGTTTGTTATTCAGGCGAGGCGTCCGACACCTGAGGTCATTTGTGCCATTTAGGATAGGTGGTTAATTGGGTAGTGTTAGGAGTTTTCAGGGAACGGAGGAAGGGTGGAGAGAAACCCGGCGTCGGCATTAGCCTACTCTTAACGAAAGTTACCAAGGGGACCACAGCTTTACGTCCCAACCGACGGACGGAATACTGAACTTGAAACGCCCTCCACTATGCGCTCAAGTAGGGACCGGTTTTCCGCTGAAAAATCCGCCACTGCCGGGAATGGAACCCAGGTCCTCGGGATGAGAGGCCAGTACTCAAGCTACCACACCAACTCAATCCCTTGAGTAAGTCTTTTAATGGGATTTGGCTCGAAGTGAAATAATGTATCCAATTGATGGCCTATATTTTTTTAATAAGTGAGCATGCATTTAACGCTTTTCCATCATCCAGAACGGTTTTTCAATATCTGGGGCCCTTTGAAGAACCGTACTTCCGGCGGCATCTTTAATTCTCAATTATACAAGCGTCGAGAGCTGTAATGAGCCAAGGGTTGTATCCAAAGGAGCTCCTGATTTCTATTGTTTAGGTAAGTGAAAAAGGGAAACAATTGGTTGATTCCACGCAAATGGTTTGGACCACGAGACATTTAATTAAAAAAGTAATTTGTCATGCATATTGGATAATTGCTGAAACGAAGACCTAAAAAATTGATTCATATTTGCAAGGTACATTTTTAGAAACAGTTTCGTTCTCAATTTCAGGGCAGGAATGATTTCGTTAATGTTACAAAGCTGAAAATTGGCGTTGTGCGTTCATTATAAGCAATTTAGATGCATGTTCATACTTTATTTGGGGCATTAACTGCCTTTTTATTTTATTTATAGTGCCTATCAATCAACAAAGATGTCTATGAAAATATACTGGATCATAAAATATTTCGCCTCCTAAGATGAGAAATTATCATGCGCATCTCAGTAGAGATACTGCACGCTGCACACAACTGCACGCTGTAGCATCCTCAGATAATTGTATATACAATGGTAAATATTTACTTTGTACTTGTATTTGATACTAATGTTAGGTACCTGAGGATGATGCAATGCAGTGAAACTAGTCGGTAATAACTTTTTTTAAAGAGTAGAATTACAAAGTCGTTTTTCACCTACTAGCAATCAATTTCCGCAGGGTATCGGCAGTTTCCATCAACATAGAGGGAGGGTAGCGGTCACGATTGTTTTGGGGTTGGCAGGAATATACGTCACTAGTGTTAGGGAACATAAATTCATGGAGAAGGTTATGCTGTCCCCGAAGGCCAAGCTTCCACTGTTCCACGGTGTCTATACTCACTTCAACCTTTTCTGTACTCCGTACCTTGAAATGAATTAATTCAAGGTCATGGAAGGCAATCCGATGGCCCGTATTCAAAGGTCGGGCTAAAGTTTACTTGACTTTTTTCTTCCAGCACTTCTTATGCTCATAAGTGCATGCCCTAAAATTGAAGACTGTTTGACCAATACAAGCAATCTCAGTTATTACATTACATTTTATGTAAACCAAATTTTAAACAATGGTCAGTTACGTCTTTAGAATTGTTCAGTAGTCAAGAAGAGGTATTGTAATAAAATCATGTAGAAATTATTGCTGGGGTCATCCTTGAAAACAGCATGACACAAGGGACCTATGGAAGGTATTTTAAATCATTTAGGTCTATTCCCCGGATCAATTTATTGTCCTAAGTACCTAATTCGTGAGCTCATTTTCTAAAAGACCTATTATAAATATATTACAGGTTAGAAAAAACAGATTTGGAAATTTTCATGCCATTCCATTCCGCAGTCGTAATTAATTTGTGATTTTTTAATATGCTGGCACCATATTTTTATTGTTAGCAGTATATCTGTGCGAAATACTTGCAAGTGTTATTATCCCCTTCCGGACAAAAAATGATTTTGTCCTTTGACGGGTTATTCTAAAGAAATAGTAGGGCAGTGCATATTCATAATATCATAGGCAGTTGAATAATGTGAGTACATTTGTAACTGACAATACTACTTATTTGATGTTTATTTTCACGATGAAATGTGATATACCTACATGCCTTCCGCCGACAGTAATCTTTCCTAATTCGTTGTTTATTTACGTCTCCATGATTACATTCCTTTATTGCTACGCTGAAAGGATTTTTATTTTAATCTAAGTAAGTATAAAAAAAATATTTGTACGTAAAGTTAGTATGCAGTCTCAAAAGATGGTAAATAGTTGTATCCAACGATGCCTTATCTATCACTACTATATGCTTTGTTATAGATCACCAAAAGTGATATTGAAATTAGAAATAATAGTACCTATATTGCACTCTGCATGTAAATGATTCTAGCAATAAAAAGTAAACCCTGAATGATGTTTGAAAGATTTTCTCTAAAAAACATGACGTTTAAAGCGTTACTTTTTAATTCTCAATTATAACAGCACTTAAGTACTACCCAACAGAACATATTATGCTGCTTAGTGTCATCAAAACTTCCCTGAAATCTTCTTATGAGCAAACGTATCTATAGTATGGATAACTTTTGACTAACAAAGGTCTCTGTCATTTTTATTGGTAAGGTCGAAATATTGTCCCATATTATATTTAAAAAGGTGTTTCCGCTCTCAAAGAGCACAAAAGAGAAGTTAATCCACTTTAATTGATGATTAATGATGATTTTTTCCTGGTTCTTATACATTTATAAGTTTTCCATTGCATTTTATTTTATAGTGATTAAATTTATTTGGCGTGTACTTTGGTGGAATCAGGCTATGTATTAAATACTCTAGATCACTTTGATCTCTATCTCATTAGAATATATTGATGACTTTCTTGCTGTTGTACGAAATGGATTCCGATAGAGTACTTTCGCCATTTTGGCGTAGAAACTCTTGGATATTTATGCTTGGATAACACCCTAATACCTAAATTGGCTTCTCAAAGATACTCGAGGGACGACTGTTTCACAATTCCTCCGGAAATTAAACTCTAATGAGCTCATTTTGCGATGGGACCCAGTGTATCACTATCACTTTGATCACGTAAAAAACTAAGATATCAGCTTCTTGTATAACGTACCTCGGTGATCAATCAACGTTTCCCTGTGAAATGTGTTTATTTTTTAGAAATTCAGTGCATGTTCATAATTTCCGGGATCTTTATAGCTTCTCATTTCTTTAGCTTTATCCTTTGCAAAGCATTAACCGGCTCGTTTCCAAGCTAATAAGCCTAAACTACAGTAAAGGAATTGATTAGTGAGTCCTTCCTCAGTGTTTGAAGTTTACAAGAAATATGGCAGTGAGGGGGGTAGAAAATGAGTTACACGTCTTTCCATCACTCCAGGGAAGTAGTACTCCATTTTTTTTTATTTTTAGCATTGATATGGATTCCATTTGCATATAAGATCCATTTCATTTGTTTAAACGCAAAAACTCCGCTATTGTAGTGGCTTTAAATATGAGAACGTGATAATAGCATGCCTACCGTATCTTGCTTTTCAACTTCATTTCCTTTTGCCAACAAATATACTAGTGTAATCATGGTAGTGATTAGATCGAATGAATGTAGTTTAATTGGCTTAAAATCATATGCCAAAAATCAATCTTAGCGATGACAAAATTTTCAACGACCTTGTCGATCTTTGAAGTTGGTGAAATCTAATTATCTTATCATTTTCTTATGACGGTTTCTCGAGTATCTTTGAGAAGCCAAGTAAATATCAGGAAATATCTTATCCAAGCGTAAATACCAAAGATTTTCAACCTTAAAATTGCGAAAGACGGACTACGTTATCGGATGCCATTTGATGCAACTACATGAAAGTCTCGGATCTATATTCCATATTGGCTTTAGACTCCATGAAAGTATTGTAGCCTAATGAGCTAAAGACTTTTTCTAATCTAATATTTCATGTCGAGTGGCCAATAGGCGTAGTAAATTATCTAAGTCATTTCTAAGGAAATAGCGGATTTTTTAAAATTAGTTACGAAAAAATCATTATTTTGCATATTACGTAGCAATGGAATTTGCTTTTTGCGTAGGCAAGACTGAATTTACTTTTACATTGGCATTGAACTATTTGATTTATGCTCTGTGTTCATTAATACACAGCCCGGTTACCATATTTAACGGATGGTAACTTCTAGCAAAATTTTTTATTTATGGAAAAAATGGCGTTATGATACGCTTAGTACAATAATGCAAAGGCAATAACAAGTTAGCGAAGATACACGTAATGATAAATAAAATAATTTGACGGCACACTCATTTGATTGCTAGGGATACGGTTATTTTTCACGCAACCGCAAACTACAGAGAGGTTATTTTAATCCATATTTAAATGTCAATATCCTAAACCAATGCCTTTGGTAACTTTTTGAACCTGTGTAGAACAAACATTGGTGAACAGTCTCACCAATTTGATTCTTCATTTTTCGTTACAATTTATTTCTGTGGCTAATTTTGCTCCCCATATTTTTTTTCAAAATGTCGTGCCACCAGCGAATCGATAGGAAGTTCGATTTATCGCTTCATCACGCCACGCCGTCACACTTTTTGTCCCACAGTTTCGTTCATCATGGTACCTGAATGCCGTTGCAATGTTTCGCATCCACGTTCTCGAAGTCGCATCTAAAAATGACTCCAAAAATTGGACCCATTTTTAAATTTTTTATGCACGGTGAATGAGGAAGAGGAGGATTATATTTTTTTATTCCACGGCAGCTTGCTTCTATGGTTCTTATTTCGTTAACCTCTTTCCAGTGTCGCGGAAAACTTTGCGGTAATTTTGGCTACGGATTCATAATCGGTTTCGTATGTTGCGCATATGAAGTAAGGGAACCTTTGCTAAATTCATTGCCTCTTTTATGATCAAAAGGTGTGATTTTCTTTCTTCCAGTGATTGTGTTTATGTGGCAAAGTAATGGCATTTAATCCTGACATTTCTGGTTCAAATCCCGGCTTAAGCGGAAGTTACGTATACTGTTTCATCTCGCCACTCCAATCCAATTTTGTCTAAACCATTTCATTAATTACGCACCCGTATGATATTGTGATGCTAAATCAGACACAAGGGGATCGGATTTGTGTGGTGGATAGAGTACTGGCCTCCAATCCCGAGGGTCCGGGTTTGATTCCTGGCCGATTGGATTAAATGTACCGAATTAAATGTAAGCGCACATAAAATAAACAACTAAATAAATTCTAAATATCGAGAACCGATTAGCCTTGTTTTACCAAAAGCTCCATGACAGGACAAGATTCGTATCGATATGACCACGCAGTACTGAGAAAAAGTTGTTTCACAAAATTTACAAGAACAATTTTATTTAAAATTTTGATTATCTTATAACTTTGTACATACCTTAACAATTAGTTCCTTTATGTTTTATTAAAGTTTGGTTACGATCCAATGAATACTTTAAAAGTAATGCAATTTTAAAGTGAGCATTCCGTTTAAAACGGTGAAAAAACCGGCACTTTTTTTGCTTCACAGACAATAAAAGTTTAACAAGTTAAAATAAAAATTTTCACTTTCCACAGTTAAAACCAAAATTAAATTTGCTAATTTTTGATATAACTTGTTTTCATGTGGGACTACGCGTACAACTGTCATTGACTTGTAAACTCGAGTGTCATGACTTTTTTCCACGACAGTAATGGAGGGCATTTCAATTTCAGTACTCCGTCCGTCGGATGGGACGTTAAGCCGTGGTCCCCTTGGCGCCTTTCGGTAAGAGTAGGCTAATGCCGACGCCGGGTTTCCCTCCACCCTTCCTCCGTTTCCCAAAAACTGCTACCTTTACCCAATTACCCACCTATTCTAAATGGTGCAAATGACCTCAGCTGTCGGTCGCCTCCCCTGGATAACCAGCAGAGACAATTAAACTATACTTATAGTTACTATGGTTGAATTCTCAAGAGAAATGAGAAATAAAAAATCAGCCTGATTGTACTACAAAATCACTATCATCATCGGCCAACAATTTTAAGTTGGGTTTGACAAAGCCCTCCACTCCATTCTTCTTTCGGCCAACCTCTTCATATCAACGTAATTCTTCTCTTTTAGATCCTTCACAACTTGTTCCATATATCTAATACGTGGCCTGCTTTTTCCATTCTTACCGTTCACTTTTCCCTCGACGGTTGTTTTCATCAGACTTTCTTATCTTAATGTAGAAAATAAAATAATCGAACTCAGATTCTCAATAGATAATGAGAAAGGGATATTAAATATGTAATTACTTTGGAAATGTGTCAAAGTAGAGATGTACATCTACATCTACATCTACACGATACCCTGCAAGCCACCGCGAGGGTGTGTGGCAGGGGGTGAAGGTCACCAAGCATTCACTACTAGCATGCAAGCAAGCAACTAAAGGGTCTCATGCAACTAGATTGTTAGTATCTATAGTATTTGAGGGGTTAATACATGCATCATGCACTACAGAATACTCTAAAATATTTCCCCTACCTATCCCTTTCCTATGCTGCCTATTCTGTTCTCTTATAGTACGGGGGAAAAATGCCATTTTGAATCTATCTGTACGACAATCTATCTCTCTAATCTTATTTATCTGGTCGAATCTAGCATAATACGCTGGTGTTTTCAATATGTGGCTAACATCTTCAGTAAAGCTATCCGATTGAAATTTCTGCAATAGATTAAATCTGAACTTTAATCTACGCTCTGATAATGATTCCCACCCTAATTCTTGTATTAATTCTGATACACTACTCAACCTATCGTAACACCTTTTGACGAACCTAGCTGCTCTACGCTGCACACTGTCTAGTTCTCTCATCAAACCTAATTCATTAGGATCCCATACACTGGCTGCATACTCAAGGTGGGGCCTAACTAGTGAAAAGTAGCATCGCTCTTTTGTCTTCTCATCACATTTCCCAAGTACTCTTTTTATAAATCCTAGCTTTCTCTTCGCTCGGCCGCATATTTCCCTTATGTGTCTTCCCCACGATAAATCTTTAGTGATTGTTACACCTAAATATCTTACGGTTTCAACGTTTTCGATCTTCGTGTTATTAATTCTATAGGATCGCTCTATCGAATTATTCCTCCTCCAAAAATTGATAGCTACACACTTTTTAAGGTTGAGTTCTAACTGCCATTTGTCGCACCACTCTTGAATTGCATCTAAATCCTTGCTAAGTGATTTCATGTCCTCTTCGTTTGATATACCCCTGTACACCACCGCATCGTCTGCAAAAAGTCTAAGGTTACTACTAACTACGGTACCCAAATCGTTTATGTATAAAAGAAATAGAAGCGGACCTACTACGCTACCCTGGGGAACTCCCGATGTGACTTCGATTGTGTCCGACATGATACCATCTATGACAACCCTCTGCTCTCGCCCACTTAAGAATTCTTTTACCCAACATACAACGTCTTTATTTATACCAAAACTCTCTAACTTCAAGATTAATTTGTCATGAGGAACTTTATCGAAAGCCTTTTTAAAATCTAAAAATATCGCATCAACTTCAGTACTGCTTTCGCCGTGGACTAAAATATCGTGTACGAATAAAGCTAATTGTGTCTCGCAAGATCTACCTTTCCGGAACCCATGCTGGCTGTTTATGAGTAATCCCTGACTATCCAAATGCCCCATGATCGAACTGACTACTATGTGCTCAAATATCTTACAAGAGATTGACGTGAGTGAAATGGGTCTGTAGTTACTAGGTTCTTCCCTATCACCGCTTTTAAATATAGGTGTAATGTTAGCTACTTTCCAATCCTTGGGTACTGTGTGGTTCTTTAGTGTTTTATTGAATATTATTTCTAGATAGGGGGCTATTTCAGAAGCTAATGTTTTATAAACTCTGGAAGGAATTTGATCGGGACCTGGTGCTTTGTTTTTACTTATGCTTTTTAACTGCTGCTCTATTCCGCGACATGAAATGTTTATTTCGGGCATTTTCTCACTGAAAGTGTTCGGCGGTGGTTCCACTGCGTTTTGTGACGATGAGTTGAATACACTTTGGAAGAAGGTGTTTAAAGTGTTGGCTTTTTCTACACTGCTGGTGACTCTGATTCCTTTATCATTTTTAAGTGTGTGCACTGTGGACTTATTTCCCTGAAGCTCTCTCACATATGACCAAAACGCTTTAGGAT
Source organism: Platycnemis pennipes (assembly GCA_933228895.1). NCBI lineage: Eukaryota > Metazoa > Arthropoda > Insecta > Odonata > Platycnemididae > Platycnemis > Platycnemis pennipes. The sequence goes on along the minus strand of OW121854.1, from coordinate 83,369,127 downwards.
TGCTATCTAAATATTCTCCTAACATCTTGCTCTTGAAATGTGATAACGCTTGCCGACATGATTTCCTTGCTAATGCTCTCGATTTTTTATAGTTTTGAACTAGCTCATTTTTTTCCTCTACCGATAGACCCCGTCTGGCATTTTTCATCTTAGCGTGGCATACCCTTTGTCGCTTTAGTGATTTCCTAACCTCCGCGTTATACCACCTTGGCTCTGTATTATCACTAATATATTTACTTGGTATGTATTTATGAACTGCGTTACGGGTGACCTCAAGAAATTCTCTCCACGAATCCTCTGTATTTAATCCTTTGCTTTGTTCGCTGAATACATTAAACGCTTCCCTTAATTCCTCTTTCATACCGTCGTAATTTGCCTTGCCAAATAAGTACACCCTCCTCCTTGGTTTATAATGTCTTTCAACGCCTACAATAAATTTCGCATGCACTATTTTATGGTCACTAATTCCTGTGTCTGTAACTGTATTTAGAACTCTCTCGGGTATATTTGTTGCTAATAAGTCTAGAATGTTGTTTCCCCTGGTCGGCTCTGTTACTAGCTGTTGTAGAGAATGTGTCGTAAAGGTGTTCAACAGTGATTCGCAATGTTCCTTATCCTTACCTCCTGCAATGAAACTACACGTATTCCAGTCTATCGAGGGGAGATTGAAATCTCCGCCTACTATTATTCCTCTATCATTCTTCCCAGAAAGTAATGTGCGTATCTCTGACTCTAGCTCTATTATAGAATTGACGTCTGCGTCCGGTGGCCTGTAATATGCACCTACATATATCTTTTTTGCGTTACTACTTTTACTTTTAACGGAACACCAAATACTTTCTACATTTCGCTCTGAAATAAGTTCTCTTCTACTGACATACGGGTCCTTCACAGCTATGAAAACTCCTCCTCCGTTTCTGCTTACTCTATCCTTTCTGTATACTGTAAAACACTTCGGAAATACTTCATGATCTGATATGTCCTTCGAAAGCCAGCTTTCTGTACCTACGATTATATCTGCATTAGTACTCTTAATGAGGTGGTGAAATTCTGCTACTTTATTTCTTATACTACGACAATTCACTACTATCACTGAAATTTTTTCTTCCAATCTGTTTCTCTCTTGGTGCTCCTTTCCAACTAAAATTTTCCTCGATAATTTTTTGACGGACAAACTATTTGGTCTACCTCTTACCTTTGATGAATTATCATGTTCGTTCTCTCCATGTGTTTTTCTCTGACCTTCTAAAACTACTCTGCATGTTCTGTCAAATTCTTGCACGATTTTTCCCCCGCGGATTGACCTGCACTCTGGGCTACCACCTGTAGAAGAGTTAGAAAGCGAAATAAACGCTTTTCAAATCTGGCAGAGATATTGGTGAATCCCTTGCATGAAAACCAGTGTTCTTTGGAGATTCAGTGTAAATAAACCCTATGAAAACAGATGTAATATAATATGTAAGAAAAGAAAAGCGAACAGCTCCATGATTTCGCTAAAATATCACTTAGATCTTATGTGTTATGAAAAACATGAAAAAAACAAGAAAATATATTAGGAAATATATCTGATTAAAATTACAAACTAATAGAAATAACATAAAAAATAAACTACTAAAACAATAAATTCAAGACTAAGAAGAGTAGCAAGGAAATGCTTACGGCTACTAACAAAAGAAATTATTCCAAAAAAAATGAAAGAAATTACAAATAATCTATAGAAAATTAACATTAGTTGCAGTAGTATAAGAAAAACATTGGTCTTGTAAATCAAAGATGAGAAAAGTTCTCTTATCAGAGAGATAGAAACAATGTGCATCATTAATCTCCAAGATTAATATTTTAATTAAACTATTCTCTGAATCATACAATTAATCTTGCTAGCAGTCCGCTCACTTAATACCATCATATTTACTTTTATAAAGCATCCTATATCCATAGGAATTACTTTAATATTACAAGCTATTATTATTTGCTTAATCACAAATAATATATCATACAACGCTTGATTTTCATAAATTCTTTTTCTTGTATATCTTGGGGGAATACTAGTTCTGTTTATTTATATGAACAGAGTGGCCTCAAATGAACTTTTTGAAAAAACCAATATTATTTTAATATTATTACTGCCAACAGGTATTATTGTAATATTATTCATAATAGATCCTGCACTACTATCAAATGTTTAAGACGAAACTATAAAAGTAGAACAAGTAGAAAACAAAAATAGAATAATAATTATATTTAATTACCCTATTTACAGTTTAACTACCTTAGCCTTTTTATATTCATTTTTAACTTTAATTGTTGCAGTTAAAATAACTGAGTTATATCAAGGGCACTTACGGTCGAAAATTACGGTTTCATACTACAGTTGATATTCCAGCTCTAAAATACTTAAAATTCTGATAGTAAATAACTAAGAAATTAGAAATCAATTGTAAACTATCCCAACGGAACAAAATAGAAATCATATTGGGACTAATAATCAACAATATCATGGATATTACAAACAACAACACCAAAAAATCTCATTATAGAAATAGATAGGACAGAGCACTTTGACTTAAGTTCTTCGTCCATTAGATAGGACGTTAAACTGTGGACTCCTTTGGCACCTTTAATGAATAGTGAGATCTTGCTGACACCAAAGGACCGCACTATCTTGAATCATTCATTTGATTTTCCTGAAAAAATTCTACCCAACTGGTTTCCAACCAAAAAGTGTCACTGCGTAGCTGCTGATCGGTTCACCAAATCATCAACCTAAACTGCTTTATTTTCCCCAAGTGAATTTCATAATTGCAGCTCTGAAATCTTTCTTCTTATTTTTAAATATTCATATTATTATTTATCAACGAATGTGTTGCTTGCAACTGTATTTATAAAGGCCTTTTATTTTGATATTATTTCAGTCAATGAAAGCAAAGAGCTTTAAAGTTAAATTGAAATGATGTGTTAATATTGAAAAAAAAACTAATAACCAACTATAGAATTTTTCATACTAAATTTCACGTAAAATTTATTACACTGTAAAACGCAAAGTGAAAATAATTTATGCACTGACAGCAGCAGAATTGACCAAGAGAGCGTTCCCAATTATGACCCTATATGAGTAAACGTAGTTTCAAAATACGAAGTGCAAAAAGTGCTTGAAATGTTGCGAAAGAGTTATTTCCAAGTTATTAACAAAGACCTAATACAAAAATATCCATGAAATTAAATCTCATTTGATCTTTGATTCTGATACTATGCTATTAGTACAAGCAGAATTTTTGGCCTGATGAAAACGTCACTGAAGGAGAAGCGAAGAGCCAAAAGTAAATTTGAAGAGCTGTTTGGAAGGAGCGGGTTAAATGCCTCTACATGGCACGAGGAGTGAGAAATGTAAAATAGCTGACATCTGCTCATGGAAATAATTTATCGGTGAATCATGGAAAGAGGGAAGCGATCAGCCTATGAATCCTAGGATAAATTTCAAGAATTACGACGAAAATTCGAAGTTCGCAATTGTGCTGAATAAACTTCAAGTAAAATATCCTGGGAGTGTGATGATGAACCGAAATCCCACTATGAGATTTTTATCTAACTTATGCCACATCCTAGGAAAAGAATAATATCTATCCATCTGCTATGTCGAGAAATCCCTAGTCTCGGAGAGAGCAGGCATTTCGTTTCTTACCTAGTAGTAAAAGTCGACAGTACTTTTTGTGTGTTTCATATGACATACGATCCGAGAGACACTTTTAGCGAAGTGATGTATCAGTTCGCTTTTCGCGTCTTGAATATTACATTAAATCTGTTTGCTTAGGATTTTATTCCACTGAAACTCCAAAGTAAACTGATTTTCATGCGAATCTACTTTTTTAAGGTGAATTAACTACCTGCAATTTGACAAAATCAACCTGTGTCAATTTTTTGTTCAAGTTTCCACTTAAGGACTCACTCGCAAAGACGCTTCAAAATTTATTTTTGGGTTTACCAAACCTATGTAAACAGATCACTAATAGAAACTCTTCCCAATGTGTATACTCGCCATTGCATGTTAAATCACCGTGAAAAATTATGATTTTGACCCTTGACCTCTCCAATTTCGTAAAATTTTTATGAACCATAGGGAATAACGTCCTGAGTCATGGTGTGCACCGTTCTCAAAAATTACCACTAGTTTCTTTTTTACAGGAAGAAGTCATTTTGTTGATTAGTAGGAAAACGTGGATGCGTTTTTGATGATATCTCGGTAAATATAAGCATTACAGAAACGTGCAGCATGTCGACTGAAAGGCGAAGAAAATACGCGGAGTACGAAGTTTTTTAAATTAGCAGAAATTTAATTTGAAATTGTATTTTTAACTGGCTCTGTTCAAAAATATTTCTTGTAGTGAAGCCCTTGATTGATTCTCATAAAGATTTATTAATTTTTAGACATGACCCTTCTTTATAAAATGCAAACTTTTGCAAGGGTTATATTTCATGCTATGTCGGCGGTAGATATGCCCATATGTAGAAAATGATAGCTTCTGAATGCCAATATTACCCCAATAGGTTTTTGCATGCAGCTTGCTGTGTTCTGAGGTAAAAGATTGCGGTTGACATTTGGAATGTCTCCTTCGCTTTCCTTTTGTCTTTCCTTGCGTTTAATGTGATAACGATGAAAAACTGTTCAGTCATCTTCATGAAATAACGTATACTTTGTCTAATACGTTGATATGATTTCAGAATATAATAATATAATTTATTTTCTTATGCTTTAAGTACACTTTTGAATACGTTATGAAATTCAAGGACATTGACTGTGATTTACTGCTACTCTTTTTAATACCAATATCTTCTTAATTTCCCAGGGCAAAACCCTCCTATCTCATGACCCTTTTCGCATCTTCCAGCACGTTTATTGTTATTCTTTCTTTCTGGCTAACTCACTGCTTACATCTAGTACCCGGAATAAATATTTCAACATTTACACTCACCCGGTGTAGAGCCCGAGAAGAGTTCATCAAAACATTTACACTGTCTCGTTTGGCAGCAAATTTTCCTCCATGAGATTTTGCGTGCGCAAAATTCTAGTTCAATAACGCCCTTATCAGCCTGTCGAGAGAGGAGATGCGATCAATTCATATTCTTTTAACACTCAATGGCTTCGATTTCTCAGAAAGAATTAGAATTGATTCAGCAGATTTTGGTAACAGTCATTAACATTTTTCAAATACTCACGCATATCCTTCCTGCCAAAGAATATTCTATCTAGGGATTTTATGCCAGAGAAAATTCTTTCCGGTATGTTTTCTGGCATTAGTGAACAGATGAAACGGTTATGCCACTGGTAGGAAATCTTTTATGGTAACACCATTTAAAGCGTATTTTGTTTAAAAAACTCATACAACAATCACCAAATACCCCATTGCCTTTATTGTGTCATCTCCTGAGTTACTAACTTAATAAAAATTCATAATTACTATTGGTGTATGCCATTTAGTATCTGCCAAAAAATATATGCAGCTTCTATCAATATAATGTTAAGAAAAGCTAGTGATGCATTACGTAAAAAATATAAGGTTTAGTTACCAAAAATTTATTTTGGAAGGAGTGCGTTTAATCATTTCTCTACCAGAGGAAATAGAAAACTCTATGCATGAAAATGCATTTATTCCTTTGATGATGCTCCTGTTGCCCTTTTATTTTATGCTCATAAAAATTTTCGACTACCTAGTTTCTTGCCTAAATGTTTTATGAGTTCAACAAACCCATATTCTCCACGTTTTATCTTCTTTCTGCAGTGTGTATTATAATCATATCTATTTAGATTAACTTTATTTATCTGCATTTTACCTGCTCTTAAATACAAGGAGGGCTAAAGTAATTCATAAAATATAGGCAAGGCGGGGAGTATTCCATCAAAGCATACTTTGACCCATAAAAAGTAGAAGCATAAATTGTTCTCCGTATTTTATTTTTATTTTACATTTTAAGGTCTTCGTCAGAATATAATTATTTCTCTTAGCTCTTTGAAGTTTGAGCCGTTATTATCTTTCGTACCTATTTCAACATCTTTGTTTTTGCGCTACTCACACCATGACCACTGTACCCAATGGACCGTAACTTTTTGCTGGCTATGCTTTCATTATTTTTCATCATCGCTTTCCTCTCATACGTTCGCATTCACCATAACGGATCAACATGCATGGCAATAGTTCGCTGGAAGACCACGCCATCCTTAAGGTCCTTCCTTGAAAAGGCGCAATAAAGTGAGCTTCAATATGTCTTTATTTTCTCTATAAGGGAAAAGTCTTCTGGTCCGGTAATAATGGACTGCCAAATTTCGAAAACCAATGCGCTTCCAGTAATTCCTAATTCAGTTTTTTAAAGATTTTTAATAAACTGATTATAATTCGCGTTTATATTTCTTCATGAATGCTTTTATGAAGGCAGAATTAAACTTCAAAGAAGGCACGGACTTGTATTTTATTGAAAAATCACAAGCTTCTTTCTGTTTGTTCCTCGGCTAACATGAATTTATTTCAAACTTAGTTCATGATATTTAGTGTGTGAGAGAAAGGAAGAGAATACAGAATAGGCTGTGCACTATATGCACAAAATATTTATAAATTTGGTTGTATATGCTTTTCCTTCGAAAGAAAAGCTAATTTGCTAGCTTATGCAGCGTAGATTATGATTCGTGGATATATTTTTTTTTCATTGGAGTTATAAGAATCAAGTTGTTGTGAAAGATACAGTATGTGATTTCTCTCCCATTGTATCTGCACGATCTGCACCAAGTTATGGATGATAAAGTTCCAGAGTGATTCCTATTCAATATCCACGTTAGTAACATCCCCAACTCCGTACGCCGTCAGACCGATGGGGCGCTTATCCGAGGACTAATACCTTTCCTTAAAAGTAGGATAAAGCTTGCGCTGAGTTACTCTACACCCTTCCTATCATATTTTTAAATTTCAACTTACATCCAAACACTGACCAAAATTCGGAAATAAAAATGACCAGTCGGCCCTCGTTAATTAAAACAGCACGGTGAATTTATGTGGGTAAAATTAACTTTGTATTAATGAAGGATTATTTATTTTGAATATCTTTTAAGGAGGAAATGAAGTTGCAGATAACTAAAAGTTGGCTTAGTATTGCTTCCGGGAATCTATCAAATAAAGGAAACTCCTGGAAATAATTACGTATTTGCCATGAAAAAGACGTCGTGGAAATCTCTAAGCAATTTAATTTACACTATTCAAAAATTGCTAAATGCGTCAAAATGAATTTAAAAAGATGCTTGATAAAAAAAATGATAACCGCCATTGAGAACGAGCATTTTGTAATGAGTGGACCCGAATTAGCACAGAATAACCATATGCACTTCATTAGCGTGCTTTCAAACTTCGAAAACATTTTCACTTTTTGAAATTTCATTTGAGTTGGCAGGAGGATAGCGAGAAAGAAACAAATTTTGCAAAGATTATTCCGCTGGGGTATGTGCGTTACAATTTTATTAATCAGTTAGTGAGTTAAACGGAGTGTAGAGAAGTGCATTCATTTGTCATGAATGCCAAGGGTGGCAACTCTACGCGGAGCGGAGATCTCTCAGCGGAAGTTATTTTTGAGCCAGTCAACGATTTTCGCGAAGTGTGGGGTGTGAGGAGGTAGGTGAAGACCGAGGGAGGAAGATAATAGTGCAGTATCAACAGTATTTTGGAACCGGCGATAAATGCTAAAATTTTGGGTAGAAATTCGATTTCAGGCAACGTTTTCCGAGCCGAGAGAAATGTAGGGCTTCCACAAAAAAAAAGAAAAAAAGAAAAGCGAGCTCCCGGATTTCATCCAGAAAATAGATTGAAGGAGTAGCAGCTAAAAAGGCGCAGGAAAGTAAATTTTTAAAACGGATGGTTCTCGAGGGAGAAGCGGACCTTTTCAGGGACTTAATTTGCATAAACATAACCACGACTGCTCTTAAATGCAGGCATTGAAAGCCGACGGGCGAGCGGATTAATTTGTTTAAGCTGGAGAATTTTGGGCACTTTGAGATACGGTCTTCTTTGATGGCCAAATTGACTATCTGTGCGGTCGTCCCAAAATTGCGTATCGCCAAAGGGATCGTAACTTAGGGGTCAGGCCAACTGTTACGATACACGATGCGACAAGGAGAGTGGAGTCCAGCTCTACGTTCTGCTGGGAGAAAGAAAATTACATTAAAAATATTTTTATCTAAATGTTTGCGATAATACGCATGATAATAAGTGAAATAATATATTTATTGTGATTAAATTAAAGCAGTATATAATAATATAACTCTTGTTTTTTTCACTAAAAGGATAGATTTCATTGGCGGAGTTACGTAAATTAGATGTGTTCTCAGACAATGTTTCGGATCGTATAGTGGGTGAGTAGGAATTCAGTAAAAGAGGAAAATCAACGTAACGTATTATATGAATGGACTCTTCATTGATTTGAGGGCAAATTATCGCTAATATTTTTGCGGAATGTTAAATGCCATCGGTCATGTCAAACCATAGGTTCCCAGCTTTATTTGAATCGTGATCGAGCGATCATTTCTCAAACGATTGCAACCACTTGAGCTACTTAAACAATCCATACTTCAGTTGGGAATCACACAGTGGGGTTTAGTGGGGGACAGTTGGGATTTACATAGAACATCCATGCGGTGAAAGGGGGAGAATTTAAATTGCAAATTAGAGGTATATATACTGTAATACAATCCAAATTAAAACCGCATTCCCATAGACTACTAGGTGGACGGTGGACATCTAATGTGCCGTTTTTGTTCTGTTCAGGAGAAAATGTGGGCCATAAAAATCTCGAAAACGTTTTTAAAACATGTTATAGCCACAGAGGCACAGGATAGTAAAAGATTGAGGTTGCTTTTATCTAAAAATCAAGGGTTTCAATTTATGTATCCTTCAGTGTATATATTACTTCGACCATTCATTGTTTTCTCATACCTTGAATCTGATTTTCTAATTCTGGTGGTACTTCTTGCTTTGATGAGTGTCGGTCTCGGAAAATAGTTTTTATCCCATCAAAAAATGCAATTTTAATGCATGTGTAAACGGCTATCAAAGTATATAAGCCATTTAAGCTTATGCATTGGGATAAGAGTTATTAACATTTATAAACGAAATAAATGAATCATTCAACATTGTTGGGACGTTGATTCACATGTTTGAAAAGTATGGCCCTGAATGTTTTTCAAATTTTTCTGTTGGACAATTAAAGTTGGTAAAAAGTGCACCAAATCCGTGGTTTAATTATTATTTGTAAACGAGCCATTTACTTTGTGCAGAGACAAATTCCAGGATTTGCACGACTTTCACGTATACAATAACGAGACAGACGTTTCATTAGTTTCACCTTATGAAGTTGGTGAATTGTGATTTTTGAATGAGATAAGATTTTATACCGCTGTTAAATGCCAAAATAACTGCCAATTGTATAGTTTGCCAATAGTGTCAAAATAATAATTTACAGCGGAAGTGATGGAGAAAAATATCGTGAACTGTGTGCAAAGGATAGGTAATGGAGTGCAAATACCATAATAATGGACTAAATGTTTGCAGGATTGATTAGTGATGGGGGAACAGCGATACCATAAAAACATATTCTATTCTATTGCAATGGAATATGGAACTTTAAAGCCATTCGAAATGGAAAACTATCGGTTAGCTGGTGGAGTAAAAATACTGTAGTAACCTACGGTTGTGTTCCTCTTAAGATCGACATTTTACCAATTACAATTTTTGTGTCACCATATTCAGGTTTTTTATGCGGTAACTAGTTACGAAGATAATAAAGGCAGTCAACTATTGATGTAAACGTCTCAACTTGATTCACACAAGCGTGGAAAGATGTATGAAATCCTAACTCAAAATAATTGTCTGTTTCCACTATTTGTTTAAAATCATGAAATTTTGTTTTGCAGTGACGAAAAGATAGTTGTGAATAAGAAAATATATTTAAATTACCAATGCATCTCAAAAATCTTTAAATTACAAGTATTCCTGGAGAATTCTTTTATGGTGCATGAAGGATATTGAACAGTAGCTCACAGTCTTGGTAAATAATTTTATTACTTTTAAGTTTTATTACTTATATTTAAGTTTTTCGGCTTAAAATTTTGTAATATGCGATTGTGACTTATGGCCATTTGATTGACAGGGAAAAGAAATAGCAACCCTGCAAAATCAAACGTGTTGGGTTCTTTGATATTTCAAAATAACGTAGAAATTTCTCTTGTTGTGAGAGCCGAATCCTGAACGTCAAAATTCGTCCTTCATCGTTGCTTCTGAGAAAATCTCATTTGATGTTGTCATTTAAGGACGGTGCTATTCCCTTTCAAAATGCCACAGTGGGCAGTGATTTTACTGGCATTGCAAAAGTAGGGCATTGAGATAAGCTCAAAGAGCTTATCATTCATGGTCTTTTGACGTTTTGTATGTCAAAAGGACATGAATTGCTGAGAAACTCTTATTATTTATACTAGAGGTTTTATAAGATCATCGGTTTGGGGCATAAGTTTATGAAATTTAAACATAGGAATAAAGTGGTAGTTGGGGAGATAGAGTGGAATAGTGTGAAGCTCCTGGACGAAGATATGACATGGGAAAACTTCAGTGGGATAAAGGTGAAAATATTAGGCGAGGAACAGAGGTTGAGTTGTTGAGTGCTGTAAATATCTAGCGGCAGAAGTAGTGGTTAGAGTATGAAATATCATTCAGCAAGTTTGCATTTGAGGAAATTTTAAACTGTTTGAAGTAGTTAAGCCTATGTACCTGGTCATATTTATGTAGAACGGAGGGTATAAAATCACTGTAATTTCTTTCGAAAAGGTGCTTTGTATGATGGGACGGGGAATTCCTTTTCAAAGAAACGCTTATAACATCCACCAATTCCCTCATTTGATCTCTTTTCTGCTTGGCCAACCTATGCAGCTGGACAGTTGCTGACATTTAACTTGCACGCTACAACTTTTTGTAATTTATCTGGTTTTGAAATCAAATCCCAAACTTTAACGCAATTATTTCGGATTCTGGTTCATTTTTCTTTAATTGGATAACTGCTAATATGTGTTACCAGCTTCTGATTTGTATATAGCAAAACGTAAATCTGTACCTTCACACAGGAAAAGGGGGAGTAAAAGGTGATGCTGAATATTGTAGCTCGTGTAAAATTACTGAAGATGTGAACAGCAATACAAGTAGAAAAATAGAAAAAAAACGTGGTTTACATGAGGGACGCTTATCATTGCATGGGCTTCAATGACAGTGGAATTAATAGATATTATTCAATAAAAGTTCAAATAAATAGCTTTGCGTTTAGTCGTAACATGCACAAGAAATAAAGGAATGACCGTAATGTTAATATTTTCTATGTGAGCACAAAGATCATGCTTTAAGGGAAATAAACCTCGCAATAAATGTATCTTTTCGTATATAGCCATAATTAGGGAAATTCCACACAATATGCTTTAAAATGGAGATACGAATTAAAACCAAGTTTACACGCTCATCGTTGTCGATGAAACATTAATTATGAAAAACATTTGAATCTCTAAATTGACATTTTTTAATTATCCACGTGGTTTTTTTCAAATGAATATTGATTCTACATCTTAAAGAAAAATACTTCCCGGCTATTGAGTATTACGCTCCTTCTGTGAGATAAGGAGGAGGAACAAGTGAATTCTTAAAATAATCAGTATGAGTGGCATAAGGATCATTAAAATGTTATTCAAATATTCAAGTGGCTGTTTAGCATTAACATTATTGGCATTTTAGCTAAGCATTCAGCACTTCTTAGGTAGGGATTGGTCCATTTGATCACCGATCGCTACTTTATGTGCCTAAGAGAGGATTAGGAGTACCGTTGACCTCCACTCATGTGGTGAAAACTGTCCGTTAGCCTCTGAAACCACAAACCACAAAACCCAGGGGAGACCACTATCCAAGGGAAGGGAGCCTAATTGATTTTAATGGTGGTTACGGACCACGTTATTGGGTTCCATAGCTCAGAGAGAGAAGGATGCTGATTAGATGCCTGGAGCACGATGTGGCTAAAATTAGACTCGGGGGTCGATTAAAGGGGACTAGAGGTGTAGGGATGGTGAAAGAACATTGAAGTATATTCATATACTTAGAGTGAAAGTTTTGCCTTTAATTTTATACCTTGCTCTTTAATAAGTCCTTGTGAAAAATGATAGAAGATTTTTAATTAATTTTTGTTAAGAAAGTTAATTTTTCGCTAGTTATGGTAGGTTCTGATGGAGTGGTTCTATCCTTGTATGCATTTTTCCCATTTATCGGCTTCATCCCTACGCTATTTATCTCTTCCAGTTGCCCTTATATCGCACACCTCTCTTGATGCCAACAATAATACTTCCTTCCTCTTTTTCCCTTCCTCTCACTTACCAAACATTTTATCTTCGCTTGACGGCCCTGAGTTTCCCATTTCCCCATGGTACTCGTTCGGCCTCCACTTACCCTGCTTTCAACTCATTTCCTACGGCAATCTTCTCTCCTCCCCAACCATGTTCAACACCTCTTCATTTTTCCGCCAATCTATCCATCACAATATTTTCATCCTTCTCCATGTCAACATTTCAGTGACTCCCGATTCTAACTCGACCGTCTCTCCTTAAGTCTATTTCTCAGATGAGTAGAAATCCACGCTTCATACCATCCTCTTAATTAACCTTCCCTTTATATCCCTTCTCGTCCTTATGAAATGCTATGTAATTGGATAAAAAAGGCCCTCGTTTCTATCCTTTTATCTATCCTTTGTGTGAGGTTGGAAAAAAAAGTCTTCAAATATATGCTTATTTGCTTACTTCACATGCAAAAAAATCATGCTACTCTGTATAATCCTAATTTAGTGCCCCTATTCGTTTTTTTAGGGATGGGTCGGTCCCACTTTTTTTCGGTACCGGTTCCGATTCTCGGTTTCGGTTCTTAATTTACCAATTATTATTTTTCATTGCTTAGTGGTAAGATAAGATAATCAAAATTCAGTTTTAGAGACATACTGCTTGAAAAAGAATATCTACTTCATTATATTTTGTGTTATGTATACATTATGTTATGTGTTATATATTATGATATAATTTACAAAAATAATATGAGGACTCGCACCTCCAAAGGAGGTGGACGTAACATATACCTATCATTCAGAATATCCTTATTACGGCGGTATTTCATCACTTACCTGAATTGGATGTAATAAAATAAATCATATAGTCATTTTAACGACTGAATTAGAATAATTCACGGCAACTTTGAAGCATCTAAGTACTCTATTTCACAAGGTTTTAATGTGAAGCCTCCACTTTCAGAGTGCGAGCAGGTTTCAAACTGGTTTTCGCGCCAATTATTTCGGTACCGATTATTTTTGGCCTCGGTTCTGGTTCCGGTTCTAAGCTCAAGAACCGGTGGAACCGAGAACCGAAGATCCTAACCGACCCATCCCTAGTTTTTTTATATATTTGCCGTATTATTGTATTTCAAGATCCCTAATTATTTCTTCTAAAAGTTACTAGTATCTCTTAATTACAACACTTATGTTATCTACAGATACTAAACTTTTTTAATGTTGGTTTGTTTTGATTACTCTTTCAGACAGCACCATTTGGAATGATCTGGGAGGTGTTTCAAGAGAGTAGTACTCTGGATATACGTCAGGTAGGATTATTTTTCATGGATATCCTTTTTCCGTGCATTTTTGCCATATGGGTCTTCATTTTGATATTAGAGGATCAGGTGAACTGTATAGGTGTTCATTGGTTTGAATTTTTTTCTCTATTGGTATTTTAGCATAATGTTGGAATTACGTAATAACATGGTGGGTAAAGATATCTCAAGTTTTGTGTTTCCATTCACTCCAATTTTACTGTATAACTGCGTGTCTCATTGTTGATACTCTTTTTAAATGCGAAGAAGAAACAGTGCTTTTTGTTTAGTCTTCAAGATTCGAAACAAAACCTTGGTACTAGTTTTTTCCTTTTATGCTTGGAAAGAATACTGGTAGTTATTTTGACCATACTTATCATGTTTTTACTTTAGATTTATCAGTTTACCATTAACATCTTTGTTACTATTGGGCTTTATGGCGATATTCCAGTAAACTTCAATCTTATATATGCATTGCACTGATGTCTAGATCCGGATAAGGCGCACTACGTATGTGTCAAATGATTGCCGAGTTACGATATTGTCATGGGAATGTAGTGCTTTCAAATTAGTTGATTTTTCCAAGGGACCGTGAATTAACACGATTTCCCTTCTGAAATTTATGATTGTGCAACAGGTACACCAGTGCTTGTATTCCAAAGAGAACAATATCACAGTATCTGGAACCCAAATTTCCCCATATGGCGATGAAAGCATTGTCCTGTTTGAGAATGCCTCGATAAAATAATTTTATGAAGAATTCCGAATAATATTGAGGAAATCGGTTGAGACTAAGCCAAGGAAGACTATTTTTTTTATATGGAATTTTTACAATTTTAAACTTTTTTATGTTTATTTACGTAACGTTGTGATCCTTGCTCCTTACAAAGTGAGACATTCTTGTGGACATTATGACGCACCCATACAAATAATGTAAACCAGCTGGTGATGATATAGGCTTTTCCAAGCCAAGTTCAATCTTCCAGGTCCAATGAAGAATTTGACTATCCAATTCATCTTAATGATTTGTTTCAAAACAAATGACTATATTGGAGGGAGTAAAGCTTAGCTGTGGGCCAAGATTGTATTTCTTTCTTCTCTATTAGGTATATACCTTATTTCTTTAACCCTAGAGTGGTGACGCCCGGTCTCACAGACCGAAGATTAAATCTCATCGGTGTCTCAAGCGAAGTATATAATGTTGCAGTTTATGCTTTTCAGTAGCTTCCTATTTTACGCTGCTCTTCCGATATATGACCCAAAAAATCACTTCGTCAAAGTAAATTGTTACTTACTGCTACTTTCGGTCTGTGAGACCGCGCGTCACCACTCATGTTCCGAAATTTTATTTTGTTGCCGGAGTGGTGACGCCCGGTGTCACAGACCGAAAGTGTAACATTGATGTATCATGAGAATAGATTACAATGATGCCGCTTTTACCATGCTTTGGATTCCAATTTCAAGTCAAGGAAGTTACATGTACCGTATATAAGGCCAAGGAATCCTTTTTCCACGAGTCAGTCACTGTGTGCACGCAGTTATTAGACATGCTTGTGGAACGACGCCGCTGTCCAGGAAAAACACCCGTGCACAACGACACTAACAGGTACGTTATAAATTTTGGAATGCATTCATTTGAAATTGCTTATTATCTTCACGTAAATAATTAATTTTACAATATATATACATTTTTTTTGGTTTACACTTATCTCTGATTCATAATAACTGAACGAGATGAATGGCATTATATATAATTACTTATAGTTTTATCATTATCTCGACAGGGTAAATAATCGGCCCATCTACGTTTTTTTGTGAATCTCCTTTTGCAACTCTTGCGACAACTCAGACTGCACTTATCTCACTTGGTAAGTACGCTACGCAGCAATTTCACCTTTGCATTTTTATACCTTATGCCGTACATTACAGTTCCATGTGTTGCGTCCAATTTTCCTCTAAATGTATGTGAACATTTTTTATTACCGAAATTAGTTGGAGTAATGAGTTATGAAGAGGAACATCAGAGGGTGTCACGGTTGCTGTCCGAAGTAGAGAGAGAACCACAAGAATCCCTGCATTTTGATGACGACGACGACGATGACGAAGAAGATCTTTTGGAGGTGCGAGAAGAGAGCAGTGACTCCGAGCAAGACTGGGACATGGACGACGGAGCAGCAATGAAAGTGGATGATATCTTCACCGGGAAAGATGGGACCACCAGATGGAGAAAGAAGGCACCAAAACAAAGCGTAAGAACGCGTTCAAAAAATATAATTACACAATTACCAGGGCCTAGAGGAAAAATGAAAGGAATAAAAAGTTCTATAGAATCATGGCGATGTTTTTTTGACAGTACAATAATAAATGTGATAACCGATTGTACTAATAAAGTCATCGAAAAGGTTTCTCCTAATTACGGGCGTAGCACGTACGCAAGATCTACTAATGTTCATGAAATTGAAGCACTAATGGGAATGCTACTGCTTTGTGGTATCGATAAAAGTAATCACCAAAATGCCGAAGACCTCTTTAGTACCAAAGGCAATTCAATTGAAATATTTCGTCTTGTCATGTCACTTCAGCGTTTCCGATTTCTGCTGCGTCATCTAACTTTTGATGACAAAGAAACTAGACATGAAAGACGTAAAGTTGATAAGCTTGCCCCCGTGCGAGAGATATTTGATTTGTTTGTTGAAAACTGCAAAAATAATTTCAGCTTATCTGCCCAGGTTACCATAGACGAGAAGTTGGAGGCATTTAGAGGTCGCTGTGGGTTTCGTCAGTATATACCTAATAAACCCGCCAAATATGGAATAAAAATATTTGCTCTCTGCGATGCTAAAATGCATTACACGTCCAACTTAGAGGTTTACGTTGGAAAACAACCCGAAGGGCCGTATTCAATGGACAATAGAGCACTTGCCGTGGTTGAACGCTTGTGTAAGCCAATTTATTACACTAACCGTAATGTTACCATGGACAACTGGTTCACTAGCATTGAGCTTCTTGAGAGACTGCTGAATATCTATCAGCTGACTTCAGTGGGCACAATCAGAAAAAAGAAGCGCGGCTTACCACCAGAATTCGTTCAAAAAAAGGGACGTACAGTGAAATCATGTCTGTTTGGTTTTAGGAAAAATTGTACATTAGTTTCGTTCGTCCCCAGAACAGGAAAAAATGTTCTCTTGATTTCAAGCATGCACGACAATGACCAAGTGGATGCAATAACTAAAAAACCTGAGATCATTTTGACCTATAACAACACGAAAGGTGGAGTAGATATAGTGGATAGGTTGTGCGCTAACTACAATTGCGCTAGACCAACAAGGCGTTGGCAAATGGCAAATGTTTTATTCATTATTAAATATATCAACAATAAACTCTCAAGTAATATACACTATAAACAACAAGAAAGAAAACCTTGTACGGCGTAAATTTATTGAAGGAATTGCATTTACCCTGATTGAAAAACATCTTAGGAATCGTGCATCTATGGAAAACATACCACGAATCACTCGTTTACGGATAAATGAACTACTGACCATTAAGCCATCAGAACTACCTCCTAATCCTACTGAAGGGCAGATTGGGCGCTGTAAATATTGTGACAGTAAGAGAAATCGTAAAACGCGATACTCTTGCAAAATTTGCAACTCATTTCTCTGCCTTGAACACGTAACCTTGCTATGCGAAAGGTGTTATGCCAAAAATGCAGAACACTTCTTTTGACATTGATATTTTTGAAAAATGCCTGATTATGTATGATGGAATATCTTTTTAATTTCTGGCATGTAATGTAAATGAAACCTATTGTTAATTATCAATACCTTGTATCGGATTTTTTGGTGTACTAATGAAAAAATGCTAATGTATAAATATTTTTTTCCTGTTAACATTCAAATGAATAAAAAATGAAAAAAATTTTGTTTGTAGTGAAAATGTGAAATAAATGTTTATAATTAGCAATGCAATTTTGTTATTTAAAGCTAATTCAAGGAAATACTCAATTAATCTTCAAAACAGCATAAGAGACCACATCGGTCCAGGAGACCGACGTCACCACTCATGAACCAAAAATTCACGTCACCACTCTAGGGTTAAATTCATGCACATGGAGTTTGACATCATTGCTGTCTAAAGACTCTTCGTTTTGCAAAATATCACATGGTTTCACAGATTCCTCACTCCGATTCTTGTTTTAGACCTTTGAAACAACTTAACGCTAGCAAATTACCCGATAGAATGCACTATAGGATATTTTCTACAGAGAAAAAAATGTATTCATTTTAATACAATACATTTACACAACAATTTGCAATACACAAGATACAATCGTAACATTAAAGAGAATATTAGATTTCCCATTATGAGACACGGGATATGTCAGTTATGTATGAGACTAAATTCATAGCAAGTACTAAATAACTAAATAAGTTTACCCAAAGTAACTTAACGGCCATTGATTAGTCAGTCATTTCTGTGAGGTCTTAAAGTATTATTTATGTTACCTGGAACTGTCAAGGCGTCCGCACCCAAATTGGATTGCTAAAGACTCTCGAAAGAGCTTACCTACTTTGAGTGTTTTAGACTATGTCAAGGAGACAATGCCGGATGAAGGACTATGGTGAACCGGAGGGGGAAGTAAAGTATTTGATGCTGAAAAAAGAAGATTAGCAAATTGTGGGAATTTGAGTCATGCAGGCAGGAGTACAATTGCATCTTCAAACTTTTTATCGAGCGAAAAGATGGCTTTAAGGATCACATGAATAAATGCATAAAGGGCAGACTGTGTGATGTTTTTCCTGACACGGCTACGTATGATTGTGAACTCTTTATCAAATTCACCTCCACATGGCTGAATAATGAAGAAATGGAAATAATGCTATTCACTCCAAGTAAGTTGGATAAGAATGGGTATGAGAATGATGAAGACGAAATGAATGAGGAAGAGAGTATGAGTGAGTGTGAGAATGATGAAGACTATATGAATGAGTAAGAGTTTTTTAGATTAAGTTTTTTTTAAACTTAATCTAAAAAAACATGGGGAATTGGGGTTGGGATAATGCAGTGGTTAGAGTACTGGTCTCTCACCGGGAGGGTCTGGGTCAAAGTCTTGGGAGTGGAATACGTTTTTCATCTGCAAGCCGGCCTCTACAGGAATGTCTTATAGAAATATTCGAGGACAGAATTCCGTCCGTCGGATAGGAAGAGAAGCCGTTGTCCCCTTGACTCCTTTTCAGTTAAACAGGCTAATGTTGACACCAGGTTTCTCTCCACCCTTTCTTCTTTCCTTTTCAATTCCTATTCTTGTGCCTTATCTCCCGGTCTGAAGGTCCTATGAGTGCGGAAACAGTCTTTAAAATACAAATGAGTTAGAGCTAGAGATTGCAACAGACTTCCTTACATACAATGTCACCAAGCGTTTTAGTCGCAAACACGTGGCCACCCACTACATTTAAAAATCCAGATGTACGGAGGAAACCTTGGAAACTCAACTGGATAAACCACCGGGCGCAAACTTTTGGGGGATCCGTTTTGAAGCCCAGTCAAGATAAATGATTTTTTCTCAGTTGAAATTTTGTTCTAGTGGTTGGAATTCATATTACAATGCTGCATCTATTTCCGACCGTTACCTTCATTTAATCCATGTTTCTGTTGTTGGAAGTTGAGGGAATGAATAGTTGAAGGAAGTTGAAGAAGGAATACGCTGTCATCTTTGGGAAGGAATTAAGTAATGCAGGGAAAAGGATGAAACCAGAACGGATGACGCTTGTGCCTGCAAAAAAGGAAAAAAAATCAACGATGTGATATGATTATTAATATGCAATCTGCGCAAGAATATGTTTAACTCAGGATTTGGTTCAAGTTACGCAAATATTAAAACTTTGGAAATATTTCTCTAGATAATTATTCATCATAGGCTACCGTATAGAAAAAACAAACAATTATTTGTCGTGTAACATGGCATGTTATCCTGCTTTTTCCATTTTGTGGCGAACGTCCTTGATTTTCCTCACGTTCACCCTAGATCCATCGCTAGATTTTATCAGCCTCATAAATATTAAATAAACTCTGGTAATCGCTGGGCATAAATTAACTCCTGTATTTAGTGTTACAGTGCAATGTTGAATCTCTCCATCCGGTGAATCAGGAAAATTAACGCCATGGGGTTTAACTAGATATTTTGTATAGGCATCAACTCTCGAATCACTCGATTTCTTTTAAATTTAATGCATTAGTAGGAATTCAATGCATGATTTCCTTGGAGGAAAATGTGAAAAGTAAAAATGTTTTTTGCTAATGATATGGATATTTCTATATTTGAATATGATTCATAAGTAATAAACAAAATAAAGTTGTAAGGGAATACCGACATTATCTTACGGAACTAGTAGAACATTATTTTTTTTCCCAGTGTCCAGAAAGCCACACATCGCATTTGAATTGAAAGAGCATTTTCCCCGAAATCCTATAATTTTTTAAGATATTTTTATTTCCATATGCCAGATGCTCAGGAGTTGTTAACTACCTATAAGTTTCTTAATCTAAACTTAATATGAATTAAAAGAAACTCTAGCAAATAATTATTCCAAATCATTTTATTGTTTTGTTATATTTTTAATGAATGCATTTTTCACCAAGATCCAGCTTTAAAACTTTTATTTAAATGCTTTGGAAATTTTAAAAATATGCAATACACATACCAACCTTTATTCAGGGCATTTTGAGGGCCAAGCTTGAACAAGCGTCTGAGCAGGCTTCAATGAAATCTCAAAAGTAAATGGTAATTTAAACATCCTCTCTGGGGGAAACTTGATTTTTTCAATTTGTACCGTTTAGTACGAATATGAGTGCGCCATCTCTTCTACGTCAACAGAACTATCATACAATTTACTTCCTGCTGCAGAATGAATCCACGTGTAAGCTTAATAGAATATTGTAAGAGCCACGGGCTCTTCCGTAAACGCTGTTTGAACGTTTTAAATCAGGCTCGGGCATAGAAGACGTGTTCGTTTCAAAATTAGTTGCAATGACGCATAATAATCTCTGGAGAATTTTCAAACCCTTCTCTATCACTAGTAATTTTTTCACTGATAAGGTCACTGATGAGCATGAAATTCTGCGAGAGTAATGACGGAACTATTGCAATGAAAATATAATATTAGAATACTGTAGCTTCCTGTGACATACGCAACCCACAAACAAATACAGCGTGTAAAGTTGCCTATGCTGCAGGATAATGCGCCTCTTCTAATGTCAAATCTGGCGTAAGAGTCACAACTGCTGGATGCTTAAGAAAAGTATGATCGAGAATTTAATCTTAAGTATCCAAACTAGATGTGCCACTATTAAGGATTCACTGGCACTTCATATTGGCTGATTATTGGTTATGAGAATAGTACCGTATGATGGCAAAAATTGGCTACCCCACGGAATTCAATATTGGCTACGTCAATTATCTCCGCATTGGCCATCCCATGTTACGCCAAGGACCACGAGGAAGCCCAATTTGGAGTACATCGTGGCCAAATTGATTACCCCATAGAATCCAATACTTGCAAAACGATGAAGTAGCTATATACCTAGATACTGTTTTTCCTTAAAAAAATATTCTGCTACAGAACATGTCATTCGTCAACTGATTGTAAAATAGAATAGGCTTACAATAAAAATGACAACTAGCTTTCACACTTAAAAAAGCTGTTAGTACCCTGAGATGTTATATCTTAGGGTGTGCTATATGTAGCTAGTATTAGATATATATTTTTCCTGGTGAAAATTCCACGAAATTTCAATTAATTACGTGGCAGTTAAGTATGTAGTACTACTTTGGACTGATTTTCCTTCTGATAATACCAGCAGTTAATACAATCCTGTATTGGCGCAGAAAATAAACACCAAGATGAAGTATATGAATTAAAAAACAATATAAGTGAAATAATATGAAATTATTACATAGAAAATAAATGCAAATACTGGCTATATATGTTAAAGATGGGGCCTAACTAGTGAAAAGTAACAGTGATCTTTTGTCTTCTCATCACAGTTCCCAAATACTCTTGGCTCAGCCGCCTATTGCCCCAAATCCCCGGATTTGACCTACCCACGATAAATTTTTAGTGATTGTTACACCTAATTACCTTATGGTTTTAACACTTTCGATCTTTATGTAGCGTAATAGGTCCACTTCAAATAGAAGCAGACCGTTTTCTCTGCCCTGGGGAACTCCCGATGTTACTCCGATTGTGTCCGAAATGATACCATATATAACAACCCTCTTCTGTCGTCCACTTAAGAATTCTTTTAAACAACATACAATGTATTTATTTTTCAAATATACATACGTCTTTATCTATTGTCTTGCAGGTATTTAAATACTTTCGTGAATTCCACAAACGATTGTAAGAATATTAGGTATTTAATGCATGTTTTCACAAAGTCAGTGAATAGGAGCTGTTCTCAGAAAAGATAAATAATGAGAGAGCAGTTGGCCTAAATCTACCATATTCTGGATTAGGCACTTGTTTCAAGCGCAATAATTTAATTTTAAATTCCACTTTTATGCATCCACTTGTTTATCTTATACCTAGCCTGGAATTTATTTGAAATACCGGTCTGATCACCCATGGTTCTGCCAATTTTACAATGAAAAAACGATTTTAGAATTAATTTTAAAAATGACGGTAGCATGATAAATATAGGAAAATTTTCCCTCATAATTGCTCTAGCAAAATGCAGTGCCCGTTTAAGGGTCCAGTATTTTCGGCTGCAATATTAAAAATATTACATGTATTATCCCTGCCATTATTTTACTCCTCTGTAGAAGCTGATATTATTTGGGTCTCTCTATCGCAAATAGTACACGCGTATAAGAAAAAAGATAATTATTAATAAAGTTTCTCTTCAGTAACTCAGGAGTAATTCTTCCCCATTAATTCTGGTCCCGCTTTCTCTGTTTGTGGCAAAATATCATACAGTTCTACTTGCATTGGAACCTTTTCCTCTGATATATGTCTATACGTGACATATGTGTGCTAAGTAAAGATTTTTAATTCTCAATCTAATTCGTCTTCTCAAAATAAAAAAAATTAATATTTAGTTTTAATCAATGCATAGCTAATTGTATATTCGTTACAAAGTTAATCAAAAATAATATAAGAATTTAATTTCAACAATATTATTTCTTGATAGTTCCCAACTTGCCATCTCAGATGCTTATCTCTTTTTCTCTTTTTTATTTTACTTTTGTGAATTTTATGTCTTCGCTTCCCATTATGCCTGGAAGTCCTTTCATTGCTAGGGTAATAAAAACTGCTACTCTTCAAAAATATTTCTAAATGCATCCAATTGAGTAAAAATTCAAATTAATCGTCAAGTATAGCCTAGAAAACTTCTACCTGTTTGATTTTGAGCTGATCTAGCAGATGTGGTAACTTTCTTCAGAGTTCTCTCCACTCACCTTACAGTTAACTTGGCTTTATCCCAAAACTCTCAAATTCGTGTCGTGTAGGATTGACTCTGGTATCCAATTTTTCAATCAATTTTTATTCAGACAAGGGAAAATCCTCGTCCCTAGACCCTACAAAGAAAAGGTTAACAGGAATGTTCACCAAGTTGAAATTCTAACATTGACTAAAGCTGTACTGCTCAACTTTTCAAGAGAGATCCAGCATTTCTTGGAAGGGATGAGGACTGGTCATAACAAAGCAATAGAGGTCCATTTTTGTGGTATATGTACATTATATGTGCAATGATTGTTTATTGTCCATCCATGCTAATAATAGAGTTCCTTGAATTGTAGGAATGAACAACTTTTGTAAGATTAATGGAAATAATGAAGAATAATTTTTAATGATCTCAACTGCGATACAAATCGAGGATCCTTCTTTTTGAGGGTTACAAATAGAATCCTATGAACTATAATTTGAATAAAATAATTTCCAAGTTACAGTACATCCGTTTAAGCTCAAAGAACGTCTTTAATTATTGCAAAACAAATCAATTATTTGGGTTTTTGACTTTTACAACTAGAGTACTATGAACTATAATTAAAATAAGTTCGGTTAAAGCTACAATACATACGTAAAAACCCAATTTACCACTTTATTACGTTCATTATTTCAATACAATTCGAGTATCCTTCTTTTTGATGGTAATAACTAATGTCCTATGGACTATAATTAATAGAAAATGCTTCGAAATTTATAATACACCCATATAAGCCAAAAATAATTCTTTGATTATTGTGTTATAATGCAAATTACTCAAAGAAGAAAAAAAGTTCTAAAATTAATTGCATTATCTTAGTTGCCATTTCCAGAAAAATGATGATTCAATACGACTACCACCTGAAATGAAAAATGTCAAATATCACAAAAATTACTAGTTTACGCAGAAATGTGGCAAAATAAAGCCTCCCTACATGTGTAGATGTTTGAAACCGGAAAAATTTTCCGCTCTAGAGAATTTTCAGCTATTTAGTGGGTGACGGAGTTTGGACATTTTTCTACTGGGAAGTAATAAATAAAAACACTGTCGAAATTCAAAATTTTAATGTTAAATCTTTAAATAATTATTATTAATAATCAAAAATATGCAATTAAACAATGGGGAATAGGCACTATTTTTACGATACTGTTAAGGGGAAATTTAGCAGCTAAATTGTGCTTGACGAAAATTTTTCGCAGGAATATAATGTGGTCTTTTTATATATTTTTATTGCCGAATCTAATAGAGATTGGAAATAAAAGTCAGGGGATTTTCCCGTTTTTCGATCCATCAATTTATTTTCGATTTATAAGAGGCGAAAAACTGGTGTTTTTAACTTTTCGGAAATATGAGCATGCATGCGATCTCTTACGCCATCCTCTTCGTCCAATCACAACTGAGCCTACGAAGCTAATTCGCCTATCGCAATGGAGGACACAGCTGACTCTGCCAATGGGAGCGATTGAGGCAGGATCTGTGCGAGCGGACCTTCCGACACCCCCCTCCACTCCCTTCATCTTCCCTAAAAGCATTCAAGGATGGGAGGTGGATGACGTAAATGGTCTTAAAGCAGCTACTTCGATGGAAGTCAGCTATTGGTTATTTGCTTTTTAATTTATGAGCTCTAGTTAGAAGATTAATTTTTTCACTAAATTTCAGATTTCGTTTCCATATAACGATTTCGTGTACATAATAGCAATTTTGGTTCCAAGTAAAGTACATTGTGTAACAAAGATGGTACATATCTCTTCGGCAAATTAAAAAACATGACATCATCGCATGACATCACTGCACGGTGTCACTATGGACTTTATCTTTCGTACTCAGGGGTAAATTGTTTAATCAACACTTTGCGAAAATATATGTTTTAATCTCATTTGTTTACGAGATTAACTAATATTTATCAATGTTATATGCAAGTTGCATGGATTTTACCAAGGAAGTCATCCAAAAAGTATACAATAAATGAGTAGTCTCCTGTTCACTTTCACTCCGAGATTTTGCTACAACAAAGCAATCGCTGCTTTTTTTGGATGCCTCTAATTCCCTTAGCCAAAAGCAAATCGTCGGTTTGTGCTATTTAAAATCATTCTCAAGTCATTTTTTTGATCATGGGAAGACTAAAAACCTCAAAACAATATATTTTCACCCCATCTTCTTCTAAAACAAACGTTTTATTTCCGGAGCATTTGGGAACATAAATCGTGCAGTGATAACTAAGCATATTACGTCACGTGGCATTCCTCAATTTTCAGGAACTTTTTATTAGCAATTAATAATTTTTGTGGTTGCCATAGAAACTTTTGACTTAAATGTTTGAATTTGTGAGAAAGTTTTGCATCAAGTACACCATCATTGCATTAGAAACAAATTTCATGCATATTCCGCGCTATGCATTTTTTATCCCTAAGGTACCTATCGGCATCTTCATAATTAAACACTAGATTCGAAATCTTGGTAGCAGTGTAGTAAGCTGTGTAGTAGTGAGAGGAATGGAAATCAGACAGGAGCACTAACTCGTAGACATGCAACAGATTGATACCTGATGGGATCGTTTACTCAGAAACAAAATCGCAATTATTTACACGAAATCGTTAGATGGAAACGAAAAATGAATTTTACAGAAAAAATTAATCTTTTAGCCAGAGACATTCACAATAAATCAAAATTAAAAATAAGCACAAGGATACACCCAACGAACAAGCTGCTTTGAGAATAACTCCGTCATTCCTCTCCCGTTCTTGACTGCTTTTAGGGGAAGGGAAGGGAGTGGATGGGGATTTGGAAGGTCTGCTCGCACAAATCCTGTCGCAACCGCTGTCATTGGCAGAGTCAGCTCTGTGTACCCCATTGCGATAAGGCGAAGCAGCTTCGTGGGCTCTGTTGTGATTGGACGTAATGGATGACGTAAGAGGTCGCGTGTACGCCCCCTTTTCCGAAAGGTTTAAAAAAGTCAGTTTTTCAAAGGTTATAACTAGAGAACTAATTTTCGGATCAGAAAAAGAAAAATGTATAGGTCTATATATTTTACAAAACCTATCAGGTTTCGCAATGAAAAATATGGTAAACGAACCCATTGCTAATAAGTTGGTTAGTTTTCTGAGAAAGTTCCTATAAATTTCATTCGGTATATATTTGCTTCAAGAAATGGGTTTTTTCTTCGGGGGAAGACAAATGTTTACAGGATGGATCGTAGTGTGTCTCCATTAATGAAAGGTGTATTGAAGGAATAATGTTTCTGTTTCCCGTGTCCGTAGTTGAGGGTGTCCTCTATTTTGTGTTGTCAGTTCCATGAGCCTTCATGTTCTGCTCTCGAAAATTGAAAAAGTGTCCGTTTTTAGGAGGTGCCAGCTATTTGGAGGCGTTCGTTGGCGATGGTTTGGCTGTATGAATAAAACCTCAGGGCAACAAAATTTCTTGTGAAATGAAATAAGATTAAGGATTCTAGGATATATAGATTTTCTTTTCGTGGAAGAAAAACTGTGCTTATTCGTTTGAAACATAGTTTTTCTATTTTCTACTCGTTTTGAACCCCTATGAGGCACATGGCTGAAAAAGAGCAGAAACTTCTCAAATGCCATTCTGTATCCAACTGGCAGATTTTAGAAGTGTCCTCCCGTTGCTTTGAAGAAAAACCTATTCTCCATATGCGTTGTGGCCACCTTAAAATAGGTGCTACGTCTATCAACCTGCAAAGTGTTATGCTGGTGCCTTAACATTCTTACGAATTTGAAGTAAAAATAATGAAAAGGAGACCTTGTTTGAATACTGTAAATACTTTGAATATGCGTAGGGCACTTGTTGCCGCTGTTCAAATTGCATCCGTCATTGTAAAGGCATTAGAACTTTCAATGAAAATGTTTTTTTTTTAAGTTATGAAGAAAGTTATATGCCATTCCCGTTTACTCTGTATGTAATTTAATAAAATTCATTTCTGAACAATAAGGATTTTTATTTGCTTCACCGCAAGAATTGTGCAACCATTCATATTCCTTAGTTATTCTTGTTTTTTGACTCAAGGCTTAGTGTTTCTCTGCATGGGTGAATTGCCTTTTATCTAAATATGGGTTCATGTATCAACAGCCTCTCATCCCATTACATTTATCTTCATCCGAAAAAACCGGTATTAGTGCTCGGACGCTGAAAAAAGGACCATATTTTATTCGGAATCACAGAAGTAAATGCGTGTTTCTATCATTGAAATTGTTAACTAGGAAAATTACGGTCGTGGGTCGAAAACATTATTCCTTCCTATACCTTTTTAAAATGGTGAGGAGATTACCTAGTTAAGTTGCACACTTAGAGAAGGAGGGTGGACCAAAGAGAAAATGGGCATTAGGAGATAACAGAAATATGCGAGCTTAGTGGGATCCCCGCTTTTCCTCTCATTCTACCATGCCAAGAGGATCCATTCTGCCAAGTTGTTTACAAGTTTAATCGGAGTTCTGAGAGATACTCATCTAACAAAGGCTATTCAAATAGTGGCTTTTGAAGATTTCTAACCACGAGGAAATCCATCGTGTTTGTTTTCCCTCTAGAACAAAGCGCTTTTCTTCTTCAGAAAGTGCAAAAGTTTTGGAGACATATGGGAGATAGATGGCGCGTATTATTTAACCTGACTTCACTCTCAATATTTGAACACAGCTCCTTGCACATTCCTCTGCACACAACTTGGTCCTCACGGTCCTTGGTCCGGCACGAACATATTTTTTGTCGAAGTTCTTTCTGGAACCAAAGACATAATGGGCATACTTCTGCTTTGTTTCATTCTCGTGATCGAAATGAGATGGACCCAAGATTTCCAAGCATTTTCTTAAATAACAAACTATCATTTTAGGATCGCATTTAATCATTCCACTGTTATTTCCGCATCATGGAATCGGGTCAATTCAGTGGTTAAAATACTGGCCGCTCACCCAGAGAACCTGTGACGCATCCTTTGTGGATGGGGTATATTATGATGTCTCTGGTATCTTATCTTGTTTTAAAATATCTCTATGTATTTCTTGTTTGTTGTCAGTTTAATTTTGACAGCTGGTTAAACTTAGGGACCTACGAATAGAGTGCAATTGTTTATATGAGCAATGTTAGATGAGTACTAGACTTTTTAAAATAGTTTTATAATTTGAATACAATCGACGACGCATGAAAAAAGGTACTCAGATAGAAAAGAAAACGTGAAAGTGTTTTTTAAGAAAAATGTCAGTATTATTAGACCCAATGAAAGTATATTGCAAATCAAAGAAATCTTGATATTGTTCTGTGTTCATTTTCTATACGGTTCTATATTATCATATTCCGTATTGTTATATTCTATACGCTTTCGTATTACGTTAGGCAAAAACCTACGTTAAATACCACATCGGATAACGGAAACTGAGGTGGTAATTAACCTGAGTTTTTGCATAACGTAATATGAGGCTTAGAAATTGTTTCCAAATTCTGTATACTTTCATTGCACTTCGTGTACACTTTCATTGCACAACGCAGTTTTGATTGCTCTAAATTTGCAGTTTTATTGCCTAATCTTTGTGAAAATTAGTGTGTTTAAAGGATTGAATACCCCTTTTCTCATTAAATTCCATGAATAATTACCTAACACCGTTATGCCTCAATGTTTATTCGAGATGTCTGAATGCTTTTGGATTTAACTATCTTAACTTGTTTCATTCTATTTTTCAATTTTCCAGAAGAATAAGTATGCACGTAAAATTCTTCCAGGAAAAACATTGCTCTCTTAGTACGTTGTTCTCACGATAGTAAATTCAGAAATTACCTGTGCCTTTTTAAATAAAAAAACTTTATCCTTTATAGTTACGGTAGAAATTATGTATAACAGTTATGGAATGTACAAAGAATCTTCATTATGGCTGTGATATCTACACAGTCAACCGCCAAAAAACGTAATAATGAACGTCAACATCCCACATGTTATCACATTCTCTGTTTCATCCTCGTTTCATGTATTCTTCCCTTCTTTCTCGTGTCTTGTATCCTCCCTAAACGTTGGTCCGGAGGTAAAGCAGCAACCTTGTGCATATTTGCTCATCATTTGGTGATTCTGGGGCATCCTGCACTTGAGTGACGGGGAAGTGACAGCCACGAAAGCTACACGGATAGTAATGTAGGAGAAAATTAATCCTGACAATTTTCCACCTCATTCAGTTTTGTAACCTCGCCCTCTTTTGACTGCATTATCCTCGTTTCGAGAGCATCCTACCCCACTCAATTCTCTCCGCCCACATTACCTGTTGCAATTCCTCTCTATCTCTGCTCCCCTTATGATTTCGTTGACGGCGCAATTCTGCTCTTGCATGACACGATATTACTCGCCAATCCGCTCATTCCATTTCTCACTCTGTCATTTGCAAACCTCGAATCCGTCACCTCTTTCATTGAAGACTTCTCTGGCCTTAATGATGATAAGCTCATTTCTATTAGCTTTGCACCAACCAGCAGTGAAGTCACGAAGTAGTTGGAAAAAATTACACTGATTTTTCAACTATCAAGACTTTTCATAAAAATGTGCGTAGTTTGGCAAGTTGCAGCATACTTTACTTACTTCACTCATCCATTCCCATTAAAACCAGTGGAGAAATCACCTAGAACTCAGAAATCTGCACGGTAAAAATAAAAGAAAGAGATGACAGTACATTTTTCATTGGTAGAATAAAGTTTCAAAAAGTAGTTTTTATTTAGGTATCGCACAGTATTGTTTTTCTTCACATTATGAGAAAAATCTTAGATAACTATTCCATCAGATTTATTGGCGTAAATCACTTAATTTAAAAGCATGAAGTTAGGCTTTTTTCATTTTTTTGATCGTATGTGGTTGTTCAAGACTTATCTTTGGACCTAATTTAATCAGATTCTTTTTTATGCAACCATGCATTCAAAAATGGCCCTGCAGAAGGACTGTAAATATAAAATAGATCAACCGAGTTACAAATGAAGAAACTCTCAGAAGGGAGGGAGAAAAGAAAAGAACAATCTATTGGGTCATATCTTAAAACATAGAATAAGTATGTACTAAAGGATGCGACAAAAATAATTATGTAGTATAAAGAGTTTAGCTGATACAATAATGAACTTTGTTGAACCTACTCATGATTATCAATATAATTATGAAGTGTAATAAATTATCCTTAAGTATTTTTCTCAATAGAGATAATATGATTCTTATGAAATTACCAAATAGTTAAAAATTTACATTTTTTTCATGACCAAGCCTTAAAACTAGTCTATTGGTATGAATTTCTTCCGGTATTTTTGCAAATAAATCACTTTTTCATCTATAGGAGTTCGAAATCACATTTTTATTGATTAGGAGATTAGTTTACCTCTCAAATGATAGCCGTGAATAGAAGCAGCAATGTTGCTAAATCTATGCTCATTTTCATCTATTCATCGGTTCGCATCATGAGGACAATCGTGCAGTAGCTTAGGCATCGTTGCCTAGATTACAACCCAAGTCATAGGTAAAAATGATTCATAAATATTTAGAGTCAAATAAGGAGAAATAATAGTAACTAATATAATATATTAAAATTAAAATATCGATGGGAGACTCAGTATTGAAATCAGAATTTAATGCAGAGGTAAAGTATCCACGACTAAGTAAATGGTTTAAATCTGGATATTTAGTCGTGCAAAGAAGTTTTCAAATCTCCAAGTAGGAATTTAAATTGGATAAAAGATTAATGGGAAAAAACCGTCATATACCTTCATCGCAAATATTTATTCATTATTATGAAATATCTAAGGTATATGTAGCCCAAAAAAAATCTTCTACATAAATCAGTAGAAGATAAAAATATCTCCTCCGTCGATTTCATGGAGCTATCCTGTTTTGACTTTTTTTTCCCTGTTAATTGCTATAGCCCTCTTTGCACTTAGTACGCAAACGAGATAATATCAGCATTTGTAATTTCGTTGTGGCCTTTAAACCTCTTATGCGGGCAGGTCCTTATTGCCACCTCCGTTGTGATATAGTCCTCTCGTCACATGTCCCATGTTGGTAGTGAAAATGGCGTACGTCATAAGAGCGCACATTAGAAGAATTCGGTGCACCAATCCAATTACTATTGTGGTGTGCCTGTCAATTTAGCGTGATGGGGCGCAGTTAATCCGGTTGTCAGAATTCAGTGCTCAGCGTGACGATTTAAGGTGACTTGGAAATTCGAGATGTGTATCCACAGGTGATGGCCATAACGTTTGGTTGATCACGAACGGGCAGGCAGGTAGCCTGGGGATTCAGCCCCCCTCCCCCGAGAAAGTATTTCCTAATACTGTTGTTCCAATTTTAACTGAGCATCATAATCCGGATTACACTGCATATAATTCAACAGTTATGTGTGTCAAAATGTAATCACTACATTTAGACACACACAGTTAGTTACATGTGTGTGGTTAATAATTGTTCTTTTCAATCTGATAAGTATGTATGCGTTGAACTTCTGTTCTGGGTCCGGTCAAATTAGCTCCTTCATAACAAGGTAATCAGTGAACTTTACCTGCAAGAAGATATAGGAATAAGTACTGTGAAAGTAAATATCAAGCACTGAAAACTAAGATAAGATATTTGTAACGTGTTGGCACCGAACGGTCTAGGATGAATTGTTTTAAGTTACCGTAAACTTAGGTTACATGGACCCACTTTTTGTCTATTTTAAATATATTTAGTTTTAAAACCACAATAAAAAAGACTGGTACTGATAAACGCGGACCTCATAATCTGCAACATCTATATTTCCTGTTTATGACAGATATTAAAATATTTTTGAATTTAATGATTCTTAAAAAATAAATGAATTTGGGTTCAAGTAGCCCTGCGGTTAAGTTACTTGGGCCCATGTTCTAATATCCTATGAAAATGAATTATAAACGTATTTGGGTTCAATTAATATGTGGAATCTTTAAATAATACTTAAATGTGCATTAAAAGAATTATTTGTTCCGTAAAATATTTTAATAACACAAAAAAATGATAAAAAAGAAGAGATTCTAAATCATTACAGAACCTCACTGACCTCAACATTTTTAGCCTATATTTTATGGTTGACCTGCTGATTAAAAAAAGTCTTCTGCTTGCCTTTGGGACATTATACCTGATCAAATGGCGTTAAGGCATTGTTCAAGATAGCCATCGGCAAAAGTCTGGTACTTTCGACTCCCTAGCAATATTTTGTATTTAGACGGAATAGTGAGTCTTAAACTTGTTAATAATAAGAGTATATACATTTGCAAACATACTTTTTATTGGGTAAAAATTTAAAATTACTGGTTACAATCTGTAACAGGTATTTTATTTTGGTGTGTTATAAGAATATCTATATTTAGGGCTTACTTGGACCAAAACCTCCATTATACCCTAGTGGCAACTCGTGGAACTACTATGGGTTAGCCAGGGACTGCACAGCACCTGTACCTATTGGATGATCTATGACATACATTGAATATTACAATAAAGCAACACTAAGAATTACTTCAATCACTTTATCAATGTAGGTTCAAGTAACCCTGATTTACGGTACGCTACATTAGACTTAGCCTCTCGAAGCAAATTTCTGGCTAGGTGCCATATAAAGGGTTGTTGCAATGCTATTTATTGCTTTCACGTGTTTTTTAACAGTCATCATCGCAGTTTAATATTCAATATTTTTGTTACCAAGTGACGTTTATGTTCTTGCACTAAAAATGTTGGAATGATTAAATAAAAGTACAAGACTATATACACTGAACAAGAATATATTTCGTGGATGGTAATTAATGGAGCATAAAAACAATGAAACATTTTCAAAAACTTTAATTGGGAATATGTTATAATTCAAATACTTTTCACTAAGTTACTCTCAAACTCATCAACTTCATGATGTATACTTATCCCTAACCATTTATCTTAGCGTGAGAGAATTGAGTTTGGCAAGAAAGCTATATTGTGTGAACACTGTGTTAATAAATGGAAGTGAGTAATCGATTATTTGTTAAATGTGGTGAAAAGAGGAGTGCGAAGAATGATAAAATTTAGGTGAAACGGTAAAAATGTTATCCGGCAAAAAATGGGAAGATTGTCCCGTCTATGAGCCATAAGTCGAGAATGGGCCTTTGCCATATTAAATCAAGTCAGGTGTAGAAAAAAAGTAAAAAAGTTAAATATTTGACAGATTAGTATATTAAGGACAATTTTCCCGAACGGCTAGATATTGGAAAATAAATCAAAATTAGGAGAATACGCCCCGGATTTAAGAATGCATCAGAGTACGATGTAATAAATATTTAGGGAATTGATGGGGTAAAAAATTAAAGGGAACGTTTTGTTCACATGAGACTGAAGAAAATGTTTTCATATAAAGTTCAAAAGACGCTCAGATTTCTTTAACTATATATTTCTATTTCATATAAATAAGTTTAGCTTATTTATAAAACAAGTCCTTGACCCTATCCCAAAAAATTAGGGTAGTAGATTTCAGCAGACTGCTTTTTGATAAGTTTAATAAAATCGAAGCTACTTATTTACTTAAAACCATAACTAAAGGTTGAAAAAGATCTGATTAAGTAAATAGAGAAAAGAGAAAATTTTCAATACTTTTACTAAAAACCATATCCGCAGGTAAGTAAAAGGAATGAAAGAAAAGAAATATAGAAAGGATATGTGATTACAGTGAAAAGTAACAAAAAATAATAGTTTATTAGTGGATATATTCAATTACAACACGAAAAATAAGTCAAAAAATGAAATTACGTTGGAACACCTAACTATTTGAACGCACCGTCACTCAGATTTTGGTGTGCAGTGACTCTGCTTAGTCTCTGTAGCGCGAATAATCCAGAAATGCACACAAGCATATCCGTATCGGATTTTAAAACAAAGCAAGTAACTCGTTCAAGTGACTTACGGGGAGTTCTCTTGCACCAAGGTACGTAAATACAATAAAGAAACGTACTCGTACTCACACACATTGAAACTCTCTTCCTCTGTAGCATGCGAGTGCAGTGACCGCCCTAAAGAGTGCGGGAAATTCTTCCTTGCCAGTGACGTTTTTTTCACACACGTAACGAAAACATAAATAAAGCTTCATAAGTAAGCTACGTAAAACGCCATTACAAGTTCTTTTACTACTATAATTGTAAGCCATGCATCATGAGGTCGGTTTGACTAATATTTTCACTAATTTCTGCTATTATTAAAGTATCAATAATGCCGACGACGGCTTTCATTCTGCCCGTCCCCGTTTATTGTATTTTCCAACCAATAGCAAATACCTTCCGATCGTAATGGTGCCTATGATCGTGATGAAACTCATATTTATCCGTTGTGTGCTACTACCACTAATAATAATATCGTTAGCAGTAGTAGGAATAAGCCCCACTGCGTGCTCTCTTGTCTGCTTCTAATTGATCACCTCTGTCCGTGCTTTCTCTCTTGCTAAATCATACGCAGACTACTCTAATCGTTATAAAAAAAACTGTGTTGAGTCATCAAGGAATGTCGCCCACCCTTCCTGAATTTCGTCATTCTTATTCTTGCTCGGATCACTTAATGGGATTTTCTCCATATGGGGTCAAGCCCTGTTAGCCTAATTGCACTGTTTTACTCTTCATTTTAATATATTTTATCAAGTCTATACATTAGTAAGGTATACTTTTACTACTGGCATCTTTTAATTTACGTAATAATCAGTTTCCGAATGATACATTTGTGATTAAATCCAAACTTGGCTGTTATGTCGTATGTAATATCAGTGTATTAAATATTGATCCAAATTAAATATAAAACATTTTTGTTTAAGCTATACTACTAAATGTGGTGATGTACATGAAAGGTCTGCGTTAGTAAAGACGGAACTATTACCATTAATATTAAAAATAATGTTACCACAACACAATTTCTTGTGGCGTAGGCAACCCACAAACCGTATAAGCATATAAAGTTGCCTGCGCTGCAGGATTCAATGATATTCTAAATACTAACAATTGTAATATTGTTAAAGACAATACTTAACAATTGTAAGCATTGCAATCTGGCGTATAAGCCAGATCTTCTGGTTGCCTAAAAATGTATGTTCTAGAACTTAATTTTAAGTATCCAAACAACGTTTTTCACTATTGAGGAATTGCTGACCCTCCATATTGGCTATGAGAATGGAACCGTCTGATGGCAAAAATTGGCTACCCCACGTAATTCAATATTGGCTACGTCAATTGCCCCTCCAGTGGCCATCCCACGATACTCCAAGGACCTTTAGGAAGACCAGTTTGGGCTACATCTTGGCCAGATTGATTACCCCATAGAATCCAAATTTGCAAAGCCATGAACTAGCTAAGTACCTAAATACTGCTTCACCTTAAAAAAATTCTGGTACAGAATATGGCATCCGTCACTGATTGCATAATAAAATAGGCTTAAATTTAAAATGAGAACTAGCTATCACACTTAAAATGGTATTAGTACCCTGAGATGTTGTATCTAATGGTGTGTAATTTAGAGCTAGCACCAGCAATATAATTTTCAAAGTGATATCAACTATTAACGTGACAGCTAACTATGAGTAGAAGCATATGAAATTAAAAACAATAAATGTTAAAGAATATGAGATTATTGAGTTGAAAATATTTACAGGCATTGCACCGCATATGAGCATTTTGATTTTTTGTTAGTTTGCTTTACATCAATTTTGTGAGTTCAAATATTTTTAACACAATGATTCATCACATGTTTTATTCATCAATTATACCTCACAAACTGTAATGATATTTTCAATCTTAAATCCTTGAGACAGAGGTATTCAATATCTAACTGGTACAATAAAATTTAAATGGTAACGTTTTGGATTTGATTACCATGATATTTGCGTGAAACGAACTTGACATAAATTTGTCAACCAAGAATTTACTTTATATTACTTAAAATTTCATACAAAAGAACACAACATTCGCTTTCTAAACCGAGAACAAAACTCAAATAAGCAGAAGAAGACTCCTTGAAAGAATGTTAGGAATATTTATTTATTTACCGAAATGAGTCTTCCGAACTATTCAAAAACGGGTTCGTCATATAGCTGTACTTCCTCATTATACAAATTAATTTATGTTTAGTTACCTACTCGAACTCATTTAATGTCTCTTTTTGCCAATGGTGCATATTTACACTCAAATGTTGCTCACTGCGGGGTCCCTCAAAGCCTAAAATCCTAGTTTGCTGAAGAGAGAAGCTGAGGGCAGATATCACAATTCGAGGAGTGAAATTTGAGTGGAAAATTTCACTTATCTCGGCAGCACTATAACTTGGGATGGAAGAAGCTCGACAGACAAAAAGCGAAGGATATCACAAGCTTAGGAGGCTTTTATGAGGAAGAGACAACTACTATGCTCATAGATCCGACGGCTGCAAACAAGGGAGCAATTCATCAAAACATTCGTATGGAGCATGGCACTCTATAGAACATAGAGAAAGCAGACCAGCGAAGAATATAAGCATTAGAAACATGGTGCTGGAGCCGAATGTTGAAAATTAAATGGACAGATAATATGAGGAATTTAGAGGTGAACAGAAGAGTAGATGAAGAGAAGACAAAATGGAAAACCCTACGGCAAAGAAGAACCAGATGGATCGGACATACCTTGAGGCACAATGAATTAGTTCGGGAAGGTCCTGCGAGGAAGACCAAGGGACAAATATATAGGGCAAATAAAGAAGGACGTGAAAGAGAAAACACACTAGGGCGTGAGGAATTAACACTGAATAGGGAAGAATGGACAGCTGCAGTAAACCAATTCTAGGATAGAAATACTGATGATAATGAGCCCTTCTCCAAGTTTAACATTGCTCGTGGTCTCATCTCTTATACTATTTACCATTTTTGTCGTTTATTTGTAAAAATTCAAAATTCTTCGGAAATATTTTTGCTCTAATACATTAAGTTATCCAGAATGGCGCAAATGATAATTAATACATCCGATAGCTAAAACATATGTCAGTCTGTTTCTGTTAATACTAGGAAAGGTATCCTAGAGCAGCTGTTTTCAAATTTCGAAAGTGGTAGATGACTGCCAGTTTTAGACATGCAAAAACGAAGTTCAAAGATTGAGTAATTATAAGCATATTTATTGCCTAAAATTGTTATATCCAGTAAAGGACAAAGAACTTGCATTATAGAAGTGTAAACAACCATAGTTTTATTGGCCGGGAACCACTTATCTACATTTACACTACATGTAACCATGGGAGTTCCATGAAAATGTGTGGCAGGAGGTGACGATGTACCAAACATGAGCTAAAATGCTACTGCTCATTAAAATATAATTGAAAGATTGCCTTGCTACTAGATGGTTAGTATCAGCATAGTAATGAAGTAGTACTTGTTACTTAATATTTTTATTTGCATTAGTCTAGCATTCTTGTGTTAGTGATGTTAAAATAGAGTGTCCTTCACTACAGACTACTTTAGCAATATTTTAGCTGCCTATCCCTTTGCTATGTTGCCTAATGTGCTCTCAAGCCTATGGTGTAAAAAAAAACCGCAGGTATATGTATCATCCAGTGACAATCAACGTTCATTTATTTAATGAATAAGTATCATACAATATCAGTCTTCAATAATTAACCCGTAAGGGTATGTTTTGGTGGAGTTTTACTTATTTTCATTGCATGGATTTTACTTAACGGCACAATCCACGTCGTCATATCCCCTTCAGATCACTATATTTTCTGCCTTTTCATAAAATGTAACCATCCTTATCATGTGAAATGTGACGAATCTGCATTTCAAGGATTGAAATTAAACTTTACAGGCTGTGCTGCTCACTTATGTTAATATACCAGCCAATGCATATAAAACGTGTTTAAACGCTAATCATCATCGGGCCATCATCGAGTCTAATAATGATCATAAAATTATGACACCTATAGTGTTTTAACACGTATATATATATTTACGTGGTAGTATGTAAGTGCAGCTTGTGAAGCACCAAATTGCTTCTATTCATACTTGCGGACACAATAAGTACAACTCGTGAAGTTCAGCTTTAATCCTTTATTTTCAAAATGGAGACCAGTGCCTTATATTTTCCATACTTACTAAGAAGAGCATAGAGAATAATCTAACGACATTTTGTAGATTTGGGGAAGGCATTTGACAGCGTGGATTGGAACTCAATGCTGAAGATTCTGAAAGAAATTTGAGTATCGTGCAATAAACGAAGAGTTACCCACAGCTTGTGTAAATAGCAGGTGGCTGCTATCAAATCGGACCCAGCAGTAGAGAAATAACTATAAGAAAAAGTGTAAGATAAAGCTCTGGACTTTATCTCGTATTATTCAATGTCTGAATTGAGACAGCCTTCCAAGAAATAAAAAAAGACATTGGAAGTGAATACTCATGGGGATAAAATCAGCACGCAGCGATTTTCCAAAGACATAGCATTCATGGCAGGGACAGAAGGAGATTTAAAGAATATACCTACTAGGACATATTAGAAGGAAACTGGCCAAATATACCCTAAAGATCAATAAAAAGAGAACTAAGGGATTGGTATGCAGTAGGAGAAAAGAAACCAGGACCAATGTTAAACTAGAAAAACTAAAACTTGAGAAGGTGGAAGAATACTGCTACCTGGGAAGTGGAGCAGCTAGCGATGGATGGAGTAAACGAGAAATTTTCAGTAGAATTGCAGGGGTGAAAACGGTATTTTATCGCTTACTGCTGCAATTACAAGCGTGGAAGTGAGGAAACATTTCATTGGAACATACATTTTGACCATGCTACTCTTTGGCAGTGAAGTTTGGAGGATAAAAGCAGCAGACTGGAAGTCCAGGCTTGAAGTCATTGATATTTGGTGGAACCGAAGAATGATAAAGATAACATGGATCGACCGAATGGCAAACGGAGGAGTCTTAAGAATAGTGGGAGAAAAGAAAATTCTGCTGGTAACTTTGAAAAAGAAGACTGGATAATTTAATTGGCAATTCTTAGAACATGATGCTCTGATGAATATAATCGTCGAGCAAAAAAGGGAACGGGAAAAATGGAAAAAGCATATCTCGTTTGGTGCATACGGAACTTGTTATAAAGGATGTAAAAGAGAAGAAAAACGTTAATATGAAGATGTAGCCGATGGGAAAATTGAGTGGAGGGCAGACTCAAACCAATCTTAGGAATGTTGACCGATGATAAGGATATTTTACATCTTCTATTTAGAATTTTGATGTCAATATCTACATTCAGCGTCCTTCTATTTCTTATAATCACCTACTCCACCTACCCGTCATGTCTACTCCTAAAATTTTATTAGCCTTCTTTTTTCTTCCTTCCGATCTGGGATGCTCATCGCAATGCTTAAAAAAATATCATTTATCCTACTTTTTGTCCATTGCTTGACTGTAATAGCTCTACATACACCATCTACTATCTAAAAGATCCGTTTTTGACTCGCCATATTCCCTAGATGAGTAGTTTTTCCTGTTGTTTACCAATTACAGAGATCATTTTGAGATATTCTCTAATCCTCTCTTGTGCGCTCATTATCTGTTAAATCCTCTGATGATAGCCTTTCATGTGCTTTGAAAGTTGATCTGCTTGAGTTGACAGAGATGCAGTAATTCACACAGAACGAAATAGCTGTGGCGATGTCTGAAATGGTAAAATCCGTTCAACACTTTATAATTACCCTGGTTTGAATCCTCACATAGGCATATCCTCCATTGCATGGTGAACCCCCTTTATTCCAACAGAAAGAATTAAATCAAGTATGTTTGGGAAACCTTCCTCCATTAATTATTTCCGCTTTGAATATTTGAGCACCAATTCGAGCGGCTGAGTCGGACAAAATCCACTCACGTTTTTCGAAAATCCGGCTTCAAGTTTAATTAATCTGCGACCGGTGCAAATGCGAAGTGAATTAGCGAACGCTTGCTCGCGTGGGATATTAACGGCACCTCCTGCCCTGAGGAAACTCAACCGCTCTGCGTAATTAATTAAGCCAGCCGCGATCAACTCTTCTTACAATTTGGCAGAAGGGGGTGCGAATTGGCCGTTGGGGTTCTGATGTGGGTGTCTCTTGTGACGAGCATACGGTGACCCCTTGCTTGACCTCACCGCAAGCAATCTCCATGAGAATATTCCTAGCCTCTTCATTTTGGGTGAGCGAAACTACGCTGTAATCTGCTAGGTATAAATGTGAAGTGAGCAATTTACGGGATGGGATTACAAAAAATTGTTTACTAGAATGAATGCATTGAATGAATGCATGAACCTGCTAGTGCACCCACTCGCGCCCTGCACGCTGGGATGCACTTGAGATTCTCAACCAGTGAGCTTTTCACACCACCAAGCACGCCCACGATGAACTACCAGTTTGATAATGATAATGATTCCCAAAATTATTATTATTTAATTATTAATTATATTTAATTTAATAATGAAAAAATAAAAAAATAAAAAAATTCAATAAAAAAAATGACTCGGGTTTAAACTTTATGTTATCATGTGGTAGGAAGATGACATAAAGTGTAGAAACCCTGGTCATGATGAAATAAAAAAATGGTAAAATTTGCCAAATTTCGTCCTTTTCCACCATGGAGGAATTTCACGTAGTTAACCCTGACACAAGTTGGACAGAACGCCATATTACATCCTATCTCCTATTTAGTTCGCGGAACTTCACTAGCTTTATTGATCGAGTAAACATTTAACAGGTGAAGATAAAGTATTTTTCGTGGTAAATAGAGTTATCAGTCGTCCATTTTTTCCCTGACGTTTTCTTTTATCGATTTCCGAGGATGTGTGGTAAGAATTTTGATTTATGTCCAGAATTATCCTGGATTTGGAATAAATGTGAAAAATTTCTTTAAATGAACTGGATTGCTTTAAATATATCTTAATTCCCATAACATTTTGTTAACCTTTCTCTTTCGTTCGAATATTTTGTCTGACTTAAAGCCAATAGGAGGTCAATGTTTTTTTTTGAACTGTTATGGTGCTACTACTCCTTTACTATGATAATATTACAGGATTTTATATACATCTACCCAATACCCTTTGAGCCACCACGAGGGTTATTGGCAGAGGGTGGAGGTCACCAAAAATTTACTAATGTGTGTTGACTAGGCTACTGCATGGAAACGTTTTTGATAATAAAATCACATTCAGCTAGATGGTTAGTATGTGCATAGTAACGAAGGGTTTATTGGTCATAATCGCATTTATCTACATTAACCTGTCTGTATTTCCCAATCATGTGGGAATTTTTTATTTTAATACATGCATTTTAATAATTTAAATGCATTTATTTTAATACATGCGTCATGTATTACAGATTGCACTAACAATATTTCGCCTACCTATCTATTTGCTTTGCTGCCTATTATGCACTCTAATGGTGCGTGGGAAAAATTAAATTTTTAATCTATCAATGTGGCAATCTATCTCTCTAATCTAATGTCTCTGGTCAAATCCGGTATAGTACCTACGCCGCGCCGCGGTTTATTGTATATCTAACATCTTCAGTAAACCTATTCGTATTTCTGCAGGAGATTTAATCGGTACTTTAGCCTACGAATTGATATTGATTTCCAAACTAATTATTCTATCAATTTCGATAAACTGCTCAATCACCTTTCAACAAACCAAGCTGCTCTACGCTGTATAGTTTCTTCTAATATCAATGAATTTCTTTCGTGGTCAAAAAACAAAGTAGTAAAACGATATGTTACACGGCTCTATGGAGCTCCAGTGGATATTAAACAAAAGCTAATTGCTCAGCGTTCAACTTTTTAGCCGATAGTAATTCTCTGATCAAATCCAATTCGTTCGGGTCCAATATAGTGGCTCCATATTCAAGACTAAATTTCCCCGGAATCCATTGACCAACCACTTTGGTCCGCCTTTTTGTCCTACTTTTTACCTCCCATTGTCCTCTCCTTTTACTTCTTGAATGTGGGTTATAATTATTTGGCCAACTGTGTGATTAGATTTAGAATTATAATTTAAGTGGATCTCTCTATAGGTAGCAGAAGTTCTTCAAAGATTCGAGTTACATTACTCGTAGAATAACTTGGGCTCTGTCGTCGTCGGTAACAGCGTTCAGTGTGTCAGCCTGTTATACAACCAAGTGTGAAAGATTAAGAGTCAGTCATGACTGATGCAGTGGAAAGGGAAAGGTTTTTTTTATTCCGAGCAGTTTTTCACGTTTCCCATTACTCATTGCGACATGAGAACTTGAGTGCTTTATCGTTATTATTTTTGCGGAAAGCGTTTATAAACTTTCAAGCTCAACTGTGCTCGCTTCTCAAACGAAAATGTACGCAATGGTCCCGGACCTTTCACATCCGCTTCAATCCAGCAATGCGTACAAGCCGCTGATAAAAGAAATGAATTATTCAAAGCCGTGACATGTACGTATATTCGATATGTCCCGTGTAAAATTAATGATACCTTCCCCCATGATACCTTCCGTTTTTGTTTCACAGCATTATTTGACAGTTTGTAATTTCGATCTAGAGCCCTAAAGTTTGAATGCATATAATAGGATCACTTGCATACTGAATTTCTATATGTACATGCTCTTATAAAGGACTATATGAGACGCCTACTTAACAATAATCTGAATGTTAGGAAATGTAACTGAAAACCTGTTTTTAAAAGCTATTAGTAGTCATAAAATTAGTGAAACTCTAGTGAGTGTTTAGAATAATGAAAACAATCACCTTCAGCGATACGTACGACCCAACATGCAATTAAAATGAATGTAATCCACATTTTAAATTTATTAATTGGTTATATACTAGAAGCTGGGCATTTTAAAGTCGGAGGTTTTTGTATAAAGGATGAGTCGATTCTTTTCTTTCAAATCCAATCCCGATGACAACTTCTGTTATCGATTCTCGATTGTGGACAGTGAATCGGTAACGCAAATAAACGTTTGTAAACTTTATGAAATGAATTTTGAGGAAAAAGCGAAACAATTACAATGTTGAAATTTGTTTTGAAATTTTTAGGAATTGGTAATTAAATATTACTTTTGTTTTCTTAAATTTTTACCTAAATCATTAGAATAAATATGCAAAAACTATGTATAACGGTAAGATTGACAGTGAGCTTTCATGTGAACTGGTAAATCAATCAGAAGCAATAATCATGGAACATGTTTGATGTGTGTTCGGGTTAAGCTTATGCTCTAATCGTATATTTAAATTATACGGTATAGCATTTGCCATTGAAACCCCTAAAAACCAATATCCAGCACTACTCTATCTGCAAATTCGAAGAATTAGGAGTACAATTAA
Organism: Platycnemis pennipes; assembly: GCA_933228895.1. Lineage (NCBI taxonomy): Eukaryota > Metazoa > Arthropoda > Insecta > Odonata > Platycnemididae > Platycnemis > Platycnemis pennipes. Next base: position 83,325,678 of record OW121854.1, on the reverse strand, counting down.
TGTTTGAGCTTTTCATGCTATAAAATAATAACCACAGCAAACGTATTAAAAAGTTATAATAATGCTCGTTCCCTTAAATCATTTCATCTAATCCTGGAGTAGATCCGTTGAGGTCTCCTTTAGGGGACCGTATGTGAGAAATTTTCCGGAAAAATAGCAAGATTCAATCAAGGTTCCATTTGAACGGCCTTTCTTGCCCCAATCTCTTAGGTCCTTTGCTATATAAAATAAATTTTTTCGACCTGAACTTGAAGTGTTTAACTTCATGTCCCACGCTGTCCTAAAGAAGAATTATAGTTCTAAATGAGAATATTTCCGTCATAGGTAAAATTTCAATGTTAAACGATTGAATTTTTAGCTTTTTATGCCGAAAATCTTTCAATTTTCATCACGTTTTTAGAAATGATAAAACAATTGAAATGATGCACTGCAAATATAATTTTTCATTCGTGCAAGTTAAGAAATAATACTTGAAATAGGAAGTTGGCATTAAAATTTGAACAAATCAGAATAATAACAGTTAAAAACTTTATATTCACCAAGAATGTGCTATGCCAAAAGGATTCTACATAAAGATTCGTAGTTAATTCCATAGTAATATTTTGGTAAGTAATTTTTACTTTTAAGTGCACATGAAAATAATTAATTTGCAAAATTGATGTAGACGCTCTTAAAATTTAGGTCCTTATTAATTGGAGGGAGTACTAATTTTTGTGTAATATTTTGTACTAAAATCATGTGTTAATAAGTGTGTCAGTAAAATCTCTTTGAGGTGTTATACTCTCAACTTCCGTGATCAATGGTAATTCATTTAAGGAGATTTAAACGAAAGTTTTGGCATATTTACATAGTGAACGTTTGTAGCTAGTTTTTGAGAACAAACCAACAAATTTTCTACTATTTTTATTCAATCCTGACCGGTTTCGATGTTGTTTTATTTTATTTGGTACTTTATTTCTTACAAATTATGTAAAAACATCGAAGTCAATCATGTGTTGAATAAATATAGTAACATATTACTAAGTATTTTACTTACATTATGGTCAATAAAAGTAAACTTATTGGCGTTTTCAAGGAAAAGGACGAAAATATGGAATTGAAACTACAATGTAAGGTTTCTCTAGAACAGCTATAAAGGTTTAGCTGATTTGCACTCTTTGGAACAAAAGAAGAAGCAAGTACGTTTATAAGATAATTACTTAGTCCAATCAGGCATTTAATAAGCTGATGTCAAAATCCTTGACCCTTGAAAACACTTTTAACAATGAACTTTTTCTATAGAATTCTATGAAGGGCAGTGTTGCTTGAAGTCTAGAAGTGGACTCAGATTATAATAAGCAGATTATGAGAATTGAACGGGAGAAGAATGTAAAAAAAGTAATTGGCAAAGGGAAAATGTATTTATACTTAATGAGCATGTTTACGTTAGTGGGATAAATTTAGGCAAAAATTGTAAGCTGGAAAAAAAAGTATCTGAAGCAGATAATCTGGGGCAAGGCATGCTTTGAAGATCTTTTTTTAATGGGTAGCTTGGAAAAACTTTCGTTAGGGTACAATTCTGGAATAATAAAAGAAAATACGAGGAGTGAGGAGAAGCCGTAAGCTTTAGCTTATTATTAGTGAAATACACCAAGGGGTTAATAGTTTAACGTCCCAATCCATGGACGTGGTTCTGAACTCGAAGTGCTCTTCACTCAGCATTAAATAAGAGACCACTTTGCTAATGAAGATATGCTGCATCTGAGGATGAATTCATTTCTCCCACACACTATTCTCAGGTATCAACCAATAAACCAATGATTAATATCTATTTATGCCGCTGCTAGAACACACTCTCTCGTTGTGGCCAGCACGTATTCTGTTCACCACACCAATCCGATCCCTGGGATGGCTTGTGCTACCGGTCGCAACTGGGCCATCTGCTTTTAGTAGTGGGCGGACACCTTTCACCAGGTATCGCAGAGAGTGCACTCAGGCCGTAATTCTTATCGTTCTATTTTTTTCCACACATCCGCCAAAAGTCCACTCACTTCGGCTCTCTCCAATTAGTCCGAGCCGGTCGAAGAGAGTATCAATTAATTTAATGGACTCTTTCCCTCAGTGCGAACAGCGGAAAGGGTGTCCAAAATTTTTATTTTCAATTGTATCGCAGATGCCTTGCAGTGGAAGGTAAACACCAGTGGGAAGCACGAGCGATCACGTGGGAGTCATTTCAAAGCTCCTTCGACGCCGTGGCCTTAAGGTCTACGCAATGTAACGTCTTTGGTATTGTCTGCTGACCTTCTCCGTGGATTAAATTCGGTTAGAGAAGACACATGACGTTAGATGTCCTTAACGCATTGGCTAAAAGTAGTGTTCAACCTGAAGGTTGGTTCTTGATACGAATTTGCTACACACCGCTCAAAGCCAAAGTGAAAATTTTACCTGTATACGTATGATATCTAACATGAGGAGCAAAATAACATGAAATCTTTAAAAGCGAAGTTTTAAATAAATTTTTCCTACTGTAAAACACTTCAGTGTATGCTGTATTACCAATAGATATTTGATGATAAAAATCATTCAACCCAATTAGTTTTTGAACCATTTCAATTATTGGCGTCTTTCAGAAGTATTTATGTCACATTTGTATTGAATATGTTTCCTCTGTTACGAACGATAGTCAAATATAATGAATAGCATTTTTAATTTTCAATAGGAAGTCATTTTTTAATTTTCCCTCTGCCAACCGACTTTTTTTGAAGATTTTTTCTTTTCATCAAATTTATTTAAAGCAAATTTGCTATTCAAAACTCACCGTCTAATGGTTGAAAATATGGTATAATAGAGATTTGATGCCTGAAAATGTTTTTAGAACATCCCTATTGGGCGAAGTTTAACCGAAAAAATCCTGATATTGTGTTTCAATTATAAATTGGATATGTGGACAACGCTTGCTTCATGCATCCATCTTTAAATTTGTGGTATTATTGACCACTTTATAATTTTTACGATATGCCATTAATTTTGCATCTTTAGAATTGATATGAGTCAATTAATTGATTACGTAAATTAATATTGGATTGATTACCTTATTAATTTATAAATTAAATTATAACTAGTTCATTAAAGCAATGGTTCAATAAAAATCACAATTTAGCTTTCATTATTTCTATATAATGACTGTGTTTGCTTTAATTTCTTTGGTTACTTCTTTAATTAGCCATATTGCAATGTATTAAACCTTGAAGCTAAATTTACCGAACTGAAATACCTATTTATCATCGAAAGTAGGTCAAATGTTAAGGACGCATGCTGGTTCATTTAAAAATAATGTTAAACCGTGCACGACTGCTAGTTTGAATTATTTAATTCGTCGGTACTTGACAACTAACGTAGCCAAAATCAAAATAGGATTTATAAATGCTATTGGAAGCTATAATATGGATCGTAGTACTCCAAGGCGGATAAAAAAGTTAAACTTAAGTATATTTCGCTTTCTTAAAAATGGCATTTTTAAAATTACTGGTAGAAAAAGAAATAACTGCCACTAACTTATAAACAAGAGTGTTATACATAGGGATAATGATGAAAGTGGCAGTCAAATTAAATCCTAGACAAAGCTAAATTTGCCTTTGCAATAGAGGAACATTCTATTAAAATATCAATGAAGCCTTTTCCTCCGCTGAAACTGAAGGCTTGACTAGTTGTACGATGGATTAATGAAGTTTAAAAATTGGTTCTTGTATTTATAACTTTATGTTACGTAGGCATGAAACATATAAATTTCTCATGCCTAAGTCACTAATTCACTAGCAAAATTTAGAATGCTGGTCTATATTAAAGAGTGAAGAAAGTGTTCTGGGTGAAAATGGTCAAATCTCATTAAATAAAAAAATCTACCTAATCATATCAATTTCTCTCACAATAAGCATTATCCACTTAAAATGGTAAATATCTTAGTAGCTAATTACACAATTATTTCAGCAAGCATTCTATTTTTTTCGTATCCTTCACCTGAAAACGAAGCCACTTACATTGAATTTATATAATTTACATGCAATCGTAGAAGTTAATCGCTAAAAATATTGATGAATATTGAACGAGAGATACTTTGCATTTACCATCGCCATTTTTTCCTTGTATATTTCATATTTCAGGAAGTTGTACTGACAAAAATTTACCAAAAATATGACGAGTTCACCTTTATTATAAGGTTAATTTTTAAAGCCAAATGGCAGATATATTCCTTTATATATAGGAGATATAATCCTTAATATTAAATAAACTTTTACTCCAAAGACTAATTCTTATTGAATTTGGTAAAAGCACTTTGTTCCTTGTGGACTCAAGTGAGTGCAAAGTTATACTATACAATACAGAGGGAAATCTTTGACAAAGAAACCGTCATAAGTTTAGGAAGAGAGTAAAAACGGGTCCGTTTAGGCGTATTTGTAAAACTCTGATTATGTATCAATTTATGGGGATTGCTCACAATTCAGTAAAGTCAATTACGTACTTTTTGTTTAAAAACCACGTGTGCAATTGCAAATGAAAAAAGAAAGGTTTTCTCTTTCAGCTCTAATGCCGAAGACCATTCCTGTCTAATTCATTTTCACCACCTGTCTTGATCCCACAGAGAAATCTACCACCTTCATCCTTTGTTCGTGTTATCTTTTCCCGCGTTTCATTCTCTCACCCTCGCTTTTCCACGTTTATCCTTCTCCCCCTTCAAAGGAACCGCTATCCTTCTTTCTTCCTTAACCCCCCTTGAGATTCCTCTCCTTGATCTCGCTGATATCTTTATCGCCCTGAAACAATTCTACCTCTTCTCACCCACCCTCTTACTTTTCTTTGCTCTAGTAAGAAACCCCGGGCTTGGGTTGATGTAGTGGCCAGGGTACTTGGAAAGGAGAAATAAAGAATTGACTCATGTAATGGAGATTTTTCACCTTAAATTGTCCTGTCTGGAGAGTACTTCAATTGTCCTTCATTTCGTCCCTTGCAGAAGTGTTCCGAGAATAATTACGTGGTAGCTCTTTGGGCAGCTCAATATGTTTGTAATGAGATGATGGAATTCAGTTTACGGAGAAGACTCTTCATTCTTCTAAATATATCAGAAGTGAATGAATAATGCGGCTTTGTATTACAGTCCCGATCTTCACCCTAAAGACAACAGATTTTGTACTAGCCATGTTAATAGCAGGGAATTTTCATTGCAATACTGTTCTATACTTGAGCAAAATTTGGAAAAAGCTTAAGTTCAGCACAACTATCATCATATTGGGAATTATGCCTTAGATCACTTGGTGCATCTCGGAAAGACTTAATTTAATTCCAGCACCATGTTTCTCCCCACCTCTCCTTGATTTAACTAAAACGTTTGCGAAAAAAATATAATATTTTTTTGCTTTATTTTATTTGAAACTTGATGATTATGTCAATATTTTGAAAGTGGATGTATCAGAAAATCCCACAAAATGTGTCTCAACTTTTGTGTATATGTACTCATGCTCCAAAGGATATTATTCCTAGGTAAATATAAAATATCTATCTGTCTATCTAAAAAATAACGCTTTTATGCTAAATTTTTTGGATTGCCTAATTTTTATCGTGAGATGATTGACGTTCTCCATCACCTTCAAGTCCAGTTACCACTTAGAAAGGATAAGAAAAATTAATCAACAATGAGGGGATATCAAATAATTTAAATGTCAGCCATAGTTCTAAATATTTTTTTATCATTGAAGAAAATAGCTACTTCTAAATATATATTCGGCACCGCTAAAATGATCATCAGCATTCAGCAGTCATGAGATTGGTTTCATGCAGCACTGAACTATTTTCTCCAATCAACCGTTCTCTTCAAATTTACGTATTTCTTCCCTTTCACGTACTTCATCACTTGTTCTATTAGTCCCACACGAGGTCTTCCTTTTCCGTTCTTCCGATCTATTTGAAATTCAACGACTGTCTTCAGCAAGCAAGGTCTCATGATGCGGCCGATTAAGTTGTCTCGTCTTCTGCTTAGGGCTTCCCTAATACTTCCCTTTCCTCTTAATCTTATAAGAATTTCCTCGTTACTCAATCGTTTGACCCATTTCATCTACATCGTTCCTCTGTAGCACCACAGTTTGAATTCTAAAATAATCCACTAATTAAATTTTTTCAAACTTATTATTTCAAATTCATTTTTTTTAGTTTTCGTTGCTTGGAAATTTAATTCAAAAACTTCAATATCTCTTTTTTTCATATCAATTTTCAAAATATGAGTGAACAAGGCAGACCAGCAATAATTGAAATGAATAATTCATCACGTTGCAGTTAACGCTATGCTTACACACTAGCATTTTAAAATGAAACATAGGACGAGCCTGAGGAAGTTCGATTATCATTGTCTAGTTCCTCGCACAGAACATTCCCTGTTGTGAAGAGCACTGTGATAATTAGTGCGTGAAACGGTTGATGAAATGTGCTTATAGTAAATTGCCTGTGTTTTTCTAGTAGATCCTCCGAAAGCCAATCCGATTTCTGTCTGGTAAGGGTTTGCTCTTTTTCCCTCTTGGGCCTGTGGTTTCTAAAACCCTATGCTCAGAAATACCTACAGAATCCTTTTAACTGGATTTTTTTCTAGTTATCCCAGCTAGATAAGAACACATTGTTCCATAACTAAACAATTTTCTCTTCTTTTACTAGATTCAGTGACCCTTAATATTTAACCACCAAATATAATTATTTTTTTATAATTTGCAGAGTGAGAATTTTCGTGCCGAGTATTGCATTCTTTTCATCGATTGTTTCCCATCATTGAAATTTCATTATATATCTCATTCAGTTTTAGTGGAAAAAATAGTATTTTAGATAACTTTTTACATTAAACTATCAATCATTGGAATAAATTACTATTTGCATAAAAAGAAATCTGTAGAGCAAGGAAAGCATAATTAATTGTAAGAAAGGTACATTTTAAAGTTAGATATGCATATTCACTTAGAAATGTAGCATAACGAGCCCTGATGACAATTTCAGGACCTTAGTTTAAATTTTGAGGGATACTTGGGTCATCAAAGTGTAGAATAAAAGCTTGATTAATTAATAATTTGAGAAAGCCCTTTTTTGTGACTTTTAAATTTTCACTGCATAAAAATAAAGCCAGTACTATGACGCTCCATATGCATGCTACTCTAAAATGTTCAGTTGCAATCAGCTCAAAGGAAAATAAATAGATGAAATGCGAATAACATGAAAACAGGACAACATTTGTTTACTGACATCGTTTTGGTACGTACCAATCCCCAATACTAGGCTTCATTCCTGAGAAAAGTAAACAGTATGTTCAATTAATCATTAGTAATGAACACAGCAACATGATTGATAAATAGGTACCTATCTACAGTTTGTTTTTTCCGTTTTTTATCTTTGAATATACTAGAGAGTTGGAAACAGGGAGTGAATATTTTCGGAGCGTAATATAACGGTAAAATTTTCAGGATTGTGAGGACCCAGGAGGAAATCGAGTCATGGGCCTTCTAATACTTTTTAAGGTGGACTCCGCCTCTAATCTCTCCTTCCCAGTATTCAGGGGGAAGCAGAAAAAATATTTAATAAATCTCCAATAAGTCGCAATCTTGGGGATCGCAAAATGTGTCAAATACGCCAGCTAGCCTACTTTCTGCCTTGGGACGACCTCAACGATGAGCGTGAGGATAGTACAGCGATTGCCTTTGATCTTTTTCCTCCTCTTCAGTCAAACTTTTTGGTATGACACTTTTACTTTCTTTCCGTTCTCCAACGGTGAGTAATAATGACGGATTAGGAACAAGAAGAGGCGAAAACAGGAAGTGTCAAATCAAATTGCGCCATTTTCCACAGTCCATAATCGTTTATTATTAATCGGTCTATTTTCTTTCTGATGTCTGATTCCTTGCCAAAACATTAGTCCACTGCACAAAAATTCACAAGTCTTATTTTTAATAATAAAATAAATTATGAAAAATTACTTAACACATTTTTATATCTTTCTTTAATCAGGATGTAATGATAGTCTGCTCGCTTCATCGCTACGAAAAAAACTGCTATCTTGCCCTCAATGTTAAACATATGAGTGTACTTAAAATTAACCATCTTGTTAGCTCAGTTGTGGTGGTTTGTTTTAAATATTAAATTATATTTGGGAGAAAGTATGTGAAGAGATATAATTTGGAAATTGAAATCTTAACCTACTCCTACTGTCAAGACTACATCACACCACCAAGCAATATAATCAATTATAATACTTAGATAAACACGATATCCGTACCCGATATGAAATTCGAACTCACGACCTTGGTCTCAGTTTTCCCCGACTTAGCTTCCACAGTCGGCTTTGCAAATAGTACTGAATAGATATTTTTGAATGACTGCTCATCACGAGTTAGTATGCTGTTAAAGTATGCCTTGGAGTATGACTTTTGCCTATGGAAAGCAGGTTACAAATGTATTTCGGAGGAACACTATTGCTTTACACTTTGCTTTCATCCATGACATATAATTTTATTGAACATTGTTTGTATGGAATTAGAGGACGCGATGGAATGTAACATGTTTCTCTTTGTACCTTTCTTTTGTTCTTATTATTTGCTAGTAAATTCCATAGCTGAAAACATGATTCTTGGTCCTTGTTTCCAAACTCTGCGTATCGACAAGCCTAAAACCCACAAGACATGAAATTAAGCTAAGAAATCAATTGTAAGTTTTCGATATATTACCCAAACAAACGATGACAGGGTTGAATAAATGCCATTAAATGTGAGGAAAGTTGTGTGTGCTTGAAATAGCTCTTGAATATTGTGTTGAAGTGTTAAAGGAATGCGCCCAATTTTTTTTTCAAGCTAATCACTCAATGAAATTTACTAGCCTCCATTACTCTAGTTATAATACTCAGTTGATTACCAGCTTTCGGAATATTGCCTTTACTTTTCTAAATTTAAACCTGGTTATAAATGTCGTTAATATTTTTGCTACAGTACGTTTATGAAAAACTACATTGCTTGGCGAATATAAAACCTCGAAAGAAGGGCCAATATTTCTAAGTTTCGCAAGATTCATTTCCTGTTATAGTTCTGATCCACAGTCAAGTATTTCTTTCCTTGCATTTCTCATGTAGGTTGGCTTGAGATTGATAGACGTAGATGACATTAGTCATTTCGCAAAGCAGAGAAAATTATAAACCTTATTTATGATAATATTGATAGGCATTTGAAAGTCTTTAACAGAAAAACTTATTTTCACTCATGTATACCTACGAAGTTCCAAAAGCTAATTTTTGAATAATTTTGCCAACACACTTTTTAAAATTCCCCGCCTTTCCTTTACAAAGTCCCTGTCAGTCTCCTTGTATATGGTCTGGAACTATTTATTTTCCATGCTTGCATTCTCGCAAAGTTAATTTTCTTAAATCAAACTCTTTACACAATGCCCAATTTTAACATATTTTTTTATTTCCATTTTTATTTTTCTGTAGTCATAGTTTAGATGACCATCTGGGATCTTGTGAAAATGGACGGCAATTCTTCTGAATCTATACCTAAACATTATTAAGCTGATTGGTTAGTCGGCATTTTGCACTTGTGCCTAAACTGTGGTGGTACCAACTCAGTCTATTGCTACCAAAAAACGTAACTATTTCTCCATAGTGCGGCGTTTCTTGCTGCAAGTTCGTATACACTGACCTCATTCACATTAATTCCTTCGCAAAATACTGCATTCCAATTCCCCATCGCAATTAAATTTGTTTTTTCACAGCATTCCTGAGTATATATTCTAGTCGTTCGCACAAGTAATTGACTTCTTTGTTAATTCGTTTAACTTTTGTGCCTTTTCTAATTAATCAGAAAAAGGTTGGATGAAAAAAAGTTAATGAGACTGAAGGAACTTACGATCGAACCTTGAGTATACAAGACGAGAAAAAGTTGATGCAGAGCGTGACGATGTACGGTCAATAGATTTGAACCTTGGGGGAAGGAGATGGAAAAAGAATTGGCTGAATTAGAAATTGGGGTCAGGGGGTGAGTGGATAAGATGCGGTGGACGGAGAAGAAGATGAATGGGGAACTCTTCCAGATGGGGAAGAGAGGAAGTTGGTGGAAGGAATTAGGCGGATGGAGCAAGTGATTAAGGGGCGATGGGAAAGTGAAGGCCGTTATTGAAGGAAGAAAGTGAGGTTGGGAGAGGAAGAAGGGGATAATTTTATATAGGTTAAAGAGAGAGGGAGGGCATGCCAATCTGTATGGAGTGATGAAATGGGGCTGAGCTCATTCATGTACACGGGAGGAGAAGGATAAAAATCTAGGAATTAAGATTTGTAGGCAATTCGTACTGCAAGGTGTAAGAGTAAGCCGGGGGTAATCTCAACAACGAAACAGCAGTTGGGGAGTAGAGAATTAAATGATAAATACTGCACAATGCCTTAGCCCATACTTCTACTACATAGTACTTAAATCAATGCTTCGATTAACTCTGTCGAAGTCTAATGATAATCATTCTCGAACTTAAAAATTGAAATTATTTATCTAAACCATTTTCAATACTAATATATGTTTGGGAATATTATGAAGTGTGCTGTTCATCATGATACAATCACACAAAACATGATATTCATTGGCTTTCAGCAAATGATATAAAAACTGAGCTGTAAATTAACGGAATAAAACATAAAATTAAAAGATTTGCATTCGGCACTTAGTTGTTTTAGCAAATGGAATTTTAACTTTGGTTGATTAGCCAAAATAAATAAACAAACGGCCCTAAATATTGAATTATTAGGTTACTCTGCTGTCTATTTGTTTTTTCTTCAATTTATGTGTGAATGAGATAGAAAAGTATTTCAGAAAATCGAATGAAAGAATTATAAAATTGCAGATGAGAATATAGTGGGTGGGAATACGTTTTATCGAGACATAATCTTTCCCGGTACGTATATAAATGAAATTTGCATTGGTGAAATAGTTCTGATCCACATGAATAAGTACCAAGTATAACTTTGTGAAATTCATGTATTTTATTTTTACTTTTGGAAAATATTGATTGCATCTGTGGATTATTACCAGTGGGTTTTTCTTTTAAAATGACAATATGTTATTATCCTTATTTTTTTAACCACAAAAACCTCGTATGATGGAAAACCTTTTAATGTACGATCACAATTCACATAAACATTTCAATTAAAATATCTTATGAATAATCGGGATATATTGGACCTCAACTGAGAAGAATATATTACTGAATAGAATAGTAGAATGAAACAGATAAAATATTAATCAGTATTTCTAAAGCAGTAATTCTAATTACTTAGCTCCCTTGTCACATGAATATTTCATATCTTCAGTGAAATTTCTCATGCGGTCATGAAGAAGGACGTTTTCTAAGATAGATCATCTTTCTTGAATTATTCGGTACCTATACTTCATGATTTACAAGAGCGTTTAATTCTAATACACTGGCGGAGCTTTTCTCACGCATTTTTCCCATTTGTATTAAAAAAATGAATAAAATTTAGATAAGATGTTGCAGAAAGGATTAGAGCTAACAGGGCGCAGCAAAGGAGGTTGGCAGGGGGGACATTACCCCCCCAAGCACGAATGTTGGGGAGGGGGGTGGGGTAGCTCCCCCAGAAGCTAGAGGTTAAGTCATTTTTAATGGACACTGCCCGATTTGTAAATTTATTTGCGCCTTCAACCGTAGTGACTCCGCTCTCCACAATAGGCTTATATCTAACATTATAAAGATTGTTATTGCTTACATAAATATTTAAATAGGGATAATTTTGTAAAAATTGTTTATGGGGAATCAAAAGGGCCCTCAAATGTCCCGCATTTTATCGCAATGTTCGTTTGTTTCACAAGTTTTGACTAGATATCAAAACTAAGCGAGTATCAATGCTTCCCGACACTAAACGGGAATCAACTGCTTAGCATTAGCCTTAGAAATGTCTGTGGTGAAAAGAAAATTGGAAAACTCAACCTTCTTCGAAAAGTAGACAAAAATGTGCATTTGAAATGTGCTGAAATAACGGTAAAATTGGAGTTTTCCGATCAATACTAAACTTGAGATCGTTCTACTTAAAGCATATATTATTCGACGTTTCCGCCTTCCCTCCGAACTGGTTTTCAAAAAATATGAAATTGAAGTGTTGCGGCATGTTTAAGTGTCATGACACCGTATACACAGAAGATGTATTATTTCAGTAATAGGTACATCTTAACACAGAGAGAGTACATCATTGAATCAATATGTAATATAGCTGTATTCCATCTTTATATTATCTGCATATTTGGTTCAAAAGTCCTTTCACACGTCCGTATTACACGTGCATTCCATGATGTAAATTTCATGCATTCATAAAATGTACATATTGATATGTGAAGGCCTAAAAACCAAATTAAGGCTCCGCAAAAGACACAATGTTACTATTTGGCTATACAATCATTTACAGGTGCTGCTAAAAGGTATTTATTTAGTTTTAACAAACGCAAATATGGATCAAAAGTTATTACATCCTACGATAGAGATTATTCATTATCAGGTTCGTATTACCGTCAGCTAGACTTTGGCATTTGACAATATTTGGCCTCACCACTTCACGCTTATCCCTTGAATTTGGCCTGCGCTTGAGTACTGATTGACGCCTAGCTATTTGGGATGAAATTTAAGATAGCTGCCTGTATAGAACTCTTCGTTGGCATTATTTTATTTACGATTAGTAACTTTAAAAGACTAATACTGCGGTGATTTATGACCTTGTAATGTTCCCCGATATCCGTTTCATGGATAAAATAAGTATGGGCGATGTGCATACACATAATTTTCATGTTAGGCGAGATACTATAGACTTTCATTGCTTCAATAGCTATCATTTAGAACCTATTGACAGAAAAAAGGGGTTAGAGTGATTGAAACGGTACTGCTATACATGAAATCGACTCGGTTACTAAATTTAATGAATAACGTACTTTAACAATGTCATGTTTTCATCGGTCTTTTGTATAGATCGTATATCTATTTTTGACGCAATGAATTTCACATCGAGTAAAACTTTCCATGCAGTTAACGAGAGGACACAGTCAGTCACTACCTCTGTTTATTAAAAACATACGTGTATTAGTAAATGCTTTATTGAGGCCATTATGGGCCTAGATTGGAATTCCGCCCCAATAAGGAGGGGATGTGGGCTACAAACCCATAGGCCTCCCTCTCCCCTATAGATCCGCCAGTGAATATATGCATGGAAAATATATGATTTTTTCCATATGTACACCCAAATGTGTATTGTAGGGGGATTTTAATGAATTCTTATTAGAAATTTTAAATTGAAGACAAAGGTGATCGCGTGCTTCTAAGGCTGCATGCTTACGGAGAGTACCCATTTTCGTAAATTTACTAGAAGTATAAAAGTAAATCGTTTGAAACTCAAAGGACATCTTAACAGAAGTATTATTCATATTCTATCGATATTCCTTTTCATTTGTTCATTACATATTGCTGTGACAACCGCCGAAATACCCCTGCTACACGAAAAAAATTATACAATTTTTCATTCTCTCTGCAAAGAGATACCATAAAAGTAATTATAAAAAAATGTGTTACATGCAATAAAATAATAAAAACTGTTACATGCAATAGTCAAAAGACAAAATAGTCTACACGCTGATACGCTCTGCATGAATATCGCTTATTCCGTTTTTGAGATGTAGAGCCTTCAACTTGAGTATTTTCGCGTGGATTGTACATATATACAAAACGTGTTTTTGGTCATTATCTATTGAAAGAACTCTAACCTAAGGTATCGTACGTTTTTTCATAAGAGGCTTAACAATTGAAAATGAAATTCTTTTGCAATAAATGTACAGCAGTAATCTACGGAATGAACTACTTTGACGACCAGCATATTGGTGGTCCCCTGGAATTCATGCAAGTACCCTTTCTATCCCCCCCCCCCCCCCTCAGCGACTTGTGGTGCGCCTCTTATAGCTAAGGCTTGTTACTATATGATACTGCTATAAAGTGTTTTGAGGTTTTGAGTCTCTTGAAATTTCTTTTACATTGGGCCCTTTCTTTACAAGTACACGGGATACCTCCAATTACATTATCCAAACTACCCGTTTTTCTCTATCTACCCTACCTACGCATCATTCTCCTCTCCTTTCTTCCTTACTCTTATCATGGCTTTCAACATACATGACACAACAATTTTTTGGCTTTAACGCAGTTTCCTCAATCGACTTCCTTTCTTTCCACATCACTTACTATAGTGCCTAAATCCCTATATATTATCGTATGATATTGAATAGTTATAAATGAAATTTAGTAAGAAATGAGATTAACTGTGTGTGGCCACTTTTGCATTCACGGGCTTACATTCTTTAGGTACCCATTCTTGATATCCAGAAAAATATTTCTGGATGTAACAAATTTTTCGGTGTTTTAATTTTTGGAATTAAGATTCCGTCGCTATTTGTGGGTGGATATTTTTAAACTCCTAAAACTTCCCTAGACCACTTGTTCGTCCTCCATTATTTCTGACTAATTTGGCTAATGAGCAACGACTTATGATGCAACTCATGGTGTCCTCCGGCTCTTGTATACGTTCCAGGCGTGCTGAGTAATAAACTGCACGCGATGCAGAACAAGTGTCTTTAAAACTGCTGAGCTAATAAGGCACGCGAATTGAATTGACACGCCATATATTTCGGGGGATTGCAATGAAAACTAAAAATGCCTATTATGACTGCGTAAAATTTTAATGTGACCAAATGATTAAATGAAATTTTAATGGAATCAAAATTTAATAATATATTTGTATATATACCCTTTGTTTGTTTGTTTGCCATCTTTACCATTTTCACCCTTTTTATCTTATTTTTATACGAAAATATAATTTATCATTCCGTAAACAGAGACTTTATTTTCATTTCGCTACATATCGTGCATATTTCTAAGTATTAGTGCTTCAATATCAACCATATTTTTGTAGTAGTGGTTATTTTGTCATTAGCAATATTAATATTGGCAGTATAGTTTATTTTTATAGTGCTTCAACCGCAAAGGTAATGATGATAACAATTTCTAAAACTGGTTTGACGGAAACTTTCATTCCATCTCCTATCTCTAGCCACATATTAAAATGACATAATTTGCAAAGATAATAACACATCACTTAACCTTATTTAATTCCAAACCTGTGGTGAAGATAAATCCTACGTCCCTAAAAGAGGATGAATTTTTAATTTACGACCGTTGCTTTGTCAGATCTCTATGTTACCGTCCTTTCAAATTCAACTGGCTTGACAGTGGCAATACAAGCAGCATGCAAAAAGTTACATAACATTAATCCTCGTCATATAACAAAAATTAGATAAACCTTGAGTACGGAGGCGAAAAGGAATAATTAAGTCGGCATAAGAAAGATAAGCAAGCAAGAAAGTGGAATGAAAATAAAATACATAATGGATTCGATCAACGAGGCCAATTTCCTCTCTATGGCTCAAGTAAATTCATAAAAATTAACAGAAGTATCCTTCACGCTCCCGAGAATCATTGTTTTCAACTGTATAGTTCAGTCTGCGAAAATATTTATGGAACAGCACATCCAAGTTAGAAAATTTCACATTCCAACAATGTAATTAAACTTTGACTGTAACTTATCGATCCATAATTTCGGTCAATTGTCTGCAAAAGAGTTTTTGTCTGCCTCCACCTTAGTTTAAAAAAAACCTTTATACGAAAATAGGACACGTCACAACATAACGGGTCACGAAGATTCCGAGAAAGACTGAAACGTTCACTCCATTGCATTCTCCGGCGAAAGCTCGCAGAGTTTGATCCCCAGAGAACATCTTCCCCTTATCCCGACCGTACGGCGTGACGATCGAGCCTGCTTATGTCTCCAATTCAATGCATTCGTTTCCCTTTTGCCTCTAGTCTCCTCCGCACCACCACCCCCCGAGACTCGGCCTACGTAACTGGGGCAACGTTCGATTCGCCATGTTGCTCGGTGTCCGGGTGCCGACATCGTAGTTATTGGAACAGCTCGGTTTCATTCCTACCCGCAAGCCGACGGGGGTTGTGGCGCGGGGAGGAAAGGGAAGCGGGGGAAAGATATCTACCCGCCTCCTCTCTCTCTCTTTCTCGATTCCATTCCCAGTGGAGCATTCTCAAGATTGGTTTCAAGGAAGGGGTATCCCTTGAGAGCGGTCAGGGGAGAGTAAAAATGGGTGTGGATCTTGGGAGTGGATCTTGGAAGAGAAAACTGGAGGGAGGGATGAGGAAAAAGGAAGGGATAGAGGGTGGATTGAAAAATGGTTTCATTAAGACCGTAAGTCGGTCGGATCTCAGCTTCCTTTTCCCCTCCCCGCGAACCAACTCTTCACTTTCCGGACACATCCGCGTTCGCAGGACCCAAATCCGGACATTATTAGCATTTCCCCGGAATTGGGTCAATGTACAGTGTAAATACCGTCATCCCCTCTTCCCTCCCTTTATGCCCGCTTGATGGTCGACAAGCATGAACGAAAATGTGGGTGTTTATTTGTGAGACCCGGTGAATTTTTGTCGTTTTACTCCAGTCGGAAGGAGGTTAGTGGATTCTTCACGGTTGTCATTCCAATCGAGATCCCCTTCTTAATTATCGGAAATTGTCATGCGGGCACTTTTCCTGTGACTATCAGCTGGGTGTATTAATTAATTAAAATCTTTGAGTGACGCAGTGAGCAGAAAAAGAACGGACTAACTATTAAAATAACATTGACGCCATTTTCTTAGGAGTAATGGATTCCCTGATGCTAACTATGTAGAGGTAACAGTAATTTGAAAAACTATCGCCAAATACCACCCCAGATCATCATTCCTTTTTTGCGGAAAGAAACTTAGCTAAATATTGTTTTAGTTTTGTTATTTTTAGCTAATTTCAATGACGTAGCGTAATCTTCAAGTTTATCAAAAAATAGGCTAAATTGTTGGAAGTGGTTCGTCCAAATTTAATTAAAAGTTAAGTTGCACAAAATATTTTCAATTTATCGCACTTGATCAATCTTAGCGCTCAAAATGTCCAATGCGTTCCGTTTGCCTCCATCAATTTCACTGCAAAAATAAACTTTCATCAGTTCACGGCGTACGTTGAACTATATCCCTGACTCCTGTAATATTGACTCATACTGTTATTCATTTCATTAACTGCCATTTCATCCCGTTTATTTTATTCTAACACTGTTTAGTTGATGATATTGGTAGAGGACCGGGAGGTAAATTATTACCTGTCAAATAATAGGTTGAAATTGGGAAACTGGGGCAATTCTGAGATTGTGAGAAGAGTTGAGTGAGTTTTGCCTCATTTTCCTGCTCTTAATGAAAAGTCCCGAGGGGTTTCATGGCTTCTTTCTGGCAGGAGGAATACTGAATTTGAAGTATTCCCCATGTACTACATATATTTGGAAGGGAATTTCTACGGTAGCGATTTTTAGACTTAAACCTGGGCCAATATGAAAAGCATGCTGCTAATTACTAAAACACCCTATCTCTTTCTAGCCCGATCTATAGCATCGCGTTGGCTACTATTACCCGGATAGCTGACCTACTCGCCCAAATACTTTCCTCCCATCAATATTTCCCTACTCTTCATTCCCAGAAACACGATATTTTTTCTTTAATTCACAAGCCACTCAAGTAGAGGCTGGATCACCATTGAAAAATATCATCCAAAGACGAAATTTGAACCGGGAACCTCCCAGTGAGAGGTCATTACTCTAACAGCCAAATCAACCAGGTCCCGAAATAAAGATTGTTATAACTACTTACTTCATCACCATTCCAAACTATGACTTAAATGACTTTGGGACTTTCATAACCTATCTTCATGACTTCAGGCATCCCAATGCGCATATGTATGTTCTATGTATTGAATAATGCTTTGTCATACTCTTATTCTTTGACCTATTAAAAGTACATCCCTTTATAAAGAGTAATTAGAGTTGCAGTGCTGAGGTAGTGCTTTCATCTTATAACTGCTATGTTTATTGGGGATAAAAATGTACTCATCATGCCATAAAATGAGTCGTCCGATTTTACCTAGTGATTTTACTGCTCATTATTTACCCAGAGTAATAAGGAAGTGTGAATTCAGGTTAACATGAGCGAGGGATAATAATTGTGTAATTCAATGGAAAAGTTATAATGTCTTTTCCTGTATTTAAACAGCATATAAGGAGCTTAAAATCAAACATATTTGTTGACATAATTATTTTTATTGCCAGTTTTCTAGTTTTCATTGACGTATCCACGTCTTCTGTTAAAAAAAAATGTGCGTAGATATTTAGAGAAACATTTGGGCTATGAGGGGCAATTGTGAAAAGTTAACATATTGGTTCCTATATATTTTATAATTTTTAATAAGAGAAAGTGCAAAGGACTCGTACGTCGTCCACTTCGTCCAACCACAGCTGAGAACGAGAAGCTACTTCACCCTATGACTAGGGGGATACACAGCTGACTCTGCCAATGGAAATGGTTGCGACAGGATCTCTTCCGGCGGACCTTCCCTCCCAACCTTTGTTTCATTCCCGTTCTTCCTCAACAAAGTCAAGGTGGTAGATGTGGTGGTGGACGTAGTAATCCTCAACGCAGCTCGTTTGGTTTGCCTTACATTTTGCTTATTTTAAGAATGGCTCTGGTCAGAAGATTAATTGCTTCACTAAAATTCATTTTTCGTTTCAATCTAACGATTTCGTGTCCAAAATAGTTGATTCAGTTCCGAGTAAACGCTCCATTTATTTATTCTTTAATTACAAGTACTCTTTCTTATGGATGGCATGGCAGTGTATGCTAGGAAAATACAGATAATTATATCTATTTAAAGAAATGCTTTTCCACCAGAAATAACTTAAACACCAAGCGGAAACTACCCATCTAGTTCTTGTGACTCTTATGTCTAACATGTCTCCATAAAAAAGTCATTATATCTCTTAGTTGTATGTGAGTAGCGCATGTTTGGTGATTCTTCAATACCTGCCACACACCCTTGTTTTGGCTCGCAGGGCGTAACTTTGATGTAGCCCGGGGATTAGGACATTGTACTCTTGACTGAAAGTCCTGGAATTAAATTTGGAAGATGCCCCTTGGCCATTACAGCTAAACGAGAGCTGCGTGGGTTTCTGGGATCCAGATCTTTCTTGAAAGCATGAAACAGCGTGCGTTTGAAATAGTATCCCATTACTTTTCTGGGGTAACATGTTATTTTCCTCTGCTTGCATTGCTTCTCATATTGCTCTTGCCATTTTACGTTATCTTATACAAGTGTATTAATATACAAGTACGGCATTGCTCACTTTTTGCATGATGTGTAGGTATGATATGATAGGATGATATGTATTTTCCATGCCTTTCTCATCTTTGATATGTTTCTATTTTATCGCTTCTATTTTATATTTGCGGTAAGTTTCTTCTAATCTGTGCATTTATCATCGTCGATGGGTTACTGTTTTGTTATATTGGCTTCAGTTGTTAGTTCCGCATGTTCTCACCGCGACAATTGCAATACGCTTCTTGATTGGTGTCATTGTTTTCTATTGTGAATCTACCACAGAACATAAATAAATATACATTTTATTATTATGCACTGATGAGTGAATTCCCCATTTATTGGGCTCAGAGCTTGCTGACTGTTAAGCTCACTTATCACCCCTTTTGGATAAAACTTTGGGTTGGTTGTTATGTATACACGATGATATTTGACCACTGTGACGACAGGATAATTTCAATGAAAGTTTTGAATTGAGACAATGAGAATGAGATTTTTAAATTTTAAATGACTTTGTCAATTTAATTGTGTTTTGTACTTATTCCTTCGAAATCGATTCATTCAATGAACTAGGACAGAATATTTCCTTTAAATACCGGAGATATTGCAAAAAACAAAATAAGAGAACGTTTCACGCATGGCATTACTTACAATGGGTTAAAATTCAGGTAGGTGAAGCTGAAGAGATATTATTTTCTGGTTTTAATTATATTTTCAAAAATTAAGGAAAATATTTTTATTCATATTAATTTTTGCGATTGCAGGAGCTAAATCACAATCCAGTAATCAACGAGTACCAGATAAGGTAGATTTCAAGCTGTTGCTGGAATTGATGCTGCTATAAAAATATGTCTGATGGATTTTAGAAACACTTATTAGGTCGAGTGTGGTTCACGGAAACCACCTCATTTGTTTTTCAAGCATCCAAAGCTCCATGGGGTAGGCAAATCATACTAAACGAGGAATTTAAAGAAAGCCTCCGGTGGTGTTCAAATTTTAAATATTTTTCGGATTTCTTTCCACATTTGTCCAGTGGAACCAAACTGGGATGTATAGAAGAGAGCTGAAACTTTTAAGAAATTGTCATCAATTGATATGGACAAAGGTGAAGAGGAAGCTGAATAGGTTGGTTGGTTATTTAGGGGAGGCGACCGACCGCTGAGGTCATTTGCGCCATATAGGATAGGTGGGTAATTGGGTAGTGGTCGGAGTTTTTCGGGAATGGAGGAAGGGTGGAGAGAAACCCGGCGTCGGCATTAGCCTACTCTTAACGAAAGGCGCCAAGGGGACCACGGCTTAACGTCCCATCCGACGGACGGAGTACTCTACTTGAAATGCCCTCCACTAGGCACTCAAGTGGGGACCGGTTTTCCACTGAAAAATCCGCCTGACAAAGGTGAAGAGGAAGCTGAATAGGTTTGTTGGTTATTTAGGGGAGGCGACCGACCGCTGAGGTCATTTGCGCCATATAGGATAGGTGGGTAATTGGGTAGTGGTCGGAGTTTTTAGGGAATGGAGGAAGGGTGGAGAGAAACCCGGCGTCGGCATTAGCCTACTCTTAACGAAAGGCGCCAAGCGCCAACGGCTTAACGTCCCATCCGACGGACGGAGTACTCTACTTGAAATGCCCTCCACTAGGCACTCAAGTGGGGACCGGTTTTCCACTGAAAAAGCCGCCTCTGCCGGGAATCGAACCCGGGCCCTCGGGATGGGAGGCCAGTACTCTAGCCACCACGCCACCCGATCCCCAGGAAGCAGAATAGTCTAACAAAAATGAGAGTTGTAAGTTAAAAAATAAAATTTAAATTAAATATGCATCAAATAAACCGTGGAGAGTTCAAGCCTACCAGACCGAACTTATTTCGTATTAATATGTTAAATTTGTCCTAGATTATAATAATAGAATATGCTCTAAGTGGAATAAAAGCATAATTACGTATCCGTGGAAGTTTATGGACGCCAATGCAATGAAGTAAGGGAATTAATGCACTCATAATCCATACAAAAAGCCAGTGGATATAATTTTTTTCCCAAGGAGGCGTTTAGTACCCCTTCTCAAGTACCCCCTAGCCTGGATTGTTTGGAATACTATTCCCATTACGGTAAAACTGCATGTTAGGTTACTGACAGTAGTTGTGTAGGTATTACCGTTGGTTCATAATAGATTTGCGGCTCCGATTGAGACCTGGGGCAAAAGAGAGCTGCAAAATCCAAGTTTGGTTTCGCCCCCTAAGAATAAATATTAAAAATCCTTAATACTATGCATACATTTGATTTTTCTCACTCCCGTTGAATTCAAACGGGTACCTTTTGCTAGTATCTCATATCAATGATATCAGAATAAAGATTCAAAGAGGAATAATGGCTGAATGGAATCAAAATAAAGATTCAAAGAGGAAAAATGGCTTCTCTACATTGGGAAGGTGATGTATTCCAACTTATAATTTAAGACTGGCAACTCAACAGTTCAGGACTCTCACTCCCGGTTGCTTCGGGGAGAAATGCCGTTCTCATGATTAATTGCCCAAGTCTGAAAGTCGATTTGCTACATGGCGTGCCTCGCGACGCAGCTGTATGCCACCGTCGCACTCATTAATCAAGATAACTCGATTGAAAGTCAAAAATCTCCACCGCCTGCGTTGTGTTCCTACGCCGGAAAGCAGACACGAGACATATTTTTCGACACCGAACTTGTCCCGACTGCAAAAGTTGAGGGAATATTGCTTCCCTAGCTTTAAAGCGTATAGATTGAAAGAGTTTAATTATTAGTAATTCAACTTAGCTTCCCATTGGAATGGAATTTTTTTATTGTTTGTGTAACTCATTGTTTTATTCATACATATTTCCACAACAGCCAAACTAATTCTTTTAGATACATATATCAACAACGGCCATGACCTCCGACTCACCCCCATCGAAATATTTCGTTCAACTCACAGAAACCATCATCCCTC
Source organism: Platycnemis pennipes (assembly GCA_933228895.1). NCBI lineage: Eukaryota > Metazoa > Arthropoda > Insecta > Odonata > Platycnemididae > Platycnemis > Platycnemis pennipes. The sequence goes on along the minus strand of OW121854.1, from coordinate 83,303,418 downwards.
CAAACACCAATCCGCCATCACTCAGCCACCACACAAGCAACCCATTACACATCCACAAAAGGTGTACGAATACCCGCGCTGTGGTACCACTTATCGAGTATACTCGACTTTGCTCCGCCTTCACGGCCGCTCCAGCATCACCACACTACCCTCTCGTGCACTAGATCACTGTCACTGGAGAACACGCACGGAAAACCACCTTCAATGAACATAATTTCAACACATCAGACGATGTAAACCCGGTTAGCTCATGCGATGCCCTTAACAGTCATCAGGAGTGAGCACTCTCACTCCTCTCCCTCACTCTATTGTCATTCTCTATTCAACTAATAATACTCTCTACCCTCTATCTAATTACTACTCTCTCTTCATCACTGCCCCCTCACCCCACAACAGTGGCCGTCGGCTATTTATAACCCACTCTCCCACTGTAGGCTCACCCTCGAGAGGTAATGGGGAATATTCCGTCACTGCACGGTACAGGTTCCATATTTCTACGGAGATAGACATTTATATTTAAAAGAAAACGAAGTGAATATTTTGTTTTGAGGTTTTTAGCCGTTTCTCGAAAAAAACGATGACTGAAAAAATTCTTATAAAAGCACATTCCGACAATTTCCTTTTGTTGACCCCCTTATGGCGGCGTTCTTTTTAAAAAAACAGCGATTGCATAGACGTAGTAGAAATTCATGGGCACTAAACAGGCATTATGTAATTAATGGACGATTTGCTCGTTGCCATCCATATTACGTAAATAAAAAATTGAAATACAATCGTTTATTGCAATAAAAAATTAGATAAATACATAAGTTATCATCAAGTATTCATTTAACAACCTACCTCCACGCATAAACAGATAAACAACGCCCTTAGTGATACCGTGCCGTGACGTCATACGATGACGTCATGTTCTCAAGCTGCCGAAAAAGTACAACTTTCAAAGAGTAATATCTTTGTAACGCAACTTAATTCTTCAGCAAAATTTCCGCCAAGCACATTTTAGCTAATAAACTTCGCATTCAAAGAGTTATAAAAAATAGTGCATATTTCCCATTGTTTCTAGGTATATATTATCGAGTCAAAACAAGAATGCTCAACAACTCAAACCTGTGCTTATGCCAAAATGGCTACCCAATAGCATAATTAAATAAATTTTAATAACATTGGTGGTGATTTGAAACTTTACGTTTTCTATCTGCTGGAAGTTTTGGCGATGAAGTTTCCCAAACTACTATGCAATTCTTTTTCCTAATGGATCCATCCAAGCCCTATTTCTGCCTTCAAGTTTGTATATTACTATCTCTTCATACTATCCATAGTAATTTTCCTTCTCACAATCAGTTTAATGCCACTTAGGTCAAGCGGGTATGGCTAGGGGTTTTCAGGGTGAGGAGAAAGTGGGGAGGAAAACTCGATGTCGTAATTAAGTAAGGCGCTAAAAATGCTACGGTTTGGTGTCCAATTCAACGCAAGAAGCACTGAACTCGACGTGTTCACCAAACCCTACTCAAGTAAATATCACTAGGCGTAATGTTGAAATATTTGCAACCGTTGGGATTGATCAATTGGATTACACTCGTACATACGTTTTGGCAGCTACTACTCAATTCACCACACCAACCCGACCCTCCCTTAGATTTCGACATTTAGATTTCTTGAAAAGAATCTCCATCACGTTTATACTTTATAAGTGCACTACGTACACTTTGCAGAGTACAACAGATGGACGTATGAGCATTACACGGCCGGAATATAGGCACCTACTCACTCAGTGAACGCATTATTTCAAAACTCGTATTGCAGCGTACAGCTCACACAATACGTTCGCACGAATAATTTTTTGTGAAATATTCATTTTATATATAATAATTTTATATTTTCTCTACATATTTTCTCTGCGTATTCAAAGTTTAAATTGCTTAAATTACTGTAGTAAAGCAATATCTACACCCATCATAGGATTTTCACACGTTTTTCACACCCCCTTCATGTGTGTATTTTCCTGGAGTGATATCCTGAAGGGAAAATTGTTCGTGGGTTACGCCCTTAGAAAAAAAGAAGTTAGATTATTTTCTTTTGCGTAACAATTACATCAATTAACTCTCATGATTTATGCTAGCAAGCCTCCATGTCTTTTAGAAACCATGTTTGCCAAATTTTCTCATGCTTCACCATTCCTTTCAAGTCTCCCTCTATTTGATCTCTCGTTCGTTTCAACCTGCTATTTTACGTGCTTGCGTTCAGGATAAAGGATGGGACGAGGAAATGTATCCTTCTCATTTATCCCTCACCCTCTCAATCCACAAGAAGGTTTTCACTTTCCTCCCACCCCAGGCCCTGTCATTCGCTCTTCAGCGTGGGGTTGCTTTTGGCCCTGCACTCACCTCACCTGGACCAATCCGGCAGCTGCTGTGTTCCATGCTCTCGGCGAATCGTCGTCACTTCAAACCCTTTATCTGTCCGGAAATATCCCCTGGGGTCCAATTTTACGGGAGGGACCTCTTTCTAGGGCGTGCTGAGGTGGTCATTAATGATGCATGCATTCATCCAATTCCTCATTCGTCCTCAGGCCTGAATGAAGTTACCGCCCACGGAAGCAGGATGCTCATTTTGCCGTATTGATCTTGAATCAAGGAATGTAACAAGAGAGCAGTAACATATATAAATGCCAATTACATATGGAATTCAAGCCCAAATTAGGTTAACCAGAGTGCGTTCCTTTAAAATTGTAAAATTTTCAAAGCAAATACATAATATCTATGAATAGTTTTCATTCAAACTAAATATTAATGGTTGCCGACCATGTTGATCAGGTCAACAATGAGCCAAGTATTGCTACTTTGAATTCCGCCTAAGATATTGATGTTGTGTCCATTTTACCTGAATATTTTAGAGGGTGTTGTTAGGAGAAATAAGTCGATAGCAGTAATATTTTAAAGGATATTAAATTACAATGACTTTTTACTATTAAATTATGATACGTGTCAAGCTTCAATTTTTTCAGCTGGGTATCCTTAAAATATAATTATGCTACGTGCTTCTGTTTTTGAACTGGTCATGCATTTTATTGTCATGAGAACACCCCACTCCCTTTCAATTTCTCTTTTCCACTTTTGGCATGAGTTATGTCATCTGTGGCGTATTTCTGGAATTATTTTCATATAAATTGAATATCGTTTTCAATGTTTTATTTTTCCTACCTTCGATAAAGCGGTAAACTTCATTTTTGATACAATATGTCTGGGGGTAAAGACTTGGAGAAATCAGATTTCAGCTCCGTTTTTTTATGTGTTGCGTTCTCTATATAGGTTTACCGCCTTTACTTGCCACTTGATTCACGGAAGAGATAAGAAGAGAAATATCGTAATGTCACGGTTAGCACTTCTAATGTGCAAGGGTCCAAAAGCGGACGTCGGGTAGTAGTGATCGCAAAAAGTACTGGCCTCCCATCCTGAGGGTCAGTGTTTGAATCCCGGCAGTGGTAGATTTTTCAAAGTTAAAACGGTTTTACTTGATTACTCTGAGGAGGGTATTAAAACTTCAGGGTCCTTCCGTGTTCGTGTAAAACATTTGAACCTTGGGCAATCTTCGTTGAGAGCAGGCTGAAGCCGTCGCTTCCTTAGGCTTCTTTCTGTTTTTTATCCACTCCCTCAAAAATTCTTACCCAACCAAAAATTCCCACACTTGTGCACATGCCCTTGGATTTTGTTGCTCCCGATAAAAGCAAAACTAGAAGTCTTTAAGACTTAAGATTAGTTGAGGTAGTCTTGCGACTCAGGTGCCTCAACGGCTAAGGTTATAACGCTCTAACCATAGCATCGTATTCCTAGGTCAAACACAAAATCCATGGAAGAAATTCAAACCCGCTTTCCGGTCCAGAACTTTACTACTTTTATCATAGATTTTTGTTACGCGTGCGCTAGCGTTATTTTTTTATTTAACTTATGCCAGAGAGAACGTGATCTCCATTTTTAATTTTTCGCACAGAATTTCAAATCGCTTATTACAATCTGTGGAGCGAATTTTATAGACGGTTATTGTTAACCCTGCGCTACTAGAGGGGTAAGAGTTAACAATAAAGATTGCGATAACGCGAAAGATATATCCGTGATTCCACACCTGGCCTCCTCGTCTGGCACTAGTTAGATTTAAAATGAAAGGATTGAGAAAATTAAGAATACAGAACGGAGACTTATCACACGTAACCACTCTTGCAGTACTTCATCTGTAGGATTAACCGCATTGCTAAAATAAGTGATCTAGCATTGCTAAAATAAGTGACAAAGCCTAGCTTTAAGTCTTGGAGACCAGAAAATCGAATCGCCATCTCGTCCATCCCCGGCCTGCTTCCGAGTAACGAGTATATTCGGACTTCCCGTCGAACTAGGGTCGGCGCCTCGTTATCACCGACCCGGGGGCAGTTTCAACCACGCCCCTCTTCCCACCATCCTTTCTCTTCCTCGCCCACCCCCCATCCCAATTCTGGGAACCTCACACAAAGCCATATGCTTCGTGCCTCTGCCTGAATTCTATATGCCCTGGCCTTTCTTCCAGCTGACCGCAAACCTTTCATCCCCGCACACTCTCTCCTTACAAACCTCATCCTGTCTGGCCACAGATACCCGCAGCGTGAAATGATATTCTTTACACTTCCGCTAGAAACCCTTTAAAAATATTTTTTTTTGATTTTCATATCATTTTGATGATTTAGTGAAAGGTAGTTAGATAGTAAGCGCTGGGATCGTAGGAATAATTTTGAACAAACGGCACGGATTGAGGAAGCAAATGAGCTTGCTTTGGTGATGTGAATTCAGATGGGAGTATGCCGAGCTGAAGTGGGAAATAAAGTGAATATTTGTCTTTGGGAATGATTGTGAGCAATTGAGTCCTCTTCATAACCTTCCATGCTTACTTTTAGCCAGTAAAATTCCCATCAAGAAGATAATTACTCTCACCTCCGAAATAGCAAAATCATTCTTTTTTCCATAATAATGCCGTACAGGTAAAACTCAATATTAAAAGTGTGAGATGGTACACTAGTAATTATGAAAAAGATCAGATTTCTACACTTTCTCATAAATGTTACTTGCATAAAAATATTTCCAAAGGGTTTCATTCTTGACCTATATGCTGTTAATTACTAAGGAGAGTATAAAAATGAATCATATTTTACGATGTAAATATAGAAAATAATATAATATGCATAACTACTAACAAGATTTTTAGCATTTTTTATTGCTGAGTACCAAATTTCCATCCTTAGGGTTTAGATTCGAAAAGAAGTTTTGGAGGATCCTTTCTACTGGTGCCCCTTATTATTCAAAACTGATGCTATGAAGCACCTCATCCTCAGTGAAAATTTCATCTGATGCGATGTGATGAATGATTTAGCGTCTGTTACATTTAACACCAAAGAATCAGCTTAGCCCAATTTGAGATTGTCACTCAAGTTATTGGATATGGGGTAAGTGATAACACAGAATATTTTTTTTACATTAATAATATGACGTTAACTGTATCTCTAACATGAGAAAAATGAATGTACCATGTATCCTTACTTCGTGATTAGTAGTTTTATGTACTAGTTAAATATAGTAATTATCTAATAAGAACGAAGGTTTTCCCGGCGAACTAGCTGTAGAAATTCATCACGGGTTTTCCATCGGGTCAGGTAGTCCATGGACATAAAAATTATCTTTTAAAGTAGCCACTTAGCATAGAACAACCGAATGAAAAATACTGATCTTCATAATGCAAAATGCCTCTTGTCACCTACACAACTATGTGTTTTGCGTTGTTGGCCAATCAACTACGTAATGCAAACAAACATACTAAATGTGTTTTGCAATTCCATTATTTGAAAAAATATCCAGCGTTTACATATCTTGGACAATTTCTCCTTTTCACACAGTATTATGACGCCAATGTTTCATATAATGTTGTAAAAAAATGATTACTCCATCAGCTAATTTTTTACGGATTAAATGGAGTTAAAATAGGTAATATTCTCCTGGTATTTTCATTATTTGAAATTTACGGCTGATAATTTACCATGAAAATATTTGAAAATTATGCATTGTTCATGAGGTGGAACTAATTCATAGATTGAAAAATTTTGTGAGTTTTGTTGGCTGAAGGAACCCATGTTATGAGTGATTGAAGGCAAGGAAAGGTTATTAATAAACATTTCCAATGTATGCATGAGTGGAAGTGAAACATTTATTAGTATTTTATTTTTTCTATCAACGCCATCCAACCGAGAGCTACTTTAAAAACAATACCTCTCAATGTCAAAGTGCGTATTTTAGTTTCCGAAGGGATAAAGAATATCTGCTCCTGTCTATCTCTGGCACTATGTTACGTTTTTTCCCTTTGCTAATTATCTGCCACTTATTTCAAAAGTTTGCCATTCGTTTTTTCATTCTAAAACGAATTTCATCTCATACACCCTGAATTAATTATCAAAATATATCTCTACAAGCAACAGGATCGGTGTTGCGTAAACTCGGTAAACAGAAATTTTGGTAGCAATTTTCAAATAGATTATGGCGCTTATGACGCACATGACCAGTTAATTGGAGTGCCTAATTATATTTCTATAATAGGTTATGATGGCCCATATCCTCATTAAGTATCGGGCACTCATTAAGTCTTATGGTCTTGAGAAAGGGGCAATGCCATTTAACCTTTCAACGAAATTAAAGTACAAGTTCATATTACATATTTTATATAATACCAGCTGAAGGTTACCGTTGAAATTCAACGGGAGGGAAAAATATAATAAATACCAATTCTATTAATAAATTTAAACAATTTTAATTAAAGTGCGTAAAAAAAACTTGTGTTATGGAGTTAACTACGTCCCCAAGTCAGTATCGGAGGATTTTATATAATCAAAACCAATGTAAACATATAATTACTGCCTGGATTCATACCTGGACCTGTAAAAAATAAAAATATTATTTAGGAAATTTAAGGCCAAAAGAAACAAAGGAGGCTAGAAGGGGGATGCATACGTATGGCTGTCTATTGCTGACAATGTGGCCCGATTCGTTTTCTTAGGAATGGTACGACCCACCTCTTCGGTAAAAAAAAAATTTCTCTGGCCTTTAATGCATGGTGTGATTGTCTCAATTCTCCAAATTAGTGATAATGGCGTTAATGAACTACCTATGGATACATATTAATGCATTTTATTCCCATTAGAGTACATTCTATTCATTTAACCTAGTACACATTTAGCCTACTTAAACAACGTACTTTTCATTCGGTTTCATGCATTTACACCTTCTACTGTATATTTGACGTATAACTATGTAATATTTTTTTCATCTTGCCAGTATTATTTTTGATTAGACTTCATTTAAGTTTCCTATCACGTACTTGTGTCTCGAAAGACAACAACTCTGAAAGAAGTCCACTTCGGAATGAGATATAAATCAATAAAATATTCACCTTTTGTGCCACTCAGAAACTTTCATTTAAATACTTTTAGTATTAACAAAGGAAGAGCTGATTGATCTGGCAGTAGTGCAAAAAGTAATCCCGTATGATATTTTTCAAATGAAATGCACGATCTAGATTCTAAGATTAGTTGCGATGCGTCTTTTAGTACCTTTCAATGTATTCACGAAAAAACAGTGTTTACGGCATCGCTTTTGGACGAACGTTTTCAGCACCATTGAAATGGCTTCAATGAGAATCATACGTAATGAGACACTATGCTCCTTTTGGATTTGTATTTTATTCCCTGATTTCTGTTAAACTACGTTTTCAGCACCATTGAAATGGCTTTAATGAGCATCGCACGAATACGTAATGAGACACTATGCTCCTTTTGGATTTGTATTTTATTCCCTGGTTTCTGTTAAACTACGAGTATGTCAAATCTAAAGTTATCTCCATTGACGACGATTTCGAAAGATTTCCTTCTCTTCTCTTCATGTCCCAGGTCGGTTAAAATGCACTAACGTGTAAATAAATAACAAAAATTCACTATTTGAGCCCTGCGTAAGTATTCATTTAAAGATTCCTAATCTTAATCCAATGCAAATATTCTAAATTCGTGAGTATCGCTTGAAGTCAGCACGTATCTTTTTGCGGAAGACCTTGCTTCACGAATAGCCTGAAATGCCTTTGGCACCTACCTATATCCTCGGAAAAGCACAATGCTCTTTACGGCATTCCTCAATGGCCAAATTTTTAGGCATCAACGATATTTTCATTTCGGAGACGACTGGCAAAGACTTTAGCAACGCTCGGGAAAGAACTTAAAAAACAGTATATTTCAGCGTAAATTACACATAGTCCTGAAATATCGAGAACAAAGTGTAAATTGGTTGCTGAAATAAGATATTTTAAACATTTTACCATTAAATGCAGAAAAAATGAAAGACATATATTAATATTTAATTACTTTATTGAGCGAAAGAAAAGACTCTTGCGCTATCAAACAGTGAGATAGCCAATTTTAACCAATGCATAAATACATAATTGGCACCAGGAATCGAACCCAGGCGCTGATCCTTTTTTTATATAGCTTATAGCACTTTCTAGTATATGCGCAAGAATCCTACAAAATTTCACGTCAATCGCTTCAGTAGTCTTTCAAGAGCATTGTAACTTACATAGAACATACAGACATACACCACTATATTTTTATATAATAGTACTCGTATGATAATTAGTATGAGAGTAAAGTATGGAAATATTATGCTATATTGAAGGTAAAATTAATTAATTTTCGTAATAGAGAGTAATAACTCTTCAGGCATAAGACCAAAAGTTAAGACCAAAATTTACTCCAATGAGAAGTGAAAATTTCCCTGTTTTTTGCCATGGATTTGAATTCGAATAATAGCCGATTTAAGTAAGTTCAGTTTAATGGTGTTTCAATGTTCACTCCTCTTACCTTCTAATTTAGAATATCCGTGCATGGATAGGGATGAATATAGCCGTGAGTAGAACCGCATAGAATATCCTCGCAACGTATTTTACACCTGATTGCCATACCCGAAGATCATATATCATCTCCCCCTTAGAACCTAGCATAAAATTTAGAGCTTAAAGGAAATATCAAATATCAAATTCATGAAAATAAAAATCACAAGCTAAGAGGAATGTCTTTCTTATTGGCTCAAGACCCGAACTTAAGAGAGGCGATCTTTAAGCATTATATCCATTAGTAGTGGTTTGTACTTGAATTATGAAAAAACTACACCCATAAGAATGTCTACTTTTATATTGATTTAGCTACCTTCATATAATCTGAGCAGGATATTCCACAGAATGCTGTTAATTAGCATTGGTGAATAATAAGAAAAGTGAAGAATTATTCCATGTCGCATATTAATGATGAAGGAGAAATTCATAAACCTTTTTTAAAAAGTTATTACATTACAAAATATTAACCTGATATTCAGATCTGATAGAAATGATAAATACTTCTAGAGGAATGGATTGGATTTATAAATTAAGGGTGCGTTGACGGCAGAGGTAATTTTCCACCACGATCAATTATTGAAATGCTGTTATTATTATGGGATATTTCAGCCCTAAAAAAGCTAGTGCGATTGTCAGTCATCTTGTATTCGATGCTTTTACTTTCAGGTACAAGAAAAATATTATTTTATGCAGAGTCGATGATATTTTTTATTCTAGAAATGATATTACCTGGATGAGTCGGTCGGCATTATCTTCCAGTTTTTTAGATTCCCCTTCAGCTCAAAACGATTCCAAGCGTCTTGGTACTTAATACACTTCAATTCTAGAGCATTTCTTGAATGGTTCCCATAGTTAGATATTTTCCATACAATGGAGTTATTTTTATCTGTGCATACACATAACATTTTTTTGAATATCCTACTTAAAAACCGAGATATCAGAATTATGAAGTGGGAAAAATACGTTAATATACCTTAATAAACCCATACGTGCGATATTAGCTTCATGTAAGCATAAGTGTAGACAAACGAAGAATTAAAGTAGACGTGGATTGTTTGTAAATCCAGTAAATTTAACTGATGATTGAGCACTTGGTAGTCAGTTACCATGGGGCTACAACTTATGCTAGATGCGTTTTAAACCAAAAAACAAAAGGCGCGGAATGAAGAGAAATTTACACGAAATAAACTAATTAGACTCTACAGAAAAAAGAAAAAATGAAGCCAAATTTGATAATTGGAATTATTTAATCTCGTTTGACCTCAACAGTTTAATAATTCAAACAAAACTTGTTCATAGGATTATGACTATTTGGTTGCTGGATGAATGAAAATGGATTCCCCAACTTCTTTTACCTCAAAAATGTTGTGCATCGAATCAATAAGAGTCAAGTCTTTTGTCGTTGTGCCAAGTATCCATGGCAATATGAATATTTTATTGAAATTCACTCTAATTAAATAAAAGTTTCACTGAAAAAGTCATGTCTTTCTACCACCTCATTTAATATATTGTTTGCCCACGAATAGTTACAAACTTTGGGCTTTTTGAGACCACATCAATTGCTATCAAGGCTTGTATCTCTACCAAAAGCTCCTTAATACTAACAAATTCAAATTCTACTTTGCAGAAACAAATAAGCTAGTCACATCAAAGAAGACTCGCTTTGAATTTCGTGAAAATTACTATGGTTCTGAAGCTTTTGGAACTACGGTGGTGTTTCGAATTACGCACTCATGGATGAAAATATACGGATTGGGGATGAGACTTTTGACTATGAAAGCCAATTATTGGTTGATGCCGATATATTAGATACCATTGGCCTGAATAGGAAAACTTGTTGATATATTTGAAGTTATGGGCCGTGCAATTTGACTTGTTTATCTCAGTTTTCGAGTGTGAAATTAAGGCGCTTAAGACCGAGAGGAAAGGTAGAAGGATGGAAATGGAATGGTAAGGACCTAGAGAGATACTTGGTGTCAACATTGGCTTGTACTTATCTGAAGGCACCTAGAGGACTACGGCTGGACAAAATGGCCTGCCTGACAAAACGAGGAACTGAATTCCAATGGATTTCACACATTCCAAATTTATAAACCGGTTTACCAATGAAAGATTATTTGATTATTTAGGATTATATTTTCAGTCTTAAAATTCGAACCCGGTTCCTTGGGATGGAAGAGTACTTTTACACACCAGCCCAACCCTTTTAAGAGAATTTGCCGTATTCCCTTTACAGAATAAAACATCTGGAGTTTTGAAAAAAGAGACTTACTGAGGGAGTAAGGCAAGAATTATCATAGAATGTTGCAACATTTCAGCATGACCCCTGCATGCAGGACTTCGTCATCATCGTCGGTCAACAATTCTTGGACTGGTTTGATGCCTTTAAATCTTCTATTGGCCTACATCTTCATATTTAAATAATTCCTCTGTTTTACATCATTTACAACCTGTTCCATATATTTCATACTAGGCCTGCATTTTCCATTCCCCCCGCTCACATTATCCTCGACGATTGTCTTCATCAGGCCATCGTATTTTAAGATATAACCGATTAATGTGTTCCGTCTTCTTTTTAAAGTTTTCAGCAGACTTCTCTCTACCCCCATTCTTCTTAAGACTTCTTGGTTTGTCCCCCGGTCGATCCATTTAATATGCATCATTCTTAGGTAGCACCACATTTTGAATGAATGCTTTCACCCTTTTCTTCTCCGTTGCTGTCATTGTCCATACCTCACTGCCGTAAAGAAGCATGCTCCAGATATGGTACGTTCTGATGGATGACGATCCTTATTTAAATTGCTTGTATGTCCTTTCTAAATAGATTCTTCTTTCCATAGAGCCCTCTTTTCCTCGGCTATTATACTTACTAGTACAAGAATTGTAAACACACAACCGGGCTATCCGTTGGGATTTCCTGTTTTACAATGCACAACACAGAAAATGCATATTTTAAAATATTTCTTTCCGCAGATTTAAAGGATATACTTGCTTTTTGAAGTAACTGTAAACACATTTCTCAGAGACCGATGATTTAAGAATGAAGATGAAACACAAATACCAAGATCTCTGAGTGAAAACCGGAGTGGTTAATATGCTTTTGTCTTCTCAAATCTAACAATTTGTTCACAAAAAACCTAAGTGTATTCATGAGCACGCTATTCTGATCCAAAACAGTCTTATTAATGCATTTCCAATAAATATGCAGAGTAATTTAGGCACAATTTTTTGAAAATACAACAGCCTCTTACAGTCATTTCACCAAGTATTCTCATAAATATTATTTAATTTAAAATAATAACTACTATAGGTATATAAAAATATTTTTTTCATAATTACCACCTTTCTATTGATAGGGAAAATCACGAGAAAATCAGAATAGTTACTAAGTATTTTGTTGCAGAGTTAAGAATTTTCCGTGTTTTATGTTTATATTTTTTAGCACTACTAAGTCATGAATGCTCTTTAAATGTATGTTAATGATTTATTTTATAGCGAAAATGACTTGATAAGCTAAACTATTACATTATCCTGCGTAATATAACAACGTGGGGTGTTCTATACCTAAAAATTTCACTAGCCTTGTAACTGCATGTTTATTATTTTCCTTGGTAACATTGTGCGTCTTAGTTGCATGTAAGTAGTTTGATGACGGAATAATATTTTCTTCATGCCTTCATGGCAGTTGAGTGTAATGTTATTTTCTCTGATTACTAATGTATCTTTGTTGAAGGTTTAATTCCTGCCGCAGACCTTTGTGTTGGCTGATAGGGTATTATTGCGTGGATGTAGATGAACATATTGGAGGCCAGGGTCCTTATTCTCTTTCTGAAACTCTAGTGGTATCCAAGGGATACCATAGGTTTTCGGGACTCGCGTTAACTTTTTGTAAACATTCTAATGAGGAAATCAATGAAACGCAACCTCGGTTTCGTTGCTGGGGAGATAACCGAGGTTGCGTTTCAAACGAGAATACGGGCCCAGGTTGGTATGGCAGGTACTCTATCCCACACGACGGTCTGAGAACTTGATGTCCAAAACCGACCTGTCTGATGAGTCGTCAAGCCGTGGTCCCCTTGAGGCATTTCGTTAAAAACAGGCTAATGGAGGCGCTGAGTTTCTTTACACCCTACCTTCGTTCCCTAAGAAATCTTCTTATCTTAAATCATTTCCCCACAGATTTCCTTTCTGGCACAAATAACCTCAGTTGTCGGTCAACTCCCCCCAAATAACGACAACTGCAATGAAATTGTTGTATTGTCACCGCTAAATAAAATCAGCGAGTCAGGGGAAAAAACAGGGTAAGGGATATGATATTTATCTCCAGTCCTTTAGGATTATTGGCGGTGTTGTTGTGGGCATGAACTAGCTGTGAACCGTGTTGATTCCCATTCTTGTCTCGCTTCCCTCGACTCAAAGGTGCTTATCAGGAGGGATTTGCGAGAAAAACACTCGCCGGACAAGGGCTCTCGCATTCTTTCCCCGAGAAACGTCAGCCTCACGCCCACTCGTCCGTTTCTTTTGTGGTTGTGTCGGTGGGAAATGGTGGAGACAGGTGTGATGGGTGGGACAAAAGGAGGCAGAGTGAGGCGAGAAATACGTGATGGAAAGCCGCAGCAACGCCAGGGGAAGCGACGGAAGGGAAAGCGTCCGGAATTCTTGAACGTGTCACTCCCCCAATAAATGAGGCACTTGTTGCGATCTTAAGCAAGGAAACAAATAGGAAAGGGAGTTCATTGATAACCTGAAGAAAGGAGCTGTGTTTATACCGGCCATTAAACTTGAGCCCGCGTCCCCTCAAGAACAACAAAATGCCTCCGTTTATCCAATCGTTAATATAGCCTTTGTTGGAGTAAAATAACTGATGACATCAAGAAAGTTAGGAGACATTTGAAAAAATATTTTTAAATGATCAGTTGGATTGTGGCGTTGTGTGGAGCAGAATAATGAACAATCTGGAAGTAATATTTTTCATAAATATTTAAAAAGCGAGATCGACATTGAGAAAAATTATGATGGCTGGGATACTAAATTAATCCGGTGGAGAAGCTAAAAAACCAATAAGCTTCATGAGAGCAGTTAGAAGGAGGAAAACTGATTGGATATAACATATTCTATGAATATATATTTTCTGAGAAGATCGGTTGCGTAAAAGAAAGGAAGAATAACTCATAATTAGGTAAGGAACATAAAGATGGAAAGACCTTGTGAGCTGGAGACAGCACAGGACTAAAAACATGGAGGGAACATAGCAAATGGTGCCTATCCGAACTAAGACCCACCATACAGGTCACATAATGTACACCATGTGATAAGATTGTGAGCACTTCTACGCATCTAATAATTTCCTATCCTCACAATCTCATAAAACCGTTACCTGAGTCCAACTACGATTTATATTTTTATTCTAGTGATTGCAAAACAAATACTTTTCCATAAATGTCTATTCCCAACCGTATTTTATACGAAAGGCTTGCGTGTTTGCTTCATAAATTATTATGTGCATACATAAATCAGTTTCTTGTGTTAATGCTATTTGTATTCTGCCATTTTCCTACAGATGACTATAAAATTCCCATATGAAAACTATCTGAAAAACATCACCATAGGACAAAATGTATTCCCACTGTAACTCCTTACATCAAACGGCTAATAATTTTTGACCACTCTCCTGTTTGTTCAATATTCTCTTTAAAATGAAAATTTCATTTCTCCACTGAGTACCTCTTCCCTCATCACTTGAATTTAATCCAAATGGATTGATTATACGGTTTATTACACACTATGGTGAACTTAAATGAATCCTTCAATTTTTTAAAAGAATTTATCAAAAGGTCCTTCCTTGCGCTGGTTCTCTACACAAGAACAAAATATATTATGCCTCTTGCCGTCCTATCCAATTCACATTTTTCATTTTCTATATTTTCCTTACCCAGTGATCTACCTTCGGTGACACCTTCAATATTCAGCTGTCCCCAGATAACTGCTTCTATCCACCCACCACCATGCTCAGCATATTACTTCTACCTGTCCGTAGTTTTTTTCCATTCTCCTCAATTCGCACATTTGTAAAGTCTTCAATTTACTCTCGTCCTCTGGAATTCAGAACTAGGAGCCATTAAGCCAAATTTTAATGCATCTCTCTTCTTCACTTATTTTTTCAATGCAAGGGACCCAAATAAGCCACGAATATATCTAAAATCCTCAAATCTGTTGTTAAATCACTTGATTTTGACGTGAAGAACCTTAGTCTTCAAAATAGGCTTCTATCACGTGGAAAGTGACGCCATGTGAACAATTGCGGCTGCTCTGTAACATGTAATGGACGTCAGTCCTGCAACATCTTGCTCCTTTAAAGTCTCTAAATGTTTTTGTGAAATAAGCTCGCATAAATTGAATGGAGTGAGGCGATACTTTGTGAAAAGTGGCATATTCCTACGTCAAAACTTAAACAATGTGTTTTTACACAATCTCACAAATTGTGTGAAAAATACATCGTTTAAGTTTTCTTTCAAAATAAGGTCGCCTTGGTATCTTAATTGATTTAAATACCTGGCCGGGAATCAAGGTTTTATGGCCTGTAGTCTTGGTGTTGGTGAATGATAATTACTTTAATTTATTGCTTTCCAATATCAAAGTGCAGTGCTCAGTTAACTTATTTCAGCCAGTAGATATTCAACTCTAATCACACAGAGCTAGATCACCGCTAATAAATGAGAAAAATATCAATTTATAATGCAATCATCCATGCAAATTCACCGATAAAATTGGTGCCACTTATTAAAAGCTGAAAATATCCATGTAGCAGTTTTTTAAGGAAAATGAATAACAATTTTTCTCTGTCACCGAATGATATTGGCCACGAAACTTATTTAAATGAAAATGTCGCAGAATCATCCGCCAGAGAATGGTGATGGGATTCTGTATACCCATATAATCTGACCAGCATTTGCAATTCAATTTGTGGAGAGCTTTTTATATGTTTTTTAAGTAAAGCGTTAAATATTGTATCATAAAAAATAATATTTTCGGAGGAAAATAGATTTAGGTGAAAGAAAAAAAGAAATTGTTTTAAGTATTCACCCTCAAGCCTTATTAATGCTTGCTTCCCAATATTCATCTATTATTTTTTAGTTTTGGCGAATATCTAGAAAGAAATATGGATTACTTGACAACTTATTTGATTCCATATTACATATAATTGTATCCTGATTGACCATATCTACTTCACTGCCCGTGCATGAAAGATCAGTCCAAAATTTTATTAGAGAAATCTTATACCTACATTTAACAATTTGAATTTGTAAAAAAAAAGTCGCGTGACACTACGTTGCTTGCTAATAAAATTAATTGCAATTGTTTTCATTAATTTTGTTTTAATTTCATCCGGCACAAAATGAAATTTCCGTGATATTTGTAGTTAATCAATTATCATAATATCACGGGAAATTTAATTATCCACGTCACATCAGCAACAATTGTAAATCAAGGGAGAGAATCATATTTACATGTTTTTCGAGGGCCACGTGAAATATATCACTTCGCTTTTTGTTACCATTTTTGCGATATTAATTCATATGATGTCGTAAAATCCATGCTATGAATATTTAGTATCAATTTGTAAGCGATCTGGTTCCGGTTGAGTAAAAATTTCATTGTGATGACTCTCCCAGCATGCGAACAATTCATCATTGTTGACTCGAGGAACACGTCCATATTTACCATCTTGAAATATTGCTGTAAATTTGAGAATGTAATTATTTGAGACCGATTGATAGAATTTGGAGTGTAATTGGGGAGAAAAGCCAATTTAATGTACATAAAACTCCTATTGATTAAACCACGCGAATAATCAAAAATTCATCACAAATATTTTTACCGAAAAGTCGAATGACAATTGTGCTGGAGGAAATACTGGCGACGCTTTTTGACGCTTAAATTGTTGAATAAAAGGTATTTAGCATTTATGATGAGATTATCTAATAGATAGACTAATTTTTAAACATTAATAGAATTTTATCTGGAAATTTAAAGGCCTAGCGATCTTCGTGTTATCATATATGCAATATTACTCAGTTGTAAATGCTTTAAATTCTCTATCTACTCCATATGATTTTTTATGGATTATTTTGCTGTTGAGAACTGATTTTTCTCTAATTAGTGGAAAACTGTTTCAATGCTTGCTCCAATAATATGGATTTTTTTTAAATGTATGCTGACTCTTACGTAACCTAATTAAAAATATGAGAATGAATGATAAGCTTTGTTCCGTTTGGAACAGCGTAACATTCAGTTTTATTTTTTCATTCGTCATGTTTATAATTTGTGTTCGTAAAATTATTGCTCCAGTTTTACGTCAGATCTATAAAACGTCGGATAAAATATTTGGTACTCTGTTGATTCCATAACTATTTAAATTCCTCCCAAAGTATTTGGCACGACCTCCGGCTGGCACGCCCGTAGTAATTGCGTTAAATCTTCGTACCGCAAAGGAGCCAAGAGCGGAAGTAAATGAGCGATAATGAATCTGACGAGCTCTATAATTAGCTAACGATAGTTATACTATAAAATATATTTAGAAGTTATCACATGAAGTTCAGTTTAAGGAAAACAAATATAATGATATACAGCAGAAAATATGAGGTCAAGATCAATATTGAGAGTTGAGGGGAGAAGAGCGAGTGTTACTATCTGGGAAGCCGTTTGACCTGCTATTGGGGAAGCAAGTATAATTAGAAATTTATTCCAGGCAAAGAGAGCATTTTACTAAATTAGGCATCTCATTACAGCTGGAATTACAAGCGTATAAGTAAGGAAGCACTTCATTACAAGATACGGCTTGAGCATGCTCCTTAACGGAGATAAGACATGAATTATAATAGCAGTACTAAAGCCAAGCCTGGATGTATGCTTAATTTGGTGTCTACCGAGAAAAGAAGAAATTCTAGGAATATTTGGGGAAATTAGAATTTCGCTGAAAACTTTAAAGGGAAAAAGGGGAAAACTAACCATCCATGCATAATCTACGCCTCTAAGACATCATTCTAGGATAATGTACATAATTGTTGAGAAAGATAGAGTGGAAGGAATGTTAAATGAAGTACTCGTATAAGATATATAGAGCATGCTGTAGAGAATGTAAAAAAGAAAATTGAAGTATGAAAAATTTAATTTTTTAGACCAAGTAGAATAAACAATGGGTTCAAACCAATCAAGAAATGTTGGACTATGTTTATGATTATGAGCATTTTTGTTGAACTTGATGTCCATAGTTTATATCTATCCATTATAGTCGTAAACATTTGAGGATAGGTATCGATTCAATTTTATTATGGTGACAGTAAACTTGTCAGTCTTTATCATGGTTCATGAATGTGTAAACGCCTTTTTATTCAGTGTGTGGCCGGTTAGTGCCATTTTTGAAATTAGTTTGTTTGTGCGTAGTAAGGCACTGCTATATCCTGAAAAGGGGTGGTATTTTTCCCTGGAAAAGAGAGAAGAGTGAACATGGTAGGAGACGGAATACATTTATTATTCGGCTGTGTAAACTGAGTAGCGATTTCTTAGCACCGCAAGTAATAGTTGGCTATCCCATCGGGATGAAGGATTATTGAGAAAAAGGGTCTAAGAGGAGGCAAGCTTCTTATTAAGCTCCAGTGACTGAAATAAAAATTACCCCGCAGCTTTAAAGCACGGAGGTTCTCTTAGCTCCCGCGAGTATCGTCACTTAGCCTTGGTCGGCAGTAATTCTCGAAAACCTTGAGTGAGATATCGAGGCTTCTTCCTTCCTGCCAAATCGATAGAGTAAGAGAGGGTATCTGTGGCAAAATATATTGCATGAGCATGTTCATAGAACAAGGGTGGGTTACCTCTTAAAGGCGGAAGGCCAACGCTCAACCTAGGATTTCCTTAGGTCGGACTAAGCATTTCGTGCTACATGCATGCAGATGATACTGTTTTTCTGGAGTTTTGAACAGTGGCGGTCTACCACTGAATTAAATTGCTTCTTTAGATGGTGCGGAGGTTAACGATAAACATTATTATTATACATTTAGTTTCATCATCCAATGATGATGGGGATACGACTGTTTTTTGTGTAGTTTTGGAGCTTTTTCAGTAAATTGTAAATTGTTGGCAAAAATATAAAAAACTATTTTTATTTTTCATAGGATTTTATAGGGATGAAAGTTCCATAATTTTTATTTGAGGCGCGAAAATACATTTTGGATATTCAAGGGGTGAGTGTAGCAGAAATGTTGAAAATTGTTGTAAGAATCTATTTACATTTCTGAGGCTCTTAATGAGAATAATGCATATTAGAACTTACTCGGAAAACTTATTTTACCCTCTCATTTACACTTGAGGGTATGTTGCTCTGCTGTTTCGCGGTGATGTCATGCATGGTTAAGAGAGGAAAAGTCCGCACTGGAGACCACGGCTATAGCCTGAAGGCAATTGTTTACCGACCCTTGCCTTGGTCACAAGTTGCATGCTTTTAATGCTACGGTATAGAAATGATGTGGTTTTATAGAGAAACAGCGTTAAAACTTACCGATGATATAATAAATTTATGTCTGAGTATATTTGTACCGCGATCACTTTCATAAAAAAACGAACATTGTTGAAAGCTGCGTTTATCAGTGATGGAATATTTGTATAAAACTTATCGGCTTCTCGAAATATTGATGAAAGGTGGTGAAAAAAATGAATTATATTTAGTAATTCAGCAGTTTAGTATGTTGATGACGCAAGAAAACTACCAATAGTTGATAAAAAATTTCTTCAAGGACACTAAGAAAATTCATTCCGATTTTTCTCGTGAAAATAGGTGGTTCATAATTAGTGGTAATAAATATTTCCTGAATATTGACCTACGCTATGTGGTTGGCATCAATAATAGGACCTTATATTTCAGCCAAAACACTGTTGATTATACAACTTCACGACACAGATTCCGATCAAATTATCGTCATCATCAGATAATTATATTGAAGTGCTGTTCATTTCATTGAATTGATTGGCAGGCATTCAAAATACTCATTAAAGTTAGTATTCTAACAGAAAGAATAGGTAAATAGGAACTTTTGTCATTTTCACCTCCTCATAACTCCATCCCCATTCCTGTGTACTTACATTGAAAACGATTGATACCACATTCCTCATTAAAACTTCTTGCCATTAAAACACTCGCAGTGAACCAGAAAGAAGTGCTCTGAGGGATGAATAGGACGAGGTGAATAAGAACCCAAATGAATGACAAGCAAAGTGCCAATTAAACATGAATTCCCTACGGTTAGGGATGTAACTGTTTTGTTTAAAACGCCCATGGCGATGGAGAATCCAATTGATTATTCATCAATGGTATATCAATATGTCGTGGAAGTCCCAAGCGCAGTAAATGAATTAATTGAACTTTTTTTTTATTAATCGCGGTGTTCAGCGAGGTTTAATCGTGAGATGAAAAGGAGATAAGCGCTTATTAACCAAAAAGTCGTGGGTTCAAAAACGTATGAAATGGGTTTCTTAGGACTCGTGATAAGATAATGAAAAAAAATTATGATGTGCGATAAAGCTTCAGCTAGATGGACACCAAAAACCTGATTATATGACAACTGTGTAACAGTTTGTGATGAAAACGCTCTAGTGTCAAGAGTAAACAGTGTGCGTCAAGTAACTGAAATTTCTTGGAGGGTATTGAGTTTATATTCATGGCGAGAGTAACCGAGTGAAAGGGTGCGGAAATGCGGGACTCGGAAGTGCGTCGATGGAATGAGCGGCAGCAAATTCTTATTCTCCCACAACAGCAGGTATCTATTTATGGATACGCCTCTTCTTACCCCCAACCTCTTTCCGTGAGAATAAGGGTTCCGGACCCGTAATCAATAACCCTAGACAGCCGCGTCCATCCCAATCTCAAAAAGTTCCGAGCGGTGCCGGTGCTTTTGAGAAAACCTGTTCAGGCGTCGCTTGCGGCAACGCTGTGCTATTCAGGTTGGCGTGCGTGTTAGTTGGGCCTTTGGGGTAGGTGCGAATTTCCTTTTCACGTCTTGGGGTGGAACTCGGCATCCACATTGTCCGCTTCCACATTATTATCTAGTGTGGGGTGAGGCACCAACGTGGGGAAATCGCTAAAAGGATACACGTTATATTCATTTGAATTTTTTTATCCTGAGTCGATGTAAGATGTGACACCTTCCTTTGATATCAACTATCCAAATGGAAATGATTGCTGGATTTTTAAAGTGAAAAATGGTTTTATTAAACATTCTAGAGTTTGTTTATAACAAAGGTAAGAAAATCCTGTGATTGCACTTTTGAAAATAACCTTGCTTTACAATGCTACCAATGGCATGCGTTCAATGATTATGCTAATAATTTATGCAAGCAAAATATCATGAATTGAGCACACTTCAACTATCTAAACCCAGTTACACTACTTTATTTCTATGTGAAAAATGTAATATTCTATTGCATTTACTACTTATCTTGGTCCACGTTTTACCCTAGTACATGGATAAAACATGCCCTGGTTTCATAAGGTTTCCATTCATTATAATGGATGAAAACAACAATTGGCTACACGAGTGCACAGGTTTTCAGTTTTTAAGTTTTTTTTCTTT
The DNA here is from genome assembly GCA_933228895.1 of Platycnemis pennipes. Lineage (NCBI taxonomy): Eukaryota > Metazoa > Arthropoda > Insecta > Odonata > Platycnemididae > Platycnemis > Platycnemis pennipes. The sequence goes on along the minus strand of OW121854.1, from coordinate 83,281,855 downwards.
CGTAATATTCACATGATACTTTGAAATGCCACGGATAGAAAGTTGTATAACCATGTCTATGTTAGCGTGCAGTCCCTTTGGTCAAGTTAGTTGAATTTTAGAACGAAACAGGCATTCTGGAAAATGTACCCGAAAATATAATCTTGGTTTATAAAGAGTAACTAAAAGTACTAACGCATTTCGATTAGTTTTTTAAGTAAATCTCCATAAAAGTTTACTAATACCGGTTGGGCCGTACTTAAGCTTATTTTAAAGGTAAATAGATACACGAGCTGTTAGAATTTTAGATTTTTATGACGGTGTAATCAATTCTTTGTACAGGAAGAGGCTTGGAGGTTGTAATATGTGCTTATTTTAAAGATGACGAACTTAATAAAAATTCGCAAAACTACACGTGCGTCAATCTACTATTAAGGAACGGATTTTTGTGAAATATTTTTGTTTTGGGGTAGGTAAGTAGGTTTTATCAATTTCAGAATTTTTGAAAATTATCAAAGGTCATTCTAAATGTTAAGTGATCGCTGTAATAATGATTTACGTAGGATCTAGTCAGAATCAACAATTAGACACCTCAAAAAAAGTGATTTATCTATTGCATGTATACACATTGACTAATAGTTTTGGATTTATGTTTATTACTGCCTTAATATACTTCTCTTCTTCAACAGGTTGCCACCTCAATCTGAAGAGGAAAACGACGAAGCTGGGGCCAATCCCGTAGTCGGCTTACAGGAAGCAGCCAGATGAAAAAAGAGTGAGCAAATATCCTCCCACGTGTACATTTTACATTCATTTTTATTTCCACAGAACCCGTCCCCGTGGGCGATGTCAGAGATGTGTGGGAGGGTAGGGGCATTCTCCACCATTCCCGTTCAGCAGTATGAGTTTCCTTATCCCTTTCCAAGCTAGGCAATAAAGTGGACACTGAGAGGCAAATTGAGGGAAAAAATAATTTTTTCTGATCTAAGCAAGGCACTTACACGGTAACAAGAAGTGCGTCGCGTCACACTTAAAAGGGGGTAATTTTTACCTTATTCTTAGGTCCCTTTTAGCTACTATGTTATCTTAAGCGGGCGGAGTTTGATAATGCAACACCCTACAATACTATCATACAGTAACTTGATTTGAAATAACACTCCTCTGGGGGTGTACGTAATACGCGTTCGATCATTGTACTGATACTTAAACTCTATTTCACAAAAATAGTGTTATATCATTGTCGTGATAAAATTGGCAGTTTTTTAAGATTTTACTAAATATCGCTAATCCCTTGATTTGAAAATTACATGCATACTTACAGACTGCTTAATTACAAATTAAAATCATATATCGTCAGATACGATATCTTGAATTATGGTATTACAAAGCATATTGCATGTATCGTCCACCTGTCTCAAACCCTTATCTCCACCCCCAAAAAGAGTACGATAGCACTCTTTATAGTTAATTACCTATTTGATTTAACTTTATGAAATAAAGAAACTTTAGAATTATTCAGACCCACTTGCCATTCATAAGCCTACTTTTGGTTGAGGGGATTAATTTGTATTGGCGGCTAGAGTATGGGCTTTCCTTTCCGATGTACCAGGTTTGAATTCCTGCGGATGCTAAGATTTTTCATTGGTTTTCCTGCCTCCCCCTTGAATGCTGCCAAGAGGGCAATCTGAGCTCAATACCTCATTGGATGGGAGGTTAATATGCGGGCCGTTTTAAGAAAAGGCTTGTCCCAAAGCTGAGTTGCAATTTATATTTCTTCCGTAGCTTAAAAAAATTATTTCTTACACCTATTATCAGGGTACCTGTCCAATTAAGGGCACAAGATGTCTTAGTCTTCCGATAAGAACGATATTTAGACACAACGAGTTTTATCGCCGTATTATACCATATAGTATGCAACCTTAGCATCATCCTTAATCATAACCATAAGACAAGCAAAGCATCAATGTTTAAGGTGAGATTAAAATCATTGATGCTTGAGTTGGGAATCCAGCAATAGGCTCATACTGACCTGCCCACTTCAGTTGGCAGGAGTATGGCCTGAGTACTTCGTAAAATCTTTGCAGACAACTATACTTTAAAACAAAACGGCATAATGGAGCGCTGAAGTAGACTAATATTAAGATTGAAATACTGTTGAGAGATCCCTAAAAAGAGGAATATTCTTGTTAGAGCGTACTTGGGGTTAAGATTGTCCCGATAATCTTGCCTATACTTTTAATGTGTGAGGCCATTTTTAGATGTTGATTGATTGAATGGTATAGCTTTACCCATCTCCTATCTACGTACTGGAGAGCTTTTCAATTCGCTTAATTTTATTGTAATTGGTTTCTTTGCTTTAATCTTCGGAATTTAGAACTTTTTCAAAATTCCATAGATTGTATTTCGCGATACCTGACTGGTTACCATTCTCCAGCATCCTTATCAATGGCAGATGTACTAATGGAATGTGTTTTGAACACCCACGCATCTAATGCCACAGAAGGATAGGTATACTCCTGGCGGATGACTCTGCAGTTGGGAAACGACTCTGGTATAATACCGCACCGGTTTGAAAACCGGTTTGGAATATCACAAAGTTTTTCAAAAATATGCGTTTAATTTTTCACCTTGATTCTTTTTCTTTTACTTTGCCAATTCGCTTTACTTTAACGACAATCTCGCGTCACGTTTTCCACATCTTTTAAGGACATTTTTTGATAAAACCTTTCCCTTCTTAATCCAGAATTTCCAGCTACACGCTCAATGTGCCCATCGTCTCGCACCGATTCGAGTTCCTCTTGTGCCAGAACTGATTTAGCTCCGAGTTTAACGGTCCAACTCTCACTTCTTGAAATATTCTGCCCCCTCTGCTTCCCACGAACTTTCGCGATACCACCAAGACATGGCGAATCTCAGGATATCCCCTTTAATACAGGCAATCCGACAGAAAAAGGTACGGGCTGCAGCTTGCTCCCCTATACCTTTTCAATTCCCTTCCATTTTTCTATTAACTCCAATTACAGGGGCTCAGTTCCGTAAAATATCAAGCAATATCCAAAGAATCTATTACTTTTCTCTCATAGTTTCGTCTTAAATTTACTATCTGTCGACCCGATAACGTGAACAAGAGATGCTAATGTGGTAGAGGATGGGGTAAGAGAGATCCCTTCCATTCCTATCCTTATACCTTTCCTCCCGGTCTTAAGCGCGTATTAGTGCGGAAACAGACTTCGATACACCTATGAATGTGGCAGAAGTACTAATTTAAGGTTAGGAAGGTAGGAATCATAGTAGAAAATAACGAGATGGCCTGGGCTCTGATCTCGGAAGTGAAACAAAATTTCCATTCATAAACCAGCCCCTAGTTGAGTGTTTTGTGGGTAGTATTGGAGTACAGTGTTCCGTCCGTGAAAGTGGACGTTAAGCCCTGGACCCCATGGCAGTTTTTGTTAAAAACAGGCTTATGCAGAGGCCGGATATCTCTCTATTCTTCTTGTTCTATTTTATCTTCATCCTTGTGATTTTCTTTGCATTTTAAGTGCCTAAAAGTGCGGGTTCGGGGTTGAAAACACAGGTGTCAGTAGAATATTCGTGAGAATCCTAACTTGGATACCATTTGGAGGGCATTTCAACCCGAATTTTCTTCTTATCCACTTGCCTTTCTTCCCGTCTGAGGTGCCAAAAAGTGCGGGTGTAGACTTGTAAACAAGGATGTGAATAGAATATTCTTAAGAATCCTAACTTGGATACCATGTGGAGGGCATTTCAACCCGAATTTTCCTTCCCTTGGGTGGGACGTTGAGATTTGTTCCTCCTTGTCACCTTTTGCTAAGAGTAGGCTAATAAGAATAAAAATTTTACATGTATCGCTAGCTGTTATTTAAAAAAATAACCGGTATCATCAACAGTGGGAATCGAGTTTTACGAAGCTTTTATTTTTATTATGATGAGCCTTCACAAATTTGAGTCCCGTTCTATAGAATTGTTAAAGAGTAGGCTAATATACATTATGGGATTTCTCTCCACCTTTTCTTTATTCCTATTCTGACAGCTTTCTTCTCAGTTTCAGCTTATAGAGGCAAAAGTAGCTTGGCACCACTCATGAGGATGAATTAGTACAGTTATTAATAAGATGACATTTCCATAAGATACATTCATAGACATTATACTGCATTGCCTAGCCAAGTGAACTCAGAAAAACGCCATATGTTTCTGAAACAGGACTTAAAACTGCACTCAGTCTGTGCGTTACCAGAGTGGTGACTTTCCGGTTTGGATACCAAAGCCAATGTAATATACATTGGCAAAGAAATGTTACGTTCATGAATTTAAAGCTGAATACTAAGCAATGGGCTGAAAAGAAATTCCCTCATTCTCAAATTAGCAGCTTCGAAATTTATCATAAAAACGGTAACTTTTTTCATTTTTTTTTTGAAATCTTCAGCCATTATGCAAATTATATTTCATCTGTTTCTGCTATTGCCTGTTTTAAAATTATTTCTTTAGAAGTTGCTAATAAGCACATGTACCTCGTGTACATTTCTGATACATGTCCTCATCTTCATTTTGTCCCTGAAACTCACCACAAAGGTGTGTGGCAGGGTGTGAAATATCAGCAGGCATGCATTATAAATGAGGGATTATAAGTTTGCATTTACTTCTCAGTCCATTGTGTATACATACGTTCCCAACGAAATGCATATCGAAGTGGCAAGTAGTCCTCCGAAAAACGCGACTGAACTTGAAAGGAAAGTGGCAGGGAACTTATTTTCCATTTTAGTAGATATTACGATAGGCTTTAAGAATTTAGCATGCATATAGTAAATATTTTTCTTGGATTCTGATTACTTTTGTTTTACTCCTTTCTCTCTGTCACTTTTTCTAAAGGGCCAAATAATTGACATAGCCTTCTTGCCATTGACTACCATCTAGAATAACGGTATTAAAACACTATTTTCTCAGCGCTACCAATATTTAGACAACCTAGAAATTGATATGTCACTCGCTGACAAATCACCACAAAATGTTATGAAGTTACAGCTGTAAAATTTCCGATATAATAAAGGAAGTAATGTTATAAAATTGTAACTTCTAAGGTATTTATTCTTCTTTTTTCTGCTGTAGTCATAGTAAAACCCGAAATCCCCTTTACTTCGCAAAGAAGTTTTTACGTAAATATTTTATTAGAAGGGTGTTAAAACAGAGAGCTCAAGGGCCTGCGTTGCGAGTAGTAGCTAGTCAAGTTTCAAAGGCAGTAAATCCTAAACTGTGCCTTCTCTTGGTCCAATTCTCGTAAAACGTTATTGGCGTTATTCCATTCCGTGGTTCGCATAAAGAACATTATCGATGTATTCCGTATTTCCGTACGGGTGTGTGGGATTTTGTGACTCGTGCGCAAGACTTTCGAAAGAGCTTTGAAACTTTTCGTTCAACCACTGACGATAGGAGCACATGTATCTCATCACAGGCGCTATCTCATGCATAAAATCACATCCTTTCTTTCTCTTCTGAACCAAAATCCTGATCCGCAAAACGAAATCGAAGAGAGTCGGAGAGATTCGATTCTCTGCGGTTACCAGTCCCTGAACTACGGAATATCACAGGTAAAACTCCAAGAATCCTTTCAAGTCCTTCTCTTCCGTGAAAAGGAGCGGTTGGATTATCATCAGTTGACTCTTCAATTCTACAAGGGTCTTATTTTCCCAAGATCCTATGATTTCATTACATTTTGCTGGGTGGGTGTGCAGTCCTCTGTGACGGCTTTATTCGTACCGTATGGTTCAATGTACCCATGGTCGATCCATCGATGTATTCCGTTGGAAACAATTTCCACTCTCCACTAAGAGTCTTCCTAATCCACAAATTGGAGAAACGTTTCATAGATCGGGAATATAACCGCGGGCCTTTGGTCTGCTGGGCCAATGCGCAGATCGTTATGCTACCCAGAATTTCCCATCCCAAAGTTTAATTTGGACCATGAATTGGAAACTGGATGGTATCTTGGTCTGCGCATCGGCTCGGCTAGTCTTTGACTATCAAAGTCAAGAAGTTCAATTCCCGGTTCAGGGGACCTTTTTTATCTGGCAAATTTCAATTTAATTTCCTAATCCACCATTACTAACGATTCCTCAATTCTTGCCCTTGAAGCCCACCTTATTTCTCCAGAATCTACCTTCCAAACCCTCCCACAATTCCTTCGTATTCGTCCTTTTCACAAGAAAAAGTTCCACAGCTACAAATAATTTCACTTTATGGTTAAGATCAACATATCAAAGCACTAATAGAGATATAATAATGAATATATATAACCATGGTGAATTTTTCTCTTAGTTTTCAATTTAAAAAAGGCATTTTAAAGACTGTAATGAACGAGACCAATAAAATAACTAATCAATTGAGAATAAACGGGAATGATGGGCTGGATGTTTTTATCTAACTGGATATTATTACCTGAATCTGAAACTGCTTAAGCAAGAGTAGGCGATTAAGCCCGAATCACACGATCAGTTTTTTCATCCCTTCAAAGGGATCAGTTAAGCTGTAGCTTTCCGGTACCGCAAAAATAATAGCTTAAGCTATCATTTCGCCGCTCACATGATCATTTTTACCGTCCTCTCTCGTATGATTTCTGTTTGCGAGATATGGTAAACAACTTCGTAACTATGGATTATTTACATCGTCGTCGACAGCTTTTGGCTGCAGCCAAATGTTTCTTTCAGAATGTGCGCTCTGATTGGCTAAATGACAGGCCCGAGAGACGGAAAAAAACGTGCTCAAATGACGAAAAAAGGGATAGCGATCCCTATCATTGCCGCTATCCCTGAAGTGATCAAGTCAGACGATCATTTTTAAGCTATCATTTGAGCTATCCCTGAAAAGGGACGTAAAAATGATCGTGTGATTCAGGCTTTACACACAACAATGGACTCTGATTAATTAATAAATGGTACTCGGTATCCTTCCAACACCCCCGCCTTTTTACAGGAAAATTAGAAGAAACATTGCATGGGAAAAAATATTGAAAGAGTGCCACGTACCCGAGGTGAAAGCCAAATAATTACCAGTGCATGAAGGTCAAAGATTTGAAGTTTTGAAATAAGATGCGCAGAATCGCAAAATTAAATTTTAAAAGCTTAAAAGGCCTATATCGGATACGAACAAAATAATACACCAATACGGAGAGAATTCCCCGAGAATGGTTGTATAACATAGACGGGAAAAGGTTATATTGGCTCACAAAGCATATGGAAATTGGAGAGACTTATCAAGAGGTACTTGAGAAATGATGAGGAGAAAGTGAAAGACTTGACTTTAATATAGAGCGCGATATTGTTCCCTTTATGTTTATTTTGATTCAGAAAAAAATGACGAGAATTGGGTATTTTGAGATAAGTCCCTGGAGAAAGGTTGATGAAAAAGTGGGGTAGAAAAGGGGAATGATGCATTTTAAATACAGAATTATTTTCCGTCGAGACGGCAAGGCTCAGGGTCTAGTATAATACCTATTGCAAGGAAGGTTATTGAAATGGTCAAATTATAGAATGTAACAAATTTTATTGGATACTGTATTGTGATATGGAGGTGTGCTGAAGTGACTGATAAATGTGGAGTTCTAGGCAAGATTGAAAGAGGAAGGAATGAAAATTCACAAAACTCAACCGAAATAAGTGATTTCATATCAAGGGAGCGTTTGATTCCATAAGAATTGAGGAATTTTGTCGAGGAGGGGTACTGAATAGAAGGAAAATAATTTTGTTTTGATATAAATATGTTCCAAATGCTGTATTGAAAATAAACATTCCCAAACTATTCCACGTCGGTAATAAATTTTTCACCCACACGAGAAATATTTTAGGCCTTTTTTTCTCCATCCCTCTCTTTACGTAGTATATGGTGAAAGAAAAACAATTCCATCATGCAATGGATATGGCTACCAGATAATTTACTAAAAGGTGATGAGGACCATTTGGTTGGGAGACCCTGACCTAGCGATTAAATCTTACCGACACTGAGCCAAGCAGTCGCATTAGGTAGTTGATATTCTTATGGAAGGATTCTCATCTAGGTGTTTAATTATTCCCCCACTGCTATTGTAGTGATAAAATTATTTTTTAAGGTGCTCGAACTCCCAAGGTTTAATAGGCATATTCTGTAACTTGAGGGCGCTATATTACGCATCCGCTATTTCTCTTCGGAAATTACGCCTTTTCCGATTCTGTAAATACCGCCGCGCTATGTCACGCCCAATCCAAGGGCGCAATATAGCGCTGTGGCGTAATCTCTCGAGAGTATGAGAAAATTAGTAGCCGATTCCAAGAGGCCAATAGGAGGCAGCAAGAACAAACAGTTTTAATTAAATCTATATTGTTAGGGTAGAATTTATTGAATTATGCCTCAAGAATTTCTTAAAACTTTAATGAAAACTTTATTCTTGATATAGACTCTCAAAAATGAAATATACGCAAAATATTGTTTGCGACGGGACAAAGTAGAAACAGTGGAATATCGTGAAGCAAATGTTGACGAAGTTTTTGTTCTGCGGACGACAGAATTCGGGTTGATGTTAATGTTGTTCAATCGTGAGTTAGCGGTGTTGATGTGCTCAATTTTGAATTGTGAATGGTCTTTTATATTCATTTTGATAGTTTGAGAAATTTTTCTGATGATAAATACATTGAAACCCTTCATCATGCAAAGTTTAGTTGTTTACGACGTTAAAATAATGTGAAGTAGCCCATTGAAACGTTAGTAATTACTCATTGGACGGGGAATATTTTTTTTACTGAATCGATGATTGAAATACGTGTTAAATTCCGTTAACATTTTCATGATAGTATGTGAAAAATTGTATGAAATCCTAGAATGACAGGATGTAGAGAAGGGATTTAAAAAGGGACCTCCTCTGACTTTAAGGATAGCAGCTGCAATGTTGCTGAACAGCAAGCAGCCAAAATATGTCCTATGAGAAATAGCCCATTTATTGACCTATACAGCACGGAATGATTGTCAGCTGCACAGCTTATAACGTTATATCTTTAGAAGTTTGATTGTCACCATGTCATTTAATAGCCTTTTTTTATATTTCCTATTTTACATTTCGCACCAGCTAATTATGCAAAAATTAATATTGATTCGTTTAACATATGGATATAAATACAAAATTTAATTTTTTGTGCATTCTATCCAAATATATGCCACAATGTAAAAGGTTATAACCTATATTAGCAATCAACTCATCTCATATATGTGTTGATAGATGTTCATGATTGACGCATTTACGGCTTAGCTTTCGTATTATGTTTTGTAGGGTGAAATAAAGTAAGTTCACATATTTTCGCATATGCGAGTGTATGAAATCGCTTAGATACATGAAAATTTCTTTGGATACCAGGTATACATCGAATAAGATACGTTTAACCAAATTAACGCCCTTTCTGAAGTAGAGGAATCAAATATGAACGCGAATACAACATTTTTAAGTTCATGGCTACAGTAAAATAAACTACAGCATGATTTCCAAGTTCAGTAAAGTCATTGAAGGGGTCTCTATCTGAGATAACGCGAGCTTTAGGCTGGCGTTATTTTTGGTGCTATATAGCGACCCCCAGGGGCCGCTATTTAGCTTACAGAATCAGGAAAGCGTTATATTGCGCCGATCTCTCGAAAATTACGCCCTACGTCATAATAGCGCCGGCGTAATCTGTTACAGAATAGCCCTATAAGTGAACCATATTATCTATCATAATCCTGAACCTAATACTAAACACATATTTATAAATCCGAGAGGAGATTTGCACCTGTGACCCTTGAACCACTTGACTGTGGGATCTTCCAGTACATACCAACCTTCTTGCCCTAGTCAGTTTTTTTCCTTTCTTTTGTCTCTTACCTCTAAAAAGATGACCGGAATCAGTGCCAGATGAACATTTTCTCGGATTTTTTACACCTATATCTACGTAATACCCTGCTAGCCACCACGAGGGTTTGTGGCAGGGGATGAAGATCACCAAATATGCACCTAGGGTATTTAATGGAGAAATGCTAGATAATAGGGTTACTTACATGCAGCTAGATGGTTAGTATCTACATAATAAGAAAGCGATCTTTGGTTTTTATTACATGCATCAAGCACTACAGACAACTCAAACAATGTTTCACCTTCCTATCCCTTTGCTACGCTCTCTAATGGTACGCGGGAAAAATGACATTTTAAATCTATCGGTTACGACAATCCATCTCTCTAATTTTGTTAATATGATCAAACCTAGCATAATACGCAGGGGTTTTTAATATATATCTGACGTCATCTGTTAACAAATAGGTTTCGAATTTAATTATAAGGTTTAATTTAAATTTTAAGCTGCTTTCTGATAGTAATTCCCATCCTTCTTCTTCTATTAGACTCGTAACACATACAATTATCATAACGGCCTGTCTAGCGGACCTTCTTCGCTTTAATATTTTTATATTGGAAGGGTCAGAAATAAATATTGTTTTTTGGAGAAGCTAATTAAAAAACAGGGTTCCACTCAAAATTAGCGCATAAAATTATGGTAAAGAAAGAAAGGGTATTGTATGTGTAATAGGTTACTTCAAGAATTCGATTTATTTCATCACGATGGGTGGACTCACTGGTAAAAAAAGCACTCTATTATTCGCAATATGTTCCCCTTTATTCCCTCTTGTTCTTCTATACCCCTGATCTGATCAATTGACTCCATTTATCACGTGTGCAAGTTGATCATTAGAGTTAGGATGCAAATTTATTATTGGAATGTTTGAACGTAAGACACGTGTATTAATTTTGGATTCCCCTCTGTTCTCATCCTCTCAATTTGCCGGCAAAAATCCAAAGGCCAATAATGCCCATTGGGAATTATGGATTACGGTGTTTTATATAGGGCCTAGCCAACGAATAATTACCAAATTCACACTTAAATAGACGTAATTTACCTGCACATGACATTAAGATGCGTAAGTTGAGATCAACTTTATTTTGCCCTGAAGAAGATAGCATAGTTGGCTGTTGAAAGTCATCAGCAGCTATTCTACTTACCATGTCTGAAGCCCGAAAATATTTTATCAATATAGCTGACACGTTTTTCTGAAGAAGCAGTATTGTGTCAGTATTGCTCTATAAGCTGGGCATGCGAGGCTTCTTCTACCTCGCTTAAAAGTGCCCTGAATTATAGGGAACCTCAAAAATCACACCAATAATAATTATTACAATATTATTTATCCTTCCAAAACCGTCATTATAACAATTATATCCACGGTAAAATAGTAGTATATTTTAAGAAGAATCGATTTCGTACTTTAGGGCCCGGATGACTATGTATTCCGAGCTCGCAAGTCTTACGTATCCGGGGCCCCACTGGCACTTATACACGATACTTACCCGTAGGTGTAAATGCACGATACGTGAAATGTCTCCCAAACCATTTCGTCCACCAAAATGATGGCCAATAATTCAGTGATCAATGCTCACCAGACATAAATCCTAAGATTGATTTGGAAGCAGCTATCCACTTGATTTTCCCAATGCTTATCCTCTACACAGTAATGTCTTCTCCTCCACACCAATTACCCATTATTAATTGCTCTACATATCTCTTACGTGGCCTTCCTCACCCATTTTTTCATTCAGTAATCCGTCAAGGATTGCCTTCATAAGACCATCATGAATCAGGATGACGCCGATTAGGTTGTCCTGTCTTATTAAATTCTTTCATATCTTATCATCTCTTTCCGCCACTATTCTTAGAATGCCTATGTTCGTCACTCAGTCGATACAATTAACCTTCATTATTGTTCTATAGCATCACAGTACCTTCAGTATCCTCACATTTCTTCAGTATCCTCAGAATATCCTACAAATCAAGATATATGCTCAAATAATGTGTCTCCTTTTGTCGACCCATGTATTTCCAGCAATAAGTAGATTTTTATTGAACATGATGCCCTTTTTGTTAGTGCACGAGAAGGCTTTTTTTATATCACCTTATTTTTTCTGCTACGTTGAAGGCATTTACTCTCCTTGCAGATGTGTTGATATTTCCGTTGCCATGCAATAGATTTATTCTTCGCTCCCCACGGAATTGTCTTTTCTGCCTCCTCTTCCTTATTCTTACTTTCTGTTAATTAACTCCTTCGATCTTCCCCAGTCTTCGTCCTGTCCCCAGGCACCCCTTCAGTTTCTTTTCCTCCCTTTCGTCTTTCTATTCCGTCCCTCCCTTCCATCGTAATTCCATCTCCTTCTCCATCCACCTTCTCTTCCTCCAAACTCACACTTTCCTTCTTCTTCGCACACCCCCTCCCCAGTTGGGTGGAAGCCGAGCGTATCTCTCTCTTTAGGGGCGAGGGTATTGTGGAGGGCGACCCTGAACTCACAGCCCGCCATCCCCCCTCCCCCGCTGTTCAATCCACCCTTCCGGCAACGCAAGAATACAGTTCGGGCAACGGGTGGGGTTTTTTAATATCCTCTCGAGGCGAAAGAAATTTAAAAAAAGGCAAATGGAAAAATAATAAATATACAAAAATTTGCCACCAGATTTCCACGCCGTCATTTCCGCGAGATTCACGAAAAGCCAGACATTTCCTCTAACCCCTCTTGCCGACAGGATGGCGTTCCCCACCTCAGGTACGAAAGGATAGGGGCTTCTCCGCACACCATTTTGTGCATCACGGAAAGCCATAGGCAGATGTTTTTTCACCACGCCACCGTTAAGCATGTTTTCGAGTACCGAGATGTGTGTGGCGAAAAATGTGTGGTTGTATTGAATGTCCTCGGTGTCCATCCATCAGTCGGGAACGAGAAAACCTTTGGAAGATGCGCAAATATCAATTCTATAGCGCCACTGAATCGAATATTCTCGCGTACACTCACCTCCCACCTTGCAGTGCCCAATACTACTGCCTGAACCGCAGTTGTATGATTCAATGCAGGAGAAGGGCGTTCGTGGAAGATGATGTGGTGACCTTCTAAGGGATATAAATTGACTTCAAGTCCTACCCAGAATTTGCATTTTTTTGTGAGCGGTGTTCAATGTACGCACTAGCAAACTCGGTTGTGGGAGAGCTATATTGAATCTATTTTCCTCCATCTGTGTACGACGCAAACAAGGAGAACTTGATATATTCAGTCTTGCTTTAGGGAGAGAGAATGACAATTGGAAGGCAGATTTTCAGATGTTAATGCGCAGATGGATGGGGTTGGTAAGTTGGGTTAAAGAAAAAACGAGTAGGAAGTGGTAGGAGAGAAGATGATGTTGATTAATGAAATCAAGTGGAAACGGGGTGAGTTGATATAATGGGTAATAAAGAGATAGGGTGTATTAAAAAACCTTATAGGGAGGGAAATGCTGCATCAGTTGAATATTGAGAACATATAAGTGTAAATGGAATGGTGTGAAAAAGGAAATATACGGAGCTAGAAGAGAATATTATAAAACTTGATTGATTTCGCTGCATGGGGATATTACGAAGTATTTTGGCTTCTATTCAATTACAAGTGGATGTAAGAGAAAGGTATTAGAATGTTATATTTTTATGATATAAAAATCACACATTACCCGAACGACATAATGAACGAGATGGCTGAATAGGTAAACTTTTGAACGATCTTTTACCGCAGCGGAATACACAATTACGTCTTCTATGACAAGTGGAACCTCATTTTATCCATCGTGTTATGGACTATTTTCCTGAAATCAACAAAGGTTTTATAGTTGCTTCCTTAATATTCAATTTTATTTAAAAATATGAGTGAATTTTTAAAACTATTGGATAAATAATTTAAATAATGGTAATGAAATATCAATGTGGGTATTTCTAGGGAAAATGCTGGGTGAGCACGGAAGGTGGAAGGAAGGAAATAGGAGTGCTAGATTGAATAAAGGAAGGCGCTAGGTAAAAATATTTTTATCTAACGCCTCACCATATACTTTGATGTAATAGATAAAAATGTGATTGTGATATCAATGCGGAAAATGTAGATGGGATATGAAGAAATTGAATGAGAAGTGACAAAAGTAGCCAATATTTATTAAATTATTTTGATAAACACCTATAAATGCCTTTTTAGGTGATTTATTTACTCGATATCCCACAAGGACATGGCATTATCCACTATTTGACTTGGCTCCGATGAGATACCGAATCACTATTGTAATTCACAAAATAGATAGGTGTGAATTATTAGTTGATCATGTGATATTTGCAAAAAAATATTTTTAAACTATGTACAATGTTAGAGAAATTTGGAGAGGATCAATTTGATGTAATGGGAAACTAATGAAAAAGTTATGAGAATATTGAGATAAAAATAACCCCAAATGAAAGATTTAAAAATAAATTAAAACAACTACATAAAGCAGATTATTAGGCATTAAAATCCCATGAAGACAGCCAAAAAAGTTCATTGGAAACATGAAGGGATTGAGAATGATATTATGAGGTCCGTGACCTAATTAGTGAGAAAGTAAAGGACCAGAAAGTAATTATTCTCCTATGAAGGAGTAAATTAAGTAGGCAGTAGAAGGATCGCAAAGGAGCACTCCGGTTATCCAATCATATGGTAAGGTAAAGCAATGAATAGCCTAGGAAATGCATCCACAATAAATCTATACCTGTGGTTTTCAGGTACAGGCTGAAAGGAAAGATACAAGTAGGTATGGGAATGGAAGGGTAAGGAGGAAGAGTGGAGAGAGACCCGGCGTCGGCATTAGCCTGCTCTGAACAAAAGGCGCCAAGGGAACTAAGTATCAGCGTCCCATCCGACGGACGGAGTACTGAACTCGAATGGAAATGGAAAATATATAATGACTGTTGGCATTCAAACCGATCCTCTTCGCTAGATCCAATAACTCTAAGAAGTACACTGGCCTGGCTCCCTAGGTGATACATTTTATTTTGTCACTACCGAGTCGCCTAAATGGTGGTAGAGATAGGCAATGACAGGGTAAAGGGATATAACGATTCGGTCCTTGTTCGCGTCGATACAAAGACATTTGATTATTTTATGAACCCCATGAGAGACAATTATACGAGACTCGAATTGGCAGTTTGAAGTAGCCGATTTTCTCAAATGCTCTAAGGGGAGATCTTAAGCGTCATCTTGCGTTTAATTGCTCCGGCTCCATGCAGAGTGCACAATTGCAACGTTCAATCCTCGGCGTGTGGGGATCGAAACGCATCTGGAGCACTGATAATTTTCCCGTCACCGTGTGGCTTACTTCCATTTGGGAAGACTAGGGTATCCAGGCCTCTGGATTGAGTGAGATGAGCAGGTGTTAGTAGTGAGCTGCTGCTGATCTCAGAAATGTTTACCGTTGGCGAGGACGAAGGTGTGCCTGAATCTCTTGGGGAACTATGATCGATCGTCACTCTCATCGCCTGCACAGAAGAGGGTGTGTCAAGAGGGGAATGTGGGGAATCCCTTTGCTTGACCAAAATATTGGCATCTATGATGGAGAGGAGAGAAATTTAACGGTAACCTGACCCAGGGGCAATACAACCCTGATAAAAATATCCACACCAGCTGCAAGGAGTATTATTCCAATGACCAAGCTAATCATCTTCCGGTATGCGATTGTTATAGCTAGAATAAAATGCTAGGATTGTCATGTATTCATTAGCAAGCGTGATAAAAATCCCTTCGTCATACAAAAAATATTTTTAATAAGGTTCTTCCCCGGGGTAAATTCCTTGTCCTTTATTGCTCTTCAAGCGAGTATTTTTAGAAGGATATGCCGGGTAGAGAGTGGTGGCTTATGAGTTTATATTTTATTAATTGCCCTAATCATACCATAAATAAAATATTCATTAATTTTCCTTGATAATTCAAATTAATTTGATATAAATACCCGTTACTTTCCCCTCTTCCATGCCCATGTATAAGTGAATATCAATGTAAGTTTTTGAAGGAAATGTGGAGGAAAATAGTCTTAGTAAGGGTTGTAGAAAGAAAATCACGGAAAAGTGGAATTAGCTATTGAACTAATTTAATCAGGAATGAGTGGAGACTATTGAGGGTCAGTGGTGAGTGAGGGTATTGGCCCTCAAGGTGAGTAAAAAAGGAAAAAGGCTTATACATGTTGCGATTTATTCAAAATTATTAATAGGTTTTTGCTTAACTGGCATGACCATGGTTACTTATTAATAAATAAGTGGAAATAGTGCCCAATGTTACTCCCTTTCCCTCAAGGATAAAAACCCATAAATTTTTTAACAAAATTAGCAAGATTGTTTTGTATTATTTCGGAAGGAATATTTTTGTGAATGTATAGCCAAAACCTATTCAAATTCATGTAATATGAAAATCATTGGTTGGGGTTTCATTCAAATGAGTAGTAATAGGTGGTAAAATTTTGATCTCTTTCTCTTGATTTTATTACGATCGCTCGGATACACAAAATATTTTTTTATTTAATGCATATAAATATACATATATTCCACTTTAATTTTAATTAGGAATTTTAAGATCCTAGAATAAATGATACACGATGTTTATTGAATGTTTGGTCCCATCTCAAAAAGAAAATTGTCTCTCTCACAAAAATTCTGTCTCGTCCAGATTAAAGGCTGCTCACTCCATGCTGCTCTCTATACGTATTTTGTGAGATAGGGAAAACAACATTCATGCTGCGTGTCAACCCCGTACTCAGTCATCCAGAGCGCCCCGCTGCGGTTATGTCATTCAAAATTCCTGCGTGGAGAGGGCTAAAGCTCTTGCTCACGCGTTTGGGGATGACCGCTCTCTCTCAAAGGGGTGCCAGCGCGCAATTTTACGTCAAAGTGGACAGTGGAGGGTAGCGATGGCGAGCAAGCCTTCCGAGTGGGTTGTCACCCGATCGCGGGAATATGGGTTGCCCCCCCCCCCCCCCCCCCTCCCCCTCTCCTCATAAACTTCCCTTGGTCCAACTTTCCGCAAACGTTCCCCTGTGGCCCAATTTGAAACTCTTCACCCCACCGTCGTGGTGAATTCCCCATCGTCTCAACTTTCTTTCGCAGTTCCTTTCTTTCTTAGCCGCTCTCCGTTTTTCTCCTGCCGTCCTAATGTCTTCCCCTTCTTTTGGTTGTGCAATATTAAGTTTATGATACCGACCTTCAATGTGAAAAAAAATCAATGAACGACCTACATATCGGAGTTGTGAGCAATGCATATTACTTTCATCGGTAATCAATTATTGGCTATTTTTCCATGCCATGCTGATATAATTGACTAGAAACTGGACCAGAGGCCTTATCAACGATATTAAACTAAATAAATAGCCGCACAGTAGCAATATTCCTCACTGCTTCATTCATGGATTCATGAGATTATAGTAACGTAGAAATGCTGAAAGAAAAAATATTCTTTATGCAGAGTCGACGGAACGTAAAGTAGACGGAAAGGGTGATAAATTGGGGAGTAATTAGAATAAAGGTAGTTGTTTCAGGCTTAATTTGGTGGAATATCATAGCGAAACAAAAACTGGCAATTTTCCACAAGAATAAAGATATTTAATTTGACCGGTTTCGGTGTACAACACCATCTTCAGGTCGCCTGACACCTGAAGATGGTGAACACCTGAAGATGGTGAACACCTGAAGATGGTGAACACCTGAAGATGGTGTTGTACACCGAAACCGGTCAAATAAAATATCTTTATTCTTGTGGAAAATTGCCAGTTTTTCTTTCGCGAGTAATTAGAAGACTAAGAAGAGAAAACTCTACGGAGCAGACTACAGAAATCGTGACGCACCTTGAGACAAAATGGATTTGTGAAATCCGTTTTGTCTCAAGGTACGTAATTCCTATTAAACTGAAAGTGGAAAATTGAAGGCAAAGTCCCTTAAGAAAGACTAAGAGAAAAAGTACCTAAGAAAAACCAAGAGGTATGATGGTAACATGAACTACAGAGAAGCAAAAGGGCTGACATAGAGTAAGGGAGAATGGAGGACTGTGTTTAACCAATAATCGGATTAATAAACTGTTGATTAGCTTTGCCAGTTGCAATTACAGTCATATCCGCTTTCTTCACCACAATCCAAAGTCAGTGTAAAAGTGCTAACTTTTTATAGTGCCTTATTCGATTTATCCACGTGGTCTACTTACGAAAAAACATCGATAAAGATTTCGATACGGTATCATATCACTATTATACGTGACGAACTTTCAAATATCTAGCTCACTTAGACGAGGTAAAGCTGTTTAAGAGCCTAGACTGCCCAGACACCTCTTAATGAGTCTATTTCTTCTTTCAGCTCATTCATCACTTCCTCCTCTTTCATGGCGTAAGCCCTTTCTCCCGCCCTTCAAAACAGATCTTTAAATCTATCTCACTTCCCTCCTTCGTCCCACGTCTCTTTCATCTCAATTATCGCTATCTTAGCTGCGCTTATCAATCTCTCGTTGAAAATTCTCTACTCAATTCCATTCTCAAAATAGCTGGCGGATATCTCTTGTACCAGGGTAGGGGAATACTTTCTCACTTCTGTTGTTAATTCCATGCCTAGTCTTTCGCTAATCTTTTTAGTTGGCTATGATAGTCCCATTCATATCTCTCATAAACAACAACAAAGAGTGGTAAAAATGTTGGTTTTTGACAATTCAGGGTAGAGTACATCCCGTACTAAGCCCTTAGCGTGGGCAAGGGCCTAGCCACGTTGATGGCTTCCGTCAGATCATCGAAGTTAAGCAACATTGGGCCCGGACGGAGGTTGGATGGGTAGCTCCCGCCATACCTCTACCATGGTGCTCTTGTGCCCTGTCTGAAAGTGGCGGGTAGGGTAAATGTGGGTTGGCACAATGTATCTAAAGAGATTTAATAGCCAGGGAGGCTTCAGAAGGCCCCCGCCCACAGCCCTTAGCGTACGAATCCATACATTCTCGGCAGGGGGGCCGATTTTCTTTCCGTGGACCACCTATGATTTCCTAAGAAGTTTAGACATCCAGTAAATAGAAAGGCGAGGATTAATAGTTGGGTGTGTCAAGAAAGCTTCTCCACTGGATCTGTAGTCCAGCATACCCACTAGGATACCAAGGCTCCTTCTCATAAATACTAAGTAGTACATTGCCCTGCCAGTTATTCATATCTACCTACCGTTCTAATACCATCCTCAACAGATCAAATGTTTATGGAATCTTTTCCTTCTTCAGAAAGTAAACTGCAATGACGCTAAAATCGTGTTTCTTGTATCTTCTTTTATGTCTCTAGTAAGTGCCGTCTGTAGCTTCGCTTTCCGAGCATCTGAATTTTCTGCAGTACTGCAGTAGATTCAGCTTAATTGGGACACTATAAGGACAGTGTACAATGCCCCAATTAAGCGAAGTATCCAGTAAATATGTTTAAATAGGCGTTGAAATGAAAGTCTGAAAACCAAATGACAAAAGCGCAAAATGTTTAATAACATAGAATTCAAACAATAAATTGATAAGAAAACATACATTAAAATTTTTTGGGAAACCTTGTGTGATACAAAATATCTTGGCATCGATCTACTTCGGGTGAATTCCCTTTACGAAATCCTAAGATTTCGGATTTCTGATTAGATATAGAATTTACGATGGAATGTTAGATAAGAATAATTGATAGTCTAAAGCTTCATTTTCATATAAACCAGGGAGTGCTTGCTATTTATTTAATGTGTAGCTCCTCGTTGAAGGAATTTTTTTAGGAAGCTCTGCATCATTTTCTTCGCCTCTCGCATACAAAGTCGGCACAGGCATCTAATGATGACATCGGACATCCTTCGTTGCCCTCTTGCATGAAGTAACGTCGCAATCCGTCAATAACTTCCTGAAATCTGCAGAAGTCACTCAGCTACATTGAAATACGTCTTCATCTCCATCACTCCCCTCGTCTTCAACCAAGCCTTGTTGTTTAGCTAGTAAGGCCGTTTTACATGATCATTGAAACTGCACAAGTTGATGTTGGCTCCGTTGGATCAGTCATCTGCGAAAGTCCGTGACGTAGAAAATTGCGAGGATGCTTGCTTGACATCTTTACACGACGCAATCGTCGGTGCATTGTGTCAGTGGCAATATACCATTCAGTAGCGGTTACACCGTCAATATATCGCATAACGTCAAGATCTGTTAAGTAGCAATTAATTGGACGTGAGAGATGCGATAAATACCAACACTTTAAAATATGTTTTAAGCCATAGTCTAAACATAATAGTGGGGATCCTAGTCCCGTATACTTAGCCCATATGTACACAACATACTAACGGCTGTGGGCCAAGGTCGGCCGAGTTCTTCCTATACGAACAAAATTTAAGCTTCCACGTGATAAATCACCCAGCTCATCATTATTGCACTTTATTCACTACCTAAGGAGTTGAGTGCAAACATAAACACCCAACTCAATCATCAACAGCCTATTTAATTACTAGAATTCCCGTGGCTGTTCGTTGCCGCTACATCTGCACCATCTAGTGAGAGAAATAAACTTCACACTTGCGCGAACGCATGTATCAGATTAGAAATTTTTCCAATTTGCTCGCAGTCGTTCACGCAGTGGCGCTGTCTCTCCTCGCAAGTCCTCGCTTTACACGGTGCAATATTTCTGGCGCAAGTGTTCTTGCAGCAGCCTTCGTATCAATGACCGTGTAAAACGGCCTGTATAGTTTCCACTATGTCATCTTCACTGCCATCATTGTAGTCATATGTGTCCATATTAGAGTCGATCCATTGAAATTCCTCACAGTTACTTGACGCAGCTTGCAAAAGGATTCATTTTCACTTTCATATTTAAGTTCTTCCGATATTTCTGCTTTTAAGTTGTTAAAACCACAATGAAGAAATCAATTTCTAATCCTTTCACTGGTGACTTCTCGCCACTATCTGCCAAAAGTGTTACTGCTTGCAGGACGTTCACCTTTTAGCTCACATTCATGGCAGTTGAAGACGATGTCAGAAGATTATCTTCTACTGATGCTAGAATGTGATCAATAAATTTTGCGCGGAATACTGTTTTCAAATTTTTGATGATCCCCATGTCCACTGGTTGGACAAGAGATCGTAATAAAAATTCTCTCCTGTGGACCAGCAAAGTATTTTTTCTTCCTTGTGTTCACCATGAAGGAGTTCCACAAAGTAACGCCACCCACCATTGCAGATGTTGTGTATGCTAGTAAAAATTCCAACGGAATATTTTTTAAGGCGTTGGAGCAATTATGGTCTGCCGTACCATTATTCAGAATAAGAATCACTTTTATCGATTTCCACGCTAGTTGCTTGTCCCAACTGCTTAACCAATGGCTGAAGAGGCCTGCTGTCATTCACGCATTTTTATTGGCGTAATATTCCACCGGTAAGCTGTTCATTCGAAGCCTCTTAAAGTAGCGAGGGTAAGCACTTTTTCCAATCACCAAAAGTTTCCTTATATCACTTCCCGACATGTTTGAGCAGCACAAAACAGTAGTCCGTTCCATCGCTTTTTTAGACCCACTTAGTTCCAAATAACTATAGCAAACACAGGCCGGTTTCATCGGCGTTGTATCTGATCATCTGCGCAGAATTCCTGAAGTAGAGTGGGTAGACTCTTACATCTCCATTCCTCTGCACTTGCAAAATCAGCAATATGTTTTTCTCCTTGAGCATTTTTGAACTTTATTTAGTTTCTACTCTTCCATATACATAGTCAACCATCTGTTGACTTGTAATCAGTATGGTCAAGCTTCAAAGCTAACTCCTCCGACTTCTTTTTTAACATAGGTCCAATGACACTAACTCTAACACTAGCAATGGAAAATCATTGATTAAGAGACTTCGTTTAGCGACGGTAAATGAGAGAGTGAAGGTGGGAATATATTCCCTCATGAGGGATTAGCTCAAATGCATAGGGAAAATGTTCCAAATTATTTATAAGAGCTTAAAAATTTGTATTTCATAAAGAGATTAGGAGGCAAATACAGGCGATGCGTGACCCGATTAAGCGGCTTCCTGTCCCAATTTTTTTTTTTTTAGGGAACGGAGGAAGGGTGGAGAGAAACCCGGCGTCGGCATTAGCCTACTCTTAACGAAAGGCGCCAAGGGGACCACGGCTTAACGTCCCATCCGACGGACGGAGTACTGTACTTGAAATGCCCTCCACTAGGCACTCAAGTGGGGACCGGTTTTCCACTGAAAAATCCGCCACTGCCGGGAATCGAACCCGGGCCCTCGGGATGGGAGGCCAGTACTCTAGCCACCACACCAACCCGATCCCCCCCTGTCCCAATTAATCGGATAAAACTCAGGACCTTTCTTCAATTGGGTTCTGTTCTTGATGATTTGTCCCGAATAATTGGCTGCCCCAAATAAACGGTGGCCCGGTTAACCAGAACCTACTGTATTAAACATTTATTATGATATACTTTAATGAAATAGATTTTAAGTAGTCGGTAAATAAGTCAAAAGAAATCTGCTGAGCGGTAACCCCTAAAATATCGCCATAAAATTTTTACTGCAAGCTCATTTTATGTAGAGAGTATGAATAACTGTCAAGAACCTTTCCATGAAATATGTAACATTATTAACATTACATTTCTTGAAGTACTTAATATTAATTAATGACCCTTAAATTTATCTCAACATTATCAAATTAATATATATTTTTCCAATGCTATACATAAGCTTTAGAAGGGTGAAGAAATAATTCATATTTTCCCATATTTAAAGGAAACATGATGACGAGGTGCAGAGTCGCCAAAATATGGGCCCGGTATCAGTTTTACCATACACGTTGCCATGAACGAGACACTTAACAAATCGAATGGTTTCAAGAGTAATTTTGTGAAATTTTTCCATGATGGAAATTAACAAACTAACTATGCTAATTCACTGATTACAATACTAATTCACGACCCGAGTTTCAACAATTTATTTCATTATTTAACAGTGATACCATTATTTTTGGCATAGAAACCTAGGTCTAAGTAGCGAAAGAGTTCCAAAATGAATATGCGCAGTATTGATAGCATCTATATCGATTACATCTGTTGATGACTATGAGTACGATATAAAAAGAACTTTTTAAATTCGTTAAGGGATGGACGTGATGTTTGAAGACAGACATTTAAAACAAATTTCTAAAGGTAATGTTATGACTATATTTTTATATTGTTAATAAAGAGAGTGACTTCGCACTTCCACATAAATGTATTACTAAACGACCTAGATTTCACCGGGGACCCGTCATCATCAGGTACTATGCTCTCGGAAGACGGAGAATATATAGTCACAAAACAGGGGGGGGGGGGGCAGGAGAAGGGAGGACCCTCCTTCTTTAAATTTTCACTGAGCAGTTTACGGGTGGAAGAAAAGTGCCTGAAACCGGAAATTGATAGTTCATATATAATAAACTACTTGTTAATGAGGAAAATGCCTTTGAAATATTCTCAAATTATCCTTTTGTCGCTAACTTTGCGTTCTTGATTCCATTTAATATTCTTTTGTTGCTGGATGAATTGAACAGAATAGATGAGAAGAAATAGGTAACTCCATCCGTAACCGAGAAGAAGTATATTCATAAAGGACAAGGTACATATGTCATCTTCGATACAAAATTTTCGTGGCTCCGTCTGCAGAACATCTGAATGCACATACAAGATGTATCGAGCGAAGCAATTAGTCTCTATTGTTCTGACTTCATAGAGTGTGTCCGAGCACACTGTATTTAAGTTTGGGAATCAACTTACCTATATCAGATAGTTCCTCTTAGCTATTAGTCGCATGAACGTCACTTAACACAAACTTTAGCTCGTGCAGAAGTTTGTCGTGGAAGAACGTGGTTGGGTAAAGGGAAGGGAGAGTCAAAACGGGATGTTGAAAAGATCCTCTGAAGAAGGCCCCACTCTGACATTACATTCATTAAAGAATGTTAAGGCTAATTCATTGAAAAGAAAGATTTATATTTTCGGATTTGACACCCCAATATATAAAAATTAAATATATTCCGTAAAATCCCCGATAAATAATGCACGGTTTTATTGAAAACGTTGTAAAATAGAAAGCATCCACTTTAATATAATTGTTGAAATATCGTGCCTGGGAATAGCTCGGCAGAATGGGATCTATATTTGTGGAAAAATTATTTATTCTACTTGATGTAAACAATTTAGCATTTTTTTGGTCAATTTAGACAAAGATTTTGTATGGGTATGTGCGACATATGAATAATGGAAACAAAATACTATACTAGTGCAGTGGAAATTCGCAAAAAGCCTGAGCGGTTATAATGCGTAAGAGCTAAGAGATTTTCACGAAAGACTAAAGGATCCACTTCCCTCAAGATGAGTCACTCTTAATTTCTTATACCCTGTGAAAGTTATCATGTTTATGGTATCCCATCAGTGAAAATGAGGTAGCTGTAGGTCTTAGCCCTTAACCAATGACGTGCAATTTTTGTTACATAACCAGTGACATGCGGTCTGGGAGACCGCAATAAATCAAATATTCATAAAATGTTGCAACGCCATTTTTAATGCTTAGCTTAATGTTTCTTTATCTGCTTAACTATTCTAAAACTTATATTTAATTTTATGCATTACCAATACGAACCAAGTTTTCGGTAATAATAGTTATTTGAAACAGGATCAGAAAACTGATGTCAAAAACATTGGAGTTATTATTAACGTTTTTAAGTATGAATATTTCGTCAGATTTAAAAATAAGGCCTTAAATGATAAAGTAGGAAGGCAAAATAATAAGAAACAATTAAATTTATCTCGTTTACTCCTTTTCTTGATGCATTCTGCAGGCGATTAAAATTACATTTTTTCACAATAGCTCTCTTATCTCCGTTTCCACACAGTCTTTACAAAGTTTCTTCGTGCATTCCAAGCACACAGGCTTTTTGCATCGGAAACATAAGAAAAAGGTTTTCCGTTTTTTGTATGGCGGGCACAGTCTACATGTTGTCCGCTTCTCGAGCCTTTCAACTTCTTCAGCCTCTTCCAAAGGTAGATGGAGAATTTGCGAAATACTTAATCGTACCTGTCTCGGGAGTCTAAGATTTGACATTCTTCTTCTCATATGGGATCTAACAAGATCTGCAGCTATCGATTTAATGAAATTAAATCGTGTGATATCTTTCTTATCTTTCGCAGACTACTGAAGCACAAACGAGTTGACAAAGGAAATATCTAATATCCTGAAAAATACTGCCATTGGCCACCTCCTTGTCCTTCGGCCGGATGTGTAGCTTCAGAACATTTTGTCTAAAGTATCTACGCCACCCTCAGTCGCGCTGTAAAATGCAATAACCTCTAGTTTCTCTGACTATATTGTCACTCACCCTGTAGTGAATTCATAAAACTAAGCAAACAGCCTTATTTCTTTTGAGGACATGGGATACTAGAGTCATGCTGGCCGAGAATCCGTAAAGTGAAGAGCCCACTATGTGCCCTTTGGATGGCGAAAAATCATTAGGTATTTCCCTTTTATTTTTTCTGATTGTACCAATGTACGTCAGCCCTTTCTCTTTCAATTTTTCTACCAGTTCAATAGATGTGAACCAATTATCCGCTGTGATATTTCTGTGGGACCCCATGATTGGCTCAGAGAGACGAGTAACTGACTAGGTTGGTTTTGATAGCTTTTTGTCTTTCTCTGACAAACCTATCCCATCTGTGTCTTTCCCCCTCGTACAAATATGTGTTAAACAGATAGCTGTTTTCGGCGTCAGTCAAACAAATCATTTTCAAACCATACTTGGCGGGCTTGCTAGGAATATAAATTTTGAAACGGCATCGGCCCCTTTATTTCTTCTGACGGTAAAACTCGATGCTTAGATGCTCTGTCCCCAAATACTTAAAGGTAGACCGACTGCGAAAAGAAAGGCAGAAATGAATGTTGCACTCCAGGCGTGGGCGCGCGAAATTTCGGGGTTCAATGGGTTCCGTCATTTTTACAAAATACGTACATTACATGCGTACTGCCGGCAAGGGGTACGAGAAATTAACCACTGTTTTATTGTAATTATTTATAAAATCTATTAGAAGCTTACCATTCAAAGAACAAAATGCGTGATATTTCCAATAAAAACCGGATTTCATTTGCTTTGCGTTCACCTTCAGCAACGACTTGAATAGTCATTTATTCTTACTTACGTTTTTTAGAAAAATTAAGTACTTTATTATCCATGTTGTGTAACTAAAAATGCTTCCCAACAAATTATTAATTACTCTTATACTTACTTTTAAATCACTGCGAATTGTTTTTAACAACTTTTTGAATCATGTCCACCAGCATTACGTTTCTTGATTTTTCCAATTTAGTGACGTGAGGTCTCTCAGACCGCTAATCGAATTCAGTGGCAAATTTACAGAAATAAATAATAAAAACGTTAAATTTTAAGAGTTTTATATCCTTATTAGACAAAAATATGAAGCTAACGAGAATTATAGACATTTTAAAGTAGTCATTTTGAAAATATTCATAATTTTAAAAACGCAGCGGTCTCTCAGACGGCACGTCACCGGTTAAGGGTTAAATGTCACAAAAACGTTACGATGAAGCCCAAAACGAATCTAAAAAACAGAAGTGCATAGGAAGAAAGAAGGGAGAAACAGAATCAAACGATTCAAAAAGAAAATATTTAACGAGGAAAAGGATATTTCCTGCGCCTAATATAATTCATACGGGAAAGTATTTTTTTGCAAGCGTAGGGAAGCAATCACAGCGTCTAAAGGGCGAAGGATGAGAGCGTGCTTGGGAGACGGTTGGTAAGCAAAGGAACAGAGTGGATTGAAAGAGCAGAGGAATCCTCAAGGAAAGGACTGAAAGGAGTAAGGCAAAGGTGAAATGAAAGTGAAGTGAGCTGAATGAACCGCTGGGAAGAAGCAGGGGAAAGACAGTGACAAAGGAACATGACGACGAAACATCCATCCGCGCCCCCACCGCTCAACGACAGGCTGGTCCCTTATTGCAGCGAAGTCGTACCCTAAATTCCGAGGCTCGTTCCCTCAGGGCAGTCTACTGGAAGACGCTAAACCTGAGTGGGTGGGCTCCCAGCCGAGGACGATTGCGTGGGATATTTTACAGTATAGACGGAGTTAGGCGAATGTTTTTTGGGTGTGGGTGTATGTTAAATATAAGCAGGATATCGTCTTATTATTTACTATTTCCAAAGGGTAATGAAATATAGCCTTCGCAAAGGTTTAGTGCAGTGGTTTTTGTCGCAGATCTATGGCATATTTAGGTTGCCTTGGCTCAGTGGAATGCTAAGATGACGTTGAAATGATAACGGGAATTAAAGGTAGGTTCAAACAGTAGCTCACAAACTGATGTATTGGAATTTTTCTCCAAAGAAATTATTATTTGTAAAAAATGAAGTTTTTAGAATGAAAAAGGGGCAGCGTTTTCACGTTCTTACGACTTTAGCAGTTGTATTTGGTTTCACGATACTTTTATGAGTATTAAATAAAATATTCCGATACAAATTTAAAGCGCGGATTCAACCGAAAATTGGTTTTCACTTTTGAGTGGGACGCCTGTGTTAATGGGCGGTTTCGGAAATGTACGTTGGCTGTTCTGAGGCAAGTTTAAGTCTATTATCTTTTGTGATTGGAGGATTTCATGCACATAATGAAAGTGATTAATTAAGTAAATGACTCAGAAATACACTATAAAAAAGAAAAAACTTAGTTATTTTCCACAAATATATATTTAACAAAATCTACCGGTTTAGGCCTTCTCAGGCCATTCTCAAGATTATAGTGCGAAAAAATCCATGAGAAACACAGCTTATATGTGTGGAGAGGTCAGTTAAAAAGGGGGGGTGAGGAAGATGAGTGGTTTTGAGGTGAAAACCGCAAGGAAGGAACAAACAAGTTGACGCCAGGCTCAAGGACTAAGGGGCTGGAGGCGGAGGTACGGGCACTGAAAGCAAGAGTGAGGGATTAGTAGGGATTACATAATTTAGCAACTTAACACCATGCATTTGACGATACGCTAAAATTTCAAAATTTTAGTGTATCATCAAAACTTTTTTGATGATACCCTAAAATTAAATCTTTTTAAATCGATTGCGACGAAAACGTACCATAGCGACATCCACTTTACATTCTCCAACCCTCCTGACTTGCACTAAGTGGGTGAAGTTACCTTTTACAAAGAATTTAACACATAACCTATATAGATAATTCCCGAAAAAATAAGTACAAAATATCTGCGTACAATCCGGTGACACTACAAAAATTATTATTTAATTCCAAGGACCGAACTGACACGAGACATGAAAGTGGGGTATATTTACTCAAGTGTGATACTCCCTATTGTAATTCTGTTTATGTCTGCCAAACTGGTTGCAAATTAAATATTAGAATAAAGGAACATGTAAACTACAGCCTGTACGGTGATAATAAGTCAAATGTTGCGGAACATTTGATTGATGAGGATCAC
Organism: Platycnemis pennipes; assembly: GCA_933228895.1. NCBI lineage: Eukaryota > Metazoa > Arthropoda > Insecta > Odonata > Platycnemididae > Platycnemis > Platycnemis pennipes. Next base: position 83,253,504 of record OW121854.1, on the reverse strand, counting down.
ACATCCAGTTTTACCCCCAAGCTCCTTCTCGTGTGTGACAAGGGTAGGAAATTGGACTTCATGGATTTTACTTCCTTATCATTACCTTCCTTGCAGTTTTCACCTCAAAACCACTCACCTTCCTCACCCCCCCTTTTTTAACTGACCTCTCCACGTATATAAGCTGTGTTATTCATGGATTTTTTCACACGGTAATCTTGAGAATGGCCTGAGAAGGCCGAAACCGGTAGATTTGTTTAAATACATTTGTGTACAGAACTAAGTTTTATTCTTTTTTATAATGAAAATAACTTCCACAATGTAACCTCGCCAACCATTTCTTTTATCAGAAATACACACTGGCACCTACCTCAATTGCAATAAGAGTATATTCAAAACTCTATCTCGTTTGAAATGTTTACCGTCTATAGGTGCCATGAAAATTTTCGCTGCATAATATAACCTAAGAGTAAATCTAAATAATCGTAAACTTTCGCATCAAAGGTATTTAAATCGATGCAATTTTTTCAATCGTGATACTTTTATATTAGATTTAATTAGCTATACAGGATTTCAAGAGGCGTTCATGTCATAAATTGTCCTCTACCATCCTCTTTTCTAACGTTCCCGTTTATATCCTACTCCTGCTAAAATGCATGTCTGTATTAATCGTGTAAAAATATGGAAACACATATTAGAATGTTTATTTTAGTGTGAAGTGGAATGCAATTAATATTTGCGATCCCCTTATGTGCTGTAATTAGTTTGTATCTTTACAATATGTATCCCTGCATATACTTTGCACACTTGTGTACACTTTTTATTAATCTAGCGGAGGTTTTGACAGAAGTGTCCACAGAAAGAAAACTTCGCCTCTTTTCGACATATGAGTGTTACTTAAGGAAATTCTTTATTTATTTTTTGTGCATATTTTAGGTTATGCAGAAATGTAATAATTTCCTACGTAGCCTTTGAATGTTTAATAATTTAATACCAAAAAAAGGCCGTTTGGTGTAGAAGTTTAGGCAAGATTAATGGATGGATCTTTATGGATGGATCATCGCATTGTATTGCTTCCAAGCGTGAATTTTAAAGGAAAGATGATGTATTATACTCACAGTTTTTTTTTAATTGTGGATTTGGAGGTTGTACGATGTTTGGAAAGGAAGACGTATTTTGAAGAGCTATCCAGCGTAAGGGGAAGAAGATTAATAGGCTGTTTTGATTTATTTATTTATTCGAGTGGGAAATATGCAGAAAAAAGGAGATAATAGTGTGAAAAATAGGTCACGTGGAAAGTATTTAATATCCTGCAAGATTGGCCTTAAGCGTAAGGTAACTGATAAAAAAAATATTATAAAAATTTTAGATACTCCTCAGCTCGGCATGTTAGGGAATAATGTAGGGATATTTTGGAATAATGTCTGTCAACTGAGGGTACAGGGCAGGTAGAACGCGGATTGGGGCTCATATTGGTTAGTGTGAGAGAGAGGATCCTGAGGCCTGTGTGTTTCTGCGCGAGTCGAACGCTCCGTGGGGGAGGAGATGGGACGGAAAAGGGTCTGAGCCTGCGCATCGTTAACCCCTACGCTCCAAAACATTACCCCCTCCCCTCTCTCTCTCTCGCCCTTCCCCTCTCTCCGAGTACGACTCGCCCACGCTTCGCACAAGCACTTCCCCAAAGTCTCCCGTACGATCTCCGCACTCTCTCCATCGCTCGTCTGCTGCCCGAACATTACCGCGAAACGCCGACGCTTTCTCTCGCGCGGTAGACTTGGGAGCGACCCGCATGATTCGGAAAAGTTTTCCCACCACAATCACCCCATTATACTTGTGTGCAGAACCCTGACTTTAACCTAGAGCATTCAATGACTACGCGTTCTTATCTAAAAGCGTATCGCGAGAACTCGTTTTCCCCAAAGTATCATTGCTAAAATATTGGTCCAAGTTCACAACGTGAACCCCACTTTCCGTCACAGCACGATAACCACTAACGCAGTGACAACAACGTTTCGTTATCATCACCCCACAGGTTCGCCGAAGTGGAAGGTGGTGAGAATGGCGAAGGAAGAAGCGGTCCAATGAGAAAAGCAACTGATGATATCGTGAGGGGGAGAACAACTGAGTTAAGAGGACGTTACCTGAAACGGGAGTAGGACGTCCACTTTTTTACCACCCCTTGTGCTGAAGCAAAGTGCGTCCCATCCGACATGTCCGGCATGGACGAGGCTGCTATTTACGGCAACGGGAGCGCGACGCTGGAGACGCCTCAGCCCGACGCCGCCTGCGACGTCGTCGGCGTCAATTGCACCTTCCCCTTCGACCCCAACTCCACCGAGGACACGGCCAACTGCTCCGCCTCTCCCGCGACCTCCCGTCTCATCTACAGCACGTACTTCCAGGTGGCCATCTACTTCAGCTACTGTTCCATCTTCGTGGCGGCCCTGTGTGGGAACGGGTTGGTCTGCTACGTCGTCCATGCCTCTCCCCGCATGAGGACCGTCACCAACTACTTCATCGCCAACCTCGCCGTGGGGGACGTCCTCATGACACTGTTCTGCGTACCCTTTTCTTTCGTCCCCGTGCTGGTCCTGCAGTACTGGCCTTTCGGTGACTCGATGTGCAGGATGGTCAGTTACTCCCAAGGGGTGTCCGTCCTCGTCTCGGCCTACACCCTCGTGGCAATCTCCCTGGACAGGTACATGGCCATCATGAGGCCGTTGAGGCCGCGGTTGTCAAAGAAGGGTGCGGCTGGTGCGGTGGCCGGCGTCTGGGTGTTTGCCCTCGCGACCGCTTCCCCGATCCCCATCGTGTCCAAACTCACCCAGCCCTCTCCTTGGTACCAGGCGTGCTCCAAGGACCTCTGCGTGGAGGATTGGCCGTCGCTGGACCTCCGCTACCGATATTCCATGGCTCTCATGTCGCTGCAGTATATCACGCCACTGACTGTCCTGGTGGCCACTTACGCCAGGATAGCGGCGGCCGTCTGGGGCAAGAGGACCCCGGGGGAGGCGGAGAACACGAGAGACCAGAGGATGGCCAGATCGAAGCGGAAGGTGAGTACAATGCAAGTCTCTAGTCTCTCGTTCCCGATTATGTGGTTTGATACTCGATTGCTCGTCTCAGAAAGGTTGACAATATTTCCCAATATCAGTTTTTCTCTCAACAGGTTTTCTTCAATTAATAACAGTATGGTAAACCCGTGGGAAGGTTTAGCACATTCAATCCCCGCTCTCCCAAAAATATACGATTTAGTCTTCAGGTTATGGTTGTTGGAATGAATTAATCAGGGAAATTGATGTGCAAAACATCAATGGCAATTTATTAAAGTAAACGTATTAGACAATTACAATACCACTTACTATTTATCCATTTTCAAGGCTAAATGTAATGCACGTGTCTACTGCCGACAAAAATGCTTTGCTCTTCGTTGATTGAGATTTGGTAGTTTTTCTTCTTTTTTCCCCAATTACTTTTAAAGGTGTAGTGTTTGCTTTGTAGGGTTATTTATGTATGTAATGTCATTGTTCCTGGTGTGGATGCACCCCCTGCCACACACCCTCGAGGTGGCTTGCAGGGTATGTCGTAGATATAGATATAGATTATTTATTATTAAATCACAATGGGGATGATCTTTTTTCGTTACTATAACATCATAAACAAAGGATGTGCTTTTGTGTTATCTTAGTATGCGGTGCCAGGTTTCGGTGCTAAAGTCTATCCACCGATACCTCGTTGGTATCCGAAGACTTTGTGATAGTTGAGAAAAAGAGAATTCTGGCAGAGTGATAATATGTAGAATCAATGTGAATTTAAATCAGTGAAATCCATCCATATGAAAGACACATTTCATCCAATTCCCGCACTTAAATATTAGATTAGACAAGAGTGTTTAAATTTGTGAAGCATTTTTGATCAGATATATCAGCATTCATTTTTTCTCTTAATCATTTCAAATAGCAATAACAATGAGTGTTAACAATATGAAGACACCATGCCCTTTAATACTATTAGGTTCTAGACTCCTTATGCAAGTCTTCTCAGCTTTATCGGCTATCAATGCCTTTAAACACCCTGACTAACAACTTACGAGGGTTGTGCGGTAATTTTTAGATTCAGGAAGATGATTTATGCAGCTCCATAATGTACAGTGTTCTAACCCGGCTATATTTTTGTACTATTTATATTTAGGAATTATATAAATATCCGCTATGGTTTTAGCACTTAGTCCATTTGAGACTAACCCAATCCTAGTGCATATATTTTGGCGTTTCACACTCATTGTCAGCCACTAATCCACCGTAACAGTCTCACCTTTAACTCACCAGTTATGGGATACAACACCAATAAAATTCTACAAAATTGAGTTTGACATCATAAAGTGAACGAATACGATGAGGTTTGCAGGAATTTTGCACTTAACAGTTTATTTGTTATTTGTCTGTAAATTTTCCCAGAGTGATGTTATAGCAAATTGTTATTTGAATTACTTCAACATTTTCCTTTGATTTTTTTATGCTTTTCTAGCACCGAAAGGGTGTCTAATGTTCAGCTGTCACAAACACGATGATCTCGGTTAAATTCGTATTTATCTTCCCTTAAACTCCTAAAATAGAGCAATGCGTCCTAAAGTTTATGCATGAAAATGTTACAAGCACGCGATAAATATTAATTATTCAGCCAGCCGTTCCTCTGCTGAGATCATAAGTTTGTCGGATTAATGCACTTTTAAGCACCGAGTATGTTCTGTTTCTCCCTGATTCCTTTCGAAGATTGTATTCAGAAGTCATATTCAAGGTCATATTCATTACTTAATCGACATTACTCATAGATTCTTGCCATACTTGAAAATTTAAAAAAATTAAATTTACCATATTCCTATGCACATTTTATTACATTTAGCGTCGAAAAAACAGGGCATTTGTATTCAAATCAAAGCTTAAAAAACTGTAAGTCCTAAGAAACTTATATATCAGGGAATTAACCTGAGGTATATAACTCAAAACACGGAGAAATGGACACAGAAAAGATAAGCAATTTGTTTCTGTTTTTATGCAGTATTCTTTGTTTTACATGTCCTTTTTTGCTTACCCTTTTTTTCTAAGGGTCAGAAAGAAGCCGTTGAATTAAAACGGCCCTAAAACGATAAATGCCATCAATTATTGTCTTTTTAGTCTGAAGCAAAATTTATAATCAAGCGTAGTCGTGTCTCTTCGGCGTTTCTATCCGTCAATCCAAATCCCAAATCAACGATTTTTTTTAACATCAAATAAAAAATGCTCGCCATTCAAATGGGAAGTTATTTTCATGACTAGAGTGTAATATTTATTTTTTGTAATCAAAGTTAATAGTGTTGTTTAATTCCAGGTACTCAAATAGAATGACCGAATATCTAGTAGGCATTAAAATGGAATTATTATGATCATGTTGACAATATACATTCATTATTTCTAGCAAACAATTCTTACTTGACCAAATAAAACGATATCAATAAGTAATTAGGCCTTGTAATTAGAATTTGTTATCAGCCATCACGCAATAAGTTCACGTAGGGATTTAAAAGTGTTCAAAGTGTAAAAGAGTTCAATTTTTACGCTTTGTACCTAATTTGAAGGATGTTTTTTTTGCTCAAAGAAGTATTTAAAAGCACTTCTGGAAAATCCGAAATTTGTGTTAAATCTCAATTTTAACGCCCCAGCGTCCTACACTTCTGGAAAATCCACAATTTATGTAAAACCTCAATCATAACGCCCCAACGTCCTAAACATTTAACAAATCTCTTTATGCAGCACCAATCAGCAGAATTATTTTGAAACACATGGAGAGTAAGTAGAGTAACTATTTAGAACATCTAAAAATTTGAGGTTCTCCCGGCGAATAGCTGTGGTAAATTCTATTCGGGTCTTCCACCGGGTAAGCTGTTCCATAACTGCTGACGTTTCGGAGATCGAGTCGTTCTCCATCTTCAGGGCTGAAAGCAAAGCAAATCAATTGCTTGTTAATGATGTCCTGTCGTGACTTAATTTCTTACTTTGTGAAACGTCATTTTGTTTCTTCACTGTTCTCAATAGATTTTATACTTCTATATTTTAAAGCATTTGTCATTGAACATTATTTATAAATACCATCTGCTCCATTGAACTTTGATAGTATTTTTCCTTTTAATTTTCATTCTTAACCAACTTTCTTTACTCAATTCATTTCCCACGTCAGTTATTTTTTATTCCTTCTTTCTTTCGCCCTATTATTAGTGACACGTGTCAAAGTGTAATGAATTAATCAATTGCCATAATTATAGTTAATTGATATATTAATTAACTATTTTTCGAAGTGACTTGTGTGCTGCATTTGCCTAAAATGTTTTCAATATCCTAAATAATCTTTAATTCTTTTCATACCTCGTCAACCATCCAATCATTTGTTTGTTTTATGTTCTGAATACCACCGGACAAATATTTTTCGTCGCTCTTTAAATATTTCCAGTCCTAATGTACACCTAGCTATAAGAAAATTAATAAATTTACTTGTATTTGGCGGAGGAAAAAACGAATTACATAAATATGCTAAGTCGCTCCCATTTTCTGTTGTGATTAATATTCAGATTTCATTTATTTAGTGGCTTCGGATAAGCCCCATATTATATGGCACTGGGGTGGGGGATGAGTGGTAAGAGGATAAAAATTGGTGTCGAGGAGGGATGTTTTTTTGTCATAGATTAGGAGAAGGCAGAGTAGGTGTATGGAACTGGTACTTAGAGGCAATATAATTCTAAAGGACCCAACCAAAACGTAGCGTGCTGGGTAGGTAAAGAAGAAGTAAATTGACGGAGAAAGAGTATTATAGATAGTATAAAAAGAAAACGAAATATGTCCACCGTAATAGAGAAACAGCACAGTAAGTAGCGGAGAGGATAAAGAAGGAGTAGAAATTCCATCCATCAGAACTTCCTATGTATACATACATATGCTAGTAAAGAAAGGTCCCCGTTGCATTTCAACTGGTGTGAACAATTTAAACCTAACAAAATGAAAGAAATTAAAACTGAAATGAATAGAAATTATTGCCACATATTAAGCTACACAGATGATTCAAAGGCTTTATGAAATTAACTGCCGTAGAGAAGGTGGAGCAGTTTCCTATTGTTGGGTAACATAAATTATTTATTTCTATAGCAGCGTTTGAGGTGTTTAGCTCAACCCTTTCCGAAAAAGATTACTGCATATTACCCCTTTAAATTTCACCTCCCTAGTTTCGCCCTTTCGGTTTTTGATTGAAAAGTGCATGTGAAAATAAATATGAACTCTGTTATGGCTTAAAGACAGCTATGAGCGTCAAAATCTATCATAAAATTTCCCATTTGTAGCTATTTGGGTGAGACGACCGACAATTGAGGTTAATCGACCCAGTGTGTTATTAGATAATGGTAGGAGATTTCAGGGAAAAGAGTGATGGTGGATAGAAACCTTGTGTTGACATTATCCATCTCTTAATGAAAAGGCGCCAATGGGACACAGCATATAATTTCAACCGACGGACGGAGTACACAACTCGAATGCTTTCCACTTAGCTCCCAAGTAGGGACTGGTATACCAATCAAATATCGAGCCAGTGCCAGGATTTGAGCTCTGAATGTCAAAATGTTTACCCTATTTGCCATTTTTTGTGATAATGACATATTACAAAAATAAAAATTACAACGCTTGTAAGATTAGTGTTGCAATTTTTTAAGTTTAAAAAACTATGTATGTATATTTTGATATAGGGCTTTATGGGATTGTGGAAACGCTAGGCACTCTTGCTGCAGGATTCGGATAAATGGAATTCAATCTCGAGGAATACCAGAACGTATCTTAAAATTCCTTAAAATAGAAGACTTTAAGTTCTTTACTCATTCACTACTAAACCCATGCATCTATCAAAGCATTGAATTTTATAAATCCCGTTATATTCTTGGTAATTGCTCTTAGGCTCTACCATGTAGAGAGAGAGAGATTAGAATAAATATTGTCTATCTAAAGCTTTAAAAAAATGCAATTTATTCATTTTATCTGACCTTTAAAAGGCTGCAGACTTCATCATTAATTAAAAATCTCATTGAACTGGATTTTCCTGCCTACTTTCTAAGAAAATGTTGATTGTTGAAAGGCAGGATAAATGATGAATTTGGAGTTTAACATATTCAGCCAAAAACGAACCATGTAAAAAAATAATAAAATTTTACATTCTTTTTGTCATAGAGTGCAAAGAATTTCTTTCCAATACGTTAAGTGAAACTAATAAAAAAAAAAGCTACTGAAATAATATCTTCGCCGAATTCATTGTTTTTCTTAATGGAGTAAAAGTTAACAATATAGGTGTATTTACGACCCTTAAAATTGGTTTGCACAACAATCCTTTTTTAGTGGGCTACTACTCTACAGTAGGAATATTTCTCAAAATTTCACGTTTTTATCATGCATATAAGTAGTTGGGGCTTTTCATTGACGAGTGACTGTGTCCGTTAGTCAGTGAGTCAATTAGTCAGTCAGGACATGTGATTTTACTTGAGGGATTTATATATTTAATGTATGATTTTATACAATAATTATGGCATGCTAAACAGTCAGTATATATTTTATATGAGAGATAGCTGGGATCACATCTGCAAGCGTACAACCTGAAACATTTGTATAACAACAAACCAAGTGTGCGAATATATTCTTATTTATTCTAGCTCTTACTTTGTGAGTTGGTTAGACAATCATGAAAATAATATATACTGCGTAAATGGATTATTTAATTACAGTATATTTATTTACGATGAATAATTAAAAAAATATTCATATAAAATGAAGTGTTATAATGGTATATTTTTACGTGTAATGAGTTTATATGTGGAGGAAAATGGTCATTCTTTTTGGTTTCAAGGAAAATGTACGATATTCTTTCAATGGCTGCCAAATACCAGTCATTTTGGATAGCTGGTTGTTGTAGTGATTAGATTAGCGGCATCTCATCCCGAAACAGTGGTCAAAGGCTCGTTTTAAAATGTTTTAAGTGGAATCATGGCCTCAAAAAGAATATTTTGTGTATAAGACTTCAGTTGCAGTGTTAGAGTTTCTCCGAGGAGAGGTAAAAACAGTGGGTGTTTGGCACATTTAGATAAAAGTAGGCGAATATCGGTGCAAAGGTCCCTTCCAACCCTTTTCGGCCAACTGAATTCTACCCGGATCACACTTCTTACTTTTTTTAGAGGCCTAAATAACCACGGTCATCAGCTGCTTCCCATAGCAATACCCATTCTTTGAGAAAGTGCAAACTGCCACTTGCAATTACTTGATACAAAATCCATAAATTAAATACATTTTCATGAAAACTACCGAATTATTTCTTAATTTTCAAGTGAATTTTGTGTGTCACAAGGAAATACTCTATATTAAAATTCACTCTGTAATCTGTGTCTGATAAGAAGTTACCTTGTTAGCCTTACTTGCCTGAAGATCAATAAAAAGAAAACCAAGGTATCGGTATGCAGTAGGAGAAAGGAAGCCAAGACCAATGTTAAACTAGGAAAACGAAAAATCGAGGCTGTGGAAGAGTTCTGCTACCTGGGAAGCCGAGTTACCAGCGATGGACGAAGTAAAAGAGAAATTGCCAGTAGAGTTGCCCAAGCAAAAAGGGCATTTTGCAAAAAGAAGATTCTGCTATCAGCTGCAAATACAAGCGTTGAAGTGAGGAAACATTTCATTAGGACAAACATCTTGAGCATTCTACTATATGGCAGCGAAGCATGGACAATAACAACAGCAGAGAAGCCCAGGCTGGAAGCATTTGAAATTTAGTGCTACCGAAGAATGATGAAGATAAAATGGATCGATCGAGTGACAAACGAAGAAGTGTTAAGAAGAGTGGAAGAGAAGAGATGTCTACTGAAAACATTAAAAAGAAGACGGGACAACTTAATGGGCCACATCTTGAGACACGATGGCCTGATGAAGACAATCGTCGAGGGAAAAGTGAACGGGAAGAATGGAAAAGGCAGGCCTCGTACGAGGTACATGGAGCAAGTTGTGAAGGATGTAAAAGAGAGGAGCTACGTCAATATGAAGAGGTTGGTCGATAGAAGAATCAAGTGTAGGGCTGCGTCAAACTAATCCTATGATTGTTGCCCGATGATGTTGATGAGCCTTACTTGCTTTCGTTACTCATCACTCAGAGTTTTTCCATTGTTGAATCACACTCTCTTCACGAAACAAAGTGTTTTTTTCTCATGGGTTAGCATACAGAAACAGGGAAAAAACCTGGTAGGTGTTAAACATATCAGTACTACAGAGGCGTGAAATTTTGTTTAATTATACGGTTCATGTCCTGAGTGTTTTCTTACATAAAAGCTCATTCCCACCGAAAGCCCAATGCACTCATATTGTTCTTAACGTAATTAAAAAGGAGTGCAAAGAACACACCACCAATAGGCTAGCTTAGCTTCCGAAAAACCAGACAAGGCAGAAAAACAATTCGCAGAAAAAATAAAAAAAGGTTTACATAGATGCCGAGAGATAGCAGCACTGGGCGGATTTGGCTGTTTTAAGTTCGAGAAATTGTCACACCCCAACAAATTCCGACTCTCTTTTAGTGATATTGTGTGTGCTTGCTGAACATATAATCAATTACTTATTTATTATCCAACATGCCAAAGTTACTTGGTGAACTTAGACTGTAAGAATTCCCACGAATACTAGTCAAAGTTGGGGATAGCAAATTGAAAATTTTCTTAAACTAATGGACAATTGCAAGCTCTAAATAATTATTTTCATTGTTTGCTTGCGAGGGTCTCCTTAAACGTTGAACATGCTGAGCTGTTGTAGTTTATTATCTAAGAAGGTCTCATTTGCCTTCCTTAATTAATAGGGACTGATAAGATCATCACAGCTAGAACTGCTATTAGGTTTTAAGGTGGACCAAATATCTACGTTTTATCGAGGCGCCTAATTTAAGCAAACTGTAGTGAAACCTGAAAGAAAACGCAATATTCACGCTCAAAGGGATCCAATCCGCACCAACTAGATTAGATAGATAAACATTTTGAGATGAGGGTCGGTTTCCTTCTTGACGCAAACCCGGGTCGTTCGGCCTCCGGATGATGACGTCACACGCGAGTTCTAAGGCCTTACCCATCTAGGTAGTATTGTTCCAACCCTCACTAGTATTGCCATGCTGTGGAGTCACCACCTTGATTATCCCAGACGGAATTTGCATCAGTACAAATCGTAGTTATTGAGATTGGTAAAATTCCAGCTTTTTTATCTTATCTTTCGTAACTAACATTGTTACTCTCTGTTTTAATGCAATTCATTTAGCTGCTTCACCAGTTATAAGGACAATTTTTAAGATTGACTGACGACCACTGCACCACAGTACCAACTCTTTTGAAGCCGAGGGAAGCTACGTAAAAATAATCGTGAATTGTTAGCTAGAGGCTTTAAACTTCAAGCTTTGGAAATAGATCTGCCGATATCTGGAATTCGAATTCATTTCACGTTGAAAAATGCAAATTGTGAAACATTTTTTTGAAGTGTCTTCTCGAGTATTGATGCATTATACCTCAATTCGGTGTTCAGTGGGACTTGAAGCAGGGGAGCAGATGGCGATAATGGTACTACGAAAGACGATTTTTTCAAGTGGCAAATCACGGAAAGGTACGTAAAAGGTTTCAAAGTTACGCTCGCTTACAAGAAAGTGCTCTTGTCAGCCCACAGAGAAGTGTTTTTCAAAAGAACAAGCCCATCGCAGCGATAACAGTGTGACCATAAGCAACTTTTCATACTGATCACCACTGCAGCACCAGGTAGGCATAAAAATTATGTAACCACAAAGGACGTCTACCCGTTAGTTTTCTCGAATGGAAGGCAGCGAGAAATGAGGCCGTTCATCTCATCCCAGTCAACATTTCCTGCACTTAAAATCTGGGGTGATCGATTATTTTTCGTTTCACCTCGACAGGATATGCGATTTTAATCGATTAGGCGGTGCAAGTTGTCTTTAAGAGGAGCCAAGGACTGAATGACTATGGAAGCAATGCCTGCAAATGTTAATCATGAATGTAAATCAGTTTCAGCTTTCATGCACAGTAAGGCACGCTATATATACAAAGCAATTTCACATTTCTTGTATCTATTTTGAACTTGTGCTTAGGTGGCATTTCAAAAACATTATGTATCTCTTGATGAAGTACAAAACCTCCTAAATCCTTCCTATGGAGTTCATGTTAGAGGAACGCCAGTTATTTGGGTCATTCGTGGCTAAGCCTAGGATTTACCTCTGTTCCTCACATTTATCGTGCACCATCCTTAGTTTCATTACCTAGCTGAAGCTACATTGCAAAATATCCATTTGGATGTTTTGCAATGTAGCTTCAGGCATATGTCATTTGGCTAAATTAATTATAAATACCATTAAATTCATTTGTCTATGGAAAATGTTTATTTAAAACTAGCTGAACCAGGCAGACTTTGTCCTGCCAGTGTGTATTTATTTCATCTTTATACAGAGTCATCGAAAACGTTGTTCGTGGTTTCATTTGTCAATTACTCGAGAAATAATTATTATCGAGGTATCAATATGGAATGAATGCGTGATTGAGCAGCACCTGTCCGAGATTTGATGTCAGTGTTGATGTTGAAGTCACTTCAGCATGTCAGCCAGCATCTTTACAGAAAATTCAACAAATGTAGGCCTATCCGTTGGTTTGATTTCATGCCTCAGTTGAATATTGTAAGCATGCAATTTAAGACTTCTTATATAATTTTGAATAGTTATTTTAGCAATGCCAAGTTCCAAAATGCGTCGAGAAATGGACATCTTAGGACTTCGTAATACATGACTTTCTCAATCGCTCAACATTCTCTTCCGACGCGACGTGGGTGGATTCTATATAAATCTAGCGAAAATTCCAGGCTTCGCTAGTAGTAGTAGTATTTTAAAGCCGGTGACCGACAAGTAAGGTCATTTGCGCCAAGGGAAACTGTGCAGAGAAGGATGGAGGGACACCTGGCGTCGGCATTAGCCTACTCTTGCGAACGGCGCCAGGGGGTCCACAGTTTAACGTCTCATCCGACAGACGGTGTACTGTACTTGAAATGCCCCCAGCTTCGCTCGAGGTCATTTAAAAATATATACACTTGATGTGGATAGTTACTCAATTAGCATAATAATAACAGTTATGCATAGTTATTTATCATGGGTGAATGTTTAAATTGAAGTTTTTCTTCATTGCCAATGCCCTATTTTTAAATTTCCCATTGCAAATTGATATATATTTTTAATAGCTGTACCTGTCCACGCGTTCCGGTGGCACAGTCTGATTAAATGGAAAATAAAGAAAAGGGAAATCACTCGTTTTAAATATGTTAAGATAGATACAAATATAAAAAAGTCAGAATTTAATGTCAACCAAATGACTTATTTTTTCCCATTAAATTTGAAATCACACGAATCTCAAAGTTTTAAGGCGCGTTTACACGTAGCAGTTGACTGCTATGACAGTCACCTGCTAACAGCTATTAAGCCCCACTCGTATGTGTAAATAGCAACTGCGATGCGAGTCCAGGTCGATACTGGACATATGTCGAACACTATCGATCCCAGTTCGAGCTATTCGCAAAGTTGAAGTCCGTCTACTTTCCAGCGACAATCTATCCAACACAATCGCAACAATAGCCAACGGAAAGCTATACACGACGACTGATTCCGGGAATTTGGATATAATAACAAAGATATCCCTCCCCAAAGGGGAGATTCTACTCTTTAAAGAATGGGAACAAAAGATAAACGTCAATGTAACTTATTGCTTGAAGAATTTCATGAAAATTTAATCATCAATCACTATTGACATAAAACTCCTTGTATTTTTTATGACGACGCCTAAATAGCGACTTTAAGCAGCTTAGAAGTTGGTGCAGACGCATCATAGCAGTAGCGATATAGATAAATCGCGCATCTCGCAACTGTCATAGCAGTAAACTGCTACGTGTAAACGCTGCTTTATAAGTGCATTTCGATTTCCATTGCAAAATCGATGTTTAATTATAATCAAAGAAAAGAAATGCCTTGTTCCTATTATAGCATTGCGATGCCTGCGACTATAAATCTCCGTTCTTATTGGGGGCATTTCAATGTGATTAAGGGTCCCGTGCACTTTTTGAAATCTCCAAATTCTTGGTTGGTACAATAATTATAAAAGAATCATTATTTATAGCTCTCTTGCACGAAATGCGGTGTTTGTTTACATCAGAAATGGATCGGAGACAACAATGAAAGACCCATTTAAGGAGCTACAAAAATCGTTTAAATTGCGTAATTAATCGTTAACTGGATTATTTATCATAAAAACATCGAAAGAATAAGATAGTTCAGAGTTTCGACATTCCGATGAAGGAAAAATAAAAGCTATCGGTACAAATTGAAGTATTTTAATGAACAAAATATGAAAGCACTGTACCGTGAAAAATGTAAAACTCCGTGTAAACTTGTGGGAAAAATTGTAAATGTAATTTAAAATTCATGTATTATTCCTACACTATATATTATAACCCGTTTGACGTCCCGGAACGGGGGTGAAAAAATTATGAAGATTTCAGCGAAATCGATCCAGCCATTATCCAAGTTAACCGCTTGCCAACAAAATGCGCAATTCATTTTTATTTATAAGATTCTAAAAGGAAAACATACCTTTGAATTTTTAAAATTCTTTTCTTTTAATTCCCTCATCACTATGGTGTCACGATTTGAAACTCACCGACTCAACGATTTGAAACCTCATATCTAAAATTTGGGGCGTTTTTCACGTAAATATTAATAAATTCCTCTTATTTATTTAATCTTAACGTAAATAATTTACGCTCTATCAACTGTTTTTCTGTATATTCACTGCGTTTCAATTAGTCTAGCGAAGTGCAACCAAATGGAGTTTTATGATGTTTTCTAAATTCCCCGTGGTCATTGAATTGATATCTTAACCTTTTATAAATAATATGCATAAAATTATTTAGGCAGTTTTCCAGCAAAACCAATTCCCCCTTCACCCATACCTTCACGTTTTATCATTTGGAGCATTCTGGGACCCTATGGCCATACCTTATCGTGAGAGTTATCCTAATATCTCGCGAAATTTTACTTTTTTACAAGTATTTTAAGACCCGGATTTACTTTAACTTCATATACTTTAAATCATCAAAAGGCCATTTCTAAACCTTCATTAAATAATATTACATCCACGCTTCCACAATATTTTGTGCAACGATGGGTTACCTTCACGTTCTATTTTGAAAAAGAGTTAATGTAGTATATCAGTTCATATTTCTTGGTTTAAAATGGGCTCTTCTGAGAATACAATGCAAAATTCCTACTCTGCTTCATTAGACCTAGATTAGTTTAAGCAAAAGGCCGAGAAAAAATATGGGAATTAGGACTGCCAGCGAATACACTTGAAGTTTAACGTAGTAACTTTCCAACTATTATTAATTAAGAGGCAGCATTACCCTTTAGTTTTACGGAAACTACATTCTCATATGGCCATGGACCGATTGGTTGTGTTGTGGAGTACTGGTTTAATAGTTTTGTAGAGTACTGCTACTCTGATGTGTAGTATTGGTTTCTTAACCCATTGATCGGGGTTCTAATTCCCGGAAGGGAAACTTTCAGTAGTATCCTTGATTGCTTTCTGTGTGGAGAGCACTCGAGGGCCAGTGATTCGTGTGTCGAATGGGACGTACCTAGTTCACCTCATGGCGTCTTGAATTAAGAGAATCCTGATTCGGGAACCGGGTCTCAACCTAATCTTCCTTAATCCCCTGCCGATTCCTAACGTTTCACAAGTACTCACGTGTCCTCACAGTCAAAAATGGCATTGGTTGTCATTTTTCTCCCCTCCTTATGGCACTTAAAAAAACTGCGGTTTTGTATTTTTAAAATTGGGCGTAAAAAGGCTTCAAGGGGGGAACTTTTACAACAGCATAATTTTTTTTTTGAGATTTGAATATTCAGTATTCACCTGATGCTGGTGATTGGATTAACTCTTTCAGATACACAATTTACTTAATTGCATTGTAGTGTATTTTTGGTGCTGCATATCTGCATTTTTCCCTTCAAAATAATATAATATAAGCACTGAATTCTTTAATTTGATACTGATTTGTTTCTAATGTCAATTATGAAAGTTAAACTTCACCTTTTTGCGAAGAAAAAAAACCATTTATAACTATTCCTCATATAAATATTCAGAACCAAGAGAATTAAATAAATTTGTTGTGTCGAAAGAACACAGAGAAAAAGGTTGTGAAACCAACCCTTTGGCAAAGGCAGAAAAAGAAATTAAACGGTGCAAAGTGATCATATGGAAATTATCTCTATCAAGAAGGAACTCAGGCTAAACAATCCGACAAAATATATTTATATATATCGATAGAGTAGTATATTATATTTGTCCTATTTTTTTGCAGTGGTGTACAGTATCTTTTTAGTAGACTCCGAAAAGCTATGACAAGGAAAGTAGACTATTTTCTTTATCTCTTAAACGAAGCGCAAAATTTCCATGTTTAGTGTAACAAAACTAATTTGATTTTCAGAGGATTTCAGGGTTAGAAGTTAGTTTATAGAGGGTTTCACTGATCAAAAGGAAATAGCTATATCCTAAGCCTTCCATCCGTTTAACGTTATGCCCCGGGATTTCAGAGGAGTTTTTCTCTCAGCATTTATTTGCAGCAGAGTTCGAGGAATTAAATGGAAAGAGGAAAATAAAGGCAGTGAAAAGGGATGAAATCATATCCACCGGAGTCGGCGCAACTGTGAGTCGCAGAATCAAGACTTAAGATTCATTAGAACTTGTCAAAGGAAAACGAAAATAAAAAATTGGTTTCAGGAATCTAAAACGTTGCATAGTGTTCAATATTTTCATGATGCGTAAAACTTTATTAAATGAAAATTTATGAGGCTAATTTCAATCGTGAATTGACTTGTTAGAGACTTCGATGGGTATTTTAACGTTCGAAGTACGGAAGAGACTGCTATAATTATTATGATTTGTTATTGTACCTAAATGTTCTGTTATTAGTTTTTATACATCAGGTTTTTAATACTTCTACCCTCGGGGAAAATATATGTTCTGCTTCAAAAAATGGAAACCAGAATTTCCTTATCTCAGCTAAAAGGAATACGTAAATGCATTAATATCACATTTCCAACATTTTATATTTTTGAAACGCATTACGTATCAAAGAGACACTAAACGGCTATTTTAATCGATCTTGCAATATCAACATTTGGAAAAGGGAAATAAAAAATCGGTTATTAGCATGTTACACAAGCAACATTGGCTACATTGTATTAAGCTAATTGTTGGAAACCTGATGTATTTTCCCCACAGTACAAGTTCAGACATATACTCCTTAACCAGGGCTTCAAGTAGAGTATAAGGTTTCTTCAAGGGGTGAAAGATATTACGATATACGTATACAAATGCAGAATGCTCTTTTTATACAATTACAGAATCCAAAAAGGTCACAGTATTTTAATTACGTAGGTTTCCGGGTAAATTTCATTGCATTGATATTCTCCAAAGGTACGTATTACTACAGCAATGCATATAGGCCAATATTTATTCTTCAAGGCAAAATGATTCATTGGCACATTGATGAAATGTAAGCATGGATACATTTAAGGCGTTTCATCCGCTTGCCACTGAACCTCTTTTGAACTTTTAGCTCTTTATAGTTTTCTGAATAACATAGTCATACTTGAAAATGTAAGAGTAAATGAAAGTTCAACTCTATTATTCCTAAGATCCAATTATGGATATACTGCCCTTTAAATTAGTGTCGCATTATGTTTATTTTTCTAGCTGAAAATACCATTAATACTGCTTAGGAAATACAACTTTTCACCTAAAATATTGTCTAATATAAGGATAGGAGGGAAAGTGACTAAGATGAAATAATAGTATTTTTTTTTGATAACCTCCAATTTTTGGGCCCCTTTAGGATGAGTTTAAATGAATGAAATTTTTCTTGGGCCTTCTTCGTGTCTACTGATAAATTTTAAACTTAACTTAAATTTTTTCATACCGTGAATTCATTTCTCCTCAATTCGAGAGGAAACAAGTTACTGTGTCGTTGTGATTTATTTAGCACTCGAAAAGTATGTACCCAAACTCAGCTAAAACCTGAGTTGAATACAGCATTTGTGTGAGGAATTGGATCACTTATACGAGAATCATGACAAAACGGACTAAACCCTTGGAAAAAATGCGTGACCACTTTCTAACCCCATGTAAAGATAATAATTTTAATACTTATAAATTTGGCCATCGAGCGATTGAGAAGAGATCCATCGATTACTATAAAGATAACCTATCCTCGCTCCAACTGTTTCAAATAAAGATGACTCAAGTAGCTAAATATTCAGCCGGTGGACGCAATAAACTTGAAAAAAATACTTAAGAGCTTAGGAAAAAAAGGAAATTAAATATTCCTTGCCTTTTGAAAAAAAAATAAGCGTATTGATTTGGAAGAGTTTTATAGTCGTTTAAGTGTTTTTCGCATTAGATAGAGATAAACGTCATTTTATCTGGGTCTGGAAAATAGAGAGGTTTACATACGAATGGATCATTTAATACTTTTGTAAGGAGAAGAAAACCTATTACGAGAGCTTAACAGATATAACAGATATAACGAGAGATAAAACGAGGATGGTAAATTTTATTTAAATTGTTTTGCAGAAATCTTGGAATGAAAGTATCCGAAGTTTAGCAAACCTCATCAAGCTCTAATTCAAATTAGCACTGAAAAAGGCGATCAGATTGTTGTTGGGACTATAGTACTTGTCTCCTATCCCGAAGACCCTGGCTCGAATTCCGGTAGAAGTAGACATTTTTCATTGGTGTACCGGTCCCTACTTGAGTGATTTAAGGAGATAATTTAAATTTTATACTCCTTCCATTGGATATGACGTTAAATCGTGAACCTCTTGGCATCTTCCGTCACTTGTAGAGTAAATCAGACATGGAGTTTCTCTCCATCCTTCCGTCGTTCCTGGAAACTTTCCCACCTCTAACCAGTTAGCCGCCTATCCTACATGTAGCAGATGGTCTCATTTGCGGGCCTATCCTCGAAATAACTATCATTACTACCGAATTTATAGTAGTGTGGTATAGTTACACTTCGACGTTTATGGAAAAAATGCGTGACCACTTTCTAACCCCATGTCAAGATAGTCATTGAAAAGCTGCTTGGGCGCATGGAAAAATTACACACTTCGAAGTATTTGAACATGAAGGAATCTAATTAGGTCAAATTTGCTGGTAATTGAGTGTTATTTCTCCAATTAGAGATTATTATTTGGAACACTACCTACCGGCTCAAAGTATTGTATTAAGTCTAACCGAGAAAATGAAATAGTAATGTGATTGAGAGTCGAAGACCCTGCTGTAACATTAAAGTCAGGAGATTTGAATTAGAGAATCTGAATTTTTTATCTAGCTGGGAAATACTTTCTACAATGACATGCGGTGAAGGAAAGCATAAGTTTTCTCGTTAAATTAAATTGGAGAATGAAGCGTTTAGCTGAATAATAAAAACCATGAACATAACTAGGTGATTTACGGTAGAAAAATTCGTTATGGAAGACTGCACTGTGGATTACAGTATTGGACTATTGCCAAACCGCGCCCTTTGAGGAGGACGAGCGTTTAAAAGACGCTTTCTGGATGCGGTTAGGAACAAGAGTGGAGGAGTCAAAGAGGAGGGAGACAAAGAGACTCACAAAGAGGAATGTGTAGAGGGGGTGGAAGGAGAGAAAGATGGGTTAGCTCTTCGCGGGAAAAGTTTGCGTTTAAGTTGAGAGAGGCAGAGGTAATGGGCGCAGGAACAGTTAAGAAGAAATGAGATATTTAGAACGGAAATGTAAGAAAATAGTTCGGAAGGAGAGACTGAGAACTTTTCTTATGCAAAAAGAAAGGCGGAAGGTATGATGAGTAGAAGATAGGTATTGTTAAGAATAAACTTTGAGAATTAACCCATTTTCGGATGGTTGAACCCTAGAGCTTACAAAAAGAACGGCCTGATTTGATGATTGCTTTTGTTGAGGATGAATAACTTTAATTTCCCTATGATCTTCAAGAATTTTGCATCATCATCATTGTATTGTTTTTTGCTTGTTGGCTAGTCTCGTACGCTGCTGCCGTCTCCATCGCTTCTGTCCCGAATTGTAGATGAATATTGTAGATGGTGATTATTGTATAATCCACAAATTTAATTTTTCTTATTCCTCTATTTTTCACTCCTTCAACTAAACCATCCAATGGCACTGCTTTTATGTTTCTCGCTCTGATCCCGTGGCCCGACTAGTTACCTTTTCTTTTTCTTATTTCCTTTATGAGCGATCTCTCTTCCTTCACCTTACCATAATGCCTCCTCATTTCTCAACTTATCCACCATCTTATTTTTTCCATCTTTCTCCACACGTGCATTTCAAAAGCCTCCATTATCCCTTTCCCTCTTCACTAATGCCCATGTTTCACATCCATGTACGAAAACGCACCATGTGTAACACACTCTTTCTCAACCCCAGATTCTGGCTGATCTGGGGTTTAGACCCCATATCCAAACTGTAAAAATAAAATAAAATAAAAAGTGGGACATTATCCGTATCCCAAATGATTTGATGGGATTTAGCATTGATGAATTTAGCAAAATTAACCATGCCTTCTTTGCAAGTAACATCTGCATTGAATGTAATTCGGAAAACTGCTCTTAGAAAACATGGGAAATTACATTATGAAGTAAATTCACGGTTTACAATAAAATGGATACGACAGATTACGTATAATTGGTAAACATGATATTGACACTTGGATATAATATCTTCCAAAATATTAATCCTCAACTATTGATAGTATTTAAAATTCGATGTTTTTTTGTACTTAATCTTTTTTCTGGTTAAAGATATAAGTTATGGTAAACTTTTTCAGATTCTTTCATTTGGAAAACAATTATAACTATAACATGGTGATGTGGCGTTTAGTGGATGCCTTAATGCCAGAATTGGGAGACTTAAATAAATGAAATAAATTGCAAAAATTTTCTCTGAACTGGATAATTCGTATTATCTGGGCAACGCCATGTTAGTTAAGCGTCACAGTAATCCTCTTAAAAGTTTCAATGTCATGGATAGACGTCTTGGCATTTATTTCTTGAGTAAAATGTGCCACACACTAATCAATACATCGGCATCCACTCAGTATAAATAAGCATTTAACTCGAAATAGTTAATCTGTGAACGTCATACTTCGTTAAATATAAAGGCATATTTGACACTTATACTACCTTGCTCTGTAGTAGTACAAAAATTGAATTGCCGCCTTCAAAATGAAATGACATCGACTTTTTATGAGTTGCATATTGCCTACAATTTATGCTGCACATTTAAACGGTGTGGATATTATTTAGTTCGACTAAGAGGTTTCAACATAACTACTGCCCTTTGGATTATCTATGCTTCTCTAAAGTTTTATCCGGAACATTTAGCAGATACCTGCTCATGAGAGTATGGTTTGTTGAAGTTTTGGTCGGCCCTGTTTCTAATGGAAAATTTTATTTGCTTCATTCACTAGTAACTTGTGTTCACAAATGTATGCAAAAATTACTAGTTACTTGAGTTTTTCAGAGTTTATTTTTCAAATTTCAGAGAAGGATATGTTTTTAATGCGAACACGTTAAACAGACTGATCCTTATTCCCTTTGCCCTCAGACTTTTTGCACTGATAAGGAGAGAGATATGCATTCTTTCGGCTCGAATCGTGAATGCTTTTGTGGAGGAAGATTAACGCCCGATGGTGGGGGATGTCGAGTTGAAGGTCCCAAGAAGAATTTGGGAAAGTGGGTCCGCCGGGGAAGAAAACAAATAGAGCCCTAAAATTGGACGGGGCGAAAGGGGCTGCAGATGGTAATGCAAAGAAGGAGGTAAGATGTGATTCCGTAGATAAAGGTGATTTTTAAGTAGGTATTATTTTAACCAACGTGTGGAAAGAAGAATACTTGAAGAAAGGATAAGATATCGTACATGATTCTGATATGTTTGTTTTAACATTTCCAAAAATTCAGTGTCTTGGTGTACAAAGTGCTTTAACTAAGTGAATCCAATGATTGCTTTTGTGGAGCTACTTATCAGGATATTACAATTCAAAATTTAAGACAATTTTGGCCTTGGACCTCTATAGAAAAAAGGCTATTTAAACCGTTATTTTCTTCCAATCGTTTGCATTTCAATTACATAAAATTGCAGGCAATTACATACCTATCTACATTGCCCACTGAATATGAAGTATGTGATTTATTTTCTCTCTGCAATCAAAAATATAAACAGTTTTTTTATTAATTGTATTTTCTGTGTTAAAACATGCGTTATCTGATTGTGATTATTTTAAAATTGACTTAAAAGGGGCAATTTGAACAAGCAATGAAATCTATCTTTACCTTCTCCTACCTTTGGCTTTCACTTTACAAATTTAGATGTTTTTACCAAGGCTTGGCTTTTATTAAAAGTAATTAGTTTGCACTACAGTGAAACTCAGCCAAACTAAAACTTGCTGAAAAAATTGGCGTTGTGTAACGAAAATTGTTGTCTTAAATTTTCAATATTAGGTTAATTTCAGTTTCCATACGTTATTCCCTTCATGGAGAGGTTTTGCATAAAAATGTTTTGTCAATATAAATTAAATCCACGGTCTTTTTATAATTCAAATATTAAATGAATATAATAACTTGAACGGTCAGTTACCGTAAAGTATTTTAATTTCAAATGCCCAGAGGTCAATGGTATTTATATTAACGATAATTTTAGCTGAGTTTGAGACCACAGTTTTTAAGTGGCAATCTAAATGTAGTAAAATATAAATTGCAGGGCAAAAAACTCTAGTTTAAAATATCCCTTCAATAAAATAGTTAACGGAAATCCAATTTTATACAAAGGATCAATACATCGCTCACGTACGAAGGAATATAATTGCTCTAGATTTAGTGCAAAGAGTGAATTAAAAATTACCAATTTTCTCCGGAAAATTTACAAGGTCTATTGTTTGACTAAAACTTCTACACATTCTGTACTCCGAACTTTACTTATTTGGAGATCAACCGTTAGCTGAATCATAAAATTTGTTTGATTTCTCACATTTTTCTGATTTGTTTTACTGCACTTGAGTCATCGATGCACCCAGCTCAGGTTCCCAAAAATAAACCTAAAAAGTTGGCAATGGATGTTTTTTTCGACTATCCACATTTTGTGGCCCCAATGCGTTTCCATTCGTCCGTTACATTTGCTAACACAGGTGTCAATAGATTTGGAGCTATGCTCTGAGTTGTTAGATTCAATATCCCCGTAAAGCGTTCAAGCCATTTAGGTTTTTGTGAAGTCCAAATGAATAAATATAGAGATCTTTATCAATCAGTTTCAGTACAAATACTAACATTTAAAATTGCAAATGTTAGCTTGAAACACTAAAAGTACTTTTTTCTATCCAAGGAAGTACTTCCTAACTTGTGTTTTTGCGTTATTTTTTTAAAGCAATTTCTCCTTCTCTCAAACACGTTTTCCCAAATCATGTCAAACTAAATTGGATATTGACAAAGGGTTTTTTCTCCACATCATTAACAGTGAATGAGTTCTGATATATCAAAGTTTGTTCCTCCAAAAATAAGCGTCACTGTGCATGACGATGCGCAGTCATTTCAAAATAGCTATTTCATAAGTTGTAGCCAAATGTAACCACTTAAAATTATAATATATTACGATCTTCGCTAAAAGAGAGTCAATCAGAATTCTACTTCTCTTTTTAAAGAATATCTTCAAAGGCACTGGAGCAAGACACTGGAGAGTCGGTGAAGAAGATAAAGGATGCTAATGAATCGCAAAGAGGCCTTCATTATAATAAAACGGGAAATTTAAAAAATCCATATTAATTGAACATGGTTGTTTTCCTCAATTTTTTTCCTCCAAATGGTGTTATAAACGAAGCTCATTTGCTTACCTAACTGAGAATTGAACTTGTTCAGCAAGCTGAATAGATTTTGATTTTCTTTTAAATATAAATATTGTTTTAGTGTAATGAAATAGGTTTCTATCAACGTTGCTACTATAAAGAATTAGCTTCAGGAAATTTTATTTGCTACAAATTTTGGACTCTGTAGTGGCGTGATTAATTTAGAATTTTTTAAATTATTTTTTAAATAAAATTTGCTTTAAATTCTCAATTATGTTATTGAATCCCCTGTTATTTCGGAATTAAATAATGTAATTGCGGGTATATCTGCGTAAATACACTAGAACCGATGCACAAGCCTTTCCAATGCTCACAACTGGCATTTAGCCGGAAAAAAAGCTCACTTATTTTTCTTGACCAAATGGTCCTCACGTGAGTTATCCTTTCCAACCTATTTATCGATTATAATCCAAATTGATTATGTTCCAGACCAATTAATTCTACCTGTTGAAGCTTTAATCGAAGTATTATGGCTTTATCATTAGGTTCAGAATTCATTTATTGCCGTTTGTGTCCCACCATTAATGTATTCATTATATGCCAAAAGATTATCTCACAATCAGAGTTTAAAAGACAGAAGAAAAGTATAAATTTCATAAGTTCCTTTACATAGGCCCAGGAAATGGTAAACCTGAGGAGACTTTATTGATGATGTCTCAGGAATATTGTTTGCATAAATAGGGAGAAGGAATTTCTAGCGTCTGGTCTTAAAGTTACATTTCAGAATCCCTTATCACTGGGTACTACGTATGTATTAATAATCGCCCACAAAAATTTTCAAAGCTCCGAAAGACCCCTGTGTTGAGCATCGTATTTATAGTAAGTAATTTACTTTCAGCGGCGTCGGAATTAGGAGGCAGGAAGGAACGAAGGCCCTTCTCCCCCCCAAAATTTTCCCCAGACTCCTGAGAAATGAGTAGTCATCATTAATAAAACTTAAATTTTACTTGTTTCGAATTTGATTTTTCCCTTATGACATCTTTATATGCTCATTTAGTGAAATTATAGTCTCTACCCTCTCCTATCCACAAAAAATTCGGGCGTTTTTCTTTGGCGCCGGGCCCGTTTCTTTTGGGAGTCGGGCCCTTTTCTTAGGAGCCGGGCATTTTTCAAGGCTACCCATCCTCCCCCAGCCAAAATAGTTCCGACGCCCCTGTTCACTTACCACTTAAGCTCTCCTCTACTCTACCGTATAATAGCAAAAACATTTGATATACATGGAATGTTTAAATAAACCTACAAATTATTTAGCTGGATTCGTCAAGTGTCAATATAAAAGCTACTTCTGAAATAAATGTTTCCATGATGGGACACATCAATATGACCTATTTGCCTACTCTCTAAATAAATCTTTATTAGCATTGTGTACAAAAATATTAGTTAAAAAAATGGAAATAGAAAAGTGGCATTGGAAATGCAGGTGGCAAGGAGAAGGAGGAATGTTACGCTGATGAAAAGGAAAGGAAACGAGGAAGAGCTGATAGCTGGAAAACAGAGGAGAAAAAGTTGGATAAATACAGGGTTATTCAAAAAGAAGGAGCAGTTTTCAAACATTTATTTTGACGGCCTTAATTGAAACTTCAACCCGGGCTGTTCAAAGTTTGAACAATTGACTCAAAGTGTGAACCTTTCTCTGTCCAGAAGCGTTAGAATTATGTTTATTCATTTAGAGTTCGGAAGAAATAAATGTTTGAAATATGCTCTTTCTTTTCGAATAACCCTGTATAGAAAAGACTAGGTTTAATTAAGCAGGCGATTATTGACGTAATGTAAAATTGTAGCCACACTGAGAGTAATAGAGAAATCACTAGTTAATTTATTACATCTGTTATATAAAACCTGCCCGGCTTCAATATTCTTTTAGATTATTTTCAAGGAATAATGCTTGAGAAGGATATTTACATGCCATATGACTTTCCTTCATTTTTACAAAAGAGTGTCAAAACCGTGCAGGTATTAAATAAAATTGCATGCACAAAGTTTTTCTTGCTATGTTAGGGATGGGGGTGTGTTGAACCAGTTGATAGAAAGGATAAATTTAGCTAAGAGCGATAGGAGGACTAGAAAAACAGACGAGTTGGATGATTTGGTGATAAGTATGTATAAAGTATGCAGAGAGCACAGCATCATGGGAGAAGTCAGGTGAATCCGTGAAACCTCAGTCACAACTTATGTTTACAAGACCATTTTAATAATACTTTTCTTCCTTTTATATCATTTTTCTTAGAAACGTGGTCTTAGAAAGGATATTCCTAGGTGAATAAGGGAGGAAATTGGCATTTAATGTGAAAATAAGAGATGTACATGTATAAATACTGTTTTGCTACTGTGAAGAAATATTGGGGTTAACGTGCATTAAAAAAAGAGATGATTAAGTAAAATAGTGTAGAAATCACCATATACACCTATCCTTATCATTAGAACAGCTAATGGTAGTTGCAATGTTTTTCTCATCGAATAACTCATTTCAAAGAGGAAACTCTGAATGTCATGCATTGCAAAATTCTTGTAATGGCACAAATATATTGCTAATAACAAAGGATAAGAATTAAATTCTTTTTGGGTTATGCGGTATTGAAATGTCATGTTAGGTGCTTTTGAATACCTTAGAGGTTTATTGTTAACATTATTTTATTCATAATTTTTGCAATGCTAGGATAAAGTATTCCACCAAGTAAATTGATTCCACCAAGCCAGCATAAAAGAGCCGATATAATTATATACATGGGTTTATATCCATAAAGGAGAAAAGCTATTTGTACATGAAGCCAATTTGTATAAGCTTATATAACTCCAATAAATCAGATAAAACTCTTCGCTAATGTGTAATAACAAGGGAAAATCCTATACTCTTTCCATCGGCCAAACCCAGGAAATTTTCATGAAGTTCATTTTTGTACACATTTCGGCTTTCTAAACAGCCCGTAAGAACGAAGGATACGTTGCTCTCATTCCTTTTGCTTCTAGGGGTATCACTGTTTTTACATTTGTTTATGCTTTCTGCAAGCATAAAACTTCAACGAGAAATATTATTATGGAGAATCTCGCTCTTAGGCTTTAAATGTTTGATGATGCAGCTGTTTATCTAAAACCATTATTTTTTCAAAATTGTACTTTAGTTGAAGAACATGAAAGCTTTAATCAAGATTTTTAAGCATGAACTTTCAAAACCATGCCTGAATTTCCTTTTTCTTTATGAAACATGTGAACTTATGGACGCATGGCCCATGTTCTTTTAGAGTAGTGGACTTGTGTACATATGAGAGCTAAAAAGGTATATCCATTGGGTTCCCCTCTGTAGTAAAATACTTAGTATTGATGATGAAATATATTTTATAATATTTCCATTTTAAATTTAAATCCACGTCCTAGGATACATAAACACTACCAGTCTTATAACACTGTGTGTCTCAAATGCTTCCCCACCTCATTAGTAAAACTCACGTACGTGCCTTTGAATGAATATAGTTACGATCTGGTGTGAGCCATGTCTCTCTCTATCATTGCCGTTGCATTCTATTTTCCCCTTTTTTTCTGGCAGTCAAACCCCGGTTTATTATAATGTTGATTCTTTAGTGCATATTATTTTGACGCTCATTTAAAAATGGATGTACTAATCGCATCGCCACTTAAAAATAGGATAGATGCATTTGATAACGAATACTACTACACTGATGCTTAGTGGCCCAGTTTCAATTTGTTTTGCATAGATATTTACATGAACCATTTACTACAAATAAGGAAATATGCTACTTGCCTTTAAATTACGACTGTTCTGGTCTTCTTGTAGAAATTAAGCTAGGAATTTCATCAAGTGAATTTTGCAAGATACCCTCTTTATCATTTGGCTATGATCAAGTTTTTATTCCTAAATATCAATCAACTAGGTTACGCTAAATTGGAAGATCGAAGTAGGGTTAACTTTCTAGGGTTTCAACTTTAGATCACAATGAAATAGAGGGGGGGTGTCTAGCTATTCGCCGCTTCCAAAAGGCATACAAAAATTAACCGATCTGAGACGTAGATTTCCGCTTATAAACGGATACGTTAGGGAGTCCAGTTTATAATATTCTCTTCAAAATTTTGAGGTACCATGTCGCAGCAAACAATTGTACTCTTACTTTACCGTGTGAAATATATTAGCTATGAATACAAGTAAAACTCCTGTTCCGATTCGTACTTTCTGCTCTTTTATGAGTGAGCATTCCAGTCAGCAAGCAAGCATTACGGTTAACTAAACAAGGTCACATTGAACGTCATTATCCGTCGGTTTTATGTTTATTTGTCTTTGCCTCATAAGAGTCAGTGACAGTGTCAGGGAAAAGGCGAAATATATTGACACTTATTTTTGTCGGAAATGTTAAATCTACATCTACATAATACCATGCAAGACACCGCAACGGTGTGCCTCAACACTAGACATAAGAAAAATTTATGTTAGTAACAGCATTATTGGTTCCATTAAGTGGCGTCGGAAGTGGGGGGCACTTAAAAAATGAACGCATATTCAACACTCTGAGACGGATACATACATGTTTGAATTCTTTCGACAACAATGGAAATAGATAATATTGATGGTTTTTCAGGAGTTTAGGTCTTTCGTTAAAAATGAAAATTATTCAACTTTTGCCGACGTTTCGGAAAATATATTTTTCCTTCTTCAGGGCTATAAATGGGATGAGCCACCAAAAACATAACAATAATAATATAACATGATCCAAAAGAATATTTACAGTGCCAAAAATGTTTAACAATATAATTTTTAACAAATTTTAACTTCAAAATATTACATGGAATAAAATTTTACATACCTTTATTTATAAGAAAGAGGTCTGGAATACAACTTACCAATGGAAATAGACAAATCTCCAAGCGGTAATTCAATGGGGCTACAAGGATAGTGAATGGTAAATTTAGGATGGATAGAAAAAAGTGTGTTAGTAACAATAAAATAAACTCTTTGAAATATAGATAATCACCTTTACTTACGTTTGCAATTGCAATGACTCCTGTGAGTCTCAATCACCCTCACAGTAAACATTTATGGGGAAGGGATCCCACACCAGTGATTCAACAGTCACATGTTACAAGGAAAATAATAACATAAGCTGGGTTGGGGTACATTCAACCTTGGTGGAGCATTAATTGGGTACAGTTTCAATGCATATTTTTGGATTAACTAAGAGAAATGACCATTAAAAGCTTAATTAAAACGTTTTCAATGGAGTGAACTCCTGGAATCACAGTTATATACTGACATATGGATACATATTTCGCATTCTGAATACCAAAAAGTTTTCTTAGCAGTTCAAGCTTTAGTGTAAAGGTAAAAAAATACTGATTATAACATAATTGACGGTACGGGTTGCGCAATATTAATTTAAAACGTGTAAACTCGTGTAAAATTATCAAATGCTGTCTCTTACCGCTTGCAGTAGCTAAAGTGGTGTTTAATCCTCCACAGTATTAACCTACTTGGTAGATGTAGAGAACGAATTGTCCGAGCATTTAGGGATTTGAACCATAAGGTACTTTCAAAAGACATCATACGAAATGTATGAACCCTGTGAAGAATGACCTAGCTTCGTCGCTAAAAAAATCAATTAGTCACTGTGGCGTATTTTTAAATACATAGATTCATTTTGAAACAGTAATGAAAATTGCACTCATTTTCCCTAATATAGCTTAAATAATGTTTAAATTAAAATGAGGTTAAAGTAACATTTAAGTCTAATTTTACTTCTGTGCCAACTGATTTGGCAAAGAACTTAGGTAAGAATCCTGGTCACGGCTAAACTAAAAAAAGAGAGATTTTTTCTCCTGCCACATACTTTATAAGTATGGTAGGTATTATGTAGATGCAGACATGTTGCTTTTTAAATTCTTGAATCCGTTCATACACTTCCTGTTGTTGGGTTGTATACGGACATGTGTAGTTAAATAATTTATTTCCATTTAATATCAGTAATACTTTTCCCCTAAGCACGTGAACATCAAATTATAGGCGTAAAATAACGGATAGGAAATGATTACTTTTACAATTTCGTTCTCATTTAGGATGAATACAGCTTTAAATGCATTCAATTTCAACGGTAGACTATTTAGCTATCAGTATTTTTTCAAGTATTTTCCGTGACACGAATTCCATTTTCTCACCTTCTAATTGAATGACACGAAGCACAGCCATTACAATAATACAAATTGCTAAGTGTCATGGAGGGAAAATGTCAAGTATAGTGGCGTTGTGGGAAATAGTGCTAATTTTTACATTCGCTTCCTTCTCCTGGCTTTAAAATTAAATGTTCGGATAAATAAGATGTTTCAGAGAGCATGGATACAAATTAATTTTAACTAATTAGCTCTTAGCAAATATGATGGAGAGACATTATTTCTAGTTTCCTTATTTTGGAGCATTGAGGAAAACGAATTCATTTTTGTGAAAACATTATTTCACTTTTTTATACGATGAATCTGTAACTTCATCAATATTTACGGTAAATTTCCGATTTTTAATTATGTGTCAGGAGCTGCGTTAAGGTTCTCCCTTTTGGACGGAATCAGTAATTAAAAAGAGTATTTAGTTCCACTACAATTGCTTGCATTACAGCCTTTCCTCTAACCCCATCGGAATACTGAAACCAGAAGGTTAAACAACCCTCAAGAGGGAAACAAACTCATGTTCTTATTGTGACCATGGACAGCGTGAAATGAGAATAGCTACTGAGGCCTTATCTCTACTTAATTTAAAAACAATGTACTGAGCATAAATTAGAAATGATTGATGAAAGTTAAATATATATATATATATATATTTTGAGGCGTAACTTTTCAAATTAAATGATAGAGTGTCTACATTTTTCGGCATATCAAGCTTCCATCTCACACTAATATCTATAGTTTTATGTGGTGTAGATGGTATACAGATGAAATAGGAAGAATGACAATTAGAATGACAGTTCACATGATAAGTTATGGTAAAAATATGTAAGATGCTGCTTGTATGGCTATGTGTTATAAAGACTTATGGGATATGTTGCAGGGGAATGTAGTTCCTTATTTATCAAGCCATGAGACATGATGTCAGGAAGACCAGAAGCCGAATTTCATTCCAAGATAATCCTAACATACCACGCTCTCCCCTGAGTCAAATACGTGTATATTAGGTTTTTTTCTGCCATTAATAGACCATTTCACGAATTTGAAACATGAATGATGAATATGAGACCTTATTTGATTACCGATTGGAATTCGATCTTCACAAGGAAAATGGTTGCTATTTCTTTGCATGGGACTATAAGTTTTTTGACAATACTCAATGGAAAAGACCGCAGTGGTTGTAACAAATGGTCGTAGACTCTCCATCCTTGGTCAGTATCATTTCCAACGATTTTTTTATGAAGTTGCAGGTGTACTATGCAACGCGTAGGCCTAGCTAGCCCTATATCAGGGGTTCTTACCCCGTTTAGGGTATTGATTTTGAGTAATCCTTATGATCAATTTAGGCTATATTTGCGAAATATGGCTTGCGAGGCAAATGTTTTGGATGGCTCTGTGGGTCTTCACTTTAAATTGAATATGAAAATCAAAATTATATAGTTTGGTGTATGCACGGTCAGTTTTATATTATTATGTAATAATACCAGAGTTTTCAGAATTCAGTAACTCCCGCGCTGAATAAGTTTGGCTTGTGTTGAAAGCACCTTAATTATAACCTAAGCGCAAGAGAAGCGTTTTACATAAATGCAAGCTGACTACTGAGATTGAAAATAGGTAAAATATGAGAACAATTCACTGTGCGGATTTCTCCTACTTTGACGTAGATATCTAAATAATACTATTGTTTTTAAATTACTTTTTTTAACTTTGCACCTATACATTTATGGCTCTCCATCCATTTAAAACTGCTGAGTAATAGGTTTGGCTCTTTCTCCGCATAAGTTTTCCAACATCTGCAGTAGATGTTGCGATAAAACGTGAGACTTTGGAGCACGGAAAAAAAGAACTATTCTCTGAGATATCTTCAGAGCGTTGGAGATCAGAGCGTAACGTTTCCCAAGGACGTTGTTAGACGGAAATCCAAACTGCACCCGGTTCGCTACGCGCATCTCTAGGAAGAAATATGCATGCGGTGAATTTTACGAATATCGCGTCGATCGACGAAAACCGCGAATGGCTAACCGCTAACTTCCTTCCGACGAGTCGTTACCTCGAGTGTCGGATGAATAATTGATACTCCGGTTTTGCCGGAATTGCACATTCATTCCGGAACAGATAAGAAGACCGACCGGGAAGATCGATAGCTTCCGATTTTCCCTTTCGTAATCGCACCAGCATGCGCATCCTCTCGCGGCCATCGGATAAATCACTCCCTCTTTCCGCCCACAGTAACCATCGTGGGGAAACGCAAAAAGAATGAGTGGGCAGATGCGCAAAAAATTCATGTTGTATTTTTATTTGCCTAGACTGAATTATGAATGCACCGTTCCTCTTCTTCGCCAATGAAGGAGAGTGCTAGTGGTGACACTTCACCCGTTTGCGGGCGAATCGGCTTTTCTATACCACGTGGTGTTTTTTTTAAACTCGCCATGCGATTTTCTCTCAAATCGAGGAAAAAAATAAAGAATCGGGTCAACTTCTATGAATAAATGAATTTTCAATTTTCGCGGCCAAGGCTTGCAAGCGAGTGGAGATGCCTTCAGTCAATGAAAACGGGATCGGTCGGGGGCATTACCGTGCGGGAGAGGCACTATGTTTTTGATGACAATTTTCCACACTTTATGTCACTCGTTTCTTTTCAATGTTGTAGTGGAAAAGGTATCACCTAATTTTAAAATGCAGTCGCCGAATTAAATAAAGTTTGGTGGCAAAAGGGCAAAGAATTCTTCTTTATAATTCTAAGAATTCTTCTCTTTTTCGTCGCTCACATCATCACTGTCGGAAACTTTGCCTAGGCCGTGGTTGAAGATCGGTTACTCTCATGACTGGTACCTCAGGGGTTGTGGGATCGTATCCCACCTTGGGTTTTGGTGTTGCACGTAGGCTCAAGATGAGATAATAACCTTAAACTTATTTCAATATATTGCTCTATGATATCTACCTGTTGTTTTAGGATCTTTAAGAAAGTACTAATCTAATTACTGCAATCATAATTTTCTATTATTGTTTCATTAGACTAAATGCTATACTGAACTAAGTATTAGTAGTTTCATCATAGGTGATATATCTTCCTTTTAGGTTTCCCTTTTAAGACTGGAAGGTAGTTTTTATACCAGTCTTCGTGGAGGTTATGCATTTGACCAGAAGAAAATTTTAAATTTTAGCCTACCGTATACTTCTTTTCTTATACTGGGGAGAGCATTGGTCGAATCGAGTGTTTATACTAGACAGCAATATTAATGTGAATGAGAATAGCTTTCGGTCCTCATGGATGATGAAAATTGCATCCTAGAAGAATCCGACCGCTAAAGTTTGGTGAGAGGAAATTTGTCATTTAACGAGATAAACGAATCGGAGGTTTATAAACTCATTAATATAACAGTTTCAGTTCAAGGCTGGTTCGAGTTTGGAAAAACATTTTGTTTTTGAGAGAAAACAGAATATATAGTAAAAATATATTTTTTATCCGTGTAGCGTTATTTTATACAGAATGTGTAATGTATTAGCAACCAATCCCTTAATTACTATGTAGATACTAACAATCTAGTTGCATGAGACCCCAGAGTAGTTTGTTTGCATGTCAATAGTTCATGCTTGGTAATCTTTACCACCTTATTCACACTCTCGTGGTGGCTTTCAGGGTATCGCATAGATGTAGATGAGATTCATTCTCATCACTGCAATGGAATCCCGAGTGACCCTACCCTTCAAAAATCCAAACTGATACTTGATTATTCTCTCTTCTCCATTCTTCTGTTGGTGATTATAAGAACTGCATTTGTCGCCTAAAAAAAACTTATCATTCTATAGTCTTTGAACTCTTTTGTCACCATGTTTTACGGCGTAGGATTTACATATTACGGTTTTTACAAATTACTCCAGCCAAACCCCCTCCGCGTGTAATGTACGAATAAGCCCTAAAATGTGTTCCTTTCTTCCCTTCCCAGGTTTTTCAGAAGTTCAAAACTCCAATACATGACAATTATTGCAACATCATAATGGTATTTACTATACTAATTACTTAACCGGAAATTAAAGTATTTTGATTTAACTCATAATGCAGTTTGGAGTATTTGCTGAAAATGCGATCGAGGGCTATGAATTGCAAATCATAAATACGCTATTCGTTTTTTGCGAAGTTTTTGAAGCATGTATATCTTAATATTCACTAGAAATAGTAATAGATAACTTATCGATATCGAGGGCGTTTTGATGAATTTTCTCTAAAAAAGGTTGAACTTGTTGCTTAGCTCAAATCATCACCTCGTGAAATTCCGGAAAATCTATCATTTCTCGCTAGGGCACTTTTATTGGCTTTTGGTTTAGCACAGGGGTCTCCAAACTACGACCCGCGGGCCAAATGCGGCCCGAGAGGCCCTCTCATCCGGCCCATGGAGACCTTTTCATCTGCGGAAAAAAATTACGGAAATTCACGTGTATCTTGCCAACATCAACCGTCGTGTGCGTGGACGTAACTTTTTTACCTATTAAAAAAGAGGCGCGCAGCAGTGCGTTAGTTTTCCAACCGTTCATTACATTGTAAAACCTTATTCGATGCTTACTTTTTCTACTTCTGTTCACAGTCAATGACAAGAGCACTTAATAAGCGTTGATAATTTCCTTCGCGTAATTACTTACCAGTGTGTATAAAGTACTGGGAGTGTCGTTAGTTTAACAAGAATTTTCCGAATATTCTGAAGAGGAAACATTAAAAGCAACAATCTTTCTACCATAAGTGGATATATCTACAGACTGTATTCCGGTATGTTGAATTTAATAATTCAAGAAATAATTTTTAAAAATTGTTTCGGGTCAATTTCCAGCTATAATTGCGACAAAATTAGTTCGCACGTTTTTTGAGCGATATTTTATGCAACATACTTATCGTTTCACTTTTTATTTATGTTGAAGTCACTTTATTTTAGTTTCCAACGATGTCCGAGAAGAGGAAAAGAAAAATGGACGACGAGTGTCGGCAATTTCAAGAAGAATGAATTTTGAAATACTTCTTCATCAAATCTGGTGAGAAAACATTGTGTGTGATTTGCAACGAAACCGTGACTGTGATGAAAGAATATAACCTTTGCCGTAATCATCGAAGCAAACACCAGGAGAAATATGCACAGTTGGAGGGTAAAGTCCGTGCAGAAAAAATTTTCTAAATTACAAAATCAACTCACATCACAGAGGACATTCTTCAGTAAATCCTCAAGTGAAAATGTATCCTTAACTAAGCCCAGTTATAAAGTTGCCTACGTCCTGGCTAAGAGTGGCAAACCGTTTACAGACGGTTAATTAGTGAATGAATGTTTGTTGGAGGTGACTGTGGAACTTTGCCCAGAAGAGTCGAAACAATTGAAATTGTAGCTTTGGATGCAAACACCATTTCACGCCGTGTTGAAGACATGGGTGAAAACATTGTGACTCAAATAGCGAAAAACACAAGCAAGTTTTGCCATTTTTCATTGCAATGGATGAATCGCTGGGCAGGTGTTCCACCTCTCAACTGCTTGTGTTCATTAGAGGTGTGGATGAAAACATGAACATAACACAAGAGCTGGCTTCCCTACATAGCATGTATGGAACTGTTACCGGAGAGGATATGTTCAATGAATTGAAAAAAGCATTTGCTGATTATAACTTGGACTGGACTAAGCTCAGTTGCCTGACTGTTGATGAAGGAAAGAACATGAGTGGCATAAAGAAAGGCCTCGTTGGACAAGTGATGCAGCTGTGTTGTGAGAAGTTGAGATGTGAGGTTCATTCCACTACAATGTTCCTGAACTGTATTATTCACAACCAAGCTTTGCGTGCTAAATTTGTAACATTAGCAGTGTACTGAATCCTGCGGTGAAGATGGTAAATTTAATAAGGTCACATGGGCTTAGCCATAGACAGTTCAGAGACATGTTGAAAGATACATCATCGGTCAAGCCAATTCTCAATCAAATTCACTCTCTGTCAGCTTTACTTGTGGCAGATATTTTTGATGACAATAACTCAATTCAGTGTCTGCCTCATTGGGGTTGAGTTTTGTATTCAGAAATTTCTTGCAAAAGCTTCTAAATCTGCTATGGAGAAAAGAAACTGCGTTGTTTCACGTCGGGAAAGCTTCCCTCGCCTTCGAATCGCTTAACTGAACTGCTGCGAGAGCAATTTTGGGTGAATAAGGGAGGAATTCACTTGCTACCAACAAGAAGGCCACAAAGTAAAGCATACATGCATAACAACAGGCTTGATGGCATAAGGAAACAAGCAACAAATAGGGACGAAACGGTCCCGATGTCCATATGGTCTAGAAAACTGCAATGTTTTATGTATAATGACGATGTGCCTTCCCCCCCCCCCTCCTCCTCATTCCTTCCACTTTTCCCTCTCCAAAACAATGCAAATTCGCATTTTAAGAAATATGTAGCTTTGAGGTAATAAAAGACATAACATTATCTTAGTGGCCCCTAATACTCATAGCTGTATAAAGGCAAAACTAAGGATCAAGCTGTGTAGGCTAAATTGACCTTCACTGTAATATTTTAAAATAAAGACATAAAATATTAGTGCAGACTGATAATATTTTATTCAACGTTAAAGAACCTCATTTTCTGAAAAATATTAGCCTGTTATTCTAATGCGTAAAAAGGTAATAACACAGTGACAAGTTAAAAATCACTTCTGATCAATTTGACTCGCAAGGGCCTCAGCGTGTTAAATCTAACTTGGAGTAACAAGAATAGAGTATTAAAGCAATTTATGTTCCCTTTTATATACCCTGTAATTTAGCGTTTTTAATTGCAGCAAAATCGACATATATTTGAGATATTTGCTTTGTGTATCATAAAATAATGCTTTTCTAGGATTCAGTATGTTCATTGAGTCTTTATGACTGACAAGCGAAGGTTCCCAACTGTAATCGGCGGATCGCGATCAAACTTCGTAGAGTGGTAGAAAATAAAAATTGATTGGAATGTTATCCTCGGAAAAGCGTCCAATAGGCCTTAGTTTTCGAGATATTTGCATTTGAAAATATTTAAAAATGCCTTAAATTAATCGTGACGCAACCCGACATACGCGTACGCAGCCCCTGCTCCTTCCTCGGGGTAATCTTCAAGCGATGGAGTGGATGGGACTCTTGTGTGACTCATAAACAAACTAATTCTTTTTGTGCGGCAATACCTCTATTCACCACTCGTCAGAACATTTACCACGACTTTAGTATCGGTACACGCGTTCGTATGCTGGAATGGACCTTTGCCTTGATGCTTTCAGTTGCAGACGAAGCTCGTTGAATAAAAGCTGTAATAACATTATTGCATGAAATAGGCATCCCTCGACGTTAGATGGACATGGTTCTTCACTCTTTTCCTGAATTGGTTAAAGACCTTCTTGAAAAATTTATAGTCCCCGAATTTCGTTCCTTAATTTTCCTAATTTTTTAAGTAAACCTCAGCAACTTTACCTCTATTTTCCATATGTGATTATCAATCAGCTATCTCCGAAAGATGAGCTTGAATTTTTGGATAAATTCTGGGTTGAAGTTGGCTCTTTATTATGCAGAACCTTCCCTCTATCCCAGTATTTGACATTAGCATTAAGAAACAGGGTCGTAGTAGAAATTTATATTAGAGAACTTATTCACAATACCTAAAAAAATGCTGTTAGAAAAAATATATCTTACACATTTTAACTTGGCACTCAATATTTTATTAAAGCAAATTAAAAATCTTTAAATATTCACATTATTTTGTTAATGTATAAATGTTCACTGTGAGAAATTATGGGTAAACATTTCTCACTCACATTTTGTGAGTAAATTTTGTAAAAATATAAATCTTTAATTTTTACAATTATTTTCATAGAAACTATTCACCATATTAGTCTTACTGAGGAATATTCAATACGAAAAAGGATCTAAATACAGCTGGGATGCTAATATTTCTTCCTATATTCTATTAAAAAATGTTAACATCTCACCAGCTTTAAGAGAAGAGAGATGAGCTTTGTTTCGCTTTGAAGTCACCTTACCAAGGGCACTTACCCAAAGGCTACTAAGCGGGATGATCCGACCTGTAAGCCTACAGGAGTTGGTGAATAATATATCTCAGAACAACTTATTTCGCTTTAGTCAGAGAGAAGAATATTCCCCTGAAAATATGACCAACATTACGAGCCGTTAAAGGTAAACAGGGCTGCCTTAGTGGAAAGTGAATCCCTAAATATTTATGGACACTTTGATGCCAGATGCCCCAAGCAGAAATATTTTAAACGTTTATTTCCCACCTCAAATTGTAACCACTTTGCCTCCAAGACGCA
Source organism: Platycnemis pennipes (assembly GCA_933228895.1). Classification (NCBI taxonomy): domain Eukaryota; kingdom Metazoa; phylum Arthropoda; class Insecta; order Odonata; family Platycnemididae; genus Platycnemis; species Platycnemis pennipes. Next base: position 83,214,998 of record OW121854.1, on the reverse strand, counting down.
GATACCACATAATGGAAATGAAATGGAAAATAGGGTGAGAGAATTTTTTTCTCCTGAAAAGGGATTTTTATCGAGTTATCAGCTAGTTGATTTACTTATGATTAGTTAACGGCAGTCCTTAAATTTTTTTTCTATTCAATGCAAGCTCTTTAATCTCTGTTTAATTTTTCTTCCTTATAGCCTTTTTCCCTTCCCCATGGGCTACGCTTTGTCGTGGTGGGATTGGGGCTTGCGTGTTCCCGTGATCCTTAGAGCTACACTGGCGGGAGTAACTAATATTGCTCCTGGTAGGGCCACCCATGCCAGACAGGTCAAAGGGTAGGAGCCTGACGAAAGGTAGCCCACATGCCGAACTCGCAGCGTCTGTTCCTCAGTGAGGCGGCTGTGAGAAGGCGTCTGACCCTGGCCTATCACGCGATGGTGTCACGTTAAAAACACTATTGAGGCAGGCAACGGGAAACCACCTCAATTAAACTCTCCAAAGATCACAATGGACTTGAACAATAGAGAATTAAATCCTGGCAACTACGGGACCCGCGACCAAATTAGTGGAACGGGTGTCGTGCCCGGCAGCAGGGTAAGCAAGGACTCTGCGGTCGTCATCTCACGAAGTTCTTGCACGAAAAGAATGACAGCAGCAGCGGCAGCAGCAGCGGCGGCGAAGAATAAACCAGAGAAGAGAGCAACAATGCTAAGGATCGGGACATGGAATGTTAGGACTATGTTAAGGGCAGGAAAACTAGAGAATATTAAGCGTGAAATGGAGAGGGGAAAGATTGATTTGTTGGGATTAAGCGAAGTAAGATGGAGAGACCAGGGGGACTTTTGGAGTGAAAATTACAGGGTTATATACAGTGGAGGGGAAGAGAGCCAGCGGGGAGTGGCAGTTGTATTGAATGCAACATTAGGAAAATGGGTGTTGAATGTGGAACAGGTAAGCGATAGAATACAAGTATCGAAATCAAAGCAAAGTCGGCAGGTTTACATGCCAACAGGGGGCCATAGAGAAGAGGAAGTAGACGAAGTATATGACCAGTTGGAAGAATTAATCGGGAAGGTAAAGGGCAGGAAGAACCTAATAGTTATGGGAGATTGGAACGCTGTAGCAGGGGAAGGGAGGGACAGAAGTGAAGTAGGGGAGTATGGTCTGGGTGTAAGGAATGACCGGGGCGAGAAAGTAGTGGAGTTATGTAGAAGGAATAATTTAGTGATTACAAACACGTGGTTTAATCACCACCCTAGGCGTAGGTACACGTGGAAAATGCCGAGGGATACTGGAAGGTACCAACTAGACTACATCATGATTAGGCAAAGATTCAGGAACAGCGTAAAGAATTCGCATAGTTTCCCAGGTGCAGATGCCGACTGCGACCATAACTTGGTGGTGATGAAATGTGAGATGAGACTAAAAAGGATGAAAGTAGGAAAGAGAATAAAAAAGTGGGATGTAGGAGCACTGATTGGACGGAAGAGGAGGGAATACCAGGAGATTTTGGATAGATGCATGAGGGAAGAGGAGGCAAGAGGAACAATAGATGAAGGATGGGAAATGATAAAGACGGGCATAAAAGAAGCAGCTGAGAAAACAATAGGAACAGTAGACGCTAGGAGGATCAAGAAACCATGGGTAACAGCGGAGATGATGGAAAGGATCGAGGAAAGAAGGAAATGGAAAAATGTTAATACAGAGCTAGGCAAAAGGCGTTATAAGGAGATTAACAAAAGGCTTAGGAGAGAAACAAAGAGAGCAAGAGAAAAGTGGTGGAGTCGGCAATGCGAGGAGCTGTAGAGACTCCAGCGAGAAGGAGAAATAGGCAGTCTGTACTCAAAGGATAGAATGTTATCAGGAATCAAGAAATGGAAAACGGTCCCGTGCATCAAAGACAGAAGGGGAAATTTAAAAATAGAGCCAGAGGAGATCCAGCATCGTTGGAGGGAATATGTTGAGGAACTGTATGATAGCGAAAATAGGCCTAGAAACTTGGACATAGGAGAGGAAAAGGACGTAGATGAGGATGACGTGGGCCCTGGATTACTAGATAGTGAGATAGAGAAGGCACTGCGAAGAATGAAGGCAAGTAAAGAATGGTGGGCGTAGATAACATCCCAGCCGAGCTTCTGAAAAACCTAGGAAGAGGGGGAAGGGACTGATTTTATGAACTTCTTCGTAGAATATACAAGGAGGGAGCTTGGCCGGAGGATTTTGTAAAAACCGTGCTGATACCTATACCGAAAAAGAGAGTGGCAAAAGAATGTGAAGACTATAGAACGATAAGTTTGATTTATCATGAGTCATAGGTAGTGCTTAGAATCATAAATAGGGGAATGAAAAAGAGAGCAAACGAATTCCTAGGCGAGGATCAGTTTGGATTTCGGAAGGGGAGGGCCACTCGGGATGTGATTGCAGTGATGAGAATACTAGTGGAAAGGAATCTGGAATACAATCAGGACGTATTCGCGTGCTTTGTTGATTTCGAAAAAGCGTTTGACAGAGTGAGGTGGGACAAGTTAATGGAAATATTGCGGAAGATAGGAGTAGACTGGAGAGACAGGAGACTGATCCGGATTTTATACATGGCGCAGAAGAAGCAAGTGACAGTAGCCGATGGAGAATGGGACTGGGCAACAATAGGGAGGGGAGTTAGGCAGGGCTGTCCTTTATCGCCGGTACTTTTCAATATCTTTTCGGAGGAAATGGTGAGAGAGGCTTGGGATGAGCTGGAGGCTGGAGTATAGGTCGGGGAGAAATTGATAAAATCAGTGAGGTTTGCGGATGACCAAGCGCTAGTAAGCCAGTCTGCCCGTGGATTGCAAAAAATTCGTTGCAGGGACAGTGCGAAAGATACGGGATGAAGATAAACCAGAAGAAAACGAAAGTAATGCGGTTTTCAAGAACAAAAAGGGCCAGTATAACGATAATTGTAGGAGGTCAGAAGCTAGAGCAAGTAGAGCAATTTAGCTATCTAGACAGTGTGTTGGAAGAAAAAGGGTATAGCAGTATTGAAGTGAGATGGGGAATTGCATTGGCAAAAGAAGCTTTTTCTCGTAGGCGTGAGCTAATGACAGAGGCGTTGAGTAGGGAAGTGAAGAAAAGACTAGTGAAAAGTTTAATATGGAGCGTTGCACTATATGGGGCGGAAACGTGGGCTTTGCGAAAAGAAGATGAAAATAGACTTAGGCCTTTTGAAATGTGGGTGTGGAGAAGGATGGAGAAAATAAAGTGGGTCGAAAGGAAGACCAACGATGAAGTGCTAGAATTGGTAGGAGAGGAAAGAAATTTGATAGATGAAATTAGGAGAAGGCAGAAGGTGTGGATGGAAAAGGTAATAAAAGGGGATGGTGTTTTGAAGGAGGTGATTGAGGGAAGAGCGTTGGGTAAGCGGGGAAGAGGGAGAAGAAGAACGGGTAGCTTGGATGGAACGATAGGTGGCTGGAGGTATGAGGGGCTGAAGAGGGACATCGTGTGAAATTTAGGGGATGGGAAGAATTAAATGTCCATTTAAACCTACCTTCACCGGTAGAATACTTATAATAATATTAATAGCCTTTTTGGTTTGTGCTTGATGTTTGTTCCTTTGTCATTCTCATTATGATCTCTCTTCCATTTTACCTCCTATATCTTATCCAAAAATCTGCTAAGGCTCAATATATGTCCGATCTCGATTCCTGAAAAGTCATTCATAATACCTACCTGTTTGCAAGTCAGATATTCTAGTTAATAGTCAGATAATTAGCGCATGGCCATCAGATGGGTTTGCTTTTTAAGTGATTAACAGATTTGTGATGCTAACACAAAAGACAACGCTGGGATCTCTAAAACGCAAATAACTTGTACATCTGGTTATGGAAAACTATGAAGAGATTTTCCACAATTTTTCCACAAAATGCAAGAAAAAGAATTTGGAGGCAAGAGTGGTCAAACGTACGTAAGCAGAACAGCTGAAATTCTATGGAGAATAAATCATTCACCTCGGGCGGGACTCGAACCCGGATCCCCTGACTTCCTGCCAGTTACGCTCAGACTCAGGTTCGAGTTCCGGAGAGGGGAATGATTTTTTTCTCTGTAGATATCTGCTATTGCGGAATTTTAGCAGGAACGCCGTTAAGGTTTTCGCGACTATTTCGCGAGCTAGGAATATGTACCTAAGCAGTAGTTTTTTAGATATAGGATACTTATAGGATTGGAGATCACTAATAATATCATTTTTAAACGTCATCATAACGTTAAAAATATCATCATCACAAAAAATTAGCAGCAAGGAAAAAAATACTTAAGGAAATGCTAAGTGGTGTGAAAAATAATAAAATTCGTCATAATGACAATGCAACGTCATGATATAACTCTAATGTCACCATGGAATAAAAAAACATCGGAAAATGACATCTTGATAAAAATGAAATAAATGTGCGTAAAAATTTAAATTAATATTTGCATTTTTTCACATCTCACAAACGAGTCGCATCATTTTTAGCTGTCTCCTGCAAGGTAATTTTTATGCGGTCAATATTAATTTTTCACCTCCCAAGCACGCACCAACAAGTTAGTCATCATTGGCAAGGAAGAACCTTTGAAAATGAATTTTGAATTGACAATAACCGAAAGAAGAAATATTTCGAATGGCATTTTTGAAAGAATTCCGATTCTTCTGAAAGAACCGAAAGTTAACGAATAAAAGCACCTGAAGGCAGGTTTTATTCAAGAGGTAGGGAGAAAAATTACGTCCAAGGTCACTGAAACTAATTTTTCGTCATAAAAAAGCCAAAGATTAACGCAAAGGCAAAGAAATAAACGAGTTTTCCGGGACTGCTAAGGATGTACTTGGGGATTTTATGCCCGAATTTCATGCATTATGTATATGAAAAATGTCATCACTCATACGTTTTGACAGTCAGTATAAAAGGAATAAATGCGCTAATAAATGTATACAGATATTAAAAACTAAGAGACATTATTTATATTTTGAACTAATAAAACATTAATTTTCTACGGGATAAAAAACTTGAATTTAAAATTCGGGCAGTAAAAAAAATCCACTTCTTAGATTATATTCTTTTCTGCACAGAAATACATGATTTTTTTGCGAGGTAGTCAGATAATAACTTATTGTTAATTGACATAAATATAAAGATACCTGCAGGCATTTAAATAGTTATACTAAACATAGTTACGTTTTTATACTGTAAATTATGGCTATTAACTATAAGTATGGTCAAAGCGAAGCCACATTTTAAAATTTGGAAAATTATGCTGAAAAAGTGTATTAGTGTGTGAATTCCTACTACGCTCTTCTATTGACAAATGAAACATGTATATTATGCAAACATGAGTACGTTTCATTATTTGATGGAGAAATAAAATCGATATCGCCGTATTTTAATGCATTTTATCCATTTTGTTTGCAATCCTCCACATTCTTCACATTTAGCGAGTTATATTTCTCAAGCGAAACACATTACAGATTATCCTAGGTGATTGTCCTATTTAAGGCTTAAATGCACACTAAGTATTCACCTCGGCATGCTATTTGAGTTTTAAGGGCTTCCTTCCAGGTGTGAGAAAATTTTTGTGGCTTACATTAAATCGAATGCAATGAAAAGATGTTCGTTATCTGTAGCATAAAATATATTAAAATACGGGTAATCTAAGGACTTGGAATGTGGGAATCGCTGGCATTCAATGATAGAGTGTATTTAGTGAAAACTGTCGGCAACTAAAGAGAAATAATGCAGTAATAATAATTCCCGAAAAATCATTTTTGGGCATTCAATGAATTACCTACACCGATAAATTGGAGTTCAATAATAATAACGGGGAGGAAATTCCTATGAATATTATGTAAAGGACAAGGTAAGTGGAGAAGCGTAAAACTGGCTTTCAAATTGGGAACAAAAATACTAACGAAGATTTTACCATTCACTCATCTATAGTATCTTCATATTATTATATAATATATGCACTCAAGTACATCTTCAGATAATGTAAAATAAAACACCAGCTTTTTTTCATAGTACTGGACCTAAAAAAATGTTTGATACCACCTTTCAATTTAAACCGTTGTGAATTTGAAATCGTGGTTTCCAATCATGATTCCTAAAATATTTGTTCAAAGCTGTTTTCCTTTTGACAGGAATTACACAGCTCTTGCATATTTCTCTTCATACTGATTGTGAGTCTCGAACTGGTAATATGTATATAATATGATATCTACATATATAATATGAAATATAAATCCTGCTCTGTTAAGAATTTACATTATTAATTTTTAAATTTGCTAGCCCTTATTGTATAATCCCCCAAAAAGGAAAAATAATTTCAGACATCTATTTGTTTAAGAATCGTGAATTTGGTCAAGAATTAATATCTATTCGAAGCAAAGCAGCATTAATGCATTTAGCGTCTTTTGTTTGGCTCAAAATGTGGAACTAACCTAAAAGGCTTCAAATCACTTGTTTGCTGCATTCATTTCCAATATGTCTGTACTATTATTTGAGTCGAGTTCATTTAGAAAAATACTTAAACGCTACAAAACTGAAAAGGTTATGTTTTCCCTTCTCTTTTCACAAACAACACGAAATTTAGCAGTGCTCATAAGGAAATGGCACACCGTTTTCGATGTTCTTGATTTTGATAGTATCTTTTAAATTTAGCCAGCATATACTTTGAGAGTGGCCACATGAAAAAGGTGCTCACAAAAGATTTGCGGAATATGGGGTACATATTACGAGGAGGAAACAACGGGTGTTCAGAGTTGAACTTTTTATCAAAGAATTTTAGCCTGATGTAGAAATTTAAAAGTTAAAATACTTACTACTGCCGTGGTGCTTGCTATGCACATGTAAGGAAAATATATTATTATATCATTTATTATTTGAAGGGAATATTTAGCTTAAAAAATATAAAAATGTATAATGGAATAATTGAATATTTAAACAACATGAGTATATTGATTGTTATTTTGGAAGCAATAAATAATTATTTTACTATATTTTCAATCTACGAAATGATGAGAGGATAACTCTCAAAGGGTGAACCAGAGCAGGTCTGAACCGGTCTACGAGATTGAAATGGCGCCTCTGTATAATTTGATAATTTTAGTTTATAACCTTAATTACCTCAGTGGTTATATACCCTTGAGCTGAATACTTCATCTTTAACATAGCATTAACTTGTCCTTTCAGTCAAAAATTCCTACTGGTAGGTATACCTTGCTTTGGTAAACAGTGGAGATGGCCGGAACTGTCTGTAGTGCATATTTCCCTGCAAAGGAAAAAGGTATAGCTGTGACTATGTCTTCCAACAACTTCTCCAAATATGTTATCCAGGACATATAACGGACCCTTGAGAATCAAATAATAAATACATTTTTTCTGAAATTAATATCAAATCATTATAATAATTTTGAGATTTTAGCAGATTAATACCACTGAATTACTTTACTGTAGTATTTTTGCATAAAAAAATGAGTTTTGGGGCATGCTGAACTAAAGAGGAACACAAAGAGAGAAAGAGAGAGAGAGAAGATAAATATCTGCGTTCGAATTATTTATCAATTCCTTATCCATCTAAACTTACGTTAACCAGTAGAATCATCAAAATAATAATTATTTGCAAAGGCAATACTTAGGCTAGGAGAGATATTTATGTAGGAATCATTACTACTAGATTAGTACCCCAATTACTCTTGTACTTTGTGTCATTTCTGCAGAGAGAATGCTTAAGTACATCAAAAATAATACCTATAAAAAACAAAATGCTATGACTGCATGTGAGGTAAAACAACGCTATGCAACAAGCAAGAGCATTTTTATTTCCACGACTAAGCTGCTAAAAAGGTTTTAACTGTAATGAGCTCTTGTTTTACTAAAACACACCTATTATTGTAGAGCACGCTACTCTGATAAAATTAGCTATGTGACATGAGCCATGGAGCTGAACTGTGGCATGCGTTTGAACACGCAAGCAGATAAAAGGAGTTCGTGTCGTTGCAAACGGAACAGAAAGCAAAGTACTGCGGATGAATGAGGTTTGGGGACACTATCAACCCTCGATTGGTCCAAAGGGGTCCATGAAGACCCCTTTGGACCCATCGAGGGATGGAACCCTCCAAAGGGGTCGATGAAGACGACTCTCCAGAGGCAAATGAGAGAAGCCGCCTTAGCCAAGTGAACTAGCCGTTGAGATGGCGCGCCGTCTGGGCGAATCAATTGTCACCGGGCTAAATCCCACCCAGGCACGTCAAATTTGAGAGCCTAGATCTCTTAGCTCTTAGAGCACTTAGATACTCAGGTCTTCCGTTAAGGCGAAGAGCAATATAACACCTAAGCCTGTCCAACATTACAAGAAAAGCAGACAATATTTTTACCTGAGCTTTAGCAACAGAACATGATATCCTTGACATTTCAGTATCAAGCTAGTCTAGACATTTTGTGTCTTAACTACGCAGTAATAGCTAAGAATTTTTTTTTCAAATTCCCAATAAATATTTAATGGATCACTTACCATCTAAATATATAGAGAATAAAACTTTCTTTTTCTAGTGACGTTTGCTTTACATCCACATTCCAGCAGTCAAAACTCTGATCTAAAAATACTTGCTCCTTTTCAAAGTGTACAAATTACATATAATGTTGTTATAACATCATCATGATAAGATTAGCATATAGGAGATCTTCAATCGATTCTTATATCTAATCTCTTCATGTTTACGTCTCCTCCTTCACATTCTACACGAATTGCACCTTAAATATCTTATAAGTCGTCCTTTTCACATTCTTCACATTTAATATCCACTCGAAATTGCATTAATTAGATAAACGTCTCAAGATACGGCCTATCATATTGTCTAATCTTCTCCGTTAAGATTTCATAGTCCTTCTTTTTCTCCTCTTCTTAGGACTTATTTGTTAAACACTCGGTCAATCGACTTTATCTTCATCCTTCTTCTGTTGCACTGCATATTGAATGTTTTCAACCTCGATGTATCAGACGCTTAACTGTATATTTTTCATTGCGATATAGAAGTGTGCTCGATGAATTATTTCCTCGCTTGTATTACCAGCTGTAATTTGATTATTCTTTTGGTAGAGTGCGTCGCCCAGAATATCTTGGTATGCACTTCTGACTTTACCCTTAGCAGTTTGATCGTCTTCCTAGAGAGATTTTACCCGTTATTTGACCTTACTTTTGCTTCTCAAGTTTAGCAAAGGTCATACTCTATCTTTTCTGATACAAACCCTTGCTTTAATTTTCTTTTATTGACCTTTAAGCACTATTATGTCAATAAATTTTATAGGTTTACTGATATCTTCCTTAAATTATTTTCTACACCTACCCTGACAGCTTTGTCAATGCCTTTTGTGAAATCGGTGAAAGTAGCATGCTAACTGTATCCTCTAATTGTTCGCTTCCCGTATCCTTGTCTGATTTGATGGATTTATTGGTACAGATACTGAAATCTGCACAGCCATTTCTTTATTCTTGCTCTCCAGATATAACCATAACTGCCTTGTTCTTTTTACGGGCAAGGGATATTACGCTATCAATATTGGGCCAAATTCAAGAATTCTTAATTTAGCAATGCGGTTCTTGTTTAATTTTTTCCTCTACAGTAAAAGATAACGTTCGGAATGGGAAAATTATAATTTTTAACTTCAAGTATCAGCAAATGTTTAAGACCCAATCGAGGCTGCGGAAACAGCCTACGTCGTGAACGTTTAAAAAAAATTTATAATACATTATAAATGTAATTCCATACGGCCACAGATGTGCCTATGGTTCCAAATGCAAATAGTTTAAAAATAAAAATCATTGCATTCATTTTAAACTATCCTTTAATTTTATTCAACACTTCATTCATTTTATATATATTTGTGATACTGTGGCTTTAACTTAGAAGTAAATAGGATAGCTTGAATTCAGACACTAAGAAGGATTAGGAACAAAGTTAATCACATCTAAGATCGTTTACCAAGCTTTTATCTATTATGATTGCTCTATTACATCAACCATTTAGCGAAGTATTTGGTAATATTAATCATTTTTGCCGGTTTTGATAGAACTTGATGAACGAATATGTCCACAGAATGACAAGTTAATGGAAATATTGCGGAAGATAGGAGTAGACTGGAGAGACAGGAGACTGATCCGGATTTTATACATGGCGCAGAAGAAGCAAGTGACAGTAGCCGATGGAGAATGGGACTGGGCAACAATAGGGAGGGGAGTTAGGCAGGGCTGTCCTTTATCGCCGGTACTTTTCAATATCTTTTCGGAGGAAATGGTGAGAGAGGCTTGGGATGAGCTGGAGGCTGGAGTATAGGTCGGGGAGAAATTGATAAAATCAGTGAGGTTTGCGGATGACCAAGCGCTAGTAAGCCAGTCTGCCCGTGGATTGCAAAAAATTCGTTGCAGGGACAGTGCGAAAGATACGGGATGAAGATAAACCAGAAGAAAACGAAAGTAATGCGGTTTTCAAGAACAAAAAGGGCCAGTATAACGATAATTGTAGGAGGTCAGAAGCTAGAGCAAGTAGAGCAATTTAGCTATCTAGACAGTGTGTTGGAAGAAAAAGGGTATAGCAGTATTGAAGTGAGATGGGGAATTGCATTGGCAAAAGAAGCTTTTTCTCGTAGGCGTGAGCTAATGACAGAGGCGTTGAGTAGGGAAGTGAAGAAAAGACTAGTGAAAAGTTTAATATGGAGCGTTGCACTATATGGGGCGGAAACGTGGGCTTTGCGAAAAGAAGATGAAAATAGACTTAGGCCTTTTGAAATGTGGGTGTGGAGAAGGATGGAGAAAATAAAGTGGGTCGAAAGGAAGACCAACGATGAAGTGCTAGAATTGGTAGGAGAGGAAAGAAATTTGATAGATGAAATTAGGAGAAGGCAGAAGGTGTGGATGGAAAAGGTAATAAAAGGGGATGGTGTTTTGAAGGAGGTGATTGAGGGAAGAGCGTTGGGTAAGCGGGGAAGAGGGAGAAGAAGAACGGGTAGCTTGGATGGAACGATAGGTGGCTGGAGGTATGAGGGGCTGAAGAGGGACATCGTGTGAAATTTAGGGGATGGGAAGAATTAAATGTCCATTTAAACCTACCTTCACCGGTAGAATACTTATAATAATATTAATAGCCTTTTTGGTTTGTGCTTGATGTTTGTTCCTTTGTCATTCTCATTATGATCTCTCTTCCATTTTACCTCCTATATCTTATCCAAAAATCTGCTAAGGCTCAATATATGTCCGATCTCGATTCCTGAAAAGTCATTCATAATACCTACCTGTTTGCAAGTCAGATATTCTAGTTAATAGTCAGATAATTAGCGCATGGCCATCAGATGGGTTTGCTTTTTAAGTGATTAACAGATTTGTGATGCTAACACAAAAGACAACGCTGGGATCTCTAAAACGCAAATAACTTGTACATCTGGTTATGGAAAACTATGAAGAGATTTTCCACAATTTTTCCACAAAATGCAAGAAAAAGAATTTGGAGGCAAGAGTGGTCAAACGTACGTAAGCAGAACAGCTGAAATTCTATGGAGAATAAATCATTCACCTCGGGCGGGACTCGAACCCGGATCCCCTGACTTCCTGCCAGTTACGCTCAGACTCAGGTTCGAGTTCCGGAGAGGGGAATGATTTTTTTCTCTGTAGATATCTGCTATTGCGGAATTTTAGCAGGAACGCCGTTAAGGTTTTCGCGACTATTTCGCGAGCTAGGAATATGTACCTAAGCAGTAGTTTTTTAGATATAGGATACTTATAGGATTGGAGATCACTAATAATATCATTTTTAAACGTCATCATAACGTTAAAAATATCATCATCACAAAAAATTAGCAGCAAGGAAAAAAATACTTAAGGAAATGCTAAGTGGTGTGAAAAATAATAAAATTCGTCATAATGACAATGCAACGTCATGATATAACTCTAATGTCACCATGGAATAAAAAAACATCGGAAAATGACATCTTGATAAAAATGAAATAAATGTGCGTAAAAATTTAAATTAATATTTGCATTTTTTCACATCTCACAAACGAGTCGCATCATTTTTAGCTGTCTCCTGCAAGGTAATTTTTATGCGGTCAATATTAATTTTTCACCTCCCAAGCACGCACCAACAAGTTAGTCATCATTGGCAAGGAAGAACCTTTGAAAATGAATTTTGAATTGACAATAACCGAAAGAAGAAATATTTCGAATGGCATTTTTGAAAGAATTCCGATTCTTCTGAAAGAACCGAAAGTTAACGAATAAAAGCACCTGAAGGCAGGTTTTATTCAAGAGGTAGGGAGAAAAATTACGTCCAAGGTCACTGAAACTAATTTTTCGTCATAAAAAAGCCAAAGATTAACGCAAAGGCAAAGAAATAAACGAGTTTTCCGGGACTGCTAAGGATGTACTTGGGGATTTTATGCCCGAATTTCATGCATTATGTATATGAAAAATGTCATCACTCATACGTTTTGACAGTCAGTATAAAAGGAATAAATGCGCTAATAAATGTATACAGATATTAAAAACTAAGAGACATTATTTATATTTTGAACTAATAAAACATTAATTTTCTACGGGATAAAAAACTTGAATTTAAAATTCGGGCAGTAAAAAAAATCCACTTCTTAGATTATATTCTTTTCTGCACAGAAATACATGATTTTTTTGCGAGGTAGTCAGATAATAACTTATTGTTAATTGACATAAATATAAAGATACCTGCAGGCATTTAAATAGTTATACTAAACATAGTTACGTTTTTATACTGTAAATTATGGCTATTAACTATAAGTATGGTCAAAGCGAAGCCACATTTTAAAATTTGGAAAATTATGCTGAAAAAGTGTATTAGTGTGTGAATTCCTACTACGCTCTTCTATTGACAAATGAAACATGTATATTATGCAAACATGAGTACGTTTCATTATTTGATGGAGAAATAAAATCGATATCGCCGTATTTTAATGCATTTTATCCATTTTGTTTGCAATCCTCCACATTCTTCACATTTAGCGAGTTATATTTCTCAAGCGAAACACATTACAGATTATCCTAGGTGATTGTCCTATTTAAGGCTTAAATGCACACTAAGTATTCACCTCGGCATGCTATTTGAGTTTTAAGGGCTTCCTTCCAGGTGTGAGAAAATTTTTGTGGCTTACATTAAATCGAATGCAATGAAAAGATGTTCGTTATCTGTAGCATAAAATATATTAAAATACGGGTAATCTAAGGACTTGGAATGTGGGAATCGCTGGCATTCAATGATAGAGTGTATTTAGTGAAAACTGTCGGCAACTAAAGAGAAATAATGCAGTAATAATAATTCCCGAAAAATCATTTTTGGGCATTCAATGAATTACCTACACCGATAAATTGGAGTTCAATAATAATAACGGGGAGGAAATTCCTATGAATATTATGTAAAGGACAAGGTAAGTGGAGAAGCGTAAAACTGGCTTTCAAATTGGGAACAAAAATACTAACGAAGATTTTACCATTCACTCATCTATAGTATCTTCATATTATTATATAATATATGCACTCAAGTACATCTTCAGATAATGTAAAATAAAACACCAGCTTTTTTTCATAGTACTGGACCTAAAAAAATGTTTGATACCACCTTTCAATTTAAACCGTTGTGAATTTGAAATCGTGGTTTCCAATCATGATTCCTAAAATATTTGTTCAAAGCTGTTTTCCTTTTGACAGGAATTACACAGCTCTTGCATATTTCTCTTCATACTGATTGTGAGTCTCGAACTGGTAATATGTATATAATATGATATCTACATATATAATATGAAATATAAATCCTGCTCTGTTAAGAATTTACATTATTAATTTTTAAATTTGCTAGCCCTTATTGTATAATCCCCCAAAAAGGAAAAATAATTTCAGACATCTATTTGTTTAAGAATCGTGAATTTGGTCAAGAATTAATATCTATTCGAAGCAAAGCAGCATTAATGCATTTAGCGTCTTTTGTTTGGCTCAAAATGTGGAACTAACCTAAAAGGCTTCAAATCACTTGTTTGCTGCATTCATTTCCAATATGTCTGTACTATTATTTGAGTCGAGTTCATTTAGAAAAATACTTAAACGCTACAAAACTGAAAAGGTTATGTTTTCCCTTCTCTTTTCACAAACAACACGAAATTTAGCAGTGCTCATAAGGAAATGGCACACCGTTTTCGATGTTCTTGATTTTGATAGTATCTTTTAAATTTAGCCAGCATATACTTTGAGAGTGGCCACATGAAAAAGGTGCTCACAAAAGATTTGCGGAATATGGGGTACATATTACGAGGAGGAAACAACGGGTGTTCAGAGTTGAACTTTTTATCAAAGAATTTTAGCCTGATGTAGAAATTTAAAAGTTAAAATACTTACTACTGCCGTGGTGCTTGCTATGCACATGTAAGGAAAATATATTATTATATCATTTATTATTTGAAGGGAATATTTAGCTTAAAAAATATAAAAATGTATAATGGAATAATTGAATATTTAAACAACATGAGTATATTGATTGTTATTTTGGAAGCAATAAATAATTATTTTACTATATTTTCAATCTACGAAATGATGAGAGGATAACTCTCAAAGGGTGAACCAGAGCAGGTCTGAACCGGTCTACGAGATTGAAATGGCGCCTCTGTATAATTTGATAATTTTAGTTTATAACCTTAATTACCTCAGTGGTTATATACCCTTGAGCTGAATACTTCATCTTTAACATAGCATTAACTTGTCCTTTCAGTCAAAAATTCCTACTGGTAGGTATACCTTGCTTTGGTAAACAGTGGAGATGGCCGGAACTGTCTGTAGTGCATATTTCCCTGCAAAGGAAAAAGGTATAGCTGTGACTATGTCTTCCAACAACTTCTCCAAATATGTTATCCAGGACATATAACGGACCCTTGAGAATCAAATAATAAATACATTTTTTCTGAAATTAATATCAAATCATTATAATAATTTTGAGATTTTAGCAGATTAATACCACTGAATTACTTTACTGTAGTATTTTTGCATAAAAAAATGAGTTTTGGGGCATGCTGAACTAAAGAGGAACACAAAGAGAGAAAGAGAGAGAGAGAAGATAAATATCTGCGTTCGAATTATTTATCAATTCCTTATCCATCTAAACTTACGTTAACCAGTAGAATCATCAAAATAATAATTATTTGCAAAGGCAATACTTAGGCTAGGAGAGATATTTATGTAGGAATCATTACTACTAGATTAGTACCCCAATTACTCTTGTACTTTGTGTCATTTCTGCAGAGAGAATGCTTAAGTACATCAAAAATAATACCTATAAAAAACAAAATGCTATGACTGCATGTGAGGTAAAACAACGCTATGCAACAAGCAAGAGCATTTTTATTTCCACGACTAAGCTGCTAAAAAGGTTTTAACTGTAATGAGCTCTTGTTTTACTAAAACACACCTATTATTGTAGAGCACGCTACTCTGATAAAATTAGCTATGTGACATGAGCCATGGAGCTGAACTGTGGCATGCGTTTGAACACGCAAGCAGATAAAAGGAGTTCGTGTCGTTGCAAACGGAACAGAAAGCAAAGTACTGCGGATGAATGAGGTTTGGGGACACTATCAACCCTCGATTGGTCCAAAGGGGTCCATGAAGACCCCTTTGGACCCATCGAGGGATGGAACCCTCCAAAGGGGTCGATGAAGACGACTCTCCAGAGGCAAATGAGAGAAGCCGCCTTAGCCAAGTGAACTAGCCGTTGAGATGGCGCGCCGTCTGGGCGAATCAATTGTCACCGGGCTAAATCCCACCCAGGCACGTCAAATTTGAGAGCCTAGATCTCTTAGCTCTTAGAGCACTTAGATACTCAGGTCTTCCGTTAAGGCGAAGAGCAATATAACACCTAAGCCTGTCCAACATTACAAGAAAAGCAGACAATATTTTTACCTGAGCTTTAGCAACAGAACATGATATCCTTGACATTTCAGTATCAAGCTAGTCTAGACATTTTGCGTCTTAACTACGCAGTAATAGCTAAGAATTTTTTTTTCAAATTCCCAATAAATATTTAATGGATCACTTACCATCTAAATATATAGAGAATAAAACTTTCTTTTTCTAGTGACGTTTGCTTTACATCCACATTCCAGCAGTCAAAACTCTGATCTAAAAATACTTGCTCCTTTTCAAAGTGTACAAATTACATATAATGTTGTTATAACATCATCATGATAAGATTAGCATATAGGAGATCTTCAATCGATTCTTATATCTAATCTCTTCATGTTTACGTCTCCTCCTTCACATTCTACACGAATTGCACCTTAAATATCTTATAAGTCGTCCTTTTCACATTCTTCACATTTAATATCCACTCGAAATTGCATTAATTAGATAAACGTCTCAAGATACGGCCTATCATATTGTCTAATCTTCTCCGTTAAGATTTCATAGTCCTTCTTTTTCTCCTCTTCTTAGGACTTATTTGTTAAACACTCGGTCAATCGACTTTATCTTCATCCTTCTTCTGTTGCACTGCATATTGAATGTTTTCAACCTCGATGTATCAGACGCTTAACTGTATATTTTTCATTGCGATATAGAAGTGTGCTCGATGAATTATTTCCTCGCTTGTATTACCAGCTGTAATTTGATTATTCTTTTGGTAGAGTGCGTCGCCCAGAATATCTTGGTATGCACTTCTGACTTTACCCTTAGCAGTTTGATCGTCTTCCTAGAGAGATTTTACCCGTTATTTGACCTTACTTTTGCTTCTCAAGTTTAGCAAAGGTCATACTCTATCTTTTCTGATACAAACCCTTGCTTTAATTTTCTTTTATTGACCTTTAAGCACTATTATGTCAATAAATTTTATAGGTTTACTGATATCTTCCTTAAATTATTTTCTACACCTACCCTGACAGCTTTGTCAATGCCTTTTGTGAAATCGGTGAAAGTAGCATGCTAACTGTATCCTCTAATTGTTCGCTTCCCGTATCCTTGTCTGATTTGATGGATTTATTGGTACAGATACTGAAATCTGCACAGCCATTTCTTTATTCTTGCTCTCCAGATATAACCATAACTGCCTTGTTCTTTTTACGGGCAAGGGATATTACGCTATCAATATTGGGCCAAATTCAAGAATTCTTAATTTAGCAATGCGGTTCTTGTTTAATTTTTTCCTCTACAGTAAAAGATAACGTTCGGAATGGGAAAATTATAATTTTTAACTTCAAGTATCAGCAAATGTTTAAGACCCAATCGAGGCTGCGGAAACAGCCTACGTCGTGAACGTTTAAAAAAAATTTATAATACATTATAAATGTAATTCCATACGGCCACAGATGTGCCTATGGTTCCAAATGCAAATAGTTTAAAAATAAAAATCATTGCATTCATTTTAAACTATCCTTTAATTTTATTCAACACTTCATTCATTTTATATATATTTGTGATACTGTGGCTTTAACTTAGAAGTAAATAGGATAGCTTGAATTCAGACACTAAGAAGGATTAGGAACAAAGTTAATCACATCTAAGATCGTTTACCAAGCTTTTATCTATTATGATTGCTCTATTACATCAACCATTTAGCGAAGTATTTGGTAATATTAATCATTTTTGCCGGTTTTGATAGAACTTGATGAACGAATATGTCCACAGAATGTCTACCAACAAGGTCTAAAATTTTCATAAACATGAGCCTCTGCCCGTAAGTTCATGGTGTTGATTTACTGATTTAAAACTGTTTGAAATATTTTAAAACACGAAGATGACAGAGAAGAATTTGTTCAAATGGTCTTTGGGGCTTTAGTGAATATACAGCTTCGTAATCTGGGAAAATCTAGTCCCAATGCATTCTTCATTTCGTCAAAATATGGACTGCAAGGTTCTTTATGGCCAAAGCTTTTTTTGACATTCATGGGCACTTTGTCTCAGATTCAATAGAGAACCGTCACAAAGTGGACCTTTGAAGGTGGAGATGAGGAGATCAGCTCTGATCTGCGTCTTGTTATTCAAGCCATGGTCTCCTCGGATATACTGACACTTTGATCCCAGCTGCTCACAGTGCATGAAACGTTGCACACCATAGGAAGCCTAAGATTCAAGCAGCATCTGTTTTGCAGGCTTCCGCTCTCTGAATTGACACAGCACCTCGCTATTTCCTTTGAAGTGCTTTTCAGAGAGAGAGAGAGAGAGAGGGTGTGTGTTTGTGTAAAAAGAAGAGGAAAACAGTATTAATTCGATGTCTCGCATCAAAGTATCCGTTTTCGTCCAAGTGTTTCGATGCCCCACGTAATCGCATTCGAGGGATTAATCTCTGAGAGCAAGAAAAAACGGCCGGTAACATTTGATTTGCGTCTTTTGAGGGCCAATTAAAAAAAATGAAGTGCTGCTTGCAACTGGACGCAGCAGTAGCGTGCAAGAGAAACAAATATTGCGTCAAGCTTCCGGCGGCTGAGCCTTGATTACTGGGGCACCTGCGCGTTGTCGTCTCTTCCTCCCCCCATGATCGGACGAGGCGAGAAAATTGCTCCAAAAGCCATGCAGTTTCAGTCAGTGGAAGGGTTGAAATGTGATTTTAGGACTGTAAGATACCGTGTTATTTTTTCCACATCTTGTCCAATCCTCCAATGAGGTAGTCCAGTGTTGATACGGAGAGAAATTCGTGAATCTCAAAGGCCAAAGTAATCTATCACAGAGTTAGCTCAACCCTCAACCATTTATTGTGAATGGAAGTGTACCGTTGTTTAAATATGTACAATATTTACCTATGAATAAAACAACGATGAATGTATCAGTGAATAAATATGCAGCAACATAGGACCCAAATAACATATACGCTACACCCTATTACTTCGATTCAAAATTAATTACTATATATACATATTTTTTTTGGTTACTAAATTGTTTTGAATCACGTTCATTTGGATGCTAGATTGCTGGCCTCTCATTCAGAGGGAGTAAGTTCAATTTTCCTGGGAATTGGAAAGTTGTTTTTAATTCTAAACGTGTCACCACTTAAGTGCTGTGTGCAGAGTACCTCAAGTTCAGCACGCCCTACGCCGGATGGGATGGTGAACTGTTTATCCTTTGACGCCTTTCTTTAAGAGCAGGCTAATACCGAGATTCTCTTTAACCAATCGCTGCTCCCTGAAACATTTCTTCCTCAACCAATTACCAACCTGTTTTGAATATCACGTAAATCATCCTAACCGATGCTCGCTTCCCCTGAATTACTACTATTTCTACCACTAGCAATCAAACTATCACGTCTTTTACGTAGGAGGAAGTCCGGAACAAAGTTTATTTTGTCAAAAGCTATCAATGCCCGGTCTTTTCATCTTTGCTTACCCAATAATTCTCCCATATTGCAATCATGTTGGTCAAATGCATACTATGGTATTATAATCACAGTAATTCTTGCAAATAAGCACTCCACGGTGCTCTGATAAAATTACAAAGTATGCTGCTGTGTTATGAGGACCTATCGGTGAAATAGGAAAATATATTTCTATCCTCTTCATTTTATAGCTCTAATTGTAGCCTGATCTTCACATGGCCAAGGAAAATTTAAGGCGAGCAATTTTATCATTTCTCCTCCTTTATGAATGCCTTGAAACCTCCTTGTTGTAATTCAAGGGGCAGGCAATATCTAGATACCCACTGATGGGAACCCTGTTTATGGGAACCCTTCATGTTAGGAAAAATTGTGGAGCAATAGGTGAAACTTAGCATTTGGTTTCTGAAAGTCGTGAGAGATAAACGTAGCATAGCGAAAAATTGATTTCTACTCAAATGAAGAGGCTCCGAGTCTGATGAGTTTAAAACTGAGGCACAAGTGTTCGTGGAGGAACATATGCTGTGAGAAGCCGGCTTAAAGCTAAGGGGAGCCGAGGTTAATCTAGGATTTTCTAGGAAACATTTTTATGCTCTGAGAAAACCCGAAGCAATCATATGAGAGTGGTGGATCGTAGTTCTCGTCCCAGCATTTCATCCTGCTCCTTCCATTAGCAGGGGAATAAAACAATGGAAAATCTTCTTGCATTTACTCCTTGCTCACCTATGGTAACAAAATCAGCTGCACCAACATTGACGTTAGTTCTGCTCCTCCAGTTCATGTATTTATGCACTCATATATGATGCACAACTCCAAATGCGATGGTAAATCTCAGTATGAGATGCTTTGTACTACGTATACTGAGGAATTTATAAAGTAGGTACTGTAGTGAGTATACGCATGATCACCTAATGTTAACATTAAGGCAAGAATGGGGATGTTTGGGAAGGATTAGGCTCCACCTCCTCAGCACAAAACCTTTGCGTTTTTCATGGCCTCTTACGGACATCATTGGTGTGATAAACAATAAATAACAATGGAATCCTATCTTGATTTCAATGCTGCGATGTCAGTTCATCTTCCTATCCCTTATTTTGGAATGTACCTACGAATGAATTTTATGCGATTCCCAAAAGCTTGAATAAACTTAAACTATTTTGGCTAAGTATTCTGCTTTGTCTGCGTGCATGCGCACTTTTTCTCTTTATTTAATCAAATTTTTAAAGTGCATTCTATAATTACAATAACTCTTTTGAGTTAATCCACACACAAAAGCAACTTACTCCGAGCCTATGCCGTCCCAAGGTGGAGCATAATATAGCCAGCTTTGCTTCATGTGTGTGGATTTCAGTAGATTCCAACCCAGAGTCTTCTAGGTGGCATTCTCAACAAAATTAATTAATTAGCTATTCAGAGGACTTTAATGCTCTCCAAGGTGATATAATTATGGCCCTGAATGTTAACCATAGTCCTCTACGTAGTGACGATATAACTATTTATAGTTGAAGAGCTCCTACGTTGACTCTGGTGCTAACCTCTTTGACTTTTACAAGTTGATCGATAATAATGTAATTATTTTGGGTAATCAGCTCCAAAATTGGTTTGACGCAACTCTCCATTCGATCCCTCCATTAGCTAGCCTCTTCAAATTTGCATTATTCTTCTCTTTCATATAATAATTACTTCAATTTCTTAATACATTTTATATGAGGCCTTCGTTTTCCATTCTCCCATCTCGTTTTCCTTGACTTCCGATCTGTCCGATTAGGTTTTCCTTTCTTTTCAACGTTTTTTAGGCAGACTTTTCTTTTCTCCTACTCTCCTCAGGACATCCCCATCATTTTTCTGTAACACCACATTCTTAATGCTTCCAGCCTTGACTTCTGGATCACTCTACATTTGGTGTAGCATCTTAAAGCTTTGCTGCCGTTATACTGAATAAATTACACTACACGAAGGAACAATATTTCTGGAGAAAAAAGTGAATGAAGAAGTATAGTTTTCAACGGCTGATCCAAGATCCTCAATCGAGGGCAATGATTCTCCCCCAAGGAGGGTGAGTCTTTCTTTTCCTGCGAGAAAAAAGACTCCATGCAATCCCCTTGAGTGAAAGGCAAAAGGGAGGAAGGAACGGTATGTCGACGGGTGAAGACAGAAGGACGGAGGAAAGGGAACTAAATCCTTCCATCAATAATCGGACCACCTGCCAAAGGTACAGGTGCGCGGGCAGGATTTTATGTGGGGGAGGGGATTTTGGGGATGATGGAGGGGGATGAAGGCAGCCTCTGCTCTTATACCCGCGCTGCCGGAATAGTCAATTCCATCAAATTCAGGACAAAGGGAAGGGGTGAAGCTTGCTTTAGAACGGTTAGAGATAGCAGAAAACACGTCGATGTAATATGCATGTTTGAGTTTAAATGAAAAGTAATAAATGTAGGTGGAAATGGAAAAGGGTTTCATTTCTTCGATCGTCCAAGTTCATTTAAAGCAGTGGGGGTGTTTCGAGAGCTGAGAGAGGAGCAGTTGAAGGAAAGATTGTAAGAGAGATGGTGTTAAGGCTTGGTTCACGGAGCTGATAGAATACAGATTTTGGTAAAGTTAACTGTAAAATAATTACACTGAATTTATTTTGGACGCTTGGCGATAGGGTGAAAGTCGAGGGAATTATAGAAGATGAGTAAGAGATGCCGACATTTTTGCAGAAAATCGGTTAGCTTCTATGTTTCGTAAAAACAATTATATTTACGAATGATAATTATGAATTGAATTCACCAGCGCTATCGTGAAATATGCGGGCAAACTTGCGTGAGAAAAGTAACTGCTACTAAGCTACTAAACGCATATCTATAGTTTTAAACTGTACTACGATTTTGAGAGTTTACAGATTAAAATACTCGGTGAAGCTTTATCAGTGAACGAATTTGCTTGGAAAATATTAATTTTTATAAAACATTTTTGCTTCGTGGATAAACCCCGAGAAAAAGCTATAATTTGGTTAATTTGCCTGAAATGAACAGCATGTTTGAAAACAAGTACCCTTAAAACAGTTTTTTGTCAAAGTGCAAGTTGTTCCATACTAATACCCAATAAAGGCCATTAAGAGAGTATAATTCTGGTAAAGATAAAATTATGGAATCAAAGCAAAGTGTCTCTCAAAACTCTTTAGACATCATGAAGGGTGAATGTATATAGACTCAACTAAAATCGGAAATAGCACAGAAAAAGCGCTGACAAAGAAAACAGAATAAGCCATCCAAGCAAAACCTACCCGGAAAAATAACAGATGGATATTTATAGTCGGAGATGAATTGTCAACATTAAGAAATGAATTTATGGCTGCTAAGCAGCATTAAAGCGCTTGTGTAAAAATTGATAGTTCTTTGTTTATATCTGCATTTATGTTCTCTACTGACAAAATTATTTACTTAAACTTTTGTGTCAATCAGCTAGAATTTGAGCGTCGTATGCTTGAATGTTATAAGGTCAGTATTTTTCCTGTCCTGATAGTATGCAACAGCACCTGTAGAGAGGGTGCTAGAATGAGAGAACTTTAAAAGAAAGCAACGAGTACGCAAACCCACGTCTGGAAGCATTTTTAAGAGCAGCGCTATTATAAAAGTACTCAAAAAATAATATAGGTTAAAATCACGCACCGCAGAGTTACATTAACTCCAATCCGGGGCACTTTAAACACTGCAGAAGAGAAACTCTTCGATGTAGAAGAGCTCTTCACCACACTGACTCAAGACTTTCTCAGCAGTACCTTTCCTTGTAGTCTATTTAATTATATGTCATGTCTACATCTACATCCACTCGATACCCTGCAAGCCACCGCGAGCGTGTGTGGAAGGGGGTGAAGATCACCAAGCATGCACTATTGACATGCAAACAAGCAACTATAGGGTCTCATGCAAATAGATTGTTAGTATCTATAGAATTTAAGGGGGTTAGTACATGCATCATGCACTACAGACTACTCTAAAATAATTCCTCTACCTATCCCTTTGCTATGATGCCTATTCTTTTCTCTTATAGTACGGGGGAAAATTCCATTTTGAATCTATCAGTACGATAATCTTTCTTTCTAATCTTATTTATGTGGTCGAATCTAGCATAATACGCTGGTGTTTTTAATATGTGCCTAACATCTTCAGTAAAGCTATCCGATTGAAATTTCTCTAATAGATTTAATCTGTACTCTAACCTATGATTTGATAATGATTCCCGCCCTAATTCTTATATTAATTCTGAAACACTACTCAACCTATCGTAACACCTTTTAACAAACCTAGCTGCTCTACGCTGCTCACTGTCTAGTTCTCTAATCAAGCCTAATATATGCGTCTTGTGTACGTTCCATCCATTGGGAAACATGATTATTTTATTGATGTCTATTCCTGGAATATCCAGTCCATGTTCTTTCATGAACCGCTTCCTCCTCAAACCCCTTCCTTCTCTCTCCTTACAGTAAATCTTAAGCACCCCATTTAATGTTAGACATTACTCAGGTTTATCGCATTATATTTATCCCCAAGAGCTAGGTGTATTATATTCTGTTCTTTTTTTTACATTACTGGACCACAATCATTTTATTTTAATTTCTTAACGTATTGAGAACAGTTCCACCAACATTAGACTGAAATCCTTATTTTTAAATTTGCCATTTCATTTATCCAAACAACCGTTCAAGATAATGTTTTAAGTTTTTAGTCATCCTGAAATGTTTGCGTGATATAATTCATTTATCAAATCATTTCTACTGAATAAGTTTTTGTTGTGAATGTGGAAATCACAGTAAGTTCAATCATTATGTCTCCCATTCATGAATCCTTTTTCCATATGATCGAAAAGAGTTATCCAGATGAAAGGCCATCTAGCATGCCATGTGACGACGAATGAGTAATTGAATAATAGTACTAAATGAAGAATATATGGCAAAAGACATTTGTGGGAAAAACAGTAAAGCATAGAGAAATAGTGAGTGTCTTTTTGGAGTTGGCTGCACCTCGAGCGAATATGGACTTGCTAATTAAGATGCTTGGAGGATAATTTATGAGTAAGAGAGAGCTGATGAACAACGAGAAAATTTTGTTTCAGCCATAGAACTCATGTACAAAACAGAGTGCAATGAGCCATACATAAGTTCGAACGTTATATGTTTCAGAGACTTGATGCTGAGCATGGAGGATAAGAAAAGGAAAACCAAATTTAAATTATAGTTTTGAGAAGGAGCCATAGAGTAATATGCGACGAAAGCTAAGTAAAAGGAAAAAGAAAGATCAAGAGTTGGTGGTGAAGAAAGTTATTCCCCAGAGGATGTAAAGAGTAGGCATATTTTTGTATTCAGGGGTTGTTGAGATCTGAAGATGATTATGGAGGGCTGGACATGATATGAATGAAGAAAGCGAATTAGAGAGGAAGGGATTGAATGAAGGAGGTTAAAAATGCAAGTATTATGCTAATCAAAAGAGAGAATGTTGATGACACGGGTTGGTTCGCTGTCTGATAAAATGTCATCACATGTGGAGAGTCCGGGTTTGAATCCCAACTGTAGCTATCTTTTTAATGTTAAACAGGCTCTTGGAAATCACATGAAGGAGTTGAGAGGTGCAAATATTTTGTTATATTCATCTCGGCCTACAGGTTCAGTACTCCATATGTTAGATAAAACGTGGTACAGCAAACCCCTTGGTGTCTTTTCCTTTGGAGGAGGCTTGGCGTAGAACGATGGGTTCATCCTCACCCTATATGGCGCAATTAATTCAATCATAAATCATCTCTCAAAATAAGAACAGAAGCGCTTAATACGTTGCATGGATTCGGTCTTGATGTAGTGGAATGAATTTGTATTAAATTAGAAAATAAAGATGTATACCTTGTAAGCCTCATGCCATCTCTTCCATGGCCACTTGCTTCTTTGGTTCATCATGGGTGTTTTCAAGTCTGTTTCCGCACTAATAGGCGCTTCAGACCGGGAGGAAAGGCATAAGGATAGGTATGGAAGGGATGGGGATAGGATATGGTCCGAAGCCCCCGGGGATCGCTTGCTAATCTCTCACTAGACAAGGACCAGTATGATCTCCCTCCCGCGACACGCCCTTTTAATCTTAAAATCCCTCTTTCAGGTTTTCCTAATCAAACTACATTATTGCCCCACAAGATTTTTGCTTCAAAATATCATGTACAGCTTGTGTCCTCTAGTGCTCTATCACGCACCCTTGGGGTGGCTTACTGGATAATATATTCTATCCAGACTCAAGACAAGAGAGACGCCATCTAGCGACGTTCTTTGGAAGCTCTCAGTGAGGGATACAGAGTTAATGAAGGGTGATAAAATAGGTTGTAAGTTCGTTGGCGTTGTGCACTATTTCGATATATTATCAGTTTGATTAATTTTTACAATGACTGGAAATTGGTAAACATAAGTAAAATGGTATATTAATAGGTAAATTTTCAATGAAAATGAAAAAGGCAGAGAAAAACCAGGAAAGGGTGTGGAGTTAGAGCGTTGGTGGGTTATTTAATTGACACTATTGGATTAGTATACGGGGGTCGTGGTGGTCTAGTGGGTAGAACACTGAGCTACTGACCAGAGAGTCCCGGGTTTAAATCCCGGGGAAGAAACTTTCTGGACACCCTAATCTAAACTCCTCGATTTTCATCAGAACTTCGTAAAAAATCGCAGGTGGCCCAGGGAAAGGAACTGGCCCCCCTACTCTGAATGTGTGAATTTCACACGCCGTTGGCTTAGTACGGGGTGAGCTATACACTCACCTATCAATGACCAACCTTCGGGCTGATTCACTGAGTGAGGATTAGTATTTAACTCAGTTATTTAGGGTGCCTCGGATAGTAAAGTATCATTGTCGTACCCTTGCCCGAGGCTATTTGTGTTGTTTTCGGGTCAATCAAAAATATACAAAAATAAATGAATAATGTCATATTTGGTTAATCGTGGATATTAAGTGCTGTAACGTAGATGCACATGCAATTTTATTCAATGCAAAAAGGGCCTTACGTAGGCCTTTAGACCTTTCTAACTCTTATTTCTCCCTGAAAATCCTGATCAGATACGATGATGAAGTTGGTTTTCATTGACATGCTAATGCATTCTCAAGGAATTGAAATCAACTATCTGTGTCGTTTTATATTGGGCATAATATTTACAGGAAAGAGCTTGTAACGTAGATGTTAAAGTCGAAGAGGCTAATTCTTTTTAGGGTGGCAAAATCTCTCCGTTAAATGAGTGGTAAATTTAATATACTGGTATTCCATATTAGACTTCAATATCTCTTGATGAAAAGTTAGATTCATTTGTCATTCGCTTGGTTGCAGCTATTTCTAGTGAAAGATGTATTCAGGGAAGTTGGTACCCATTCAATAATATTCCTGAGCATACTTCCTCTCATTTTAAGTTTTTGCTTCTTGTAATCTCAAGGATGTAATATCACTTTCTCTTTGTGATTTATGATCAACCCAAATCTGTCACACTGATTCAAATGCGAAATTTTCAATTCTCATTTCCAAGCTTTTTTCATTACATTTTTTGTAGCGACAAAAAGGTCAGTGGGAACATCAAGAGAGTGCCAGGTGAGACCTTTAACATATAAATAAGAAAAAGGAGGGAAAATAATGCCGAGGGAAGAGAGAATGAAATGGGAATATGCTCCCAGGAATGGAATATTAAACAGCAGGAGAAAAAGTGGAATAATAAGTTGGGCTTACAGTTCGTAAATTTATCTCTTCGGCCCCAGCGTAACATCAGCGTGTCCCTTGATTAGTGGTTGGTTAGACGGGAATAGCTTTAGGGAGGCGTGGATGGGAAGTAACTAGCGGATCAATCGTGCTTGGGTACGGTAATTAATGCTAGGGATCTCAAACCGAAGAAATCTGCAAACCATGGAGAAAAACGAGCTAACCTGCCCTCTAGCTGTGTCACGCTCAAATGGGGATGAATTATTTGAAGCACTCTTCCAGGGTTTCACGGCACCCCACTGGGTCCCCGTTAAAACAATATTCCCTCCACGTTACAGTTGGTATGCTACACAATACCCTGGTCCTAAGTCCTTCGTTGGGGAGAGTACACTCCTTACTAATAACTACGGGACCAGTGGTTCTCGAATTTATTCCATTATGTTTACCCTACTACGGCGACAATATATTTACAATACCCTCGTCATGTAGGGATATCGAATGGATATCAAGACAATACCATTCAAGTGATTAGCAGTAATGAGAGAAAAGTATTCATTTTCAGGTACTTAAAACATACTTCTACTCCTTTTTCTTTTACTTTCATAGAATAAATTTTTTGCTTAAATTCTTTAATACCAACTTTAGAAAGAAATATAAATTCAAATTATGAAAATTATCAGAGCTTTTAGAATGTGTACTTCTGTGGATTACTTTAAGTTTTATTTAAATTTCCATGGAATACTGAATTGATACTGATAAAGCTCCCTATGAGAACTAGTTGGATATTTGAGATGAGGAAGTTTGATAGAACCTTTATATCTTTCATTACAACCTCCCAATGATTTGATGACATATGAATGATGCACTATACTGGACATGTTTTGTATAGTTTGCATATTCTGATTCACTAATTGTCAACTGATATGCAATGTTTCGTGATTCTGAGTACTCATTTTTATTAGTAATTTAAATGTTTATGCTGAATTCACCTGCGTTTTCCTCCATTCATTTCATTCATTTCTTATTCCTCCCACATTTTACGAATACATTTTTCCTGCAATCATGCCTCGCAGCCAAACATTAATGTTTCAGGTTGCATAAAAAGTTCAATTAATCATTAATCCACATCGCTATAAAGACGTTTCAGAATGGCCCATTTCGCTCTATGATGTCGTGGCTTTATGCATGAAACGGCTATTTTAATGACATATAGCTCAATAAGATAGCTGTCCCTGGAGACAAAATTCCCGCTTCGATAAGATAAAACAGTAACTTCAATCACTTGCTACCCCGATTAAAATCCCGATGTGGCAGTTGACTGTCGTGTTTTATAGTTTTTAGGTTTTTTTAACAACGTGTAGCAAAAATCTAAATAACTAACATTTTTGGTGGTTTACTATACTTTTTTCATATTCCCTCAATACCGTATAACTTTTTAAACCCCAAACTTGCTATTAAAACATTTCATGATCATTTCATGCTGAAAGAATTAATTTATGTGCATGCTTAATTACATTATTCATCTGGGAAATATCAATTTATACGTATTGGTCTATCTTGATCAGCCGCATTGATGAGACTTCATTCAAAGAGAACAATTAAAATTCAGTAGTTGGATACTTCTGAAATTGCAATCACAACGACTTGGTTAAAATAAGTTTGTTTAATACATTCCTTTTTATCAGTAAATATTTAAATTAAATCTCACTTTATGTGATATGGAATATTTGCGGTGGATCACATTTCCCAACTTCAGTATCTAAGATTATTTAATGAATTATTCTTCAGAGGAATGGTGATTTAAAATAAAAATAGGTATCTATAAAGTAAATATTAATTAATATTTAGGTCATATTTGCTTGAGGACATTTTTCGTTGTTCTATAATGAGTGATTTTTTTTATTATTACTCTAGTTTATGGGATAAATTTTTCATCGGAAGTATATGCCAATTATTTTGCTACTCAATAATTGTACAATTTTAATTAGTCACCTACTGTAACGTCTACTTAGTACATTCGTAGGTACATGCTTTATCCCTGTACTCCTGAAATCAAAACGATTGAATTTCTGTAGGGTGTTATGACAATGCATAGCAGTAAGAAGATTCATAATCAAAACAGAGCCGTTTTATCAATTCCAGATGCTTTTTATTTTCAACTTAACTCCGAATGTTACTCTTAATGCTACCTAGGGAAAAGAAAAAAATGAAAAATTCTTCAACAAAAAACCGTAAATACGTAAAATTCAAGGTGAAAAATAAATATGGTCTTTTAGGTGAATCAGATGGCAGGCCAGACAAGTTTTTATATTTCGTATTTAAATTGAATGAAGAAACTCCCTTATATTCTTTCGCAAAACTTGCATATAAAACCAAACATGAAAAGTGTATTAAAGACTTTATTTTTCCGAAACGTCGTCGGCATCGGCATTATGATTGTGGAGGAAAGTGATTTAATATTTCTATTACCTGCTTATCAATGCTGTTATGATATCTTTGGCTCGTGACGCATTCCAAAAATATATTATATATAAGTGCAATTGGTCTCATTTACTTTTCTATCAAATATTTTTTTTTCATGGTGGGTAATGCAATGGTTAATGAATTTAATCCTTGCATCCCAATAGCAGAATTTCTACAGAGAAAAATTATTAACCATGGATGGGATTCAAACTACGATCGCTTGAATACGCTTATTCCAGTTATTAGTTCCCATTAGTGTTTGAACTCCTTATAGATTATTCGCGGCTAGTTCGCCGTCCTTCTATTTGTGATAAGAGCGCATGTCAGCATTTAATGTAAAAATTAACCTTTTAGACGGCAGCAAGTGCATAGGATTGCGGTTTCATTACATGCAATAAAGTATTTCTTCCCTGTGGAAGTTCTATTAATATGAATATCAGTGGATAACTACATTCAAGATTAAAATATCTACTATTAGTTCGCATTCTCTGAACGTATGTTTTCCTCATAAGCGTTTCAAGCATACCATGAATAGGAAAACATTCTTCGAAGGGGATTTACATATTCTATAACGCTAAAAAATATTTTCAATAGATGAATAGCGTAGCCAATTTGATATCATGTAAAGACATTAGCACATGAATTTCATCTGATACTTTAACTATCGTAATATACTCCTATATTTCGCACTTTATTTTGCCTCAGGGATCCCTTTTTCTATGATCCAGGTATACGTTCTGATTAATTGTTTCCTTACTCTTAAGCTTGTGTTTCCAGCTGTAAGTAGAGTCTTCTTTTGATAGAATGCCCTCTTCACCTGGGCTATTCTGCTGACTATTTCATTCTTGCTTCGTCCGTTGTTGATTACTCGGCTTCCAAGGTAACATAATTCTTTCACCTTTTCCACCTTTTTTTCCTAGTTTATGGTTGGTTTTGGCCTCTTTTCTCTTGCTGCACACCAGTATCTTAGTCCTCTTCTTATTGATCTTCAGCTGATATCTGGCCATTGTCCTTTCCATGGTTATCAGCATCTTATTCAGCTCCTTCTCTGTCTCTGTTACGAGTGCTATGTCATCATATTTTCTTTAGGAACATAAAAATATTGTTTAACATATTGATCTATACTATTTAACCCTACGGACCGTTTAAATATGTATTTTAAAGATAAAATGCATCATTAGGCTTAAATTGACTTTTTAATATAGACTACATTTATCATTTGAATGCAGTACTTTGTAGCGCAGGTCCCTCCTTAAATAAGCATTTAAATATGTTCTTCATGCATAACATACGGTTCACCTTTTTCTTTTATAAATAATGGCGTGCTATTGAGAAGTGCCTTTCCGCTAATTTTAGAGCTTGAAGGAGAATTTATTGGCTCACATGTTGAAAAAATCAATGTGGTTAGTGCAGTAAAATTTGCAATGAGAAGGCTCGAGATCCTTATCCTTGCTGCTGTGTTCGCGGAACTTCAAGGTGAGAACCCATTTCACGGTCCGTTCCCTATTGCGCTATCCTGGCATTTAAAGTAACAGTAGGATTGGAACTCGTACATTTGAAGTACATATTGTCATAGAATTTTAAAAATGATCAATTTTAACGAATTATCCTTGCATTGAACTCCTTAAAATGTATCCCTTTTCGTAATTAATGCTCAAGGACATTTCCGCAGTCGAGATTTTTCTTTTTCGCCAGCAGTTTGAAAGTAAAAAGGTAGTGGCCGGCTTCATTATTTGGGCATGAATAATGTAGCTACCCAGTTTAATTTAAGATCTGCTCTCAGCCATTTCCTATAGCTTGTTTAGGCTTTGAAAATGCTAAAATAAAATAGAACGGAAGATAAATGTGTTTTATGGTTTAACTTCATCCAAATTATTGTATAAATGACACGATAGTGAAGTATATTTCCTTTTTGATCTGCACGTTGCACCTTCAGTGCTATTAGATCACTCATTTTATTCGGAGATGCAACATTTTATGGAATGAAAATTAAAACAAGAAGAATCATCTGTAACTTTTTTTAATTTTTTCCAATATATATAGCTAGTAACTATGGAAAGGACAATGGCCAAATATAAGCTGAAGATAAATAAGAAGTAGTCTGAGATATTGATAAGCAGCAAGAAGGAAGAGGCCTAAACCAATATCAAACTAGGAAAACAAACACTTGAAGAGATTAAAGAGATCTGTTACCTAGGAAATCGCGTAACCAACGATGGACGAAGCAAGAAATACATAGTTAGTAGTATAGCCCAGGAAAAGAGGGCATTCTATCAAAAGAATAATCTACTTACAACTGGAAATACAAGCGTAGAAGTAAGGAAACAGTTCTTCAGCACATACATCTGGAGCATGTTTCTTTACGGCAGTGAGGTATGGACGATGACAGCAGCGGAGAAGAAAAGGGTGGATGCATTCGAAATGTGGTGCTACAGAAGAATGGTGAAGATTAAATGGATCGACCGAGTAAGCAACGAGGAAGTGCTAAGAAGAGTAGGAGAAAAGAGAAGTCTGTTGACAACTCTAAAAATAAGAAAGGACAACTTAATCGGCCATATCTTGCGACACGATGGCCTGATGAAGACTATCGTCGAGGGAAAAAGTGAACGGGATGATTTGAAAAGGCAGGAGTCGTATGATATATATGGAACACGTTATGAAGGATGTATAGGAGAAGAATTACGTCACAATGAAAAGGTTGGCGGATAGAAGAATCGGGTGGAAAGCTGCGTCAAACCAATCCTAGGATTGTTGACCAATGTTGATGAAATTATCTATTCCAGTATCGAAAATATTTCCCAATTTTACAGTTTTTCATAATTTGTGAACCAGTATTAGACTCTTGCGAGGATGTTGAATCAAAATGAAGAGCTGTGTATAGCCCCCAATATGTTTCAGCAAGCCATAAATGCTTCCTTCAGTACTATGCGTACCGGTTCAGATGAGTAGCCATGTACACCAGTGTGTGCCCAATATCTCATCAATAGACCATGAAGACGGGAACTGAAAATGTTTTATAAAACCCGGGTGAATAAACTAGTACGCTTGTTGTATTGATGCAAGTCTTGACACATGTGAAGTGCACAAAATAAATTTTCCTTCCAGGTATTCAAATTCTCCGTGATTAATGCTGCAATTAATCTAACTTTCGCAGGCAAAACATGCTTTGAAGTTAATTACAGTGGATAACATGCTTCAAAAAAACCTCTCAAGGCTTATTTATAACTGTTTTGAAACAAAACAAATAAAAAAGATCCCTTGTAAATATGTTTTTTAGTGTGGAAACATTTAAACTCTATGGATTTAGAACGAAGTGCGATTAAAAGGATTAAGAGGATTCGCTGTCACCCAAAAAATGAAACGCGGCTGGTGCTTTAAACAAATTTTTCTGCCGACATAAATTATCACTGGTGTAACGTCTGGTAATCCAAAAATGACGTGTTTGAATTCTACATACAACATGCGTGTCATTTTCATCTTAAGATTAATAGAGATTTTAATGTGGGATGTAATTAGTCTAAGCACCTTCAAACCTAATTCTACCTCTTCTGATATTTTATGGTAACTTTCAGTCAACAGAAGAGGGAGAGAATATCAATTCTGTATGTATCTTTATGCGGATAATTAAACAAAAGCCCATTTTAGGGAAATATTTTCTATTCAAGGGTTGTATGCAATTGCTCCCTACTCTTTGTAGTAGCAGTTTTAGACTTCTTTTCTCCGGTTTCCAATCCATCAGGATTTTTTGATGACCGTTTTCACTTCTCCCTATTCCTTGCCATACTCTTCGTATCCCAATGCCATTGACATCCATTGTCTCACATTATCTCCTTCAAATGCTCTAATATAGGTTTCAACCATAAATTTTAAATTTAATTATCCCTTGCAAAATTATCTTCAGCAATCCCTCATTCCACAGTAGATGAATATGCATCCGTTCCGTCTTGTTTTTTGCGTTCTCCACAGGTTCCATTCTAATTTCACTTTTCTTTACAAGTCTATATTCGTCATTCACTTTATAGGGTTATTTTACTCATCTTTTTATGGAAACACATCTCCAAAACCTTTGGTTTTTCCGTTTCTGTTTGTGCTGCAGTCCATGTCTTGCTATCATATGACTAAAAAACTCCATCCAAAGGTGCTAACCAGCTTTTTCCTAAGCAATGACGGAGTTGGAAGTAAAGAGTTTTATTTCATTGTCAAAAGACATCTTTGCTTTAAATACTCTTTATTGTACATCTCTTGTCCTCTATCTATCCGAATGATTTTGCTTCCTAAGCAATGATCTCCCGCATTTGTTTTAGTGATTCTCTATCCAATGGAAACTTCGCATTCTCATCATCTCCTCTGTTAGCATTTGG
The DNA here is from genome assembly GCA_933228895.1 of Platycnemis pennipes. Lineage (NCBI taxonomy): Eukaryota > Metazoa > Arthropoda > Insecta > Odonata > Platycnemididae > Platycnemis > Platycnemis pennipes. The sequence goes on along the minus strand of OW121854.1, from coordinate 83,181,136 downwards.
GACTTTTACCATATGCCATTTTCGCCCGAGATTTTATAGACTGTTTAAAAAATGTCTCATTTCACCAAAGATATGAATCAGCTTTTTTTCACTTTCCACTGAAAACATGATATGAGTGTACCTTGTAGTATTTCATTAATCTCATTGATAACATTCGATAGATACTCAACTGCTGATTTTATTAATGACTAAGTGATACTAAAATCGTCTTTCCACTCCTCCGAAGTTTACTCCGCGAAGTACAGTGAGAACCGTGTTTTTCTCATATTTCAGTGCGGGGCTCGGAATAAATGGTTAAGAATAATCTTGGGCTCACGTAAAAATATACAGACTGGCACAGGTACAGACTCTCAGCATTACGCAGCTTACCCCATGCCTTAAGACTCACTTGTATTCGCACTAAATGACCTGGAAAATGACCACCCCGCCACTTAGATCATTAAAGGCTTTACCGCCACTTGGCCCTTAGTTGCGCCTTTGATGAGCAATTCCCTGGAGTAAAGGGCACGTGGGACTACGGTTTCATGTTGAAACCGCAAGTATTACGAAGCTCCTTTATGAAGGACAGCGGTCTTGGTCCAGCCAGGCTGGGCGATTAATTCAACTGCACCGAGGATGCCACCGTGAATCAGGTCAGGGCGTGTGCTCCAGTAGTTTTACCACGCCACTTATGAGATGACCATTAAACGAATAATGAATTTTACTTCACTTTGTGACTCTTCTCACCACCGTGATGGCTGGTAAATTTTGAATACCTTCTCCTTTATGGGGGTGGGAACTCACGTCATTTTTTTGGCAACCACTGAAAAGAGTGGTGTAAAACATCTGATTGTGTACTCTTGACCAAGAGAGGAGACATTGAGAAAAAATATGAAGGTTATTGAAAGACGGAAAATTAATTCTGATGCGATAGGCTCACAGGATATTTGAAGATGATGAGAATGGGAGTATATTCCTTCCATGAAGGAGGTGTACACACTTACAAGGTAGTATCTTTTCTACGCAAACGTACAATTAAGATCCGTCTGATTAAAACAAGCAACGAAATAAATTACTTGCCTGCTAGAATGACACATTAGCATGACTTGAATTAGGTTGGTCCAAAATTGACAGTTTTTGGCGGGATTTTGTGGAAATATCTGACAGGAGAAAAGTAAACAAGCTGTCATTCCTTTGCACTATTTTATTGTAATGAGATACATAACGGGTTTAGACACTTTGTGCATTTCCAAGTGGTAGAATCTGGTTGTCGTGATATGTCGTGTCATCGTGACATATATATGCCCTCCAAGGAAGAAGCAAGGTTGAAGAGGTGGTTTAATAGATGAAAGTGGAGGAAGGAGTGAATAAGGTTGAATTTTATGGAGGTAACACAGGGTGGACTGGGGTTACGAGAATTGGCAGTTAGGTGAATGGGGTGGGGAGGGAGAACCGTTACAGAGGTCAAGAATTTGTAATTTTTCCGTCAAAATATTAATCCGATGCATGAGGCAGTAGTAAATAGTAAATGACTGCCTGGAAAACTATTTAAACTCCTTACGTAAATTATGAAGACTTTTAAAAACTTGGTAGGTATTAGCCATCGCACTGGGGAATTTTTTTATGCAGGCGTGATGCGTTGAAATTAATGAGAAAGTGAATATAATAAAAGAAATTACTGCACTTCCACATGCAAGCTTTATATTGAACAACTTGGGTTGCAACACAGTGGAGTATTACCATCTAATGATGCTGCACCGTGCGAAACCCGGGTCGTGCAATAAAACGTTTGCTTGTGGAGTTGCAGAAATTTATTTTCTTATTTCATGTTTCACAGAGTTACGCCTGAAACCTAGACCTTTATTTTTGAGAATGCTAGTGTAAAGGAAAGCAGGGTACAATAAACATGATAGCTCATGTTTCGTAATCCATGAAAAGATGTTTGTTAGCGAATGTATGATTAATTATTGAAAGTGCTGAGGTATCTAAGTGTAAACTGAGGGAATAGACGCCTTGTTGGGAGGCTTCATATATAGAGCAATACAATCCGAAAGGATTAACAGATGTGGATCAATCGTGCAGGGGAGAATATGGCCAAGCATTTAGCAGATTGCCTGTTATTCCAGGTGGAATTTGATACCTACATCTGCGAAGAAAATAGTTTAAAAAAATATGGGAGTGGATTGATGAAGGCATAAATTCTTGAAATTAAAACGATGAGCTGGAAATTAAATCGGTGGTTTATTGATACGGTCATTGATAGATTCTATACAAAACCAGTGTATTGTTTTGAAAATGAAAATAAATATCAGGCATATTAAAATTATGATATTATCTTGGAAATTAAGACAAAGTTAACATTAAATTTAAAATGTATTAGACGGAATTAATGGATTTTGTTTACAAAAGCGAAATTTTGGTCGAAAGCGGGCGTAGTCTTAGTTAGTGGTTTAAGGAAAAAAAAAGCTCTTGATGAAGGGGCGTTTAGTAACAAAATGGAAATTATAGCGAAAATATTGGGCATGGAAACAAAGAGAAGGTTATTGGAGAGCTTGACATGAAGTACTGTTTATATCGGTTTTGACTCATTTGAAGCAAAGCAAAAATTCTTCGGTGGAATAACTATCTGTTTCTTCAACGATTGATTTCTTTGTAGTGCAAAGGTAGCGGGGATTCACCCAGATTTCCGTCTTTAATTAATTGCGAGTGAAGGAAACATTCTCACTTCTTGGTACCATAATCTCACCGAAGTAAATAACATTGACAATATCACTGTAAATTCTGGATTGCGTTGCATCTTATCATATATTGTTTTTAAAACTTCATTTCCCATAATCAGGCATACTGCATACCTAAAATTTGTGTCATTGTGAGAAGTTGATGATAAAATAATAGTTAATATTATGTTAGGAAGACGTTGCCAAAATAGAAAAGTGAATGAAATAATCAAAAGTAAGAAACAAGGTGAGCGTTTGATAAAATACCAACAACAACATGAATGAAGCCGAATAAAATTGTTGTTTAAATGCGTTATAACATTACAAAGGTATTACAAAAATGGAAAATAAAAACTTCATTCATGTTGGTCACAATGTGTGATTCCATCGTGTTGTTTAAAATGAACCGCCTTTAAAAAAAAACACTATTGTTTGGCATAGCTACTCCGTATTTAAAATGATTTTCAGCTGAAAGTTTATTCTGTATGCAACCCCTAATCATCGGTACCTTTTACCTTGCTTGGATACTTGCCACAGCTTGCCATGAATTTGCGCAGTTTGGCCATGCATTTGCTATTTGCGCAGTTTGCCAACACTGGCTCAGAGCCAGGGATCGTCAAACTGAATATCACCTGTAAAGGAATCAGGCTGGTGTGCTGATTTGATGATAGTCTTTCCATCATTATAGCCCTGGATTAAGCCCCGTAATTAGTAGATATTGTTTTATATTTTCGCTGGTCCCAAAATAAATGATATGTGCACAATTATTCAAAGTCAGTACTCGGTCCTTCGAATGGGGTGTTAATTCGAGACCCCTTCGTGGTGAAACTTGCAGTATATTTATAGTTGGCTCTAAGCTTAGCTAATAGATTATATTTTCATCCATGCAATGTACTGGAAGCCACCACTAGGGTATGTAGCAGGGGGTGCAAATGGCCAAGCATGCACCTTTAAATGAAATTAGGGTACTACAAGGAACCTGGCTAGCTAATATATCCACATGCCGCTAGATGGCTAATATCTACATGCATATTAATATCGTCATTTAAGGCTTGATTAAATGGAAAACTCAACAGCATTTTATTGACTTTCCTTATCAATCCCTGCTTTGAGTACAATATTATGGATAGCAGAATAAGCCAATCCATTCGTTGGTGATGTAGAGGATTTTGAGATTCCGGGTAAAATTGCTAAGAAATCCAGCATATTTGACAAGGAGAAAATAACCTCAGCCTGCGGCCATAAATTCAATTTCCATCTCCAGCTTACGACATAAGATCTCCGAGAATCAGATTACATTTTTTCCGATTATACAAAGAAAAATATGAGAAAAGGGTGGCGCGGGAAGGCATGAAAGGAAGAGAAGATGGGATTTCCGTAGACACTCGTGGCGTGAACTCGAGAATATTTAAGGTCAAAAAAATAGAGTATGACATTCAATTTTGGTTTGTTTCCATCCTGTGGTCACAGATAACCCTGCACAAACACGAATGAAGCAAGGTCGAGGTGTGGCTCTTTGGACTCATTGTTGACTGGATAAGATTCTTGTTTTCCATTCCTGAAGTCACACGTTTGAATACTTTATGAGTTACGTGTACCCTGATTTTCTCAACCCAAAAGCTTACTTCCTTCAGGTGCCTGCTCAGTTTCACCTTTCCTTTCTCTCAAATATGCACATCAGTGGCTTACACAACATATAGAACAGGGCAATAATATTTTTAAAAATTCCCTCCATTTATATATCGCTAGGTTGGGGATGTGTAAATGAAGCACGAAAATGTATGTGTAAAACAAAATTATCAGTAAAGTTTATATTTATACTGTTGGGGATTGCCAACGTATGTAAATATATGCTAATCACGGGCTAAAAAATATTGCAATGGTTGCAGTACTCATAAATATCTAAGACAGAGTTATCCAAAATTTCATTCTTTCTCTTCTCCCACATCATTGTAACTTATGCATCTGCTCTCCAATTAAAGTTGGACCTCTAGTGTAAAGCACTGTCAATATCATTATTTACCCGTTGATAATATTGCCAACTTTTCACTCATTCATCAAAGCTCAACAATCCTAAGATTGGTTTGACACATTCCTTCACTAGATTCTTCTATCATTCAATCTTTTCATATTGACGTAATACTTCTCTTTTATATCGTTTACAACTTGTTCCATAGATCTCAATCAAGGCCTCCGTTTTCCATTCTTCCCGCTCACTTTCCCTCGATGACTGTCTTTACCAGGCCGTTATGTCTCAAGTTAAGGCCGTTTGAGTTGTCCAGCCTTCGTTAAACTGTTTTCAGCAGACTTCTCTATTCTCCAACTTCTTTGCTTGTCACTCGGTTTATCCATTTTCATCATTCATCTGTAGCACCACATTTCCAAAACTTCCAGCCTTCACTTCTCTCCTGCTGTTATCATCCATGTTTCACTGCCATGTTTCTTTTCTTCTTCACTCATTACTGAGTTTAAATAATCAGATACACGAAGGTGCGTACTGTTATATGTATAAGAAATTATTAATCTTTCTTCATTTACCCCTGAATATTGCAATTGGGAAGTAAAGCTCTACAAAACTGGTCAGTAACAATTGTCAGTTTAGTTTTATTTCCTCTCCTAGATATGAATCCACGTCAATCTAAGTAATCATTTATCTTACTCAAAAGAAAGAGCAAAAGTTGTCACAGTCTTTAAGCAAGAATTTCAATGGCTACAGAATCAGAACTAGCACTCAATGCCAGTTTTTTTTATCCCTTCATCCATCCTAATGCCCCAAAAGAGAACTTGCAAGGACAAATGCACTAAGCCTCAGTATTTCCCGGCATGCAACTCTCCCATTTCGTCTTTCCATGTGGTCATCAATTCCTTACCTTTCTTTCCTCCATTCCATTCCCTCGTTCATTCCAGTACATACTATTAACGCACTATATGTATATATAAATATATATGTTCGACAACAGTCCCTCCATTCAATAGCAGTCTCTCCATTTACACTTCCTTTGATGAACTCGCGCTGAGCACGCAATATACAGCTTCGTGCACCACTGCCATCTCTTGATGGCTATTGGAAGGAAACCCGAGAGAGAGAGAGTGGAGAAGAGGAATTGCCACCTGTTGGCGGTGATACTACCAATCTCCAAATGTCTTAGAGAATTCTCGCTTAGTGAACGGAGAAAAAAATGTTAAGGGAATATTAATGGAATAAAGGGACCGTGAAAGAAAAGGAATCATCAAAATAAAATAAGGAAAATATTGTGAATGAGAAGGGAAGAGACCGATGTAAAGCACTGGAATTAACAATCTAAGAATTTTTAGCAAAAACTTACGTGCCAGAGCAAGGAGAGACAATAGTAATGGGTGATCAAGTACGTGTGGTAGCTAGAGTACTGATATCTCTTTAATAGAGTTCGGGATCAAATCCCAGCAAAAGCGATTACTTCTTCTTATTGAAGTACCGGTCCCTGACAAAGTACTGTGAGAAAAGCTCTTCAAGTTCAGTACTATGGCTAACGGATGGGATGTAAAGTTATAGACTCCTTGGCGCATATCTTTAGGAGCAGGCTAATGATGATGCCAAGTTTCTTTGCACCATTCTTACGTTCTGTAAAATTACTTTCCCTCCCGTTTTACCCAACTATCCTACGTAGCACACATTACCTCAATTTTCAGTCACCTCTTCCGAATTAAAACGATTGTGAAATAGACGTAGTTGATTTAAAATGTAACGCTAAACAATTGAGGGATGGTCCACACCAGAGTCCTCTGGATTGCCAATAATAAACTATATAGTCTTCAATAAAATACAAAGTTATTATTTGGCAATCCAGATGACTCTGGTCCGTACCATTGTTACGATGTATTATCAGCAGAAAAGCGAGTCCGGCCTTCCGTTACTTTTTGAGAAACACACATTTTCATGCATTCCTTTGTTATGATAATATTAATGAGAATAATGCCAAGAAACAAGAATACCATAAAAAAATCAGGAACAGTGAGAAACTATCCTGGAAGAAGTTTGTTCTAGAAAAATTTCGAGAGAATCCTTAACCCTTTCGCTGCGGCTCACTCTCCGGAAAACTACTCATCATATGCGGCGGAAAAGTGAAAGTTATCATGTCCCCGTAACCTTTGTCTATTCCGATCTCATGTTATTATAAATAATATTTAATGAATCCAGATTCACTGTTTTAATTCACATAAACTAATAATTTATTAATTTTATAAGAACATAATTTAATAGTAATTACAAAATACGAGAATGTTCATCCATAGCGCGCTACAGGGAGAACGAAAAGGTACGTTCACCGCAGCCTACCGTGAGATCGTACTAGGTACGTTCACAGCAGCCCGTCCTTTCGGTCGAGTACCCTTCCCCCAGTTGCAGGAAAGGCCTTAGAAAGAAATATAAGAACAAAAATTGAGGAATCAATAGATGAAGGCAAACTTTCACCCCAAGCTGTTAAGCTTAATTAAGGGAAGATCTACAGCGACGCAGCAGAAAAAAATTCTAAAAGAGATAACAAATACAAACTTTAAATAAATCTTGGTGATATTTACTTACTCCGAGGCTGCGCTCGACACTGTTTGGTGGCCAGCTTGTACAGCAAACGACGACGGTGAAATCACTACCAAATAAACTCATTAATTCAATTAGAAGCTACTATTCGCATTCAAAAACAGTCATCAAGAGTTAAAAGCGTGGATACAGAAAAGAGAAGTGACTAAAGGAGCACCACAACAATCCAAGTTGGGGCCTTCTATATGGAATACCATTATAAACAGAAATATTGCGGTTTATGCCAATGATGTCACAATAAGCATGCCGGAAATTCCAGAAAGGAACTTGAAATCAAAGCCAAAATTTGCACTTATATTGTTGCTGATTGATCTATGAAAGTAAAGCTAAATACACCCGTCACTAAAACTACTTATGTATGTTTTGGCTGAAAACTACGAAGAAACCCGAGTCAAAATCAATGGAATAAGTATGAAAGGACTTAAAGATTTTATGTATTTTGTCATAGTTTTTGACGAAAAGTAGAACTTCACAGAACACGCTAAGTACCTACAAAATATTTTTTATATTCAAGTGTCATTTGGTATTCCGAAGGAAAATACTCAATTAGAGGAAAAAGATTAATACCTATATAAGTACATCACAAGTTGGTACACTACCTACATTGTAATATGGCAGCGAAATCAGGGATAAGAAAACGTTTCAGAGTAGAAAGGTAAAAAGAAAGATAACGGAAGCACAGAGACGTTGCCTATTGAGAATTACTAATAGCTACAGAACAGTGAGTAATGCTGATCTGAATAGCATTGCGGGAATACCGACCCTTGATTTTCATGTATTTACACAGTGAAAAAAATCTGAGCTAAAGAGACAAAGGAAAAATACACTCTTTGGAATGGAAGTACGGAGAATAAATGGAACCATATTAAAAGAGTTATCAGTGAATTTATTAAAGATTAATGGCAGAAATATTGTTTCAATTTTCGGAAAAAAGGATTAATCACAAATATCTTTTCCAATTAAAATAGTGCTCAAAGCTGGAAACAAACTAGAGTGGGTGAATAATGGAAATAGTGACAGGGCATGGTAAGTTCCGAAGTTATTTAAGGAAAAAAAACTTCTTCGCGAATCCTGTTCTGCCATATTTCCTTAGATACGTCGACTCCGACAAAGATAAATAAAATAGAAGAGAAATAAATCTGGTGAAATTATTTCTTTCCCACCTCCAAGCAGTGGACAGCCACGATGCTTTGTATCGTTTGAATTATTTCTCGCACCAATTGCCTGTGATAGTTTTCGGCTCGAGCCGAAGAAAATACGGCAGCGAGGGAGATTGAAACAGGTGAAGCGTGATATGAAGTCCCAACTCTGGCAAATATACTCGGGTTAGTCCTCAAGAGTAAGGATGGGGGGCTAGTCAGTTAAATTCATAGTCTTTATCATGGGTGTACTCGGTGGAGTCAAGTGTTTGGTTGCAGAGAACATCAAAAGCGTCCCAGCGTAAAGGGCATAATCTGATTTACTTGCAGAAGGCCGTCCTGTCTGGGTCTCTTCGCCTGCCCCGAGCGCATGACGGGACTGCAGGGTAACCACCTTTCGTACAGAGACAGACGTCGTTCTACAAATCTAATATCTATCTCCAAACACTGGCAATTGTGAAGGCAATGTAACTGCAGAATTGGAGGTGGATGTTACTGAATGTAAGGCTCAATAATTACTGAATACTGGACCATTGCACAGTTGTACCTCTTCAGAGATGACGTAAGCCAACTCTAATCTGAAAATTTCGACTCCATTACGACGCCTTCCGACTACGATTGATAAGAGAGCTGTAAGTGAAATTCTCATGTGCGATTTCAGGCTGTATCCACATTTAAATTTGCTTCAGACTGGGTAAGAAAGATTTAGATAGAAACCCGGCGCTACCATTAGCCTTCTCTAAGAAAAAGGTGCCAAGGGTACCACGGTTCAACTTTCCATCTGACGGACGGAGTACTGAGCTTGAGTCTGAGCCCCAAATCACTTAAGTAGGGCCCAGTTTATCAATCTTCCAATGCTGGGATCCCGGAGCATCTGGGTGGGAACCAGTCTTCTGAAGACTACACATGCCCAATACTTCGACAAAGCCCTTCACGTGAAAAATTTGATATCCAGAGGCACTTATCTAAAGCTTTATTTGACAGCTGCAATCGAGTAGACAGAATACTAAATTTTCTTCGTAAAAAAAGACTCGTAAAGGGGTGGACTTTTGTATTAAATATATCAGTTAGAAAATTAAATACAAATAACAGAGAATTGTAGTTCAGTGCAATAAGAACGTAGTTGTCGGACACTCCATGGAATAAACTGACATACTGATGCTCTTGGCAGATATTTTATTTTTTCCTGCCCGAAAATTTCTCCCATGATCAGCCTAAAAAATTTTACGAGATTTTCTCGGATTTTCCCGATTGACGTTTTTACCCGGAAAAGGTCTGCCTCAATATGCTTAAAAAAAACATGCCAACGGCACTCCATTAGCGGTTCAAATGAAAGGATCAAGCTGAGGAAAATTAGTCTCGTCGCTGAACATTTGCGTAATTCTTTAAACCCCGTAATCAACACCTAAAACGTACGGGAGAAAAAGTCAGTGGAACCCTTTAGGAAATGAAATCACATTTTCCTTTTGACCATTGGTAAATATTTTCAATGTCATTTCTTTTTGCAATTACCCTACGCATATGATGTTACTTGATGGAGGGTGTAGATATGTGTTAAATGACTCCATCTTGGTTTATGTTTCCTCGCCTTCTCTTTAAAGTTTCCATTAGACGTTTTTCCTCCTACTGTCCTGAGGGATTCTTTATTTATTTCTCAATCGATTAATTTAATATTAGTCATTCCTCTGCAACACATTTTTTTTTAAATTCTATGAGTCTTAACTTTAATGCAGATATTATCCTTCATGCACTTATTGTCATTTAAGTAGGTAAGTATTAACCAGTTAGAAAGTAATTGTTCCACTTGCTGGAAATTTAGGACAATGCACACCTAATGTGTTGCATAACAGTCAGTTCCCTCGATCTGTTGAGTATATATTTCATGGATGTATTTATTGCCCATCTAGCCCTTACCTATACAACTGTTTTTCAGAATACGTTTCTATAGTTATTTGTCCAGCCAGTCCATAATCCATTGTTTCCACCCCTCAAATTTTATTTATTACCCACTTCAGTGGATTATTTCATTCTTGGAGTTGACAGTGACTTTTTCCCCCTCAAGCCCCCTTATGCAACAATTTAAATTTCAGTTGGATTTATTTTATAAAATAATTACCTTCCGTCGCAAAACCTCCGGATGAGACTTCCACAGAGGAAAGAGTAGAGCATAAAAAAATTGCTATCAGACCGTCAATGAAAAACAACTACATTCTCCCGCTTGGAATCTTTTGATTTTACGCCAACGAAACTAAAAAAACATGGGAAAGATATCTTTAAATAGATGTAAAATTTGCGTATCACGCTCGTCTTCATAGGGGGTCGGGCAGTGATTAAGTCGTATTTAATACCTTTGATCCGTCTGTGGATGACGGTCGAATTAAACTTGAGATAAATGCTAAAAGCACCATTTTGTTTTAAATCCGCCTATTAATTTCACTCACACGCCCAGTCCATTCATGTGTAACTGTTAAGAGAAAGAATGGAATCTGAATATTTTTATTAAAAAAAACACCATTGCGGTTCACAAGACTCTGTTAATAGATACGGAGCAGGCCTTTGAGGCCAATTACGAGTGAACTCTTTTATAAATTAGAAATTGCAGAGAAAATATATCCTCATGTTGACCAATATGTTTGCGATTTCCTCGGAGTCTACGGCGTTGTTTATATTTCGTATACTTTTACCTGCCATTGGTTTTGGGATTTCATTGGTGACAGATTTTTATGTGAATATACTTAATTTCTTATGTGAATCCAAGTAACCTATTTTTGAATTTTAGGCTAAAAAAGACCTCTTAAAGTAGTAACATACTGAAGATTGTACTGAACATTTGACTTTTATAATGATTTGATTATACATGTCTGGTGATGGTTCACTCCCTACCCCACAAACTTGAGATGGTTTACAGAGCACTCAGGACGTAGATGCCATGTACCATTCTCTTTTGAGAGTAAACCTGATGCCAGAAGATACAATTTGTTTGATATGCGTATATTCGTCTTCAGTTTACAACGCTTTGGGTGTGACTTTGGTTGTTAATCGTTCACACAAAAATTAAAAGTGGCAAAATGCGTTGTTGACTTCAAAGTCATCTATAAAAAAGGTTCAGTTAAGGCAATTACTGCTTTCTTAAATCCTGATTAGTTGTTTTAATAGTTTAATGTGATATATACAGCCAAATAAATTTCTTATATTTTTTCAGTTGCATTAAGATTTCACATGGCATATTCAACTATATTAACCTAATTGCATCAGAAAATGCTGTTTCTTGATGCCATTGACTTTTGTTAGAGGTCAAGCATAACTAATCTTATTCTGTCTATTCTTTTTAGACTCTCCATGTTTTCGATAATTTTCGTTTACTGGAAAGTTTCACTGATGGAATAAGGAACTCCCACAAAGGAAGAATTAATTTAAGCATTTCTATTTACATGAGGAGGGGAAAGGCATGATTTATTGGATAGGTTGAGTTAATATTGCTTTCCGCACAATATTCGATCGGGTTGATATATCATAGGGTTTGGAGGGAAAAGAAATGGGAAGTTGAATATTAGAAGAGATAAGAATAATAAATAAGTAAAATGTTCAGGAAGTGTCATCCAAATGCTCCTGCCTTTTTGTCGGGGAGGTTTTCATAAATTCAGTAAAGGTATGGGGAATGTTGGAAAAATCGTTGAGTACTATTGCTGCTCATTTTCCCGGTCTCTAAAAATGTCAAATGATTCATTCCTTTAGAGGGTGGTGACGTCTTGAATGGGAGAATTCTTTTCGTTCCACAGATATGCAAAGAAAATTGCTCCAACCTTTCGAGTCGAACCAGTTCATTCCAATTGTGCGTCTCCCGTTTCGCGTTTCTTTGTCGTCTACCACTCCGATTCATCTTCCCCGTCCCTCCTTGGCGTGAAGAGGGAAGCCGACCACCTTGTGCGGTCTATATTAAAATTCTCTCGAATTGAAAGGGACCTTTGTGAATGCAAATCAAGGAAGACCGTGTGCATGAACTTATGAAAATTAAATCAGCGTTTCCCACATTCCTTATGAAGAGTTGGGCGAGGGCGCTGTAAATGGATGGGATAACTTTCTTCTCATTTCCTCTGCTATGCTACCGTTGCGTTCTCTGGAACACGAATAAACCTTCTCCCTGTCATGAAGAAGTGCCTCTCCATTTTTACAATGACAGGGAAACCTAGCGAACCAACATTTGAAAACAACTTTGCCAATTTATCTCAAATTTACGTAAGAAATTGTTACAGTCTTGCCCCAGGTTACAACCCTCAAGTAAGGACACAAAGTCTCATCATGAATTCTCAGTTCAACATAAATTATATTGTGAGTAAACTCATAACAGGATAGTACGCGTATTGATAGAAGATTTATGAAAGTGTGAAGAGGTTGGCCAAGAGAAGAATCAAGTGGAGGGCCATGTCAATCAAATTCTAGGATTCTATCTTCATACTTCCGGCACTCCCTCCTTGTAGGTTTTCAAGATTGCAAAATTTTTGCTCATAGAATAGTCAATGAAACTGTCGTCATCTTCACTTTAAAAAGTTTATCTGATTTTCAGTGTGATCTGAATTTAAACGCTGTACGATTTTACGGTAGTGGTCCAAATTAAGACTCAGCATGCGTGAAAATCAGACAAACCTCCGTCTTATTTTAAAAGCTTATCAACTGAGCATTGAAAATAAGATGGATGTGATCTGAAATTCAGATCACCCGGGCTGAAAATAAGCAAGCCTTGGTTGGCCCCGCAGTTGGAGCTAACCTGCCAATAGCAGAGACTGATGGGCGGAGCATAAACAGGGAGATGGAATTCAACAAGGATAAGGAAGCGTAAAGAAGTAAAATTCGAAGTCTAGTCAAATTTTTTTGTAAGTAGGTGAAATGTGTTCCGTCCGATGAATTAATTATGTGAGGATGTGGCGTTGATACTTCGTTTGTTTGCAGAAGGGAGCCAGTTGTATCTGATTGTAAGTGACGTTTCCTGAGACTAAACTTCCTTATTTTCTCTACGTGGCAGGGTTGTAAGAACTAAAAAATAGTCACCCTCATCAAGTGACAGCTCCTGTCTCGGTTTGTAGATACTGGTACATATCTTTGGTATCGAATACTTTGTATGAATTAATTTTTTCCAATAACAGTACAAATTTTCATATCATCTTTGAAGGTATTGTAAATGTCTTTGCATTACAGTCCTGAAATATTTTTAAATGGAAATTCTATGACTTAAGTTTGCTCTCATACAGTATCATAGAGTAAAAATGTGAAATGTTAGGATTTTGCTTTGTGCTCGTGTGAAGTGTTTAAATATGTAGCATTTATAAATAGACATCCCGTAAATGTAGGCTTTAATTTCAATAGCAACCTGCATTGTTAGGTGGGAGTTATTTTAAGATATGCCCCTGCTGAATTTAAGACAGCCCTGGTCTTAAACTCAGCATGGGCCTATCTTAAAATAAGTCCCACCTGGTCTGATATTCAGTCCTGCACATGCTTTAAAATATGACATCCCCTCAAAGTAGGCTTGAATTTCAGTAGCAACCCGCATTATTACCAGACTAGTGGTGTCTTAAATTCAGCATAGGCCTAACTTAAAATAAGTCCCACCTGATCTGATTTTCACTCCTTCACCTGCATTATTTTTAGACAAGATATTGGTGCTGAAATTCATCATACACTGTCTTAAAAATTTTGCATCTGAAATTCAGAACGCATTTGTACCTTAAAATCAGATAAACTTTTTAGAGTGTTGTCAACCTAGGTGGAAGGTGGAAACCTGGAAGTATGAAGTGAGCATTTAACCAACGCCGCGGAAACCTTTGATCTGATATAACCCTAGGATTGTTCCCTGGTGATGATGAGTGCAATTGGTCATGTTTAATTCATGTATGATTTTCATTTTTATATTTTAAAATATGATGACACTTAGAAAAGTTAAGACCACGTTATGTTACAATAGAGTAAACGAAGGAATATATTTTACGAAAGAATGAGTGGAAATATGAGGGATGCATTTGGATATTAAGGTGCCAGCAATAAGCATCGATAATTAGACCAGCTGAAAGAGCGATGGTAAGCATATAATTTGGACGAACCAATACAAAATCAGACAATACAGTAAATTATAAATAAAAGTGCCGTAAGAAAAAAATTAAAGTTAGTGAATTTTGGACAAAAAAGAGAAGGGTATGCCATTGGAAAATGAAATTGCTAGAATGACGCAAAGCAAATAAAGCTCGCTGGTAAGAATAATGAGATGAAATATAAATATTAAAGGAGCAACAATTGGTCCGTAGACTGTACTAATTAGTAATTGGACTGTATTAATGTAAATTGTAATGTTAATTCTAATTCACGAATAGTAATTGGTCAGACCGGAATCATCATTATCATTCAATAAGTCTAAGATTGGTTTCACGTAGCTCTCCACTGGATTTTCCTATCGGCTAACCCTTCATAGTTGAATAAATCTTTCCTATTCTACACTACTCGCTCATTATATCTCATTTCCTTGCTGTTCTTGTAATTTTCTTGTCCCTTCGTCATGTCTCGAGATAAGGCTCATTAAGTTGTTCCGTCTTCTTCTAAAAGTTTTCACTAGACTTCTTTCCCGCTATTCTCATGATGCCTTTGTTTGTCACTCGGTTGATCCATTTTTTCCTGAAGCCAAAATATATATTCATGAGCGTGAAATGTCTTTTCTGGCCTAAATACGGAAAAAATACTAAACCACTCCATAGTTTTTCAGAAAGCGAAAAAAACGTCTTTATTGCTGAACGTGATAGTCGTCTGTCTTATAGCGGCTAACATACACATGTTACATTAAGTTCCGTTTCTTATAGTTTCTTCTCCTCAGAAATCTTGGATTATCTTCCTTAATAGTTTCCCTTAGCAATTTTTTGGAAAAATCTAAACACAGTTTCCCCTCCTATGCAGATCACGTATTATTACCTTCGGTTAGCTGAGGATAAGATGCTATTATTTCTTTCCATATGATAGAAATGCAAGCGCTTATCTTTCCTGGTCTTCTGGCTTACATCTCATGAAAAAATTCACGATCCTGAACTTAATTTAACATGTGTATGCTAGCCGCTTCTTTTAAATGGTATAACTTCGTATTTCACGAGCTCTTTTTTCCTTATTTTCTACACTCTCTTTCAATTCCTCTAATATTTTCTGTAAGTAAGTATATATTTGAGTTATGAGTTCCTAATAGTTACCTCTGTCGCTTAAATGACTTAATTTAGTTTTTTCTCATCTTTAGCCAATGTACCGAGGTAATCTGATTCACGACGTTTTTCTTAGTTTATTGATTTGGTAATTAAAACGTCACATTTCTATTGTAAAAGGAAGTAATAATTCCATACCCTCAACGGAATTGCCAATCTCAAAATTCCACTAAAGCGAAAATCCTAACTTATCTTCTCTTCTTCCCTCTTGAGAATATCTAAGACTATCTTGAGTAGGTTTATCTCTCAAAATGCACGATTTCCTGAAAATTCAGTCAGATCTTTTTCTGGCCAATTCTTCCTTTTCTCCAGCCTTGTTCTGTAAATTTTATTCGAGGAATCAGATAAGTCGAGAAGTCCTTGGGGATTTAGCATTTGATTGGCAGGATATATTTTTCAGGACGCTATTTGGGCTATGTTTTTACTTTGCGGATAAAATTTTTACTTTTATGAAATATTATAAATAAAAAATAATATTTTACTATGTTTATAATTAGGTTTTTACATGCTATTAAAATAAACAGTTTTAGTTATATGTCATTTAATTTTCAATTTTTTTTCTTCCTCGAGTCAGCTTTCATAATTTTAATGACTAATGAATTTTTAAAAAGCTATGCGTTTCATAAAATTGGCTATTCAAGGCGTTTGATAAATTTTTAATAATTTAAACTTCACAATACAGCACGGGAGAACACGTGACTACAAATATGTGTCCAGAATACTCTATTCCGTATCACTCCATAATTTTATTAAAATGGTAATTTATTTTTATGTTTTTGCATACCTCTAGTAAGAGCAATATGGATCGCAATTGCGTCATGATATCACTATTGGAACAGTACATATTTTGTTCAAAATTTCTAAGCATATAATTTTGCATCTGTACTGGAAATTTAAAACACAATCTTCATGGACAGGAATCAATATTACCTTTGTGAATTTTACGGAATCTTTGTCCACCACGATGTATACGTTGTGTCAAAACAGGGTGTTTACTAGTCATTTTCTTGAAAGCAAGTCTCGTTAAGGTGATTAATTAAATGAAATGCCGTTTACATTCACGTGAACTTTTGATATTCCCTTTCGTTCCTCCATCTAAAAGGATTAAAATGATGATTGATTCCTGGACTTCTTGCGAAGACGTATAAGTTGAAATTAGTAGCCCAAAAACAAATACTATTCAGCACTTTGAGAGAATCCAAAGTTTGTTTGAGTTCCAATTGGTAATTTTAAGGACAAGACACCGTGAATATGGTGTTTGTTTTCAGCTCCTACATTGAAAAAAATAAATGTAATAAGGCATATATTCCTTTGAATGTACTTTTCGATCTTGGCAGACTACTGAGTGAACAAATTCATGCATAATATTTTCTCAGCATATGCTATGATTTTTTTGCATTATTTAATAACTTTTTGAGTTACCATTTTTCATTTTAATTTGCAGGTAGCAACTATTAAGTCATTCAGCTCTTCCAACTGATTGCAATTTAAAATTCATTTTAAAAGACCTAAATAACACTCCGGTTGACAAATATTACCAATTTTTAACCTGCTTAAGCCCATTGTATTTATGTGCTTTATGAGGGTTAAAATCTTAATTAGGGTGAATTCGCCTTGTACATTTCCTCCCGGTCTTAAGCGCCTATTAGTGCGGAAATAGTTAAAAACACCCATAAAAACTATCAAAATTCATTCATATTAACTTTCCAGAATTTTAATTAGCGCATATAATAGATCATATGTTAGGAGGAAAGAGAAATGGTATATAATTGTATTTCAAATTTGAGCTGGTTCGCCCATTGGCCTGAGAATTATATTTTCCTGATTTCAAATATTTGCTATTTAAATCGGCAGCACTATAAATTGGGATGAAAGAAGCTCGACCGACATCAAGTGAAGAATAGCACAAGCTAAGGGGGCGTTTATGAAGAAGAGACAACTACAATGCTCAACGAACCTGCGGCTGAAAACAGGAAGCACTTCATTAAAACATTCGTATGGAGCGTGGCACTCTATGGATCAGAGACATGGAACATCGGGAGAGCAGGCTAACGAAGAATTTAAGCCTTTGAAACATTTTGCTGAAGGATAATGTTGAAGATTAAATGGACAGATAAATTGGGGAATGAAGAGGTATACAGAAGAGCAGATGAAGAAAGGACAATATGGAAAACCCTACGGCAAAGAAGAACCGGATGAATTTGACATACCATGAGGCACAATGAATTAGTTAGAAATATAATAGAATTGAAGATTGGAGGAAAGTTCCCGCGAGGATGACCAAGGGAGAAATATATAGGGCAAATAAAGAAGGACGTGTAAGAGAAAACATACCAGGGTGAAAGGGAATTAACACTGAATAGGACAGAAGAGAGGGCTGAAGTAAATCAATCCTAGGATTGAAATTCTGATGATGACGATTTAACTCGCGAAGGCCCGTACG
Organism: Platycnemis pennipes; assembly: GCA_933228895.1. Lineage (NCBI taxonomy): Eukaryota > Metazoa > Arthropoda > Insecta > Odonata > Platycnemididae > Platycnemis > Platycnemis pennipes. Next base: position 83,163,053 of record OW121854.1, on the reverse strand, counting down.
TAAATTTGACAGGTGTCAACTTTTCACTGTGTTAGGAAATTTTTGCAAAATAAAATGGCATTCTGTTACTCTTCATGAAATGAGATTCTTCAACTTCGCGTAAAATATTATCTTCCTTTTTATGTGTTTAATGCCTTTATTAAAATATCACATAGAAGGCTCACTTAGGTCGATTTGACTCAAACAACTTAAGTCCCGGTTTTACATAGCAGTTTTGATTATCCGAGTCTACTAACATGGTATTCAACATTTAAAATGTAACGAAAACATTCATTTCTTCGGACGCCTGTTTAAGTTGCAAGTTTGCAAGGGAAATGCTGAGGAAATCAGTGGATGTGGTGGGGTTAATAAGATATTTTCGTGCATAAAATATTAGATTCTCCAGCCCGTATTGACTTGGGGATCGACATCTGCTTTCCTGTTTGGTACTTAGTTGCAATTGCGCTTGTTGTTAGTTACCTACGCTGTATTTAGTGACTTTGTTTTTGGTATTTATTCAATTAGAGTTTATTTATTCAAACGTATTTATTCAATCCTTAGTACCCAAAATCGTTCTCGGATCAGTTTAGGTCTGTGATTCGGGAAGGAATGCTTTTCTTCTATGAAACGACGCAGTTCTTCTCCATAACTTACAAGCAGTTTATGAATGTTGTACAAAAAATCTCTTAAAATGAATTTTACCCCAGTGTGCCAGACATCAATTGTAGCGATGATCTCGTATATGCACCAATTGCCTAGTAGGGAGATAGTGATTCCGGTGCTGAAAAAAACGTGACAGATAATCAATCATCTGAGAAGCTAGCAAGTACTTAAAGAGAATATTATATGAGTTTTATAACAGCTTGAAAACCAGCGTTATTATAGCAGTATTCCTATTTGTCACCTTTTTTCAAAACTAGCCACTTAGCAAAAAAATGTACTACAACTGGCTACTGAACTTCGAGGAGAATATAAGCAGTTGAGGACATATTACAATGATATTATTGTAGGTTCACCAATGAGACAAGCGAAAGAAGACGATTATCTATATCTAATGCTTGGAAATTTAAAACTAGATCATGGATTAGTAGGTATACAGTTGGAAGAGGCCGGAGAGTGGCAAATGCAAAGCTAGATTTTCGAGGACATACTTGATCTGAACTTAATATATTCTTCCAAAAACAATAACTGCATTCTTACTCACCAAAAAACTTGTGTAATTTTTGTGATAGCAGTTGATCATAAATGCTCAGAAACGCTGAGAGTAGGTAGTAAATAAAATATTCTGGGTCAAAATTTTAAATAAAATAATCAGGCCAGTACGTTCTTTCTAGTAGGTAAAGTATTCCATCCTCCGCGTGTTTAATGATTATAAGGAGCTCATTATTTCTATTGGTTTTTAGTTTTCTCTTAGGCATATCAAATTACGGTTAAATTTATTTTCACTAAACCGTCTTGTTATTTTCCTCTTCATCTAATAACACCGAAAAAGTTTATGAAAGCTTTTTTAATGCATAGTCTTCCTATCTGTCACCCTATGGTATATCGTAAAAGTATATCCCAAACTTCTCCTTCCTCGGGGTTTTGAAGTCTGTTTCCCTATTAATAGTCACTTCAGACTAGGAGAAAAGATAAGGATAGGAATGAAAGGGGTTGAGGGAACTTCTTTAAAGATATGTTTCAATCCATAATATTTTCTACAATTGTATAGATATTGATATAAAATATTCGGGTAGGTTCCCTGTTGTATTGAATAGAATTTCTGACTAAAGCAGGTGCATACTCTATTTTGACCTTTTTTTAAACCCTGGATCAGTGAATTATTTGGGAACCGTGACTTTATTAAACATATTTGTAATGCTTAACTGCATAATGCAAGCAGGTGTGACCTCTAAATGTTTTCGGAGAGAAATTCAGCATTCAATTTCAGAAAAAGGTATAAAAAACGTTGAATTTGAGTGGCTTTACAAAGGACTAACGAGATTATTTGGGAACGTCAAAGTTTAATACGATTTATTATTCCTAACAAAGGCAACAGGGGATGATAATGTGGAGTTTATTGAACGTGGTTGTCTTTTTTTCTAAGCCAAGGCGTAAATGAAGGGATGGGATTTTTTTCATGCCTTAGACCAGCTAGTAGAACTCTGGCATTTCTATGGAAATGAATAATAAGAGTACTTTGTTTCCGTTTTAAGTGAAAGGAGTTGCTTACATTTTTATTAGCATGCGAAGTTTATTAGTACTACAGTGGATCAAACAAACGTTGAAGTCACTAAAATAGGTATAATTATCCAGAGGAAATGTCGTACGTAGATAACAGTAGTAAATAATTTGCCCAAGTATTTGAGCGCGCAATATATTACAAATATTACTGTTTCCTCTTAAAAAAAAGGAGTTTCCAGCAAAATTGGAATCCAAGAATACTTTTTCCTGGCCATATTCTTGAAATATGACTAATTTTGATATTAAATAAGTGAAACTGGATTACAATAAGAGGGAATAGCTCTGGTATTGCTCCGTTTTCATTTAAGACCAATATGGTTGAAGTAACGTTCATCATCATCATCACTGGTCAACAATCCTAGGATTGATTTGACGCAGTTCTCCACTAAATACTTCTATCGACCAACCTCTTCATTGTGAGAGTAATTAAATCTCATTTACATCCTTCACAACCTGTTCCATGCATCTCATTCGAGGCCTGCCTTTTTCATTCTTCCCGTTCAATTTTCCCTCGACGATAGTCTTCATCAGACCATCGTGTCTCAAGATGTGGCCGATTAATTTTTCCCTTCTTCTTTTTAGAGTTGTCAGCAAACTTCTCTTTTCTCCCACCCTTCTTAGGACTTCCTCGTTACTTACTCGGTCGATCCATTTAATCTTCATCATTATTCGGTAGAACCACATTTAGAATGCTTCTACCCTTTTTTTCCTTGCCTCTTTCATCGTCCATTCCTCACTGCCGTAAAGAAACATGCTCCAGATATATGTTCTGATGGATTGTTTCCTTAATTCTACGCTTGTATTTCCAGCTGTAAGTAGATTCTTCTTTTGATAGAATGCCCTCTTTGCCTGGGCTATTCTGAAGTAACGTTACATATTATAAAATTTATATAAATTATTATAAATTTTCCTAATAAAAATGTGCTATATAAATCCAAAGTTTTAATGGTGGAAAGTGGATCTGTAGAAATTAAAAATCGTGTATTGGTACGCTTCTGACGTAGAAGGGTTTAAGAATTTGCGATGTTTGCAGAAGATACGCTTTGGCATAAGTAGTAGGTACTCAGTCTCATGATATAACTAATGACGGTTTCTTTGAGTATGAATGCCATTCTAGGTGCATCAACAATTGAAGTTATTACAGCCTGTTGAGTAAGGCCGTTAAGAAAAGACTGTTGTAGACAAATGCAGAGCGTGGAATTGAGAGGTGCCGAGATGGAGATTTCGAGAAAAGGAAATGAAAACAGAGTGGCGGCTGTTGAAATATGGGACAGGAAGTGTGTAAATGATGAGTTAGGTGGCAAGGAGAGCAAACGGGGTAATTGCTAGTGATGGTATTGAAGAGGAGTCAAATAAGAGCAAAGGATATTTTCAGAGAATGTTAAAAATAATTAGACCGACGGTAATTTCAAGCACATTATTGAAAGAAACTCTGAATTGAGGGCATGTAAAACTTACCTACACTGTCTAAGTGATGATTTGCTTGTCTAATTAGATGGTCTATATGACGAAATTAATTAACTTAAATATAGTCCTGTATAACTCAGACATTTCATATGGAAAGGCCGAACATTTTTCGGCCCCATTACAGTCATTCAAGAGAACATTAGGGTTTTTGCAGTACCACATATTTTGGCGAAATTCCTCGCACCTTGCTTATGGAAGATTTAAAAGGACTGAAGGTTGACCCTCCAATAAGCTTATCTCAGAAACGCTTCCGTATGTGTACAAGGGTGTGCAACAAAATTTATTCATAATCGATGGTTTAAACGTGTGACCAACGGAAGCTGTTTTACCCTAGAGGGTGGGAACTTCCTCCAATGAGTTTCTATCTGTTTTCGCATTGGAACTACCTCTGTTAGGAGAAAGGAAGCGCCATGGATTTTAGAGCTAAGGCCAAGATCAAACTTTGAGATAAATAAGGGGAAAAAGCAACGTATTTCCATTGAATTACAAGTAATGGCATCAGCATGTGCTAGTTATATTGACACATTTTTAAGAAGCATTGAATTGCACAACTTGAAGCAGAATAAAATCGAAAAAAATACATAAAAATGCAATAAAAAGAGATGGAAAGGAAATATGGAAGGAAAAATGACCAGATATCATCAGAAGATCAATAAAACGAAAATTAAGGTTTTGGTATGCAGTAGGAGAAAGGAAGCCAGGACCAATGTTAAACTACAGTTATGAAAACGAAAAATCAAGGAGATGGAAAAGTTCTGCTACCTGGAAAGCCGAGTAACCAGCGATGGACGAAGTAAAAGAGAAATTGCCAGTAGCATTAACCAAGCAAAAAGCGCATTTTACCAGAAGATTCTGATAACAGCTGCAAATACAAGCGTTAAAGTGAGGAAACATTTCATTTCGAACATACATCTTGAGCATTCTACTATATGGTAGCGAAGCATGAACAATAACAGCAGCAGTTGAGTCCAGGCTGTAAGCATTTGAAATGTGGTGCTACCGAAGAATGATGAAGATTAAATGGATCAACCGAGTGACAAATGAATAAGTCCCAAGAAGAGTGGGAGAGAAGAGATTTCTACTGAAAAAATGAAAAAGAAGACGGGACAACTAAATGGGCCACATCTTGAGACACGATGGCCTGATGGAGACTATCGTCGAGGGAAAAGTGAACGGGAAGAATGGAAAAGGCAGGCCTCGTATGAGGTATATGGAGCAAGTTGTGAAGGATGTAAAAGAGAGGAGCTACGTCAATATGAAGAGGTTGGCCGATAGAAGATTCGAGTGGAGTGCTGCGTCAACCAATCCTAGGATTGCTGACCGATGATGACAAAGAGAAAATCTGAGTGTTTTTACAATATTTGATTGTATTTTTTTAGGAAGTATTTCGTGCTCCTTGTTACCTTTCTTACTTCGAATTTTCATTGCATATCTCTTTATTCTTCAGTTTGCATATTGTCGTCCCTCGTATAAAATAACGTGTTTCTCTGTGTGATTAAACTGTGTTTCTCCCGTGAGTAAATAAAATTATCAAATAGTATCTTCTTACTCACGGTGCCCAAAAAGGATATAGAAGGTCTCTGATATCTAAGCACTGCCAGCATTCCCAGCATTGCGAGCTAGACTCAAGAACAATCGGATCACGGAGGTCACTTTCCACTCCAACATGAATTTTTACTTTTTATCCGTGGAAAATATAAATCTTTGGAGAAGGGAAAAATAGCAAAGCTCCGAGTAAAATATGCTAATTAAACGTATTCCTCATAGTTGTCTTAACCCAATTCCTCTAAATATTTTAGAACATTAAAGCTATAAACAACACTTCAATTGAAATATGATTGTAATTACCTTTTACACGTATGTAGATTTTATTTTCGGTGAAGTTCCTCTTAAGTAGGCCCTACGAAACTTCTAGAAAGTTGTTCGTAATGAGTAAGTTATAATGTAAACACAATCAACGTAAGCATCATCATTTGTAATAGATTCTAAGCTTTTTGACGGATCAATCAACACGATTATGCTGCCATCCTCTCCAAATTTGTCGAACTCATTTATTTTAACTCGCTATAAATCAATTCCTTATGTACTACGCCTTCCTTTGCTATTATTTCCATGTAGTTTTTCGTTGATTATTGTCTTCACCAGATTACATATCCTGAGTGATTCCTGGTTAGGGGGTTCCAGTTTTTCTTTAAAAATATAATAATATTTTTGAAATTTCCTTTTACTCTTAAGGTTTCTTTGATAATCAATCATGATTTCTCGAAGATACAACATTTTGAATGCCTCAAGTTTTGATTTTACTGCCGACGTAATGTTACATAGTATGTTAGATATAATGAAGTTCTTCCTTACTGCCAAACTAGTAATTCCAGATGAAAGTATATTATTCCTACTATCGGATTCCCTCTTTTTCTGTGGAATTATAAATATTTTTATCTGTTATTTATATTTTTTTATAAATACCATGGTATGTCTTCTTTGTCTTCTTCGTGAATTAGTAGTCCAGAGTTTTGAGCACATACCCTGCCTATAATAGACATTAAAGTCTGTATGTATCTTCCATTTTGAAATGGAGGTGATATTTATGGCGTAAGCAGGCAATGGAATGATCATGCAGCAACCACACCTAATTCTCTTTGATATGATGCTGTATTTCCGGTGCAGAGCCGTAGGAATTTTTTCTATGTACCTTGCCATTAATACGTTGCTACTATCAGTGGGGGCGTGTGCTGAGCGACCTATTGGCGTGTGGTACTATTCGATTCCAGCAAAATCAACAACAGCTTCTGACGCTTAGATTACACCCGGATCCAATAAATGGATATATTTTGTATTCATTTATTGGATTTTGACCTGTCTGCTTAAAAAAATCTGCTCTTTTTCATGTCTAAATTCCTTGACATCCACTTTGTGACAGTTGAAAAGATTCTTTTCAAATTTATGCGTCATTGTTATCAATATATAAACTCGTATCAACATTTGACTCAGTTCGCAGGGGGGTTGATCATACTTCTGATAAGCTCATGTGCATGTCACTTTCATTCTTTGTTTTTTTTTGTCATTTTGCCCTCAGTCCTTTGCCAGCCCGTTATGAATTAACTTGATTTCAGTAAGATTTTTCAGTGCTTGAAGAATAACTGACAGCGTTAAGGTTAAATTAACATAATCTATTTTTTTTACATGAAACTTCTTTATCCTTTTTAGAGTTTTCTTTTTCCATTCTCTGCATTTTTTATGCATATATATATATTTCATTTTAATCATGCCTCTGTAACGTCACGGTTTTAAATCATTGTCTATAGTTTTAAGCAATCTACCACCCGTGCCTTGAAGGAATAAGGGAGGATTATCCAGATGTAAGCACTAATATTATGTTCCCTTAGGAATATGCTATTGCATTAACTGAATTATGTACACTGCAAGAAACAAATTGTGTTTGCCCTATTTGAATATATTTTGGAAATGAGATAAACTGTCGAAACATTTTTAGAATTTAGTGCTTAAATAAAAATTTGTATAAATAGAACTTCTGTCCAGCAGCTTCAGGCATATTTTATGTTATCTCACTATAAGATTTCAATTGGCTCATCGAGCCTTAGATTCAAATGAATGGCTAAAGATTTACCCTTTAAGTTATTGTCAAACTAACTATTGTGGCAAAATACCCAAGGGTACAGTTGTGAACACTTGATAACGCAGTGTATATTTTCATTGATGAACAACTGGGGAATCTGCTATCCTTAAACGTTAGTGTAAGAGAATCCACATATACCTTGGCTCAGAGTCAAGGACTTTCTATTCCTTTTTGATGGGCTGCTGGGGAAACGCTTTCGGTCAAGAGATATATGATCATACGCCTGTCACGAAACGGATATCTTACTCGTATTATATCCTATATACAGAAGCGCTATCGACTGTGAGATCAAAGACTGATTGAAAATTTGAAAGGGTGGGGGAACGACGAGAAATCAAGTTTGAGCTAAAGAATACCTTCCAGTTTAGTTTGCCTTCAAAATGTTTTTGAGCTGAATTTTAAAACTTGCAGCTAAAATGTACCTTATTGTTATCCATGCTATAATTTTACGTAGCCAGACATATTCTAAAAATATATATTTAGGGATCTCGCGATATTTGACCGTGTCGTTCGTATGAAGCTACGGTCCTAACATCCATGTGAAAATCATTTATCATTTCCCGTTTAAATATAAAATGCTGCCTATCAGACCACTTATTTCCAATTAAAAATTAAACGGTATCATATTTTATGATTAATCATATTTGATCGTAAAGCTTAAAGGTTTAAATATTGAGGTTTTAAAGGTTTGAAGGGCCCTTTGATTTTGATCTATTTTTTTCAGAACAGAGTTCAGCTTTTCTCCATAATTACTTACAAACATGTATTGGATGTATGTCTATGGTGGTACACATCTTTGTATACACTTTCCCTCAGTGTTTTAAAAAAGTTAGTAGATACTCGTAATCCTCTCACGAGCCAAAAACGTGTAACTACTTTCCATACATTGGGAACATTTATTTTATGGTCTACAGAATGTTTCTGCAAACTACAATATTTTTTAACGATCCTCGATGGGACAGGCTTGTCGCTTCAAAGCTTTCACTTTCAACCCAATGTCAAGAAGTGGGAGCTTTTGCTCTGCTAATCTGATATTCTGCCGTTCCTTTTGCACATCCTGTGCCTTTATGTGAAGATGATTGGGGTGATGGAATCTACAAAGGCGCTTATAGTTGGAACCTGGGTAATACGCTCCCTATCTTTCGGGGTTCAAAAGTCTGATTAGAGGGTATGGGCGGGAAGGAGGGTTTTAATTGCCCTCATACGCATTCCTCCCCCTATCTCTTGCTGCTGTTCTCCATTTCTGCATGCAAACCGTAAAGGGTAAGCAATTCTATTATTCTCTGTCACTGAGCACTCGAGAAAGCATTTCTTCAGTCCACGTTCGTACAACCAGCCAGTAAGAATTCAACCAACCAGTCAGGCTCTTGGTGGTGTTTATTTCTCAGCCACACGATTCCTTTCGCTGGAAGATGCTTTGTGCCAGGCATTGAATGGCTTTATTAGCTGGAATCTTAGGTTGAAGGTGGGTCGGAGGAGTTTGTAATATGGCTTTTGAAAGTGGTGGAAATCATGGATTTTTGGATATAAAGGTCAAAGACACTAACCTTAGTCACGTTTATGAGGGTAAAGTGGTAAACGAAGGAAAATTTGCAAAGAATGGTATGAAAAAACTTCCTAACTCATTTTTATATCAATTTAACTCCTCATATATAAATATCCTTTATATTACATTATTTTTAATCGTCATTAGGTTTATAAATAGCCTTCTCACATGTCTAACCATATGTTCCAAGATATATCATACTTCTAAATATCTAAGGGGGTTTGCAACGTTATTATCGACTAGAGCAAGTGCAAAAGAACTTTTAAAGTAATTGTCTGCTCTGAACTCTCTTCAAAAGAAGGCGTCGCTATTTTCTCAAACGAGTTAATCTTACAGTGACTTCGAAATTCTCACCTCTGAATAGATATACCTATATCAAATTTTTATGCGTAATTGTTGGCAGAATAATGTGAAACTTATCTCACGGATGCCTATGCAAGAAATGAGCAACAGGAAAACTTAAATAAGAAGAGATAATAGAAGAAACAGGAAAAGGAAGATTAATTAATTATCTTATTGAATATTTAGCCATTTGTAGAATACGTTAACTTTAGTGCATATTTGGTAACTACTCATCCACGGCCATGCTCCCTCGAGATGGCACTTAGAGTAGTCACTAGACATATATGTCCTGTAGCAAAGAACTACATATAGGAATGGTGTCGCGGTATATATGTCGGCTATGCGCAGGTATGGCAAGTCTGAGGTCGCGGATTCGAATTACTTGCGCAAGGATGATGACAATGTATTTTAAGATTAATATCTTAGGCCAGAAAGTGTGATATAACCTTATATCTTCAAGTAAAGAAAACCGAAATTTACTAATACTTCAGGTAAAAATGGGAAATTAAAAATCCAATCATTGCCTTCACACTTTTTGATAGTGAAGGGCGTCAATGCTTCAAACACTGGTAAAAACCCAAAGAATTCATTACAATTAGTTTATTCTACTACAAGTGCCATTTTGTAGCAATGAAAATTCGTTCCAACTTCATTCTTCTCACTCTACAAACCGGATACAATGACCTTTTTGCCTCTTTACCCGCACCAAAAATTTAATTTTTTGCGTAGCATGAAAATACAATGCTGTCTCGCTCAGGGAGCATACCCAATGAACCATCGAGTTCATTTCAACCCGTTGAACAATTTTCACGTCCACCGAATATTCCGCTTCGCAATTTTCAAATTTTGTTTCTAAACTTAATTCAACCGCGTTGATCAGATTTACGTAAGATATACATATTCGGTACTGCTTTTTGTTCTAGAAAACTCCCATTTCTCTGATTGTGTTTTATCGAAACTGATTCGATGCCACATTGAGCGATGTTTTACTTGATGCATTAGGCAAAATTAGATGTCTTTTCAAAAATCTTATATAAATATCATAGAATAGTGAAGGTAAATTGGTATTCCCATATAACCGAGTTAACAAATATTGTCAATAATTCGTCACAAAGATGAACTCATATCATAACTGTGTAGGTGTAGTTTCATCTATACTAAAAACGATCGAGGAAAAAAATTCTTGTCTTCCAAGATTTGGCCAATAACTGACACTTATCATTTAACTGCAAAATTATATACGTCTACATTTACATCTACGTGATACTCTACGAGCCACCTCAAGGATGTGTGGCAGGGGTTGAAGCTTACCGAACATTCACTTGTGATATGCAACTATATAGCTATAATAAGCTTAGTGCTGGATGATGAACTTCTGAAAACTGAGCTTAATGCTTAAAGATCAATTGAATCGGTTATGTTTTATAGAATACTAGCTGACCCGGCCACGCGTTGCTGTGGCTCAATCTGGTTAAATGGAAAGGGCACGTTTATAGTATGTTTAATTTTACAATTCTTATGGGTATACAATATATCTCAGCTGAACGATTGTTTTGCAGCTGGACACGCATATTTGTATATAATTTTAACGTCTTTACATGTCTTCACAAAGTAGAATATTTCAGGCAAGCATTTATTTCATCCGCTAGTGTCAATCGAGGAATTACAGGTAATGTTTGCCTGAAATATCGTGCAAGCAATATTAATGCGTTCTCAAATGGTCTCAGGATTCAACGGAAATCTTGCAATGATCGATCCAGAACCTCGAGCGATGCTTTGTGCACCATTGTGCATTCATCCCAAGCAATAAGTTGGCATTTCTGAAATATTTGTCCCATGCCGGATGATTTAAATATGTTGCACGTGTTTCAATGAATTGCAAGTTCAATGGGATGCACATCCCGTCTCCAGTGTCGATATTGTATTCTCGATATTGTACATACAAACCTTCATGGAGTGAACAAAACAACTAACCAAAGCTTCATGGAAATTGGATGAATGTTGTGGTAATGCATGAAGCTATCAATATTGTATCGATACAGTATCGATATTGTAATGATACTTTATAAAACTTTGATAAAAAACACCTAAATAATTTCACCTCAATTTTGTATCAACAATGTATCGATGTATCCATATTTTATCGATATTATATCGATACAGTATCGACATTGAATTATCGATTTTGTAGAAACCTTCGCGGGGCGTACTCAATAACTTTCCAAAGTTCCATGGCGATCCGATAAATGGTGTAGTAATGCATAAAGGACACACACATTATATACATTCGATACAGTATCGATATTGCAACGATACATTCCTTTTAAAAAACTAAATAATTTCACCTCAATTTTGTATCAATAATGTATCAATTTATCGATACTTTAGCGATATTATATCGATAAAGTATCGATATTGAAAAATCGCTTTCATAGTCCTCTTTTCGGGAATGTACTCAACAACTTCCCAAAGTTTCATGGCGATCCGATGAATGGTGTAGTAATGCATAAAGGACATACACACAAACACACACACACACACACACACACACACTTGAGACTTCGTCGAGAGCGGACGTCCTTTGCTGAGCTCCTCGCCGTTGCTGGTCTGTGTGGTTTCTTGGGAGGTTTTCTTCGCCGATTCCAGCGGTGAGATCTCTCCATATTGTTACTTTGTGACACCTACCTTCCTATTCCTTAACCCTATTTTTACTATTATTTAACCTCTTATTTTTGCTATTATTCCTTATTTTCTCGAATAGTTGAATACTGTTTCACTTGATTGCACGCACGTGCCCCCCCCCTCCTCCCCTGAGTGACTCCTCCCACCCCAGGCCGTCGCCGAGTCACCGGCGATGGCCTTGAGGGCGGGTGCGGGGGGACTCTCCCCTCCCCTCCGCCCTCCAACCCCCTCCCCTCCTTCCCGTGAAAATGCGGGACTCCGTAATACTCAAATATCTCGTACGTTATCTTTCGAACGTTTGAATAGAGCGGATTCCAGTGAATTTGCTTTCGACTCAACCGAAACACCAACTATCCTAAAGAGAGTAGCAGGCAATCTACAATTGACGCCTGCCGTTCAACAGTCTCGTGATTCAACTAATGACCGTCCAAGCGCAGAACGCGCTCCACGTCGTGCAACTAGTTATTCTTCTGTTGCCAACAGCAATGCCAACATGCCAACGACTTCCAATTATCCTGCCGACCCAAATCCTCTGCTTTCATCCAACCATTCCAGGCGTTCGCAATCGAGTTATACGCTGCCGCCACGGAAAATCACACCGCTGACCAATACTCCCTCGAAAAAGACAGGAATCTTTTTTCAGTGTATCGCTAACAGCAATTTACATGATTATGTATATGCAGTTGGCGATTTAATTGGCGGTGGAGCAAGTATTACTCATGCGTCAAAAATCTCACAGGATCGAGTCGCTATATACTTTAAAAATGAAGAAGAATTAAACAAATTCATTGACGAGTTCGGTGGAATTACACTACAAGATCGCTTTATTGAGGCACGAACAATGGTGGCCAGGGTGGAAAAACTAGTAATTTCGAATGTTCCACCAGAAGTACCAGATGCGGAACTAATTGACATCGCTCAGCAAGCGGTAACTGTTTGCGGTGAAATGAAGCAATACAAAATAGGAGCGAAGAGAGATGGATATGATCACATCCTCTCATTCAGAAGAGCGGTACCAGTCTTGAAAAGACAGAACACTGTACTACCAGACTCAGTCCTTTTGGACATTAATGGTTCATTTCATAGAATTTATCTGACCTTCGAAGAACCTAAATGCTACAAGTGCAAGGAGGAAGGGCATGTAGCAAGATTTTGCCCGCAAATACAAAGTAAAGAGGTTCAATTTAAAAATACTGTTGATGAAAGTCCCGTCGATGTTGTTTCTAACGCCGCTGAGAATAACACTACCTCTGGGCCAAGTAAGGACGTGAATGAATTAACACCTCAAGCTTTACCCCTCGACGCTTCGGCAGAAACTGAATCTAGCGATCAACCAGGAGCGGAAAGAGCTCCCGAGGAGGGCGAAGAGCCCTCTTCACTATCCGCCCATGCTGATGACTCAACCTCAAGTCACGTGGAGCCTCAAATGACTGAAGTCGATCCCAGTCCATCGGACTGTGTTTCGACCCCCCCTCCACTTTCTTCTGCCCCTTTATCTAATACTGCTTGCTCGCAGCCTGCTGCCGTCAACCCTGAACCTTCCCCTCCCGCCCCTACATTCCTACCCCTCGTCACTGAATTATCAAGAAGTGTTTCCAGCACGCAACTCTCGCTGGACTCACTGTGTGACTCGGACACCGACATCCTAACTGACGACGCTAGCATAAACACTCGAAAACCTAAGCGCCGGCCTTCAACTGAGGATTTGTCAGTGAAAAAGAAGATGTCTAAGGATGAAAGAGGTGGAAAATCTAGTACGCACCGACTAGACCATGCGGATAAAGAACGCATTAATGTTGTCATGTCAACTGACACAAGTGCAGGCCCCTTGACGGCTGAAAGCGTGATTACGTTTTTAGAAGACACGCACAATCGTAATGTAAACACGCAACTAATGCTTGCGAAATGCGTAACTAGAGATTTTGATGAATTATGCGAAACATTAGAAAGAATTAGGCCACACGTCACAGAGAGACTTAAAATGCGAATTGCTCGCATAATCAACCACCTCTCAAATGTTAACGTGTGATCTTGCCTTAAACCAATATTGCTGATCTTCAGAACCGCCACCTCGTACATAAATATCCAATTTTATATATACATATCGATAATATTATCTATTGAAATATACGCTAACTCAAGAATATGTCAAGAATATCCATTCTTACCTTGAATGTACGGTCAATAAGAAGCCAAGGAAAATGGGCTCAAATGATCGCCTTCATGAATGAGCGTAAGCCAGACATAGCCTTAATGCAAGAAACAAATGTGGATTCATTGCCATGTCTTGGACTACCAGGATACAAAGTATTTTTAAATCCACCTCGAACTCCTTGCACGGGGACGGCTGTTGCCGTGAAGGCTTCACTGATTGATTTTGTAACATCAGACAGTATAATTTTTCCGGGGCATGCCCAAGAAGTGGTGTTTTCCTTCAATAATGAACCCCTTCGTATAATATGTTTTTATGGACCAATTGACACAGAAACAGCGCTGGATGTCACAGATGCGGTTAAAAATCACTTAACTGCTCTCTCTCTGCAACAGTCACCAGCTAATATGACTTTAATCTTAGCTGGCGATTTCAACACAACCATTAATCCAAGTGTAGATAGATCCGGCAGGGTTGAAAGAAACGTACGTTTTGCAGCTGAATTAAGGCAACTTATTGACCACACCAGATTAGCTGATGTCTGGACAGAGATGAGAACTGACAGCTCAGGCCATACGTTCTTTTCTCCAAGGTCTTCCTCAAGATTAGACAGGATATATTCTTCATGCCATTCAATAAGAAATATCTACAGTGTAAATCTGATTGACTCATTCTCAGACCATAAAGCAGTCACCATGTGCATTAAGCTTAGCGGAAGGCCAATCACACCTCCATATTGGCGTTTTCCTAACTTTCTTTTATCAAACGAAAGTTTCGTAGAAAACATGAAAATAGTATTAAAATATCTGACTGTAGAATCTATGTCGAGTCTGAACATCTGCTCAGAATGGGAGCAAATAAAAAGAGCCATAAGAGACTATGTCGTCCTTTATCAAAAATCACGTAGGAATGAATATCCTTCTGCTGCAAGAAACAGATACCAACTCCAGGGGGAAAAGATAATGGCCACAATGGGATGGAACTCCCTAATTGAAAATGATGCTCCTTCAGCTAATCATCTGGCAAGATGGGCCACATGGTGCAGACCAAAACCCCTCATGGAGTTAAGGATGAATGGCCGTAACATTTCAGAGCTTGGAGAGTTATGTCATGTAACTCGCAAATATTTTGCTGACCAACACGAATGCAGAGATCAAACAATCCCTTTCTCTAGCGAAATACTGGACACCTTATCAGCCCTAAGTGAAAGTGACAAGGACTCCTTGAATGAAGGTTTTCACGAGGAAGATTTTACTGAAGCTCTGAAGAGTCTAAATAAACGAAAGGCACCTGGTTTTGATGGCCTCACGGTAGAATTTTATCTAGTCTTTTGGACTGAATTAGCTCCGTTGTTTACGTTGATGGTCAAGGAATCCTTTGTAAAAGGGCACCTACCAAGGAGCACTGCCACATCCGTCATTTCTTTAATGAAAAAATCAGGAGATCCTCTAGAACTTAAAAACTGGAGACCACTATCACTGACTAATGTGGATTACAAAATTATAGCCAAAGCACTAGCATCTAGACTGTCAGCAGTTGTTAATTCGATAATCTCTCCTGAACAGAGCTACTGTGTGCCTGGAAGATCCATTTTTGACACCATATCGCTAATCAGGGATATAATGTGGTGGTGTAATGACTCCAACAAGCCGCTAGCTATTTTGTCGCTGGATCAAGCCAAAGCATTCGATATGGTAAATCATCGATACCTTTTCCATGTAATGGAAAAAATGTCCCTTGGAAATGACTTCATAGGATGTATAAAAACCATGTACAATAATGCCTCGTGTATGGTGCGAGTACAGAATACACTTACGGCCCCGTTTTTCTTTCAAAAAGGGATTCGCCAAGGTTGTCCTTTGTCTGGAATGTTGTATGCCATCTCTATCGAGCCTTTCATCAGACTTACTTTGAACACACTCACCGGACTAGCACTGCCTGGGGCTTATGAAAGGAGAATTGTATTGGCCGCTTACGCCGATGACGTAAACATTTTCATCACAAATGAAGAGGATTTTGACTTGGTCATCCCAACCTTTCAAAAATACGCAGAAGTCTCGGGAGCAGAACTGAACACTGTTAAAAGTAAAGGCCTCTGGGTAGGTGCTTGGAGAAATAAAATCGAACAACCTGTGACCTTAAACTGGAATTCTCAAGGGATGAGATTCCTGGGGGTGTGGATGTCCAACAACCCTCAAGAAGGAGACAGACTCATTAGTGACGAGTTAAATCAAAAATTAGAAAGTGCCTTACAGATGTGGAAGCCAAGAGCAGCACCTTTGTCTTTAAGAGGAAGAGCTCTTGCCATTAATAAGTTCATTGCACCAAGGTTATGGCACATCCTACAATGTCACTCACCGACACTGCAATTCCTCCGACGGCTTCAATCCAAAATAGTCGATTTCATCTGGCTGAATAGGAGGCACTGGGTCAAGAGTGCTATTTTATCTGCCCCTTTATCTGAGGGGGGAATTGGCCTGATAGATATTGAAGATAAAGTGCTGGCATTCAGAATGATCTTCATACAGAGGCTAATGAAGGATTCTCCATCAGATCCGTGGAAAATCATGGCGGCACATAGGTTATCCAGGTACCGAGGTATGGGGCAATCCTTCGGCCTTTTCTTCTATAGTACGCCTTATCACATGTGTGAAAATTGTGGACTCTTCTATGATAATTTGATGAAGATTTGGTCGATTCTGAGTCCAACGCCAGAGGATACACCAAGTGGTGAGGTTTGTCGCCCCTACCCCACTGGATGGCCACCACCTTTGCCCATCGCACAGTTCTACTTTTGGAGTAAGAGGAAACTAACCGAAACCAAACTTCCGCTGCCAAAGGCTTCGGTGTACAAGGAAATCAGATACCTTCGCAATGGACATCAATGGCCATTGGAAGGGCGATATGGCGACGAAGAGATAAACTGGCTGACTATTAGAGCGTGGCCTACTTTCGGGATGGATGCAGACATCTCATGGCGTCTGGTGCTCGGGAGATGGGCTGATGCACGTTTTCTACGAGCAGTTGGTACACTTGAAAGTGAAGATTGTCCATGGTGCCCAGGTACTGAAGCGGATGCATGGCACCTTGTTTTCACTTGTTGCAAGGTGAAAGACATATGGAAAAACCTCCGAAGTCCGTTAAAGGTTTTAACCGGAGGAAATAATGTGTTTTTATATCAACTCTATGGAGGTTTTCCCTTTGATAAAAGGGACAATCAGGGGAATAAGCTTGCTAACTACATAATTACACTTGCAAAAAGTGTAATATACAGGAGAATCACATTGTATTTTAAAGGCAAAATCAATTATGTAGACTATTGGGAGACTTTCTTAAAAGTTTTAAAAAAGAGACTGCACCGTGAAATGAAATACAATCAATTTAAAGGATCGCTTGACTCCTTTTATGCTTTTTGGGGCTATAAAAATGTCATATGTTCACCATAACAGTACTTAAGATAAAATACACCCCCAAATATTTACGCCGACAAACTACGGGCCCCTTTGATAAATCAATGCCTTCATTTATGTTGCGGTATTTTAAAACGTCTCAACCTGACCTATTTATTTATTTATTTATTTATTTATTCACTCATTTACTTCATTTATTCCTGTCTCTCCTTAAACCACCCTAATCGTCCTATTTTATCCAATACCATTGCTATGGACTTTTACCCTCCATTTCCACACTTTATCCTGTTGAAATCAAGGCTCATTGTTATTTTAATATCTCACCCAGGACTGTGTACATCAACCGTACTGCATCTTTTTCATAATGCTAAGGCTAACGGACATGGTGAAGGACATTACGTGCCCATGGTCGGAAACCCAAAGACAAAGGATCAGGCAATGATGATCGTCGCGGAGTGGTCTCTTTCTTCTTCAATCAACAACGTGCTTATTATGGAGGAGCCAGGGAGAGAAGATTGCAAGCAGGGGTCCCAACCCCCTGGGCGCATACTATCCCTGGCCAGACCGCTTTAAAAAAAAAAACCTTTGATCAAAATGTGAAAACTTAATCACTTTGTAAAACGTATTTGATTTTACCGATCAATAAATAATAATAATAATAATAATAATAATAATAATAATAATAATAAAACACACACACACACACATACATTCATTTTTATATATATAGATTGATATCTAAATATATTATTTTTTAAACGAATATGGCTAAAAAACTAGTATTCGTGAAAACTGTATCGTAAGGTCACGTAAATTACTACCGTTACAAAAAAACGCCTACATAAGATATTCTATAAAATATGTCCGTTGCCTCTCATAGCAGTCTCAATTTTTCCGCTGTTTTGTGATATCATGACATCGGAAGCAGAAATTACCTGTTAGTAAGTCTTCCGGTATTTTTTTCTAAATATTTTATATGATATAGTGATGCAATTGACATCGACAAAAAATTATGTAATAATATAATTTCGCAAAACGTATTTCTCATTCAGTCGTAATTATTGATAACTGTGAAACTTATAGTACAACGTAACTTATTTTCATTATGTGAGGTGATATGGATATGGCTCTATCGTCGGTTTTTGCCGAATACTTTGGGTGTCGTCACGTTGATGTCTAAACTTCAGGAGGAAATAGTGAGGCCGTGTAATCCATATCCCTGAGATCTCCCGAGAAAAATATGTAGGCGTAATGAAGTGCATTACACGATATGAGGCTCAAATTTGAAGCCACCTAGCTAACATCATTTCTCTGGAAATGAGTCAGTTTCGTGTCCTGAGCGGATGCTTAGCATTGTACTGAAGTTAAAGCGCGCGTTCATCCCTTTTGTTTGATAAAGTTTCCTGTCAAAGATTGTAAATTTGAGAAAAATAAAATAATTTATTCTGAGTACTCATTTGAAATTAATGGGCAATGTGAATTTTTTAATGAGCGAATACTTCCCTTGCATGCAAAAATATACGGTACGTTAACTACCTATTTACTGTCATTAAAACTTCAGAGGTAATTAAATACACTGATTATCTTTTAATTCTTCGCATGTTACGCGTCATGTGTTAGCTTTTCTCCTTGTTATCAGTACCACTGTCTCTAGTTTCAAACGAAAGCAGCTTTAATAAAACTTGTTTCCCTCTACTTCCACCTCATTTTAATTTTCCGTCTTGTTCCATTATTCAATATTCCACTACATCTTGTTATCTCCCTCGAATGTGTTACGGATACACACAGTTTCCCCTTGCCTCTTTCATCTTTCCCCTAACAGGACGAACCTTTCCTCGTTTGCCATTAATTGCATCATATTTCCTTCAAACAGCTACCATGAAGATATCCATTGTGTTCTCATTTTTTATGGCTAAAGTATTTTACTCAGAGTTATAAGTTGTTCTCCTCTTACCAAGTTACTTAAGACGATAAGAGAGTCAGTAATGCAGCAAACTACTTATCAAGGACTAGTGGCTTCGGTTTAGTTCATAAAGTGCCAACCAGGACATACAGAGTATTTAGGTTCAAATTCCACCATGGTCGTGGCTATTTTTTGAAGTAGGTACGCTTAGCATTAGCCAAGGTGGATATTATGTTAGCAGATGGATAATCATAAAACTATATAACTGTGGATAATTAATAATATTTGAAAGGATCTCATGATATAATATTTAATTCGGGCTTATTATTTATGATGTATCGTATAGGTTGATACATAATCGTAGGGATATGTGGCGTTAGAACGATCATGTCTTGAAGACTTTTAAGACAATTGACCTTCAATCTCCAGACGATGGTATGATAACCAGTGAAAACGTTATTATCCAAACTAAGCCACAAGTAAATAAACCTTAAGTAAATGCAAAAAATATTGCTATGGCCTTTTCTATTTTAACTGCTGAACAACAATGTTATAGACCCCGATTCCAATTCATATGAAGACGACAGTTTTGAACACCTTACTATTTTTTTAAAGTCTTCTGAGTTGAAAATATTGTCATGGTATCAGTCTACGTTGGCTTTTGCTACTTTTACTACAACGACGCAGCATCCTCTACATACATATGGCCAACTTATTAGTGCTAGCCTTTGGTGCTCCGACGGCTATTGTCACATCACATCGTCCACGATCTTAATCGTAGAACGTTCACGCCCAGTGTGAGTACAACGCCAATGCCCAGTGTGGGCTAAGCGATCAATGGCCAAAAGGATTTGAACTTCGTTTTAACTGGGCTTTTTACGTCACTGATAAAGAGGACCAAAAATAACCAGAGAGACCTAAAATCGTTATCTCAACGAAAAAACCAATCACTACAGATATCAATTCTCCACTAACCCAAGCTAATCATGGTATATAATTGGGTGCAAAAATCATAATAATATCCAATGGTGGATCATAAACATCAACAGTGATAGCTAGGTGGGTAGCTTGCTAGCTTGGCATCCCTAAGGTCGCGGCTTGTATCCCGAAAAGCAAGTTTTTCTTAGAATTTGTAACTTACGTAACATTATACGATAATATTCAAAACAATATGGAATACACTTGGGCATAGAGAGACTATTTTTTTCTCCGTTACATCAATAATAGCGTTCTATTTCATTTTTAATGAATGCCTAAATTAAAGTATGGGTTCAGTGCTTGGAAATTTTGATGTAATTACTGTGCATTGATATTGTTAGCAGTGGCCGGAATAACCCACAAACTTTATTCTTACACAATTAAACCTTATTCAAACTTGGAAGAGGAATTCATATTATCCCAATCGTTGCTACCGTAAAGTGGACTTTCAAGAGGTTGTGTTTAGTGTTTTTTTTGGTGAAAATATATTTTATAAATGTTTAAATTCTGAATAGGCTTTCGTAAGTCTTACCTTTTCGAGTATAAAATTATAGCCAACATTTTGAGCATAAAATATAATGAAAATTTTTACTTTAGTAGTATTATCTTTCCTTAGGGGAATAATTTCACTTACGAATGCTACATCTACTTATATTATTTTGCTCTTACAGCCGCCGCAAGAATATGTGGAAGAGGTTGTAAGGTTCACTTCATTTAAGTTGAGTTTTTTTTTCGAAAAAGTAATTTTATATGTAATTTGTTTGAAAAAATCACATAATTTGAAATTTGCTGGTAGAAATTGCATCTTTCGGAAAAAATAGTGGATGTATTTTTAGTAATTTCTGTCTGTCCGGCTGATATTGTGAGAGGGGCAGAAATATATCTAAAGTACAAGATTCAAATTGGTGTGATATAAATCTTTGAAGCAATTTTAATTTTTCCAGCATTCATCTAGTATTGAGTTTCTCAGCCAAACTATCCCAATGTCAGAATAAGTCTTTCTGTATATTCGTAGAAATTTGTTACCAAACTTTCTATAAATCTTTTATTTCGTCATTTTCCTCAAAATATTATTCAGTTTCCGTATTTAATTATAACTCGTTGGATTCAAAATACTTGAAGCATAGTTCAGGTGAGGCCTTACAAGAGTGAAATGATAACTCTCTTTTGATTTTCGTTTGAAACTTTGTTCCACATCTCTTTTGAATAATTGCGGGCTCTTCAGTACTATTCATCAAACATTTGAAAAATGATTTCCCATAGCAGACTTGAAGCAAAGGTTAACTTAACCCCACATGCTTATCTTTAATTGAAACTCTTATTCTGCTTTGCCAAAATTATAATTTTGTGGTTGGTTTAACTCTTTCAGGCAAAAGTGTATTGGGTAGCATATTGTACTCAATTTCTGACATTACACCTCAGCAGAGCTCGACAAACTGGGGGTAATGAGGTATTATGTATTACTGTGTACAAAAATGTGTAACTTACCGTGGGGATACGAGTTAGCTCATGACCCTAGAAAACAATAGACTAGATAGTAAATTCTACGCCAGAAATGGAAAGACATTAAAGTTCTAAAGTGAAGTCTCCAAGCAGCCATTAATAGAGCTGCAGAATGTTCCTGAGGAACATAGCTTATATGCTGCTAGCAATAAATACAGAAATCTAGAATGAATCTCCTCACTTAACTAAGCTGTTGCGAGAGTGGAGCAGGTAAATATCTCCATATCAAATCTTTCACAATTATGTCTACATTAACATGAAACACATTTCACAAATTGGTGCCAAAGCTGCACAGCCCGAAAAGCACGAGAATTTCCATAAAGGAAAGAAACTTCGGAAAAAAAAATTGTTGCTCATCCGCTACCATCCGTAAGCTACATATTGTAGTGTTTGCATCACCAATAATACGGTAAACAGGTAAAAAAAATTGTGCGCTCTGCTGAAGTTTGTTGTTGTTCCACTTAAATAGTACGGTAGGGCAGTATTTATCAGAACAATTCTCTTTGCGCATTTTTCCGAGTACAAATGATTTGAGCTATACGTGAATTTGGTAAATACTTATTGAAAGGTAAAGTTGGAAAACTACTGAGGAGTTGCAATTTTTTATTTCATTGACTGCGACGCTTTCGGGAAGAAAATATTCCTAAGATTTTTGGAGGCAGAGGTGCCTCATGAATTTCATAATTTCATGCTAGAGTAGGTACTAGAATGTTGACATTTAGAAATGGGGATAGCTAAGAAAGGAAATGATTATGAAAAGAAAGGCAATTTAAAAATCCTACTGAATGCCATGCAAGGTAGTCTTGTCATAAAATGGGGTTTGGAATTTTATATGACATTTTGGCAGTGAAGAATTCTCAGTTTTAATATGGAACAACGGATTTTGGTGCACAAGATAGAGCTCGGACAAGGAAAACTAAAATAAAGTTAAAAAGTGGATGTATATGAGACTTTTACCTATCCTATACGCAGGTTCATTAAATATTGCATAAGTGCGCAGTTTATTTTATAAGCCATGCTTTGTGATATTTTCACTAATGCCGCGAGCGCTTGGATATATAGTGTCTTCATACAGATGCATTCCCATAAGGCTAATTTAAAGACCTAAGCGATCACTTTAATATGAAAAGTAAAATCACTATGGAAGAGAAAATTTAAGTACAAGAGGATTTATTCCTTTGCATTTTATGCAACAGGCAGAGTTTTATTATTTTTCTACATTAAAGTAGTTGTACATTGAGGGCAAAAGTCGAAAATATTGTACAAATACCCTAACCATATCCAATAACATGCGTGGATTACAACACTGCTACAGAAAAATATATCTACGAAAATATTTCCTACTAGAATTTAAAAATCACAGTGCATGTAATGTAGATCACTGAGTGTAAAATGTAAAGTTTTCTTGTCTTTATTATTTTAATTAAAATTAATAAAGACAATAATAAAGGGTAGAAGCATTTGAAATGTGGTGTTACAGAAGAATGCTGAAGATTAAATGGATCGACCGAGTAAGTAACGAGGAAGTGCTAAGAAGAGTAGGAGAAAAGAGAAGTCTGCTGACAACTCTAAAAAGAAGAAGGGAAAACTTAATCGGCCATATCTTGAGACACGACGGCCTGATGAAGACTATCGTCGAGGGAAAAGTGAACGGGAAGATTGGAAAAGGCAGGCCTCGTATGAGATATATGGAACAAGTTGTGAAGAGTGTAAAAAAGAAGAATTACGTCACAATGAAAAGGCTGGCCGATAGAAGAATCGAGTGGAAAGCTGCGTCAAACCAATCCTAGGATTGTTGACCAATGATGATGATGATTATTTTAATAAGGAAATTAAGCACATTCCACTCTCCACCACCCCCTAAGGTGTTAACACTCCACCCTTTACCTTTCGTGAAACATTTCTCGTTGCATTCAATTAGGTGTATCAATTTCATCTTGCATTTTAAAATTTTTTTTCATCTTCAAGTTATCCTAGTTTCATACTAATTGTTTATGCTAAACTGAGCTTACCGACATAGTTTACTGGAAACAAATTCATTTCGCTTATTATTTCATATAAGGCATATTAATATGTCAGTTTTTCTATCCCTGACCCCTTCGTGACATCCATTCATTTTAACATCCCACTACATCTCTCCTACGCACCAAGAAGAACTTACCTACTATTAATAGTAAGTATCACACCGAGCAATACATGTTGTGTACGTCTGAGTTAAGCAGTGTCATCTTAAGTAATTAATCAGTGCCCATCCATACGCTTTCATCTCCAAGCCAAAGAAAAGCTTGGCCAGTGCATGCTCAGTTGCTCGATCTTTTCACATTACCTTGAAAGAGAAGCTTAACGCAATGCCCAGAGTTTTCTCTGTGGAATTCTAAAGGTCTTTTAATACAGCTACCTCTTAGATGGAAACTTTCATGTTTAATGCATAACCTGCAATGGCTCGGAGATCCTTTTCATCAATGCCTCTGAGTAACTCTCCTAATCCATAGTTGAAAACATATTTATTCCACCTCGATAAATTTCAACATAGAAGTTCATTAATAAAACAAGTTTTTTAATGAAATTATGATCAGAAGTTCAACTCTGTCGTACCTGATCCCAAAATTACGATACGAAAGGGTTTTACAATGACCGCAAAAATGTAGGGTATTGCATACAGGTAGCTAGCTCTTGGGTTAAGTTTCTTCGCGATATTATTTTATGAAAAAAATAGAATTTTAACTTAGGTGTTAAGACTTATACCTAAGACCTATAACTTAGATTATCATATATAAACCCGACTACCGTGTTAAATGGATCGTTAGCAAGAAGACTTGCGCATCAAAAGATGTAATTTACGTAATCAACATCAATATTTTACTTCACATGAAAAGAGGAGTTTCTCATGTTTTTTTTAATGTAACAGATTTTATTATAGGCTGCGAACCTGCAAAGCGGCAGCTCCTTTTTCATGTAAATAACCATTTAAATTCATTATTATAACAATTGAAATAAAATTTATTGCCAGTTTATTCTGATTTATAGTCATAGAATATATATATTATAAATGATTATTGGCTGTGATACTTCCTCATAATATTTTTATTTTAAACGTAAGACAGATTTTCTTCTCGAAAACGAATTTTTTTTGGTAAACCTGTTAATTGATAAACGAAGCTTTGGCAGTGGTTGTATTCCGTGAAACAGTATGATGAGTAAGATATTGACACTTTATTATAATTAGACTCTTCCTTTCTCCTATACTTGAAACTGAGATGAGGCGTAAATCATAGAGTTCAAGAACTTCGTTGAATCATGACCCTGTTTATGGAGAATTTCCTAATTTTTTTTAACTTTTTTTTAAATATCAACTGTCCTTCCGAGCTTTTTCTGACATTACTATAAAAATTCGCATAACATGCGCATTTTTATAGCAATGACAAAAATGTATGTATTTAAAGTATGTATTATGTATTTAAAAATGTATTGCCGGATATTAATAGTGTTTGGCTGCAGAAATTTCTATGAGTGATGGATCCTGGAGATCAGGCAGTGGATGTTTAACATCCTGCTTTAGCAACATCTACATTTATAGATTGCCCTATGAGCTACTTTTAAGGAGTTTGGGAGGGGATTACATCGTGGCATGAGTTTATCACAATCTAAGATTCAATCTGTTCCCTAATATTCAGTTAGCCATTAGCTGTAATACATTAATTTTCATTCTATTTACGCCAACAAGGATGTAGTTAGCATGGGTTAGTAGAACTATGATAATTAACTTAAAGCTATGCAGCACGCATTTCACCATCCTAAACAATAATTATATTGCCTTTTATAATCTCTGATCGTTCATTCGAAGAAAGATACTTGGAGCCGTTCTGGGGCCTTATTCTGTAAAGTCGAATTCGAGATTCCGACGTCACAACAATACCCATATATGGAAAAAAATGTCATATTTTGTAGTACAAACCGTGCTCCCTTGATGCCGCGACGGTCGCTCCGGCTCAAGGCGACGGAGTCGTATCATTTTGCGGATCATTTCGTTCATAATCCGTCGCCAAATATTTTCTGGCGAGCAGGCGCTGCTATCGCGGTGGGCACCGATAGAAGCTTCGATTGTAGCAGACGACTTGTTGATATTTATAGCGCGGGATACAAGGTGAGAATGTATCTAATTCTAGCTAATGATTAAATCTTTCATGTCTCCGTTTCCTTGCCGCTTTTACAGTTAGAGGTATATAAAACTATTTGTTTTGTTTTCAATTGTCGCCATGCAATGTTTTTGTTTAATGTTGATTAAAAATTGTCGAGTGGTCTAGACATAGTTATAAGTTTTTTATTCGTGTAAAACTTCTACGTAATATTTTAATGCTACTGCAGGGGCGATCTACATAATAGAGAGAGATGGTATCATGTTGGAAATCACATTGTTTGAGCAAATCTCATTATGCTGGAAATTGTTTTGTACGAGTACCTTTCTTTGTGTGGTTTTTTCTACCGACAAATTCTGAAATAGTATGGACGTCCCCCCTGTGTGGTTATCTCCCCCTCCCACACACCTTTATGGTGGCTTGCAGGGTATATGTAGACGTCCTTTGGTCTTCGGACGCGTACATTATCGCAGGATATGTTCAATATTAGAATGTTGTTCTATATTTGTTATCTGCTACTGTGATATCAACCATTCCAAATCAATGTACTATATAAATAGAAACATAGGCGGACGGAGGAATATATGCACGAAGATGTAATGATTCACTCCAGAAAACAATATCATTACAGAAGCTGTCGACACAATAAATTAATAAAACCAAAACATTTCGTGATTTTATTCCGAAGGTGTAATCACTTTCAATTTTCAGAAGTTTCACTTTTTAATTAGTCTGCCGTTATTCCATACCAGCATATATTGTTACATTTTAAAGCGAATAGATTGATTACAAACATCAACAGTAAGTCATGTTGATTAACTATTGTTAATTACCTCAGCTTGTTCCTTCCATTGTAATAATGGCGCGCTGGATAGACATAACGTTGGATAACAGTCAACTGTTAAAAGTCATTTCGGCGGTGAACGATGTTCGCGAATCGTTCGTCGCGGTGACCCACGACTCTCCATATGAGCCGAAATTCTTTCGACTTTACAGAATAGGCCCCCTGTACTGGAATCTATCATCATATTTTTGTTTTAGAGGCAGATCTGTGACATCTGTTGCTATGGAATACCAAACAATTTTATACTTTTATGCTTGTTAACTGTTACTAATTATACTTACCATCAAATAATTGGTATCACAATGATAATGATTAATTTAAGGTGAATAAATAAAGCAGTTCGTTAATAGGCCCGAAGTGTAAAAAACCTTATCCTTGTCCTTCCGGTCAATTCATTTCAAATGGAATTTTTCTTTTTAATTTAGGGATAGAAACAAGAGGAGACTAAGAGCGCATATGCATTATTTGGAAAATTTACTGCTTATATAAGGTCAAATCTTAAATAATGATTTTGTTTGATTTTCTCTGCTACCTAGTTCACAAAGCTTATCTATTTCACAAATCCCATTCTTTACTGTCCGGTTCAAGCTCACTTGCGATATCTGAGTCTCAAATTCTTGTTAGAAATTTATTTCACGGTGCGGAAGACTTTCTCAACTTTGTGAGATGCGTTAATTCCCCAGGAAATGCTTTCATATGTATTTTGACTTTTTCCTGGTCAATTTCATGTATCCCGTCGCATAGTTTTAGGAATTACACGATACACTCCTTTAACACCTTTCAGAAGAATATCAAGCACCTTGTTTTCACTGCGATAATAGTGCTATACATTTCTGTGCGAGCAGAATGGTTTACATGATTTTTACATCATGGATCGTCCAATTTTGTGACGAACAAGCCAAATTTGTCCCTAACAATGAGTAAAACATTTTTCGAGAACAATATTATATTGTTAAATGCAGTGGAATTTCAATTAAATATTATAACAAGTAAAATGGTTCAATATATCTATTTTATAAAAATATAATTTCTCAAAAATTCCCCTGAGTTTTTATGAGCACTAAGCTTCCATTTCCAAATAAAGTTACTGATACTCGGTTTCTAAATAGTTTTTTTTAAATTTACACACTATTTCCAGTCAGAATAATTGATTGAAACTCTACTTCTTTCATTTAATATTTCAAATGTGTGCTATTAAAGTGAAACTATGATATTTTTCTTTCTATTTTCCAATTTTCTTTCCGAGCTACAATTACGATCCCAAGGAGCCTCATCCTTAAACGGTACCTTGCCAAAACACGGGTTACGTATTACTTCACTCGTTCAGCCCATCACACCCTGTGATTTATGAATCCTGGTTCCGCATTGCCAGCCTTCTCTCCTGCACACTTATTCCAGGAGATGGAACAGGATGGGTGAGGAAAGAGCCACTCCACTTTTTATACACACGCTTGAGGTAAGCCAAGCGTAAGTTTTCCGATATTGTAGAACATCTCCTTCGGCCCTCTCTTAGCCACTGATGTGGAAAACGTCTAACATGATATACGGTAGGATGAGCTATCGAATAAATCCACTGAATAAGGAAAAGTGAACGCCGTTGAAAAGATTTGAATGAGGATATATGATCTAATAGATTGCGTCAA